>CM065776.1:57330945-60173445 GCA_033296515.1 Macrochelys suwanniensis
GGGGAAGGGGTGGGGCCGGGGGCAGTTGGGGTGGGGCCGGGGCGGGGCCGGGGCATGAGCCCCCACCGGCGCCGACGAAAGTTGGCGCCTGTGGTTGCAGGTATGGGATGATTCCCAGTGGCTGCAAAACTTTCGCATGCATAAGGCCACTTTCATGGAACTTTGTGAATTGCTTTCCCCTGCCCTGAAGCACAGGAATACCAAGATGAGAGCTGCCCTGACAGTTGAGAAATGAGTGGCGATAGCCCTGTGGAAGCTTGCAACGCCTGACTGCTACTGGTCAGTTGGGAATCAATTTGGAGAGGGCAAATCTACCATGGGGGCTGCTGTGATCCAAGTAGCCAACGCAATCACTGACCTTCCGCTAGCAAGGGTAGTGACTCTAGGAAATGTGCAGGTCATAGTGGATGGCTTTGCTGCAATGGGGTTCCCTAACTGTGGTGGGGTGATAGACGGAACGCATATCCCTTTCTTGGCACCAGACCACCTTGCCAACGAGTACGTAAACCACAACGGGTACTTCTCAATGGTGCTGCAAGCACTGGTGGATCACAAGGGATGTTTCACCGAGATCAATGTGGGATGGCGGGAAAGGTGCATTACACTCGCATCTTTAGGAACTCTGGGCTGTTTGAAAAGCTGCAAGAAGGGACTTAGTCCCAGACCAGAAAATTACTGTTGGGAATGTTGAAATACCGAAGAAGTGGGTATTCACCCACGAAAGCTTATGCTTCAATACCTCTGTTAGTCTATAAGGTGCCATAGGACCCTTTGTCACTTCTACAGATCCAGACTAACACGGCTACCCCTCTGATACTTGAAATACCAAGAGTTATCCTTGGAGACCCAGCCTACCCCTTGCTCCCATGGCTCATGAAGCCGTACACAGGCAGCCTGGACAGTAATAAGGAGCAGTTCAACTACAGGCTGAGCAAGTGCAGAATGGTGGTAGAATGTGCCTTTGGACGTTTAAAAGCTTGCTGGAGCTGTTTGCTGACTAGGTTAGACCTCAGCACAACTAATAGTCCCATTGTTATTGCTGCTTGCTGTGTGCTTCATAATATCTGTGAGAGTAAGGGGAAGATGTTTATGGTGGCATGGGAGGTTGAGGCAAATGGCCTGGCGGCTGATTTTGAGCAGCCAGACACCAGGGTGATTAGAAGAGCACCACTAGGCATGCTGTGCATCAGAGAAGCTTTGAAAACTAGTTTCATGACTGGCCAGGCTATGGTGTTACAGTTGTGTATGTTTCTCCTTGATGCAAACCCACCCCCTTTGTTGATTTTAATTTCCTGCAAGCCAACCACCCTCCCGCCTTCTATCACAGCTGGCAAAGGAAATAAAGTCACTATTGTTTTAAAACCATGCATTCTTTCTTTATCGATTTTTTTAAAAAAGTGAGATAACTGACAAGGTAGCCGGGGTGAGGTGGGGGAGGAAGGGAGGAGGGAAGGACAAGGCCACTTTGCTTATTGTAGCCACACTACAAATCAAAACTTATTGAATGACAGCCGTCTGTTGCTTGGGCCATCCTCTGGAGTGGAGTGGCCTGGTGCCTGGAACCTCGCCTCCTCCCCCCCCCCCCCATTCTTGGGGTCTAGGTGAGGAGGATATGGAACTTGGGGAGGCGGGAAGGTGGTTATAGAGTGGATGCAGTGGGGGTCTGTGCTCTTGTTGCCTTTCCTGCAACTCCACCAGACACCTAAGCCTGTCTGTTTGCTCCCGCATTAGCCTCAGCATTGCATCCTGCCTCTTCTCGTCGTGCTCACTTAATGCTACTCTGTCACAGTATGCCTCCATGCATTCAGCTGTGCCCTATCTGTGCGGGAGGACTGCATGAGCTCGGAAAATATGTCATCACGAGTGCAATTTTTTCACCTTCTAATCTGCGATAACCTCTAGGACGGAGATGCTAGGGGGAGCGTAGAAACATTTGCACCTGTGGAGAGATAAAAGGGAGAGTAGAATTTAAGAAGATACATTTCTGAGAACAAAAGGGAGACTCTTTCATAGTGAATCAAGCAATTCACCGCAGACAGCACATGTGCTTTAGGTACAAGGTCGCATTTTGCCTTTTATATTGAGCGCCTGCTGGTATGGTCACACATCACACACGGCTGGGCAACAGAATTCGGTTTCCAGGCAGCCATGGTAAGCCAAAGGGTACGTGGGGTTGGCTTCTTCTGCCTCCATAACATGTGGGAATGGTTTCAAACTGCAGCTCTCTCCTTTCCCATAGCAAGCTATGCCGGTTGGGTTGGCCATTTAAATGGAGGGACTGCAGTTTTCAGGTGGATGTTGCAGCACAGGTGCAACACAACCCATCCCCCACCTCACCGCATGGCTTTTCTCAGGGATGATTCCTTTTAGCCAAGCACAAACAGCCCAGCATGAACGGGGTCCTTTTACTGTTCCCTTACAAAATTCTCCTATTTCAACCAGGTGACCATGAATGATATCACTCTCCTGAGGCTAACACAGAGAGATAAAGACCAAATGTTGCTTGACCAAAACCCAGGACCATTTGCTGCCATGCTTTGTGCTGCAATGATTCCAGACTACTTGCTACTGGCTTGGTGTAGTAAGGTGTCCTACCGTGGAGGATGGAATAAGGCAGCCCTCCCCAGAAACCTTCTGCAAAGGCTTTAAGAGTACCTCCAGGAGAGCTTCATGGAGATGTCCTTGGAAGATTCCCGTTCCATCCCCAGACATGTTAACAGACTTTTCCAGTAGCTGTACTGGCCGCAAATGCATCTCAAATCTTCAGGGAAAATCAAACATTAAACACAATTGCCTTTAAACCCTGTAGTGTATTTACAAAGGTTCACTCACCAGAGGTGCCTTCTCTGGCTTCGGGGTCCGGGAACCCACCTTGGGAGGGTATTGGCTCCAGGGTGATGAAAAGGTCCTGGCTGCCGGGAGAATGGATTCTCCACTTGCCTGCTGTGCGTTCTCCTCCTCCTCCTTCCTGTTTCATGAGACTGCCCCCTTGCAGGTGTCCACGGACAGTGGTGGGGTAGTGGTAGGGTCCCCGCCCTAAAATGCCATGCAGCTGATCATAGAAGCGGCATGTATGGGGCTCTGACCTGGAGCAACCGTTTGCCTCCTTTGTCTTTTGGTAGGCTTGCCTGAGCTCTTTAACTTTCATGCAGCACTGCTGTGTGTCCCTGTTGTAGCCTCTGTCCAACATGCCCTGTGTGATTTTGGCATATATATCAGCATTTCTTCTTTTTGATCGGCGTTTGTCCTGCACAGATTCTTCTCCTCATATAGCAATCCGATCCTGTGTCTCCTGTTCAGTCCATGCTGGAGCTTGTTGCGATTCTGGGACTGCACGGTCACCTGTGCTGCTTGCTGATAGGGTGACCAGACAGCAAGTGTGAAAAATTGGGACAGGCAGTGGGGGGTAATAGGAGCCTATATAAGAAAAAGACCCAAAAATCGGGATTGTCCCTATAAAATCGGGACATCTGGTCACCCTAGCTGCTGAGCTCGCCACGCTGACCAAACAGGAAATGAAATTCAAAATTTCCCGTGGCTTTTCCTGTGTACCTGGCTAGTGCATCGGAGTTGAAAGTGTTGTCCAGAGCGGTCACATTGGAGCACTCTGGGATAGCTCCCGGAGGCCAATACTGTTGAATTGCATCTACACTACCCCAAATTCGACCGAGCAATGTCGATTTTAGCACTATCCCCTCACCGGGGAGGAGCACAGCCATCAATTTTAAGAACCCTTTAGATCAACGGAACGGGGTTGGTTGTGTAGACACATTGATTATAAAATTGACCTAATGCGGCTAAATTCGAGCTAACCTTGTAGTGTAGACCAGGGCTAATTCATTCTGGTATTGACTTTCAGATCCCGCTGGTAACTTTGAGACCCTGTTGCTTCTGATCTGTGCATATTTTTATATTCCCCACTTGCACTTTTTTGTCTTGGAGTTCCTGGCTGACATTGTCAAAGCCTCCTAAAATATTTGGATGCTCAATTCCCATAAAAAATAATTGGAATTGAGTTTCCAATCACTGCTTTGTAAAATCTCAGCTGCAGTGGTTTTGTTGAATAAAAGGCTCTATAGAGTTTTTTTTTCAGTTGATGAGCTCAGTTTCTGAAACGGCTGCTTCTGAAGAACAGAAATGAACTACCCCAATTTCTCAAGAAAAATCTGAATACATTGCTGCCTTGGAAAGTTTGTCATTGTTTATATTCTCATCTAGCTCTGTGTTGAGTATTAGGCATGTTTTTATGAATTGGCTCCTAACTTTTATTATAGCAGCACTCAGTCTCATCGATATAATTAAGGGTCTGTCAATGCTTCTATTACACACCTCTAGTTTAAGAAGCTTAAAACTCAGCCATAAAATGTCTTTTGATTAAAACTTGGCAAATATGATCTCAGTCCAGAATATGGCAGGGGAGAGGGGTTGGGAGCGTGATTGTTCATTTTGTTATCTTTGAGTGTTTAAAATAAAAGAACTGAAATTCAGTAGGTGATTATTGTACTCATACTAATAACTGATAATTTTTTTAAAGTGCTATCATCCCAATTCCTACCCACCCCCCAAAGCACTCAGGACTTGAGGTGTTGCATAAACAGTCAAAATACAATACAATTAAAAACATAAATAGAGAGAGAGAATAAGAGTTTCTGAAAACCAAATGGCTGAGTGTTTAGATCATAATGTGAACTAATAATTTATCCTGATTTGCACAAAATAATGAAGTTTAAATCTGTATGAAAGTAGCATTATTTGGGAATGAATTTTCAGTGCCGCATCTTGGTGGTTTACTGTTCAATGCCCGTACAAGCAAAGCCAGATAAAAACATCTTGACCAAGTAGGAAGACTTCTAAATTCTCTAGCACAGTGTTTCTCATCCTTTTTGATACCAGGGGCTGTCTTGCTGCCTTCCAAAACTGTGTCAAGGAGATCTCAGGAACTGACGCCAGTCCATGGACCAGTCATTAAGAAACACTTCTCTAGCTATATGGAGCCTCAGAGTTTGAGGACCCCTCTGGAAAATGGGGAAGACTGGTTCAGATGGTCCATTAGAAGTTCTGTTAATTTGCTACTGTACTTTACAGCCATTAATCAAAAGTCTACTTTCACGCTGATGAAGTGACTTGATGGAAGTCAGCAGAGTTACTCCAGAGGAGCACTCATCTTAGTTGACTTTGGCTCATTGGCTTTAATGGGAGGAAGACTGGTTGTGCATGTGGTTTATGAAGACTTCTCTCCTTCTCCTACGCCTCTTTTTTTCCAGAGGAAGAGATAATAACATAGCAAGGTGGTAAAGTATGAGAATGAAGACGGGAAAGAGTATTCTATCTAGGGTTTTCAGTCAGGAAAGCACCTATATTCAAAAAAGCACTAAAGCACATTCTCATTGAAATCAAGAGGACTTAATCAAGAGGACATGTTTAAAATTAAGCATGTGCTTTCCTGAATCAGGGCCCAAATTGGGATTTTCATTGATGCACAGTCCTTCCACCTCACCTCGGCCAAGGACATGTTTAAATAATAGTGGGCCTCATGTCCCCATAGCATATATACTGGTGATGAAAAACATAGTCTTCTGGGAGACTGGGCATCTTAACCCCTTCCATTCTTTAATTTTCTTGTCACTCACTTGAAGCAGAGGGTAGAGATACAAAGGCTGTATTTCTACATGATTTTTTCTTTAGCTGTATGGAAGTAGATCATGGCATTGCCTGATTTAAGGCTCACAAACTGGTTGATCGTGCACAGTTTGAGTGTTATGTTTCATGCCACTTTCTACATCTTCAGGTTATTCAAATAGACTGAAGCATCACACTATTCATGAATGAAGCATGAGTTCATCTGAAAAAGCACGACAGAAATTGTGTACATACTTTAAAAAAAGAGGTGTGAGGGTGGTGGTGGGGAAGTTAACCTGTAAATATTTCATTCTACCAATAGCCCTGCATAAACAAGAGCAATATGGTATGCAAAGTGATATTTATTCCCATCTTTAACTAACAGCCTGTCCATCACATTTATTATGTCAAATTAAGCTCCTGGAACAAGAAGTTTTAATATGAATCTATTTAAGTCTTCTATCTTTCCTAAATGGCTTCAAATCTTAGCAAAGGTGTCTCCACAACTCTTGTTTACCCATTCAATTTAATTGATAATTCCATTGTCTTTAATTGATCTTTCCACATAACCACAGATGTATCAAAAATACTCGGTTTCTAGCTGAATTGCTTGGGGTCTGTTATTTTGCTCCATCTGATCAACAACGCTGGGTTTCAGTATTCCCCTGCTTTGTCAATGTTAATGCAATGGCAAATGATAAAGATGCCCTTTGCCAGGAAACATTGATAGCCCTTAATAATAAACAATTTATGCACTTCAGATTGCTGCTATATATGAGCAGGTTTAGTCAACCCCTGAAGAGAACCTGCACCTTCTCATTACCGGGCAGCAGTAGTGAGAAAGCAATTCACCAAGCCCCAGGGTTGGCAATCACCCGTATTTTCTGCAATGAGTAAATAACTTCAATTGATTTAATCATAAAAGAATAACAGGAAAACGACATTGATTTCCAAATCCCTAATGTGAACATCAGAATATATTGACCAAGTTGCATGTAAGAAGGTTGTATCCATTTGTATGAACTGAAGAAATGTCAATATTTGATCATTGCTCTAACAAAAAGAATATGACAATTTTAACTCATCTCAGAATGGACTGAAGTAACATTATGCAGTACTATGGTTCAATATAGAGTATAAGTGATAACACTCTATACTATTCATTAGGTCAAAAAGAGCAAAATCCATAATTTCTGGCGAATGGATCGCCTATTAATTGTAATGGGCCATTCACAATCCTATAGTACATGTAATAATATAGCAGACCTTGTTTTTTATTAAAGAAATCAAACAGAGCTCTAGCAGGCGCATTTGTTATTCCTATAAACATAGCCACCACCACAAATGTTCAGCGCTAGCTATACCTATAAGTACAGAAACAACAAATTAAGAATACAACTCCTTTTAAAAACTGTCCTATTATTTTACTGATGGAGCTGCTGAAACCATGATGCTTCTGTTGACAGCAAACCCTAAAATGATTTTTATTGCATTGAAGAATTTAGAATCATAAATTGTTCAGTTAGAGGAACTGCTGTCATCTTTAAAAAAACAAACAGCCAGCAATAATTGAACTGTTTCATCTGTTTTGTTGGTTATTATGTCAGATTGATAATAACAGCATTGAATCTGTTGTTAAAGAGTTACTTTCTAAAACATCTAAAACAGGGCAGACAAACTTTTTCATAATGTGTCTCTATCTTAATAGATAGATTGTCTCAAGAACCACTTCCCCTCCCATTTGCAGTCACATAACATACCTCAGGCAACTACACCAATTGCTAACAAGGCAAAGTAATAGCTGGAAAGTAGTTAATGTATTTTTAGTTGGATTTCATGAAGTTTTGCAGCTGAAAACCAGGAGAAGACCCAAAACCCCATAACCAGCGAGCTTTTTGCAGATCACAGTCTGAGAACTAATTATTCCAAAGACAGACAGTATAAAATCCTGACCCATTCAAATAAATGGGAATGTTGTCATTGATTTCAATGGGGCCATAGTTTCACCCGGGGAACCTATCCTGATCTTTTTAGGTCATACGTGTAAATCCTGGAGTTTGTTATGAGTATCTTATGCAGCAAAAGATGTAATATGATGCTTATGATTACAAAACTTTTGTCATAAACTGTATTTTGTAAACAGTTCATCGCTGAGTAAAATAGGCATTTCATTTTGTTAGTTAAAAACACAAATTATAAATGGGATTTTCTCCCTTTTCTATATTCATCAGAAATGAGGCACTCTTAGGATTGTGCCAGAAGATCCCTTTTGATGTCTGTGGTCCTAATTCTGATGAAAATTCAACAACTTCGGGTCTATTTTTTTAAATATTGTTGGACTTATTGTGTGGTTTCTTCATCCTCTGCTAAAACTCTACCAAAGCAGAGTGGAGAGAACCCTGAGAACCACAGAACACACCCATTTATCTGTAGTAAAGAGCAGGAATTAACTCTGCATCACAGGAGCTGGCTCACAATGTCACCAAAACCTACATCTTCTTTATGGATCCTGTAAATAAATACTTGTGTAGAGTCAGAATCAACATCCCACTGCACAATACATAATTTGCTACAAGTGGATGAACCAGTTTGAAGAGCTGGAACATGATGCTTCTGAAATAATACAGAACCACCCTTGCGGAAGGTTACTAAAGAGGAGTGAAAAGTGGTAAGGAAAATAGCCACTCAAGCTGTCTAAGGCAAGAAAAGAAGAGGAAAGTGTTCTGAGAAAATACCACATGTCAAATTGAGTGGTTATATTTGTGGGTCCTGTCGTCAAAAAGTGAGCAACTCAGCACAGGTAAGAGCCTGATCCAAAACCCATTGAAGTTAATGGAAAGATTCCCATTGACTTCAGTGGGCTTTGAATTGGGCCCCCAAAGGGCTTTGCTTATGTGGAAATCTGCTGCAACAGATTTGCTTGGACAAAGTACTCCAGCTGAGGCCTTGTCAGTGCTGAGTAGAGCAGAACAATTACCTCCTGTATCTTACATACGATACTCCTAGTAATATGTCCCAGAACAATATTAGCCTTTTTTGAAATTGCATCGCTTTGTTGACTCATATTCAATTTGTGATACATTACAACACCCAGACCCTTTACAGCAGTGCTACCACATAGCCATGTTTTGTAGTTGTGAATTTGTTTTTTTCTTTCCTAAGTTCAGTACTTTGCATTTACCTTTATTGAATTTCATATTGTTGATTTGAGACCAATTCTCCAATTTAAGTTCATTTTGAATTCTAATCCTGTCCTTCAAAATGGTTGCAACCCCTGCTATCTTGGTATCATTGTGTCTTGTAGGACTAGGGTATCTTTGTAACTGGCCCATTGCAAGCTACTGCTGTTTACAGCTGGTCAAACTTTTAGTTATAAATAATGTTAATTATGAACTTAATTTGTTTAATAATGCACCCTTTTTTTATTAGCAAATTGTTCACAATCAAATCGTTATTTTGGAGAGTGTATTTGTTGTTCACCACATAGTTCTGAAAAATTATTTTGACCTCTTGGTTGCTCACAATCTATTTGTTTTGAATATTTGGTATTTATGTTGTAGGATTGTGATTGGTCACCTGAGTCACATGATATTTTTTCTCCTTTATTGGCTAATGATGTTTTTTAACAGGAGATTAGTAAATGGCAGATAATGAACTTTCATTCTGCATTTTGGGCTAAATGATTATTCTTGGTAAAATGCATGAAACTTCTGGGGTTCATGAACTTTTTCACAAATACCGGGCAGTCATTGGAATACTTGTGAATAGGGAATAAATACAAGTGTGAGCCATAACAAACTGAACACTACACATGTACTATTCAATCAGCTATGCTGCTGGTAATGGGATGGAGTGGCAAACAGCCCATTGGCACCCTCCAACACTGGGTTTTGTTCATGCTGATCATGTGCTGTGTTTGGGCAGACTGGTCATGCCTTTTCTGTGGGTAACACATCCACACTCTCTTCCTCCCATTCGCCAAAGGAAATCATTGTGGTTATTTAATCTGTGCTGTGCAGAAAGCTGTTGTGGCCAGATGTTATGTTTCCTTTAACACATTAGGTATAGTGCCGAAGGGTTACAAAACCAGGAAAACCATATTATCAGTAATAGTGCTAAATGACAAATATTTCTTATTTGTAATACTGCTTAACTTAATATTTCATGTATAGGCATTTTACAGTAATACGTAATTATGTCATTAATTCTGATGTCAAATTCATAAATTATAAGCCATGCCAGCTGTACTAACATGTCATCTTTACACATCGAAATTGAAGAGTATGTAATTGATTGGAGCTACATGTTGCAAGTGCATTAATAATAGCGCTAACATTCTTTTGCATTGCCTTTGTGCTAGCTTTTGCAATCCAAAGTCCATAAACAGTCCTTGTTCTCTCTTAACTGATTGTTTCAGGGGAACTATACAATCCAGACTCCACCTGAGATAATCGCATACATTTCCTCAAATTCATCAGAGTTATCATAGTTAGAATAGTACCCAGAACCGGGCCAGTGACAACTCATTGCTCATTTGAAAGAATAACATTTGCACACATTTGAATAAAAAAAAAAGTTAATGAAATTTAAATGACACAGTTCTTTAGCTTTCTCATTTATATTACACTAGGCTTGTCTCCACTTACCGGGGGATCAACGTGCCGCGATCAATGCATCGGCTGGCAATTTAGCGGGTCTAGTGAAGACCCACTAATCAACCGCAGATCGCTCTCCCGTCGACTCCTGTACTCCATCTGAATGAGAAGCGCAAGGGGAGTTGACAGGAGAGCATCTCCAGTCGACATCACGTAGTGTGGACCCCATGAGCAAACTACAGCCCGGGTGCCACATCCAGCCCTCCAGACGTTTTAATCCGGCCCTCGAGCTCCCACGGGGAAGCGGGGTCAGGGGCTTGCCCCGCTCCATGCAACTCCTGGAAGCAGCGACATGTCCCCACTCCGGCTCCTACACGTAAGGGCAGCCAGGGGGCTCTGCACACTGCCCCCACCCCAAGCGACGGGGCAGCGAGCACTGCCTGGCTGCACCTCTGCATAGGAGCTGGAGGGGGGACATGCTGCTGGTTTTGGGAGCTGCTTGAGGTAAGTGCCGCCCGGACCCTGCACCCCTGACCCCCACCCGTGCCCCAACTCCCTGCCCCAGCCCTGATCCCCCTCCTGTCCTCCAAACCCCTCGGTCCCAGCCCGGAGTACCCTCCGGCACCCTCAACCCCTCATCCCAGCCCCACCCCAGAGCCTGCATCCCCAGCTGGAGCGCTCACCCCCTCCCACACCCCAACCCCTAATTTTGTGAGCATTCATGGCCCACCATACAATTTCCATATCCGGATGTGGCCCTCAGGCCAAAAAGTTTGCCCACCCCTGCCATGGTAAATAGATCTAAGTACGTCGACTTCAGCTACATTATTCACGTAGCTGAAGTTGTGTAACTTAGATCGATCTCCCCCCGTAGTGTAAACAAGGCTTAAAAATAAAGATGTATAGGAAACACGTAGCAGGAGATTAAATACCCTCATTATACAAGCCCAAAATAATGAAAATGTAGGACTTTTTATGTGGTTTTTTACCTAATTCTTGAGTTCTCAGTGGGAATTCAAATGACCGATCCATCAAAGTAAGAGATGGAAAGACCTGGTAGGCCACCTAGTCTAGTTCACCGAGAGTACCCAACAATTCAAGTTCTAGTGCTTTGTACAGTAAAGAGTCAGATGTATCTGAGATGTAAACATTACAGGGCAGAGTGTGCTTAGTAGGCATAGAGACCTGCATCAGAGGTGGAGTGGAGGCATACCACTCCATTGGGAACTCCACCTCTCAGAAAGGTGCAACATGTATTCTGCCAAGCTTTGCAGCTGAGGCTTGAGGTTGTAATGCTCTGAACAAAAACTGAAGCCTCTGACCAACATTCTGATTAGTGTCTGCACTTCGTTGCTTGGGCCTATTTCTGCTAATAATTTCTATTACAAATATTTTGCTCTTTTATTACTGTCTACTTATTTTCCAATATGGCATGAATAGCTAGATCTTTAATGTCTTTCCCTTTGTTTCCAGGCTTTAAAAATGTGCTTTGGTATGAAAGTGGGTATTAAATTTTATCATCTCTACACAATCTTTATATATTAATGTGGTGGGGTCGGTGCCCCACCCCCTTGCATGAGTGGGCTGCCACAGGCCAGTGAGCCTGCGCAGACGGGCAGCCAATGCGAGGAGGGCTTATTGGGAGTCAATCAGGGCCAGGCTCAGCCCTATAAAAAGGCTGCTCAGGAGAGGAGCAGGCAGTCTTTCCCAGGCCTTCAGAGGGGAAGGTCTGTCTCCTGCTTAGGAGACCAGCACCTGGGACAGCGCAGTGCTGGGCAGACTCAAGGGAACATAAGAGAGGTCCAGCCCATCTCCTGCCAGGCAGCAGGCCCTGAATGGAAGGGCCTAGCTGGGTGCAAGAGGGGGCCGAAGGGGAAGCGGCCCAGGGAAGAGAGATGGACAAGGGGAGAGAAGGAGGGCAGGAAGGCTGCCGTCTGATGGTCCCTGGGTCGGGACCCAGAGTAGAGGGCGGGCCTGGGGCCCCCCTTCCCCCTTGGTACAAGCGCCCAGCCATGGGACGTGGCGCTAACAGACTGCACCAGACCCTTGACAGAAGGGGTTAGACTTTGGGGTGTGGTGAGCCACTGTGGCTGGGGCACGGAGAGGAACTGCTGATAACTCCCCTCCCCCCCCCCGGAAGGGGGTGAGTGTGGACTAGGGGGCACTGCCGGAGGGCAGTGTCCTGAAGAGGACGCCGGGAGCCGGGAGCAACATGGGTCTGGATGCCAGCAAGGGACCGACGGATGGGACACCACCGGCGGAGGGTGCTCCAGGACTGCCGAGAGCTAATTCCCGGACTGACCGGCAGGGGGTGCCGCAGTGGTGAGTCGCGAACCCCGTCACCAGTAGCTTTGTCCAAATGACTGTTCAATGATTATACATACCTATTTATATAAGAACCACTTTTCCCTCAACTAAAATGCAGCCACCTCTGGGTGAAACTCAACAATTGTTTAACAGCATACAGCAACAGTTCATAACATAAAATAAGAGTGAATACCATATCCAGTTGAAATTGCATAGAAGATTTAGGTACTGAAGATATTATCTAATTTCCAGAGTTGAAATTTGGGCAGGACATTGGGATTAACACCCATACTCTCATGAAAACTATCATGGATTCTTTAAGATCACAAGTGGTCAAGATCATAGTTTTGTAGCTCATCTGAAAGACAGCTGCACCTCAACAGCACAATGACCCGTAGCCAACTCCAAGCCAGGACATTAGTTCAATATCTACTCAGAGGGAAGAGTGCCACCTACTGAATCACTAGTTACTCTTATTTCTTTCAAAATCCATTGCTTTTATTAAAAAAACCACACCACTGTTTGCTGTCGGGATTTTGTGCTGCATTACACCAATATTCATCCAAAATTACAAACATCAGATGGAAAAACAATGCCTTTAGAATTTGTAATGCTGGTAGAAATTAATCCAGCACCTACCTCTATGCAAACTACATTTTAAGATTTTTTTTCAGTCCTGCATTGAATGGCTTCTGATCCAGTGGGTATTAATGTAAATCTGATATTTCAGAATGCTTGTTAAGGGGCTTGTCTGAGAAGGGTGTTGTGCAAATGTAGATTGATTGACTCTATACCAGACATGAATTCAAAGTTTTGAAAAACAAACCTGCTTTCATGGAAGTGCCAATAACTACCATATATTTAGTTAAATAAGAGCAATAAATAACCCTACAAGACTGTGATGCTAATTTTTATGTTTGCTGCACCATTTTAGCACCCTCATAAACCTGTAGTAGCTTTAACAGAAATATGGTCTAAAGCAGCATATTTTATTCTCCTATGTTAAAATAGAAAAGACCAAACAAGTAGAATATGGAAAGTCTTAAAACATTTTTTTTGCACTAGATCTTGCTGAAATATTATTATTAATACATTTCACATCCTTTTTATTTTGGTGGCTGGTGCATGGTACATTTATTATTTGGATTCCAGCTGTGGAAACCACCAATGCAGACTGCATAAAGGATATATTACTGTCTCTGACCCAGTCCTTTAGCAAACAAACACTCTGCTATTTCCAAAGGAGAGTTTGCTTTCAACTAAAAAAAAAATAAAAGCTTGTTTGACCTTGAGGTGCTACTGTTCTGGAATGACATGAGCTATGGTGGCTGATACAGTGAGGGGCACGGAAGAATTTAATATGGAATAGAGTTATTTTTCAGAGATTGTTGAATAAATTAAGTGCCACATTGAACAGTTTCTTCTACAGGAGCCAGAGGGACCACCTGCTTTGCCTGGTGGAATGTTCAAAGTGCTTCTCTCAGGTGGTATTAGGTGTATGGCACATGAAATTGCAACCCCATCAGCAAGAATTTTTAATGAATCTGTAAACTCAGGGGTTGTAACGCATAACTGGAGAATTGCTAACATATTTCCTATTTTTAAGAAAGGGAAAAAAAAGTGATCCGGGTAACTACAGGCCTGTTAATTTTACATCTGTAGCATGCAAGGTCTTGGAAAAAAATTTGAAGGAGAAAGTAGGTAAGGACATTGAGGTCAATGGTAATTGGGACAAAATACAACGTGGTTTTACAAAAGGTAGATCATGCCAAACCAACCTGATCTCCTTCTTTGAGAAGGTAACCAATTTTTTAGACAAAGGGAACACAGTGGATCTAATTTACCTTGATTTCAGTAAGGCATTTGATACGGTTCCACATGGGGAATTATTAGTTAAATTGGAAAAGATGGGGATCAATATGAAAATTGAAAGGTGAATAAGGAACTGGTTAAAGGGGAGACTACAACGGGTCATACTGAAAGGTGAACTGTCAGGCTGGAGGGAGGTTACTAGTGGAGTTCCTCAGGGATCGGTTTGGGACCAATCTTATTTAATCTTTTTATTACTGACCTTGGCACAAAAAAGTGGGAGTGTGCTAATAAAGTTTGCAGATGATACAAAGCTGGGAGGTATTGCCAATACAGAGAAGGACCGGGATATCATACAGGAAGATCTGGATGACCTTGTAAACTGGAGTAATAGTAATAGGATGAAATTTAATAGTGAAAAGTGTAAGGTCATGCATTTAGGGATTAATAACAAGAATTTTAGTTATAAACTGGGGACGCATCAGTTGGAAGTAACAGAGGAGAAGGACCCCGGAGTACTGGTTGATGACAGGATGACTATGAGCCGTCAATGTGATATGGCTGTGAAAAAAGCTAATGCAGTCTTGGGATGCATCAGGCGAGGTATTTCCAGTAGAGATAAGGAGGTGTTAGTACCGTTATACAAGGCACTGGTGAGACCTCATCTGGAATACTGTGTGCAATTCTGGTCTCCCATTTTTAAGAAGGATGAATTCAAACTGGAACAGGTACAGAGAAGGGCTACTAGGATGATTCGAGGAGTGGAAAACCTTTAATATGAAAGGAGACTCAAAGAGTTTGGCTTGTTTAGCCTAACCAAAAGAAGGCTGAGGGGAGATATGATTGTTCTCTATAAATATATCAGAGGGATAAATACCAGGGAGGGAGAGGAATTATTTAAACTCAGTACCAATGTGGACACAGGAACAAATGAATATAAACTGGCCATCAGGAAGTTTAGACTTGAAATTAGATGAAGGTTTCTAACCATCAGAGGAGTGAAGTTCTGGAACAGCCTTCCAAGGGGAGAAGTGGGGGCAAAAGACGTATCTGGCTTCAAGACTAAGCTTGATAAGTTTATGGAGGGGATGGTATGATGGGATAGCCTAATTTTGGCAATTAATTGATCTTTGACTATTAGCGGTAAATATGCCCAATGGCCTGTGATGGGATGTTAGATGGGGTGGGATCTGAGTTACTACAGAGAATTCTTTCCTGGGTATCTGGCTGGTGAGTCTTGACCACATGCTCAGGGCTTAGCTGATCGCCATATTTGGGGTTGGGAAGGAATTTTTCTCCAGGGCAGATTGGCAGAGGCCCTGGGGGTTTTTCGCCTTCCTCTGCAGCGTGGGGCACGGGTCACTTGCTGGAGGATTCCAGCACTTGCACCTTGAAGTCTTTAAACCATGATTTGAGGACTTCAATAGCTCAGACATAGGTTAGGGGTTTATTACAGGAGTGGGTGAGTGAGATTCTATGGCTTGCGTTGTGCAGGAGGTCAGACTAGATGATCATAATGGTCCCTTCTGACCTTTAAGTCTATGACTAAACCCTGGTGATCTTATAGCTCCATAAGAAAAGGCATCTCCCACTGTACAGAGGGACTGCCTCTCTGCACTGCTGAAAGCCTCCTTCTTTTCCCCTGGCAGCCTGGCACCCTTAAGAACTGCACTGTCATTGACAGGCCCAGCTGCAGCTGCATCCTACTCTCCTTCGTGAGGGATAGGATAGCACTAGAGAAAAGGCATTCCGGGAACCGGCATAAGCTATATTGGTATATTTACTTCTTATACTGATATATCTGCACTTACATTAGGGCTTTTATCAGCATACCTATGTCAGCAAAATATCACTCCCTTAATTGACATAACTATACTCATACAACTTTAAAGTGTAGGCCAAACCTTTTTCTGAAATCCTGCTATTTTAGCCCATTTAGTATGCAAGTTACACCAACTTCCACCAATGTGTAAAGAAACCACCATTTACGTCGCCTTTGAATTTGGCCCTGTATGCAAATATCTGTGATATTGGCTAATGGCTATTGTTAATATTCAGGCTTTGGTACAATAGTTTGCTCTTATTCAGTTTCCGAGAAATGTATTTCGTCAATGAAACTAGGACTTGTAATTCTCTACCAGTAGTAGCAGAGGTGGAAACTGATCTATTCTACAGCTTTTACCATTGCTATGACTGGCAAACTACTCTCTGGACTTGGCTACATACACACAAGTACTGCTGTGACTATATTGGTATAATTAAATTCCATACTAGGCATTGTACCAGTATAACTATAGCTTTACTGGTACAAAACTTGTGTGTGGACCAGACCTCAGTGTTTCAAGTATAGACAAGGCCTATAATGGCAAAACATTACTGGAAGCATGGGAATGCACTGAGAAGACAACATCAAATTTATAACAGAAAAGAGCAGAAATAAATGCAAAATTAATGAGTGGCATTCATAAGCAGTATCAGTCTAAAGAAGCAATCTTCAGAAGATTTGTTATTGTAGATGGTAGGCTATTGAACAGCATCTTATACAAGCCATTTTAACTACACTTAAGCTAAGTGAAAAACCAAAAAAGAAAAAAAAAACAGCTTACAAAGTTAAAAGGGCAGATTTTCACTTCAGCAGTCGTAATCATGAGTAACTGTAAATGTAAGATAATTTGCACAGATAATCATCCTTTGGGGAAAAAGTGCCGGTTTGAGTAAACATGATTTGAAAATGCTTTCCTTCACTTTGCTTCTCTCATCCATTCAGTCCTCTGTTATAGACAATATAATTTAGGTGCTACAGTACAAGGCTTTGCTAGCAGAGTTATTTATTTTAAAATAACTCAGACTTGAGTATAGGCTCTTTAAACTAGAAGGGAGATTGTCTGGATGATTTGTTGTTTACTCATTCAAGCTTCTTTCCCACCCACACGCTGTCTTCCTCAGTTGTAAAAATTCATTCACAGCAGGGGAACTTAATGGCTTTACCTATCTTTAATTTATGCAGCATTTTCAAATTGTGCCATCCTTGCAGGTGTGACCAAGCTTTTGTTGAGGCTTTATTTTATTTTTTTAATTCTGATCTACCTGCTTGAATCTGTCAAGAGTCCATTTGTATGCACACAGCTAATGTGCTAGAAATAAAAGCCACAATCTGTCAAATAAACTCCCTGCACCTGTATGAAGCAGTTAAATTGTTCCATCTACCATTATTCTCTGAGATCAAAGGGTCCTCACTGTGAGGGGCTCCAAAGAAATAAAGGAAATGATAGACCTACTTGTCCTTGAGCTTAAAAAAAAAAAATTGAACTAGTTCAACTACCTGAAGGAGCTTTTGTTTGGCGTGGGCACATGAACACATTCTTTCACATTAAGAACCAAGAGGAAGAAATTCATTCACTAGTTATTATGGTGACGTAGCTGTGGCATTCATGTGTTTTTAACCTTGAATAATTTTTGTCTCTAAAGCTCCAAACAAGTTTTATCCTGTCCACAGGTCAGTTTTGTTACAAAGGCCAATTAGTGGTGCTACCTTAGCCTGCAGCAAAAAGCCAAGTAATGGTGGGGCAAGCCCCATCGAGAGGTGATGAATAGCCTGTAGAGCTATAATTTGAGAGGGTGGGGGGAGGGGGGCTTTGAAGCATTTACCTTACATGGAACTCCATTGTCACTGCAGGCTGTTTGATCTTAAAATAATTTACTTAATGATCTCACCATGGGAGCAATTGGCAGAGCAAGATTAGGTTGTAAGGGCCTAATGGACATGGGAAAACTTAAAATTACTCCAAGAAAGGTATGTATAGGACTAAGTTTTTTCTGTGTGGATTCATGATTGAAACAGGCAAAAGCTACTCTGACGCTGACTTTGCACATATTGACAGAGGAAACAAGAAGAAATTCTGTATTTAATGAACATTTGAGGATATTTTAATACCTTTTTAATCCTCATGCTATTTTCAAAGAACAGGGACATTATTGTTTTATAACAGGTTTAAAAACAAACAATGCAAGCTGCTCAGAGCAGTCTATTGTTGAAAGCACATGGTTAGCAAAATATTTCATTTTGGATAAACAAATTTTGAAAAGTCTGAGGTAGAGGTTTGTGCTTAGGCAAAGTGTAACATGGCCCCTTTCACTCGGCAAATGCTATAAAATAAGAATTATTAAATGGTTTTATAATCAAACAGGAGAACCATGCTATATTTTGTGGAAATGGAATTTAGAATATACAGTATTCTAGATATACACTATTACATTAGTCACTGCCTTTTAAGTACTTGCAAATGGCAGTTGTAACCTTACACTGATATTCCATTCACTTGCAAAGGGAAGACCTCGGATACTACAGAAATGTGAATTAGGTGAAAGGAAGAATCGTACACATTTTAATGGTGAATGCTATATAATTATTTACTATGCCTTCATATGCACACACCTTTATGTAAAATAGAAAAGATTAGGGAGTGTTCATGAGAGAGACTATATCACATGCAGACTCTAAGCCTTTTCTACTGTACATAAGTGTGTGTGTGCATTCAAAGATGTAGAAATGATTTTACCATGATCACCATTAAAATAGAGACAAGGTGGTTGAGGTAGTATCTTTTATTGGACCAAGTTTTGTTGGTGAAAGAGACAAGCTTTCAAGCTACTCCACATTAGAATTAAAATACAGAATCATCTACAGGACCGATAAAAGAGCCAACTTCTGCTTGCCTGACACACGTGACTAATGTTTATAGAGCCAAAGCAAGGGGAATATACACAGGAGCAAGGTGAGTGGTTTCTGGCTCAGAATCAGAAAGTGAGCATATACAATAGTGACATCGTTAGGACTCAGATATTTATCTTTATAAGAAAACCTGTAATTAGAGCTGGTCAATTTTTTTAAAAAAAAATTTAGAAATCATTTTGAAAATGATTTTTTCAAAATTTCCTGCAATTGTTTTTATTTTTGTTTTTCCCTTTCTCTCTCCTCTCCTTTTCCAGAGACTACATGGAAAATAGAAAAGAAAGCAAAAAGGGGAAACACCACCACCACTAAAAACCTAAAAACTGAAAAAAGTTCATTTTGAAAACTGAATATTTTTCTGGGGTTTTTAAAAACATTTTTCAAAAAGGAAAGTACAATTGCCTGGTGAAACCTTTTGTTTAGGTGAAAAAAGATAATTTTCCATTAAAAAATATTTTGATGGGAAACTTTCATCCAGCTCTATGTATATTTGACAGAGACGATAAACATGGGCCAAATTCTCTTGTGCATTACAGCCCCTTTGCACTACTCCTCTAGTATAACTGGCCCCTGGTGGTGTAAACGCTCCTACATCACTCCTGCTCCCTGCTGTGGGCATTACAAGGAAATGGGGGCAGAGCCAGAGCAAAGGGACATGGATGCAATGATCCTGTCCCATGCCAGTCCCGGTCTGCACTGATGAATGAAGTCTTCTGTTTATCTGCAGGGGGCAGCATGCTTCAGTCCTATCTAGAAGGGATTTCCCCCAGGGACAACAGGGGCAGTTCAGGCTCCACAATCCATGCAGTTCTTTGCCTCTCTGCTAAAACTGCCAATTAGTGTAAAGCGGAGTGGCCAACCTGAGCCTGAGAAGGAGCCAGAATTTACCAATGTACATTGCCAAAGAGCCACAGTAATACATCAGCAGCCCCCCATCAGCTCCCTACCTCCCACTCCCAGTGACTCCTGCCCACCAGCGGCCCTCCCCACACCTCCCGATCAGCTGTTTTGTGGCATGCAGGAGGCTCTGGGGGTGTGAGGGGGAGGAGCGAGGGCACGGCAGGCTCAGGGGAGGGCGCTGGAAGGGGTGGAGTGGGGGCAGGGCCAGTGACAGAGCCAGGGGTTGAGCAGTGAGCCCCGCCTCCCCCGGCACATTAGAAAGTTTGCGCCTGTAGCTCCAGCCTTGGAGTCGATGCCTATACAAGGAGCCGCATATTAAATTCTGAGGAGCCGCATGTGGCTCCTGAGACACAGGTGGGCCACCCCTGGTGTAAAGCATCGTGGTGAGGTTGTGATGTGGAAACTGGAGCAGAGATCCACCAAACTCATCTCATATAGGGGGCATCAAACATCCATTAAAAATGGAAAACTCTCAATCCCTCATGAGCTGGCCTGAACTCATACTGGTGGCTGGCTGATCAAAGAATTGTAGCTCATTGGTCTGAGGCTTTCAGTCCCCCAATAAGTGGGGTTCCTAGATGTATCTATTACCTCTTTTAAAAATCCCTACATTAAAAGAACATTAAGGTTGAAAAGTCAAGCGGAGTGTTAGAAAATGCCAGCATTAAGGCTACTTGTGCACCTTTAATTCTGATCTTCTTGTGCAGATGTATTATGATGCAGTCTTTAATTACATGATCACACACTACTTTTTCCTACCTGGGCTGTCAGCAGAATGTGAACTCGGACGTTCAGATCCACAGCACCAACCTCTTCTGCTTGAGCTAAAGGAGCAGCTTGTTATCCTCTGTGCACCAGTCCCTAGAGAAGGACATGACACTCTTGAGCTGGCACTGTGCTCACCTGTTCATGACACTGCGGTGAAATCTTGATTTTGTTCCTGTCTCTAGGAGCAATGTGGTCGGGGGGTTACAGACAGCAAGGGCAACACATCCATTTGGTGCTTTCATTCTGAAAGGCAGTGTAACAAAGTAGAAGAGATCTGGCAGTTACATTAAAAACGGTGGTAACTTCGTACAACATCTCAGTTCCAATTCACTATAGCTTAGATATTAGGGTGTCTGTTGAGCCACTAGTACATACTTGCTTAGGATACCACTGTGGTAGGAGCTGTATAAAAACCTCAGATAGGTAGACCTATAACCATCATTAAAATTAATGGCAGTTCCCATGGGCACACATTGATGGGGACAAAAAAACCCATCAAGTTGATATATACTCTGCTTCTCCCTCCCCCCGCACCTTCCCAATCTTTTGCCCCTCTGAAAAGCTTGGGGACATTTGGTTAACTTTCTGCATCTTTCAACTTTGCTCCTCTAGTGCTCTGGGATTTTCCAGGCACACTGTGCACTCTGGGGTGCTACTACTGAGGAAATCCCAGGTAATGCACTATTAAAATAGGCAGCAGAGGGGCCAGCATCATAAAAACTAATGAGCCTCCTCTTGAAGACTTTTGCTGCCACTCTTTGTAACATGGGATGTGAAGGCTCAATGCTGAGGTGTCTGCTGCTCTCCTGCCTCCCTTAGAGATTAAGTGGTAGCAGGAGGAGGGCCCCAGAAGCTCCCTTACAGAGTCCAACTGCTACCACTAAATAGGTTGTGGGGGCAGAGAGAAAATAGAACCCTCAGAAGGGTCAGAATATATTTAGATATAACATATGATCTGAAACAAAGTTCTGATCTTACCATGATTTCCCCATCAGTATCTGAATCCTTCCCTTTGATACACACAAGTGCACGCACACACGTGTGTGTATATGTGTATAGATGCATCTATGTATGTGTGTAGACCAAGAGGATACTACACAGGTGCACCCACTACACAGCTGCTATGTAAATGTCAAGAAATGCTCAGCACTTCATGGTAATCACAAGAGTGAAGATTGAATATTTGTGGTGATGTCATCCCTCATTTCTGTATATTATACTCCTTTTCATCCTCATTTTATTGTAAAATCTTTATTCTTTTATGGTATAACTTTATATTAAATGGACAAAAATTTACCATATAAATGCTTGCATAATAAAAATAACAATTAAAAAAGGCGAGGAAAAGGTTATGAATAAAACTTCATTGAAGATAACAGCAGGGGTCAGCAACTTGTCCACACACAGACACAAGTGTCCATGGTAAAAATGTTGAGGTCCATGGGGGGCGCTCACGGTCACCTCGGGCGGCTCCCCGCAAGCAGTTCCCTGCCCCTGCTGTTGCTGTTGGAGGTGCGGCCGGCGGTGGCCCAGGCAGCTCTGCATGCTGCCTCCGGCCCCCCTCCTGAGTGCTGGGGGCGGAAACGCAGCTCGGGTCGGGGAGACTACCGAACTGTCACAGGCAGGGTTTGGGTAAGGCGGGGGAAAGGGGAAGGGGTGCACTTTCTAACCGATCACTGTTTGGAGGGGATCACTGTGTGCGGGGCTAGCTGCTCTCAGCTCGCACAGCACGGGGCAGGCTGGGCAGGGAGTGGGGTGGGTGCGCCGCCCAGGGGCCTCAGGGGTGGGAGAGAAGCGGGTGGCCAGGGCTCTCTGGTTTCACGCCCTGCCTGGCCCCGAGAGGCAGCACATGCAGGCAGGGGAGGGAGGCTCCATGCAGAGAGGAGGGACGCTGTCCCGTCGACACAGCTCAGTGTAGCTACCATGGTAAGTGGATCTAACAACGTCGACTTCAGTTACGTTATTCACGTAACTGAAGTTGCTTAAGTTATATCGATTTACCGCGGTAGCATAGACCAGGCCTGAATGACATAACCCCCTGACAATGTCTGTCACTAAGTCCGGTAATTTTGTCAAGTGTCCGTCGCACAACATGGTGGTGCTGACCCCTGGATAACAGATTAATACAATTCCATCTTTAAAATCTCTGCTAAAACTCTGCTTACCACTGAAAGGAAGTTCAAGAACTTGAATCAGGCATTAAAGAATTAGGAATACATCCTTTGGACAATGAGTGTTTTTATCAACCTTAACTAGCTTGCTGTCCTCCCATGGTAGGTTCTGGGCTGAAATGTAGAAATTACTTACATGTTTGAGTACACTGTGGCTGTAGGTGTCAAGTAGTACTTAACCACAACACAAAGAGGACTCACACACCTCCCAGTTCACTGACAACACAGCAGACAACATACATTCATTCATACTAAACGAAAGAAGAGAAGAAAGGAAGAGAGAGATAAAGAATGAGGTCAAGGTCAAGCTACTCACTCACCCCAACCCGCCCAATTCCCCTCCCCAGAATTCATTGCCTACTCTCGGTCAGACTTATTCCCACTGACCCGGAATCTGTTTTCTTTTCCAGAAGACATAATCTCCACCCATGTAGCTCTAAAATCCAAAATAACTCAATTTATATACTGAATCTAGTGTTCATTTCATAGGCTGCTATCTCAGCCATGCAGATGTGCCATCCCTTGACATTTGGTGCTATTCTAGCCCTCTTTCTATTATATGAGTAATTTTTTAGCACTCAGAATTGTCACTGAACTTCATTTTCACAGATTACTGGACTTCCCCCAACCTCCCCCAAAGAAATGAAGTGAAATACTGAAGGAGAGCCAATTGAAAAAAGGTTGCAGCACTTCAAAGTAAGTTTGTAGAAGTTACCAAGGAAAGACCGAGTTCATAGTATTCACAAAAGATTGCCCCATCTTTTCCCCCAATCTGAATCATATGAGCATTACAAGAAGGGTGTCCAATATTTTTAAGTTTAAATCTTAGACATGTTTCCCACTTGCTGATCTGCTGGAGAATTAGCAATTTCTGGGCTTTGTATGTCTTCTAGTCTCTTTGATATTTTTTTTAGTGTTTCTAAGGATATTTTTGTTCAGGCAGAATCTATAAACATCTGAGTAATTTGTAAGACAAAGTGAGCCACTAATTCAAGTATCTGCATGAGTGGTGGTGTTTGAGATGCCATAGGACCAACTTGGATAAATTATTCGGAGAGTGATACGTTCTGGGGTATCATCACCACTGATTTTTGCCTACGTGAGATTTCTTTTGAGTATCACAGCTTCTTTTCCCATCTTTTCAATTTCTGCTTATTTTGATTGTTAAAGAATGCTTTTTCCTCTAGTTTAATGTTTATGTAACCCCATGAAAGATAAAACATCTACGTAAAATTGTTGTCAGTTTTATATTGTATATTTATATAGTACACTTATATACTATTAATGTCTCATTTTAACATTTGTGTTTTCACCAAAGATAGGTGCTGGTAGCATCTGTATCCTCTTGTGGACATATAGAATTTTATGTTCTTTTGGTATACTCTGAATCAAACTTGGTTTGTTTTGTAAATCTCTTCTGAGATTAAAAAAATCAAACCAAATATAAAGGCTTAGGCCAATGTTTTCAAACTTGAGTGCCTGAAGTTATGTACCTATATTCATATTTAGGCACCTATAGAGGCCCATCTTTGACACAATTAAATGCCTATCTTGGCCTATTTTACTTATATGCCTATCTTTGGCACACAAGTTTGAAATTTTGTCTTGTGTGTACTGCACTATACTTACTGTAAGTTAGGTTGTATAAGAAATTCCAGTTTGTATTATATATTGTATTATTTGAAAAATAATGTATTATATAAAGAGATATTATTTAAAGTAAGACACAGGAACAGAATGGGGGTACAGATGAGTTATAGTTTATACATTTTATGAATTTTAATTACTTGTTTTTTCAATGTTAACATTGCAATTAGTGCTATTTTTTCACAAAATATCCTTATTTTATATTGGGGTAGTTTGTTTGCTTGCTTTGGAACCTGTAAATTCCATCATCTGGAATTGTCCATCTCCTTTTGATTGAGCCAACCTTAATGCACATGAAAATACTTAGGGCAGGTGTACACTAAAAAGTTAGGTCAACCCAACTATATCTCTCAAGGGTGTGAAAAATCCACACCCCTGAGCGACGTAGTGAAATTGACCTAATCCCCAGTGTAAACAGCACTAGGTAGACAGAAGCTGGGCCATGGTAGCGGTTTAAATGTAGACATGGCCTCAGTTTATATTTATCAACTTTAATAGTAAAGAACTAGAGCTTAGAATTTCATACCTATTTAACACACCTGGTTAAACATCACTTAAGTACTTAGTATTAGCCGAATGTGTTCCATTTGTAACCAACAGGCCTGCCCCTTTACGGGCCAGAAGGCCAGGGGTCAGCCACCTCTCTTCGGTGCTAGAGTTCTTTTTACAAACAGGTGGTTGGGAATGGAGGGAATTACAGATTCCTATAAAGGGCTGAAAGAGTGTAGCTGAGGAAGAGCTACAGGAAGCAAGGTGGCTCCTGTGGCTAGGCTTGGTGTGGTGGTGGGGAGCGAGGAGGGGTAAGAGATACCCAGAGAAAGGCCTCTGAGTCCTTGCAGCCTGCTTTGGTCAAGGGTATTATGGGCTTTTGGTAGTACGTTGGGAGTCCTATGTTTAAAGAATAAAACTGTACCCTGAAAGAAGTGCCTGAAGAGACTTTGGGTGTGGTGTTAATTCTTTCTGGGCTGGGGGAGATAGGCTTGTAGCCCTACACCACTAAGTGTAGCTGTGCTCCTCTTGACCTGCTGCTCACAAACAGGGAAGAATAGATAGGGGAAGTAGAAGTGGATGGCAATCTGGGCAGCAGTGACCATGATATGGTTGAGTTCAGGATCCTGACAAAAGGAAGAAAGGAGAGCAGCAGAATACGGACCCTGGACTTCAGAAAAGAAGACTTTGACTCCCTCAGGGAACTGGTGGGCACTTGGCAGGATCCCCTTGGGGGCTAATTTGAGGGGGAAAGGAGTCCAGGAGAGCTGGCTGTATTTTAAAGAAGCCTTACTGAGGGCGCAGGAACAAACCATCCCTATGTGCAGAAAGAATAGCAAATATGGCAGGCGACCAGCTTGGCTTAACAGAGAAATCTTCGGTGAGCTTAAACACAAAAAGGAGTCTTACAAGAAGTGGAAACTTGGACAGATGACTAGAGAGGAGTATAAAAATATTGCTTGAGCATGCAGGGGTATAATCAGGAAGGCCAAAGCACAATTGGAGTTGAAGCTAGCAAGGAATGTGAAGGGTAACAAGAAGGGTTTTTATAGCTATGTTAGTAACAAGAAGAAGGTCAGGGAAAGTGTGAGACCCTTACTGGATGGCAGAGGCAAACTAGTGGCAGATGATGTGGAAAAAGCTGACATGCTCAATGCTTTTTTTGCCTTGGTCTTCACAGACAGGGTCAGCTCCCTATACTCCCGCCCAGTATAGGGAGGAGGTGAGCAGCCCTCAGTGGTGAAAGAACAGGTTAAGGACTATTTAGAAAAACTGGACATGCACAAGTCCATGGGGCCAGATCTAATGCATCTGAGGGTGCTGAAGGAGTTGGTTGATGTGATTGCAGAGCCATTGGCGATTATCTTTGAAAACTTGTGGCTATCGGGGAGGTCCTGCTCCCAGACGATTGGAAAAAGGCAAATATAGTGCCCATCTTTAAAAAAGGGAAGAAGGAGAATCCGGGGAACTACAGCCTCACCTCAGTCCCTGGAAAAATCATGGAGCAGGTCCTCAAGGAATCCTTTTTGAAGCACTTGGAGGAGAGGAAGGTGATCAGGAACAGTCAACATGGATGCACCAAGGGCAAGTCATGCCTGACCAACCAAATTGCCTTCTGTGATGAGATAACTTGCTCTGTGGATATGGGGAAAGTGGTGGACGTGATATATCTTGACTTTAGCAAAGCTTTTGATATGGTCTCCCACAGTATTCTTGCCAGCAAGTTAAAAAAGTATGGATTGGATGAATGGACTATAAGGTGGATAGAAAACTGGCGTCAGGCTCAATGGGTAGTGATCAACGGCTTGATGTCTAGTTGGCAGCTGGTATCAAGCAGAGTGCCGTAGGGGTCCATCCTGGGGCCGGTTTTGTTCAACATCTTCATTAATGATCTGGATGATAGGATGGATTGCACCCTCAGCATGTTCACGGATGACACTAAGCTAGGGTGACCAGACAGCAAGTGTGAAAAATCGGGACAGGGATGGGGGCTAATAGGAGCCTATATAAGAAAAACACCCAATAATCGGGACTGTCCCTATAAAATCAGGATATCTGGTCACCCTACACTAAGCTGGCGGGGAGAGGTAGATAAGCTGGAGGGTAGCGATAGGGTCCAGAGTGACCTAGACAAATTGGAGGATTGGGCCAAAAGAAATCTGATGAGGTTCAACAAGGACATGTGCAGAATCCTGCACTTATTACAGAAGAATCCCATGCACCGCAACAGGCTGGGGACCAACTGGCTTAGCAGCAGTTCTGCAGAAAAGGACCTGGGGATTACAGTGAACGAGAATCTGGATATGAGTCCACAGTGAGCCCTTGTTGCCAAGAAGGCTAACGGCATATTGGGCTGCATTAGTAAGAGCATTGCCAGCAGATCGAGGGAAGTGATTATCCCCCTCTATTCAGTACTGGTGAGGCCACATCTGGAGTATTGCGTCCAGTTTTGGGGGCCCCCACTACAGAAAGGATGTGGACAAATTGGAGAGAGTCCTGTGGAGGGCAACGAAAATGATTAGGGGGCTGGGGCACATGATTCATGAGGAGAGGCTGAGGAAACTGGGCTTATTTAGTCAGCAGAAGAGAAAAGTGAGGGGGGATTTGATAGCAGCCTTCAACTACCTGAAGCGGGGTTCCAAAGAGGATGGAGCTAGGATGTTCAAAGTGGTGGGAGATGACAGAACAAGGAGCAATAATCTCAAGTTGCAGTGGGGGAGGTCTAGGTTGGATATTAGGAAAAAATATTTCAGTGGTGAAGCACTGGAATGGGTTACCTAGGGAGGTGGTGGAATCTCCATCCTTAGAGGTTTTTAAGGCTCAGCTTGACAAAGCCCTGGCTGGGATGATTTAGGTGGGGCTGGTCCTGCTTTGAGCAGGGGGTTGGACTAGATGACCTCCTGAGGTCTCTTCCATCCCTAATCTTCTATGATTCTAAGTGGAATTTATGCTAACGTTATTCTGATTAAACTGCAATCATTTCCAGTCGCTATCGTTAAGGTTAAATCTCTTTCCTGGGGGATATCCCAGTAAAGCATTCATCATGATTCAGCATGTACCCGAGAAGTAGAGTATATATATTATAATATTTTACCTTTCTGTAGCACTTTTCATTCTGAAGTATTTTGGAAATTAAAGACACACAGCACCACTGAACTGCGGTGGCTGCTCAGGTGGAAGGCAGCTACCAGCTGACTCACAGGATGCTCCACAACAGTAGCAAGGGAAATTTTGTACAGTGAAACATTAAATTATTCCTGCAACCATTTTGTCGAGAAACTGTAGCTCCCCAATGATTGGAGCAGGGTCTTGAAAGTTGGCAGGGGGTTGTGCTGCGGTCAGAGATGTGCTTTTTGCTGTCCTTGTGAAAATCTGCCCATATTTGACCAAATTATGAACTTCTGGAAATCTCAGTTTGCAATGCTCAGTACAGGCGGGTTTGAGTTTGGCAGCTAAGAATTCTAGAGATTCTGAACACACTGAGCATGCTCCCTTCCCTCACAGTGCTACCTGCTGACCACACTACACATGTGACAAGCCAAAGAACAACCAGCCAGGGAAGCAGGGGCTGAGCAGGATTTTCCCTGAAATTGCTCCTCCCAAATGTCAAGAGTCACTGGGCATCAGAACAGAACAGGGAGACTGTCTCTCCTGTGCTCTCAATGCTTTTGCTACTGACACGCAGCACAAGAAAGAAACAGCATGACTGGAATGCAGAGGGGTAAGGAACTGGGCTAGGTGAAGATTGGGACAAAGTAATGGGGAATGGAGGAGAGCTTTGGACAAGGAGCCAAAAGAATAGAGTAGAGGATTGGGACCTGGGACAATTTGCTGAGTGGTGTATGTGGGATGAAGAGCTGAGGTGGGAGAGAGCTGGCACAACACGATGGGGATGGGGAGGTGGAGAGTGGGACTGAAATAAGGACAAGCTGGAAGGGCCAAGGGCAGAAGAGGTCAAACTTGGGGGAATAGACAGAAGGGTCTGGAAACACTAGATCACATTCCTCTCTAGAACCTGGAATGGAACCTGAGTCTCACCATTCCTTTGCTCTCAGCAAGTAACTGTGAAACCCACAGGCAAAGTGTGTATCATCCCCCTCTAGTGCTGGTCCACACAGAGGATGACAACCTACTATTTATATCAGTTATTCCGTTAGCTCAAGTGGCAGAGGTCCATGCAGTGGATCTAAAGGTTCAAACCTTGCTGATGAACCATGTGGGTGGCAATATGATGACACATGATGAAATTTCTGTTTTCTTTTAAAGTTTGTTTTCTTAAGCATCTAGGAAATTGCCTACCAAAAAAAACAACAACCCACTATTATAAAAGGGCAAGGTTGCAACATCACTCAAAATTTAGGAAATTATATATGAAAATACATATTTAGGAAATGTAAACATATAAAATGATAAATTCTCTGAGAAATCAGTCAATAGACACCTCAGACTGGCACCCAAAATTGATGGACATTTTTTACATTAACCTCTCTGTGCCTCAGTTCCCCATCAGTAAAATGGGGATAACACCACCACCTCTCTTCAGAAGGGTGTTGGGAATATAAATTCACTAATGTGTGTGAAGTACTCATGTTTTACAGTGATGAGTACCATAGAAAAACCCAGGAGAAAATAATTTTTTACTCAGATCAGTAAATAAGGTACATTGCCACACATTTTATGATGAGGATAAACAACATGTGGAATAACTGCTCAAGGGAGCACCATCCATTTTGTGCTCTGAATGAGGCAGGGGTCTTGTGGAAAAAATATGTGCTCATGTAATTAATGACTATATCATAATTTATATGCAAAAGGGGTCTGAATTAAGGTTGTTCAGGCAACCTTACTTCTGGTATTTCCTAGCTTTTGAGTGCTGGACTTTGCAACATTAGTATTCCTTTAACGTAGTTTTTTGTTTGTAATATATATATTGTGTGTGTGTGTATACATACATAGACAGCTAACCACACCACAGATAATACCACTGTTAATAAAAAAACAGAATCCTGTTACTAACCCTTGTTCTTGTCTCTCTGATATTTTTAGGAAATGTCAGGGTAAGAGACATTTTAATTTCTGCTCTGGCATTGTGAATCTGATGTCATCTAAATACAGAAAAACCTTATTGATCTATCATTTATGCCACATGCATTTCTGCTTTTAGCATGATTAAACAAAAGAGACACATACCGAAGCTCTTGTTTGAATAATGCAACATTGATATTTTACATCTTGGGCTGCACTTCATTTTGTCCTTGGCAATGTGTGAGGACTTGAAAAGGGTGCAGACATTGCTTGCTAAGGAGTGTGTCAATTAAGATATCTTTTCAAAAAAGAAACAGGTGTTTCAAAAATGCACATTTTTAAATAGTTGTCCTGTGCTAACCCAGGTCACCCCCGATGTCCTCATCCTCTGACATCATGAAGCTAGTAATAGTATATTTATGTATGTCTGCTCTAAAGGCGCTCAGTATTTTACTGACTGTGTAGGTAATGCTTTACCCACCAATGATATGTGGCAGCATTTTGGATGGAAGGTGGTAGCTATTTAACAATACATGGCAGCCCTACACAGCATTTTTATGATAGGAAGTGGAGAATACAGTACTCAGTTAACATTTTCGGGGGAATATATAGGTAGCATGTAATTTCCTCTGCTAGAATTTGACCGGGCCATCAGGGCTAACACCCCTTTTCTTGTAAAAAGTGCTTTCAGACCTCCAGTGACAACTAGTGCTCCAGATGTGCATTTTACAAATCATCTACTTTGTACAGTTAGAAGTAGAAGTTCTACTGATGCCTCTGTGGCAGCCCTTTCTCTGGGCCACCTTAGCCCCTTGCCTAACCACGTGGCATGCTTTTGTGAGCTGCCCATCCTTGCCAGCGGCTTTGTAATCATACTTCCTTCTTTTGAGAGAGCTGGTTCCATGTGTCTGTGTTGATTTCCCCAAACTGAGCATGTGCAGCTGAGATTTTGTCATTGGACTGTGGTTGTCCATTGCCACACTTCACATTGGTTGCTCACTTGATTGAAGACACTGAGTTTAGAACTGATCATTGTGCTCATGCAATCAAACGCTTTGGTTTCACAATCAGCCTAAAGAAAACTGAAGTACTATAACAACCTGTGCCGGTCAAGGCACATGTCTACCCAATTATTTAGATTAACAATTCCCCTCTCAAGTCTGTGGAGAAGTTTTGGGCCTACGGTGTGTACTGTCACAGAGGAGGGCATGGATCAGTGTTCACATTGTGCTCCCCGTCAGTACCCAGCTCAAGCTGGGAAGCTAATAATCCAACCAGTGAACCAGTTTCAGTGATGAATCCTGGTCACGTGCTGCCTCAGGCACGTTGCACATATGCTAAGAAGACTGTCACAGAATACCACAATTTAGGAGATTAGTCATCACTTAGCCAAGGCCAACTCTGCATTTGGAATGCTGTCACACCACCTATGGAATGATAGGGGCATTAAAACAAGCATTAAGCTAAATGTCTATTGGGCAGTTCTATATGGTTGTGAGACGTGCAACCTATTGCTGCCACATTAGGAAACTTGATCAGTTCCACATGTGCTGTCTTCAGTCCACTTGTAAGGTCAAATGGTGGGACAAGATTTCCAACATCAAAATCCTTAATCACTGTCAGATGTCTGACATTCAAAGCATGACTATAAAAGCTCAGCTGCATTGGTCTAGGCATCTCATTTGTGTGGCCAACTCAAGAATACCATGGCCATATTTTATGGTCAGCTAACTCAAGGCACCCATTCTCATGGTGTCCAGTACAAATGATATAAAGACACACTGAAATCAAACTTAAAAGCATATCAAATTGAGACTAGCAACGGGGCAGCAACAGCCCACAACAGAGGAAGGTGGTGGCAGATTTGTCATGTCACTATTTACCGCTTTGAAGCAAGAAGCATTAACACTTTATGTGAAAAATGTAAACAACACAATGCAAGGCAATTGTCTGCAATGATCATGGACAATCTTGTCTGCCCGACAGGTAACCATCTTTGCTGTTCTCATATTGGTCTGACTGCGCATATATTTGTTCACCTATAGTGTTTGCTGAATCCTTGTACATCAACAATTGACGTGAGACTTCGTCATCATTATAATTGTCACACTTCTATGTTCTTCATCCTCTGGCCCCCCCGACAGGAAGTGCTAAGGGCCACATGCTGGTCTGATGCACTGCAGCTGGTGCACCCTTGGGATATAAAAGTACATCACCTATTGAGTAACAAAAAAATATCCTCCTTCTGTCTCTAGGGCCTGAGCCAACTCACTGAAATCGATAGATCAGGACCTTAGAGCCATTGCAGGCAACTAAAGAAATGTTTCTCACATCTTAACACTCCTATTGAAAACTTCTACCCTTCCTTATTAAACACAAGATTAACAATTACTGTATGCTTCAGTAGTCACCCAAGACCCTGTAGTAGCAGTACTATAGGCTGTAATATTTTAGTCCATTTCTGTAGAATTCTGTAGTACTTTGTATAAAGGTTCCTGTTATTTCTTACATAGGAATGAAAAAATAGGACAGGCCCACCTTAGTGATGTTTAGATGGCTTCTTTTACAAAGCTTAAAAATAAATCAGCAGGCAAAACTCAAAAATTGAAAATAAAGTTTGTATAGGCCCAAATCAGATCTGGTTTAAGTGTGTACAACTCCATTTAGCCTTATGTGTTTAATAATATAGCATTTACAGTGGATTCACTTGTACCTTTGAGGCAAAGAAGCTAATAATTTGCAATTGAATGATAGCACTCATTTTTAGTTTGTGTCAGTCAAACACACCCGTTCTTTATACCAATATTCACAATATTGACTAAGGTTCAAATTCTACCTTCAGATATACATAAGTAACTCCTGGTGACGTCAAAAAATCCAGGGGTAGAATTTAGCCAAAGTGTTTAACTTTAGCATTTGAAGGCAATAAATAAATAAATAAAATGTAGCCTTTTAACAGATTTAAAATATATATTGAAGTTCCCCATATTACTGTCTAGAACCAACAGCTCTTTGTGTACTGTGTGCAATAGTCTGTAAAATATATGTAAATATTGTATATGTAAATTTAATTTGTCAAGCCTATTCTACCTACCTAGCTAAGACACATGTCTGAAAAATATTTATATAGACCAGAGAATGTATTTTAATGTTATCAGTTTCATTGCCAAAGCCTTTTGCATTATACATACAGAAAGCCTGGAAGGTAAATGCCCAGTCTTTTGAAACTTCAAATAAAGATGTTTAAATACTTTTCAATTTATTAAAGTGTTTTAACATCACTCATATTATTCATATTATTATAATTGAATTGCTTCAGAATGAGGTTAGTGCTCTATATAAAACCTGCTTTTTAAAACCCTACAGGAAGGGTCAAAGACCAGGAAATGCTCTCACTATAATTCTCATTTTCAGTTGAATTGGCCATGGCAACTGCACTAAGAATGCAAGTTTGAATTTCATTATGTTCTAGAAACCTTTAACTTTGCATCATAATGACTCATGTTGTAACAGAAGCAAGTTGCAGACATTTTTCATGTGGCATACTTTAATTTATAATTTAATAAAGTTTCATCTTAACATAGGTAGTTACTTTTAAAAGCTAAAACAAAAAACTCATTCATTTGATTGCTACTAAATGCATCCTTTTACATTTTACCTGTAAAATGCTCTGTGTTTGATGACAGGTTAAATGTATACTATACACAAGGAGCCAACATTTGTCTTTGTAATACCGCAGCGGCTTTAGCAGTTTTAGCAGCATTCTTATTATTTTAAGCCATCTCCATTGTCTTCTAAACACCATAATTAGAAGCTGAAAACATACGGCAACCAAACTCAATAAGCTCTCATTATGAATAAAATATTCTACTGTTGCTCAACAAGTGACCCTATGTAGCCCAACATGATAAAGCATTCTTCCTCAATTGTGGGGCCCTAAGTCCTTGCAGTCCTTTCTAAGGCAAATCTCCCATTAACTACAGTGGGAGTTTTGCCTGAGTGAGGACTTCAGCACTGGGCTCATTGTCGCAATGTCCTTTAGGCACTTCCATTTCTTTAGCTCTAATTATTCTCTCTTTGGTTCTTGTATTTGACTTTTCATCTTGGTGGTAGTGGTGGTGATTTATTTTCCTGTGGAACAACAGCAGCTGAACATCTCCTCAGATAAGACTGTTGTCTTGCAAGCACTTTGAGTGATCGATTGCTGAGAAGTAATGCTTGGGAATGGAATGATTTAAATGGGTGAGCCGATATACTCTCTGTTGATGTACTCTAAGGCTGTGTAAACCATGGAGCAAAACTGAGCAGTTCTGGCATCCTAAGGAGACACTTGCTAACACAATAAAGCTGTCAACACACTCTTAGTAGGGATGCTATTTATAGAATGTAATTTCCAAATGTTCATAGAGTCTTTATTAGATCTGCCTTTTAATTTTCTTAATATACTGCCAGAGAAACGCTAAAGACTGAATCCTTCCCCAAAATGCTGCAGAATTGCTCCACAACTGCAACCCTTTCTGTTCCTGCCATAGTTGCAAATAGCCCTGGTTTGACTGGGATCATCCCAGGTTTTTACAAACAGTCCCAAATAACCTGATATTTCAGCCAGGAAGAAAGAGAGCAAGAGAGACAGAACTTAGTTTCAGCCAGAAACTTTTTAAACAAGTTCTCTGCCTTCTGGGACTGGGTGAGGTTTGCAGTGGGGATGTTGTAAAGGCAGCAAAAGGCAGCTTTGGTGGGGTCCCGAGAGCTAATAAAGAATTGACGTGTCATGTCAAAATATTCTCTTCATCCAAATGTGCTTGGCTGCCATTTTAACTTCTGGCAATGTAATCCATGGTAACACATTTTGAGGGGTATGGCGAGCCCAACAAAATGTGCCCAACCGCCCCACAGCTTTCAACCCTGGTCCTGATGGGTTTGGCAGCCCATCAAACTATGCCCACCCCAGATTTGCACCCCCAGGCCTTATTTTGATGCCCTTCACCTTACCTGTCAAATGTGCCTTCCATGGGACTCATAGAGAAAACTGGGGCATGGACACATTTTGATGGGCTTGCCATACCTGTCAAAAAGGGGACCTGATCTCTTGTTATAACCTCTCCCCTTCTCTCTTTTCCTCCATGCCATACAGTGGATGTCCAGATAATGTCTGCATTCCATGGTGAGGACAAAAGAGTCTGGGATATAGAGGAGAGAGTCGCCCTAGGGGTTTCACCCCCATCTACCACAGCTCTAATTTCATGTGTCGTTGCAGGATCCCTGCATTGATTCAGTGTACTTGAGGCAAAGTACTGAAACTAAGGCAAAGGGCAAGACTTCAGTTCCCCCAGTGCACATGTGCTTACATTTGGCACATGCTCACTAGATATGTTTAGAGAAGCTTGCACATAGTTGCAAGAAGGGTGCATTTCGAAGAAGGGCACATTTTGACATGAAAGGTGAAATTTCAACCCTTCCCAGGTCTAAGGAAAGAAACAAACAGGGGAGAAGCCTGGTGGGCTTCGCCTGTACAAGAGGAGTAGGACATGCTCCATGAATATACTGATGGAATGCGCCTACTGCTAATATTATTTATTGATTGATTAATTTTATTTTATTTGTATTATCGTAATGCCTAGGATCCACAGCCATGGACCAAGATCCCATTGTGCTAGGCACTATACAAACAGAACAAAAAGATGGTCCCTATCCCCTGAAGATGCCAGAGTGGTGTAGGGAGAGAGACTGCAGTACACTGGGCCTCCTCTGAAGAAGACACCTACAAGTAAGGGGAGACACATGTTGGGCAGGGAAGTTGTTTGGGGAAGAGCTAGACCTCAATGGACCTTGCAGCTGCTTACCTGCCCTGTAACCTTGTGAGGCCTAGAGCTTTGAAATATTCCTATCCAGTGATCTGGGAACAGCCTACCAGAGAGACTTCCTCCAATTCTACAGCTGGAGTCAGTGAGATGCAGATGCTAGAGCCGCCCTCAATGTTATGGAGAGGTGGCTGCTAGCAAGGCATCCTTTGTAAGGGTCTCAGAGCTCTGGAATACTCTCCCTCTCTTAGTCTGAAGTAGCCTGGGTTTGGTTGGTTTTTTTACATTTAGGGTACTCTGAGGGGCCCATTTGTTTCACCAGGCCCTTGAGGAGATTAGTGTACTAGCCAATATGTAGGGGAAATGTTATTTGTATGAAGAGCAGCTCTTTGGTTAAAAAAAAAAAAAAAAAGGTGAGATGATGAAAATTTGCATTTGGTTTTCTAATTTTAAAAAACCGTCCAGGCTCTCAGAACTTTATATGATCACTTTTTATTATTATACATTGGAATAATAAATATTAACATCACTTTAAAATACCAGGACACAAGACAGCTTCCTGCAGGCTTACTGAAAAAGGGGCAAAAATCTTAGCAAATCTTTGGGTGATCTGGTCTGTTTGTAATTTGTAATAAAGCACGAAAGCTGGTGAAATTCTTGTGCTTAAAGTTTTAATTGTGCGAACTTTGTACAGGAATTAACAGAATTTCTTCCCCACCCCCCAAACATTGTTCAAAAAACACCTTTACTGATTAAAAATAGAACAGAAAGGGAAATGGTGTATTTGATGCTAGTGCCTTTCTTTTACTTATTCTTACAAGATGCCAAGGCAGAACAATGGAACATCTCTTGAGAGTGCATTAAAGCAGTGGTTTTCAAACTTTTTTTCTGGGAACCCAGTTGAAGAAAATTGTTGATGCCTGTGACCCAATGGAGCTGGGGATGAGGGGTTTGGGATGTGGGATGGGCTCAGGGCTGGGGCAGAGGGTTGGGGTGCGGGGGTGAGGGCTGCGGGATGGGGCTGGGAATGAGAAGTTCAGGATGTGGGAGGGGGCTCAGGGCTGGGGCAGGGGGTTGGGGTGCGGGAGGGGGGTCATGGCTCTGGGTTGGGGGTGCAGGCTCTGGGATGGGGCATGGATGAGGGGTTTGAGGTGCAGCAAGGGGTTCTGGGTTTGGGTGGGGCTCAGGGCTGGGGCAGGGGATTGGGGCGTGGGGTTGGGACGCAGATTTACCTCTGGCAGCTCCTGGTCAGCAGCGCAGCCAGGGTGCAGAGGCAAGCTTCCCACCTGTCCTGGCCTCGTGGACTGCGCTGCACCCAGGAAGCGGCCAGTCGCAGGTCTGGCTCCTCGCGGCTCTCGCTCACAGGCACCGCCCCTCCCAGCTCCCATTAGCCGGAAGCTGGTGCTCAGGGCGGGGGCAGCATGTGGAGCCCTGTGGCCCCCCTGCCTAGAATCCGGACCCTCTTCTGGCCGCTTCCATGGTGCAGCGCGGTGTCAGAACAGGTAGGCACTAGCCTGTCTTAGCTGGGCAGCACCGCCAATGGGACTTTTAACATCCCAGTTGGTGGTGATGACCAGAGCGATACAGTGTCTTACATGCCGCGACCCAACACTGGGTCACAACCCGAACTTTGAAAAATGCTGCATTAAAGGATGAAACGGAGAACCACCATATCTGACTGGCAGTCTCTGTGAGGCTCTCTTTAGCACAAGTAGCCAATAGTGGTGCTCATTGATTTGCAACCATTCTCCAATCACATTGTGTTCATTCTCAAGTGCTGAGGAGAAAAGAAAATGCTTAGAGAATCAGAGGAGAAAATACATTGAATAAACTGATAGTATTTAAGACCCTGATTGTGTAATTGTTCAGAATTTAGAACTTCCTTTGAAGTCGGTGGAAATGTTTGCGATATCTACCCATCCGTTTAGGTACTTACCAAGTCCCAGTTAGTATCGTATGTGAGAATTTCCCACATATTTGAATGTATATATAACAATAATCTCATTCTCTTCCTTCCTTCCCAGCATTAAGAGAAATAGCTTGATAACTTTATGGTCGCTTTTTATGTTGGTGAGTGTGATGTGTGTGGAAATAATTCACCGAGGTAAAGCAAAGTCAAAGCAAAGAGTTTTGCCTTTAATTCTGACAGTGGTGAATTCTGCAGCCATTGGTATCACTTGTGGGAGTGAGTTCCATGTTTTAGGTCCAGCGCTGCACTCACAAGTCTCTCCCTGTAGGTTGACAGTTTCCTTGTTTCAATGGAATGTAGCGGTCACAGCAGGTCATGATCACTTCTCCCTCCAAGATCTGGGGGATGAGGCCCTTAAATTCTAAAGGTGACTTTCAATATAAATGTACCAAGATAAAGGAGAAGCGAACACTGAAGGTAGAACTGCAGGGTCTTCAGTTTTAAAACAACAATCCATAGCAGTGTACAAAGGCACAGGAGAAGCACGCACTGACTCTGTTCACCTGGAGGAGGGAGGGATAGTAGTACAAAGCAAGCTTTTTTTTTTTAACGACAACAGCAATCTTTTAACAGCAGCACCCACTCAAAAACACAGAACTCCGAGGCTGATAATCATCTTTCAGCTTAGGTTATTGCATGCAATTTTTCACATTCATTCAGTTTTCTTCATACAGCTCTTAGTAAGGTAACTCCCTTAACAATAAAAGCTTTTATGGCAGCCCATTACACTGGAGAACTAACCACTCCTAGGTTTTTTTTATTGGCTTCTTGGAATATTTATAGCAGCCTTTGTTCTCCCTTCAAGCTTATGCATCTGGGTGTGTATGGCTATTTTTTTGGCAATTGGGTATGACATTTTACATCTGTGAGGCTTTAAAGTTTTATATTTGTTTTCCTCTATATATTGTTTATTATTGGCACAGAAGGCAGCATTTCCCCTGCCTCTTCATTGTTTAGTACTTGAATATTCACTGCTAGACAATTTTCAGTCCAAGTTGCCTAACATAAAATTTTATATGCCACCATGACACTTCTTCCTGATAAACTGGTTACACTGTACACAGATAGGCGGGGTGATATTTAGCTCCTTACTAACAAAGCAAAAAATCCCTTTGGTCACAATGAATGGATTAAATTTCCAATTTAAGAATTTCATAGAAAAAACTCACAATACAATAAATTGGCGCCCTTGCACAGATCCGCTCAATATTCATTGACGCTATCATGATATTAGCATATGCGCCTTACAGCCAAAAAAATTCCAAAACATTTTATACAGTGTATATAATAGAGATGGACCAGAACTAGGACTCGATATGAAGACCCCTAACCTTTGCTTTTTAAATTATTTTATTATAATTATTTTAATCTTGTATGCTTTCATCGACAAAGGCCCTGGTCCTGCATGCCCCATTTACACAAAGCTCCTGCTTGAAGTCATTGGGAGTTTTGAGCGTGCAAGGAATTTAGGAAGGGGATGTATTTTTAGTTACCTTTTCAGTATATCAAAAGGAAAACTCAACACCTAGCCTAAGAGGAGCAGGAAGCAATGAGGGAAACAATGCTTTCTTCCATCTCCAGCTTGCTAGGAAAGTCGACTTAAACAAGGATTTGGCCACACAGCTACGAACATTTGCCACTTCCAGACTGGATTAATGCCATTAGCTATAGGTTGAAGGGGAAAGCAGTCTTCAGTTTATGCAAAATATAGCAGCCTGCTTCCTCAGCTAGAAGAGCTTCCAGGAACCCTGTGCTCCATCATTTCAATGTCTTGGGCCTGATCTTCAAAACCATCATCAGGCATTACCCAGCTACATCAGTAACCACATTTCTGTTCATGACCTGCCAAGACAGCTGTGCTTCTTTGGGACAATGCAGCTCAAAATACCAACAATGAAGCATATAAGAGCTGAAGATAAAAGCATTCTAGGTTGGAGGGGTCCAGCTATAGGACGATCTTTCAGATATTCTAACTGCGAGACCTTTCTCACCGTAACCAGAGTGGGGGTGATGATGAATACCTGAACAAAAATTGAATATCCTAGGGAGAGCTTCCTGTAAATAGGAGAGAGATGTAAAGAGTCGAAGACTCCATGAAGACCAGGTCTACTCTAAAAAGTTAGGCCAGTACAGCTGCGTTGCTCAGAGTGTCCCTGAGTGCCATAGTTAAGCCAACCTAATCCCTGATGTAGATAGTGCTAGGTCAAAGGAATAATTCTTCCATCGACGTAGCTAATGCCTCTCAGAGGAGTGGATTACCTACGCTGACAGGCAAACCCCTTCCATCGGCATAAGTAGTGTCTACATTGAAGCAGCACAGCTGCCGCACTGCAGCATTTCAAGTATAGGGTGACCAGATGTCCCGATAAAATCAGGACTGTCCCGATATTTAACACTTTGTCCTGTGTCCTGATCGATGTACGATCGAGATGCCAATTGTTCCGATATTCAGGTAAGGAGGCGGCGAGTGGGAGAGAGGCGCCGACTCCGTGGGTGCTCCAGGGCTGCCAAGCACCCACCGGCAGCCAAGCTCTCCGTTCCTCGCCTCCTTCTCCCCCCCACCCCCGGTGTGCCATGTCCCTGCTCCTCCCCCTCCCTCCCAGTGCGTTCCACTGCCTAACAGCTGTTTGGTGCGGTTTGGACTTTCCGGGAGGGAGGGGGAGGAGCAGGGACGTGGCACACTCAGGGAAGGAGGCAGAGAAGAGGAAGGGCAGGGGCGAGGACTTGGGGGAAGAGGGTGGAATGAGGGAGGGGTGAGGGTGGTGCAGGGGCGGGTGGGGGCAGAGGGGAAGTCGGCACCGTCGGCAAGGGGAGAGTGAAATGGCGAGTGGTGGGCGGGGAGGGTGAAGAGGCGAACGTTGGGTGGGGGACTGAGAAGGGATGCAGCAAGCCAGTGGCGAGCTGGGGGATGAGGAAGGGTGAGGGGGCTGAGCGGGGGGGCGGGGGGCAGGACTAGGGTGACCAGACAGCAAGTGTGAAAAATCGGGACGGGGGTGGGGGGTAATAGGAGCCTATAGAAGAAAAAGACCCAAAAATCGGGACTGTCCCTATAAAATCGGGACATCTGGTCACCCTAGGCGGGACCTGGGGCAGAGTGGGGGCGGAGCCTTGAAGGAGCTGGGGGGTGGACTGTGGGTGGGGCTGATGGCACCCCAGTGTGTCCCGATATTTCAGTGTTGTGATCTGCTCACCCTATTCAAGTATGACGAGCCCGAAATCCTCCAGACATACTGATATGCAGATCCACTTCATCTGGAAAGTGCTTAGATGCTACTGTGATGGGCATTAAACCCTAAGGAAAATAGATAGCTGATCCCTGAAGATGTCACAGGGCTGGCACAGACTTGCAGTTGGCTTCCTGAAGACATGTAAGGTAAAAAGCACCAAACAAGCAAAAAGCCCTCTGTTTTCTTTGGAAATTAGTATCCAAATTAAATACCAGACATTTTCATGGCCCAGTGCAGGCTGCTGTGGTGCTGCTGTTTATAAATGCATCCGGATAGCTCTGAGAGGGTGGTGGCTCCTCCCTTCGGAAAGAATTTTCCTAGAAATTCAGAATACTTCACATGACTTAAGTATAGCCTAAAAGTGAGAGGGGTACTGGAAAAGAATTTACAATGAGACTCAATATTTGCATACCTTTAGAGGTTTATACCTTAGAAATCTTTGAAAACAATAGTAAAATATTATTTTCCCTTCAAATATTTTTAATTTTCATACTGCCAATGCATTTTCTTGATTGAGCTGGAACACCAGGACATGCTGAGGTGCAGTATGATTGGGCTAGTTTGAATTAATATCCTTGTGAGTTGAAAGAAAGAAAAAAGTCAAAGAATACATTAGAAGTCAAAGCCACAAAGAAGTCAGAGAATACATTACTCTTCCCAATTTTAAAATGCAAAGTATAAATATGATTTGTTTTCTGATAAATATCAATCATGTATAAAATAGGAACAAACTATGGAAAATAATTAAATAAAAGTCTATTCATTTGAAAACCAGGAACTTTAGTGTTGTGGAACACTGTTGGGCAGCTTCAGATTTGTAAGCTCTTTATCTCAGCTGAAAGGTGAAATTAGCAGCTTTCTCAAAACCCTAGGAAGCTATTGTGTCAATGCTACACTCTGGAGACCACTGTTTGATTCCAGTGCCACTGGTTTAGATGAGCATTGCAATCAGGAATATTAAAAGTGAGTTTTTGAATTGTGTTGTATGAAACAATGGTGCTTCTTACAAACAAAGAAACTGAATGAGGACCCTGTGTTAGAAACATTTATAGTAGTATAACAATATTATACATGCCAAATGATGTAGCTGAATTCAGCGGCATAAAAGCCACCAACACAAGTAAAACACTGTGGGTGGGAAGGTGAAATCTGAATAAACCGAATGAAGTAATAAATATTTCAACGTAAGATGCTGGACATCTTACTGAATACTTAATTGTTAATATTATGAAGAATAACAGAATAAAGTTGTCTCTAAAATAATGTACAAGTTCATAACGTCTCCTTGTGTACAATATTCTACTGGCTTTTTCAATTTTTAAAGATAATTTACAAGGTATTATTTTAATTTGGGCAGCAAATTGCATCACTGTTCATTACACTACCTACAATATAGGTATAAAATTATCCAATTTTGCTCCACTCTTTTTACTTTTTTGAAAGTTGCTAAAAAAAGCATCTTCAGAGGATACATGATGTTTCATAGTACAGGGGGCAGATTTTGGTCTCATTTACACTGATGTAAATCCAAAGTAACTTCACTGATCTGTAACTGTCATGTTGTGGCTGTTCACAAATTTAATTTTTTTAACACATCCAGGACATTTGCAAGTATTGTGGTAAACCAGTCAAAAAAGCTATGTTAGAATAATTATATTTTTGCTACCATGTAAAAGCACCCAAAGCAATATACTGTACAAGTTCATTACCAGAAATGATGAGAAATAAAACAGTCTTCCTGCTACACGATAGGGTGTATGAGACTATCCCTAGATGATTCATTAGTTTTAAAGTGACATGAAAATCAATTAATTTTAATGGGGAATAACAGATTATGTGTTTAATAATTCATCTAATTTCCTGAGGCAAAGCGAATTAGACAATGCAATGTAAATCTAATAACAGTTGTGACCACATAATTTGACTGTCAAGAGCAAAGCTTAGTGAAATGATCAAGAATGAAACAGAGAGAAAAACATTAATTGTGTGTAAACTGAGTGACAGTCCCATGTAACCCTAAAAGGCTGTGAGTTCAGTGTAATTATTTCTATTCAGTATTTCCTTAAAAATTGTCCTACTATTTTTTTAATTATGTATTCACATTAATTGGACAAATTAATAAATAACATAAAATAACTTTCCTACACTTTCAATTTAGAGGTAATTTTCAGTTGCTAGAGACTTTACAGCGTGCATGAAACTATGTGAAAATTGTTTTATAGTCTGCATTAATTAAACAATAATGACCCCCAGATCAGGCATTTCCTGTTTGTTAATGACCAGCTGGAGGAGTTGAGGACCCAAAGCAGAGCAGAGGGTCCTTAACCTGGCTGGTCATTAATGTTCGGGAAATGCCTGACCCAGAGGTCATTGTTGATGTTATTCTAAATCATGATAATTGTTATGTTTTTCCATACACAAAGAGCAGGCATCTACTTTCAGTCTGAATGACTTTTATTTCAGATTAAGAGGAGCAACAAAACAGGAAAGAACAAATGTAAAGGCACACAAGAGAGTGCAATGTGCATCTCCTCTGTAACATACTGCATCACTGCCTCACAAAATGGTAGCTGCAGACAGAGGGCTACTAGAAATGTTAAGGTGCAGTGCACAGAAAACAAGGTCATAGCAGCTACTAGCTTTGTATCATACACCACACAATAACATTAACGCACTAAGAAAAATAAAGGGATTACCTTTGTATATGTTAAAAATATATACATTGAAGTACATGTTGCCATGGATACAGGGCTCTGTTTAGAGTACTGATCTTTTCCTCACAATGTAAGAACACCATAATAACCAATAGGATTATGGGGCTTTAGTCTTAGAGTTGGTGATGTAATTACTAAAATAATCTAAAGAAATGGTATGAAAGGCCCAAAGTGCTTTTCCTCCCACTACCACTTATAACGGACTCAGCATATTCTCAGATGGTTTTTATAGTTAAAATTCTGTGGAGTGTAATCAGAGCAAGTCGAACACCAAGCTTGTGGTACTACTCTCATCTTCCTTTTTCCTAGACTTCACGTTAGTTCATTTTAGAGTTGAGCCTGAATCAGTACCATGAATTTAAACACCCTGAACTCTGGAAGTAACAGGATCTGGACAGCAACCTGCAGTTCTAGATCCAAACAAGATATCAATGTCCAGGTCCAGATTGGAAGTGTCTTCTTGAGTGTTTCCTACTACTGACACACCATTTCTGATGACTCTTGCCTACTCTCCTTTATACCCCAAGTTTGCCCCACCCCCTACCTTTTGTTCTCTCCTTTCTTCAGGACAGCACTACCTGCAACGCTGCTGCCAGTGCAGGGGAGTCTACACCGATAGCTGCCTCTACATGACTGCTCTGGGGGAGGTAAACCCCAGCAATATCTGCCTCCTGTTTCTGGGGGTAGGAGTGGAGGGAAAAGGGCTCCAGCTGCTTTTCTCAAAGGTTGAGGAGAAGATGAGAAAGGAGTCCTGAACATGGCTCTCTCTGGTGCCCACTGCCACCTTGCTGCACGTGGTCCTTGGTGTTTTCCTTTGGGGGTCAGTTCTACTCTGCTACTTTTGTGCAAGGAAGTACAGGAAGGTCAAATATGGGGAGGGGAAATGAAGTGGTAGAGAGGCACAGATATAGGCTGGGCGAGGTAAAAAAGATGAATAGACATGAGGGATGGAAAGGAGATCCATAGGGAGAGTTAACCCCTTGCATGCTTCCAGATGACCCTTCTGACTCCCCAGGCCACAAGGCACAAGCAGGAGATGGAAGAGGTGAATTCTACCTCCCCAAAGACGCCAATGGTAAGTGCAGTATCATGTTGGGGGCCAGTGTCTTGCCTGCTACTATAGAAACAATGCTCATAAGAGCAGTGATTGAGGACTAGAGCTGATCAAAAGAACTTAGATGGAACCATTTTCCATCAGACAATGCAGTTCCACTGAAGTCAAAATGTTTCGCAAAATCATGTTGATTTTGCTGAAATTTTGTTTTGGAGAAAACCATTAAAAAAAAAAGTTCTGATAATGTCAAAACATCACATTTTGACATTTTCAGAATGAAAAATTTTGATTTTCCATTTTGTAATATTTATCTGCCTGCACTTAAGCCGCTTTGTAATGATGGGTTGGGGGGTTGCATGTTGTTATTTTATTCCACTATATGTTTATTCTATAAGTAGAATAAGAATTATTTAAAGGGGAAAGTGAGCAGAGGCAATTTGGAAAGGGAAAAATACTTCACATTTCAATAGGCCATGAATCCAGAACTAAGGATAGCCATTGGAAAGGTAAAATATGATGATTAGTGTTGTGACACTATATATTTCATCATGCTAGAAAGTGGCATTGAGAGATACAGATAAGCTGGGTAAAACAGCGGAAAGTCCTTAGGGAATTTTAAATTTATTGTTTTTAACATCAGCATTTAAATGAATCCCTAGAAATAGGCTTACAGCAAATGAGGAATATTTATTCATAGCTATGTGTACAATTAAATTTAAAGAATTGCATGAGGTCAGTTTCAACAGATTTCTATTGATTCTTCTAGTTAATAAAGAGTTAAAGGATGAAGTGAGTTTTTAAAAAATATAAGTGCTCTGAAGGTGCTAGAAAGGAAAAGCATAGTACTAAGTGGTCATGTGGCTAGTGCCATTCATCTTGGTAGTGACTATCTGTCAAAAGTGGCAAGAGCCCCTGTTAACAGCCCTGACCTGTGCTGTAATGAAGGGAGAGTGCACAGCAAAGTGTCCATTATCAGGCAGTTGGGAGCAGTAAATTGGTGCAGTTTGCCTCAATCTTGCAGCAAGTTGAGATGTAACATAGGTGGGGATCAGCAAGAGGCAATTTTATCCTATGATCATTTTTGTCAGATCACATCAGAGTGGGAACTTAGTCAGATTCAGGCTTTCAATTAAACAAGTCCCCACACTAATGACCACTCCCAGGAATGCTTTCTCTGGTCCTTTATGAAAAATCATGTAAATACACCTGCTGATATTTGGACAAGAAGCAGTCATGGAGAGTAAGGTAAACAACACACCTAGATGACAGTCATGTACAATCAATCACATCTTGCACCCACTCAGCAGGGATAACAGCATGTAATAAAAATAGGCCACCTATGTTACTGATACAGTACCATTACTGTGTTTACACACAATTGTAACTAGAAAAATCTGTTTAATATCATTTGCTCTTTTTTTTTACAAATAAAAGCTCAGAGATGTTCACTCTTATTATAATGAATTATCCAGTTCCAACGCCACTTTACTGAGTACTAACCATATGCACTGTCCAGTGTCTGATTCAGATGCACAAAGACAAGCACAGTAAGTTAAGTCTGAAACAACTGTGAAGCCTTAACCTTAGAGAGCACTCAGTAAATTGCAGTAGGAAGCAGAAGACAAGTGTACTTGTCTCAGCTTCAGTTCACTTTTTTCCCTCCCATCAAGAGCCTCTATCCTCACCCTCCATCCCCCCAACCCCCATCCCTCCTAGGTGCTGGGCCAGGTGGTTCCCTGATCATCCTCCATCTACCCTGCTAGTTCACTTCTTCTCCTCTAATATATAATTCCACACACCTCCCTACTGCCACCCACTTGGCCAGTTCTCTCCCCACTAATGAAATTTACCTGCCTCCCACAGCAGGTTCCCAAACACACTGTCAGGTTAGGAACTGCCAGCAGAGGAAGAGCACATGTCTGGGGAACAGTGTGGTGAGACAGGTCAGGAATCTTTCTTATTCTGAATAGCAATATTCCCTAAGGGCCTGTTCTGACAGTTTTCCCATATGGGAAAATCCTAAAGAATTTAATAGAGAATGACCTTCCTATAGACATTTTAAACCAACTTCTTGATTTCTGTAGTAAATATCTATTAAATAGTCTATATGGAAATTATACAGGATGGCTCTGAAATTCTAGCGTAAGAATACAAATGTCTGTTCCATGTTGTGATTGTTACAGGGGCGCTTCTCTGTGTAAGTCGCTTAACAATTTACATTATAAACGATACTTGTGACCCTTTTCTGAGACGCTCTAGCACCTCTGTTGTTTGCAGTATGTCTTTGAAATTCTTCTGGGGCAAAGCCCTCCAGCTAGAAAAGTGCCTTTTCTTTATCCCATTAAATTTAATTCAGGATTTGCTGAGATAAATATAGAAAATCAGCTTTTCCCTTCTGTCATGTGCATGCCTCAGGAAAAATGTTGGCAGCATGCCAAAAAAAATGACAGAACAGGAATATTCCAAGGTTGAACCCATGCAGCTGATAAAGTATCAGCAGCAGATTTTGCAGTGGGAATGCCTGGGAGCTGGCAGAGCAGCTGAAGTTAGGGTGGAGGAGAGATGTGCCAGGCCTTGCCTCGTGACTCCGTAGACCCAGCACATACCCAAGCAGTCCATCTGGGGGCACCACATGGATCAGGAACTCCAATCCAACTCTTGGAGTGAGAGAAAGAAAACCAGGCTGAACTTCTCCTAACTATCCCCAGCTACATATTCCCCACTCAGCCTGTTGCCTGCTGATGTAGTTAGTCCTGTAGCTCCAGTGGTAGCAGTCTGTGTTGCAGTGCTGAAGGTTCTGCGTTCAAACGTGGATGATGATGGATGGTTGTTATGGTTATACATAATAGAATTTTATTTTCCATACAAAACCAAAACAAACCAATCCCCTTCCCCCATCTATAGGAAATTACACACACACAACATTTTTGTTGAAAGAACGTTATTAAGGTTGGGAAGTCAGCATGCTAAATTTAGGAAATTCCAGATTTACAGTTGTTGTGCAACTTTGATTCGGCTCCCTTGAGCAGCTGCATTATGATACAATCATGAATTACACGAATATGATACAATCATGAATTTTTTTCCAGAGGACCCCTGCCCTATTCAGTACGCTGGATGGGTGCATGGGCGGGGGAGGGAGGGCGAAGAGTTAAGGCAGATTACTGACCTTTCCTATCTTTGGACTGCTTGATTTACCAACCTAAATAACATGCTTTTAACATAGTATGTTTGTGTGTAATAGGATTCTTGAGTCGTTTCTATAGAATTCTGTTACATTCCATGACCAGGGACCCTGCCTTATAAAGCCTTCTGCCCTGCCTGTAAGCAAACATGGAGCACAGAATGAATAGAGACCCTAGCTTAGCACTCTTCTCACTGCCATAGACACGTTTCAGAGAGATCAGGCAGGGGCTTGGGAATGTTGTTTTTCAGAGCTGGGACTGAGGAGAAGAGGAGCTTGCTGGCACTGTAGGTGAAGTGTGGAGGAGCAGCTTTGTGGTTGGACCCCCCATTCTGAGCTGGAAATAGCAGAGTCTGTGAAACCTTTAAAGTAAATGAGAGGCAAAAAGCCAGGGAGAAATGTGCTCCTGATGTAAGGTGGGAATCAAGTGGAGTTCTGCTGTGCTCCATTCTATTTTATCCTCTGTCAGTCTTTAATAAAATATAGATATGTAAATGGGGGGAGAGAGAGATAAGGGAACAGTCTCTTCTCTACCTAGCTCTTTATACTGCATGGAAAGTATGAACACTACTGCGGGAAAACCCTTGAAATATTTAGGTACAAGCTAACAGGTAGAGGAAGGAGTTGCAGTATTGCCAGCCCCATGCCAAGGCATTCTCTCTCCACCACGGCATATTTTTGTTCCCTCGGAAGGAGTTTCCTACTGAGGTAGAGAATCGGATGTTCCTCCTCCCCGACCATCTGTGATAGAACGGCCCCAACCCTACTTCCGATGCATCCATCTGTAGAATAAATTCCTTGGTGAAATCTGGGGCTGTCAGTACGGGGTTACTGCAGAGGGCAGTCCGTAGGTCTGTGAATGCTCTCTCTGCTCCATCAGACCATCTCACCAGATCAGGTCCACGGGCTTTCACTAGGTCTGTCAGGGGGCTTGCCCTTGTGGCAAAGTGGGGGATAAATCGTCGGTAATACCCCACCACCCCTAGGAATGCCCGGACTTGTTTCTTGCGACTTGGTCGGGGCCAATTTTGGATGGCCTCTAACTTGTTCAGTTGGGGTCTTACAAGACCTTTCCCCACAATGTATCCAAGATATTTGGCCTCCATAAACCCTACAGCACACTTGGCAGGGTTTGCTGTAAGGCCAGCTCGCCTGAAGGTATCGAGGACTGCTTCCACCTTCTCTAGGTGGGTTTCCCAGTCTGGGGTATGAATGACCACATCGTCCAGGTAGGCAGCAGCATAATGATTATGGGGGCATAATAGCTTGTCCATGAGGCGCTGGAAGGTAGCTGGGGCCCCATGTAGTCCAAAAGGGAGGACAGTATATTGGAAAAGACCCTCTGGTGTAGAGAACGCAGTCTTTTCCTTTGCGTCTTTGGCAAGGGGAATTTGCCAGTACCCCTTTGTCAAGTCTAGGGTAGTCAAGTACTGGGCATTGCCCAGACAGTCCACTAGTTCATCTATGTGAGTTATGGGGTACGCGTCAAACTGGGATATCTCGTTTAGTCGCCGGAAATCGTTGCAAAATCTTGTGGTGCCATCAGGTTTGGGCACCAGCACGATTGGGCTGGACCACTGACTGTGGGATTCTTCGATGATCCTCAACTCCAGCATTTTTTTTACTTCTGCTTTTATTTCTTCCCTTTTGGCTGCTGGCACCCTGTAGGGCCTCATTGTTACTCTGGCCCCAGGGTTTGTGACGATGTGGTGATATGTGTCGGTTGTTCGACCCAGTTTTGTCGAAAACACATCTTGGTTCCGGAAGATCATCTCAGACACCTCATTCTTCTGGTCTGGTGTTAAATCAAGAGACACTCTCACCTGTTTGGGAGGTTTATTTTCCTGGGGTAGGTCTTTTCGGACAGCTGCGCATGCCTCTTGCGCATGCCAGGGTTTCAAAAGGTTGACGTGATAAATCTGTTCTTGTTTCCGGCGTCCTGGCTGCCGCACCTTGTAGGTTACTTCTCCCACAGGTTCAATCACCTCATAGGGCCCCTGCCATTGGGCCAGAAGCTTGCTTTCTGCTGTGGGTACCAACACCATCGCCTGATCCCCTGGTTGGAACTGTCGGACTTTTGCCTGGCGATTGTAATGGGTTTGCTGGGCCTCCTGTGCCTTTTCTAAATGTTCCCGTACAATAGGGGTAACCCGGGCTATCCGGTCTCGCATCTGCAATACATGTTCTATTATATTTCTCCCCTCATTGGGTTCCTCCTCCCAGATCTCTTTGGCGATATCTAGTATGCCCCGGGGGTGGCGCCCGTATAATAACTCAAAGGGGGAAAACCCAGTTGAGGCCTGAGGTACCTCCCGGATAGCAAACATAAGGTAAATCATGAGATTTTTTTAAAAAATAACCTATTTTGGTGTCTTGTTCTTTGTCTTCTGGTTTTTGAGCCTTTAGAATTCAAGTTTTCAAGGTTTTCTCTACCACCAAGAGGTCAAGTCACTATTTTTTTGTAGACGCGACAAAGAGTCCTGTCGCACCTTATAGACTAACAGACGTATTGGAGCATAAGCTTTCGTGGGTGAATACCCACTTCGTCGGATGCATGCAGTGTATTTTTTTGTTTTCAGTGAAAGCCAAGATTGTCTTGTAATCAAATGACTTCAGGAGCTGGTGCTTTGAAAAAAACAACAAATATTGTGTTCGTTAATCAGAAGAGTTGGCAATACTGGAGTTTTATCCTTAAATCTGAAGGCTCTGGGTCTTGATGGTTTCAACAAGTGGAAACTTTCAGATATATCAGATGGAAAACAGATGTCTCTTACCGTTTCATCTGAGTTTTAAAATGCCATATTTGCAAATGATCACAGATAATTGTGTTTAAACCTGAGTTTTTGTTTTCCCAGCCCATTTTCTCTTAGTACTTGATCTGTAATGAAATTACTACACTGAATTTATGACATCACATTCACTCCATGGCAACAAAGTGTGATGTTTACCAACCACGTGGATTAAGGTGACTTCACGGCAGGATCCAGCTGCCAGAGAAGCTGCATTGTGAGGAAAAAGCATTTACTTCAGACACAAATATCTGAAACCATTTCAAAGGAAAAAGATGAAATTACAGGCAAGCTGCTTTTCATAGAAAATGTTCCTGTTTTTTCAAGTGTGAAAATGTCTTTAAACTTTTTATCAGTTGAAAGAGATTTATTGCTTTAACTTTTCATTTTTTATCTTTTTATAGCAGTATTTTAAAAAGTTAATAAAAAGCAGAAAATGTACCATTAAAAGGCTGTCCTTTTTGACTCAAAGTTTTATACTTTATTGTAAATAATTCACATCTTTACAAGCCAACCAGTGTTCTCAATTCCCCTATGTTCTCAGCCACTCTTTTCTTCTTTTGCTTGGAGTTTCTTATTCTGCAATGGGAGAATCCTGATTGGCTCATTTCTCCTGTGAAATGTTCCATTCTAACAATTCCAACAGGATGTGTGTGTGTTTTTAAAGAACATAAACAAAAACAAAAAAGGGAGAGAATGTTTTTAAAAGTTGTTAATGTATACTGTACCATAATAATAATAATAATAATTTGTACTTACATAGTATTTGTTATCTGAGCATCTCAGAAATTTTACCAACACTAATGAAATTTTGTTTCACGGCTGTCCTAGAAACTGAAGAAAAGAGTAGATAAGGCCCAGATTTTCAAAATAATTTTGGACACTATCATTTGCACCCATTTATTGCAACATTTTCAAACGTCAGTGCCTAAGTATGGATTCAGGAAATGAACTTTAGGCACCCACATTTAAAAATTGTTTCCAGAATTTCTGTGCAAATGGCTTTTGCATGTACACACTACCAGATTTGTGTGTGCAAATGCTGTTTGCACTCATATACATCCACACATTGTGTCTTTTCACGTCTGATTAGCCATGGCAAAGTTATGGCTAATACCATAGATGGTGGCCACTGCAGTCACACTGTGGCTCATAACCCCGAGAGGCCTCTGCCCTGGGAAGCCTGAGTGGGTGGTGAAGTGCTGCTGTGGTAGCTTTGTGCCACCAGGGATTATTCCCTTTCAGGAGGACCTTTAGACCAGGTTTCTGGCTGCTTTTCACCACCAGAGAAGACCTGAGAATTGGGCCCCGTATTTCCACAGTCTATGCCTTTGCCCCATTTTCTTCTCCCTGGTTATGTGTCTCAATTAACACATTGCCTATTTCCAATGGACCTATTGAGAAACAAATGTATTGAGAAGCAAATTTCTCCATAAAGAAGTGGTGATGTTCTGCCCCCGCACCCCATATTTTGCATCCATTTCCAATATTTACTGCTTTCTATGACCATTACTAATGGGTCTAAATAACACTTCCATTAGTAGCTTATTAGCATGTAAAGGGAGGTGGACTTTTTACATGCACTGTAGCTCAAGATGGAGAAATGCATCTTTTAGAATTGGAACTCAAGAACACAAATGATTAAATCATCCCTATTTATACAGCAGGAAAAAATTCACATTGGACAGGTTGGACACCATCTATTATCACTGCATTGTACTACAAGTGAGTGATTAAAGAAATACCAGACAGTAAGGGGCTATTTTCACTCCCTATCGTTGGATAGAAACTGAATGGAATAATAGTTGTATGTACTCGACTGATACATAAGTACAAGTCTAATTTTGTGAAGATTTGGACAGTTTGAGTTGTTGTTGTTTTTTAGCCTCAACATTGTGCAAATCAGCTTGAGACTGAATTAAACAGGTGGCATACCACCTGTACATGATGATTAATGGTGCTTATGCAATAATTTATGTAAAAATGCTATCGAACCCTGATAATATCACATCTGTTACTACTGTAGTACTCACTGTAGTGCAATATAATTGTAATCAGTGTATTAGCTGTTTGAAAAAACAAGCCTATGTTATTGATCTATCTTCCAGGAGTATTGGTTTGATAAAAGCCTTTACTTTTTTAGCCTATTTGTCCATATTTTGTTTACTTGAACAAAAAATCCTCTAAACTTGCAGTATTACCAAGAAATTCAAGTTTTGCCATAAACAGTTCAGATGTTTATCAGGGAAAAAAAATGCTCTAGAATATTTTCAGTATGTAAAAATCAGGAAATGAACCAAATGTTCTGCAGGTATTCATTGTAATATTGGACTCTACTTAGACTTCAAGATTATTTTATATAGAACTGCTTTTTAAACTTTGGGCACACACAAATGCATGTTTTGATGAAGTCAAAGAACCATCATATCACGCTGGTGTAAATCAGGAGTAGCTCTGCTGAAATCAATGCAGTTACACAAGTGTAAAATCGATGTGAGGTTAGAATCAAGCTCAAAGAGACTGTCTCATCATCTTGCGTGGTCATTTACATATGTGCAAAGTCTGTGCCAAATGGGTATAAAACACCATGTTTGTGTGAGCAAATGGAAGAATATTGATTTGATAACATTCTACACCCGCTTTGCATAGGTGTATGTGACAACAAGGAGCAATATAATGGAGAACCAGGCTCAGTGATGTAAATACATGTGCATTTGTGTGAAATGTTACCAAATAAGTATTCTCTGCTCACACCATGGTTGCATTTTAGATTCCCTTTGCATAGGTGTAAATGGCCATGTGAGGTGCAGTGAAGGATCAGGTATATAGTGTAGAATCTGAAGTAACTAAACCCATGATATTCAGACTGCTGACTGCTTAATGGTTTTTAAGTATCCCAGATTTATGCCTGTTTTATTCTTCTCTAAAGAATTTTAGTTCACTGTTTACAAATAATTTTGTGATATAAAGAGCCTAGCAATAAAACATACTTTCTGTGTAACCTGGTGATTAAACACACTGATATATCACTCTAAGGGGACTGCTAGAAACCATGCATTTTGATATCTTTCCCTTTCTATTTTATAGGACTGAAAATGACCTTTTTCATGAATGTACATGTTTTTAATCATCTTTAGGTAAAGCTGCTGGAACATGGAAGTTAAATTACAGGCAGTGCTGCGATTCCACTTTATAAAAGGTGTAGAATGTTTTTGTATTCAAGTCCACAAGGAATCTTACTGGTTAACAGTGGAATCATAGGTAATTTTCTTAACTCATGAACCACACATGAAGAACATCATCAGCTGCTGTAAATGCATAACCAACAACAAATCATTATGTATCTTTGGTTTAATTATATGGGCTTATTATACACCTGTACTGTAGAAATGAGGCTGGTATTTGCATTTGTGTTTTTTTCTCTATCCAAACAACATTAGCATTATAAATCTTTTCAGGGATTCATACAATTACCCCAGTATGCAGAATAGTTTTGACTGCATTCTGAACAGAAACTGAAAAGATGCACATATTTGTATGCATGTTATATTAACATACATGTGTTGTTTCTTGGGTAGTTCATTCACCACAGTGAATAGGAACCATATTTTCCCACCAAGATCACAAAGACTTGTGGATCAAACTGTAATATTAAGAAAAGGTTAAATAAAATCCAGAAAAAATTATTATCAGAATAATAGTAATAATAAAAATAATTTAATCTTTCTTTCTTTCTTTCTTAATAAATACATAAATAAATAAATATAGGAGAAGACACTACAAGAAAAATAAATGTCATCACATGATACTTTGCAAACACGTATTTAGGAGGGCATTTTCAAAGACAAAAGAGTTATGAAATCATTGGGAGTTGGGCACCTAACTGCCCTATGTGCCTTTGAAAACTACCCCTTTAGTTTAAATCACTAAATGAGTAAACATGTTGGGCTTGATTCTCCTCCTCTCTTATAACAGTGTAAATCAGGAGTTACTCCATTGAAATTAGTAGAGTTACACTGGTGTAAGACATTTCAGAATCCAGTTTATGATTTTTAAAACATTTATTGAATGCTCCATGTTGAGAAGTTAACTTTGCTAAAATATCTTGTGGCTGCACATTTACTTCAACTAGAACAATTACATAACCAATATAAACTTAAAAAGTTAAAAATGACTGCAATTAAAATGAAACTCAAGACACTTATTAGATTTAGTGTGGGTAACATTACAATAATAAATTGTGTAGCAATTTATTAATCCCGTCTTTACTTATACATTTTAAATTCCATTTCACTACAATGATAATTACCATTACTTTATCTTGCTGTAAACAGGCATTAAAACTTTATGGTTACAGGCTGTATTACACCTGTAACCTGCTACAGTTAGCTAAGGTTTTCACATTCTTTCTTTACCAGTGCCTACCTTGTTTTCCTGGGGGAAAATGTGAGGTTACGCTGTGGAAGACAACACATGTTCTGACAAATATAATCCTATTATCATAATGAAAATAATACTATTATGAAGGCATAAACAACAAATGGTGCATGAAACTTTGGGAAAATTAAAATTCTATTTGCATCTCCCAAAGGATCTAATACCAGTCCCAGAGATGAAATTTGATCATTTCTCAGGTAGACAAAGCTTACTGAAATAAGTTCTCTTCTGTGGAAGTTTAATAGTGCCAGCAAAGGAGAGTGACTGAACAATATACTTGACTTGCAGTTGACAGAAGACGAAGGCAGATGGCTGTTTTAATGGAGAAATCTAGACTTTTTTCCTATGGTCCATTTAAAAAAAATTGGTTTTGTAGCCACAGGAAAGCACTGTATATGAAAGGTTTCACCGCTTTATTTTTGTATAAAACATCTGTCCGTCAATTCAACAAAAAAGATCTGACCCATCTTTGTTTTGAACAATTTGCTTTTTTCCATGGCTTTCACAGATTTGCAAAACATTGTAGCAAGAAAGATTTCTTCAAGCAAACTTGGGTCTTTCAGTCCCTTTAGGTTTAGAAAGCAATTCCTGATAATATTACCGGGGTGAATTTCAATCCACTGCAGAGGGCCCTAGGCGCCACTTAAATTTTATGTTAAGATCTTTAGTGGGGGTGCATTGAGCCCTCCTGCAGGTCCTGGCAGTGGGCTGAATTTCAGCCCTTGTGAGCATGCAATCAGTCTGTCCCCATGCCTTTTTCAAGTGCTTTTCTTCTCCTTTTAATCTTCAAGCACGTGTATGAACTATTCATCCTGTCCTCCTTTTATTTAATATTACAACAGGATTGTTCCCCTCTGGTACAGAAACTAAACACATGTCCACTCAAGATTTTCAGTACATCTTTGATTAAAACCACTTTGGCAGTCTACAGATATACAGATTCAGTGTAGCTGGTTACACAGATAAAGTGGCCTCCTTCCCTTTCCCTTTGAAGTCCACCTTAGCCTTCATCAATCTTAAAGGCAGTTATTAAGTATCCACAAATCACATCTTGGATTTGTGTATAAAATATATGTTACTTATATATATACAGTACCTTACAAACCTAGTTTCAATAAGTTGTTTTGTGCAAAAAACAGCTACAGAAAGTACTATAGATTGTCCTTTGCTCTAAAACAATCAGAATATTATATAATTGTTTTCCCTTTATGGCCCTGTTGTTAAAGGGCCAGATTCTCATCTACACACACCGCTCTGACAGTGTAACTTACTCCCACTTGAAGGGCTCTATACAATGCCAGAGTGGTGTAAAGGGGTCTTAATGTAAATGTGCCCCTTCAAGCTTATCAAAGCAGCCCAGAGAACATGGTACATGTTCCTTACTTTTTCAGTTTCAGTACATTTTACATCTAAGCTATGGATAGTGGCAGTAGCTCAGTATTATTACTGTAGTTCTCTATCTGGTGCCACAGCTACTGTTTTTTGTCACTACTTCTCTGTATTCACCCCCTATTCATAGTAGAACACACAGCATGACAATCAATTAGGAGCTTCTTCAAATACCCAATTGCTGCAATGGAGTGACTTCCAATACTGTTAAAATTCTAGCTTAACCCACATTTGACTTGGGAAGTCAGTACTTCTTAACAGGATAAATGAAAGAATCCATTGAAAACATACATAACATATATTTTCTGTCTACAGCTGCATCCCTGTAGTTAGTTGGCCTCTGGACCCTGGGATTTTATGTCTATCCCATCACTTTCCAAGCTGTAATTCACTTGTTGTCTTTCAGCACAATGCTAACATGAATAGACCTTTTTACATCACAGAATCCTCTGACCACTGCAAACAAGTATATTTGATCACTCATAATGTTCTCCTTTGTTATGCCAAGAGCGTAATGTCCATTGCACAAAAGGTGATGGAATTAATTGACATTTTGTGATTAATATCAATATACTGTCATTTCTAACAAAAACTCTCCATCTCTGTTGTAAGATATATCTTTTGACAAAAATATATAATAAAAAATGCAGGTTTAAAATTGTTCTCCCAGCCAGTCCCTAGGTTGTCTACACAGATCCTTTAAAAACAGATTTTAAAAAAATCAAAGCATAGTGAAAGTGACTTACCATTCTCTATAGGGCACTGGACTGTACCCTACTGCTTCTCCAAAAGGATTGCTCCAGCATGACTGGGCTGGATTTCTTTGGTGGGGGGGATTTATTTTCTTGGGAATCTAAATCCCAGGACTAGGTTTTCTTTAAGGTACTTTGTTTCTGCTACAGACAAAGGAGGAGGAAGTGGTGCTGTCTGGTTCTACTCCCTTGTCACTCCATGTCATCTTCTGATTCATTCCAATCATGTGAATTTTATCCTTTCTATAAATAACAGTGATGTTAATGTTCCAGTGACACATAGAATGTACATGACACCTAGCAACATGCATTTCTTTCCAGCATCTTCACTTCTCCAAGGCATCTTAGTTTTTCCAGTTAAAGACCCCTCCATTTCTCTTCTGTCTCACATTGCCTCTCATTAAAAGGCTGGGTTTTAAGCAGCACAATTTAAATCTGGGTTCTAACCTAGCAATTCTACTTAGTTTGAACATCTCCACTATTTCTCTTGCTGAGTATGTGCTGTCCCTTTTCTGAAATGTTCCTACTTTTGGTCCTGCTTTTTTTTTTTTTTTTTTTTTTGGTGGCTATTGTTCCTGAAGTTGGAAATGTATTTAAACAAGTAACATAGTTGATTCTGCTTTTATGCAGCAGTTTGTAGCAGTGCTTTCATTTTTGTATTGGATTGTCAAGTACAGAGGTTGGGGAGGAGCAATCGCGGTGTTGCCTTTGAGGCATCTGGTGCAACAAGTGACACCGATTGCTGTATGATGGTCCTAGATCACGTGAGTTTGAAATGGGAACGAGGTCAAACTTAGACATAATGTGACTAAAGCAATAAGAACCTATCCTCTCTCTCTCCTTTTGGAAAGTTGCACACGTAATTAATGTGATGGTTTTGCAAATCTTACATCCTGCCCTTTTATTTTCATTGATCTGGCTGCAAGCAGACTTTCTGTAAGTGCACTGCTGTTAAACATGATCAGTGTGTAATTCAGACATAGGCCAAAATCTCTGTTTACATTTCTTTGGTCTATGCCATGGGATGATTCCTTGGACCCTGTTCTGGTTGCTCTACAGGCGCAGCTAAGGATTCCCCCTGTCACAGTGGCGCAAAGCTAGTGTGGCTGGTTCTTGTCAGGAATGAGAACTTCCAGTTGCCCCTGCTCAGCCTCTGGGCAGCTGATGCGCATAGCTGAGTCACAGCTGGGCCATCTGATTGGCTGAAGAAGCAAGCAAGCCTATGCTTAAGCACTGGACACTCAATGCACATACCTGCAGCTGCAATCTCTCCTCTCCTGCCTTGCTCCAGCACTGAATGAGTCTTGTTCCCAGCCTTGCTCCTGTCCTGCCCAGTCCACTCCAGCCCTGCTCCCCTGCTCGGTTCCTAGTTCTGGCTGGCTCTGACCTTTGGTTCTAGTGCCTGGTTCCTGAGTCTGGTCCTGTGATACCTTCTCAGGGTATCTAGAGCTTTATGCTGTCGTGTTACTTTTCTATCTCAGCAAGCGATACTGTGTGTCAACTCCTTGGCGGTCCAGTATGTTCACTAGTCCAAGACACTCTCAGAACTCTGCCCGTCTTTTCCTTCCTTTGCAGGTAACTCTGGATGCCTCTAGTATGCAAAGCCCTGGAAGAGCATCCCTCTGCAGTATCTGGTCACTGGACAGTCACAGTGCGCAGACATTATTATCGCAAGAGGCGTGATTTCTAAGTAAAATTAAGCCTCGCTCATGATCTCGCGATAGACGTCTCAAAGGTCAGGATTTTTTTTTTCAGCTGCAGCTGCAGCTGAGGCTAGGGGGTGGCTGCTCCCCTGCCAGCCTGGGAAGTGGGAGAGGGGATTCCATTGCAGCCCCCGCCCCCCTCCCCCAAGCCTGAGGATGGTGAAGAACCCTAAGAAGAGCAGAGGTGAGGCTGGGAGGGTTGAACTAGGGCCTGGGGGCCGCAAGGGGGGGCTAAAATGAGCGGGGTGGGGGCTGATGGGGACCGGGTGGTGAGGCTGTATTGATGGTGGGTTCTGAGCACATGGGGTGAGTGCTGGGAGGGTGAACCGAGGGCAGTGGGGGGTCGATGGGGTAGGGGGCTGAACTGATGCGATGGTGATGATGAGGGACTGAACTGAGAGGGGCTGGGGGACAGGATTAATTACTGGGCAGGAGATGGGCAGATGTGAGGGTGAGAGTTCCTGCAGCAGGGGCCAAAATCACCGTATCCAGTACAGGTGGGAGAGCGGGCAACACTAATTGTCACTGCGCACACCCTGGGGATGGGCAGGGGCAGTTCAAAAATCAAGAGACTGACCTAAAAAACCACAATAAAATGTCATGATTTTTGGGGCCAATCTCATGATTTTGAGGAGTCTGACTCATGATTTTTGATCTCTTGAAGTTGGCAAGACTGCTCACAGAAATGACCAAGTCTGCTGTCTCCAAAGAGACAGAATACACACCAGCCTCAGCTGAGAATGCTCACCTCACTTTAATATAACAGCACTGAGGTGAGTTTATAACAAAACAGAATACGTTTATTAATAAAGAACAGAGATTTAAATGCTACTAAGAAGAGATAATAGAAACAGAAAATGGTTACAAATAAAACAAAAATATTATCACACTTCTTAGTGACTAAAACAACAGATTACAATCCTTGTCTAAGGCAGTTTTTTCACCTACAGCCACTTTCTAGCATCACCAGCCTCACAGGGTTGAGGATCCATCATTCATGGAATGCAAAGAGCACTGACCTCCTTGTTCCCTCAGTGATGGATAACAAAATGCCCTTTTTCTTCTCTTTATAGCCCCCAAAGTTCATTGTCTTTGTCTCAAGAGTCAGAATGACCCCCTGAAATTCAGAAGGAGATGTGTCCTCCAGTGTGCTGAGGCCATGCTGTGTCCTCATCCTCTTGCTAACTGGTGTTACCTCAGCTACAAATGAACTGCCCATTATCTCTGACACCATCATGCTCAATTTACATTGGAGACACAAGCAAACAGGTAAATCAAAAATCCTTTGTCTAGGACAAAAATTGTTTATCAACTCTGCCCCCACTGTGACATATTTTAGGAACATATTTCCAGAACCCATGCATAACTCTTTACACACCATCTGTGTGAACATCACGCAATGATATTAAGACTGGTGTGTCACCAGCTTTCATTTGATACAACACATGGCACTCTTTATTGATAAATATAATGACATGGATGTGTTAGGTGTAATAAGTTCATCAGGCATAACAATAGTTGCTGACACAGAGTAGCAAACCACCAGTGGGCCTCCGTGTCTGACCTTTGGCACTGTTCCTGTCATCTGAATCCACACTAGGTCTCTGTTCTGATCTCTAGGCAAGACTGCCAATGTCCCGGTTTGTGACAGACCTACCCATTTCCTTGCCACTCAGGACTGCTCTCTAAGTTACTATAGGTGGCCATTTTGGCACCTGCTAGACCCAAGATCAGCTGAGATGAGTATAAAATTTGCCCTCTCTGAGGCAGCTGTGCATCTGAGGAGATCTGAACTTTGTGAAGAATGGCAGAATAACAGAAAATTAAAGGTTAAGGATAGAGGTTATTCTCTAAAAAAAGAACGAGGAGTACTTGTGGCACCTTAGAGACTAACAAATTTATTTCTCTGTGTTATTCTCTGTTATTCTCTGTGTCTCAGAAACCTAAAGTAAGGCATTTTCAAACAGCCTCCAGTTTGTATGTGTACATAACTCGTATTTGTGTGTACCTAAATGTGCTATTAGCTACCTGATTTCTACATGCAAATGTGGGTTTCTGTGAACATATGTGTGTGTAGGCATTTCTACTGCACTCATCACAATATCTGAGCATTTCATATAGCAATAGTTGTATTCCCTTGTACAAGTGACAAAACTGAGGTTCAGAGAAGTGTATCACCTCTGAAAATTAGGCCATAAGTAATTTGCTAATGATTCTATCCTATCCAATTCTGTTCTATATAGGTTCTTATACCACACTAAGTTATGAGGCCTAAGAGTCTAAATGATCACACAAGAATTCCATGTCAGACTGGAAATAGAACCTAGAGGTCTTAATACTAGTTGTTGTGAATCTTATTGCATTGCCATATCATTTTAATAAATATGTAATGTACAAGAGTGCTGGTAAGAGATTGTTGCTTATTTCTTAGGCCCAGTCACATGACATTTTATGGCCAGGGTTAGTATTTGCTGATTCTAGTGTTTACGGTTACATCTTTCTCCCTTAAAAAATATCAGATGTAAATGATATATGATATCAGACAAAATCAACAGCAAATTAGTGCAGCTAATTAATAATACAAATAGCAGTGTTGCTAAATCTCATGATTTCATTGCCAGTCTGATCTTAGGGTTTTTTTTTCCTGAAAGCCCCAGCTCCTTGAGTCAGGTGATTATGTGAGAATCTCAGCTTTCCAAAAAAACCAACTAATGTTCTAGCCCCTATGGTTAGAAAACATGAACAAAGTGTACCCTCAAGGCTGAAAAAACAGATGACAGATGACAAATTAGATGACAAATTAGAAGACATCCAAAACTTATTTTTAAAAAGCCTCATGATTTTTAAGTCAATCTCATGATTTTGGGGGTCTAATCATGATTTTTGAATGCATAAGGTTGGCAAAACTGAACTAGAGATAGAGGTTAGCATAGACAACCTGACAGTTAGGAAGATTATTATGCCTCTTATTGGCTGTTTGGATATTTACTGTTAACTACTGTTTCTTAATCCCACTGGCTTTCTGATCACATGGCCATTTCATGTTTTTATGAGTTCCTTCTGCAAGTGACCTGTTTGGCTGATGAGGAAGATCTGCCACCTGAAGTCTGTGTTTGTTGCTCCTGGTCTTTTTTATTGTCAGTGACAAAGTTATTTCTGTCAACAAATGAGCACTCCAGAAAAGGAGAGCTAATGTCATCTATGGGTTTGTTTAGATATCTTCTGATCCTCCTATGGAGTGGTTCTGGTGTGTTGTAGACACTATTTCTGTTAACCAAGGTAGATTGTCAGCCACTTTCTATTTGAAAGCTGACATTGTCTCCCACTTACAATGGGGATAGTGTTTGGCATTCTTGTCTTTCTGGTTTCTTGATGTATAACTACTTCAGGTTTAATTGTCTTTGGTTCAAGAAGCTTGTTAGATGTTAGCACTGAGGTTTTTGTCCTTTGGCCTATACGTATCTGAACTGGTGAACCTAATAAAGCATTGTGAAGTGTGTCGCAATGTACTGACAATGCTAAATATGGAACCCTTAAATCCCCCAGAGCTTTTCTTATACTTCTATCAAGTTCTTGCTATTTTTACTGATTTTTCTGCCAATCATTTGAATATACATAACAAGGGCTTGATATGGTGTGATTGAACTGATATGTCAAAGAGCCTTTGATATAAGCTGCATCTTGGGACTGATCTGATGGCTGTGTCAGAGAGCCACAAAGATGGCTTCAAAACCTCTCTTTTGTGGCCCTTCTCCTCCTTCCTCAACCGCCTAAAGCTGCATCAAGGACTGGAAGGATGCTCCTGAGGATCTGGCCCGTTGTGAGGTACTTAATTTGCACTAAAGGGCTTCTGTGATTATCATGTTTGCCCCTCTGCTATGTACATCGGCCAAACTGGACAGTCCTTACGTAAAAGGATAAATGGACACAAATCAGAAATAAGGAATGGCAATATACAAAAGCCTGTAGGAGAACACTTCAATCTGCCTGGCCACACAATAGCAGATTTACAGGTAGCCATCCTGCAGCAAAAAAACTTCAGGACCAGACTCCAAAGAGAAACTGTAGAGCTTCAGTTCATTTGTAAATTTGACACCATCAACTCAGGTTTAAACAAAGATTATGAATGGCTAGCCAACTACAAAAGCAGTTTCTCCTCCCTTGGTATTCACACCTCAGCTGCTAGAAGAGGGCCTCACCCTCCCTGACTGAGCTAACCTCGTTATCTCTAGTCTAAGTTTTCCCTACACATTTATATCTGCCCCTGGACATTTCCACTGCTTGCATCTGAAGAAGTGGGTATTCTCCCATGAAAGCTTATGCTCCAATACCTCTGTTAGTCTATAAGGTGCCACAGGACCCTTTGTCGCTTCTGTGATTATCAAGTACCTCGACTTCATTATGGCCATTAGTCACCCACAAAAGCTTTGTTGGTTCATACTCCTCCACCATGAACATTAGCCTTTAATTAATGCCACTTAATCTACCAGCAATGCCACAAAGAGACACTTAGAAGCGAAATGCTTGATTCCGGATATTACTCACTGGTGGGAACATGCCTGAAAACCTTCCAGCTCTCTGACACAGAAATTGGAGAGGACATTCAGGTAAGGACCAGTATCACAGGTTTCTCTGAAAGTTATGGCTATTTTATAAAACTGTTAAACTCATCTATTTTCTAGAAGTACAAACTCACTGATTTTAAATCCATACATTTTCTTCCTGCGATTTAAACCTCTGCCTTTAACCAGGCCTGAAAGAAGACTGATTGATTGGAGACAAGATTATTATTGTTCCTTAATTTGGGAGATGCTGTTTCCCCCAAATTATGTAGACATGGCCTACTTATGTAAATAACACCCAAATACTGCACAGTGATGGGTATCTTTATAAAATGTGTGGAATAAAAACATAGCTGTCTGGGTGTTATTTATTAGAGTCTGGGACTTTTTTGACCCTTTTGCTGTGTGTGGTCAGAATTGTTACAGACTTATGGGAGTGTTAACTCCTGCAGCATGCTTGGTGACTTCTCTCCATAGAATTACCACAGCACAATGGGGGGCTACATGTGTGCATTGTCCCCTGCTTCCTCAACATCCTCAAAGTAACATTAACTCCTGTGTGGATTTCTACCTCAAGATTCCCTTGTGGGTACAAAAGAGTACGCTGCATAGACTGGCCAGTCTTTGTCTGTCTCCACTCAACCCACTCCCTGCCCCCACTCAACCCACTCCCTGCCCCCAAACCTGCAGCACCCCAACTATGCAGTTCTAATACAGAGGAGGTTTAAAGAGTTCCCAGGAAGGAGGGATCATAGTTCACAGCCTATGATCCCATCGCTTATGCTCCCTTTAGGGTATTTGTACCATTTTTTACTCTAATTTACTCTGATGTGCTCTGTGCCAGGAGTTCTCAGCCTGGAGGTTGCAAACAGGTGTCAAGGGGCCATGACCACGCTGTCCTTCCCATATTGCTATATGGGTCAACGGTTACTGGCTAGATGTGAGGAATCATCCTACTATGGTTAAGGAAATCATGGTATGGTAAATATAGAGAACTATCATTCTATGCACCATGCATCACTGTGGAGCATCTGGAGCACTGTGGAGAGAATGACAGACAGAGCAATAGAGAGGTGCTAAGAGGTGCCACAAAAACTGTGGAAGCTAAACACAAGAACTGTATGGTTCTTTGCCTCACATAATTCTGAACATTTTAAAAGCCCTTAAATAATTAACACTCTTTTTGTTGTTTTTCTTTTCTTTTGTTTTTTGTTTTAAATTCCAATTTAGGTGATGCTTTTGGTAGGGAATTCCCAGCTAGCACTGCTGGTGGAATGGGGACAGAACCCTCTCCATATCAGAGGGATGAGAGTTAACATTCCATCTTTCATATTGATGGCAACCCCCCCCCCCGCCACACACACACACACACACACACACACACACTCTCTTTACATAAACTATGCTGGGAGGCTATTACATGGGAAAGGGAATTCCACCTCTAGCTGCCAAGGCTCCAACAAAGAGACACCAGCAAAGTAGAATGGCCCATAATTTTTCATCCCTTAATCTTAATCAGCTGCATCTTCCACCACTTCCGACTATGCTACATATTGATAGGGCACACATTACCATAGTATTTAGGCACTGGCCTTGACTTGTACTCATGTGCATTGTTGGGCATGCCTTTTCATTTTCTTTCCCCCAGAGGTTCCTGGGGCTCAGAGGATGAGCAATGCTACCTTGCTGGAGCTTTGGAAGATATAGGTGAGTTGAAATCTCCTTTGCTCAGACTCCCAGAACAGCAGCTGGGAACCTGTGTATTTTCAGCTGTCTGTGGATGCTGCTGCCTATTGCCACGTATGCCATTTCTTGGCTCTCAGGCAGGCTCTCTGAGGAAGTGAGGGCAGGATCAGGAAATCACAAAACTGAACTTAAAGCTATGTGGTAAGTTGGAAATTTTTAGGTAAAAGAGATTTTGGTTTAATTATTTAAGGGCCTTAGTAATGTAGTAAGTTCTTCGAGGAATGGAACAGAAGAACAAAACATTGGGGTACATTTTCAAAAGTTCTTTGACCTGGTCCCCCTTTGTGTGTGTGTGCAAAGTGTCAACTTGTAAGTGAATTTGTGCATCCATGCAAAGAATTCTGGGTGCAACTCTGAGCGTTTGCACTTCTGACTGCCTGATTTGCATAAGTATAAGAGATGCCAGCCTTTACATACGAGCCTGTGATTCTACTGCAGGTTCAAAAGTATGTGCACAAATTATGTCCATGAAAGGAAGGCAGTCCCTAGGAAAATGTCCTTGACTGACAACCCAGGCCCTAAACTAGGAGTTTTAAACAGTGTTCAGACTGGAATTATATATATATATATATATATATATATATATATATATATATATAAAACTTTATTCCTCGTTTTATGTCTACATAACAATAGCTATATGTATCTCACAGTGAGGGATAAAAATATCCCTCCAAACAGGATTTTAGAAGAGAACAAAACCTTCACATAAAGAAAATAAAAACTGATGAGAGCATAAACACAAAAATAGGGACAAATAGACATAAAAATTGTAGGATTATTTACTGTAACTTAAGTGGAAAAGTCAGTGCCTGTTCCATTTGTATTTCTGATTAATTTATCACTCTAGAATTGCTATTATTAACTGTAAGGTTAATATTATTTCTGACCAATAGTGTCAGAAACATAAATATTCGCTTCTAATATTAAAAATATGCTGTGAAAAGCAGGTATTGTAGAATAAACAGAAGATATTAAAATTCTCACTTACCATAATTTCCCATAGGGGGGTGTCTTTTCAAAACAGAATAATATCTTTGAAATACCACAATAACACATTATTTTATTAATGTTAGAATTACTTAGGCATTTCTAGTTACTGGCAACATTAAAGGTAAGAAACTTCCCAAACCAAAAATACATGTATGAAGTATGTTTAAAATGGGGTTTTTTCTAAGTATAATAGTCTTTAATTTGATTTTTTTTTTTTGCTTTTGTCCTGTGAAGTTATTTGTTAAAAATAGAAAGCTCTGGTACAACACTTTCTAGGAAATAAAATGGAAGTAAATACTAATCTAGGGTCTGCTCCACACTTAAAATGTAGTTTGACATAGTTACGGTGCTCATGGGTATGAAAAATCCACCCCACACCATAGCTATGCTTTTCTCACCCACAGTGTAGACGCAGGTAGGTCGATGGAAGAATGCTTCCATCAACCTAGCAACTGTCACTTGGGAAGGTAGAGTTTCTACATAGAAGGAAAAACCCCTTCTATAACTGTATTACTGTAGGCGGTATCTACACTACAGGGTTACAGCAGCATAACTACAGTGCTGTAGCTATGCCACTATAGCACTCATAGTGTAGACATGAGAATTCCAAATCTTTGTCTTAACTGATCCACATGCAGCATATTGTTATGGGAAAAGGTGCTAATGGTTTGGATGTTAGATGTCATTAATGTATAAGCACTCAAGAGGAAGCCCCTGATCAAAGGAGGTAAAAATATCATGCAGTAACCATACCCAATTTTGTACATTTGAATGACAGAACCAGAGCACTCACCTGTATAGCTATAGATTTTGGACACTTAGCCTATTCTGAAAAATAATATATCATTTCCTACATCCTAAACATTCAACATATTTTAAAATTTACACCTGAGTCTTGCACTAGGATCCGCTAGAACAGACTCCTTTGCCTGTACAGAGTCCCATTGTTTTAAAGGGCCCCAGAGATCTGTGCAAATGTACCTCATGCAGAATTGAGGCCATGTTTTGCAATAAGTAAACTGTATTTAATATTGTGACAAAGTTCCTCCTCTACCTCGGTGGGTCCTGCGCTTATTGGCGGATTCTGCTTGCCTCAGAGATCTTCCCCTCTAGTAGAATCCACAGTCCAGGTTAACTCCTCCTGTGTCTGATCAGGAGTTGGGAGTTTTGGGGGGAACCCGGGCCCGCCCTCTACTCCGGGTTCCAGCCCAGGGCTCTGTGGATTGCAGCTGTTTAGAGTGCCTCCTGGAACAACTGCACGACAGCTACAACTCCCTGGGCTACTTCCCCATGGACTCCTCACAACACCTTCTTTATCCTCACCACAGGATCTTCCAGCAGTATGCCCTCTTACTCTCAGCTCCTAGTGCCTCTTGCTCCCAGCTCCTCACACGCAACCTCCTTCCACAGCTCCTGACATGTGCCCCTCACTGGGAGGCTTTTAACTAGTTTCAGCCAGCCCCTGATTGGCTGCAGGTGTCTCAGTTAACCTCCCTGCCTTCTGGAAAGTTCTTAATTGGCCCCAGGTGTCTTGATTAACCTGAAGCAACTGCCATAAGGTATCAGGGATTTGTTTAGCCTGGGGCTAACATACTGGTTCCTTACCACTTTCCTATAGCCCTCTGGCCTTGCCCCGTCACATATCCCCCCCCCTCTGCTCAACACCATAGAGTTGGGCAACTTGGGACGCCAGGCAGTGTGCTCTTGACAGACTATCAGTGTTGCCATGGTGGCATCCAGCCCTGTGCTGTATGCGGAACTGGAACGGTTGGAGGGATAAGAACCACCTGGTGACCCTTGCATTCTTTTCCCTATTCCGCTGCATCCACTGGAGGGGTGCATGGTCCGTCACAAGAGTAAATCGCCGGCCCAAGAGGTAATAACGTAGGGTATCCATAGCCCATTTGACAGCAAGGCATTCTCTCTCAACTACTGCGTATTTCTGTTCTCTTGGGAGAAGCTTTCTGCTTAGGTAGGGGATCGGGTGTTCCTCTTCTCCCACCATTTGCGACAGAACCGCCCCCAACCCCATCTCGGAAGCGTCTGTTTGTAAAATAAATTCCTTGTTAAAGTCCGGGGCTATGAGTACAGAGTCATTACAAAGGGCCGTCCGAAGGTCTGTGAACGCTCCCTCTGCTGCGTCGGTCCACTTCACCATGTCTGGACCTCGGGCTTTCACCAGGTCCGTTAGGGGACTTGCCCTAGCAGCAAAGTGAGGAATAAAACGTCGGTAGTAGCCTACCACACCTAGGAACGCACGGACCTGCTTCTTTCGGGTCGGCCGGGGCCAGTTTTGAATCGCTTCTAGCTTATTCATTTGGGGCTTTACTATGCCCCTTCCTACAATATATCCCAGGTACCTAGCCTCTGCTAGCCCTATGGCACATTTAGCGGGATTAGCAGTGAGGCCAGCCCGCCTTAAGGTGCGCAGTACTGCCTCAACTTTCTCCAAGTGGGTTCCCCAGTCTGGCGTATGGATGACTACATCAACTAGGTATGCAGCTGCATAACTAGTATGGGGGTGCAGCAGCTTATCCATGAGGCGCTGGAATGTGGCCGGGGCCCCATGTAGCCCAAAAGGGAGGACGGTATACTGGAATAGCCCATCCGGAGTGGAGAACGCTGTCTTTTCTTTAGCTTCTTTGGTCAGAGGAATCTGCCAGTATCCTTTTGTCAGATCCAGTGTAGTCAAGAATCGAGCACTACCCAGTCGGTCCACCAGTTCGTCGATGCGTGGTATGGGGTATGAATCGAACTGGGATACTTCATTCAGTCGGCGAAAGTCATTACAGAATCTCGTGGTACCATCAGGTTTAGGCACTAGAACGATTGGACTGGACCACTGACTGTAAGATTCTTCAATCACCCCTAATTCTAACATTTTCTTCACTTCGGCCTTGATTTCTTCTCTTTTGGCTGCTGGGATTTGGTAGGGTCTCAATGTTACCTTGGCTCTGGGGATCGTGCGGATATGGTGATAGGTCTCAGTCGTCCGCCCCAGTTTTGTAGAGAACACATCTCGGTTGTGATTAATCATGTCAGTTGCCTCAATCTTTTGGATCGGCGTCAAGTCAGGTGATATCCTTACTTGCTCGTGTAAGTTATCCTCCTGGGGAAGGGTCTCCTGGGTGACTAAGCATGCCTCTCAATCGTGCCAAGGTTTTAGAAGATTGATGTGGTAGATTTGCTCTAGTTTTCTGCGGCCTGGCTGCCGCACCTTATAGTTCACCTCTCCCACGGCTTCGATCACTGCGTAGGGTCCCTGCCACTGGGCCAACAGCTTACTTTCTGCTGTGGGCACCAGGACCATCACTCGATCCCCTGGTTGGAACCGTTGAAGCTTTGCTTGGTGGTTATAATGGGTTCATTGGGTCTCCTGTGCTTTCTCCAAGTGTTCTCATACAATAGGTGTAACTCGGGCTATCCGATCCCTCATCTGTAGTACATGCTCAACTATGTTCCTTCCTGGATTTGGCTCCTCTTCCCACGCTTCTCTTGCTATATCCAATATGCCCCGGGGGTGGCGCCCGTATAATAGTTCGAACGGAAAGAAACCTGTGGAGGCTTGCGGAACCTCCCAGATGGCGAACATGAGGTAAGGTAATAGGGTATCCCAATCTTTCCCATCCCAGCTCACCACTTTCCTGATCATGGCCTTGAGGGTCCTATTGAACCTTTCCACAAGGCCATCTGTTTGCGGGTGGTATACAGAGGTCCATAGGGCTTGTCCATGGAGTAATGAACAGAGATCTTTCATCAACTTGGACACGAAAGGTGTCCCTTGATCAGTCAATATCTCCTTGGGTAGCCCAACTCGGGCAAAGATCTGTACTAACTCCTTAGCTATGGTTTTGGAAGCCGTGTTGCGTAGGGGAACGGCTTCCGGGTTGCATAGTCCAGTACAACAAGCACATGTTGGTGGCCCCGAGCTGTCTTTTCAAGGGGCCCTATCAGATCCATGGCTATGCGTTCAAAAGGAACCTCTATTATTAGAAGAGGTATCAAAGGAGCCCGGAAGCGCGGGCACGGACTATGTAACTGACACTCCGGACAAGAGGTGCAGTATCGTCGGACATCTTCATGTACTCCTGGCCAGAAGAACCTCCGCAGGATCTGTGCCTGGGTTTTCTCTACCCCTAGGTGTCCTCCAAATAGGTGACTGTGGGCGAGGCTCAATATGGCTTTTTGATGTTTTTGTGGCACCAGAAGTTGATGTATCTCTTGCTCCTGCATTTGCACCACACGGTACAGGAGATCTTTCTTCACTATAAAGTAAGGTCCTGGACCCCAGACCTCCCATCCACAGGTACTCCATCTATCTCAGCCACCTCTTTCCTGGCGTTATCATATCTAGGGTCCTCTGCCTGGTCCCGCCCAAAAGTCTCTCTCCCGGGACTAACCTGCCCGAGCTCCCAGGGGCCAGCCTCTGTTGCTTCCAACGGCTCACTTCCATCATGGCTGGGGCCAGCCTCCGGCTCACCTTCCGTGGTGGTAGTTTCTCTGGCTGCTTGTGTCCATCTGCCTACTAGGGCGATCTTCTGGCCCTGGGTCAGGATCCGGGTTCCCAAGGCTTTTGCAGCCTTCCTCTCCCTTTTTGTCTTCTGGGTCTTTTGGGGGACTGAGAACAGATCCTGAGAAATCTCAGCGAACATCGGGGGTTGACATTACCCCGGTGACAAGTCGCTGCCCTCAGGGTCCCCACCTCCCTCCAACCTCTCCGCGGGGAGTAAATTATCAAACCCTGGATAGTCCCTCCCAATGACTACAGGATACGGGAGTTTAGGAACTACACACACTGTCACCTCAATGGGGTTCCCCTGAACCTCTATCTCCACCTGGATGGTGGGGTAATGGCTTACGGCCCCATGCATACACGTCACTGCTACGCGTTTGGCTTGTAGCAGCTGGCTACTTTTTACCAGCTTACCCGATATTAGGGTGATTGCACTCCCGGAGTCCACAAGCGCTATAGTCTCTACTCCATTTATCTTCACCGGTCTAGTGTAGTTATGCGGGGCTAATGCGACGCCCGCAAGGTGGATAAGGGAGCATGGGACCTCCCAATCCCCCAACTTACATTGCATAGGCTCCTCGGTGCTGGGACACTGTGCTGCTGTGTGTCCCCACTCACCACATGCATAACATCTATATGGAACCCTAGGCATTCCCCGGTCTCTTGGTTTGGGAAGTCTAACATCATAATCTTCTTCCCCCTCAGTGCACTGACTCTTTATGGTCTCTGGTGGGCCTTCAGCCCCTCTCTTTTTCCACCTGGGCCCTCCTGGTGGCCCAGTCACTCGAAATCTGGGGCTTGGTGCTGCTAGTTTAACCCTGGGTTCCGCTTCCTTAACTGGTTGGGTCAGTTCCCTCGCCGTCCTTTGCCTCTCTACCATTGCCACAATCTCATCATAGGTGGAGGGTTCGTTCTGGCTTACCCATGTGCGAAGGTCTGGCGGTAGTCCCCTCATGTATCGGTCGATGACCAGAACCTCTAGTATCTCTTCTGGACTCCGGGACTCAGTTTGCAACCACTTTCATGCGAGATGGATGAGGTCATACAACTGGGATCGCAGGATTTTGTCTTCCTGGTACCTCCACTCATGATACCGCTGGGCCCGCACTGCGGTTGTTACCCCAGATCTGGCCAGGATCTCTGCTTTCAGCTGGGGGTAGTCTGCTGCAGCCTCTTCAGGCAGATCATAGTAGGCCTTCTGGGCCTCCCCACACAAAAATGGGGCGAGGATGCCAGACCACTGATCTCGAGGCCAGGCCTCCCGTAGGGCTGTCCTCTCAAAGGCCAGGAGATATGCCTCTATGTCATCGTTCCCTGTCATTTTCTGCAGGCAATTGCTGGCCCGTATGTGCCGCGTCCCATCATGGCCACGGTTCATCTCTATAAGGGCCTTCACTTGGTTTACCAGTTCCCGCAACATAGTACGGTCTTGAGCGGCCTGGTCCATCAACAGGCGATTGGTCTCCTGCTGCAGCCGCACTGCCTCCTGTTGGGCAGCTGCCTGGACACGGATAGCCTCCTGCTAGGCAGCTGTGGCTTGTATCAGTGCCTGTACTACCTATTCCATTGTGGTGAAAAAAATAAATAAATAAACCCGCTCCCTTTTTTTTTTTTAAATAAACACTTTCCTTCTTCCGCCGCGCTGTGCACACCAAATCCCACCCCTGACACCAGTTGTGACAAAGTTCCTCCTCTACCTCGGTGGGTCCTGCGCTTATTGGCGGATTCTGCTTGCCTCAGAGATCTTCCCCTCTAGTAGAATCCACAGTCCAGGTTAACTCCTCCTGTGTCTGATCAGGAGTTGGGAGTTTTGGGGGGAACCCGGGCCCGCCCTCTACTCTGGGTTCCAGCCCAGGGCCCTGTGGATTGCAGCTGTTTAGAGTGCCTCCTGGAACAACTGCACGACAGCTACAACTCCCTGGGCTACTTCCCCATGGACTCCTCCCAACACCTTCTTTATCCTCACCACAGGATCTTCCAGCAGTACGCCCTCTCATTCTCAGCTCCTAGTGCCTCTTGCTCCCAGCTCCTCACATGCAACCTCCTTCCACAGTTCCTGACATGGGCCCCTCACTGACTCACTGGGAGGCTTTTAACTAGTTTCAGCCAGCCCCTGATTGGCTGCAGGTGTCTCAATTAACCTCCCTGCCTTCTGGAAAGTTCTTAATTGGCCCCAGTTGTCTTGATTAACCTGGAGCAACTGCCATAAGGTATCAGGGATTTGTTTAGCCTGGGGCTAACATACTGGTTCCTTATCACTTTCCTATAGCCCTCTGGCCTTGCCCCGTCACAATATATTATAAAACTGATCGTTCAATATTTGTAATCTAGCCCATTACATACTGGGGCAGATTCTCTACTGTGTCTGTATTCTGTTTAGTGCAAGAGAGTGGGAGGGAGCAGTCGGTGAGCTGGTTATGGATCTCTGATTCTGTGGGTTTGTCTGCACCTGTCCCAAGCCTTGCATATGGTCCCTTGGGAGCCATAAGCCAGCTGAGGCTCAGCAGAGCTCCAGACTGACACAGCCTCAGCCTGCATTGATAGGGGGTTTAGGAGGTTGATGCAATAGCTTACTCTACTGGCTTTACACTTGCTGGGCAATTCTCAGCTGGCCAGCTACAGCCAGGATCCAGCAGGCAGCTCATAGGCACCGTACCTCAAGAGAATTTGGTGCCCAGATTATTTGAGAGATGCCCAATCAGGTGCCAGGTGGCCTAGTGGCTAGAGCGCTGGACGGGGACTCATAAAACCTGAATTCTGTTAATAATACTTACTTATGTGACACACAAAACATAATGGTGGAAAGAAAAACAATATAGGCCAAAGTTTTCAAATTTGGGTGCTTAAAATTAGGCTTCTAAAGCCATATTTAGGCACCTAAACACAAGCAATTTTTAGAAGTGCAAAACATCTACAAATCCTGTTGAAGTTGAAGGGAGCTGCAGGTGCCCAGCATCTTTGAAATTGAAGTCATGTATAATGAGGTGTCTAAATATGGATTTACAAGCCTAACTTTAGGCACCAAGGTTGGAATATTTTGGCCATAGATTTTTGTATGGTCTTCTTCATATTTTGATTTCCAAAATAATCATTTTGTTGCCAAATAAAACTTCCAACCAAACATTGTTCTACCAGGAAAGTTTAGGGGAACAATACCATATCTCAGAAACACAAAGAGGAACACAATATAATTTTCTTTATAAAACTAAAGTCAGTGCATCATTTTTATAGGCCATGGCAGGCTGTGTGACACCATGTAATTTTGAGGTATTCTATACTTTGCAAGGAAAACAATAACAATACCTTGTGTCTTTTTAAGACTGTTTTTACTGCCAAAAGCATCCCATTTGCTTTGTCATGATTACAGCAGTAAATCTTACAGTGAAGGCATTTAATGATGGCTACAAAGATTCCTTTATTTTACCTTGCAAAGAGACGCTTTAGAACTTTACTGAGCATGCATCCATCTGCATCTCAAGGAAATCAAAGAACACTGTGTGAAGCCTATTTTACCCAAGTACCTGTTACAGGTATAGCGGCAATAAAAGAGCACTGGTTCCAGGTAAGCACTAAGCCGCCATATCACATTAAACTGTCTCCAACCCTTTCTGTGGAATGTTTAATTACATAGTAAATTAACATCTGTATGTGGCTTTGCAAGGATATGGGGGGACACCAAAAGCCTTTGCACCACTGTTACCTCTTAGTGCTAGGGGTGCACAGGCCTTCCCAAAGGAAAGAGGGGAGAGGGGCAGGTCAAGACCCTGACATCCCCCTTCCTTCTGGCTGTCAAAGTTGGCTGAATGCAGACTGTACCATTCTAAGCCATGGGGCAGCAGACATGCCTTCCCTCCTCTCCCCCACCCCACCCTGCGTGCATATTGAGGAGATCCTGACAGGAAGGATTGTGCCTCCTGGAAGCATGATCCCGCCTGAAGCTCCACGTGGAACAATGTGGCTCTGCACCAATCCCTGCACAGAGCAGGGGTTAAATTAAGCCCATCACAAGAGAGGCTGAGTTAAAACTAATTGTGCTTGTCAAAGTCCAGCTTCTCTCAGGGTTTCCCCTCTGCAAGTGTGACATTTACAGTCTGGCACTGAAAGGCACAGTCACTGCAGCTTAGATCAGGAAAGCTAAAATGAATGGACTTATTTTTAGAAAGTCAGTTTTTGGTGAGTGATTTAGTTATTTGGAGAAAACTTCAATCTCAGCCATGAGTCTCCCCTTCAGTCAGAAAAGAATTGGGAATTGTATGGGAGGTGAATTTACAAGGAAGGCTGAGGGGGAAAGAGTGGGTGGTCCGTAGTTTGAGATGAGACTAGGTTTAGAGGACATCGTCCCGACATTCTACTTTCCCCTCTCAAGTCTGTGCATGGTAAAGCGCAGTTTGTTTGGAAGTGTGTTAATTGTAGTTGTGCAGAATACTACAGAGAAATTCAAGTATTGGGAATTCTGTTCTTCCCAATCCTGAGGATTCACAAACACACATCTGCATCCACAGCATTAACCCACCATCATGGCCCTGTGCACAAAGCCTGAGTAAATAGGTTCTGCATGTGGAAGTGGCTCTAGAGGCTTGAGGGGGATAAAATCCACAACCTATGGTCGCTGGGTCCGCACAATCACAGACTCAGTGGCCCTGCTTATTCTCCAGCTTCAGTGCTGTTCCGTGTGAAATGATCTCAACTAAATGCAGAAAATGTCCCCCTTCGTGGGCTGCACGCTCACTCCACAGCCACCCTCCTGATTTTGGAGGAAAATCACAGCAGTCCTGCTGTGTTGTTTCTTCTGTGGTACTTACCATGATGGGAGAACTTCATACTCCTTTAATCAGTCTACAAGCTCATCTACTACACTGAGCCATTCTTCCTTCAAGGCAACTTCTTTCTTTCTTTCTTTCTTTCTTTCTCCACCTCCTGAGAAGCACAAACCCATTCCCCGACTGTGTGTAACTGATTTAAATGCTTGCTTTTCTGAAGTATTGTACAATTTAATGTAACCCTCTACTACTGCATATGCTAGTCATTGTTACTGCTACATTGTACTGAACTATCCTTTTTATACTGTTTTCTTATTGATGTGTATTGCAAGCCATTCTTTCACAGTTATAAAGGAGATAGTCAATTGAACAGAAATATAATATAACTTATCCATTTCATCTATTTGAAAAACAAGATAAAAGAGCACATCATAGTCTATGTTCAGTCTTTGAAATGATGGAATATATGAATTGAACGTTCATGGAATATAATTCTTTGAACTGAAAGATTACTAATGAAAAGGCCATTCACTCTTTAATGCCACATTTTTCAAGATAATGTTAAAGGGACACTATGCAATAGTCTGGACCAGTGCTAGACACTTGGGGACAGATTTTTGAAGGTATTTAGGTGCCTAAAGGGGCAGATAGGCACTTAGTAGATTTTAAAAAGCACCTTAAGCAGGTTACATACCTTGATTTAGGTTGTAAGTTGCCATCTAACTCACTTAGGTGTTTTTATAAATCCCACTTAACACCTGTCTATATCCTAGGTGCCTAAATACCTTTGGAAATCTGCCACTTGGTGTCATAGGCTGCTGCTAGATTGGGGTGCAGAGCACCCTTAAAAGAGAGAACACCCTCTCACACACAAACAAACTGTCCCATCTGGTGAATGGACTGGCTAAGCAGGATTCACCTCTAGAAATTAGGCATTCTCAGCAACCTTCTGAATAACCTGCCCCTAACTCTGTCAGACAAAGTAATTCCAAGCCGCCTTCACATTCATATCCTTGAGTTCTTCAGTCCAGTCATCTTCCTTAACTAATTCCCTTAATTTTCCTTTTGAAATCCCTAGCCGCAGACCTATTTTTATTTATCCTTCCATTTAGTTTAAACTCAATTAACTCATGATCACTCAAAACAAGTTGTCCTCTACAACCAGTTCTTCTATAAGGTCCTTGGTACTTATCAATGTTAAATCTAAAATGGCATCACCTCTTGTTGTTTCGGTGACTATATGGCGAAGAAATCTCTCGGCTATCACATCCAGGAATTTAAAGTCCTTACCATTATTAGTAGCATTTGTCCTCCAATCTATCTGGGAAATTAAAGTCTCCCATAATCACACAATTCCCAGTTGTATTTATTTCATTAAAAATATTAAATAGCATCTCTACATATCCAAATTATTCGCTATCCCAGTGGAGCATCTCTTACCTTTCTTCTGAAAAGTGATTTTGTCCCAAACACATTCTGTTTTATTGTCCATTCCATTACTTCTAATTTCTGTATTGTCTACCTCATCATTAAAAAGCAATGCTACTTCACCACCTTTACCTTTATTTCTGCCTTTCCTGAACAGCACATACTCTTCAATACCTATATTTCTGTCATGACTACTATTCCACCATGTTTCCATTATCCCTATATCTGGTTTCACTTCCTGCACCAGTAGTTCTAGTTCCTCCAATTTGTTATCAAGCCTCCTTACTTTGGTGTACAGATATTGTAGTTGTTTCCACCTGGTCTCACCCAGATTCCTTCAGCAAATTAGGTACAATCATTTTACTGCTGGTATCACTTACCTGACTGTTACTGTCATTAGTATTGGCACTATCTTTCCTCTTGTTGTCCATTTTCCTACACTCTTTTTTTCCTTTGGCCATTTCTGTATCCTCTTTAACCTGATTTTCCTCCTGCTTAATATTAGAGTCAGGCCTGTCTCCCCCGAATTCCTAGTTTAAAGCTTTTTAAATCACTTGTGTCAGTCTCCATCCCAGAATTCTTATTACCCTCCCCACTCCAGTGAAGTCCATCCCATGAGAATGTCCTCTGTCCATGAATGCCTCCCAGTGGTTGAACATTCCAAAGCACCCGTACCACTGCCTGAGCCATCTGTTGATCAGCATAATCTTGTCTTGCCTTTTCTTCGCCTCCTCTAGCGAGAGGTAGAATCCCACTGAAGATCACCTGAGCCTCCATTTCTTTAAGTGTCTTCCCCAGCCTCGCATAGTCTTCCGTGATGCATCCCAGAGAGAATCTAACAGTATAATTTGTTCTCACATGAAGGACAATCAGTGGATTCTTTCCCACTCCTATTAGGATTCTCTGGAGCCTCAGGTCCACATCTAGTATCTTGTATCAGAGGGGTAGCCGTGTTAGTCTGGATCTGTAGAAGTGACAAAGGGTCCTGTGGCACCTTATAGACTAACAGAGGTATTGGAGCATAAGCTTTCGTGGGTGAATACCCACTTCGTCGGATGCAAGCAGTGGAAAACATTCCAGTGGAAAGCTCCTGCCAGACAACACACCCTTCTGTTCTCCAGATCAGCTCTGATGACAGACCTGTCTGTTCTTCTTAGCAGGAAATTTCCAGTCACATAGACCTGCCTCTTTCTGGTATTGGTGAGACTCTCAGACATTCCCCTTTCTGTTCTTTCTGGCTGTAAATCTTCTAGTGTTCTGTTCTTACCTGCAGTCTTCTGGGAGTCATCCTCTATTTTCCAGGAGCTCTGATCTTTGGCTATCTCAATTGTCTCTTTCCATATTCTTGTAAGGCTAGTCTTGCTCTCCCATCTTCTGTTATTCTCTGCCTCTTCTCTTTGTTTTCCAACCCAGTGAACCTGTTCCTCAACCCAGAACCTGATCTTTTCCTCTGTCTTGTTCTCATAGTCACATGCTTCCAAGGGCCACTTTCTTCATCGAGCAGCCTACTATCAGAGTTCTCTTGTCCAGCATGCATCTGCAAGTCTTGAGTTGTCAGCCAAACTTCTATTCTCATAAAAAAAATCAAGTTAGTTTGACAGGATCTAATTTCCATAAACCAAGATTTATTGGCATTAATTATATACATCCTTTAATTCTTTATAAATCTAGTCCCATATCATTTGCTCCATTATCTTGCCCAGGATTGATGTCTGATAATCCTATAATTAGCCAGGTCATCCTGTTTACATTTTTAAAATATTGGCACTACATATTGGCCCATTAGCATTCTTCCAGTCTTCTGGAACTTTCCCAGTGTTCCAAGACTTATTGAAAAGCAACATTATTAGTCTAGTGAGCTCCTCAGCCAGCTCTTTTAAAACTCTTGGATACAAGCTTTGTGGACCTGCTGATTTAAAAATGTCTAACTTTAGTAGCTGCTTTTTAACATGCGCCTGAGATACCAGTCGAATGGAAAGAGTGTTAGTAATGGTTCCTGCATATATCCTTGTCCCAAACTTTTCCAGCTCTTCTTTTAACTCAGGTTAGCAGCTTGAATTCAACTGAAGTCTCCCCTATAAGTTTTAACTCAAGCTACTAACCTGAGTTAAAAGCCAAGTTGCCATGTATTCACTGCTATTTAAACCCATGTTAGCTAACAGACAGTTAGCTAACTCATGTTAAGAACACACTTTTTATTATTTGCAGTGAAGATATATCTCTAGCATAAACCAGCCCTGAGTTCAGCTACGTGATGCCCATGCTCTGTATCACGAGTTATTACCACATGTGCAAGTTCCTATTTTGAAATCTATGACAGAAAATGTATTCTATTCTTGTTCCATCTAATGGATAAGGTTGTTTCAGATACAATAGCAAATTCACAGAGATTACTATAGTTTTTCAGGCTATACTAAAGTGTTCACAAAATTGTCATTAATCTTTCTTCTCAATGTTAACACTAATGGTCCTGATCCTGCAAACACTTATGCACGCGATTAACTTTACTCATGCAAGCAGTCCCATGGAAGCAAGTGGGAATGCTCACAAGTAAAGTTAAGCACACGCATACGTGTTTTCAAGACCAAGGCCAATACTGATGGAGACTTTGACTAGGGCTGGGCTACACTACCGTGGTAAATTGATCTAACTTATGCAACTTCAGTTGTGAATAACGTAACCGAAGTCAACGTAGTTAGATCCACTCATCACGGTGGCTATACTGCGCTGTGTCGACGGAAGAGCGTCTCCCGTTGACTTCCCTTACGCTTCTTGGAGATGTGGAGTACACAAATCGATGGGAAATTGCCCTCCTATCGATTTAGAATGTCTTCACCAGACCCACTAAATTGACACTCGCTGCATCAATTGCAGCAGTGCCGATCTACCGGTAAGTGTAGAGATGTCCTTTTTAGATAAAACTGTGAGAGCAGTAATGGATTCAAACTGTGTGGGAATCTCTCCCCCACCCAACTTCTTGGCCAAAGAGAGGTGCACTACTTATACACACCTCATATCTCCAAAATTCTTAATAAGTGATGGGATTGAGAGGCGATAGCAACCTCTGCGCTTAATGTATGAGATTCCAACATACTGCTGTCCCCCAAATATGTGGTTATCCACATGTCATCTGGTGAGTTCATGAGAGAGCATGGATTTAGCCAAATATTTCAGTTCTTCATGTCCCATTGGCTTTCTTAAACAGTGTTGGACTCATTTTGAAAGTGTACATTAGCAGTTGATATGGAATATTCTCCCATTGCTCTGTACACACGGTTTCCATTGATGTCAGTGGGAATTGCATATATGAAATGAGGTAGGTAATAGCTCATTCTCAGCTTTGACCTGATAAGAGATTCAAAAGCAGAATGCAGCATTTGTGTGGGGCTATTTATAACACTTCCTGGAAAATTATTTCAATGGCCAGTCCCTTGTAGAGGGGGAGAAGCTCTCGTGTTCGCCACACCCTCACTCTCTGCTGGTAAAATAGCTAGTGTAAGTCTCCCAAAGATTAAGAGCATTACATCTCTGTTATTCAAAGACTGGGGCTGTCAGCACTCATTTCCCTAAAGATGGAGGAATTCTTTTTATTCACTCATTCTGACTCAGATTTGAGCCAGGACGCCATATTCTACTTCAGGAATCCATTTTATGCACTGCTCTGAGCACAGGCGCCAACTTTTGCTGGCGCCGGTGGGTGCTTGCAACCCCCAGCCCCGCCCCCACCCCCGCCCCCGGCTCAACTCCATTCCTGCCCCAAAGTCCCCGCCCAAACTCCGCCCCTCCCTACCCCTATTGGACTCCTCCCCAAATCCCCACCCCGGCCCCACCTCCAGGGCCGGCTTCAGCTTTTCGGCCGCCCCAAGCAAAAAATAAAAATGGCCGCCGCCGAAGTGCCAAAGCAAAAAAAAAAACCACTGCCCCAGAATCCCCTGACTGCCGCCCCCTACAGGGCGCCGCCCCAAGCACGCGCTTGGCCGTCTGGTGCCTGGAGCCGGCCCTGCCCGCCTCCTCCCCCAAAGTGCGACATGTTTCCCACTGCTTCCCTCCTCCCTCCCAGGCTTGCCGCACGCGCACACAAAACAGCTGGGAGGGAGGTAGGAGAAGCAGGACCTGGCGGCGCGCTCAGGGGAGGAGGCGGAGCGGAAGTGAGCTCGGGCGAACAGCTGCCGGTGGGTGCTCTGCACCTACCAATTTTTCACCGTGGGTGCTCCAGCCCCGGAGCACCCACGGAGTCGGTGCCTATGACTCTGAGTGTTTTTCTTTAATGAAATACTCTGCATTTCACCAATAAAGGTACTGCGATGATTCAGTAACCAGGGTTAATACCCCCATTTATTAAGCTAGTAAATAAATCATTGTTATAAAGTCATGATAAATGAACTGGGATTTGGCGATTTCTCTTCAGAAAATGTCCACCATTTGTTTTTTTAATGGCTGTTGCTTACCTCTCTGTGAGAGGAAAGAAGATGAGTGCTTTTCTTTTACCTCTTGAAACTTTGCTTCAGTGAGTCGCACATATTCTTATGTGGGTAACAGAGTTTTCTGCTCTACATATGGACAAACTCTGCCACACACAATGACAATCGCAGTATAACCAGAAAGTGGTTGTCCCAGTATTACCAATCCCAAGCGTTCAAAGTCACGAGATTGGCTTAAAAATCCATGTGAGCATTTATGGGGTCACATTTTCATTCTTTTCACCACACCCTTAATCACATGACTCCAGGAAGCTGAGGCTTTAAGTATATATCACATACTCCCCGACTCACAAAAAAACTGCAATTGACAACACTCTATAGTCATGGCATGTTCCTGCTAGACGCTCTAACTGCTGCTAACAAGGGACGACTATGAAAGCAGCATTGCTGATGATTAGCAGAGCCAGCTGTAGTACTTTCATCAAACACCTTGCCATAGGGCTTGTGGTGCTGGAGTTTAGAGTGATGGACTATTGTGCCAGATCAATTTCCACTTTAGATAGTATATTTTATTTGATTATAATCTTATGAGGGTGGGGGAGGAAAATCTCCACATTGCTACACACAAGAAGTGGGATTTGTCAGATTGTGGGGCAGTTTGGAGGTCATTGCAGAGGTTAACATCCCCACTACAGATGGGGAAACTGAGGCACGGAGCGTTTAAATGAGTTGCCCAAGGACACACAGTAATTTAGCAGAGATGATGATAGAACCAGGCATCCTAACTCCCAGTCCTGTGTCTTATTTACCTAACTGCACTGCAACAGTTTTATTGTGTCTGTTTTTGCCATGGACTTTGTAAAGCTTAAGGAAGTCATTTATGGAGGCAAAATAATGCAAGATCTAGTCATTTTGCATTATTTCAATTCCTAGAAGGTGCAAATATTATGAGAAGACAGATACCATGTTATTTCAGCTCACAAATATTTCCCTGGGGCCAAGAAAAGTTAATGAAACAAGTACAAACACAAATATCAAAGTATGTGGATTTATTTGGGTTCCTATGGAATCTGAATTCACAGCCGTAACAAAAAGTAACTTTGCTTATACACACACAGTGGCATTAATACTTAAACATTAGAAGCCCAAAGGTGCTTTGAAAATCTTTTAGACCTGCCCAGACATGAGTACAGGGTTCTACTTCACCTGCAACAGATGATGAGATCAGATACTAAATCAAAGCGAAAGCAGCACAGATGTTAGTATATATGTCTGCTCATGCAGAAGTAACACAGAACCCTGAACTCAGGTTTTGGGTTGTTAAGTGAAAGAAGAACCGATAGTCTCTTGGAAGTGCTGATAGATAGAAATACTTGTAATTGTACAATTTACATTCTGTTACTGATTTGGGCTCCTCGATATTGTAATTAATTTTTTTAAAAATCAATTCACCTTTAAAAACAATGTGATATGCTTGATTAGATATGGATTGAATATAATATGAACATTTTTTATGTTTGGATCTACATTTATTATATGACAATCTAACTCATTGTTTTCTGATGATATCCAATTGCATCCTATATTTAGGTCACCTCTTGCCGTTAGTGTAGCCTCCTGATCAGTGCATCCCAAGCAACTTCCATGTCACTTGTAAAAATGATTTTTTATTACAAAGGCTACCTGCTAGCAATAGTGTCCACCCCTCCACTTTGACTGTCTTCTCACAATATTGTAATAAACCAGGAAAATGTTGTTGATGCCATGCAATAACACTGTTGTGAAGTCAGTGTAAACAAGAAGAGAATCAGGCCCCATTTGCCTTTTAACTGTACTGTATTTTTTTATTTTTTTTTTGCTACTATATGTTGCTTTGTTTTATTGTAACTTGTTCACAGTCATGCTATACAACAGTGGTTGTGGGTAGTTCATGATATAGCTAAGGATGAGTTCCAGTTTCCATTCAACCCCCAGTTTTTCTCATTGCTCAGAACTTTGACAAGTTCCTTTGGCTGTGATATAAATAATAAAAATAAGTATATTTGTTGTGATGAAAAACAAGAAGTTTTGTGCACCAAATGAAACAAAATTAAACACAACTGAAATGCAGTCACAATGTATATTATGGTATTATTCATATTGATATTTAATTTGAGAGATTCCATAATTGATTATACCATTGGGATTATAAGTACTATAATTAAAGATTTTTTAAATATGGGACTAACTCACTGTATTGTGCACACCTGTTTGAGATTGTTTCCACTGCGCTCAGATTTGAAACTGTATAGTTATTGTATGCCTCAAATTATTAATTTATTTTAGAGTGAGTGAAGGTATTTTCTTCAGATCTATTTACTATGTCCATCATATTATATACAAGGATACTAAATATTGTGACCCAATTAAGAGCTGCTTTTAATGGCTAATAGCTGCTAATGGCACCAATCATCTGCTATGTTTTCCTAAATATGTATTGTCTTATATGTATTGTTTAACTTATTCTTGTTACAACTCAGCTCTCGTCTCCCTATAAAAAACAGACCATGATATTTCATGATATTGTTGGCACCATTATCATTTGCAAATGGCCCACATACTTTAATATCTGTTGAGGTAGAAAGAAATTTGTCTACCGTAAAGCTTTGTAAAACAAGTGAAACAACTTCCTACATTACATTAAAGGCAGCTCAAAGAAAAAAATAGGGTTTTATAATGGCCCGTTGCTCCTTGATGTATGGCTGCATTATGCAAACACTCAGAGAAGCAGTATCTGGACATCTTTCCCCAATTAAACTATTTGAAAAATCTCTTCTCCATTGACAAAACATTGTTTTCTAATGATATCCAATTGCATCCTACATTTAGGTCACCTCTTGCCATAAGTGTAGCCTCCTAATCAGTGCACCCCAAGGAACTGTTGTATACATTGTGTATATATATATTGTATCTAGAGATGGTCCCAAACTGGGCCACTGGATCCAAACCTGTGAGATCCAGATCCAAATTTCCATAGAGATCTGAGATTCATGATTCAGGATCCATTTCTCATTACATGTAAAAAAATTATCCTGAAATAACTTTAAAGTGCTGTTTTACTCTCTGAAGTGACTCTGTCATCTCCCTGTAACATCCAGATCCAAACTAAGTATGAAACCTCTCATTACCATTTGACAATCAGTTGACAAGCCAAAAGATGGTTATCCTAACAACCAGCTTCTCAACCTCAACTTCACATATGAAAGTCAAGTTGCATATTTACAGCAGGCGATAAATGAGCAAAAAGAAAAGGGGGTGGGATTTTAGGCTCCAATTCAATGAGCTTCTTAGGCTTACACTTAAGTGCTCATCAGCAGAAGCCATAAGTGTCAGTCCTGCAAGTTGCTCCATGAGGGAAAACCGCAGGACTAAAGGTCTGTCCATTCTGATCTGCTTGTAGGACTTGGGACCTTACCTTTGGTCCATATTTTTAAAGATATTTGGGTACCTAGAGATGCAGATAGGTTGCAATGGGATTTTCAAAAATGCGTAAACACCTAAATCCCATTGTGGAAGTGAAGCACTAAGGCTCTTTTGGAAAAAATCCTTCTAAGGGCCTATCTGCAGCTCTAGGCAACTAGATACCTTTAAGAACAGGCCCTTGGTCCCTAAAGTAAGCTGATCCATCTGTGACTATATTGTGGCAACCAGTGGTGTCGTGGCAAAAAAAGAAGTGGGTAAACTAACCTAAACTAAACTGCATATTCCCCAAATGAAAAAACGGGTATGTTGACTACACTACTACTTGCGGCAACCAGTCTGCTGACTGAGAAGGTACCAATTTTATATAGATTTTTTCCAGAGTAGAATCACATTTTATTATTTTATTTTTTGTGCATATATAAATGTGAAAGAGCTGTCTTGCATATTGAAATCAACAGAGACCAAGAAGTTCAAAGAAAACATAATAGTCAACCTGTTCCTGTTCTAAGTGTCTCAGATGTCTCTGGCCAGTTAATATTGCTATATACTTGGACTCTTCTTTCCTGTGGCATGTAACTGCTGTTAATGTTAATGGAAATTAGGAGTGCTCTTGAAGAGGAGAGTAGACCCCTTTATGTTCTGCAATTCCTACATGCAGTGGGTTAAAAATGTAGGGCTAGTCTTAACCTTAAATTTCCTGGGTGAAATCCTGGCCACACTAAAGAGTGTTGCCAATGACTTCAAAGGGGACAGGATTTCACCAAATGACTTCTGACTGTAAATGAAACTACTATTATTTGAGGATATTTATTACATTACTTTTATTTTTAAATAAATAGTAAAGACAAAGACAAATTCTCCCACAGAAGTGTATGGGACCAGACACAACTGAATGCCACAAATCCTTCATGGATTTTCTGATTGATAGTTTATATAATGTAATTAAGACATATTTTTAGGTAACAGACCACCAAATCATATGCTGCCACTTTAAGTTGTCAAATTTCCATTTTAAATTTAGGATTTGTTTATATAGCACAATACAAACAGCAAACAACATTTTGACCTGGTAAGGTATGTTGGGTAAGCACACATGTCCATAAGTCTATGTTAATCTTTAGAGGAATAATCACACATCTCACTTGAAATTGAGCAAAAATGACTTTTTAAAAAAACTGAGGTGGAAAAATTAGCTTGTCTGTCCATTTTCTGCCAGAAATACATTTTCCAGACAAAGTTATGAATTCCTGAATAAATGAGTCTGATGGACACACTGACACCATTTAGCTGTTCCAGCACTTCATGAAGCTGTTATACAATGAATATCTATTTATCTTTAAGATCTTACTCATTTTCAAGGACAAGACACTTTAAAAAAAAACTTTGTTTTTACAAAGAATTAGTTTGGGTTTGTTTGTTTTTTACTAGCACATTAATGATATCACATCACATGGCACCTAAACTGGCATAGAGGTGCAAAAATGACAGAAATGTACAAAAGATGACTTAAGCTATAGTATGTTAACAGGAAGGTAAATAAATAGTTTAAAAATTTTAAAGCAAACACCTGTATCTAGTTAATTTCTTGCCTTATTAGGTTTTTCAGGATGCATATTATATATCTTTGCTTTTATACACTAGAAATACAATCTAAGATTGCTTCAGATGTTTCTAAAAGTAGAATGAAACATAACTGTCAATATTAGGTCCAATACAGTCTTTGTGATACTCTTCTTAAGGACATATTATATCGAGAGATGTGTGTGGTATATTTTAGTCATAATTCTGTATTTGCATCATGGACATATATTGGGGTGGGTGTGCGTACAAACACACACACTACCAACACAATATTTGGACAATTATGAGATGTTAAAGAGAGTTTATTCATGAGACAGATCACACATTCTTGTTTGCTAAGGAAATTAGGTGGTACGTTAATTAATGCTGAATTGCAGTAGATTTCCAATGTAAGTACTTATGACATTTATAAGAATGCAAAATGAGTTCATTTTGATCAATGTTATTACAATGAATGCCAAGTGAATTAATAATGCTGGAACACTTAAAATGAAGAATTACCAAGGTTTGTGATATAATGCATATGGTTAATTATTATGTAATTAAAAACACTGTAAGCTAAGAATGTCAGTAGGAAGAAAGCAAAATTCGGTCTCTTTGGCACAGATTTAAAAGTGGAGTCAAGCAAGATGTGTGCTGGCCTCGCAGGTTTTAACTTTAAACAAACATACTGTGTACTGTGTTACAGCCCTTTAAGAACACTGTCAGCATTTTAATTATCAGGGTCCAGATGAAGAAGCAGTTTATAAATAGGTTTGCCTGCACTGAAATCTCATATTAAAGCTCTCTCGGTCTCTTTTTGTTATTGCAGTTTATTGTGTGCCTCCAATCTATAGCTTTACAATAATTCACTTATAGGAAAATGGAGAAGTAGCCAGCCCCAAGGCTCTTTTAGCATGGTACTCAGAGTTATACCATTATGTGGAAGACATTCTGTACATAATTGAAAAGAAACTATTTGAAATATAATAGCCCAACTGAGTAAGTTATTGCTTCACAACTGCTAACGATAACCTGTATTGCACTTGTTGTAATATTTATGCGTGTAGATGTAATACATTGCAACAATTCATATCTATTATAGACATGAAGGCATAAATGGGTTTAATCAGACATGTAATTATTTTTATGCCTCCAACTCAAAAATATGCATAAATGAATTTATGGTTATTTGGCAATCACTGGGAATAGTGTTTATAAATGTTGAAACAGCTGTTGGCAAATGTATGTGCAAAAGCAAGGAAAACAGCTTTTCACACCTGTTAGACAAGTTAGCAATAAAGGAACTATTCTTCCTTATTTAATATCTTAGGGCCAGATTCTGAGTTTATTTACACCACATTTCTCTGTCTTAACTCTTTCAGTTTAATTTCATAGCTGAAGTTGTCCATTTTGGTTGTGTTTCAGCAATGCACTTAAAACTCTGTTTAAAGCTAATTGCATGCTTATATATTTTGCTGAACAGAGATGGATTTAAGTATGTGCTTAAAATTAAGCACATGCTTAAATGCTTTGCTGAATCAGGGACATTATCCTGCCTTGCTTGCTCAATCTCATTTACTCTTTTATTTGTGGTACAGTCTACTTTACACAGAACACATTCATTTAAACTAATGGATGATGATGATATATATAGTACGGTCAAGTATGTGAAATCTGGCATCTGTTTGAATTTCTCACAGATAACTGTGTGCTGGTATACTGTACCATTTGTAAAGTTTTACACTGTAACAAGTAAAGCTAATCTTATGAATACATGGTTAGATTATTCCACACAATAAATTGCATTTCAGTCCATCCTGTACAAATAATCCAGAAACATCTAATTTGCTCTTTTTTCTTCCAATTTTAGATTTGAATTTTGTAATTTTGATTTGACAAGAACTGATAATGCAACAGAAATGTTCTGTAAACTAGCATATTAAATATTATCTGAAGGAAACACCAGGTTAGGCAATATGTTGCATTTTTTGAATTCTATATTGAGCAGGTATTTTGCACTGAACTGTCCAATTGTAAAGCATTTTGTGTCGTAATGTTAAGTCAGCAAACAAACAGACAATTTCTCTTTGCTGTATATGTGAACTTTGAATTAAAATTGTTTCACTTTACAGTGTTTAAAGGTTAGCTACCAACTAACACTGTGTACTCCACAGATTTAACAATCTCTAGTATCTGACTCTCTCAAATGATGGGTTTCTCTTTAATTCATGTATTGTATGCTATTGTAGAGATCAGTAACATTTTCAATAAATTATACATTGACCAGTCCTAAGAGCTTCTGCCTGTTGTTGGAGTATGCTCTTCTAAAACCTTACTCTGTGAAACACACACTCAACCCGTAAAAGCTGCTGCTAAACCCCTTTGAAAACCATAGAGTGCCCTCTGTTGATCAAAAATGCTGCACATATTCCATCGTGCATATTAAAGCCTTTGGACACCAAATCTTAACAGCTTCATTTTTTCTAAACATCAGTAACAAAAAATAAAGCAACTCTTGTAAAAATGAAAATAAATGTAAGCTATTTGGATACAGAATGTGTAAAATAACAAAAGGCTGAACACAAATGCCTTGATATATTGTGTTTATATATCCATGCACACAATACTGATTGGGTAAGTACATGCCTTGAGATGCTAAGTGACGTGACTTCTTTCCATATATATGTGTGTGTGTATTTTATGGATTAATTAATATAATCTGAAATAATATATTTAAACAATATGTAGAAAAATTGATATGAGCTGTAGTGGTAAATGTTGCAGAACCCAACTAGTAATAAAAACTGTTTTGTATATTGATGATTACCTACTCCTCTCAGGCTCAGGAAAAAGCAAAACAGCTGAGTGCAGCTTTAAGCTCCTGTGTTGTCTTTGTATGACATGGAAAAATTGATGGCCTGGTTTGCTGGTATCTCTTTCAAATAAGTTCCAGTGAGCCTTGATAAAACAGTAAATTTTATTGCAATTTTTGAGCAGTAATTCATGGAAGAGTGAGCACATCTCACAGTTTGTTCAGCCTTTTTCCCTTTTTGTCTCTCTTTAGTTTGTAGGCTGAGTAAAAAAAGCATCTTCACCGTTTAAAGTTGTTTCATATGTTAGTTGATTTATGACGCCAACACTGAAAATTATTAATCTGCATAAAACATTTCCTGCAGAATAAATACATGTTTTCCTTTACATTGTTGAAATGTTAATGCCAGAATGAACATAAATTGAAAAAAAACGCATACAAAATTAAACAAAAAAAACCAACCCTCGATTGTTTAAGAAACTTGAATAAATAACTTAGTTTGCATCTTTAGAGTTGCATAGAGTTGACCTATTTCTAGAAGTAATTGTTCTGTTTTGTGGTAGAGAAAGATCCATTTTTTTATTTTTAGAGTCCTTTTTAAATGACAAAATAATGGAAAAATAAAAGATATCATGTAGCTTGATTTCTTATTATGGCCTAGCCCTAGATATAGCAAGTGTTGCAGAATTCTGTTTAGAAACAAGCTCCTTGCTGAAGGTCTGTGCCTTCAGAAATACAAAATATTAATCATAAAACCATACATACTGGAAACATCCCAAATCATCATTAAGATGCTGGCAAGTATAAACAATGTGATCATTTTGTAACATTTATTTTCTGATATAAATTTATAATGTTAATTCAGCAGCTTGGAATTTAAAGAAGAAAAAAACAGAAACTCAGTTATTTAAGGATCTTTCCCCATACTTGCTTTACATTTATTCTCCAAATAGGATTTTTTTCTAATGCTATAATTAAAACATATATTCATGAAACTGATGTATTATTAAATTGAAAAGATGATAATATATAATCTCTTTATGTACATTCATCATATCGTTTTTGCATATAATCGTGGTTTTGTCAGGTCCATAGATTACAGCATTTTCAGCTGTGCATTTAAACATCTCATACATGCTTTTATGAAAAAAAGGAAAAGATACAAGAAATGGTAAAAGGAAACACTAAAGTGTTTTTGTAAATTAACAACATCTATTAATGCTGATTTACACTTCTTTGAAACATGTTACTTAACAATTTTCTATTGCCATAAGCAGCTGTCGGCAAACCTATTCCTGTGCTATTAAAATTTTTTAAATGCAAATGTTATAAAGATTTTAATGGTATGCAACCAGAGAAGATTAACAGCATTACTACTACTACCGGTATTGAAATACAACTCTAAAACTAATGGAAAATAACATATAATACTATAGCGCCTGAATGAAAAGAAAAATGTGTTTGAAGTAGATGTTTAAAATCAAATCGTCTTTTGTGTTTACAGAAATAATTCATATAATTGCTTTTTGAAAATGAAATCCAAGCATAAATCACTTTCTGTGTATATGATTCTAACTGCAAAACATCCCCATGACAACAAATATTTTAGGCTAGGTAGTAGATTTGATATCCCTGTGTTTTAAATCTGATGATACAAGCTGGCCACAAGAGGGCACTCTGTTTTTGTTATTGTAACTTGTGTTAGATGGTATCTACGTATCTTAGGCCGGTGTTGATTTACAAACAGTATTCTCATTTTTCAATACATTCTTTTTTTCAGTGATAAAAATAGTATGTTTTGTCATTGAAGAGAATTAAACTTTGCTGATTTAAGATTAAAAAACCTAAAAGGTGATAAACAACTCTAACTTTTCTCCTCTTACACAGGTATCTCTCCATCATCGTACTGTGGATGCTTTCACAAACATTTCATCTTGTTCTGCCCAGTGCATATGATACATTTAAAAATACCAATCAGCCAGATTTGCTTGGGGAGGCAGATGTGTGCTGTAAGGTCCTGGAATGACTGCTGGATTTGACTCCCAGTGGGCCAGAAAGTGGCATAAGACCAGGAGTCACAGCAGGATCCTACATTACATACCTAACCCTAACACATCTGGTTGATTGGTATTTTTTAAATGCACTACCTGCAGACCCAGTAACTGCAAGAAATAATATTTTTCCAGACATTTATTTACTGCAGCCTGATTTTTCATTACATAAACAAAAGTTAACATAGCTCAATCTTCCAATTCGAGCTCCAAAAGAGCCCTTCAGAAGGAGACTGACAGGAAATGCACTTGTGATTCCTCGATGGATCCAATCCTTTGCTAGCACCACCCACTTTCAGAAGTGTACTGGATTGTATTCTCCAAGCCACACAGTGAACTGAGGGACTCAGGTATCATGCACCGCTATAGTCCCCATCTCTAGAGTCTTACTGCTCTGGAAGCCCTGTGAAATGGATTATTCAGGCAGAAGCCAACTTATCATGGGGCTAAGTTAAGCCCTGTATCTTAATTTATACTACCTTTATCTATGATTTGCAGGATTTTGCCCAATGAGGCTCTCTCTAAAACTTTCAAATATAAGGCTAACTTGTGACCAGTCCTTGTGAAAGTACACAAGGCAAGAAGCACAACCTTCCTCACCTTCCATGTGCACCCCATACCCACTCATGGGGATCAGTCACAAGTGCAGTCCTTGCACCCCAGGAGAGAGAGTGGGTGACATACTGGCATGATTTACATCAATAGGAGTTTTGCCATTGACTTTAATGGGGCCAGGATTTCAGGCAACAAAGTTCGGACTGGGTGCTGCAGTCTCCACACTGTCCCCAACACCAGGCTCAATATAAATTGTCAGTGTGACAACAGGGCACAATTTCCAAGATCTGTCAGTTCATCTGCGTTCGAGGTCTAGCTATTTTTATTTCCTTATTGTGAGAGACAGTGACAGCTATCCAGATCCTCGTTCAATATATATTTCCGCCTCGGTATATTTTCAGGATTAGTTAACTTTATGTAGAACCTGTCCCAGTGGCCCTTTCGTTTTGTGTTCATTTATTGCAAATGAAAAAATATCATCAAAAAATAAAAGGTGAACCGAATATTTTTCCTGCCAGAAACTCAACTGCTGGTGCACAGGGTCCTGAGCACAGCCTCCTGGGGTGATCTGGATGGCTAAGAAGAGATCTTGTCAAAAGAACAAGAGTTATGAACAGGCCTCTTTCTGACTGCAGAGCGCTTACCTATTGCTAGATCGACACTCAAGAACTCAACCACACATGTATAGATTTCATAGAACTATTTAGAAGAACATTTTCATGCCTCCCAGGTAACTGGAGGATATCTTTGAGTTTTCATTCTACAGTCTACAGTTATAGGATTACTTTTATTTTTTTCTATATCTGGGTGAGTGATGCAAAGAAAAGTGAGGGATACGTATGGTACGGTCGGGTGGACAAACATTTCTCTCTCTGTATGTTAGGCCTGAGCAAGTGTCACCTTACTATCTCTCTCCTATCCTTGCCTGTGAAGAGAATGCCAAATCTTGAGGAATTGTGCCAGATCATATTTTTATAAGTGTTTGGTATTTGCATTACATATACTTATTCTGTGGTACAATATCTGGAGACAACAAAAATTGTATAGATTTTTTAATTGTAGGGTTTTGGTTTTGTTTTAATCTGCTTGTAACTTCTAGGGTCATAAAATCCTCTTAGTTATGCATTATGAAGTATTTCAGTATGCAGTGTGGTTGCAGCTGTGTTGGTCCCAGGATATTAGACAGGCAAGGTGGGTGAGGTAATATATTTTATTGGACCAAGTTCTGTTGGTGAGAGAGAGAAGCTTTCACATTTACACAGAGCTTACGCAGACCTGAAGAAGAGCTCTGTGTAAGCTCAAAAGCTTGTCTTTCTCACCACCAGAAGTTGGTCCAGTAAAGGATATTATCTCACCAACCTTGTCTCTCTAGACTATTTCAGATATTTCTGTCACTGCTTATGGACACTCTCCACCCAGTCAGTCTCAAGGGAAGATGACATTAGTTCAACTCCCCATTTAGTAGTAGCCTTGGAGATGCAGTCTCTCTAACATCAGCTGGGAGTCTGCAGCTGTGTTTTGGATTATATTTCACACTCCCAAGGATTTCTTCAACCAGCAGCTTTGTCTCAGTCTTATATCCCTGTTCCCTTTACTAAAAATGCAACTCTTCATTGAGTTATGGACAAAAAATTAAAAAAGCAACTTGTCTGAGCATCACTGGAAGAAGACATCCAGTAAAAGTAGCTAGTGTCAAATGATCAATCTTCAGGTATAGCCTTCATGTCTCTTTCCCTACCTTGTCTGGGCTATGGGGATTTTTAAAAGGTACACATACCATTTGTAGTTGTATATGCTAACATAAGAGTTACAAAAAAGAAGCTTGCCATTTGTTTCATTGCAAAACTGATCACCTGCAATGATCAGAAAGGAATATCCCTTCACTCCATGCGCCACCAGCCATAAGTATAACATTGCATCATTGGTTAGCAGCATTACCAGGATTGCAGGTTGCCTTCCCCCAAAGCACTAGCTATTGGTCACTGCTGGAGGAAGTATACTGAACTAGATGAAATAATCATTTGCACTGATATGCAAATATTTGAAACTAGGAGTGAGGAGTTAAAAAATGCTATCAGCTCCAATAAGTGTAAGCACACAATATCATATTAATATTGAATCCATCCCAGAAAAATGATGCAAGTTCCAAACCAAAAGAATTCCCAATTAGCCAACCAGCTTGGTATCCATGAAAAATATAAATTATGGATGGGTGATGCGATCTTATGCAGCCCCAGAATTTTTAGCTAGAGCATTAGTAATAAATAATGCCTCTGAGTGTACATGCTGTGAAATTGCTTTCTGTTGTGAATACATCTCTTCATTATCTGCAGGTGCCTCAGTGAGAATGTAGGCACTGTTAATCACTCTCAAAGTGGGGAAATTGGAAAGAATTCCTAGCCTTACTGATGGAGTCTGGTTGAAATCTCAGTGAATCTAGACAGTATATGATGTCCAGAAATGTAGTAGTGTACCTGGATTCAGAATGGATATGTCATAGATCTGAATGACATACCTCCACTCCAACCTTCATTCTCTCCCGCTACCCTTTGGAAAAGTCCCATCTTTAATACAGAAAGGATGTGTAGGCTGGGAAATGCTTTACCTTGTCTTATAATCTATCTATCTAGGGAATAGGTCAAAGAAATCAATAGGGCTCTTTTGTCTGGGTGGGATACACTGCTCTGCCATCACTCTCGCATTTAAGAGTGCCAGCATGCTATCCTTGGAAAACAGAGGTTCTTCAGCTCTCAGCAGAAATGGTACAGCACAAGCAACAAACACTACACATTCCATCATGCTGCTCTTTCGATGAGCCTTGACAATGATCTTCATCACTTCACAGGGCGAGAAGTTAGTTTTGCTTCCATGCCTCCTGATACTTTGGTCACTGTCACTGATCGGTCTATCAGCCCTCACAGAGAGAGCGCCGATCACAACACATCAGATGTGTTGTTCTAGCCAGTCCTCCAACTACCCGCTGGCTAGACTGTCAGTAGCACTAGACACCCGATTGACATAGCGCACAGGAGCCTAGAACTCCTGAGTGATCCGCCAACCGCAGCCTCCCAAGCAGCTGGGATTATAGGCACGTGCCACCACACCGGGCCAGATACTTTGGTATCTTCACAAAATCTGACAAAAGGTTCAATTAGCACCAGTGGTGCTAGTGTTTTGTGGTCTGTAGATCATCTCTATTGCTACTCTTTTTCTCCTCAATCTTGTCACCTTCACATCAGGTAGAAGTTAGTGTCAGTCTAAGTCTTAGTGGGAGCATTCCTTATCTGATGAATATAAGGTTATATGAAAGTGTGTCTGACATTGAGAAAAAGTATATACCCATATACAGGTGTAATATTTCTCTATCTGTAGTTCTCTAATTCAGTTGATTGCCTCTTTCTGTAGCATCATGTAATCTCACTTCACTCACCCTCTCATCTTGTGCCTGCTTTTTAAAAGTTGTCTAAGTGGAGGATATTGCATTACCTCATAATAATGTGGGCTCACTTGGAGCCAGACAGAGCAAATTGGATAGTTTCATCATGATGGCCAGTGCTGCTTATACCAGCCTTGTAGAGAAGAGTTTGCTGTACTTTGCTGGTTTGCGCAAATTGTATTTCTTATTTTTTAACACCGTTGCTGCCATTTCTAGGATCACTGCCAGCCTTGGTGAAACAGGCAAGATTCCTGCACCCCACATTTTGTAAGAGAGAAGACAAACTTTATGTGATGTTGTTATGGTACATTTTTCACAACCATTATTTGAAAATCAGAGAAATAGCACATTGGGCAAGAGAAGAAACATGGTGAGTTGGTAAAGCACACAAGAGATTTCTATTCAAGTTCAAGAGATTTCTATTCTATTCCTGGCTCGTAGGCAAATTACTTAATTGTTCTGTGCTTCAATTTCTCAAGCTGTAAAATGGGGATCATAATGCATACCTACCCCACAGGGTTGTTCAGGCTTAATCCATTAATGTTTGCAAAGTGCTTTGAGATCCTTGGATGGCAAGAGAGAAATACAAATTATTATACAAGAAAGATTTTTCTTTTTCTTTTTTGTACAATATCTGGCAATCATAACTTTCACACAAAACAAGTTTATATTCTCTTGTACTTTAAAACTAATGGAAAATAACTGAATCTTTTGTAGTTGAGATTACTTTTCATTTGCAAAATTCATTAGCATTCAGTCCACAGGCATAGTAGAAAATCGTTTGACAGATATATGACAGTTACACACTGAAAAATTATTTCATCTATCTTCCACACAGTTATTGTTCTTCATTTAAAACACTTCTGTCGACCATATGTATTAACATATCTCATGTCTATGTATATTGTAATAGAGAAAAACAAACGAAAGTGTCTGCATTCACAATACCCCAAACTGTGATCTTGTCAGATATCCTACTAAGTAGGATTGGACTGGTTCAGTAGCTGAATTGCTGCTTTTCCCCATTTGTCAGTGTTAGACTAATATTCCAGTAGCACAGTCACAGTGCCATCCAGCTCAACTGGAGTACTACAGAAGGTGCTGCGTTTTGTCAGAGCCGTAAAATCGAAATGATAATCACTTTTGGTCAATTAAAAAAATCCAAAGATATTTTTTACAAGAAGAGGAATATTTTAGCCTTGGTGTCCTGTCCAAATTCCAGCTTGCTTAATTATATTCTTCATATTCCTGTTACATCTCTTGTTTCAGCTAGATACAGTAATATCCACTTTGAGCCTAACTCTATTTACACTGACTTTTTAAGGCATCTTCATACTGCCAGAGTGGAATAAAGGGACCTTAGTGTAAATAAGAAATCAGGCTCTACATGTCTTAAACCATGGTAAAATATTGCTTTGGACTGTTAAATAGTTGCAGCAATCAACCAAGGGGCAGCTGCACTTTGGTGATGGACATGGTCATTCAAATATATATCACAGAAGTGTCAGTGGCAACTCTAACATGGTTTGCACTGAGAATGGCACTTACAGGAGGAGGATCAGTGTACTATTTTACAATTACAAAATGCATTTTGGACTCATAATTTAATATGTGAACTCTTCAGGTGATAATTTTCTATGCCATTTGCAAGAGTGCCCGCTCAAATTCTTCAAAAAAAAGCCAGAACAAAAATCACCATTTTTTAAAATTTACCCTTGGTTACTTAACCTTTTTTTTTCGTTTCTTCATAATTTGGGGTTAAAAAGGCATTGATATGTAAAACCACACACAAACACACCCAGATAAAAACTACGTTAACATGGAATTAGGATTGAAAATAAATATCAGTAATTTAGGGTAGAGACATTACTGATATTTTGTAATTATTCCAAAAGTAAGCATTATAAACCTAGGAAATTCAGAGTTAAGGTGAAATTTAACTGAAATTCAAAAAATATGAATATAGGTAAAGTGTCCAGTCGATCTTGACTCTGCCCTACAAGTGATGCCATTATAACTGGGTTCAAAAAAGAATGAGCTAAATCCATGGAGGATAGGTCCATCAATGACTATCAGTCAAGATAGTCAGGATTGCAACCCCATGCTTTAGCTGTCCCTAAATGTCCAAATGCCAGAAGCTGGGACTGGATGACAGGGGATGGATCCTGTGAAATCGTTCTGTTCATTCCCTCTAAAGCATCTGGCACTGGCACCTGTCAGAGACAGGAAGCTGGGCTAATTGGACCATTGAACGGGTATGGCTATTTTTTATGTTCATGTAATGATGATTAATGCATTTTAGTGTTTGAGGTCCCAGATTAGATGCAGCATATTTTAAAGACACATCCTGCCCCCCGCAGTGTCACTAACGGGCAGAGTTAAGGTTGTTTGAGTGCCTCAAATGGGCATTTCCATATCTTACCATGTTTAAATTTCTTTTAAGTTTAAACTTAACTCTGAATTTCCTGGGTTTTTAATACTTGTTTCTGGGATAACTGCAACATCACTTTTATCCTTAAGTTATCCTTAAGTCACTTTTATCCTTAAATTGAAATGTACTATCAACCTTAAATCCATCTTAACATAGTACTTTTATTAATTGTCCTGATTTTGATAGGAGACATGGATTTTTCTTACTGAGCTAGTGTCTCCCATTAAAAGCATATAGCATCTAACTTTAATTGTAGAAAGTTTCTGCATCAAAAAAGGAAAAATATTTTTAAAATGTATTGTACACCTCCCAATGCTTGAGATTGATATGAGATGTTACATGTGATATAATATGATATTGACACTCATCAGTTATAATGTAGTCTTGAGGATACTCAGATGAATTTTCCAGGGGAGAGGGGCCCTATTTTTTTTTTAATTAACAATTTAAAACAAAAATCTTTAAAATGGAAGAGACATCTCTGCAGGAGATTTTTTGTAGGGTGCGGGGAGCTGGGAGATGGGAAGGAGTTCCAGCTGTTTTCTCAACCCTGGCTGCCTCATGTTTGTTTTGTTGTGTTCAATAAAATTGCTGGTTCCAGGTCAACTAATGAGAGAGTTTAAACAAACAATCAAAACATTGTTGTCTAAGGATGAAGGTCAGCTCATCACTTTCACTCTCTCCTGTTTGACAAGTATGTGAGGAAATCACTGTGTGGTGCAAAGGTGATGTAGTCCCACTACCCCACCCACTCCTGCCCCCATGTGAGGGATAGAAAGGGGTGTGACTAGAAGAACAGGCTGCTAGGATTCTCTAATCTACACTGGGGCCAGTCTGGCTGCTGGTTGTGTTCATGAACAAGTGAGCACAATGGTCCTGCACTGAGCCCAGCTCAGCCACACCTGAGGATCTGGCCCAGTATTAGGAACAGAAAATCAGCTAGAAATAATTGTATAATTTTTGACTACATTTCAAGTGTAATAACAACCATTCCAATCATTGTACCAGTAGCATTCTTGCAGATTCTTGTATTCTAAACTTTCAAATTTGAAATACATAGAATCATCTCAAAGAAACAGCAAGCAGATCCTAAAACTAGGGCAATCTTCCATTGTCACTTTAGATAGAATGGTGGGTTTTGGCACGAAAGAGTGGATTATTGTAGGGTTTGTTTTTGTGTGTTTTCTGAAAAATTGTCTTTGTTTTTTGCTCTCACTTTGTTTTATGTTTTGGTGTTTTGTTGTGTTTCTGATTTGTACGTGTGGGCCCCTTTACTAAAAGCAAAGAGTCACGTGAAAGGTGTGTGCAAATGAGGCCCCCATTCACTTTCATGAGAGCTGCATTTGTCAGCATCAGAATAGTTGTTTGCTTTCGTCCCTATTTTATGCAGGGTAGCAACTGTGGGTAAATTCAAAGGTGCAGACGTCAGAAAAAGATAATAGGCTTCCTAGCCTTTCTACATTTCTACATTCCTGAAATATCCAGTGTACCTATGTTTCTGCATTATTAGGTTGCAGATTTCCTTTATGACCTGTGAAGGGAATTTAAAACAAAAACAACAGTTATTGTGAAATGTTGAAAGGTTTGAGTTCACTGGGTCACGTGCCCAAGGCAAGTGAATGCCAATCAGCATTAATGCATACCAAATGTTTAAAGTTTTTACAATTCTGACAATATTATATACTATTGTGCTTTTATTGCTGTTCTCTGTTAGTATGCTAGACAAGTGCACTGTACTGTTGTGAATAAAATGCAATTAAGGAGTTCGCTTTTTTCTTCTATGCTCCACAATTTCCCACTTTCTTCTAATCTATTTAAATTCCGTATTACTGCTGCTTCTGCCAGGTCAGCTCTCCCCTGATATGCTGAGATAACACTTAAGAAAATCCCGTCTCTTCCCAGCATGCAAAATCCTTCAGCTTCTGAAGTGCCTTTTCAGAGAAGCTGTAGATAGGTGACCAGCGGGAATGTCTGAATGCATTAAAAATGAGAAAACAAGGAGGGAATTAGAATGGGAGGGGGTATAGGGAAGTGTCTTTTTCAGAAGAGAGAAGGAAAAACAGTGTACAATGAAGAAAAGTGATGATGGAATAAAGAAGCAACTTTAGGGAAAATTGGGGAAAAGTGACAACAAAGGGCCTTATTCTCTGCTGCCGTGCATCTTGTATAGTCATGCACACCAGCCCGTGGTGAGTGTCAATCATTCTGACTGAGCAGCATTTTACAACAACTTTGCACCTGTGTAAGTGGCTGCAAGGGAGCAGAGACTCAGGCTCACAGATTGTCTAGAAGGAGAAAAAAGAGGGAGAGAGTGATGAAGGGCCAGCAAAAAGGACTCAGTATATAACACAGTTTTTGAAATAGAGCATAGTCACATTCTCAAGAGCCACTCCCACTAAGAATTTTGCAGAGACTAAAGTTTGTTTAGCATGGGTGTGACTGGGTGTACCAACCCTGCACTGGGCCAGTGGGGCTTGACCAATCACTGTGATCCCAGGAGTTCACGTCCCCGCTGCTGTGCATGCTCCAGGGGGAGGAGACAGATAAAAGGAGGCAGCTCAGCTCAGTTGGGGCTGGTGGAAGAGGAGGAAGGATGTGTGTTGCAGAGGAACCTGCATCTCTCCAGGCTGCTGAGACTGTAGACCCAAACTATTCTATGGACGACCAGCTGACCGCAGAGACTGACGGGGATGCTGAACTGCAGTCAGCTGAAATGCCTGAGATGGGCCTTATGGTAGGAAGTGACCCAGAGAATATATTAGAAGCTGATGCTTGAACCCTTAATGGAATATTCTGGCTTCCTATGGCACTGGTTGGAACCCGGTGGAGTAGGGTGGCCCTGGGTTCCCCTACCCACCCCTCTCTGCATTGCCACTCGTCATGGCTCCCAGGGGACCTAGCTTGAGACTGAGCGTTTTCTCTGCCTCATCCAGGTGCTACAGACTGTTTGCTCTGCTCTTTCCAGGGGGTCAGAGCCCCCAACTGCTATTGTCTGCCCCAACCAGGAGCTCTGGGCTACAGGCTGACCATTTGTTCTGCCCTCCCAGAGGGACAAAGCCCCCAACAGCTTTATTTGCCCAAGCCAGGAGGCTTGGGAACCATAGACTGAGGGCTGGGCTACACTACGAGGTTAGGTTGAATTTAGCCACATTAGGTCGATTTTATAAGCAATGCGGCTACACAATCAACCCTGTTCTAAAGGGCTCTTAAAATCGACTCCTGTACTCCTCCCCGGCAAAGGGAGTAGCACTAAAATCAACCTTCTTGGGTCGAATTTGGGGTAGTGCAGACGCAGCATTGTGCAATTCGATGGTATTGGCTTCTGGGAGCTATCCCAGAGTGCTCCAATGTGACCGCTCTGGACAGCACTTTCAACTCCGATGCACTAGCCAGGTACACAGGAAAAGCCCCGGGAAATTTTGAATTTCATTACCTGTTTGGTCAGCGTGGTGAGCTCAGCAGTACAGGTGACCATGCAGTCCCAGAATCGCAAACAAGCTCCAGCATGGAGAGAACGGGAGATACTGGAACTGATTGCTGTATGTGGAGAAGAATCTGTGCAGGCAGGACTCCGAACCAGCAGAAGAAATGCTGATATATATGCCAAAATCGCACAGGGCATGGTGGAGAGAGGCTACACCAGGGACACATAGCAGTGACGCGTGAAAGTTAAGAAGCTCAGGCAAACCTACTACAAGACAAAGGAGGCAAACGGTTGCTCCGGGTCAGAGCCCCATACCTGCCGCTTCTATGATCAGCTGTATGCCATTCTAGGGCGGGGGAACCGTACCACAGCCCCACCACTGTCCGTGGACACCTGCAAGGGGGGAGTCTCACGCAACATGGAGGAGGATTTTGTGGATGAGGAAGAGGAGGAGGAGGAGGAGGAGAATGTGCAGCAGGCAAGCAGAGAATCCATTCTCCCCGGCAGCCAGGACCTTTTCCTCACCCTGGAGCCAATACCCTCCCAAGGCAGGTTCCCGGACCCTGAAGCCAGAGAAGGCACCTCTGGTGAGTGCACATTTGTAACGACACTACAGGGGTTAAAAGCAATTGTGGTTAATGTTTGATTTGCCTGAAGAATTGGAATGCATTCACGGTCAGTACAGCTACTGGAAAAGTCTGTTAACGTGTTTGGGGATGGAGCGGGAATCCTCCAGAGACTTCTCCATGAAGCTCTCCTGGAGGCACTCTGAAAGCCTCTGCAGAAAGTTTCTGGGGAGGGCTGCCTTATTTCATCCTCCACAGTAGGACACTTTACCATGCCAAGTCAGTAGCAAGTAGTCTGGAATCATTGCAGCACAAAGCATGGCAATAAATGGTCCTGGGTTTTGGTCGCATTCATGCAACATTCGGTCTTTATCTTTCTGTGTCAGCCTCAGGAGAATGATATCATTCATGGTCACCTGGTTGAAAATGGGGAATTTTTGTCAGGGAACAGTAAAAGGACCCCATTCATGCTGGGCTGTTTGCACTTGGCTACAAGGGATCACGCAGGAGGAGATGCTGAGGCTAATGGGGGAGCAAATGGACATGATCAGGCATCTGGTGGAGCTGCAGGAAAGGCAACCATAGCACAGACCCCCGCTGCATCCACTGTATAACCGCCTGCCCTCCTCCCCAGGTTCCACAGTTCCTCCTCACCTAGACGCCCAAGAACGCGGGGGCGGGAGGCAGGCTCCAGGCACCCAGCCACTCAACTCCAGGGGATGGCCCAAGCAACAGAAGACTGCCATTAAACAGCTTTGATTTGTAGTGTAGCTACAATAAGCAATGTGGCCTTGTCCTTCCCTCCTCCTCCACCCCAACCAGGCTACCTTGTCAGTGATCTCACTTTTTTTTTAATAAATAAAGAATGAATGGATTCAAAACAATAGGGACTTTATTTCTTTTACCAGATGGGGTTGAAGGGGATTGGCTTACAGGGAAGTACATTCAACAAAGGGGGCAGTTTTGCATCAAGGAGAAACACACACAACTGTCACACCGTAGCCTGGCCAGTCATGAAACTGGTTTTCAAAGCCTCTCTGATGCACAGCGCGCCTAGCTATGCTCTTCTAATCATCCTGGAGTCTGGCTGTTCAAAATTGGCTGCCAGGCGATTTGCCTCAACCTCCCACCCCACCATAAATGTCTCCCCGTTACTCTCTCAGATATTATGGAGCACACAGCAAGCAGCAATAACAATGGGAATATTGGTTGCGCTGAGGTCTAACCTACTAAGCAACCAGTGTCAGCAGGCTTTTAAATGTCCAAAGGCACATTCTACCACCATTCTGTACTTGCTCAGCCTATAGTTGAACTGCTCCTTACTACTGTCCAAGCTGCCTGTGTACGGCTTCATGAGCCATGGGAGCAAGGGGTAGGCTGGGTCTCCAAGGAGAACTATTGGAATTTCAACATCCCCAACAGTAATTTTCTGATCTGGGAAGTAAGTCCCTTCTTGCAGCTTTTCAAACAGCCCAGAGTTCCTAAAGATGCGAGTGTCATGCACCTTTCCCGGCCATCCCATGTTGATGTCGGCGAAATGTCCCTTGTGATCCACCAGTGCTTGCAGCACCATCGAGAAGTATCCCTTGCGGTTTATGTACTATTTCGCAAGGTGGTCCGGTGCCAAGATAGGGATATGTGTTCCGTCTATCGCCCCACCAGAGTTAGGGAACCCCATTGCAGCAAAGCCATCCACTATGACCTGCATATTTCCTGGACTCACTACCCTTGTTAGCAGAAGGTCAGTGATTGCCTTGGCTACTTGGATCACAGCAGCCCCCACGGTAGATTTGTCCACTTCGAATTGATTCCTGACTGACTGGTAGCTGTCAGGCATTGCAAGCTTCCACAGGGCTATCGCCACTCGCTTCTCAACTGTCAGGGCAGGTCTCATCTTGGTATTCCTGCACTTCAGGGTGGGGGAAAGCAACTCAAAGTTCCATGAAAGTGGCCTTACGCATGCGAAAGTTTCGCAGCCACTGGGAATCATCCCATACCTGCAACACTATGCGGTCCCACCAGTCTGTGCTTGTTTGCCGGGCCCAGAATTGGCGTTCCACTGTATCGACCTGTCCCCCTGCCGCCATGATGTCCCAATTGGCACATCGTGTGCTTTCAGGAACGTCTGTGTCCATGTCCTCTTCACAATCATCCTCGTGCTGGTGGCTCCTAGCCAGTCTCTCTACATACTGCAGGATAATGCGCGAGGTGTTTACAATGCTCACAACAGCAGTGCGCAGCTGAGCGGCAGTGCGCAGCTGAGCGGGCTTCATGCTTGCCATGCTATGGCATCTGCACGGATAACCCAGGAAAAAAGATGCAGAATGATTGTTTGCCATTGCTTTCAGGGAGGGAGGGAGAGAGGGAGGGGAGACTGACAACATGTACCCAAAACCACCCGTGACAATGTTTTTGCCCCATCAGGCATTGGGAGCTTAACCCAGAATTCCAATGGGCAGCGGGGACTATGTGATAGCTACCCACAGTGCACCACTCTGTGAGTCGATGCTAACCACGGTATTGAGGATGCACTCCGCCGACCTACTGCGCTTAGTGGGGACATACATGATCAACTGTTTAAAATTGCTTTCCAAAGATCGACTTCTATAAAATCGACCTAATTTCGTAGTGTAGACATACCCTGAGTGTTTGCTCTGTCCCACCCCAGGGACTACAGACTTTGTTTGTTTGTTCTGCCCTGCCAAGAGGGCCAGAGCCCCAGCTGCTATTGTTTGTCCCAGACAGGCAGCTTGTGAGGCTAGAAACTGAGCATTTGCTCTGCCCTTCTCCAAGGACTACAGACTGCTTAGTTACTCAGCCCCGCCAGGGCCCCTGAGTACCCCCATCACAATTGTTTGACACAACAGGGAATCCCAACAATCGTGTGATGGGGTGTACCAACCCTGCACTGGGCCAACAGAGGTGGCTCCGCTCGACACGCTGAGTCCCCTGTGACAATGGGTATCAACTTCCTCTGGAAAAAAAGTGGAGACAAAAGTTCGCATTGTTGCTACTGAGTTTTATCAGTTCTGACGCAGAATGCCTCTGTTCTCCTGTCTCCTTTCTCCTTCAGGAGAAACTCTCTGATGGAAGTATGGCATGCTTAGCCAAGGATGACAGTGCCTTGGGCACTTGGATTCAGTGTGTCTTGGTTTCCTGACTTTTGTAGAGCCTTGGTTACTGTCTGCTCACATGCAGGCACCTATTGAGCTGTCCAGTCTCCCAGGGTGGCATCTTCTGCCAAATTTGTCAGGTGGATTAGAGGTTCCTTTTTGTGTCTTTTACATGGAAGATGTACTTTGTTTTGAGGCTGGAGGGTTCTGCTTCCTCTTCCTGTAATTCTGAGGTGGAGGCAACATTTACCATTTTAAAGAATTTAGCTGCAAACTCTTTGCAAGACATTTCTTGGTCCAATTTCTCTGTCTCCATTCTCTTCTGGAGAAGAATCATCTGAAGAAAGTGAGGACATCATCTTTTTTATGTTTTTTTTAAATCTACACTTCCTTTTTTACTCTTTGGGGAAGGGGAAAGAAAAAAGGACAAGAAATCTGTAGAGACATTGTTGGCATCCCATTCAGAGGACTTGAAGGGATTAGAAAGAATCTCAGCTGCCTTCTCTTAAAGTGGTCATGTTCTTTCTTAATCAAGGATTTTTGCTGCTCGAAGTTTGGGAGGATTACCCTGATACCTTAAAACTCAAACTCATACTTATGAAGAAGCTGAGAGGGTTCAGGAAGACATGGGGGCGGGGTGGGGGAGGGGGCGCGCAAAGCTACATTAGCCTTGAAGAAAAGATATGGCAGCTGGAACAGACTGTAATCACAAACACATCACATATGTTCCCATCACATATGACTCATGAAGTGGCTCACTTAAGTAAACAGTTGTGTAAGTCATCCACTAACACATAGTACTGCAGCCAGTTACTCCTCCCTAAGTATGATTAGAAAGCGTATAACACTTTAATACAGAAATAAATACAAATGCACTATATAGAACTGCAGCAGGCTTCATGCGAGCTGACCTGTGGCCAAACTCCTCGAGAGAATTTGGAAGGATCCCAACATTTTAATTTTAGATTGGTAATATATTGCCTCGATATTAAACTGAAGGGATTCCAGGTGATCTGGTCTAGATTTTATTATTTTAAAACCTCCCACATTTTGACTTCTGGGTCCACAAACTTTCCTGGTGATCTGCATAATTCATAAAAACTTTTAATCTAAACTCTTTTTTTTAAAGGCAACTCATAAATGTATTGCAGTCTTATGGCATACCATTCAGATTGATTTATAGGAAACATCTTGGATTTCTTATAGCTGAATTAACAAGCACAAGCCAGGTAAGCCATCACATTAAAAATAAATTTACTATGGAAACTGTATATTAAAAGTTAAATAATGGCTTGATTTTTAAGCTTCAACTGAAATATTTGCTTTTCTGCCAACTAGTCAAAAACAATCTCTGAATGATTGCATTATTTTTGCTTCCAAAAAGTTGTTTTTTTGTTCACTGAAAGTCATAATCATTTGGACAAAACATATAGAATAAAAAGTGTTATTTTACATACTCTGACCTGCAGAGTTATTACAATGCCACTTTCTCACATCAAAAATGGACAGGTATAGCCTTACCTTGGCATAAGGATGCAGTGATTTTTTTCCAGCTGTAATCATTATGAGGAGTGATATACAGATATGTATATTTATAGCATGTATACACACAGATGCAATATTTTAGTATTTTAAAAACAGAGAATTACAAAAAAATTGTGCATGGTACTATTTTCATATGCCTCCTGAAAAACCAGGCTGTCTTGTTATTTAATACTACCTGCTACTTCAATTGCACAAGCCTTGAAAGGTGAGCAACATTCTCATTAATGCAATGTACAACTTTCTAAGAATGATCTAATATTTTTCTAATCATAATAGTGTCTGCATTTTAAGCTTTTGCAATCTACAAAGCTAAATGCAAATGCTTTATACAGTACCAGTGAAAAGGAGGGATTCCAAACTGTCCAGTGCTATAGAGAATCCGCTTCTATTCCTAAAGTTCTCCAAACCTTAAACTTGGCACTGGTTCAGGATTGAATAGTGTCTATCCTGCACCTCAGAGCGGTGTCATTTTCAGAAAATATTCTATATTTGAGGGAAAGAAGGAAACGTTTTTGCAGCAGAGATGATATCAGAAGTGACATCATCATAATGAGTAGTTATAGGTGAACTTCAAAAGATTTGAGTTTGTTAAATATCCACTAGCTCAGATATTTATCCCAATATTAAACATCACTTTGAGAAATTGGTCTGAAATCTCATGAGAACAGACTTTCTCCCACAAGATCTCCAGCACTTATTCATTCAACCAGAAATACCCGAGAAGTATTTCTTATGGTATAGTCACACCTTCACATATACTTTCAGTTGAATGAAGGCACGGGGAAGCCCTGGAAAACAAAAAGAAAAAAGTTAACTATATTTTTTTTCAAACATTAAATGATTCATTTGGGGATCAGTTGAGATTTTGGACAAAATCTCAGCTCATTTCTTTTAATTTGAGCTAGAGTATCCATCCCTAACAAGGCGACATGTGAAGCAACCAATCTGGCTCTTACAAATTGACTAAGACTGTTTTTATGTTGCTGAAACCTATGCAAAGTTCTCATTCTGCATAAAGATCCAAGTAGTTCCCTTTATGAAATGAAAGGAAAGCCTCTACCCATGTTTAGAATCCTCTCTCTGTTTATGACCAGGGAATGCTTTACATTAATCAGGAATGTGCATTATTTGGTTGTATTGCAAAGTACAAACTATAACTCTCCCCGCCTCCAGTTGCTTATGTTTCTTCTCTTGCCCCCTTTCCCTTTGGTTACCCTACATATACATACAGGGATAGATTCCCCCTGGCTGGAGCAGGGAGGTGCAAATTACCACACTCAGGGTGGATTCACACCCAGGGAATGCCCTTCCCTGCCTCTGCCAGGTGACACATCAGGGAAGAGCAGCATTAGTTTCTGTTATGTGGCCTTCACTGGCAGAGACCGTAGCAAGAACATGCTGAATCAGAACATCCCATGGTCACCAGGGCCGGCTCTGGAAGGGGCGGCAGTCCGTGTCCTGTTCGGGCGGCATGCGCCGCCCACAGCGGCAGCAATTCAGCGGCAGGTTGGTCCTTTAGCTGGCCACAGCCACCCGGGGCGGCAATTCGGCGCGCTGCTTTGAGCGGCAGAAATAGTAGAGCCGGCCCTGGTGGTCACACTAGCTATGTCCTCGTCTCATTCAGAGTTGCCCACTTTTTGGGCTGCTTTGGTTCCCTGCTAGACTCCCATTAAAAGGAATTGCAGTTACCTTGTACTCATGGCAGACTTTCTATATTCAGAGATTTTAAGGTTGGAAGGGACCCTCACCCGGTAATTTCTGCTAGCTGCCCTGCATGCTCATTATGCTAGAAGAAGCCACTGTAAACAAGGGGTGTGTCTGATCCGTAGATCTTATTACTAGGAAGAGCAAGCAAAGGGTACTGCAAGGTAGTGGGCTCAGCCAGAAAAGGTATAGCCATCCTAATCAAAAAGTGGTACAGAATATGAAAGAACATTTATAAAAAGTATATAAGTAATATGTCCAAGCAGAGTACTGAATATTCAAGTTCACTGGTATATTATAGTATTTGGGGGTAGTTTTCCAGTAATCATAGCTGCTAATGATAATTTGAAAGTAAAAATGTAATTGCAAAGAAAGCATATCTCTTGTCTTTTATCTGGTTGGTGAGATACTGTACAATAGATATGATTTACTGCATGTGTTGTGAAATTTCATGATTGAGCAGCACTGCTATGAATGCTATAGAAACGATGGCATAAAGGTAGAGTTATTTAACAACTTACTTTCTAGCTTCCCAACTATGGTGTTAGTTGTATTTTTATATGCAAGTATCCTTTTTACAAACATTAATTATTTGGCTTTTATTCTCTGAGCAATTACTGATAAATGAATGCAGAAAAACGTTACATAAAACAGTGTATGTCAGCTCTTATAATTTATTCTGGATGTCAGAAGAAAATGTGAGAGAATGTTTTTAAGGCTAACTGTAAAACATATTTCATTGACTGAAAGTACAAATGGCTTTTCTATAATGCCTAAGAATAGGTATGTGATTAATCTACCAGGCAGGAAGACTGAAGTTGTGATGGTGAATCTGTGCTATGCAATGTCAAGTTTGCTGAAATACACCTCCGGTATGATGAATGGGGTCAAGCAAGTGATGTGGCATAGTCTGACAGCATGCAAAGGCACTATCTGGCACCCTGCGAGTAAAGGGTTAACTCCAGCTCCGCTTTCCCCATACTTGTACAGGAGCTCAAGAGAAGGACTCTACAAGAGGCTGCTTAGGAAATGAGGGAGGAGAATGCTGCCACATCCTATAGACTCCACGTCCTATGATCATAAGGCTGACCTGAACCTGGAACTGGGGACTTTTTTGTTTATTATTCTGCTTATTTTGCTAACATCCCTTGAGCAAATGGACTTGTGCCTGGTATCTTTTTCCATTGAGTTATTTCAATAACGTACACCTCCCTCTGCTTTTCCAGTGCAAGGAGAGGCCTTTCAGCTCTTGGGAGTTTTCAAGCCACACTCCTACTACTAGTGCAGCTAACCAACCTAGCTCACCTATTTGCTCAGGCATTTCCCTGCAGTGGAAAGATGGAGGGGAGTGGAGGGATGTAGTTTACTTTTGTGTGGGCAGGAGATTTTTATTGAGTTCTTTAAAATGGGTTTTGGATGAGTTGTGTGATTGACACTGGGTCAGTTTGCTGTGCTGAATCAGTTTACAGTGTTTTGCACTATTAGTATAAAAAGTGCTTTGTACATACTCTTGGAAAACTGTAATAGTGCATTTTATGAACTAGATAAATAAATCAATGTCGTGAATGCCAGCCTCACCTCATGCCTCCCAGAAGGAGTTTACAGGATCTCATGCTGGTCAAGAGCTTTCTGTTCCCTTACCATGAGGGGAAAAGATGTATATGAAACAAAGATAGATGGCAGCTGAGGCTGAGGGAGGAAAATGCAGGAGACTGTGATGGCCCTCGCTCAGGGTTGGTTGGTAGGGGAGTGCTGCCTAGTGGTCAGGGAGTGCTGCCTATGATGTGCAGGGTGGTTGTTGGTAGGGGAGCCCAGGCCCTCCCACTCCACCAGGCTCCAACCCAGGGCCCTCTGAGGGCTATCAGTGCTCTTACAGCCAGAGATTCTTAAGGCAGCCCTCCCTGGGCCACTTCTTACCACCTCCCTGTGATTATCCCAAGCTTGCTGTTCGAGGTAAGGAAGCATGAGGGTTATCTGCTCACCACAAGGCACCTTTTGAAGACTGTGTGTAGTGAGGTTGTTCTCCTTTCCTCTCGGATGGCACCTGCCTCCTCCTGGGTATGGAGGCCAGGCTCCGGGGGCCAGCTCAGTCAAAGGGCTTTCCCCCGCTGGAGTAGTCCAAACAAAAAATTAAGAGGATCAATCAAGTCCAGAGTTCATATGAGAGGGAGTGCTTCCCTTTCAGGTTGTCCCTGCAGTAGGCTCTCCCTTCCCTGAGGGAAGGACCTTTGGGCAGTTGTTTAGCTCATCTCTCCTGGAGCTGCCAGTAGGTCACGTCTGCTCTCTTACCTGGTCTACCTCAAAATGAGCTGTTCTCTTGCCTTTTAACTCCTCCTCCATTTGGCACATTTGCTACAGGTGCGGCAGGGCTGGCTGGTATTTCCTTAACCCCTGGTTGCTCAGGCTACGTCCACACTACCCGCCGGATTCGGCGGGTAGCTATCGATGTTCTGGGATCGATTTATCGCGTCTCATCTAGATGCGATAAATTGATCCAAGAGCTGCTCCCCGTCGACTCCGGAACTCCAGCTCCGCGTGAGGAGTAAACGGAGTCGACGGGGGAGCCTGCCTGCTGCGGTGTGGACCAGCGGTAAGTACTTTTGAAATTGATCTAAGATATTCGACTTCAGCTATGTTATTCACGTAGCTGAAGTTGCGTATCTTAGATCGATCCCCCCCCCCCGCCCCCGTAGTGTGGACCAGCCCTCAGTGTGGGGTTTGTACACCCCAGCACAGAGAAATTACACTAACTAAGGGAAAACAGAGGATTTGCCTGGAGCACTGGCTCCAAACATTCATAAAATCTAAATCATAACACTGAGGTCAAAAGGTTAAACTTCAGCAACAGTTAACACTGTAACTGGAATTAGGGGCAGAGAAGCTTCTGATCATTACATACACAGGCTGGCCTTTAACATATGTTTGTAAAAGGGAAAATAGACTGCCTTTGGGAGAACTGACACAAGACATAACCATCTTCCTCCCCTTGATCGCCTTGGTAGGATGTCTCCTCAGAGGGTCTGTCCTCTGTGGTTTACAGTTCAATATCAGAGCTACATCCCACGAGTTCTTTATCTGGTCAATGCTGACCTCTCAGGATTACATCAACAGCTGTCAGTCATATAAGGAGGATCTCACCCCAGAAGCTGAGATGTCAGGGAAACCCTTCCTCCCCAGGTATCAATTGCCCAGCACACTGACCTCTGTATTGTTGGCTAAAGGCTGCAGTGGCAGACCCTGGCCCTGGAGGGAAATTCAGTGACTTCATTACTGTCCATTATCTCTGGTCACACCCTTAACTGTAGGAGGCAGACATAATTTCTCTATTGTCTTTCAATTTTCACTTCAGACAGCTGGAAAGTACAAAGCACATTCTCTTCCTCTTATCTTTTGTTACAGTCCCCCTGACTAGGTCTCCTTGACATACCCACTGCACATAAGCCAGTAAGTATTTAACAAGGCATTTTTCCTGGAAAGGGCCTATTTACGCAAAACCTGTTTAATATTGATAGGAACTGAGTCATAGACCTCCTGTAATTGCTAAATCTATCTGTGCATGGAGGCATTTTTCTGAAATAAATACAACTTACTCTTAATTCTGTCTTCGTTTATTTGCAGTTAGGACCAGATAGTGAAAGGATGGGTGTTTCCCAGAATCCTGACTCAGTAATGTGTGGCAAGTAATTTCCTTGCAGGACCATGGAGAGTGCATTTATTGGCCCTGAGAGGAATGTCTCTGCTCTCTGCAGCTGGAATATAGTTCAACTAAATAAGTATTTACAGGCAAAAGAACTGTTAAACTGAAGATAAGGCTGAAGTACCTATCAATGACTTAAGGGAAAAATTCCTTAAGAGAATGCTGTATTTAGCTCAGCCCACTGACAGCCATCCTGCACACTTATCATTCCTTGCCTGTAAGCTATTTTGCTGAAGGAGGTTTCAATAAGAACTTTAGTCTGTGCAGCCTTTCACTCTGGAATTTGTAAAGTATGAGTTCTCAAATGTTTCCATACTGTAGACTACATCTTAGCAGAGAGATGGTCTCACAATTTGCTTTTCCTCCCATTCACAACTGCACAAAGCCTCTTCCTCCCATTGGTCATTGTGTATGTACTGCCTCCCCTTCTCATTCATGATTGCATTACATCCCTGTGTCAGCTGCAGCAGTTGTTTACATAGGGAGGTAATATTAGGAAAGCATTTAATGCATTTTTAGCTCTGTCTAATGCGATTTTAGCAGGTGAAAACAAGGAAAGTTGGCACAGAGTAGTCAGCCAGCTCTCCTCTGAGGATTGCAGGTTGAATACCTCTGCCTTAAAAATTGTAAGGTACATAGTTGCCTATGAAGATGGACTCTTGAGTGGGACTTTGATTTTATACAAACATGTGTGTGAAAAATAAACCAAGGACCTGATTCTGCTATCCCTACTCATGCTGAATAACACCTTACTCTGCAAGATGTCCCTTTGGTTTCAGTGGAGATATTTTGATTTAAATGGGACTAATCATGGATTAAGATACTATTCATTGTGTGTGCCAGTGGCATAATCTGGCTCTAAATCTCACTATTGCATATGAAAACCTGTATACTTTGGAGCATTTGTCCTAAACAATTACCCTGAATATGGTTATTTTGGTGAAGAGATGTGAAAGCCTGTATTTCTCTAATGACTCAATGACTTTAATGACTCAGGAGTAGTTGTGTGTTGGGAATAGGATTGCCTCCTGTTCTTCAGTGAGTGATAATACAAGGACAAACTCTGTAGAGCCAAATTAAATTAAATTACAAAACTGAATTAAAAATACTCCCCCTAGTGAAAGTCATCAGTCCTTTACCAAGATTAAAGCTGGAAACAAATTCGGAGTTTCTAGCAGAAGCTGATTTGAGTTATAAAGAGCCACAAAATCACCAGAAAAAATTATCAGGAGGCAGGGCTGGCCTTACCATGAGGCAAACTGAGACGGCCGCCTCAGGTGCCAGACTGTGGGGGGACGGGGGTGCCACTAGGACCCTGAGTGTAGAAAATTGTGTCTGCTGCTGGTGCATATGTATTCTCTCTGCTCTAGAGGCACAGAGATGGTGGAGTGCTGCGCTGGAGGAAGGAGGACATAAGAGACATAACAGGCAGGCAGGAGAAAAGCTGAGAGGGAATAACAGAAAGCAGCAGGAGCTGCAGGGAGAGAGAGAGGAAGAGGAACCTCTTATATACCTCTTTAGCACCCCCAGGATCCTGGACTGATTAACACCAGCTTCTCAGGGAGCTTCCTGTTTTCTGCTGCTTCCCTGAACCCACTTGAGGAGAACAGGCAGTCAACTGAAGTAGTAGGAGCCAGTTAGGCCCTTAAGACACTGATATCTTCCCTCACTCAGGCCCTGCTAACAGCCTGCTTATTTGTCCCCTTCAACTGAGTGTTGAGAGCCACTATAGCTGGCACAGAACAGCAGTCATTGGGTTCTACAGGAACAAAGGACTGGAAAAATCTGGCTAGAAATCTGGCATACCATGAGAAGGCAGCAAATCACCAGAGAGCATTCGATAGGTGGAAAGAGCTTGAGATTAGACTAATGTTAAAGGCCACCATAGATGATCAGCATCAAGAGAAGATTGCATCAGAGTCTCTTTACTGGCAAAAAAAAAAAAAGTTCTGAAAGGCTCATTGCCATTGTGAGGATGCTTACTACCCAAAACCCAGCACTGCGTGGCACTTCAGATCAGCTGTATGTGCAAAACAATGGAAACTTCCTTAAAATTGTGGAGCTGATGGCTGAGTTTGATGCTGTACTCCAGAAGCATATAAGAGATGTCACCACCCAAGAAATGTACACACACCACTACCTTGGAAAAACAATTCAAAATGAGATCATACAGTTACTGGCAACAAAAGTCAAACAGAAGATTGTGGCAGATCTGAAGTCAGCAAGATATTAATCTGTTATTCTGGACTGTACACCTGACATCAGCCATACGGAACAAATGACTTTAATGGTGCTTTTTGTAACAACAACAGAACCTAGTGAAAATGTCCCTCCAATGGTGACTGTCACACAACATTGTCTAGAATTTATTGACATTGATGATATTACAGGAGCTGGTGTGACAAATGTGTTTCTTAAAAAGCTGGAAGATACAGGAATTGCAATAGCTGACATTAGAGGTCTGGGCTACAATAATGGTGCCAACATGAGAGGAAAGAACAGAGGAGTGCAGACACAGATTATTCAAACAGATAAAAATGCCAGTGTTTACTATGCAGAAAAGAAAAGTTACATTTGCTGTTCAGGCGTTTGAAAGTTGAGTGTTACTTAAAATTTTTGAACAAGGCATTTTAAGTTGTTAGTTCTCCTTTGTTGGGGTAGGTAGCAGAGCAGTACCATGAGAGGAGCAGAACAGGAAGAAGGCAGAATTGAAACCTTTCAAAGTTTTGGCCCAAGCGAGGGGGCATGGGGGCATCATTTGAGCTCCCCGCCTCAGGTGTCAAAATGTTGTGGGATGGCCCTGTCAGGAGGTGACATCATCTTTTTTCCCCTTCAGATTTCCCAAATACCTTGTCTGATCTTGCCTCTAACCTTTCAGAAAAATTCTATCTTGGCAGAGGATCACGCTTATGAAATTTCAGGCAGATATCTTGGCAAAGTTAGGATGAGTACAGGGCAAAATCAGGTCTTTAGATAAAAGGTTGGCTTCACCCTTTACTACTGAATGACTAAAATCTATTCAAAAATGTAGCCTTTTAAAATGTGTATAGCTTTAATGAATCAAGTTGCTAACTCTTTTAGAATAATTCATGATTTTTTTTAAAAAACTGTACATCTATAAATCCAAACTCTCAAACAAAAAGAATTCTGGCAATCAACAAATCCATCAGAAGGTATCAAACAGGAAATAATTTCTGCATGGGAAAAACTTATTCTGAAAAAAATTGCAGTCCAAAAATTAAGTGAATGGAAAAATTACCAACCTGTAAGAAAATAAGCCTACTCATATGTATAATATATGTAGATATAAAGAGTGTCTGTGTGTATTTACATGTATATTTGATTTCTATATAAACACACACACACACACATACATATATATATATATATATATATATATATAAATATATATATAATACATATAAATAAGTTTATTTTCCTACAGATTGGCAATTTTTCCACTCAATTTTTGGACTTCAATTTTTTTCAGAATGAGTTTTTTTATCAAATAAATTTATAAGGGTTTTTTTTAGAAAACAGTACAGGGCATGACAGGTGTTTAGTTACAGGTTATTATTAATGGAGGGGATGAAGATTTGAAACTAGACTCCAAGAGCAGCTGCAGAAAAGATTTTTTTTATAAAGAAAGAAAGAAAACTCTAAATTGTACTATAAAACAACAGATTTGAACAAGTTCCAAAAGAATACCTGAAATTCCAGATCCTTTTCTCAGGCCTTCAGCAAAAAGCCTTTTGTAGTTGTTGTCAGTAAAGAAATGCTATACAGCTTGAACAAATCAAACACTTTCCATTGAAGACTGTCTCAGAGGAATGGAACTAACTAAAAGATTAGATGGAATCTGATTTTTAGACCTGAAATTCATCCTTAACAGGATTCCTTTTAATAGCAAATGCTATTTAATATTATTGATGTGGGCGTTACAGTACCCCAAAGCATGTCACCTCCTCAAGGAGCTCTATAATTCCTTTAGTAAGATGACTGTAAAGAAGTCTGCTCCCTCTTTGATAACTGACCCAGAGGGCATTTACTGAGTTCAAAGAGATGGGAAAGATAATTTTTCCCCATAAAGGCAGCATCTACGCAGAACATAGAGCACACAGTATCTCACTTTTTCTTTCTTTCTTTCTTCAACCAGAGGATTGATTTAATATGTGCATACAAGCATAATCTTTCTTTTCAAGGCTATTGACTCAGCTTTATTAAAGTCCATTTTTTTAGTATGCAACTGTGAGCAACTGCAATGGATTAACCCTTTCTGTTACCTATGGCCAACACTAAACCTATTCCCTCTGTCTCTGAGCTGGCTCCACCAGAAAGCAAGAATTAAAACCCACTGTAAACTGCCTAGAGTGCTGGGACTGAATTTAATGAACAGATGGAATTTCAAGTGAACATTGCAATGCATTTGGATACAACATCCAGATTGCCCGCAGCAGAACACATGACCAAGTCAAATCAAAAGGAAAATTAAGTGACTTTACAGAAATTCACCTATGTATCTTGTTTTCTCTCTCGACTGTGGGATGTTTTCCTAGGCCCTGTCCCATATTAACAACAAGGGTGAAGAAACATAAGCCAGAAAAACCGGTTAAAGAATATTTACGTAAGATAGATATATTCAAGTTGGCAAAACCTGATGAAATTCACCATAGGGTACTTAAGGAATTAGCTGAAACAGTCTTGGAACCATTAGTGATTATCTTCAAGAACTCATGGAGGACAGGTGTGGTCCCAAAGGACTGGAGAAGGGCAAAGTACCTATCTTTAAAAAGGGAAACAAAGAGGACCCAGGAATTATAGACTAGTTAGCATAACTTCAATACCTGGAAGGATACTGGAACAAATTATTAAACAATTAATTTGTAAGCATGTAGAGGATAGTAGGGTTATAAAGAATAGCCAGCATGGATATGTCAAGAACAAATCATGCCAAACAAACCTAATTTCCTTCTTTGTGAGGGTTACTGGTCTAGTGGATGGGAGAAAGCAGTAGACATGATATATTTAGATTTTAGTAAGGCTTTTGACACAGTCCCACATGACATTCTCATAAGTAAACTAGGGAAATGTGATCTAGATGAAATTACTATAAGTTGCGTGCATAACTGGCTGAAAGACCATTCTCAAAGAGTAGTTATCAATGGTTCCCTGACTGGGAGGGCGTATCTAGTGAGGTCCCGTAGGGGTCAGTCCGGGATCCAATACTATTCAATATTTTCATTAATTACTTTGATAATGAACTGGAGAGTATGCTGATAAAATTTTCAGGTGACACCAAGTTGGGAGGGGTTGCAAGCACTTTGGAGGACAGAATCAGAATTCAAAATGACCTTGACAAATTAGAGAATTGGTCCGAATTCAACAAGATGAAATTCAATAAAGGTAAGTGCAAAGCACTTCACTTAGGAAGGAAAAATCAAATGCCAACTACAAAATGGGGAATAAATGACTAGGTGATAGTACTGCTAAAAAAGATCTGGGAGTTATAGTGGGTCACAAATTGAATATGAGTTGTCAATGTGATGCAACTGTAAAAAAGGCTAATCTCTCTGTGGAGTGTATTAACAGCAGTGTCATATATAAGACACAGAAAGTAGTTGTCCTGCTATACTCAGCACTTGTGAGGCCTCAGCTGCAGTACAGTTCTGGGTGCCACACTTTAAGAAAGAGGTGGAAAAATTGCAGAGAATCCATAGGAAATGAACAAAAATGATAAAAGCTTCCGAAAACCTGACCTATGAGGAAAGGTTAAAAAACTGGGCATGTTTAGTTTTGAGAAAAGAAGACTGGGTGGAGATCTGATAAGTCTTCAAATATATTAAGGATCCACGGAAGGTAGGACAAGAAGTAATGCACTTAATCTGCAGCAAGGCCAATTTAGGTTCGATATTAGGGAAAATGTTCTAACTATAAGGGTAGTTAAGCTCTGGAATTGTCTTCCAAGGGAGGTTGTGAAATCCTCATCATTGGAGGTTTTTAAGAACAGGTTGGACAAACCCCTGTCAGGAATGGTCTAGGTTTTCTTGGTCCTGCCTCAGTGCAAGGGACTGGATTTGATGACTTGTGTAGGTCCCTTCCAGACCTAAATTTCTATAATTCTATGATTAAGATGTCTCTTCTGAGACAACTGAAACATGATAGGAAAGTGGCCAATTCAGATGCCATGTATGGAGAGAAAAGAAGTGTAGCTGGTGACCCATGATTTTATTAGTTGGATATATATTGGTTGGATGGTCTAGATCAGTGGTGGGCAACCTGCGGCCCGTGGGGACTTGCTGACTGATGTTTCCCGCAGCTCCCATTGGCCAGGAATGGCAAACGGCAGCCACTGGGAGCTGCGGGCAGCCATGCCTGCAGACAGTCCATGTAAACAAACTGTCTTGCAGCCCACCAGCGGATTACCATGATGGGCCGCAGGTTGCCCACTTAGTCTTGCCATGAGTGCAGGGGACTGGACTAGATGACCTCTCAAAGTACCTTCTAGTCCTATGATTCTATGCACTGGTTTGTGGTGTTGCCATATTTTAGTTAGGTTGAATAATTGTCCATTTCCGTTTGTCTTCCTTCTTATCCCCATCTCCATTACTTTTCACAATTCCACTATCCTTCTTGGCCTACAGGCTTGCAAGGAGGTAATGTTATTAATGTCTCCCTCTCTCTCCCTCCCTTCCATATGAATCCTTTTGCTAATTACTGTTGGCTTCTCTTCTACAACATCTATGAAATGCATCCGATTGTCTCCATTCCCACCACTAAAATATTTGCCTAGGATATAATCATCACTTCTCACATTAACAGCTGCAACCTTCTCTTCTCTGGACTTCCACCTTTGTCCTCCATCTTCCTCCTGACCAAAAAGTTGCTGCAGAAATCATCAACTTTGCCTACTGATCTGATCATATCCAGCCCTCCTCCTTTTTTTAAAATGTAGATTTTTATTTAAGTTATATCCACACATCCTCTTAAATCAGCCTAATAATACATTTCCAAGATGCAGTACAGGTTGTATTTTCAGTGTTCATATTTTACTTGTGCATATGCAGAACTTGCCTCTGAACTTTGCAAATGCAATCATTTTGAGCACACCCTTCCAATAGCTTATCTCCTGTCTATACACAAGTGTTGGCTTTTTGTGCCTGCAAAACTCATTGGGGGCAATGTTTGTCTTGTAGCTTTAAAATTCATTTCAATTATTTTAAAATGTCATTTTCTCCTGCAATTGTAAAATATGAAAAATGTAATAGAGACACTTATATTTGTAATTTTCCACTAGCTACAAAAGAGGCAGGAAGACAATATCTGCCATGAAACTTCTGAAAACTGCACTGCTTTGCTTCTGTATTTTGTTATTGTCCTCCAGTCTCCTCTCCGTAAATATCTTTTTAATCTCCAACCCCTCAGTATACTATTTTTTCTTCTTAGATCCCTCTTAAAATGATATGCAATTGAAGTAGCCCTTTTGTCATCAATTAAAAGTTGCTATTGTAGTTACACATGGCACCAAGCCAGCATTACAGTAAAGACATTTTATCAATCACCTGTTTAATTTTGGCATCGACACCAGCATACTGACATGGCATTTTTAATTCTACCCTCCTATTTTGTCATTCTGTGTGCACTTATTATCTGTCATCTTCTAGATTAACCCAGGAGTTTCACCCCTTCTCATTTCAGAAGTTGAGCGCTGCCCCGATGGAATTAGAGATGTGAAAAACGATTCACAAAATGTCATGACAAGGAGGAAGCTTTGGTCTGTATTAATAAAACCACAGTATTTAACAAAGATAATTAAAACATGACCCCCCCCCATTCCTGTATATTTCCCTCTACATACATGCACACTTCATTAATTAGTCAATCATTTTATGTGATGTTCTGGAGTTGCCACTTGTTAATGGAGAGTGGGGAAGCCCCAGATTTTCTTGCCACAGGACCAACATATAGATCAGAAAATGAATCCAACCCTCTATTTACCTCTTTGTCAACAATATTTCCACAGCACTGTCACACTGAAGAGTTAGGCCTCAAAAGAATAAGAGACTTAAAATCTCAACATTTAAATAAATAATGTTGTGTTTGTCTTGTGATACTGGAACCTTAAGGGACAAGCTTCCTCACCACCAGTTTGTGTGAGACTATTTCAGTTTGAACGTGGCCTGACATACATACAAAACACATGGGCCTCCCTATAGCTGCTAGAGGGAGATCCACTGTCCTCTCTTGCTCCCTGCAGTAGGGGAGCTCATTATACTTAACTTTCTTCTCCATCCTACTTCCTTCTTCTGCTTCTCCCACTGCCTCATGTTCCCTCTCCTCAGTCTCTTGCATCTTTCCATCACAGTCTTTCCTCACTGTCCCTGCATCTCCACATTCCCTTGGCCTCCCCCATTATCCCCCTTCTCACCCAGTCTCATTTCACTACCACCGACACACGTTCTCTTTAAGCACCTAATTGCCATTTGTGCCTTGAAAATCCCCGCCCCCCACATTCAACAATATGGAAAACCAAATATTTACTTTCCATGTTACACAAACAACCCTACCACTGACCCACAAGACATACTTACCAATCTGAAGACATACATCATAAATATATATTAATTACTTTTTTAAAATTGCATTAAAAGAACTTGATTTAGGTTGCAAGTCAAGCACTCAGAAGTTAGGAAATGCAAAGTTTATGGTTGCCTTTGGAATCTTAATTCTGTCCCCTTCTGCATATGCATTATGATAGTCTTTAATTACTTGATCACACATTTTTTCCACAGGAACTCTGCCTTATTCAGTGCACAGGATGGATGCACAAGGTGACAAATTTCATGGACGGTAGAAGTGCAACTACTCACAGAATATTTTACCCATCAGCAGCTGTGCATGAATCCTTCTCCATTGTAGGATAACATTTGACAGAAAAGTGTAGTTCCTGATAGAGAGAGGTTTCTAGGTAGCTGCCTCCTCCGCCCCTCCCCCCCAAATCAGTCATGTGTGTCCCTGGCCTCCTGTGACAGAATATAATACTGTGTTCACTATTGTAATAATCTTTGTACAAAGTATGCCTTGTGAGGTATCACTGGAAAACTCATAATTTGCTGTTCATTAGTGTCATGGTAAAATATGTGTGGCAACATTGTATGTAAGTTATAAAGTTAAATTCCACTGTATGGTGTTACTAAAACATGTTCCAAGTCTGGGGAGTGGCCACCCCAGCTCCTCAGAGACAATGAGCAAGCTGACGCCTCAGACAGGTGTAAACAAGGCCTGTGGGCCATTATCTGCTAAGTGGTTATTCTTTGGCAGGAAAGGGGGCAGGGGCAAAAAATCTACATCTTAGTAAAGAAACAGCATGGAGTTCCCGTCCACAGAGACTGCCTGTCGCCATGCTCCCAGCTGGAAAAGTTTCTCAAAGGGTGAACTGGACTATAAAAAGAAGGGGCAAACACACCTAATGGAACCCCCCCACACACTCCTGCTCTCTCATTTTCTCTGCCCATTCTTTCTTAGCCAGTAAACCTGTTGAGAAAAACTTTCCTTTTAATTTAACCTAGTTTGTTAAGTTAGGCAGTAGTTGCATTTTGTCTTTATTTTTTCTAGTAACCATTTCTGACTTGTATGCCTCATTTCTTGTATTAACTTAAAATCTAGCTCTTTGTAGTTAATACACTTGTTTTATTGTGCTATCTAATCCAATGTATTTGACTTGAAATGTTTGGGAAACTCCATTAGGGATAACAGGATGTGTGCATATCATTTCTATTAATAAAATGATGGACTTTGTATAAGCTTGTATTGTCCAGAAGAGGGGTGGGCAGTACAGGACATGCATTTTTGGGGGGATATCTAAGACAGGGAGTGTGTTGCAGTCACCCTGAAGTATAAACCAGGCTGGTAAGAGCCTAGGTGTGGTTCACACACAAACCAAAGTGGGAGTGACTTACATGCTAGAGACTGTGGGTACGTCTATACTACAGAATTAGGTCGAATTTATAGAAGTCGATATTTTAAAACCCGAATATATGGAATCGATTGTGTGTGTCCCCACTAAAGAGCGTTAAGACCATGAGGTCGATTGACTGTGTCCACAGTAGCGGGGCTAGCATCGACTTTCGGAGCATTGCATTGCGGGTAGCTATCCCACAGTTCCCGCAGTCTCCGCCGCCCATTGGGATTCTGGGTTGCGATCCCAAAGCCTGATGGGGCAGAAAACATTGTCGCTGGTGGTTCTGGGTACATGTCATCCCTCCCTCCGTGAAAGCAATATTTCTCGCGCCTTTTTTCCGGGGTTTCCGTGTTTGCTACGGAAGCCTGCTCAGCTCACAATTACCGTACATCTCCAGCGTACGCCTGGACATTAGGTCTAGTGGGGATTCAGTCACACTATAATACGGGCAGAGGGATAGCTCAGCGTTCTGAGCGTTGGCCCGCTAAACCCGGGGTTGCGAGTTCAATCCTTGAGGGGGCCATTCCGCCTGAGGCTGGTAGTCGCGGGACTACACAGCAGGAGCGCCTTGCCTTCTAGCTGCAGATGGTGCAATATGCCATAAATGGTCGTGGTCGCGGGACCACACAGCAGAAGCTCCTTTCCTTCTCGCAGCAGATTGTACAATATGATTGGTATTCGTGTGCTCCTGGCCGGCGGCCTATGGTGTGGCTGGCCGGGGGCGCTTGGACATAAATGGGAGTGACCAGAGTGACTCTGGTCATTCTCTTTTTTACGTTTTGTTTAAGGGAGATTCAGTACTGCCTGGAACACGGGCGGAGGGATAGCTCAGCGGTCTGAGCGTTGGCCCGCTAAACCCGGGGTTGCGAGTTCAATCCTTGAGGGGGCCAGGAGCTGATGATGGATATCAAGCATATTGTACCATCTGCTGCTAGAAGGGAAGGCGCCTCCTTGCTCACCGCATATTGTACCATCTGCAGCTAGAAGGAAATGAGCCTAACCCTTGCTCCCCCCTCCCTCCGTGAAAGCAACTGAGGGGGGAGCAAAAAATCCTTTCGCGCCTTTTTTCATATGGGCGCCATATTGCTGACTCCATTGTTATCCACCCGCTGCTTCTGCTGCCACTCTGCTGTCCTGCAAACAGCATACCAGGGAAAGCATGGAGCACGATCAGATCACCGCGGCTGTTCTCGCCGTTATGAACACCACGCGCATTGTCCAGGAGTATATGCAGAACGAGAACCAGGAGCTGCTACAGCTACAGCAGGCGAGGAGGCGACAGCAGCGCCCTGAGGACAGTGATGAGGACATGGACACAGACCTCTCTCAAAAAAGGCCCCCCCGCAAGGTGGACATCATGGTGTTAATGGGGCTTGTTGATACAGTGGAACGCCGATTCTGGGCCCGGGAAACAAGCACAGACTGGTGGGACCACATAGTGCTGCAGGTCTGGGATGAATCCCAGTGGCTGCGAAACTTTCGCATGCGTAAGGGCACTTTCATGGAACTTTGTGAGTTGCTTTCCCCTGCCCTGAAGCGCCAGGACACCAAGATGAGAGCAGCCCTCACAGTACAGAAGCGACTGGCAATAGCCCTGTGGAAGCTTGCAACGCCAGACAGCTACCGGTCAGTCGCGAATCAATTCGGAGTGGGAAAATCTACAGTGGGGGCTGTTGTGATGGAAGTAGCCAGGGCGATCACCAAGCTGCTGGTACCAAGGGTTGTGAGTCTGGGAAATGTGCAGCTCATACTGGATGGCTTTGCAGCAATGGGGTTCCCAAACTGCGGTGGGGCGATAGACGGAACCCATATCCCTATCTTGGCACCGGACCACCAAGCCAGCGAGTACATAAACCGAAAGGGTTACTTTTCAATAGTGCTGCAAGCACTGGTGGATCACAAGGGACGTTTCACCAACATCAACGTGGGATGGCCGGGAAAGGTACATGACGCTCGCATCTTCAGGAACTCTGGTCTGTTTCGGCTGCTGCAGCAAGGGACTTTCTTCCCAGACCAGAAAATAACCGTTGGGGATGTTGAGATGCCTATAGTTATCCTTGGGGACCCAGCCTACCCCTTAATGCCATGGCTCATGAAGCCATACACAGGTAGCCTGGACAGTAGTCAGGACCTTTTCAACTATAGGCTGAGCAAGTGCAGAATGGTGGTGGAATGTGCATTTGGTCGTTTAAAAGCTCGCTGGCGAAGTTTATTGACTAGGTTAGATCTCAGCGAAAACAATATTCCCATTATTATTACTGCTTGCTGTGCGCTCCACAATATCTGTGAGAGTAAGGGGGAGACGTTTATGGCGGGGTGGGAGGTTGAGGCAAATCGCCTGGCCACTGGTTATGCGCAGCCAGACACCAGGGCTATTACAAGAGTACAGCAGGGTGCGTTGCGCATCAGGGAAGCTTTGAAAACCAGTTTCATGAATGGCCAGGATGCTGTGTGAAAGTTCTGTTTTTCCCCTGTAATGAAAAGCCCCGCCCCTTCATTCACTCTACTTCCCTTTACCCAAACCGCCCTGCCCTCCCCCCCTCGATCACCGCTCGCAGAGGAAATAAAGTCATTGTTGCTTAAAAATCATGCATTCTTTATTAATTCATAAAACAAAGAGGGGGAACTATGGGGCTAACTGCCACAGTCTCCCGGGATAGCTGGTGGAGGAAGGGAAGCACCAGGATGGGTGGTGGAGGAGGGGATGAGGGAAGGACAAGGACACACAGCACTTTAAAACTTATTGAATGCCAGCCCTTTCTTGCTTGGACTGTTCTCTTGACTTGAGTGGTTGGGTGCACGGAGGCCGCCCAAACGCGTTCTTGGGCGTCTCGGGGATGAGGTTATGGGACTCGGGAAGGAGGGCTGTTGGTTACACAGGGGCTGTAGCGGCGGTCTGGGCTCAGGCGGCCTTTCCTGAACCCTACGCCTTTCCTCAGCCATAAGCCGGAGGATTTCCGTTTGATCCTCCAGTAGCCTCAGAATTGCATCCTGCCTTCTCTCTGCATGCTGACGCCACCTACTCTCTTCATCCCGCCGCTGTCTCTCTTCATCCCGCCAGTCATTGTCTTCAGCACGCCACCTGTCCGCACGATCAAATTCTGCCTTCCTGGACTCCGACAGTGTCTGCCTCCACGCATTCTGCTGGGCAGCTTCAGTGTGGGAGGATTCCATGAGTTCTGAGAACATATCGTCTCGATTCCTTTTTTTTTTACTTCTAATCTTCGCTAGCCTCTGGGACGGTGATGAAAGGGGTGGCGTTGAAACATTTGCAGCTGCGGGAGGAAACAAACGGGAGAGGAGTAGTTTAAAAGACACACATTAGAGAACAATGCTCCAAACATTACATATCACATATGCATTTGGTCCAAGGTTGCACTTTGCCTGTTATATTGAGGGTCTGCCGGTTTGGTGTGAGAGATCACACAAGCAACAAGTTGGTCCGGCGGGCAACAGAATTCGGCTTGCAGGCAGCCATGGTAAGCCACAGTCTATAGGCTTCTTTAACCTTCATAACAGGTGGGAATGTTTTCAAACAGCAACCCCCTCATTTCCCATAACAAACAGCCTTTGGGCTGGCAATTTAAAACTGGTTGGCAATTGAAAAGGGAGGGGCGGCGGTTTTCGGGTTAACGTGCAGCGCGAACCTAATCGACACCCCCCCACACACACAGACACACATCCAAGATGTTCGCTGTTCCCCCTCCCCCCACCGCGTGGGTCACAGCGGGGAAGATTTCCGTTCAGCCACAGGCAAACAGCCCAGCAGGGATGGAGCCCCTCTGAATACCCCCTTAATAAAATTCCCCTATTTCAACCAGGTGACCATGAATGATATCACTCTTCTGAGGATAACACAGACACATAAAGAACGGATGTTGCTTGAATGCCAGCAAACACCGGGACCATACGCCGCCATGCTTTGCAAAGCAATGATTCCAGACTACGTGCTACTGGCCTGGCGTGGTAGAGTGTGTTACCACGGAGCACAGGATAAGGCTGCCCTCCCCAGAAACCTTTTGCACAGGCTTTGGGAGTACATCCAGGAGATCTTTCTGGAGATGTCCCCGGAGGATTTCTGCTCCATCCCCGAACATGTTAACAGAGTTTTCCAGTAGCTGTAGCTGTACTGGCCGCGAATTGATCATTAAACACGCTTGCTTATAAAACATGTATTAATTAACAGAGGTACACTCACCAGAGGCACCAGAGGTCCCTTCTCCTGCATCGAGCACGCCTTGGGTGGGTTCGTAGGGTACTGGCTCCAGGGTGACAAAGAGTTCCTGGCTGTCGGGGAAAAGGGCTTCTCCACTTCCTTGCTGTGTCTGGGCGCTATTTTCAGCATCATTATCATCATCATGCTCCTCTGTGGTTTCTGATGATCCACATACGGAGTCATACCACATGGGTGGGTCAGTGCTGGGTGCACCCCCTAGAATGGCATGCAGCTCATCATAGAAGCGGCATGTCTGGGGCTCTGACCCAGAGCGTTTGTTTGCATCTCTGTTTTTTTGGTAGGCTTGCCTGAGCTCCTTAATTTTCACGCGGCACTGTTGCGCGTCCCTGTTGTAGCCTCTGTCCTGCATGCCCTTGGAGACTTTGGCATATGTATTGGCGTTTCTTCTTTTGGACTGTAGCTCTGCTAGCACGGTTTCGTCTCCCCATACAGCGATCAGATCGCGTACTTCAACATCGGTCCATGCTGGAGCTCGTCTTCGGTTCTGGGACTCCATCATGGTCACCTCTGCTGATGAGATCTGCGCTCACCTGCAGCTCACCACGCTGGCCAAACAGGAAATGAAATTCAAAAGTTCGCGGGGCTTTTCCTGTCTACCTGGGCAGAGCATTGGAGCTCAGACTGCTGTCCAGAGCGGTCAAATGTTGCACTGTGGGATAGATCCAGGAGGCCAATACTGTCGAATTGCGTCCTCACTAGCCTACATCGATTCGGCAATATCGATTTAAGCGCTAATCCCCTCGTTGGGGGTGGAGTGGCGAGATCGATTTTAAGAGCCCTAGAAGTCGATGTTAAGGGCTTCGTCGTGTGGACGGGTGCACGGATCAATCGAAATAACGCTAATAAATTCGACCTAAACTCGTAGTGTAGACCAGGGCTGTGAGCAGTCCAGGACTGGAGGCTACAGCAGCAAAGCAGTGTAAAGGGCACCTCTGGTTAGAGGGCAGGGGGACACAGCTACTCACTAATCTGGATGGTACCCTGAATATGTCACACCTCCATCAATAAGTTTTGCGTGCACGGAGTATAAACTTTCATTTATAACACGAATAACAGCTAAAAATTATCCTAAATCCAACATTACAAAAATAAACCAGCATCAGATCTTCTCTACCACTGTTTGTATGGATAGAAAATACAGTGTCAGAAATATTGGTCAACAATTAAAAGTAGAGCTGCCAAGGAAAAATGTCAGCAATAGCCCAATTTCAAAGATATTCTCATAAAAATGTATGGAGATAAACTAAATAAAAAGTACATAGAAAATTCAAAAGGCATAAAAACTGCCCTGTGACATAGTTCATACCAATTGGTCACATACTTTCATAGCTAACCAGGCATTTATGCCCCATTTAAGCCAATTTTAGAATGGAACCCTAGTTTCTACCAACACCTCCGTAATTATGCATAGAAACTCCTGGGTGCATACATTAAAAGGATTTGTAAGTATGTCTTGCCGATCAGAGTTAAGATTGTTTGTTAAATCTATACGGTTAATTTTTTTGCTAGTGTGATCAGCCTAATTTGCTTTCAGTCACAGGGCACACATTGTACAGTGTCCAAATTCACCCTCTTTTGGGGATTTGATTTTATTAACTCATAAATTAACAATGACACAAAGTTCAGCCTTTTTCCTAGGCTTGGTTCCTCCTAGAGTTCCCATTTCAAGCCTGCTCAACCAACAGACTAGTTCCTCTTTCACTGGAAAGCCACTCCAAGGTCCCTTATGTTTGCATGGGATAATGAGCAGCAGATCCCACCTAACCCTTCCCCAGCAGGATCAATACCTGATAATAAGATGGGGTGTTTCAGGTAAACACTGCCAGCCTGTGGGAATCACTTGGTGAAATTCTGTGCCCTGTGTCATGCAGGAAATCAGACTAGATTATCAAAATGGTCACTTCTGGTTTAAAAATCTATGAATCTTTGTTATACCTACTTCTATTTCTGTAGATGTATTTTAATTATGACTGAAATCACTTGCTTCTTTAGCCTGTGATAGTTAAGAATAAATTGTTTCAGAGCAGTGATACAGGCAGTCACTAAACTTCTAGCCGTTCAATATATTTAGGGCATGCAAACACTAACACACACCATGCAAAGTACTTCCGGTGATACTTCAAACTCACAATACTGCTTTGCATGTCCAGGAAGTGAATAACAGAAGATACATTGTTGGAAATCAAATTAGTTTAAAGTAGCATTACCATTTTCTTTTTAACAATATTCTTTTTTAAAAAATTAGTATCAAGATCAATGGTTATACAATTGGTTTATTTCCTTTTGAACCAAAAATCAAATCCTTAGACATTCCCTGGAGTCCCAATATTTGCAACCCTGACATTATTTGCAACTAGGACTTCAGTGCAGTATTGATTTATCAATGTATTTTCTCTCACTGATGTCTATTGGTACATTCATAGTCTATGTATATAGGATTTGAATGAAATTAATTATACATTAAAGATTTAGAATATCTACTTGAAAAACAACAAAAAAATTAATTTATTAATCTTGTTTCATGTCTTTGCTTTGAAATTTCTATAGATCTTATTACTGCTTTATGCCAGAGATTAATTTCAAAAAGACAACATAAATCATTTTTACTTACAAATTGTGGCACATTGTTTTCAACCACCTCCAAAACACTGTACTCAATATATGTGACTCAGGAATATAGACAGAAGGTAAATTTCCCCTTGGCAAAGTACATTAAAACTTTATGTATATACATGCATATTAATAAGAGTTTTTACTGTTATACTGTCAAACAATGCCACTAAGCATACAGCAGTTCAAGGAGAGAAGACATTACCATTTTTATTTCAAGGACCACATATTTATAGTTATATTATTTAAGTGTTAAAGGTTACATGAACGCCATGTTATAGCTTGCAGTTCATCTTTCTAAGAGACCAGTTCTCCACTGAGTGCTTCCAACTTTCATTAAAGTTGTATTGACTTTATTGTGAGTTGAAAGTGCTTGTTTCGTTCCAGGACTGAGCCCTAAGTATACTAAATTGTGCATTTAATTGTGAGCTGTATAACATGCTGTAGTTTTAGATCTCATATAATATGTTATTAGGTAGAGAGATCCTCTGAGTATTACCCTGAATAAAACATTTGCTAGATAAATGAGAGGCTTGCAGTGATAATGTAGGCCAAAAAAAAAAAAAAAAAGTTGTTCCAAGTTCTAACCTCAGCTGATCTTGTGAAATATTAAATGCCTCCTGTAAGAGTCTGAGCACCCTCGTAGTCTTGTAGAATTTAACAGAGCAGGGTAACCTTTCTATAGAATTGTTAAACTAGTTTATAGAATAGTATGGCTTTATTTATCTCCCTAGGATGTACATAAATACCAAGTAGAACTATGCAAATGAGCAGAAGCAAGGGATCTGTGTAGTTCAGATTTCATCACGGAACGCTGGGTAGATGCATGGGTGATCTTTCCCTCCCCCGTCCCCCCATGTGCTTTCCAAGCTCCATTGATTTTTGGAAGAGACGATAGCTATAGACTAGTTGGCAGCATTGTGTGACCCCTCTTATGGGAGTTGCGGAGCATGAAGAAGGGGCAGCGCTAACTAATCCCCAGTTTCCACACAGACTTCATTTGCTGCAGGAAACATGCTGGATAGAGTGGCTATGCTCATACTTCTCTCCCAGCTTCCTGGCTATTATCCCATTTCCCATGAGCCCTGTAGGATACTCTGTAGAAGGAAAGCGACAGCTATGTGCACATCATGCATAGCTGCCTTTCTCTTATGTGAAGTCCTACTATGGCTTTGTCCAAGTCTCTGCTCCCCACTGCCTCACACAGAAGAGTCAGGGATATATCGGGGCCTTTGGCATCAGTTGATTGGATTCTTAAACAGGATGATAATGTTTACATTTATATTGGAATCAAATGCCTAAACAAGACTAAGTTTGGAGATTTAAACTTTGCTCAAGACCTACTTACAGTATTTACATGAACAGCTCAAGGACTGTAATAATAGTAACAGACTACAGTAAATCTAATAGATATGGACTGTTAATCGGTGACATGACCTCTACAACTATGAGGGCTGATTTTTAAGGAGAATGAGCTGTCAGTTGCTATGAGTCAGGAATTACATCAGAATAATGAATAAACCCTAATGTTTGCCATAATATGTAAATGGTAAATAAATAGGATAAACTTTGAAATTGTATGCCATTCATGGAATTTGTATCTGCATTTTATATTCTGATTGAGTCAATCTTTCCATGAACTACATGATGATTTCACAAGAAATAACAAAAGTATTTATGATATTCTCTAAAATGTACATTGTCAACATTAGCTTCATAAAATGAATAGACAATGTTTTCAGTAAACATTAATAAATTAGCCTTAGGCATCTTTTTGTGTGCCATTTGCAGACAATGTCATGTTCTTGTAATTGTTCTCTTCCTCGTATTAGTTTTTCTTCATTGTCTATTCCACTAAGCTAACAAAAACATCTGGATTCTGAGCTCATCATTCTATTTCTTGGGTGTGTGGGGAAACAACTATTCCTAAATCCAAAGTATATAAGCTCTCTACTCTCAGTTCTGAGAAATCAGCACAGCCTTTCTAATAAAAAACAAAAGAGGAAAAAATATAACAAAACACTATCATTATTCCCATTCCCTGAGCATACTAATATATAGTTAATCAATTTGCCATTGTTGACATTCTTATATTTTCTGGAAGCTGCCACTTGTGATCACACCACCTGTTTATTTAGAGATAAAACTTTTTTTTTTTTAAGAGGAAGCCTACTATTTTTATGACAGCCTTTCTCTTCTGTGGCATGATTCTGTTTTTGAACTGAAATCATCATAACTGAGATACTTTCATAAACAGCTATAGTCATGTTGCAAAGAATGCAGATCAAGCCTAAGTATAGGTAATATTGAGCTTGATCCTTCTTCCACTGAAGTCAGTTGAAAAAGTTCCACAGATGTTGGTGGCTGCAGGATTGAGCCAATGGGGTGAAATTCACTCATGTGTCAAGGGCCAGCACAAAGCCCGCTGCTTCTCATATAGTTTCATTCATATAGAGGGTATGCTGGCTGCAGAGTCGCATAGGGGTGCAAGGGAATCCCCTATGTGCTGGGGAAAAGGTCTGCATGTCAACCCTGTATAGGCCAGCACAGAATACTACACTGGGAGGTGGGCTGGGGTTAGTGCAAGGGGGAGCTGCAGATCCAATGGGCCCAGGAGCTGGCATAACTGGTGTAAAGGGGCCGTGACTGCCATTGTAGTCTTTATGGAATAGCAGCCATGGGGTGGAGGAGGGGGAGAGGGAGGGTTGCGTAGAAGGGTGTGTGTGTGCAACAGCCCTGCACCTGGCCCTGTCTTGTGAGAGGGTAGATTTCACCATCTCAACTGCTCTGTACTCCTCCCATGTAGAGCTCAAATACATGGGCTTGATGTGGGTAGAGTGTACGTCAGCCACAGCCTACAGATATAGCCTGATGGGTACTCCACTTTATCCCAAATGTATTATGATGCTTTGAATTGCACTCTTAATAGGTAATGAGTTTAGGAATGTTCCCTTAGTCATGAAGACAGTGAATGGCAGGCTGCTGTGATAATGAAGAGGTGAAATTTTTAGTGTATAAACTAATAGAAACCCAAAAGAACTAAAAAGGGGTCAGCTGTGTAAGGGAAATATGCAAGGGCACCATGAAAGACAAATAAACACCACAGAAACATGTTTTAAAAGATATTATTTCTGGTCAACGATCTTTATTATAGTCTCTCCAGTTGATTGATTTAAAGATAACTCAAGAAAAGGATTTCTAAATCTTTTTGTTTTATGCGATACTTCACTACTAAAAAGTGCATTAGATATCATATCTACTGTCTTCATAATTAACTAACTATGGGTTAGTTTAACTGAAGGTAATACCAGTGACGTTTCTATTGTTTTCAGTGGAGTTACTCTGGATTCTATCTGAAAGAATTTGTCTTACATTATTTAAATTCCACATGTTGTTATTGCCAGGAATATTTAAAAGGGAAAGAAAAATGAAAAAAAACAACAATTGAAACCAGACTCTGTAAAGTTCTTGCTGAAGCAATTTTAAACTAGATTAATGTAAGAATAATAAACGTATACGTTATGTTGGACAGCACTAAACTTCTCTTTATTACACACCTCTTCTTAGTAATGTTATAGTTTAATTGCCTGTTGTTCTAATACTATCTACCTAATATGTACCCCTCTTAAAATTTGACATTTGAAATATATTTCAATTAAAGTCTAGCATTTTGAATTTCTGGAAAAGAGGAACTTGCTATTGTACTTCTATAGTACAAGATAATTGGGTTTGATCTGAAAAGAAATTTAAGAAATGAGATTTTTGAGCACTAAGGTATAAGAAATACCTTGGAATTTCTTCTGCATTTAATGCTATCAGTTTACTCATTGTAAAAACAACATGGTGTTAAATTATGGAAACATAAACACATTGCTTGAGACCAAACTATACTCTACAAAGTAAAGTCTGGATTGGGCATTTTGAATAATTTGAATGTCCTTTAAGCGTAGATGAAAAATAGTAACAAATAATTATTTGTTTTCTGAAGATCCATATCTCAATGGATGCCAGCTGTGTATGTCTGTGTGCCTCCAAATGGGCTTGAGGCGGGACTCCAACAAGTCTGCAGTCTACTATCCTATTAATGCTGTTTCTAAAACTGCAAGCAAAAGGTGCTTCAGAATAATGTAAGATTTACTTACTATGCTTTCTACATGCCACCTGTTAATTAGCTGAGCTGCACTCCACCCCAGCTGCCAACCTGGGAAGAAAGAAACCCAGTGAGGAATTCAAGCTCAGATCCCTTACATGTTAGGGCATGTTTGTGACCTTTGAAAAACATTTATTCCATCTCTTGAGTAGCTCCCGTTTCATTTTTCCTCCTTAGCCATAAAACATCCATGAAAGGGAAAAATATTTTGTACATATGTCTACCAAACAGACCTCTAACAAATTAATTCAACACATTCCGGAGCCATGATCATCTTCCTGCTTGACTTGAAAGGCTAAGAAGTCTCTTGACACTGATTCAGCAGAGCAAGACTGTAATACAAATAACACAGAACATAACATCTGTGAAAACTAGACTCAGACTCCTATCCACTTCAAAATTGTATTCATTTGCATGTAAGCCAGACAATCCAAAGATCTTGGAAAATATTACTAGACTGTATTTTTATGTTCTAAAGGAAAGCAAAATTTACCAGAGAGTACCTTCATATGCCATTCAAAAGAAACGCCTCCACCTCCACCTTAACTTCCAGCCCTCAGGGTCTCAAACAAACCTGAAATTCCTTAATTTAAGCTTGCTTCCATGTCATGGATATGCCTTTTCAAAGCTTTAGGGTCTTTTGTGTCCTCCGTTATAAAAGGCATCATCGTGCTCATCAACAGTGATCATTATATCTTTTTTCTCTCTTGTGACCTGTATCCAAAATCTTTACTAGATAATTTGTTTACATTCTGAACAAAGTAATTTAAACCCTGCTTTAACTGAACTACTCAAGAGCACATTGACTAGAGAGGAAGGATGGTCTAGTGGTTAGGCTGCTAGCCTAGGACTCCTCAGATTTGGGTTCAATTGCTTGTTCTATCCTAGACTTTCTGTATTACCTTGGGCAAGTTACTTAGGGTGTGTCTACACTTTGAGTGCAGGAGTATTCCCAGCTGGAGGAGACATTTCTGCTGTGCTAACTAGGAAGTTAAAAATATAGATGGTAGTTGGGGGCATAGATAAGGTTGCTCTACTTCTTTTTTCTGGGTTGATGTTTGTTACAAGGTGTGTGTTTATCGAACCACCATGAATCAACATTCAAGATGTCATGTACGCTTCACAATCTGGACCTAAATTTTGCAGAAAGGCTCTGGCTGAATTCTGCATCAAATTGGAAATTCTGCAGCAGTGATGAAAAGTGCTATATAAGAGCTAAGTATTATTTAATGAGAACCTGAGGTAATAACTGAATATGAAAATGAATACTACAATCAGTACATTTTTCTTTACCTTATTTATTTTGCTATTGAATTCAATTTATATTAATACTGCCCTCAGTGTGCCATAGATTTTTTTTGACAGTGCATTACAGCGTTACAGAAGTTATCTGAGGTGTGTTCAAGAGGTTCATGACAAGCTGGTGGTTTTAATAGCTGTGGCCCCCAAGTCTTTGTCTACATCACAACATTACTTGTGGCTGGCAAACTTTTTAAACCACATCTGAAATTATGTTGAATGCTGTTTGTCACTGGCTATGTTTGCAGCTAAACTCTGATCAGCTCTGGTTTCATTGCACTCACTGCTGATTCCGTTTGTCCTCAGTGGGTAATTTTGTTACTGTAATCATAGGTTAAAGATACTCAAATTCCTTCAAATGTCACACTGATACCTTCAGGTTTTTTAATGTGTCCAGTATTGGTTGATGTGTGCCATGTTCCTTCTCTTTGTGATACTTTCTTCAAACAGATGATTTGTTTAAATATAGCAAAAGCCCAGCAACTTGGGTTACCAGCAAAGCTGAGCTTAAGTCAGTGGCCAAACTGTAAAATCTGAACAAACATTGAGTAGTTTCAAATGAAAAGCTGAATTTTGTTTTTGTTTTTTCTCAATGAAACAAAAAAAATATCAATTTGTGTTGAACAAAACTTTTCAACCTTGGTGCTCCCTCATTCCTGGATTGACTGTGTACCATGCCAGTCGCTTGGAGTAGCAGGCTGCTCTAAGTTATTCCAGCTGCCAACAGTCATAAGGGACTAATATGGCAGCCAGGGATCCGTGGGGTATAGCGAATTCCCAGCCATGCCCCCTACACTGGCAGCTGGGGATGGGAGGAGGACTTAGTATAGCATCCTCTATGCTACTATAAGATTTCCCCTCAATGTGATTGTTTTTCCATGGTTGGCTATGTCAGCTTTAGGGACAGAATCCACCATTATTATGGTTCTAAGCATCTGCAGATCACAAGGATCACCATATGCTCTGCCCATTCCTGGCCCAGCCCTCCTCCCATATGTTGCCCATAAAGCAACCAGAGAAGGGGCCAAAGTCTGTCTACTGTTGAATCTTAATTTAAAATGATATTTTTCAAATATATAAAGAGATGAATGTATTTTATATTAATGTTTGTTTTGAGGTTACTTGTCACTTTGGTATGTTTTATATTCAATTACCTAATATAAAAGAATGCCAAAAATGTAAAAGATCTCTTCTGTTGCATGGAACTAACTTACTTTTACAGTGTTCATCCATTTGTCATTGCAAACATGTATTTCAGCAGGAAACCACATCAGATGAATTAGGATTTCCTGTTCAGCTTTCACAGTAGCAGAAAGCTATTGACGTGTCTAGCTAGTTCAGAGTTGTTATCTACCATTACAAGAGATACAACTTTGACATAAAAACACTTTAGTAGTTCTTCACTGGAAGGCTAAAGTGTCTGGGCTACATGATGTCAAATTAGTTCTGTCCACCTCTGTGGATTGCTTGCAGCAACATGCAGCTACTGGGACTAGCAAAGTACAATAAATTGCAGCCTAAAAAAGCTGTCTTTGATGTCAGGCAACTGTGCTTGTGCTCTAAAATAAAAAATATGTATGTACGGTCATAAATCAAGGTGCTCTTCTTAGCCAGATGGAGACCTGTTCATGGCCATGCTCTTTTTTTCCAAGCAAAAGTGCTCTCTTATTTCTTAGCAACAACATCTTATAACATCACATAATTCCAGGTAGTATCAGAAAGCAATTTCCTTTTCTCTCACACACAATAACTAAGACTTGAAGAACAGAGAAGAATTTTATGATTTATAATTTTATTTTTAACACTATGTGGGTGAATTATAGCAATCTGCATGAAGTTTTTTATAAAACAGAAAGTACTTCTCATGCCTCTACCATAACTCAATCACCAAAAAAAGGGGGCAGAGGGGAGATATGACCAGTATAAAATGGCATAGTCATTTTCTTGACTGTTTTTTTTACAGCTTTTCCTTGAATCTCTTCTTCGGGTTTTTTTTTGTTTTGTTTTGTTTTTTTTAAAGTGATCACTGAATCCTGCCACAAGACATAACACTGAACAGGGGAAACTTAGTACAAAACAAGAACAAAAGTAAATAGGAGCTTTTCACAGAGATTTAACTTTCACTACAAAGATCAGTTAAGTTTAATATGTTCTAACTACTAGGTGTTTTTAAAGCATGGGGCCCCATCCATGAGGACAGAGGTATTTCCTAACTTGTCCTTATTGGATGCCTTCCATTTATCTTCCATCTAAAGATAGGAAATGTGTCTCCTTCAGTTCTACTCTGTGGAACAGATGGCAAGAGGTCTCAAAAAGAGTTGACTACATTTTCTGCTAATTCTTAATTTTTGAAATGGTGCATACATTTTTGAGTTAAATTTGCAGCATATTTATATCTGAATGTCTTTCATTATTGCTATAAACTTTCTGAGATAGGGTAACTAGAGCTGAACATACTATTCCACTTATATAAATGGCATCACATTTTTGATATTTTTCTCCATCCCATTCCTTATGCACTCTAACATTTTGTTTACTTTTGTGTCTGCCATTGTACGCTGATCATATGTTTTCATTGAGCTCTCCACAGTCACATCTAGCATCCTTAATTTTGGCTTTTTCTAACTTTTGAATTCTTGACTTTGCAACCTTAATGGTACTTTACATTTTTGTAATTAATTAATAAATATACAAAATTCAGTAACACCAGCTGTAGTATGGATCATTGGGGCACTCCATTACTTAACCTCTTTCAATGCTGAGAATCAATAATTTATTCCTATTCTTTCTTATAATTCGAGGAGTAAAGGTAACTTTAAGGACTTACCGGTACTCTGGAGTCCTGAGTGGGGGGGGGGGGGGGGAGGGGTGCTCAATCAGAAGAGGCGTCGCCTCTACTGGAAGAGGCAGGGTCTTTAGATCCCAGGGCACTTTAAATCACTAACGGAGCCCCGGGGGCTCTTGGCTGCCGCTGCTACCCTGGGGCGCCGGGCTCTGGCAGAGCTTTAAAGGGCCGGGCGCGCTGCTGAGGTAGCAGCAGCCGGGAGCCCCTGGCCTTTTTTTAAATCACTGCCGGAGCCCCGCTACCGCTACCCCAAGGCTCCAGCAGCGGGGATCGGGTGGCCATTTAAAGGGCCCTGGACGGTAGCAGCAGTGGGAGCCCCGGGCCCTTTAAATCGCCAACCAAGCCCCGCTGCTGGAGCCCTGGGGTAGCAGCGGCAGCCGGGGGCTCCGGTGACAATTTAAAGGGCCCGGGGCTCCCAGCCGCCGCTACCGCAGCAAAGCCACGGGCCCTTTAAATTGCCAATGGAGCCTCGGGGGTCCCAGCTGCCGCTACAACCCCCGGGGCTCCATCAGCAGGCTCAGGCAGCGAGTTAAAGGGCCCGGGGCAGTAGCGGTGGCCGGAGCTGTGGGCCCTTTAAATTGCGGCTGGAGCCCTGCTGCCGGAGCCCTGGGGTTGCAGCAGTGGGGCTTTGGCAGCAAGTTAAAGGGCCCAGGGCGGTAGTGGTCGCCGGAGCCCTGGGCCCTTTAAATTGCCGCCGGAGCCCCGCCACCACCTCCCCAGAGCTCTAGCAGCAGGGCTCAGGCGGCTATTTAAAGGGCCCGGGGCTCCGGCTGCCACTACCGCCTGGGCCCTTTAAATCATCCCTGGAACCCTGGGGTAGCAGCGGTAGGGCTCGGGCAGCGATTTAAAGGGCCAGCAGCGGTAGCGGCAGCAGGAGCCCCAGGCCCTTTAAATCACCACCCGAGCCCCACCGCCGCTACCCCAGGACTCCGGCAGTGGGGCTCTGGCAGCAATTTAAAGGGCCCAGGGCTCCAGCTGCTGCTGGGAGCCCCGGGCCCTTTAAATTGCCATTTGGGGAAGCTGATCCGCCCCGGTACGGCACACTGGCTCTTGCCAGTACACCATACCGGGGTGTACCAGCTTACTTGCACCTCTGTATAACTCTCTTAACTAGTTTCTAATCTTGATAGTCCCTATAATCATGATTGCTTACCAGCCTCTTAGCAGAACTTTATCAGACCCACATAGAATTCTAAAGGGCTGGTAAGGCACAGTTTTCTCTCAGATAAGTGGTTCTGCTTTGTCGCTATCCTATCAAGTGAATTTTGATGTCAACTCTATTTTTAATCATTTTAGCTAATTTACCTGTTCCTGAATTAAGGCTCATTTTTTGTTAGTAGCTCAGCAATTTCATTTGTACATTCCTTCATAACTCTTGGATAAACACCACCTATTCCTAGTATGCAGTGTTGTTGTAGCCGTGTTGTCCCAGAATGTTAAAAAGACAAGGTGGGTGAGGTAATATCTTTTATTGGACCAACTTCTGTTGGTGAGAGAGACAAGCTTTCAAGCTTACACAGATCTGAAAAAGACCTCCGTGTAAGAGCACAGATCTGAAAAAGAGCTCCGTGTAAGCTTGACTTTCTCACCAAAGAAATTAGTACAATAAAAGATATTACCTCAGCTATCTATTTATTCCTAGTTACTTATTGCAGTTTAAATTGTCAATTTATTCCGCCACCTCATTTGCTACTTCAAGCGCTGGCAGTGCCTTATCTTTGTTATCTGCAGCAAGTAGCTCTTGGGTAGGTGTTTTCCTCCTTGTCCTATATGGTGAAGCCTGCAGAGAAGCTAAATAGATTCTTCCTTTGCATCACTGTCCTTTTATTCCAAGTAGTCTAGTGGATCCCTTGACTCTTGCAGGCTTCTGACTGCATAACCAAAGAATGCATTTGTCTTTGGGTATTTTCTTTTCAAATTCCATCATAGGCTTCCCAGCTTCCATTATATAATTTACCTGACACAGTTTATGTCTCCAACTATTGGTATCACTTGGGCTGAATTTTTATTTTTTTACGGATACTTTTTTTACTTGAATAAACTCTTTAACCAACATTGTTTCCCTTCTTTTCTGCTTGTTTCTTGGTTTTGGAGTACACATACACCCTGTCATTCTAGCATGGCATGCTTACATATATAGATTCCAATCTGATGCTAAGGATTTTACTTTCTTAACTTTCGTCTTCAGTTTCATTTTTAAAACAGGGTTTGTTTGTTTTTAAACTTTCTAAAATTAGGATCATTTTACTAATCCTTTATTATTTTATAGTTATTCTTACTTAGTCACTCAGTTGCAATTACTTCTTAAACCAAATCTTGTTTGTTACTTAGACCTAAGTCTCTTGTGCACCAGCAAAGCCAGATATTCCTAGAAGCAATTCTTTATGGTGTCAGGAACATGCTTCTCCAAACTGTGTCCTGAATAGACATTCGATGGTGTGGATTGCACCCTCAGCAAGTTTGCAGATGACACTAAACTGGGAGGAGTGGTAGATATGATGGAGGGTAGGGATACAATACAGAGAAACCTAGACAAATTAGAAGATTGGGCCAAAATAAATCTGATGAGGTTCAACAAGGACAACAGCAGAGTCCTGCACTTAGGACGGAAGAATCCCACGCACTGCTACAGACTAGGGACTGAGCGGCTAGGCAGCAGTTCTGCAGAAAAGGACCTAGGAGTTAGTGGATGAGAAGCTGGATATGAGTCAACAGTGTACGCTTGTTGCCAAGAAGGCTAATGGCATTTTGGGCTGTATAAGTAGGAGCATTGCTAGCAGATCGAGGGACGTGATCATTCCACTCTATTCAGCATTGGTGAGGACTCATCTGGAGTACTGTGCCCAGTTTTGGGCCCCACACTACAAGAAGGATGCGGAAAAACTGGAAAGAGTCCAGCAGAGGGCAACAAAAATGATTAGGGGGCTGGAGCATGCAGATTGACTGAAATATACCATGTGGTCTGTTTCTTTGGGAGACCGTGTGCTGGCCGTGTGTGTGCTGAGCCTAGCAGCCTGCAAGGCGAGGCTGAGAGCTAGGAGCTTCTTGACAAGGCATCCAATCGACCCTTAACCAGGGGGCGGGGCTACTCAAGCAGAGCAGGGCTTTAAAAGCCCGTTCCTAAGTGACCAGAGGAGCTAGCAAACAGGAGCGGCTAACAGGGGAGTTTGGCGAGGGAGTTTACAGGGGGAATGTGAGCAGGGGCTATATACACCTAACATTCTTTGAATGTAAAGGTCAAAACACCGCTTGATAAAAACAAAGCACCAACAAGGGAACAAGCTTCGGGAGTAAAAAGAGAATGCAAGCAGAAATCCAGCAACAGAGTGGGAGCTACCCAGTTTATTGCACCCAATGCAGCATGTATGATTACCTGCCCTATGGGCTGGTAGCTTATGTATGCATTTGGTGCATAGAGCTCCTGGCCCTCGGAGACCGTGTATGGACTTTGGAGACCAGGGTGCCTGAGCTGGAGGAGCTAAGGGAGACAGAGAGGTACATAGATGACACTTTCCCGGACACAGTATAACGGTCCCACCCCTGGTCTGACAGCCTCTGTGCTCTTGAGGAGGATGAAAGCCTCAGGAAGGGGGAACATCCAACCGGAGCAGAGGGAAATGATCCCATAGTTGGGACCCTCCTCCCAGATGATATCGTGGTATCCTGTCACCCAGAAGATACGTCTCCGGGGGAGGGAACTCCAGCTATTAGGAATTAGTATTGGGTGATTAGTAATGGGAGACAGGTATTAGTAATGGGTGATTCGATCATTAGAAACATAGATGGCTGGGTTTGCGATGATCGGGAGAACCGCATGGTGACTTGCCTGCCTGCCTGGTGCGAAGGTTGTGGATCTCTTGAGATATCTAGATAGACTTATGTGTATTGCTGGGGAGGAGCCGGTGGTCGTGGTACATGTAGGTACCAACAACATGGGGAAGGATGGGATAGAGGTCCTGGAGGCCAAATTTAGGCTGTTAGGTAAGAGATTGAAGTCCAGGACATCCATGGTAGCATTCTCTGAAATGCTTCCAGTTCCACACACAGGGCCAGTTAGAAAGGTAGAACTACAGGGTCTCAATGCATGGATGAGATGATGATATAGGGAGGAGGGGTTTAGATTTATTAGGAACTGGGGAAGCTTTGGGGAGAGGGGGAGCCTATACAGGAAGGATGGGTTCCACCTAAACCAAAACAGAACCAGATTGCTGGCACTTAAAATTAAAAAGGTTGTAGAACAGTTTTTAAACTAAGGGCTGGGGGAAAGCCGACAGGTGCGGAGGAGCATGTGGTCCGGACATCCCTTAGGGGAGGATCCATAAATGGAGATTCCCTATGTCCTAATAAGGAGGAGAGGATGGAAAATGAACAAATACAGGGAGGATCTGATGAGAAACAGTCAAATGGGAAAAAAAAGTCCCATTCAATTACATCATGCAATAGGGGACAGCGAAAAAATGACAAGTTTTAAAAATGCTGATATACTAATGCTAGAAGTCTAAATAATAAGATGGGTGAACTAGAGTAGCTAGTATTAAATGAGGATATTGATATAATAGGCATCACAGAAACCTGGTGGAATGAGGATAATCAATGGGACACAGTAATACCAGGGTACAAAATATATCGGAAGGACAGAACAGCTTGTGCTGGTGGGGGAGTGGCACTATATGTGAAAGAAAGCATAGAATCAAATAAAGAAAAAATCTTAAATGAACTAATTTGTACTATAGAATCTCTATGGATAGTAATTCCATGCTTGAAAAATAAGAATATAGCAGTAGTGCTATATTACAGACCACCTGACCAGGATGGTGTTAGTGACTCTGAAATGCTCAGGGAGATTAGAGAGGCTATTAAAATAAAAAAACTCAATAATAATAATAATAATGGGGGATTTCAACTATCCCCATATTGACTAGGTACATATCACCTCAGGAAGGGATGCTGAGATAAAGTTTCTTGACACCTTAAATGACTGCTTCTTGGAGCAGCTAGTCCTGGAACCCACAAGAGGAAAGGCAATTCTTGATTTAGTCCTAAGTGCAGCAAAGGATCAGGTCCAAGAGCTGAATATAGCTGGACCCTTTGGTAATAGTGACCATAATATAATTAAATTAAACATCCCTGTGGCAGGGAAAATTCCACAGCGGCCCAACACTGTAGCATTTAATTTCAGAAAGGGGAACTACACAAAAATGAGGAGGTTAGTGAAACAGAAATTAAAAGGTACAGCGCCAAAAGTGAAATCCCTGCAAGCTGCATAGAAACTTTTTAAAGACACCATAATAGAAACTCAACTTAAATGTTGAGCCACAGTGGTTAAACAACAAAGTAAAAGAAGCAGTGAGAGGCAAAAAGGAATCCTTTAAAAAGTGGAAGATAAATCCTAATGAGGAAAATAGAAAAGCGCATAAACTCTGGCAAATGAAGTGTAAAAATTGTGATACAGCATGGCCAGAAGGCAGCAGGAGAGTGATCTAGGATGAGGAGAAGCCTTATTCCCTGTAGATTAATTAGAGCACCTGAAGCCAGTCACCTGATAAAATCCCCCTGCTTCAATCAGCCAGAGGAGGAGCTGGAGCAGAGTGGTTTGGTGGTGGAGCAGAGAGCAGTTTGGAGGAGTGAAGCAGAGTGGATTGGTGGTGGAACAAAGAAGAGTTTGGAGGAAAGCGGAGGAGAGTTTTGAGAAATGCTGCAGCAGGCTAAGAAGACCAAGATCCTAGGTAAAGGGACACCTGGCTTGTGAAAAGGGAAGGCAGGAAGCCCCACAAGCTGAAGGTCAGGAGAGGGAAGTAGCCCAGGGGAAAGAATCACTGGTACAAGTGGTTCACCTGCTATCATAGGGCCCCTGGGCTGGGACCCGGAGTAGAGGGCGGGCCTGGGTCCCTCCCTCTCCACTCCCCTTCCCTGGGATATTAGTAGGATAGCTGTTACCCCAGTTCAGGGGCAAGAAATGGCACCCTGAAACCCCCCCACAAGAAGAGAAAGTGTGGGACCCATCATAGTAGTGCCGGCAATTTGCCACAAAATATAATTAGACCAAAAAAGAATTTGAAGAACAGCTAGCCAAAGACTCCAAAAGTTAGAGAAATTTTTTTAAAAAAATATAGCAGCAGCAGAAAGCCTGCTAAACAACCAGTGGGGCCACGGTCTTCACTGTTGAGGATGTGAGGGAGATTCCCAAACCTGAGCCATTCTTTTTGGGTTACAGATCTGAGGAACTGTCCCAAATTGAGGTGTCATTAGAGGAGGTTTTGGAACAAATTGATAAACTAAACAGTAATAAGTCTCCAGGACCTGATGGTATTCACCCAAGAGTTCTGAAGGAACTCAAATGTGAAATTGCAGGATTACTAACTGTCATCTGTAACCTAAATCAACTTCTGTATCAAATGACTGGAGGATAGCTAATGTGATGCCAATTTTTAAAAAAGGCTCCAGAGGTGACCGTGGCAACTACAGGCCAGTAAGCCTCACTTCAGTACTGGGCAAATGGTTGAAACTATAGTAAAGAACAAGATTGTCAGACACATAGATGAACATAATTTGTTGGGAAATAGTCAACATGATTTTTATAAAGGGAAATCATGCCTCACCAATCTACTAGAATTCTTTGAGGGGGTCAACAAGCATGCAGACAAAGGAGATCCAGTGAATATAGTGTATTTAGATTTTCAGAAAGCCTTTGACAAGCTCCCTCAGCAAAGGCTCTTAAGCAAAATAAGCTGTCATGGGACAAGAGGGAAGATTCTCTCATGGATTGGTAACTGGTTGAAAAATAGGAAACAAAGGGTAGGAATAAATGGTCAGTTTTCAGAATGGAGAGAGGTTAATAGTGGTGTCCTCCTGGGATCTGTAATGGGCCCAGTCCTATTTAACATATTCATAAACGATCTGGAAAAAGGGGTAAACAATGAGGTGGCAAAATTTGCAGATGATACAAAACTACTCAAGATAGTTAAGTCCCAGGCAGACTGCTAAGAGCTACAAAACTGGGTGACTGGGCAACAAAATGGCAGATGAAATTTTATGTTGATTAATGCACATTGGAAACCATAATCCTGACTATACATATACAATGATGGGGTCTAAATTAGCTGTTACCACTCAAGAAAGAGATCTTGGAGTCGTGGATAGTTCTCTGAAATCATCCACTCAATGTGCAGCGGCAGTCAAAAAAGGTAACAGAATGTTGGGCATCATCAAGAAAGGGATAGATAATAAGACAGAAAATATCATATTGCCTCTATATAAATCCATGGTACGCCCACACCTTGAATACTGCATGCAGGTGTGGTCGCACCATCTCAAAAAAGATATATTAGAATTGGAAAAGGTTCAGAAAAGGGCAACAAAAATGATTAGGAGTATAGAACGGCTTCCGTATGAGGAGAGATTAATCAGATTGGGACTTTTCAGCTTGCAAAAGAGGTGACTAAGGGGGAATATGATGGAGTTATATATAAAATCATGAGTGGTATAGAGAAAACAAGTAAGGAAGTGTTATTTACTCCTTCTCATAACACAAGAACAAGGGGCCACCAAAAAAAATTATAGATAGGCTTAAAACAAACACAAGGAAGTATTTTTTCATGCAACACACTGTCAACTTCTGGAATGCTTTGCCAGAGGGTATTGTGAAGGCTAATACTATAACGGGGTTCAAAAGGGAGCTAGATAGATTCATGGAAGATAAGCCCATCAATGGCTATTAGCCAGAATGGGCAGGAATGGTGTCCCTAGCCTCTGTTTGCCAGAAGCTGGAATTGGGTGACACTTTATGATAACCTCTGTTCATTTCCTTTGGGGCACCTGCCATTGGCCACTGTCAGAGGACAGGATACTGGGCTTGATGGGCCTTTGGTCTGACCCAGCATGGCCGTTCTTATGAGCACATGACTTATGAGGAGAGGCTGAGGGAACTGGGCTTATTTAGTCTTCAGAAGAGAAAGGTGAGGGTGGATTTGATAGCAGCCTTCAACTACCTGAAAGGGGGTTCCAAAGAGGATGGAGCTAGACTGTTCTCAGTGGTACCAGATGACAGAACAAGGAGTAATTGTCTCAAGTTGCAGTGGGGGATGTTTAGGTTGGATATTAGGAAAAACTTTTTCACTAGGTGGGTGGTGAAGCACTGGAATGGGTTACCTAGGGAGGTGGTGGAATCTCCTTCTTTAGAGGTTTTTAAAGTCAGGCTTGACAAAGCCCTGGCTGGGATGATTTAGTTGGGGATTGGTCCTGCTTTTAGTAGGGGGGTTGACTAGATGACCTCCTCAGGTCCCTTCCAAACCTGATATTCTATGATCAATTAAATCTGAGTAGTTGAAATTACCTATTTATTATCATTTTACTAGTTTTTGTGTCCTCTTTGATTACGTTTAATATTGCACATCCTCCATCACGATCCTTATCCAGAGGCCACTACTGAATTGCCATTCTTATGAGTTGGAATTTGTATCCAGATAGAGTACCTGGCATCTACCTCTCTCTCTCTTTTGAAATAACATTTCTGATTAGTGAGATTACAATTGAATCAACTTGACATTTTGTTTCTTTGCCTTTTTACTAAAGCTTGGGGGTGCAAATTCCATCTTGAGTCCCCCTCCAACACCTGTGGTACTTGGGGACTTGACACTTCCAGGAGGTACCCCTCATCTTCCTCCAATAAAGACCACTATGACTACTGAGAGCTCATTCAGTATCTCCCCCTGCTACTCACTGCTGCATTTTTCTCAGCTCTAAGTCTGCAAGTGCAGCCTGTGATACTGGGAACTGGCTGCAGGTTCGGCCTCCTTCCACCTCCCATCCTCTTGGTTTAAGAGGTGAGGGTCCAGATTTTTAAACGTGTTGTTATGGATTTGGCTAACCTTATTGAATTTGGTGGGCATAACAATGGCCTTTCTTTCAGGATAAGTGTAAAAAGCAATTGAGCTCTGTAGAACCGGATAGCCAAAACAACACAAGCCTCCACCCAAACACAGGCACATGACTAGGCTTGAGTAGAAGTTGAGCTCTGTGTGAGTGTGTAAAAGCCAAAACAAGCACTGGGAGCATGGCCTAAGAAAGCCTAGAGGGAGAGTGCTGGCTGAAAGTGGCTTGGAATTGTGGGCAAAGGACATGTCTGCTGCTGTTCGATTCCTACTGTGTTCAGGGAAACAGGACGTTAGGCTCCTAAGTCACTTTTGAAAATGGGACTTAGCCATCTAATGCCATATCTACATTACAGATGCTACTGCAGCACATACATGGCACTTCAGCTGTGCCACCAGAGTGCAGTAGTGTAGTGTAGACACTTCCTATAGTGACTGAAGGGGTTTTTCCCTTGCTACAGTTAATCCACCTTTCAGAGAGGTGGTATCTATGTTGACAAAAAAAAAATAATCCCAGTCTAGCCATGTCTACACAAACGGTTAGGTTGGCTTAACTATAGTGCTCAGGGATGTGAATTTTTCACACCCCTGAATGACATAGTTAAGTCAAGCTACATTTTAAGTGTAGACTAGGGCATCATTACTTAGACTTTGCAATGCTGAGCACAGCAATACCTACATACCTTTATAAATTTGGACTAATGTATCTGTGAGAAGAGTCAGGTTCATGAGTACATGGGCAGACCAGAAGGTGAAAAGGAGAGAAAGCTAGAAGGAACCTACAAGGACATAAGTGGTAATTTGGGAGCTGCAAAAGCAATTTAGGAGAGAAATGGGGATTTGGATGGAAGAGTCACATTGGAGGGCACAGAGAGATGAGGTGAAAGATGGGGAAAAGGAAAAGAAGTATAAATTGATGGGGGGGAAAAGAGATTTTAGTAGCCGGCAGAGGAAAAAGTTAAGAGAAAACAAGATTGAAAACAAAAACTAGGACAGATAAGAAAGAGAGAAGCAGAGATGAAATAACTAAGACTGGACTCAGCTAAGGTCGGAAGAGTGGGAACAATTTAAAAAATAAAAGGAACAGAGCCCTGGAACTATGGAAGAGAGAACAGTTAAAGGGCTGCGCCTGAAAGAAAACTAGGATGGGTATTTAGTTTTCTCTGTCCCCATTCTTTATTGTACAATTTCCCAAGTTTTCTTTAATTTCTTCCAGTAGCAATTTAGTGTGGCTGTCTATAACTCCTGTGTCAAGAAATATGTGCTAAAGGTCTTGATCCAACTCCTGTTTAAATAAAAAATCAACAATGAGTTCAGAGGGAATTGGACCCAACCCACCTAGAGCTCTTTTGCAGCAGGCAGGGGAAGATTGCACACTGGGTCTTGTAAGGACCAGGCTTTTTATCTGAATGGATAAAGAGACAAGACTCAGAAGACTTGAGGAGGAGCTGGAGAAAGGAGTTGGGTCATGAGGGAAATATGGAATGTAGCAAAGGAGTAGGGGTACTAAGTAGTGTATGAGGGGACCCACTTGGATATAACATTATGGTAAGTAAATATAAAAATCATTATACCTTACTGAAACTACCCTTATTTCAATTCCCATTATCTGTCCATCACTGCCTTCCAATGTCATTCTCCCCTATCACCCAGTTAGACTGGGATAGGGCTGGCAGGGCCTACAGAATTGAACACGTGGGACCTGATTTTAAAAGGTATGCACAGGCCTAGTGGGAATTTTAAAAGTGCTTATACAGGTTAGGTGAAAAAGAGGGAGCTTTTTCATTATAATTCCTGCCCCTCCAGCCTAGCCTTTATGCAACCTTTGTTAGTTAACAGTTCTAACTCCAAGGTTTGGAACAGGGTCTTGAAAACCAGCAGGGGAGGATAGTTCTTGAGGCAATGGTGTCATGTGCTCTCCCCATGAAAATCCACCCAGATTTGGCTGTTATAAGATGTGGAATATTGCTATTTGCATACGTGAATTAGCAATAATTCAGCACTTGCTGTTTCATTTTCTGAACATTCTAGCTGCAGCACACAGGCTCCTCAGTGCTGCTGGAAAAACCTAGACGTGGCTGGGCAATTTTAAAATGGGGTTTGTGTGCGCTGTTTTCAATCAGCGGTATAGGATGCAACAGACCATTATACTAACAGGGGTGTGGCTTGTCAAGTGCTGTAAGACAGCTGGCAGGGTGGCTGCCGTTACTCAGACATAACACTATAGGGCAGCGGTTCCACACTTGCTAGCTGATCTGTAGCCAAGTAACTGTAAGGATGTGCACCTGGAGCCCCTCGGGCCCAAGGCTGGCTCTTAAAGCCTTGCCCAGTGGGCACCATAGGGGACTGAATGGCATCTCCTTGGAAACCCCGAGGACTGGAGCTCCTCCACTTCTACCCGACTAGAAACCCGCAACCTCCCCGCTGGGAGCTGTGGCGCGACCCTGCTGCGGCACGCTGCCCAACCTCTCCCGGGGCCTGCCCCGGCGCATGCGCATCCCGGCAACTACACATCCCGGCATGCTCCTCACTGCACCTGGGCCAATCGGCAAGGCGAACCCACTTCCCTCCCCACTCCCGCACCGGGTGCGGGAAATAGCTCCGCGGGGTGGGAAAGGACGCCTCAGTTTCCCCCGGCAAAGTGCTGCCGGCGGGTGCCAGGCCGCAGGGAGAGCGCGCTGGGAAGGCTGCGGTGTCTCGGCAGCTGACCCTACAGAGGAATGAGGCGCGGCCCCAGAGAGACCGATACAGGGGGCAGCGGGTCCCTCACAGAGCGCGGGGTGACTGAAGGGCAGGCGGGGGAAGGCCGCGTTGGGGGACTTGGCGGTTACAGCCCAGCGCTTTCCCGCGCGCTGTCAAGGGGGCGTGAGGTACCCGGCCGCCGTTTGGTTGGCTTATGCCGCGCGAGCCCGCCCACGTGCTCTTTTGCTTGTTCGCGCGCGCTGTCAATCAGCACTCTGGCTGCTCGAGACTGGGACGGAGGCGGTTTGCCACTCATCACCCTCCCCCCCCCCCCCGGCTTGGCTCCGCCCTTCCCTGCCTTGCTTCGTACTGTCAGGCAGCGCAGGGAGCCCTGCTGCAGGCGAAGGTTCACTTCGCTTAGCTCGCCTGCTCCCACCGCCCTCTCCCTCCCGGCGCGAGGGCCCCCTGACTCTGCTTGTGCTGAGCTTGGCTCGCGCGGAGCTCGGCTCGGTAGCTGGCTCGCGCCGCCCTAGCGCCGCCCATTTCCGAGGAGCTCAGCTCCGTCGGAGAGGAGCGGCCTAGGCGGCTGCTGGGCTCGGTTTCCTGCTCAGTGGGCGTCAGTTGGGCCTCGCTGGGCCACGCCCCCCCTTCACCTCCCCCCCCCCCCCCCCGGCTCTGAGCTGTCAATCAGGCGCCGGGCTCAGGGGCAGGCGGCGGCGGCGGGCGGAGAGAGGCAGCTACGCCACAGCCCAGCGGCGGCCATTCGTGGAAAAATAGGCCGTCCCGCTCCTCCCAGCTCCGGCTGCGACCGGCCTTCTCCCCGCTACCCCCACCCCACCCTCCGCCTCCTTCTCCTCCTCCTCCCCCCCGGCGCGGCGCCTCAGCGGGGCATTAATGCGGGATGAGCGGTATGTAACCCCCTCCCTCCTTGCCTCCTTCAGCCCGCTCCACCCTCGATCCCTCATCCCCCTTTCTTCTCCGTTCTCCCCTCCATGCCCCTCTATCCCGCCCTCTTTCAGTCCTCCCCTGGCCCTCCTTCTTCCCCCCTTTCTTCTGTTCCTTCCCTGCCCACTTCGCTCTCCGTCCCTCCTCTTTTCCTCCCTCCCGCTCGTCTCCCCAACCCTCCCTCCTGTGCACATCCTCCCCTCCTTCATTCCTCTTTTCCTCCCTTGTACATCCCCCTCCTGCCCCCTAAAGCATCGACGGCCACTCAGTGGCCGTCGATGCTTTAGGGGCAGGAGGAGGAGGAGGGTTGTGGGTGGGTTTTTTCCCCCTGCTGTTTGGGAGAGGAAATCAAACCTCCCCTTTCTGGGTGTTAACTATCCAGCCCCCATGGGTTGGGTTTCAAACCACGTTTTTGGGACTGGCTCTTTTGTCATAATGATTTGGATTATGGTTTTCACAGAGAGGTAAAATCGAAGGTACTGGGTACCAAAGAGGAGGTGCTAATAGGTTTTCCTTTTGTATAAAGGTGAATAATTAACCTGTTATGCTTCTTATTTTTTGCAGATCAAAAGAAGGAGGAAGCTATGCCCACAGAGGGAGAGAAATCTCCTGAGGCAGAGAACAACAATAATAAAAAAAACAAAACTGGAGTCTCACAGGTAACTCATGCACACAGAAAGGGAACTCCACACCTCTTAATGTTTAAAACAAAACGTGCAGTTAACTGCATTTCCCGTTCAAGGCGTCTTTCTTTGGGGTGGGTGAAACATGAATGGTAATCTTGACTGCCTGGACATGTTTTTTGGGTGGATTATACTTTAAACTGATAAACTGCTTGCTGTGTAGTGAATAATTTTGTAAAAAGGACTGGATTGAGGAAGAAACACTTCAGTAGTTTTATTTATTGGTGATAAACAGCCTTATTTTTCAAGCATATGTAAGGATCTGAGAATGTACTTCCTCATTCAGTACTGTATGATCTCTCTGTGTACTAAAACATCTTAAGCATTTTTGTGTTTCTGAATAAACTTTGATAGTTGAACTGTCAGAAATAACTCTCACCCACTCTTCTTCTAAATTTGCTGCTGTTTTCTCTCTCTGGGTAGGATTCTCAACCTTCACCTCTGGCTTTGCTGGCAGCCACTTGCAGCAAAATAGGGACTCCTGGTGAAAATCAATCAACTGGACAACAACAGATTATTATAGATCCAAGCCAAGGTTTGGTGCAGCTTCAAAATCAACCACAACAGTTAGAATTAGTAACAACTCAGCTTGCTGGAAATGCGTGGCAGCTTGTTGCTGCTGCTCCTCCTGCTTCAAAAGAAAACAACGTTGCTCAACAAGGATCTTCTATTGCTTCAAGCACAGCAAGTCCTTCCAGCAGCAACAACGGGAATACATCTCCTTCAAAAACTAAATCAGGCAATTCTTCTGCTACTAACCCTGGACAGTTTCAAGTAGTACAAGTACAGAATCCAAGTGGTAGTGTCCAATACCAAGTGATCCCACAGATTCAGACAACGGAAGGTCAGCAAATTCAAATCAATCCTGCCAATACTACAGCTCTACAAGATTTACAGGGTCAAATTCAGCTCATCCCTGCAGGGAATAATCAAGCTATCCTCACAACTGCAAATAGGACCACTTCTGGGAATATTCTTGCTCAGAACCTGGGAAATCAGACAGTTCCAGTCCAAATTAGGCCTGGTGTTTCAATACCACTGCAGCTGCAGACTATTCCAGGTGCTCAGGTTGTAACAACCTTGCCTATAAACATTGGAGGAGTAACTCTAGCATTGCCTGTGATAAACAACGTGGCAGCAGGTGGTGGTTCTGGACAGGTTGGCCAGACTGCTGATAGTGGAGTTTCCAATGGGAATCAGGTAGTATCCACGCCTGTCACCACTGCCTCTGTTAGTACTATGCCAGAATCCCCTTCCTCTTCTTCCATTTGTACAACCACTGCCTCAACATCTCTGACTAGCAGTGACACTTTAGTAAGCTCAGCAGAGGCAGGCCAGTATGCAAGCACAGCAGGCAGCAGTTCAGAGCATACTCCTGAAGAACCTCAAACTGCCACAGAATCAGAAGCCCAGAGCTCCAGTCAGCTTCAGCCTAATGGACTACAAAATGTGCAGGATCAGTCAAGTTCACTTCAACAGGTGCAACTTGTAGGTCAGCCTATTCTACAGCAAATACAGATCCAACAGCCGCAACAGCAGATTATTCAAGCCATTTCTCCACAGTCATTTCAGCTCCAATCAGGGCAAACTATTCAGACCATCCAACAACAGCCTTTGCAAAATGTTCAGCTGCAAGCAGTGAGTCCAACTCAGGTACTCATCAGGGCTCCAACTTTAACACCATCAGGGCAAATCAGCTGGCAAACTGTGCAGGTTCAGAATCTTCAAAGCCTTTCAAATTTGCAAGTTCAGAACGCTGGGTTACCCCAGCAACTAACCATCACCCCAGTGTCTTCAAGTGGGGGCGCAACTATTGCCCAGCTTGCACCAATGGCTGTTGCTGGTACCCCAATCACACTGAATGCTGCCCAGCTTGCTTCAGTGCCTAACCTCCAAACAGTAAGTGTTGCCAGCCTCAGTGCAGCAGGTGTTCAAGTTCAAGGAGTTCCAGTTACCATTACCAGTGTTGCAGGTAAGTGTTCTATCACATATACTTTCTTACATTTAATAGTGTTGGGCATTGAGCGTGTTTTTGCTTATACTTCTGGGTTTAACATTGTAAGAAAATAAACTAACATTTTAAAGGTGATTTTTTTTTTTTTTAAATGATATGGAGATAGATCAGGGGTTCTCAAACTGGGGGTTGGGACCCCTCTGGATCATGAGGTTATTACATGGGGGGTTGTGAGCTCTCAGGCTCCATTCCAAGCCCCGCTTTGCCTCCAGCATTTATAATGGTGTTAAATTAAAAACACTTTTTTATATATTTATAAGGGGGGTCGCACACAGAGGCTTGCTATGTGGAAGGTGTCACCAGTACAAACTTTTGAGAACCATTGAGAGAGATGTATCCAGATCTCCCATCTGAGGCCTTTTCTAAATATGGAACTTGATTTAATTTAAGTATCTGTCATTTGAAATTATATTTGAATAAGTGTTGTTTAGAACATGTATGATAGGAAAAAAGGACCACTTACTGTCAGTTTACCAAAGGTATGCTTTTTAGGTTTCTCTGCGGTCTGAGACTCTAGTAGTAAAACTTTATTATTTATCCAAACTTTTTGCAACATTAAACTTTTGGAGAACATTCAACTCTCGTGATCTAATGCTGATAATTGCTATTCTCGATGACATAGGTGAAGATGGAGATAGCAAGTGAAGTTAGATAATCTTGTGACCAGTACTCCAGTTGATTATAGAATTGTTTATCATTATGTAATTTCTGCACTACTTTCCACTTCTATAAGCTGATCCCTTTACAGTCAGGGTTTCGCAAATATATCATATGGCTGTAGAATTAATAAAATGCTCTGAATTTGTACACATAGAACAGTGATTCTCAACGTGCACCGCTTACAGCCCAATCAGCACACAGCAGCGGCCCATGTGATATCTTCAGGGCCATACAGGTAGTATATATGTTGTGTGGATGTGGCCCACGTAACACACAGAGAGCTGCATATGTGGCCCACAATGGTAAATAGGTTGAGAACCACTGGTATAGAGCATAATTCCCATAGTCTGTTTAAAAATTACTTTTAGCTGTGGTTCAGTGTTTAGTATTGGAAGTCTTAATTTATGTTGTAATATACTTGTCTGACTGCTCTTCTGATAGGCTAGGAAGAACTGTTTTTAAATACCTAAATGCTGATAAACAAGAATTTTTTCATATTCTGAAAGTGAATTCTGCAGGGTCTCTGCAGTTCCACAGTCAGGGGGAGGTGGAAACAGGGTGTAGGGGCGTTTGTGTGTGTGAAATATACAAAATTTTAAAGTTAATTTTCATATTTAAAGTTTTTGGCAAAATATTTCACTTTTATTACTTTTTCATTGACACAATGTAGAGATTCTTCCCGTTTTAGTGGTAAGGAATAGAAAAATCTCCACTAGAAAAGATTTCTATACTAGCAAACACCTATTGAAGATGCAGCTTCTACTAGCAAAAAATGTTTTTGTCAGAATACTTTATACACGTTTCTTGAGCAAAATAAACTGTTTTTGTCAGTGAACTGCATCTATACTAGAGGTTTTGCCAGTATGGGAAAAAAAATTTTTTTAAAGACACTCCATCTGACATTATTATACTGTCAGAAGTTTCTAGTGTAGATCTAGCTTCACTGTTGTAAATGTATGCATATGTTAAGCAGGATGTTTCATAGCAAATGAATTAAAACTTGTATCTGTAGGCCTGAGGATTCTACACATTTTTCAGGGGCAATTAGCCATCATTTCTAACTTCTGAGATGCAGACCTTAAAGTTAGTGTAGTTTTGTATCTCTTGTGGGACTGTCTTTGTTTTTTCATGGTTTTAACTATCAAGAACTAGTTCGTAATGATGCCATCATAACTCTGCATTTTCATTTTCCTCTGCAATATGGAGTTCGGGTCACTTGCTTGGATTATCTGGGTACAGGTCACTTAATCAGTTCCCTTCCATTGTAGGGTCCTTGGGCATTGGTGCACCTCTGTCACTTCTAGTCTCTATCTGTGGCATGTAATAGTGTGGTCTCCTATGGGCTCTAATACTTCCGTCTGTTTTCAGTTGTTGGATTTAGTGTGCAGGTGCAAGGTGGTGGTTGTAGCCTGTGATATATACAGGAGGTCAAACTAGGTGATCTGATGGTTCCTTCTGGCTTTAAACTCTGACACTGTGCTGCTATTAATACTCCTGGGTTATTGAAAAAACAGTAAGTTTGTTTCAGTGGTGTCTCATCTCTAATTATCATTACAATCTTGACCTTTGGCTGCTCTGGTTCAAACAAATGTTACTGCACTCTGGGAATGGATTACATAGTTCTGTAGTGCTAGCTGGCCAATTTGGATTGGACAGTTGTCTTGGACGGGGGATTTTGCATATAGTCAAAAGAACTCGGTAGCATGGAACTCTTACTGGGAAGACTGCTTGGGGAAACAATATAGGAAACAAATAATTTTCTGCTTCCTGTATGCTGTTTAGGCCTCAACTGTGTACTAGACATAAGTGGGAATTTGACTGAAAGGATAATATTGAGTTCTTTGACCATGCTACTGTTCACATAGTTTACCAGCCTAGGTTATGATGTCTTCTCTTGGAAGGCAGAGGGAGCAAGACATAAGGTGGGGGGAGAGAAATCAAATGGCAGTTTTATGGTACTAGGGAGGCTTCACAGTAGATCAGGTGTGGACAAACGTTTTGGCCCGAGGGCCACATCGGAGTTGCAAAATTGTATGGAGGGCTGGGTAGGGAAGGCTGTGCCTCCCCAATCAGCCTGGCCCTGACCCCTATCCGACCCCCACCCACTTCCTGCCCCCAGACTGCCCCCCTCTGAATCCCCAACCCATCCAACCCCCCCTGCTCCTTGTCCCCTGACCGCCCCCTCCAGAGCCCCCCCATCCCTGACCACCTCCACAGGACCCCGCCCCCTCCTGAGACCCAGTGTATCTGGCGGCCGCGCAGCCCGCTGGAGCTCACAGCCCCACCCCCTTACCATGCTTCTCAGAGCGACAGGAACTCAGGTCCCACCGGAGCCAGCCATGCCGCTGCAGCGCTGTCAGGCAGTAGCAGTGGGCCAGAGCGCTGCCTGCGCGGTGGCATGGCTCTAGGGGGAGAGCAGGGGAGGGGCCAGGTGGAGCCTCCCTGACCGGGAGCTCAGGGGCCGGACAGGAAGGGCTCGCAGGCCATAGTTTGCCCACCCCTGCAGTACATGAAGATTCTTGCCTCTTGTCCCTTCCTCCGAAAACATTGTTCACATACACAGCACACTTGCTGAGTGTTCTTGAGAATGAGGCTAGGTGAATATTGATTAAATGTCTCTTAAATATACCTACATCTTTCCTTGAAATATTTCTCCATTAATATGAATATTGTGGGGTAGAGGAGAGGAATAAAAATTAACAGAGTTTTACTTGTGGCTTGTGACACTGCTTTTTGCTAGAAATGTTCTCACTTGCATAACAGAGGTGAACTACTATAAGCTAATAATTATATTCCATTGTCATAGATCCATAAATACAGATGAAAAGGGGAACTGTCATAATTGTCCTCAGGTAGTGTATTTTTTTTATTTTATTTGTTTATTTTTTGCAAAGTAATGTTGTCCATTAAGTTCTGTCTTGGCTTTGGCAATTTGTTTCATGTCTATACTGCAGTGGGGGTCACACCAAGGGCTCCTTGCATTCCTCCATTTTACCTCTTCGACCCACAGCTCTGTGTGCCAGACTCTCATCCCCCTCTATTTCAGGCACTCCTGTGACTTCCACCTCTCTAAACATGGAGCTTTCTGTTCCTCTCATTTCCCTCCCCCAATATTAGGGGTTCTGTGTGGCCCCTTATTCTCCCCTGTCCTGCATGCCAGATTCTCTCAATCTTCCTCTTATAGGGGTTCTCTGTGGCCTTCCATGTCCATCTCTTCTCCCATGCTAGAGGCTCGGTGTACCTCTTTCCCCCTCCCCTCTTATGCCGGAGATTATGTACACACTTTCTTCACTCCCATTATTCTTTCTGTCTGGGAGATAGATCGTTCAAGGTGTCAACATGTTAAATTCTGTTGGGAGGATAGGCAGAGAGGAGATTGTGGTATTTTGTTGGAAGGCACTAATGAATGCCATCAGCCAGTTGTTTGACCTATAGATAGTTGCAAAGGTACTTGAAACTCTGGCTCTGCTAATCATAAGAGGGGCTCCATGAATCCTCCATGTTTCCCCTTTCTGGCTTTCTGATTTTTTCCTTAAAATCAATAGGGTTCTGTCCATTGATGCCTAGAACACTTCCTGAAATTGTGGAATTGTTTGGGTGTGGGTGATCAAAAATTATTTCATTACAAAGGCACAAACAGAAATGCTGTCAAGTTGAATGCCAGGACTTTGCAAGCTTAGTCAATAAAGAAGTAGTGCATAGAGGATACTTTATTAACCATTAAATATGGATGGCATACTTCACTAAATAGCAATAGATTATTGTAAAAGGCTAACTTTTTATTATTAGTCCAGTTTAGTTAGCTGCTATGTACATTTGTATTAGTTTTATGCTGTTCATTCCACTCTCATTTGTAAATGTTTACTTCTGTTAATGTCAAATTTACTGAAATTTCAACTTGCATCCTTGAATACTGACCCGATCAATGCAATTAAGTTTTATCCAGCATTTATAGTGAAGACATCTATTGTAGCATCCTAGTGTAATAGTTAACCCTGGGTTATTCTAGCAGATAACACCATGGGCTTGCTGAGGCTATCTGCTAGATACAGGTTCTTGCATTTTATGATTGATTTCATACTGATGTGGAAAGGTCAGATTTACATTCTGAGAAGTTGCTTTTGCCTAATGCTCAATATGTAGGTCATGAAGGGATTGTGGCTTGAAACCTTGAACTTGCTGAGAGCGCCTTAGAGCCTTGTAGAGTCATCCAGAATGCCTAAAGACATACAGGGCCTGATCCTGAAGTCAGCGGAAGTTTTGCCTGAACATGGACTGTAGGATCTGGCTCAGAAATTGGATGTCTCAACTAATATAAGACAAGGAATCATTGCATTCTTCTAGTCTTAAAAGGATTGGTCTTTACCTGATCAGTTTAGAATCCAAGGCTTGATCTTGGTTTCAGTTCTTAGTAATATGAGGACTGTAAGATTGGGCTTCTAGTTAGAATGTCTTATGTAACTTTCAATACATACCATGTGTGCTAGATCATGCTGTCCTTTGGAATATTTTATTATATGTATTGCAGTATGGCTTAGTAGCCACATCTGTTATGTTAGCTTTAACATAATAAAATGGTCTCTGGAAAGCAGACTATAACTCAACATTTTTTTTAATGTGGGGAGTCCCCACCTCTCTCTCCAATGGGCACAAAGAACTTGCTAGGGTGAGGGCAGCAGATAAACCCTCTGTTGTCCAGAGTCTTAGCATTAACTAAGGTCTCTATCTGATAGGATTGTGAAGAAAACCTTTTAAAAATTACCAATATTCACTGATACGGCAGTGTCTGTCTGAGTTTGCAGAGAGCATGATATAATAGCTGTTTGTGAAATGCCCTATTCATTTCAATAGGTGCTAACGCAAATTCTGATTTTACTTTAAATGGCAACATTGTTAATTATTGCTCATCAAAAATGTAAGAAAGGAAACTTATGAAAATCTGCTATCTCATTTCAGGATAGCTTTTAACAATACATAAAGTTGGAGGGGCTGTGCTTGGTTTCGTTTTTCTGAAGAGGTGGGTGGAAGTTGGATTTGGCATTCAGAAGTTCAGGAAATGCTGTTGTAACTTGACTGTTCAGAAATACTGTATTTTTCAAAATTTCATTTATGTGATGTTTGCTATTTTTGGGGAAAAAATTGTTGGTAGACAACTTTAATTTCAGTGTTCACGTTATAAAGACCTTTAGTTATTCCACCATTAGCTGTTCTGAAGCAAAGTTTTAAGTCTGACAAATGACAGGGAAAAACTTACTCTTGGGTTTTGTTTTGTTTTGAAGTTCTTCTCACATAATGGAGACAATAAAAACCAAATGATTGACCTGAAGTGTTTTGTAATACTTGAATTTCACCCTCACAGACACTTAAAAGTATTTAGGAAATATACACAAGAGGGGCTAAACTAAGTTACTAACATGCACTATTAAAGCTTGAAAACTCCACTTGCCCACTTAATTATAGCAAGTAGGTAACTTTCTTTTTCACTGCTATCAACTTCTAAAGAAAAAAGAAAAGCTTCTAGTCATTAAAGTTGCAACATATATAAACTTTGTAACTGAAGCAGTCACCTTCAACATCTGGGGACTGACATATCCAGTACATTGACAGCAATTCCTAACTTTGTCAATATAGATACTTGTGGGCAACAGTGAAAATAGCAAGGAAGTGGAAAGAGGGAGAAAAAGTTCATTCCCAAACCCTGGCAGACGCACTTCAGCCAGAGGAAAACAAATAGTCTTAACTACAGTTTTGGCAAGATGTTCAGCCCTTTCACGGGGACCAAGTAATCTGTTTCCCAAGTTCTCCTTGCCTCTTTCTCATGGGCTGGGATTCTCTTGCCTTCCGATCTAGAGATGTAATGAAGCCAGGAGAGAACACTTACTTCTGAGAACCCCAAGCTACATCCCCTTCATTTTTATATACCTGCCTGCACGAGTCCAGGTAGGGATCTTTTTCTTTCCAGCTGGCAGACTGAGCTGTTTCTCCAGGGCAGGCTTTGTGTCTAGTTTCTTTTGAAGGCATTAATCCTTTTCCATATCTGAGTGAATGGCTATGTACACTCCATCATGTGTGGGTAGGGAGGAAGGTAATCAGCCAGGTGGTTTGGTAGGTTAGGAAAACTGTAAAAGACCCTTCTGGATTTCCCTCTTCTTCTCTTCTCCCCCCCCCCCCCCCCCCAATGTTAATTTATAGGCCCTTACTAGAATATTTAGGAGATCTTGACACCAAACCTTCCTGCTCTTGGAAGCTGTATGTGACAGAAGATTGCTTGTACTTGGCTCTGGCAACTAGCTACACTGGTTACTGGTCTTAACAACCGTAACAGCAGGTGTAGTGCCCATAATATGCACCCTCATAAGACTCTCTTTGAAGATCCAGTGTAGGCTCAGTAGTTTTAGGCTACTGTTCTATTGTATACAAGTGATTTCTCCTCTTCCTCCCCCCCCCCCCCCCCCCCCCGGCCCGGTTTCCCTAAGCTGCACTGGCTTGGTGATATAGTGCAGAAACAGTTTAGTTAGGAAAGAAGTTCCAAATTAATGATATAGTACTAGCTGTGTAAGTACCCTGTCTTAAATATGGTCTTCACACTGGACTGTAAACTCCTTGAGACAGAGCCATCTTTGACTTGCCTAAAGCACCCCACAAACCTGTGGTAGTCTCTACATTAAAATTATAACTTTGGTCTCACCCGAAAAAAGTTGTGCAAAAGTCTTCTGTTTAGCAAGGTAGTCCTGAATGCACAAGGACATTCAGAGATCTGGAACCCCAAACGGTATCCCTAGTTCAAATGGACTATCAGGTCACCATGTTGTGATATACAATATGTCTTTGGTATTTTTGGTTTGAGACACTGTACCTTTCCACGTCCTTGGCAATGAAAATTGCCCCCCAACTCCTATCTGAAATTGCTGTCCCCGAAATAGGCTAAACAAATCAGCCTGGAGTTACATCTGAACTACTACTTTATTTTGCAAAAGATACTGGAAAATAACCATATTGAAAGGGGATACTTTCTCCTCAGATTAGGGATGGACACTCACCTGTACTTTCCCACTAATTGTTCTGATAACAGACCATGAACAAGCTCAGAAAAGACAAGTTTTCATGGTTGGTATTGACAGTGAGAAATATGGGTTTATTCCCCTTATGGATTGCTGTGAATGATTCAGCCTGAGGATTTGCCCACATCTGATCACACAGAATAAGGGCACCCTACATACCAACTCCGGATCCAATCTGTTTGCATGGCTGCTGAGAAGTCTGGTATTGAGCCCTCCTAAATACTCCAAAAAGGGCATACAAATTAAAGTGGAAAAGGTGGGACTTGGGCTAGTTTTACTTTAATCCTAGAGACTTGTGGATGGTAAGAGCTAGGCAAATTTATGGTTTTTATTTTTGTTTGTTTTTCCCTCTTTCTCCCCCACTGGTAGTTTTAAACAAAAACTCAACTCTGTTTAAGGTAAAAGTGAATTTGAAAATTCCAGAAAAATTCAGCAAATCAAAAATGTCAGTTTTGGATCAAATTAAATGTTTCAAAACATTTTGTTTCTGGATGTTTTTAAAGGTCTAGATTCACAAAGAAGGAAGGATGGTGGTGCCTCCCTTTCTAAACTTTAGCCCATTGTTCAGGGTGATTGCCACGTATGTGGTGACCTGGGTTTATTTCCCCCTTTGCCTGATGTGGAGAAGGGATATGAAACTTGGGTTCCCCACATTTCAGGAGAGTGCGCCTAGTGAACTAGGAGATGTGCTTTATCTATACTCATTTAGTTACGCAATTAAATAGTTTAACTTACATTTTTTCAGATTCTTAATTTTTTAAATTTTTACATTAGAAAATGGTGAGGGATAAATTTCTTCTCTACAAGATAATTGTTTGATTTGTGTCAAGCCCTACTTGGACAGAAATTTAACTTCAATTTAAAATGCACAAACAGCATTTTCAAATTGTTTTAGTTAAATAAAATTACCTATATGGTACATTTAAAAAAAAAAAAATTGAGTGCAAAACGTGTTTTGATAAACTGATTTATTAAACAAAGAAACTGATTGTTTCTGATCACCATGGCCTTTAAGATTTTAGAACTAACAGATGTCATTCTCTCTCACCTTGTTTTTATTCATAAATTACTCCTGAGGGAATTATGTGGCCCCGCCAAAAATTCTGCACACAATATTTTAAAATTCTGCAAATTTTATTTGTAAATAAATAAATAAATGTGGAGGCTCGAGCATGGCAGTGGGGAGCACTGGCAACTGGCTGCATGGAGGTGGGAGATGACTCTGGAGCCCACCCCAGGACACAGACTCAGTAGTGAGGATGCACCTGACCCAGCGCAAGAGTTGGGCCTGTCCCAGAGGTCTGTATCCTGGGAAGGTTGGTGGGAGGACTGCAGGGTTATCTCTCACCTCTGTGAGGGAGCCTGTGCTCCCTACTGCCATGCTAGAGCCTCCACATTTATTTATTGACAAATAAAATTTGCAGAATTTTAAAATATTGGATGCAGAATTTTTATTTTTTTGCCAGGTTACCTCTACATCTCTATGGTTGTCTGTCTTCTCACAATGTAGCAATGAGAAGACAGAGATGAGAGGCATTTCAGCCTTTTTCTGCAAGACCTCATGAAACTTTGTTAACCCGCTAGACCAAACTTAAATATGTACTTTAGGTACTGGGCTGAATCAGAGTATTAGTTTAGTGGAGGCCTCACTTTGGATTTGTTTTCTTTTCAGCAAATTCTGTATCTGAAAGAGGTGATTAAATAATCCTTGAAAAAGATGGTACTTTCCTCAGCTTCTGGTTTTATACTGTAGCAGGGTGCTGGTGCAAAAGCACCTAATTAGCCCCTCCCTGGTCATCTCCAATCAAGGGAAGCAGATTGGGACTGATGGAAAAGGCCTGATGCCGGCCTGGGGATTGGCAACACCTGCTGGCCTGACAAGCCAAGGGCTATAAAGGCTGGGAGGGAGCCAGAAGGCAGGGGGCAGAAAGGGAGAAGTCAGTCAGGGAGGGAGCTGGAGGCTTCCTACGTGAAGGCTGACTCTGCCTGTACAGCTTGTATATAGATGGACACTGGTGGTGGGATAACCTTAAGTAAATAAAGACAATGGTGTTGCACGACCCTGAAGCCTCTCTGAGCTGTATTGGGGAGAGCGGGCAGGTCGTGAACCCTGTTACAGTACATAAGGGAAAATAAAATCAAGTTCCACTTCAGATATGGTATTTTTTCTCCCCCTCCCCCATCCAACCACAAATATTTTTTAGAAAAACAAGCTTGTACTTTGGATGTGAAATGGGCTTAAAAATCTACTTTCAGTGGACCAAGAAATGGAGAAAGAGGCCTATATTCTTCTTTCACAATGTTCTTAAAAATGCTTGAAGCCTTTTAATAATCAGTCTGTCCCTATATCAGACATACAAAGCATCTATTGATAAGGGCCTTTCTAAAGGCATGGAAAATATATTCTGCAAAGGGCTCATGTTCGTGGGATAAGAAACATAGGGCTTTGACTGTGGAATTCACAATGGTACCATTTTAGATTTGCAATTACTTCAGCAAGCATTATAAGACGAGCATTCTCTTCTTCGTTAATGCAACCTTTGTTCCTTTTGGGTGCCCTCAGTCTTAGTTAAGCAAGCAAAATTTAAAAATGCAAAATCTAAACGAATAAATTTTCCAGGATTGAATTTCTTAGATTTTTTGCCTTATTTGATATCTTGTCCTTATCGCTTGCTATTTTCCACCAGTGAATGCATGTTTTACTCTTGCAACTTTTATTTTTCATATTTGAGCGTATCCACTGGTTTGGACTCACCATTCCTGTATACCAATGTTTTTGATTTAAAAATTAAGCTTGTAGAAGTTCTATTAATAAATACCATAATCTATAGTATTTAGATATTAATGAATATTTTCTACATAATTTTAGTTTCAGATTTTGAAGCCCTCTCTTGCAAAGGGATCATGAACTCTGGTGTGCAGGAGCCTAAAGTGCCTCCATTATAATGGATGGCGCATGTCTAACTGTGAGCAATAGCCAAACAAGTGCATGATCTCTACTATGAGAAATAAAAATTATAATTAAGAAAATTAATTTTCTCCTTATCTTAAAAACAGCGAGGACTAGAAACTTCAAATGTGGTCTGATGTGAAGTAGTGCTGGCTGTCATTTTCAAGAAAAGTAGGTATATGTTTGGCAATTCCTGATTTCCCCTGAATGACTTCCCAAATGTTACATTAACACTCGTTGGCACTCCCTGCTCACTAAATAATTAGAGACCGTGGTGGTTTATATTAAAAATCATAAGTGCAAGCCCTTTTCCTGGAGGGAATAGTCTTCAAAATGTAAATGGGTTGCTGAGTGTGTCACTATGATTCCTAAGCTTAAAGAAAAAATTCAGAGTTCTGCTCCTTTCCCCTTACAATCCAGGCACTTTTGTCAGTGATGCTAGCCTCCTCCTGCTCCTGGCAGCTACAGCACTGAATTAATTACTAATTAACAACTCCAAAAGTAACTCCTGGTGGGCAGCAGCATCTCCTTCCCTTCTTGCAGAATGGGTACATAAACATACTTTCAAGTTGTTCTTGATTTTGGTGGCTACAGCAACAGTGATACCAAGAGGAAAAATTGTCAGTGTCCCTTCTCCAATACCAGTGCGCTTACCTCCAACTCTCCTCTAGGAGGTCTTGCTGAGTGGAGATATGATATCCTGACACTTTTGAATGCCGATGAAATTCAGTGAAATTATCCTCACCATGTGTTACATTTAATTTGGAAGAGCATGCTTGGGTACTACTAAACGCTATAGAAAGATCTGTTACAAACAGCTAATCTTTCCCCTTCACCCCCAAAAAATCTGCATGGCCCAGTCTCTAAGAAAACAAGCCTCACACTTTTTCAGCAGCTTTTTTGTCTCAGTGGGTTTCCCTCCGATTTCTGATGCAGTCTCCTGCTGTACCCTGAGGGCTGTCGTAGATCATGGAACCAGAACCCAAGTCATCTGCAACACCTGTTGTACAACACTGCTTCATTTTTCATTGAGTGTCTGAGTAAGAACTCTTGGGATTGGTAGGTTCAGAGGGAAAAGGAGTGGCAGATATTGCACTTAGAGGGGGATGTGGGACTCCTCAACACAATACAAGTGTCATGGAAGTCTCTAACCAGGAAGACCAAGGGACAGGCCATGTAGGTCTTGAAATCCTGGATCTTGGGTATATTAATAACCCAAACAATGTGGGTTTGAGGTGGGGGGAAGTGAAGAGGGGAGACACCTAGACTTCTACTACCATTATTTAAAAAAACTAAAGCTAGCTGGAAAAGAAAACTATAGAAAAAACTGGAATTTGAAACAGCAGTGCTAGCACAGCTGCATATGCTGACAAGTTGAGTCTTGGACCAAGGCAATGGAGAGAGAGTAGGTCTATGCTACTCTTCATGCCCTTGGTTTGTAGCATGATGAAATGAATGGCTCAGGCGTGGACCAACGAAAAGCTGCTAATTTTAAATCTTCAGGTCTTAGGTGCATGGAGCGCACATACACCTTGAGTGGAATATGCATAGGAACCATCACCGTAGTCGTTTTGTATACGTCAATCCCATGCGGAGCTCATGCACCCCATGTACAGATCAGAATCTTTAATAAGTGTCTGTCAGATATAAAAGTCAGAGACTACCTTAGGTATAAATCTGGAGCAAGGTCTAATAATTACTCTGTCTGCATAAAATATCATAGCTTGGGGGACCCAGCATCGGAGCCTGAATCTCATTCTATGGGCAGACATGATTGCTACCAGGAATGCAGTTTTAGTTGTCAGATAATATAGTGAACACGGTGTCATGGGTTCAGATGGTGGATATATCAATGAAGTGAGCACAAAGTTCAACTCCCATGAAGGGGAAATTTTCCTGACAAGTAGAAAACTTAAGACAATCCTTTTAAGAATTTGTAAACAGTAGGGTGAGACAAGGCCAAGCCATTTTGGACTGGTGGACGATAGGCAGATACTGCTGCTACATGAACTTTGATGGAACTAACTGAAAGACCTGACTACTTTAAAGACAAGTAGTACATTATAACCAGAATCAAAGTTTGTAATGGACCAAATCTGCGCTTAGAAGACTGCGAGGAAAAACATTTTCATTTAGCACTATATGTACATTTTGTGCAGGGGTGGGCAAACTTTTTGGCCTGAGGGCCACATCTGGCAATAGAAATTGGCGGGCCATAAATGCTCACAAAATTGGGGTTGGGGTGTAGGCGGAGATGAGGGCTCTGGTTGGGGTGCAGGCTCTGGGGTGAGGCCAGAAATTAGGAGTTCAGGGTGCGGGAGGGGGCTCTGGGCAGGGGAGTAGGGTGCAGAGTGGGGGGAGTGAGGGCTACAGCTGGGGCTGTGGGCTCTGGGGTGGTGTTGGGAATAAGGAGTTTGGGGTGTAGGAGGGTGCTCTGTGCTGGGACTGAGGGGTTTGGAGGGTGGGAGGGGGATCGGAGCAGGGGGTTGGGATGTGGGAAGGGATGCAGGCTGCGGCTAGGGGTGCCGGCTCTGGGGTTGGGCTGGGGATGAGAAGTTTGGGGTGCAGGAGGGTGCTCCAAGCTGGGATTGAGGGGTTCGGAGGGCAGGAGGGAGATAAGGGCTGGGGCAGGGGGTTGGGACGTGGGGAGAGGCAGGCTCCGGGCAGCGCTTACCTCTCCTGGAAGCAGTGGCATGTCCCTTCTTTGGCTCCTACGTGGAGATGCGGCTAGGTGGCTCTGCACACTGCCCCATCTGCAGGCGCTGCCCCGTCTGCAGGCACCACCCCGTCTGCAGGCACCACCCTTGCAGCTCCCATTGGAGCACCGGATGGGGCCATTGGAGCACGTAGGAGCCAGAGGGGGGCCATGCCACTGCTTCCGGGAGTTGCATGGAGTGTCCCCTGACTCTGCTCCCCGGCTGGAGCGCCGGAGCAGGGCCATGCCATGGCTTCTGGGAGCTGCGTGAAGCAGCCTCTGACCCTGCTCCCCAGCTGGAGTGCCGGAGTGCGGCAAGCCCTAGACCCAGCTTCCCAGCGGGAGCTTCAGGGCCAGCTTAAAACAGCTGGCGGGCCAGATTCAGCCTGTGGGCCATAATTTGCCTACCCCTGATTTAGTGGAGGATTTTCTAGTCTGAAGTAGAATACTGGATCTTCTACTGAAAAACTTCTGTCCACTGATATCAGCCCCATAGCATCCATGCTATTGGGTACAGGGACGAAGGGTCCAGGTGAAGGATTAGACTAGCCCTTTGAGTTTGTGCTCATCCAAGGTGGATATGTTATAAAAAGGTGATCTGAGAGATATAGTAGGTCTGAAAACGAAAGCTGACATGGCTGTGCTGGAGACCTAGGAAGGTCACCTCTCATGGAGTCATTTTTGATCCCCAAGTGACCCACTTTAGGACTAGTGGGGGCCTTCAGTTTGTTATGCCTTGTGCTTCCATCTGGTGGCCGGTATAAACTAGTAGACCTTGTGATCTGTAGGATGCTACACATTATAGTTGCAGGGAAGCAAGGATCAGATTATTAGGATAAATCATTTTATTCCATGAAAACTAGGGGCAGATTGAAAGGGAACAGGCAGGGAAGCAAGAATGTTAACTAAATGAGTAGTCAGCCAATCCTGCAAGAATAATTTAAATAATTCAGAAGCTCAGAACAAAGTAAAAATAGTTTCCCATCCACAAAGTCTTCCCGTGGGCCTTACCTACTGGTTGGAGTTGGTGCTTGAAGAGTCTGGTACCCATCTCTGGGACGTCCTGGTTGTCCCGTCATGCAGCTGGCAGTCAGTTCTTCCTGGCGAGAATTCGTCTTGGGTCTCAGTCTTTCCTTTATGGAGAAGTGTGCTGCTGATCAGTCTCAAGCTCTTGAATCCCAGTGCAGGGGAATTATACCAGGCTTAGCTGAAAGACAGCTCTTTCAGATAGATAGAGCGAGACAAAATGGAGTTTCAGGTCTTTTGTGGAAGAGAGAAACTCAGGAGCTGCATCTTCTACTGCTGTAACCAGATTCACTGTAGACCAGGGGTTGGCAACCTTTCAGAAGTGGTGTGCCGACTCTTCATTTATTCACTCTAATTTAAGATTTCGTGTGCCAGTAATACATTTTAACATTTTTAGAAGGTCTCTTTCAATAAGTCTATAATATATAACTAAACTATTGTTGTATGTAAAGTAAATACGGTTTTTAAAATGTTTAAGAAGTTTCACTTAAAATTAAATTAAAATGCAGAGCCCCCCAGACCGGTGGCCAGGACCCAGGTAGTGTGAGTGCCACTGAAAATCAGCTCGCGTGCCACCTTTGGCACCCATGCCATAGGTTGCCTACCCCTGCTGTAGACCGTTCTCTTCATAAATGCTGTCCCTGTCTGAGCTCAGCTCACATGTCAGGGTGGTCCCAGTCATGGACAGGCTTTCTGGGGCTTATAGTTGGTTGGCCAGATATGTCAGTCAGGTTCTGGTCTGGTAACTCTACTGTTTTGCCCCCACTGCTGGGCTAGGTCTCAAACATAGATTAGACAGGCAGTCTCAATTTCAGTTCCCCAAGGCTGTGTGGTGTTGCTGGAGGCTGCTTTTCTCAAATCCCCAAAACGTCACACAGGGCTACATGAGTTGGAAAAAAAGAGTTGATTTGTTAAATTAGCAATCTCTTATAGAACAAAATGGCCATATCTTAAAGTAAGGCCTAGAAACTTGAAATTATTTATGAAGCTCTGGGTGACGGTTAAATGGCAAATTAGGAATATCAGACTGTTCCACTGACATGATGTGGACACTTAAGGTCTACTACCAAAGCACCTTTTTTAAGCTTCACTTTCCCTTGGAGAACTAGCAAGGTTCATAAAAGGTATTCCCTTGACAGGTTTGAAAAAAGATCAATGGACTTCAGGATTCTGGAGCTTCAGAACCCCCTGAAGACTCCCAAGGGCATTGGAAGTTTTATATGCAGTACAGGAGATCATCTAAGCTCTGTATAAATCAGTAACTCCTCTGAAGCTCTTATGTTCCAGGAGCTCATTCAAATTGCCTGCAGACCTTACAGAGATTAAAGGAATTTTAGTAGTGCTTGTAAGCTCCTTGGCGCAGGGATCATCTTTTTGTTTCTAGCACAGTGGGGTCTTTTTTCATGACTAGGATTCCTAGGCACTACAGTAATAGAAATAATAAATAGGTCTTCAGGTATAGCTTGGAAGGTACCACACATTTTGATGGTGGTCTGTCAAGGCAGAGACTATGATATTCTAATTAATATGGCTGCTAACTAGGACGTGTATCCTGTTTTTAAAATGTTTTATTTGGACATAAACATACAAGAACATTTCATGGAAGTATTAATAAATTTTATAAACTGTTATCTTCTTAAAGCACCCACTTATGTCTGATCAATCTCTTATCTGTGTTTTTGTTTATATTCCCAAAATGTTAATCAGATATTATAAACTCTACGTGATCCCAATTTAAGGCTGGCTGTCACTTTTTTCCATTGGAAGGATTTTCCATACTTTATTTCTCATGCCAATAATGTTGAGGGAATCTGTCCTTTTCCAAAGCAGCTACTACACATCTTTATATACCTAGTTGTTAATACATACAGGTACTTTCATATTTCAGGGATATGAATATTTTCCTTGATAACGGAAAGAGAAAATTAACTTCAGCTTTGCAAAATTTTTGTCTGTTAAAGATGTAAAGCAGTTACTAAAGAATTCTGAAAGTTTTAAAGAAACACTTGTAAGTTGTAAAATTTAAGGTAAAATTTAAAAAAAAAACCTACTACACAAAGCTTAGAAAGAATGAATGCAAAGCTGAGGTACCTGAAACAGCCTTAGCTTGCCTTCTTCCACCAGCATCTTATTACCTAATACTCAATATTATCTTTCAGATTCTGTGTTTTATTTTCCTTAGTGCTGTCAAATGACTAAATGACTTACTTTATATTATTATTTTTTATTGCAAATATTTGCACTGTAAATTTTTTTAAAAAAAATAATATTCAGTTCTCCTATACAGTAGAACCTCAGAGTTATGTACACCAGAGTTTCGAACTGACCATTAAATTACGGGGGGGGAAGCAACATTTTTCTTCAACATAGTAAAGTTTCAAAGCTGTAGTAAGTCAATGTTCAGTTGTAAACTTTTGAAAGAACAACCATAATGTTTTGTTCAGTTACGAACAGTTCAGAGTTATGAACAATCTCCATTCCTGAGGTGTTTGTAACTCTGAGGTTGTACTGTACAAGTACTGTAGTGCAATCTCTTTATCGTGAAAGTGCAATTTACAAATGTAGAAATTTTTTTACATAACTGCACTCAAAAATAAAACAATGTAAAACTTTAGAGCCTACAAGTCCACTCAATCCTATTTCAGGCAATCACTAAGAGAAACAAGTTTGTTTACATTTATGGGAGATCATGCTGCCCGCTTTTTATTTACAATATCACCTGAAAGGGAGAACAGGTGTTCACATGGCACTGTTGTAGACGTGCCATGTGAACGCAAGGTATTTACATGCCAGATATGCTAAACATTCATATGTCCCTCCATGCTTCAACCACCATTCCAGAGGACATGCTTACATGCTGATGATGAGTTCTGTTCGATAATGTTCTAAAGCAGTGCGAACCAATGCACATTCATTTTCATCATCTGAGTCAGATGCCATCAACAAAAGGTTAATTTTTTTTTTTGATGGTTTGGGTTCTGTAGTTTCCATATCAGAGTGTTGCTCTTTTAACACTTATGACTCTATGTTCCACACCTCGTCACTCTCAGATTTTGGAAGGCACTTCAGATTCTTAAACCTTGGCTGAGTGCTGTAGCTATCTTTAGAAATCTCATATTGGTACCTTCATTACATTTTGTCAAATCTGTAGTGAAAGTGTTCTTAAATCGAACAACATATGCTGGGTCATCATCCGAGACTGCCATAACATGAAATATATGGCAGAATGTGGGTAAAACTACACAGCAGAAGACATACAGTTCTTCCCCAAGGAGTTCCGTCAGAAATTTTATTAACATATATTTTTAACAAACGTCATCGGAATGGAAGTATGTCCTTTAGAATGGTGGTCGAAGCATGAAGGGACATATGACTGTTAAGCATATATGGCACGTAAATACCTTGCAACGCCATCTGCAACAGTGCCATGCAAACACCTGTTCTCCCTTTCAGATGACATTGTAAATAAGAAGTGGGCCGCATGATCTCCCGTAAATGTAAACAAACTTGTTTCTCTTAGTGATTGGCTGAACAAGAAATAGGACTGAGTGGACTTGTAGGCTTTAACGTTTTACATTGTTCTGTTTTTGAGTGCAGTTGTGTAAAAAAAAAAAAAAATTGACATTTTTAAGTTACATTTTCATGATAGAGATTGTACTACAGTACTTAAATGAGGTGAACTGAAAAATACTATTTCTTTTCTTTTTTATAGTGCAGATATTTGTAATAAAAAGTAATAAAGTGAGCACTGTACACTGTGTTCTGTGTTGTAATTGAAATCAATATATTTGAAAATGTAGACAACATCTAATAATATTTATAATAAATTTAAATTGGTATTCAAACTCTTTTCCCACAGCCATGAGGACTAGGAACTTGATTTATTTAAAATGAAAGCTGAGATTCCTATGTAATCTGATTCCAACAGGTGAGTCTCTTAAAACACAAAATGTTATGAGAGTTGCCAGTGTGGGAGAAGAGAGCTGCCTCTTCTGAAGAAAATAATACTGTCTTTGAATGAGAGGAGAGGCTCAAACTCCTTTCTTTTGAATTATTTTGTTTTTTCTTCCTCTGCTGCTACCATTGATCTAGTGTACAAGTAAGATAGCTTGGAGGGAATTATCTCCTCCTCCTCCCTGGCTTTATAGACCATAAATGTCCTTGGCCACTCTCATAATTTGCCCCCACCTCTTTCTCTCAACGGTTATTTTTCCCATTGATGGTAATTCATATTAAGAACTTTTTGGTCTTGCTTAATATTATCCCTCCATTTTCTTTTTGGTTGAACACCATAAGGATGTCCTTCCAAGAGGTGCTTAGCTAACTGGTCTGTCTTCAGTCATCCTAATTATGTGCCCTAGCCAATGAAGTCATTGGGATTTCATTGCATTTACTATATTTGGTTTTTCATAGACCTCCCACAGTTAGCTATTCTATCTTCTCCACACATCATTCTCCATTACCGGCCCAAAAATTTCTCAACATTTCTTTTCTAAGGTATTTGGCTAGGTGTCTTCCTTCTTAGGGTCTCACATACATATAAAACAATAGGCCTTATAATGGTCTTATATAGCTGAAGTTTAGTCTTTTTCAGTAGTTGTTTGAAGCTGAAAATTCTCTTCAGAGAAGTATCAGGCATTCCCACTCTGTAACTGTACCTTAATTTTTCCCCTTACCAATTTGTTATTGGTAATTAAAGTTCCTAGGTATTTAAACTGTCTAACTTACTGATATTTATGGTCATTAGCTGCTTTGTGAGCTTCTCCAATATCTGCTCATCATCCTACAACCATATATTTGAGTTTCTTCGTGGAGTTTAAGTCCCATTTTTTTCTGGCTGCTCTCTTCAAGTCTCCAGTCATCCTTTGCACTGTATTGCTTCTCTCTCTCCTATGATAACCAGGTCATCAGCATATTCAAAAAATTAATGCAGGCCATTTAAATTCACTCCCATTCTGAGTATTTTGCAGTGATAATACCATTTTTTTCACATAGGCAGAATACTATGGATAATGCCTTAGTACGATATTGCTGTCAAATGGGGCAGAGATTTCATTCCCTATTCATACTCTACTTTTTGAACCACAAACACAGTTGTGCCATCCTGTTAATTTTGTCAGGGATTCTGAATGCTTTCATTATGGCCCAGAAATCATCTCGCAACATTCTATCATATGCATCCTTAAAGTCTATAAAAGGTATGTATGGATTCTGATCATATTCCCATCTTTTCTCAAATAGTTGAGAAATTGAAAATGTATGATCCACAGTGAACCTAATTTTTTGGAATTCACACTCTTTACACAGAAGATAGATTAAGACCTGGTCTACACTAAAAAGTTAGGTTGAAGGAAGCCACCTCAAATCGACCAGTTAATATATGTCTACACCATCGGGTCCTTTACGCTGACCCAAGTCGCCTCTTAGGTCGACCTCTGTAATCCATCTCTGCGAGAGGCGTAACACCTAATTTGTTTTTCATGGGTCGACTACGAGATAGTGCAGACGTAGCGTCGTGTAATTTGACTTAATTGTCCTCCAGGTGGTGTCCTACAATGCTCATCTGTGACCACTCTGGAGATCATTCTTAACTCTATTGCACTGCAGCCACGTACACAGAAAAGAGCCCCTCCCCTGCTAAAGGCCCAGGAATTTTTGATTTCCCATTTCCTGTTCTATCAGCATTGGGAGCATGCCATCTTGAGCATAGCTGATGATGAAGACTACACACCCCAAACGCACTCAAGCCTGGTCTGCACAGGAAGTGGTGGATCTCATCGCTGTGTGGGGAGAAGAGTCTGTGCAGGCAGAGCTCTGATCCAGCAGAAGAAATGCTGACATCTATGCAAAGATCACTCGTGGAATGGGGGAGAAGGGCTACACGAGGGACACACAGCAGTGCTGTATGAAAATGAACTTCGCCAAGCGTATCAGAAGTCAAGGGAGGCAAACAGTCGTTCTGGTGCTGAACCCCACATATGCCGGTTCTACATGCATGCGATTCTCGAGGGTGACCCTACCAGCACGCCCTCAAGCAACATGGACACAGGTGTGTGAGTCTAGGGACAACAAGGAGAATGGGAGACAGGCGAGCAGTGGATCCATTCTCCCCGAGAGCCAGGAAATATTTTTAACCCTGGAGCCCTGTGGGTTGCAGGACATCGTGCTAATGTGCCTTTACTGTGCTCGGCATGGGTCAGCAAGTAGTTTTAAAAGGCTGATAGAGGACTAGGGCCCCACATGAGAGACTCTGCAATTTGGGAGTGAAAACGTTCCCCTCCGCCCTGTTCGTAAACAGCTTTCCGAGGTGCTATAGGGAAGGGCCATTGTTTGACTAGCTACCTCTGCTCCCGACATGAGCCTGCCATAAACTTCATTAAAAGTGCCGTCACTCATGACCCGGGGGAAAGGAGCGGGTGGACTACTCACCATGGCTGGAGCAACAAAACAGCACAGTAACGGTTACAGATTCTGATTATGTTATGGGTTGCAACTAGTGTAATAAGGGTTTGTTGTTTTTTTTAATGAAAACGGCCTTGCTATGAAACATTTTTATTCATGTACAATGGCTCCTTTATTTTTTCCCATGACTGACAGCTGGAAATGTGTCCTTCGGCATGTCATCAACACCTGAAAGCACTTTTGCTGATTAGAAGGAGGGAAAAAAAGAACACGGGAGGACATGTTCACTGAGATAATGAACGTCTCCGGGACAACTGACACAGAGCTGAGAGCGTGGAGGATTTCATTGTCCTAGAAGTTAGACGTGGACACGGAGAGCAGGAAAGCTTCCAATGAGCAAGATCGTGCGGCGTAGGATGAGATGGTTTGAATTATGAGGGACCAAGCAGACATGTTGAGGCATCTGGTTGAACTTCAGGAATAGAAGCAGGAGGGTAGAGTCCCTTTGCAGACCAAGGTGGACAGACAAACAGCATCGCCTGGCGCAGAATCATCCCCCCTTAAGCCTTCCATGAGGCGTGGGCGAAAAGTCCATTATCCCTTTCACTTAACTCAGGAGGAGGGTACAAGGAACAGAAGGTGTCCATTCACAGACCTTTGATGATCTGGAATGCAGTGTTATGTTACAAAGCTGAAAATGTTTCTCCCATTCCAACTTTACAACCCCTTTTCCCCAAGGTTACCTTTTTTTTCTGTTCTTTTTATTTGTTTGTTAAATAAAGTAATTATTAGAGGATTAGAGAAATAAGTGTTCTTTATAGAGCAGAAGCAATGGGCATGGGCGGGGGGTTGACTTTACAGGGACAGTGATACAAGCCAGGTAAAGCTTTGGCAGAGCACAGTGCTGACAAACAGTTCACATTACCTTGACTCATTATTTAAATGGCTTTTCAAAGCTTCGCGGATACGCAACATCCCTTGCTGTGCTGTTCTTATTGCCCTGGTATCTGGCTGCTCAAAAATGGCTGCCATGCGATCTGCCTCAACTGCTCGCCCCTGTGGAAAATTTCCCCCCTTTTTTTCACAGATATTATGGAGCACATAGGCAACCATGGGGATGTTCTCTTCGCTAAGGTCCAACCTTGTTAGTAAACATCTCCAGCGCCCTTTTAAACGACCAAAGGCACATTCAACCACCATTCTGCACTTGCTGAGCCTGTAGTTGAACCGTTTCTTACTGCTGTCCAGACAGCCGGTGTATAGCTTCATGAGCCATAGAGCAAAGGGTAGACTGGGATAACTATAGGCATCTCAACATCATCAGTGTTCACTTTGTGGTCATAAGAACGGCCATAGTGGGTCAGACCAAAGGTCCATCAAGCCCAGTAGCCTGTCCTCTGACAGCATCCAATGGCAGGTGCCCCATAGGGAATGAACAGACAGGTGATCAAGTGATCCATGCCCTGTCACCCAATCCCAGCTTCTGGCAAACAGAGGCTAGGGACACCATTCCTGCCCATACTAGCTAATAGCCACTGATGGACCTATCTTCCATGAATCTATCTAGCTCCCTTTTGAACCCGTTATAGTATTGGCCTTCACAACACCTCTGGCAAGGAGTTCCAGAGGTTCCCAGTGTGTTGCGTGAAAAAATGCTTTCTTGTGTTTGTTTTAAACCTGCTACCTATTAATTTCATTTGGTGGCCTCTTGTTCTTGTATTATGAGAAGGAGTAAATAGCACTTCCTTACTTGTTTTCTCTATACCACTCATGATTTTATAGACCTCTATCATATCCCCCCTTAGTCGCCTCTTTCCCAAGCTGAAAAATCCCAATCTTATTAATCTCTCCTCATACAGAAGCCGTTCTATACCCCAGTCATTTTTGTTGCCCTTTTTCTGAACCTTTTCCAATTCCAATATATCTTTTTTGAGATGGGGCGACCACATCTGCACGCAATATTCAAGGTGTGGGTATACCATGGTTTTATTTAGAGGCAATATGATATTTTCTGTCTTATCTAGCCCTTTCTTGATGATTCCCAACATTCTGTTTGCTTTTTTGACTGCCGCTGCACATTGAGTGGATGATTTCAGAGAATTATCCACAATGACTCCAAGATCTCTTTTTTGAGTGGCAACAGCTGGTCTGGAAAGAAAGTCCTGGATTGCAGCTTTTTGAACAGACCCGAGTTCCTAAAGATGTGTGCGTCATGAACCTTTCCCAACCATCCTACATTGATGTCAGTGAAATGCCCCCTGTGGTCCACCAGCGCTTGCAACACCATTGCAAAGTGTCCCTTTCAGTTTTTGTACTCTTTGGCAAGTTGGGCAGCTGCGTGCTATCTATTGCCCCACCGCAATTAGGGAACCCCATTGTGGCAAAACCATCCACTATGTCCTGCACATTTCCCAGACTCATAACCCTTCGTAGCAGAAGTCGATTAATGGCCCTAGTCACTTGGAGCACAGCAGCTCCCACGGTTGATTTACCTACTCCAAATTGATTCCCCACTGACAGGTAACTGTCTGGCGTTGCAAGCTTCCAAATAGTGATCACCACTTGCTTCTCCACTGTCAGAGCAGCTCCCATTTTTTTGTTGCTGAACTGCAGGGTAGGGGAAAGCTCTCCACAACGTTCCTGGAAGGTGGCCTTCCGCATTCCAAAGTTCTGCAGCCACGGTTCGTCATCCCATACCTTCAAAACGATGCGGTCCCACCAGTCAGTGCATGTTTCATGGGACCAGAAATGGCGCTGAACAGAGTTCAGCTGCTCTGTGACTGCCAGCAGCAACTGTGAATTGTTTTTTTCAATGGCTTGCAGCAAGGCTGCTTGCAGGTTATCGCTATGTTCTGCGCGGCAGACCCCACTTCAGCTCTGGAAATACTGCAGGAAAAGGCATGAGGTGTTTGAGATGCTCACAGCAAGAGTGCACAACTGAGCAGGCTCCATGCTTCTGGGGTTATGGCGTATGCCTGGCGGTTTTAAGGTGCAAAAACCATTGGGTTGTTTGCCGTTGATATGAAGGAGGGAGCACAGTGCATCATGGGATGCTGACTTAATGTTCCCATTCTCCCCTGCAACAATGTTTTGGTCCCATGAGGCATTGCACAAACTTCTCAAAACACTGTGGCAAGTTGCACTTCGGGATAGCTACCAGCGATGCACTGCTTTGTGCATCGATGCAGGCACTGTTAGTGAGGACGCACTCGATCGAGACAATAAGCCTGGTGTGGCCACGCACAATCAACTTAATTAATTTGGAGACTCGAGGTCGAATGACATAAAGTGGACTTAATTTGTAGTGTAGACAAGCCCTAAGTCTATGTAAGAGTATCAAAGATAGGATTTTATAGACCGTAATTAGGAGAAACTTTTCCCTCTTCACGATAGTTTTTTAAATTCCATTTTGTCATCTTTTTTTCAAAATTGGGCATATGATTAGCTGCTTCCATTCCTTTGGAATTTTTCATCCCTCTAGACCAATTACTTTATAAAGATTATAATATTACAAGGGAACTAAATTCATTGGATGGGGGTTGGGGGGAAGAGAGAGGAAATAAGGGAGAGAAGGAAGTGTTTCCTGTTTCCCCACTCTCCTCCCTCCCAAAAGGAAATAGTACTGTTGCCTCAGGGAAGAACATGCCATTCCACTCTTTTGATTGGCTCAGTTCTCACACTAGATGGTCTTTGGTTGTCTTAGATGAGTGAATTCTGCAGACAGGCATGGCAGACTTTAAAGCAATGTTGGTGGCTGCTCTAGCTTATAGTAGCATCCTTGGAGATGCCTATTGGCTGGCTGTGCAACAACACATATTCTCTGTAACACTTGGCATTATACTACCCCCCCATCCTGCCGCAACTCACTCCGTTCACTAGGGAATGCATAGGACTAACAGTGTTCCTGTACTGGGGAATTTTTCCCTGGCCACTTGTAACGCCTATACAGCCCTATTTGTCACTAGTTCAGGGCCAGAGAGTAGTACAGTAGAGTGTCTTATATTGCATACTGTTTAACTTGTGCCAAAATATGTGTTATGGCTTTTGTGGGATGTAGCCTATAGGATAGTGTAAGTTAAGAAAAAATAAGGTGAAGTTAGGTTTTGGGCCTAAGTTAATCTAAGTGTTGCGGAGTATGGGAAATTGAAGTTACTAGTGTGAGATAAGTTGAAAACAACGTGTTATGGGAAGGTAAGAGTTAGCAAGGACGTGACCCAGAGTTGTTTTACCATTATGCTTTGGTTTTAAGTGTCTGGAGCAAGGTTTTTAAAGTATTTTTGAGAATTGTGAATGTTTTTATAAAAATGCTATCTATATTGATAGTATGGGAAGGACATTGGTGCAGATGTTAATTTTAAATAATGGGTAACATAAAGAGCCAAGTGGGAAGGTAGTGAAAATATAATTATGGTAAAGGGCAGTTTAATATCAATTAGTATTATAATGGAGTATAAAAGGAGTAGTTTTGTTAAATTGAAGGAGAGCTCCAATCAAAAGGGTACTGTTAGGTTCCAAAATTATAAGGCTGTACTTCACTCTGTTGTCAGCAACTGATCACCAATTCATGCACCATTTCATTTTTGAGAGAGAGTATAATTGTAGTGTTGTGCAAGTAGCAATTGCATGCCTGTTTAACTAATCATTTTTCTTGTTAATAAAATGTGGTTGTATCATTCATAGTGTTGTCTAGTGGTCCTCTACTAAATACATTTTCTCTAACTGACCTAGGGCCTCAAACCTGAACACTAAGTTGGGTTTTGTTGCACCCTTATCTTCAGCAATTTAATATTATTTGGGAACATTTCAACATACCAGTTACGAAAGGGTTACAGGGAGCCTAACTTTGCATTTCTTTTGCACATTTAAATTATAAAACATAATTAGGTGTATTCACAGTTCTTGTTTAAGTGCAAAATGGTACCAAATTTCTAGAGGATCACACACTGAAATAAATGCAGAGCTTCAGATATATTCCCATTAGGAATCTACTGTGACGGTGTCCCCCCATAAGACTTTATGGGGAGATGCTTATAAATGTATATATGATGGCACATGTAGCATAAAACATATTCCAGTTACATGTAACATATCTCTGTAAAAGTTATGATCTACTGAATCTATTCCTCCTGGTTGTATGCATGTATCATTGTTGTAGTTGAAGTTATGAATATTGGTTATATATTTGCTGGTTTTACACATAGCCTTTGTAAGAGCATGGGATCATGTCTGGAGAAAGGAATGTGCAGGTTGAGAGCCCAATCAAGAAACTCTTGACAGACAAAAAAAGTTGCAGACACCAATCCACATCTGAGCTTGGCCAGGAATGGAGCTGGGCTTGGCTCCTAAGGAACAGAGTGGTGCATGGACATGTCACTTGCCCATGTGACCCCAAAACTCCATTTTGGGAGCTGGATGCTACACAGGGAGTGGGGAGGAGTATCCATCTGGGGAGAAAGTCTATTTAAACCCCTGGGAGACCCCTCCATGTTGTCTTCAACTGGCTAAAGAGAGAGCCCTCCACCCCCCAAGGACACACCTGAAAGAGACTGAACAAAGGACAAAGACAATAGGGGGTGTGAGCGATTGCTGGACCCAGGCTAGGTGGACTATAGCCTATAAAAGGAAGTTTGCTGGAACTGGTGAGGTTTTTATCTGTATTCAGTGTGATTAGACATAGACTTGCGTGTTTTGTTTTATTTTACTTAGAAATTCACTTTGTTCTGTTGGTTACTACTTGGAACCACTTAAATACTACTTTCTGTACTTTCTGTACTTTCTGTACTTTCCCCTTCTCTGGGACCTGTTCTCCAACCCTAACAGTGATACAGATTCAATGCTGGAATACCGTTGTTTTAAAAAAAAAAAAAAAAAAAAAAAATAGGTATTCCAGTGATCTTTGTGAAGGGCCCATTGCTGGTCAGCTTTTACCAAGTAGTAACAGCAAAGCTTTAGGGCAGGGGTCTCAAACACGTGGCCCGCGGAGTTGTTTTCTGTGGCCCGCGAGCTCCCCGCGGCACCCCACACACACACACACACATTTACGTACAGTGGCTCTGATCCAGCGCGCACTGGGGGCAGGGCAGCTCCTGCCTGGCCACCCTGCGTGGCTCCGACAAGCTCCTGGAACCTGGGGGAGGAGGGGCACAGGGGTCTGTGTCACTGTTGCGTCCAGGCACCGCCCCCAGAAGCTCCCATTGGCCGGGAATGGGGAACCACGGCCAATGGGAGCTGCTGGGGGCGGTGCCTGGACGCAACAGTTACACAGACCCCTGTGCCCCTCCTCCCCCAGGTTCCAGGAGCTTGCCGAAGCAGCGCAGGGTAGGGCGGGGCAGGCAGGCAGGGAACCTGCCCCCAGTGCATGCCAGGCCAGAGCCCGCACCCCTCCTGCACCCTGCCCCCCTCCCCTGAGCCCCCTGCCGCACCCCTCTTGCACCCTGACCCTCTGCCCTGAGCCCCCTGCTGCACCCTGACCCCTGCTGTGCCCTGCATCCCTCCTGCACCCCACACCCCAACTCCCTGCCCTGAGCCCCCACCACACCCCACACCCCTCCTGCACCCCCTGGGGACAGGGAGGGGGCAGAGTTGGGGTGGGGATTTTGGGGAAGGGGCGATGCCTCATGGAAGGGGTGGAGTGGGGGTGGGGCCGAGGGCGGCCGGGGGGGTGGGGGTAGGTGTCAGTAATGCGGCCCTCGGGCCAATGTACTAATCCTCATGTAGCCCTCGTGGTCATTGGAGTTTGAGACCCCTGCTTATGGGGATACTTACACTGCTTGATCCTTAAAGCAGATTTTAAATATCCTTTTTCTAGTCAGTCCACTTTTGCTGCAACTTCTCTTCAAGATCCATCTCCTAAAATTTTTATTTCTTCTATCCTTCTGATTTTCGAGCAGAATTATGGTTCTTTCTCCTTTCTGCTGCTGCTTTGCTTACATTCTTGCTTTCACCAGTATTGGAGGAGCAGTGGGTTTGCCTACTCCGTCATGTGAACCAAAATGATGTTATAGGAATTTCCTCTCAGCCCCCCAACTCTGTGCCACCTGGACTAAAAGGAAACCTCTGTTTTGTATTTATAAGAACATAAGAATGGCCATATTAGGTCAGGCCAATGGTCCATCTAGCCCAGTAACCTGTCTTCTGACAGTGGCCAGTGCCAGATGCTTCAGAAGGAATGAACAGAACAGAGCTATTACTCACTGATCGGTCCCACATCATCCAGTCCCAGCTTCTGGCAGTCAGTGGTGTAGGGACACTCCGAGCATGAGGTTGCATCCCTGACCATCTTGGCTAATAGCCATTGATGGACCTGTCTTCCATGAACTTACCTAATTCTTTTTTTGAACTCAGTTATTCTTTTGGCCTTCACAACATCGCCTGACAACAAATTCTAGAGGCTGACTGTGCACTGTATGAGAAAGTACTTCCTTTTGTTTGTTTTAAACCTGCTGCCTATTAATTTCATTGGGTGACCACTGGTTCTTGTGGTATAGGGAAGTGTTATTTACCCCTTCACATTCACTTCTCCACACCATGATTTTATAGACTTATATCATATTCCCCCTTAGTTGTCTCTTTTCTAAGATGAACAGTTCCAGTTTTTTTAATCTCTCTTCTTATGGAAGCAGTTCCATACCTCTAATCATTTTTGTTGCCCTTCTCTGTACCTTTTCCAATTCTAATATATATTTTTGAGATAGGGTGACCCCGAACTGCATGCAGTATTCGAGATGTAACATGGATTTTTTTATATTGGCATTTTTCTGTTTTCTTATATCTACTTCTTTCCTAATGGTTCTTAACATTCTATCAGCTTTTTAGACATTGTACAGAGGTTTTCAGAGAACTATCAGTGATAACTCCAAAATCTCTCTTAGTGGCAACAGCTAATTTAGAACCCATTATTTGTATGTATAGTTGGGATTATTTTTTCCAGTGTGCATTATTTTGCGTTTATCACCATTTGATTTTCATCTGCCATTTTGTTGCCTAGTCACTCAGTTTCGTGAGATCTTATAATATTACCTTTGTAACTCTTCGCAGTCAGCTTTGGAGTTTACTGTCTTGAGTAATTTAATATCATTTGCAAACTGTGCCACCTCACTTTTCACCGCCTTTTCCAGATCATTTATGAATACGTTGAACAGCTAGAGGTCCCAGTACAGATCCTTGTGGGACCCTGCTATTTACATCTTTCCCTAATGAAAATTGACCATTTATTCCTACCTTTTGTTTCCTATCTTTTAATCAGTTCCTGATCCATGAAGACCTTCCTTCTTATCCGATGACTGCTTACTTTGCTTAAGATCCTTGGGTATAGGGCCTTGTCAGAGACTTTCTGAAAGTCCACATACACTGTCAACTGGATCACCCTGGTCCACATGTTTGTTGACACCCTCAAAGAATTTTAATAGATTCTATTAGTAGTTTGAGGGAAAGGTTAAAGTCTCACCTTCACCTATCACCTCTCCCCCTGTCCCAAGGAAAAGGACTATCTACCAGCTTTAATAGTCAGAATTAAAAATCCAGAAGATATGTTCCCTACTTTCTCTCAGATAACTAGGCTAATGATAAGAGAGGTTAACAAAAAAGTAAGAAGTAGAAAGATAAATCTTCCCATTCCTGTCATAGAGACTGTGCAAGGTAGTTTGTAGCAGAGACTACACCTCTGTTTGTTATGGTAGATCTGTCATCCACAAAAGTTTCAGTGGATTTCACTTTGAACATGCCAATTCTAGGTGATTGGCTGTGCTATCTGTAACCACTACTCTAACACCTTTAGAGAAGAGTCAGGGACAAAATCCTGGAATCCTGATAGTGAACATTTCACTGGTTTCTAGCATTTATTTGTGTAACTTTCTGCCATATGGTTGCTGCTACCAGTTATTCTTTTACCTTTAATGGTAGAAGTTTGCACTGTGAATCTTAAGGTCTGGAATTCAAACTATGCTGACTATCTCTGGTGGTTGGAGGAAGGCAGTCATTACAGTTGCCTATGATGGAATTTCTGTTTTTTCAGTTTTCATTTTTAAAAATTTTGGTAATTTAATTAAGTAAAGTCATTAAAAGTATATTGCTCAGGTTGCAGAGTCAAGCACTCAAAAATCAGGAAGTGCCATAATTTCATAATTCCATCAGAATAATTACTATCTGAGTATGTAATTAAAGATTATTTAAATTCAGCCATACATTGGGGCAGATTTAAGGTTGCATGGGCAATCTTAATTTTGGCATTTCCTACCTTTTACATGCTTGACTTTGCAGCGTTAATGTTCTTTCAATATAAACTTGTTTGGAAGAAATCCTATGGAATACATCGAGATACTGCATTTTTTTTAATGTATAAATGAAGTTTTTGACCCAGTTGCTTGCAAAAATAGTAGGTTAATTCCATAAAATAACTTTAAAAATAAATGTGTGTGAGTTTTAAATAGGAATATGGTTTCCAAGGTTATTCTAGGGAAAAGCATCCACAGTAGAAAATGAATTCTGTGTAATGCTTTGTTTCATATCTTCTACTGATATATCTCTTCATTCTCTAAAAAAAGGAAGATGCCTTTAATACTAGTTATTTCCCATTGAGAGCGCACATTTGTCTTTACTGTACTCTTTTTATAATGAATTACCTTAATCAGGGCTCTCTAAAGTTGTGTATAAAGTCTGTTTGTAGTATACTAAAGCACACTAATAAACTTACTGGGTTTAATATTTTTGTGCAGTTTTTATCCATCCTACAGTGGATATTCTCTTGAACAAAAGGCATATAAAATATTATGTTGTGACCTTTCTGAGATCACTAACATTTACAAAGACTTTCTTATTTTACAGGTCAACAGCAAGGACAGGATGGAGGCATGAAAGTACAGCAAGCCACAATAGCTCCTGTAACTGTAGCTGTAGGAGGTATTGCTAATGCAGCAATTGGTGCTGTTAGTCCTGATCAGATCACACAAGTGCAGTTACAACAAGCCCAGCAAGCTTCTGACCAGGAAATACAACCTGGCAAGAGGTTAAGAAGAGTTGCCTGCTCATGTCCTAATTGTAGAGAAGGAGAAGGAAGGTAATATTAGTTTGTCAGTTAAACTTTAGGCATCTTGTGGGGGGCTTATTTTGGGGGCTTTTTTCCTTGTATTACTGTCATGTTTCTAATCATGTCCATAGGAAATCATGCTTGTAAATTTTCTATTCAGAAAGAGGATTATAACCAACTTAATTTTACAATTTCATATTTTTCCTTAGCTGATATTTTAAAATAAAATCACCTAACTGCTTAACTTTTGATCCTGTCAGAGGCAGCAGTGAGCCAGGAAAAAAGAAGCAGCATATCTGCCATATCGAAGGATGTGGAAAAGTTTATGGGAAAACATCTCATCTCCGGGCACACCTTCGTTGGCATACTGGAGAAAGACCATTTGTATGCAACTGGATGTTTTGTGGCAAAAGATTTACACGGAGTGATGAGCTGCAAAGACATAGAAGAACCCACACAGGTTAGTCAACTGTCTATATTCGATAGAGTAATTCCTTTAATGATGGTGACCATTAGTGAACAGTGATTTTAAAGAAAATAGTTATGTAGGCTATCTAAATAATATGTTGAATGTATTATATTTGAAATAATCCAGTGTGTTTTAAAATTTATTTTAAAAAGGTTATAATTTATAGGGATTAATTTTCCCTTGTGCCAGAACTCTGTAGTAAACTAGGATAGAATTTGACTAGTTAAATTAAGTTTCAAGCTGTTTCCCTGCATCTGCATTTGAAAAATATTGAGTTTAGGACATGGTTCACTAGCATGCATTGGCTAAAAGCCTGACCTAAACTTGACCAATTTTCCTAATCAAGACAAAGTCTTGGGGCTTTTTTACACAGGGGTTTAATCCACAGTAACTCTGGTTGGTTTGACGTGAAAATGCCTGCATGCACACAGCACAGCTTGTTAGAATGTAGTAACTCCAAAAACTCTGGAATACTCTTTCAAAGTGTATTATGTTTAATGCAGATTGAGTTAGTGTGGTGCATTGTTCATGTGCTGACAATGCTGCTGTGAACTACTGTAGCAGTCCTCCAACTGGTATCCCACACTGTTTGCGAGCATCCATTACTGATCTGTCTGTTTACTTGTGTGCCCTCCATTGCTCTCAGATCAAGTTGACTGGATGTCCCTCCTGCATTTAAAAACTGTCATGGGGCCAGAATTTGCACATTTGTTCCTGGATTTGAATATATCAGCATTGCTACAATCCAGAAGGCTTACAACATGCCTCCAGCAGTTGCTTAGAGCCGTGCTGAGATGCTAGATCTTATCATTATCTGAGGAGCAAGCTCTTGTGAAATAAAGATGTTTTTGTGGATTTTATCAAGTAGATGTCCATGAGGGGCCACAACCAGGACACCAGCCAGTGCCAGATAAAGAGCAAACAGCTAAGAGGATTTACATTAAAATGAGGGAGCCCAGGAAGAGGTCCAGCCATGGAAATGTAATCTGTTCATTTTTTGAGGATCTGGACAGTATTTGATTAATTACACCACAGCCGAACCCAAATTGGTTGTGGACCCTGCTGCCTCCCCTACAGCCTTTCCCTGAGGACAAGCAGCAAGAGTCGTCAGAGGGGGATCATGAGGAAGGCAGTGAAGAGCTCTCCCCAGAAAGCCAGGATCTCTTTGAGACTCAGGATCTGATTCTGTCCGCGTTGGAAGCAAGGCTATAGTTATGTCAACACTGCATCTGAGAGTGAGCCTTCCAGCCCAGATACAGTAGAACCTCAGAGTTATGAACTGATCAGTCAACCACACACCTCATTTGGAACTGGAAATATGCAATCAGGCAGCAGAGACATAAAGCAAATACTGTACAGTACAGTAGTGTGTTAAATGTAAATTACCAAAAAAATAAAGGGAAAATAAAAAAAAAAAAGATTTGACCAGGTAAAGAAACTGTTTCTGTGCTTGTTTAATTTAAATTAAGTTTGTTAAAAGCAGCATTTTTCTTCTCCATAATAAAGTTTCAAAGCTGCAGACTTTTGAAAGAACAACCATAATATTTTGTTCAGTTACAAACATTTCAGAATTACGAACAACCTCCATTTCCAAGGTGTTCGTAACTCTGAGGTTCTGACTGTACATAGTGGGGCTTGCGCTAGCGCGCTAAAAATAGCTGTGTAGATGATGCAGCTCAGGCTGGAGCCTGGGCTCTGTGTCCGTGGAAGCAGTGTCTACACAGCTATTTTTAGTGCAATAGCACAGGCCCTTTTAGCACGAGTCTGTGGAGCTGGGCTGGGAGGCTCACTCCCAGATGTAGTGTGGACATACCCCATATGGCAGGGGTGGACAAACCATGGCTCATGAGCCACATGCGGCTCTTTTATAGTTAAAGTGCATCTTGCGGAGCCCTTCGCTCCCCATTTCTCCACCTACCAAACTGTTTGGGGGAGCTCGGGGCTTCTTCCCTGCAGCAGGGTGGTGGGGATAGGGGCTCCTGCTCCAACAGGAAGGGAGGTCTTAGGGCTTCAGCCCCGCGGGAGGTGCCTGCCAGAGCTTGGGGCTTCAGTGGGAGCGGGGCTGAAGCCCCAAACCCCAGCAGGTGCGCCCTGTGGGGCAGAAGCCCTAGGCCTATCACCCCACCACAGGGCTGAAGCCCTGAGCCCCAGCAGGCACACCCTGGCTCACGAACTTCTGAAGATTGTCATATGTGGCTCAGAGGGTCAGTAAGTTCTTCTTTGAGTGCTGGTCCCTATGTGGATTCCAAACACGGAAGAGTAGCAAGCAGTGGTCAGCATGGAGGTAGGTGCAAGGGCTCTTGACAAGACCAAGTCTGTAGGACAGCATGACCGACTGCCGCATTTGTCGTTGTAGAGGGGGCAGTGGCATAATGAGTGGAGAAGGTGTCTATGGAAGACCAACTGGCAGCTTGACAAATGTCCTGACACAGAATGCTGGTGAGGAAGGCCAACATGGCAGCATATGCCTGCATGGAGTGGGCTGTGATTCCCAGTGGAAATGGAATGCCAGTTAGCTCATAGCAGGTCGCAATGCAGCGGGAGATCCATTTAGAAGAGCCGGGGGAATGTGCGGAAGCCGCTAGTGCAGTGTAGATAAAAGCACCCCACAGACATTGAGGGAATGGAAAGCATGCTCCATGGGTGAGTCATGAGGTTTGGGGTAGAAGACTGGAAGGTGTATACTTTGGTTGAGGTGGAAGGAAGAAGCCACCTTGGGTAGAAACTTGGGGTGTAGACGTAAAGAGACTGTCCTTATGGAAGACTTTGAACGGTGGGTCTGCCATTATGGCTACAAGTTCACTGATACGGCAAGCAAAAGTGATGGCCACCAAGATGATGACCTTCATGGAGAGGTGAGTGAGGGAGCAGGTAGCGAGGGGCTTTGGTAAGAGTAGAGAGGACCAAGTTGAGATCCCAAAACGGGGTGGACATTTGTACATGAGGAAAAACATTGAGGAGGCCCCTGAGGAATCAGGAGGTCGTTGGGTGAGTAAAGACGGAGAAGCCATCCGTGTGAGGGAGAAAAGCACTGAGCACAGCTAGGTGAACACAAATAAAGCAGTGCGCGAGGCCCGATTGGCGGAGATGGAGAAGGTAGTCCAGGAGAGTAGAAATGGAGGCAGAGTCTGTTGGAATGTGGCAGTGGCGTGCCCAGGCAGTAAAGCGATGCCACTTAGCAGAATAACAGGTGTGAGTGGATTGACGTGTGCTGTTAGTGAGGATGTTGCGGATGGGTGCAGAGCAGGCCTGGTCTACATGTGAGCCCCAACCAAATATCAGGCCATGAAGTGAAGAGGGCGCGGGTTGGGGTGTCGTAGTCAGCTGTGGTCTTGCGTCAGGAGATCTGGGATGGTGGGGAGGAGGATCTGGGGGCGACCAGAGAGGTGGAGGAGATTGGTGTTCCAGTACTGGCAAGGTCAGGAGGGAGCTACGAGAATTACTGGAGGTTCTTAGAGATGTGTGGTCCCTATCTGGATTCCAGTCCCGCCCTCCTTCCCCTCTGCTCCGGGCTTTTCTGTTGCTGAGTAAGAGAGAACTGGAGCGGCGTTGACCTGTGCAGCCTCTTAAAGCCTCAGATGTGCTATGTGGCCGATGCATGATGAACACGCAGATCAACGGACACTACTGTGAATAGTTCCAACACATGGTGCCATATGCGCATTGCGATTGGAATCCAGATAGGCACCACACATCTCAAAGAACCTCCAGTTACAGTACGTAACCTTCTCTTTGGCCACCCCCCTATATGGCATCATTAACCACAGCAGCAGAAGATAAGATAGCTCTTCCAGGATAATCAGAGCAATCTCTACACCATTAATATAGGCCCAATGGCCGGTGATGGGATGTTAGAAGTTACTACAGAGAACTTTGTCCTGGGTGTCTGGCTGGTGAGTCTTCCCCACATGCTCAGGGTTCAGCTGATCACCATATTTGGGGTCGGGAAGGAATTTTCCTCCCGGATAGATTGGCAGAGGCCCTGGAGGTTTTTCGTCTTCCTCTGCAGCATGGGGCACGGGTCACTTGCTGGAGGATTCTCTGCATCTTGAAGTCTTTAAACCATGATTTGAGGACTTCAATAGCTGAGACATAGGTGAAAGGATTATTGTAGGAGTGGGTGAGTGAGATTCTGTGGCCTGCATTGTGCAGGAGGTCAGACTAGATGATCATAATGGTCCCTTCTGACCTTAAAGTCTATGACAGGCCTGCACAACTCGTAAAGCAGCGAGGGCCATATTACTCCAGAGAAAATAGCTGAGGGCCAAAACCCCCCCGGCCCCGCGAAAACAACCCCCCCCAGCGCCGCCTGCCCCGTGGAAACAACCCCTCTTTCCCCAGCGCTGGGGTGTGGAAGCCTGTAGAGGGGGAAAGAAACAGCACGCATAGGGTGACCAGATCACAGCAGTAAAATAGGACCCGCCCCCTCCCTGCTCGGCCCCAACATCACACCCCTCTTCACCTCCCCAGGGGTCACTATATTACTGCACACAACAGTCAATCAATGCAGTTGTAGATAAATCTCTGCATTATGCATTTTTGTATAACTTTTATATAACTTTGTATTGAACCTTGGTAATATGTTATAGCAGGCCCCTAAGGTAGTATAATTAAGGTAAAAGAAAAATGTCTTTTTGCTAGAAGTAGAAGATCTTCCCCCCCACTTTGTATTCAGTTGCCCTGTTGAATGAATGAGGTGTGAATGAGGAAGGGGTGGAAGGCAGCACCTCCAGACAGCTGCAACCCATTGGCTTGCCCTGCCTCACCGCTTGCCTACTCACCCCCCGCGGGCCGCACAGTGAGCCCACGGGCCACATGCGGCCCCTGGGCCGCATGTTGTGCAGGCCTGGTCTATGAGTCTGTAATGCTCATAGTGATCCTGGCAGCAAACTGTCTTTGATTCATTTAGGTAAATCCAGCTGAGTTCCAAAAGAGCCTAGCCTCATGGACCTTTCCAAATCACCCTCCTTTTAGGTTTATAAACCTGCCTCGGTGGTCAACCAGCCCTTGGAGCACCATGGATAAGGCTGCAAGTCTGTCACAGAGGTTGTGGAAATCACGGATTCCATGGCCGTCCACAACCTCCGTGATTTCCGCGGCTGGCTGACCCCAGGCCCTCCTGAGCAGCTGGCTAGAGCAGCCCCAGAGCCAGCCGGTCAGGCAGCCACGCAACCAGCCCCACAGCCACTGCTGAAGCAGCCCCGGAGCCAGCCGCTCAGGCTGTCCCAGGGTCAGGCAGCCTGAGCAGCAGCAGTCCCATGGGGCCACCCCGGAGGCAGCCAGAGCAGCAGCTCCAGAGGCAGTCAGCCCCCGCTTCCAGAGCAGGGGCTAGCCATTGGCTCCCAGGGTCCCCCAGAGGAGCAGTGCCCCAGAGCAGCAGAACCGTAGGATCAGCTAAGGTTTAGTCAAGGGTGTTTATAGTAAAAGTCATAGACAGGTCACTGGCAGTGAATTTTTGTTTATTGTCCGTGACCTGTCCATGACTTTTGCTCAAAATACCTGTGATTACATGTTATACTTAACCATGGAGAATTACCCCTAGCTGATTATAAACTCCGAACCTTGTGTGGGAGGCACAATACAGTTTGGAAACCCCATGCACGCAAAGCCATCAGTAATTTTGTGAGCATTACCAAGGCTTATAACCCTGTACAACAGTACCTTTTGCATGGCATCACACACTTGCATGACAGTGGCTCCAGCAGTCAGTCTCCCTATGCAGAACTGGTTGGCTATGAACTGGTAACATTCAGGGGTTGACTGCTTCCAGATGGCAGAGGTGACCTGCTTCTTGATAGGTAGAAAGTGCTGCATGTTGGTATGCTGCCGCTGTAGCTCCAGGGCTAGTTCAGCACTTATCTCAAAAAAGGTCCACGTCACCATCCTGAAATTCTTTCACCATGTTTGGTCATCCCAGGTCTGCAAATTGATCCTTCCTCTCCCCCCCCCAAATAGATGCTGGTTTCTCAAGCCCACAAGTGGCATTGCCCTGAGTGAAGTTGCTCCAGGAGCGGTGCCTGTAATAGCAGTTGCTGGTGTAGTTCTCATCTTCGTCTTTGTCTTCCTAATCCTCCTTCCTCTGCTGCAGCTGCTGCTGGAGGAGCCTCTACTGCTGTCGTGGTTGCCAGTATAGTGGCCAACGTGGATCATTGTTCGGTCCATGCTGGCCAACAGCAATTTGAAAATGGTGCTCACGCTCCCAGAAATAGAGGAAATATGGGATGGAGAGCGCAGAATCATGGGTTTTTATTTTAATTTGACTCCAAGACCTTTAATTCTATTGGCTTCCACTATGCATTCCACTGAGCAGCAAAAAAAACCTCAAAATGGACAGTGCTCAGCAGTGAAGCCAAGGACCATGGGATATACCCTCTGAGAATGCCACGTGCTTAGTATGCAGCAAGTCTCCACCATGTGTCCTGCAGATAGAGAGCACAGGTGTCCTGTGTGCATGCTATTAGTGTGACTTGTATATTGCACGTTAACTCACTGCAGATTCAAACCCCAGCCATTAGTCTTGTAGGATTGTTTGGTAACACTGGTCTACAATTTTTGAGAAGTCGTCTGCTTCAGAGATAAAATGTGCTATTTAGTATGTATTTTGATGTGCTGAATTCAAATATGACAATTAAAACAACCGATTGGCTACTGTTTCTAAGATATATAAGTTTTTACATTTTATGTCTATGTATATTGTATAGATAGTAGAGTTTTAATCATAAATTGTAAACCTAGGTCTTTTCATGTGTTTATGGTTGCTTTACATGATACTATTTCACCTGTCCTGTTTATGTAACACTTTAAAAATCAGCAAAGGGGTTATATAAATACAATTTATTATGAAACAAAAGGCAAAAAACTATTATGTACATAGTTTAGTCCTATTCAGTGTCTACTTGGCACTTCTTGGCTTGTCTCTTGTATTCATTACATGGAGCATCTTTTGTCACTGTCCAGCAATAGTCTGCAAGCATTGATGGGCTCCATTTGCCCTGATAGTGTTTCTCCATTGTTGCAATGTCCTGGTGAAATTGCTCGCCGTGCTCGTCGCTCACTGCTCCGCAGTTTGGTGGAAAAAAATCTAGATGAGAGTGCAAAAAATGTATCTTTAGTGACATGTTGCAACCAAGGCTTTTGTATGCCTTGAGGAGGTTTTCCACCAACAACCTGTAGTTGTCTGCCTTGTTGTTTCCGAGAAAATTGATTGCCACTAACTGAAAGGCTTTCCATGCCTTTTTTCCCTTGCCACGCAGTGCATGGTCAAATGCATCATCTCGAAGAAGTTCACGAATCTCAGGACCAACAAAGACACCTTCCTTTATCTTAGCTTCACTTAACCTTGGAAATTTTCCACGGCGGTACTTGAAAGCTGCTTGTGTTTTGTCAATGGCCTTGACAAAGTTCTTCACCAGACCCAGCTTGATGTGTAAGGGTGGTAACAAAATCTTCCTTGATTCAACAAGTGGTGGATGCTGAACACTTTTCCTCCCAGGCTCCAATGACTGTCGGAGTGGCCAATCTTTCTTGATGTAGTGGGAATCTCTTGCACAACTATCCCATTCGCAGAGAAAACAGCAGTACTTTGTGTATCCAGTCTGCAGACCAAGCAAGAGAGCAACAACCTTCAAATCGCCATAAAGCTGCCATTGATGTTGGTCATAGTTTATGCACCTCAAAAGTTGTTTCATGTTGTCATAGGTGTCCTTCATATGGACTGCATGACCAACTGGAATTGATGGCAAAACATTGCCATTATGCAGTAAAACAGCTTTAAGACTCGTCTTCGATGAATCAATGAACAGTCTCCACTCATCTGGATCGTGAACGATGTTGAGGGCTGCCATCACACCATGGATGTTGTTGCAGGCTACAAGATCACCTTCCATGAAGAAGAATGGGACAAGATCCTTTTGACGGTCACGGAACATGGAAACCCTAACATCACCTGCCAGGAGATTGCACTGCTGTAGTCTGGAGCCCAAAAGCTCTGCCTTACTCTTTGGGTAGTTCCAAATCCCTGACAAGGTCATTCAGTTCACCTTGTGTTATGAGGTGTGGTTCAGAGGAGGAGGATGGGAGAAAATGTGGGTCCTGTGACACTGATGGTTCAGGACCAGAAGTTTCATCCTCTTCCTCTTCCTCGTCTGACTCAAGTGAGAATGATTCCGGTGCATCAGGAACCGGCAGTCCTTCTCCGTGGGGTACTGGGCGTATAGCTGATGGAATGTTTGCATAATGCTCAGTCCACTTTTTCTTCTTTGACACACCTTTCCCAACTGGAGGCACCATGCAGAAGTAACAATTGCTGGTATGATCTGTTGGCTCTCTCCAAATCATTGGCACTGCAAAAGGCATAGATTTCCTTTTCCTGTTCAACCACTGGCGAAGATTTGTTGCACAAGTGTTGCAGCATATGTGTGGGGCCCACCTCTTGTCCTGAGCTCCAATTTTGCAGCCAAAAGAAAGGTGATAGGCTTTCTTAACTATAGTGGTTATACTGCGCTTTTGTGATGCAAAAGTCACTTCACCACAAACATAGCAGAAGTTATCTGCACTGTTCACACAAGTACGAGGCATCTCTGCTCACTTTGGCTAAACAGAAATGTGTCCCTTTGCAAAATCAAACACTGACAAGAGAGCATGACACTGTACGATTTCTAGAGCTGAGATAGGGCAATTTGTTCAGCAGAGTGATGTAAGCTTCGTTATGATTGCATCATCCATGACTTCTAGGAATAACATGATGCAATTCATATCATGTATGACGCAATACCAGCTTCAGATTGCATCATTCATTGTTTTGCCTAAAAAGCAAGTACTGTCCAAACCCAGTCATAGATTTATTCATAGATCCAGTCAAAGATGTATTTTAGTCATTTCTGGTTTAAATTGAGATCCCTTCCCTTTATAACTCACTTATCCTCCGCCATTCCCAAGTCAAGGGTCGTATATACTGACCCAATAGCATGTCTTGAAAACTAGAGCCAATCAACAATTTTAAGCATCATTTTCGTTCTCAGTGACCCAGAATTAGTAAAGTTTGACTACATTTATTTCAGAAGCATTTTGGCTGTAGAGCAGTGAATCAGTGGAGCTACTTACTCACATGGAATTGTTTTTAACTTCAAGAAGAATTAATTAGTCCCCTTTTTGAATTTGATCCACCTCGAAAGAGTTTTCAACATATCTCAGGTTCTAGTCTACCCTTCCCTGGAGAGGATTGGTAAGTTTTCTTAGGAGCTCAGGTTGGCAAGACATATGCTTGTCCATCTAATGAATATTCTAGATGCTAGGTAACATGTCAATCATCATATAACTCGTCTCATGGGCCAGGAAACACACCATCCCTTACTTCACCAACATCTGGCTCAGAAGACCCCATGCAAAGAAGATCTGCAGGCCAGCACCATTCTAGCTGGCCATCCAGCACTCCAAAGGAACTTCTCTTCAGAGGGATGGCTGTCCTCAATCCTCAGGGGACAAATCCTTGGAGTATGGAAGCTACCTGGATCCCCTCTTAGCAGTTCTTATTAAGTATTTTAGTCATGTTCTCCTTCTATCCACTGCTAGGTTCTAAGTTTATGAAAGAGAATTCTTATTGAGAATCTAAAATTCAGACCCTGCACTGAATAATCACAGCAGAGGAAATATAGGCTGCAAGTATATCTATTGAAAGCATTTAAAAAGGAAAGCGTAGTTTATTCAATGGGTCTGGAAATCAGACATTTAGGGAAGATAAGGTTGTATCTATTTTGCAAATTTAGATACATCCAAACACTTTTAAAATGTTTTTGAATTGGGAAAAAGGCTTGTTTGAATGATTAAATACCTTTAAATATCTATTTCACTGACATTTTTGTTTGTTTTTGTTTTAAATTAGGTGAAAAAAGATTTGAGTGCCCCGAATGTTCTAAGAGGTTTATGCGGAGTGACCATCTCTCCAAACATGTCAAAACTCATCAGAACAAGAAAGGTGGTGGAACAGCCCTTGCTATTGTTACTTCAGGAGAACTGGACTCTTCAGTTACTGAGGTTCTTGGCTCTCCAAGAATTGTCACAGTTGCAGCCATTTCTCAAGATTCAAACCCAGCAACCCCTAATGTTTCAACAAACATGGAAGAATTCTGAAAGGATCATTTATACAGACACCTAGTGCTGCACTTAAGTTTACATACCTTTCATGATATGGAAGTGGGCTGGTAAAGTGGATTACAGAGCAGGAAATCATGTTTTCAGTCTTGACTTCTGTAAGTATTCCAAGTTGGAGGGTCAGCATGAGAAGTGTACACTGGTGCAACGACAAATTTTCAAAAATACAAACAGCGCAAATTGACATCCTGGATAAACAGTTGGGGGAACACTGCTTCCATACTGTACTTTTTTAGTTATGTGGCTCTATATTATATAATTGTTTTAAATGAAAATTTCCCCTCTCTTTTAGCATTTGTGTGTTGTTGTGTTTGTAAAATCAGACAATATCAATATGACAGGGTGGATCTTGGCTAGGAGTGTTGTCATTTGGAGGTACTTTGTTTATAATCTGAATCTGTAATATTTTAATGGGAACTTCTTTTCCCATAAGGCACAACAAAAATGCATAAGAATTGAGTGGTAATTATTTCTTTGCTCAGTTCTGTGGAATATGTAAATTGATTTTGGCCGTCTTTTCTCACGTTTAGAAATTATTCAAAAAGCAGTTGAATATACATGCTGCAAAGCAGATCTGAGATGCAGCTCAGATAATTTTGACCACTACATTATAGTAGTGTGTATAAATGACAATCACGGAACTCAGATTTCTCTCTTTCTTTGGAGAGTTAAGAGATATTTAGATTTAATGTATACATTAGAAAAAATTAAACTACAGAAATATATTAACATAAGATTTTACAGAATTAATATCTTTATGTAGGATAATAATAAAATATGGCAACTTGTGTGTTTAAGTTTTGATATTCCAGTTCATTACATTTTAAGGCACCAGGAATCTATTTGTTAACTTGAGTCACAAAACTCATACTTTTGAATATTTAAATTTTATGGGACTACTTGGACATTAATTGGACAACTGAATTGTTTAATGAGTGTTGTAACTCATTCTCCAGTTCTGTTCTGTAAATATAAATTATTATATTATGGTGAAGGTGAAGAATTCTTTATACTTTGACTAAATAGCCAAAGAAAAGGACAAATTATGACATTTTAACGACAAAAAAGGTAATTGTAAATTAATGTATTTTTTCTTTCTCTCCCTCTAAATAGTAATCATCTTATTTTCTTTCCAGTTGTAAGTGCATAGGCTGGTAAGGAATATCCACCACCCATTTTCTTATATGATCAATAATTTTGAGCCTCCAGCCACAAGAGAAACGAGGCAAAAAAAGGAATAAAGATATCTTTTTTTCATATAGCAATTGATTAAAAAGGTTTGATTATATTTCCAATATCTATTAACTTAATAGAACTTAATTGTTGGAGAAATAAAACAACTGAACATTTTTTTATGTAAAAACTCCAGTGCATACATGGAGGAAAGATGGCCAAATATTTCACACTCAGGATTTTGAATTATTTCCCATAGGCATAAATGGAATGTTTTACAAATTTAGCCATTTGGTATCTCATGACAGTCCATTTTTTTAAATTTATACATCAAAATATTTTTGTGATAAAAAAGGGAGTGCAGTGCAAGGATTACTCTTTTTCCTGCAGGTTAAAGATGAACAGTTTATTTGGGAAATGTTTGTATGAGACACATAACAGATATCTTGTGCATTCCCTCAGAAAACATACTTCTCATATTAATACATTATCAATCTTGTGATGTTTCATGTATTTTTGAAGAAAGAAATACCAATCATTGTTTACACTGTGTACACTTTAGGCCAGCCCTTTGTAGCGAAATATAAAGCTGAAGGTCTTTTTATACTTTCAGTTTACATTAAAAGCTTTGAGATTAAAGGAAAAACAATTTTACACTGTGGTTATAGATTTCAAGTTTCTTAAAGCTTTTGTAGACTTGTAACAAAGTCTTTAAATTTTAGTTGGGTTTTGTACATTCTTTTGTATATTTTATTTAAAGTACTCTCAGCTGATGTGTCTGGATTTAAAACATCAGAATCAATTAGATTACTACATTTAATACAAATGAACATTAGGTAGTGCTAATTGTTAATTTTGTTATATGAGAACTGAAACATCAAATATATATTTTATCATTATGCTTCACAATCAGTGCTATAAATTTCTTTATGCAAAGAAAAACTTTCCTAATGTTATAATCATGTTTCTTAGAAGTTAACAGTTTTTATAAACTGAAGGTATGAGCATTCTGCACAGCCATTTCATATTTTTTCATGCATACTTATGTATGCAGATAAGAAACTGAAGTCATTTTTAATCTACAATGAGTCCCTATTACAAATGTATCAAAATCTAAATCTGGTTGGCTTCAAAGTATCTAAAGTACATTCACTTATGTTAGCAGGTGCACATTTTACCTTAGAAACATTTTGACAGTCTGTTCTGCATACCATTCTGAGTCCACTTTTCTGTCTTAGAAGGATCGTAAATTTCAATGTCCTTTATTTGACTCAGTGGGATATAGCTGTTGTAAGTAATAAGGCACAGATGTGCAGTAGTATCTTGTTTAATGGCATTTCACTGTTCATTCCCTTTGCCACTGTTATAAAATTTTGCTTTATTGTAATTATCAGTGCAAAGTGTATTTATCATGGTAGAACTCCAGTGTTAGAATAGTTTTTTTCTTACAATATACATTCTTTGGTTAGTTTTGTGTATGTGTTGCCGATTACATTAGAAATTGGTGTTAAGTCATTATTTATCACACTCTTTCACGAGAGCAGTAATAAAAGTGTGTAATTTAGGAGAAAAAGTTAATTTGTCAAACTTAGGTAAGCATGATGTTTAGGTCCTATTTTTCAATTTTATAACTGTTTTATTGCAACAATATTTGTATTTAAGTCTTCATTTTAATGCCTTGTGGTGTTTTTTAATGCATGTCACTGAATTGTCATCCCGCATAAATTGATGTGCAGCATAGGGTATTAAATCTACATAATGATTTTGAAACAGAGAAATAGTTGATGGTAAAAATGTAAATGTTTTGCAAAAATTCCTTATAAAAAAGTTTTGTAGTAATATTTCACTTGTAAATTGTTTTCTAAAAAAAATAGAAAAATGGGGAAAAAAAAGAGAGAGCGAGAGAAATAAAACCAGATTTCCCACATTCTAGAATTTAGAACTGAATTCTGCCAGCAAAGCCTCTAAGGCATTAATTTGACATTTTTATATTGCTGATTTTTTTTGGTAGATTTAGAACTAAAATTATGTACAAGTTGTTGCCTGCAATAACAATTTTGCAAGTAACCTATTAAAATTCCCTTGAGTTAAAAATGTTTCTTCATTTAATTACTTATAATATGAAGCAGTAATAAATTATGTTTGAATGATCTGCTCATCAAGAAGAACAGTAGAAAGCAAATGCTTCTCAATGGAGAAGCATTGGCAGCGGCCTCTGGATTTGTGTAATTAAGACCTGTACTTGTTGGTCTGCGTTCCCCAACTGGCAGACTCCCAGCAGGGAATTAAAAAAGCAGATTTCAGCTCAGTGTGAATTTTGTCATGCTTGTTCAGCTATTGGGAGCGGAAGTTATAGTTATGCCTGAACACATTCATTTTTATTAAAGAATGTTACAAGAGGTGACTGAAAAATTGAGAATTGCAATTTTTTAAAAAGAGACAACAGATGATAAAACCAAAATGTCTCAGTTGTGTTTCAGATTAGAAATGAATAAAACAAAGGTTTTATCCGTAAGAAGGATGAAGGTACTCACTTGAGTACTCAAAATATTATGCTGGATTTTACTTAGTTTCAGTGATATTGATGGATTTGTGCTGCTGGAAAACAAAGTAACAATATTTTGCACTTTTGTAATGCCTTCTACCTATAAAACTTAAAACATTTTATAATGAAACCTCCCAGAATTCCTGTGATGGACATACATAGTATTATGCCCCCTTTACCGAAGAAGAAACAGGTACAAGGAAATTGATTGACTTGGTTGGTGTTTCACACAAAATCTGGCATAGATGGGAACAGGGTGGATTTGATTTAAATCAATTTGATTTAAATCATGATTTAAATCACTAGTCAGGAAGACTCGATTTAATCATGGATGTCTACATAAAAGTGCATTCTTGTTGGTTGTTATAACCTTAATACATATTCTTCACAACTCATAGATGTAGGTTTCATTTTTAGAAGGTACACAATATAGATTTTTAAAGTGATTTATTTTGAAAACTTTTCAGATTAGTTTTGCAGCTATATCAGAAAATGAATGATTGCTTGGTTATTTCATTTACCAGAGGTAATTGAAGCAGATATTTATGAAGTCATTGTGAGATGAACTATCTCTAATTCAACAGGTTAATCATTAATATTTGGAAGATTTTCTTGCCATGCTGTATTAGGAGGAAAACATCACCAGACTTTAAATTGTTTTATTTAACTAAAACAACAATGTTATGTATTCTTGATTTTTTTTCTTCAACAGCAAACATAATATTTTTACAAAATAAGCATATGAATTTTTGAATTTAGTTAAACATTCAAGTTTTTTAAAATCAGGTTTGTTTTTGTTAAAATTGTTTTTAACTAAAATAGTTAAATGAAATTTAAAAAAACAAAAATTAAATAAACTATGTCAGCCAGATCAACACGAGAAACTTAAAATATTGGCTTCTGCAACTAACTCAGTCGTCTTCACCTTCATTTTCCTGTTTGTTCAAAATCTGGAAAAGAAAAACAAGCTTTCCTGCTTTTTCAGGTCCCAAATGATTTCTCAATTTGGAATGAATTAGTCCAAAGGATGAAAATACACTTTCTACACTGGCAGAAGAAGCTACTGCTGTTAAAAGTGAGATTATCACTTCAACAGTCTCTGAATCCAAGTGCTTAAGTGACTTCCACCAGTTCAGTAGTGTGACTTTCTTTAAAACATCATCAGCAAACATATATTTCTTGAATGGTTCACCCTTAGATCCGAAGTTTATTATAGTTGGTATTATGGAGGGATGATTGCTGGATGTCCATGTCATAGCCAACTCCTCTTCTTCAGTAGTTAAGGTTTGACCCTGATACCAAGTATTGAGAATATTTTCCAGAAAATGATCTGGATATAGTGCTTGTCCCATTCATTATTTTAATGTTTGTAATTTAACTCTGTCATTGCATATTTCTCTTTTTAAGATCTCACTCAGTTTCTTCCAAATTTAAACAGTGTCAGCAATAAAACAGCTATTTCCCTGAATTTTGTTCAAGACTACAGAAATTGGCTTTAGGGTACTCAGCATGTGTTCAACATTTCTCTTAAGCCCAACGTTGAGAACTTTGGCTGTGACAGTGCCATCTATTTTTTCACGATTTTGTTCACAAGCTCTCATCAGATTAGGCCAGTTCTTGATATAGTGCTCAAAACAGTCCACCACTGAGTTCCATTGCACGTCTTGTGGGATAGTTAGTTTGGTTCCTCCCACTTTTTTCAGAGCAGCTGTTGCAAAGTGGTTGTTATGGAAGTATTTTGCAATTTCAACAACATTAGCCTTTATTTCTGGAACACTGAAGTCTTTGGCTAGGAGGTGCATCAAATGAGCACTGCAATTGTATGTTATTAGCTTGGGACTCTCTTCTAAATTTCTTCTCATCTTGGATACATTTGCAGCATTGTCTGTGACCAAGCTGCGTACTAGACATTTGAATTTTTTTTCACAGTTCATTATAGCTTTTTCTGCTACTTCTTGAAAGTATTCTGCTGTGTGTGCATTTCCTGATGTATCAATTGTTTCTGTAAGGAAGACATTCCCTTCTTCTGTTGTCACACAAGCACATACAACAGGATCATTGTGGACATTGCTACACCCATCAAGACTCAGGTTAACAATTTCACCCTCTAGACCTTTTGCACACTGCTCAGTTTCTCTTTCATACACTTTATCCAGCAATTTGCCTGCGACATCTGCTCTGTTGCCTGCGACATCTGCATCTGTATCCTGGTCTTAATGACTGAACCATGTTAATGAAGTGTGGGTTCTCAATCATACGAAAAGGAGAGTTTGTTGCATAAACAACGGGCAATTTTTTCATCAATTACCTCTTTTTGTAATCTGCTGGTTCTTATCGCTAACTTATCTATGGTTGTTTCTGAATGATGGAGTTTTTTTTTTCTTTTTGCTACAGGTATGCTACAGGCTATGTGACATACGTGATGGGACTGAAACACTATCATTGGTGGATAACTCTGAAACTATAGAAAATGATGGTGATCTTGAAGGCAGATAGTCTTCAAAATCCTGTATGTTGAGGATGGATTCTCCTAAACAACGCAGTTATTTAATTATTATTACCATACTGCTCATTTAGTATTACTCATTGCAGTCACTGACAGTACTACGTTAAAGGCAAAATTGTAAAAGGAAGATCTGCCTATTTCAGCTATTTATTTTTTACACAACTGCATCTAAAATGATAGTACTGTAGAGTAACAACTATGTGTTTTGCTCAAACATGAGAATTCAAGAATAGTCCAGAAGGAAGAGAGGCAGTCCTTAAGAAAGAAGTATGAAATGAAAAAGTTTACCAACCTGAAGATCCTGGATGTTCAGACATGTTCCTTTCATCATCTTCAGCGCAGCTTCCCCCTGAGAAGGAACACTTCTTGTGATGTTGTTTCAGCCGGGCAACCGGGCCTTGCATTTCTTTGTTGCACTGCTTGAATTTTGCACACATACTGTCTTACCCACAAGTAGAGGAACTTCATTAAAATATTCCCAAACTAGGTCTCTTTTACGGCCTGCTGCCATTATCGGTTTTTCCTTCTAGTCAGAGAATGGTATGGTAGATCTCAAATCAATGAAGGCTACACTCAGAAAGACCTCAAGACTTCTGGAATATGCTGCTCAAACAGTTTCACTTTTGTTTCTACTGCCTGTCCCTCCATTCTCACATTTATCTCCAGACTTCTTCTCCTCGTCCAGATCTATTCTGCCCCCAACAATCTTCTATTCATTGAACTTTTTGAAACGTTGCACCTTTAGAGAGAGGTAAGGGATTGACTCTACACAAATTTGCAGAGGGACAATAGGGTTGAGATCAGTTATTTCTCACCTTTATTTATTTATTTATTTATTTTATTTTAAAACATTTTTGCTGTTAACAAGCATGTTATCTCTGGAGACACAAATCCAGAGTTTGAGAACTTCAAAACTAGGCATCTCTGATGGTATCTTCTAGGCTGAGCACTGAGTTCCATTGGGTAGATTGAAAGATTAACCTAAATAATCTATACAGAAGCCCCTGGAATTCCATAGATTGGGTCCCTAATCCATAAACTATTGAAACTCATTTACAAAACTTCTTAAACATTACATGAATATATTGTCTCATGCTACAGAATTAAAATTTATAATTCCTATTACATTATAGCTCAAAGATATCTCATCATTTATCTTAATTAAAACTATCTTTAGATAGGTTTTTCCCTCAAAAAGCATTTTATCAAAAAAATTGATTTAAATTAAAAAAAATCTGATTTTTTTTTTAAAATCATTGATTTTTATCCACCCTGGATGGGAACAGAATCTAAATTCCCGAATCCTAGTCTTGATTTAAGACAACCATCCTTCTCCTCTAATACAGACCTAGAATCTATGAGCTTCATTTTATCTACATGTTTGATGAGATGTGTTTAATTTTAAGTCTCATTAACTTCTATTTGAGTAGAATGATAGCTAATATTAAAGCTTTCAGCTGTAGCCAAAGTCTAACAGAATTTGAATTAAGATCTAGTTTCATGTAACCTATTACTAAGTCTATATTGCAAAATATTTTTTAAAAGACATTTTACAGGGGCACGGGGATTCCTGTTTTTAGCCGTTTACTGCTGCTGAATGTTTTAAATTGTTTCTTAAATTGTTGAGAAGAGAGAAATCCCCCACTTTGCATCCATCACTGTAGTGCAATATCAGAAAATGTGACACAAAACTTAAGCCAATTTGGAGACTAAGGATAAATATTCAAACTTTCATTCTGTCCCCTTTATGTATGTGCCTTAAAATGTGGCCTTTCTATCATCTACTTTTTGTCAAATGTAAAATGTAATTCCAAATGGAATTTCTTAGACAAGCTTAGATACAATAGTAATAAAATAATATATTGTACATACAGTATATACATTGATATACTTTTGTGAAATGGATACAGTGCAGGTAGGCTAGTAACAACGTTTTATATCCAGTTAAGTGGCAAAATACAATATTAGAATTTTTCTGTAAAGACCGTGGATCAGTTCCGTACCCCCCGCTTCCACACCCCAGCTACTTCGCACCTTTCTAAAAACCCTAGTAATTCCATTAGAGTAAGGGGAATCCTCAGGTGGCATAGTAGGCCCAATATCATTTTGCCCCACCCCTGTTGTCTCAGGAGAGAGGGGTATGTTAGGAGTTTGCTGAGGAAAATGAGATGTGTCTAGAGCAGTGTTTCTCAAATGCAGCCACCATGGTCGCATGCAGCCACCAGGGGCTTTTCTTGCGGCCACAGCCTCCTAGGCAGTAGCTGGGAGAGGGGGGCAAGCTTTGGCCCCTGCCCCAGGCCACCAGCAAAAGTTGGACCCTACCCTACTCTGGGGCCACAAATTCCAGATGAGTAGGCAGCCAGTGAGTCCCCCACCTTCCCGGGAGTGGTGAGGCTCAGGCTTCAGCCTTGGAGTGGCGGGCTCTGGTCATGGGGCATCAGTCTTCAGCACTGGACCCCGGCCATAGATGCTGGCCCTCGGTTTACCACCCCCCTATATTGCCCCTGGCCCCTGCTTCCTCCCCAGCCCCCCACCCATTCCCCCCATCGCCACTGGCCCCCACCATCTCCCTATCCACCTCCCCATCCAGGGCTCAATTTGTTCCCTGGCTCGCCAGGGCTGAATAAGTCTGCTGTTAAAATTGATATGTGTATGTTCGTTAATATCACTTTTCACAGCCTCCCAGCTAGCTAGTAAGTCTGCTGTGAAAAGTGATATTAATAAACATACAATTACTTTTCACAGCAGCAGACTTAGGAGCTAGCAAGTCTTAAAAATACAGGCAACCAAAAAGTAATAGAAACAACAACAACAAAGACAAGAATGTGCAAAGCACCTTATTTGTGTTTCTATTCTGTTTAGGTCCAGTAAAGAATAGCGACAACTATACATTATTATTATTATTGAGGCTGCAAAAAAACTTCTACATAAATAAATTACAATGTTTTAGACATGTATATGTGCATATTTATCCACCTTCCCCCCCCTGCTCCCCCTCCCCCCAAGTTAATTAAGTGTTTTAGGAAAAATTGTCAGAGTGGCCACCAGCAAGAGTTGGTGGCCGCACTCTGAGGCCACCAAAATTTTTGTTGTGAGAACCCTTGGTCTAGAGTACTGCTGAGCTACAGCAATTCTTGGCTGCTGGAATAGCTCCTTGGGGGCTATTGCAACAGGATACAACTTAAAGCAGACCAGCTGTCCCATACACAGTAAGGATTGCTCTAAATTGAGCTGAATTGGCCCCACAATCAAGGGATGTAAAAGTGGCCTAAAGCCACCCTTCAAGCTTTAACACATTAGCCACCCATTAACACAGCTGAGGATGTGGCTCCATATGTCTGTGACACAATGGAAATGATTTGCCATCAGGAGAAGTGTTGTGAGGATTTTCATTTTTTCCCCAGAGTTCTAAAGTAATTGGAAAAACACATCTGTCCTCCAGTAACACTAAAGTCCAGGCTTCCCAGCCTGCTCATAGAGGGCTTTAAGTGACTGTGATATCTAAGAACATCCATCAGACAATTCTTATTGCTCAACTGGAATTGCTTTCTTAAATAACTCCATTGGCATTGCTGAGGTGTTTTGTATTGTTTCATTGTTTTTAACCAGATTCAAAAATACCCATTCACAAATGACTCTGGATCAAGGAACTTGTATGCCTCACTGCCTTGCATAGATGTTAATGTTGAAGATATGTTCCATAGTTATCAGATTTCGAGTTTAGCTTGTGAATATACTTTCTTTTCTGAAAAGTCACTAACACTGAGCCACAGTTTCAGTTGATGGCCTCCAATAATGAGTACAACAGCTGTTTCTTCTCTAACTTAGAACACTGTACTCATCTTCTCCTGATTGATGTGGTAGCCTTTGAATTTCCCATAGAAGGGAGCCCCTTTGGGACCAAATTGAGACTCCTGGGTACCATGTAATTTTGGCAGTCTGCAAGGTCGCACCAGCTTGAATAATATTTCAAGAGCTGTCATTTTCTTTCTCTTGAGTCTGCTCCCCTCCACTGCCCTGAACTACTCTTAACCACGATTTACCCAAGGCAGCAGTGCAGCCTGCCAGCCCCAATAGGATTTCAAAATGTCTGAAAAGCTCACTAAAATGGCCAGTTAGCAGACAAGTTCACCCTGGGAAACAGCCCAGTTTGCATAGGTAATGGGGCTGTAGCGCCCCACTTCAGGAAAAGAATACCAAGTCCATCTCCCCACTCTCAGGCTCTTATCCGCTAGCACTGTGCTCTGCTAAATCTGTGTCCCCCACTAAATGCTACTCCAAAGGTAGTCCCTCGTGTAGGCTGACCATAGAAAATAACACTTCCCAAGGATTTCTCTTTAAGCCCGTTCTTTATCTGAGTAGGCTGTTTGAGATGGATGGGGACAGCAGTCCATCCCCATGTATTATGGAGGCACTTGGTAGCATAGTTAGGGTTACATTTTAAAATGGGGCATAGATTTTCTAAAAGTTGGTGCTCTGTTAGTGTGAAGTTTCTTTGAGCTTTTCATTTGCTGGTTTTTGTATATTCCACATGCACCTGAGACCAGAAATTTTGAGCAGGTATGTCTGTTGTGCATCTGCACAGTTACTCTCTTTGTGCTATGTACTGAAGGTATAAGGCAAGCTGCATGCAGACTCACGTCTCTGCTGTTGCACGTCCTGAGTCGGGATCCTCTGCTTACAAACTATTGTAAATAGTTGTTGGTATTTTACTGTTTTTAGTGTTTTTCTAGTTATAGTTAGTATAGACCAATTTCTTCCTCAACTTAGGGACTCCCACTTTCTCCTCAAAAGAAGGACTATGCTCAGAGTTCCAGGGTTTAACAACTGTGTCTTCTGCCCCCATTCTTTCTCCAGCAGCAGTAAAACACAGTGCTGTCTTTGCTACCCTCCATTCCCTCACTGTCAAGTGCAGCATCTCCCATTCCTTCCCTCCCTTGAACTCCACCCAGGTCCGGTGAGTCCTCGCATGGGGGTCCTGAAGACTTAGGTCCACATAAACCTGACCAAGAGGATAAGGCTTGAGGGAGAAAGAATCAGATCCATTGGTACCGGAACTGGCTCCAGCTTATAGGCCAGAGGATAGGCATCTACCAGTGCCAACTGGGAGCTCCACACTGGACTCCTCTTCAATGGTACCATCCTGCTCCGAGAAGGATCTGCTAACCACCTGCCTGTAGAACAGTGATGGGCAACCTGAGGCCCGTCAGGGTAATCTGCTGGCAGGCCGAGAGACAGTTTGTTTACATTGACCATCCGCAGGCACAGCTACGTGCAGCTCCCAGTGGCTGTGGTTTGCCCTTCCCGGCCAATGGGAGCTGCGGGAAGCGGTGTCCAGCAAGTCCCTGCGGCTCGCGCCGATTCCCACAGCTCCCATTGGCCGGGAAGGGCGAACCGCGGCCACTGGGAGCTGCGGGCAGTCATGCCTGCGGGCAGTCAATGTAAAAAAACTGTCTCGCGGCCTGCCAGCAGATTACCCCGACGGGCCTCAGGTTGCCCACCACACTGCCCTAAAGGTACTGGATCCATTGATACCCATTTCTGGGCCCCTTGCACTCTGGGAATAACTGAAACCTTTACCTCTCTGGAGAATATTTCTCTTTGTACCCTATGCTCCTCCTCTGTTTATGGGTCCAGTCCTCCTCAGGGACATCTCTACACCATAAGAAGAAGCCACCTTGAGGGGAAGAAATTGTCCCCATCCCTTCCACAAGTCAGAGCAGGTATCCACCAGTACCATCAGCACCTTTGGTAGAACATGAAGCCACCATCTCGTCATCAAAGTCTGATGTTCTATATGATCCTTCACCTCACAGAGAAGCCAGCCCATGCAGAGGCTCCAGGATATCTCGAGCTGTCCTAACAGATATGACTACCCAAGAGACCAACAGTACCCAATGCCTTGGGGCCCTCCACAACCGGTCAACCCTTTATACTGGCCATAGTAGAGTTCATGGCCTCTCTATGCTAGGCAACCCGGATCTGTGCATGAATCACAATGACCCTCTCCTTGTAGCCAACACCAATTGGCTTCATCAGAGCATGCAAAGGAAGAAATTGAGCCAGATCCAACAGTACTGGCGGTTCTAGTGAGTATGTCATCTCCCTCCCCTGATGACGCAGTTACTCCATTATCACCATCCTCATTTGATCACAGACAATACCCAGAGCTGTGGCAGAGGGTGGTGACTGAACTCCAGATATCACTAAAGAAGGTCCATAACACATAGCATAGGATCCTGCTTGTCTTACAACCCTCTGACCCTAGTCAGGTGACCCTCCTAGTTAATGAGGCCATAATGGAGTTGACCAGGATAGTATGCCATACCCCATCATCCTGTCCCATACCCTGAAATGGTCTTACAGGCAATATTACTAGTAATATTACCCCTTACTAGCTAAAGGGGTAAAGTTTCTGGTTACTCACCGTTGCCCAACTCATTAGTGGTACAGGCAGCCACAGAGAGAACCAGACTGTAGCACCCCAAGGCAGCCCCCACAGACAAGGGATCCAAACTTCTTGATCTTCTTGGGAGGAAGGTATTTTCATTGATCAGCCTCCAGTTCAGAATTGCTAAGTACCAAGCTCTGTTAGCAAAATATTTCACTAATTACTGTAAATTTGTGGCGTACAAGGACAAACTTCCCCTAGAGGAGAGGGCCCAATTCCAAGCCTTCACTGATAATGGTAAGTTGGTGGCTAAGACTGCACTCGAAGCAGCAATAAACCAAGATAATGCATCTAGAGCTATAGCTATAGCCATAGTCACATGACATGAATCATGGCTTCATTTTTCAGTGTTCCCCAAGGAACTCCAGAATACCATTGAGGACTTGCCCTTTAATGAGTCCAATCTCTTCAGCGAAAAGACTGATGAGTAGTTACACATATTAAAGGATTCCAGGATGACCCCCCCCTCGCCCATTCCCTGAGCATTTATACATCGACCCTGAAAACATCACAGGCAGGTATATGAGCAGATCTGCCCCTCAATGGATGATGCCCTCCTGTTATCCTGGACAGACCAACTGAGTTATGCCTTTCCTTCCATCCCACTGCTACCACAGGTTCTGCAGAAGATTTGTCATGACAAAGGTTATGTCAATTGTGATCCAAGAACCCCTTAATGCTAACTGGCAAAGGAGTTACAGGATAACATCCTGATTCTGGTATGTACATTCTTGTTCATCAAAGAATATCATATGAGGTCTTAAATAAAAGTGAGGGTGTCACAGGTCATTAATGTTGTGAAATGTAAGTACAAATGCTATGTAATGTTATGTGTATATACGGAAAATATGTTCTTAAAGTCTGTATAAAGATATGAGTCACCAGCAGAAGTGAAAAAAACTGATTTTTATGTCAAATGAGATGTCTCTCTATCAGAATGTAAATTAAGCATTGTACGCTAATACAATGGATACTATTTACATACAAAGTCAACAGATGTGAAGTCAACAGGGAAGTAGCACACAGGAAAAATAAGACATACATGGTCATCCTGTGTGAGTACAAACAATGAACTTTCGAGAGTGTAAGTAGAAGGCAAAGATGACAGTTCCCTTGGGAAGTAAACGGGCAGTATGTTTACATTCATGAAAAAGAGATCTCAGCCAACCTTGGTTGAAACACTGCAGTGGACTTTGGGGATGAGATTAACTCCTTTAGATAGGAGGTTAGCCTGTTAGTTGAGTTTAGTCTCCAGAAAGTGTATTATGACTTTGTTTTAAATGTAACCATTTGTTTTGAATGCTCTTACTCACTATTATTTGAATCTTGATAATAAACTAATTCGGGTTTTCACTGTAAATATATCTGAGTCATGATATGAAGAAAGATGCTGATGCTGAGTTGAATCACAAAAGCTGGAGTGCATATTGTTCCTTTGGGGTCAGCTGATTTCCTACTACTGTGAAAGTTCAGTGGATAAGGGGATGAACACTACAGGGGGAATGCTTCCAAGGGACTTGGGGACTGGGGTGCACCAATCGTTAACCTGCAAGTCAAAGAAGGGCTGGCATAGCCCAGAGGAGAGTACTTGGGTGGCTAATGGGCTGATGGTGTCAGGGAGCTGACACCCAGTTAAGCACAAGCAAGACTCCCTCATGCTGGAGACTGCGGGGTGGGGGGGAGAACAAGTTGACTTACAGTCCTGAGTACTCCAAGAACTGTCATATTCTCATTGCATCCAAGTGGCCCAGACAATTCTTGCTTCTGGACCTCTTACAAATGTCAATATGTCTCTCATCAGCATCCATCCCTTCCTGGACCTGTTAACTTGGGAGAACGGCAAAATCAAACATCCCAACAAAAGCCATCTACCCTTCATGGCCTGGTATTTGGATGCACATCAGAACATAGAGCATTCAGGTTCAGAGGCAGTTCAATCTGTTCTCACTCAAAGAAGAAAAGACTCCAGAAAATTCTGTTTAGCTAAATGGAGTAGTTTTTCTACCTGGATGTAACAGAACTTGTTATTCCCAGAATCAGTAGACATCCCTGCTACTTTAGACTATCACCCTGTCCCTGAAGCTTTCAGGGCTTTCAATTAGTTAGCTAGGGTCCATCTAGCAGCAATCTGTGCCTTCAATCCTCCAGTAGAAGGCTACTTTATTTTTACTTAGTCAACAACAGGTAGATTCCTGAAAGGTCGCGTTAGTACTTTGCCATTGGTGGTGAAACCTACACTGCAATGGGACCTCAATCTTGTATTTCTTAGTACTTATCATACTACCCTTTGAATTGCTGGCCATGTGTGTAGTGCCTCCCCATGAAGGTCGCCTTCCTAGTCACCATCACATCAGCCAGAAAGGTGAGTGAACTAGGAGCTCTCCTGGCTGAGCCACCATACACCATATTTCATAAGGGAAAGGTGTGGTGGGTTGTTACCCCGGGGTGCAGTCTGGGAGCTGTAGGAACTGCTGTGCCTCTCTAAAACACACAGCTGGGTTAGGGACACAGCCAGGCTCACCCAGGCCCTGTTATCACCCAGCATAACAGCAGGTGGCACCACTCACCCAGACTGGGCTACTTAAGAGCAAACAGCAGACCCAGCCAGTTTCTCAGCTCCCCAGGCCTCCCTGGCCTCCTCCTCTGCCCCCCACCCCGCCCCGAGAATAAACCCAAAATTATATCATCTTGCACTGCACAGGGATCTGTACAGTGTAAGATCATTAATATGTCTGCCCCTCCCTCAATGTGGAGAGGAACATGCACACTCATGGTAACCAAGCTGATATTTTCCCCAGACACTTTACTTAAAGGCACACTGGTTTAGGTTAAAATATAAAACAAGTTTATTAACCACTGTACAAAAGACAGATCTTAAGTGATTATAAGTGAGAGCAAACAGATCAAAGCAGATTACTTAATAAATAAAAATGCAAACTAAGCCTAAGACACTAGAAAGATAGGATATGAGTTAGCAAATTCTCAACCTGGCTGCAGGCTTGCAGATTCTTAAGGGACAAGATGCATTTGCTTTGCAGTTTGAGATCCCCTCCCCTGTTGCAAGTCTTTTTCTTTCGGAGCTTCCCTCAGGTGTTGAGTTATGGGGGAGTGAAGAACAACTGATGATGTCACTCCCTGCCTTATATAGCTTTAGCATATGGCGGGAACCCTTTGTTCCAAAAATAGTTCCCAGCCCAGTTTGTGGAAAAATACAGGTACCCAAAATGGAGATCAGTGTCATGTGGTCTGGTCACATGCCCTTGCAGAGTCATAGCAGCCATTATTTACAGGCTGGTCGAAATGTCCACAGGAAGGCTAAGCTATTCCACAGCTCATTGTCTTGGTTGATGAGCCATTAGCACTGTTTGGCTTTTTCATTGTTGTACCAGAAAGGCTGGCTCTGGGTGTTTTCCAGAATAAGCCCATTTGCAATACAGATCCATAGTCAATATTCATAACTTCAGATACAAAAATGATACATGCATAAAATAGGATAATCATATTCAGCAAATCAAAACTTTTCCAATGACACCTTACGTGACCTGTCTTGGACAAAATGCATCATAATTATGCCATAATCATATCATAATAATATTACTAGGGTGAATATGGGGAGTAGTGTCACAGAAGGTTTCCCTTCAACTCCTCCCAAAATTCATTCACAAGGTAATTTCTGAGTTTCACATAAATCAACCTATTCATTTGCCAGTATTCTATTTGAAACCTCGTGTTTCCAATGAGGAGAGGAGACATCACTCTTTCAATGTCAGATGGACTTTAGCATTCTTTCTGCAAAGAACGAAACCAATTAGGAAATCACTGTGGGTGTTTGTTGTTATAGTAGATCAACCATGAGAACAAGTATTATCTGCTCAGAGACTTTCTAAGTAGCCCTCAGGCTGCATCATTCTTTGTTATAAGTTGGCTCTCATTGCTCCCTTGGACAGGGTTAGGGCCCATTCTACTAGAGCACAAGCAACCTCAACAGCATCTCTTTGAGAAGTACCCAGCTGCCTGGAGCTTCATCCATACCGTCACAAAACATTATGCTTTAGTTCAGGCCTCTTCTGCAGATGCAGCTGTTCAGACAACAGTTTTACAGACACCTATACCAACTGCATCCTCACACACACACATCCTCTATGTATACTGCTTACCAATCACCCATGTGTGGAATGCATATAGGGACTGGCACTAGAAGAAGAAGGTTACTTATCTGAACAGGAGGTTCTTCGAGATGGTGGTCCCTACTATTCTACTACCTGCTGGCCTTCCCCTCTGTTTTGGACCTCATCTGATTTGTTGTAAAGAGAGGAAGTGGAGAGGCATTCGTCGACACCACCCATTATATCCTCTGTATGGAGCACAAGGAGAGCAACTGCACAGGTGCTGACCAATAGACACTACGTGCGAGAAATCTCTGGTCTCTGGTGCATGGAGTGTATGTGTACCCATGTGTGGAATACATACTGAGATCACACATCTTGAAGAACCGCCAGTCACATGTAATTAACCTCCATTTTTCTATGTAGCTTTGTTTGGTTTATCTTTATAAATGTTAATAAGAAGTCTTTGAAATTGGGTTCAGACTGAAATTTGTCTTTGACTGTTTGACCTTCATGGTTGGCTGATATATTTTAAAAAGCATTGTCTTTTACAAACAACATTTGATAGGGTGTATATCCTCAGTATATCTGGAGCAGCGTGTAGTTTTTAAAAACACTTAATTTGAATTTAGGATCATTTGTAGGTGTTATTTGTAATATCTGATAGTTGCTAACAGCTAAATTTTATGCATCGTGTACATAAATTTGTTGGGCTATGTGCAAGTATGCCTGGTGGGCGGTGTGCATATACATTTGATAGACTTTTGGATGGACTTGATGCACCATACACTCATGCAGTCTCTTTGAGAAGCTACAATTTTTCGGTCAGATTTTATTCTACAACAGAGAAGGATTTTATGGTTAGCTGCTGACCTAATAGACATGGGTTCATATGCAGTTGCTGATGGATTAAGTCTTTTCAGTAACCAGCTGCACTTCTGCTCCCTCCCTCAGGAATGCCCCCCTCTTGTGCAACCCTCCACCGCTGCTTAAACATTAAAAATAAGTAAGTTAATACACAAAAAACTTTGTTGTGAAGCACTAACGGGTGCTACATGCATAACAGAAATGATGCTAACTCCCAAAAGCCAAGCAATTAAAAGTTAAGCCACTGAACAGGACATGCCTGCTCCTGCACTCACAGGCGCACACCACTGCAATGCCTACTGTACTTCAGATCACAATTTTACTCTGTCCCATAAGGCAAAGCAGCCTTCCACTGTCCTCTTCACCAAACTACCCTCTCAGCTGTCACAACACAAGACGTTATTACACAAGACATCCACAACTAATGGTGTTGTAAGGGAATTGTTTGTTAAAGGAAAAAAGCAAGTTGGGATGTGGAGAGGGTCATGGCAGGGTTACAGATGTGCTATTTCCCTGCTGTCTTTGCATTTGGCAGTGAGGCTTTTATTAAAAATAGCTATTAGCTTCCATTGTTTCCAATGGGACTGAAGCCAAGCAAACCATAAGGAAGATGATCACTTTCTGGGCTACTGGACAATTAACCATAAGGGGGCATAGAAATGGAAGTGTGGAGTAGGAAAGCTTTAACATGCAAGAGGCAGGAGACTGAAAGGGTTAAAAGAGGAAATGGGACATTATGGGACAGGAAATGGGGGGAGTGTGAAAGAATGTGAATGGGGCAGGGGAGGACTGGGTGAGGCAGAGATATGGAGAGCAAGGGAGGTTCTAGCAGGAAGGTGAAGGAGACAGGACAGGTAGAGGAGGGAGTAGAAAAGGGAAAGAGTAGCAGCCCCCCACCCTGCCAGATGTTAGGATAGGGGAATGTATGTGGAGTCCCCCTCTCAGCAGCCATGAAGAAGGCAAGCATTTTTGTGTGTGAATTTTTTGTACATATGCAGTTGATTTTTGAACCTGAAACGTTGGGGGTGAACTACCTCTAATTTTTGAGCTTTTCAGAAAGAAGGCAGATTTTCTCTCTCTCTCTCGTTCTCTCTCTCTCTCTCAAAACCAGCTGGTAAACTTTATGGGTCTGAACACTTGGGATTTGCAATGCTGAAGATCATACAAGAAATTACCTTAACCTTGACCACAGTAATAGGGATAGTACATTTTCAAAAATCAAAATCTCTCTCCAGTCCTCCATAGACAAACTCACTGAAAGGGCTCAGGGGCTTTGAGAATCAGCTAACAGAAGGAGACCAAAGAATAGCAGCCTCAAACAACAGACACAGGGCCTTCCCCCTTAACCTGTAACTATCTACTTGCATAATTTAAAAGACAGGCAATCCATTTTACAGAGTATCATAAAAAGAGATTTTTCCTACTCATGGAGTTAAAAAAATCTAATTTTTTTTTCAGTTTTACAGCAACATTGACTTTATCAAGGAAACCGTTCAGTGATTAGATATATTATAACCAGCAATCCTGAATATATTTAAAGGAACACAGATCTTTGTTTAAAATTCTGAAGAAGCTCTGAAATTTCCAGAGGTTTAAGAGCAGAAAAACTGAAGTCAAAATGTCTTAAGACTTATTTTTCCATTTTAATTAATGTTTGTGTGTAATTAAAATGGAAATATTATTTAACTAAAATATAGCTCAATTTCTTATTATTGTTATGATGTATACATCTATTCAACACTGTGCTGATTAATAGGGAATGTCTCCCGTAATTATTTTATGACAACCTAACATTTAGTACTCTACAGACTATGTACTAATTAAGGAATCTATATAAAATAACTGTTATCGTTTTCATACAGATAGACCCCCTGAATTATCTCAATGGTCCTTTATTTTGTTATGGTGACGTTTTGGCTGCTCCATACTCTGTTTAAAAATTCTGAAGAAGCTCTGAAATTTGCAAAGATCTAAGAGCAGAAAAACTGAAGTCAAAATGTCTTAACACTTCTTGATGATATAGCCTTTAATTAGTACATAGCTTGGTAGCCCATGGGGCTACTCTCAGGTTTAAAGTTAGGCACCTAGGTAAAAACACTGATTAATCAGAGCCGAAGGCTGCTAAATAGGGATAAACTCATAATATATGGAGATATGCCTATCTCATAAAACTGGAAGGACCTTGAAAGGTCATTGAGTCCAGTCCCCTGCCTTCACTAGGCAGGACCAAGTACTGTCCCCTGACAGATTTTTTTTGCCCCAGATCCCTAAATGGCCCCCTCAAGGATTGAATTCACAACCCTGGGTTTAGCAGGCCAACGCTCAAACCACTGAGCTATCCCTCTCCCTCCTACTCTTACTCATGGAGGCATTTTACTTTATTAATGCCCAACACAACCAATCTAAAAGCTTCAAATTACATAATTTAGATTTACCATGGTTCATTTTATTTAATATTAAACTCAATACACAATTTCATAGTGCTCGAAAAGCTCCCTCTCATAGAAATATTTCTAAGGTGTAAAAAGAGTGAAAACTGTGTACGCTTTGTACATTATTTTTTCATTGTGAATTAGCTGGGATTCACTATGGTCTTATTACTACATAGCTGACAATAGTGTCCAGTTGGACCTTTGTTCTGCCTTAATAGTGACTGTTTAATAACTCTCCTACTCACTTTGCCTCAGCGGGGTATTATATATAGCTGTAGTTTTAGAATGTTATTAAATTTAGAAGTTTTATTTAATTAGTCAGTGACAACAGACTGATTACCCAATAATTTACCTGTGGAGGGTACCCTGAGAGGCAATTTACATTTAAAAATAACTATTTAGGGGAATTTCTTGGATACAGGCATTAATCTCATTTGCATTCTTGCCAATTCTGTACATGTAATTAACCATCCCATGTAATGTAAGAGTTATTTCATTCTTGAAAAGGAGTTCAGGAAACAGACCTAGCAAATACATAAGAACTTAATTCAATTAAAAAGATTGAGTGAAGCAAATATTTGCCGCATTCTACTCTACTTGTTGAATGTAAATTATTTGTTAAGGAATAGTATAAGAGAAATTTATTGGAAAAATCAAAGCAGATTTGGAGGTCTGTCACAGAAGCAAAGAATGAATTATTTGGGACTCTCTTTTTGTAATGTTGGAGAAATTTGATTTCAGACATTACATAATAACCTACACCAATCTGTTCTACAATTGTCCATATTCATGTCTTTATCTAAATGATTTCTGTTCAGCTGGTGTCCTTTGTTACCTCATGTATTTGTTCTATCCGTTGAACTGTTTGCAGTAGCTATCAAAGATTTTCCAGAGGCTCAGAACATCACAATTAATAATAAAGAACATAAAATGGCTCTTTGCAGATGACATATATTCAGTATGTTAGAGTGTTTTAGAGCTCTACAACATTATATGTTTCATGTAAATATGATCTTTGCACATGTAGGCACTGTCCTTTGCGGACCATCATCAGGACAATTGAGTATTGTTTACTGAGTGCCTGAGAAATTAAAATTGAGTATGACTTACACACCAGGTATCTAGCTAAATTAACGATGCTACATCTGCTTACAGGGGGGGAAGGATAGCTCAGTGGTTTGAGCATTGGCCTGCTAAACCCAGGGTTGTGAGCTCAATCCTTGAGGGGGCCGTTTACAGATCTGGGGCAAAAAAATCTGTCAGGGACAGTACTTGGTCCTGCTAGTGAAGGCAGGGGACTGGACTCAATGATCTTTCAAGGTTGTTCCAGTTCTGGGAGATTGGCATATCTCCATTTATTTATATCTTAAATTGAGACTTTCAGTCTATGTTTGGCTGAGTCAACTTGAAAAAAGTCCTCCATACACTGAACTACTTGCAATATAAACAAGATAGAGAGGATATGGAGCAACTTTATATGAAAAGGAAGGAGACACAATCAGTTTGTTCAGGCTCTAAAGTTACTTTGGCCTGATGATGAGATAGGAAGATATTAAGGGCTAATCAGTTGGGTCCCATTCCTATGTTATTAGTAGAGCTTGTCAAAACATATTGATTTTGAGATTTTTGTTAGAAAGGCAGACACATTTATTGCAAAAAAAAATCTCAAAAAATTCACCTCCCTCTTTTTTTTGACCAGTTCAAGTTTCTAGATTTCTGCTAGTGATGGTCCCTATTGTATTCCACTGTGGGTTGCACCTGAGTACCATACTCCCAGAATCAGTGAATTTGAAAGTAGTCTCAGTTGGTCCATGCATGCACGCTGGCTTGCCTCATGCTTCCGACCAAGGCGATAAAGAGCAGGATGGACCAAATGCCTCTCCAGTTCCTTCTCACCGCCACATGGTCTGGGTCAGGAACTTTAGTGTCCTCAGTTCTAACGTCGTTCTGAACAACATTATTTTAGCTATAAATAGTTTGTAGTTTTAATAACATATAGATTTAGTAGTTCTGATAGTTTTAGAATTAGATTAGAGTATGTGGGTCCCCTCCACCCCCCTATACACCATTCAGGTACGGGACTATGCCCAGAACTCCGGCCTTCAAACTCTGCGCCTCCTGCCCGCGATCCTTCTCTGTCAGCAACAACCATCAATACTGCCTCTGCTGCTTGGGAGATGCTCACATTGCAGCTCAGTGCAATATTTGTCAGTCCTTCCCCAGCCATAACCCAGAAGGACAGACACTTCGCCTCTGTAAATACCTCATGGAGATGGCCATAATACCTCAATCGGACCCAGGCCTAAACTTGTTGATGGTCAGTTTATAACCATTTGTTCATTGGCACTTAACTTAAATAACTCCTCTCCCTTCCAGGTATTTATCCTTCTGGTGTATTTATAAAGAGCAATCATATCTTCCCTCAGTCTTCTTTTGGTTAGGCTAAAAAGCCAATCTCTTTGAGTCTTCTTTCATAAGGAAGATTTTCCATTGTTTCAATCAGCCTAGTAGCCCTTCTCTGCACCTGCTCCAGTTTGAATTCATCTTTCTTAAACATGGAAGACCAGAACTGCACTAGTATTCCAGATGAGGTCTCACCAGTGGCTTGTATAACGGTACTAACACTTCCCTGTCTCTACTGGAAATGCCTCACCTGATGCATCCTAGGATTCCATTAACCTTTTTCACAGCCACATCACATTGGTGGCTCATAGTCATCCTGTGATAAACCAATACATCCAGGTCTTTCTCCTTTGTCGCTTCCAAGTCCCCAGCTCATAGCAAAAATTCTTAGTTAGTCCCTACGTGCATTACCTTGCACTTTGCACTATTAAATTTCATCCCATTTCTATTACTCCAGTTTTCTAGGTCATCCAGAGCTTCTTTTATGATATTCTGGTCCTCCTTCATATTGACAATACATCCCAGCTGTGTGCCATCCACAAATTTTATTAGCACACTCCCACTCTTTGTGCCAAAGTCATTAATAAAAATGTTGAATAATATAGGTTCCCAAGACCTACCCTGAGGTACTCCACTAGTAACCTTCTTCCAGCCTGACAATTCACCTTACAGTATGAATTGTTGTAGTCTCCCATTTAAACAGTTCTTATCCATCTTTCAGTTCTCATATTAATCCCCACCTATTCCAATTTAACTAAGAAGTTCCCATGTGGAACTGTATCAAATGCCTTACTGAAATCCGAGTAGATTAGATTTACTGCCTTTCCTTTGTCTAAAAAATCAGTTATCGTCTCAAAGAAAGAGATCAGATTGGTTTGGCATGATCTATCATTTGTAAAACTATGTCAAATGCCTTACAGAAGTCTAAGTATATTACATCAGCTCTATTATCTTTATCAACCAAACTTGTAATCTCATCAGAAAAAGATATTAAGATAGTTTGACAGGATCTATTTTCCATAAATATATGTTGATTTGCATTAATCACATTGCCATCCTTTAGTTCTTTATTAATCGAGTCCTGTATCAGCTGCTTCATTATCTTGCCTGGGGTCAATGTCAGGCTGACAGGCTTATAATTGCCCAGGTCACACAATTTACCCTTTTTAAAACTTGGCACAACATTATCATTCTTCTATCAGTCTGCTGAAGTCTTCAGTGCTCTGAGACGTAATGAAAAGCAACATTAACAATCCAGTGAGCTCCTCCGCCAGTTCTTTTAAAACTCTTGGATGCAAGTTATCTGGACCTGCTGATTTAAAAATGTCTGACTTTAGTTGCTTCTGTTTAACATCCACCAGATATTCTAGTGCAATTGAAAGAGTATTATCATCACCATATGATGAGACTGAATCATCCGATTTTTTCCCCAAAAAATAGAACAGAAATATTTATTGAACACTTCTTCCTTTTCTGCATGAGTGTTCATAAGTCTACCTTCTTATTTGAGTGCTTGCTCATGGAAAACCTGTCTTATGAAAGGAGACTCAAAGAGCTTGGCTTGTTTAGCCTAACCAAAAGAAGGCTGAGGGGAGATACGATTGCTCTCTATAAACATATCAGAGTTATCCCTACCAGGGAGGGAGAGGAATAATTTAAGCTCAGTACCAATGTGGACACAAGAACAAATGAATATAAACTGGCCATCAGGCAGTTTAGACTTGAAATTAGAGGAAGGTTTCTAACCATCAGAGAAGTGAAGTTCTGGAACAGCCTTCCAAGGGGAGCAGTGGGGGCAAAAGACATATCTGGCTTCAAGACTAAGCTTGATAAGTTTATGGAGGGGATGGTATGATGGAATAGCCTAATTTTGGCAATTAACTGATCTTTGACTATTAGCGGTAAATATGCCCAATAGCCTGTGATGGGATGTTAGATGGGGTGGGATCTGAGTTATTACAGAGAATTCTTTCCTGGGTGTCTGGCTGGTGAGTCTTGCCCACATGTTCAGGGTTTAGCTGATCACCATATTTAGGGCCGGGAAAGAATTTTCCTCCAGGGCAGATTGGCAGAGGCCCTGGGGGGGGTTTCGCCTTCCTTTGCAGCATGGGGCACGAGTCACTTGCTGGAGGATTCTCTGCACCTTGAAGTCTTTAAACCATGTTTGAGGACTTCAGTAGCTCAAACATAGGTTAGGGTTTTATTACAGGAGTGGATGGGTGAGATTCTGTGGCCTGCGTTGTGCAGGAGGTCAGACTAGATGATCATAATGGTCCCTTCTGACCTTAAAGTCTATGACTCTATGACTCTATGTCCATTCCATTGCAGGTGTCTGTGCCTGCCACATGCAGTGGTGCCGGAAGTTTTTCCCTCAGTGGTATTAGTAGGGGACCGGCTCTGGCGTTCTCTGGAGTGGCACGCATATACCATGGTATAAGGGGTGCTGCCGGCTGCCCCCACCCTCAGTTCCTTCTTACCGGAAATTCAACTTCTAAAGGCGAACCCTGGTGTGAAGAATAGTGTAAATGCAGTTCACTATGGAGCAAGTTCTGTTACCAAGTTTCTGTAGAAATAATACACAAAGAAAGTTGTAACTTTAATTGCAGAAGGGTGGGAAGTATTGATTTATTATACAGTGTCTAGCTTAGCAGCTCATAAGTCCTCGAAGTGACAGGAGGTTCACTTTCCACCTAACCTGGTTTGAGTACAACATTCTGAGAGAGCAATTATGAAGGTGACGCGCTTTTCTTTAATAGTCTTCTATTTTAGCTGTAATATTTATTTATCCACAGAATGGCTACATGGAGTGGTAGTGAGGACTTCCCTACAATGCCTGCCAACGTGCCTTGACCTGATTGAGTCCATGGGTTCTCTGTCGAGATTGCCATCAAAAGTGCCAGTTAGGGCCAATTGTGATGTCTACAATCAGGGTTACCACCCATCCATAAACATATAAACCATGTATTTTATTTTTTAAAAGGTGAAAGGCCTATGCATGTTGGAAACAAAGAAACAAGCCCTTCTGAGCAGTGAATGGTTGGCTATCTTGCAAAGGGAGGGCATGATCTCTCTGCCCTAGTGTTCACTCTTCTCCTGGTGCTGCTGCCCTTTATCTAGGGATAGTGCATCTTTCTGGAGATTTCCTACCCTATCAGCAGCAGCTGACTACTCTGACAGGTGGGATCTGCTGCTCCATTGCTGCCTGGAAACGATGTACCAAATGCACAGGTGTAATAAAATACTGTCAGGCAAGGAGTCTCCTCCTGTGTGTTCTGCTTGAATAAACATGTTCTGTTTCTATCTAAGCCTCAATATACCACCCGTTTCCTTATTGACTCAACACAGAGCAGATACAAGTGGGTCAGTATGTTCTATTTCCACCAGCTGCCCTATGCTTCCTTCTTCTCTACTGCCCTCCATACTACAAGCCAAGCACAGTGACCTTTCTGTCTACTACTTTTCTGCACTTTTCTCCTAACTGTTTGTCCCCAATGTGGCTATAAGGACATCCAGTTGTGTCTAAATCTGTGGAAGAATAGTGGAATATATACCTTCACTTGCTCTGAGGTGAAGAGAGTGTGTGGGGCATGTACTGAAAGCAAAGGGGTGGGTTAGGAGCTGGTACCACCGGTACTGAACAGAGATGGGGTGGAGGGGGAGAAGATGTGTAAGTTACATGATAAAGCTAAACATTTTCTAATTTTATTTTTATTTAAAGTAGTTTTATTGTTGATGAATAGCTTCCTGTTGGCATTTTAAAAGTGTTTGAAAAAAAAGTTGCCATCTTCCCATATATTTTTCTGTGGGTTTATTTATGTATCTCTTTATTGGGGGAGGGATTTTTCTTTTTTTGACAATCTTGTATACAGCTGTCCACTTGGGACTGGACTAAGACTACCCACCCATTTCTGATAGGCCACTCCTGGTATCAATTCTCAGTCATCTTGGCTATATTTGAACTGCTGACCTATGAGAAAAGGGTTCTGTAAATTATTACTAGAGCTCTACCAAATTCATGGCCATGAAAAATGCGTCATGGACCGTGAAATCTAGTCTCCCCTAGTGAAATCTGTTTTTTTGTGTGCTTTTACCCTATACTATACAGATTTCACGGGGGAGACCAGCATTTCTAAATTGGGACTCCTGACCCAAAAGGGAGTTACAGGGCGGTTGCCAGGTTATTTTAGGGGGATCACAGTTTTGCCATCCTTACTTCTGCACTGCCTTCAGAACTGGGCGGCCAGAGAGTGGTGACTGCTGACTGAGGGCCCAGCTCTGCAGGTAGCAGTGCAGAAGCAAGGGTGGCAAAACCATACCATGCCATCCTTACTTCTGCACTGGCAGCGGTTCTGCCTTCAGAGCTGGGCTCCTGGCCAGCAGCCACTGCTCTCCAGCTGCTCAGCTCTGAAGGCAGAGCCGCCGCCAACAGCAGCGCAGAAATACGGATAGCATAGCAACTCCCCTACAACTCCCTCGCAGCCACCGCTACAATAACCTTGCGACCTGCCCACAACTGCTTTTTGGGTCAGGACCCCTACAATTACATGGTGAAATTTCAGATTTAAATAGCTGAAATCATGAAATTTGTTATTTTTAAAAGCCTATGACTGTGAAATTGACCAAAATGGACCGTGAATTTGGTAGGGCCCTAAACTGCGGCATTTAGATATATACAACTATTGCATGCATATGTATCCTTAAACTAACCATTGCACTGTACTTAGAATAATGTGCTTTCTTGGAATCTTGCATGTTTAGGTTTGAGTATTGGGTATAAAACATGCTGACTAAGTACTGTACTGTTTTAAAAAGTGCAAAGGCGGAGCATTATTTTTCCACATTGACACTTTATACTCGTTTTGCAGTCACTTAGTCCTGATTACATTTTGTTGTTGCAACACCAAACAGCCGAGTTTATTAATCGCAAAGTTGCCTCCCCCCCCCTTCATTTAAAAAATAAAACTGTCCCACAACCCTGGGTGTTGGGGTTCACAAGGAGGAGCGCGCATTCGGCGCCTACATCGCCTCGTTGTGCCCTCGTCTCTGCTCCAAGGCAGGGGGTGGCATCGCTCCTCCCGCCAGCCGCAGGCAGACTGGCCCCACACAGCCATCGCGGCCAGGGTCCTGTTCAGCCGGGCTCTCGGGTCGCCCGGGCGGGGACCAGCCTCCTCCGAACCCCGTGAGCGGCCAGCCCGAGCCTGACCGAAGGGAGACTGCACCACGGCGCGGGGCGGGGGGAGTCACAACTTGGAACTGGACCGGGGAGCGTGAGGGGCTTATTCTGAGCCCCCCACGCCCGGGGGGCTCCACAGAGACGCTGACAGTTCTCTGCCTCCCCCCACCTCCCCGAGTCTGGTGGGTGACGGTGGTTGGTTCCCCAGGGGGCGGTGCCCTGATTGGGAAGGGGTGTGATTTACTCCCCGGAGAGGCGGGGCCGGGTGTCCCCGGGGCTCCGTCATCCCCAGGGAAACCGGACGCCGCTGCCCTGCAATTTACGGCAGCTGAGGTGGCGGCCGGCAGCGCTGTAACTAGCGCCCTGGCTGCTTGGCGGTCTCGGGGACCACAGGCCGGGCGGGGAGGGAGCCGCAGGCGAGCTGCAAATACAGGGCAGGGGAGGAAGGAAACTTTCGAGAAGCAGCTGCTCTGCCCTGTAGCGGGGGGGGTTTGTAATGCGGGACGAGCTGGGGCTGTGGGGGGAACTGAACTGAACCGCAAACCACCCGGGCTGGTGCATTTGCGAGGGGACGCAAACTGGTATCTGCTGTGTAGGCGGGAGTTTGACGACGAGGGACAAGTTATTCCCCGAGCCGCAACTTGTGCGGGGGTCCGCTTGCGCGTCAGCGGCTCCCACCAGCCCCTCCAATTCTCGGGCTGGAGATGGAGGAGGAGGAGGCTGCGCAGGAAGAAAGTTTCCCAGAGGAGGAGAGGGTCCAGTTTGTGGGGCACCGTTTGGCACTTTTGCTGAGATTTCAAGCAGAGAAATGGAGCAAATATCTTGAAAATGAGGAGAACCGGAAAATCCTGGCAGAGTTTTTGGATAGAACCGAACCAGCTTTCTTGCTGTTTTGCTCCCCTCTGGCCGGAACGTTAACAGCTATGCAGAAGGTAAGGTGCTGAAGTTTGGATTACAAATGCTGTACCCTTTGGGCTTCGGGGTGCTGCAAATATATTTGCTTGTGTTTTATAGCACAGAGACCTTAAGACATGCTATGAAAAGCACGGTCCCCCACTGCTTGGCTCTTTCAGGCTTAGCACTTCGCGATGAATCAAGCCTTTTAATATTAGTAGGGATGGGCAAAATTGGGGATAAATTGGGAGCAGAGTTTAATTTTTATCTGAGCCACCATCGCCAACAATGTTTAGACCCTTCTGGTTTTGTCCCCTCTGCAGTGATTCTAAGGGGGAAATAATTGGAAATATATGAACATTTTATTGAAGCTAATTTCACTTTAATCTTTAGTATAGAAGTTCTGGCATTAATGCACTCTGTAGAAACTACTTCAGTGTCAACCATTCCTTTCCACCCCTGTGGTGCTCTTATCCCTTTTCTTACGGGTCTTCCCTTTAAAACAGTGATACTCAGATTGAGGCTTGGGAGGAGCAAGTGTCTCCTGTGGTTCTTTGCATCACTTGATTAAAACACTGATTGGTTAATAATTAAATCAGGATATTTTACTATGATATTCATTAATTGTTATCAGCTTGTGCTATTAACTTATTTGCGGTGAGAATGATTATATATTTACAGATAGCATTGTAGTAAATGAAACAATGCATTCTACTATGGCTCTGTTGGGTAATGTTGATTGCTAATTTGGCTCCTGAATCATGCAGATATGAGTATCACTGCATTTAAAATGTGATTTGGTTAAGGTAGGATCAGATTGGGACAGGCATGCCCTTACACTTGTGAGTAGTTACACACAAAAAGATCAATTGAAGTCAATTGAATTACTCATGGGAGTAACTGCTCACCAGTGTGAGTATGGGGGCCCAGTCTGGTCCATAGTGACTTAGAGGACTCAACCCTCTGTCTAGACTATTAACCTATCCTGTTTAAAATACATGGGTTAAATCCTGGCTCCACTGAACTCCATGGCAGTTTTGCCATGGACTTCAGTGAGGCCAAGATGTCACTCACTGAATGTAATATTGCAAACACACTGCTGGTTTTAGCTAGGAATGCAAGTAACTGTGAGTACTTAATATTATACATGTGTGTTCCTTAGTTAATGCCTCAATTCCTAAAGCTATCAGTGCACTTAGTTAAAATACGCACTGCACATCTACATCACTGGAGATTTAAAAAAAAATTGCCCTTGAATTATCTTGATCATTGGCTATCAGCTGCCGGAAACTTTTATTAGTAACACTATAATGCAAGTAACTGTCCTCCAAGACAGTTTCTACCACCAGAGTTGGGTCTCTAGGGGAATAAAAGGAGTTACTTTGTTCAGTATACTATCCAGTTTCCCTACATTTTTTTAAAAAAATCTCATCTGTAGCCATCTTGCCCCATATTTCTTGAGCCTTGGAATACTATTTTGCTATTGCTTGTCCCTTCCCAAAGAATCGAAACAGAAAATGTAACTTAATTATATCAAACCAATGGGACAAGAGTACACACAACAATAATGGGTGCTCCAAGACACTGCCTGATGGAGACATTCCAAAGCCACCCTGTGCCACTTAATTATAGTAAAGGTAATTAGTTTGTCTTAAAATATCTTCACAATACTGCTTTGAATGTGTGACTTAATCCAGAAAAGGAGCACTTTTGTGGCTTTGTATTTTAAAAACAATTCATAGGACAATTTTATAAAGCCTGGCCCTGGTCAAAGCCTCTTGTGGCAAATCGGATCTAAGTTCTGCTGCAAGCCCAGCTACTTTCTGTGGCAGACAGAAAAATATATGGTTGCTTAAACTGAGATTTTTAATGAATTAAATATGAATATAAATAATAGTCAGCATGCTAGCTCTGTCTTTCTCTATATTTAAATTCAATTTATTTTACACTATTCCCACATTTTAAATTATTGTGCAGATTTTGTACTGACAACACATAGGTTTGTAGCATTGTTGAAATTGTCAGGGGTAAAGCTGTGAAAGTTTTGGCAGCTGGTTAGGAATCTCTCGGAGCTTTGATTTCAAGCCGTCTGCAGACCCTGGAAGATGACAATGTATCAGTTGTTACACTCAGTTTGTTTGTCCAGTTTCTTTTGCAACCAGGAAGTCTAGTTTTTTTAAATGAAAGTTTAGATTCTGGAGCACATTCTGAACAAGGGATGAAATCAATGGCAAATTTCATAGCTGTCAAATCATGAAATACATCCACCTCAAAGAAACCTAAAATTGAAAGTTTAGGGCCAGATTGTTGTCCATCTAACACTTCCATGAAGAGGGATATGGTTTTGGAAAGAGTTAATTTATTGTTGGAGGTGAATTAATAATTAGGCTAAACTGCTGTCAGAAACATTCATTTAGCTTGTATTGAGTGGAAGTCATGGGCATATATCAAGGGATAGAATTTGGCCCTCTATATCATCTGAAAGTACTTTACAGACATCATGTATGGGGTTCATTTCACCCACATTGTTGTCTGAAAATGTGGACATTGTTCTCTATCGGTATGGTATAAAATAGGGGTTTTGGTTCTTGTTTTTGAGGGTTCTGGTTTTTTTTGTTTTTTTTTTAAACTGGTACCTATTTGCAAAAGATCAACCACAGGCAGGTGAAAAACCAGACGTTAAAGCAAGTCCAAGGTCTGGGTACAGATTTTTGGACACTCACCCAGCACAGGGGTTTTGAAAAGGTGCTTCAGAGTCCCAGGCTGCTCTACTGCTAGCTATTTTTTACCTCTGTGCCCTGCTCCCTCCACTTAGTCCCAACAGGCCTGACCAGGCAGCTATTGGTGTTTATTCTCTGACTACTTTGTACTGTAAAGATCATATTCTTGTAGAACTGATAACCTATGATTCTCTTGTTTTAGATACCCAGTGATGTAACACATAAATTAGTTTGCATTATGAAGACCACAGAACCCATTGGAACAGACAATTACAAAAAAGATCTAGTATTTGAAGAGTTGTCTGCAACACCGCTTGAGCATACAGTTGATTTAATAGAAGAGGTATTTATAACTAAACATTTGTGATAAAACTTAAAATGTGAGTCTTGCATTTATTATAACTTCCACCAGATAGTGGTCTGCAGAAAAATAACACTTACACTGGTAAAAGAAACAAAAATTACAGTAAAACTGCAGCTACTCCGTTGCCTAGACATGTCACGAAGGGATGGGTAGTGGAGGCATAATATATGTTGTCTTATTAATTTATTATATTTATTGTAATTGAAGTGATTTCATCACCTGAATTGTTGTGAATCACGAAGCACACAGTGATCATTTTGTATAACCTGCTTGTAATAGGTTAAGTGCTTGCTTGATTCTGTTCAGGCATCTAGAACCCATTTTCAGCAGCCCAGATTTTGTGAGGGATGTTGTACAGTACCCCTCTTGTCCAAAGGATGTCAGCATGAAAGATGGGTCATGAGTCAGTTCTCCTGTGGCTGATTATTTCTCATTCAGGAATCTTGAAATAGCAGATGGTAGAGTTACATGCCAAAAGTTAAGAGTGTATGCAGTCATTACTCCAGGTCAGAAGTATGTTAATTTTAATAATTAAAAATGGCATTCATAGTCACATCAGCAAAGATTTTTTTGTATCTGATGAATCTATAACTATTTATTTCATAGGAAGGGCAGGGGCACTGGAACAATTTGTATAGTGGGGGTGCTGAGAGCCATTGAACCAAACTATAAACCCTGTATATGATGGAAATCACTTCAAGTCGGGGGGGGCAGCCTCCCACAGCACCCTTAGTTCCAGCACCTATGAGGAAGGGGGTATAAGCTCGGTGAGGAGGAGTATATAAAAGAAGTTTTCCCCACTAATAAGAGTTCAGTTCCAGTAGATCTCAGCCAAAATTTTACTCTGCTCTTGCTGAACCTTCCTCTGAAACGTAAATCAAAAGGTAAATAAATAAATATATATGCAAAGCTTTAAAATCCTGTCACTTTTTGGTTATAATATTCTATTTCTTAAAAGGAGGAATATGAAAACAAGTAACTGGATGAGCTAAGCTGTATAGCATCAAACAGACATCAGAAATCATTCATTTGGTATACCTGTGATTTCCTATTACATAGACACATAGTCCTATTATCCAAAATACTTTACTTTAGTTGTTTTTGCAGCCTGTGTTGGTAGGCTCTCAGGATCAAATTCAATGCTGATAAAAGTAGTGCAACATGTTTGACATCAGTGAAGTTGCCTGCTTGCACCAGGGTTGAATTTGGCTCTGAGTTTTAAAGTTGCATGTGGAATCTTATGGTTCGAAGAAGAGCATTTTTTAAATTAGAAATGTAAATGCTTGATTCCCTAGATTTCCAGGTATCATTTCTTTGTGTTTGGATCTATAGCAAGACCACAGTCTCCTTTTAGAATTGTACTTAAAATATTTCATTTTGTTAGTCACTGCTTCTCCTGGCAGTCAGTTAAGACACTCCTATGTGGTCAAATTCTGGTCTGAGTTACACTGCTATAAATTCACTTAAGTAAATCGAGTTACTCTAGATTTACACCACTGTTACCCAAGGCAGAATTTGGTCCTTAGTATGAAAATAGCTCCGGGCTTGGCTGCACTTGCGAGAGAGAGTGCATTAAAGCAGCCCCAGGCGCCCTAATGCATGACGTGTCCACACTGGCAAGGCACATAGAGCGCCCGGACTCCATGGCTGGAGCACTCCTGGTAATCCACCTCGACAAGAAGCAGAACGCTTGCTGCGCCCTGGCTGGAGCGCCACAGCACCAGTGTGGATGCCCTGGTCTATTAATGCGCTCTGATCGGCCTCCAGAACTGTCCCACAATGCCTGTTCTAGCTACTCTGGTCATCACTTTGAACTCTACTGCCCTGCCCTCAGGTGACCAACCCTCAGACCCACCCTTTAAATTCTCTGGGAATTTTGAAAATCCCCTTCCTGTTTGCTCAGCCAGGCGTGGAGCGCTCTCAGCAAATCTTTCCAGGTGACCATGCCTCCACAGGCCAAGCGATCCCCAGTATGGAGCAATGGCGAGGTGCTGGACCTAATCAGTGTTTCGGGGGGGGGAGCTTGCCCAGTCCCAGCTGTGCTCCAGCCGTACAAATTACAATACCTTTGGGCAGATATCAAGGGCCATGGTGGAAAGGGGCAATGACCGGGTCACACTGCAGTGCAGGGTTAAAGTGAAGGAGCTGCAGAATGCCTACCACAAAGCCCACAAGGCAAACAGCCGCTCCGGTGCTGCCCCCGCGAACTGCCGTCTCTACAAAGAGTTGGACACAAACTACGACTCTTACCCGCTGCACTGAACCCCCATCACCATGCGTTTTAGCCAGCCAGAAGTGCAGCACTCATTGCACAGCACTCCAGACAGGAAGGCTGAGTGTGATAACAGGACATATGCAAATCTGTGATTGTACCGTTGTCGTCAGCCAGGTCCAGCTTCCCAGCGGCAGCACCAGCGGCCCTTTAAATGGCCAAAAGCACACTCCACAATCATTCTGTACCAACTCAGCCTGTTGAACTGCTCCTTACTGCTGTCAAGCCTCCCTGTGTAGGGTTTCATGAACCATGGCATTAAAGGGTAAGCGGGGTCTCCAAGGATCACAATGGCATTTTGACTTCCCCTATGGTGATCTTCTGGTCTCGGAAGAAAGTTCCAGCTTGCAGCTTCCTGAATTGGTCATTATTTTGGGGTGGACATGTCATTTGAGAGGAAGTTATTGTCTTGGGGCCAGTGGAAACAAGCTGGTTAAGAGCAAAAGAGGTAACAGAACGTTAGCAAACTTACACTGGAAAAATAAAGGATAAAATTCTGGCCCCATTGAAGTCAGTAGAACTCCCATTGACCTCAATGAGGCAGGGTTTCACACTTTTTTGGGGGGGAATCCCTTTTTATAGAGGCTGGCAAAGTCAAGTTTTTTTTGAAGAGTTCATGGAGGGAGGGAGGGAGTGAGGCCACAAACTATAATTAAAAGAAGAGGGAAGTTTGCTGCTGATGAGATCAAGGATACGTCCATTACATGGATGTCTTAATTCCAGATTCCACATGGGAGCCTATTCTCCTTTTTGAAAGCTGATGTATTTGGTTTGGCTATGCAGTCAATTTGTTTAGATGTATTTCCTATTAAAAATGAATTACTTTTTTCCTGGTTTGTTGCTATGGAGGATGTACAGCAACAAACAAGCATTTGGAATTTAGTTGTAACAAATCATACTGATAGTGCTACTCTAGCTGTTTACCTGACTAATACATTCTGCAGAAATCAACTGAAAATTTCACAAGAGTAGTACCTGTTCAAATATTTGATTTAAAGATCTTGCATAACCTGAGACAACTCATGTGTTGCTGATTATCTACATTAGAGGGCATGTCAAAGACTTCAGCAAACACTGAAAACAAAAATGCAGTTAAACCTTTTTAAAAGTAGTAAAAGGATGGATGAGAAACTGGAAGGTTAGGCATTTTAAAAGCAGCTTCATTATGTCTGTTTAGTCTATAAACAAGAAATTTCATTAAGAGTTCCTTATGTTCTCATTTAAAAAGTTGTTCACAATATGCAATAACATTTCACACCACACGGGAGTATTCAACAAAAATAAGAAAATTTAAAATGAAAATTCAAACTACTTGCTCCTTTTCACTTTCCCTTCAAAACAAAATCAAGCCATAACAGTTTCCAGAAATCTGGGAAGGTTAAAGAGTAGCCTTCTTAATAAAGTCTAACTCTGATTCATCCTTCATATCCCTTTTAACACTGTAATCTGTTCCAAGGCACAGCCCTTTTAAGAAAAATATTTGCAAATTCTGAGAAGGATCACCAACCATGCTGGGAATGGGTGCCAGGTGCCCAAGTCCTGTAACCATCTGCTGAGGCTTAAAAAGGAATTCCCAAGGGAGATTAGTGTCAAGAGAGAGCTGCAGGGAGGCTCTTCTGTGAGAGAGCCCTGCTGATAGTGGTGGGGGAGAAACAAGGCAGCTCTGCTAAGGAACATTGGGCAGAGGCTAGTAGAAAGTTTCCCAGAGAGCTCTATGGAGGATTCCCGGGACATCCTAGTGTATATTAACAAACTTTTCCACTGGGCCCCCTCTGCGTAGCTGCATAGGTTCTGTTGTTAATTTCTATTGCTTATCCCTCCTCTACCATAGGACATTGAGGTCTCATTTACTTTGTTATATCACTGTGCAGTATCAAAGCAAAATGCATGTTTACCAGAGCTTGCCTCTCCTGCTTTGTGAGTGCCAGAGCCGGAGTGCTGAGACTTGCTCGACCTCTCCAGAGTTGTCGCATGTCTTACATCCTCCTTCAACTCCACTTCCTTATCCACCACTTTTCCTGGGGGTTGATTCCACTGGCTGCTGCCTCCAGTCCTCCCGAAGTATCCACGGGGCTCGTGGTGGTGGTGGTGGGGTCACCACCAAGGATGCCGTGCAGCTCCTCATGGAAGTGGCATGTCTTTGGCACTGCACCAGAGTGATGGTTGCACTCCATTGTCTTCTGGTACACTTGCCTCAGCTCCTTGATCTTATCATGACTCTGCTGCGTGCCCCTTTCATGCCCCTTCTCCTGCATGCCATGAGCCATCTGGCCATAGATATCAAAGTTCCTCCGACTTGAATGGAGCTGTGACTGCACAGCCTCCTCCAAAAGACCCAGCAGATCCAACAGCTGTGGTGTACTCCATGTGGGAGTGCATCTGTTGTGGAACGCTGACATGATCAGCTGGGAAGATGCTGTGCGAACAGTCCACACAGAGGAAACAGGAAGGGGAATTTTCAAAAATCCCTGGGCCTTTAAACTGGGGAGGAATGCATGCCTGTGTACCTGCAGGGCAGCAGAGTTCAAACTGCTGACCAGAGCAGTCATGATGGGCATTGTGGGATGCCTCCAGGAAGTCAGTTAGGGCAATATAAACAAGTGCACTGTCTACACTGACACTGTCGCTCTAACTACGTTGCAAAAAGCTCGTCCAAGTGGTTTTATTTTGTCGGCGTAGCAGGGGAGTCAAGTCGGCAGGAGGACTATTTTTCCATGTACACCTGTACTGTTTTGTTGATGAAACCTGACTTTTGTCAGCAAAACTGTATAGTGTAGACAAGGCCTAAGAGAGATGGGACCTGAAGCTCTAAACCAATGGTAAACGGAAAGCCCTAAGGGAAGGAGGCTCTTGAGCCTGGAAGAGCCAGAGGAATATTATTTATTCTGTAAATAAATAATATATTAGATCCCAAGTGGGAGAATGCTAGTTAATAAATACAAACAAACCCACTCCTGGGTGCATGAGAGCCCTGAAGATTCAAGGAGGCTGTGTGGTACTAGAAACTGTATCTTACCTGCTTATCTTTTCACCCACACAGGAAATTCACTGTTATGCAGAAGCAGTTGGAACTGCGTCACAGAATAAAGAGGATCTTTTTCTTTTCTCTTCTCTTCTTTGCTTTTTTTTTAATGCTGTTTGTTAACAGATCCATTCTTTGATAACAGAAATCTTATAAAACTTGTTTTACAACTTAAATAGAGAGAAACTTAGTATAAACATAATTATAAATTGGCCTTGTTGAAGGAGTTTCTCCCATCCTTAGTTTAAGAACTTTCTTTGAATACTATCAGGTTTGATGATGGGTGACAATCCTCTTTCAGTAAACTCCAAGAAGTTCCACCAGATTTCTAAGTAGTTATCATTTTAAGAGGATCTCTTTCACGCACCTGGGGACCACAGTGATTATTGAACACCAAACAGGGAACTGCGGTGCAGTGATTGCAGTGCCGTTTTGTGGGGTGGCATGCTCTGGGGATGCTTTGTGCCACGTCCTCTCTTAACATACACTTTACCATTATGCTTATAGAACACTGCAGAACAACTGACAGTAGAAAGGCAGGTGAAGAGCTCAGGCCACTGCTGATCTGTTCATCTGTCTCTAAAACAACTACTGGAATCAAGGTTTATAACAAATTTTGCACTCAGTCTATGCAAAAACATGATTATACTGTATCACTATTTTCCCTGACCTTTGCCCTTCACCATTTATTTCACCTCCCTGTTGTGGCTTGTTTTAAAATAATGTCCCATATCCTACAAGGAGTCCTGCACAAGTAGAAGTCAGTGGGGCTCTGTATGAGCTGTTTGTAGCATTCGAGCCTAAGGTGGTGATCTCATTGTTTTATGGCAGTACAATATTGAGCCTAATGGGGCCCTAACCTGACTGGGATCTATGTGCACTTTATGTAATAAAAATAATCCTCAAAAAGGTCCCTATGTGACATTGGTATGCAGATTTAATTGACCTATTAATGGTTTAGACCTGATTCATAAAGGCACTAAAGCAGGAGTTATGTTCTACCCACATTTGGCAAAGTGCTTAAGCACATGCTTAATTGTAAACTTCAGGGAGCAATAATCACATGCTTGAAGTTAAGCATGTGCTTAAGTGCTTCAAAAGTACAATGATATGCACTATAGAAAATGTAGCTAGGAGTTAGGAAATGTTTGTTTATATTAAGGAATTAAAGTCTTTAAAAATAAATGTTTTGAATATGCAGTATTCAGTCACAGACAAAACTGCACATTTGCACTAATGGAAAAAAATAGTTTTACAAAGTCTTATTATAGAAGGGTATTTTTACTCTAAGAGATTATTCTAAATATAATGTTGAACGTGACCAGAAATTAAATGATATTTAGGGATTGTTTGTTTGTTTGTTTATTAAACCAAGACACTTGGGGACTGGGATGTTGATGATAATTCTGTGCCCTCTGATGGGAAAGGCTGGATACAGAGACTTGGCTATTTATTTCTCTCCCTCTTTTTTTCCTATTTTTTGTGTGGAGGAGAAATAACAAAAATAGTATAGTTCATGGTTTCTGAAAAAGAACCTCAAATTTGGGGCTCAGTTGATTTGTGGGGAGTGTAAATACATATTTATATTCTTTTTGTGTACAACACAATTGGAATAGGTTTGAACACATGTATATCAACAGAAAAATATATATTACAAATCAAAAAGTTGACTTTGATTTAAGTAGTCATTTGTTTCTGACATATGCTTTATTTTAGTTTTGGTGTGTGTTTGTTGTTCCACTCAGGATTTAAAGAAGCAGTATGTTGTGAAATACCATTGAAAAGCTTTAAACATTTAACTGATTTGTAACTCTTCTTTCCCTGCTCTGCTTCTAGGTTTTAGTGCCTGTTCTTTCCAATAAGAAAAACCACGGATCTTGGCCACATTTTATTTCACAAGACATGGAACGTCATGTGGAAATTATGAAAAATAAGGTGCATGTTATGAAGGGAATGATGTCAGGAAGAACCCTTCTTCCCATTCCGACAGTTGCAGCGAAGGCTGACTTGCATCAGATGTGCACTGAAAATAAGTAAGAAACAACACATACAATACAGCAAAGAGCCACTGCACCTGATGGTCGTTCAGCCACAGAAATTTAAACTGGTATTAGTTGCATTAGTGAAATAAACATATCAGTAAATGTTAACAATCTCCCTTTTGATATTAAACTTGGAATATTAATGATATTGAATTTGGAACACTTTGGTTATAATATCACTCCCATGAACATTTTAAAGAGTGTCCCAAATTTATGGCTGTTGCCTCAGAATGCCAAGAGATTTTTTACAAAATAACTAAATTAAACATTGAAACTGCTCTCTGGCATATGAGAGGCAACATAGAATGTATCCTCAAGTGTATTCTAGTGGTGGCCAGTTAACTGCAAAAGCAAGGCAAAAGTTTTGTGTATTCGCCAGAATCTCTACATGAAATTATATCCTCGTAGTATGAAATATGGCCAGTTATTTTTTTTTGATTAAATTTTTGAATATACTGCCAATAACTACTACTTCCTCTCTGTGGCTCGGATCCAGCAGAGCACTTGCATGCAAGTTTAACTTCAATCACATGAGTAATCTTATTGCCTTCAATGGAACTATTCAAGTGCTTTAAAAGTTAAGCAGATGCTTAAGTGCTCTGCTGGATTGCAGCCTGTTCTTTCGCTCTCCGTCCATGTCCCCCTATCTCTTTTTTTTTTTTTTTCCCAGTTTATATTTCCCTTTCACTCTTAGTGCTCTTCATTCAACATGAGTTCAGTGGCTGTTTCAATGGGAGCAGCAGTGATTGGTTGAATGTTCTAATTTGCAGGGGTGGTGTCATGCACAAGGATTAAGAGGGGTTTAATTTTAAGACTGCTTTTCATGGCATTATTTATATATAGTGTCTGAATTTGAGGACAGTAACAGTAAAATACTGTTTGAGGGAAGGAAAAATATTTAAATGGTGATATAATCTCTGAGAAGAATTATTGCACAACAGATGTAATTTTTGTATCCCTTGGGCAATATTTTACAATGGTACTGTTTGAAATACTAGATGCTATTTGTTTTATTACGCTCAGTTGTTTATTACATAAAAGTACATGTGTTATTTTAAAGGAATGAGTGTGCTACGTTGCTCAGGTTATTACATTGAGTTTCTTAGAAATAAAACAAAAGAATCACAATATGTGCACTGATTTATTCTCTAATATTTTGCAGCCATAATGCTAAATTATTTTAGACCACCTGTTGCTCTTTCAACCAGAGTTAAAAAAATAGAAAAATGTGATACAATGGTGCCTTTTGTCATCATTTACCTGAATCTTTCTGATGTTAATTGGAGGGACTGAAATATGGGTCCAGATTCTCAGCTAGTTTAAAATAGTAGAGCTCCACTGCAGTCAATGAAGCTATGACAGTTTACACCAGCTGAGGGTCTGGCCCCTGATCTATTATAATATTTAGACACGGTGCTTGTGTTAAAATCTGGAAGATGTATATTTAGAAGTCCAAGAAATTCCATCCTTTTTTATATCATCCTTTGAACAGGTAGTGGCCATTGCGGTTTCAATAAACCATATTAAAGCACCATAAATGTACATGGCAATGACATATTCCAGCCCCAAAGAGCTTACAATTTAAATAAGACAAACACATGACAAGAGTTCAGGACAGGTTGCCTACACAGATTATTGATGAGGGATTGCTCAGAAGAGTAGGATTTATTTTTATTGTTGTAATATGTAGAGCCTAGGGGCCTCAATCAGGATCGAAGCCCTGCTGTGCTAGGTGGAGAGAAAAGAGAAAGGGCTTGGTGAGTGAGGAACAGAGGGAGTGTTCCAGCAGCATGAAATAAGCATGAAGTCAAAAATAGGAAAATGAGCTGCAGAGTGGAGTAAGGTGAAAGGACTGGGAAGGAGAATGGAGAGAAATTAGATTAAATTGGGGGTGGGTGAGCAAGATTATGTAGAGCCTTGCAGGTGAGGACCACCTTCTTGAATTTAATGTATTAAGACAGGCCTGCACAACATGCAGCCCGGGGGCCACATGCGGCCCGCGTGTGCTCACTGTGCGCCCCGCAGGGGGGTAAGTAGGCAAGCGGCGGGGTGGGGCAAGCCATAGGAAGGTGCTTGCTTCTAACCCCCAAGGCCGTCAGAATGTCTGCTCTTCTCTAGTCAGCCCACTTGACAAGTTTGATTGTCCTTGGTCTGTTCCCATCCCCTCTCCAAGGGTTGCAGCTGTCTGGAGATGCACGCCTTCCTCATTCATTCAACAGGGCAATTGAATACAAAGTGGGGGGAAGATCTTATTCTACTTCTAGCAAAAAGACATTTTTCTTTTACCTTAATTATACTACCTTAGGGGCCCACTATAACATATTACCAAGGTTCAATACAAAGGGTATGTCTACACTACGAGAGTAGTTCGATTGTACCTAAACCGAATTTGTGGAATCAATATTACAAAGTCGAACGTGTGTATCCACGCTAAGGACAGTAATTCGACTTTGTGAGTCCACAGTAACGGGGCAAGCGTTGACATTGCAAGCGGTGCACTGTGGGTAGCTATCCCACAGTTCCTGCAGTCCCCGCTGCCCATTGGAATTCTGGGTCGAGCCCCCAATGCCTGCTGGGGCAAAAAATGTGTCGAGGGTTGTTTTGGGTAATTGTCGTCATTCAACCCTCACTCCCGCCCTCCCTCCGTGAAAGCGCCGGCGGGCAATCAGTGCGCGCCCTTTTCTGGTGATTGACAGCGCGGACGCCACAGCACCGCGAGCATGGAGCCCACTGCGATCATCGCTGCAGTTATGGCCGTTGTCAACACCTCTCGCCTTATCATCCACCTTTTTCAGAGGCAGATGCTGAGAAATCGGGCGAGGAGGCTAGGGCAGCATGGTGAGGACATTAAATCTGAGAGGGGCACAGACCTCTCACAAAGCACGGGACCCTGCTCCGTGGACATCATGGTGGCAATGGGTCATGTTGATGCTGTGGAACGGCGATTCTGGGCCCGGGAAACAAGCACGGACTGGTGGGACCGCATAGTGCTGCAGGTCTGGGATGAATCCCAGTGGCTGCGAAACTTTCGGATCCGTAAGGGCACTTTCCTGGAACTTTGTGAGTTGCTGTCCCCTGCCCTGAAGTGCCAGGACACCCGGATGCGAGCAGCCCTGACTATCCAGAAGCGAGTGGCCATAGCTCTCTGGAAGCTTGCAACGCCTGATAGCTACCGGTCAGTCGCGAATCAATTCAGAGTGGGCAAATCTACCGTGGGGGTTGCTGTGATGCAAGTAGCCAAAGCAGTCGTTGAGCTACTGCTCTCAAAGGTAGTGACCCTGGGAAACGTGCAGGTGATCATAGATGGCTTCGCTGCGATGGGATTCCCAAACTGCGGTGGGGCTATTGACGGGACTCACATCCCTATCCTGGGACCGTGCCACCAGGGCAGCCAGTACATTAACCGAAAGGGCTACCTTTCAATGGTGCTGCAAGCACTGGTGGACCATAAGGGACGTTTTACCAACATTAACGTCGGATGGCCGGGCAAGGTTCATGACGCTCGCGTTTTCAGGAATTCTGGTCTGTTTAGACGGCTGCAGGAAGGTATTTACTTCCCGGACCACAAAATAAGTGTTGGGGATGTGGAGATGCCAATAGGGATCCTTGGGGACCCAGCCTACCCACTAATGCCCTGGCTCATGAAGCCGTATACAGGCGCCCTGGACAGTGAAAAGAAGCTCTTCAGCTACCGGCTGAGCAAGTGCAGAATGTTGGTGGAGTGTGCTTTTGGACGTCTGAAGGGGAGATGGAGAAGCTTACTTACTCGCTCTGATCTTAGCAAAACCAATATCCCCATTGTTATTGCAGCTTGCTGTGTGCTCCACAGTCTCTGTGAGAGCAAGGGGGAGACGTTTATGGCGGGGTGGGAGGTTGAGGCAAATCGCCTGGCTGCTGATTACGCCCAGCCAGACACACGGGCAATTAGAAGAGCCCAGCGGGACGTGCTGCGCGTCAGGGAAGCTTTGAAAGCTAGCTTCCGGAGTGAGCAGGGTAACCTGTGACTATTACGTTTGTTTAATCAGAAGCGGAACCTTCCCCCATTTCTTTACCCGGTTAATGTTGACTATCCTCTACAGTTACCAACCCCCTTCCCCGCCTTCCAACACACCTTTACAAATAAAATAAATGAAACTTTGTTCATTAAAACCATCTTCTTTATTAATGAGTTCTCCTTAAAGGTTTGAAACTGGGATGCAGCCTGTGGTGGGGTGCGGGTGGAGTGATGGAAAGGACGCTTCTAAACTCGTGGAATGACAGGCTCCCACTCCTAGAGCAGTCCGCAGTGGTGGACTGGTTGTTTCAACAGAGCCTGCCACCCCTCCTTTTTGGTACTCTGTGTGTGGGGGCTATGTGACTTTGTAGCGGGGGAGGGCGGTTACAGATCCCATGCTGCGTGGCTCTGTCATCCAGGCTACGGACCGCTGCATAAGATCTATAACCGCCCTGCCCCGCTCCAAACTCACATAGCCACCCCACACAGAACATGACAACCACCTCCAAGACTGACCAGGGTGCCTACTGACTGCAATGTGTGTGAGACCTTCTGCTGGACCTTCCCCCGTGTCTGTACCCTGGTAAAGGTGACTGTCCCCTCCAATTACCAACCCCCTTCCCCCACTTCAAAGACACTGTCCTCTAAAAGAACATGACAGAAACAGTTATTAACACAAACATATTTTTTATTAACAACTACACAGTTATGGGATGAAACTGGGACAGGGGCTTGTGTGAGGTTCGGTTGGAGGGAAGGAAAGGATGTATCAAATCTTTGGAAATGAGAGCCTTCTGCTACTTGAGCAGTCTGCAGGGGTGGAGTGACTGTTTTCACGGCCCCAGCCGCCCCTCCTTCTTGTGACTTTGGGTGAGGGGGGAGATGGGACTTTGGGGCGGGGGAGGGCGGTTGCAGATAGACTGCGGTGGCGCTCTGTCCTCCAGCCTCCGGTCCTGCAGAACATCTACAAGGCCCTGGAGCGTGTCCGTTTGCTCCCTCATGAGTCCAAGCAGAGTTTGAGTCGCCTGCTGGTCTTCCTGCCGCCACCTGTCCTCCCGTTCGCTGTGTGATCGCTGGTATTGCGACATGTTCTCCCGCCACTGGGTCTGCTGTGCCACCTCGGTTCGGGAACAGACCATAAGTTCTGAGAACATCTCATCCCGTGTCCTTTTCTTTCACCGCCTGATCTGTGCCAGCCTCTGGGAGGGGGATGGCGGGGTAGCTCGGGAGACACTCGCAGCTGTGGGATGGGAAAAAGGGAGTGAATTCCTCAGAAAGATACAGTTTTGCGAACAATGAATATAGTCTTTCCCTGTGAGCAAGACCATGCACAGTACCTATCACATGTGCACTCAGTACAAGGTCGAATTTTCTGTCTTTATATTGAGTGCCTGTGGTCTTGGTGTACAGATCACACAAGCGGGGCCGGACAACGGAATTCAGCTAGCAGGCGGCCATGGTAAGCCGTAGACTTTTGACTGCTGAAAGCTTACTTTAGAGCAGTGGCCTCCTTTCACATTCCATGCACCGCTCCTAGGGCTGGCCAGTTCCTGCTGCTGGCAATCCGGCCACCATGAACTATGCCCCCATACCGCCCCCATACCACCCCTGGCACGGCTGTCCCCAGTAACGGTCCCTGAATGCTGCCGCCGAACAGCTCAGCATGAACGGTTAGCCTCCCCGCCCCCACCATGTGGCTGGGCTTGGGAAAGATCCCTGCATGCTGCCAGCAAACCGCTGTCCCCACCGCGTGGCTGTAAACCGCTGGTTAGAGTTATGTAAAGGAGCAGGCAGTCAGTCCCCATACTAAAATTCGCCTAATTTTGACCAGGTCACCATGACTGATATCACTCTGATGAGGATTACGGAGACAGAGAAAGACCGCATGCTGCGGGAATGCCAGCAAACACTGGGGCCGTATGCCACCATGCTTTGCCAGGCAATGATACCGCAGTACGTGCTGCTAGCCTGGTGTGGAAAAGTTTCCTACCATGGAGAAGGCAATAAGGCCGCTCTCCCCAGGAACCTGATGCAAAGGCTTTCACATTACCTCCAGGAGAGCTTCGTGGAGATGTCTGGGGATAGAGCAGAAATCCTCCTGGAACATGTTAACAGACTTTTCCAGTAGCTGCACTGGCAATGACCAAAAAGTAAAGCGCCTAGGGCAAGCTAATCATTAAAAACCCATTGCTAACATACCATGCCTATTCTATTCAAAATAAATGTTTAAAACACTTACCGACTGATCCTTCCCCTGATTCACGGTCCGGGTTACCGCCTTGGGAGGGTTGGTAGGGGATCTCTGTGAGGGTGATGAAGAGATCCTGGCTGTCGGGGAAATCAGCGTTGAACGCGCTGTCGACTGCCTCGTCCTCCTCAACTCCTTCCTCATCTTCCCTGTCCGCAAACATCTCCGAGGAAGCGGCCGTCAATAATACCCCATCGTCCGAGTCCACGGCCACTGGTGGGGTTGTGGTGGTGACATCACCTAGAATTGAATGCAGTGCCTCGTAGAAACGGCAAGTCTGGGGCTGGGATCCAGAGCATCCGTTTGACTCTTTGGTCTTCTGGTACGCTTGTCTCAGCTCCTTAATTTTCACGCGGCACTGCGTTGTGTCCCGGCTGTATCCTCTCTCCATCATGGCTTTTGAGATCTTCTCGTAGATCTTCGCATTCCGTCTTTTTCGATCGCAGCTCCGAAAGCACGGACTCATCGCCCCACACAGCGATGAGATCCAAGACTTCCTGATCAGTCCATGCTGGTGCCCTCTTTCTATTCTGCGATTGCATGGTCACCTCTGCTGGAGAGCTCTGAATCGTTGCCAGTGCTGCTGAGCTCGCCACAATGTCCAAACAGGAAATGAGGTTCAAACTGCCCAGACAGGAAAAGGAATTCAAATTTTCCCGGGGCTTTTCCTGTCTGGCTGTTCAGAGCATCCGAGCTCGGACTGCTGTCCAGAGCGTCCATGGAGTGGTGTACTCTGGGATAGCTCCCGGAGCTATTAGCGTCGAATTCAATCCACACTAACCCTAATTCGACATGGCCATGTCGAATTTAGCGCTACTCCCCTCGTCAGGGAGGAGTACAGAAATCGATTTAAAGAGTCCTTTATGTTGAATTACATAGCTTCGTTGTGTGGACGGGTGCAGGGTTAATTCGAGTTAACGTTGCTATATTCGACATATACTCCTAGTGTAGACCAGGCCAAAGTCATATAAAAGTTATACAAAAATGCATAATGCAGAGATTTATCTACAACTGCATTGATTGACTGTTGTGTGCAGTAGTATAGTGACCCCTGGGGGGGTGAAGAGGAGTGTGATGTTGGGGCCGAGCAGAGAGGGGGCGGGTCTTTCTCCCTCTACAGGCTTCCACATCCCAGCGCTGGGGAAGGAGGGGTTGTTTCCGTGGGCGGGCGGCTCTGGCGGGTGGTGGTGGGGATTTCGGCCCTCAGCTGTTTTCTTTGAAGTAATATGGCCCTTGTCACTTTACGAGTTGTGCAGGCCTGTATTAAGAGATAGCAAGACAACAGGAGCAGTGTGGTGTGAGAAGGGCAGTGGGAGAAGAAGATGACTTCATGCAGGCATTTTAGACACAGAAGAGGACAGGAGAGGTGAAAGCCAGGGGTTCCAGACAGAAAGGAGAAAGTTAGGGCTGCACTGAAATAACTAAATATGGTTAAATTCACAACTCTTGTTAATAGTGGCTTTTTAACCCCTTAAGTGACTTTGAAGTAAAAACTTAAATCTGTTAATGAAGAATATCCACACACAGATTTGCACTGAAACAACAAAAGTTGTGAATTTTTAAACTAATTTAGTTATTTCTGCGCAAGGTTGTGTGTAGACCAGCTGATATCTCATAGTCTGAGATCGGTGCACACCTTAATATTCTGTAAATATAATTCACTTCAGCTTTGCTTGCACCCTTCCTTGTCTTTGTGGGCCCTGAACTGTATATTATAGCAAACAAACTAACAGGCTGAAATGTTACTAGAAAGAGTGCATGTTAGGTAATGTTAAAGAATATTCATAGGAAGTGAATTTTGAACTCATAAATGTTGAATATTTGGACTGGAAACCTGATTGTAATTTATAATCATCCAGTCAAGAAATGGGAACAGTATCATGTGACTTGGGACCAGTAAACTAAACAACAAAACTTTGATTTTTGAATACTGAACACTCACAAACCAAGAATTATTCATGGGGAGTATTTGGCCAATAGCTTTGAATAGCGTATAGATCTGAGGAAAATTGTAGTCTGTTTACTGAAAGTCAATAAACTCTTTTATTCTTTCCTCATAAATCATCCTTTTGGCTCCCTGATCATTTAGTTGTAGTGGTTTGAATTTGTCTTTCTGGTAATGTGTTGGTCAGCACTGGACTCAGTATTCAAGGTGTTCACACTAAAGTGTTCATGATAAAGAGATGGACAAAGACACCTATTATCATACTACTGCCCATGAACACCACCTGTAATTCAGCAAAAACACTGATATTTTTTTTTCTGTTTTTCAGACAGTATCCATATGCTAGGACAGTGCTACATGCAATTGAATCTATGGTTATTAAATGGTCACATCAGATACGTGACATACTAAGAAGGGATTCTGTTCAACCTCTTCTGCAAGGCCTCCATTCAGATCCCCAAACTGAGCTCAACTTCTGGAAGACAAGAAAAGATAATTTGTTGTGCATATATGATCAAGTACGTGTTTTCGGATATTCAGCAGATATCGAGGGAAGCTCTCAATTGTCTTATGTTTGCATGCAAAATGAGCCACTGTTTTCAGTGTTACAAATAACCTACGTAGAAGATGGGCACAGCTGAAGATCTGGGTTTCTGATTAATCTGGCTCCAGAGATATGCTGAAACAAAATGGAGTTAAGAATGGTTGGTGGTGCAAATAACAGGGAATGATGAAGGACTATATGGCAGTGGGGAACTGTCTGGATCCATTAATTGTTCATTTGTGTGTGTGTGTGTGTGTGTGTGTGTGTGTGGTCAAGAAAGCATAATTTTGTATGGTGGCTAGCCAGACTCCACTGAAATGCACCTTCAAACTAAATTCATTAAATGAGCGTTTTGTTTAGGAATCGCCCTGTTTATTTGGTTGGGTTTTTTTAAATAATGAACAGAAGTTTAAAAGAGGTGGTTGTGTAAGATCTGGAGGAAGGGAAATGCATTCCAGAATTTCCATGCTCCTGAGTCTCAGCATCCCTCTCTGTCTTCCCCTGCTCCTTTTATGCCTTGTCTCCCCCCAGATCAACTTCCTCCATGCTCTTTGAAAATAATAATAATAAAAAATTGGGAGGAGGTAGCATAGGTAGGGAAGGGGCACAGGCAATTTTCTGAACCCACAGCTTGTTTTATCCAATCCTTTAAAAAAATAAACAACTTTAGTTATTTATCGTTTTGCATCAACACTTTCTACTAGGAAAATTTTTTAATATATGTGCTTTATCTCCCTTGCATTTGTTCCCCATCCCGCCAATTCATGTTTAGCCTTTCCTCTACTCTGTATCTTTCCTATCTACCATAACTCTTACTATGCCTCTTTCAGTCTATATCTTTGCACTCTCCCCACCCAAAACAATACCACCGAAATAAAAAGATACGAATAGGCATTTTCCCTCACAGGTCCAGCAAAATCAAATTTGGAGTTCCTAGGTCAAGCCATTTTAGAGACATATGAAAATAATAAGGAAAACTTTCAAAACTTGAATGACAAAAAAAAATGAAACATGAGGTTGAACCTGTGCAGGTGATTTAACTACACATGTTCCATTAATTTTAAGATACGTATGGCTAACTTCTCTGTGCCAATTTGAAAATCTCAGTCCGGAGCTTTAGAAATCTTTTCTTATGTCTCTCCCCCAGAAAATGCTACACAGGGGAAAAGATTTCATTCTGAAGAAATTGGGCTTGAAAATCAGACTTATGGGAAAGTAGCTTCAACCTTAGGTATGGAATGGAGGCTGCTGCTTCAGAATACTGACTTGTTAAAATGGGTATTACAAATCCTCCAGCCGTGTTTTTCTAAAATTTTGTGCAGCTATCAAGATTTACATTTGAAATATGAAGTATTGCTTGGAGGTGGAAAACTGATGTTACCATCCTCTTTTTAATTCTGTATTTCCACTATCCTGGTTATTAGCTGTGCTCCAGTATAAATTGGATAAACATTATGAGCATAGAGATCCTGACCCATTACCCACTGAAGTCAATGGGAGTTTTTCCATTGGTTTCCATGGATATTGGATCAGGCCCAATGTGCATATACTTGAGTTGTGTTTTTTTTGTAAATACTTTGGGTGAAATCTTGACTCCATTTACTGCCAACTTAAAACTTTTGATTTCACTCTCTATACCCAGGTAGACAACCTACTCCATTTTGTGACAGAAATGTTCTTAAATTTAATTTGGTATTTACTGAAAAATGTTGTTTGTTTGTTATGATTCTAGCTTCAGTCTCCTGTTATTCAAAAAATGGTTAAGATCTTAAAAGCCAAAGAGAGCAGCTATTATCCTACTTCTCAGAACATTTTGAAGGACGTAGAAAATGGTAAGGGTAGCTTGAATGAAATGTATATTTTGTCTACCTTTATATGTTTGTGTTTATAGAATAATCTATAATACGGTTTGCAATAACACTATAATATGCCACTGCTAAGCTGTATCTGTGCCGGAGGAACATGTACACATTAAATCAAACTGCTTTGTATTTAGACTTTGCTCATTATTTATTTTTATAAAGTTTATGTGGATACTTTTCCTTCCATAAAACCAGGGAGAGAAATAGTAGTAATTAAATAAATTGGTGTGTGTGTTTCTAAACATTATTTTGAGTCTTCACATATACTATATATTTTGGCATGCAGACTTTATTGCTGATATGAATAACTGTGCAGTTAGTATATTAGCCAAATATTCCTTATCATTAGTTTGTATTTTATATACATCAAATGAAATTGCAATGAAATGTAATAAAAATGCCTTCTACTCTTATAGTGCCATTTATCTTATGATTTGTTAGCTTTAGTAAACAATAATAATATTTAGCTCTTACATAATACTTCTCATTAGTAATTCTCAAAGTGCTTTACAGTGGAGGTAAGTATTGTTAGCCCCATTATACAGACAAGAAAATGAGACTCAAGGAGGTGAAGTGACTTGCTCAAGGTCATCCAGCAGCCAAGTGGCTGAGCCGGGATTAGAATCCAGGTCTCGTGAGACCCAGTCCAGTGTGCTCTCCCTAGGTTGTACTGTCCCAGTTCAGCCTCACATCCCTGTTAAGCAGGTAAATTATGCCCGTTTTATGGATGAATCTTTCTTTCTCTCTTGTATGCAGATGTCAGTGCTTGATGTCCAGGTTCCTTAACCAGATGATAGCTTCTGTATCAAGGGAGGCTAGGTGTTGTAAACTGTCCTCTAGAAGACACTCTTCCACCACATGACTTCTTATGTGCTATGCTGCTCCACAGTCACAGTGTGGGGAGGAAAGCAGGCCAAGCCAATGCATGGTTGCAGCAATTCTGTTTGAGCCAGGGGGTAGCCTATTAAGCCTGGTCTAGGATCTTTGATCATGGGGACAAGGAGACTGGTGCAATGATGAACTCCTGAATTTACTTAGTATGTTAGTCTTTCCCATCGACGCTTCCACACTGTAAGGACGTAGTTTTCAGTTCCCTAGTGGTGCTGACTGTCCATGCATGCTAAAGGTCCAGTAGTATGGAGATATGCCTATCTCCTAGAACTGGAAGGACCTTGAAAGGTCATCAAGTCCAGTCCCCTGCCTTCACTAGCAGGACCAAGTACTGTCCCCTGACAGATTTTTGCCCCAGATCCCTAAATGGCCCCCTCAAGGATTGAACTCATAACCCTGGGTTTAGCAGGCCAATGCTCAAACCACTGAGCCATCCCTCCCCCCCGTACTCTTGTCTAGGAGTGAACTGCTGTAGCAAAGGGATGTCAAGAGATCAGCCTTGGTGTCACATCCCAGACCACAGAAATGGGATTCCTCCCCTGAAAACAAGCAGACTTTTGAGGTGGCTCAGAGTGTTCTCCCTCTGAGAATGAGGCATCAGTCAACCAGAGACGTAATAGGTTGATTCATCTGTCAGAGCTCTCCAGGCAGACTTAACAGTAATGGCATCCTGTCGAAGGTCTGGCAGAGCTGTGTGTACTAGTACATGCAAATTGAAGGTTTGTGTATAGTTCAAACAGCCACTAATAATACAAGTGGTTGAATTCAACTCCATGTTGACAAGTTGAGTGTGGTGGCTGCACCCGCAGACGGCAGAGCAGTATTCTGCTGGAGCAAACACCAAGGTCAGTACAGATGTACGAAGGATCAAAGGGTGTGCGTCCCGGGAGGTTCTTCACAGTTTTCATATCAAGGCAGTACGGGAAGAGAACTTCATTTTCAGGTGTTGCGGGTAAGGCCAGTATGTCAGGCTGTGTTTGAGTTTTTTACTCCCAAGTATGTGACAACTTAATGGAATGGCAGTGGCTGTTCTTGGATATGAATCTAGCTGGGTTGATTGGCAAGAAGATTGTTTAGATGGAAGGTAGTTGCCACTTTCTTGGTTTCTTTGAGAATTGCTCTCCATTGCTGGAAGTAAGTGATCAAAGTATCCATGTCTTGGCTGAGATTCCCTTCAGTCTTGTGGAAGTTGTTTCCAGTGTCAGCAATATAGATGTCATCAGCATACACATACTTCTTGGCCTGCATTTCAAAAAGGTCATATGTGTATATATCGAACAAAAAGGGAGCCAGAACTGACCCTTGTGGAGACATTTAAAGTGACTGACTTTCTCCCCAACTTGCAGGATGAAGCTTTGGTTGCTAATCATAGCTTGGATGAACCATATCATCAGCCTACAAGGAATACAGTAGAACACAGTTTCGTGGGCACAGTTTCATGCCATCAGATTGATAAGGACCCCACCAACTTCAGTGTCATGCCGTGAAATTTTTAGTAAGGCATGCAATTCTACACTTTCATGCAAGGTGTGACCTCACATGTTCGACTCACACTGTGCAAAATGGCGTCCTCCATGTGTGTTCGAGGGCCAGATGGAATCGTCCCATGGGCATTGCAACTCGGGAAGTCATATTCAGGGCTTTCATATTCTTCTGGGCATCTAATCCATGTGTTGCATACTTAGACAGCATGCCTACTTTCTTTCCAGGCTCAAATGCATTTTCTGTATCTTTAGTTAGAAAGAGTAGCTGATCTTGGGTGCATTGTCCCCTCCTAAATCCAGCCTGAACATGAGGCTGCTGAGGTTCAACTAGCTCGTTAATCACATCAGGATTAGTCTTTTCATCAATTAATAGATAACACACAGCAGAAAAATTGATCATTAATTCTTTGGCTCTGCTATGTGCCAAGCTTTTGGGGTGCTGCAGTTCTGGGTACAATTCAGAAATCGAAGCAGCCAGCTACTTCTTCAAGTTATTGTCCCCATGGGTTCTAGATGTCAGGATATGTGTGCACCTGTGAACTCTCAGTTAGAGATTTTTTTTCTCCTAGTAGTGTCTGCAGGTACACATCTGTGCCATACGCCTCTTTGTGCTTCAGTACAAGGGCATATTGGCAGAAACAGACACACACCACTCCAGTACCTTCTCAACCACTGGTGGCTTGAAATGGAGTTCTGATCCACAAAGCCCTACTCAAACTGAAACAAGAGAAAGCAGTGATCATTTTCATAGCATCAGTATGGCTGGAACAGGTGTTGTCACCAGATGGATCAGGGTTGGGAACATGTCTGCCTCTGCATGTCCTCTAATGACTGACTTCCTGACGTAGTAGTCAGACTCCATAATGCTCCCCAATATCTCATCCCTGCACCTCGAGGTCTGGCTCCTTGATGGTTCTTGGGCCTAGAGCAGGAGTGTTCTCCCAAAGTCCAGCTGGTTCTTTTAAATAGCAGGAAACCTACCACATATCGGACTTGCCTGCAGACGTGGAAGCACTTCAAACACTCTATATCTCCCACTGATTTTTTTCCCCCCTGGCATCCATCCTCGACTACCTGCTAAACCTGAAATCTATGGGACTGTCCCTGAGCTATATCATCTATTTAGATGCCATCATGGCATTCCATTCACCAGTCGAAGGTTTGTCGGTCTTCACACATCTATGACAGCAAGATTCCTTAAGGGCCTCCTTAACCTGTTCCCTTCAGTGTGGGACCCTATCATATCCTAGGACCTCAATTTAGTGCTTAACATGTTAAGAGCACCTCCCTTCTAGCCTGATTACAATGGGGATGCAAATTCCAACTACAAGCAACCTCCAAAAATCTTGGCGGAATTTCTGAAAAGCAAGGTGGGATTTGTTCCAATCTGAGTTTGAATCTTTTGTGGGTAAAGACTCAGAATCAGATATGCCAGACAACATCAGTGCCATCTATCAAGCTTTCTGTGATAAAATTCTGGCTGGAACAAAGAAATCTATACCTCTGGGATTTCATCAACAATTCATTCCTGGCTGGTCATCTCATGCAACCAGACTCTTGTCAGGAATTTCAATCCACCAAGAATGAACAGGAGGTATTTGATAAAAATAGAGACTTTTTTCACCTTCTAAGTAAAACTAGGAAAGAATGATGGAAAGAAACTGATTATAAATTGAATTTCTCACATTCTAGTCACAAAGTCTGGCAAACTGTTAAGAGGCTGAGCTGAGATTCTAGTCTGGGCAAGAGGAAATACCAAATCACAGCAAACTCCATCACATCCCAGCTGGTGGCCAATGGCAGTGCTCCTAATTGAGACGAAGTTTTCAGCCATACAGTTAACATGGTGGTTGGTGAGAGAGGCTCAGGGTGTAGACATGAACCTGATTCTTTTCACTGATCAAGAGCTTGACCTGGTTATACATCAACTGCAGCCTAACAAGGCTCCTGGTCTATATAATATCCATAGCAAATTTGTCGCTCATTTTGGACCAATCACTAAAAGGAGAGGTTACTTATATTTGTAGCAGGGCTTTTTCTCCACCACGGTGGGTCTCGCGCTTCCTTCTAGCGGTGGGTCAGGATAGCATCTGGTCTCTGCAGAAGATAAAAAATGAAGAGAGAAGAAAATAGCTAGGGCAAGAAATAATGCTGTTACAGAAGATTCAAGAAAGACTGCTGTGATGGTTTGGATATATGTCCAGAAAGCACCCGGAAAGGATACTATACATGGCGATACATACCAGAGTGCAAGGAACTAGAAATAGAGGAAGATCAAGGATGTGTTTGGATAGATGACACACTTAAGAATGACACAGAACAAAAAAAGTTTAAAGAACAACAAAGCTGTGTAGCTGGTACCAGATAGAAAGTGGTCGACAGACTTCAGTTGGCCCCATCATTGCTGTTGAACTGACAGATGCGAATCAAAGAAGAATAAGAAGAAAAGAGTAGGTCCTTCATTTTTTATAGCCTGACTTTCTATGACATCATTTGTACCTGATGAGACAGGCGTTGCTGGAATACCTTCTCTGATGTAGGATGCCATCCCATATTGCCTATGACGAAGCTGAGACACAACAGCAAAGCTAGGAATTGATAGTTGAGTATCAGTGGTAGAGTGTGTTCCCTGAAGCAAGGTGATGTGCTTCATATTCTAGGGCTGACTGAAGGAGGATGTCCTTGGCTGCTGAGATTCCCTCAATATTGAGGTGCAGCATCTTGAGAACTGACTCCAGAGCTAAGATTTGTGACTCTGGCCTGGAAGAGGACTTCATTGGAGGACCACTCCTTTTGGGCTGTACTCGTCTGTCTTTCACTTTTTTACAACAAGAACTTGAGCTCCAATATTGCATTTTATCTACTTTAGCTTCCCTTTTCACTACTAACATGGAGATGATGTGTGAAGGTGGTTGGTTTGCTCCTCTTTGCTTTTTATGACTCTGTAACAATAGCACTTACCCAGAACTGAGTTCTGGCACATGCGGTTCTTCCCTTCAGGCATCTGTGACCAGTGGTGAATATAGTGTGACAGCACTATTTGACAGTATTTATTTTAACAGTTGGAACAAAGTGTCAGAGAAAAACTATTTTAAAACAACCAACAGTCCACATGCACGTCTGAAGACTTTCGAGCCCCTGATGGTAACCTAGGCAGGCCTAACCTCTTCAGAAACCTGAGTGGTATGTAGGGTATATCTATTCTTCCAGTTGAAGGTGTCAATTCCAACTTGAGGAGATGTATCCTCACTAGCTCTGTTGAGCTAGCGCAGTGAAAATAGAGTGTAGTTGTGTTGGCATGAGCGATGGGAGGGACTAGCTGCCCTGAGTACATTATAGCATCTTGGATGGGTATGTGTTTTGGCAGCTACATTCTTTTGTGGACTGGCTCTATCAGAACTAGTGTGGGTACGTCTCCTCATGCTGGAATGTACACTTTGAGCATGAAGTGTCAACATGGCATCCTTAGGCTGGCTACCCCAAACACTTCCCCCATCTCTTAAGAGTCCCTTTTTTAAACTGCCATAGTCCTTTTGGTCTTTTGGTGTGTGCATTTTCCTGTCATGGCATTATCTCAAAGCATCCTTCAAATGTTTGGGATAAAGTGGCTTAACTTTCCTCACAGCCCCTTATTATGTTAACCCAATATATTCATACACCATCCCAATAACTAGGTCAACATTCAGTATTCATATATTATTACAGAGAAGCTCCTACTCTATCACATAGTGTGTCACACAATTGGCTCTATTCTGGTGAAAATATCCTCAGCAGCTGTTATCCCATTGAGGATTTACAGACCTCTGGACTACTAGTCACAGAGGCCTTTCCCTATATTAAAGGACTGCTTATGTGACTGCCAAAGCTTTCTCCCTTTTCAAAGATAGTCATAGATCCTACCAGTTGGGCTCATGGTAAAGATGTTGGCATGGCATGTTGTGTCCCTTGATACCCTAATGCAAAGGGGGTAGGAAGGGAGACTTCTTTCTTGACTGTCTGATTTTGCTGATATAGACAGAAACACACAACATACTGCTCTTCGCCAGTGAGCATGGTTTGGAAACATGCTGCTTCTCCAACAAACACAGCTTTTAAAAAAGACTACAGGCCTCTGACTTGTCCCTCTTGGTATCATGAGAATTTGCTGGAATTGCACATGGCTATTACTTTAAAATGTAGGTCCACAGTAACTTCTGCATCACTCCTAGTTGGCTGGCTGAGGCAGAGGGAACAAACAGACCGAAAAGAAAGAGTTGTGATGGACAGATTCCGAACTCCCAGCAGTAGAACTGGTGAACGGGGAGTTGTCTGAGCCTTGTGTTGTGTGGTCGAGCTTCTATGCCTTCACCACAACACTGTCTCATGCCCCAGAAACCTACATATATTTCTCCCTGGGTAAGGACTGTTGTCATTGTATATCTGTGGGGGGGAAATAAAATTATGATTAAATTTACAAAGTCAGACTCTCCGCCATTGACACTGATAAACCTTCTAATTTTTACAGTTATTGCATTGAAAATATTTTCCTTTTAGACTAGAATAATTTTTCATTCCTCAATGTAAACAAGTTGATTTAGAAACAATCACATCTGAAGTTTTCGCATTTTCTCTCTTTTTTTTTTCTTTTTACAGCACTTATGGAAGCCCAAGATATTGAACTGTACCTGAGACCACTGAGAAGACGCATTCAGTTTCTTCAGGAGACAGAATTCACCAAGATTCATACTTTAATTTCCCCTTTGTTTCACACCATCTGCCTGATCTGGAGTCACTCCCAGTTTTACAGCGTGCCTGCACGAATAATAGTTCTACTGCAAGAGTTCTGCAATCTGTTCATTGACCAGGTAGCTCAAAATATAAATCATAAACTATATGTACCTAATAAATAAGGGCCAGTCAATAAGTGGTATGCTAAGAACAGAAGAGCATGAATTTAGCCTGTTACTTAGTTTTCTAATTGTGCTATTTATTAGAAGATTAATCATATTTCTGCAGACCTCAAATTACCATTTCACTACTACTAAACCTGCAGCACAGCCAAATAATTAGAACCATCAGTGCTGCCATTTCACAAGTTCTTTGTTAAAAAATGCAATAATCTCTTTGCATAAAGAAGAAAAAGTATTCTTCAGAAATCATGCAGCACTCGGCAAGTTGTTTCTTCTGTTGCCAGGCAGGTCTAGCGTCTCTTTTCTTAGCAGGTGTAATGATAACTATTTGCTTTATCAAATTGCAAACTTGTGATAAGAGCTACTCAGATCAAGAAAATATGGAATTGGCAAGCAAACGGTCAGTGAGTGGCTTTGAAATGCTGCATTTTCTATACTCCCACAATCAATAAACTCTCCCTATTTAGCAGGGACAGTCCCAATAATGTAACACATACTGATCCTTTCCCACTTTTTCCATTCAAACATTTCTCCTAGCCCAACATATTTCAGTGGAGCTAAGACGTGTTCATAGGGGTAGCTTTTAATTGTAGCCATTTCCTGAGGTCCAGTGTTGTGGACACTGTTCTTCTGGCCAAGCAAATACGGCTAGGACTCCCTTCAAAAACAGTCAGTAGCATTTGTTAATTAGCCAAAAAGTCACCTTTGAGAAACACAAGAGAAATTGACACTCCCTAGCCTACTTCAGAGCATGAGTGCACAGCTGCCACCGCATTCTAAGCTCCTGCTGGCCAGGAAATGAGAGATGAAAGAACTGATTCTCCTTTCACACTAGACATTACTCCTGATTTATGCCACAAAGGCAGAGACTTGTCAGAGTTAGTGCTGAACAGGGAGCAGGACCACTAGGAGATAGCTTTGGGAGGACCGAATGCACTGTTGCCGCTGTAATATTTGCATTTCATGTTTACAGTGGAATTGCAGTGGTTCTGAGCTTTTCTCAGAAAAAACTGGTGTGAGCACCTGTGCCCCAGAACAGAATATATAGTTATTTTTGTGAATGCAAGATGTGGTACCAGCGTGACAGAGGGTAACAACAATTGTTGCTGTGCCAGTCTGCACTCATGTAGCCAAGCCTCGGGAGGAGAATTGGGCTCCAGAAATCTACCTTGTCTCCCACATTAAACAACACTATGCTACTGAGCCTTCCCTGTCTATTTTTATTTATAGAATAGGTTTTCAGTTGCCTATCCCCATTTTGTCATGCCTTCATTTTTCCACGCCATCTCCTTCCCTGCTACTATGTTTATGCTGGATTCTGGAAGGCTGAGTTACAAAGTTTGAATGTTCATGTTTCCATTAAAGCTTTTCTGAATGCTCTAGATTTCCTGCAGTGACTATTATTATATTCTGCCTTTTTTATTTTGTATTTACAGAGTAATTAATGTAGTCTTACTATTGCTACCAACATGGTTTTTTAAATAAAAAAACATATGCTAAAACCAGAGGCCACAGAAACCACAGTATCTATGAATGCTCCAAACACAGAAGACCGATTCTGTTTAAAAAGGGAAACTGTTGTTAGACTAGTGTTAATGATGTAGGTGCGATTCTGTTTTACGTCTTAATTCTGATCTCTGACAGAATGGGCAGCAACACTGAGAACCAATTAAAAGTGATGCTAACTGACTTGAAAGGAAACCTCAAAGACTATATGGCCACTTCTATGTTGGCTGCAAAGTAAGGCATGGAGAGTGTTGGAGTTAAATAATGAAACATAATGGGAGGTGGGAGTATAATGCCTTATTTGTTTGTGAGAGAGGAGCGGTGAGAGAGTGAGGAAAAATAGAAACGAGATGGCAGCAGAGCTGGGTTTTTCCCAGTCTGTTGTGTAGGTAACGTCTCATTTGGAGTATACTAATTTAATAAATTCAGTTCTTAGATCTGATGTAACAACCATTAATTACAAGTTTGCATCAAATTGGAATAAGCCTGACCAGGCAAAAGCAATAATGCTTTACTCTTATATTCAGACAGAGAATTTTTATGCAAGGTTCATCTGCATCATTTTCACAACACCCCAGTTGTTGTTATAATCTCCATTTTTCTGTTGTGGAAACTGAGTGCCCAAAGTGGCTCCCCCCATGCCCAGCCTGTCCCTTTCTCTCTCTGCTCCTGTCCCCCCAGCCTATTCCTGTTCTTCCTTCTCTTATCCCTTTTTCTGCCTCTGCTGCTCTGCTTCTCACCCCTCTGCATTTGAGTCAGGATACTTCCTCCTTCTCCAAAGGCTCTACTGAGCATGTGCAAATGGCGATTTTCCAAGGTTTATAATTTGGTCAGATTTGGCTGCATTCTCAGGGAGAAAACAAAAGACAATTTGGTGACTTCCTTTTCCAAATTTCAGGTCCCTGCTCTAAAGAACAGAAGTGCTAGAGCATCTCAATGAAACACGTGTGAGAATTTTTTAACATGAATGAAACGATGTCTTTATTTCACACTTTAGAAACGGCAGAACCATTTTTGCAGAACTTGAATAAATGAATAAAACATTCAGCCTGACCCTGATATGGAAAGCTTCATCTTGAACAATTAAAGTTTTGTAAAGTTATAAGTTGCAGGGTCTAATAATGGGAAGTGTTGGGCAACATGATTATTGGTGGTGCTGCCAGCTCCGCCTATAATAAAACAGTTACTGTGACATAGCAATTTCTGGTTTTCATTTTGAATAGCTAAAGAGTCCATGAATGAGCCTTCTTAAAAAACAAACAAAAAAACCCCTAGTAGCTTACAAAATAAAAAAAGTCATACCAGTCTGAGGCTGGCAGTTCTAACAGTATGTGTAATAAAGATTAGAGAGCTAAGATAGGAATTTAGCAATAAACAGATAAATCTGTCTCTAACACTAAGTAATTTTTGTTTGTGTTTTTTCCCCACTATGAACAAATCACTGCACTGTCACTGTGTACGAAGATAGCACAGCAGGGCTGGCTTGATTCCATGGGTTACATGACAAATTTGACATTTGAGGACATGATATGCTGCAGCAAATACTGATTTTTAAAATGTGTTTTTGTTTAAATCATCTTAAATGTAACTTGGGAAAATTGACAAGCTAGAATTTTTAGGCCTAATTTTTTTAATTATTAATATATTAATTTATAAATATTATAATTAATTAAAATATTATTAGCACTTGTATAGAGAGTAAGAAGTGTCTTTTTGACTGAAGTCCTAGCTAGCTTTGATAAGCAGTGACTTTTTTTGGTCTTCCCCTATCTTTTTTTTTTAATTCTAGGCTAGATCATATCTCTCACCAGAAGATCTTTTGAAAGGAGAAATTGAAGAAACATTGGAACATGTGCAAATAGCTGTAAATACCTTAAGGAGCTTTAAGAATTTCTTCTTTAGTCACAGAGAGAAGTTGGCAAGTTACTTCACCAATGGCAAGGAATTTAAACCGTGGGATTTCCAATCTAATATGGTGTTTGCCAGATTTGACCTATTTCTCAACCGCTTAGTGAAAATTGAGGTATTATTTACAATTTGCAATTATATTTATCCATTTTTCAAGCAGCGTAGATTATCTGAGAATGCCTGCACCACATCTGTGTGTGTGTCTGTGTGTGTGTGTGTGGGGGGGGTGTCATTATCCAGGTTTGCTGGAAGAAGGTAGCAGGGCTTTGAGTAGCGGGAGGAGGAGTTCAGAAACTGCAGTAAAAAGGTTGGTTGGGGTCAGCTTGGCCAGACTGACTCATCTCCTGGGAACACAGGACAAAAGGTTTAAAAGATGCAAGCCCAGGCATTAGAAGCCCTTTCTCCAGGCAGCAGGCAAGGCAGCACCCATCCTTCCTTCCTCTCCTTGAGGTGGCAAATATCAGGTTTGTTCAGGACCTGCTGTGGGCATTGCGCTTGTCACTTCTTTTAGAGGGGCTCGGAAGGAATTTTTCTCTCACCACCAGATTGGCCTAGGTGGGGTGGATTTTTTTTTCTGCCTTCCCCACAGCGGGAAGTGTGGGGCGGATGTTCAGTGCGGGTACTGCGTTGGGAAGGCATCCAGCGACCAGATACATGGACTGGTAAAGGACTTAAAAAGGAGGCGCTGTTTAAAGGAATGGAACATGGTGGGGGTTGGGGCTCCTGTGATTGGTACGGCAGGGAGCCAAGCCCTCTTTCGTATAGCCCACCATAATCTTCCTACGAGGGCGGGTGAATGGTAAGGACCAAGCCATGGGCTGGCTGGGGGACCTGGATGGAAAATGAAGGGGGCTGGTGGAAGTCCTGGGTAGTTATTTGAATGAACATGGAGTCGCCTGCTGCGCTGTACACTTTTATGTGCCGGGTAGTCCCAGGCACATCTAATAATAAAGTTGTGGCCTGATTAAATCCATATCAAGTGTCTCTTGTCCTCCTTTCGGTATAGCCGGGCAAACGTGTTTTGTTTTCTTCCCGAAAGGAGTTGGAAGTGTGTGTGATGGGTTCGGTCACAGAGACCCCCTTGGGACTGTCACCTGATGTGCTGAAACTACCTCTGAGCCCATAAGGGAATAGGGACAGAAAAGTAAGCAAAATAGGTGGGAGTGAAGCTCAGAAGAAGCTAGAACTAAACAGGTTGCAAATTGCTAAGAAGGAAAGAGAGGTGCACAAGTCCCAGGGCTGGCTCTAGGCACCAGCTAAGGAAGCTTGTGCCTGGGACGGCAAATCAGAAGGGGCGGCACTATGGCGTCTTCAGAGGTAGCTTCTTGACTTCTGCTTCTTCGGCGGCTGCTTTTTTTTTTTTTTTTTTTTTTTTTTTTTTTTTTTTGCTGCGCCGCTTGGGACGGCAAAAAAGGTAGAGCCAGCCCAGACAAAGACATGTATCCTGCAGGTGGAAGTTGGAGTCCTGGTAACTGCTGCGGTGGGAACAGACCCCAAGGACTCTGTAGCTGGAAGCAAGCCCAACCTGAGTGAAATGGGGGAGGGGGGAATTTTGCTGGCCAGTGAAGGGTCTGTCATAGCTGGTAGCTGTGAGCCAAAGACTGGATCAGGGTCCTCCCAGCTGACCTTTGGGAACAGAGAGTGGGGTGTCCAAGGGGATCTTACCAATCCAAAGCACTCCATTAAAAGATGTTGTTCCTGCTATGCTTGTAAGAAATAAAACTCTCTCTTCAAGGCAGGAGGAAGAAAATCTCTGCATTTGGGAAGCTTCAGGAGCCCGTGGGGCCCAACACAAAGAGATTCTAGAGGGAGGGGCTGAGGGCAGGCATGGTTGTAGTGCACCCTTTCCTTGCCGAAACCTCAAACACATGTCTGAATTAAGAGCCGTCTCCAAAAAGGCAGGAGAATCTGTGTCTGAGCACCTACCATGGTACACAAAGGGATTGGAAAATGCAATAGACAGTGCAAGCCAGGTTATGTGAACAAAGTCTGTCCGTCATAAGTTGACTGTTAATCTTGTGTCTTTTGCTACTTCATCTATGAGTCAAGACAAAGAAGTTAATTCTAATGGTAAACCCTTTAAAAACGTGTAACATACCTGATTTGTGGAAAAATCTTTTGTACATGCTAAGGATGGTGACAAAACAGTCCCACAAGTGTGTTACTTTTCAGTTTATATCTGTAGACAGGCTGGAATCTGGGCACAGCAGCAAAAGCTTAACAGGCCTACGCTGCTGTGTGGAAGGGGAAACTGAGGCACACCGCCTCATGGCATTGGTGACTAAATGCCAAGATACCTACACTTTAACAGATATTGCTATCTGCATTCTGTTAGCAATACTAGACCCCAACATGTTTTCAGGTACCTGTGGGCCAGGACACCCATGAATGACATCATAGGGTTTAAAGGTACTGGGAGAGTATGTAACCAGAGACAAACAGGGATTTTACATGTACTGCCTCCGCCATGGACGGTGTCCAAGACTCTGGCAGTAAGTTCAGGAGGAGGGTGTGATGTTGCACTCCATATGTTTTATGGAAATATGTTTATAAGTGTGAATATGATGTAACTGGAACATGCTTCATGCAAAAGGTCTCTGGTAAGGTATCATTACAAAGCTTATGATCTACCGAGTGTGGTCATCCTATTTGTTTGCATGCATTATTTCTCTGTTTAGAGTCCCAAGCCGTCAGAGAAAACGGGCTCAGAGGTAGTTTTAGCACATCAGTGACAGTGCCAAGGGAGTCTCTGTGACCGAACCCGTCACAGTGTGCATTTATAAATACATTATCAAACTGTTCCCTTAATCCCTCTCGGACACAAGGCACTTATTTCCTTCATGTGAAATCAGAGAACATAGAAATTTAAATTTAATTTGGCACATACTAGAAAGAAGGTGACACTAGGTTCAGCCTTACTTCTCTGAATAAAATTGATGTTTAACTTTCATGTTAAGATTTTGTTGCACATAATGACATGAAATCAATACGTTATACATGAAAGTGTTTGTTTAAATTCCAGTAATTCTTTCTACCTGGATGCTGATGAAATTGAAACACATTTTACAGTTATGTATTTGGATTGGATAATTTTAATTTGTTTCCACTTGGGTTCTAATCCTGTGAGTGACTCTGTGTGGATGAACCCTGTTGTCTACATCAGGGGTGGTCAAACTTTTTGGCCTGAGGGCCGCATTAGGTTTCCGAAATTGTATTGGGGGCCAGTTAGGGGAAGCCGGGCTTCCCCAAACAGCCAGGCGTGGCACAGCCCCCGTCCCCTATCCGACCCCCCCCTGCTTCTCACCCCGACGGCCCCTCTGGGACTCCTGCCCCATCCAAGTCCCTCTCTCCTTCCTGACGGCCCCCCAAGGGACCCCTGCCCCATCCATCCCCCCTGCTCTCTGTCCCCTGACTGCCCCTGGACTCCCCGCCCCTAACTACCCCCTGCTGCCCCATCCAACTCCTCTCCTTCCTGACAGCCCCACCCCCGGACCCCTTCCCATCCAACCACCCCTTCTCCGTTCCCTGACCACCCCCAGAACGCCCACCCCTGACTGCCCCCTGTTGCCCCATCCAACCCCTCCTCTCATTCCTGATTGCCCCCCAGGGATCCCTGCCCCCATTCAACTCCCCTCTTCCCCGCCCTCTGACTGCTCCGACCCCTATCCACACCCCCACCCCCTGATTACGCCTCGAACTCCCCTGCCCTCTTTCCAACCCACTCCCTGCCCCCTTACCGCGCTGCCTGAAGCACGGGTGTCTGGTGGCGCGGCTGCACCAGGACAGGCAGCCACGCACTGACCAGCACAAAGCACCGGGTCAGGCCGCGGTCTGCAGCTGTACTGCCCAGAGCATTGCACCGGCAGCACAGTGAGCTGAGGCTGTGGGGGAGGGGGAACAGCAGGGGAGGGGCAAGGGGTAGCCTCCCCAGCCGGGAGCTCAGGGGCCGGGCAGGAGGGTCCCATGGGCCGGATGTGGCCCGTGGGCCGTAGTTTGCCCACCTCTGGTCTACATGGTGTCACTTGGAGAATCTGGACCTTCCTTTTTTACATCCTGCTTACTCAAGGTGGTGCAGATTTTAACTCCATTTTTATTTGTTGGTTTGGTCAAAATGAGTCAAACGAGGCAAAAATGTCTCAACTATGATGTTTTCCACTGTTTTATGTTAAGGCACATAGTTAGTTATGTTTTTCACTGATTTAGGATATCTGTGTTATCATGTTGGAATTTCAAAAGCTGGAAAAGCTCGAGTTTGGTGGAGTCAAGGGGAAAACTTTGAGTGAACAAATCTACAGGATGAATGAAGAATTTATAGAAAGCTGTAAAGTTTTTAAGGAGAAAACATACGATCCTTCAGATTACAATAATGTGGTAATGTTGCACGTTTCATATTGGCATTTCTTAATTTTTTTCTTAATAGTTATGAAAAGATTTAGTGGTTGCGAAAAGTGAAAAATTCATTCATTAGAGCCAGGCAGAATATAAGTAGGCATTATACAGATTTCCCATGCAACTTCACTAATGCACCCAGGACCTGACCTCCATCACTTCTTGCTATTCTATACTTGTCTTCTCAAGAGCAGTTTTCTATGTTTTCTCATTTGACATGATTTAGGCATGAGTAATGAATTGGAACTTCGGGTAGATTCTATTAGGAAATTGGGGTAAGAGACTTGTAAAGCATGTGTGCTAAGTAATGTTGTCTTACAATAATATTTACCATATTGTAATATCATATTCACTAGTACAATTTTAATACTTATTTTATATAGCATTACATTTAACATTATATAAATATATATTTTGATATTAAATCTAGTATATTGTAGGATCATCTTTTATTTATCTGAAGATTGCAGTATTGACTCATTATTTATAATTAAATATGGAAACCAAAATTCCATTTTTAAAGGATTCTGGCCCCTTTTCAATGATGCTTTCAAATAAAATTTGTATCCAATCAAGTTGTCTAGTGGGCATCTGAAAGAAGTAGAGGAATAGCGTTAAAAATACATTGCTATGGATATCAGAATTCTGGGGGGCGGGGTTTGTGCCCTCACAAGGCAGCTATTTTCAGCTGCAGTGTGCCAAATCTTGATATCCCATAATTTAAAATATTCATTTTATGGTATGTTATGTTCACAGACAGAGTTTTAAGTGAGCCAGAATAGACATGGCATACCCAAGAGGAATGGCCTATCCAAATGAATAAGACTAAAACTCTTAATTTCACGTGTCTTTATTTTTATAGAAATATAAGGTGACCCAAATAGAAGCTTGGATTAGTCACTATTAATTGGCTTTTACAACTTTCATAAAAAGATTTATTAGAAGAAGTGAATTTCTTTCGTTTAATTTATATTCTTATGTATACATAGCATTTGGGCAGCTTTATTTGTGGTCTGTGGTCCAGATCTACAGAGACCTAGGCGTTGCGATGCTGAGTGTAACAACACCTAACTTTTATACACCTAAAAAAAAATTACTGGAACAACAGTGCAATCCACAAAGCCTGAGTTAGCCACTTAGGCTCCCTACAGCACTGTGTGGCTCCATATCTAAGCTAGCCCATGGGAGATGCTGATGAGGGGGTTGTGTATCCTAAGCCCCGCCCTCTCACGCTGCTAGGTGCCTAACTCCAGCCTGCAGGCGGGTGCCTATCTCTGCTAGCAATCCACAGCCAGCAGCTCCTCTCCCGGAGTCAGGAGGTGGTGGTGGTGCTGCCACCATGCACCTTATGACTTTTAGCCCAATGATTAGAGCACTCAGAGGGATTTGGGAGACCCAGGTACAATTCTCACATCTCTGCCCAGTGGGGACGGGGGAGAGAAACAATTTGAACATGGGGTCTCACCGACCTCTCAGGAGAATGCACTACCCACTGAACTATGAGGGAGCCCTGCATCAGACTATCCCAATCTCTCTTGTTGAAATTGTTCCACTGTGTATAAATACTTAACTAGTCATTGGGCCAGAGAAAGAGAGAGACTGAGAATGACTCTATAATCCTGTGGTTAGGGCACCAACCTGGGAGCTGGGCATGGGTGATGAGTATAATAGGACAAGGGAGGCAGACTCCCCTGGGGCTGTCAGACCCCCAGTTGCAGGGTTTTGGGGAGAAGTTTTTGATTTATTATGCCCCATGTAGGTTACAGGGTGGCTGAGGAGGCAGTATGTGCTATTCAGCTTCCCGGGTGAATCAGTAATCTCCCTGGGCTCCAGGGAGATTACTGATGAATCTCCCTGGATGGGGCATATCAAAAGCTTCTTCTGGACCTGAGATGCTTTTTCCTGCGCGGTTTGGGGTCTGGGGAGGGGAGGTGCTGCATGGCTGCAACTGGCCCGGGACCCCTCCAGCCAAGGGGTGTGTGTGCTTGGGGTTCTGGCCGTGGGGGGAGAGGGCAGGTGGTCTCAGCTCTGGCTGGGGCGGGGGGAGGGGTGCATGGGTGGAAGGGGTGGAGATGGGACACCCTGGGTCCAGTTCCCCTGCTCCAATGATTCTTTATCCATAGTGGAATAGGTTCAACAAGAGAGACTGAGACAGCCCCCCATCAGAATCTTCCATGGTTAAATGGTTAGAGCACTCTTCTGAGTCATGTGGGAGAGCCCTGTTCAGATCCTTTCCTCCCACTCAGGTAGAGAGGGGAATTGAACCTGGACTCTCACATCCCAAGTGAGTGCTCTAACCACTGGGGTAAAAATGATAAGCTGCGGGGGGGAAGTGGTATCACCGCTGCCACGACAAGATTTTTATGGGACCCAATCCAGTAGGTGGCCTCTGAACACACTTACTAAATCAGGCCCTATTGGTGAGTTAGGCGCTCCTCTGCCTGTCTTCCCCTGGTTCCTGGATTGCACTGGGGCTTAATGGGAGATAGGCATCAAGATGCCTAGCGTGAGGCAGCAGTGTATGTGCCCAAAGGTAGAAATTTAGGTTCCCAGGGAACTTTTACCCTGAAAACTTAGGCACTGCGTGAGTTTAGGTACCTACAGGGTTAAGTGGCAGCTGAATGGGGACTGTGTGGATCTCAGTAGTGTCTAAGTACCTTAGTGGATCAGAGCCTTTGTCAGTTTGATAGATTCTGATTGCATGGTTCCACTCTGAGGAAATGACATTATGAGTTTCCATGTTTCTCTCTCCATGAAGCCATATCAAGTTGGAAATCCTGGCCCTATTGAAGTCAATGGACATTTTACCAATGACTTCAATAGGGCCAGGATTTCACAAGTGTTATCAGTTTACAAGTTAAGAGGTTTTCTAACACCACCGTGACCTCTGCAAACAAACTCTACTTGCATTCTGAAAGTCAAAATAAGCTTTTTTTCTTTCCCTTGTGTCTTCACCAGTAGTAAGAATTCTGCATGCCCAAATTATAACCTAGCTACATTTGTGTAACTCCTCTGTCTTCAGATTATGGACATCATGACATCTGTTGCAACCCACTGCCTTCATTGTGTTTGTACAGGTGCAAATGATTGGAATTTAGGTTTCCTTTATCCTCCTTGTGGGTGCTGCAGGGCTTTCAGCAGTAGAGCTCACTTGTTAATTATTTTTGTCACTAAAGTAAGCAGCTAGAACTCTGAATGCACACAGGGAGCACATCTTTTGGGTAAGGAGATGCCCTTTTTACAGACACTGTTTAGAACAGAACCAAATATTAAGATTATGCAAATGAATCTCATGTATGTATGTGTTTATTAATAGAGGATGGAAGAAAATGAGGTACTATGAAGCATGGTGATTTTTGCAAATATCTGAAATATTTTAGTTAAATTGTAAAATAAATGCAAAAATCATGCAAGTATAATCTGAAATTTATTAGGTTTTATTTTTCTAACTTTTTTACTATATTAACACTCATAAGGCGAAAGCATGAGCCTACTGAAATCAATGGAAGTTTTGCCATTGACTTCAGCAGGATCAGGATTTCATCTGTAGTATGCATATTGCAAAATATACTGTTTGATAAGAATAATGAAACCATTCTTACTAAACTTCAACTTAAATTTGATCAGGCTAAAATTCTGGCAACTTGTATTCCCCTACCCCTTTAAAAATATTTATTGAATGCTCCCTGTATTAACAGGTATAAGAAATGTGATTAAACATTGAAGATTCTTTAATAAAGGTTCTAAACCTTAATTAAAATACAGCTATTGTCACTTCTCACAAAATGGAGATTGCAAGTTGTTATAAGTTAATCAGTTGTTAAGGCATTGATTCCTTATTTAGTGACTATGCAAAGGCAGCATTCACAGTGTACCTCAGAACACTCGTTCTATATTTAAAGCCTATTGACTTTTCAGCTTAGTGCTAACTCAAGCGTATTCAAAAAGTATTAACTTTCTTTTTTTATGGTGAGCATTCTTACTTTTGTAGGCAGCCTTAGTGTTGTTGACTGAAGAGACAAAAAAGTAAGACTAAGCAGCAATTAGCTGTAATGTTTTTCTTGTCATCCCTAAAACATTACTTTTATTCAGGTTTTCAGGAAATGTTTGCCTTTGGGTTTTGTAACGCTAAGAAGAAGCTTTAATAAACAATAGCTGTCAGGGTAAAGCTAATGTGTGTGCAGAAGCTTCAAAGTTCATACTATTCATTGCACAATATATGAGCTATGTCAAGCTATTTCCTCACAAATGTTCTACATGCATCTCAATACACAGAATATTCCACATGGTTAGTTTATATATAAATTATTGGAAATTCAAAAAGTTCTTCAAATGATCAGTTTTGTTGACATGACTCATGATTCTGTTCTCAATCAAGACCAAAGACAATCTTTGTTCTTGGAGCACAAATGTAGGCTACTTAATCTGATATAGGAATATGCCACATCTCATTGGTAGAAACATATTTGAGTTTCTCTAATTATCTAGATGTGGGATAATACATATAGTTCTCCTCCCCCATTTGTTTTCATCTCATTTGATTGTTGTGTGTGAAGACTATTTTCTATGTAGTATTTTTGGAGATTATAAAGAAAGAACTAAAAAGACAAGAAATGATTTAAAACTTTTTTCTGAAGATCTCTGATTTTATTTAGCGGTCTATCTTGTGAACTGTCTGTTACCTTTTCTCATCCTTATTGCTTTACTTCCAGCAGCTATCAAAGATCCATTGCTGGACTTACTCTCAGTGACCCCAGATAGCCAACGTTTGTGAGAATTAATCTAATTAACATTTGTGTAAATCATATTTTTAACTGTGTAAAAATTATACAACAAATGTTATTTTTATTGTGACTCTGACCTTACTTGCAGCTGCATGTGATTTAGAGGAAAATCTTGCTAAAAAGATATTGGAATTCCTGTCTCTGCGTTTCCATTCAGTTATAGCATGAGCAGACTCTTTTTCCTGTCCTGTTGTACCTTACAGAAGGTGCCCAACTCGGAACATGCTTAGGCACCATGATTGTGCAAATTAGTCTTTTGAGTCTGACAAGAACTCAAAAGACTAATTGTAATTTTATTTTTAAAAAATGGTGCTAGTGACAGTGCATTTGCCTAGTTTTTTTATTTATTTATGAATGTGAGGTCAGTCTGCATAACTGGCCAGCCATAGATGAGGGCAAGCAATGGGGCTGCCTGTGGTGCTATAAGCTAGAACCTACTACTGGAATTTGGAATGTTTGCCCACAGTTGCTTGTTTTTAGCAGGTGCCAAGTTCTGCTTTGCTCAAGGCTAAGTTACACCAAAGGTCTGACAGACTGACTTCTCAAAACTGGTATTACAGTCACATAGGGCCTCATCCTGCATCAGTGAAGTTGATGGGAACTTTGCCATTGACTTCAGTGGGAGCACGCCCATAGTGACTTATTTTGTTGTAATAAAATCAAGAGGAAATTCAAAAACTGCTTGGAGGGTGAGGTACATAGTGGAAAGAGAATCCTATGCATGAACTCTTCTCCATGGGAGGCACTCACACTTGTTTTCACAGCTCACTCACAGCTGTGTTTTCAGCTGAATTACTTAGCCGCATGGGGAGTCCAAACCTGCAAACAGTGTGCTGTGTAGAAAGAGCCCCAAGATATTAACCTAACCTTGAGCAATAATTAGTTAACTGTTATTTTAGATATTAAGGGAGTACTTGTGCTATAGAAAGCTCTCCTGTAGAAAACAACGGTTATTTTGTTGCCTAATATACAGTAGCTGCTGATTTTCTGGTTATCTTAATTAAGCATATAGTATCTTTGACTCTAACTCATCGCTTACTTAGTTGATTTGAAAGTTAGTGTATTTGAACAGAAGTTTGATGCCCATATATCCCACTTTCTGATAACAAGTAAAGAGATAAGTTAGGCTTGTTAAAACTTGTTGGGAACCTCTGTTTGAAGGGCTAATGGCATAGGAATGAAAGTAAGGAGTAATGTTAGTTGGCACACATTCAAGAAAAAAGTAGACATTTCTCTCCTTACCACACCTGCCCAACAAAATATTATAGAACAGCTCGGTTTTCTTTTCTAATTTTTGTGCCATACATCCATGTATTTGGCTTACAATAATATCACAAGTCAGTACAAATAATGCAATTATTAACTTTTAATCCAGTTTGATTATACTAGGATATCTTGATAAGAACTTAAAAGGATGCTGTCAAAATGTCAGAGAGAAAATTTTACTATTTATTTCTATGCCTTTAAAAAGTGCCTATCCAATAGTCCCTTGTGCCTGCACATCAGTTTAAATATTACTTACAAAATGTATAATAGAGAAAGCCAGTCTGATCAACCTAGCTCCGTATAGTTAGAGCACCAAAATAATCAAACAAATTCCCCATTCCCTCTCATACCCACCAAATGACCTGGAAAAGGGATGGGTTTTACACAATGCTCTGACATTAACAAATTAAGATTACTTTAAACTGAGGCTGGTGGTGGAGTAAGGGGGTTGATTCAAAATCTGAGAGCAACTCAAGCAAAATGGCCTGCCAGTAGCTCCTTCTCACCAGAGGGCTCTAGTTTGAATGCCTCTGCTGTTCACAAGGGTAGAAGTACACCATGGAGTGAGAGCCTGTCTTTCAAGTAAGCGGGTCCCAGTCCATTGAATAGACTTTGTCAGGTGCACTACTGTTACTTGTGAAAATTTTCTTCACCTGTGCTTTAGAGTCCACCCTGTGGTGGAAAGTGAGAATGTTCATTTAACGGTGGACTTTTTGTGACCTTTTTTGTTTTGAGCAAAGAATACACCTTTGTAAAACAGAGGCTAGGAAAGCTTCTCTGAAAGCTTTTTACAAATACGTAACCAACGTGGTTATCTCCTGCTTGTCAAGAGTGTGACTAAAATGAAAAGTCTTGGGAACCGTTTGGTTGATGTGCAAATTTCCAGATTCAAGTTTAGGATCCTTTGAGGATTTTGCTGGGTTTATCTGGCGCTACATATACCAGATGCTGTAGTGTCCATTTCTGTATTTTGTGTGTTTGCCATTGTTTTCAGTGGACAGCATTGTATCTGGTTTATCTGGGGAACAGGAATTATGCTTACGGAACACATTCACAACAACATATGTAAAACAAAATAGAATTCATATCTTCATAACTTGAAATTTCCATTTTTTTCCTAAAAGAGAAGAGATCCTGGGTGATATCCCTTAATAAGCCTACCACACAGGTGGTCAAAAGACCCCACATTGCAGCAGTCCTTGGAGTTAAAGAAGGGTGGATGCTGCCCCCACTAGAGACTTCAATGTCAATCAGAATTCACCAGGCCCCAACCATTGGAGGCATTTAGGCTCCTAACTTCCACTGAAATCAATGGATCTGGGCCCCAGTGATTTATCTCTGTTAGATGTGTTCTTTGAAAGCATTTTCAGATGCTCATTCCCATATGAGTGAAGCATGCTGCCTTCACTGCACTCAATATCTCCCAGCATACATCCCTCAGAGTCAAAAATATAGATTGTAATTTATTTGGCCTCTTTTTCCCTTTCCTCCCTTTTCCCAGGTTCTGATTGCCATAATTTTTGTCATCAAGTTTTTTTTACATGCTTTAGTGTTGTTTATTGATGTTTCCATCCCATTCTTCTGCAAAACTGTTCTGTGAACTTGTTCCAGATGGATATAACCCAGGGATGGGCAAACTATGGCCCATGAGCCAGATCCGGCCTGTCAGCCGTTTTAAGCCAGCCCTCGAGCTTCCGCTGGGGAGCGGGGTCTGAGGCTCCAGCCAGGGAGCAGTTTCAGGGGCCGCTCCACGTGGCTCCCGGAAGCAGCAGCATACCCCCCCTCTGGCTTCTACGTGCTCCAATGGCCCCCTCTGGTGCTCCAGTGAGAGCTGCAGGGGCGGTGCCTGCAGACGGAGCAGCGTGCAGAGCCACCTGGCCGCGCCTCTGTTTAGGAGCGAAGAAGGGACATGCTGCTGCTTCCAGGAGCCGCTTGAGCTAAGCGCCACCAGGAGCCTGCACCCTTGAGCCTCTCCCCACGCCTCAACCCCCTGCCCCAGCCCTGATCCCCCTTCCTCCCTCCAAACCCCTTGATCCCAGCCTGGAGCACCCTCCTGCACCCCAAATCCCTCATCCCCAGCCCCACTCAGAGCCTGCACCCTCAGCCAGAGCCCCGTCCCCCCAACCAAGAGCCCCCTCCCACACCCTGAACTCTTAATTTCTGGCTCCATGGCGGAGCCCATACCCCAAACCAGAGCCCTCACCTTCTCCTGCACCCCAACCCCAATTTTGCAAGCATTCATGGCCCACCATACAATTTCTGTTCCCAGATGTGGCCCTTGGGCTCAAAAGTTTGCCCACCCTGGTATAAACAAACACAAATTTTATTTTAAATTCCTTTTTCCAGCTCCATTTAAGGAGCAAGCAAACGTTAAGATGACATGGTTTGTTCCAAGGATCTCGATAAATCAAATCACAGATAGTTTAAGTCTGTTTTGAAATCTTTATTGGTGTTTTTCTGGAAAGAATTGTGATTGTTATATTCCTTTTAGTAGATTAAAAATTTCTTGTAATACAAATTAAAATTAGGATTTTTAAAAAATATATATTTTACAGGAATTTGAAGATGACTATGTTGAGTTTAAAGCCAAAATCCTGGATTTTGACAGACGTCTTGGGTCAATCCTTTGTGTAGGATTTCTTGACTGTTCTGGTTTAGAATCAGCATTCAAGGTCAGTTCTGAACAAACATAACTATAAATCAGTTCTTTGTTTAAAAGGTACTAGATAATGGAGTTGAATATTTTTAATTTTTAATCCAGACGAAATATTACTGAGACATACAAGTGGCTCAGTAATACTCACAAATACTAGCTATCAAGTATTCTAATAATACGTTCTCGAGTGCAATTCATCTTTAGGAGGTTATTCCAGGACATCTCTAATCAAGCTGAAAGTTGGAGACTAGCAGCAGTCGGCTCCTGTTGAAGTCAGTGGGAGTTTGTGAATGACTTCAGTGTGAGCAGGATCAGCCCTAATATTTTTAATACTACAGACATTTTAAATAAAGTTATGAATGCAAGTCCCTTCCAGACATTGATCCACAGTTAAGGCCTGATCCAAAGTCCATTGAAGTCAATGGAAAGGTCCCCATTTCAATGGGCTCTGGATCAGGCTCTTGTCCCCCTATCCCAAAAAGCACTTCAGTAAGTGTTTTATTTTTAAGTATGAGTAGTTCCATTGGGCTCAATCCTGCAAGGTACTGAGAGCCTCCTGAGCTGAGGCAGAGGGGACGTGTTGGGGAGGGGGCATGCAGGATCAGATGCCTCCCCAGATTTCTGCCTTCCATTTCCAGCCCTGGGGGGCTTGCAGGGCAGAGCCATTGCAGTGCAGGGGGCTCAGCAGGAACAGCTGAGTCCCGGGGATCTCCATGGAGAGACTGTCCATGCCAGGCCATTGGAGCAGGTTGTGGCACCAGGCGGGGCAGAGGTGTTGCTGGCACCCAGAAGTGGGGAGCTGGGCTGGGGGGGACCAGCAGATCCCATCCCTACCTTCCCCGAACCAGCCACTGGTGCTGGACTCCGCAGGGGCTTCAGTGGCCATGGAGCCCGTCCAGAGGTGGCTCAGCAGGGGAAGGCACCCCAGCACGAGGAGTGGTGCTGCGCATGACTGCTCCCGTGGGCACAAAGCCTAGGGGATGGAGCAGCCCTGCACTCCCTGGGGCCAAGGCACAGGCCTAGCAGGGCAGCGGAGGGGTGAAGAGGGCTCGAAGCCATTGCCTGGGGGGCTGCTGCAGAGCCTGTGAGTTTGGGGCAGGAATGGGCTGGAAATCGCTTCCCCCTGCTCCACTCCAGCACTTATCTGAGGAGCAAAGAGGCTCCCCTGTGCAGACGCTGCACGGGGCTCCGGGCAGCTTTGGCACACGCAGGGCTCGGCTCCTCCTGGGCAGCGCCCTGTGCGGGAGGGTCTTGGGCTTTTCTGGGGCACTGGCCCAGCCAGAGGCAGTGAGGGAGGAAGGAGCCTGCTGGGCAGGCTGCAGGTGTGCTGAGCGCTCCTGTCAGGGGCTGGTTCTCTGCACAGTGCTGGGAGCAGGAGGTGCTCCACTGGGGCTTTATGGAGCAGCAGTAGGGGTAGGGCGCTGAAGGGGCAAAGCAGGGAGGGAAGAGTGAGCGAGGGAGGCAGTGAGAAGGAGAGCATGTAAAGGGCCGATGGTGGGCAGCAGCGGCGACGTGTGGGGTGGTGAGGAGCCCCCCTCTCTATCGACAATTACCTGTCCTCTCTTCCTGAGTGGGAGTTTAGATCATCTAGCACTTTCCAGAAGCTCTCAGCCCCTTGAGGGAGTGGGCCCATAGAAAATTACAGCATCTTTGTACTTTTCTCATTGTTTATAATCTTTTGTGAAGTAATCTTTTCTGGTAGTTGTGTATATGAGTACTTTTTAAAAACATACCCATTATGCTTAGCTTATTTATCTGTTTTTTGTGGCAGTAGATTTTCTGAGAGTGGCATGTTTAGTACTATAGGTGGAAATTCGCCTTGGAGCTCCCAATTAATGTTTTGTGTGTTCTGTGCATTGCGTGCAGAGGGTGAAAGCTAAATAATCTCAAATGGAAAAATAGTTCTATGTTTTTTTCACTTCGTCACTAAAACCTGCTGCTTTATCCAGCCTTTGAAGAACTATTTGTTTGCCTTTGGATTTTGTAATGTTAAACATAAGGTACGGAAAACAATAACTGTCAGGACAAAGTCAATACTGTGATTTGTTAGTCAGGTAGTAGCTACACACCATGTAGATTACAAGACCTACCTTGACACAATTTGAGTGTAAACTGTTTAATAATGCACAGTGTGTCTAGGACAATTGTAGTTAATATTCAACTAAATAATTTGAAGTGCATTTTTCTAAGGTTGCCACCTTGGATGCAGTTGAATGTATGCTTTGTTGTAATTCCTTCTCTCCTTTTTAAAGTTATGCTATTTCTTCCAATGAATTTGGATGCTCTGAGCAGTGTTAGGAAGCAGGGTAGTTTCCAGTTAATGAGTAATTTATGGACTTCAGATCTGTTAACCTTTAAATACTCCAGGCATAGCATGTGCCATGGAAACGGAATCTAATATAATCTTCACAGAATGTAGCTGTTTATCCTGCTTCTGGATTGTCAAATAGTAGACTTTGTTTTAGAAAGGCATTAATCTACATAAGAGCGGCCATACTGGGTCAGACCAAAGGTCCATCTAACCCAGTATCCTGTCTTCCGCCAGTGGCCAAGGCCAGGTACTTGAGAGGGCATGAGCAGAACAGGTAATCATCAAGTGATCCATCCCCTGTCGCCCATTCCTAGCTTCTGGCAAAACTGAGGCCATCCCTGTCCATCCTGGCTAATAGCCATTGATGGACCTATCCTCCATGAACGTATCTAGTCCTTTTTTGAACAGTTGTAGTTTTGGCCTTCACAACATCCTCTGGCAAGGAGTTCCACAGGTTGACTATGCCTGGTGTGAAGAAATATTTCCTTTTGTTTGTTTTTAAACCTTCTGCCTATTATTTCATTTGATGACCCCCTAGCTCTTGTGTTATGAGGAGTAAACAACACCTCCTTATTTACTTTCTCCACACCAGTCATGAATTTATAGACCTCTGTCATATCCCCCTGTTAGTCATCTCTTTTTTCAGGCTGAAAAGTCCCAGTCTTTTTAATCTTTCCTCATACCAAAGCTGTTCATTTTTGTTGGTCTTTTCTGTATCTTTTCCAATTCAGTATATCTTTTTTTGAGATGTGGTGACCACATCTGCACACACTATTCAAGATCTGGGTGTACCATGGATTTATATAGTAGCAATATGATATTCTCTGTCTTATTGTCTATCCCTTTCTTGATGATTCCCAACATTCTGTGAGCATTTTTGACTGCTGCTGCACAGTGAGTGGATGTTTTCAGAGAAATGTACACAATGACTCCAAGATCTCTTTCTTGAGTGGTAACAGTTAATTTAGACCCCAATCATTTTATATGTATAGTTGGGATTATGTTTTCCAATGTGCATTACTTTGCCTTTATCAACATTGAATTTCATCTGTCATTTTGTTGCCTAGTCACCCAGTTTTGTGAGATCCCTTTGTAACTCTTCGCAGTCTGTTTTGGACTTAACTAAATTGAGTAGTTTTGTGTCTGCAAATTTTGCCATCTCACTGTTTTTATCCCTTTTTCCAGCTCATTTATGAATATGTTGAATAGTACTGGTTCCAGTACAGACCCTTGGGGGACACCACTATTATCTCTCTCCATCCTGAAAACTGACCATTTATTCCTACTCTTTTGTTTCCTGTCTTTTAACCAGTTACCGATCTATGAAAGGACCCTCCCTCTTATCTCATGACCGCTTACTTTGCTTAAGAGCCTTTGATGAGGGACCTTGTCCAAGGCTTTCTGAAAATCTAAGTACACTATATCCACTGGATCACCCTTGTCCACATGATTGTTGACCCCATCAGAGAATTCTAGTTGATTGGTGAGGCATGATTTCCCTTTACAAAAATCATGTTGATTCTTCCCCAACAAATCATGTTTATCTGTGTGTCTGATAATTCTGTTCTTTTACTATAGTTTCAACCAGTTTGCCCGGTATTGAAGTTGGGCTTTCTCACCTGTAATTGCTGGGATCACCTCTGGAGCCTTTTTAAAAAATTGGCGTCAGTCATCCGGTACAGAAGTTGACTTAAATGATCGATTACATACCACAGTTAGTAGTTCTGAAGGAACTCAAATGTGAAATTGAACTCTTGTGTGAATACCATCTGGTCCTGGTAACTTATTACTGTTTAGTTCAGGGGTGGGAAACTATGGCCCACGGGCTGGATCTGGCCCGCCTGCTGTTTTAATCCGGCCCTTGAGCTCACGCTGGGGAGTGGGGTCGGGGGCCGCTTCACGTGGCTCCCAGAAGCAGTGGCATGAACCCCCTCTGGCTCCTACATGTAGAGGTAGCCGGGGGCTCCGCTCTGCATGCTGCCCCTGCCCTAAGCACCGCCCCTGCAGATGGGGCAGCATGCAGAACTGCCTGGTCGTGCCTCCACATAGGAGCCGGAGAAGGGAGATGCCGCTGCTTCCGGGAGCCGCTTGAGGTAAGTGCCGACCAGAGCCTGCACCCCTGAACCTCCCCCGTTGGCCCAACCTGCCCCAGCCCCACCCCAGAGCTTGCGCTCCCAGCTGGAGCCCTCACCCCCCTGCACCTCGCCCCAGCCCGGAGCCCCCTCCAACACCCTGAACTCCTCATTTCTGGCCCCACCCTGGAACCAGCACCTCCATGCACAGCCTGCATCCCAATCCCAATTTTGTGAGCATTCATGGCCCATCATACAATTTCTATTTCCAGATGTGGCCCTTGGGCGAAAAAGTTTGACCACCCTTGGTTTAGTTTATCAATTTATTCCAAAACCTCCTCTAAGGACACCTCAATCTGGGGCCGTTCCTCAGATTTGTCACCTAAAAAAAATGGTTCAGGTTTGGGAATCTCCCTCATATCCTCAGCCATGAAGACCGATGCAAACAATTCGTTTAGTTTCTCCCCAATGGCCTTATTGTCCTTAAGTGCTTCCTTAACATCTCAATCGTCCAGTGGCCCCACTGGTTGTTTAACAGGCTTCCTGCTTCTGATGTACTTACATTTTTTTTTTTTGCTATTTCTTTTGAGTCTTTGGCTAGCTATTCTTCAAATTCTTTTTTGGCCTTCCTACTTATATTTTTACACTTCAGTTGCCAGAGTTTATGTTCCTTTCTATTTTCTTCAGTAGGATTTAACTTCCACTTTTTAAAGGATGCCTTTTTGCCTCTCACTGCTTCTTTTACTTTGTTGTTTAGCCACAGTGGCACTTTGTTGATTCTCTTACTATGTTTTTTAATTTGGGATGTACATTTAAGTTGAGCCTCTATTATGGTGTCTTTCAAAAGTTTCCATGCAGTTTGCAGAGAACCTAAAACTAAATGTTTAGGTGAACTAATGGGATCACATTATATCAGGAGACCAATGTGTCATTGGGAAAGGAGGAAGATCTCTGGACAGTGAGAAAATGGAAGAGAGAAGATCTCAGAATGATCAGATCAGTCTGGGATTTTGAAAGGGGTCTAAGGAAGTTACTTGCCCATCTTCATTTGAATTTGAAAATCCCAGCCCCATGGTTTTAAGTGACATAAATTAAACATTCACACCAGAAGCCTTTTGCAGTGCACTCATTTAGTACAATTTAATAGCATATTGGCAAATATGTGGGACCAGATTCTCAACTGGAGCAAATTGGGGGTGTAGCACCATAAAGATTTGGCCCACATGCTTCAGCAATGCTATTTTTGGTGTGAGATTTTCAGTGTGAAATAAGACTAAAGAGGTACTTTTTAATAAAAAATTGAAGTATTATAAATGATGGAATCTGACACTCTTTAATTTTTATAGCTTTTAGCCATCTTTGGCTATTTTCTAGAGAAACCTGTTATCATGGAGATTTTTAGCCCAAATTACAACATCTTACTGCAAATGTTTGATGAAGAGCTGGATAATTGCAAACACTTGTATGATGAGCACATTAGGCAGGTATGTAGCAAAGCAAACATAAAAGCAATATTTTCCTGGTTTTTGTTAGGTGTAGCCAATGAACTCTTAATTCATAATTGCTTGTATACTCATTTTGTTATATTAACACTTGCAGGTGGAAGAGGGGAATGAAATAATAAACAAAAATATGCCATTTACTTCAGGAAATCTTAAATGGTCCAAAGCACTTCAAGAGCGAATACAGATATTCTGGTCAAACTTCTCATATCTGTCTCACCGGTGAGTGTTCACACAGAGTTATTTATGACTGTAGCATTAACAGCCCTTGAACATGGCATTGCCAATTATTGGTAAAAAAGAGTAATTTGTCTATGTAACCTACCAAATATGCATTGCTTACATGATATGATTTTGTAGATATTGTCTTAAAGTAAAGGGACCTCATGGCTTTAGCAATTTACTTCATATTATTTTTTCACTGTAATACCAAGATTTGAGAGATGAAGACATTTTGTTGTCAGACTGGAATTGACCAGAACTCAAAACAACTATTGTAAAAAAAAATAATAATCTGTATTTGTAGATGACATTTTCATGGCTTCTCATACAATTTTATTGTTTATTTTTATTATCATAGCACCTGAGAGCCCCAGTCATGCACCAGGATCCACTTTTAAAAGAGGCCTCTAAAATTACACGATAATCTTGCATGCCATTTTAGTGTAAATGTTTTTGTGTGTGCAAAATCTTTGATGTTAAAACAAAAATAGCATGTATATGAAATGTTGGGCACAATTTTAGAGGCTGTATTGTGGCCTCTTTGCAACTGTGGTACTTTTTAGTTTACTTCCTTGTTTGTGCATTGGAATTGTTGATGTCAATACAAGTTGAGGAACAGTTTTAGGGCCTGAATCTGCAAAACGATCCACACATATAGAACCTTTAGCCAGTGCCGCTCTCTTTGCAGGTTTGGGGCTCTCAGTAGTAAGTGCTGATACACACAGAGTGAACTCCTCTTATGGGTATCCTGTACAACCTCAGAATTGCTTTTTAATATTTGTAAAAAGTGTTGTCTCATGAGTGAATCACAAACAAAGCAAAGCTAAGAGCATCTTAGCTTTTGAGACAACACTAACTTGTACTTTGTTTAAGAAAAAAATTATTCTACATTGGTAAAACTTTCAAAAGTGCCTAAATGGGACTTTGGGGTGTGCAGAACCCACACTGGGACTAAGGAGCAGACTCTGCTCCACCACACCTGCAGAGCCTGCTGCAGTAGGAGCTTCAAAGGGAGCCAGACAGCTCAGAAGGGAGACAGACCACATAAGGACAGACCTGTCTTGAGAGCTCCCGAGCAATAGCACAGCAGAAGCCCTTACTGCAAAGAGGTCTCCTAGGAGAGAGTCTAGGGAAGAGACCCAGGAGAGAGGTAGCTGGGAGCTTTCTCTCTTGGGCTGATGACCGAAAGAAGCTTGGGTGATGGAGTCCTGAACTGGGAGCTTGACTGAGTCGGGGGCTAATCAGGGAGTGCAGCCTGCCTGAAGACTTGGATATAGGCAGTGTGTGATAGCCCCCAGGTGGACAGTTGGGGGGGAAGAGGGAGGACCCCACAATCCATGACATTGGCCCAGTGTGAAGCTGGGGCTAGCCTGCAAGGAAGGAGGCTACCGGCTGAGCTCAGCTGGGCTGAAGATTCTGTTGTTTTTGCTATTTTCTGTTAGATTTGAAGTAAACAACTTTGAGGCCTTGTGGGAAGCAAGTGGTAGGAAGTGGGCGTGGTGCTGCCTAAACGCTAGGCAGCACCACCAGTAAGCCCAGCCCCTGTGACAGGGCTTAAGTCACTTAGGTTGTTTTTAAATTTTTGTATCGTATCTCTTCAGTTCCAATATATACTTTTTAATATGAGGCAACACCATGGATGGAGTATTCCACTAAGAAAAAATATATGTACTTTGATAGTGAAACAACAACCAGCACTATTCTGAGATCAGTGTGGGACAGCCTTTTGGAATATTGGGCAATAGGTAGAACCACTGAGGAAGGCGAGGGAGCGTGCCCTCTCCCTTCCACACAGCGTTTTTTTGGTCCTCAGTGAGGCTGTTAGGTCTAATGCATTCTCACTCTTGGTCTCTGTTCAGGGCTGGCTCCAGGCACCAGCTGACCAAGCACGTGCTTGGGGCAGCCAATCTTGGGGCAGCGAGACGGCCTCTCAGGGTTGTTTTGGTTTCGGTGGGGCAGCGCTCAGGGTAGGGGTGGGAGGGGGCTTGGTTTTTTGTTTTGTTTTATTGCTTGGGGTGGCAAAAAAGTTAGAGCTGGCCCTGTCTCTGTTCAACTTTTTATGTGGTTTGGCTGATGAGACCAGAATTAACCAAGAAAATATTTAGAAACAGAGGACATTAAATTTTAACAGTGTCAGTGGTGAGACTTTTTTGCATCTAAATTTATTTGGCAATGTTATTGTTAGTATTAATGAATAAAATGGATTGAGTGATTTGTTTCTCTCCCAGAATCCTGGAAGGTCCTGAGACTGCTTTAGTTTATCAGAAATATATAGAGATGTTGACTTTAATTGACCAATATGAAGAACAGATCTATTGTGAATGGAAATCTCAAGTGGATGGAGTTTGTCAATTTAATTTAGATCAACCACTAATTAAACGCAATCCTGAAAATGGTCTCCTAAGTGTGAATTTTGACTCTAAGGTACAATATAAAGTATTACAATTAAATGTGTTGTCCAGGGTTTTTTCCCATGAATTAGAAATGTTGACAGAATTATAAATCAGGAATATATCTAAAGTGAAATTAATATTTCAGTATATGATTAAATCATATTGCTTGGGGAAAGTGCCCTTGCCTTTGTTTTATGCTACAGTTCCTATGATTGTGTACATTATTATCTTAGTTTTTCAGTTGGAAAATATGGTTGCCCTGTGCCAGCACTGGAGAGATTTTTCACCTTCAGAAATAAAGAAGGCGGTTGTAGTATTTAAATGCTTTCTCTAGAGCCAGCTGGAGGAGGATGATGATAATAATAGTTGGCAGTTACCGTACAGTATATAGCACTTTTAGATTGCTAAACCCTGCCCGATCTCACCCTCACGCTCCTGGATCTAATTGAAAGAAGTTCTATTCTATAGAGGTTCTTATAATATGCTCACCACTGTAGTATCTGAGCACCTTACTATCTGAGGCTACACATAGAATTAAACAAAAAACACATATCTTCTGAAAAGAGATTTTAAAAAAGATAATACTACTTTGTTTCTTATAGCTAGTGGCTTTGTTGAGAGAGGTGACATATCTCCTGATGTTGAATCGATCTGATATTCCAGATTCTGCGTTAGCAATATATGAGAAAAGGAAAATTTTTTCTAAGGTTTGTGCTTTCAGGAAGTATGAAATGTATCCTTTTTATTGCAAAATTTTGGTGTGTGTGTGTGTGTCTGTCTGTCTGTCTGTCTCTGTCTTTCTTTGCATAATCTGGGGTAACCGGTTTTTGTGTGGAGAACTCTGCAGGAGACAAAATAGATCCTGCAACTGACAGGAAGGTAATGGGGTTGTAGCACAGCTTGGAATAGTGGCTATAGCAGGGGTGGCCAACCTGAGCCTGAGAAGGAGCCAGAATTTACTAATGTACATTGCCAAAGAGCCACAGTAATACATCAGCAGCCCCCTCATCAGCTCCCCCACCCTGCTCCCAGTTCCTCCCACCCACCAGCAGCCCTGCCGATCAGCGCCTCCCACTCCCTCCCCTCACCTCCCAATCAGCTGTTGTGTGGCATGCAGGCGGTTTGGGGAGAGGGGGGGAGGAGCGAGGGCACGGCAGGCTCAGGGGCGTGGGGGGAGTGGAGTGGGGGCAGGGCATGTGGCAGAGCCAGGGGTTGAACAGTGAGCACCCCCCGGCACATTGGAAAGTTGGCGCCTGTAGCTCCAGCCCCGGAGCCAGTGCCTATACAAGGAGCCGCATATTAACTTCTGAAGAGCCACATGTGGCTCCAGAGCCACGGGCTGGCCACCCCTGGGCTATAGCATCCACACAGGCCGATCCAGTTCAGGCTGGCTGATCCACTTTAACTGCATAGTTAAAGTGTGGATCCAAGAGCTCCTTGACTCGTCCAGCTCCATGGTCCCCCACAACCATTTCATACTGGCCCATTTGGAGCCAGAATGCTTCTCCTTTTTAGTGGACAGGGGTATGGTGGCCCTACTGAATAGCTGCTTTGCCAACATAAAGAGCCATGTAGGTATTCAGATGGCACTGGGGGCCCTACTTTAGAGGAATTTCACCCTATGAACATCTTATTACACCAACAGTATATTGGAAGCCTTGAACTCATTGTTCAGTGGTACAACAAACTTAAACAGACTGTTCTGGAGGTTGAATCTCCTCTGATTGAAACTGAGCTGAGAGCCATTGATGATCAGTTAAGAGAAGCGGAAGAAGAGTTCACATGGCAGAAAGAGAATTGCTGGAAATATATTGAACAAGTGAAAGCTACAGTGTATGACTTGGAGCAGAGAGTTCAACAGTCAAAGGAGAATATTAAAATAATTCAGCAGATTATGAACGCATGGGCAGAACACACACTCTTATCCAGGAAAGATAATAGGAAAGATGCTTTGTTAAATCTGGAGGATAAAGAAGATAGACTTGCTAAGAAATACAAGTTACTAAAAGAGGATGGCTACAAGATTCATCAGCTTGTTGAGGTAATTTCTGCAATAATTATACATGGTTTTTAGATGATCTTCTAATCTTTTTTTCTAAAAAGCACATTTTAATTATTATTATTCATAACCACACTTGTATTAATAGTATCCTGCAAATAATGTGTTAAATTAAGGATAAGTGAGGTATATCTAGAGTAGCAAGAAGGGGTTAAATATTTGGTGTTCTATAATCTTCAAATTGTTAGCATTCAGTTACATTCGCTGATGTATACTTGACTGTTCAATTATTGAAATAGTTATACAAATTACATAATAGTCCCTTTAAAATTAACACATTTAAAGACAAATAGAGACAAGATGGAAAATAATCTTGATATTGATTGAAATTAGCATTGCTTTTTATCTCATTAGATGAGGAATTATTGTCTAGATTGAATTACTGCACAGCCATTGTCTCAGTTTTGTTACCCTGGTGCCCTGTGCTAAATTTTTCCTTTGACGTCTATAGGTAAAATCATCTTTGCAACTGGAGCTACACTGCAGTCTATCAGAGGACATATTTATAAAATAATTTTTCTAAATTTGAAGATTACATGAGTTATGTGCTTTAATTAAAAATACATAGTGTTTTATTTCTCTGTTATTTATGAATGCTAAATAAAATGTAACAACCCCCCCCCCAAATCCCTCAAACATCAGCTGCTGTGCCATACAACTACCAGTAACTGCAAGAAAGTAATTCTGTATCGAAGTACTGACATGAAAAAAGATTTCCCACCCCAATTCCTTGCATGCCTCGCCCTCTTTTTTTGCTGACTTCCTTGAAAATTCTCTGCTTGTCTGTTTTCAGACACAAATTGTATGTCAGATGAAAGAGAAAATAGACTTTAAATATTTTTTCTTTATCCAATAACTCTTCTTTTTTTTATGCCATTACCTTGAGACTGTCTTCTGGTCCATATTCTAATCTAAGTTTGATAGTGGCAAGTAAAGAGTTTGTTATATTTAAGAACTAAAGACCAGATGAGGATTTTTATCTTTTTGAAAATATTATATGTAGATAAACCGAAGGGCTTACACTGGGGTGAAGAACAAGCAGTGATGTGCTGTAGTAGTGTGCAGTGATATTCTTTCAACATGGTGATGCTCCATTGAAATCACAATGTAACATCATAATTCAGGCCCTGAACTGCAATCTGATACATACAGGAATTCTGTCCCTGCACAGAGTTCCACTAACATCAAGGGGGCTGCAAATAGGTGCAAGGTCCACCCAGGCAGATTAGATTTTAGGATCAGGGCCATGCTTGTTACAATGGGCATCACTGGAATCTTATTTTGTCCTAGGTATTTACCACATGAAATGGCATTGAAGCAGTTAAATATTTTCAATGACGAATCATTTGCACTAGATAATTGTATGATTAAAACATTTTGTAACTTGTTTTTCCTTTCCTAGGAAAACTTAAAGCTCTTCAGAGCAGATTCCTTCTCCGACTCTTGGAAGATTTATATAGAGTACATTGATGACATTATAGTTGACGGTTTCTTTAACACAATAATGCACGATTTAGACTTCTTCTTGGAGAACACAGAGAAAGGTTTGAAGCCTGCTCCATTTTTTCAGGCACAAATGATCCTTAGCGCCCTAGAGATCGAATTTAAACCTTCACTTGATAAAGAGGCTGGAGATGGCTTTTATGACCTAGTAGAAGAACTTTTGAGCAATGTTTTCAAAATGTCTGCCCAGGTGAAAAGAGTAGCAGCACACTTGGAAGTAGAAAATTACCAGGTATTTTATACTTTCTCCATATACATGGGAATAATTAATCTAATTTAATTTAAAACAAATGTGGATTGCAAAAAATTTGAGCTCCACAATTAATGCATCATTGCGATGGAGGGACCACAAGCCTCAAAGCTGAGCCCACAGGCAGCACTCAGGTCACGACTGCTACCCAGCAGCTCAGTACCTGAGTAACTATGGAAAGGTTCAGGGAAGGGCTAGCTTGCAGAGGGCCCTGCCCCCAAAGCTCCCAATTTGGGGAAACATCCAGCTCCCCAATTGGCTAAGGTGTAGTATATAAACCAGGAAGTTGTCCAATCAATTAGAGGAATCCTTGGCTGGCTGTGACTTTGGCCCCCCTTCTGCTTACCTGACTCCTGAGCCCTGCATTCCTGCCTGCTCCTGGTTCCTGTCTTCCCATCCCAGACTCTTGTCTACTTCTAGTTCCTGCTGTCCTGCCCTGCCCCCGACACCTGCCTTACCCTGACTCTGTCTCCAGCTCTGATCTTTGGCTTGGTATCTGATGCTATCTTTGGCTTTCACCTTCTGCTCCAACTGTTAAACTTGACTGGCCACACCCTGGTCACTGCAATAATGTGCAAATAGCATCAGATTGTAAATACTAGGTCTTGTTTGTATTCTGAGGTCCATTGATTTTTACATCAGTGTAACCCCCATGGATTTCAATAAAGTTGCTCCTGATTTTCACCCATGTCAGTTGGAAGAGAATCTAGCCCTCTGTTTGTTTTCTATGATATATTAAAAAGAAAAAAATGCACACTAGAAAAAAGTTGTCCCTTTAAACAGATTTAAACAAAATATAGAAAAAGAGTTAACTGAAATCTATATTTAAAAATATGCATGAGATTTTTTAAAATAAAACTTATCTTTTTGTTCTTGGTGTGAGATTCAATCTTCCTTGTATATCCTTCTCAGCCTTGAAGGTCCACAAATTGGACCTTACCTTTTCTATAACCAAAGCTTAATTAATTGTGGAGATGAGGAGGGCACCATCCTCTACCTGGAGACTTGAATTCTATTAATTCCCTGAGATGTTCAGCCTCAGCTAACTTGCTGAAGATCTCCACTCCTCTTTTGCAATGACTGTGTTTGTCAGTACTGTATATGGCATAATATCCAGAAATATAGAGAGCTGCCCAGATTGTTTGTTTATGGAATCATTGAAATGTAGGGCTGGAAGGTTATCTAATCCCACCCCTTGTCCTAAAGCTGGGCCCACTATACTTGGACAATCCCTGACAGACATAGCTTTGCAGTTTTTGGTGGCAGTGGTGATGGGGATTCCTGAGTTTTGCCATCATATAGCAAGTGTAAACTAGTTAATGATTTATGTATTAATATTAACCCAATACTTAATATAGTTGGTTTACAGCTGTAAAATAACTACTTCTCTTTTCATGCCTAGAGCGATATGGACAACATGTTAGATCTATCTGAGATCAGGCAGGAGATTATGGACAGAGTGGCAGATGTTATCAGGAAAGCCCTGGACTACAGAAATTCTCTGGACACCTACGCTTATCTCTGGGTAGATGACAGGGCTGAGTTTATGAAGCAGTTTCTGCTGTATGGTCGTGTTTTAACTTCCGAAGAGATAGACGCTCATGCCGATGAGGGAGTACCTGAACAGCCGCCTACTACTGAGCAGTTTAAAGAACAGGCAAGCAAGCAAATATTCATTTGCAGCTTTAACTTACTTTATATTTGAGTGAGACAAGGTAGGTGAGGTAATATCTTTTATTGGACCAATATCTGTTGGTGGAAGGGACAGGCTTCTGAGCTACACAGCGTTTTTCAGGTTTGGGGAAGGATATCAGTGTCTGAGCTAAATACAAGTTGGGACAGATGAAGCATAAGGGGTAAGGCATGTTGTAAGAGGACACTTGAAATGGAGTGGGCAATAAGGGTTAGATTGCTGTGCAAAATGGTTATGAAGTGTGCTGCTAAAGGTTAGCAGGCAGTTAGTTGTGTGTTACAAATTGTTGTTGTGAGTTTAAAACCAGTGTCTCTGAGTCCATAATTTTTAGTATCTGGCAGCATTATCAATTTAAGTTCCCCAGCTCACCTTTTCAAGGTGTTGTGCAGGTTTCCTGTGAGGATGAGTATTGAAAGATCAGATGTGGAAAGTGTTCGCCCACAGCTGATACGACGTTTTTGGCTTTATCATTTTTCTGTGTGAGTTTATTCGAGAGGGTAGTGATTGGCTTCACCCACATAGTTATTGGAGCATTTGATCACTGAATGAGGTATACTACATGTTGTAGGCACGTGTAGGACTCATGGATCTTGAAAGATGTGGTGTGGGAGGGAGGGGGGTGTTTATCATTGTAGCCGTGGAGATATGTCTGCAAGTTTTGCATCGGTTGTTCTGGCAAGATCTGATGCTGCTCCGAGTTGGTGTGTCCAGGTCTGTGGGGAACTTGCTTCTAATGATGAGTTTGGTGAGGTTGGGGGGTTGTTTGAAGGCCGGAAGAGGGAGTTTTGGAAAGGTTTTTTCAGGATGTGGTCCCCATCAAGTGTGGGTTGTAATTATTTGATATGTTTGTGTATGTAATATAATCTTTTATCTGCTGTAGATTGACATCTATGAGAATCTTTACATTCAGATGAGCAAGTTTGAAGACTTCAGAACATTTGAAAGCTGGTTTAAGGTGGATATGAAACCTTTCAAAATGAGTTTGTTAAACATCATTAAGAAATGGAGCTGGATGTTCAAGGAACATCTTTTGAGATTTGTCATTGACAGGTAAAAATGCATCCTATTTTTTTCTGAATAATTCTAACTTGCTATTTTCTTCTTAATAGTCATTAATGTCTATTAAATAATGTAATACTTCAGTGAACTCAATTTTGCTCTGATTTACACTCTGTGCAACCCTATTACCTTAAACTTGTTTGACAGGCTGTACATCCAGGCAGAATTTGTGCTAGTGCGGCTAATGTGCAGTCTTAAAGCTGGGTGTGTTAAAATATTTGTGTATAACGGGATAGACTTTTTAACAGTGCTTTTTAATTAGGTGTAAATGACCTGACTTTCAAAACTGCTGAGCACTGGCAAATCTCATTGCTGTCAATCTAAGCTGCAGGTGCTCAGCACCTTTAAAAGTCAGGCCAAAACGGTTTTAAGATACTCTGAATGGAAAAGGTAAGTAAGCATAATGGAAATTAATTTTAAAGATCATTGTACATTGGATCACATTCATTTAAGAAAAAGGTTTTCAGAGTTAATCTTATTTTCTTCTCTTTGATAGTCTGACTGACCTAGAAGAGTTCATAAAAGTGACAGATGCTGGACTCCAAAAAGAAGCGAATGAAAGAGATTACACTGGACTAGTAGAGATTATGGGGCATCTCCTGGCTGTGAGAGACAGACAGGCATCTACTGATGAGCTCTTTGAACCTCTAAAAGAGACTATTGCACTGTTGGAAAGCTATGGACAGAAGATGTCAGACCAAGTTTATGTCCAGTTAGAGGTATTGTAGGATTAAAAAAAAAGAGCACTCCATACGTATGCATGTATATGGCCCCCCACCATTCTATCTGAGCATTTCACAATCATGTAGAAATTTAGAATTGCAGTCACTTTCTTCCCAGCTATAGGAAAAGTAGCGCTTATAAAATTTTTAAATTTATTTGTTTTCTTTGTGTGTGAAGAACTCATTGAGGGGAAAAGCAAGTCAGAGAACTGTTTGCAATTACTTCTGAACAGAATGGGGACCATAGTCCATTTTTGCCACCTCAGACTGTGCGTTCCATAGACTAGGTCCAGCTCCTGTGAAAGTTCTGTCCCCTGCACTTGTAAGTCGCCCCCTAGGAGGTGACTTTTCATGGTTCCAGTGCAATGTGGCTATTATGATCACAGAAGGAGAAGGAACTTCTCAGGCATCTAGGGCCAATCCCATGAAAGACTTGGAATATCAGGACAGAAACCTTGCACTGAACTGTGGACTCTGTGGGGAGTCAGTGGAGTGATGAGCTCATAATGGTCTGTGGTGTTAAGCAGGCTGTTGCATTTTGTACCATTTGGAGCTTTTTCAGATTGTGTGGCTTTGAAGACAATAATCAAGATTCAAGGTTACATATGCATTGGTCGCTGTAGGAAGGTCTGAGGCTGATAGCATGAGGTGCAGTCTTCTGGCCAATTGCTTATGGAAATTGGTGCTTTTTGCCACCATGTTAATTTGGGCATCCAGTAGCATTGAGGAGTATAAAAAGACTCCAAGATTGCAAACTAGGGCAGATGCCTTCACTATAATATTCCTGTTATTGAGGGCAAGTTTTCCAAAGAGCTCCCTTTTCCTACCAACATCTCAGTTTTACCTAGAAAACTTTGAAATTTAAATTTGAATTTTCTCTTGGGAGGTGGGGAGGTTGGGACAAAAAGGAATTTGTATAAAATATTTTAAATTTCTTATCTCCATGCAAAAACAGCATTTCATGCACAAAATTCTGAGTTCTAAAATGGTCTGGAACAACATGTGAACTCTTTTTGGAAAGAGAAGTTACTTTTATAGAGGTTTATAGTGAAATCAGCAGCTAATACATAGGCAATACACATCCTGATTTCCAAAACTCAATTTGGCTTGTCACATTTATTTTTACTTGCATTTATAAAATGCAGTAGGGGGCCCCTTTGTTACTAGTGAGTTCTTAGCACCCATGACTCATCTTGGGGTGAATACCCCCTCTGTCTGCCTACTGTGGAATCAGGAATTCGACTAGAAAGTGTTCCAAACACTTACCAGTAACAAACACTCAACTTTATCAGCAATGTCTCTGTGTCTATTCCTGGGGGAATTCTGCATCACTGTACATGCACAGAATTCATGTCTCCTGTAGATTTCTTTGCTTCCCTGTAGAAAAATTACTTCTTGCGACTTCCCTTTGCTTCCCCATCAGAACGGTCATGTGCCCCTCCCCGGCAGCACAAGCAGGTTGGTTTGGGCACCTGGAGCAGCCAATAGACATGTAAATCACTGCCTGAGGTTGGGGGGGCTGTGCAGGGCTGTGTGTGTGTGAGAGAGAGAGAGACACACACACACACACACACACTCTATCCCTCTCACACGTTATTGCAGCAGGCTGGGAAGGGCTTCAGGGTGTTACTGAGGAGGTAGATGTGGGACAGGCACTGTCCCCTCAGGCAGAGCAGAATCTAGCAGCCTGCCTGCTTAGTGAATTGTTCCCATTCTCTTTGTGAATTCCCTGAGGAGTATAAAACAGGTGTAAAAGTTTTAAGGCTCCTTTACATTGTCAGAGTGGTGTAAAGGACAGTAGGGCCTTATAAATGCTTATGTTGATTTTGTGATTAGAACTGGTCTACATTTTTGGACTGAAAACATTTCCTATCAGAATGTGCTCCATGAACTGTTTGCTACTGACCTTTCTGGAGATAGTCAGAAGCCAATATAAATTGTGAGTTTGATTCCACAGCCCTCACTTGCTCTTCAGTTGCCTATGATGTAACACTGAGAACATGGCTGCATATATTTGTTGACTAATAACTAGAAATAAAGGGTCAAACCTAGTTACATTACCGTTAGGCAAGGGGGGTTGGGATTTCCTCCAATGCTCCATCCATTGTACTGTAGTTTAAATAAATTACCGAAATAATTGAAACCAGAGGGATTATATTGTGTCATTTTGACCAAAAAAATGCAGAATTTTATAATGTGTGCAATTTTTTTAATTTTTTGGTGCAGAATTTTTATGTTTTTGATGCAGAATTCCCCCAGGAGTATATGTGTCAGTCCCAGACAAAGGTTACCTTCACTTCCTTGCTGAGTCTAGGCAGCTTTCTGTGTGATCTTTTCTATAGCAGCTTTCATCTGTCCCTCTTTCTCAGCACAAACAAAACTGCTGCCAGCTGCTGCCGCATCTTATCCAGCTTTTGTGCCAGCTTCAGCCTCTCAGTCACGGAGTGAAGCATCTCATTCCCTTTGAGCTCTGTCTGATTCCTACATGCAGTGCAATGCGGGCTTGAGGAACCACATGCTTATGCTGCCTTATGCTTGTCCCTGAGCCCAGAGCTGATTTGCTGCTGGCTGTGTCCCTGCTGCTATTACCATAGCCAATTGATGCTCACGTCACTGTGTGCTGTATCTTCTTCCCAGGAGAGCTTGCCATAGGAAGTTGAGCCTGCCATTTCTCTGCCCAGCTTCTGTTTGCTCATTTCCCTCTCATCCACCCACCAATGAGAGGGCCAGGACCAGCTTTCACAGCACTGTCCTTGTTTTTTGGAGTGGGGTTTCCCATCGCCCCAGAAATGTAGCAAATTTATCTTTTCCACTTTGATCTGGCTGCCAAACTACAGATAGCCTATGTTTCTTATAAAGGGTTGTGTGTCATTGTTCTGCTAACAAGCTCTTGCCTAGAAGGAACTAACATGAAAAATTAGCAACCTGGAACTCATATTTTCCTCAAGCGTAGATCTTCCATGAAAAACTGAAAATTAATTTATTAATTTTAAAATAATGTAATCTTGTCTTAATTGCATTTACAGAAGTTAATTGTTCATTGCCCTATTTGCTTCAGCTGAATGCATGAGTTTTAGGTACACTTGATCACTTGACCTAGTGATTCCAGTATCACAGTTGCAATGTTTTCATTACAGACTACCAAATCATTGCATTATCGTACTGAGTCATTTCTGGGAAATTACTATTGGTTATACTCTTCCCCTCCCACTCTGTCCTTCGCCTCTCCATATCAAACTTCTCAAGATCTTTTGTTGTGATGTCTAGAAGTCATCAACCAACTACTGTTGACTTGGTTGCTGATTTTTATGGATATAACTTCTGGAAAAAACTTTCAAATGACTAAGGACCATCAAAGTTGTGCACACAGCAAAAATATGTAGCCATATGATCTTATTCTTGTAAACTTCATCCTCTTCCTTTCCAATAATTTCTTATGCTTACTTAATCATAGAACTGGAAGGGACCTTGAGAGGTCTTGTAGTCCAGTCTCCTGCACTCCAGGCAGGACTAAGTTTTATCTAGATCATCCCTGACAGGTGTTTGTCTAACCTGCTCTTTAAAATCTCCAATGATGGAGATTCCACAACCTTCCTAAGCAATTTATTCCAGTGCTTAACCACCCTGACAGGAAGTTTTCTTAATGTCCAACCTAAACTGTCCTTGCTGCAATTTAAGCTCATTGCTTCTTGTCCTATCCGCAGAGGTTAAAGAGAACAGTTTTTCTCCCTCCTCCTTGTAACAACCTTTTTATGTACTTGGAAACTGTTATCATGTCCCCCTTCAGTCTTCTCTTCTCCAGACTAAACAAACACATTTTTTTCAATCTTCCCTCATAGGTTGTATTTTCTAGACCTTTCATCATTTTTATTGATCTTCTTGGACTTTTTCCAATTTGTCCACATCTTTCCTGAAATGTGGTGCCCAGAACTGGACACAATACTCCAGCTGAGGCCTAATCAGCGCAGAGTAGAGCGGAATAATTAGGTCTCGTGTCTTGCTTACAACACTCCTGTCAATACATCCCAGAATGTTTTGCTTTTTGTTGCAAGCGTGTTACACTGTTGACTCATATTTAGCTTATGATCCACTATAACCTCCAGATCCCTTTCCACAAAACTCAGTCTTCCCTTTTCCATTTTGTATGTGTGCAACTGATTTGTTACTTCTGAAATGGGGTACTTTTGCATTTGTCCTTATTGAACTTCATCCTGCTTACTTCAGACCATTTGTCTAGTTTGTCCAGATCATTTTGAATTTTAATCCTATACACCAAAGCACTGGCAATCCCTCCCAGTTTGGAATCATAGGCCAACTTTGTAAGTGGCCATTATTTAAATCATTGATGAAGATATTCAACAGAACTGAACCCGGAACTGATCCCCCTAAGACCCCGCTTGATCTGCCCTTCCAGCTTGACTGTGAACCACTGATAATTACTCTCTGGGAATGGTTTTCCAACCAGTTGTGCACCACCATATAGTAGCTCCACTTAGGTTGTATTTCCCTAATTTTGTTTATGAGAACATCATGTGAGATAGCATCAAAAGCCTTACTAAAGTCAAGATATACCACATCTACCACTTCTTGTTATCTACTTGTTGTATCCTATTTCAAATTAGATTAATTTTTCAGGACAGGGATTTCACGTGTATGGTTGTGTATGTCTAGCACAATGGGCCTTAATCCTGACTGCACTATTACAATATAATAGCCCTTGAATGGCCTCTGAATCTCTGATATATTGAGGCAATGAGAGTTGAGTGCTCCAATCAGTGTGCAAGAGGTGCCCAGTACCTTGTAGATTAGGTTTTATATGATTATACTTACATCTACATGGAATAGCTTAGTGATGCATGTTTTAGTTATTCTGTATTTTCAGAAAAGTTTGTGACTTACTGTGCTGCAGCTATTAAAATCAATCCTACCAAGCCACTGCAAGGAAAAAAAACTGCCACACCTAACTTACTATTAAAATATCCTACACAATTTCTTTGTCCAAAAGAGCTGAGTTGTGAAATAATAATGAAAGTTAATTGTTCCCTGAATATTAGATAGATTTGGGGTCATAGCAACAGTTTGTATAGATGGTTTCTAAGTGATCTATTCTGCTGTGTGAAATGTTAAAGGTCTCATATGAGATAATTTTACATTGTTCAACAGGAATTGCCTGAAAAATGGAATACCACCAAAAAAATTGCTGCATCTATAAAGCATGAAGTGGCTCCTCTTCAGACTTCTGAGGTGTCACTGATCAGAAAAAAATGTGCTTCATTTGATGTAAGCTGAGCTCTGAATTCAGTTTTCTAACATGTTTCCTATGAGACATCATTGACATAATTTATTGCCTGTATTTCTTTTCATCAGGGGAAGCAGATAGAATTCAGAGAAAGATTTAGAGTGGAAGCTCCCTTTTGCTTTGATGCAAAAAATCCATATGTACTTCTAGATAAGGTAATGGGAAAATCACAGAAATGCACGTTTTCCTAGAAATCTTTCAGTATACAATTAAAGTTTCCGTTTATGCATTAAAATAATTGCACATTTTGTATTTGACATGGAACTGATAGAGCTTGAGATTCAACTGCTGTATTTCTATCTGTAGCTCTTAAAACCACTACCAAAAACATATTGCATTTGTTTATTATTTTTACTGTGTACTTGCATATTCCTTTAAAAAGTATTAGCGCGATGCACTTTTGAATGCATTTTGCACTATGTATTCTTTTTGAAGGAACATGCAAGCACACTGTACTATATAGTACAAAATGCATACAAAGATGCATCACGCTGATACTTTTATATATAGTACCATTTCAGGGGTTTTTTAATTTTTACTGAGTTCACAAAACAACTTTATACTGATAATGAGAAAAGTGACTTGCCCAGAGAGGCAAAATTGTTTGTTTATTACAAGAAGTCAAAAATAACAGTGATACATTAAGTGAAATTCTTACATGTAGTCCCTACATTTTTGTGTATATACATATGGAATATAAATGTGCATACTACCTTGTAGTTCTTTGAAATATCAAAGACTGAAAGTGAAACATGTAACATCTCTACAATATTTGCTGCAGGCTTTTGTTTTCAGATATACTGATCTGACTGTCATTCCGAACTTACCTAGACCTATTTTATAATTATATTCATGAGTGTTCTTTTCCTCCAAGGAAAATCGAGAGCTTGAGGCATTGGAAGAAGAAATTTTACAAATGCAGAAATCTGCAAATCTTTTTGAAGTGGTTGTTCCAGATTACAAACAAATGAAACAATGTCGCAAAGAAATACGGTTGCTCAAGGAAGTGTGGGATATTAATATTTATGTTACAGTAAGAGGCTTTATTTGTTTTTCAAAGGCACATTATAGCTCAGTGCATTCAGAATAGTTTCCAATCTTAAGGGTTTCTTGAAGCATTCATAGTTTTATTCTAAAGGAAGTTTAAAAGCTAAGCTGTAAATGTGGGAACTTTTTGTTGTTTTCAATTTTTAAAAATATATATACCATCTTTTTATAAATAGAGTATGAAGATCAAAATATTGCTATTCTCAATTTTGACTACTTCCAAAATGCTCGCATTAAAAAACAAAACAAAAAAAACCTCACAACCCAAAACTTTAAGCTGAAGGGAAGATTGTAAATACATATCAGTTACCTAAGGAATAAATAGAAACATTGTTTTAACTCTGCATTTCCTTTACCCTAACACTGAATTTTCTTGCTTTCTGGATTTTTGGTCTGTCTTTAAAAAAAATAATAATAAAAAAATAAAAAATTCTGTAACAAATATGCATTGCAAAGTATGGAAAGAAAGAGTTTAAGATACTGAAACAGCCTTAGCTCTGCCTTCAGATCTCTACCACCCTGTGCACCCTTCACACTAGCAGTGAAATTCTAGCACCATTGAACTTAATAACAAAATTTCCGTGGATTTCATTGACGCTGGGATTTCGTCCTATGTGTCAGTGACAAAAGTGGTGGTATCACAGTTACTGTAGTTCACATACTAAACACTTTGATAGTCTAGCATGGAACACTGGAGGCTGGGTACATCTACAACCCTGTTTCCTTTTGGTATTTCACCTGTGGCTGCAGAAATTTTAAACTATGTCCAGAATGAGTTATGCAGTAAAAGATATGTAGCCTAACCAAAAAGGTATACATTTTGTTTGCCATCTCAATGGATAGTAAAATAGGGAGAAGGCAGAGTTATGGTGTACTAAACACATTGCATATTGTATTTTGTGTGGTTTCCATGCTGTATATTAAAGCAGCATTAAGTCCGACAGGCTATCTTGTAAAGTTAAAGAGAAAACTAGTGAGGGAAAATGTGAAGCACTTACATTCAGTAGATACCTTCATGTTACGTCAGCTTTGTAAAATTCTACTCACTCCAAGAAAGTGGATATTTTTTTCCTAAAACAAACGGCCAGCGTTTTGTTGTTTTTTCTTTCCCCATTAACATGGTAAAGGAGAGAAGCAGTGCAAAGATGTGGGTTTATATTTGTTTTTGGCAGGTCTGGTGAGTGTTCATGGCAGTTTCAGGGCTCTCTGTGTGTATATCCTATCATATCTAGAAATGTAGATACAGTGCTATGTATATATAATAAATGAATATACATACATGGCTCTACTGGCATTATCAGAGACTGAAACTTGAAATGGCTTTAATATCTGTTTTGTGTTTTAGTCTTGAAGACAGTGGGTTATTTGGTACAGTTTGGGCTGGTGGTGGTGCAGGCTTGAAAAGTAGAGATACTGTTTCAAGAACTTGGGCTATCACTGGATGATAGAATCACCCATCATATCCATTTATCTACTACATAGCAGAAGCTTGTTTTCACCAACTGTTGTTGACACTTTTATCTGTACTTACTGTTTCAGAGCAACATTGATGATTGGACTAAAACCCAGTGGAGACAGATTAATGTGGAACAGATGGATGCAGAGCTCAGAAGGTTTGCCAAGGCAGGTTCCATTGCTGTCTACTTCTACAATTTATCTGTCTCCCTGCCACCCCTTTTTCACTTTCCCCACCCACTATCTGATGTTTCAGTGTATTTGTTGCTTTTGTCCAAACTGAACATTCTGGAACGCTTTTTTTTTTTCTTCTTTTTTTTCTTTAAACCTTTTTATCCTTCTGGCTTAAGTTCCTCACGCTGAGAGTGTATATGATAAAATCTCACTGTCACTTTTCTGAATTGAGGCAGTTGGAAAATATGAAAAAGGTGGGGCTCTATGTGGGGATTTGCGAATGAAAGCCATTAGTCCAGAGATCAGTGGAATTTGCAGGTGTTTGTGTTCTGTATTTGGACAGATTTTGCTAGTCCAGGAAACCTGAGAAGTCTGTTGGAGACTTTCACTTGTAGTGGGAAGGATAACTTTTTGAAAACTTCTTCCCTTAAAATATTAATAATGGTTTTCTGATGGGAGTTGTACAAAGGAGAAGGCAATAGTTTTATAGAACATGTGGAGATTGGATCAGAAACAGGAACTGAGGTACCAGGAGAATTGGCAGGACCATCTCATATCAGTGGTTCATGGGGGAAAAGTGAAAGAGAGGTCTCTGTGGGCATGGATCTCTCCCCAGACTGCTTTTACACCAAATTAACTGGATTTCGGTGGAGGTACTCCTGACTTATACTGGTGTAAGTGACAGAAGAATCAGGCCCATTGTGAATCTCTCTCAATTTTAAACTATGGTTTAAAATTAAGAATGTCCCTCTAATCCAGACAACTGCTACACACTACCTGCATGTCACATTCATCACATCTCTGCATGTACCAAAGATTTTCCCCTAGTTATGCCAGTCTGTTGGAAGTAGTTTCTTACATGCAATGAATTAACTTATAAAAATGTTAGACCAAGGTCATAAGAGCCATAATAAAGGAGAGGGTTCTGGTTTAATCAGAATCTTTTTATAATCACTGTGTGTCCCTTATCTTGTCATAGTTAAGACTCCCATATTTATGTACAGAAGATACTCCTGGGGGAATTCTGCGCCACTGCGTTTGCACATAATTAATGAGCTGCACATATTTTAAACTTTTTTTGTGCAGAAAAAAGCTTTTGCTGGAAAGTGGGGCTGCTGCAGGGGTCACACACAGGGGCTTATAAGGGCTAGGTTGGGATGGCAGACTGGGGATCAATGGGAGTGGAGGTGCAGAGCCACAAGGAGGAGGGGGTGCAGGGCTACATAGGGATGAGGGGCTGGGGGTGGAGGGACATGTGGACGGTGGTGCAGGGACACCTGGGGACAGGGGCAGATGTGCCTGACTGAATGGGAGAATCTAGGGGTCAGCTAGGGTCTGCATGGAAGAAGTTCCCTAACAATCCCTCCCCGCTCCCACAAAAACCCTGTTCCATACTCCCCCCCCCCCCCCCCCATACCCAACAACCCTTCAAGTTCACACCCAGGCTTCTTCCCAGCAATTACTTCCCTCTCCCTCAGCTCCTCCATTACTCCTGACTCCCCCAAGCCTTTGCACTGCTTCTGAGGGGTGTGGGAAATACGGTTCTGTATTATAGTTTAAATGAATTATTCTCAGAGTTCTGTATTAATATGCCTAGTAAGGAATCTATTTCTCAAAATCAGTTCCTGAATCTTTTTTGTTGTCTGTATTGTTACAGACATGCTGACAGGTATTTTGAAAAAAATGATCACAAATAATTGAAACTGGTGTGATTATATTGTGTCATTTTGGCAAATAAAATATGCAAAATTTGAAAATATTGTGTGAAGAATTTTAAACTTTTTGTTGCAGAATTTTTAATTTTTTGGCACAGAATTCCCCCCAGGAGTAAGAAGAGAAGTTTTGGAAATATATTTTACACCATCAACAAGATTATTTTTTTTTTAATCCTGTTTCTTAGGAAGTGTGGTCATTGGACAAGGAAGTTCGTTCCTGGGATGTATACATAGGTCTGGAGTTAACAGTGAAGAACCTAATGACATCATTGAGGGCAGTAACAGAATTGCAGAATCCTGCAATAAGAGAGAGACACTGGCACCAACTCATGAATGCAACAGGTGTAAGTATCCAGCAACAAACAATGCTTTCTCATGCCATCGGTATAATGGTACTTGGTGGCATCCAGTGTGCAATTAAGCTAGCGGTGCCAAGAATGAAGGAATGAAAGGAGATGATTGGTCTCTAGGATCAGTCAGAGCATATCCTGCTGGTGCAGAAAGGAGAGTTTTAGATTCCTTCTGTGTTGAGAAGTGACTTCACAGTTTGTACTAGACCAAAAGGAAAAACCCAATCTTCGGAGGTCAAATCTAGCTCGCTTAGTAGAAGGGTTGTCAACTAGATTTGAAGGGAGGGTTTGATTACAGGAAGGGATTTTTTATAGAATTTTCAGCTATTTTTGAAAAGGAAAAAAAAGCGAAAACCAAAAAAAGATAACTTTTTTTATTTCTAGTTTTACTGAAAAACAAAAATAATTGAAAAATTTAAATATTTGTTTCACAAAAAAATTCAACTTCAATAGAAGGCCATTTTTGGAGGAAAATTTTTAAATGGAGTAATTTTTCAATCAGCTCTAATTCTGAGTACGCATGACATGACTTATGAATTAGAAACATCGATGAAGAGGGCAAAGTATGATTTGGTTGAGCTGACCGATTTGGCTAAATCAAGACAACTGGAATATTAAATAAAGTGGGTTTAGAGTTCGTGAAAGAAATGGACTTACCAAAAGAGGAGGAGAGGTGACAATATGGGGAAGGGAAAATATAGTGTACAGAATATTTGATGCAAGCAGGCAACTTCCATTGACTTTAGTGGAAGATGTACAAACACATCTGGCTTTGCCTCCACTAATACAAACGAGGGAAGCTTTTAGTTCATGCCTGCAGCATCCACACAGGGGAGTTCCAACGCAGCACGTTGGTGCTCGCTGCCATTCACACTTCTGAACTGGGGGGCGGTGTAGACGTCGCTTTTGTCTCCAATCCTGAAAAGATTTACTCATGTGCTGGCATCTATGCACTATAAGTACTACCATTGACTCGAGGATTGGCTCTCAGGTTCCTGCCAGTTCGCTCAAACAGTATCTCTGCACTGAGTTCAATGGCAAAAATAGCCACGAGAGAATTATAGCTGTGGCTTGTGTGAGGATATTGGCTTCTGAGGACACTTAAATCAGATTCTGTGAAACCTCATCATAGGTGCTGTTTCTTTATACTTCTTGATATAGTACTACATTGAGCATTGCACCACGTTTACAAACCATAAAAGGCTTGCTTAAATCTTAGGAAAATGAGAGATCTGTAAAGTCTAACATCTATATTAGGAGAAGTTTTTGAGATTATGGGCCGCAAACTGTTCCTTACATTAAAAAGCCTATGGACTGCTTCAGCCATACTCCACTAGGGAATGTGTGTCCATGTCGGGCAGGTATCTCCAAATGGGATAATCTTATTTCCAGTACAGTTGATGGAGCAATACAAAAGCACAGCGGGTATCTGACATTCCAGGGTGCAATCCAGACTCATGAGTGGCTGTGTCACCCCTGCCCTGCGAACTTTGATGCCTCACAAGGCTTTGCTGCTGTAGCTCCCACCTGGGCTGCTCACAGGCAGCCTTCCAGCATGCAAGTAACACCTGAGTGTCTGTGCATAGCTGCAGCCTGGCAGCCACACGTCAGTCACACTCTGGTTTCCACTACTCTTGGTTACCACTTGCAGGGTGACCTCAACACAATCCCACGATTTCTCCCCAAAACATGTGTTTGTCACTGTCCAGCCCTCTCCTGGGCAGTCCAGTATATTAAGTCCCTTGCTCCTCTAAGGGAATCAATATACAGCAGTTTGCTACCCTAAATGGAGTTACTCATACAGCTCACCACACTGGATTAGTTTTGATTAAAGAATAAAACAAGTGAATTTAGCTTTAAGGAGATAAGTTTTAAGTGCGTACAAGTATAAGGCATTAAAGTCAGAAATGGTTACAAGAGAAAGGAAGCTTCCTAGTAAACTTAACAAACTGGACTTCGCTCAAGTTGAAATCTCTTATCACGTTTCCAGTACCATTGCTGACCAAATTCTCAGGCCAGGATCTGCTCCCACAGGCTTGTTTCTTTTGTCGTCTTAGGTGCAAGAGTGAGCGATGGATAGGGAGAGAGAACTTGGGGTGTTTTTGCCCCTCACTCGTATAGTTCTGTCTCCTTTTGATGATGCATTTTCCTGAAGGTTACCCCTAGATTAAGTTCATTCCCACTGTGAGGATGGAGACAAGGGGTCTGGTGGTGGAAAAAGGTTTAATGCTGTTGTTTGCTAAAATGCAGATTTCTTTGCTCCGGCCTCCCTTCCTTGCCAAAGAATGGCCACTTGAAGGTGATGGCCCAACACCTGTCTGGATGCGTCAGCTTGTCCTTTGTCTTTGAGAAACATGTTTACCCACTCCCTAGACTTGTCTGGTAAACACACTTCAATCATGATTTCAGCTTATGTTCATAATTTTACATATAATGTTGCTACACACATTTCACCATGATATTGGCCAGCAAGGTGTTAGTTTTCAAATGATACCTCACAAGGCATATTTTGTACAAAGATTTTGTTTATTTTACAGGTCAGATTGTCAATAACTGAAGGCACAACCTTAGCAGACTTGCTGGGGCTACAGCTGCATAAGGTGGAAGATGAAGTCCGAAGCATTGTTGACAAAGCAGTGAAAGAGCTGAGCACTGAGAAGGTGGGTCAATCCCATTTCTCTTTCTGTTATTCTTTGGCATGACAATCCTTCATATTAATTTACTCATGAACATGGACAAAACTTAGCCATAAAGAAATTTATGGCTGACACAAATAGTTTCATGTGACCTATTGGAAAGTGATATGTGATAAATGGCAGTAGATGAAAGAGTGTTTAATTGCTTTGCATGTGGTGTATTTTACAAATACTGCTTTTTGAAATAGAACAGTTTTATTTTGCAACCTGAGGCATCAAATTTAAATATATAAAAGTGTTACTGCTACTATTTTAAACCAGATTCTTACAGAGATCAGCCAAACATGGGCTACCATGGAGTTCTTCTATGAAGAGCATCACAGAACCAGAACTCCATTATTAAAATCTGATGAACAGCTTTTTGAAACTTTAGAGAACAACCAGGTAAGACTTTGGTATATTAATATTACCAGTACATGTATTCTCATTATTCCTGATGCATTTTTAATAGTTTAAACTCACAACTTTTTCTAGAATTTTTATTTCCATTGAATCCTATTTGCCCCAGATGTTAGTCTATAAAATTATATGTATGCTGTGTAACTATATATAGCTTAAGGAAAATTCCTGTCTCTGTGTAGGAGTTAGCAAAATTACAGCTCCTTGGTCTTATATTTTCCTACATTCTTTGAAATCATTTAATAATATGTTGTCCATTTGCAAGACTTGATAATGTCTTTTGCTCTGATATACAATAATAAGTTGCAAGAGAATTTGTAAAAGTTTTCTTAGCTATGGCTCCTGTGCTTGATAAGTTATTTTGATTACCACTTTTTTGCTGCTCTCCTTTTGTTTTTCTAGGTTCAGTTGCAAACAATTCTGCAAAGTAAGTATGTAGAATATTTCATTGAACAAGTCACAAGTTGGCAAAGGACATTGAATGTGGCAGACTCAGTCATTGTCATTTGGATGGAAGTTCAACGCACATGGTCTCATCTAGAAAGCATCTTCATTGGCTCTGATGATATCAGAATCCAGTTGCCTGAAGACGCTAAAAGATTTGATGGAGTTGATGCAGACTTCAAAGTTAGTAGGACATAATTTATGCTAATTATGAAATGGTTCCTCTTGTCTATTTATTTTAGGAAAAGTAGAGTGTCCATTATCTTAAATACATGTCTTAAAATATTATTGGTATTTTAATTATGATGTGTGGATAATTAGACTTCATTAATAATGAATAAGAAGAAAACCAAACAGCATAAAGGTTTTTTGCACTGTTGTAAGGAGCAGCACACCAGGTCAGCACAGGGAAGAAGAATCATGATTCAGGCTGTCTACACTACAACTTCTATGCCAGAATAGCCCCTTTGTGCAGATGAAGCATATGGAAGGAGGTTTTTTCAGCTAATGGATGCATCTTGATGTAACTGAAATCTGAATCTTTTGGGCTTGATTCTCTGTAGCCCTGGATCTTGTGTAGTCATTTATGCCGGTGCAAAGGAGTTGTAAAACACTGCCATTCTGATTTTGTAGTATTTTATGCTCACTTCTCAGCCTTTTTGCGTAGGTGTGAATCACCACATGAGAATCAGGTCATTTATATTTCAGTCCAAGCAAAGAAATATAATGGGAGTGAATACTTTTCTGCTACTGTTTGTCACTCTTTTTGTTAGAAGGAATCACATGAAAGTGATAATGAAAGTGCAGCAGAAGTTTTTCTTTTACACTACAATTGACTTGTAGTGTATTTCTACATTTGTTTAATGCTTTACCTTCAATTTAAAAGGCTATAAAATGAAATAAATAGTGGGCTTTTCCTTATTTTTTTCCCATTAAAAATGGAACCAGAAATAAACTAATTAGTGCCATTCTCTCCAACTCTTACACGCCTTTATTGAGTCATTTTAGCAAATGGTATGAAAAGGAATTTCTTGGTTTGAATTTTAGATGTTATAATTAACACCTCTTCACTTTCACACAGGAATTAATGATTGAAACAGCAAATACAAAAAATGTGCTAGAAGCAACAACCAAACCAAATCTATATGAAAAACTTGAAAGTCTGCAACACAGGTAAAATTGAAGCTATAATTTTGAATATGTTCAAACGTGTAGGTCAGGAACAGTCAGTAAAGGAGTGCTGGGAGGCATCCCTGTGTGCTTGCTCTTTTGTGCAGGTTGACAACAACATACTGTCTTGGAAGACTTAGGGCTTAAGTCAATATAGCTTACATCCCTATGGAATGTGAAAAACCACCCCCATTAGCAATGCAAGGGACCTAAGCACTGTCCAAACTAGTGCTTTGCCAGTAGGAGATGCTCTCCTGCCGACAGAGTTTCTGCCTTTCATGGAGGTGGAGTGCTCTCCTGTTGGGTTAGAGCATCTTCACCAGAAATGCTACAGTGGCACAGCTGTGCTGATGTAGTGCTTCTAGGATAGACTAGCCCTTACTTTAGAACCCAATCACTTCCTTATGCTATGTGGCTGATATTTTATATATAGTTTCTTCCCATCATCAGGTGACACGCTGACACTTTTAAAAAGAGAGCTTACCATTTGAGGCACTTTTTAAATATTTATGGTTTAGATAGTATAAACTTACCAATTTTTTGTCAATTTGGTTTTTAAATAGTTTAATTTTAGATCAAATTTCATTTTTCCCCACCCATCTCTTCCTGGTTGGATCTGAGGGGCTGGGAGATTTCCACCCCCCACCCCCAATAATGCTTAGGGCTGGAGATAGTGGACAGTATCCACCATAGAGCCTCCCGGAGCATGGCACTAGGTATGTCTTTAATCTCGTTCCTCCATTAAAGGTTCCAACCCCGGGGGGAGCAGTGAAAGCTTGCTTTGATTATAGGGATGCATTTTGGGAAGCCAAAATGATTAGCTGCTGGTCTGGTGGTACTGTTGCGGCTAGCATTGATAACAAGCCAGTGGGAAAGGTGGGCTGCTTTTTCTGTATAGCCTAAACCAGGGCTTCTCAACCTTTTTCTTTCTGAGGCCCCCCCCAACATGCAATAAAAACTCCACATCAGTCACGACAGCTGTTTTTCTGCATCTAAAAGCCAGGGCTGAGGTTAAGGGGTAGGAAGCAGGACACTTGCTTGGGCCCCGCATCACGGGGGCACCACAAAGCTAAGTTGCTCAGGTTTGAGCTTCAGCTTTGGGTGGTGGAGCTCAGGGTCCTGGGCTGCAGTCCCTTGCAGTGGGGCTTTGGCTTTCTGCCCACGACCCAGTAGCGTAGCCGGGGGGGGAGCAGGGGGAGCGGCCGCTCCCGCTGTGAGGAGAAGCGGCGCCTTAAAAAGCGCTGCCCGAGCCCCGCTGGGGCGGCGCTTTAAAAGGCCTGCGGGCGGCTCCCACGGCTGCAAGAGCTGCGGGCCTTTTAAAACACCACCCTCCCAGCCCCGCTGCCGGAGCCGGGCTCGGGCAGGGATTTAAAAGGCCCGCGGCTCCCCGCGGCTGCAAGAGCCGCGGGCCTTTTAAATCCCCGCCTGAGCCCCGCTGCCAGAGCTGGGCTGGGGGGGGGGGAGGCGCTTTAAAAGGCCCGCGGCTCCTGCAGCCGCGGGGAGCAGCAGGCCTTTTAAAGCGCTGTCCTCCAGTGGTGCTTTAAAAGGCCGGGGCTCCTGCCACTGCGGGGAGCCGCAGGCTTTTTAAAGCGCCACCGGAGCCCCGCTGCCGGAGCCCCGGGCCCTTTAAAGCGCCGCTGCTGGGTGAGTACAGGGGGAGCGGGGAGGCGCCTTTTTATAACGCCGCTCCCCCTGTGCTCTAAACCTGGCTACGCTACTGCCTGGACCCTAGAGAGTCTAATGCCTACCATGCTTGGCAGCCCCCCGAAACCTGCTCATGGCCCCTTAGTGGGCCCCGTACACCTGGTTGAGAACCACTGGCTTAAGCTAGGTTTGTTTTTTTTCAAAGCAGCCTGAGACATGAGCAGCTGTCCAGAGCCTCGCTGCCCCTGTCAGTGGCAACATATGCCACTCCTCACATTATAAGAAAAGAGAACCTTGTAGTACATCTTCAGAGTAGCAGCCACTTCCCTTTCCCCGGATTTAGCTGCTGGTTGAGGTTAAAGGACCACCTTCACCCAACATTTCCACCTCCCCGATCAACAGTAGGGTGTCCCCACCCTGTACTCCTTCAAGTTGGACCCTTTAGGGGAGTAAGCTGGAGGGAGACATCCACTTACCCAAAGCTATGTGCCACCATGGACTTTGCTGGTCCCTGCCTCCATGTAGCTTGGCTCTTTTGGATTTCCAGGATCACCTGAAAAAGGAGCATGTCCTGGTTCAATCAGGCAGCATAATGTCTGAGAATTTCCTTGGAGGGAAATCTGTAAAGCTGCCACCTGATCATCAGTTGCCACTTTTATAAAACACTACAGATTTGGCTTTCATTCCTTGACCTAAGTATACTTCAGTAGGAGGGTGCTCCCTGAACCATTTCACCATACTTAACCTAAAAAAATCAGAGGAAATTCTATTCTTCCCTGCTTATCTCTCTGTCTCTACTAATTGCTCCTGAACCAATATAGAAAACGTATCATCTAGTTTCCTTTCTGCAAATGACCTCTTTCCCATCCCATCCCCACTGAGAAGTCTTTGGAGTGCTTCTGCAATGGCTTCTTCTGGGTCTTTGTTGGTTTATACCATCTAAGCTATCCACTTTTAAATACCCACAACTTAATTCTTATTTTGCAACTTCTTAAAAGGAAATTTCCCTTTGTCATACAATTCTTAAATGTAAATGTAAGTAACATTTTCTTTTTGTTTTCAGGCTTTCTCTTTGTGAAAAAGCTCTTGCTGAGTATTTAGAAACCAAGCGCTTAGCTTTTCCTAGGTTCTATTTTGTTTCTTCAGCTGATTTACTTGACATTCTCTCAAAAGGAACACAGCCAAGACAGGTAACATTGCTTGCATGTTTTTGCAATTTCATTATGTCCAAAGAAAGACATTCTCAGTATTAATTGTGAAGTGATAATATATGGCTTCATGTTCCTTTAAAGTATGATTTCACTGTAAACAAAACATAAATATTTGCAAATAATACAGTCCTTATTTTGTTTGTGGGGAAAAATTGTAAGTGCTTAAACAAGGTGTCATGTTTTCTGGTATGGCTTACAACTGAGAGTGCCAATCTTAGGTCAGACTGTCAGAAAACAGGGCAGACACCCCAAACGAGTGGAATATTCAATAATTAGATTTCACTAAGCCAGTAACAAATGTGTGCTCTGCATTACTATACTAGTCTCACCATGGAGCCACAGACAGTCCCCTTAGGCTCTCCAGCCTCCCTTTACTACCCAGACAAACTGGACTTTGTGATGAAGGGTTATTAAAACCAAAAATCACCTTACATTAAGTTACTCCCAACCCCAAAGGGTCGGTCACTTACCCCAGGTCAATGGATATTCTGGATCTCACACCTAAGATAATGCTGACAGCCAATTTCTCTAGTAAACTAACTAAAGCTTTATTAGCTAAGAAAAAGAAATGAGTTATTGAGAAGTTAAAGCAGGTAAAAAACATTAACAAGTGAGTCACAGTTTGTAAGTACTAAATCTCTGCTATTATATTGGAATCTGCTAGTTTTTCATAAGTCTCTCAGGATTACCTGTAAAATAGTTCTAAGGATCTCTGTCCAATCACTCAGTATTCCACCCTGTCAGAATCCATCAGTCCAGAGATACAGGATCACTCGTATAACTGCCTTCCCCAGAAAGCAATCTGGTTAGTGTCTCCATCACAGCATGGGTTTTTCCTCTGTTGACTAAACACAGACTGGGTCTGTGGATTTCCAGTTGTCGAACACAATGGCCCATGCTTTGAAATTAGCATGCTTCTTCATTTACAGTTCCAAGGCACCAATTCTGTTTGCGCAATCCAATTACAGATTTACAGCAGTCCAAACAATCTTTCATTAGTTTTCATGAAGTTTTACACATTAAGTAAATTCTCATCCTAATACTAATGCTCCTTTGATCTAGGATTACCTAATTACAGGGTATACTTTAGTGTAACTACATGTAACGTGAGAGCAGACAACAGAATACAGATAGGCAAAAACAATACTGTCAACATCTCCTTTTGATCTATTCTAACAAATGAATTGGCTTGAACACACAATGACCTTTTAGCATTTCTTTGATATTTACATACACCCCATTGCTCTAGCCTGAGGTGGCAATCTGCTAGACAGCATCACGCAGGGAGAAATGAAACAGTCTTTAAGGGAGAAAGTGTTGCAAGTGCTGTGCCTTCTCTTACAGGAAATATTGTACACATGCCATCTGTAATATCTTATAGAAAGTCAAAGATGGAAAACACCTATGAGATCATTAAGTCCATCCTGCCTGTGGCTGAGCATTTGTTAGAGATCAAATCTCAGGCATGCCACTTGTAACCAAGACAAGTAGTGCTGAAAGGTCTATGGTGTTTGTTATATTGTCACTGATTGAGCTTCTGACTATTGTACTTGGAATGTTTTTGTAACCATGACTCTGTTTGCTCCCCTCAAACAATAATCTGCCAGGTTATGTGACAGCTAAAGGCTCATTTATATTGAAGCATCTGCTTGAATATTATTCAGAAGCTTTACATCACCTTATCTACAAGCCAGATGACATCCCAGTAGTGACCACTCCTGCTGCAGCCATTAATTCTCAGGGTATCAGAATTATTTCTGTGCCTTAGGTGGAGTGTATTTAGAAGGGATGTGATGCTTAAAGTAAGGAATACTACTTTACCAAAGAATAAAGGACTCATGAGACTCAAATAATGATCTTTTAAAAAATACAATAATAAATTCTCATAGCTTCCTTACATCACTAAATCTTAGGGACCCGTTTCATCGTTCAAACTTCATATTCCAGTAGAGAGACCAAGGCCACTGAATTGCCCACTCATGCTAGAGGTGGGCCCTTTTTGTCAGGATTGTGGCACATGGGCAGGGCAATGAGGAAGTTTTTGCATTACTACTTCTCACGCCACATTTATTCTGTGGACAGTGAACTTCAGTCTCCCTGACTGTCAGGCTGGCACTTTTCCTATGAGCACGGGATGTCTCTGAAGCAAAGCATTCAAATATAGGCCATACACCCTAGGATCCTGATCTTGCATTCTGGTCTTTGTGGGCACATCTCTGCAACTGTGTGGCGTCCTACCGAAGTTAGCTCCCAGCATAATTTAGAGTAGCCTCATGGCTTCCACAATGTTATGGAGAATTTGGCTTTTATTTCTTGATTATCTTTAAGACCTAAGACCAAAATGCTGGTCCAGTGCTGCTGTCAGTGTCTAACTCCTGCTAAGATCAATGCAAGTTCTGTGTGTTGAAGGCCTGTAGAATCAGGCTTGTATGCAATTGCTGGTGGGGGGGAACAAAACCATAGTGAGAGAATGCTTATTTACCTAATTATCTTAATCCACATAAAGATAAATGTGGATTAAAAACAGAAAATCTGAGCAAATGTATGGTGATTGATTTTCTTAAACCTGTTATATTGTCTGGGAACAGGTGACCCGTCATCTTACCAAACTTTTTGACAACATTGCTGATCTTCAATTTCAAGATAATAAAGAGAAATCTACAAATATTGCGCTGGGGATGTACAGCAAAGAAAAGGAATATGTTCCATTCCATGCAGAATGTGAATGCATTGGTCAGGTACATTGTGTTGTTTAAACTTCCTTTGAAACCTTTTTTTTTCTCTTTGGAGTTGGAGGAGAGGCTAAGTGAATATTCTCTTCTGTTAAACTTACTGGATATTTAGGGGAAAATACACTGGATGGTGATGGGCACCATATAAAAACATAGTAAACCCCATGTAGGAAAAGGAACACAGCTCCTTGCCTACAGAGTAGCAGGGCCGGCCCATCTGTGTGCAATTAATTACTTCCCCCAATTTAGAAGAGGAAAAAGGAGATCCAGGGAGAGGGCTGCCAATGGGAGGAGGTTAGAGGAGAAATCGGCTGTATATTATGTTTGTTTGAGACTGTGCTTAGATGGACAGGTTCTTGTGGTGTTTTCTTAACATTAAAACACACCTCACAGGTGTTCAAATTCTATACAGAAGTGACGATCACTTAATCAGTCTCACACAGATTAACCTGTCACACTTTTTTCCTGAAGATTAAAAGATGTATTCAATGGAGAGGAAGCAGTAGCAGCATTTTGAGCTCTCTCATCAGTGATGATCATGGACTCATAAATGATGATGGCTGAAAAGATGTCCTGGGTTTTGTACTCCAACTGATAGCATGGAGCAAGATTGTTCCCTACTTGATTGCTTTTCAAGGATTTTTTCCTAATTTCTTCAACACTTCTAATGAAAGTGTCTATAATGCTTCTCTAGGCAGAGCATTCAGTTGTTCCCTTGAATACTGACTGCACTGATTCACAAAGCAGTACTAAACTCAATCCTATTGAGGGGGGAGGGATAGCTCAGTGGTTTGAGCATTGGCCTGCTAAACCCAGGGTTGTGAGTTCAATCCTTGAGGGGGCCATTTAGGGATCTGGGGCAAAAATTGGGGATTGGTCCTGCTTTGAGCAGGGGGTTGGACTAGATGACCTCCTAAGGTCCCTTCCAACCCTGATATTCTATGATTCTATTGGCATGGAAAATTCCCTTTAATTAATGAGCTCTAAAGCAAGAGAGTGGCAACCACAGAATGTTCTGTGGATTCACTTTCTGATGTGAAGAGTCTTCCATACATTGATGGTTGTGAGTTTTTTGTTTAATGTATGTGTTCCATTCCTTTTTAATATACAACTACTGTCATAGGATTGATGGGGGAAGGATTATGGAAAGGAATGAACCAAATCACAAAAGATTGTATGTATAAATTTTCCATAGAAGGTTCTGAAAGCCATGTATCTGAGTTGTTCAAAATTAGATTGGATAGTGCATCTTTTCACCTTTACCCTTGGGTATCTATAAAACCTATTTTGCAGGGATAAAAATATAACTCCTCTAGCATCTTTTTTTAAAACTACACCAGTACAGAACTTTAATTATCGACAGCACAGCCTCTTCACCAACATAAGCTTATGATGGGTGCTGTACAGATTTTCCCGCTGGAGACATGGGCCTCCAGAAGCACAGCTGATTATTTATGGACAGTTTCTGAGTGTTGGTACTCAGACAGATTGTGTTTAGATGGTTTTATCTCTTCTAACAAATAGTACCTTCACTGGAACCTAAGGGCCAAGCAACCATGAGACCATTTGTGCAAGAAATGTATCATTTAAAGCTCTATCTCTCTCTTGCATCCTTTATATCTTCATCATATACTGTAACCTGAAGAAGAGCTCCATGTTTCTTGAAAGCTTCTCTCTCACCTACAGAAGTTGGTCTGATGAAAGATATTACCTCTCCCACCATATCTTGCAAATATCCTGCGACCAACACGGCTACAGCACTGCATATTCTGTAACTCTTCATTCTTCTTTGAGTGATGGTCCCTATATGGATTCCAAATGTGGGCGTGCATGCGAGCCATGGTCCGGAAACCAGAAATTGTTCATAGTAGTGTCCCTTGACCCACAGGTGCGTCATGCATCGGCCGCGTGGTGTGTCCGAGGGTTTAAGAGGCTGTGTGGGTTGACTCCACTCCAGTTTCCTCTTACAGCCGCATGGCCAGAGTCAGAACCCCTGTTCCTTGGTGCTCTTAGGTTGCTAGTAGAACTCTTTGTCCATTCTGTGCATAGTTTTCTAGTTTTTTCTAGTTAAGTTTTGTTCTGCTGTTGGATTTCTTCCCCTCAAGGGATGTCCCTGCGCACACATCCTGCCCTTCTGGGGTCTGTGTCCTGGCAGACCGGCTTCAAGACTGTGCTTCATGCCTGTGCGCCTTCTCTGTGACAAGTACCACCGTTGCCTCTATTGCCTTGGCAATGTCCATATCGTCACCCACTGCTCTATCTGCTGCTTATTCCTACCTCACATTCAGGAAGCCAGAGAACTCCGCCTCCACAAGTATCTGATGGAGGAAGCTATATGCCCACATCCACAATTGGAACTGGGATCAGGAGAGCCGCTGGAGCGGTTCCCCTCAGCACTAGTGAGCGCCCCCTGCCTCCTTCCCTTGCACTGCTGCCCACAGTACCGCTGCAACCGCAGAAACACCGTGAATGTAAGAAGCATAGCCATGGGCATAAGGGCTGTGGCCCTGCCCGTGCTCCACCCTGAGGACCCGCTTCCACTTGTCCTCTTTCCCCGAGGCTCCACCCTTGCTCCGCATCTTCCCATCCCCTCTCTGCCCTCATGGGGGCTTTAGGGGAAGGGGTGAAGAGGCGCTCGCAAATAGTGAGTGGCCAGCTGGCCGGGCAGGTGGGGAGATCGGGGGGTGGGGGTGAAGAGGTGTGAGAGGTCGACGGGGGGGCTTTGGGGAAAGGGGCCAAGTAGGGCCAGTGGTGGAGCGTGGGCATGGCTTCAGAGGGAGGGGGCCAAGTAGGGGTGGGCCTCGGTCCATTACTCCTCATGCCTGCCTGCATATATGCTTCCTCCAATTGTGGCTCCAGTCGATTTACAAGCCTCAGATGGACCACTTGGGCAAGCAGATTCTGCTTCCCCTTCTGTTCTAGCTTCCCTCACGTGGTGAACCAACCCATCCAAGGTCCTAGATGGCATCCTGTTCGCTCTCCCCACACCACTCTCACCACGGACACCTCCCTTGTTGAGTGGGGCACTCATCTGGAGGGCTGTATGGCCCAAGGTGTCTGGACACTGCGAGTGGCATGGATGCACATCCAATATATTGGAACTGTGGGCTGCCTACCTGGCCTGTCAGGCGTTCCTGTCCCTTATCAGATCCTGCCACATTCAACCTCTGTTCAACAAAACGGTGATTGTATATATCAACAAACAAGGCAGTGCCCGGTCCCCATCCCTCTGCATGGAGGCCATCCTCCTCTTGAACTGGTGCCTCAGGCACAGGGTCACCCTCCATGCCATGCACCTCCCAGGCACCCGCAACTCTCTGGCAGACATGCTCAGCAGGTCCTTCTATGCAAATCACGAGTGGAAGCCTCATGAACCCATGCTTCGCTCCGTCTTTTGCCAGTGGGGCATACCAGGCGACAGTCACAAATGACAAATATCCCCTCTTCTGCTCTAGAGGAGCCCTTGGACCGGGATCACAGGGTGATGCCTTCTCCTTCCCTGGACCACCGAACTCTGCTATGCCTTCCTGCCCATTTTCCTACTCCTGCAAGTCCTGCACAAGGTGCGGCGGGATCATGCTACCGTCATTCTCATAGTCTCCTCTTGGTCTTGCCAGTATTGGTTCACAATCTCCTCCACCTCTCCACTTACCCCCCAATTCTGCCTTCCCACCCTCCTGATCTCCTCTCACAGGCATACAGCCACCTGAGGCATCCCAACCCGGGCCCCCTCCACCTCACGACCTGGTATTTGGATGGGTCTTACATGTAGACGGAGTGCTCTGCCCCCATGCACGACATCCTCACTCACAGCAGATGGCCGTCTATTAGATCCCCCTACCAAGCTAAATGGTGACACGTGACCGACTGGGTGCACCACCACCACTATCCTCTGGACTCCATCTCCATTCCCATCCTCCTGGACTATCTTCTGAACCTTTGACAGATGGGCCTCACGCATTCCTCCATCCACGTCCACCTGGCGGCACACAGTGCCTTTTTCCCCACTGTGGATGGGGCATCTTCACTCACCCAAGCGCTGCACGCTTCTTTCACAGCCTTCTAAATGCCTTCCCATCCATGTGGAAGCCTACCCCCTCTTGGGACCTGAATCTCATCCTCTCTGCCATCACTAAGCCATCCTTCTCACCCCTCGCAACCTGCTCTCTTGCCCATCTCACCATGAAAGTGATCTTTTTTGGTGGCCATCACCTCAGCACGATGGATTAGCAAGCTATTGGCCATGATGGCCAACCTACCCTTTACTCTCTCCCACAAAGACAGTTTCCTTACACCTGCACCCTAAATTTCTCCCCAAGGTGGACTCCCCTTCCACCTAAACCACCTAAAGAAGATTGCATACACCTCCCAATCTTCTACCCTAATCTGCACATCTCCACCAGAGCACAAACATTGCATTCTCTCTATGTCCGCCGGGCACTGGCCTTTTATCTCCAACACACCCACGCCATGGCTCTTCCTCATCGTCGTGCAGCGCTGCCGGGGCCATACCCTCTCCTCACAACACCTCTCTAGATGGCTCTCCCATTGTATTGAGGAATGCTACGCTCTCTCTCACATTCCTCTCCCCCGCCCCCAGAGTGATAGCCCACTCCACGTGGGTGCTTGCGACCATGTTGGCCTTCCTCACAGGTGTACCATGGCAGGACACCCCTGTGGCAGATGTGGTGGTTGGCCGTGCCATCCTACAAACTGACTGCTTGCAAGTCTGTGCACCCGCCTCCAGGCTAAGCACTGCTTGCTACTCTCCCACATCTGGAATCCATATAAGGACCATCACTCAAAGAAGAGGAGGAGGTTACTTACTGTAACTGGAGGCTCTTCAAGATGGGTGGTCCCTATTTGGATTCCAATACCAGTCCTCCATCCCCTCTGCTGCTGATTCCATTGCTTGCGGGTAAGAGGGACCTGGAGCGGCATCAATCCACACAGCCTCTTAAAACCTTGGATGTGCCATGTGGCCGATGCACATACGGGTCAGTGGACATTTCTACAAACAGTTCTAGCTCCGGCACATGGTGCACACGCACACCCATGTCTGGAATCCAGATAGGGACCATGCAGCTTGAAGAGTCTTCAGTTACAGTAAATAATCTCTTCTTGAGCATACTTATTGAAATTTATGTTCCAACATATATTTAATAGTAGAAAGTAGGAAGGCATTCTGTGTTTAGACACTTGGGGCTATGGAAAACACAAGATATGTTACACTAGATGTCTGGGAAACCTAATAACACCACATGAGCTGTCAAAAAAATATGCACCATAAATTTTGAGCCCAGCGGCTCTGATTAAAGGCAAGTATGGGCAACAAATAAAAAATGAGTCAAGACGAGAGAGCCCAAAAACAAAAGGGACAAATGCAAAGTAGAAGCTACTTGTGTTGATTGTGCACAAAAGCTACTTTTGGTTATGTAGTTAGTATGAAAAAGAGAGTTGCAACAAGATTGAAAGCCTGCTTATGTCAACTACTTTAAAGAAATTAATCTTCATGTAATTCTGCAATGCTATCGAAGTCAATATCTGTCTGGGTTTCCAGCCATGTAACTGTTTTTGGGACAGTTTCAACTTGGAAATCCACATATCTCAAGGCTTTCTACTTTTTTTTTCCTTTTTTTTTAAAATTTCAAATACCCTTGTTCCTTATTTATTTAGGACAGATCCTTCTCTCTCATTGTCCCTTGTTAGATTTGCATGTGTGTAACCTTAATCTGCTGATAGGGAAACAAGCACACTTTAATCAAAATATTTGTCTTGATCTTTTAATTTCTGCAGTAATTGGAGAAACGTCACCATATAAGCCACTTATTGATCAAAATGCATTATCATCTCCTTTCTCATCAGTGTGCTGCCTGGAAGGAGAGAGAAGTAGTTAGTTGATTCTATCTCAATCTGTATGTCAGTCATTTTCTTTTTCATTTATTGTTAGAGTCTCTCCCTTGCCTTTTGTGGTGTGGACTGGCAGATGATGTTGCCCTAACGAGGGATCCTTATTCATGTCCTGGCTCAGTTTCCTTCTTCTCTCCATTTTCTCGCTTTGTATCCCTTTCTGTCTCTGTTCTCTTTTTGTTTTGGTTGAGTGTTGTGATTTTTTTCCCTCCCTCTCTTCCCTGGTGATATCCTCCCCCATTTTCCTTCCCGGGCAGTTTCCCCTCCTTGTTCTCTACTCACAGAGACTTACATGCTGCTCATAGAAGCGGTTTCCATTAAGGATCCCTTGGGCTGCTGCTTGAGCCTGTAGCCCTGTATATGTGAGCTGTTCTTGCTGCCAAACGCATTATGGGAGCTTCCATTAAACAAATATAGGGAAAGTAGGTGATTTTCAAAGAGCAGTGGCTAAGAAGGGATGGGGATGGGGACAAGATGGATCTAAGGTCATGCAGCTTTCTGAGGTAAGTTTGTGCTATTTCTTTCTACCTCTCCCCGCACCCTACTTAGACAGGCACCAGTTAGACTGGAAAATACTGTTGCACACCCTGAAACCTTTAAACAATATTTTACATCTTCAACTAGTGGTCATGTAGACTCAGCAAGGAAAGTTGAAATGAGACTTGACACTGCATAATCTGTAAATACAAACAGAACATGAAAGCAGATATTAGTTTGAGATCAAACTTAATTTTAAGCCTTTTATCACAGCCAAAAAAATCTTTTTTCAATAAGGTTAAATTTCAGACAATCAGGTTAAATTCCTTAATGCTCCTGAAACTGAGAAATGAAAACCAAGGAAACAAATAACTACTAGCTAAAACTACAAGCACTAAATTAAAGAAAGGTATGTTTCCAGCTGAAGAAAAAATACATAGTTCTTGTTAAATATGCACCATAATTCTTGTAAATGTGTTTAATTTTAGGGGGAAATGTATGTGACTAGAATGTTTCACTTAGATCTAGTGTTCTTATAGTTATGTTCATTTTCTACAGGAGGCTGCCAAAATCCATAGCACCAATTTTTGGGCCTAATATTTTGATTGGTTTTCTAAGCCCATATTATTCTTTGTTCTTCATTGCACAATAATTGCTTCCATACTCTTATTTTTTTAAAAATGGGATAGGATTAGTGATGGGATACATACAGAGACTAGTTGGGTAACATCTGAAAGTAGTTACCATCTGGTGGCTGTTGAATGACAAGAATTTGTTGATCTTGATCCACTGCCCATATTAGACAAGAGTTCACATTAGAAAACTGCTCTCACAACTGGCACTAATTGGCAACCTTGTTGATTGTCCGAGTAGGGAAGCCAGAGACTGAACATGCAAGGTGACTCAACTTGCCTCTTAAAGGTGGTTCCTCCAAAACAAAGTTTTTGCATGTTGGAAGAGTGACATCAGGAAGACTGCATTGCCAATGCCCACTCTTTACCAGTTCCTTAGATAATAAAGAACTTTTCTGTCCAGGGCTGTCAGGCAAACACATTTGATGAGCTTTAAAGCCAAACACACACACAACTAAGTGAATAAAATAAAATGATGCTAGTATCTCAACACTCATAAATGTCCTTGCAGTACCAAACAACCATGATGAAAACGGGGCAAAACATGGAAAGAAAACTGGTTCTAACTGGAAGCCAAAAAAAAGGGTTTGTGTGTGTGTATGTTTTATTTTATTAATGAGTACAAAGAAATACCTTGACAAATATCTGTTTAAATACTATTCATGATTCCAATAAAGTAGGAAGCTACTCCCTCATTAAAATATTCTGAACACTGATGCAGCATGTCTCTTTTTTTCAAAAGGTGGAGACCTGGTTACAACAACTTGAAGAAACCATGTGTAAAACAGTGCATCGTCATATCATGGAGGCTATAGCTGCCTATGAAGAAAAGCCCAGAGAGCAATGGATTTTTGACTACCCGGCTCAAGTTGCACTTACCAGCTCACAAATCTGGTGGACGACAGATGTAGGAATAGCATTCAACAGGCTGGAGGAGGGATTTGAGACGGTCCTGAAGGATTATAATAAAAAACAGGTATTGATGTCTTGCTTATATTGTCTGAAAACAGGGTTCCATTTTCATACTGAACCAATCACCCAGAAATGCTTGGCTGGCATGTTAAATGTTTTTTTGGTCAGACTGTATTTATTGACTACCTGCTATTGTCATCCTCTGAAGAAAAGGAAATATGCCTCTTGCTTCTGATTCTCTCTTCCTCTATAGATAATCCCATTTCTGTTTCTCTCTCCAACAATGAAAATTGCCCTTATAGCTTTCTGTGGGTTCATTTTGGAGCAAGAAGAAGGGTAAAAGCCAAGGTGCTATAAAATATAGGATTTTATTCTATAATTATTAGCATTTCTCAAACAGGGAAATTTGTGACCTAAAACTGTCTCAAATCTGGAAACGCAGATAATACCAAATCCATCTCTTTGAGGTAGGTATTTTTGATAATTAAAGACAGATGGGGGGCATTTATTCAGAAAATGTGATATGGGCCTTTATTTTCAAAAGCTATTGGTGATTTTGGGTGCCTCAGTCTTATGATCTGCACCTTGAGTCATCTCAGGGGCTTGGTTTTCAGAAAGTGCTGACCACACCTCTCTGAAAATTAGGAGCACATTTGTTGTGGGGGTACAGGAAGGATCTACGGTCATTCAGCATTCCAGAATTGCTGCTATTCCTATTGTAAGGCATCTCAAATTGAGCACCCAAAAATTGGAACACCCAAAGATCACTAGTAATTTTGAAAATGTAGGATGTACTGAATACTGGTAGACAACAAAAATATGATTGGACCACCATGATATTATGGAAAGTTTAGGGTACACACACTCATACATATATGTCCCTGAAGAGTGGGAGGGTAATAATGCATATGTAAGGAAGCCAAAACTTTTGGGTCTGTTAGGACAATGCTTTGTTTGATTTGACAATAAACCATCAGAGCTCAGTTTGAGTTCCAGTCCCCAAATGGGTATTTCTTGCTCTTTTAATAGCAGCTACAGAATCTGTCACCTCATGACTCTCATTTAAAAATAGTGTTCTAATGTTAGCATTCTTTTTTTCTTTCAAACTTTCAAATTAAATAGCTTAATTTTTAAAAACTAGATCTGATTTCATTATAATGGATGATCTGCCAGAACTAAATATTTTTTCCTCGTATCTGCAAGATGAGAATGAAAAAAACTAAACCCGTCCAATTACGTAAGTCATACCAATGCCTGATACTGTGCCATCAGTTTTTAAGCAGAATCCCCCCGTCTCCCCTTGAAAGAGATAGAGAGGTCTACTTAAATATTGATGGCTTGCTATGGTTTTGCGGTATTTCTTCATCTAAAAGATATATACTGTGCCTCTTGTCCTTTTGCTGGGTGGAGCATAGCAGTGGTGCTGTCAAGGAGCCCATTCCTTTGTTCTCAGCCCTGGTCCTGAAGCAGGCTGCTCTAAACTGTGCCAGCTAGCAGGGATTCCTCCTTAGGCACCATACACCACCACTTTGTGTTCCAGCTATTCCCCCTCCGGGACACCCTCCCTTGTGGGAGGATTTTGCTCCCTTTGTGCTCCTAAGTGTATGGAGTGGACCCGAGAACCATTATATACATTAGGCAACTTTCTAAGATTTTATAAACAAATAACATTTTTTGTGGGGGGAAGCGTCTGAGACTTATCAGGGTGCAGAGTAATTCAACTTGAAATTTTGCCATTCAAATATCCTTTGTAATCAGATTATGGGATACACTAAAGTTATGGTGTGGTAGCCTAAACCCAAGCTAAATGACCCATTAAAAAAAACCCTTGCTATAAAGTAAGGAAATTAGGAATTGTAATTATTGTAACAGTTGTAATTCTCAAAGAAGTCATTGTCACTTAGATAACTACCAGACCCTTAAATCTGGGGACTACAAGAAAGCTGATGTCTAAATTGCGTTATGCCAACAATGAAAAAGCATAACTTTTGAGGGCTCATTCATTCTTGAATCCTTTTTTGTAGCAGGGTCTGAACACGGACAAACATGACTGTATCGTACATCGCTTACACAATACATTATAAGCACTCTATTAATGTTATGTTTGCCTAATTAAACATGTGCACAGCCACAGGCTATGATCTTCTTTACTGTTAATGTGAAGTGTTTTGAAGAAAACACATTAATTAAGGATATTTTCACTGTGCAGCTATAAGTAACTTGATTAATATTACATTTAATAATTCCTCCATTCATTGTGTTGTACTTCTTTAAACCTCAAGCCATTGTACTTTGATACAGCATATTTTCAAGTACTTTGTCCAGTAAAAATGTCTGAAGCAAAGAACCATTTCCCCCTTTCCTTGAAAGGCGTTTCTGCAGTCTAATAGATCTCATCATTCAAAAGGTTTTCCTGATGTTGATTATAAAAGTTCCTGTTTAACTTTATCCCAATGTCCTAGTTACACGTCTCTGAACCACTTTAATCATTTTTGCTCCTGTTTGGGGCCATTATTGTATTAGTTGTTTTTTAGACAAGCTAACTAGTCCTTTCCCCCCAAACGCCTTTCAAATAATCACCATATTTTTACTCCTGAAATGCCCAGAACTGATCCAGTGTTCCAAACATACTTGGTGAGTTATAACCATGCACGTGCAAGATAGCGTACGTGGAAATTGAATTCATTATATAGGCAGAATTTATCTCCTGTGGTTGTGGTGATTGGAGCAGTGGAATTAAATGTTGCAACAAAATTTGTCATCTTTTTAGATTGCTCAGCTAAACGCTCTCATTGCTTTGTTGCTGAGAGAACTTGCCTCAGGTGACAGACAGAAGATCATGACCATTTGCACTATAGACGTTCATGCTCGAGATGTGGTGGCAAAACTTGTTGCTCAAAAGGTAAATTGTAGGGTGTAACTTTTTTTCATACGTTTTAGGGTTTAAAAGAAAAGGACTTTAAGCCAAGCATGTGTCCAGGCTTCCATGAGTGCATAAGGAATGGGCAGATGATATGGTTGTAGGCACAAGGACTACCTGCTTCCCAGCCATCTACTGAACCCCTGGCCATACCCCTCTCTGTGATACATTGCCTTCTGGAGTCTCATACTTGGGTGTTGAATCAAACCAAGAACTTTTTTTTTCCCCCCATTTGTAGGATGGTTCAAACCAGGTTCAAACTTTGATCAGAAAAGGGTTCCTTTCAGAACCGTAGATCATAAAACTTATGAGCACAAGTTATCCTTGGGTAAGCCAAGTCTGTTCTTCAGATGATGGGTTCCATGAAGGCATGTCTGGAACTAGTCTGTTTTTCTGTGTACCTTCTCTGTGTGGCTTCTCCACGTTCGATTATTTAGCCATTAGTTGTTTTGTTCTGATCTCTGTTTAGCCCTCCAGAACTGGAGGCCTGTCTGTCTCACATGGTGGTTGCAGGATAAATATATTCCAACACAAAACTTTGTTCTGGTGAAACTGAAGTTACAGGTACGTGTCAGTGGTTTGAATGCATATTATCTTATATTGGATGGAAAGTCAAGAGGGCTTGGGAGGTAATCATAGGTGCTGGAACTAGGTATGCTGTGGGTGCTGCTGCAGCCCCTGGCTTGAAGTGGTTTCCATTATATACAGGGTTTGCAATTTGGTTCAGCCCCCTTCCCCCCCCCCCCACTATAAAAATTATTCTAGCACCCCTGGAGGAAATTTCCATTTTTCTCGACTTCCTGAGCCTCACTGATTTATCCTCTCTGATTTCCCAGTAATATCACTTCTTCCAGGAAAATCTGGAAACACTGCAATCCCTCCCCTGTATTTCTCTACCAGGTTTCCTTCCAAAAGGAGGGATTTGGTTTCATTTTTTACAAAGATTTAGTTTATTTCTAACACTATGTAATAAAAGTGCACTACACAGCAGTGTTGGTAAGATACTTGTCTTTATTTCTTGGCCCCAGTCACATGACATGAGTCAGTGTTACATATGTTACGTCCTGACACATGGTAGGGGTCAGTATCCACTGATTCTGGTTTGTTGTAACAAGGACGGTGTGGAAAAATGCATGGAGATGGGAATTGGAGAAAGAAACAAATGAGGCATCAAGGATGGTATTGTTTGCAGAGTTAAGGATTAGGGTTGCAGGTGACGTAAGAGGCAAGGTTTGAGAAGTAAAATTGAATTATGCTGGAAGATGTATATAAAAATAGTGTCTGATCAAATCCATGGATTGTGTTGCTTGTCGGGAAAGATCTTGGCAGAATAAGTGGTATGTGTTTTGCAATAATAGCCCTATTAAAAAGATCCATTATACTTGTTTCTATTGAAATGTATACATGCCTGAAAGTAAGTATAATTCCTTATAATTGCTTGTAGTAGTTATTACTTGTAAAAGACTAGGTGTGAAACCTACTGATGACAGTTAAAGCTTTTGGGAGTGTCTGGTTTCTTTCATCTTCACAGCTTCCATATGACATAATGTTTGTGCAATGGTTTTAGGTCACTAGTTCCCAAGATTTTGCTTGGCTGTCACAACTACGCCATAGTTGGGATGAGGCCCAGAAACACTGCCTTGCCAACATTTGCGATGCTCAGTTCCAGTACTTTTATGAGTATTTGGGAAATACCTCTCGGCTAGTTATTACACCTCTGACTGACAGGTACTGTCTGTTGTTAATAATGAACTATCTCTGCTTGATCCATTTAATAGAATACATAGTTAAACTTTCCATAGCAAACCTCTCTGTTCTTTTATAAATATGTTTAAGGTACTTCTTAATATGACATGCAATACCTTTGTGTGTGTGTGTGTATAAATAAAACAAATGATATGATCTTCGTGTTTGTAAAATAGAGGAAATAAAATATTCCCTAGTTGATGTGCTATAGGTTCTCAGTGTAATCTGACAAGTATTGCAATTAGTGTAGGTACCATTCTACACAATTGCCTTATATATGTAAAATATTTGCAAATTAACATGTCGCGCGTCACTTTTTACATGGTCCATATCATGCAAGATCCTCTTATAACTTCTATGCACAACATATACAATTAAGGTTTTAGTGATATCCTAAATTTCCCAGCTTTTGTGGTTTTAAAGTCTCCACCATGTTAGTAACATTCTTTGCATGCAATAATAATTGTGTCTCATTGCTTAAAGGTGTTACATTACTCTAACACAGTCTCTACACCTGACAATGAGTGGGGCTCCTGCAGGGCCAGCTGGCACAGGCAAAACAGAGACCACCAAAGACCTGGGCCATGCCCTTGGTATGATGGTCTATGTCTTCAACTGTTCAGAACAGATGGACTATAAGGTACGGTATTTTATCAAACAGTGGTTTCAGTACAATTTTATTTTTTTAACATACAATACATTAAAAAAACTTTAATCTTCCTGAAAATAAATACTAAACGGTTGATTATATATTTTAGTCCATAGGAAACATCTATAAAGGTTTGATCCAGACAGGTGCTTGGGGATGCTTTGATGAGTTTAATCGAATTTCAGTAGAAGTCCTATCAGTGGTGGCAGTGCAAGTAAAGACTATACACGATGCCATTAGAAATAAGAGGAAAAAGTACGTATTTTAATGTCATTTCTTTTATAGGCCTTTGCAAAGACATAAGTACAAAAATGTAGAAGTATTTTTCTAAAAATCCTGCTATGGACAGATGTTGAACCCTCCCTTGTAAATTCACTGGTGTGTACATGGTGTGTGTTTGGGTGTGTGTGTGCGTGTGTATAATATATCTATATCTAGAAGTTAATTTAATATGTAAGATTAGCCCTCTCCCCAAAATTATAAGAAGAAAACACCTAGAATATGACTGAAATACTGGTCCCATTGAAGTTAATGGGAGTTTTGCCATTCACTTTAATTCTAGGATTTCACCCTATGTAGAGTTATTACGTACTATGGAGCAGGTCCTTGGCTGTGGTAAATGTTGTCCTAATTCCATTGAAGTCAATGGAGCTATTAGGTTTATATCAGCTGAAGAGCTGCCCCATTTCCTTCTATATCTGTTTGATTTTTTCTCTTGGATTGGCAAGCACCATAACAATCTACCACATACCTCTTCTTGGTCACAATTACCTGCACAGATTCTTTCCTAAATCAGACAATCTGTCCTCCATTTCAAATGCATTTTGAGGTTTTCCTTTGGATTTTTTAAAAGATGGAAATAATTGTTAGCCTATAATCAAACTGCAGTATTATAGCAAGTCATTTACTTACATCATGTCATGGCTATTGCAGATTTTTATTTCTTGGAGAAAACATTACACTGAAACCGTCAATTGGGATATTTATTACCATGAACCCGGGATATGCTGGTCGAACAGAACTACCTGAAAATCTCAAAGCTCTATTCAGGCAAGTATACTGTAGATTATCATTTAGTGTACTCATGCCACCTAATGTCACTGGCCTGGTTTTGGGCCCATACTGCAAGAAGGATGTGGAAAAATTGGAAAGAGGCCAGCGGAGGGCAACAAAAATGATTAGGGGGCTGGAGCACATGATTTATGAGGAGAGGCTGCTGGAACTGGGATTATTTAGTCCACAGAAGAGAAGAATGAGGGGGGATTTGATAGCTGCTTTTTGGAACCCCCTTTCAGGTAGTTGAGAGGATGAATCTAGACTGTTCTCAGTGGCAGCAGATGACAGAACAAGGAGTAATGGTCTCAAATTGCAGTGGGGGAGGTTTAGGTTGGATATTAGGAAAATCTTTTTCACTAGGATGGTGGTGAAGCACTGGAATGGGTTACCTAGAGAGGTGGTGGAATCTCCTTCCTTAGAGGTTTTTAAGGTCAGGCCTGACAAAGCCCTGGCTGGGATAATTTATTTGGGGATTGGTCCTGCTTTGAGCAGGGGGTTGGACTAGATGACCTCATGAGGTCTCTTCCAACCCTGATATTCTATGATATTACCAAAGAATGTAATTAAAATGAAAGAAGTGTAAGCTTTAACCTTTTATATTATCTTTAATTTCCTTTACATGTTACATATATAATTCTAACTTGTTGTTGTTGTTGGTTGTTAAATTGTGTCAAAATAGGTTTATAGGACTAAATTCACCTCTGGATAAGCAGGTGTGCCTCCATTTAATCATCAGAATGGTAACCACCTATGCCAATGGTGATTTTAATCTTATGATTAGCTTTTATTATGATTTGAGATTCTGACTGGAAATATATTTTGACTTCAGTGGAGTGACACCTGCTTACATAAACATTGACTTTGACCCAAAATCTTTACTTTTGCATTAGCGCTTTTCATGATTTAATCCAGCCTCAAAAGAAAATGAGTGATTTTTGAAGTTCAGTCACTTAAAGTTTTGAGGTCAAGTGGAGTAAGCTGTAAGACTGTTTAGGGCTGAATTGGCACACCAAGCTCTCACTCACCACCTGGGATTTGCCTATCAGAGCCGTGTATCTCTGTGGCTGATTTTTACAATGTAGAACCTTAGGGCTGAAATGGGCCCTGTGGTTTTTTTTGTTTTGTTTTGGGTTTTTTTTTAGCAGTGCATGTTTGTTCACTGATATTACATTCTTCTACAACTATTAAGAGATGAGGATGAATAGCAAGTGAGCGCTATCCTCTCAAAGAATGGAATAAAAAATAAAGTTTTTTCAGAAAAAAGGAAACAAAGTTTTATTCCATCTTAAACAGTCCTCCAGGAGGATTCACTCTTGAAAAGCGCAAATCCAAAATGGTGACCATGACTCGAGTGACAGGACTTTGTATGTTCCTGTATTCGCTGTGCTTTGCAAGTATCTGCCAGTCCATCACACTAAGGGTACGTCTATACTACAGAATTAGGTCGAATTTATTGAAGTCGATATTTTAAAACCCGAATTTATGGAATCGATTGTGTGTCCCCCCACTAAAGAGCATTAAGACCATGAGGTCGATTGACTGTGTCCACGGTAGCGGGGCTAGCATCGACTTTCGGAGCATTGCATTGCGGGTAGCTATCCCACAGTTCCCGCAGTCTCCGCCGCCCATTGGAATTCTGGGTTGCGATCCCAAAGCCTGATGGGGCAGAAAACATTGTCGCTGGTGGTTCTGGGTACATGTCGTCAAGCCATTAAACGTCCCTCCCTCCCTCCGTGAAAGCAATCTTTTTCGCGCCTTTTTTCCGGGGTTTCCGTGTTTGCTACGGAAGCCTGCTCAGCTCACAATTACCGTACATCTCCAGCGTACGCCTGGACATTAGGTCTAGTGGGGATTCAGTCACGCTATAACACGGGCAGAGGGATAGCTCAGCGTTCTGAGCGTTGGCCCGCTAAACCCAGGGTTGCGAGTTCAATCCTTGAGGGGGCCATTCCGCCTGAGGCTGGTAGTCGCGGGACTACACAGCATAAGCTCCTTGCCTTCTAGCTGCAGATGGTGCAATATGCCATAAATGGTCATGGTCGCGGGACCATACAGCAGAAGCTCCTTGCCTTCTAGCTGCAGATCGTACAATATGATTGAAATTCGTGTGCTCCTGGCCGGCGGCCTATGGTGTGGCTGGCTGGGGGCGCTTGGACATAAATGGGAGTGACCAGAGTGACTCTGGTCATTCTCTTTTTTACGTTTTGTTTAAGGGAGATTCAGTACTGCCTGGAACACAGGCGGAGGGATAGCTCAGCGGTCTGAGCGTTGGCCCGCTAAACCCGGGGTTGCGAGTTCAATCCTTGAGGGGGCCAGGAGATGATGATGGATATCAAGCATATTGTACCATCTGCTGCTAGAAGGAAATGAGCCTAACCCTTGCTCCCCCCTCCCTCCGTGAAAGCAACTGAGGGGGGAGCAAAAAATCCTTTCGCGCCTTTTTTCATATGGGCGCCATATTGCTGACTCCATTGTTATCCACCCGCCGCTTCTGCTGCCACTCTGCTGTCCTGCAAACAGCATACCAGGGAAAGCATGGAGCACGATCAGATCACCGTGGCTGTTATCGCCGTTATGAACACCACGCACATTGTCCAGGAGTATATGGAGAACGAGAACCAGGAGCTGCTAGAGCTACAGCAGGCGAGGAGGCGACAGCAGCGCCCTGAGGACAGTGATGAGGACATGGACACAGACCTCTCTCAAAAAAGGCCCCCCCGCAAGGTGGACATCATGGTGTTAATGGGGCTTGTTGATACAGTGGAACGCCGATTCTGGGCCCGGGAAACAAGCACAGACTGGTGGGACCACATAGTGCTGCAGGTCTGGGATGAATCCCAGTGGCTGCGAAACTTTCGCATGCGTAAGGGCACTTTCATGGAACTTTGTGAGTTACTTTCCCCTGCCCTGAAGCGCAAGAACACCAAGATGAGAGCAGCCCTCACAGTACAGAAGCGACTGGCGATAGCCCTGTGGAAGCTTGCAACGCCAGACAGCTACCGGTCAGTCGCGAATCAATTCGGAGTGGGAAAATCTACAGTGGGGGCTGTTGTGATGGAAGTAGCCAGGGCGATCACCAAGCTGCTGGTACCAAGGGTTGCGAGTCTGGGAAATGTGCAGCTCATACTGGATGGCTTTGCAGCAATGGGGTTCCCGAACTGTGGTGGGGCGATAGACGGAACCCATATCCCTATCTTGGCACCGGACCACCAAGCCAGCGAGTACATAAACCGAAAGGGTTACTTTTCAATAGTGCTGCAAGCACTGGTGGATCATAAGGGACGTTTCACCAACATCAACGTGGGATGGCCGGGAAAGGTACATGACGCTTGCATCTTCAGGAACTCTGGTCTGTTTCGGCTGCTGCAGCAAGGGACTTTCTTCCCAGACCAGAAAATAACCGTTGGGGATGTTGAGATGCCTATAGTTATCCTTGGGGACCCAGCCTACCCCTTAATGCCATGGCTCATGAAGCCATACACAGGTAGCCTGGACAGTAGTCAGGACCTTTTCAACTATAGGCTGAGCAAGTGCAGAATGGTGGTGGAATGTGCATTTGGGCGTTTAAAAGCTCGCTGGCAAAGTTTATTGACTAGGTTAGATCTCAGCGAAAACAATATTCCCATTATTATTACTGCTTGCTGTGCGCTCCACAATATCTGTGAGAGTAAGGGGGAGACGTTTATGGCGGGGTGGGAGGTTGAGGCAAATCGCCTGGCCACTGGTTATGCGCAGCCAGACACCAGGGCTATTACAAGAGTACAGCAGGGTGCATTGTGCATCAGGGAAGCTTTGAAAACCAGTTTCATGAATGGCCAGGATGCTGTGTGAAAGTTCTGTTTTTCCCCTGTAATGAAAAGCCCCGCCCCTTCATTCACTCTACTTGCCTTTACCCAAACCGCCCTGCCCTCCCCCCCTCGATCACCGCTCGCAGAGGAAATAAAGTCATTGTTGCTTAAAAATCATGCATTCTTTATTAATTCGTAAAACAAAGAGGGGGAACTATGGGGCTAACTGCCACAGTCTCCCGGGATAGCTGGTGGAGGAAGGGAAGCACCAGGATGGGTGGTGGAGGAGGGGATGAGGGAAGGGCAAGGACACACAGCACTTTAAAACTTATTGAATGCCAGCCCTTTCTTGCTTGGACTGTTCTCTTGGCTTGAGTGGTTGGGTGCACGGAGGCCGCCCAAACGCGTTCTTGGGTGTCTCGGGGATGAGGTTATGGGACTCGGGAAGGAGGGCTGTTGGTTACACAGGGGCTGTAGCGGCGGTCTGGGCTCAGGCGGCCTTTCCTGAACCCTACGCCTTTCCTCAGCCATAAGCCGGAGGATTTCCGTTTGATCCTCCAGTAGCCTCAGAATTGCATCCTGCCTTCTCTCTGCACGCTGACGCCACCTACTCTCTTCATCCCGCCGCTGTCTCTCTTCATCCCGCCAGTCATTGTCTTCAGCACGCCACCTGTCCGTGCGATCAAATTCTGCCTTCCTGGACTCCGACAGTGTCTGCCTCCACGCATTCTGCTGGGCAGCTTCAGTGTGGGAGGATTCCATGAGTTCTGAGAACATATCGTCTCGATTCCTTTTTTTTTTTTTACTTCTAATCTTCGCTAGCCTCTGGGACGGTGATGAAACATTTGCAGCTGCGGGAGGAAACAAACGGGAGAGGAGTAGTTTAAAAGACACATATTAGAGAACAATGCTCCAAAGATTACATATCACATGTGCATTTGGTCCAAGGTTGCACTTTGCCTGTTATATTGAGGGTCTGCCGGTTTGGTGTGAGAGATCACACAAGCAGGTCCGGCGGGCAACAGAATTCGGCTTGCAGGCAGCCATGGTAAGCCACAGTCTATAGGCTTCTTTAACCTTCATAACATGTGGGAATGTTTTCAAACAGCAACCCCCTCATTTCCCATAACAAACAGCCTTTGGGCTGGCAATTTAAAACTGGTTGGCAATTGAAAAGGGAGGGGCGGCGGTTTTCGGGTTAACGTGCAGCGCGAACCTAATCGACACCCCCCCCACACACACAGACACACATCCAAGATGTTCGCTGTTCCCCCTCCCCCCACCGCGTGGGTCACAGCGGGGAAGATTTCCGTTCAGCCACAGGCAAACAGCCCAGCAGGGACGGAGCCCCTCTGAATACCCCCTTAATAAAATCCCCCTATTTCAACCAGGTGACCATGAATGATATCACTCTTCTGAGGATAACACAGACACATAAAGAACGGATGTTGCTTGAATGCCAGCAAACACCGGGACCATACACCGCCATGCTTTGCAAAGCAATGATTCCAGACTACGTGCTACTGGCCTGGCGTGGTAGAGTGTGTTACCACGGAGCACAGGATAAGGCTGCCCTCCCCAGAAACCGTTTGCAGAGGCTTTGGGAGTACATCCAGGAGATCTTTCTGGAGATGTCCCCGGAGGATTTCTGCTCCATCCCCGAACATGTTAACAGAGTTTTCCAGTAGCTGTAGCTGTACTGGCCGCGAATTGATCATTAAACACGCTTGCTTATAAAACATGTATTAATTAACAGAGGTACACTCACCAGAGGCACCAGAGGTCCCTTCTCCTGCATCGAGCACGCCTTGGGTGGGTTAGTAGGGTACTGGCTCCAGGGTGACAAAGAGTTCCTGGCTGTCGGGGAAAAGGGCTTCTCCGCTTCCTTGCTGTGTCTGGGCGCTATTTTCAGCATCATTATCATCATCATGCTCCTCTGTGGTTTCTGATGATCCACATACGGAGTAATACCACATGGGTGGGTCAGTGCTGGCTGCACCTCCTAGAATGGCATGCAGCTCATCATAGAAGCAGCATGTCTGGGGCTCTAACCCAGAGCGGCTGTTTGCATCTCTGGTTCTTTGGTAGGCTTGCCTGAGCTCCTTAATTTTCACGCGGCACTGTTGCGCGTCCCTGTTGTAGCCTCTGTCCTGCATGCCCTTGGAGACTTTGGCATATGTATTGGCGTTTCTTCTTTTGGACCGTAGCTCTGCTAGCACGGTTTCGTCTCCCCATACAGCGATCAGATTGCGTACCTCACGCTCGGTCCATGCTGGAGCTCGTCTTCGGTTCTGGGACTCCATCATGGTCACCTCTGCTGATGAGATCTGCGCTCACCTGCAGCTCACCACGCTGGCCAAACAGGAAATGAAATTCAAAAGTTCGCGGGGCTTTTCCTGTCTACCTGGGCGGAGCATTGGAGCTCAGACTGCTGTCCAGAGCAGTCAAATGTTGCACTGTGGGATAGATCCAGGAGGCCAATACCGTCGAATTGCGTCCTCACTAAGCCTACATCGATTCGGCAATATCGCTTTAAGCGCTAATCCCCTCGTTGGGGGTGGAGTGGCGAGATCGATTTTAAGAGCCCTAGAAGTCGATGTTAAGGGCTTCGTCGTGTGGACGGGTGCACGGATCAATCAAAATAACGCTAATAAATTCGACCTAAACTTGTAGTGTAGACCAGGGCTAAGTGACAGAATCATATATTTTCTGAGGCATTAGTGCTGAGGAGGCTGCAATATCTGACTTGAAAGCTCTGTACTTTTCAACCATGTCCTTTGTATGTAGCAATGTTACTGAATGCTAATAATCAACAGTGCCTAGTTAACCATTATTTTTTAATTTGAAGCAGAGTCCTTGTTAGCTCTGACTGACACACACAATTGTGACTCTCTTGAGCTCTGTTTAAGTATGTTTATACACATCAGTCACTCAATTTAGGTGACTTGTTCTGACCATGCTCAAATACTAATCTGTGTATTTTGACTTTTTTTTTTTAAGACCCTGTGCCATGGTTGTCCCTGACATTGAACTGATCTGTGAAATTATGTTGGTTGCTGAGGGATTTATTGATGCACGCTTGTTAGCCAGGAAGTTTATTACCTTGTATACTCTCTGCAGGGAGCTGCTTTCTAAACAGGTGAGGGTCTGTTTTGGACTTCTGGGCTAGATATATGCTAATTACCCCCCACATACCCCAATTTCGAAATAGTGAATGTTGGGCAGAGTGAAATTTGCATAATTTATAATTATATATATATATATATATATATATATATATATATATATATATATATATATATATATATATATATATATATATATATATATATTTTTTAAATTGCATGTAGAACTTTATTATATCAGCTAAGGTGATGCCCAGTAAAACAACTGTCATTTAAAATAGTGGCTCCATGCATTCAGAAGTGACTTTTCCCTCCTGATACTTAGTATTTTTGTAATGCATTAATTTTGGAATAAATAATTGACTATTAATTTGACAAATATTAACAAGTTCAATATGTAGTGTGGTGGAATTAAATCCTGCTGTTGTAATGCATCTATCCTAGGATCTATTGAAAAAAGAAAAACCACTAGGCAGTGTAAGAATTACAATAGGTGATTTATGACTAGCTATATTTGGATGAGAGTTTTAAAATTTGCCACACAAATACAGTAAAGAGAATGTCAAACACAGGAACTATAGTATCATTGCTAAATTATATAGTAATTGCACCAGGAAGAAGTCTTATTCACAATACTTACCTAAAAAACCCCAAAGTTGTAAAAGTCAGAAGATTTATTATTTCCCCCCCTCAGCTTATGCTATTCATTCATTTCCAAAACTATAACTTGTTACAAGTGAAGGTGTTCTTTATATTCAGTTTTATTAGTCGAATGAGTGCTGTCTGAACAACCTTCAACCTTTACCTATAAATCTTGACAAATAAAACCATTGTGAAAGAAAATAGTTTACCTTTGTACATACATAACTTTGTAATTCTTGCCTCCTGTAAATATACTGAAGTTCCTCTCTCACGCTCTTTAAAACATGGCTAGAGTCCATTCTGATTTCTTTGAAATCTTTTATATATTTTTGGCATGTAGTAAAAGGAAGGTATTATTATGTGATTACAAGAATGCGAGCCAGGGACTCCTGAGCTCCAATGCTACTTTGAGATGGAATCCCTTTCTGGGTTTGGGCAAATCACTTAACTAGTTTGCCTTAATCTTGTCATCTGTAAAATATGGATGGCAATGCTCACTATTAGTACTTAACATCTATGGTACCTCAAAGAGATCTTGTGAGATTTGGTTATTGTTTACATGTTTTGAAAAGGTAAAAAGGTTTTAAAGGGATTATTAGTATTGTTTTTATTTTTGTTTTTCCCCTGTAGTTTATTTTGGATGCTTAGCTCATTCTTTTACTATGTTATGAGATCTTTTTTTGAATTGTGCAGCATTGAGTACTCACAGATAAACACCTATTTGTTTTCCGTCATTTCATAAAACCACTTACATTCAACAGGCCAGATTCTGCTGTTAGATACACCAGTATAAATCAGCTCATTGTAAATCTTCTGAAATCAATTATGTTACTTCATATTTACACTAGTCTAAAATATTCTAATATGCTGTAAATTCTAGTTTGTCTCTCCATCTAGCTATATATCAAATTGTGTATACTTCTAAGAAAGGTTTTCTCCTTAAATATTTAAATTTAACTTTCATTTCATAAGGTTTCATGAATAGTCAATGTTTGTTTGTGTTTTTCATAGGATCATTATGATTGGGGACTTCGTGCTGTTAAGTCAGTCTTGGTGGTTGCTGGCTCATTGAAGCGAGGAGACAAGAACAGACCCGAGGATCAGGTTAGGTATCTTATGTACATATTTAAGTTTAACAATCATAAGAACTTCTGATACTGTGTTTTATCTCTGAATCACTGGGAATAAAGACAGAATCCTGAAGAGAGGGAGATGGGTTTAAAGCCCTGACTGATATGATAATATGCGATTTACATCCTTTTCCAGGTACTTATGCGAACCTTAAGAGACTTCAATTTGCCTAAAATAGTGACAGATGATATCCCAATTTTCATGGGCCTGATTAGTGACCTGTTTCCAGCTCTGGATGTTCCGAGACGGAGGAACCTGCAATTTGAACAGATGGTTAAACAATCTACCCTGGAGCTTCACTTGCAGCCTGAGGAGAGCTTTATTCTCAAAGTAAAATAATCCATTGCTTTTAATTATGCCCCTTAAGAGTTTCAATCAACATAATTGCAGTCAAGTTGTATTAGACATGAAGGTTAACTTGCAGTACATTGCAGTGTTTCTACTGTGTCCTGAAAGTCTAGGGGTTTCAAAGGCACTGTGTCATGACAACATATTGCAATTCAATATGTACTAACTCACATAGCTCCACCAGACCTTGGATGAGACGCCATTTACTGTTACATCTGCCTGGAGAACTGTGACAGATTAAACCAACCTATTATGTGTCTGGTTGACTAATTCCCCAGTCTTAGAGAGACAAAGTAGGTAAGGTAATACCTTTTGTTGGACCAACTTCTGTTGGTAAGAGAGACAAGTTTTCAAGCCAGACTGAACTCTTCTTCCAGTCCCTTTTCCAGACCTGAAGAAGAGCTCTGTGAGGCTTGAAAACTTGTCTCTCCCACCAACAGAAGTTGGTCAGTAAAAGATATTACTTAACCCACTTTGTCTCTCTAATATCCGGGGGCTGACATAACTACTAGTCCCCATTCTTTAGACAGCTGCACCAACTGGAACGTCTGCTCATATTCAAGGGAGGATTCCCACTCATGCGGACCGGGGTTTAACATCACAGCTGATCTCACAACACCTCTTTGCTATGGCAGGTCACATGCTCTTGGACACGAGTGCTATTGGCCCTTTAGCATTCATGGACAGTCAGCACCACTAGGAAGCTGAAAACTACGTCCTTACAGAGTGGAAGCATCGATGGGAAAGACTCTAACACACTAAGTAAATTCAGGAGTTCATCGCTGCACTTGCCTGCTTCTCCACTTGAATGTAGATTCTATACCAGGCTCAACAGGCTACTCTGGCTTATCCAGCGTGACCACAAACATTCACTGGCTTGGCCTGCTTTCGTCCCCACGCTATGACTGGGGAGCAGCATCACATACAATAACTCATGGTGGAAGAGTGCCCAACCTGACATCTGTAGGGTGGTTTACAACTCCTGGTCTCCCTTGATACAGAGCCTATCCTCTGGTTCCTGCACATCAAGCTCTTATATGGGCATATGAGGGAAGGTCCATATATAAAGCCTTTCATTATTTGCAAGAGGATTTTGGTGTTCAGCAGCCTACAGAAGTGCCTTTTCTTTATCTCATGAAATTGCATTCAGACTTGTCTAAAATACAATGTTGTTAATCACAATTCCCCTTCTCTCAGTTGTGTTCCCCAGGGAAATGTTGGCAGCTTGCCAAAATCACTGACCATTCTAAGGTCAGGTTCATAGCAGCACCAGCTTATGTTGTACTGGGAATACCAAGATCATCTGTAGCAGCACAAAGAGGAGAAGGATGGAGTTGGGCCAGGGGTCTCAAACTCAAATTACCACGAGGGCCGCATGAGGACTAGCGCATTGGCCCGAGGGCTGCATCACTGACCCCGCCCCCTCGCTTCCCTGGCCCCGCCCCCACTCCATCCCTTCCATTAGGCCCCGCCCCTTCTCCGTCTCCTCCCCTGAGCGCATGGCTCCCTGCTCCTCCCCCCTCCCTCCCAGAAACCGTGAAGCCGCCAGACAGCTGTTCTGGCGGCAGAACTTCAGAAAGTAACTCGGAGGGGGCGGGGTGGGTGCGGGGAGCCTGGCGGGGCACGGGGAGCCCGGCGGGCCGCAGGGAAGCGCTCCGCGGGCCGCGTGTTTGAGACCCCTGCTTTATAAACTCCTGGACCAAGCACAGGGCCTTAGAGGTCCTCCCACCAGTGGCACTGCCTGGGGCAGGGGCTCATCCGGGGTGGGGGCGGTAAAGATAGGGCTTCACCTAACCACCTTCTGGACCCAGCACATAGTGCTAGCAGCCATATCTCCCACTCTGAGGGAAACACATGAGTCTGGAGCTCCCCAAACTCTAGGGGCTGGGAGCGAGAGACAGAGAGCAAGGCTGGGCTGGGGCTTCCTTCCCCAACCACTACCTGGACCTGGTAATCTGTCTATGCACCTGGAAAAAAGTCTGCTAGCTCTACTAGCTGATGTTAGACCTGTAGGTTCAAATATTTGCAGAGCCTATGCTGCAATGCTTAAGGTTTAGGGTTCAAACTCTGCTTCTGATTTGTGACTGAGGTGTGGGTGAAATTACAGTCACACTTGCTAGACTTTGTTTTTACCTTTTTCTGTGCCTTGCCATAATAACTCAGCAGAACTTACTCAGTGATAACAGAGCAGGTCCAAAAAAGAGAGTACTGATACCTCATTACAGGAAGGGAAGAGGTTTTTGTGTGTTAGGAAGTTAGGAGAGTGAAACACTAAAAGGCTTCTTGATGGGCAGCATGTATATGTTCAAAGGATTGTATCTGTTCAGTGGAATTTTCTGTATTTATACCTGTCTGGCAAAATATTGCTGCTATGTTGTTCTAACTCCTAGCACCACTTAACCTGTGATATGTGGTTACTGTCCTTCACACCATACAACAAAATGTTTGATACCCATTCTATAGCCTCTGGTATGGTGATGGTTCTCATTTTCTTTTACTGGTCTCCATGATTGTGTAAATCAATTAGTAGAAAAATGAGATTTGTTTTCATTTGTTGAGGTATATTCATTCATCCAAACAAGACTGGGCTTTGCCTACAGCCTTAGAAGACAAACTCAGTTTCCTTGGATATACACATTTTTAAGTTAGCTATGAAGGCAACAGTTCATTTTCCTGACTAAGGGAAAAGGTGGGAGGGAGATAATATGTGGGAAATAATTAGTGTCTTGGTGATAATGGGAGGACAGGAAAACAAAACCATTAGCTATGTACTAATTCTGTTTGGCAGGTTGTTCAGCTGGAGGAGCTTCTGGCAGTGCGTCACTCGGTCTTTGTGGTGGGAAATGCAGGCACAGGAAAGAGTAAGGTAGATGGCACATTTTGTCTGTCTGTCTTTTATAAAGAGTATTTCATTTGTTCACAGAGAAAAATATTCTCTTCCCTTCAGGCTGCAACATGATACCATATTGCTCAGGCATTCCCAGCAGCAGGGGTATGAAGTGCAATCACAAATCTCAATGTTAAAGTGTAGGTTTGTCTCCTACGTATTGCTTGCATGACTCAAAATGAGAATAGTCATGGCAATGCATAATGGAAACTATATTTGGAAAATAGGTTTCAATGTTTGCATTGGGATGTCAAGATGGAGGGTGTAGTTAGATTACTAGCCAGAAAGAGTGAGGTCAACGTTTCTTTATTCTCAAAGTAGTAGTTGAATATTTTTGAAAGATGATACTCTTACATCTCAGCTACTACATTTTGACAGTCCTTATATAATGCCATGTTTTTTCAATATCGCGGTCCTTCAGATAGTAAGCAAAACTAGATGCCCTGGTCATTACTGTATATTATCCCCATTTTACCCAAGGGAATCTGAGGCCCAGGGAGATTAAATGATTTGCCTAAAGTCACACAGGGAGTCTCTGGTGGAGCTGGGAACTAAACCCAGATTTATTGAGTCCTAGTTCAGTGGTTTGACTACAAGTCCATCCTCATCCAAGCTTCTCCGTTGGACCAGCTTCCTGTGGTTTACCAGAGTGAAGCCTTAGCAGGTTTTTCAGACCAGGATTCCCACTGGTCACTTTTATCTGTTCTGTGGGAGGCTGGTGATAAAGTGGGGCAGAGAGGCAGGAGAACAGGGAAACCAAGACAGCTGTGGATGGGAGATGACAGATCTGTCATTATTAACAAACAATAAAGAAGCTTTTTGTTTGAGGTTCAGTTGCTAAGTCACATGTGTTGATCTTTTTCCCTCCTGCCCTTCAGGTTCTGAGAACTCTGAGCCGAACATATGTGAACATGAAACAAAAGCTTGTGTGGAATGACCTAAACCCAAAATCTGTGACCACTGATGAGCTGTTTGGTTTTATACATCATGCAACCCGGGAATGGAAAGATGGCTAGTAGCAGTTAACGTTACTTTAATCGCTAAACTCTATACAGTCCTCCACCAGGAAAAAACAAAACAAATACGGAGCGTGCCTACTGGCCAAGGAGTCCAGAGCAATGAGGGTTTACTATACATTTCCATGCAATGAGATTTGGGGTCAGGGCAAGAGTGGCCTTGGAAAGAGGAGAGTAATTGATCCTTTGCTATGTGGATCCTCTGGCCAGTTCCCAGCTGCAGAACAGGGGGTGCCAAAGTAGAGAGAGAGAGAGAGATCCTGCGGGCTGCTGCAGTGTCTCAGCAGCTTTTCTCCCTAGCTCCCATGGAGCCTCCTGTACCTAGCCCACGTAATATTAGGGTTGATGCAGTGGAAAGGGTCTCCCGTTTAAACGGTACTATCATGCAGTCAAACCAGAAATCAGCCATTTTTATATCCAGTTAATTTGCTGTATCACCTGCTCACTGAGCAGATTTCCTCTTTAATTTGAATGGCTGTTTAATAAGCAACCAGAAGGAAACCCGTTCTTATATTGTTACAAAATCTTTTGTTTTTAATGATGCAGTAATAAATCAGGAATATTTGTTCCAAAAGGTTGTATTGAAGCACCATATTGATTGGATTTTATTTAAACATAATTTGCAGGTCTCTTCTCATCTCTTCTAAGAGAGCAGGCTAATATTACCCAGGATGGGCCAAAATGGATCGTCCTAGATGGAGATATAGATCCTATGTGGATTGAGTCCCTGAATACTGTCATGGATGATAACAAGGTGAGTAACAGGCAAAACATTCAAAAACGTTTAAATAAATGGTACTCTATTATTATTTAACAGTGTGATTAATTGCAATTAATTTTTTTAATCTCTTGACAGCTCTAATTTTAACCCTTCCCTTTTTATCATCACTATTGCTAATTAGTGCAATGCCAGTTGGTAACAACCTTATCTCTTTCATACTTGATCCTACACAATGGCGATATTTAAAGTCATTCTGTCTACACTGTAAAGGTATATGCACATCTCAGTGAATATGTATGTGTAACAGGGGTTACAAATGTACTTTGAGATATAACCCAAAGCATCAACCAAAATATAGTAATTATTATTAACATTAATTATTGGCATTTGCGGAGTGCTCTTCCTTCAAAAATCTAAAGCAGTTTTACACGCATTCATGTATTAAGCCCAACACTGCTATGAGGTTGGTAAGTATTATTACACCCGATGCACAGAAATGATAAGTCACTTGTCTAGTCAAGTCAGCAAGAGAGACAGGAATAGGATAGAAACCTCTGACTCTCAGTCCTGTACTCCAATCACATAACTGCTACAATGCAGGAAAAACAATAGCGTTTGCTACAAGAAATGCTACAATGTAACTAAATACATTCTAAACTTAATTTTATAAACATTATTGTAGTTCATACCTGAACTTTAAACACTCTTCTTTTTTAAAAAAATTAAATGACATGTGAAAATTATCTCGAAGTGTAATAATTATCTTGAATATATACACACCACTAAAAATTAAACCTGTATGGATTCTGCTGTCTATAAAAATTAACTGAACTGACAAGCGTATGGTATGCCATAAAGTATGGCCTCTAATTTATGCTCTAATGCATTTTTAAAACAAAAATCATGGCCTTACATTTTAAATTTGGAAGAATCCTATCCTGCCCAGATTCATTCTGAAGGGTGTATGTGCAACTATGTGCTATAATAAACCTGAAATCTATATAGGTCTATAATATGTACAGGCCTATTCATGATATATGCTTGTTAGAATACATGTCTTAAGTTGCTTTTGTTCAGTGCTTTACTGTTGATGTTTAGGTCCTGACCCTTGCCAGCAATGAACGTGTCCCTCTTACTCCATCAATGAGGCTGCTGTTTGAGATACACCATTTAAAAACCGCTACCCCAGCTACAGTGTCTAGAGCAGGTATTCTTTATGTAAACCCCCAGGACCTTGGTTGGAATCCGTGAGTATTTTATCTTTTAAATATACCTTCAAAACAATGATAAAACAATATTATTAGTTAGTTTAATAGGAATAGAATTCGCTAATTTACATGATTGTCTAATTATTCTAGTTATGATAATTTAATATTATTTACTATATATAGATACTTGTACACACGCATGTGCATGCACTCGCAGGTAAAAATTGTCAGTATTGGGATTATCTGTTCCATATTTTATGTATCCTTTAGATCCCTGGTTTATTTGTCCGTCTCAATCTGGGCTGTTCTGAATCTGATTCTCAGCTATTTACAGTGCAAGCTCGGTAGCTGCAAGAGAGAGGTCTCAAGCAGTGAACTGACTAGATACACTAGAGGCATCTGTCAGCCTTTTGTAACTATCCCCTTGTTTTGCTCCACTGATACCTGTTACGGAAAGTACAGTTGTGAGAGGTGCCAGATCAGCTTCCCATTTGTATTCTGAATCACGTTTTTCCCTTCATTGATTTATTTTAGAGTCATGATTCTGTGAAAATTGATTACAAAAACTGTGTGTACGCTGTCAAAATTTGAAATGTCAATGATCAATTTTGCTGGAAAAATTGAAATTTGGGAAATTCCTACGCTCTCTAATTTGTATTACAGTAGTGCCTAGTAGCCACTCCTGAAATTGAGTCCTCATTGTGCTCGGTGCTGTACAAACATATAAGTGTTGTCCCAGAAGAAATATAGTGAACATGAGAATTTAATGTAAATAGTGGGAGGTTGGTCTAGCTATGCAAGATGTCCAACAAGGAGAATGAGTATTGGAGGGTTAAAATTAACATATGGATACAGTACTAGACTAATAATCTCACAGTAACAACTGAGGAGTATTGAGATCGGTTTGGGAGGGGGGTGACCCTGAAAAGTCCGGTATTAGAGTGGCCAATCTAATATAATGTGGTCATACCAGTTTAGAGAACATTTGGTTAATATTCCTGAACATCCATCGCTCAATGTGAGTTTAGAAGCATTAACAGTGGCCACATCAGATCTTTCCCCAAAATGTTTATCAGTAGCTCCAAACATGTGACTATTCCAGCCTCTGGTCCATGTCATGATTAGCATCATGGTAAGGAAGTTTATTCATTCATTGTGGTAGGAGCTAGAGGATGAGTAAGTGTCTCTCTGCTACCTATAGATATATTATTCTCTTTCCAGTTAGGTCTTATGTTACGAACGATACTGAAAACAATTCTAATGAGTTAAATGCAACTTGGACAAAACTGAATCATGTATAAAATTTGGATATATGTATTTACAAATGGCCTCTTCTGTAAAATACAAGGCCAAATCCTAGCCTTAGCTCCATCAACTTTGTGCTGTTCCAGCAGCATGACAGCAACCAGAAAGCTGGCTGGAGCTGGCATAGTTGTGTCACCCTCTTCCCTGCCCTCCTTAGAGTACCGGAGTTGACAGGAGAGTGCTTGGTGGTCGATTTATCCCGTCTTTACTAGATGCGATAAATTGACCCCTGCTGGATCGATCGCTCCAGAGGTAAGTGTAGATATGCCCTAAGATAATCAGGGGTATGGAATGGCTTCCATACTAGGAGACACTAAAAAGATTAAGGTTATATGGCTGAGAAAAGAAACAGCTAAGGGGATATGATAGGGTGAATGGTGTGGAAAAAGTGATTAGAGAAGTGTTGTTTATCTTTTCACCCAATACAAAACTGGGGTCAGCCAATGAGATTAATAGACAGTAGGTTTAATACAAATAATGAAGTACTTTTTTCACACAGTGCACAACTAACCTGTGGAACTCATTGTCATGAGATGGTGTCATGGCCAAAAGTATAACTGGGTTCAAAAAATAACTGGCTAAGTTAATGGATGATAGGTCCATCAATGGCTATTAACCAAGATAGTCAGGGACACAACCCCATGCCCTGGGTGACCCTAAACCTCTGACTACCAGAAGCTGCGAGTGGAAGATGCGGGTACATCACTTTATAGTTGCCCTGTTCTTAACCGTCCCCCTGAAGCTCTGATGCAGGCTGCTGTCTGAAACAGGACACTGGGTAAGATGGACTGTGGTCTGACCCAGTACGGCAGCTCTTGTTCTTATGGTTCTGGCAACACCTGTGTACTGTTCCAAGCACTACTGTGTGTGGACAAGAGCTACATCAAAAGTGTGTAGTATTGCAAGAGCCTGACTCTAATCTCAGCAAAGCTATTGTGTGTTGGACTTCTCTGGACTTCTCCCCTACAAAATCTGGTATCTTTCTGTTGTGTTTTGCAGGTATGTTGCCAGTTGGATAGAAACACGAAGTCACCAATCTGAAAAAGCTAATTTAACTATCCTCTTTGATAAATATGTGCCTCCCTGCTTAGATCAGCTCAGAACAAGCTTTAAAACTATCACCCCTATTCCTGAGAATAGTATGGTGCAGGTATGCAATAGAATTATATTAAAGTATAGATCAGTAAGTATAGATAACAAAATTCCTGAAATCTATCCTGAATATGCAATCTTATATTTGGTGCACATGAAGGCAAGCTATTAAAATAGGTGTGCGTCTGGAAAGTGTGTAAAGTTAATAGGTTCTAAATTTATTTTATGAAAAAATTAAGTGTCAAACATAGACACATTTTTGGAGCCCCACTTCTTTCCATAATTACTGGGAGTGGGGAAGGAGGCAGTGATCCAAAGATGTCCTCCTCCTGGGGTCCACTCTAGCAAGAACAACTATTTAGGGGTTGCAACACTGGACTGAGATCCAGGACATTTGAGTTCTAATCTTGCCTCTGCCACAAACTTCCTCTGTGACCTTGGGCAAGTCATTTAATCTGTCTGTGCTTCGATTCTGCATCTCTAAAATGTGGATAATAGGGGTGTTGATAAATTTATTCATCTTTGTGAGATGCTAAAATACCATAGTGATGGGAGCCATATCAACACCTATAAAGAGAGAAAAATCCATTGTGTTGATGTCCAGTAAATATGACATTGGTACCAATTATTGAATGATAGAGGAGGATAAAACTAAACATTCAACACCAGTTTCCTTCACTGAACACCAGTCAGCCAGCACACAGAGCTTTCATGTGAGTCATCTTTACAACTCTGAATCTTTTCAATGATCATGAGGCAGGGTTTATGTGGAAAAAAGTGTGTGATCATATAATAAGATGCATCCTAACATAAACACCTGCACTTTGTCGTTTTCTGAATTTCAGATGCTTCACTTTGTATCTTTGTAAAGCTGGGTGGAGAAATTTTGACAGAACCACATTCCATCGGTATATGTGGTTCTATTGAAATAGAAATGCTTGGCCAAAAGTTTGTTTTGGAAGAAAGACAGAAAAAAAGAAGTCCTGACAACGAATGTCAAAACATTCTATTTTGACATTTTTATAACTAAATGTTTCAATTTTTCATTTTGAAACTACTTTTCATCTACAAAATGTATTTGTATTATATATTATAATTTTGCCCAAATGAAATGTTTTGACACAAAATGAGAACGTTTGGAATTTTCCTTTGCAGAGAATTTCAAAATGTTTGGTTTTCATTCCAATTTGGAATGAAGCCAAATCTTGAAATCCTTCCTGAAATGGAACTTCCATTGTCTGCACAGATCTGTTTGTAACCTTAATGTTGTTTTAAGGTAGTCTTTCTGCATGCAATAGTAAGTTGATTGCATGGTTAGCTTGAAATTATTCTGCAAAAAGCGTAACGAGTTGTACAATATTTATGTGTGTTTTGTCGTGTGATTTTGTATGTTGATCAGTTTATCTTTAGGAATAAATTGGAAAATGTTCCTGAACACGAATTCTTTCTCTATAGTCTGAATCCTTAATAAGGGTTTTTAGACTTGCCCATTGTTTCCAGCAAAGAGGTTCTGTCCTCCTGTCCCACATAGGATGTTCTTAACTCTTTCCTTTCAAAGGCATGGAATAAAACATCTTTCAATGATGGCAGAGTAAGGGGTAGTGTGGATAACTTACTTAAATTTATTTTATTCTATTCAGAGATTCTGGGTTGTTTTTTTACAATTTTGTACAAACAGTGTAAACAGGAAAAAATATTACACACAGAAACACCATGCAGCAAAATTCTTTGTCAGAAAGAAACTAAAATGAAAAGATGTTATGAATTAAAAATACAGTAATATATAATCTGAGTAGTTCTGTTTTTATGGGAACAGCCTTTTGGTGTTTGCTCTTGTGGAAGCTATTTTTATTTTGGTGTATTTAATTTGCAGTACTTGCATTTAAGTAGGGTTTATTCATATGGAGGAGGGTATTGACTGACTGACTCTTGAATCCTTGTGTAGAGCCAGAGGGTTACTTAATTTGGTTTAATGTACAAGTGGAGAGGAAGATGCAGCAGACAGCACAGTTCTCAATGGTAAAATTAGCCTAACAAACTTGTCATTGTGGTTTCTCATTTTTCCTTCTTTATATGCCAGCCTCCTTTTCTTGCATTATATAGTCATGATTGCAGCATACTTAGTCTTCAGCTCAGTACATCATGTTGCCCCTGAGATTGAGTCACCATCACCACCCTCAGGAGCAAAGATTCAAAGATCATGCTCTTCACCACCCTTTTTTTTTTTTTTTAGACCCTTTGTTCTTTGTTGGATTGTTTGCTGACCCCTGAAAATGTGCCTCCTGACTGCCCAAGAGAGCTCTATGAGATATACTTCGTCTTTGCCTGTGTCTGGGCGTTTGGTGGTGCACTCTTTCAAGATCAGGTATGCTAGAGAGCAGTTTACACAACCAAATTATTTTTCTGTGCATTGAAGTATCGGGCTAAATTGTATCCCTTAAGCCAGCAATGGTGGTTGGGGAGTGCAGAGATGCACCGCCCCCTGAGTGCTCCTGCAGATGCTGCATCTAAGGCAGCATGATGCATCATGAGGCAGGCATGATGCATCTGAAGGTCAGAACAGTCCTTATTTATTATTAGGTATTGTAGTGCCTAGGAGCCTCAGTCATGGACTGTGACCCCATTGTGCTAGGGACTGTACAAACAGAACAAAAAGACTGTCCCTTCCCCAAAGACTGTTCTCTTTGTAAGGGTGAGACAGGCACTTCCTTCTTATCAACTCAGCCCTGGTGACACATGACTATGGCTCAGCTTACAATTTTCTCCCTGCCTCTCTGCATTATCTGCACTAGCCTGGAGCATTAACTGCCCTCAGAGAGTGCAATGACTGATACCTGCAAGGGGGGAATATGGAAGTGGAGTACTCTCTCCAGTACATCTAATTGAGACCATTCCTGAGACCTTTTGTGAGGATCCATCACATGCTGTGGGTAGGAATGCTCTGTTGGATAATATCCTCAACATGCATTTAGAAGACTTTTTTTTTGGATCAAGATGTCTGCTGGGTCCTGTAATTTCTGCCCAGCCACACCCCTGTATTAAAGATGAACATGACTGAATTGGCTCCATTTTAATGCAAATAAGGTGCGCGCACGCACACACACACGCACACACCGTGGATGTGTGATGGGGTTTATAATGTCCGAGAGGTAAAGGACGAACTCACATAGACATTAAGAAACAGGAAGTGCCCCAACTGGACTGGTAACAGCTGTTATCAAGGCTGTCCCGTCAGAAGCCTGGGGGAAGATCTTTCCTTGGAAGAAGAGGCTGACCTCAACAGCTAGAGAGGCCTTGGGGCTCTTTAGAATTCTTTCAGCCTGCCCTTGGAAAGCTGTTCCTGGACAGTAAAGAAAAACAGCCAGGGCATGGTTGAAGCAAGTCAGCCCTCTAATCTCATCACTATTTAAATTTTGAGCTACACTTAACTGCTTACTTTTTGGCAGTGAGGTGGAGAATGGGGAAGGCGGGTGGGTTTAATCTGGAGGCTCCTGATTTCAGCCTTTAAAGGAGTGATACCAGCTGAGCATCAGCCACTTCAGTCAGACGGTCCATATGCCCTGAATTAAACACTATTTGATTACTACAACTGCATTAGGGTGTTACAAACAATCCTCAAATTTGTATGTGTGCCTACAATGTTTGTTTTGAGTCTTTTTTCATATGCCTCTGTGTTTACACATTGTAAGAGCTTCATGCTGTAGACATAACACAGTAGACCATAATATATCAAAGAACTAACAAATAAATTGTTATATTTTTATAGCTTTCAAATTATCAAGCTGAATTCAGCTGCTGGTGGCTCAAGGAGATGAAAGCAGTGAAGTTTCCATCCCAGGGTTCAATTTTTGATTATTATCTTGACCCAAAGACTAGGAAATTCTTGCCCTGGACTGATAAAGTTCCACAATTTGATATGGATCCAGAAACACCTTTACAGGTACAATATATGTGTACTGAAGGCATGCATGGATGAGCACTGTTTTTTTGTGGATTTTTATTTTTATCGTTGATTTGAATATCCTCTTAGATGTCTGAAAATAACATTCTCCAAATATAAGTATTTGGGTAGATCTTTATTATTGGCTCCATACTCCTATATCTGAGTGACTTGGGGATAATAATAACACTTAGCACTTACATACTGCTTTACATTATAAAAGCACTGCACAAACACAAATTAGTTGACACAATACCCCATTAAATGTTATGATCTTTTTTCATAGATGAGGAAACTGAGGCACAAACTGAGGCACTGAGGTCAGTTTAATGAAGTGGCCAACAATATCCAAGTCATTAATGAAAATATTGAATAGCACCGGATCCAGGAAAGACCTCTGTGGAACCCCACTAGATAAATCCTTCTCTCCCCAGTTTGATAGCAAACCACTGATAACTACTCTTTGAGTATGGCGCAAAGAAAGACTGTACTCAGAGTAGTTATCAATGATTTGCTGTCAAACTGGGGGGGAAGGGAAGGAAGTATTTAGTCGGGTCCCACAGAGGTCTGTCCTGGATATGATACTATTCAATATTTTCATTAATGATTTGGATAATGGAGTGGAGAGTGTGCTTTATAAAATGTGTGGATGGGGGGAGGGGTTGCTCACGCTTTGGAGGACGGAATTAGAATTCAAAATGACCTTGATAAATTATAGAATTGGTCTGAAATCAAGAAGATGAAACTGAATGTGGGACAAGTGGAAAGTACTACACCTAGGGAAGAAAAATGCACAACTGCATAATGGGGAAGAACTAGGTAAGTGGTAGTATGGCTGAGAAGGATCTGAGGGTTATAGTGAGTCACAAATTGAATATGAGTCAGCAACATGATGCAGTTGTGAAAAAGGCTAATGTAGTTCTGGGGTGTATTAACAAGAGTGTTGTACATAAGACATGAGAGGTAATTGTCCCACTCTACTCAGTGCTGATGAGGCCTCAGCTGGAGTACTGTGTCCAGGACTGGATACCACACTTTAAGAAAGATGTGAACAAATTGGAGAGAATCCAGAAGAGACTAACAAAAATGATAAAAGGTTTAGAAAACCTGACCTATGGGGAAAGGTTAAAAAAAAAGTTATGTTTAGTCTTGAGAAAAGAAGAGCAAGCAAGGTCCTAATAACAATCTTCAAATATGTTAAGGGCTGATCTAAAGAGGATATTGATCAGTTGTTCTCCATTTCCACTGAAGGTAGGACAAAAAGTAATGGACTTAATCTGCAATAGGGAGACTTAGAATAGATTTTCTGAAAACCTTTTTAATTATGAGGATAGTTAAGCTCTGGAATAGGCTGCCAAGTGAGGTGCGGGAATCCCCGTCATAGGAGGTTTTTAAGAACAGGTTAGACAGACATCTGTCAGGAATGGTCTAGTGCAATAGGTCCTGCCTCACTGCAGGGGGCTGGTCTTGATGACCTCTTGAGGTCTCTTCCAGCCCTACAGTTCTGTGACTGTAATAGTGGCAGACTCATAAATACCATCCATCACAACATTAACTCTTCCCCTACCCAACCTTCTGCACATGCTCTTTCATCAGCTACCTTCTCTCCACACCAATGGCTATGGATAGTTGATGTAGTAGGAAGCAGTAGGTTTGATTAAGGGTGTGATAGAAAACTGGTGTTCCTAAAAAGGTTGTAGTGGATGGTTTGTGGTATACAGTAGCTGTGTTTGTGGTAAAGTGTGTGCCTCTGGGTGGAGGAGTAGAAAGCATGTACTACTCGTTACCTTAACTTTTTTAATTCCCTTATTTTGTGTGGTTTTGTATCAGATATGTTATATGTGTAGCAATCTGAAATGCATCACAATAATTTTTTGTGTGTATTCATTTCCTAGGGGTTTTTTAAATGCTTAAATGAGAGTAGTAGTATTATGAGGCAGGATGGACATGTGAGGAAATAGAAGTGTGCAGCTGCTGATGAAAAACCTTGTAATCTATTAGCAGCCACACAACACTTCTTTGTTGTAGGATAAAGTCTGACAGAAAAGGGTAGCTCCTGGAGAGGGGAAAAAAGGTTTTATCTGGCAGAGATTTTATGGGCTCATGGTGCAGAAAGCTTATCCATTGGCAACCAATGGAACATTCTTTGTTATGATGAATAACCGCCAAAAATTAATATAAATCCAAATTTAAAAAACCCTACCCATTGCACTAGATCTATTCAACATTCACCTTTCTACTAATTTTTGTGTAGATAGTGTTTTTTTAAACATTGGCTAGATTTCAGCTAGAGTCCAATTTCAAAGACTTCCTATTAAAATTTATGAAAAGAAATAAAATATTCAGAACATTCAAAGGGCATAAAAATTAACCCTGTGTGAAATTCACATCAATAATCTGCTTACATTTAGAGAAAAACCAAGTTATGTCCCATTTTAAGCCTGTTTAAAATTCCACCCAAGCTATATATCTGGGGCCACTACCAGATATCTCCATAATATTTATTAAAATAAAACCCTGAAAAGATCACTTATGTCGTATTAACTTAAGCAAGGAGTAAAAACTGTTGCTGCTCTTTCTCTTGATGTTTCAGGCAGTCCTTGTTCACACATCTGAGACCACACGTCTCAGATACTTTACTGATTTGCTGCTGGAGAAAGGCAAACCAGTCATGCTTGTTGGAAATGCAGGAGTAGGAAAAACAGTATTTGTAGGGGATAGACTTGCTGCTTTCTCTGATGATTACATGGTGTCTAATGTTCCCTTCAACTACTACACTACGTCATCGGTGCTACAAAGTAAGTCCCTCATAAATATTACAATATGAGAAACCTGGATAATTCTTTTGGTGGCAGAGACCAGAATTCAACCAACAGTGCCTATATGATTAGTAAGATACTGCATACCTACAAAGTTCCTGGCTGGTACAGTAGTCTGTGTTTTGTCTAACCAAAATGTCTTTCATGTATTACAGGATGAGTAATGGGATGTTAAAACTGTGTGTGTGTGTGTGTGTGTGTGTGTGTGTGTGAAGTGATTAGGCCTTCTGAGGAGCTAAATGTAGATGCGCCACTTCAAATAACTGGCACAGAGAACATGAACTGGAATGATACAATTACTTAGGAAAGAGATGAGCAGCATCAGTCACTGTGTACAAAGCTGTGAAAAGCATTAAAGAGAAGTTAATAGCTGAATTCTTATTTCACAGTAAGATAAAAAATGTTTTTCCCCTCTTTTGGAAACTTCATCAAAATTAGTCAATGGGGTAAAAATTTCAAAAATGTCTTGGTCACCTCATCTAGACTTTCAGTGAAAATTATATGCACTGTCTGTTACTGCCAATGGCTCGGATTATCACTAGGATCTTAAAAACCTCCAGTGAATATATTTTCTCATTGATTTTACCCAGGTTTTCTCCTGGCTTCTGTTGAATACTTCTGTACTAAAGCCAGATAAACAACTGAGTTATTTTTCAGTTAACATTGTATCTTACTTTACTGTTCGCTGAAATATTCTTAAATGCAAGTTAACATCGAACCCTAGGATGAATGAATGTACTTTTCTCAAAGAGCAGGATGCAGAGATTTGATTTCTTCCACCCCTGGCGCACACAGCCAGATCCTCACCTGGTGTAAATTGTCGCAGCCCCTCTAATGGAGGATGTGCCTCACAAAGTATCAGATATCTTTATCTCATTGGGGGGAGGAATAGCTCGGTGGTTTGAGCATTGGCCTACTAAACTCAGGGTTGTGAGTTCAATCCTTGAGGGGGCCATTTAGGGATCTGGGGCAAAAATTGGGGATTGGTCCTGCTTTGAGCAGGGGGTTGGACTAGATGACCTTCTAAGGTCCCTTCCAACCCTGATAGTCCATGATTCTATTATTTGTTTAGCAAACAATTACCATTTGCAGCAGAAAACCATGAACAAGGTATTAAAGCACACAGGCATAACACTTTCCTTTGTAAATAGATTCAGATGAAAGGAACTCCTAGGCAACTGCTGCTGAAGGCTATGTATTCTTTGCACGGGAAACTTCTTAAGCAAACCAAATACTTAGTCAAAGTCACAAGTGTTTACTTGGTGAGTTTCCAAACCAGTCATTAATACCACAGCAGTTAGTCTGCATCAATAGGTGTTGTCATTAAATTAAAACTCCTGTCCTGAATAAACTTAAAGGAATTTGGATCTATAAAAGTTCATTATAAACTAGGCAAATGCCTTCAGATTTGAAATAACCATTTTAAAACATGTATCAGTCTTGTTTTTAGGAATTTGTAAAAGGAATGTAAAATAAACAAGCACTTCCATGGCTTATCTAGAGCTCTTCAATCTCCAACACTGTTCTAAAATCAAGTGCCCCTTACTGAAAATGCTCTACCAGTAACCCCTCACAATTAAATTAAGGGACAATCAGCTTCAGTCCCACAGCTAATCACAGCTATTGGAGTATCACATGACAGGTATGGAAACGAGTTTACCTTCCTTTTCAACAGCATGTGATCCTTTTTGCAACCAACCAGCTGTGAATTCAATTCTGTCATCTAGCCCAGAATGTTACCGCCTCTTATGTGATTTCTGGTCTTGTTTTGAGCTGTGTTCTTTCACATGCAATACACTGCAGTGATTTACTTTTAATTCATTATGTGTCAGTCTTGTATTACTATTGAAAACAATTATTTATGGTCCCAAACCATACAGTTGCTGGAAATTAATATTTTTCAAAACTGCCTAGGGAATTGGAACGTCTAGTTTCCACTCATCTTAATGAGACCTGGACCAACATTGAAAAAATGTCAGCTGAAAGGCAAGATAAAGTAGGGAAGTATTCTGAAATTTTTCCCTTGCACACCTTTTCTTTCAAAAGGCAGGCTTTGGCCTTAGAGGTTTTGGAGAAGAAGGCCAGAGGCATCACAATTACAGCAGACGTTTCCCAATCCCATGACTATATAGCTACAAAGGTTCTGAGATTCCTCTGCATCTCTGATTTATCCTTCAATGAACCTCAGTTGTTGTTTGTTTACATCTCTCCTCCACACTCAGCAGCCATCCTTCTAGCTGAACTTATTACATGTGATTCCCTTATACCCCATTACCAATTTACTTGAATTGACTAAAAGAGTTATTGTTGACAGACATGAGGCACTTCCTCCCTATGCCAAGAAACTAAGCGAGCTAATACCACGATGCACCATCTCCTCCTGGAAACTATAGCAAATGACTTATTTGTGAGGGGATTTTTTTTCAGGCTGTTTATTTAAGAAACAAAATGAACGAATATAAGTCAGAATCACAGTAATATCAAGCACCCACACATAGGTACATTACATTCATGTGTTCTTGTACAAATATAGTTTATTTCCACTTGCTTGCAGGCAATCCTAAAAACCCGGTTGAATTTAAAAAAAAAAAAAAAAGGCCAATACCAACCCTTACATTTTGCTCTCTGCTCTAATCCAGAGATACTGCACAGCCCAATGCAAATGAAGGAACACTACAACACATTAAATAAGGATATAGAGTAGATTATCCTATTCATTCTCATTTGCTCTTTTCATTGAGAATGCCTATCTCATAGAGCTGGAAGGAAAGGTCATCAAGTCCAGTCCCCTGCCTTCACTAGCAGGCCCAAGTACAGTACCCTGACAGATTTTTGCCCCAGATCCCTAAACGGCTCCCTCAAGGATTGAACTCACAACCCTGGGTTTAGCAGGCCAATGCTCAAACCACTGAGCTATCTAATTACTGTAGATTTCTAAACTCATTTTGCTGTGCAGTATATTTATTAAAAATAACTTGCACAATCCAAGATTTAGCTTTTCCATTTTAAAAGGTCATTCTATTATCTTTATTACAAAGCCGCTTATGCTTACATCTGGTATATGAATGATTAGATTTTCTAGCTTGTACATAATTCTTTTTTTGTCTCCCTCACCTATCAATTACCTAGTCTGAATATCCACCAAAGAGGCTTAACCTGCTTGTATTCTTTTTTACTGCAGTGGCTTAGCAGTAGCAGGTTTGTGTTGGATATTTGATTTTAACAGGCTTCAGACTTAATTGTAAAAGGGGAAAAATAACATTTTGTACTTCTATGGTGCCTTCAGCCAGATGATCACAATACACTTTACATACATTAATGAATTAAGTTCAGAAGTTAATGATGCTACTTCTCTATAAGAAATATAAATGCTGTGAAGATGAAATAGAATTAACATGCTCTGATTAGTTTGCTGACTTATGTTCATCAAATACTCTTTTAGTACATTTGCAATGTAACACTACTTTTATTCTTAGAATCTAGAATTTTAACACACACAACCAAAAACAGAGAGGGAAGCAGGCTGTTCCGTAAGACAGAGAAGCACAACTCATCCAACCTTGCTGTTAGCTGTCTCTTTCCAGACTGACTCTGAATGTATGCTTTCCTACAGAGCCCTGTAGCCTGCAAGCTGGACCAGGAAACACTTTAATTTTTTTAAGGGAACAGCGTACAATTCTAACACGCCTTTCAAAAACACCACAGCTAGTTGCTGGTTTGTTCATTCTGTCAACTTCGTGTTCTTTCCAGTGGAAGTCTTGGAAAATTTGGGTTTGTTTTATGCTGTAGTACTGCAAAGTGATGTGCATAGATGGACCCCTGTACCCGTGCAAAGCCTCATAGACTTCAACAGGTCTCCTCAAAAGGTGCAGGAGTCTGCCCACATACAGCCCCTTCACATGACTGGGACCTAATGGCCAGCTTTTTAAAGGTAGTTGGGTACCTAAAGAGGTAGATTGGCACTTTCGACAATCTCATTACGTGCCTAACTCCCAGTGAAATCAACTAGCTGCTTTTGATTTCCCAGATTTTCAAAAATCTGTTCCTAAGTGATTTAATTTTTCCTGAGTGAATTAATTATGCATGTTTGATTGTTAGTCTCTGCACTGTTTGAGTATCATAACTATTTGTCATATACTTCATAACATTTTAGAGATTCTTGAGAAAAGCCTAGAGAAAAAAGCTGGCCGTAACTATGGCCCTATAGGAAACAAGAAGTTGATTTATTTTATTGATGATATGAACATGCCTGAAATGGATGTGTATGGAACAGTTCAACCTCACACACTGATTCGACAGCACATAGACTATGGACATTGGTAAGCAATTACTACTTGTTTGATGCTAAATCAAAATTTGATTGTTATGGGCTAAAATTTGTAACCATTCTTCCCATGTCAAAGAAAGAATTAGCACAAGTTTTAGACTTCTAATTTAGTTTTACTTTATATTTTCCATAGAGCAAGAAAATTGTTTTATTATTGTGATGGCTATAGTGGCAGAGTTGGGAACAAAAGAATATGCATAATATCCTTTTGCCATACCTGGCTATGAGGAAATCAGTGATTGACTTTGCTCTAAAGCATGAGGGTTGATAATCCTTGAAAACGTTTATCCTTGCTTGTGTAACTGCAGATGATATTTTTGTTATTTTGTTGTTCATATAAACGTCTATTGTTTTTTATAAAATCCTTTTACACTCCTGGCCCTGATTATATTCCATAGGGTAACTATAATAACTAACTGCCTAAACTAATTTCACTCTGTTCTTTAGCTTATTTGTTCAAATTCTTGTGAACCCTTCATTACATTCTGCTTTTCTCTATTTTCTGCTGTGTTCATTAAAACTGCTTTGATAAGTTCTAGGCTGAGTTCTAGAAATAGAGGGGGGAACATCTAAAATCTGTTCAGACCTTTAATAATATAATAATTGTATTTGGTAGTGCCGAGGAGCCACAGTATGGTCCAGAACCCCATTGTGAAAGGTGCTGTACAAATACAGAATAAATAGTCCCTCACCCGAAGAGCTTAATTCAGGATATCAAGAGTGTCTAACTACAAAAGACCATTTCAAAAATGAAGATGAGGATAATCCAAAATTAAAGGAAAAACTAGTGCCTTCTTGCACTGTTCTTCAGAAAATCTTTCCTCTGTCCCACTGGGGAAGGCTTAGTTTTGCCCTTCTTTTGTGTGAGAGGGTATCTTAAGTTAGTTCTTATTGCTGATTGACTTACCAGAGACACCTAGAGAATGCTTTCCTCTATTGTGACTAGGGTGACCAGACAGCAAATGTGAAAAATCGGGACAGGTGGTTGGGGGTAGTAGGAGCCCATATAAGAAAAAGACCTAAAAATCAGGACTGTCCCTATAAAATCGGGACATCTGGTCACCCTAATTGTGACTGACCTGAGCAAGGAGGGAGCAAGTGAACTGATGAACGAACAAGCAAACATTCCACTATAAAGCTATTGCCAGGACACACACAAGTATATATATTTTGGCAGTATTGAAAGGGTTAATGTGCCATCTCAATTCCTTCTCCTTCACCATGTGGTCACTTTTTCCATATGTTTAAATGTTTAATTATTTGTTCTTTCTCCCTACTAGAGAGTTGGGGACATATGTCCCTCTGGAACTATACAGCACAGGGAAGTTTGGTCATGGCCTCTTCTCTTTCCTGGCACATGTTCTTTGTAAGGACCCTGATCAAAGCTGGGGCTGGGATGAGGTGTTAGTTCATCCTCATCATCGTACCCACTCATTATACTCCACACCTGAACATAGCCATTAGATATGAACAACTTACCCTCATGTCTCAATCTCTGTACTTTGACTCGTTAAGCCTTTACCCTCAGTTGGGGATTTTACAGATTATGTATTTCTTACGCCATCCAATCCTAAACCGAACTTTGCTCCCCTTGTCTGTACCTTATTCCCTGATAACCAGAATCTTCTACGCTTAAACTCTGTACCATTGTTTTTATTTTTAACATCGTCTTAATAAAATTCTTAAATCTATGCTATTCCCAAGTCTTTTAAAGTAGATTCAGTTTAACTAAGTAAAGAACACAGGAGGAAATATAATGTACTCAGAAATGACATCTGATGTCTTCTAAATATCTTCAGCTATTCAGGGAAAAAGACAGGCAGAGAGGAAAGTGAATATTTAAGTCTGAGATATCACTAATTCAGTGGACTCAATCAGCTCCAACTCAGAAAGCTAATACTTTTTAGCGCCACCTGCCCCAGGTTATAAATTGCCCTAGCTTTAAATATGTTTTAAGAAAATGTTCCTTGTTTCTGATTTAAATATTATGAACATTTAAAGCTACTGAAGCTATCTTCTTTAAACTTGGCTTGATTTTTTTTTTAAAGTTTCAGTTCTATAGAACAAGCTGAGTTAGGGGAAAGTTGATTTACTAATTTTAAAGTTTTTAACATTTATATCTGGTAAATTAATCCTAAATCAGAGTGTACTTATCTGAGTTCTTATCAGAGTATGTGGAGAAGGTACATTTTTCAAATGCTTAGATAATTCCAAATGACTGCACTGAATTTGTTAAGACTTTAAAAACACAACCCATGCCCCTTTTGGCATGAGAGCAAGTGTGGAAAACTTCAGCCCAAAATAAATTTGACAGTGGTAATGAGGAGCTGAATAAGGAGGTTTAGAATGGAAGTTGATATTCTACATTAACTGTAGTGGGATGCTATATGCACCCACTCTAATAAGTGTGCATCTGTCTGTCTCTGTTTCTCTGTCTGTCTTATTTAGGGCTTGATTCTGCAAAGTGCTCAGCACTGTGTCCTCAGTCCAGCAAAGGACTTAACCTCATGTATGTGATAAGTCACATTGACTTAAATGAGACTACTTGTGCTTAAAGTTAGATGTGTATGTAAACCCTGGCAAGATCAGGGTTTATATGAGAAAGAAGGACAATATAAGGCTGTGTGATAAGAGGCAAAGGATTCATTGGCATAAATTCGCAATGGCAGTGTCATAAACATACAGCTAAGGGTAGCATAAAATCCCTCCTTTACCTGAAAGGGGTTAAGAAGCTCAAATAACCTGGTTGGCACCTGACCAAAAGGACCAATAAGGAAAGAAGATACTTTCAAATCAGGTGTGGTGTGGAGGGGGGGAGAGGAGAGGAGAGGTTGTGTTTGTGCTCTCTTTTTTTTGTTCCCTCTGGTTAGAGAGAGAGAGAGACCAAGCAGGTAACCCAGCTCCTACTGAAATGATGCATCTAAAATTACAGAAATTGTAATAGCAAGGAAATGCATTAGATTATCTTTTGTTTTAGCTTGTGAATTTTCCCTATGCTATGAGGGAGGTTTATTCCTGTTTTTGTAACTTTGAAGTTGAGCCTAAAGGGGAATCCTCTGTTTTAAGTCTTTTTATTACCCTGTAAAATTACCTTCCATCCTGATTTTACAGAGGTGATTCTTTCTTGCTTTATAATAAAGTTCTTCTTTTAAGAACCTGATTGGTTTTTAGTGTTCTAAAAACCCAAGGGTCTGGTCTGTGCTCACTTTTTTAATCTATTGGTTAGTATATTATTCTCAAGCCTCCCCAGGAAAGTGGGTGAAGGGGCTTGGGGGGATATTTGGGGGAAATAGGAACTCCAAGTGGTCCTTTTGCTGAATCTTTGTCTAAATCACTTGGTGGTGGCAGCAATACCATCCAAAGACAAGGAAAGTATTTGTGCCTTGGGGAAGTTTTTAACCTAAGCTAGTAGAAATAAGCGTAGGGGGGTTTTCATGCGGGTCCCCACATCTGTACTCCAGAGTTCAGAGTGGGGAGGGAACCCTGACAGGCAGCATTACCCTTGATTAGAAAAGCGCATAAGTGTTTTGGTTTGTTTTATTACTTTTAAATTGGTGGCTGCTGGAAGATGCCAGAGGTTTGGAATGTTAATTGTAATTCCAGTGATGATAGATTAATGGGCAGAGTGTATATAAGAAGTTTAAAGGAACTAGATAAATGCAGTTTATAACACTATCATCACCACATATTGGATGTTTGAATATTGTGCTGTTTGTAATGCTGAATATAATAATAAAACTTATATCCAGTATGATGCATAGAGGTTTGTGCCCAAATTTTGAGGTTTGTGACTCTAATTTTGGGTGCTTCAATTTTTGGGTGCCTAACTTCAGATATGTAGTGCCTGATTTTAAGAGACATGGAGCAGCTGCATCTCTTATTGCCTTTTTTGGAAAATATGGGTGCTATTCACTTCTAAAAATGGGACCCTAAGTTTTCCAATTTAGGCTATCAAAAAATGAAGTTACCCAATGTTAAATTGGGTTAAATTTGGAAAAAGTGGCCTACATGACTTGCCCAGGTCACACAGTGAGCCAATAGCAGAGCCAGGAATTGAATCCAGGTTCCCTGACTCCTTGTCTCATGCCCCGTCCATTGGGCCATACAGCAGAAACCAAGATGTGGTCTTCTAACCACACCTTTTGCCTCCTTTTGCTTTCTGTCAAATATGCTTGATACCGTTTTTACGGTGCCCTGCACATGAAACAACTTCCCTCTTCCTATGTGCCAAGCATATTTTTGGCTCTCTGTCTGTGATGAAACCTGCTAATTTTAGCTCCTTTGACTCTACAAAGGCTCTAGGGGTATGTCTACACTGCCTCCCAGCCTGTGTAGACAAACTTCTCATGGTAGTGGAGCTCGCTATAGTAAGCTAAAAATAGCTGTGTGGATGTTGCAGCACCAGCAGAGACTTGAGCTAGCCACCTGAATTCAAGCTCACCCTATTCCCTGGGTCTGAGCTGGGGTGGCTAGCCTGAGTCTCCACTGGTGCCGCAATGTCCACACAACAATTTTTAGTGTGCTAGTGCGAGCCCCATTACCATAAGTCTGTCTGCCTGGGCCAGGAGGCTTGCTCTCTGCTGCATCGTAGACATACGCATTGTGGTCTCACACTCGTTCTACCTCCTTAATTGTACTGTACTGTATCTGTCCAAGTTAGACTGGGTGCTGGGACCTGTGTATATTAGAAAGAGTCATGCTAGAGCTGATTGAAATATTTTAGATGGAACAATTTTCTGTCGAAAAATGCAGTTTTGTCAAAATCGGAATGTTTCACGAGACTAGGTTGATTTTGATGACATTTTCAATGGGGAAATTTTGAAACAATTACATACAAAGTACTTTGTTTTGATTGGGAAGACAAGGAGGTAATTGTCCCCTCTACTTAGTGCTAGTGAAGCCCCAGTTGGAGTACAGTGTCCATTTCTGGGCACCACAATTTAGGAAAAATGTGGACAAATTGGAAAGAGTCCAGAAGAGCGCAACAAAAAAAAAAAAAAAGGTGTAGAAAACCTGACCTATGAGGAAAGATTAAAAAACTGGGCATGTTTGGTCCTGAGAAAAGAAGACTGGATAACAGTCTGCAAATATGTTAAGGACTGTTCTAAAGTGGATAGTGATCAATTGTTCTCCAGTCTATTGAAGACAGGAGTAATGGGCTTCTCTGCAGCAAGGGAGATTTAGGTTAGATATTAGGAAAAACTATTGAACTATAAAGGTAGTTAAGTTCTGGAATAGACTGCGAAGGGAGGTTGTGGAGCCACCATCATTGGAAGCTTTTCAAAACAAGTTGTACAAACGCCTGCCAGGGATGTTCTGGGTTTATTTGGTCCTGCCAGAGTGCAGGGGGCTGGACTTGATGACCTCTCGAGGTCCCTTCCATGCCCTCTATTTCTATATTTGTATGACTTTCTTGTTTTGTTTCTACTATATATAGATAAAGATTGTTTCAACATTATCTAAATGAAACATTTTGTTTCCAAATAATTTTTTTTCAGAATTTCTCTTCTACATAAAATTCAGAATTGCAATTTTCATCCTGAGTCAGGACAAAAATAAATTTTGAAATGTCAGAATTTCCATCTTCCGACTAGCACTAAGCCATGGGCTACCTATGATGCTCTGACAGTAATTATCGGTCATTTTAAACTAAAGTTGTTATATTTTGCATCTTCTAGGTATGATAGGCAGAAGTTAACTGTAAAAGAAATACATAATTGCCAGTATGTTGCTTGTATGAATCCAACTGCTGGCAGTTTCACTATCAACCCTCGACTCCAGGTATGGTTTCAAGTGCTATAGCGTAGTAACCCTATATTTATTACTTAATATGTTAGATATAATGTTTAGAATTTAGCTTTTCATTGCAACAGACATAAACACTAATTTGGATATGGTCAGTCTCTTTTCTTACCTTGAACTGCCAGTGATGCCAATAGCAGCTCTGTGCTCCCAACCAGCAGATTTTATCACAGTGTATAGATTGCTGGTCCATATGGCTATTCCCTGTGTGTACGCATGTGCTCTGTGTGTCCGAAACTCTTCAACAGCAATATCTGCTAGTCTTTGCTTTCACCTCTGCCTCATGCTCCCAAGTGAGGGCATAAGAAGCAGCCCAGACCGACTGCCTCTCTAGTTCCTTTTTACCACTCTGTCTGGGAGGGAGCCTTTCTGTGTCTGTAGCCTTCTAACATTCCTTTCCGACATCGACTTTATAAATAAATTTTAAATAGCTGCTATTAGTTTAGTCTTAGATAATTTGGGGATCAGGTTTCCTGCTCCCTTTGTTCCCCCATGTATCAGAGCACTTTGTATGCCCAGGACTCCAGGCCTCAAATCTTGGCTTGCCTGTCCTCAGAACTTCCTAATGAGTGACCAGCACGAGAGCTGCTCGACTTGCCTCTGAGGGCTTGTCTTCACTACCAGGGTAAGTCGACCTAAGTTATGCTACTTCAGCTATGTGAATAACATAGATGGAGTCGAGGTAGCTTAGATCGACTTACCGCAGTATCTTCACTGCTCTGTGTTGACCGGAGATACTCTCTGGTTGACTTCCCTTAATCTTCTCGGAGATGTGGAATACCGAGGTTGACCAGTGAGCACTCTACCATCGATTTAGTGAGTCTTCACTAGACCTGCTAAATTGACCCCTACTGCACTGATTTGCAGCAGTGTCTATCTTCCCATAGTGAAGACCAGCCCTGAATCACACGTTCCTTTAAAGTGTGATATCTGCCTCTCCTTTCCCTCTCATACTAAGCGGTTGTGGGAGTTCAGACTCATTAGGCATCTAATGGAGCTCTCCATGAGACCCATTTTGGATTCGTTCCCACTCCCCATTTCATCAATCTGAACCTCTAGGTAGTGTCCCTCCAGCACTGACACTTTCCAGCTTGGAATCCTCTAATAAAGCCAAGGACTCCTCTGAACGGAGATATGAGGGAGGGTAAGGAGGAGTAGTCCTAAAAAGAGAGAAATCATGCCCAAGTCCTCTAAGAAGAGGATTACCTATCCTCTCCCCACCCCATCCCCGGCATCGGAGCACGTTGCACTGGTAGCACTGGATCCACTGACAGCATTGTCTTCATCTCCAGTTGAGATGGTGGCACCAGCCTCTCCTTCTCCCCTGGAGGATTATACACAATACCAGGACCTGCTGAGGAGGACTACAGTTACCCTTGAGATCCCACTGGAAGAGATTCAGCATCTCATCCTTAAACTTCTGAACATTCTCCACTCTACGACTCCTTCCAAGGTGGCATTCCTGATCAATGAGGCCCCAGTGGATCCTGCTAAAGCTATTTGGTACACACCAGACACCCGTGCCCTGACCCCAAAAAGTGTAGAGAAGTACTTGTGCCCTCCAAGGGAGTGGAATTTTTGTTGTTCCACCCTAACCTGAACTCTGTCGTGGTCCAGGCATTTGCAGAGCAGGCTGCACCAGCCCAGGTCCACTCTCTTGGACAAGACTATCAGAAGACAAGATCTCTTCAGCAGAAAGAGCATCTCATTAGCCAGCCACACTTCCATATTGCAAACTACCAGGCACCGATGTCCTGTATTACAACAAACAGGCAGAGTCCACCAATAAAATACCGCAAGAATGCAGGCCCCAATTCCAGGCCATCCTGGGTGAAGATAAACTGGTTGCCAGATCATCCATCCAGACGTCACTTGATGCAGCAGCATTGCAACCTCTATAGCTATGAGGAGGGCTTCTTGTTTCTAGTCACTGGGGACAGAAGGCTCAGGGGACAATTGAAGATCTCCCTTTTAAGGGTAACAACCTATTTAGTGAAAATACTGATGAGTAACTTCATTCTTTCAAGGACTCTTCTGCCACCATTGTGTGCTGCCATCTCATATGTACCTGCTGGCCCTTCAGCCCTTCTATCCTCAGAGGGCCTTTGAGCCCCCAGGGAAATACTACAGGATACAGCACACCAGACACACTGCCCCACCAGCATCCTCTTTTCAGACCCAGCTGCCTACCAAGAAGATATTTTGATGAGATGCTTTAGAGCTGTCAACCAGTCCATGCATGACCAGTCCCTTCCAGCCTCCTTTGGTGGCTCCCTGGCCCATTTTCTTCTGATGTAGCACTGCATCACATTGGAAAAATGAGTCTTAAATATCATGTCAACTGGCTACACAATCAGATTCCTATTTACCTCTTCTCCAAAACCCCTCTTCAGGGGCCACTCTCATTAGAGGATACTCAAACAGGAGGTGGCTGCCTTAATTCAGCTAGGGCTATAAAGCCTATACCCTCCCAACATAGGGGAAGTGCTTTTACTCCAAATACTTCCTAATCCCCAAAAAGAATAGGGGCCGGAGACCCATCCTGAACCTCAGACAGCTGAATGTCTGTCCTGGCTGCTATAATAAAGGTGACTCATTTGAGGCCCTCAATTTGAAGGACCTTTATTTTCATGTAGACACGATCCAGCACACAGGAGATTACTGTGCTTTACGGTGGGCCCAGAGCACTTCCAAAACAGAGTGCTCCCCTTCAGCCTCTCAGCAACCCTAAAAGTCTTTACAAAGGTTCTGTTTGTGGTAGCAGCCTACCTGAGCTGTCAAGACAACCCAATAGTTACCTACCTAGATGACGGGCTGCTCATGGGACAGTCATGGCAGAAGGTGCAGATGGCAGTCACATTCTTACTTGACCTGTGCCACACTTTGATTTTTCAGGTAAATTCAGAAAAGTCGACTTTAACCCTCCCAAAATCTGTAAAATTTATTTTAGTGAATCTGGACTTGATTGCAGCCAGAGCATGCTTACCTCAGAACAGATTCCTGGTGATGAGAAATCTCGTTTCTCAACTTCAACTCAGCCTCCAGATATCCGCCCAGTCCTGCTTGATCCTGCTGGACCACATGGCCTCATGCACCTATGCGCTCCCCATCTATGCTGCCTCCAGGCCTAGCTGAGAAGAGTCTATGGCTATGCTCTGAGCAGAGACCCTCTGGACAAACAGATCTCCTTTCCTTGCAGTGTCCTGTTGTCATTCACCTAATGGGAGACAAAGGACAGTGTCTGTGTAGGGGATCCCTTTGTTCCCGCTCCACCTACAAAGACTCTCGTGGCAGATGCCTCCCTACTGGCATGGGGACTGCACCTGGATGACCACACGATTCAGGGGTCCTGGACTCCACAAGAGTCCACACTGCACAACCACCTTCTTGAGCTTCGGGTAGTACCTGAACTGTGCAAGAAGTCCCTGCCCTTCATCAGGTCCTCTGATGTCTGGGTCAGGTCAGACAATATGACCTCTCTTTGTTATCTAAACAAATAAGGGGGAGCAAGATCCTCCTCACTCTGCAGAGACACAATCAAGCTCTGGAACTGGCGTAGCCAGCATCAAATCACCCTCTTGCAGTCTGCCTACCGAGAGTAGAGAACTCCCTAACAGGCAGCCTCTGCAGACATTCCCTTCAAGAACCATGCGTGGGAACTCCACTCTTTGGTGATCCAGCAGATTTTCAGCAGTGGGGATTTCCATCTTGGGATCTCTTTGCAACCCAGAGAAACAGGAAATACTGGGATTACTGCTTGTGAGATGCCTAGGGGCCCAATTCCAATAGGGATGCATTCCTAGTAGAGTGGTCAGACTTCCTGATGTACTCATTGATGTACGCCTTGCCTCCCATCCTTCTGCTTCCTTGCATCCTCTGAAAGAACCAGCAGACCAAGGCAGCAGTAATCCTGATATCCCTAGTGGCCAAGGCAGTTCTGGTTCACTACAATCCTGCGGTTGGCAATCTCTCTTCCCAAAGACTCTCTTGAAATGGGTTTCCAACTGCATCCTTGTCTGCTATGAACTTACAGAATCTCCTCCTCAGTATGTCAGGGCTCATTCACACAGAGCTCCAGCTGCTCCTGTGGCTTCCGTGCAAGGAATTTGATTCTTGGAGATCTGTCAAGCATCAACATGGGACTCCATTCGTATGATGGCTAGACATTATGCCCTGGTTCAAGCTTTGTTTGCGGATGCTTCTTTGGGCTCAGTGATCCTGTGAACAGAGGTGCAGAGCACCTCCCCCTCTCCTCCTCAATAAGCAGTGCTTGGGAGACACCCACAGTGAATACTTATAGGGGCCAGCGCTTGAAAAAGAAAGGAAAGTTACCTGCCTTAAACTAACGGGAGTTCTTCAAGATGTGTGGTCCCCATGGATTTCATGACCCGCCCTTCTTCCCCTTTGCTTTGGATCCTTATACTAGGGTCATGTATGGTAGAGTAAGAACTGAAAAGGCTGTTGATCTGCACTGCCCTACCCCATTTGTCCTTGGTTTGGAGCACAAGGGAGCACAGGCAAGGACTAAAGGACACTGCTGTTGAAGAGTTTCTAGTCTCAGGTGCACGGAGCGCGTGCACGCTTGCAGTGACTACTCATAGATGCCTCATGTCACAAAGAGCTCCAGCTCCTATAAGGTAAATCTACAAACTTCTGGGCCATGTTCTCTGGCCTGTTGCTCCGGTAGCACAAAGGGAGTGTAAAGTAGCCAGAACCCCCATGGGGTAGGAAGGGTTATAACAGCCCCAATCTACGTCAGTCCCTGGCGCAGAGGGTGGGAATGGGCTGTGACTGGAGTACACGGCTATCCCTGGCTGGCAGATGGACAGTCGTAGTTAGAGCACCATGGGGACTGCTGTACAAAAGCATCATGGCTGGGGCCAACATACAAGTAGTCTCAGAAGCAGAGTACCACGACCAGCTCCCTTGTCACCCCTCTGAGGGGGGGTGTACACTACATAGGGGAGTGAGCCTCCCAGCCTGGCTAGGCAGACTCAAGCTAGCGGAGTAAAAGTAGCAGTGAGGACGTTGCAGCTCAGGCTGCAGCTTGGGATCTCAAGCCCAACCAACCCCTAGGCTTGAGAACCTGAGCTGCAGCCCAAGTCGCAATGTCCATACTGCTATTTTTAGTGCGCTAGCTCATTCCTTGCTAAAGTGAATCTGTCTACCAAGACTGGGAGGCTTGTTCCCAGCTGCAGTGTAGACATACCCTGAGTGGCACACAGCAGTCAGCCACTTTGCCTCAGTCTGTTAGAATTATCAGGTGGTCATTGACTTCACTTCTGTCTCCTCTCAGAATAATAAAAACCTTATTTTTTTTCTTATTTTCAGAGACATTTCACAGTGTTTGCTCTGAACTTCCCATCTGCTGATGCCCTGAACACCATCTATAGCAAGATCGTTGGTTTCCACTTCCAGAGGCATGTTTTTAATCCATCAGTGTTAAAGAATGCTCCAGCCATGATCCAAGCAGCAATATGGCTTCATCAAACTATGGTTCAGAACTTTCTGCCAACTGCGGTTAAATTCCACTACATCTTTAACCTAAGAGACCTCTCAAACATCTTGCAGGTCTGTATCATAGACTGGCTTTCACTCTAGGCATAACATCATCATCATCATAATACATTTTATTAATACTAATACATAACAATATTTATGTTTATTATAGTAGTGCCTAGGATCAGCCAAGAGTAAAGCCCCATTGTGCTAGGCACTGTCCCAATGGTAACAAACTGTCCCTGCCTTGAAGAGTTTATGATCTAAATAGACAAGACAGACAGAGCAGGAGAAAGGGATGTAATGCTCAGCGTGATGGTTTGCAAACATCATGTTAAGGCTGTGATTTTGGGGGTGGTGGTGAGGTTTTGTCGGGAGGGAAATGTCTAAATGAAAAGACAAAGGGAGAAGCTGACATAAAGGTTAGAAGGTGGGGAAGCAAAGCAGGGTGGGGAAGTGAGGCTGAGGTAAAGAGATTGAGGCTAGGGAATGGGGATAATAGCGAATCAGTGCATGGGAGTCCAGAGTGAAAACTGGATTCTGTGTTAGCTCCTGCTAGCTTGAGAGTTTTTTGTGGGGTGAGTTGGGGGAAGGGAAGTGATGGCTCCTCCCTGGAATATTCTTTTAACCAACCCACATGCCTTAGAGGGTTTCTGCAGGGTCTGGTCCCTCAGAAATGAGAGGGTACCACTCGGCCCAATACACGCACTGTGGTAAGGATGCTAATTCAGAGTGTTTTGTGCATATGTCATCAAAATCTCTCTCTCAGATAGGAAGTAGTTAGTTTTTTTGTATTGAATACTTTTCCCCATTAATATGTGCTTTCTAATCTGACGTTATATACGGGTTTTCATCCTTCTACAAATACAGAAGGAGAATTTTAGGACCTAGCATTTTGAGGCTGTAGCACTATCTGTAATTTCCAAAACCATAGGCTATGATTTATTTATTGGAATGAAAATTAACATATAAGGTAACAAGGAAAACCATAAGTCTTGGTATACTGGTGTAAATAATTCTCTAATGAATCAGAAAACTTGCAAACTCCTGTAATAATTCACATAGACCATTTCACGATAGAATAATTCTCAGGTGAGGTGCTCAAGGCTGGAATTCTGAAAAGTTAAATAGAAGGCAGGAAAGAGGTGAGTAGTGCTGAAAATATTAAGGGGACCTTTACTAACCCACACTTCTGTAAGCCTCAAATGCACACTGAAAATGGATTTTTGTATTTGCAGTTCACTGAAATACTAAGGGGATGCCTACACTACAAGCACTGCAGTGGCACAGCTGCAATGCTGCAGCTACGTTGTTGTAGTGTAGACACCTGCTACCATCCATCGCTGTAGTAAATCCACCCCCTCAAGAGGCGGCAGCTAGGTCAATGAACGAATTCTTCCATTTAACCTAGTGGTGCCTACACTGGGGCTTAGGTTGATTTAACTTTATCTCTCAGGAGCATAATTCTTTTTCTCATCCCTGAGCATCCCTAGGTTGGCCTTAGTTTTAGGTGTAGGCTAGGCCTCCAACTCACAGACTAGTGAGATTCTGTTGCTGTGCTGAGGCAGGTCCAACATTTGTGATATGTTCCTATGATGGAATGTACCAGGGCTTTGTTGGCCCCCTGCTGGAGGCCCCATGGTCTTACCACACCACACCCCAGGAAGGAGCAGCCAATCAGGACCCAGCAGGCTCAGATAAAAGGAGCTGCAGGGTCTGAGCAGGTCAGTTGAGGGAGAACCAGAAGACATGTTCCGGGTGGTACTTGCATTGGGCAAGGAGGAAGAGGATTTGAGAACTTCAGCCCTGATGTGTGGGTGAAGAGAGAGAGGGGCTATGTGGGAAACGGCCTGGGGAACAGCAGCAGCGAAGTGAAGGAAGTACATGGTTGTTGTATGCAGGATCCCTGGGCTGGGACCCAGAGCAGAAGATGGGCCTGGGTCACCTCCTCCCCCCACACACCCCGCCAGCCACTGGCAAAGTGGCCTAAACCCTGAGAAGGGGGCAAGGCTCCTTTAAAAGCCCAACCAAAGGACTGGATTAAAAAGGGCCTAAAGATGGGGCTGAAGATCCTGGTGAGGGCTGACAGCATATTGAGCTCTTTGCTAGCCTGGAAGGTGTTCATCCAGTTGACTGTGATTTGGCCAGAGGTCTGAGCCCCTGAAGGCCTACCAAGCCAGGTCGACAATTTACAGAGGGTGACAAGGGCAGGAAAGGCCTGCAATACCACACCCGGTTGCTAGGAGGCCCTCCTGAGGTGAGTGCCCCATCACAACACCACACAGACTTAAAAGGGAGTTCTATGTCATCTTGGGTTTGTCTTGACTACGATAAAAAGGTGTTATTTTTAGAATAGTTAGCTAGCACTCCAAAGTTCTAGTGTATACAAGGCAAGTCGTACTTCAGTGCATGCTAACTAGTTGGGCTTGGGCTTGGATTAATTAATTTATGGCTTCAAGTCAACCAACTAACACATTCTAAAAAGTCTCTTCCTGGCCAAGACAACCCCTTTCAGATTTTCCTCAATAATGCCTTGAAACAGGGCTATTTATAACTGACTCCTAGTGCTGGTTGTCCTCTGCATCCTGCCATGCACCAAGACCTCACTGATCCACACTTGACCTCCTCTTCAGTGCAGATTGGTGAGGCTCTACTGAATGTTTGTTTGTGAAAAAATTGAATCCATCAGCAGAGTTGATAAACTGCAACACTTGCTAATCTGCAAAAGGACTTGAATGCAGATTCAAGAATGTACAGTCCGAAAGACAAATTTAGTATATATTTATATTATATATATATATAATATTCCCCTATAAGTTAGTACAATCAAGTTCTGAAAAAAAGAAAATGTAATGAGCACGGAAGGGCAATTTAGGGAAATTAGGTGATTCATATTTTAGGAAGTAAAGGAGCAGAAGCTGACTGGCATTCTAGAGTTTGGCTACTTTTGCTGCTTAGTGACAGAATTTTTTAAAATGTGTCTGTATTGTATTGTTTTTAGGGAATTTTATTTGCTACACCTGAGTGTTTAAGGCAGCCAAATGATCTTGTACGTCTTTGGCTTCATGAGTCTTCACGTGTTTATGGAGATAAACTGGTGGAACCGAAAGACTGTCATTTCTTTCATAAAAAGCTAATAGACACTGCACACAAGTATTTTGAGGTAAGGCTATAGACTGGAAATATCTTATTCTGAAATGTTGATTAAATTAAAGTTGTTCAGGGATATGTCAAATTTACTGCAACTATAAATCACCACAAAAGTCCCATATTGTAGCCCAAGAAATTACAGCCAGTGAATGTGCTGATTCAACATACTCCCTTTAACGTCATCTGCTAGCAGGGTTTCTATCAAAGAAAAGTAAGCACCTGATTGATGTGGTAGCTTTCCAATGGCCATAATAAGTAAGGCTTTTTCAGTCTGATATCATTAATTCTGGTCTCTGCAAAGATGGTAATAATTTTTCTTCTTGACTATAGTTCTCCACTTGTGTTTGATTAGCTGTGAGGATTTTCAACTATCTGCTGTACTGTTAGTAACTTTAAGCAAACACTTGAGGCTGTCCTTAAAATGGAGGCAATGACCTTCTCACTGACATGAATCTTCATGTAGTTGAGTGTATTTGAGGTAACAAGATGGTGTTTATTTGATCAGTTTTTTTGTCATAACTGTGATACAAATATATTTATTGAATACCTTTGTAGCTTTTTCCTTGTGAGACTAGTTTTTTATTTTGCATTAGAGTTTTCCTCCAGTAGTTTGACTGATTATTTATTACTTAGTTTTTAATTGCAGCATTTATTTGGGCATCAGATCACTTAGTTATAAAAACGTATAGTTTTGTCATCTGGGCATTTGCAAGTACCATAAATATAAGTCAATCTTACAGAAAATAAACAATAATTAGATACACAGTAACCAAGGTTTGCAAATAAATACAGGTTATGGTTCAGATTAGATTTTCTGGGCTAAATTCTTGTCTGATTTACAGTGCAGTTACAAGGAATATGGCTTTTCTTCTGACTTTATTTTATTTTCTTTTAACAACACTTTCATTAAACTTTTCTACAACTGTCTCTCCCCTTGCCTAACATGGCATGTACAAGAAACAAAATGTGTATCTAGTGCTGTCCATTATATCAGACATGGCATACCATTCCACTGGGAATGCAGCAGAATGTCTGCAAGGTACAATAGCTGGGTATTAAAGCCTGTAGTTTCTTCCTGAATAAATGGGTGTATTGGTGCCCATACCAAAGTGTGAATTAACTATATAGTGTTGTGGTTCTTCGAAAACATTTATTACTCTGAAATATATCCATTCTTTACCAGACAAGGCTGTGGGACTATCTGAAATAGAGCTTGTCAAAAAATGCATGTGTATTTCACGGGGGGGGGGAGAGTTTTCCTGAATTTTTTTTTGCCAAAACCCAACTCCCACCCCACCCCGCCTCCCAAATTTAAAACAAACAAACCTGTTTTTCATTTTTGACACGTTGGGTGCGCGCACACACACACACTCTTTCTTTCTTTCTTTCTTTCTTTCACCCTTTTTCCCCTTTACATTTTGCCACTGAAAAAGGAGTGAGAAGAGGAAAAACAGGTAGTTTTTGTGGCGGGGGGGGACTAAACATTGGAAATCTTTTGTGGGGTTCCGGGGTTTCATTTATTTTATGGGTGACAAATTGGAAAATTTAGAAAAACATGAATTTTCTGCAAAAAAAATTAAGAGAGGTTTTTTCTGACAATAAATGACGTTTCAAATTAAAAATTTTCATCAGCTCTACACTGAACCTTTCCAGCAAACTCTGTTTGACAGTATCGTGGGCTTTTGTTGCACTGTTGGACCAGCCATTAAATGTACGACACATCCTATGTTTTTGGATATTTTTTTTCTCTTCCCACTTGCTAGGGTGTGGAAGATCACATTCTGCTCCAGCACCCACTCATTTATTGCCATTTTGCAAATGGGGTAGCCGACCCTCACTACATGCCTGTCAAGGAATGGGAAGTACTGAGGAAGATACTTACAGAGACTCTAGAAAGCTACAATGAGCTTAATGCTTCTGTGAACTTAGTTTTATTTGAGGATGCCATACAGCATGTGTAAGTAGACTTTTTGAAAAAGCCCCATTTAAAGACTTACTTATGCAGAGCCCATACAGTCAGGTTTAGGGGCAATACTGCTATCAGAGACTTAGACTATTATTTAGTCTATTTAGACTATTATTTAGAGACTTAGACTATTATTTCAACCTAGACTATTATTTAGAATGTGTCTGTTTTCTCTTTAACTCTTAAAAGCACTGATCTGCGGATAAAAAATATCAAAATACTTCCCACAGATCCTCGTGAAACTAAATCATGGTTATTCTGAGCCAAATTCTCATCTGGTGTAAACTGGCACAGCTCCGTTGACTTCCGCTGAGAATTTGGTCTGTGGTTTAATATCACCTTGGCTTAGGATGTTTGGTGACTAGTCAAGTTCTTTCTTTAAACTCTAAGCAAAAAATGCCAGGTGTAAATTGAAGGCTAATCTTCAAACATGTCTTCGTGAAGTGATTCTATAGCAAAATTTAGTTAATCTCTTTGTCTTGATGGTCCAGATCTCCTAATACTAAATGCCTGATGTGCTCTTAAATGCCCGATTTATGCCCATTGAAGTTAAATGAAAGTCTTTTTACTTACTTCAGTAGGCATTGATTAGACCTTTAAAATGTTGCTTAACAAGAGGTCACCCTAAAGGTTGTCCATCCAATGAACTCGGGTGGAGGAATGGTGCTGCATCTGTGCTATTTGGGCAAGGAAGATTAATCTCATCTGCTTACCAAGATGTCCAAATATTGGAGAAAGTTGGCAATAGAAAGATGAAATGGTGATAGCATGTATATGGAGGTCAGGAGCACCCTAATACAAAAATAGTTACAGCCTTAAATTAAATATCCAGGGAAATTAGAAACTGAATTAATATGGTTCTTGTATTCTATATTGTATTCATTTTTCCATCATCAGGTGCCGCATTAGTCGCATCTTGGAAGCCCCTCGGGGTTATGCACTTCTTATTGGAGTAGGCGGTAGTGGAAAACAAAGCTTATCTAGGCTGGCCGCATACATCAGCTCCCTTGATATGTTCCAGATCATGCTGAAGAAAGGCTATGGGATCCAGGACCTGAGGGTAAGCCAATAGATATTATTTGATTCTCCCAAGAATCAGTGACTTTGAGAAGTTGCTGTTTGGAACCTGTGTAATGACGATAAGAGTGCAGGAAGGGCAGTACAACTTGAGATTAGAGCCGGGCAAAAAAGTTCAGACCAAAAAAAGGTTAAAAATACCCCTAAACCTGAAAAAGAAACTAAGTGTTTTGTTTGAACCAATATTTTTCAACTTTTTCAGTTCTCTGAAAAATTTAAATAATTTTGTTTTGGGTCTACCGTAAATGAATTTTTCCATTGGCTAGTGAATTGAAAAATCAGTTATTTTCACATCTCTTCTTTCAGTAACAAAACTTGTGGTTCCTATGGTTTTCAGCTGTGCTTTTAAAATTTTCTTTAGCTCAACAGAGAAATTGTAGGTGGAAGGGTACTTTTGTGTCTGTCTACATATTTTACAGTATTTTGGTAGTTTCCCTCAAATCCTGTGGGAATTCCTCCTCTCACCCCCACACCAAAGGTAGCTATTTTCTAAGCTACAACGATCTGGGTAAAAAGTATGGTACTTACAATTATCCCCTTTGTTATTAGTGTTTGGTGATCAGTTGTAAACTCATTAAGTGGAATAAAACTGTTACATGGACAATTGCAGGGCAAAATTCTGTCCTCTATTACATGTGAACCATTTAAATTAATGGAGCTACTCATATACTTAAAGTTAAGCCTGTGCTTAAGTGATTTGCTGGATCAGGGCTGGATTGTTGAGGACCTTGGGGATTGAGTCCTGTGTGCACTAATAGGGGACGAGGTTATATAGAATTTCTTCTCCCCCACATTCCTTGTGGAGCAGCAAGTGAAGATTCCAAACCTAGTGGCCGGAGTGCTAGATGAGGGTCTGTGTACGACCCTGACTGGTGCACTATGGCCCCAGTAGAAAATTATCTGCCAGTTTAGACCATGGTCAAGCCACCAGAGCATATGCTTCATTGGCTATTAAGTGCAAAGGGGAGGTACAACAGTAAAATATGCTCCAGTGCACACTCCTCCCCAAAGCCATCCTTCCCAGCACCAGCATGAAGGCTGAAAACACACCGGATAGTGGGTTCTGCTCTACTTCCCATCCATAGAACCTTGCAAGCAAATAATAATAGAAAAGGCAGGGGATTTTGCCTATAGTGAATGGCAAGAGTTTATATTTTTATGCTGCTTTTCTTCCCTATTTGAAAAATATTAATTTGAAACCACCTGGAAGCTAAGGGGATTGCATGAAGTTTGTAATGGCAGAATTTGGACCTCACTGAGCTGCTGTTGCCACCTTATGAAAAACTCTGTGAAGCTTTCTAGCCAGGGACAATTTTGAGTATAGAGCCATTTGTTTTTTGTATTCTTCAGTTTTTGTGTGAAATAATCCTTGTATCCTGAAGTCATCCTCTTCTGCTCGTCTTCCTGATCATTTCTACAATTAATTGTGATGTCAGATTCAGAGGACAATGGCTTCAATTGAAGACTTGGGGCTTTTCTACATTGCCCAGCGGTTCACACTACTGAGGTGTGAATAGTAAATAAATAAATAAATGAGATATGCCTATCTCATAGAACTGGAAGGACCTTGAAAGGTCATCAAGTCTAGTCCCCTGCCTTCACTAGCAGGACCAAGTACTGTCCCCTGACAGATTTTTGCCCCAGATCCCTAAATGGTCCCCTCAAGGACTGAACTCACAACCCTGGGTTTAGCAGGCCAATGCTCAAACCACTGAGCTATCCCTTTCCCCAAACAAAAATAGTAGTTTGCCCCAAAGTGCTGTTCTGTGATTCCTTCATGTGGACAGTGTGGGAGCAAACCAAAAAGTTCCTAGTTGACATCCTGTTTGAGGAGGACTATGTTAAGATGAACTAGGAACCTTAGTTCATGCCTGCAGCATCCACACAGGGGGAGTTTGTGACGGTGTCCCCATAAAACTGTATGGGGAGATGCTTATAAATGTATATATGATGTAGCTGGAATATGTTTTATGCTACATGTGCCATGTAACATATCTATGTAAAAGTTATGATCTACTGAATCTATTCCTCCTGTTTGTATGCACGTATCATTGTTGTAGCTGAAGTTATGAATATTGGTTGTATATTTGCTGGTTTTATACATAGCCCATGTCTTGCCAAAGGAATTGTATAAAACCAGCAAATATACAACCAATATTCATAACTTCAACTACAACAATGATACATGCGTACAAACAGGAGGAATAGATTCAGTAGATCATAACTTTTACAGAGATATGTTACATGGCACATATAGCATAAAACATATTCCAGCTACATCATATATACATTTATAAGCATCTCCCCATACAGTTTTATGGGGACACCGTCACAGAGTTATAGCATAGCGTTTTGCTGTAAACTGCAGTTCACAGTTTGGGCTACACTGTGGCAGTGTAGACATAGCCTAAGATGTAGCAGCAGATGAACTTTTGCCCAACCGATTGAGGAGGGGAAGATGAGGGAGGAACCTGCTGACTCCGTCAGAGCCAGAGGATCTCCCTACCGCTGGACCACGTGGCTGGCTGAGCATATAAACTGGCATGGTATATAATCTATATCACAAAAGAAATCAAATTCAGATGCAGGTCAAGTTTTCTCTTTTTCTAAATTATTTGTTCCGTATTTGTACAATGCTTAGCCCAACATGGTCCAGATCCGTAAGTGGGGCTCCTAGGTGCTATTGCAATACAAATAATGACAATAACGTACCATTCCTCTCTTAGTGAAATCCTTCAGTGCTATTCCTAGCCAAACAAACCAAAAAAACCCTTTGAATTCTGCATACAACAGATACAATAAGAAAACCAAACAAAAAGATTAAGCTGGCTTTTCTGTGTGATGCCCAGATATTATTAGCATAATTAAAACTGTTCTCGAGAGGGAGTTACTTGGCAGAGGTGTTACAATATCAGTTTTCACAATATTAGGAGGTAATTTTTATTGATTAGCAGCCTGTTTTCATCATCACCACTTGGTCATGTCAAAGCCACCATTCTTGTCATCAGATGTCTAAAACTGGAGGTAACCTGCTTTTTTCCCTTTGGATGCAATGTGGCAAGCTAAAGAGCTGTAAATAAATTGTAAAGGCAACGGGGCATTGCTGTCAATTACATGCGTTTCATGCCTTTTTTCCCCTGTATCAACACTTTAACAAAACATGAATGATTGCCTCTTTTCCTTACAGGTAGATCTTGCCAATTTGTACATCAAGACTGGAGCCAAGAGCATGCCCACTGTGTTTTTGCTGACAGATGCCCATGTTGCAGATGAACGCTTTCTTGTGCTGATTAATGACTTGTTGGCATCAGGTGATTAGACCAACACATTTCTTGAAAGATCTTCCCCAATGACAAATGATCTGTGGTTTCAGTGAACTTTAGAGAGAGATTATTTGTCTTTGAGATGTTTGCAGGGGGAATCCTTTAGAAGAAGCCATTTAAACCCAGCTAATTTGAGTATTATACCTAGTTTCCTTAAGGAATCAGTGCCCCCTTGAGAAGGTTAATAACAAGGTCATGTAATTCATAGATTCTAGACTTTATGCACCTGATTCTCCTCTTCATTTATGTCATTTTACACTGGTGTAATTCCATTTATTTAACTGCATTTATTCTGATTATACCAGTGTAAGTGAGAGGAGAATTGGGCTCTATTAGTATTTTAGGGTATGGATTCTGAATTTGGAGGTCACAAACAGGACAAGGGCAGGTTATGACCAGCATCCCATTCTTTATAGCAAGAGGGGAGTCCTGAAACTCTTTTTACTTGTAACATGGGGTCACTGTCTGGAAAAAGTTGTTTTAGAGAACAGCACACACGAATGTACTTCATGGTTCATAGAAGTAAAACGCAGAATTTTTTTCACATGAGAGAAAATTCTCTCTTTAGATAAAAATGTCTGGGTAGCACTAGCTGTTGTTGTTTATCCCCATAGCACCTAGGAGTCCCAATCATGGACCAGTACCCGTCACTGTGCTAGGCTCTGTACAGACAGGACAAAAAGATGGTCCCTGCTGCTAGATCATATAAAACATACTTTAGTTAATAGTTTGGACTTTTCTGATTTCCCACACTTACCCTCTCTGGTCCCCCTTATGCTGTTATGCAGGAGAAGTTCCAGATCTATTCAGCAATGAAGATATGGATGGCATTATTACAGGAATTAGGAATGAAGTCCGAAGCCTGGGTCTGATTGACACCAGAGAAAATTGTTGGAGATTCTTTTTGAACAGAATGCGACTACAACTAAAAGTAAGGAAAATCACATGTGAGAGAAACTTGGTGAAACCAGCAGCTGGTGATGGAAAATTGGATTATTTGAATATAGAGTGTGTTTAGAATCCAGGATGCTACACGTAAAGATGCGCATTTCCACATGGGTAATGCCTTTGACAATGAACTTACATTTATATAGTGGCTTTCATGCAGAAAGATCCCAAAGTAACGTACAAACGGGTTACAAACTATGGGCCTAAATCTGTCTTGAAGTTATTGGGCATTTTGCCTGAGTAAGGATTGCTGGACTAGGCTGTAACATTATATACGAGTGTATTTAGATACAGGCCTTATCAACACTGGGACTCTAGCTACTGGTTAGCTGCACTGGTGTAAATCATGTCTGCAGTAAGCATTTGCACTAGTGATTAAAATGTCATTTTAGAGTCCCCTTCACTCCCCATCATAATGCAATTGTTTTATAAGTAAAATGTTGGAGCTGTTTAACAGAAAAACACTACAAAGCAATTTAGGGCATGATGTGAAGAAGAATGCCATATCCTATTGAAACCTATTGTCGGGGAAATGTTATGGAGACAGAACATAGTTATCCATGTTGGAAACTGGAAAACAGAAGCCAGCCACTCTGCTCTTGTGAAAAGTGTCATGGGATCTTTAAAGGCTTTAAGGTCACACACACACCTCAATTTTACATCTCATCTGTACAGATAACAAGAATATCTAGTTTTATAACTGTAAAAAGAAGAAGCAGCTTTGAAATGGATATAAATCCTTGTACTGCAGGGATTAAACTGATCTCTAACCAATTTTCACCTCTCTTCACATCCACTTAGTCTCCGCTGCTTTTTTGTGTCTTCTGCCTTCCTTTTCTATTGCCATCACTTCTGTCCTCCACTGGTGATTTCTTCTTTAACCCAGGACTGTGATGAACATTGGATACTGGACTCTGGGGGGCATATGGAGGGTTTGGTATGAATTGCATTCTCTGCTACTTTTGATCATCAGGCTTCAAGTGCATCAGAGCTGAATGGGAAAAGCCCACTTTATATCTAGCTCTAGTTAGTGTTGTTAGTCTCTCAGTCCCATGAACATCAAATTCATAGGCAATTTTTTTTAAGAAGGGAGGAGAAATACAAGAATTCACAGCTTTTCTCCTTCTCAATTTTTTCTTTTCCCTTCCCTTCCCTTTGTACCCCTCTGATTGCTCCTATGATTTCATTATTTTTAAAAGGCCTTTTTAAAAACCTGCTTTCAAAATGCCTCTTACCTTGCCACCGTTTTGCAGGTCTCCCACTGTGCAAATTACCATTTCTGGAGACAACAACAGGGGGTATCTATTCACATAGTAAAGACTGCGAACTAGAGATGTTGTTGTTCTGTAGGAGACATAAAATTCATGAGTTAACACGCTGGCAGATATCTGTATGTACTTATGGTTATTGCTGGGTGACCCTTCTCCTCCTCCCTACCTCCTTTCCCCAGATTTGCAATGTAAACACAGACTAATAAGATATACAAGAGAATACATTAAGTATTTCAATCAATTCCTGAACCTCAAGCTTAATGAAGGTAAAAAAATCTCTTTACTATTCAATGTTTTACTAAAATCAACACTATACATTAAGCCCCTGTTTCCTTTGTGATCACTGCTCATCTTGTACCCTAGTTAGGTCTGGGAGGAGAATCTGGACTCAGACTAAATCTGAGCTGTTTTTTTTGTGGTTTTTTTTTGATAAAACATGCATTTTCTGGGGTCTGAAACTATTAGTTGTATTTGATAATTTGGTTGAATTGTTTTGTCTGGAAAAATATTTGAAAGAGTCGAAACATTTTGTTCCCATTTTGATTCAAAATGGCATTTCAATTTTAAATACGGCCAGTTACACACACACACACACACACACACACACACACACACGAAAATGGCCAAAATGAACAAAAAAACTGAAAAAATTTGTTTTGGGTTAACTCAAAATGTTTTGGTTGATTCAAAAACAATTTTTTTCTAGTTTCAATTCATCAAAAAAGTTTTTAAAAATTGTTTCAGTCCAAATTGAACAGGATTTCCCCCTCTCCCCCTATTTTTCAGTTTGGTTCCAGAACTGAAAATCCATTATTTATTCAGCTCTATTCCAAATTCAAGGAGTCAAAGCACTCAGTGTACCTATTTGAACCACAGCATTAGAAGTGCAAAAGGCAGTCATTTGTGGCATAGACAAAGAAGGTTTATAGAAGGATAGAAAGAAAAAAAACGTGTGAAAGCTGTGGAAAGGCTTACACAGCACATTGAAAATATTTGGTTAAAAATCAGACATGGAAAGCAAGAGTAAAAAGCAAAATGCCAGGATAAGAACGACAAAATTATTCTATTTGGAGCTTCAAAACAACTCTGCTATTAAACTGTGGGGCTGACATCAATTTTGCTTATGTTGGTATAAATACTAACAACTTTTGTTAAGGTTACTGTTGCTTCAATCAGTTCCCCATCTCTCCTCCATGTCTGTTCATTTCTCACTTTTCCCACCTCCTGTCTCCTTAGTTATCTTAATCATTTGCTGTAGAAATTAGTTCTGAAATGCTTTTGAATTCAGGGCCCTTGCCTACTGGTCACCGAAATAAGCACTAGTGGCAGTTTGTTGGCTATATCAGAGCAAATGCAGGAACACATTACTAGAATGTAAATTTTAAAATCTCAAAAAGTTCTGTGTGAGAGGACTGGAAAGCAGGTGGGAGGTGTAGATAATTCAAGACATCCACAATTGTTATGCTATGAGGAAGTTAAAAGAAAGCAAAAAAAAAATACAGTACCTTGTAGATACTAGTGAGCTATTTTGAGGTGGAAAAACCAAGTAAGTCTAGGTAGAAAAGCACCTGCACCCCAAAAGTGCAATATAACTAATAATACCACAGGTTTAATTAAATAGGTCATCAAAAGTAATTATTATACCATTGTGCCTAACATTTAGAAAGGAGAGAAACTACTGGTTGGGATGGAAGACTTAGAAACTGTTAAATCCTGAGTCGCTCCTCGCTTAGCAGTGTGTGCAAGACTTGGGATTTTGATTGTCCTTCCATCAAAGGTACTCAGAAAGCTGGGTATGAAATCTGCATGAATGTGAGGAACTGAGGCTTGGTCTACACTGCAGCATTAGGTCAACATAAGCATAAGGCAGCTTATGTCGACCTAATTATGTCAGTGCACACACTACAGACTTGCTCCCGCCGATGTAAATGCCCTACCACACCAACATAACTCCACCTCCACAAGAGGCGTAGCGCTTATGTTGGTGTAGTTAGGTCAATGCAGTGTCCGTGTAGACACTACAGGTTACTGACATTGGCTGTTGGTGGTCATTTTTGTCAATTTCTCGGCTCCATGCTAGAGCCATGAAATTGACAAGAAAGCCAGGTGGGCAGGGGGCTCTAGTTACAGCCTGGCTGCCCCATGGTTCCCTGCCAGGCTGCTGCCTAGGCTCCCTGCTCCAAGTCGGGCTGCCTCTGGGGTCCTGGCTCCCCCATTGCAGACAGGCTGCTGCCCAGGCTTCCACCGGGAGCGCAGGTGCTGCCCAGAGGCTCCCGGCTCCTCGCCTGGGCAGGGCTGCGTCTGCCTGGCTCCCCAATCCCAGCCAGGCTGTTGCCTGGGCTCCTGGCTTCCCAGTCCCTGCTGGGAGCCCGGCTACATTGAAGCTCCCTGCTCGGAACATGGCAGCCACTCAACAGGGAGCCGAGAACCCCAGCAGCAGCCGTGCTCCTGGCAGGGAGTGGGGAGCCAAGAGCCCTAGTGGCAGCTGGGCTCCTGGTGGGGAGCAGGGAGCCAAGAGTCCTGACATGGAGCAAGGAGCCGAGAGCCACCCCGGTGGCTGCTATGCTGCCTGTGGGGAGCAGGCTGCTGCTCCCCTGGGCTCCCAGCAGGGAGCTGGGAGGCTTGGTGTGGCCGTGCTCTCAGTGGGGGATGGGGAGCTGGGAGCCCAGGGGCGGACTGACTCCTGGGGGGGGAAGCGGTGCATGTAGCTGAGAGCCCAGGTTCTCAGCCCCCCCACATGGCCCCTCTTCAGTTGATGAACGTACTTCTGGTGAGGATGCACACCACCCACAGAAAAAGGGCAGTGTGGACATGAACCACCACAGTAATTACTGCAGTAGCTGTAAATCGACCTAACATAAGTTGACTTACATTTTTAGTGTAGGCTTGCCCTTACTTAAGTGGGAAAGAAGTAACAGCTTCATGAGACTTCAACATAGTTTTGCAACATAGAAAGGGAACACATGCAAAGGTGTAATAAATACAACTTGGTGTTACAATTGAACTGAGTGGTTGCAGAAAAGTAGGAGGGCTGTATGGCGGAGGGGGGAACCTATTTGATGATCACAGAGGAAGGGGGGCATGAAAAAGTTCAGATAATCATCCATATTTTTGAGATTCTCTAACAGAGCCTCGTATCCTATTTTTGTTCACTCAACTCTGGTTCGAAGCTTATTATTGCTGACACATTCTCAAGTGCTATCCAGGATAAATGTACAAGTGAGTTATGGGTAGAGGAATTTGAGGTAAATATTAGAGGGGTGTTCCCTCTGTCTGTATATAAACTAGATCAACTGGGGAAAACAGAGTGACTACAGCAAATCAAATCTCCATTATAACATGAAATAGTTGTTCCTCCCCCCGTGGCACACAAAGAAATAAACACACTGAGATCACAGCTAAAGGGAAGTGAAGCATTGTGCCAAGCATGATGGAAATTGAATTGCTACATGTGAGCCACAATTAATTAGGAGTAAAATGAAAGGGGGTAAATGGAATAAAAAATGGTGAGGGGTGCAGTGCAAAACTGAGACCATGATTCTAAATGCATGGATTTGGGGCCTTAATTTTGTTTTTTATATGTAGGATTTTTCCTAGTAACAGCTCCAGTTGCCATCTTACTAGCTCAGCTGGTATTTTCATGTTGACAGTTGTCTGTCTTCTTTACTTCATCTCTCCTTTTCCTCCTCTCCCATTACTTTCTTCTCCTCCCTCACTGCCAGTCTTTCACTCTCTCCTCCTCCTTCCCCCCTCCTCCCATCGCCATAATGATTTCCAAAAGGACTGTTGAAATTGTGCTCTTTATGCTAATCTTCTGGCCAGTAATGTTTCCCTCTGAGAACAGTGCCAGTAGTTGTGTGAAGCTGTCAGTGATCACACAACCCTGCTTCTCGAGCCAGCACCATCCGGAGGAAGCGCCGCTTTGCCCCCTACACCACTAATTGTGAATTCAACAACAATTTTCTTATCACATTGATAGAGAGGGGTGGAAGCACGGGGAAATCCCCATAACCATGCACTGATTTCAAGCCCTTCAAAGCTAGAACAGACCAACGGCAAAGTGACAAAAACCGCATGGGTGGTGGTGTTGCAACAGACTCTAGAGGTGCAGTCTGTGTCGAGGGTCTCCTTGTATGAGGCATGGCAAACAAGTATAAGAAAAAGACAGTCCTTGCCCCCAAAGAATTTACAATCTGAGCATAATCTTCATTATTTGAATGTAGGGTGACCAGATGTCCCGATTTTATAGGGACAGTCCCGATTTTGGGGTCTTTTTCTTATATAGGCTCCTATTACCCCCCACCCCCGTCCTGATTTTTTGTATTTGTTGTCTGGTCACCCTATTTGAATGATAGATTTCCCAGTTTGGGGTGATTACTGCTGGAATTTATTCACCTTTGCCCATAAGTGCAGATTGATTGCAACAAATTGTCCATATGGGTTACTTCCACATGGAAGAATTTGTAGAAAACTGTTCTGCAGTAGCTTGCCTTTGGTATTTTTTGATAGGGCAGCCACTCATCCCAACTTGTCTTTCTTTCCTCTCCTCTCCCAATTGTCCGCCGTCCCTGCCAAATGTTATTCCTGACCAATCCTCTCTATTTTTCATCCTTTTTTGTCTTTTTATTTCACCCCTCTGTCTTTCCCCCACCCCAGCTTCCTTTATCTCGCTGCTTTTCTTCCTTTTCAGCTGGCCTCACTTTGCTTCTTGACAGTTTTCTGTGAATACATTATAACGGCAGTGACAGATGACTAAAGAGGCAGAATAAACCTATCATCTATCTGAAGTGCTCCACCAGTCTCTGTCCTGGCTTCTGCTGTTATTAGGAATGATTATAATCAATTCTGGATGTTTTACAGTTTTAGTGAAAGTACTATTTGAGTATTTTTCCACTGGAATGAATAGTATTAAGATACTTACTTAAGTCAGATGTTGATACCACATGATTTGAAGTATTCCTAAATAATAAGAGAAACAATGCATCTCATCCTAGGAGGGTAGAAATGGGCAAAAAAAGACTCCTTCCCACTTTTGACAATCTAATGCTTGACATTCAGCTAATTATCTGAAATCAAACATCACGCCCTACAGATATATTAAGTATAGTAACTATCCCCTCCACCAACTCCTCTAGAGTAGCTTTTGCAAGACACTGATATCAACAAATCAGTCTCATCATGGTATTTATTATTATTATTATGTATTGTATATTTTATTTATTTTTTTCTTTTTTTATTTATTTATTATTTTTTATTTTAATGTTTTAATTTTTTATATTTCTAGATATTTTAGCCCTGATTTGGAAGCTGTATTCTGATTTCCAAAAAGAATAATCCTTGGAAATGCATGTACAAACTATGAGCCCTTTTCTTTTTTTCAGATGCCTTTTGAGCTTGCAGGGAGATATTGAAACAGTATTAGATATTACTTTAACCTACATAGACTGTTAGAGTGGCTATTTGTGAACTCTAGCTGTCTCTGTGTTGACAAAATTTTATGGTCACATTGCTGATTTTAATATACATCAAGCTAAGTAACTGATACTAGCTTGGGGAGGGAGGGGAACAACCGCCAGGCAGGCATTGTTTGTATAATATACAATATAGTGAGTAAAACTTATTTGCATTGGGTAAAATTGTAGTTTGCCTAAGTTTATTAGCTGCTAGGCTGATTGGAATTTCAGCTGTGAACCCACTTGCAATGGCTCATTGCCATGGTTCACTACATTCCTTTCTTTCATCGCCTCAACTTGCCATGTAATTCTTTACTCTCTTTTCCCTCCTCATCTCTGCAGATCATTTTGTGTTTCTCTCCAGTTGGTTCCACGCTGAGAGTTAGAGCTCGGAAGTTCCCAGCCATAGTTAACTGCACAACTATTGACTGGTTTCATGAGTGGCCGCAGGAGGCCCTACACTCCGTCAGCAGGAGGTTCATTGAGGAGACGGAGGTGATTGAGGTACAGAGTTTCAAGCTCGTCAATCAGACGAGAAAGCAACACAGATCCCTGAGAGATCAATAATTGAATAAGCTGGAAAAACAATTTCCTTTTTATTCCTTTTGCATATTCGTTGTCTTTTAAGGTTATAAAGCTCACCCCAGCTACTGACTGCATTTCTATGACATGGGGTCATAGAAGGGGGAGCGGGAGGGAAACAGTGCTGAGAGTGCATAGCTTATCTTCCCCAAAATTTCCCTGGATCTTGGGCTTTTGGAGATCCCACAGACATGAGATTGCCCCGGGCCATGGGATAGATTTAACCCTGTCCGTATAATTAGAGGTGTTCACTAGCACAATAATAGATGGGGACCAAACATTTGCAGTCTACAACCCAGATTGTTACCTCAGCAGAGCTACATGTTTTCCATCCACTAAAGTTCTGGACAGGTTGAAATCTTCCCAGCAGCTATATGCACAATGCAGCCAGCAGTTTAAAACCTGGGGACTGAGTTATTTCCTCCCCTTACACTGGAGTCTGAAACTTGACCCACCCCCCCAAAATCACATGACAATATGTTTCCTTTTCAGCTTTCAGTGTGTAAAAAAGCCCAAATGTAGCTCCTGTGATGGGCAGTGTGGCTTTTAAACAGCCTGGCAGCATATTTCCAATTGTGTTTTTTCTCCTGTATTGTCTTGGGGGCTGTGTGGAGAAAGAAGAAATCTACTCATTAAAGACTTTTAAAGGACATTGACTTCCTCAGGGCCGGCTCCAGCTTTCTCGCCACCCCAAGCAAAAAAAAAAAAAAAAACAGCCGCCGCTGCAGTGCCGAAGCAAAAAAAAAAACCGGCCGTCCCAGAATCCCTGGACTGCCGCCCCTGATAAGATGCCGCCCCAGGCACGTGCTTTGCTGTCTGGTGCCTGGAGCCAGCCCTGGACCTCCTTCTCTCAAGGGTGTTTTGTTTCTGTCCCTCTTTCAGCCTGATAGGGATGTGAGGGTTGTGGCAAATTGCCGGCACTACTATGATGGGTCCCGCACTTTCTCTTCTTGTGGGGGGGTTTCAGGGTGCCATTTCTTGCCCCTGAACTGGGTAACAGCTATCCTACTAGTATCCCAGGGAAGGGGAGTGGAGAGGGAGGGACCCGGGCCCGCCCTCTACTCCGGGTCCCAGCCCAGGGGCCCTATGATAGCAGGTGAACCACTTGTACCAGTGATTCTTTCCCCTGGGCTACTTCCCTCTCCTGACCTTCAGCTTGTGGGACTTCCTGCCTTCCCTCTGCACAAGCCAGGTGTCCCTTTACCTAGGATCTTGGTCTTCTTAGCCCGCCGCAGCACTTCTCAAAACTCTCCTCCGCTTTCCTCCAAACTGCTCTTTGTTCCACCACCAATCCACTCTGCTTCACTCCTCCAAACTGCTCTCTGCTCCACCACCAAACCACTCTGATTCAACTCCTCCAAACTGCTCCAACTCCTCCTCACTCTGCTCCAACTCCTCCTCTGTCTGATTGAAGCAGGGGGATTTTATCAGGTGACTGGCTTCAGATGCTCTAATTGGTTTCAGGTGCTTTTAATTAATCTACAGGGAATAAGGCTTCTCCTCATCCTAGATCACTCTCCTGCTGCCTTCTGGCCATGCTGTATCACAGGGTGTATAACTGATCAGGCAGCTGGTATCATTACCGATACTGATGGCAGAAACTGATGTGAAAGCATAGATAAACCCGTTCCCGATATTACAGTGCTTGTTACTATATAGTTCACATTAAGCCAGAAGAGATGTTTAACCTCTTTCAACAACTCTGAAAATATTCCTCTGTGAATTTTGTATCCGAGGATTTTGGAATATCCGTGGATCCTCTCTCTTTTCACAATGGCAGGTTCTGAGTTGTTTTTCTAAAGTCGTGTGTAAGTGAATTTGGTGGCTGTGAAGGAGAGGGACTCTTAGCAGAGGCTGGTGTGCCAGCTTCTATATGCGTTGGTGGCTGGATCCTAACTTTAACAGATGCTTTATTATTCTGGTATTCAGTCTCCTTTGGACAGAGACTGCCAAGGGTATGATACCAGCTTGTGCAGTGGTTTTGTGATGTAGACAACTATTTTCACTAATGAGCTACATGCCAGTTTGAACTCTGATCTCCAGATGTGAAAAGTTGGTGCATTAGCCCCTCGCTCCCCCACATGTGGCTATTTTTAAAAGTTAGAATCTAATGTGTATAGAAATTTAATGCAGAGATGGCGCTGATACACAGTTTAATTTATAAGCAAGAAAGATGTAGGGAAATTGTGTGTGTGGTTCAGTGGCAATTAGTGTGTAGCAACTCTGACTTTCAGGGGATCTGTTTTCCTGGGTCTGTCTACTGATGTAAGGGATTTGTAGAGATCAGAAGCACAAGATTTCAAGAGTGCAGATGAAGAGCCTAGCATCTCAAGTCAACTATCCCCTGGCATTAAGAAGAACCCCATAGGGAGAGTTTCCAGGCAACTGAATGCTGTGGGAATGGCAAAAGCTGCAACTGAAGGTCTGGCAGTGGCAACGGGTAAGATATCTCTTAGAAAAGAGCTTGCAGAACTTGATGCCACCAGTTAGATGCAATAAGGACTGGAACTTTGTGAAAAGAGACAACACATTTTGTGCTGGATTAATATATTTTCTGTTACTGATAAACATCTGATTTCTGTGATAGACTTTAGTTATTAGTTGAAAAGCCTGAATAGGGAATAACATTTTAATGTGAAGGAGACTGCCACATTTGCAGCGTTCGTACTCCATTCACAAGGAAAAAATACAGAATCATTAAAGAATAAAGAAGGGATGGAGGGGCCTCTTTGGTGATCTTTACATCCTGGTAGCAGAGCTATTTTGTGTCCTTTACCTCTTGTGCCATTGACAGTGATCAGTGCCAGGCAAGCTGTGATATATGAAGAGTGACCAATGACATCTACTGGCTGTGGAGAGACTTGCTTCACTTCTTATCTCAGTGTCTCACCTCAGTGTTTGCTGTAGCCTGCCCTACAGTGGTATACTGATGCCTCCTATAGGATTCTAAGAGCAAGAGAGAAAGAGAGAGACTTAGAAATCATTACCATTTTTAATATAAACAGCCCAACCTTGCCTTGTAAGGTACTTAGAGATTTTGGTGTTAGGGCACCTGAATTTTGTTGTCTGTTTTATCAACTTACACATTCCTGTTTAAAGGAGAAATGAGGATAATGTGCAGAAGAAAAAGTGCACCATAAACATGCTTTCTTTTGTTTAAAGGTTAAACACATTTATTTTTATTTGAATGAATACAAATTTGATCACTTCCTTAATAAATTTTAATCCACTCCATTAAGAACACAACATGTAATCGCAATTTAGGTGTTTAATATTAACGGACTCTTTGTTAAGAATAATGTTTTTACATAATGTAAAGTACCTGCTTTGGACATCTGGAAATAATTAATTAACAGGAGGAAATATGCATGTGCATTTGTGATTTTCTTCTGTACACAGGCACAAATGAGTGGATAACTGTCCCTAAGATATATTTTTCCTGTTCAGCCTAATAATGAAATAAATGGCAATTGACCCAATAGACAAAATAATTTGACATCTTATCATCATCAGACATTTATTTTAGGACTCTGTCTCAGCACACTCTTCTCAGAGTAGTATTTGATGGCCTAGACAGTCCAGATAATGTCAGTGGGTATGTGACGCCAATTAGAAGACTAACATGGTAAAACAAAGTATAAAAAGACCCGCAACGGGGGCGGGAGTGGAAGAAGTAGGGCAGACCTGGAACAGAGAAGGACAGAGCAGCTATAACAGCTGTCTTTTTGAAAAAAAATAACTAAGGGGGATGGAAGAGAGGCAGAAATGAATCAGAAAGGCAGGTGAGGTGAGTATCAAAGAGGGCAGGTGAGAAGTAGTGGAAAGTGTCATGAAGGGGGAATGATCAGAGAGGAATGGGGAGCAAAAGAAGGGCCAGGAGACTGTCAGGGTGTATTAGGGAAGCGAGGTGGGAGAGGCTCACCGTGAAGAACAGAGAGAACCTTAGCTGGTATCTGGCCGCCTTCTCAGCTGAAAGGGATTTATGTGGGTGGGTTTTTCCTTTTTTCGTTTGTAGTGCTGCTGTGTTTCATGGGTAGTTCAATTTGCTTCATTTTAAATATTTAGAAATCCTTTTATTGCCTCTTATCAGAGGAGGCTTGTTAGCCACAGCTCACCTGTGGCCAGACTGTTAGCATGTATTATGATTATGCCATCCAGTAACTTGGGAAGATGAATACCAGATCTACAGTTAAGCTCTTGGTTATTGGTATAACCTACACCCAACTTTTAATTGTCCCAAACCTGCATTTTAAGAAAACTGCAGTAACTACAAGAGGTTTTAGTTTGAGGCAGATTTTGAATCTGTGCTTTAAAAGAAAAAAATCACTACAAATAAAATAGTACAGCTGAGTGATCCCTTTAAAAATAAACCTCCGAGTGTAATGCTAGCTCTCTTGTGGTGAAATCAAACAGAAGAAATTCAGGCCGATGGAGAGTAATTGGATTTTGTGGTTGGTTTAGGGTTCAGCATTTAGGCAGCATCTACAGGTGAAGAGAGAAAACAAGCTTTCTCCCCACCTCTGGAGTGAAATCCTGGCCCCACTGGAGCCCATAGGAGTTTGAAACCAAAGGCAACTTGGGCCAGGATTTTACACCTATTGTTTAAAAAGTCTAACACTGTATTTTGGGACTGGTTTGGGGGAAGGACTGGCAACATCCCAAAGCTTCATTCTCATCGGTTACTAGAATCTCTGGATGCAACTAGGCAATGGTTATTACATATCGCCATGTTCAGTGGGACTGAAAGTGTAATCAAAGAACTTCATTTGGACTAACAGGATTTACAATGGCTCTTCTGCAAAACCCACCTCGATTTTCAGTAAACTCCTTTTTGCTTTATTTTTGAATTATGTGTTAAAAAAAGCTCAGCTATTTGACTGATCCTAGCAGCAGGATTTCACCAGACCTGCACTCAGTTCTTTCTCTTCTTAATTCCTGTGCAAGGGCTAGAAATACCCAGAAGAGACACGAAATAAAATATATGAAGATCAGTGGAGTGGTAAGTGATGGTGAGAACAGGGCAGTAATGCAGAGCAATCTGGATCACTTGGTAAACTGGGCCCATACAAATAAAACCTTTAATACAACCAAATACAAAGTTATACATCTAGGAAAAAAGACTGCAGGCCATATCTACAGAATGAAGGCCTTTATTATGGAAAGCTGTGACTATAAAAATGATCTAGGGATCATAATAGAAAAGCAACTGAACATGAGCTCCCAGTGGGATGCTATGGCAAAAAGAGCTAATGTGATCCTTTGATGTATAAACAGGGGAATAGAGAGCAGGAGTGTGTGTGGGGGAGAGTTTGTCTCTGCATATGTCACTGGTTAGATCAATAGTGGAATACTGCATACAATTCTGATCACGTTTTTAAAAGGATGTTGAAAAATTGGAGAGGGTGCAGAAAAGAGCCACAAAAAGGATTCCAGGCTGGAGAAAAATGCCTTAAAGTGAGAGACTTAGGAGCTCAATCTGTTTTATTTATCAAAATGAAGATTGAGAGTCATCTTGATTTACAGTGTTATAATTATTCTCATTAAGAGAAAATACGGGTACCATAGGGCTCTTTAATCAGGTGGAGAAAGGTATAACAAGATCCAATGACTGGAAGCTGAAGCAGACAAGTTTAAATTGTAAATAAGGCACATGTTTTTAACAGTGAAGGTGATTTAACCATTGGAAAAAACTACCAAGGGAATTTGGTGGATGTCTTCAAATCAAGACTGGGTGTCTTTCTGGAAGATATGTTTGACTAAAGCCTAAACAAGTTAGTGGGCTCAATGATGGGTATCTGGGTGAAACTTAATGGCCTGCGATATACAGCAACTCAGAGTAGATGATCTAATGATCCCTTTGGCCTTAAACTATGAATCTATGAACAAAGTGTGCAGCTGAGAAAAGCAAGTGACTTGCCTTACTCAACAGCATCCTCTCCAGCTGTAGGAGTCTCACTGGAAGGGTACTGGTCATAGTGTGGTGTTATGAGGAAGAGAAAAGGAACTTAAAGTTGAGAGAGACTGGGGAGGAAATGGAGAGCGTCAGAGTAGAAGTCAAGTTGGTTCTGGTGGGGCTTTTAAAATGTTTTACAACAAAACCTCAAATTGATAAACATGAACACACAGCCTGGCAAAAAGAAAGAACCCAGAGTAGAGATGCTGAGATTTAAATGCTGTATTTTGGGTGTATAGGGTTAACACTCCATTATAAAACTTTGGTTGGGGCTGAAATAATGCTTGTAAAGTGTGTTCTCTGTGGTATTGGCCCTATCGGTCTAAGTATGCCACATAATATCCACATCCCACAACCAACTGTATTTTCATAATCAACTGGAAACATGAAAAAGGGGATCCACAATTAACCTCTCTTTCCTCAAACAAACAAACAAAAACAAACCCCTCCCCGCTTTTTTGAAGTTCTTCTGCTGTGCTCTCTTGGATTGTAGTGCTGGAGGCTTGGTACTAAACTGTGCACTTCGTTTAAGAAAATTTGTCATTCTACCTCTTGAGGTGATGTAACTTGCATAAGCAAAATCCAGCATAATGTGACATAATGGCAGCTTGAAATATCTTCCCTTCCTGGCTCCCAATACTAACAATGGGTAGATTTCCCTCCCTGTTTTGTTAACTGCCTAAATTACACAATCAAGAGGTTCAGTAGCATCAGTCATTTCTGCTGTTGCTTAGTGCATTTTCAGTTAACGGCGAAAGCTGAGATCTGTAGTTAGAAGGTAGAATAGCTGGTTTGGTAATCACTAGTTTAGATCCTGAGAAAAGCAATAAATAGCCTTCCTTATTCAGACAAAAGTCTTCTTAACGCCAGTAGTGACCCAGAGCGGATACAGGATTGTCTGAGCTCTTGCATGCACAAAAGCCAGTATGCCGAGATCTAAAATAAAGTGATTTCCTTAGTGCATCGGAAGTAAAAAAAGACTTTGCCTTTGTATTTTGTTATAAATTAGATACAAACTCCGCCCCCCCCCCCATTCTCTTTAGGAATATTGAATATTCTTGATTCAGAACTTGGTAATCTTGGTTATTGGCTTGTTGCTATTTTATACTTCCTAGTGATCAGCAGTTAAATAAAAAATTGCAAGTATCAACTGGTTTTACATAAAGAAGGCCAAACTAGCAATAACAATTTTCTTTGCCTACATCTCTGAATGGGCTTATACTGAAAAATGCAATGTAGCATTAAAAAAAGGAGAGAGAGAAATGAATGGCAGAATAAATAATTTATGCTAATGAAATTACTGCAATTAGTAGTTCCACAATGACCCTTTTAAAAGCCACAGCTGTTAATGTCAGGAAGTGCTGTCACTGCTGACCTTATCATAAGAGAAAGTGGCAAATTGAAAATGCAGGGAAGACCAATCATCAAAGAGGTCTGTTCGGGAACGATTAGAGTTTTCTGAAAAACAGTGTGAATTACAACCAGCTGCTCTCTGGCTCGGCATATCTCCCATGCTGTGCCATTTTGTTAAGCTTGATAACAATAGTTATTTTGCCCCATTGAGACAAGTTGTCTCAGGCCACTTGCAGCTCTACCGGAACCCACTTCTTCCCTCACTGATTTACAAATGAAACTGTTGTTAAAGAGTGCTTTTCAGGACTGCTGAGTAGAGACCTCTCATAAGCATCATGATTGGGTAGGGGCCAGTTACTCTGTAAGAAAGTTGCCCTTGGCTAGGATGGATAGCTGTACTGCAATGTTTGTGTGTATAATAGACATTTAAAAGTAAAAGATTGAAACAGATTTCTGCTTGTGACCAAACGTGCATAAAATATTTTTGTTTGTTTCCTTGCTTTAAGAAACAGATTTCTCTATTTTATTTTATATTAGCTGGGTTATGCTACCTTTGCTCCAACAAAGGATGTGGAGACTCCTATTTATTCTAAAGGCAATTTATTTCAACTTTCCATACATGCAATCATTCTGTGTTTGGTTCCTGCTTCTGATTTCTGTTATCGCAGTCACAGGTGAAACTGTTTGGGTTTTTTTAAGCTAGCTTTTAAAGCCACAAAATATAATGAGGCGTCTCACTGAGAAAAATTGTAAGTCTGTCTACACCAACCTGATTGTAATATTAATGATGTAGGTTTGAAACGTTTAACTGCATCAGCAACCACTCACGAGCAATTTTCCAAAAAGATCTCTAAGCATTATTGACAATGCTTTGGTAAATTATGTGTGACTTTCCTAAGAGTTGGTGTAGCTCATTTAATTCATATTAATTGATTTTTAGGCTTCCCTTGATTAATTGAACTAGGTTCGTCTTGTACAGAATGCAATAAATAATCATTAAAATGAGGGAGATGTGACTCCACGGATTATAAAGTTAAGTACATTAGAAGTCACAGAGGACAAAATGGAAAAAAAAAGTTTAACCCAAGAAGTACTTTCCCAAGCTCAAAGTTCTACAGAATATATATGTTAGTAACTCTAATATTCTTAGACTTGTTTTTTTTTTTAAAAAAAAAGCCCAAAACATTTCTCATGGAAAATGAGCTTTTCATTCCAAGCTTTATCCAGTAAATAGTGCTCCAGATTAAAGCCCCGGGGTAGCATATCTTATCTGCTTGGAATTTTGGAATGAAAATATTTAAAGACTTGCACTTGGAACGCTCCTTGTCCTGTCCCTTCCCGTCCTCCCCACTTAACTCAAGCCAAGTGAATGAAGACAGTTTCACTTTTGTCCACATTTTGTGCTTAGCATGGAACTACTTGAGTAAATATTATCCCTTTCAAGAGCTTTAAATATGCTTTGCCTGCTTTGATTATCATGTACTATATTGGAAGAGGTTATACATTCTAAAGGATCATAAAATAGGATTGTCAAATTAACACTATAGGAAAGAAATTATGAAGAAATGCTCATTGGTGAGTACAATATACATACATCAGCGCCTCTCAAACTGTGAGTCAGGACCGCAAAGTGTGTCAAGACCCAGTGTGTCACGACCCCATTTTAATGGGGTCTCCAGGGATAGCTTAGACTTGCCCGGGACCAAAGCCTGAGGGCTTCAGCCCTGGCCATCGGGACTCAGGTTACAGGCACCCTGCCTGGGGCTAAAGTCCTTGGGCTTTGGCTTTTCATCCTTCCCTCCCCCCCCCCCCCACCGGGGTCTCTGGCTGGTTCAGGCTTCAGTCCCCCCCTCCTGGGGTCACGTAGTAATTTTTATTGTCCAAAGGGGGTTGCAGTGCAATGACGTTTGAGAACCCCTAAGTAATGGATTAAATGCCTGACCCAAGACTCCTTTTGATTTCAAATGGCATTAGATTGGGCCCAATCCTGTTCTTTTGAAGTCAATGGTGGTATTACTTATTGACTTCAAGTAGGAACTGGATTGAGGATTATCATATATGTGGGAGTCTGTAGAGGATCAGTGGAACCAGAGCAAGATCATCATGCACATTTTTACTTGACCTGAAAAGGATTTTTCAATCAAGAGTTCCAGAATTGAAATATCAAATTTCTAGCACATTAACTCTACACCTAATAGTACAATGGTGATTAATTATAGATCTTACCATTTTTTAGCCTTCTGTAGGTGTTCTTTAAAAATAACTCAAATCAGGGATGCCGGAACGGGGGGACAAAGGGGCCATGGCCCCATCACTTTTTACCGGCTGTAAGGGCGAGTGATGGGGGAAGGGATCTTGAAGGAGAAGAGGCCGTGCAGGGGCAGGGCCTCAGGGAGAAAGGGTGGCGAGAAGGGGCAGAGTGGGGCAGGGCCTCCGGGAGAAGGGGTGGAGTCTCAAATATATGTAAAAAGGTGAGGAAACTCAGTTTGATTATTTGAATATTTTGTTTAGTGCATTGAAAGTGTTATGCTTTTGAAATGGAGTTTGAAAATTATTATTGCTGGCGATCCTTCCTTAGTTGTGTAACTTCTTCTGAGGTATATAACTGTATTTAATCTTTGAAATATTCCTTTGCCCTGGTGTTTAAATTTGTTTCTGTTCCTTCGATGTTTTCAGACACACGTTCAGGATTCCATTTGCCTTTTTATGGCCTATGCTCACACCAGTGTCAATGAGATAAGTGCACAATATTATCAGAATGAGAGGCGGTACAATTATACCACTCCAAAAAGTTTCCTGGAGCAAATCTCACTTTATAAGATCCTGCTGGAGAAGAAATACAAGGAGATGTCCAACCGCATGGAACATCTGGTGAATGGCATTCAGAAGTTAAAAACAACAGCTTCTCAGGTAAATTATCACATGTGAGGAAAGACATACTCTCCCTCTCCTCTAAGGAATGCATATTTTTTCAGTCCGACCCAGGCAAAATTGGTAATCTTATATTGAAACATCTCTGCACCTTTTCAGTAGGCTGCTGAGTTCTGGCACTGCTGGTTCAGTGCTGTACTAGGTCTTTGAAACTGGATTTTATTTTATGTAGTGCCTTTCAAACTCCAGATGTCTGTCAAAGAAATGGGTTACTATCTTAACATTTGAGCTAGATTGTGGTTCAAAGTCAGAGCCTACCCTGGAGGGGTGAGAAGGGCCCCAGAAGAAATTTTGAGAGGCTCAGAGCGCATACTACAGTAGCAGCAGGTAGAAGCACATCTGTACTTGGGAGAAGGTACAGATGTGCTCCTGTCTATGACAGCTGGCTGGCTGATGGGTAAGGGAGGGTTAGAGGGGTGAAGCCATGATCTTCCTATCTCTTTTTAGGAGGTTAATGCTAGCTAGCTGTAAACAGTGCCTGTGCTCCCCACCAAACTGTGGCTCATCTCGGCAAAGGGATACCGGGAGGAGGAAAGCTCTTTGGATCCTCTTTTCCCCTCTCAGCCTCAGGCACATGCTCATGGCAGTAGCGTAGCCAGGGGGGGAGCAGGGGGAGCTGCCGCTCCCCCTGTGAGGAGAAGCGGCGCTAAGGCACCTCCCGAGCCCCGCTGCCGGACCCGGGCTGGGGGGCGGGGGGGGGGCGCGCTTTAAAAGGTCCATGGCTCCTGCCGCTGCGGGAGCCACGGGCCCTTTAAAGTGCCCCCCCAGCCCCGCTGCCGGACCTGGGCTGGGGGGGGCACTTTAAAAGGCCGGCGGCTCCCCGCAGCGGCAGGAGCCGCCAGCCTTTTAAAGCGCCCCCTCAGCCCCGCTGCCGGACCCGGGCTGAGGCGGGGGCTTTAAAAGGCCCGTGGCTCCTGCCGCTGCGGGGAGCTGCGGGCCTTTTAAAGTGCCCCCCCAGCCCTGCTGCTGGAGCCGGGCTCGGGCGGGGATTTAAAAGGCCCGGGGGCTCCGCAGCGGCTGGAGCCCCGGGCCCTTTAAAGCGCTGCTGGGGTGAGTACAGGGAGCGGGGAGGCGCCTTTTTATAGTGCCGCCGCTCCCCCTGTGCTCTAAACCTGGCTACGCCACTGGCTCATGGCTGGCAATTTATATGCTAAAACTACAAAGTCTCTGTGTTTATAGATCTATATTGGACATTTAAACATTCAGTTGCAGTGTTTGCACAGCATTGCAACTTTGTGCTAGTGCATGAGAACCAGGGGAGGGAAACTTTATTCCTATTGTCCAAGCTGAGGGATGTGGAAAAAGTAAACAGCCAACATAAAAGCCTTTTATTACTGTATTAACGGTCAGCTTTAGGATACCACATGGTGCTCATGAAACAGTGCCTCAAGAGGGTTAAGTGGGAAGATTGTCAGGGTTCTAACAGAGGTAAAGGTGAGGAGAGGTTGTGTAATAGGTTTTTTGTTGGGCTTCAGAATTTCATCTTAATGTTTTCCAGCAAACAAACAGAACAGCCCTCAGACCTTCTGCTGGCTTTGAGGTTTGAAGCCACCAGTACTGACTTGGCACTTGTCCATATCAGGTTATAGTGTATCTCTTCTGATTTGATACAGAATCATATCATGATCAACAACCAGATCAAATGCTTGGATGAGTAAGAAAAACCAAAAAAGAATAAGAAGAATATATATTTAAAGCACTTCCACTATGCATGGAAAAATACTGTTGTTGGATATTTTGATGTGGGTGACTAGCATGTCAGGCAATAAATTGCTCTTTCAACAAACAGGTAGCCTTTGTTAAACAAAATCTGATTTTTTTGAATGGAAACCCTTCGGCAAATCTCCATTAAAATTATCTATGAAAGGCTCTTCAGAGTGATTAATGAGCATTTTCCAACATGTCCTGTTGCTGCTGTTTATACAGTTGCATCTATGTCAGGGCTCGCAGAACCTTGTTGAGCTGCTTAGACACCTGGTTTCAAGAACAACCATGGTCTCTCATAAACTGGACAGATCACGGTTTGGGCACATCAGAGGAGCTGTTGAGGTTTTGGCGGATGTGGTCTGATTGTTCTGTATAATTTGTTAGTTCATTTAGAAAGCAACAAACTTCTCCAGAAATGGGGCTGTAATATGGGAACAAATCATAACAAGTGAGGATGAAAAATAAGGGATGAATACTATTTTGCTTTGAAATGGAACTGAAAACAAAGTTCAAGTACAAGTTATATCCAAGTGTTGTACATTTCCTGAAGGGGGATGTATATGTTCAAGAAGTGTGCCTGATTAATGACTACTCCAAAAAATTTCTTCTCTGTTGCACTGTAGGTAGAAGACCTGAAATCCAAACTAGCCTCTCAAGAGGCAGAACTACAACTGAGAAATCAAGATGCTGAAGCTTTGATTACTAAGATAGGGCTTCAGACTGAGAAAGTGAGCCAGGAAAGAGCCACTGCTGATGCAGAGGAGCGAAAGGTCAGTCTAATTCCACCCTTTAGGGTTGTTGAGCTATATTTAACACAAAATAAACCTTTGTAGGTGAACAGTTTTGAACAACTTCCTCTCTAGGGAGCATGAAGTCTAAAGAATTATTATACTTATACATGTAACAGCATTTCAGACCATGATTATCACTTGACCTTTCTTTACATTATGCATTTTCTCAACCTTTTAGCTCTTTTAATGATATGAAAGAACAATAAATACTGAGCAGAGCTCATTCAAGCATATAACGGATGTGGATCTTCAGAATCAGGCATATTTGTAATACAGTAATGGTCACAGTGTCTTCTCTGAGAACTTTAGGTTTCTAAGGGCTTTGTGGTTTTAGTTAAATTGAACAACTCAATTGATATCAAAGTCCATTCCATTGCCTTACATTTATTTCCAAATTTTGAATCCTAAAATCCTTCTATGGGATGTATAAGTAGAGTGACCATATGTCCTATTTTGGCCAGGACAGTATCTTTTTTTTTTTTTTTTTTTTTTTTTTATAAGCCCTGTCCCAGTCATCCCGACTTCTTTGGGAAAAGTGGGCATTTTTCCTGTTTGCTCTTGCCAACTGATCAAATTTGCAAGGGCAAATGGGAGAAATGCCCACTTTTGTCAAAAAAGTGTGAGCAGCGATGCCAGCCCCAGGCAGGGCGTGGATGGGGAGCAGGCAGGGCTCGAGCGAGCAGCGACACCAGCCCCAGCCTCGTGCGGGGGTGGGGCACAGGGCAAGCAGGGCTTGAGCGAGCACCAACACCAGGCTTGAGTGGGGTGGGGAGCTCGGACAGTGATGCCAGCCCCACATGGCCAGGGTGCTTGAGTGAGTGGCTCGGGCCAGCCCCGTGCGCCGAGGGGGTGCCTGGGCTAGCCCCATGCAGTGTCCCATTTTCCTTTTCAGAAATAGGGTCACCCTATGTGTAAGCAGTTCAGAATCTTCATCTTTTTTCTCTGCTCTGCTCAGCATATGGAATCTATCAATTTTATTACTAAAAAGATAGAGAAACTAAACTCAAATTCAAGGTTTTATCCTGAACTGAAACATTTAAACCACTAAATGAAGCATCCTATTTTTCCACTAAAAATACAGTGAATATATCTTTATGCTATAACAGCTATTGATCTATTTAAGTCTCCGACCCTGTGGCCTAATGGACTTCTGCAAGCTTGGCATTTTGATATGAAAACTACTGTATGTTGTCTCCATTACCAACATCAGAGAGACGACTTTCCTAATGTTTCAGAATAGCAATTAAACTGTTTTGGTGTAGGGACAGGTAACTCAAGTTACAACAAATTTTGTAAACTGAGTTGAGAACAGACACTGTCATACGGTCATACTATGCTGTCTGTAGGGCTGTCAAAGCTTTCACCTTTTCTTGTGACTGTCCTTCATCCCATAGCTGTTGACTCGCTACAAGGGTTACTATTAGGTATGCTTTATTTTTTTAATGCAAATTTTTGCGCCTCATTCTGCTTTTATTAAAGATGGTGGTTTTTTGTTTTGCCACTGATACAAAAAGGGTCTTATCCAGTTTCTATTTGTATCTCTCCATCTTATGCTAATTATGGATTTTAACCTTTAATCAACTTTTATACAAGAATTTAAAAGATTTGCCATCAATGTTAACATCAAAATAGTGTCATTAAACTTGCACAGATTGGATTGCTCAGGAAAAGCTCCCCATTTTTTTCAACCACCTTTCAGTGGACTTTTTATTGCATCTGTTCTGCATGTTTCCTATAGATTTAGGATTGAGGAATGTCCTTAACACAATTCAAATTACTTCATTAAGCAATTACGCACAACACTTAGTGTGATTATCATGGGATAATCACACCCCTGGCTATTTTTTCAGGCTCGAGGCATAGCCTCTTGCCTATAATAATTACCACATTCACTTTAGTTGTCTTATTGCTCTTCTAAAACGTTTTAATTGGGATGAAGGTATCTGAGTGTGTTACACTAATCCCAAGATATTTTAAAAAGCTGCAGATAGTCTATAAAGATTAATCTGCACCTGTAATTTTGCATAAAAAGTGAGAAGTAAATGAGAATTCAAGCAGTTTATAAATATTTTTCAAACCATGGAATGTTGGCAATTGGTCACACTTATTTTAGTTACTTTAGTTTAAAACCTTTAGAGTGGGGAAGTGTGACAGGGTCCCCGGTGTGCAGCCTGGCCTGTGGAACTGCTGAGCCTCTCCAAACCCACCAACCTGAGGTATCCCTCACATTTTGATGCTGACGTCAAGCTACAAACATCTAATAGGCACTGAACTTACACAGACATCCACAGGCAGGGATACAGGAATGATTCCTGTGATACAGGAATGATCTCTCAGCCACTCTTGAACTATCAATAGGGAGGCTCCAGCCAATTCCCTCCAGCTCCCCACCTTTGCACCCAGACCTGTACCATCTTGCACTGGGTCAGAACCCTTGCCGGTGCAAGTTCATTACCTAGCTTGTCACTCCCTTGTGGAAAAGTGGACATGCACCAGCCTTTGTAACCTGAGCAGATTTCCCAAGCACTTTAGACAACTCACTGGTAAGGATAAAACATCAAAATGAGTTTATTAACTACAGAAAGAGATTTTTTTTTTAAGGATTATAAGTGGTAGGCTTGAAGGTCAGAGATAGTTACCTTAATCCTAAACTTTTAGTCTAAGCAAGAGTTGAATCAAACAGCTTTTCTCACCCTGACAGATGATACAGCCAAGTTACAGTTCCTCTATAGACAGACTGAACTCTCTTTCTAGCCTGGGACAAAACTTCCCCACTTCAAAGCCTTTGCCTTCCAGATGAGCTTCCAGATGTTGACATGGGGAGGGCAAAGAGAGGCCAAGAGATGATGTCACTTCCCCTCTTTTTTTATTTTCTTCCAGCTTGCTGGAAAGATCCTTGCTGTTATGATGGGATCAGGCCCTCCCCATTGGTCAAGCAGTCTCCATTTCATATGTGATTTCTCTAAGGAGTCTCTGGGATAGTGGATTCTTTTCTTTATGGGTGTTGATGAGCTATTAACACTGTCTGGCTACTGATGGCTGCTCCTTTGTTATAACTGAAAGGCTGGTTTTGGGTGTTCCCAACCTCACAACATATTTCAGTAACAATACTTCACGTACAATGACAATACATACAATCCAATGGGATTTTAATGTTCAACAGATCAAGACTTTTAAAACGATATCACCATGGTGAATATGGGGGTTCCAGGGTGCTTTGGTACAGAATATCACAGGAACCTAATGGTGTAGGGATTTTGTAAGTTTTCAATCATTTACTAGATGCGTGCTGCCTTTAGAGTTGCCCTGCCTATAGGGGAGAGGGGAGGGATGGGCTGGTCGGATCACATCGGAATCATCCAGAGAGGAAGGGCAAGTCTGGATGGGACCAGACCCATGGTGTAAGCTGGAGCTTGTACAGGAGTCAAGAGAGTCTTCTTATAGGTATCACTTCTTTTGAGCTTGTAAACAGTGGCAGTAGCATTGCAGCTACTCTATGGGCAGCTGCAGTCACTCTTTGGGTGATGTCAATCTACCACATCAGAGTAGCTGTACAGCTGTAAATGCATTGTGATATGTCTTGCTTTCTAATAAGGAACCTGCCCCCTTCAAAGCAGAAAACAACACTGTCACACTAGTACAGAGTAGTTATAGGTATTGTGGATGCTGGAATTACATTGGGTAAGCATGGGGGGGTGAGGCTGGAACCACTCTGACTCCCCCCTCCAACTAAAACAGTGCTTTTGGTTTGTGTACTGCACTTGGATCGTCATATTCACTAGTCCAACTACTTTTTACATGCGATTGTACATTTTATTTCCAGCTTTCCCAGCAATTCAGATATTGCTCAGGAGCTCTCATCTGTAGGAACTTCCGCCATGAACTGGACTACCAAAATGTTGGAGATCGGTATTAAAAACCCATCTCCACTTGGAGGTGTGGATTGATTGAAATTACCTTTCTGTCTCCCATTCCCTTACTTTTTTCTTAAAAAAAAAACAAAAAAAAACCAAAAAACCTTTAAAAATCAGTATAGCTTCTTAGCTTCCTTCAGCCACCAAGAAGCAAAGAGTATTAGCACAATAAACAAGAACAAAGAAGAGAAAATGAGGGAAAGCAGAAAATGGAAATAAAACTAAAGAATAAGCTTGTGTGATATTTTAATTGTCTGTTCTGTTTAATGGAAGGTACTACATCATATTTGAACCACTGCATGGTACTGTTTATGATGCAGGAGAGTTCAGTTGGTACATGTTCTTACCATTTTTAAATGGTGCCACATATGTTGTATGAAGCGTTGTTGTAGTCATGTTGATCCTAGGATATTAGAGAGACAAAGTGGGTGGGGTAATATCGTTTATTGGACCAATTTATTGAAGAGCTCTGTACACCTCAAAAGCTTGTCTCTCCCATGAACAGAAGCTGGTCCAATAAAAGATATTACCTCACCCACCTTGTCTCACCACAGCTGTCGGGCTGATCTGCTGACTTGTATCTTCCCATATTAGTGCAGCTTGTCTAATACAGAATTTGTATTTTTCCCATGTATAGTAGTATCAATAGCTTAGGCTAGCAGGCTTGCAGCACATGGAGAGAAAGTGTGAACAAAGGAAGAGCTGAAAACTATACACCGTACTTAATTTTAAGGTACGCTATGTCTGTGATGCAAACCGACGAATGCTGGGAAATTCAACATGTAACTCCCACCAACTCAATCCTGAACTCATGTTGTTTTGGAGGTGGGGAAAGGCAGGCAGGACTGTTAAGCTTCACTTTGAGTTTCCTGGTTTAGCAACGTGTCATTTAATCCGAGTTTATTCCTAGTTTGTTGTTTTCTTGGGTTTCATAGGTGTATCTGTGTATTATAAATACACACACACACGCAGCTGCCATCCCAGATTATTGTACAAACAACTACTGTAGTTAGGACATTACCTATTCATAGTAAAAGTTCTTATGGAGACTTTTTACTGCCAATGCACTGTAGCGTCTATCCAAATATTAATATCCCAAGCACTGTAATATTTTTCTTTCTCTGTAATTAGACTTTATTTAAGCAAGACCTAACAGGAAATGTGTGTGTGAGAAGCTATTTCACATTAGTTGTGAGGTACAAGGATAAAGACCAAACTAAGTACAACTGACTTCAGCCCCAGGCAGCATATCCTTACAAAATAAGTACAATAATTTCCCAAATATGTAATTGTAAGCATAGGCGCCAACTTCTGCTCGCACAGGTGGGTGCTCGACCTCCCTCTGCCCCCGCCCTGACTCCACTCCTGCCCCGCCCCCATTCCAACTCCTTACCCAAATCCCCGCCCCTGCCCCGCCTCCTCCCCTGAAGCATGCCACGTTCTCACTCCTCCCTCCCGCCTGGAGCTTGCTACGCTGCCAAACAGCTGTTTGGCGGCAGCAAGCACTGGGAGGTAGGCGGAGGAGTGGGGATGCGGTGTGCTCAGGGGAGGAGGAGGCGGAGGAGGTGAGGTGGGGTGAGGGGCGCAGGGAGGGGAGCTTGGCTGCCGGTGGATGCAGAGCTCCCACTAATTTTTCCCCGTGGATGCTCCAGCCCCAGAGCACCCACGGAGTCGGCGCCTGTGATTGTAAGTGATACAGAAATCCTGTATTAAGGGCTTGTCTATATGAGAAATTTGCACTGATATAACCCAAATCAGTTTTTAAACTGTGTGACGGTGCAAGGCCAGAGGACTATAGGAAAGTGGTAAGGAACCAATATGTTAGCCCCAGGCTAAACAAATCCCTGATACCTTATGGCAGTTGCTCCAGGTTAATCAAGACACCTGGGGCCAATTAAGAACTTTCCAGAAGGCAGGGAGGTTGATTGGGACACCTGAAGCCAATCAAGGACTGGCTGGAACTAGTTAAAAGCCTCCCAGTTAGTCAGTGGGATGTTAGGAGCTGTGGAAGGAGGTTGCGTGTGAGAAGCTGGGAGCAAGAGGCACTAGGAGCTGAGAGTAAGAGGGCGTACTGCTGGAAGATCCTGTGGTGAGGATAAAGAAGGTGTTGGGAAGAGTCCATGGGGAAGTAGCCCAGGGAGTTGTAGCTGTCGTGCAGTTGTTCCAGGAGGCACTCTAAACAGCTGCAATCCACAGGGCCCTGGGCTGGAACCCGGAGTAGAGGGCGGGCCCGGGTTCCCCCCCAAAACTCCCAACTCCTTATCAGACACAGGAGGAGTTGATCTGGACTGTGGGTTCTACCAGAGGGGAAGATCTCTGAAGCAAACAAAAATCTGCCAATAAGCGCAGGACCCACCGAGGTAGAGGAGGAACTTTGTCACAACTGATATAGTGAAACCATTGCACAAGGATGTGTGGATGCTCTTATTTCAGTTTTAAGAGTGGCTTAATTTGGTTTAGCTTAAGCCTGTTCCTAATAGTTTTATATTAGTTGGTCTGAAGTCTATCTTAAACCAAAATAAGAGTGCCCACAAGGAAGCTGTATTGATTTAACCATATCTGTTTAAATTCCCACCTGAAATTAAACCAGTGCAAATACTAGGGGAGCCCATTGCACTGTGTCAGGTTACTCATGGGGTCTCCTTAGAATCCCTGGATATGTGAATGGCAGCAGAGACCATCAGTAAGTGTCAGAGAACAAGAGAAGTCTTGCCTATATAGTAGTCAAGACATAAAATGGGACAACCCTACAGCTAGAGAGAGAGAGAAGCTGTGCTGCCCAGCTACACAGAAACTTCTGGGAGAGAAGCCTGCAGGCACTGCCCAGGTGGTGAAGGCTGGGAATGGGAAGAGTCGGGGCTGTGGTAAATACCTTCCCCCTGAAGGTAGCAGCAACAGCAGGAAGCTAGGCAGAGGCTGGGCAACTTGTTCCCCCACCATGAGGTTGTCACTGCAAGGAGCCAAGCAGCTTGCTTCTCTACTGAGCCAGGAAAGAGCAGCATTAAGAGCACGGGGAGACACTGGAGAATGAGCCACCCACTCCTTGTTCAGAGGAGAAGTAGCCACCGCAGAGGCTATGTCTACGCTACCATGGTAAGTTGACCCTACACTACGCAACTCCAGCTACGTTATTCACGTAGCTGGAGTCGACGTACCTTATATCGAGTTAGCACGGGGTCTACACCACAGGGGGTCGGCGGGAGAAAATCTGTTGACTTACTTTACTCTTCTCATCAGGGGTAGAGTACAGGGGTCGACTTTGCTAGACCCGCTAAATCAACCGCCAGTGGATCGATCTCTTGAGCATTGATCCTGGCTGTAGTGTAGACCTGCCCTTAGAGACTGAGCTTCCTGTCCTCCAACCAAATCTGCAGAGGCAGGATCCCCACTGCTGCAGCAGCTGGTGTGAGAGCTAAGCGAGTGAGAAGATCTGGTGTGCTGCTGGGAAGCAGGGGAATCCTGATATTACAGGGGTAACTTGGAATATCCCTCTGCTACTCCCAAGGAACAATGGGGCCTGCTGAAAGTCTAAGACCTAGCTGCACCAAAAGGCCCCAGCTAAACCAGGATTCCCAGCCAACAACTCAACTACACCAGGTTATCTACGCAAGGACCTGGATTCTCCAAGAAGCTTAAAATGTATTTTGAGGGATCAGAATAGCCTAGTGTGGAAGAATCTGACAGGTTCAGATTTGGATGAAGCCAGACTGTATGAGACCAGACTGAGGGAGTAACCCTGAGCTTGTAGGGAGCCAAGATAGACCTCTTATGGGCCAGGCCTCAAATAATTCAACTCACATATTAGGTGTCTGATAGTCAAGCAGGAGTTCTGTTGTCACCGGGGAGACACTGAGGTGGTACTTGTGCAAGTGACTGTCCCACAGTATCTAGAAGGGAAAATTATTGGTGGCCTAGGCTATTTTTGATGGTCATATTTGTTTCTGAAATTTGTTCCTTGCTCTCGGGTAGGTGTGATGCTCCTCGGGGCACTCAGGACTGTGAGTTACCTTGTGGCCACCTGCCTGTGGTGCAAGGAAGCCTTACCTGTGCCAGCTGGGTGTTAATGCCCTGACACAATCAGCCTGTCAGCTGCTCAAACACTCTCTCTTCTAAGCTACACCAGCCCTGCCAGTTGAAAATAGCTGTACGCCCACCCCTAAGTCCCTTCAAAGTGTCCCCCTGTGATGTGCAGCCCCTGATCACTGGATACCCACAGAAATCCCAGATCCGCCATTTCCAAAGGAATGGTGTACCCTAGTTTTGCCTTAGAACACCGCTCCTGCATCACATGCAGCATTTGAGTTCAATTATAATAAGTCAAAGATAAATTTGTGTAAGAAAAAGAGATTAAAATAGAAACCAGGGGGAACAAACAGTTAAATACAAAACAAAACCATAAAACATGAACTAAGGCCTACACTTAACTGTTACCTTTCCTAGCTAATAAAGCAGATTCTCACCCCCAAAGTTCAGTCTTTTGTAGCACTCACTAGCCCCAAGGAGCCAGGACCCAATCTTTCATGAAGCATTTTTTGCTCCTCAGAGAATGGATTCAGAGTATCTTTCTCCATTCTGATGATATATTGAATCAGTCTGTTGCCTTTATTCACAGACAGGGTGACCCCCTTGCTGTCATATCCTTCCTTGCCACTTCCAGGTGGTTTCAATGTTTATAGTTTATCTTTGATGGTTTTCCATTGGCTTCTTTGGATTGTTGCAATGGAGGACAATAGAGCAACGCATTACATATTTGGCTAGCCTGTGCGGGATGACAACACCCTCCAACTTGAATGGGTCTCCACCGAGACATACGCTTCTCTGGTGACTCATTTTCACTCCAAGACCATAAGAGCATAATTTTCAATATAGTTACATTACTCCTTAAATATCACCGCCCCCACACCTCACAATGGTTATGGGTATCAATAAGTTACACACTTTCAGTAGAGACCTCACATGCTACCTTTTATGGATAAATACCATGAAAGCAATGTATTGGGTATAGTGAGTTTGTCAGGACGGAGACAGGAGTTGCAGTGAACCCTTCGCCAGTTAGCACCAATGGCATTTCTGTGTCACAGTATGGCCAGGCCTCTCCTACCCTCTCTCCAAATTCTCCACTTTCCACCTTGCAAACCGAGCAGAAGCTCAGCACTCCTCTCTTATCACCACCCTGGTTTTAAATCCCCAATTTCAGGGGGCAGCAGTGAGCAAAATTACCCTTTTCAACCTGCCCCCAATTTACCCTTCATCGAGGGAATGACAGTTTTTCAGAGATAATTTCCCCCAAATCAGTCCCCTCCCTCTATTCCCCTCTTCTCCCACATGGCAGAGCTGGTCAAACTGAGTAAATAGGCCATGAGGTGCTCCCATCTCTAAGGAGACTATCATGAGGCAAAAACTAGGAGCTCTCCCACAATTGCTCGCAGCCCAGGGGCCCTCACTTGGCCAGGAAAAGGGACTCAGACAGGACAATATTTAAGACCTCTGGGCTTACCCAGCACCAGCCAAGACTCTTCCAGAGAAACCTCTGCAAGGTTCTTGGGACTATACAAATCAGACCATCCTCACTGATCAAGAACCCTTCAGGCTGGCTTTTGGGGATTTCCAGGATCCCCTGAGAAAGGAGCACAACAATTTGATGACTCTCCTATATGTAAATAGGCATTACTCTCTACACAACAGGAAGAATATGGGGAAACCACATGGGCACAACTGGATTCCAAATAATGGTATTTACTAACTATATACAAATACACAAGACTTTTCTAGTTTCCTATGTACGCTGTTGCTCTACCAGGCTTCTGAGTGTCTTCAGAACAGAAGATAGGGAGGCCCAATTGAGGGCTTCCAAATTATTTAAAGGGATAGTACCCAATTCCTATGCATTGTGAGGTGGGGACAGGAAACTCAAGTGTATTTGCTGAAGTGGGCCAGATTGTGTCCTGGGCAGAAGGCCACCCCTAGCTGCATCAGAGTGATTTACATAAGAGGGACACTGAACACAAAAGCCGGCTGTCTAAGCTATCAGCAGAGTGGAATGCTCCCTGAACCTAGAACTATTACAGTTGATTTCCAGTACCGCAGGCTATCTCCAGGGAGATCTGTTTACATACAATCAAAATGCAAAGCTGAAACTCTTATTCACCTGAGAAGAAGACCTCACCTTACTAGGATTGGACACTCTGACTCAGATCTGTTTTGGCTCTGTGCTTTCCCTGCCCTTCTGCTAGGAAGAGTCACTCAGAAGGTGAAAAAAGAGGAAATTATGGAAGAAGGCCATGGTACTGTTTCTGCTCAGTCTCCCACCTGACAGGATTTCCTATCCTTGAGCCAGATCCTGATTTTGGAGCGTGACAGCTTGGCTAACCTAGATGGGTCACTCTTCCACAATAATAGACTATCTTAGCATCCCACAGACCTTCCATTCTTTTAGCCTACACAAGAGTGTGACGGTGTCCCCAGTGAAACTTTATGGGGAGATGCTTATAAATGTATATATGATGTAACTGGAATATGTTTTATGCTACATGTGCCATGTAACATATCTCTGTAAAAGTTATGATCTACTGAATCTATTCCTCCTGTTTGTATGCATGTATCATCGTTGTAGTTGAAGTTATGAATATTGGTTTTATATTTGCTGTTTTTATACATAGCCTTGGTAAGAGCATGGGATCATGTCTGGAGAAAGGAATGCGCCCAATCCACATCTGAGCTGGGCCAAGAATGTCACTGGGCTAGTGTCTGAAATGTGCATGGACATGTGACTTGCCCATGTGATCCCAAAACTCCAGGGTAACATGATGCTACGGAGGGGGGGGGGAGAAAGTTAATTTAAACCCCGGGAAGACCCCTCCATTTTGTCTTCAGCTGGCTAAAGAGAGAAGCTCTTCACCCCCCCCCCCCCAGGACATACCTGAAAGAGACTGAACAAAGGACAAAGACAGTAGGGGGTGTGAGCGATTGCTGGACCCAGGCTAGGAGGACTGTAGCCTGTAAAAGGAAGTTTGCTGGAACTGGTGAGGTTTTTTATCTGTGTCCAGTGTGATTAGACATAGACGTGCGTGTTTTATTTTATTTTACTTAGTAATCCTCTTTGTTCTGTCTGTCACTACTTGGAATCACTTGAATCGTACTTTCTGTACTTATTAAAATCACTTCTTACTTATTAAGTTACCTGGAGTACGTGTTAGTACCGGGGGGCGGGGGGGGGGGCGGAAAACAGCTGTGCATATCTTTCTATCTTTGAAATAGAAGGCGAACTATTTATGAGTTTACCCTGTATAAGCTTTATACTGATACAAGGCTCGAAAGACAACTCCAGGAAACTAGTCATCCTAGCTCTTCTGGATGTCATGAAAGATGACCTAAACTTGGGCCCAAGACTACCTACCATTATATCTCATGTCTCAGCACTAAATAGTGTTATAAACACAGGCTCTTCCATGTCTCTGGTAGATCACACAATGGTAGCCAGGCTCTTGTCAACCAAAACTAGCAGTCAGACATGTCTTCACTACCTGGGATCCTCCCACAATTCTGTAGGCTCTCATGACCCATTCAAACATACGGCATCTAAGTCCCTGCATTTCATTTCCATACAGACATGCTGCTTGATCACAGTCATATCAGAAAAGTCTGAAGCCTCTGCTCTTACTACATCTTCCATAACAACAGCCATTTTTCATACTACTGAATTGTTTACCAAGATAAACTCTTATTTCCATACATCACAGAAAATTGTTCCTCCTTTGTTTTTCCCAAAGCCTCTACACCTGTATGAAAGAGTTGTTCAGTTTTACCTTAGGAGAACTGATTTGGTCTCCTAACTGTTCATTTCTTACACCCTAAATGTCTGGGCCTGAAAGCTCCTCCAGAGGCAGACATCAAACCAAGCCCAAAGGGACCAGTGCCCATTCAACATTCTTCATGGCAGCATCCGGGGCAAAAAGGGAGTCAACCATTGAGGAGGATCTGTCTCTTCCTGCCTCGCCTCCTTTGGCAATATTTGTGGGAGTTGTCATGCCAATAAAGTCTCACTGAATTGAATTGAAATTGTGTAAATCTGTTATGTAGTCACTCCCAACAACACTGTTTTTACAGAGTGATGTTGGGTTGACCGTCATTCCTCTACAGAAGGAAAATTCCTTGAGTGGAAAGTGCTCCAAGCCATGGTACCTAAATAACTTAATTATACTATTTTTAGTTTCCTCATTCTACAGATATTGGAGACTGCTCATACTTGTCCATGAGGCTCTAAGAAAGAGCCATGTCCCTTCCACTTTCACTCCAGATGAGTGCTTCCACAATTGTAACGAAACACTAAATTTTTACTAGTAGATTAAAAAAACTTTGTAACAGTAGCACTTTATTCAGCCACTTTGATTACACAGCTCTACAGCCAAAATGCTTCTGAAATAAATGTAGTCAAACTTTACTAATTCTGGGTCACTGAGAACGAAAATGATGCTTAAAATTGTTGATTGGCTCTAGTTTTCAAGACATGTTATTGGGTCAGTATATACGACCCTTGACTTGGGAATGGCGGAGGATAAGTGAGTTATAAAGGGAAGGGATCTCAATTTAAACCAGAAATGACTAAAATACATCTTTGACTGGATCTATGAATAAATCTATGACTGGGTTTGGACAGTACTTGCTTTTTAGGCAAAACAATGAATGATACAATCTGAAGCTGGTATTGCATCATACATGGTATGAATTGCATCATGTTATTCCTAGAAGTCATGGATGATGCAATCATAACGAAGCTTACGTCACTCTGCTGAACAAATTTCCCTATATCAGCTCTAGAAATCATACGGTGTCGGGCTCTCTTCTTTGTCAGTGTTTGATTTTGCAAAGGGACACATTTCTGTTTAGCCAAAGTGAGCAGAGATGCCTCGTACTTGTGTGAACAGTGCAGATAACTTCTGCTATGTTTGTGGTGAAGTGACTTTTGCATCACAAAAGCGCAGTATAACCACTATGGTTAAGAAAGCCTATCACCTTTCTTTTGGCTGCAAAATTGGAGCTCAGGACAAGAGGTGGGCCCCACACATATGCTGCAAGACTTGTGCAACAAATCTTCGCCAGTGGTTGAACAGGAAAAGGAAATCTATGCCTTTTTCAGTGCCAATGCTTTGGAGAGAGCCAACAGATCATACCAGCAATTGTTACTTCTGCATGGTGCCTCCAGTTGGGAAAGGTGTGTCAAAGAAGAAAAAGTGGACTGAGCATTATGCAAACATTCCATCAGCTATACGCCCAGTACCCCACGGAGAAGGACTGCCTCTTCCTGATGCACAAGAATCATTCTCACTTGAGTCAGATGAGGAAGAGGAAGAGGATGAAACTTCTGGTCCTGAACCATCAATGTCACAGGACCCACATTTTCTCCCATCCTCCTCCTCTGAACCACACCTCATAACACAAGGTGAACTGAATGACCTTGTCAGGGATTTGGAACTACCCAAGAGTAAGGCAGAGCTTTTGGCTCCAGACTACAGCAGTGGAATCTCCTGGCAGGTGATGTTAGGGTTTCCATGTTCCGTGACCGTCAAAAGGATCTTGTCCCATTCTTCTTCATGGAAGGTGATCTTGTAGCCTGCAACAACATCCATGGTGTGATGGCAGCCCTCAACATCGTTCATGATCCAGATGAGTGGAGACTGTTCATTGATTCATCGAAGACGAGTCTTAAAGCTGTTTTACTGCATAATGGCAGTGTTTTGCCATCAATTCCAGTTGGCCATGCAGTCCATATGAAGGAAACCTATGACAACATGAAACACCTTTTGAGGTGTATAAACTATGACCAACATCAGTGACAGCTTTGTGGCGATTTGAAGGTTGTTGCTCTCTTGCTTGGTCTGCAGACTGGATACACAAAGTACTGCTGTTTTCTTTGCGAATGGGATAGTCATGCAAGAGATTCCCACTACATCAAGAAAGATTGGCCACTCCGACAGTCATTGGAGCCTGGGAGGAAAAGTGTTCAGCATCCACCACTTGTTGAATCAAGGAAGATTTTACCACCCTTACACATCAAGCTGGGTCTGATGAAGAACTTTGTCAAGGCCATTGACAAAACACAAGCAGCTTTCAAGTACCTCCATGGAAAATTTCCAAGGTTAAGTGAAGCTAAGATAAAGGAAGGTGTCTTTGTTGGTCCTGAGATTCGTGAACTTCTTCGAGATGATGCATTTGACCATGCACTGCGTGGCAAGGAAAAAAAGGCATGGAAAGCCTTCCAGTTAGTGGCAATCAATTTTCTCGGAAACAACAAGGCAGACAACTACAGGTTGTTGGTGGAAAACCTCCTCAAGGCATACAAAAGCCTTGGTTGCAACATGTCACTAAAGATACGTTTTTTGCACTCTCATCTAGATTTTTTTCCACCGAACTGCGGAGCAGTGAGCGATGAGCACGGCGAGCGATTTCACCAGGACATTGCAACAATGGAGAAACGCTATCAGGGCAAATGGAGCCCATCAATGCTTGCAGACTATTGCTGGACAGTGACAAGAGATGCTCCATTTAATGAATACAAGAGACAAGCCAAGAAGCGCCAAGTAGACACGGAATAGGACTAAACTATGTACATAATAGTTTTTTGCCTTTTGTTTCATAATAAATTTTTGTTTATATAACCCCTTCGCTGATTTTTAAAGTGTTACATAAACAGGACAGGTGAAATAGTATCATGTAAAGCAACCATAAACACATGAAAAGACCTAGGTTTACAATTTATGATTAAAACTCTACTATCTACACAATATACATAGACATAAAATGTAAAAACTTAAATATCTTAGAAACAGTAGCCAATCAGTTGTTTTAATTGTCATATTTGAATTCAGCACATCTAAATACATACTAAATAGCACATTTTATCTCTGAAGCAGACGACTTCTCAAAAATTGTAGACCAGTGTTATACGCTTCTAGAATGAGAGCAGGAAGAGTGTGGTCAAGGTGTGGAGCCTCATAGACAAGTCTGAGCTGCCTATGATATTTTCAGGAAGCAAATAGCAAACCAAATGTATTTGAATGGCAAAGAGGCCATATCCAGAAAGGAAATTATCAGGTAACAAATTTTGCAGTGTATTTCCAGGGTGGTTTCAGGATAAGAGTAATTGCTCTGTGTAGGTGGTAATTTAGCCACTGGTATACAAGTTCTCCTTTACAAAGTGCCTTGTAGCTGTTCTGAAATGGCTTTTTAAATGCATGTTTATTTAATTAGTGGGTATTATTAAAATAGAGCTGACACCATTAAGTTATCAGAAAGCTTAATTTATTTCCACAGTACAAAAGTAATGTCATAAACCAGAAGCTCTGGGCAAATTTGTATTTTTTAAAATTCATGCTGTTTTTCAATTACACAATTACAAAAATCCCAAACTGGTCTAAACGTCTATTTTCTTACCTGATGTATTAATGCAATCAAAACCAATTTTAAAAGAAAAAATATATTCCAAGAATAAAACATATTCACCAGATTTAAGCCTGACATATATTTTTTATTTTATGTTTAGTTATAAAACTGTCACTGTAAAAGATTATGATGGAAACTATCAGAGTGTTTAGCTAGGACCCTGACCCAGAGTATATTGTGATAACATAACTGGGCAAATGATTGCATAACTTTACCTTTTTGTCAAGATGCCAGATAAATCTATCTGTCTGAGAGACACACAAAGCCACAAATGTGGCAATTTTTCTTCCATTTCCTAGCTCCTCCATTTGCCTGCTCATTATTTTGCCTGTCTTCTTGATATCAATGTCCCACAAAGAAATTCAGTGGGTATCCTCCATCTTCTTCCATGTTTCTGCTCAGAAAAGGACAGAACAGCAAGAGGGAGCAACTTCATGATTCAGGACTGCAAAGAGAACAGCTAGGTTGAAAGGAACGTGGCACTCTCTGAACTCTTTATCAGAAGTAATGGGGTTTATGCTTTGTCTGGATGCAGTGGTCTTCAGGAAGAGGAGGCTGCAATAGGGGTCTCCCTATAAACCTGGGGTTGTAAGTCACCTGCCATGTGGAGCTTTTAACTTAGCAGAGCTAAGTCACAGCTGGGGATCTGACCCATTGTCTCTTTCTTGGGATCATTGTATGCTGGAGATTTTTGGTTATCTTGACACAGTAACTGAAGGAGCATTGGATCTGCCACACAGTTTGTGACAGTGCCTATTGTAAGAAAGGTTACTACTTACTATAAATTGCTTGCATACCCAGGCACTAAGAAAAAGATCTGTCTACAGCTTAAGCAGCTCTGACTTCATGTGGAAAATTAGGTCTCAAGGTAAAATCTTAAGATTCTTTGTTTGAATAGGTAGTGGCAATCCAAACAGAAGTATCTCTGAAGCAGAGAGAATGTGAAGATGACCTGGTGAAAGCTGAACCTGCTCTAGTGGCTGCTAAAGCAGCTTTAAATACACTTAATAAGGTAAGAACCAGGCAGTTTAATGGCTGTGAGGAACTTCATTTAAAGGATTTTAATAAGCTGTGTATGGCTCAGCCCATTGGTCTTGTTGCTGTGCTGGTCAATGAAAGAGCAGGAATGAGCTTGTTCTCCCACCTCCATAGACTGGTAGCCACTGGGAATTTTGTAGAAGCAGCCTAATTAGTATGAAGGAGCACCTTGAACCTCTTGAGTTGTTCTGGCTGATTGGAAGCATCACTGTGACATAGGATCTGTTGTGTGTGTATGTGGGACAGAGGGAAGAAGTGCATGTGCCCAGAAGAAAACTGACAAAGTAGTATGATGTGTATAGATTTTACCTATTGAAAGTAGTAGCACTACAGTATGATATAAGTGTATAGGTTATTTTACTGTGATTTATTTTACTGATGATAAAGTCAAGCCGCATCAAATAATCATATTAAATATAATATCGACTTCAACAAGAATAATTAGTTGATTTGGGTTCAAGTCCAATAGGAAATTTGCATGAAAAATTGGCTTTTGCACTTTACACTGTAGGAAATTGTGTATGTATATAGAATCCATACAGAACATTGCTTGTTCATTTTAGCACTCCTGGACAGTAATAGCTTCCTTTAGCTATCATGCAGATAGTTGCTGCTCTACTTACTATATGAAGTAATGACCAATGGGATCACAAGCAACCAAGAGTCATCAGAGAGTACAGCTGTGCATTCTTAATCCCTTTATCAGAATGATTCTGCTGTACTTCTGCTGCACCAGCAATTGCATTATTTCTCTGTAGACATCTCTGACTTTGCAGATGGCTAACTCTGTGGCAGCTTTCTGCTGATTTTTGTGTGTGTGTGTGTGTGTGATTGCTCTTCAGGTTAATCTCACTGAATTGAAAGCCTTCCCCAACCCACCAATTGCGGTAACCAATGTTACTGCTGCAGTCATGGTATTACTGGCTTATAAAGGCAAAGTGCCCAAAGACCGAAGTTGGAAAGCTGCTAAAGTCTTCATGGGAAAGGTACTGGACAGTGGGAAATCATCTGTTGGCTATGTGTGATGGGTGAGAGGAGGGCTAGTTAATTAACTATTACAGTCAAGGGTAGTTTTGAGTCAAATGTAATATCACTTTCTTATAGACTTAATTGAAGGAGCTGGATGTCATATTGTTATAAATCATGTCTCCCCATGACTTCAGTGGCATATTGAAGTCAACATGAGCATCAACTGGGAGTTACTTATTATTTACAAAACTGAGAGCAGTCAAGTATAAGAGGAAGAAAATTGTACATATGTTTTTACCTAATATCAGACAATTTCCCAAATTAATTTCAAAAAGGGAAATGGTGGTTGGGGTTTTTTGAGGGGGTGTGATGGGAGAGGTTCTGTAAATGAATGATTCCTGTGGTGATGTGCTTCAGGCCACACTTTTTTTTCTTCAAAGTTGTATTCACTTAGTGCTCAGTGCAGTCTCCAAAAACAAACTAAATACAGAGGGCCCACTTTGCTTTTATATTTTAAGGTCATGAAAGCAGGAGTTAACTTGTGATCTTGGAATGTTCTCTGCAGTGTAAATGGATTGGGTAACATTAGGTCTCTTCTTGCAGGTTGATGACTTCCTACAGGCTTTAATTAGTTATGATAAGGAGCATATTCCTGAGAACTGTCTGAAAGTGGTCAAAGAACATTACTTGAAAGATCCAGAATTCAACCCAAATTTGGTCCGCACGAAGTCCTTTGCAGCAGCTGGTCTCTGTGCCTGGGTTATCAACATAGTAAAATTCTATGAGGTACTATATATCAAAATATTTGGTCTCTGATTGGACAAGTAGGTGGGTTTGGAAGGATACTACGATAGACACTTGTGACTGTTTCAGCAGGCTCAGTGTATTATTTTCAGTGAAGATACAAAACTAAATCCAGATGGACGTTGAAATGGAAAACCGTGCTAAGGCTTGAAAACTTAATTTTTAAAGAACAAATTTGTGGCCATTAGGAGTTTGTAATTGTAATTATGATGCAACTGTGGGGACAGATCATATATCCTTCTTCTCCAGATACACATTCCCCTTCCACTTGAACTAAAGGAAAATCTCAGCTAGCTGCCTACATGACAGTCAGTCTGAGACACAGTTGAGCAATTCTGATTCTCCAGTAGATGCCAGTGGTATATATGCAAACTAGTGAGCCCATTGCAATATGATGGCTGGATGTCATTTACTTGTGAATATTAGAAAATCTACTTGATTACAATAAACTATTTAAATTTAATGCACACCTTACTCTTTAATTCTGAGACCAAAAAATTCATTCCACATATAAATTGATTTGATTTGCACAGCAGACCTGTTTTCCCAAATCGAACCCCCTCCCCCCCCCCCCCCCCCCCCCCGCTCCGATTCAGTGCTAAGGAAACAAAAGTTGGATTTTTTGTTCATTTCTATTTAAGACTGTTAAGGTTCCCTCCCCACTTTGAACTTTAGGGTAAAGACGTGGGGACCCACATGAAGAGCTCCTAAGCTTATTTTTACCAGCTTAGGTTAAAACCCCCAAGGTACAAAATTTTCTGCACCCTGAGAAATGCTTTTTTTACTGCCACCATCAAGTGTTTTAAACAGGAATCCAGGAAAGGAACCACTTGAAGTTCCCCTTCCCCCCAAAATACCCTCTCAAGCCCGTACACCCCCTTTCCTGGGAAGCTTGAGAACAATCTCCTAACCAATTGGTTACACAGTGATTTAAAAACCCACCCCCTGGGTTTTAAAACCATAGAAAACAGTCAGCTTCTTAAAAGAAGGATTTTATTAAAACAAAGAAGGTAAAATCATCTCTGTAAAATCAGGATGGTAACTATTTTACAGGGTACTTAATTTCCAAACTCAGAGGGATTCCCCCTCTGGACAAAACCTTAAAGTTACAGAAAAACCAGGAATAACCCCTCCCTCTAACACAGGGAAAGCTCACCAAGCAAAACAAACAGAAACCTACTTGCTATGCTGACTAAACTTACTTTAGAAAAGTGAGGTTTGGTGAGAAGATGACTGGTTAAGGAGATTGATTTTTCTGCAGGTACTTCTTGTCTTTTAAGATCACTTTGACTTAGACAAAGAGCCACACACACCTTCCCCCCTCCCAAGATTTGAAAGTATCTTGTCCCCTTATTGGTCAGATGCCAGGCAGGTTAGGTGTCAGTCTGGCTACCTGCATTTCTTAACCCTTTACTGGTAAGATGATTTTATAGCATTGCATCCGACCTTCTCCCCCTTCCCTTTATATTTATGACAAAGACATTCTTAAATAAGCTACTGTCAGAATTACAAGGGATAACTCCTCTCCTAGAAAGCAAGTAGCATATGTGTATAGCTATAATTAAGTATTTAATGTAGGTTTGTATGTATTTCATTACCACGTACAAAGTTAAAGCAAATGTATACAACCTATGAGTTACTGGTTCATTGTACAGATTAGAAGCTCTTTCATCAGGTGTCATTTGCAGTTTTTGTGAATGAATACAAGACCTACTTTTTGTCCTAATAAAACTATACTCTCTCTATTTCTCAAGGTGTATTGTGATGTGGAGCCAAAACGTCATGCATTAGCCCAGGCAAATGCCGAACTAGCAGCAGCCACTGAAAAGCTAGAAGCAATTAGGAAAAAGCTTGTTGTAAGTACTGTCTGAACAACGATAATCCTCTTCCAGTATCTTGAGCTCATTTCATTGGCTTGTGTCCGTCTCTATGGCAAGCCACCAACTCTGTCCAGAAAGATAACTAGTTTTATTACTCCCCAGCTCTGAAATGCCATAAAGTCCTTGGTTTAGTATCAAAGATATGGTTGTATTAAGCTTTATTACTACTTTTCCTATAAACCTATTGAAGGGCATCCTGCATTTTTAGTTGGAGCACATTAGGCCGTTAACAAGAAATTATAGAATTTCCCCAAAGCCATTCAGCTACATAAATAACAAATAGATTTAATAAACAAAAATGGCAATTGATATAAATAACAGAATGATTTGTTTGAGTTGTATATCCCTGCAGAATCAGTTATGATGTAGCTATTGACTTGTTGGTGCATAGGAATAACTTCCAGAATGGGCATTGGAAGCTCATGCCCATCTGCATTTATGCTTGGCATTAATTACATAATAAAAATGATATTAAATCCCCTCTGAATCTTTAAGAAAAACATTGAGAAACTTGGAGATAGAAACCAGGACCTCAGCTTCTTCAGACGATCCTGTCTTTTGAGTTATTGATTGTTCCAAAAAGTATATGTTCAATAAATATTTCGTGGTAAAGTTTCTCCTGTGTTTATATTCAGAGCCACATATGCTTACTTTCTGGACAAAAATAACTTTTTACTACTTTCTTTACTCCTGTCAGCCCTGCTGAATCAACTTAGCTGTGAGAAAGCGATCTGGGATGGTGTCCTGGCTTGCTCATTGTCAGATCATTAGCAAAATTCCAATAGAAGGAGCAGATTCTATCCTGAGTCAGACCTGCGCAACTTCATTTCTAACTGGGGAGAATTTGGCCTGCAGAATCCTTATTATCGGGGAATGACATGCAAGAAGGAAAGAACCCAGGTTGACTTCAGATCCCAGACTGAGTTTGCAAGGCTGACAAATAGGTGGTTGAGAGGAGAGGGAATACATCCTTTTAAGCGTATATGATAGTAATAATCTGGAAGTCATTGAGAGATAGCAAATGTGGGACTCCCACAGTGCCTTTCTTAGTCAATTTTCAGAGTAGAGAGCTTGTGCTTTCTTGTTCTGTGCTTAATAGCTCAAAGAACTTTTTACTATCCACTTATTCTTCTTATAATTCTTATAATTCAATAATTTCTCATTTCTGAGTCCAGTTTCTGTCCCTTGATATATGTGCATTTCCCATTTTTTCTCTTATGAATTTCTCTACATGTGGTCATGTGCTTATTTTGCTTTAATTGTGAATTTCCTGTAGGAAAAGTTGTGCACCACAGGTTAAGTTACAGTTCCCCTTGCTGTTATCTGTTTCCCTTACATGGCCAAATACGTCATCACATTGTATATTTAACATGAATATTTTTTTCAATAGCCATATAAAATACACAATAGATCTTCAGCCAGGCTTCCTTTTGCAGAGGGGCTGGATGTGGTTACTTTTTCTAGTAAAACGGACAATAGAATGACAAGTTACAGTTCTGTCTCTTTAAAAAGTTAGTCAAGTCCAGAGAAGATTGTGAGGAGCTTTAGAGGGATTTCACCAAGCTAAATGAATGGGCAAAAATATAGCAGATGAAATAAGATATTGATAGGTGCAAAGTAATATATGTTGGAAGGAATAATTTGATCTCCTCCTCTACCTTTCTGGGTTCTAAGTTAACTGCATCTGTGAAGAAAGACACTTGGACATCATTATAGACAGTTCAATGAAGACCTCTGTTCAATGTCAGCAGTGGTCAAAAAAGCAAATGAAAATGCAAAAAAATGCATAAGTAATTGTAGTGTAATTGCTGGCTTGGTATATTGATTAATTTCTTAGACTGCAGTGATCGATCAGCGCTCAATCTCTTGGATGGCCACAGCATCAGGAAAATTATTACCAGTGTTGTTAGAATGAGAGACCCAAGGAGCACACAAGAAACAATTGCAGTTTATCACAAAGCCCTTTATTAACCAATCCGCTAAGCAGAGAAACAACCCCAGAAACACTGAAATACAACAGCAGGGAGAGAGTGCAAAGTGTTTAGCCCTGTGACTGGCCTCACTCACATCTGCTGGGGAACTCTCCAGTGTCTGCCACCTCCTCCTCATCTTCACTGTCACCGTCACCCCCAGTAGGGGTCATCCTGATGTCTCTTCAGGTTCACAGGCCGGGATACAACTTCTATAATGTGTTCTGCTAAAACCCAATGCAGTTGATACATATGTCTGAAAGTTTCAACCCCCTTTTCCTTATCTGTGCTTCCACAGCCCACTAATTTTGGGGTGCCCTGTTTTTCAGAGGCTAACTTGTTACTTACCTTAATACTCATTAACATTTACATCCCTCAATCACCATAACAACTTGCTGATGCCCTATGTCTGCAAAAATTCTCAAAACGTTACAACCAGCTTTAACTGGTTTTATTTGGTACATCACAATAAATTTTTCCCAAGACAGTAGCACTTAACACATTTACTGTAACAGCACAATTTCCAGCACAAGGTTATTTATCAGTCAGCTGGTCATGTCAACCCATTCTTCAGCCTGAAGCCCTGCTTGGCTAAGCTAAATATCTTACAGGCCTGAGTCCTGTATGCCCTATATTAAAATATTAATTAATACTTATATTACACCTCTGTATTCTAAATAAACTCAATATCTTTTATCCTTGGCTATAAAATAGAAGGGAGAATAATGCAGAAAAGACAGCACCATTATATAAATGAATGGTATGGCCTCTGTTTGGAACACAGTATGTAGTGTTGGTCACCCCATCTCAAAAAAGGATCTTGCAGAATTAGAAGGGGTTCAGAGAATAATTAAGGGCATGGGGAAAGTCTCATATGAAGAAAGGTTGAAAGGATTGGAATTGTTTACCTTAAAGAAAAGGCAAATAAGAGGGGACATACAAATGTATAAAATAAGTGGCATAGAGAAGTTAACTTAGGAACTTCTGTTCACTCTGTCACGTAACACAAGAACAGAGAGAGTAAGTGAAATCGAAAGGTGGCAAATTCAAAAGGAAATACTTTCCATACAATGCATATTTAATCTGTGGAACTCCTTGCCACAAGACCGTCATAGATTTTTTTTCAAGGTCAAAAGGGATTGTTATGATGATCTAGTCTAATCTCCTGCATAATACAGGCCATTGTATTTCACCCAGTAATGTTTGCATCAAGTCTGTATCTTGTGGTTGAGCTAGTGCATATCATTGAGTCCAAGAACTGACCAGGATTCAAAAAGGGATTAGAACTTTGTATGGTTAGCAAGAATATCAGGAGTTTTTATAATAAATATTAGAAATGAACAAGTGTTTTGGAAGAGAAATAATCATCTCTGCTTCAGGCCTTAATGCAACCTTGAACTATTGAGAATTAGGAAGAAACTTTCTGTGGGGGCAGGCTATCCTATAAGAAACTAAAGGGTTTCTTACCTTCCTGTGACTCATTCGGTGACAGGATGCTAAACTAGATGGACCATTGGTTTGATTTAAATGTGGCAATTCCCTTAGAGTAAGGGAATCATGAGTACTGCAAGATCTCCTGTTGAGCTGGAGAACTCCATGCTTGCTTCTTGCAGCCCACATCTTGGATGCCCTCAGCTTCAATTATGGGGTGGTTTTGTTCATAGACCAGTGGAAAAAATCTTGCTGTTGATCCAAATGCCTTATGTTTTTAAGCAAACTCCAGGAAAAAGGGACTCCTTCCCAGTGTGTTTTGCTGTTTTACATGAGTAATCTGACTTAAGTAGCTCATTTGTATAAATTACAAATACACTCAAGAAGGCACACTGAAGCTATGTGGCATTATCAGAATTCGAAATGGGCTCACAATAGTTCACTTACTGTAATGTAGCACTAGATTAAGGAAAGATGCCACTTGGCAGTTACTGCAATGTATTTGAATTGTTTATTTAAAGGTAATGTTTTAATAATATCTGTTACTGAAATAATTGAAACACTTCAATTAAAACTTTGTGCTTATCTGACAGTATTATATAAGACTTAAAAAAAGATTAAAGTCATTCTAACACTGCAGTCTAAATCACCAAGAAACATATACAAACACACACTTTTCCAGGATTGTCAACTAGATAAAAATAAACATTTCTTTAAAAAATATAGTTAAAACTAGGGCTGTCAAGTGATTAAAAAAATTAATCACAATTAATTGCATGATTAAAAACATTAATTGCACTGTTAACAATAGAATACCATTTATTTTAAATATTTTTGGATGTTTACTACATTTTCAAATATATTAATTTCAATTACAACACAAAATACAAAGTGTATAGTGCTCACTTTATATTTATTTTTTATTACAAATATTTGCACTGTAAAAAAACCAAAAACTATTTATTTTTCAATTCACCTCATAGAAGTACTGTAATGCAATCTCTTTATCATGAAAGTTGAATTTACAAATGTAGAATGATGTACAAAAAAAACTGCATTCAGAAATAAAACAATGTAAAACTTTAGAGCCCACAAGTCCACTCAGTCTTACTTCTTGGTCAGCCAATCACTCTGACAAACAAGGTTGGTTACTATTTGCAGGAGATAATGCTGCCTGCTTCTTGTTTACAATGTCATCTGAAAGTGAGAACAGACGTTCACATGGCACTGTTGTAGCTGGCATTGCAAGATATTTACATGCCAGATGCACTAAAGATTCATATGTCCCTTCATGCTTCAACCACCATTCCAGAGGACATGCGTCCATGCTGATGATGGGTTCTGCTTGATAACGATCCAAAGCAGTGCGGACTGACACATGTTCATTTTCATCATCTGAGTCAGATGCCACCAGCAAAAGGTCGATTTTCTCTTTTGGTGGTTAGGGTTCTGTAGTTTCCACATCAGTGTGTTGCTCTTTTAAGACTTCTAAAAGCATGCTCCACACCTCATCCCTCTCAGATTTTGGACAGCACTTTAGATTCTTAAATCTTGGGTCGAGTGCTATAGCTATTTTTAGAAATCTCACATTGGTACCTTCTTTGTGTTTTGTCAAACCTGCTGTGAAAACGTTCTTAAAACGAACATGTGCTGAGTCATCGTCCGAGACTGCTATAACATGAAATATATGCATAATGCGGGTAAAACAGAGCAGAAGACATACAGGTCTTCCCCCCATGGAGTACAGTCACAAATTTAATTGACGCATTATTTTTTTAATGACCATCATCAGCATGGAAGCATGTCCTCTAGAAGGTGGCCGAAGCATGAAAGGGCATACAAATGCTTAGCATCTCTGGCATGTAAATATCAATGTCGGCTACAAAAGTGCCATGCGAACGCCCGTTCGCACTTTCAGGTGACATTGTAAATAAGAAGCAGGCAGTAGTGTCTCCCGTCAACGTAAACAAACTTGTTTGTCTTAGTGATTGGCAGAATAAAAAGTAGGACTGAGTGGACTTGTAGGCTCTCTAAAATTTTACACAGTTTTGTTTTTGAGTGCAGTTATGTAACCAAAAAAAAAATCTACATTTGTAAATTACACTTTCACGATAGAGATTGCACTTCAGTACTTGTATGAGGTGAATTGAAAAATACTATTTCTTTTGTTTCTCATTTTTACAGTGCATATGTTTGCAATAAAAAATAATATAAAGTGAGCACTGTGCACTTTGTATTCTGTGTTGTAATTGAAATCAATATTGAAAATGTAGAAAAACATCCAAAAATATGTAATAAATTTCAATTGGTAGTTTATTGTTATAAGTGCGATTAATCACAATTAGTTTTTTTGAGATAATTGCGTGAGTTAACTGTGATTAGTTGACAGCCCTAGTTAAAACCACTTCTGTACAGAAAGCTGCGGAAATAACCTTCAATTAGTAAAGGTTAGATTCTAGGAGCTTCACCTACAAACAAATTAATCTTATTTTATTACCAGAGTCTTATGATAAAGACCAATCAGAATTCTCTTCCCAGCTTTGCCATATACTTTGAGCCAGATAGGTTTTCAAGTTTCCCCACCTGTAAAAGTTATGGGATGTCCCGAAGTTTAATTCAGTTAGGTTAAATATTATGAAATATTAGGTTAGATAATAGGAAAAAACTTTAAGTATAAGACTAGTTAAGCTCAGAGGAGGCTTCCAAATGAGGTTAAGAACAGGTTGGACAAACACTTGTCAGGGATGGTCTAGGGTACACTTGGTCATGCCTCAATGCGGGGGTTGGGCTAGATGACTTCTCAAGGTCCCTTCCATTCTACATTTCTGATTCTATGATTATAAATCAGTTTGAGGTCCTCAGATGGAAGACACAAACCAGGATTACTATACATATTTGCTATATTGACAGACTAGACACCTACCAATTCCAGAAAGTCCAGCACTTCATTTTTGACCTATCTATCACCCAGCATTTCACAGGCCATCTCCAGTTAAGGCTGTTCTCAGTTTTCCAGGATTAGTTTCCTTTCTTCTGCATATAGTCCCACTGCAGCATTCTTCTCCCAAACATGTTGCTATATGCAGTCTAGGATGAATAACTTGCAGTTGATCTAGAATATACTCAAAATTAGCTTGGATCCCCAAACCGGAAAAGTTGTAGTGTTAGATCACACGTTAACCAACATGATGACCCAACTGACTTTGTACTGAGTTGAGACACAGACTGTCATGTAGAATTTTAGGGTTAATCATGACCTTCTGACAAAATGTTTAACATCTAACATGAAAGACTTTGATACAGTGGGGGCCAGATTCTATAGTGAATTTACATCCCCTTTATGCCACTCAGGTAGCATAAGTTAGTCATAGTCTAGCTGTAAATGTAAAGAAGATTCTCCGGTATACGGGAACTCTGCTTAGTGCATATGAGCTGGATTCAGGTCTGTGTCAGTGGTGCCAGAACAGGGGGCATCAGGGGGCCATGGCCCCATCACTTTTAGGGAGCTTCTGACACTCCTGGTCTGTGCCTATGCCCCCCAACATCTAGGTAGGTAGCCTGAAGAGGGAGGGGGGATGCATTGTGGGAAGGAAGGTGCATATTGGAGTTTAACTATGCTACACCAATCTTCCACCGGCACAGGGTCTACTAACCATCCTGTATCAGTGGTGCAACATAGAGCTGCACGACAACTGTTCTAGTTTGTGTTGGAGCTGATTCTGACTCTCTATACTGCAGCTGGAGTGAGCCTCCTAGCCGAGGTAGGCAGACTTGCACTACCTCTGCTTGAGTTAGCATTCCAAAAACAGCAATGTGGATGTTGCGGCTTGGGCTGTGGCCGGGGCAATCCCCTGGGTTTGAACTCATGTGGCTAGCCCTGGTCTCTGCCAGAGCCACAATGTCCACACTGCTATTTTTAGCATGCCCGATAGAGTGAAGCGGGTGCAAGTCTGTTAACCCAGCGGGGAGGCTGGCTCCCAGCTGCAGTGTAGATATATCCCCTGACATCCTGCTTCTCTTCCTGCATGAGGCAGAGCTCTGGCCCAGGACTGAATCTTGCCCTGAGTGTTTAATGAGTTAGAACACATGTTAACTAACACAATGCAACTTTTCAACATAGACAAGGCCCGATACAATACCTCCCAGCTGATGTGCTACTTTCTACAGGGCACTCCATTCGCAGTCTTTTATGAAGTGCCCCAGGTTTGACAGGGAATACAGTTCACCAGGGATTTGAAGGTAGACAGTACAGGAGAGTGCTGTAATAGAACGGTAGGGAAGAGTCACATTGTGGGGGATATGGACCCTGTAATAGTGGGCATGGAGAGAAGGCAAATCTGATCATTCGGGGAAGAGAATGTGAAATGGGCACCCCACAGACCAAGCACCAGACCTTACCCCCTTCCAGCTGCCAAAAACCTTCTGTAGCCAGACTTCCTAATAAGATTTACTTTGTTTGTGGCCTTCCACGATACCAAAAAAAAAATGAAAATTAGGGCCCTCTAATATTTAAAGTTGGTCACTCCTGATTTAAAGTGTCTGCCCTCCTCTCGCTACATCAACAGTAACCTTGGTCTGAGTGAGCCCAGGAAATCTTCCAAGGCTAACTAATCACCAGGTGCCCATACATACCACCATAAGCAGGTATTCCACATGTGTAAAATAACTTACACCAGTGTCAAATCAAGCAGTGTAATAAAAAGATATAGATTTTCCACATCAGTTGTGAACACCAGTCCCCATTACTATGATGTAATTAACTGCATTTAATTAGAATTAATTTAATTCAATAGAATGGTGAAAGTTACTTTTCTGTCAAGAATCTCTTGATTCATCATACTGAAATGGGCATTTAAATTTTTCCTACAGCTATCCAAACATCAGCATCCAATCACTGGCCTCTATCCTTCAATGCACTCCTCAGACTTTTGCCCCTTGACCAATTATCTGCCCATCTCTCTCCAGCTCACTCCCCTTCCCCATCCCAGTCTTTTGAAGAATAGAGTTAAAGGCAGAGTGTCATTAGTGACCTCTGTCTCGAGACTAGAGTCCTGGATTTCCAATGGCTCCCTGCCCTATGTCCCAGTACCTTTTTATTGGCCAGCAGAGAAAGTTGTAAATATTTAGAATACAAATAGAAGTTTTTGTAGATAGCAATTTTCTATAATGATTAATAATCATTGCAGCCATTAGTCATTAATCAATAATATATAGTCAGCTTAGTTGACACTATGAGCTTTACCTTTCACTTTTAATGCCTTCTAAAATATATTGTAAAATGATACATTAAAATCCTTGTCAAGTGCAAACAATATCATAATGATTTATTGCAGTATTTTTTAAAATGACAGATATACCTGCTGGTGCCAATGCTGTACATTGTTTAAATATTTGTCGTGTTTTAACACCAGTTAAACGTACTAAAAGAAAAATTAAGCACACAGATTTCTTCTTGAGTGTTAAACCTTTAAGGCTGGATTTACATGCGCATGGCCAAGCCCGCGAACACTTACTACAATGACGGTTCCCAATATTTTTAATGGGACCACTTATGATACTAGGTACTATACTCTGTAGTAAATATATGGGGGAATCGGGGCCCATATTAGGAAATACAATAAATAGAAAACAATTCAATTTTAAAAAAAATTAACTGATAAATATCTGACCCAGCAGGACTCCGCAACCCCACTGTAAAGACATTATAGTCCACTACTTCAGTAGTGTTGGGGGTGTACCATACCGGAAGCACCACAGTAAGACCATATGCTAAAAATCCTTGTGAAAATTGTCTAGGGAGACATCCACACACAAAGATAATACGGTGTGTATTCGATCTCAGACTAGGCAGGGTTGAGCTAGGTTGATATTTGGATGGGAGATGTTGTTGTTGTTATTTATCTTTAAAATTGTTTGCATAACACCACAAACTGAGGTGGGGACAGGATTGATTTGGAGGTTGGGGGGCAGAATTAATTGCAGGGATGGGAACGGGCAGATGGGGGGGTGAAAAATCTCCTTACCCAATAAATGTGGGAGAGTGGGAAACACTAATTGTCTCTCACACACTAGAGATGGGCAGGGGGGGTTCAAAAAACAGACCCAAATTGAAACACAATATAATGTTGTTGGTTTTTTTAAATCCCATAAATCTTTGCGGAAAATCTCATGATTTTTTATCTTTTGAGGTTGACAATACTGTAACTGGCACCTCTCCAGAAAAAAGATAAAGGAAACTCCTGACTGTGTTCTGCAAAGTCTGTCTTTATGATGCTAAATTCCCAGTTGCTGGCCTCTGTAAATGGGCCCTGGTCAATGTCTGTCAGGAATTGGGGCAGGAGCAATCAAGCCTAGTGGTCAGAGCCAGGATACACAAGTCAAGGGCCAGAACTGGGTTACCTGGAGTCAGGGAAGGCAGGAGCAAGGTTGAGACAGAGCTGGAACAATGCCGGGTGTATCTACGCAGCAGGTCAGTGATCTGCCTTGATGCACAGACAGCCTCCAGGTGTTTTCCCTAGGCCTTAGTGTGCCTGGGCCAATAGGGAATGTGGTAGGCCCTTCTAGTCAGGGCCTCTCTGAGAAGGACATCCAGTGATGCTTGCCCTCACAAGGCTCACAGCCCATCAATAACTGCTCTGCCAGAGCTGTTGGGTGGCAGCATGGATGTGGCAATTGCTCATGGATCCACAAACCTAGGTTCTGGCTCCCCAGATCCTCACAGTGTGGTGGTTACAGGGCGAGCTGTGCTTTAGACCCCTTTTTAGTTCCTGTCAAATGCACCTCTTTGGTGACAGGTTTCACTACCTTCACCCCTTTCTGGATAGAACCATGCAGTCCTACCACTCTGAGTGGATCTCTGGACTGCAGCTCCCGTTTACCAACTGTGATAACATGACAGACCCAACAGTGTTTGGCACCTGTAAGCTATCTTCCTCCAGGAACCTGTAACCAGCAGCTGATTAAAAACTGATTTATAACCACCAGCTGATTCAGGAGTTTCTTCTAAGCCAGTGGTTTTCAACCTGTGGTCCGCAAAACCCTGGGAGTCCACAGACTATGTCTAAGATTTCCAAAGGGGTCTGCACCTCCATTCAAAATTTTAATGGGTCCGCAAATGAAAAAAGGTTGAAAACCACTGTTCTAAAAAAAAAGATATTATTTATTCACCCAAAGGTACATAACAAGCAGAGTGCAAAGGGATAAAACTACAGAAGGCCTATATGACTGTGCTATACCTAAACTTTACTTTTGTTTCCTTGCAAGTTTTGGGTAAGTTCTGTCCAGCCCAGACCCCTTCTCCAGGTTTGAGGGAGAAAGCCCATGCAGCATTCTCTGTGTCTCTCTGTTGGCAATTCCTCACTAGAGTTGGTTAAGACTTGGAATTTCTGTTTTGTGGGAAATTTTGACATTTTAAAGTTTTGTTTTCATTCAATGACAGAATGAAAACAAATGTTCTTGAAATTGCCCATGAAATGAAAATGCTAAAAACTTTTTTGTTTTGGAAAAATTGTTTTGGAAAATTTTTGGAATTGTATATTTAATATATTTTTTCTTTTTCTTTTTATATTCCTTCATGACATGTCATATTATTCAATGCTGCTACTGATGTCACAATATAATAGTTGAAAATTTCTATTTTTTTTATTTTATTACTAAAATCATTAAGAGCATCCACTCTTTAGTACTAATTGAAACATTTTAATGTTTTTTCTAGATTACGTCTCCTCTTTTTGTGTTGTATTGAAACAGTTTACCACAGTGTTGCCTCCTTGGGCTATGTTGTCTTTAATGGTTTAGTGCCACTTTGATCCTAGGCTTGGGAAAATTAACCTGGTCTGACTGGAACCAGGCAGGTGGGCATTCCCCAATAAATAGCTCTTGCCTTGTTTCCATAAAGACCCTTTGTATTCTCACTGGTGGTACCTTATCTTTGTCATTGTTTTGCTTCCTGTTTGTTCCCCCCTAACAATCTCCTTTGACTGGATTCTATGCAGTCAGCAAGGATAATATCAAGCAGGTAAACTGAGATACATATCAAGTATCAGAGGGGTGGCCGTGTTAGTCTGGATCTGTAGAAGCGACAAAGTGGAAAACTGCATGCATCCGATGAAGTGGGTATTCACCCACGAAAGCTTATGCTCCGATACGTCTGTTAGTCTATAAGGCGCCACAGGACTCTTTGTCGCTTCTGAGATGCATATGGTATTCATAAAAGATAATACAGATATCTCCATCATTCTCCACGGTCATGAAAGAAAAACGTTTTTAGCTTTGTATGTTAGACTCTTCTTACTATTTGCTGCATTCAAGACTCACTCACCGTCCATTAAATCTGATAGGATCACAGTTAACATTCCATCTTTCTCAAGTGTCCCTTTGGAAGCCCTCAGAGGATTTTGTCACACAAAAGGGGTCTTCTTTAACTTCCAGGTTTAAAATTGTCATCATAAACACTTCCATAAGCAAAATAGAAATCTTGTGGGTAATGAGGCAGCCAATACAAATCACCCTTACATATCAGGATCTAACCTGGCATTCCAGCTGTTCCCTTCTTTCCAACATTTTATTGCTCTCATTGTACTGCTTGGATTCTTTGAAATTTTCCAGATTGTCTGTTTTCACTCCCGTGGATTTGCCTATCCAAACTATTGATCTTGGTAATTATAGTCTAACTAAAACTTTTCTTCCCAGGAAATCATTCTGTTGTGGAACTGTGTACTCTTTGCTTCTTGGTAGCTCTCCTTCTAGTACCTCTGAGATGGAGTCATTTTTATGCAAGGCAGAAGTTAGCTAAGCAGTTTCTGAAACTGCTTTGGGACAGCAAAATGGCTTCAGAAGACCTCACTGCAACTGCTTTCTTTCAAAAGTCTTTTTTACTGTGTTCGTGTAATGCCTCACCTGGATGTTCATGTGCAAAAATGAGACTTTCCAAGCTGGTTACCTTTTTGTTAAATCGTACATGACATGTCTGCCACTCAAGCATCTGACTTTGGTGCCATCTTTCTTTCATGTGTCTTCACTCGTTTATCTTTTTTTTTTTTTTTTTTTTTTTGCTGTGCTAGGAAGTATTAATTTCCCTTTGAAAGTATAGGGGTGAGGATGCCTGGGAGATGGAGAAACTAAATCTATGATAAATACATTGGACTTTTTTTTCTACCTTCTATTAATGATTGTTAAAGGTGACCTGTCATAAATAAGGCTACAATTGATTTAGTCAAGGGTATTTTTAGTAAAAGTCATGGACAGGTCACGGGCAATAAACAAAAAGTCACGGCCAGTGACCTGTCCATGATTTTTACTAAAAATACCCCAAACTAAATCTTAGGTGCTGGGAGAGGGAGAGTGCTCCAGCAGGTGCTGCTGTTCTGGGGTGGGGGTGGGGGTGCTCTGGCGGTCGCTGCTGCTCCTGGTGCGGGGGGGCAGCCCGGGGCCCTGCCACCACTACTGCTCCTCCGGGCGGGGGCAGCCCAAGGCACCATTGTTGCTCCTCCTCCTGGCAAAAGGCAGCCCAGGGTGCCGCTGCTGCTCTCAGACTGCTCCGCGGCAGCTCCTGGGGCCAGCTGCCTGGGGCTGCCCAAGCAGCAGCTGGTGCGGCTGGCTCCAGGGTCACCCCAGCTGCTCGGGTGGCCCTGGGGTCAGCCACACCAGCCGCTGCTGCAGCGGAAGTCATGGAGCTCCTGGAAAGTCACAGAATCTGTGACTTCCGTGACCTCCGTGAAAGACTCACAGCCTTAGTCATAAACAGAAGGTGGCTTTTAATTTTTGGTTGTAGAAGTAGGGGAAATGTGGGGTGTTCCCTAGCTTTTTGGACTTTTTGGAAACTTTCAAGGATTATTGAGAGCTTTCTTAAGCTTTAATGGAAGACTTGGGCTGATGAATTTTTAATAATCTCCAAGTGTTTCTCAGATGTTTCCGTTAAAGAGGGATGAATAGAAATAGTTTTAAACATTCTTTTCTAAAAATCCTTTCCCTTCTCATTTGCCCACCTTTCAGTCTCTTGTGATACTATTAGTTCTTCAGTTAACCATAGAATCTTCCAGGTTAGAAGAGATCTAGGATTCTCATGCATAACAATGAGCAGAGGAAGAATCACGATGGTCTTTTGGTTAAAGCACTGAACTGGACTTGAGATCTGCATTCCCTTCCCACATCCTACAGACTTCCTGTGTGACATGGGGCAAGTCACTTGATGTCCCTGTGCCCTCATGTCCTTCTGTAAAATGGGGATGATTACAATTCCTTTCCCTCATCTTTTTGCTGTCTGTTTAAATTGTAAACTCTTTGGAGCAGGGATTATTTCTTGCTTTGTGTTTGTACGGTGTCTAGTACAATGGGGTCCCAATCTTGGTTTGGACCTTTAGACCTTACCATAATATTCATCCTCATATTAAAGCAGAAACCTAATTCCTTTTAAAACAAAGTAACTTCAGACTTTCCCCACCTATCACTGTGGTGCAGTGTACTCTTCACTTACCTAATGATCTCCACTATGTCTGTCAATGTTTGCTTAATAAGAAACTCTGGAATTTGCGTGTGCACAGCACACAAAATCTGCCAGGAACACTGTAGGCATATAGGAAGACAGTTCCTGCTTTAAAGACTTCACATTTTTCAGAATGAACGTCATTATATACATGTAAAATATTATTAAAGTACAGAAAAAATGGCTGAGGTTACAAAACCTGTATCTGACTCTGTTGTGCAGGATCTGGATAGCAATCTACGCAGACTCACGGCTTCATTTGAAAAAGCAATAGCAGAAAAAGTCAGATGTCAAGAAGATGTGAACCAAACCAACAAAACAATTGAGCTGGCTAACAGACTTGTCAGGGGACTTCAGGCAAGTAGATTTTTTTCTTAATGCGGTTTCCAAAATTAATAAATAAAATATTCCAAATATTTTAAACTATTTTGATTACATTAAAAAATTCGAGAGCGTAAAGTATTAAATTCCCAGGTGATGGATGATTTAAATCAATTCAGTAAAAAACAAGCAAGCGAACATAACCTAATAGGCAAGGTAAGGTAATAGGCAACCAAAATCTCAGAATACTATCAGAGGTGTCATGCATTTTTTTAAAAATCACATGCCCCTCACTAGGTTATGTTTGCATGGCCCCCCAGAGTAAAGTCTCCATAACTAAGTCACCACATTTGTACACAATTGTGAACACGTTGTGACAGCATGGGCAGCCTCTGGTTAATGAGCAGAGAGACTGAACAATCCTCTAGGTCAGGATTGAGTCATATTGCATCCGCCCACATTGCACTTAATCTGTAAGTATGTAGAATACACTAGTTGGATTTTTTTTTGTATTGCTGTTGCAAAACTATTCATATTTAATAGGAACTTAAATACATTTTTATTAAAAACATAGTATAAATGTCAATGTAGCCATTACCTTTATGTGTCAACAAATATCATCATAGCAAAACAGATGCCTGTTTAATGGTCAGTTTCTATATAGCCATTCAAGTAAGACATAGTGCTGCTATATGGCTTCTCTAATTACTCACATAGATAATGCTGTCTTGACACAATATGTGGAATTTATTACACATCCTTTCTTGGTAAATTAATATTAACAATAATAAAATAATAAATACATGAAAGGTGGTTATACTACTTATATTCCTATGCTCTTCCAATGTATTTTTAAAAGATTTTTTAAAATATCGTGAAGTTCAGTTTAGGGCTGTCGATTAATCACAGTTAACGCACACGATTAACTCAAAAAAATTAATCACAGTTTTAATTGCACTGTTAAACCATAGACTACCAATTGAAATTTATTAAATATTTTGGATGTTTTTCTACATTTTCATGTATATTGTATTCTGTGTTGTAATTGAAATCAAAGTATATATTTTTATTACAAATATATGCACTGTAAAAATGATAAACAAAAAAAAATAGTATTTTTCAGTTCACCTCATACATGTATTGCAATCTTTGTTGTGAAAGTGCAACTTACAAATGTAGAATTGTTTTGTTTTTGAGCGCAGCTATATAAAACTTCAGAGCCTATGAGTCCACTCAGTCCTACTTCTTGTTCAGTCAGTTGCTAAGACAAACAAGTTGGTTTACATTTACCGGAGAAAATGCTGCCCGCTTCTTATTTACAATCTCACCTGAAAGTGAGAACAGATATTTGCATGACACTTTTGTAGTTGGCATTGCAAGGTATTTACATGCCATATACGCTAAACATTCATATGCCCCTTCAGGCTTCAGCCACCATTCCAGAGGACATGCTTCCATGCTGATGATGCTTGTTAAAAAAAAAAAAAGCGTTAATTAAATTTGTGACTGAATTCCTTGGGGGAGAACTGTATGTCCCATGCTGTTTTACCTGCATTCTGACATATATTTCATGTTATAGCAGTCTCGGATGATGACTCAGTACATGTTGTTCATTTTAAGAACACTTTCACTACAGATTTGACAAAACACAAAGAAGGTACCAGTGTGAGATTTCTAAAGATAGCTACAGCACTCAACCCAAGATTTAAGAATCTGAAGTGCTTTCCAAAATCTGAGGGGGACAAGGTGTGGAGCATGCTTTCAGGTGTCTTAAAAGAGCAACACTCCGATGCGGAAACTACAGAACCCGAACCATCAAAAAAGAAAATCAACCTTCTGCTAGTGACATCTGTCTCAGATAATGAAAGTGAACATGCGTCGGTCCACACTGCTTTAGATGGTTATCGAGTAGAACCCATCATCAGCATGGACTCATGTGCCCTGCAAAGGTGGTTAAAGCATGAAGGGACACGTGAATCTTTTGCACATCTAGCACATAAATATCTTGCGATGCCGGCTCCAACAGTGCCATGAGAATGCCTGTTCTTAGTTTCAGGTGACATTGTAAACAAGAAGCGGGCAGCATTATCTCCTGTAAATGTAAACAAACTTGTTTGTGTGAGCGATTGGCTGAACGAGAAGTAGGACTGAGTGGACTTGCAGACTCTAAAATTTTACATTGTTTTATTTTTAAATGCAGGTTTTTTGATACATAATTCTACATTTGCAAGTTCAACTTCCATGATAAAGAGATTGCACTACAGTACTTGTATTAGGTGAACTGAAAAATAATATTTTTTTTACAGTGCATATACTTGTAATCAAAAATAAATATAAAGTGAGCACTGTACACATTGTATTCTGTGTTGTAACTGAAATCAATATATTTGAAAATGTAGAAAACGTCCAAATTTTAAAATAAATGGTATTCTATTATTGTTTAACAGTGCGATTAATCACACGATTTAATCGTGATTAATTTTTTTAATCGCTTGACAGTCCTAGTTCAGTTAGATTTCATAAAGCCTTTGTTTACATATTCTGCAAGAATACAACTCACTTCTTTTGCAAGGAATGCCTCCATTTCTGCAGACAAGGTGAGTGAGGTAATATATTTTATTGGACCAACTTCTATTGGTGAGAAAGACAAGCTTTCAAGGTCACCTGAAGAAGAGCTCTGTGTAAGCTTGAAAGCATGTCTCTTTTACCAATAGAAGTTGGTCCAATGAAAGATATTACCTCACCCACCTTCTCTCTCTAGTATCCTGGGACCAACATGGCTACAAAACACTGCATTTCTGCAGTCAGGCAGTGAAGACTGCAGTCAAGGAGATTAAGTCCGTTTGAAAAGCAGAATGAGAGAATTTAATTTACTGAAACCATCTGATGCGATTAAAACAAACCAGTTTTTGTCATCTAGTTAATTTTAACTTGCATGTTGTCAGACACTTAAAGAAGAAAAAAATTACTCTGTTTGTTACAGCACAGTGAAATCACTGGTGTATTTTGTTATTAGCTGGGAATGAACAGTTTTAGTTGGAGCAAGACAAACCTCCAATTCTCAACATTAGCCAGATGTTGCAAGAACTTACTACCATGTGTAATCCCGCTGAGTTCTCAATGGGTCTATGCCTGGTAGTAATCACTAAAACTTGGTTTTAAGGGTTTATTTCAAATGTGAAGACAATTATTTCCAAAGACTGAGAGTTTTCTTTAGTGGTAGTATTGTGTAAGATAAGAGAAAATATTTTAAAGGATTCATTCAAAATGTCATCTTTTCCTCTGAGAATAAATTCTTTTTGACTAGAACAGGAGACAGTTAACTTCTGAAAAACATCAAGACTGATGATTTTGTCTATATAGCATTGACCTGGAAGCTCAGCCATTCAGACTAATAAATCAGGCAATTTATATTTAATCATTAACTAACTCCCGAGTTGAACAGCTGTTCAAAATTAGAAATGGGTCACCCCGGCCAGGATGACATTACAGGCAATCTATAATGCATTAGAATAAAATTATAGTGATTTTTAACTGTCTGGAAATTTATTACACTCCATGTTCCAACTCTTAAACCCTTGTTAGCCAATGTCACTAGTGATTTATGGTTCTTGGGTAGTATGGTAAAATTACTGAAGATTTAAATAGACTATCATTCTATGTTTAGTAAATCTTCAAATTTCAAAGCTATTTTGGAAAATGAGGTGGGTGCACTTTGTTTATGACTTACCAACCAGAGACAACAAGGAAGGAGAATGGATAAATCTAAATGCCCTCTTGTACATTAATGGATTTATTGTCTGGTTGTCTTAAGCTAATGATTTAAGGAAGAATCTAATAGGGTCTACAAAAAGTACTGGATATCTAAAATACTTCAAAATGAAGGTGCTTGATTACAGAAGTAATTGTTAGTGCTTTAAACAAAAACAGTCCTTATTCTCACCATTTGTTGGACATCTCTTATGCATAAGAACACATTTAGAATTAAGCACCATCACACATACCAAGTTGCATTTCATGAGTTCACACCATGAGGCTTAAAATGCTTACACAATTAAGAATTGTGTTTTGGGTAAAGATACTTCAGTTACCTTTGTGGATAATTGGGATGCACATTGTTACTCCTGTGCACAATATTTTAAAATTCTGCCAAAGTCTGCAAATTTTATTTGTCAGATACATATGGAGGCTCTAGCATGGCATTGGGGAGCACAGGCCACTAGCTGCCCAGAGGTGGGAGATAACTATACAGCTCCTGCTTCCCCCACTCCGGGATACGGACTCCGCGATGAGTGCACACAACCCTGACACAGCGCAAGGACTAGGACTGTGCACCAGGTGTGGGCAGGCAGGCTCAGCAAGGCAGTATCCAAGTGTGGAGGGGCTTAGTGTATGGGGATCCAGGTGTGGGTTGAGAGCGTTATGTGTGGGGCAATATGGGTGCAGGCAGCTCAGTGGGGGATCCGGGTGCGGGGGGGGGGGGATCTGGATGCACAAGCGCTTGTTAGGGGGTTCTGGGTGCAATGATAATGGGAGTTTGCAGAGGGGGGCAGGTGAAGGTGGTTGGGGCTAAGCAGAGGGGGTCTGGGAGTGAGGGGGATAGAGCTCAGCAGGGGTGGTTCTGGGTGTGGGGGGCTCAGTGGTGGTTCCAGATGTTGGGGGAGTGGGACTCAGTGAGGTGGGGATCCAGGTAAATCTGGTTGGGGCTTGTCAGGGTTCCCTCCCCACTCTAAACTCTAGAGTAAAGACGTGGGGGCCCGCATGAAGAGCCCCTAAGCTTATTTTTACCAGCTTAGGTTAAAACCCCCAAGGTACAAAATTCCCTGCACCCTGAGAAATGCTTCTTCCACTGCCACCATCAAGTGTTCTAAACAGGAATCCAGGAAAGGGGACCACTTGAAGTCCCTTCCCCCAAAAATATCCTCTCAAGCCCGTACCCCCCTGTCCTGGGAAGCTTGAGAATAATCTCCTAACCAATTGGTTACACAGTGATCTAAAAACCCACCCCCGGGGTTTTTAAAAAAAACATAGAAAACAGTCAGCTTCTTAAAAGAAGGATTTTATTAAAACAAAGAAGGTAAAATCAGCTCTGTAAAATCAGGATGGTAACTATTTTACAGGATAGTCAATTTCCAAACTTAGAGGGATTCCCCACTCTGGACAAACCCTTAAAGTTACAGAAAAAGAAAAAGGAATAACCCCTCCCTTTAACACAGGGAACACACACCGAGCAAAATGAACAGAAATCTACTCGCTATGCTGACTAGACTTACTTTAGAAAAGTGAGGATTTGATGAAAAGATGACTGATTCCTTTTTACTCCAAGATCACTCCATGTCTGACAAAGAGACACACACAAAGCTTTCCCCCTCCCAAGATTTGAAAGTATCTTGTCCCCTTATTGGTCAGATGCCAGCCAGGTCAGGTGTCAGTCTGGCTACCTGCATTTCTTAACCCTTTACTGGTAAGAGGATTTTATCTGCATCAGACCCTCTCCCCTTTCCCTTTATATTTATGACAGGGCTTGGTGGAGTGGGGATCTGGATGTGGGTGGCTTGTGGGTGATCCAGGTGCAGGGGGAGTGGGGCTCATTGGGGGGTCCGAGTGCAGGGGTGAGGCTCGGCAGGAGGGTCTGAATATGAGGTGGTCTGGATCCATGGGGGTTGGGTAGATGGGGGAGCAGCTCTCTGTACAGGAATTCCTTCCCCTGCAGCTGAGGAGCGATAGGCACAGGTAGCGGGGGGCAGGGGACTTTGCAGAGCTTCCTGCAGCCAGGGGAGAAATCTGGGGGGGTCAGTCTGATGTGGCCCTGGATGCTGTGCAAGGAAAGAGGAAGTCTCATCCTCTCCAGACCAGACGGAACTAGCAGCTGAGACTGGCGCAACGTAGGAGCCACCAGCCAGGTCTTCCCCAGTCCCGTCCACCGCCCCACAGTGATTTTCCTCTGTGCCAGCTGCCCTGGGCACCCAAAACATACTGCTGGGGAGGGTCAGATGACTGCTCTTATGACTTCCCTTTGCTTCCCCATCAGAGAGTCATTTTTCTGCAGGGAAGTAAAAAAATATACGGGGAATATAATTTCTGCGCCTGTACAGTGGCGCAGAATTCCCCCAGGAGTAGGACATATGTTAAAGCAGAGGTTTTGAAATTTGTCTTTTTGGGAGTCTTGTTTATACACAGTGAAATTATGAATTTGAACTATATATGTTACTTTTTTGCTGTGTGACTGTCACTGTCACTTGTGTTGATCACACCATGAAAGGGACTGAAAAACTAGAAAATGCCATGTATTGTATATTTTTCTAGTTTTCTTCAGTCAACAAAATTAAATTTTATGTTGGAGGTGGTGGGGAGAGTCCCTATCAAGTTGTCCTGCAATGTGCTTCCCTGCACTTATGCTGGCACTGCTGCATGGGGTTTGTTTGCTCATTGTGGGATAATCTTTTGAGATCTCCTGGATATCTGCTGCCTTTCATGCCGGTAAACGTGTTTCAAAATAACATATAGCCACCTCACTAGTGCCACTGATATTCCTGAGAGAGACAGAAATATTCCTATGAGTGTATTTGTACAGCTATTTCAGATCTGCAAAAATAGTAAATAAATAAATGTATAGCAGTGTCTAATATTTTATAGGATCTATCTTTGTCATTCAGTATTCTGCCACAAGGAAATACATGCATTTCCTCCATCTCTGATATGTTGAAAATATACATTCATTTTCCAGATTGATAGCCTTAGTCATAATATACAAAAGTAGTAACTGAACATCTTTCAAAATTTAGGCCAAATCTATGCTTTCAGTAACCTTTGAGACCCGATACTGCTGCCAGTTCCCTTCATGGGAATTCCACACACAGAATAGTTTCAGGGACAACATGCCAAACACTTTAAAATTCATTTTAATAATGTGTTATACATTTTGATTGGAAAGCAGATAGAGTCAATTTTTAAAACCTATTTTTAAAAATATTTATTTTGATATATTCAAAGTGCCTATTCCAGTGGCTCTAGATGCTTTAACAGTTTTTTAAATATACAATTAACTGTTTGCATAAGACACCTAGGGTAAAATAATAATTGCCTGTACTACTTCTAATAATAACCCCCAACACTAACCACACAGGATCAAAGTAAAATCAGTAAAATCTCCATGACTCAAGTTGAGTGAGTCAAGCAAGACAAAATAAGAATGAAACTTCTTCAACCAAAACTTGAACCAAAAATTGTTACATTTTTCTTGAGGGTTAAACAGTTTGGTTGCCTTTTTTTCCCTTATCATTCATCACTTCTGGCCAAAAGCAATGAAATACCACATGAAACATTATTATCAGATTATACGTGGCCCAACCAGAAGCAAAAATTACTAGGAATGTGGTGAAAGAGAAAGAAAGAGAAAACAGGGAAGCAAGCATATTTTTGCAATAATTCCATCCTAATGTTTGTGACCCAGAAGTTGCCAATAGCCACAAAAAAGTATGACACACACAAGGTGGGTGAGGTAATATCTTTTATTAGACCAACTTCTGCTGGTGGAGGGGACAAGTCTTTGAGCTTCACAGAGCTCTTCCTTAGGTCTGGAGAAAGTAACCAGGGTGTCATAGCTAAATACAAGGTAGGACAGATTGTTAAGCATAAAGGGTTCACATGTTCTTAGAGACCACTTAAAAATGAAGTGGGTACTTAACATCTCTGCAATCGCAGGATGACGGAGGGTTAATAGGCAGTGGAGTGTGTTACAAATTGTTGTAATAAAACCGGTGACTGTTAAGTCCATGATTTTTAGTGTCCAGCAGAGTTATGAATATAAGTTTCCAGGCACACCTTTTGAAGGTGTTGTGCAGGTTTCCTTTGAGGACAATGACTGAGAGGTCATATATGGAGTGAACTCTCTGAAAAGTGATCACCCACAGGTAATAGTGTCTTTTATCATTTGTGTGAGTTCAATGTTAACAACCTCCCTCAGAACACCATTCTTGTCACCATGAATGTCCCCTTCCTATACACCAACATCCCTTACCATGACATTAAATGTCTACAAGATAATGGATAACACGCCAATATCCATCCCAAACAGATTGCCAAACTCATCCATTTCATCCTCACCTACAGCAACTCTACATTTAGCAACACTTCACTCAAAACATGGGAACAGCAAAGAGTACCAGAATAGTTCTCCAATATTCCAGCCTCTTCACGGGCCACCTCAAGGAAGAATTTTTTTTAAATGTAATATTAAATATATGATATACCTGAGATACATTGGTGATATTTTCATCCTCTGGACAGATGACCTAAATTCCCTCATAGATTTCCACGACAACATCAACAACCACCACCCATCCATCAAATTCTCTCTAGAGCATTCCTTGACTGTCATCTTCCTGGACACCACAATCCATTTCAAAAATAGAACCCAACAGGCAGCTATATACAAGAAACGCATGGATCACTAAGCTTATCTCTACAGTAGCCATCCCATCAAGAAATCTGTTATCTACAACCGGGATCACAGGTGTCACAGAATATGCTCCAAAGAAAATTTCCAGGATACACATGTTAACACTCTTAAAACTGCCTTCATCAGACAAGGACACTCCACCCCAAAAGTAGATTGCATCATGGAGTGGGCCACCCAAATACCTCTAGAGAAACTGTTTCAACACAGTTTTAAAAAAACCCAACAAACCACTGTCCACACACCCCAAGTTGTCATCTGTCACTCAAAGCATATGGGATTTCACCCATCAAATACAATCCAGACTCGATGGGAACCACATACTGAAAAAGATCTTTTCCAAGCCTCCTCTTCTAGCCTTCAAACACAACCCACCAACCTTGCCAAACTCAATATCAGAAGCAAGCTCCCCTCAGACCAGGATACAGTCCCAAAACAGCACCAGACCCTTTCAGAACAACAGATGCAAAACCTGCAGCCATATCTGAACTGCTATATCTCCCACAACACACCTTTCAAGATCCACGGGTCCTACACATGCCTATCACAGCATGTGATGCACCTCATCTAGTGCATCAAATGCCCCAACAACAACTATGTGGGTGAAACCAGACAATCCCTATACACTCGAATTAATTCTCACAAAAAATGATAAAAGACAAAAACGTCCTATGGCCTGTGAGTGAACACTGTTCACAAAATGATCATTCCATATCTGACTTCTCAGGCCTTTTCCTGAAAGGAAACCTGTACAACACCTTCAAAAGATGTGCCTGAGAACTTAAATTCATAACTTTGCTAGACGCTAAACATCATGGACGTAACAGAGACCCTGGTTTTATGGGTCATTACAACAATTTGTAACACACTTTGCTGCCTATAAATCCTCTTTCATCCTATGACTGGAGAGATAAGTGCCCACTTCATTTATAAGTGGTCTCTTAGAACATGTGAACCATTTATGCTTAACAATCTGCCCCACCTTGTACTTAGCTGTGATATTCTGGTTACCTTCTCCAGACCTGAGGAAGAGCTCTGTGAAGCTCAAAAGCTTGTCCCCTCCACCAAGAGAAATTGGTCTAATAAAAGATATTACTTCACCCACCTTGTCTCTTTAATATCCTAGGATCAACATGGCTACAACAAAATTGAAAACAAAAAATATGGATCGTTATTTGAACCAAACCTCTAGATCTTTGAAGTTCATTCATCACTGATGTTGTGCATTTCCTTACACCAAATTATTGTGCTTCTATACATTTTTAAGTTATTTTGAGGTTAACTCTTCTGCCAACACTGAGTTTAAAGAGGTAGTTAATAATATATCTGTCCATGAAATGTTATAATTTTGTATTTTAGGCTGAAAAAATTCGTTGGAGCCAGTCTATTAAACATTTTGAAGATCAAGAAAAGACACTGTGTGGTGATGTCCTGTTAACAGCGGCTTTTGTGTCCTATGTTGGACCTTTTACAAAACAATATCGTCAGGAACTGGTGGAACATATGTGGATTCCTTTCCTTAAATCACAAAAGGTAAAACTTATTGTACAAAATGGTGGCCCATAATGGAAGATCAGGTCCATTAGCTTCTCTGTAGTTCAGAATGTAAAAGTACAGTTCTGCTCTTAAAAGTTGACTATAAAATGTCTTTGTGGAGCTCAGTGTTGGTCTTTCAATGACTTTGTATCAGTTTTTCTCAGAGTAGAAGTAAAATAATTGTTTTCTCTAACTGTAAGGCTTGCAAACTCTACTTGGGGTCTGAATGCCAAGTGAGTTTCTTTCCCTTTTACACATCTTCATTCTGTAGGCCAAATTATGTCCTCCCCTACTCCAGTGCAATAGCGGTCGTTACCGATGGAGATGTGTAAAGATAAAATTCCATTTAACTTTCAGGTTCCAGGAGAATTTTGAAATGGCTTTCATTATATTGATTATTGCAACATCCTCCTCTCTGACCTCCTGAACACACCCATCTATTCAAAATAAAGCCACTAAAATCATTTATCTTGCCTGTTGATTTTATCATGTAACGCTATAACACGACAACAAGTAACTTCTTTGAATCCTTCTATTGGCTTTCCATCCAGTATATCAAATTTAAGCTTCTTATCACCAATTTCAAAACTCTGTCACTCTGCCCTTCCCTGCTTATACTCCCTTGTGAAGTTTTGTGTTGCCCCCTCCAACTCCTCTGCTCTGTGAGTGAATGCTCCCAACCTCTGTATATTTCTTAATCTATTCTTATAGTCGTCATCACTGTAACATTTTAGCACCTCCCAATTATTACTGTATTTTATCCTCAAAACACCCGTGGGAAGAAAGGAAGTATCATCCCTATTTTCAAATGGGGAGCTGACCCAAAAGGGTAGGTTAACTAATGTGCCCAAGGCCACACCAGAAGTATGTGGCTAAGCTGTGAATTTAATCTAGGTCTCCTGAGTCCACCAAGTCCAGTGCTGTATCAACTGGACCATCCTTCTTCCCTCATCCACCTGTTTGTCAGATTCTCACACAATCATCTCTGTGACCAATATGACCTTCCTGATCTTTTCTGAAGGACCCTGTGACAGTGTACCCCATAAGGCTTTATGGGGAGAAGCTTATAAATGTATACATGATGTAACTGGAATATGTTTTATGCTACATGTGCCATGTAACATATCTCTGTGAAAGTTATGACCTACTGAATCTATTCCTCCTGTTTGTATGCATGTATCATTGTTGTAGTTGGAGTTATGAATATTGGTTTTATATTTGCTGGTTTTGTACATAGCCTTTGTAAGAGCCTGGGATCACGTCTTGAGAAAGGTATGTGCATGTAAAGAGACCAATCAAGAAACCCTTACGCAGACAATAGGCGGTGCAGAATCCAATCCACATCTGGGCCTGGCCAGGAATGCAACTGGCTGGACTGGTTAGGGTGCATGGACATGTGACTTGCCCTTGTGATCCCAAAACTCCAGGGTAAGATGATGCTACACAGGGAGTGGGGGAAAGGCTATAAAAACCCTTGGAAGACCCCTCCATGTTGTCTTCAGCTGGCTAAAGAGAGAGGCTCTCCACCCCCCAAAGACATACCTGAAAAAGACTGGACAAAGGACAAAGACAATAGGGGGTGTGAGCGATTGCTGGACCCAGGCTATGAGTTCAACAGCCTGTAACAGGAAGAATCTGGAGCTGGTGAGGTTTTAATATCTGTGTTAAGTTTGATTAGACATAGACGTGCGTGTTTTATTTTATTTTACTTAGGGCTGGTCCACACTGGGGGGGCGGGGATCGATCTAAGATACGCAACTTCAGCTACATGAATAACGTAGCTGAAGTTGAATATCTTAGATCGATTTTTAAAAGTACTTACCCCGGTCCACACGGCAGCAGGCAGGCTCCCCCGTCGACAGCGCTTCCTCTGCTCGTGGAGCTGGAATTCCGGTGTCGAAGGGGAGCGGTTCTGGGATCGATTTATTGCGTCTAGATGAGACGCGATAAATCGATCCCAGAACATCGATCGCTACCCGCCGAATCAGGCGGGTAGTGTAGACTAGCCCTTAGTAATTCACTTTGTTCTGTCTGTAACTACTTGGAATCACTTAAATCCTACTTTCTGTACTTATTAAAATCACTTTTTACTTATTAAGTTACCTGGAGTACGAGTTGGTACCTGGTGAGGGCAAACAGCTGTGCACATCTTTCTGTCTTTGAAATAGAAGGCGAACTATTTATGAGTTTACCCTGTATGAGCTTTATACAGGGTAAAACGGATTTATTAAGGGTTTGAACCTCATTGGGAGTTGGGCACCTGGGTGTCAAAGGCAAGCGTACTTCCTGAGCTGCTTCCAGGAGCCTTACAGTTGTTAGGGGACGTGGTTCGGACCTGGGTCTGTGTTTGCAGCAGATCAGTGGATCTGGCTCAAAACAGACAGGATTCCGGAGTCCCAAGCTGGAAAGGGCAGGGAAGCAGGGGCAGAAGTAGCCTTGGCACACCAGGTGGCAGCACCAAGGTGGTTTCTGTGATCCCAACCCGTCACAGACCCATTTCTCCCTTGCAGCCTCTAGGTGACTTGTATGTAAATTACCTATTGTTATTCCTTGCCCCCTGACTCTCTGTACTTCTTTGTCTTTAGACTGTGCTCCATTGTGATCACTACCTTCAATTAATAATAATAATAATTTCTCTAATACACTCTCTAAATACTGGGTATTGCTAGTCAAATCAGCTCTTCTATTGAGTGGCAATTGCCAAGATTGCTTGTTTCAGTTTTGACATGTTCCCCATGGAGAGACAGAAATATGGTTAATGAATTGTTTTAAAAACACCAGGTGCTAACTAAAAGCTCTTCATTATGAAAGTGATGCAGTCTTACTTTTGTACAGGTTTGGGACACTAGATAAAGTTACATATTAAAATAATACCTTGCTTTGTAAGAACAAACCACCATCACCACCACAAAGCTATGTCTGCTTCCAAACAAATGTATTTCAGTCCTTAAAACTGACTATACTATTTGTCATGTTTTATAGTTCGTGAAATTGATGGTTATGTGATTAGAATCAGGGTTTAGGCAATGTTAAAGAAATACATCCTTTGCCATAGTTCAATAATAGTCTTACCCAACAACAAAATTGTTGCCACAGTAACTAAACTGGAGATTATCTATTTTATCTAATCTAATCTAAATTGGGGAATAAGAATAACCTAGGGAATTATAGTCGGTTTAACTTTGGTACCCAGAAAGATAATGGAGCAAATAACCAAGCAATCAATTTGTAAGCACCTAGAAGATAATAAAGTGATAAGTAACAGTCAACATGTATTTATCAAGAACAAATCATGTCAAACCCACCTAATATCCTTCTTTGACAGGGTAACAAACCTTGTGGATAGGGGGAAGCAGCAGATGTGATATATCTCGACTTTAGTAAAGCTTTTGATACTGTCTCACATGACCTTCTTATAAACAAACTAGGGAAATATAGCCTAGACAAACCTACTATAAGGTGGATGCACAAGAGGTTGGAAAACTGTACTCAGAGAGTAGTTATCAATGGTTCACAGTCAAGTTGGAAGGGCATATCAAGTGGGGTATTGCAGGGATCTGTCCTGAGTCTGGTTCTATTCAGTGTCTTCAACAATGATTTGGATAATAGCATAGAGAGTATACTTATAAAGTTTATGGATGATACTAAGCTGCGCGGGGTTGCAAGCTCTTTGGAGGGCAGCATTAGAATTCAAAATAATCTTGACAAACTGGAGAAATGGTTTGAAATAAATAGGTTGAAATTCAATAAGGAGAAATGCAAGGTATTACACTCGGGAAGGAATAATCAATTGCACAAATACAAAATGGGAAATAACTGCCTGGGAAGGAGTACTGCAGTAAAGGATTTGGGGGCTACCAGAGCCAGCCCACAACATTTTGGCACTTGAGGCGGGGAGCTCAAATGATGCCCTCACTTGGGCCAAAACTTTGAATGGTCTCAATTCTGCCTTCTTCCTGTTCTACTCCTCTCATGGTACTGCTCTGCTACCTACCCCAGTAAAGGAGAACTAACAACTTAAAATGCCTTGTTCAAAAATTTTAAGTAACACTTAACTTTCAAACGCCTGAACAGCAAATGTAACTTTTCTTGTCTGCATAGTAAACACTGGCATTTTTATCTGTTTGAATAATCAAAGTGGCATTTCCGTGCCTTCTTGGTTGCAAAGATTTGAACTGCTTCCTGAAGGTCCACAGTCTGGACCATGCTCTATTGAGATTGTTGCAAGGCCGACCAGCCTCTCCTGTGTCATTGTGGAGCATAGATGTGTTATTAACTTCAGCTTAGAGAAGCTGCGTTCTCCACTGGCAACTGTTACAGGAAGTGTTAGAAGTATGTGCAGAGCAACAAAAGCATTTGGAAAGAGGGTGGTCATCTTATTTGTGCACATATATTCCAGAACAGCCTTTGGAGTTGATCCTGCTGAAATGTATCTTGAAAGGGCTTTCAGTTCATCACTGTCACAGGGTCTGCGCCAGTTTCCCTCTCTCGTCCCGGTGCCCTGTGTTTGGCTGGTGCAATTAAGAGTCCCAACACCTGTTGTCCTGGTTCACCCAAGTGTCTTTATTTATAGTGCATGTGCAGTTCCCAGTTCCCCCAACAGTTAGTGCCCCGCAGACCCTCCCCAGGGTCTGCTAGCCCTTTGAGGTTTCCCTCTGCTATAAGGAGACAGTTAAACCACCTTCCTGTCTCCTTCCAGGCTAGCCCCTTCTCTGGGGTTTGCCCTGGGCTTTATAGCCCTCCTGACTCCACCCAGCTGGCTGCACTTAGCTCAGCCTGTTCCTCTGAGCTTGCCCTCATTAGGGTTTGCAGCTGGGCCGCCTGCTGGATACCTGCAGCCCTACCCCTGGCCAGGGGGCAGGCCGCAGCCAGCAGTTTGGCAGGGCTTTAAAGGGGGATTTTACCCCTGCCCTGCCACAATCACCTAAATCACTCGCATCAATATCGTGCATTTCATCACTATCTCTAGTGCCCTGCATTGCTGGTGTAGGTCTTCTTCAGGTATAGTGAGGAGTTTTGCAATATCATACAACATCCCAAATATACTGCTGTGTTCCTTGAGCTGCATGAAACATTCTTCAACTGACTGTATTGCACAATCCAGCACCTGGTTAAAGAATTCAGATTTGTGTATGGGACAAAAAAAGCTCGAGGGTTTAACTCTCGGATCCGTGTCTGCACTCCTGCGTTCTTTCCTCTCATGTTGGTACCATTATCGAAGCCCTGACCTCCCATGTCAGCTATCACAATTTCCGTATCTTCCAGCTTTTTAAGAAGCACATTTGTCATACCAGCTCCTGTAGTATCATCAATGTCAATAACTTCTAGAAAATGCTGTCTGACAGTCACCATTGCAGGGACATTTTCACTTGGTGTTGTTACAAAACGCACCATTAAAGTCATTTGTTCTGTATGGCTGATGTCAGGTGTGCAGTCCAGAATAACAGAGTCATATCTTGCTGACTTCAGATCTGCCACAATCTTCTTTTGTTGCCAGTAACTGTATGATCTCATTTTGAATTGTTTTTCCAAGGTAGTGGTGTGTGTACATTTCTTGGGTGGTGACTCTTCTTAGATGCTCCTGGAGTACAGCATCAAACTCAGCCATCAGCTCCACAATTTTAAGGAAGTTTCCATTGTTTGGCACATACAGCTGATCTGAAGTGCCACGCAGTGCTGGGTTTTGGGTAGCAGGCATCCTCACAATGGCAATGAGCCTTTTCAGAACATTTTGCCAGTAAAGAGACTCTGATGCAATCTTCTCTAGATGCTGATCATCTATGGTGGCCTTTAACCTTAGTCTCATCTCAAGCTCTTTCCACCTATGGAATGCTCTCTGGTGATTTGCTGCCTTCTCATGGCATGACAGATTTCTAGCCAGATTTTTCCAGTCTTTTGTTCCTGTAGAACCCAATGTGGCTGGAACATTAGACTGGAAGAGTTTGCAACAAAAACAGTATGCAGCATTCTGAGTTTTTGAGTACATAAGCCATGGCCTCTCCACTTTGTCACCATTGGGGATTTCATGTCAGTAATGTGTTGGATGGAAACTTCTGTTTTCATTGTCTTTGGGGAACATGACGTTTTTCACTTGCTGTGGCCCATGCAGTACAAGGAATTCCCTCAGGCTACTGCTCAAGTGGGTCCACAGTCCTGGATCATCTAGACTTAAGGAACTAAACGCAGCAGCAACTGTTTCTTGCACCTCCACCACACTCTTCTCTGATCTACACTTTTCTTCAAGAATGTGCATGGTTACATCCATTTGAGATGGAGATATGGATGCTGCAGTAGCTGCCAGGTCACCTGCACTCTAACTGGAAGATCAGGCATCTCCTCACCACTCACATCCTCACTGGGACCGGAGGGCTCACCGTGAACATTTGTGTCTATATATCTCAGGAGAGCTCCTTCCTGCTTAGATAGAAAAGCTTTCTTTGCTTTCTTTCTTTTTCTGAATGCTGCCCCAGAGGGGCGTTTTCTTCTTTCACTCATGACTGCTGTTCTGTGCCAGCTATAGTGGCTCTCAACACTCAGTTGAAGGGGACAAATAAGCAGGCTGGTAGCAGGGCCCAAGTGAGGGAAGTTATCAGCGTCTTAAGGGCCTAACTGGCTCCTACTACTTCAGTTGACTGCCTGTTCTCTTCAAGTGGGTTCAGGGAAGCAGCAGGAAACAGGAAGCTCCCTGAGAAGCTGGTGTTAATCAGTCCAGGCTCCTGGGGGTGCTAGAGAGGTACTTAAGAGGCTCCTCCTCCTCTCTCTCCCTGCAGCTCCTGCTGCTTTCTGTTATTCCCTCTCACCTTTTCTCCTGCCTGCCTGTTATGTCTCTTGTGCCCTCCTTCCTCCAGCACAGCACTCCACCATCTCTGTGCATCTAGAGCAGAGAGAATACATATGCACCAGCAGCAGACACAATTTTCTACACTCTGGGTCCTAGTGGCGGCACCCCCCCCCCACCCATACACACACAGTCTGGCACCTGAGGCAGCCACCTCAGTTCACCTCATGGTAAGGCCAGCCCTGGGGGTTACAGTGGATCATAAACTGAATCTCAGTCAACAGTGTAATACTGTTGGGGAAAAAAAGTGAACATCATTCTGGGATGTATTAGCCAGGAGTGTTGTAAGCAAGACACAAGAAGTAATTCTTCAACTCTACTCAGAACTGATAAGGCCCCAACTGGGGTACTGTGTCCAGTTCTGCGGAAGATGTATACAGATTGGAGAAAGTCCAGAGGAGAGCAACAACAATGATTAAAGGTCGAGAAAACATGACCTATGAAGGAAAGATTGAAAAAAAAAAAAGGGTTTGTTTAGTCTGGTGAGGAGAAGACTGAAAAGGGACATAACAGTCTTCAAGTATGTGAAAGGTTGTTATATAAAGGCAGGTGATAAATTGTTTTCCTTAGCCACTGAGGACAGGACAAGAAGTAATGGGTTTATATTGCAGCCAGGGAGATTTAGATTAGACATTAGGAAAAACTCCCTAACTGTAAGGGTAGTTAAGCACTGGAACTAATTACTTAGGGAAGTTGTGGAATCTCCATCATTGGAGGTTAAGAACAGTATAAATAAGCATCTGGCAGGGATGGCTTAGACAACATTTAGTCTTGCCTCAGTGCAGGGAACTGGACTAGATGAACTCTCAAGATCGCTTCCAATCCTACATTTCTATGATTTTTGTGATATGGTACATTCCTTTTAGTGCCACAGATTTTTGGAAATCTGGTTCACCATAAAAAATCATTTCCTGTAAACATTAATTCAGTACTTAAACTCATGTGTGTTTATGTGTTGGGTGGAGAGGAATAATTTGTCCCTCTCCCCCAAAAAAGTATTAAGTTTTGGAATTCAGTTCCAGTGCTATTTGCCAGAAATAAACGCCCGGGGTGAAATCCTGACACTGTTGGAATCAACGGGAGATTTGCCATTGACTTCCATGAGGCCAATATTTCATTCTTCGAGAAGAAGGTTCCAGAATCCCATTATCAAAATCCATACTGCATATTGCCTATTTGGAGATTTCCTTAAAACACCTGCTTTTTTTTAATTCTTCCTCTCTTGCGTGTGCATCCCCATCCCCCTACCTTCATGTTTTATGATTTAAGATTTTCATTTCTTTTAAAGCACACAAAAGCATGATAACACTTAGAGTAAGTATGACTATCTGATGGCTATTTGGCTTGTGTGAAATGAGTTTGAGGTGGCAATCCAGTTCCCAGTCACTTGGCTCTAATTGGTGAGCTTATTGGCTGTCTTTGCAGAGAAGCAATAGTAATGGAGATTGCCCTATCCTGTGACTTATGCAGGTGACCTCTTTATCACATAGCTAAAGCACATTAGCAAAGTGTTGCAAGAATCCTGTTATGCTGCTACCCATATTGTGTACCTTTTCTGTACATAATGAGCTTTATTCTCCAGAATTACCAATTCAACGCCATTCATGAGCACTGAATTTGTCCTCCTCTTTAAGTGTTAAAAGCTATATACACTGCAAACTATATACACATATATTGTTTACTTGATTTAATAAATCCTAAAGAAAATATGTATGAAGTTTCTTAAATGAAAAGAAAACATCATTTTAAAAAGTACCATGGTAAATTATAGGATTATCTCCTATGCATTATATTTCCTGTTTCTTTTGGCATCTGATAGTGCACGGGAGTCTTACTTTCTTTTTATATAATAAATCTCTAATTACATTGGCTCCTATTATTTTGTACATCACACTGAGTCTTGTCTTGCTACTTTACAACCTTGCTGGATTGTTATATTTCACTCTGATTCAAAGGTTCCTATTCCAATAACTGAAGGCCTGGACCTGATTGCCATGTTGACTGATGATGCCACGATTGCAGCATGGAATAACGAAGGACTGCCCGGTGATAGAATGTCAACAGAAAATGCCACTATTCTAACAAACTGTGAGCGCTGGCCTCTGATGATAGATCCCCAGCAACAGGGAATTAAATGGATAAAGAATAAATATGGAACTGACCTTAAAGTCATACGTCTAGGACAGAAAGGGTATGTGTGCGCACTGAAGAATTAGCTCTCGTGTTTACTGCTATAAATTTCCCCTAATTTTTACAAGGACTTGGTGTTTGTTGTAATGTATTTACTTGTAGATTTGAAATATTATAATACTGCTACTTATTTATCCATGGTAGCATTTCCCATTTTATAAGCTCTGCTTGAAAAAGACACTTTCTGCTGTACTGTTTTCAAGTGCTAAAGAGGGAATAAAGTTAATGTCAGAGGTGCATTGCACGTGAGGGCAAATTGGTTTTCCCATAAATAGGGTGCTAAAAGAAAAGGCTTTGTTTAGTTTCCTGATTATTGGACATTTATATAGTACAATTTAATATATAGGATAATGGCATATATGTACCTAATGCAGAGTGAGAGACTCAGTCTAGTCTACACAGAAAATTGCATTCAGTAACAGCTTATCTAAGACGTTTTGAATTCTGGTAGCTAAGTTTGAATGGAATTAACTTTAGGTTCTGTGGAATGGGTCTGTTTTTATCTCCTGTCATGCTGACTTTGATTTATTGAGGGGATTGTGGTCAGTTTTGAACTGAATGTTGTTTTATCTGCTGCAGTAAAATATCTTTGAAAACTACCACATCTCTTTAATAACTTTCAAAATCTTTTAAAGACTATCGTACTCGAAAAGGGTAGGTTAGTTTATTTTATTGAAATCCAGGTACAACAGATAGTTACATAGCACAGTACAGTAAATGGTCTCAATAATGCCTCATTTTTAAAAGCTTTGAACAATTTAGGTCCTGTCTGCCTCCCTGAACTCATTTTTAATACTTTTTCCCACTCAACCCTTTCTCCTTTTGCTTTCCCAAGCCATACAAATAATTGTCCCCTTTGTGACCTCTTGTCCACGTCTTCCCTGCAGCCTCTTAATGCCTGAAATGATATAGTTTGGCCCATATTATTATTATTTATTTGAATTACTGCTATTTATTTGTCTTGGGGTAATGCCTTGGAGCCCCAGTCGTGAACCAAAAACCCGTTGTAATAGGCACTGTACAAACACAGAACAAATCACTTGAGAGAAAACATCACCTGCAAGTGAATTTCATTTCATTGTGAAAGTTCAATGTAAATGTTCACATCAATAGTTCTTCAGGGTAGGACCTTGTCCTTGTACAAAGCCTAACTCATGTTTGTTACTACATAAACAGTAATAAAGAGCAAAGACTTTTGCCTCAAATGCATAGAATTATTAACCACTGGAAAAGATATTTTTGAGTGCAATACAGCAGGTTTTGATAAAGCTCATATACAAATATTTCTTGTTTGTATAATCTAAAGCAGAAATATATTGCTCAATAACTAGCACATCATCCTAATAGGTAGGGTTTGGTTTTTGTGTTAAGGTTTTTGAAGACCATTGAAAGAGCGTTGGCCTGTGGAGACACCATCCTAATTGAAAACTTGAATGAAACGGTAGACCCAGTACTTGATCCTTTACTTGGAAGAAACACAATTAAAAAGGGGAAGTAAGTATTTTTGAGCAATCAGGATTTTTGCCTGGGAGTTGCTGCCAAGGGCAATATATATTTTTCTTTTTCTTGACTTCTCATCATAACTTGCTATGCAGCATTTTTGTTTTGTTCTTTTAAGAAAGGTGATGACTTAAAACTGGTGATGAGTAAATATCAAATAATTGGGCATCTGGATGTGGTTAGATAAGCACCCAAAAGTTCATATTCATATCAGAATGTAAAACCACCAATGCCATCTAGGGTGACCAGACAGCAAGTGTGAAAAATCGGGACAAGTGGTGAAGGGTAATAGGAGCCTATGTAAGAAAAATACCCAAAAATCGGGACTGTCCCTTTAAAATCGGGACATCTGGCCATCCCAATCTTCAAAACCTGTCTGGAAGTATTACGACCAGACTTTCTTGTGGGATTTCTCATGCTTTGTTTCTAGCCTTAGCTAGAAACTGGAAGTGCAGAGACATGCAAAATTAGGAAAAGATAAACAAATTTCTTTGAACCTCAGCAAAAATTTGCTTTATTTTTAGAACAGTACTTTCTATTTTAAATGCCTCCTATGTTTATTAAATTCTTTATAGTTAAATATACCACACTTAAAGTAAATTTATTCATGATCACTCGCAAATTATAAGGATTTAATAAACCAGAATAGATCTTATAACAATTTTATTTATGACAAAATGTTGCAGCCTGATTTAAAACCCATTGAAGTCAATGAGTCTTTCTACTGACTTCAATGGGCCTTGACTCAGGAACTAATTGATAGCCCCTTCCTGGCAGTGGAAATTAATACACACTTGTACCTCTAGATATGGCCCTTCCATGGTCACAGATGAGGCACATTGATGGGACTATGCTGTACCTATTCTATGGCTGAATGGAAAAGTTCAGTCTCCAGTGCTCTCCAGCACTTTTCATAAGAATTTCAATTAGTATTTTATGAGTATTATGTTTTAAAAATAAATTTATAGCACATCAGCAGCTGCTGCAATTACATTGAAGAGAAATTTTGGCTACATCAGTGTAAACCTGGAGTGAATCTTTTCAGTTGATTGATCTTTTCAGCTGAAATATGGCAATGTGATCTCTGGTCAAATATGAATTTTTGTTTTTACAAGCTGTGAAAAATCTCTTCAAAGGGTTTGAATTCTGTGAGAGTGAAACAAGTAGCAAGAGTTTGTTTCCCCAATACTCGGCTCAATGTGCCATGGGCTCTTTGACGCCTTCCTGGATAGCCAGCAGAGTCAGGCAGAAGGGACCATAGTTTCATATGTCCCTCAAGCAGATGAGGCCAAGTGAAATATGCTTGTTTTATTAGTGATTTTATTACTCTCACAACAGGAAATTAGTGAGAGGCAAAATACTGCTACTTGTGTTTGCGCAAAAAAAAAAAGACCAATTTATTGGCAGATTTTCTCCATAATTTTCTCCATATTTGTCAAAGTTGCACATAAAAGCTATGGAGTGTACACGTGTTCAGCTTCTTGAACACATCAGTTGTTCAGGCCTAACACCATTTTATGCAAGACACAGCATCGCCCTGCACCTTACCCCCTGGAAATGTTTCATTTTCATTACATTTTAGGAAGTAACTAAAGAGTCTCAAACAACTGCTCTACTCTTCCCCCACTATCTCTACCCACTGCATTCTTGGTTAGATGATGATCATTAGTTACTATTTTTCAGTCTACAAAGGTTTGCTAGGTACCTCACGATACAAATAAGATAACACAAGGACTGATTCTACTTGCACATACACCTATGTGTAAATCTCAAGTAATTCTGTTAAGTCCTTGTTACGCTGATATAAAACTGGTGTGATCAGAATCCAGTCCCATGCTCCTAAAAGTCTTACTATCTAATTTCAGACATGATGTAACAAAGAGAGTTATAAAATAGTAGGGAGGAGTTGAGGTGGAAAGGGCAAGGGTCACAGCAATATAATTATACAGTCACTCAGCAAAGGCTTGCGCATAGCGTGATGGAGCAATATATATAAACACTAGTCAATTTAATATTTAGTAATCAGTGTGTTTAAGTGTTCTTTGCAGGAATGAATAAAAGGTCAGCCCAGTTAACATTTCAAAGACATTACACACAATGAATCATGGAAGATGTGCCATGTTTACCTCCTGCGGCAGTGGAACTATGCAGACCTCCCCTAGCAAACAAGCAAAGTTTTCAGCATTCTGTTTTTCAGTAGTTTTGTCAGACATGTTTTTTTCCTCCTAATAAAGAAAGACTAGGAAGATGTTTATGATAGATATGGTGCAGTCCAGCAGTTGAAGTTCATTAATAATTGGAATGTTGTAGAGTATGAAGTAATGAATACTAATTACTCCTTTCATGTCTGACAGCACCCTGCAGACCGATACATCAGCCTAGACTTTAATTTGGTTCTAGTAATGGTTTCATCAATAGTACATTAATTCTGTGTTTGAAAAGATATACAGTTGAACCTGACCCACACAGTAGATACCACTGTCATAAAATGGCCACATACTGACAACAGCTGGATAATTAGAAATAATTAAATCCACTGAGCTTCAGACAATCCTAATTTTAAGTAAAATATGTCTTATGATATCAATCGACAAAAAGCATAGCTGGGAAGATATATCAACTTGTAGTCCTTCCAAAGCAAATTTATTAGCTTACATATTAAAAAACTTGCTGATTTGTGAAGCAACTTCATAAAATTATATCCCCCCATAGTTAACTGAGGTTTTTCTTCAGCTTAAATCTTGTACAGTCACTCTATAATGAACATACCATAATACCAATTTATGGTGATGTTTCTGAATGAAGTATCAGAGGGGTAGCCGTGTTAGTCTGGATCTGTAGAAGCGACAAAGGGTCCTGTGGCACCTTATAGACTAACAGAGGTATTGAAGCATAAGCTTTCGTGGGTGAATACCCACTTCTTCGGATGCAAGCAGATTTCCACTGCTTGCATCCGAAGAAGTGGGTATTCACCCACGAAAGCTTATGCTTCAATACCTCTGTTAGTCTATAAGGTGCCACAGGACCCTTTGTTGCTTTCTGAATGAAGACTCCTGTCAAAATTCTCAGTTTTAGAGAACCTCATATATATAATCTTCTCATACAACATGAGTGACTGCAGTGGGGGCTGTGGGTACTTGGCATCTTTGAAAACCAGGCTTACTATCTTTAGGCACCTACGCTTTAAAATGTTGGCCGTGCAAATGTATTTGCTGCCTAATAAAAACCTTAACAGGGAGTATGTAGTGGATTGTGATCTCCTTTTCACAATTAAGGATTGGGGCACTATGAAGTACAAATTGTACTTTGCGATGTTTTCAGGTTTGATTGTGCATATAGTTGCAGCATGAGTCTGATAACATTGTGTCCATGCATGTGAGACATGACTGTTATGCATTCTTTAGGAAACAGCACGACAATTAACTCAGTTTCTATTCAGGAATAGCTTTCATTTCTTTTCACGTCTTGCCAGCTGTGCAACTTTCAGGCAGAATTTTTTTCCACAAAACTAGTTTGACCAACTTGTACAGTCTGCCTGCTGTGATTGCTAAGTAACAGCTTCAGTCTGCATCTGATTAGTTCAGCTTTGCTCTCTGCATTACTTGCTGGAGTTCACAAGTGTGAGGCAGAAGCTTTTAATTTAAACAGCAGGGCTTGAAATAAAGCTTTTTATAAGTCAATTGAAAGGTGGTTTTTCCTCCCCACAAAGTAGGAAAATATTGTTTCCCTTGCTTTCTTGTCCGAAAATCTATCTACCACCTCTCTTCATCTTGTCTGGGCCACTCTGAAATGCAGTAGTACTAGGAGTCTGACGTATTTTATACCATTTAGAGGCACAGTTCTTTAACGGGAGCTATCCATCTTGAAATTATACAGGAGGTCAGACTAGATGATCTAATGGTCCCTTCTGGCCTTAAACGGTATAAATCTATGAAATACAAATCTTTTAATTTCAAGTAGTCAAACTATTTACTAAAAAAGCTGCTGTTCAAGTTTCAAGATGGATCAGGGATTCTCTCACCTTTTTTCATACAATGAGGCCATATTCATCCACTCAAGACTTCTTCCCCAGCAAGTCTCTTTTTCTAGGGTCTTGGGTGTTATCCTGCCTTTTCTCCCAGACAACATACCTGCAAGGAAAGAACTGTTCCTTTGGTAGATTGGCTCAGCCATGGTAATTAATCCTCAGGTTGTGAAGTTTCAGCCTCCAGATCGTTCAGAGTATCTGCCAATGCAGGGGATTGCCTTCCATAAAGTGGATCTCTTTGAGTATGTCATCAAAACTTTCTCTATTCTTGGTCCCTTGATGCAGGAGCCATTCATTCCTTTCACCTGGGATTGGAAGAAAAAATGGGGTTTTGCTTTGGGTGTCAAGTCCTAAGAGAGAGACAAAGAACAGAGATGATTTTGCTGGCTCTCTTGGTGGTCTTTGTGTTCTCAAACCTAATCAATCTCATACTGAGCTGACCCTGGAAACTCCCCTTATGCCAGATCTACTCTCCCAAAGATGAATTCCTTTTGCCCACCTCTGGTGCCTCAAACTGCATGTAAACTGACTGAAACTGCTTTTTAGAGTAAGGCTCCTTCTCTGAAGTTGCTGAGTAGTGAGCAGCAGAAAAGTTGAAGCAGATGAGTGCTCCTTGGTATTTTTGAAAATCAAGTCACTTATTTAGGTACACAATTATAGATTTAGGCACCTAACTTGAAGCTCCTATTTCTTAAAATGTTGGCTTTTGTACCTACTGATCATAGCCCCATCAGAAGACCGGAGTTTAGTTCCCATCCTTACATTCCAAGATTCTTAAAACAAAACAAAACACCACCACCAACAAAACATTGTTGCAAAGACCTCGCTATTTTCTTGGTGCTGCAGGTGCTTTGGGATTAAACTCTGGGACATGCATCTCTCACTTTATTTTGAGGTAGCCTTTTGGGCTGTGGTAATTTCTACTAGAAAAGTGGGGGTGATCTATCATTTTTTCATTTTTCTCTGAAAGTCTCTAACTAGAAGGAAGTGGAGGTTCCGCAGCTTATATTTCAAACTTGTTTGAAAGGTCTTCTCTCATATTCCCTGGCAGGGGGAGACTTAATGCAGTCTGTTCTGATTGTCTCTGTTGGTAGGATGGGAGAAGAAAAGACTATAAGTGAAGGAATTACCAAAGTAATCCTTTGTAGTAATTCGTGTAGAGCCACTCTTGCGCTATCTCTCCATTCAGAATTCCACTCGTAGCGCTTACACACATTATATTATTTCATACTCCAGAATTAATTTCTAGATAGATATAGTTCATGGAAGCAATGAAATGATTCAGTTGTGTGTTTTCCCACCCCTCTGGTTAACATCTTTGTTGCTCATGTTCTTTGAACGATGAGAGAGCAATAACAAAACATTTATTTTTCCCAAAGCTGCGATTAACAAAAACGTCAGCATAGATGCAGTTATAAAACCCACTGAGTCATTATGTAGTTTTTGCCTTTCATAGACGATAACCACACAAATTGATAATTTATTACTTCTGTGAATTGAGAACTCATAAAATAATACTTCTATCCAAGAGTCCAGGGCTCATTTAACAGCCAGACTTCCTTTCATTTCTATAAGGTAGTATTGTTCCCTGGATAGAGTCTCCCCACTGACAAAGCTAACCGATGTACTCCCTCTGTCAGAGACCTGGTTCCAACACCCTTATGCCTGTGTATATTTATGTTACGCTGAGGTCAAAATTACCCTCTTATTTGTGCTAAGCTGTGTTCAGGTCTGATGTTTTGCTCTCTATATCAGTTTAGAATTCCACATTAGGAGCTTAACATGTGTTGCAAGAACACGGTATCAGGGTTGAAATCTGCCTTGCTGACCTGAGAAGTGAATTATATCCCACCTCAAAAATGATAAAGTGGATGCTGGATCCTTTTTAGTATGGTTTTATATAGGATTTGGTTAATTTTATTTTAAAATCCAGGCCATTTATATACAGGTGCCTAAATCAGAATTTAGGAGCTTCATGCTGCCAGGTTTCAAAAGTTTGGCTAGGGTTCATATGCTTTTTGCAGGCCAACCAGGTTCACCATCTGCCAGTATTTAGAGGCCTTTCATTCCTCGATTCTCTAACCTTGTAAGCTCAAAGGCAGTTTGACTGAGCTAGTTGTTGCGGTGTGCAGGATACCACCTCCCTGTTGTTCAATCTCATTTGTATGTTTCCACTTCATGGCGCTATGGAAAAGAGGTAAAATAATAAGAGACCAAAGACTACAGAACATTAACTTTTGTTTTTCAAAACTATGCCATAAAATAAGAGGGCTAGGTCAATGCTACCTTATCTCCGTGTCTTGATGCTTTAGTAAGGTCTCCTGGTAATAGTAGCACCACAGCATAGTGCATGCTGCGACATCACAGTAAGAGCAGAGCCAGCAAGTAATGCCATAGTTAAGGGATCTTAAGTGGAATAAAAGATTAGTTTAGAATCACTCACTCTATGCAGCATCTGACCTAGTAATTAATTTGTTTTGAACAAAACATTTTGTCGGCCACCTTTAAAAATCCTCTTATGTTCCTCAGTCGACAGCCCTTTGTCTCTTCCTTTCATTTGTCAATTTATCAAATGTATTTCTGTTTGTCTTTGCGTTAGCCTTTATAGCTGGAATATTTAAAAGATGCTAAAGAAAATATTTGTAAGAACACACCCAGTTCATGTAAGAATTATTTGAAAGCTTGTCCAAGTTCATGGTAAGGAGCAAGGACACTAGGTTACTTCTGAACTGTGAACTCTTCTATACTGCAACCTGTTCCATTGCCAATAAGCCACAAGTATATGCTATATGAGCAAGTGAACCTATGGAAATGAAAAGGATGAAATGATGGCTGAGAGTCTAAACTTCATTTGCTTCAGGTGAATTTTATTATCCTCATTTTGTGTCTCAAACTGCAAGTATTGAGCATTTGGTTTGTGTCTGTTTTCTGTGGCATTAAACTTGTACAGTACTGGTCTTATGTAATGTAGGATATTTGTGAATTGCTTTATTCAGTACTGTATTCGTCACAGTGCATGTTCACTATTGTCAGGTATATCAAGATTGAAGACAAAGAATGTGAGTTCAACAAGAATTTCCGTCTGATCCTTCACACGAAGTTGGCTAACCCTCACTATCAGCCAGAATTACAGGCTCAGACCACCCTCATTAATTTCACTGTCACAAGGGATGGGCTAGAAGACCAGCTGTTGGCTGAGGTTGTTAGTGTTGAAAGACCTGACTTAGAAAAACTCAAGGTGAGACAACCTTTTGACCAGTCGGTTGCTGTTCCTCAGGGTCTAAGGCCAGCATTAATATACCCAGTTGAACCTACTAAGCAATGATTGTCAATGACTTGTATATCAAGTAGATACCCAGAGGTGTGTGAAGCACTTGCTTGAGTCCCCCTGATTTCTCAACTCTGCAAGTCTTGGGGTTTGGTTCTAACATAAAGTACTGCTAGAATTTATATATCATGATCTTATTCCTGTGTTTCTTTCTCCTCTTCCATTTTCACTATGTCTGTGAATGGTGAAATGGATTAACTCTGTTCTGTGTATTTTGTGAGTCAATGGTCTTAAGCCAATAAGCACAAACTAAATTTCATGCCAACCTGTAAGAGGATGTGACTGCACTAGTAAGCTCTAGAGCAGGAATCTCAAACACGTCCCGAGGGGTTCTTTCGTGCGGCCCGCCAAGTTCCCCGCGCCCTGCCTACCTCCAGGCCAGGGATGGGCAAACTACAGTTCACGGGCTGGATCTGCCCCCCGTGGCTCTGCGAGCCCCGCGCCGCTCCCTGAAGCGGCAGGCACCATGTCGCTGAGGCCCAGGGCGTGGGGGGAGGCAGAGGGCTCCGTGCATTGCCTTCACTTCCAGGCACCGCCCCCCACAGATCCCATTGGCCGGGAACGGGGAACTCTGGCCAATGGGAGCTTCAGGGGAGGCACCTGGAGGAGCAGCAAGTGCAGCGCATGGAGCCTTGTAGCCCCCCCCCCCCCCCCCCCGGGGCTGCAGGGATGTGGTTCCGGCTACTTCGGGGAAGGGGTTGGAATGGGGGCAGGGAAGGGGTGGGAAGAGGAGGGACAGGGGCGGGGCCTCATGGAAGGGGTGGGGGTGGGGCAGCGAGGGAGGGGTCAGTGATGCGGCCCTCGGACCAATGCACTAGTCCTCATGTTGCCCTCATGGTCATTGAGTTTGAGACCCCTGCTCTGGGGCATTGGGTTAATTGTACTAAGAATCTATTCTTGCTATTTGTGGAATGCAGAAATGTATTTACAGCAGTAATAACACATTTTACAGTAATTTATTAACAGAAATATTTTTATAAATGGTTGAAAAGGGGTCTTGATTAGATTTGTCATATGATTACTAGATGTTAAATGAAAGATTTAAAAATATATAGGTGAAAAATTAATAATAAAAGTACTTCATATTGCTATAGCACATTTCTTCCAAAGATCTCGAAACACTTTGCAGACTCAAATGAGTCAAGCCTCACAACACCAGTAGGAAGTTGAGACTATTTTACCCATTTATAGAAGAGTAAACTGTGGTACAGATGTTAAATTACTTTTCAAGGAACTGGGAACATAGTCTGAAAACTTCTGAGCCAGATTCTCCCTTGCATCTGAGCTCTGCTTGGGGCAGAGTTGTGGGGACATCGGTCAGGGATGCATTTATGCTTCCCTGATCATCTGAGTTGTTTTCTGCCAGCCTCATGGTCCAGTGGAGTGCCCCCAATAAGGGACCATATGCTGATTGGGTGTTCCCCTAAAGGATCATAAACCAATGGATGATCAAGGTAGCAGAGCAGACCTCTGCCATGCTTTCTTTGCCCTAGTCCGCATGCTGAGGTGAGGGGGAAGTGGCTAGTGCAGGAGTTGGCTCCATCGGCTTTACAGGGGAATTCCCTCTGCTGGGGAATTCTCCACTTGCCAGTTATGACCAGATCCTGCTCATTTTGTGCAACCCTGAGCAGAAGAAGGGGGTTAGAGCAGAATCAAGAATCAAGCCAGATTCTTGGTGTCATGCTTTCATGTTTGACCATGCTTTCCTCCTGTCTGGTTGCTATAATTGCAACATACTTTTTCATTATAATAGAAGATGCCATCTCTTTATTTCAGTTTTGTTTCTGAAAGAGTCATGTAACTGAATGGAGAATAAAGGCCATAGATTCTGCAAAACAAATGGTCATCCTTTGCTGCTGTTGTTTAAGTCTAAATTTTCCATTCCCTTTGTTAGTCTCTCCTGACCAAGCAACAGAATGATTTCAAGATTGAACTGAAGCACCTGGAGGATGATCTTTTGCTTCGTCTGTCAGCTGCTGAGGGTAGTTTCTTGGGTGACATGGAACTGGTAGAGAAACTTGAATCAACAAAGTCGACAGCGGCAGAAATAGAGCACAAGGCAGTAACAATTTCTGTTTTTTTATTAGTTTTAAAATTTACCTCTAAAATTCAAATTATTAATTACATATTTTAAAATGAGGGTTTTTTAGAATTATCCACGGGTCAACTTTGCTTTGTTTTAATGTTGCTGTTGTGCTTAGTTGTTTGGTAAACGCTTTATATGCAATGACTATATTAGTGGCATGTGACTGGTCACATAAATCACATGGTATAATTTTTGCTCTCTGGTTGGATGCCTGAAACTTCATAAACAGGATGAGCACTAGTGGCATGAATTGTGATTAAACATATTTGTGTATTATCCTTTGTCACAAATGAAAAGGGGTACTCTCAAAAAGAACTGCCATTCCCTAACATTTAAGTGAATGGAAGGTCTATATGTATGAAAGCTCATGGAAATGCAAAGGGATGAGAATGTGGCTGAATCCAAAATCATTTCAAAAGCTAAGAAACCTGCTTTCAAGTAATTTTTCTCACTATTTGCCTCCTCTGAGACTAATTAACAGACTAGCTAGAGATGATAAGAATGGCCATACTAGGTCAGACTAATGGTCCATCTAACCCAGTATCCTGTCTTCCAACAGTAGCCAATGCCAGGTGGTTCAGAGGGAATGAACAGAACAGGCAATCGTCAAGTGATCCATCCTCTGTCGCCCACTCCCAGCTTCTGGCAATCAGAGGCTATGGACACCCAGATCATGGGGTTGCATCCTTGACCATTTTGGCTAATAGCCATTGATGGACCTAACCGCCATGAATTTATCTAATTCTTTTTTTAACCCTGCTATAGTTTTGGCCTTCAGAACATTCCTTCACAATGAGTTCCACAGGTTGTGCATTGTGTAAAAAAGTACTTCCTTCTGTTTGTTTTAAACTTGCTGCTCATTAATTTTATTGGGTGACCACTGGTTCTTGTGCAATGTGAAGAAGTAAATAACACTTCCTTATTCACTTTCTCTACACCATTCACAATTTTATAGACCTCTGTCATATCCCCATTTAGTCATCTATTTTCCAAGCCAAAAAGTCCCAATCTTTTTAGTCTCTTCTCACATGGAAGATGTTCCATACCTTTAATAATTTATGTTGCCCTTCCCTGTAATTTTTCTAATTCTAATATATGTTTTTTGAGATGGGGTGACCAGAACTGCATGTAGTATGCAAAGTGTGGGCGTACCTTGGATTTATATAGTGGCATTATGATATTTTCTGTCTTATCGTCTATTCCTCTTCTAATGGTTCCTAATATTCAGTTAGCTTTTTAGACTGCTGCTGCATATTGAACAGATGTTTTCAGAGAACTATCCACAATAATTCCAAGATCTTTTTTGAGTGGTAACAGCTAATTTAGATCCCATCATTTTGTATGTATAGTTGGGATTATGTTTTCCAATGTGCATTACTTTGCACTTATCAACACTGAATTACATCGGTCATTTTGTTGCCCAGTCACTCAGTTTTGTGAGATCCCTTTGCAAATCTTTGCAGTCTTCTTGGGACTTAATGCAAAATTACTCAAGATAGGTATCTGCAAATTTTGCCACCTTGCTGTTTACCCCTTTTTCTAATAATTTATGAATGTGTTGAACATTCCCAGTACAGATTCCTGTGGGACACCGCTATTCTTTTCTCTCCATTCTGAAAACTGACCATTCTTATCCTTTGTTTCCTGTCTTTTAGCTTGTTACTGATCCATGAGAGGAACTTCCCTCTTATCCCATGACTGCTTACTTTGCTTAAGAGCCTTTGGTGAGGGACCTTGTCAAAGGCTTTCTGAAAGTCCAAGTAAATTTTATCCACTGGATCTCCCGTGTCCACATGTTTGTGGACACCCCCCGCCCCCACCACTCAAAGAATTCTAATAGATTGGTGAGGCACAATTTCCCTTTACAAAAGCTGTGTTGACTCTGCCCAGAAATTGTGTTCATTTATGTGTCTGATAATTCTAGGTTTTTTTACTATAGTTTCAACCAATTTGCCTGGTACTGAAGTTAGGATTACTAGCCTATAATTGCCAGGATCGACTCTGGAGCCTTTTTAAAAAATTGGTGTGTCATTAGCTATCCTCCAGTCATCTGGTATAGAAGCTGATTTAAATGATAGTTTATACCCCAGAGTTAGTAGTTCTGCAATTTCATATTTGAGTTCCTTCAGAATTCTTGGGTGAATACCATCTGGTCCTGGTGACTTCTTATTGTTTAATTTATCAGTTTGTTCCAAAACCACCTTTATTGACACCTCAATCTGGGATGGTTCCTCAGATATGTCACCAGAAAAGAATGGCAAGGTGTGGGAATCTCCCTCACATCCTCTGCAGTGAAAACTGATGCAAATAATTCATTTAGCTTCTCCACAATGGCCTTATCTTCCTTGAGTGCTCCTTCAGCACATCGATCGTCCAGTGGCCCCACTGATTGTTTGGCAGGCTTTCTGCTTCTGATGTACTTTTAAAAAAATTGTTGTTAGTTTTTAAGCTTTTGTTAGTTGCTCTTCACATTCTTTTTTTGACTGCCTAATTATACTTTTACACTTGATTTGCCAGCGTTTATGCTCCATTCTATTTTCCTCAGTAGGATTTTACTTCCAATTTTTAAGCATGCCTTTTACTTTGTTGTTTAGTCATGATGGCACTTTTTGGTCCTCTTGCTATGTTTTTTAATTTGGAGTATACATTTCATTTGAGCCTCTATTATGGTGTTTTTTTAAAAGTTTCTGTGCAGCTTGCAGGCATTTCACTTTTGTGACTGTACCGTCTAATTTCCATTTAACTAGCTTCCTTATTTGTGTGTAGTTCCCTTTCCTAAGTGCTACTGTGGTGGGCTTTTTTGGTGTGCCCCCTGCAACAAGGATTTAATTACGCTATGGTTGCGGTTATCAGGCAGTTTAGCTATATTCATTTCTGGGACCAGATCCTGTGCTGCACTTAAGACTAAATCAAGAATTGCCTCTCCTCTTATGGGTTTCAGGATTAGCTGCCCCAAGAAGCAGTCACTTATGGTGTCAAGAAACTTTATCTCTGCTTCCAGTCCTGAGGTGACATGTACCCATTCATTACGGGAATAGTTGAAATCCCCCATTATTATTAGAGATGCTATAAAAATAGAAAACTCAGTCTCCCAGAGCATTTCACAATCACCATCACTGTCCTACTCAGCTAGTTGGTAGTATTTTCCCACTGCTATATTCCTATTATTCAAGCATGGAATTTCTATCCATAAAGATTCTGTGGTACAATTTGATTCATTTAAAATTTATTTGACTCTATTCTTTCTTTCACATATAATGCCACTCTTCCACCAGCATGACCCACTCTGTCATTCCTATATATTTTGTACCCTGGTATTACCATATCCTATTGATTACACTGCTCTACAGCCAAAATGCTTCTGAAATAAATGTAGTCAAACTTTACTAATTCTGGGTCACTGAGAACGAAAATGATGCTTAAAATTTTTGATTGGCTCTAGTTTTCAAGACATGCTATTGGGTCAGTATATACGACCCTTGACTTGGGAATGGCGGAGGATAAGTGAGTTATAAAGGGAAGGGATCTCAATTTAAACCAGAAATGACTAAAATACATCTTTGACTGGATCTATGAATAAATCTATGACTGGGTTTGGACAGTACTTGCTTTTTAGGCAAAACAATGAATGATGCAATCTGAAGCTGGTATTGCGTCATACATTATATGAATTGCATCATGTTATTCCTAGAAGTCATGGATGATGCGATCATAACGAAGCTTACATCACTCTGCTGAACAAATTGCCCTATATCAGGTCTAGAAATCATACAGTGTCATGCTCTTATTTGTCAGTGTTTGATTTTGCAAAGGGACACATTTCTGTTTAGCCAAAGTGAGCAGAGATGCCTCGTACTTGTGTGAACAGTGCAGATAACTTCTGCTATGTTTGTGGTGAAGTGACTTTTGCATCACAAAAGCGCAGTATAACCACTATGGTTAAGAAAGCCTATCACCTTTCTTTTGGCTGCAAAATTGGAGCTCAGGACAAGAGGTGGGCCCCACACATATGCTGCAAGACTTGTGCAACAAATCTTCGCCAGTGGTTGAACAGGAAAAGGAAATCTATGCCTTTTGCAGTGCCAATGCTTTGGAGAGAGCCAACAGATCATACCAGCAATTGTTACTTCTGCATGGTGCCTCCAGTTGGGAAAGGTGTGTCAAAGAAGAAAAAGTAGACTGTGCATTATCCAAACATTCCATCAGCTATACGCCCAGTACCCCACGGAGAAGGACTGCCTGTTCCTGATGCACCAGAATCATTCTCACTTGAGTCAGATGAGGAAGAGGAAGAGGATGAAACTTCTGGTCCTGAACCATCAATGTCACAGGACCCACATTTTCTCCCATCCTCCTCCTCTGAACCACACCTCATAACACAAGGTGAACTGAATGACCTTGTCAGGGATTTGGAACTACCCAAGAGTAAGGCAGAGCTTTTGGGCTCCAGACTACAGCAGTGCAATCTCCTGGCAGGTGATGTTAGGGTTTCCATGTTCCGTGACCGTCAAAAGGATCTTGTCCCATTCTTCTTCATGGAAGGTGATCTTGTAGCCTGCAACAACATCCATGGTGTGATGGCGGCCCTCAACATCGTTCATGATCCAGATGAGTGGAGACTGTTCATTGATTCATCGAAGACGAGTCTTAAAGCTGTTTTACTGCATAATGGCAATGTTTTGCCATCAATTCCAGTTGGCCATGCAGTCCATATGAAGGAAACCTATGACAACATGAAACAACTTTTGAGGTGCATAAACTATGACCAACATCAGTGGCAGCTTTGTGGCGATTTGAAGGTTGTTGCTCTCTTGCTTGGTCTGCAGACTGGATACACAAAGTACTGCTGTTTTCTTTGCGAATGGGATAGTCGTTCAAGAGATTCCCACTACATCAAGAAAGATTGGCCACTCCGACAGTCATTGGAGCCTGGGAGGAAAAGTGTTCAGCATCCACCACTGGTTGAATCAAGGAAGATTTTGTTACCACCCTTACACATCAAGCTGGGTCTGATGAAGAACTTTGTCAAGGCCATTGACAAAACACAAGCAGCTTTCAAGTACCTCCATGGAAAATTTCCAAGGTTAAGTGAAGCTAAGATAAAGGAAGGTGTCTTTGTTGGTCCTGAGATTCGTGAACTTCTTCGAGATGATGCATTTGACCATGCACTGCGTGGCAAGGAAAAAAAGGCACGGAAAGCCTTCCAGTTAGTGGCAATCAATTTTCTCGGAAACAACAAGGCAGACAACTACAGGTTGTTGGTGGAAAACCTCCTCAAGGCATACAAAAGCCTTGGCTGCAACATGTCACTAAAGATACATTTTTTGCACTCTCATCTAGATTTTTTTCCACCGAACTGCGGAGCAGTGAGCGACGAGCACGGTGAGCGATTTCACCAGGACATTGCAACAATGGAGAAACGCTATCAGGGCAAATGGAGCCCATCAATGCTTGCAGACTATTGCTGGACAGTGACAAGAGATGCTCCATTTAATGAACGCAAGGGACAAGCCAAGAAGCGCCAAGTAGACACTGAATAGGACTAAACTATGTACATAATAGTTTTTTGCCTTTTGTTTCATAATAAATTTTATTTATGTAACCCCTTTGCTGATTTTTAAAGTGTTACATAAACAGGACAGGTGAAATAGTATCATGTAAAGCAACCACAAACACATGAAAAGACCTAGGTTTACAATTTATGATTAAAACTCTACTATCTACACAATATACATAGACATAAAATGTAAAAACTTAAATATCTTAGAAACAGTAGCCAATCAGTTGTTTTAATTGTCATATTTGAATTCAGCACATCAAAATACATACTAAATAGCACATTTTATCTCTGAAGCAGACGACTTCTCAAAAATTGTAGACCAGTGTTATCATCCTGCCACCAAATTTCTGTGACGCACATTTAATCAAGTTCACCTACCTTAGTATTTAGACTTCCAGCATGATGATGATGGGCTTGATTAATAAGTTCCTTAATAAAATAAAGGCAAGTTTATAGTGTTGTCATGCAACCAACCTTTTGCATCAAGAAAACAAATATAAAACTCACACCACTGATATAATAACTTCTCTTAAACTGCTGTTTTAAAATGATAGTAATGTATAGTAAAGAAGATCAAATCAACTCTGATTTCTAGCTAGCAAGCCTGAAGCAGTGTGTCTAGTTTAATTCTACATGTCCCAAAAAGTTTTTATTTTTTCAGATATGTCAGCTTTCCAGGCTGTATCCATGTTGCGTTTCTCACTACAGTGCACAGCTGTAGCACTTCAGTGTAGACACTACAGTGATGGGAAGGGTAATCCACCTCCCTAAGAGGTGATAACGAGATTGATGGAAGAATTCTTCTGTTGGCCTAGCACTGTCTACACCAGGGGTTGGGTCGGCTTAACTGTCTCTTGGGAGTATGGATTTTTCACACTCCTGAGAGACGTAGCTATGTCAACATAACTTTTCACTTTAGATCAGCCCTTAATTATTCAGATTAGTGTGATAGTTATGATAGATTTAAAAATGAACTAGGTAACTATCATCCTACAGGTAGCTGAAGCAAAAGAAAATGAAGTTAAAATTAACGAGGCCCGAGAGCATTATAGACCAGCGGCTTTGAGAGCATCTCTTCTTTACTTTGTTGTTAATGAGCTGGGCAAAATCAACCCCATCTATCAGTTCTCACTGAAGGTAAAGCTTTATTTCTGGTGTGATACAAAAGAACAAGCATGGGGATTTGATTCCAGCAATTAGCAACCTTTTATATTTGTATCAGCTATTAATATTTGCTATGTCAGGGGTGTTCGTGTGCATTTTCCCACCAATTCCTCACAATATTGAACTTCCCAATAATCTCTCTTTTGTCAGATGTTTACATTCTGATTATGTGAGTAATGCTTACCTTATTTTTGTTAAATCTTCCTGCAAGGCCAAGTGAATAGAGAGATTTCACTTGGGGGGAGGACTAGCTCAGTGGTTTGAGCATTGGCCTGCTAAACCCTGGGTTGTGAGTTCAATCCTTGAGGGGGTCATTTGGGGATCTGAGGCAAAAATCTGTCAGGGGACAGTACTTGGTCCTGCTAGTGAAGGCAGGGGACTGAACTCAATGACCTTTCAAGGTCCTTCCAGTTCTAGGAGATTGGCATATCTCCATTTATTTTATTTTATTTTATTTTAAATTAATTTGAAGCATTCACTAAACAATGTGTTACAACAAATATACTAAAAGTGACTGGCTGAGGATGGAAAATCTCCTTCCTTGAAACCACCAGCCTTTTCACTTTGAGGGAATGTGTTGGTTTTAGGATGTCCAGTGGGTGGGAAAGATTGGTGGAGTGAGTCAACATATGTTGTTTGTTCCTGAGTTAAATGAGAAGACTGAAAAATGTTGCCATTTGTGATCTCCAATCCCTCCCGCCCCCCTTGGAGAAAACTTTCTCCAAACCTACTCTTTCGGGGGGAGGGAGGTGATCCTGTGCAGTGTCTCCATTTTGTACTGCTCAGGCACTTACTTTGAAAAGCCTTACATTGGACATCTATTACATTGCTCTTAAAACAAACAAAAATCCTTTTAAAAATAATGTGATTCTACATCTCATTAGGCCTTCAACACAGTCTTCCATAAAGCAATTGATCTGGCTGAAGCATCAGAGGATCTGCAAGGACGCATCACCAACCTGATAGAAGCTATTACATACTCTGCCTTCCTTTACACCAGTCGGGGACTTTTTGAAAAGGATAAACTCACCTTCCTAGCCCACACAACGTTTCAGGTGAGAAAAAATAATTCAGGCGGTATTGGTGGAGAGTGTGGTTTATTTTACCTATTTCTTATTTACAAGAAGACATCAGTGTCCGAGGATACATCATATCTTCCTGGGGTTGTACAGCACCTAACATACTGTGAATGCTACTGCAATACAAATAATATTATTAACTTCCACAGGTATTTTATGTAAGTCTTTATTTTCTTTGAGCATTTAAAAATGTTGTTATACTCCTCTGCGTACATTATAGGGATGAAAATTATGGAAGTGCTGCTTGCAGTTCCCTAGGTACAGTTGTGTAGAGTTTGGCACTTACAGCAGAGATTCTCCAAGTAATAAAAATATCTTTTGATTTTGGGCTGAGATTATATATAAAGATTCAAGCCAGGTAGTATACAAGTAAATAATAAGTAGGTCCTACTTGACTCATCAGCCCCTGATCTTGGGGCTGGGTGAGACAGGTTACACCCCCCTACATCGTTTGCCTTTCTGACAGTCTGGTCCCCCGGTCAGCGCGTATGTGTGACTCTTAGGTCACAGGCTGTCTCATCCATTTCAAAGTTCCTTTGTTCAAATGTTCCTGCCTGCAGACCTGAGGTTTTGAGAAGGTCTCCTGAACCTGGTCAGATTTCTGATGCATTTTTCCAGAGGTGATAGGAGATAGTCTTCCAACAGTGGATTCACTGTATTGGCCATCTGAGCACTAGGAAATTGAATTAGTCATTGCTGGATTCCTGGGCAGCTGGGGAGAACTCCATCTGGAATTAACTGTCAGGATAGAGAGTTATCCACAGATTTTAACATTCATAAAATTAGTACAGATAATTCCCATTCTTCACAGTGTGCAAGGGGAGGAGAGAGAACACAGATAGTGGTGGTAGGTATTTTGTTAAAAAGATAAATTTGAATTCAAAATGTTTATTGTACATTCAAACTATGGGCTAGATTTGTCTCCCTTGATATAGTTTTGTGGTGTTCCTGATATGTTTAACTTCTGCAGATTCTTGAGCTTTCATTTTAAAAAAATAAAAATTTGCCACCCCTTCTTGTTGCAAAAAAACATTCCAAATGTGAGTCATTGTGGTCTCCCTGAGTATGAAGAGAGCTTAGAACAATGAATATGACAAATGTGAGCTTCTTGTCCCTCAGTATGTGTTTAAAGGGGGTGGAGGACAAATGTAGGGAGTTGTATGGAACTCAGATTTCCTTAGCCACTTCAGTAGTGCTATTGAAGACAAAAAAATCGAAGCCCAGAATAACTCTGATCTTTAAGGACTATGGTTTTAAATTTGTTTTTTTTCCATATAACTCTTTTTACTCCTAGCTAAAGAATCATAAATCATAGTTATTATTGTAATCTAGCTATTTTAAAAAAATGCAAGGACTTGGGTGCTACTACTAGCATAGAGCATAATGACAATTTTAACTTCTGCAAAAATATTTCGTTCAGAGGTTATTGGTGAGGTTTTTTGGTGTCTGTTTAATAGTCTGAGGCAAGTTCTGCAGTGTGTACTACAAATGTAGGGCTAAGTTTGAAAACATAATCTATTAGCTTTGTGAATAATGAAGGTCTAGGAATTGATCTCACCCCATTACTTCTTTTATAATATATTTCTATTCCTTATTTTAAAATAATTGGCTAAAGCTAAATTCTTCTATTGGAGCTACAGAAGATTCAGTCACCAGAATTTTCAGTGCTTTATGCTGCCTATTCAATAATGTCTGTTGAGTGGTAAATGCTTTAAGTCACAAGTGACTGCCAAGTAAACCTGATGACCTTTTTCAATTTTGTATGCTGTCAAGATTCTGCTGAGAAGTAAAGAGATAGAACTCCTTGAATTGGATTTCCTGCTTCGATTCACAGTCGAAAACGCTCACAAGAGTCCTGTTGACTTTTTAACTCCTCAGTCATGGAGTGCCATTAAGGTAGGTTTGGAGAATTGCTTTTCAGTTCTAAATCTTATTTCATGTTATTTCTGGAGACCTACTAGAGCTAGATAATGTCAGATAAAGTCATATATTCCATAGTAAATTTTAATACAACTTGCAGTGCTGTCGAATGAGTTGTCCTTGCATTTTAATTTTTTTTCCCCCTTGAGATGATAAAATCATATATTTATTTCATGTGGAAACACTGATTTTCTATAATCTCTGCATTCCTCCAGGAACGTAATTCTAATCTTCACACAGCTCCTTACACTCAGAAAAACCTAATCTTCTGTGTTACAGTGTGTTAGCTGGGTATTTAACTGTAAACAGATTGTATGGAGATATGAAATGGAGTAATCTTTTACAAAAAACATTTATTCATGTAGGCTGTGAGTATAAATTGCACTTTAAATTAGGTCATAGGTGTCAACTAATATTTCTAGTAAATATTATTAGTAAAATGTATTTCATTATCACCCCAGCTATACGTCATGGGCACATCACCCATGTGTGTGTTTGGTGTGTTCCAGGCCATTGCTCTAATGGATGAGTTCCGAGGGTTAGACAGAGATATCGAAGGGTCTGCTAAAAGATGGAAGAAATGGGTGGACTCAGAATGCCCAGAAAAGGAAAAGTTCCCACAGAAATGGAAAAACAAAAGCTCTCTTCAGAAACTTATCATACTGAGGGCACTGCGCCCAGATAGAATGACCTATGCTCTTAGGTACGGTCTTTGACATTGTGTGTATCCATTGAATCACATGTGAAGATGACTTATTGGATGTGTAGCCCACTGTGATGAAATTTTCAATCATGGGAATCTAATTTACAAGCTAGCTGGTCAGTCAGAGTTTGAGATTGATTATTGGCCTTTGTGGCAATAGTACAAGGCCTATCTATTCTTTTTCAGGTATTTGTGAGAAGGTGATGGGATCAGATGGGGGTGATTGACTGTTTATAGGGAATTGGCTTACTTATTTATAGATTTATAGATTGGTGATTTTATTAGATTCTATACATGTGCCCTGAGCCACAAGGAGTGGCTCATTTATAATTTAAAAAAAAAAATCCGTTCTGCTGACTGCCCACTTTTTCGTCATATTTCTCTCTTAATATTCATTCTTTTTCTAGGGATAGCAGTTAGACTCATGAGATGGTAATTCTCCATCTCACTCTTCTTTAAAAATCTGTAATCCTCAAAAAATGTCAGCCTTGTATACTTATCCAAACCCTCTGAGGTTTTTTTAAATCCCTTGCCTCCCAAAGAAGAGTACCTTTCACCCGACTGCCCAAACCCTACCAGCTATGCTACCATAGGTGCTGTAACTAGGAGTGCTGTGCGTATGGCAGCACTTTCTGGCTTGAAGTGGTTTCCATTATATACCGGGTTTGAAGTTTTGTTCAGTGGCTTTCAGCACCCCCACTATAAAAATTGTTCCAGCACCACTGTATCTTACCCGTGCTCACACCTTCCTAGGAAGAAGCATTCCCTTACTGATTACTTGCTGTGCCTAGCTGTCCTTTCTATCACATAGTCATTGTCCCCTTTCCTGAACAGACATATGCCAGATTTTTCTGTACCCTCTTTACCGACTGGCTGCCCTTCCCTCCCTTAGCTTGCTTCCCTGACACCTTTCTTTAATGAAACTGCTGCTAGCCTAGTAGCAGCAGATTATGTAGTTTGAGAAGAATGCAGGACCCAAATCTGTAATTGTGGATATTCTTGGTGTCTTCATTTTATACTTTGTATTTATATAGAAACTTTGTGGAGGAAAAACTAGGTTCCAAGTACGTGGAGGGCACCAGGATGGACTTAGCAAAATCATATGAAGAGAGCAGTCCAGCCACTCCAGTGTTTTTCATCCTCTCCCCTGGAGTAGACCCTCTTAAAGATATGGAGACATTTGGTGAGTCTGTTTTCAATGGGAGTTGTGCTTGCACAGGAAAAGGAGAGTAAATATCTAGAGGCCCAATCCTGCTGCCATTGAAGACAACTGGGCTTTGGTTTAAAGGGAGCAGGATTGAGTCCTGAATTTTAAAATCTTAAACAAAACCAAAACAATGTGTCATCATAAAAGAATAGAAATTGATACGACAAAGTTGGACTGGGTTTATTTTTAACAAAAGAGTTAAGTTGTAAAGTTTCCCCACCCCCCACCTCTTTGTGGTAAATGGAGTGGATGAAAAGTGCAAGGCTATTAGCACTATAGTATGAAGAAATTTTTAGACTGAACATTCCTCTGCTTGGCATAATGCAGGTTTCTTTTGTACTGTATTCTACCTTTTGACTAGATGAGGGCCAGAGGGCAATTTTCTCCATGCTCATGTAATCTTGTGCCCCCTGTGACTAAATAATGGTCATTATACAAACTATATTCAATTGTGTAAAGCACTGTCGCTTTATACTTAGGATTACTATTCCCCACAGACTACACTGAGAATACCAGGTTAATACAGCTGTGACCTGACTGTGCTCAATTTAAACTCAGGCCTCACAAGGTGAGAGGCTTGTGCATTTACCCACTGAACCAATCAGTTAAAAAACTGATGTGATATCTACCACATGTTGCTCCTTTTTTATAAGGGAATTGCTTTGTACCCCCTGTAAGAGTTTCTAAAGCTCAGAAACAATGCCTAACATCTATCAAAATGTCAAAAGGTTCATTATCTTAAAACCAAGGGAACAGATTTCTGCAGGCTTTTTCTAATACCAGCAATAAGGCTGCTGTTGAGAGCTCGCAATTTTGCTTGTTGAAATTGTAAGGATTTAGTGAAGTGCTTCAGAAGAACTAATATATATTGCACCAGTGATAGTGAAATTAATGGGATGTTGTCATTTTTTCCCCCCTTTCTGCTCTGTTCGTTTCCTACCCCTGTCACCTTCCCGATAGGCAAAAAACTTGGGTTTACTATCGACTCTGGAAAATTCCATAATATCTCTTTAGGACAAGGTCAAGAGATGGTGGCAGAAGAGGCACTAGAGGAGGCTGCCACACATGGGCATTGGGTCATTCTCCAAGTAAGTGTTAAACAGAACAATAGATGATATTGGTGCACTCAGTTAGGTGAATGGCGGTGTTTGCTAGTGAAGTGACTGCAAAGTAAGGATTGTCCAACAAGAAACAACTTTCTGTGGAATTCAGAAAGGCTACAAACAGAACATTTTGTTTTGTTTTTCTTTTGCCTTCGCAAAAGGCAAGGTAAATGTTCACATGTATTGAGTGTTCATGGCATTCTGCCTTTCCCCTCACATTTACAAGCACTACCTTTGTCTTCCCAGTGGGGCCAGCAGAGATAATACAAGAAGGCTCCCTATGGCTAGGCATGATTATGTCCTCAGGAACACTCTTCTCCTACATAATTAAGAACTCTTGTTCCCTTGAGTAGGCCATAATGGAGTCTTCTAATAAAATTAGAATGGCTAGCCCTTGGGAAGCTGTATAATCAGCACTGGAGTGCTGCTCTTCAGAGATAGCAGTAGCAGCTTTGGCTGGCATTGTGTGAATTGAGAATCCACTCTCTGCAAAAAACAAAAAGCTCTTTACAACACCATGGTGAACTATCATTCTTAGTGCAGCCACAGAAGCTGACAGGAGCAGTGGGATTGTTAGTGTCACTAACGCAAGGTGCTGTGACCAGCAGTTTTCCATTATATTGTATAGTGTGCTAATATATGTAATGGTCACATTGTCCTGAAACACTACTGGAAGTGTAGGTTCCAGGCCTTGCCAATAAAAGATATTAGGGGAGCCATATTATTCCTTCCAATTCTATTTTTACACCATCAGCACTGCATCAGCTTGTCAGCCTAATTATCTGCTGCAAACATTAGCTGCTGTTTAGCTGTTCTTGTAATAAAATAAATAATAGGAGTGACTAAAGGCCCCAACTGAGGTCAGGGCAAAATTGGGCTAGGCACTGTACTGAAACAGACAATTTTTTTTTAAAATTGAGATTTTAATAATATTTTCACCATTTTTTCAACCCGATTTACCGGTGAGCTATTGAAGTTTATCTACCAGGAGTTACCTTTCAGCTAATATTGATATAGTTCTTACTAAGTAAAGCAATGGTATTATCTGAGAAAACAGAGAGAAGGAGCTGAAAAGTGGTGGATTTCAATGGAATTTGAGAGTGCTCAGCACTTCACAGGCTCAGGCCTAGAAGCAGGGGTAATGAGGGCAGCCCAGTTTCAGCCGTGCCACACCTCTGAAGCCTCGGATGACAAAGGTCAATGCTCAGCCAGCTTTTGGCGGTATAGTGCTTTTCAGCTCTTCCGCTCGGGGTGCTTTTGTAGTCTAACAACCTAGAAAATCACACACCATTCTTGTCTAATATGCCCAGACTGGTCACACCTGAAGCATACGAAGGGTCTCCCTCAGCCACCACCTTGAGGGCTTCCACTAGACTGTGGGACTACCCTGGCCCCCCTTGTATATTACCCCATTATATTAGCTCTTGTATATTACCGCATTTTTGGCCGTTTGAGAATTTTCCCTTTGAGAGCTTCCCTGGGCCACCACCTTTGGCTTCCCCTCTGTTTACCATCCTTCCCTGGCTGCTCGTCTCCCTTGGCCTCAAAGAACGCCTTTGCCCATTCAACAGCTTCTTCCTCCCTGGCCAGCTGAAAGCGTCTCACCCAGCTGTCGGCTTCCAAGGGGACAATCTTTAGGAACTGATCCAGGACAATTTGGTCCATGATTCTCTCTCTCTCTCTCTCTCCAGCTGGCCTTTGGGTAGAGCCACGGAGGCATAAGATCCTGTAATTTCTGAGCCACTGCTCGTGGTTGTGCCACTCGCGAAAATAGTTCTACCTGAAACCAGTGTTTCTAGGCCTCTGAAGTCAGTCCCTCTCGATCTAGAATGGCTGCCTTCACTGCCAGATAGGAGATCACGTGCTCTTTGCTTATTCCTCGGTAAGCGGCCTGAGCTTTGCCCATCAGGAATGGTGCTACATGAGCCACCCCGATTGAGCCTTCTCATCCTACGTTGCTTGCCACTCTCTCAAACATTCAGTGAAGCCTTTAGGTTTGTGTTTTGGTCCCTGCTTTGGCAGGTCTTGGGCCAGCCAGCTCATGGTTCCATCACCAACCGTGTTGCCCGGCATCCCTTAGCCCAACTGTTCTGTAACCACAGTTGTTGTTGAAAGGGGGCATCTTGTCACCTCTGTGTAATGGCGAACTGTGCCTCCTGCTGTTTCTGCAGGTTCTTCATCAATTGCATGAGCAGAACCTGGGTCGTCTGCTGCTGCTGTCCTGTTACCAACAGACAGATCGCAGCCTCCATTTTTCCTCTTACCCACCCAAATGTGGTATGGGATAGTCAATGTCATGGGCTCAGCTTTGTCTTCCCTGGGCACCAAAGATCCACCTTGCTCCCTCCCCCTGTAGTATCTGGGGCTGATTTGAGATACCCACATTCTCCACCATCTGTGACATGACAAGGCTTCTCCCATATCTGAGGCATACACTGCCACATCCAGTCTCCTTTCCTTTAGGTATATTGTCCAAACAAGACACCAGCCCCTTAGCTCACCTTTTGTCCTAGGGTTTCATGGACTCCCTTCCCTAGGATCTCTGGTAATCCTGCTTTTGATAGCTTTCTAGTCCCAGCCAACTCCCTTCTCAGCCAGTCCTCCTTCAGCTCTGCCGCTCTTCTGGAATAGCAGCTCCAGGGCAACCTTCCTGGGCACTTGGCCCCTTACTCCAGAGGCCACCACAGGAGTTAGTGCCACTCCTCTGGGGTTCCTCTCCCCAGGCACAGTATGTCACAATCACGCCGCCTCTTCCTGCCTTGTGACAGGCCTTTATAGCCCCAGGTGTAGCACTTCCCCCTTCAACAGGATCACCTGGGCCCACCTGCTCTGACGCAGGGGAGCTGAGCCCAATCTATTCACAGGGACCAACTGCCCCATGACAGGGCCCCGTTCCACAAAACACTTTAGTATGTGCTTAAGAACTTTGCTGAACAGGAGTGAAATTACTCATATGCTTAAAGTTAACCACGTGTTTTAGTGCCTTGCTAAATCAAGGCTTGAAACCTTCAAAGGCTAGTGAAATATCTGCTAATGTAACTCATGTCCTTCTTAGAATCCTTAATTTTTCTGATTCTGCACCACCAGCTCATTTAATAGTGAAATGTCATTTGGAGTTAAGTACCTATTCCTTTTCACGAAACTGCCTTAACAGTGTTTTTAAAGGTATTTTTAATGTGTGTATACTTCACATCTGAAATAAATAACCTATTCTTATCTCACAATGAATATGTTATATGTTTTCCAACAGAATGTTCATCTTGTAGCCAAGTGGTTGGGGACCTTGGAGAAACTCCTTGAACAATACTGCAAAGGAAGCCACTCTGATTTCCGGGTCTTTATTAGTGCTGAACCAGCTCCAACCCCAGAAGAACACATTATCCCTCAAGGAATTCTAGAAAACTCAATTAAAATTACCAGTGAACCCCCTACTGGGCTGCTGGCTAATTTGCATGCTGCCCTCTACAACTTTGACCAGGTAAGAAAACATTTACATAATCTATGGGCTTGGGTTTTTTTAATTACTACAACATTTTGTAAATAACTGATCTACCAGGGCTGGGAGCTTGTTGCTGGGGTCACGGTATCCATTCCATATGAAAACAAAGGTCACAGAAGGCTAACCAGCTCGGCCCTATCCTGCCTCCTTGTAATCAATTTCCCATCATCATGGGGCAAAGTGCTTCAGATACTATCTCTGATTGTATTTCCCCATATTAGATAGTGGAGCAGTATAGGGTTAACCAACACAATACTTTCCTTTTGTCAGTCAGGGAAGCAGCACATCAGACATGTAGCTGTATTGGCCACCTCAACATCAGAGAAATATTGTGGCCCAGCATTTGATACTCTGCCTCCCAACTAGCGATCTAAGAGTGCCATGTCAGCTCCCCGTTTCCTACCCTGACGTCTTCCAACCACTGACGGCTACCCCACCACTGCAAATTCCTGCCAGTGCCTGTTGCATATAATCTTCCCACTCCTATTAGTAGTAGTAGTATTTTTAATTCTCACAAAGGGATTTTATAGTCCAAATCATGGTCCATAGTCCAAAACCATCTCTTTTCCTTGGTAGCTCTAGCCAGATCTGGTGATCTTCAGAACATACCCAAGCTCTTCCGGAGGTGGATGGATGAGTTGATTGGGGATGATTTGAGGGAGCAGGGAGGCTGGCGTGGGTGGTATGATGTTGGAAAGAGGCAGGAAGGACTTCGCTTCTTTGGTTAGATCTACGAGCGTCACTGTGTCTGGACGCCCTACTTTGGTTTTTTTTTTAAGTGGCTATTATGTAATGCTTGTTCATTCCAGCAGCACATTACAGAAAGGACTGGCTTAAAGAGCCGCTTGCAGAGTCCCCCAGTGTCTGGGATTCCCCAGGTGTTGAAGAGTCTCCACAGTGATTGTTACAATACTTCTACACAATAGGCATGGCTGCCTAGTGTGTCAAACAGCCCTGGGGCAATGGGCAGCCAGCATAATGTAAGCCTTGTGACTAAATGTACCATGCACATGCACATGCTGAGCAGACAAAGGCCAGTCTGAGTATTAGGCATGTATGTAAGTGGGACTTTGCACAGTTCAGGTGGCACAAAGTAGATGTATTCTGGCCATAGTTGGTCAAGTTCCCCTTGTACGGGGAAAAGTGACAGGCAAAAATCTAGCTTATACAGTGGGACTGGCTCCTGTGCCAGCCACTCCACCACTTCCTCAGGCATGGGGGAAACAGTTAGGTACTGTGATAGTAAATTGGTATTACTGTAGATTGTTTAACTGAAAGGAATGGGAATGACAATCTATTTCAATGCAACAGCAATTCTGGGTCTTGAAAAGTTTGCCTATTTCTTAATTTACATAAATTCACCTAAATGATAGAAACTCAAACTACATAAACTAAATTTCAATAAGACCTATTGATAATCTCTACAATGAGATTATCTTTTTAACCCTCAGTCTTGTTCCTTTTTAAATATGGTGAATATTATTTTCTTTTATGATGATGAAGCAAAAACCCTTATTTCCTTACAGATGAATTCTAAGGCTGATGAATTAGATACTTAAGAGGAATCATCTCTTTCACTTGTCTTTAATGTTAATATTTGTAACATTCTTGATCATCCATGTTAATGTATATTCCATAAGCCAGCAATATGACTGTAAATTGACAGAAAACAGTGATTTTCATATGCAATATCTTGACTCTCTTATAGATCGCCTCTACAATTATTTTTATTATTTATTGTAGCTTCAAGTTCATTTAGTGGCCTTTTTCTTTAGTTTTGAGTCTGATTGTAATATCACAGCTTTTTTTTCAAACTAACTGTTTTGACTCTATTTTGAAACTATATATAAAAATTCCGTCTTGCAAAAAAGGAAAACCCAACAAAATGTATATAACCAGTTCATTAGTTGTCCCGCCTCTCCCCAAAAGAAAAGCCTTAGTGAAGAATTTGACCTTACTCTAAAAGTAGAGTTGGTTGAGAAGTCAATATTTATGAACATTTGCTCTATTCTAAATGACTCTTAGGTTGGACCATGTCCAACCTTTTTAATTCGCTGGGCACAATGTGGTTTTTTTGTGCACAAATGTTTAGAGTCTGGCTGCATACCCTTTTTATGAATTCCTGTGCTTGTATACAAGTAAGGGTATTTGCTGTTTGATGTTGGTCTTTCATTATTCACCTGTATAAAAAAAAAAATTTTTAACTGCTGGGAAGGAGAGAATAGGAAGAGGAAGCAATGGCCAACTGCCTCAGGGCCTTGCCAGCAAGGAGGTGTAAGGGGAAAAGGGGCTTAAGAATGGGAGAATAGCATTCCTTGGTGTCTACCCCACAACCTATTTCTCCCTTGATACCTTGTTCCTCTTGGAGTCTGTTCGTCTGGGAGGACTTGTAGATCACTTTCCAGTTTCAGTTCAGGTCAGCCCTTCTACAACTGGATAAGCTGTGCATACAGAATCAAGCTCATCCATCTCATTGAAATGTGCCAAGGTAAAGACTATTATAACTGTATGTACTTTAGTATTCTAGTGATTCAAATATTTGATATACAGGAATTTTGTCTCTAGCACACATGAAAGCAGGGCCTGAAGTTATTTGCCTTGATAAAAATGAGGCATGATGTTGAAAATGTTAAGTACCACTGTTCTAAGGAACCCCTTTGGGTAACACAGAATACAGAGAGCTGCACATCAGGTGTTCTGGGCCAGTGAAATGGTGGTTGTGATGTGAGGGTGATAAAGGAAATGAAAGAGGAGATCCTGGAGGATTCCTAGGGAAAATAATTGTGTGTACTCTTGGTTAAGCAGACAGTTTTTATAGTGGCAATTTTTGCTGTACAACTATATAGTTGTTTATAATACATCGTCACAGCATTTTTTTAATAGAAAGCTGAAATATATTGGCAAAGACTGTTTTTAGCAAAAGCTTGTTGCACGGAATTGTTTAGCTAAAATATTACTGATTTATGGTGACTTCTTCAAAAATGGGAAATGCTGTTATGCCTAGGAAAGTTGTTTATCTGAAATGTGAATCTTAAAGCTGGCACAAAGGAGAAATTATTGCAACTTTGATTTTCTGACACCTTAATTCATCCTGGGGTGTTGAAAAGGCATTTAGTAAGAAATAGTTCTCATACAGACAGGACATCCTGGAATTTGAAGAGGTACTTTAATTTAACTCTGTTCTAAATTAAGATATGGCTCACTTGTTTTTTAAAGATTTGAACTGGATTATCAATTTCTAAAGGTGAGATTTTCAACAGAAAACTCGAGGTAGTATTTGCTTATGGTTGTCGGACAATGGTGGTTGAGGCAAACTTTTGTGCTACAGACTCTTTGGCAGATGTATCAAGACTAAGTTAAGTACTTACTGTCTTTATTATGTTTCTTGTAAAGTTATTTGACATTTCAGTAGGAGCAACTGCAGTTTTTACAAAACATTCATTACACTATAGCCAGCCCCAGGTAGGACAAATTTTGTGTTGTATGGATTTCTCTGTGAGGGTCAGGAAGATTGAGTCAGATTCATAAATCTTTCTCCAATATTGTATTTCTGATTATTTAATTCACTAATTTGACCAGAAGACATTTTGTTATGGGACTTGATGCTCCCCATCATGAGATGTTTCCCAGTCTTTGTGTGGGGGAAACGTTCTCCTGCTCACAATTTCCTACTCATTCTTCCATTAGGGAAAGTGATTTGCCTTGACAGCTAGAGGTTTAGCCCCCAGAAATTTTGTATACCTAAGATGTATATGGATATAAAAAATCAATTGTAATATTAATTACTTCTTACATACAATTATGGCAATTCAAAAGAGCTTTGGGTGCAAGGCATGTAGATTCAGGATCATACTTTAGAAAAATATTTTAAAGTTTGTCTTGGGAATTTAAAAAAAAAAAAGAAGCTGTACAGAAATTCCTATTTCCAAGCTTCTGTCAATGAAGACTAACGAAAACAATTAAATTACAATTACCAAACGTACCTTTTTTGGAAAAGGCACATAAAATCTGAGTGAGAGTGGTAACTTCTCTATGGAATTTTAAACTACCCTATAGAATTCTATAGTGAGAATACCATTCTCTGTGAGATTGTCTTTAAGGTGGTCTATTTTATAAAAATGACCTCTATTAAATTATATGATTCTTGAGTAATATTTATAGAAACTTATTTAATTTCTATGGTCATATTGGGTTAAATCCTACTAAATTCTATAGGACTCTTCCATAAGGGCAGCACAGTGCTCTTTCTGATATAAAAAGATAATGTATCTGGTCAGCAATTCTGTTTAACTATAATAAAAAGTATATAAAGTGAAAAATACTTAGGCTCCAATCTTGATAACAATGCTCCATTTGCTTAACTTCACATGTGTGAGTAGTCCCATTGGCCCAAGTAAGGCAACTATGCCTATAATGTAATTGATCATTGGATAAAAACATTGCTTCTCTTCTTTGGCAGGATACACTTGAATTGTGCTCCAGGGAGATGGAATTTAAAAGCATACTCTTTTCTCTGTGCTACTTTCATACTTGTGTGGCTGGGAGGCTCAAGTTTGGACCGCAAGGCTGGAATCGAAGATATCCTTTCAATACTGGAGATCTCACCATTTGTGTCAATGTCCTCTACAACTATTTAGAGGCACACACTAAAGTAAGAATTAGTGGTCAAGTAACCTTTTACCAAGATTGTTCTGAATTTGTCAGTCTTGGATACTGAAGGAGTGGGACATAATTTCTCTCTGCAGCTGCTATTAAAATAGCTTACATTATATGCATCTATTGCTGAGTATGAAAATATACCAGATCAAAGGTTTTGCAGCAGTGGATGCTTGAACTTCATAATATAGGTCAAAACAGTTCCACATCAGCAGCTTAGCGCACACACAAAAAATGTCCTTCATTATGTTAACAAAAACAGTGGTTTACATGTGCATATATGCCAAATTCATTAGGCAGGTAATGAAGCATTTGCACAAATGTAATTACATACAGCAATTCTGACAGTTCAGAACACTGCATTAATAATCACTACAATTAGTTCTGATGATGGAAGCAATTTACAACACGTCACATGTATAAATAATGGTGCATTTCCTGCATGTGTCATTATTATGTATTAAGGATACCACCTTGTTGTGACTTTCTCTGTAATGTTCCCCTGAGTGGAAGTTAAGGGTAGATGAGTGATTTTATTTCTAAGCGACAGCATATTTTACAGTTGTGTGGTTTAAATACTCAGTTAATGTCATTTTTTAAGTTCTGTAAATCCAAAGCTTGAATAATAGAATGATCATTCAGCATTTAATGGGGGTAGATAGTAAGTAGGTCCTCTGATACCACCTTTTTCAATAACTTAGACATTTCAGAGATCAACAGAGGGTTTGTTTTTTTTTAAAAAAAAGTGAAATGTTACCTTCAATGACATACATTTACTTGCGTGTCCCAGTTTGTAGTCATTACGTGTATTTGTTCTTGTTTTCCTTTTATTCTTTTCACTGATGCTTTTTACTAGTAGGACATGAAATTGAATTTCCTTCATTTGGTATTTAGTGTCACATTTGAAATAATTGCTTAATTTTATAGTGATGATTTAACAATGGTTCTCATTTAGAAAATGACTCTGTAAAATCAGCTTATTCCAATCCTTATTTTTCTTTACTAATAAATCTCCTTCTCTCTCTAGGCTCCGTTCTCAGAATAACTATTCATAAGCTTAATAAGTAGCTACTAGTAGCTGAAAGCCATGCTGTCATATGGGTATAATTTATAAAGTCATGTGTGTGTTTAACAAAAAGTAAATAGAGGCCAAAAATGGCTGAGAATTTAAAAATTGGTTGGTAACAGACCATGAATCTCAGCAATGATTGGACCTAATGATATTTTAAACAAAAAGAGCTCTCAACCATACTTCTTGTTGTTTCCATCACTTCACACTGACTTGACAGACGTTGCTAGTTGTGAGGGTGGTTCTGTTGATTTATGTGCGTGGCAGTTGGGTGCACAGGTGTGGCAGTTTGGCCAAGTAATCCACCATTTGTGCAGTCTCCCGTATATAGCCAATTAAACTGTTACATGCAAATTAGCTGTAAAGTAAGGATGGTAATTGGTTGAGTTACTTCTGATACCATAGTTATCAATGGGCTAGTCTACAATAGAAGTACTACATCGCTGCATCTGGTGAAAGCACTCTATACTGAAGGGAGAGAGCTCTTCCATCGGTGTAATAAATCCACCTCTATGTGAGGCGGTAGCTACACTGGCTGGAGAAACTCTCCTGCTGACATAGCGCTGTCCACACTGGTGCTTAGGTTGGTATAATTTATGTCGCTCGGAGGGTGTAACTTATTCACACCCCTGAGCAACATGAGTTATACCGAAGTAAGTGATCGTGTAGACCTGGCCTACGACTCTTGGTGTGGCATAGACACATGCCTTACTGTAGCTGTACACTGCCTGGGTATAATCTGTAAAGTCAAAATGGTTAAGAACTTAAAAAACTATATGGTAACAGATCACAACAACCAGAGATGATTCAACCTGGTAGTATTCTGAATAATAAGTGTTCTTGGCCATACTTGTAGCTGCTTCCATTGCTTCACACAGACTCAACACACATTTTAGGCTTCAGAGGGACGCAGAGTGTGACATTCCTGGACTCTTATTATCTAAATACTAGTTTGGGTGGGGAGTAGGAGAGAGAATTACTTAACCTTGCCTTTTGGTAGTATTGCATACTTTTCATATTAATAATATTTTGTGGGTGAGCAGGTTGCATCACATTGCATTGTAGCTTTATGGTCATTTAAAAATGTAGGTACAGGAGGGAAAAAAAGAATCTTAAAAGCATCAAAATGTGGTGTGAAGACAGAGCCAAATCCTGCTCACCTTACTCATTTGGGACTACTTGCGTTAGTAAGATAAGCAAGAATTGACCCATGGAGCGCACAGCCAATGTTGAAGACTGGGGGGCAGATTCTCAGCTGGGGTAAATTGTCACAGCTTCATTGAAGTCAATGGTGCTATGACAGTTTACACCACCTGAGGACCTCATCTTTGGACACTTAATTCTCTTGTGGCTCTGAGCTGACACGACTCAATCCATTTCCCCATGGGTGAAATTCCTTCACCTACACAAAGCCCAAGTATTATATGAGCTCTCTGCAAGTGGAATTCAGAGTGGTTGTGGAGACAAAATCAACCCCGGTCCCAGGTGCAGGGCTTCTGTTCAACCCACTCCTTCACCCACCACACTAGTTTTTCAAGTATATGGGATAGAACCATGACTAGCTGTATTGGGTATTGGGGCCATTTGATCCTTCCACTATGTGGTGTTCTGAACCAGTATATATGAGACCTTTCCTGTGGCATGCAATTGTGTAGGCGCCCCTGTGCAGCTGTTCAGTAGGTAAACTCTTCCTACAGCATAGCCCCTGTGCCGGATTTGAGTAGTGTGGAGGTTGAATTTCTCTCTCCATGAACACATCAGGCTAAATTTCCTACACAGTACAATGTTAATTATGCAAACCTGTTATCCGAAAAACCCTTTTATCCAAAACAGAGAACATGTCCCTGATCTCTTGTGATTACACTGAAATTTCTCTCTTAAATCAGAAGCCTTGATTATCTAAACATTGTCAACGTCCCCCATGACATGTGACTAATTGAGGTCATACTGAATTAGAATATTGCTATACTCTTCCAAGACACACACACTTTGAACAAGGTTATCTGGCACAAAGAGAGAAAGCAATTTCTTGACCAACAAATACCAGTGTATTGAAATAAATATATAGTAGATTGAGAAATGTATTAGTTGCATTTTTATAGCCAATAAGGGGAAAAACTTGTTCAATAATGAGTTTATTCTTTTTTATTCTCAACCAAAAGTTGTTAATATTCTTCTTAGAGATGTGCTGTTCAGCCTTTCCTGAGGCAGTATGTAGCATAGTTTATTACATTCTGGTGACGTTTTTCTCTTTTTCATTCTTTTTCATTCCGTTGAAACCAGTTTAAAAGGAAGGTACAATAAGACTTTCACTTATTCAAATTCAAATAAACTTGTAGCAAGCACACTGGAGTAGCTGCAGCTATTCTACTTGTTCTGTTCTGTCACATCCTGCAACATATAAAGCCTATAATTAAGTTTTTACTTGAACTGTTAGGAGGCAAATACTGCCCCCGAGGGTGTAAAGGTTTCTGTCTGGAAAGGCTTCATCACAAACTGACATATTTTGCAAACCAAGGATAGCAAAGAGAGGTTTTGAATCTTGCTAAGCCAAATAAAAAAAGAGACAGTGGTTTCTTGAGTAAAATATGCTACTATCATTAATTAGAAACTGGAGGTATGGCACTATGACCATAACCACAATGAACATAACCCTCAAGTGATTTGGTAGTGATAGCAAAAATATTAATTCAATTTTTACTGAAATTCTTGAATGCATCCCAAATTCAAATAATATAGACGTTCACTTAGTATTTTCTAGAGGAGATATAAAAAACTGCAAACAGATACAAGTTTTTGTTTTCCCCCTTAAAACAGACATAGTAGTTAGTATGTTTCCTTCCAGTTGCTCATAAGGACTATGTTTTCAAAGGTCTAGATAGGGAAATACTTATGTTCCCTTACCTCATGCAGTGTTTCGAAAATGTACTTTGCTCCTTAAAAGATTTTTCATAAGGGCTCGGATAAAAATCCTGACTTACAGCTCAATTAATATTGGTTTGCACAATTAGTGATTTTTAATTGTACCCCTGATATTTTTAATCAGATATCTATATATACACCTATTACTGGAATTTTTTAAAAAACACCATATTGCAGTATGGTTATTTTCTAAAAGAAAATAATGAGATCATCTAATGTTTGCAACTTCTCAGGAAAGTGTTTTGATTTTCTTTTGTTCTGATGAAGCATTTTTCATGCATTATTATTCTGTGTGACTTTGGTTTGTCCTTTGGAAAGCTGACTTGTTGTTTGTTTAATTATGCATTCCATTATCTTTGGTAGGTTCCGTGGGAAGATTTGCGTTATCTCTTTGGTGAGATTATGTATGGTGGACACATCACTGATGACTGGGATCGCAAGCTGTGTCATATGTATTTAGAGGAATTCATGAGCCCGGCTATGGTAATTTTTTATATATACCTAAAAAGCTCTAATTTTAAAATATTACAAGAAATAAAATATTTTATATTTAGTTTTAATACATTAAACATCATGATGAATATTTCTTCAATGATCTGATTTGCTAAGAGCTGAAGCATTTTGAGGTGACACTCAGCCCCACCCCATCCATACAAAAATCTTGTACATCTGTCTTGGAATAAATGATCCGATTTGTAATGAGTGCAGTACTTCATCACAAAAAAAGTCTTGTCTGCAAGGCTTTTGTGACTTGGTATATTGCGTACGTAAGTGCTTTTGCAAATACCCGTAGTTTAGCAACATGTATTAAGTGTTTTGTAACAATACTATATAATGTATTGAGTGGCCAACTGCCCTGCATTCTGAACAGTGTATTTAGGTAACGGGTTTTCCTATTAAAAATTAACCCCTCTTTCATGCACTCATGTTTTGAAAACTCTTGGTGGGGTAGAAAAGGTGCACAATTGAAAGATACTTAAGGGATAGCACCACAGAGTGACACACATACCAGACACCCAAGAACCTACACTTACTTGTCTTATATTTTCTTGTTCATGAAAAGCATCAGAGCTGAATGGCTTTCCCTCCTTTTTCAGTGTTTTCAGAATATGAGAAGCAATAATAGACCGCTTCTCCCTTTCTGCCACTCCTACTGAATTTCTGACACTGCTGCAGCTATAGACTCCTCCATCCCCAACCACCACCAGATGTATGTACCACAATGTATATTAATCTTTGAAATCTGGAGTTGGCCAGCATTGTGCAAAGTGCAAAATTTCCAAACATGTTTCTAAATCCACAGTTTCTGCATTATAAGCAGAGTTAGTTGTTTCAGTGTTGTGACAGAACATAAAGCATGAAAAATCCTGGATTTACCTCATTTTCTTTCTAGAAACCCCAGTGACTGCTTTGGTATTACTTTACTCTAAATTTCTCTGGCTGCTTCTCTTAAGTTTATTAACTAGTCGAAGAGTGGAGAAATTACTATACTTAAAAGAGTGGTGAACAGATTTTTAAAATGGCCTTTACAATTTTATTATTTTGCTTTGTCCAAACAGCTTATGGGTGGGGGGGCAGGAGAGAATTAACATGTAAGCCTTGAGCAGATCATTTCTGGAGCTTGGATAACTTAAGGGAAATGCACTTTTCACCCTTGCCACTGCAGTTGAAGTCTGTCTTGAAGGTTCTAAGTGAAATGAGTGCGCTTGTGTCTCCTCAGTCCCTAATGAGCAGGTTTTCATATGTCAAAAAGCCACACTCAGTTTAATACAATTGGAAGTCACTGTTCAGAAGAAGACGCTGGAGTTAGTTACCATGGAGATGGAAGGATAAACACTACTGTACTTCTGACCTCTACAGAGGCTGATTTCTCCAAATGACAGCTGAGGTCATGGGGTTAGTGTGGGAAGCTCATTCCATGTTCCTGCTCTGTGTCTAGCCTATGGATAAGTAAAGAATTACTGTTTCCAGCCTAGGCAGTCCATTAACCTTCACAAGCCTGAACTTTCATTCAAATAATTGTAAAATAAATATAGGTGGTGAAACCTGAGGAGAATCACTGGTATTTGTATGCCCTTTGGAAAGTTTAGGTACCCAACCCTGAGTACAGATCCACTGATGTTTTAAATAATGAGATGATACATTTTCAAGCTTTTGCTGTAATAGGACAATGTTACTCCCCTAAATTACCAGAGGAAACAAGAACTCTTTTATTGACTAGCGGCCAAGTAAACACAAACAGATATGGCAACAAATACATTTAATCAGTGTGGTTGGTTTTTTATGTTTAGCTAGAAAAGTGACTTGTCTTTACTTATTGGCACTCCTGGTGAATTCATTAGCTGCAAATGTAATCAATAAGGTAGGATGGGGTGAGTGTTGTACTGACATTTTGCCTTGTGTTGTATGTGGTGTTAGGCATGTGGCCAAAGACAAAGAAGCAATGGGTTCCCACTATAAACCATAGCTTGCAGTGTCCTGCTGTGCGTATGAATCTGCAAAAAATACAATTAGACCAGAGGTGAAAGTAAGCCGGTACAGGCCGGTACGGCGTACCGGCAAGAGCTGGTGCATTGTATCGGACCGGCTTCCCAAGGCTGGCGATGTAAAGGGCCTGGGGCTCCCGGCAGCAGCCGGAGCCCCAGGCCCTTTAAATTGCCACCAGAGCCCCGCTGCCGGAGCTCCCGGGTAGCGGAGGCAGCCAGGAGCCCCAGGTCTCTGGTGGCAATTTAAAGGGCCCGGGGTTCCACTGCAGTAGAGGCGGCCGGAAGCCCCTGGCCCTTTAAATCCCTGGGGCCCTGGCAGTGATTTAAAGTCCCGCCTCTTCCACTTGAAGCCCCGCCCCCCTGGTCAGGACTCTGGCGTACCAGTAAGTCCTTTAAGTTAATTTCACCCCTGAGTTAGACCTATTTTAAGTGCCCACCAAAGAGACCAGACAATATAGAACAACTAACAGAAGTGGCCTTTAACTGAAGGTAGAAAAGAATTTTACTGGAAACCTTAGGGCTACTTTAAAGTGGTTCCTTGAGATGATCATTGTAGGTGAGGTCTGTAGTTAGGGTTACCAACTTTCCGACTGCAGAAAACCGGACACCCTTTCCCTGCCCCTGCCCTGCCCCTTCCCGAGCCTCTGTCCCACCTCTTCTCCGAGGCTTCATCCCCGCACACTCCATCCCCTCCTCCCTCCGTTGCTCACTCTCCCCCACCCTCACTCGCTCATTTTCACCGGGCTGGGCAGGGGATTGGGTTGCGGGCGGGGGTGAGGGCTCGGGTGGGGCCGGAAATGAGGGGTTTGGAGTGTGGGAGAGGGCTCTGGGCTGAGGCAGGGGGATAGGGTGTGGGTACGGCTCTGGGCTGGGGGTGCAGACTCCAAGGTGGGGCTGAGGGGTTCAGAGTGAGGGAGGGGGTGTAGGCTCTGGAAGGGAGTTTGGGTGCAGGAGGGGGCTCATGGCTGGGGTTGCGGTGTGGGAGGGGTGCGGGCTGTAGAAGGGAGTTTGAGTGTGGGAGGGAGCTTAGGGCTGGGGCCGGGGGTTGGGGTGTGGGAGGTGTGTGGGCTTTGGGTGGTGCTTTACTCAGGCGGCTCCCTGAAGCAGCCGGCATTTCCCTCCAGCTCCTAGATGGAGGCGCAGCCAGGCGACTCTGCACGCTGCCTCCATCTGAAGGTGCTTCCCCCACAGCTCCCATTGGCCGCAGTTCCCGGAGGCAGCGCGGGGACAGAGCACCCCACAGCCGTGCCTCCACCTAGGAGGAGAGCTAGGAGTGGCGCGTTATATGGGCCTGTGGTGCCCGTGCTCCAGGAATATTCAGGGCCTGAGGGCTCGGCTCCACCAATGTTCAGGGCCAGGTATCTCCCCCAGCCCCGCCTGCCGCCCCCACATGCCTCCCCGGGAGCTTCTCCTGGCCCCGCCTGCCACCCCTGGGTGATTTCAAAGGGCCTGGGGGCCCTCGGCTGCTGCCACCCGCAGCAGAGCGGGGCTAAGGCAGCTTCCTGCCTGTCCTCACTCCGCACCACATCTCTGCAGTGTGTGTGTGTGTGTGTGTGTGTGTGTGTGTGTGTGTGTGTGTGTGTGTGTGTGTGTGTGTGTGTGTGTGTGTGTGTGTGTGTGTGTGTGTGTGTGTGTGTGTGTGTGTGTGTGTGTGTGTGTGTGTGTGTGTGTGTGTGTGTGAGAGACCATGCGCTGCCCCACCCTGAGCGCCAACTCTGCAGCTCCCACTGGCTGGGAGCTGGGGGGGGGGGGGGGGGAACAGTGCTTGTGGGCAGCGGCATGCGGAGATCTCCCCCTCCCCCCGCCTAGGAGCCACTGCCAGAAGGGTAGCCACCTGCGGTAAGCGCTGCCCCTCTGCCCCATCCCAGAGCCCAACCCCTCAATCCTCCTGCACCCAAACTCCCTCTCGGAGCCTGCATCTCAATCCCCTGCCCTAGCCCAGAGCCCACACCCTTTCCACACCCAAACCCCTTCCTGCACCCAAACTCCCTCCCAGAGCCTTAGGCAGGTGTTGTGGGGGTGGGAGAGGGGGAGGAGGACTTGGACCTGTTCTGGGCACCACCAAAAATTATACAAACCTGCCACCCCTTGAGCCAGAGGGAAATTCTGGCCAATTCTGGGAGCCGCATGGGGCCAGGGCAGGCAGGGAGCCTGCCTTAGCCCCGCTGCGCAGCTGACCAAACTTTTAATGGCCCAGTCAGCTGTGCTGACCAGAGCTGCCAAGATCCCTTTTTGACCGGGCATTCCGGTCAAAAACCAGACGCCTAGCAACCCTATCTGTAGTGCAGATTCCACAGTAAGATGCTGGCTGTAAGACCAGAATAACTTCTGCTTGTATTAGTTTCATCTGTGGCTTGTTCTTGACTTTGCAAAATACCAGAATTCCTTTGAAGTTTATTGTGGCTATATGGAATAGACCCCCACCCCCCCACCCCCCATCAAAAATAAGTGGCTGTCTTGAAAAAAGACTCTTGTAATCAGAAAAAATCTTTCAACAAAGATGACACTTTAGACTGGAGTGAGACCATTCTGGCCTGTGACTCTCTGAACCCATTGAAGTCCTTACAGCTCAGAAGTGAGAGTGAAGGAAAGCAAAGAGCTAATGCAATTGTATGTGTGTATTCTTGCTTTTATTTTCCCTATGTTATTGCTGCTAGGTAGGCCAGACCATGGACAGCACATCACAGCAGTGCACTGAGCTGCACACTGGCTGCATATTCTACATCTTTTTATGACCCTGATTCTTATTTTTAAAGCCCTAAAGGGGTAAGGGCCAGCCTACCTCAGAGACGCTCGCTCTCTCTGCAGCTTTCCATGGCAACTGTGTTCTATAGAGACACTGCAGCTGGTGGAATGCAGGTTCAATCCAGCAATAAGGAACAAGGCTTTCTCAGCTGTGAAACTTATTACCACCGAATATCCAGTTGAGGCCAAACCTTGCCACCTTCAGTGTGCAATACAAAACTCCTCTCTCTTTGCAGGACACTTACCAGCTGAGAGGTGGAATGGAGAGTAAACGTGGCCTTCCTCTGCATTTCACCTCTTGGATGTTAGGGGCTAGGTGGATGCTGTAATGCACACAGAACCCTGCCACCTGATAGTGACTAAGCAGGTGATGAGTTGGGATTGCTGCTCCTGTTTGGCTAAATATGGCTCACATCCTGTTACTGTGTTACCCTGTCTCCACCACCATCCATTCTGGTGTGCTTTTTTTTTTTTTCATGCACCTTGTAATGTCTTGTCTTCCAGGCAGGGGCATACATTTGCTATATGTCTGTACTGCACACTGACTTGGCTAGGCTGTAGATGGTATCACAGTATAAATGTTTAATAATGATGTTGATAAACAATACAATCTTGTGGTTAAGGCACTTGACTGGAACTTGGGAGATCTAGGTTCTATTCCTGCCTCTGCCACAGATGTCCTGAGTGATTTTGAGCAAGTCCCTCTAGCTCATTATGCCACCATTTTCTCACCAATAGAATTGGATAGTAATAATTCCTTACCACTCAGGGCAATGTTGAGGGGATATATTCATTAATATTTGCTCTGATATTACAGTAATGGGGCTGCGGGTGGGTATCTAAAATGGCCCTAATATCACACATCTGAAAGTGAGGGATAGTACAGGCACCTCAATACTATCGTGATGGGAACTTTAGAAACGTGTGTAGTTAATAATTGGAATATGAATACTGAATAACCATATTCCATTTTGGCAGAAGGTAGCTGGCACTTCTAACAAGCTTCCAGTGAACTTAATTCCTGGCACAATGGAAAATTATTATTTTTTGAAGGACTGACAGTAACGTCGTTCATTCTCTTTTTGAAGCTTGAAGGAGAACTGGCATTGGCACCAGGTTTCTTAGCACCTCCAAATTTGGATTATGCTGGATACCATCAGTACATAGATGAAATGCTTCCAGCTGAAAGCCCAGTGTTATATGGACTCCATCCCAACGCTGAGATAGAATTCTTGACAGTGACATCAGAGAATCTTTTCAAAACGCTTTTGGAAATGCAACCCAGGAATTTACTTGTAGGAGAGGAATCAGGACAGTCTGTAGAGGAAAAGGTAAGGTGGTGGTTTTTCTTAATCATGTTTCCCATAGGAATGCTTCTCATAGTGCCAGGTGATGCCACTAAAAGGGAGCATTTATCGTATCACATTATTTCACTGAGCTAGTTAACTTCTGATAATGGGAAATGTACCCAGTTTACCAAGATAAGCTCAGCTATTATAAATAACAGGTCAAATTTAAACTTGGTGTAACTCAGGGTTGCATCAGGGATTGAATTTGGGCCCATACATAAAATAAATGTTAAATTTTTAATGGAAACCACCGATGCCATTTTTACTCTGAATGAAAGTTGGGTGCCAGTGAATAAATCTCTCTCTTTTTTTTAAGAGCAAAGAAACACTGACTTAGAAAAACATAATGTTAAGGTTTGTCTGGTTCTGGTTTTCTTCCCCTTCCCTGCCATTTTCTATAAATTGTCAGTTAGGAAGCAGGTAACATTTTACCTTGACAGCTACTTCAATTTTTACTTTAAGTGCCTGGTACTGATGTGGTTAAGATCAGGCTTCAATTCCCAGCTCTGACACAGAGTTCCCATGTGATTCTGAGCAAATCATGTAGGGGCAGATTTTCTGCTGGGTCCAGCTTCCACTGAGTGCAGCCGAGTGGGGGAACGTCAGGAAGCCACTTATGGGCCCCTGATTTTTCTGCCATGGCAATAGTCCCCTAGGGCCTCTATGCCAGCTGGGGATAGCAAGAGCACAGTATGCTTCAGCCAGTCCCCCTTGCTCACAGCTCTGTGGAGATGCAGCAAGAAGGTCTAGGAGCCAGAACACCTAGGTCTAAGCTTGCTGGCGACTCTCCCTCATAAGGGGTATCCCTAACAGGGAACTTGCTGGAAGCTTCTGCTCTCTTTGGGCCACCTAAGTGGTGCAAATAGAGCAGATGTGGGAAGGGAATCTGCCCCTCAAACTTTCTGGGCCTCAGATCCCCATATGTACAACATATATTTTTCATGGAATAGGCGCGCTAAGGGGATAAACCCATAAATCCTTAACTGGCAATCAGATACTGCAATAATGGGGGCCATATAAGCACCTAGCTAGAGAAAGCTCTTGGTGGTGCTATATGTGCTGATACATTATGCAGTTCTATTTAGTGTTTGAAAAAATCTGGGTTATTCCTTACAGCCAAAATTGCTCCCACTAGAAATAAAATGACTAGTTTTTAGGCATGGATGCAAAGCAGCATGGGGTATTAACAGAGTACATGCAAAAAGTGGTGAGATTGGTAAGACACATAAACAAGTAATGACAAAGATGCACTCCTGTATCTTAACTTCTTGACATTAAGAATCGGGGTTTAACAATATGGCTAAGATGAAGACTGACCGTGCTGGTTTCAAGAGGCTCCTCTCACTTCACTGTAGCTAAGCAGAGCAGCTTTTCAAGATGCCCAGAGTTCTGAGATTCCTGGTAAAGTACCATCAAGTGGCTATTTGAAGGCCTAGAGTATGCATAATGAGCTGTTGGCCACTAGATCCTTGTGGACTGTTATCCATATCACATAAGGCCACCTCACAATTGGATCTGTTGTTGGAAAGCTCGGCAGTGAAGCCAAGGACTGAACTGGCATGGGAAGGTCCGATTTCAAATCTCATAAACCACAGCTTTCAAATATGTCATTTTATTGTTATAAATTGCATTTAGTCCAGAAATTGGGGAGGGAAAAATGTGAAACCAAGTTTGTATTACATTTGCTTGTTTAAGATGTAGAAGACAAACTGTCTGATCAGATTGTAACCTGTGTGTGTGTACATGTACACACACACACACAGGTTCCAATGTGCATGCATGCGCACACTCTCTCTCTCTCTCTTCTCCCCATGCTAGTAGATGTTGGGTGCTCCTATTTATAAGTGTACCAGTTTTATCAAGAAAGAAGAAAATCTATCCTCTTCTTCCCCAGAGGGGAACTTGGTACTTAAAGCTCAGCCCAATGCATTTTGAAATGACTAAGTTGTTAAAGTTTGAAATGGCACTTCCTGATTTTGACTTATGTTCCTTTGATATCCAGTTTGCATTCATACTATTACCATACTCAAAATCTAATTTCCATAAGGAAAAAGGCAGATGATTAACTCAGCCAAATTTGGATGGCATTGTTGATCCCTATAAAGATACAAGTAGAATGATGGAGTGTGGATTTATTTGGCAATAAAAAAACCTTTCCCCATTACTGCTTAGCTTCCTGAATCCCTGACTAGCAAACTACTGTAAATGAAAGCAACTTGACTATGATTGTTTTAATGAGTCTGGCGCACACCATTTTCATAATTAACTTAAAATATGACTCTGTTCTGTGAAGGCAGCTTGTGTCATGTCTGTTCAGGTCATGACCATTACCTAGTCGCATACAAATTATAGGGGACATTTGTGAGAACTACGTAATCTTGTATTTGTACTTTCCTATGTGATTCCTTCCTGTGTTTCTCTCCCACATAAAAAGCTACAGGAGAAAACTTAGGTAGAAATCGCTGTATCCTGGGCTGCCCCAGAGATCTGTTGCATGTTCCCCTCTGAGAGTGGACCAATCAGACTATGGCCAGAGCTGGATCAAGACAATCTGGTACCATAGGCACACCACAACGTGGCTCCTTAGGGCCCCACCCATATTGGGAGTCTCAGTGGTGGGGAGCATCCCTCCCATTCCAGAGAGGCAGGAACAGCAGTATGGGGCTCACTCTTTCCCCAGAATTGGCAGCAGGGGCTCCCCCTACTTGGGAACAGCAAGTGTCCTCTCTAAGGCATGGATGGCAACAATGGGGGGCAGCACTTACCCCAGCTCTGTGGGGCATCTACTGGGGTGGGTGCACCTGCTGCACTCTTCCCTCCCGTGCCAGACACACATCCCCAGCTATAGCATGTTTGCAGAAAGCGAGGCAGGCAGGCAGAGTGAGTTAACACCCTTTGAGATGCAACCCTCATTTTGGGGGGCTATGGTGTCAGGTTCTACAGCCAAAGGCAAATAATGCAACTTTGGTTACACTCGAGTCATGTTTTCAAGCTTGTCTTTGCAACTCTAAGGGCTACAAACATACATATATATTTTAGTGAAACATGAGGTTCTAATGTAGTTGACTCAAGCAACTGGGATCCCAGGCTGGGCCTATCTGACTTAAACCAGCCCTGATTATGGGGTGATCTGGGGCATGGCCCTTAAAGCTGGAGTGCCAGGAGCCTATACCTCTCAAGCCATGTGGATCTCTGCCACATTTACATGTCTTCCATGCTCTTCCTGTGCATCCCCCCTGTGGACTGGGGAATATGTCTTAGCAACTGATTGCCACCTGTCCATTGTAATTCCTTCTGTCCTGTCCCTTACTTCCCTGCTTTTCCGTGGCCACGTGCTCTCTCCCATGTTGCCAATAGGCCATGGAGATTTTGCAGAGAGGAATGCAACAATTACAATGGGACTGCTCCCCACATCACCTTTTTCCCAGAGGTTGGACCCTCTGTGGCTGTTCTAGTTTTGCTCCTATCTCACCACACAGCATGGGGGTATCATACGGGCTTTAGGGTCTAGTCTTGCAAAAGACAGAAGGTTGAACTGGAGAGTGAGGTGCTTTTAGTTTACAAGTCCTTATTTAGTCAATAAGGAATGATCTGTGCTCTTGTCTGATTCCAGGGCTGGGCAATGGAAAAATCAGTATTAGATTGTCAACTGTTGTGTTTGTCTTGCACAATGTCTTGGGTCATCAGGCACCACTGTAATACAAATAATCTTGGTCTCGTATGTTTAAACATTTGTGAATCCCTAATGCAGCAATTTCTGATCACTCTGTATTGATGTGATAAGGTTAAGAATGTCCTGGATGATATTCTGGAGAAACTTCCTGAAGAGTTTAACATGACAGAGATCATGCAGAAGGCCGCTATTCGGAATCCCTATGTTCTTGTTTGTTTCCAAGAGTGTGAGAGAATGAACCTCCTCATTCGGGCAATACGCAAATCACTTAAACAATTGGACCTTGGGTTGCAGGTAAGAGAAGTGAATTTCTTTTACTAAAGAATAACTGTTCAGAATTCTTTGATGCCAAGTATACTTATTCTTCACAGGGGGAGCTGACATTTTCTCCCGACATGGAAGCGCAACAGTCAGCATTGCTTTATGATATTGTGCCAGATGCATGGACCAAGCTGGCTTATCCATCCACCTATGGCCTTACACAATGGTAATTATGCGTCAGCACCTTACCAAATAACTGTAACTCGTGTTGTTTAATTACCATTTTTAATAATAAATGGAGATATGCCAATCTCCTAGAAGTGGAATGACCTTGAAAGGTCATCGAGTCCAGTCCCCTGCCTTCACTAGCAGGACCAAGTACTGTCCCCTGACAGATTTGATTTTTTTTGCCCCAGATCCCTAAATGGCCCCCTCAAGGATTGAACTCACAACCCTGGGTTTAGCAGGCCAATGCTCAAACCACTGAGCTAGCCATCCTATATCCGTGGATATAGTTATTCCATTGCTGTAAAAGTGCAGCATGGTTCTTTCCCATGTATGTAAAATCTGTCGTTTTAATTTAATTCATTTTTCACTCTAGAGACAAAATGAATACAGCCGAGTCTCATATTACACGCATTTAACATGTGTGAATTCAGCTTTGCTCGGTTGGCAAACAAAAAACAAACAAAAAAAACAATTTAAATACTTTACCTGTAGTGCGGGCGATTCTGCCTGCCATTATACTTAATGTAATTTTGACTATACGCGATTTTCGCTTTACGCGCTGACAGCGGAACGTAACCCCAGTGTAAGATGAGACTTGCCTGTATTGCTGGAATACTAACCTTTAAAATGTTTCTAAACTTTTCCTTCTATGCTTTCTGTAAAGTTGGAATTATACAGTGCAACCAATAGGGCCTGTTTTCAAACGGAATAATGTCACTGCAGCCCCATGACAGAGTAATTGGTCAGTGTTCCTAATCGCAGATCCACTAGCCCCTCCCTCCCTCAGACCTTTTCATGCTGGGTTCCTTGCATTACTGTCTTTGGGCTTGTCTAGATTCAGTAAAGAGCTAATCCCACCCTAACCGTGGCCTCTTAATTTACACATACCTTTTGTAACTGCTTCAGCCCCATGCTTTCTTCCCACAGAGACAATGCAGAGCTTAGCTGGTATACAGCATCTCTATACTTGATTGAATTTCATCCTAATGAAACTGTCACTGTTGTCCATATGACTATGTCAGCACTGAGGTAGCTGCTGCTTCTTCTGTTTCAGGATTAATGACCTCCTCATGCGGTGTCGAGAACTTGATACCTGGACACAAGATCTTGTGCTTCCAGCAGTGGTGTGGCTTTCTGGATTCTTTAACCCTCAGTCTTTTTTGACTGGTGAGTAGTAATGGCTAATAATATTTGAAGGAACAGAGTCCTATTGTTTCAACCCCATATTGTAGGTTGAAACAGTTTTTACAAACAGGTTTTATTTTTAACCTAAACATGCCTTTATGGTGTTAGCAGTGTTTAATGATGCTATATTATGCTACTACATGAGAATGGATGAGTGAAATTGACTAGAAACAGACTGGCTTATTTTCAATATCCAAATTGAAAAGCTATAATAAATTAAGACAAATTAAGATTTTAAGAATGTTCACTTTTAACAATCTAATATATTCTAGAAGTGTACGATATCATGTTTGTTACTCTTGACACTGTCCCTTTAAAAAATGTGTTGGCAACCTTGTTTAGTACATCCAGGGCCCTTACTACTGATGCAAGCTACTATCCATGTGCTCCAGTACTATATGGAGTACTTCTTACTCATGCAAGTAGTCCCTGCAACTCAGTGGGATTAATGGCATGAGTAACAGTTTGCACAATCAGGCATCTGGAAATAGGTTTTTTTCATCCATCATAAGTCTTCAGTCTCCAAATCATCATGTTAAAGTTTGGAGGTGACAAAAGGAAAGAGATGCTGAATTTGAGTTATATTTTTTTGCTTTATTAAAGAAAAGAGAAGTCTTAGACTTAGTTTGCTAATGTACCCATAGTTTTTCCATTCAGTATTCTTTAACCTAAATGTGTTTAATGTACCACTTTGTTTCACTCCTCCTATTCTTAACTCATAGAATATTTTAATAGTGTAAAGGAAGTGAGGAAAAGTCTGACATTCTTCCCAGTATGTGTACTGCTGCAGTATGGGATAAAAATCTTCAGCAGTGTATTAAACTGCTCCCTTAGGTCTTGTCTACATTACGGGGGGTGGGGGTGGGGAGAATCGATCGAAGTTACTCAACTTCAGCTACGCGAATAACGTAGCTGAAGTAGACGTACTTAGATCTACTTACCGTGGGGTCCACACTATCGCTATGTTGATGGGAGATGCTCTCCCGTCGACTCCCTTTGTGCTTCTTGTTCAGGTGGAGTACAGGAGTTGAAGGGAGAGCGCTCTGCGGTTGATTTAGCAGGGCTTCACTAGACCCACTATATCGACCCCTGATGCATCGATTGCCGCACATCAATCCCCCGGTGAGCGTAGACAAGCCCTTAGTCTCCATGTTTACAACCCACATGCATTGTTTCGAATCTAAAGCAACAACCCAGATCTCTAGAAGCCATTGTCAAGCTTCAAAAGCTTTTAATTTTACCCACTAGTTTGTAAAACCAGATTCCTCTCAGGGACTTGCCATCCCACCAGTCTCAAGTCCCTGACTGCTGGTGTCTCAAAATGTTTAATTCTGCAGAATCCCAAGCCCTGCCAGTGGACAGTTGGTGATCCACAGGCTATAGTTTGGAAATCAGTGCACTAATGGGAGTTACACAATGAAGAGAGACATGTAAAAATGCTTTAATTCAAATTTTCAGTAGCCAGTAAAGACATTCACCTAGCACCACAGATTCTTAGAGCAAAGCCCTAAGGCTTCTCTCTCTCTCTCTCTCTCTCTCTCTCTCTCTCTCTCACACACACACTCTCTCTCTCTCTCTCTCTCTCTCAGCCCCTGTTGATCCAGTTTGCTGTCAGGTATCATGATTTTCATCAGAGCCAGTCAATATTACTCCTTAGTCATCCAACTCACTGAGTGACACAAGCAATGAATATGTAGCTTCTGCAGTATTCCGAGCCTGGATTATGAATCAGAGAGCAGGCACCTATTTTTGTGATCAGATGAAAATGTATTTTGCTCTGTTGCGAGAGAGCTGACTGGATGGGGTGTTTGGTTTGTTTTTCCATTTCTTAAAAGTTCAAAAGCAATTTATACAACTAATTTCTTGCAATTTGAGATATGGCAAACAACTGCCAGAGAGCCCCAATTGTGTAGTTTTAGGCTCTAACAAGCCTGGGCAGGGTGCCGGGGGAGCAGTTGTAGCATTAAAATGATCGTCTATGGTGCACTGCTCAGAGTAATCTGTTGGCTTTTTTAAAGCTATTATGCAGTGCACAGCCCGCAAGAATGACTGGCCTTTGGATAAGATGTGTCTGACTGTAGATGTTACCAAAAAGATCAGAGATGATTATGGCCACCCACCTAGAGAAGGAGCATATATTTGTGGTCTTTATATGGAAGGTAAGATGTCTGTTTAAATCGATATCCGCCTCATAATAACTGGTGTTTGTTTGAATTTTTCTGCATGCCTCATGCATACACTCTGCTACACTTAAGTGGATTACTCTCGCCACATGCAGTTAGATTGAAGTTCACTGGTGAGTTTGGGATTGATGATGGATTTAGTTAGTCCTTGTTTAGGCCAGGATTCATACATTCAGACATGACCAGTGTCTCTACTTAATAAACTTACTCTACCATTAACAAAGCATTAAATGTGACTGTATTATAACAGAGCAGCAGCTCCACTACATAGTTAAGGTTAAGAAACACTTCCTGTTTAAAAGACTCTAAGGCTTTTACTTGGATTGTCTTGAAATTTCCAGTGCTTCAAGGTGAGAGCAAAACATCTAGTTAAAGAGTGAGATTTTTAAGTGCTGTAAAATCAACTTTCAGATCCTTTCACTTTAGAAATGTTGTTAAGGAATGAGCCTTGTTTAACAGACAATGATAGACGATTGTAGCAGGCAGTTATGGTAATGTAATCATGTTTCCTGCACAATGGAACTGAGCATGATCAAAGGAAAACAAGTCATTAGGTCAAGGGGTTCCTGATACACATGAGCTGCTCATAACATTTTCAGGTTCTGTTTTTTCGGTGCAGAGCTAGGGAATACTTTCCAAGGCTGCTTCTTGCAGTGGGGAAGGGGTTCCAAGATCACTGCCCCTGATGCTTCTAGGATGGAAGTGGGATCAAAACATTTATCAAAGGTTTCTGCTCTTCCCCCATAGTACTGAAAGCAGGCATACAATGCAGAAATGGGGGTGAGGAGCTGGGACTAGGCATGTTCAGTGCACTTCATTAAGATGAATGAAGCAGTTCACATCTATCTGCAACATGGAAAGCTCAAATAGATTGGAAGAGCCCCTTCCTCATGCAGCAGAGCCCAGATCTGGATTTTTGCATCTCCATTTAGCAGCTGGTACGTGTTCCTTATAGCCCCACTAACAGGTGAGGGGCTTGAAGCTGGAGGGTGTGCGTGTTAGAACAGTGCAGGGAAGAATGAGGGGGAAAGAAGAGGGTTGTGTTGTGCAGTGAGGGCTTCAGCTCTGTCCTATCCTTACCCTATGCTAGTCCCTTTACCCTGAGGATCCTGTGTATAGGCAGGAGGGGGAACTGGTGTGTGCTAGACAAGGAGATGATGCAGATGTAGTGAAATGACTAACTGACATACAGGCACTATATTCTAGGACACATGAGGATGCTGAGAAGTTATTCCAAAACATACAAAGACAATAACATTTTGGATTATTTAATAACAGTTAAGGTTTGCCTTGTGCCCTTTCAACTTCAGCTACACTCAATGTAACAAACTTCTGAATCCCAGGAAATACAAAGTTATGGTACATGCCATTCCAGCAATGCTACTTTACCCTGTGAGTGATGTCCCAACACACATACTAGATGTTACAGGAGTAGAGAGGTTATTTAACTTTGCATTTGGCACTGGAATAATGTCCACAATTCAAGAAAGATATTGATAAATTGGAGAGGGTTCAAAGAAGAGCCATAAGAATGATTAAAAGATTAGAAAACATGCCTGACAGTGTTACTCACTCTATTTAATAAAGAGACTTAAGGGGTGACTTGATCAGTCTATAAATAGATGCATGGGGTATAAATATTTAATAATGGACTCTTCAGTCGAGCAGAGAAAGTTATAACACGATCCAATGAATGAAAGTTGAAGCTAGATAAATTCAGAAAGGAAATAGGTGTAAATTTTTACCTGAGAGAGTAATTAGGCATTGGAACTTATCACTGGCCACTTTAACATCAAGACTGAATTATTTATTGTTATTACTGAATTACAAATTATTTTGGGTCAGGTCTAGACTATACAGATTAGATAAGCACAATAGTCCCTCCTGGCCTTGGACTCTCAGAACAGAGCAGTGAAGGACAGCGTATTCATAAAGTCTAACTCAGGCAAAACTCTGGTTTACATCAGCTGTAGCAAACAGGTGCTACCTACCCACTCCCCGGACTACACTCTAATCCATACAAGCCATCCCAGGCTTGGAAAATGTTCCTGTCCTCGCTTGTCCCTAAGTCTTAGAGACCCTGGTCATGTATTCCATCACAACTGCCAACCTCCAGAACTCAGTGCTGAAAAGAGGCATACTGGATCAATTGAAGTACAGTACACCAGCACTGTTTGTCATAGCTCAGTAATAATTTTGCCAACGTGGTTTGACTAATTCCTCCACCATTCAATACAGCTACACCTAAGTGATTAGATAAAAGCAGTGAAGGCAGATAAAAGCTGAAATTCAAATCGGAGGAACACAGTACATGTTCTCTAGGAACTTCCTCATGACTACTTACTTTACCTGCCACCTCCCCTAACTGAACCACTGGTAGCGGCAATAACTTGGTGTTTCCTGGTTCTAAGAGGTTAGAGTATAAGTGAACTCAACGTCTGGAAGGGTACAAAGCACCACAGGGCAACTTTAACTTTGTGGTCATACACACTCAAGTCTACTGTAACTCTTAGCTGTGTGCAGAGCCGGCTCCAGGCACCAGCGCAACAAGCGCGTGCCTGGGGCGGCAAGCTGCGGGGGGGGGGGGGAAATGGCTGGCCAGTAGCTGCGAGGGCGGCAGTCAGGCCGCCTTTGGTGGCGTTTCTGCGGGAGGTCCGCCGAACCCTCGGATTTGGTGGTAATTCGGCGGTGGGATCGCCGACAGCGTGGGACTGGCAGAGCACCTGCAGGAACGCCGCCGACTCCGCGGGACCAGCAACCTCCTGCAGAAACTCCACCGCTGGCTGCCGTGCTTGGGGTGGTACAATACATAGAGCCCCCCCTGGCTTTGAAAGATGCAAATATTTTTGGTACTAACAAATCTATGTTTCTAAAATGTACACTAGGCTAAAAGGTCAGTACAAGACGAGCTTTCCCTTGCAAGTCTAATCATGGTTTCGCCTGTCTTGTAGCATATCCAACATCAGTATGGCTTTATACATCTCTTAACGCTCCCCTCAATTTCCTTACACCAAGTAGAATTCAGGAATGATGGGGGGGGTTTGCATGCACAGTTTTTTTTTTAAACACATCATAAGTACTGTTACTTTCTAAGAGTGATGTAAATTTGAAATAGTGTGTCCTGCTCTCTCTCTTAAAGCCTATGTGAGCTGCTGCATACCTTCAACTCCCACTCAAGTTAATTGAGGGCTCTTGGCAGAATCTGGCCTATTAAGTGTGAACACCTAATACAGCAGGTATTACCTTGATGAAACTTGAGGATAGACCAGTCATTTAATCTAGACAGCAATGTTCTGTATGGAATGCTAATAGCTGAGCTAGTATTTTGTGATGAGATGTAGTGTGCGCAACTGCACCATGGCTCACAGATGACCTACAGTTTGCCATGTCTGCTCTATCCTCAGGAAAGGTATCTACTACTAAGCAACTATTAAGTGCAGCGTTGCAGTGTACAAGTGAGTCAAGTCTCCATTTTGAGTGCCGTTCAGAACTGTGTGTCTGTTTTTGATACAGGAGCACGATGGGACATCCAGTCAGGGGTCATAGCTGAAGCCCGGCTCAAGGATCTGACTCCAGCAATGCCAGTCATCTTTGTAAGAGCTATTCCAATTGATCGACAGGAAACCAAAAACGTGTATGAATGTCCAGTATATAAAACTAAAAACAGAGGGCCCACCTATGTTTGGACTTTCAGGCTAAAGAGCAAGGAGAAGTCAGCTAAGTGGGTGCTTGCAGGCGTAGCCTTACTCTTGGCAGTTTAATACTGAGCCGACAGCCACAGGTGCAGTCACACAGCATGTAGTCAAAAGGAGATAAATATTTTTCTCACATTTAGCTGTTATGTACACTTTATCTTGCCCCACTACATCCTACTGTGGAGGAGTTGTACGAGCATCACAACTCTTCAAACATATAAACTGGATTTATACCTGTCTGAGGGAAAATGTTGATTATGGAAAATCAAATTCTATATTCATGCTGAAACCCCCCACAAAATGCTCCTCTATTGAAAATGCTTTATTATCTCTACACAGAGTAAAACATACAATATTTTACACAAATATTGACAATCTGAGGCTGCAGTAATATGGGTTTTTAAGAAGTATTGTTTGTAAATCCTACATGTCTGCTTAGCAAAAGGCAGGCATTGTTAAAAGAACTTACTTAGCACTGTAAAATTAAAAGGCTCAATCACTCTCAGACAACAGGTGCATCACTGCTGTTGGTAAGCATTGGGCCAAGCCCCCAACTACCTTTTTTTCTGTTTAAAAATAAACTAGACAAACACCCCTTGCACTTCCTCTTTCTCCCCTTCCCGTCAACCATGAGAACTTGTAACAGTTGGCTGGTAAAGTGCACATACAGTCCAACCAGAACTGAATTTCAATAGAGTTTTCAGAAGGACTCCCTCCCATCTTTGCAGGGGCAAAATTTACTTTTGCCCACAAACTGAGGCATGCAGTTACTTGATTTGCTCATGCACGGAAGGGAAGGCTTTAGAAAACTTGGCTCTTTAGGTCAGGGTGTACTGGTACTGGAGTGGGAAAAGATATGTAAACATTGTAGTAATAGTTTGCTTAGGCAAAAAAAGTATTAAGATCTCACCCTCCTCCCCTCACTCATTAAATTTTTAGTGCTACACAATTCCCTTTGAAGTTAAGTATCCTCAGTAGAGCTACAGAACCAAGTAAATTAACCACTGAAGTTTTAAAGGTGCTGTTCTGCTCTGTATAGAGGTGTCTATGCATAAAAATGTTCTGCATGTAGATTCCTCTACTAAAACATTTCCTGAGAAATCTTTGTACAAGACCAATCAGTTAAAAAAAAAAATCCAAAGCTATATTCTACAATTCTATCTTGTATAAACATCATTGTAATAAAAAATTTTAAACCCTGAAGTAAAAAAAAAAATTTTCTGCAGGTCAGGCAGCTGTGCTCAGCATCCTCAATTGTCTTCACTCAGTTGCTTTTGTAAACTAGAAAACAGGTAGAAAAAATGTTACACTTTATGGGAATCTGATACTCTCAAAAGCATCAACTAACGCTTTGATTTTAGATAGTCACAGCTCCACAGAAGCACATACAAAAAATTGAGTCAATTTAACAAGAAATAAATATCTAAGTCTAACTCTTAAAATATGAAATGGTTCAGTTTCCAAATGGCCTTATTCATTTGGCAATGTTGACTGTCAAGATTTCACAAGGTCAAGTTCTAGTTTCACTGAAGTCAAGGGGAGTTTTGCCATCAATTTCTGTGGGCCCAGGCTGAAAAAGTCACAAGTACCTATTTAGATGTTTTAGCAAGTTTCAATATTTTGTGACTGACTTCGGTCTGGGTTAAAGCCCCACAAAGTTATTTTTAAATGAAAACAACATTTTGAGAGCCTGATTAGAGCGAAGGCAGCACATTTAAAAGTGTGGATTTCAATTCTAAAGCAGTTATGTAATTATCATCTTACCTTTCAAGATATTCTTTAACATTGTCATAACCATAAAATTTTGCCAAGTGGATGAGCATTCCTGTGGCACAGCGGCCGTCACGCTTGCGACAGTAACTGCAGTTACAGACACCACGACAAGGAGGGCAAATCCAATCCTGAATTACAGACAAGGAGGGAAAGGTATAGGAGTAGAGTTATCTACAGCAGTATTAGATGCAAACCTGTCTTCTCCAACTCCATTACGTACCCAAAACAGAAGAAAGTGCCACTTTTATGTAACTACCTTATAGGGGGGCAATATTATTTTTTCATAAACAAATACTTTAGTGGATAATATTATTCAATCTTTTGATAAAAAGTTTACAGTATTGAACAAACAACAAATATCTATTTATTTGGAATTTTTCAAAGCTCACACAACAAATTCTAGTAGTTCTGATTTCCCTAGGGATATAGTGTTGTAACAGAATATAAAAAGCAGGGCTCTTCTGTTCCTGCACCCTAGGCTCAGGTGATAAAAAACCTCCATTATTAAGATTCAGGGTAACTATAGTCAAGTCATGTTGAAAGGTTGGTCCAATTAGCTCCAACCAAGATATAAAGAGAGGTGGAAGGTCCTCAGGCAGGATTCCTAGGCTAAGATTTATGTTTAAATTACCAGTGAAGCCAAATTCCAGGAAGGGGTGGGTTTGGACACTAACTCAGAGGCTGTATGAAAGAGAGCTACACGAGACATTCAGTTAATCGGAAAGGAAAAACATTTTAAAAATGATAAAAATGTTTTTTAAAAGGATATTAAAAAACAGACGGGCTCAGAGCAAGGAGAGGTGGTCTGCTGCTTGCAACATGTGACTTCAGGAGCTGCATTAGACAAAAACGAAGGTGGCCATTGCTCTGGGGGACAGACCTAAGACCTTGTACAAAAATGTTGGGCTTTTCTGTTATTAGGCTCAGGGTTAACTCAACTCCTGCTGTGTCATGCTGGAAGGTGGATCCGACTCCCTCCACAAGGTTATGAAGGGGGGAACCAGGATAGTGTCTCAGAGGGGAGGGCAACAAAGAGGTAAGCTTGGAGAGGAAACTTAGGCTGAGTTTTATGATGTTAATTGTATGTGAATTGCCAAGACAGCCAGACCCCATGAAAGGGAATGGATTTGGCCACAACAGGTCTATGCACTCTGCTGAGGACAGGATAGAGGCTCAGGGAAATTAAGGAGACCCAACCCTAAATTCTTGAGGTTCTTTCCTTCCCAATGTTTAAGTTTAGTATCTGAAACAAGGAGCTTGCATTGCAGACCAGACCAGTGAAAGCATCAGGGAGGCAACAAGCTACACAAGAACTTGGGAGAATCAGGTCCCCTTTCGTCTTCTAAGCCTCATGAGTTTTCTTTCACCCACCTGAGAGCAACTGAGCAGGCCGAAAGCCCTGCATTCAAGATATCAATCACAGCCCCACTACTCAGGCTTTTATGTGGCAGAATGTTTGAATTTCATGTTATCCAAGAAATCCGTGATGACTGTGAAGCTAACAAAGCCATAATCATATTATCATTTTAACCCAAAGAACTGGATACTTACTGGATCCAGAAGTGCCAATTTCACATCTTCACCATATCGATTACGAAGACACGGTCCACAGAACTGTCCTCTCACACCCCCGCACCCTTGATTACGACAGACTGTCTTAGTATCAATTGTCTTCTGCCGACACTGGTGGCACGTACTACCCTAAAATTGAAAAGGAGGGGGGAGAGAGAGACGCTTAAAAATTCAGCATTTCACATCATGCTGAACTTCTTGACTCCAGGTGTTGGAATTCTCTAACACACCTCTCAGCTGGAGGTGAAAATTTCTCCTTGGGAACCAGAGGCAACTAGAGCAATAAAACATTAGGAAAAAACACAACTTCCACCACCATCATTATTTACAGTGTTCAGAAGTACGCTAGGTATTTTACAAAACAGAGATGGTCCCTGTCTCGAAGGCTTAGGAATCTAATGTGCTACATGAGCTGTATGTTATATTTCTGGTTCCAATCCACCCAAGGCAAACGCTAGGAACCCCCAGAGTCACTCAGCAGTGATTTCTCTAGGAGAGTAAGGTACTGTACACCATTGATACAAACCAAAAGGATCCCCATGCAGGCCTTTGTGGCCAAAGCATGGGCCCTTAAAGAGCGAGAGTGGGATGTTAAAAAAGGGAATATGCTGATTCTCTGAACTCTCAAAGGATGCTGTCAGGGTTCCCTCCCCCCTCTAAACTTTAGGGTAAAGACGTGGGGACCCGCATTCAGAGCCCCTAAGCTTATTTTTACCAGCTTAGGTTAAATCCCCCAAGGTACAAAATTCCCTGCACCCTGAGAAATGCTTTTTGCTGCCACCATCAAGTATTTAACAGGAATTCAGGAAAGGAATCACTTGAACTTCCCTCCCCCCCAAAATACCCCCTCAAGCCGTACACCCCCTTTCCTGGGGAAGCTTGAGAACAATCTTCCAACCAATTGGTTATACAGTGATCTAAAAACCCACCCCCTGGGTTTTAACACCATGGAAACAGTCAGCTTCTTAAAAGAAGGATTTTATTAAAAATAAAGAAGGTAAAATCATCTCTGTAAAATCAGGATGGTAACTATTTCACAGGGCACTATATTTCCAAACTTAGAGAGATTTCCCCCCTCTGGACAAAGCCTTAAAGTTACAGAAAACCATGAATAACCCCCACCCACCCTTGCCCCTTCTAACACAGGGAATACACCAAGCCGAAATTAAACAGAAATCGATGCGCTATGCTATTTAAACTTACTTCAGAAAAGGGAGGTTTGATTTTTTGCAGGTTTCTTCTGTCTTTTAAGATTACTCTGACTTAAACAAAAACACACACAAAAACCTTCCCCCCCCCCCCAAAGTTTGAAAGTATCTTGTCCCCTTATTGGTCAAATGCCAGCCAGGTCAGGTGTCAGTTTGGCTACCTGCATTTTTTAACCCTTTACTGGAAAGAGGATTTTATAGCACTGCATTAGATCCTCTCCCCCTTCCCTTTATATTTATGACAGATGCAAAGGACACTCAGCTGGGGAAAAAAGCACTGCCTAAGGGATGCATATATTTACTAGTCATTACAGTAGACTGTCCCCCTACAGCACCTGCAATCCACTGTGCTAGAAATTCAAACCTATGGCGTCCCCAGGGTAACAAGCACCACTAACCCAATCTTTGCTGGCAGAGTTTCTGGAACCAAAGAACCTGAGAGAGAGAGGTGCAATCTCCCTATGGCATTTAAAAAAAAAAAAAAAAAAAAAAAGTGATTACTGCAACTTGTTTATCCTCCTGCCAGTAAGACCACCAGATGAAGAACACGGTATTGCCTCCAAACAAACAATATCCACCATTCTGAAATTCCAGGGTATTAGATAATCTTCATGCAGCGATCCCTGTGACAGCATCAAACCCCAAAACAGAGGGGCCCATGTTCATTTAAAATCTATGCACAGGTAAGGTGGCAAATTGGGTGTTTACAAGAGTAGCCCTGCTTATGCAACAATATGCCACAGACGTGTATTAATGTCCTTTTGAATAACCCTCTCTCTTCCAGGTTTCAGCACTCCTCTCGCGTGGTAACACTTCAGAGTAATTTATGGCAAGACAGACAGGGGAACACAAATGGGACTGGGAGCAATTTGCTTCTAGGTCACTGGCTTATACTGCACCCAGATCATTCATGGCTATGTCCATTTCCATCGAATAGCCCTTTGGTAGAAGTGAATTAGTGGTCTCAATATAGTTCCCACTCAACAGGTAACAATAGCAGAACACTGCCACAACTGGCACCTTTTTGCAGACAGCAAGAGATGGCTAAGCATAGATAGTGCACTACCTTCTCCAGTGTTCCTCTGAAGCAAGGGAGAGAAGCTTCCCTGATGTCCCCGCAGAGTAGATACACACAGCACTGCAGTCTCCAGGGCTCTTATTCTGGCACTTTTCAATGAGCATGAAATGAAGTAGTTTCATCTTATGCCCCTCACTCTAAGAAATCAAAAGGAAAAAGCAGGCACCTACCAGGACTTTATCATAGATTTTATCTTTAACTGTAATTGCAATATTCTCCAAGTCCTCATCAGTAATATCTTCAACAGGACGGTAAGATGAGTATTTAGATGACCTCCTTCTTTTGCGCACTCCACAGTCACCCTATAAAACAAACTTATCTCATCATCTTTTGTCTTATGATGAGTGAAGTGCTTTTACCTTTAGATCAAATATGCTCGGACTATAAGAAAAGAACATATAGCTAGGGTTTGTGGTCACCTCCAACTCCCTATCCTTCCTACCAACCCAATCGTTATTGCTCTCACCAGCTCTAGCCCCTCCTCATCCTCATTCCCCTACCCCCTCAATCCCATACCCTCAAAATCCCTATCCTACCACTACATCTCTTTTCCTCTGAGGAAATCTGCCACCCTTCATACATCCGGCATCTTTCCTCAACAAACGCTTCCTCTTTTTCCTCTAATGTCAATCAACCCTACTATCTATCTGCTTCCTCCTTCACAGAAAAAGATCACTACCATCCACCTTTTTATCTCTTTCCCCTCCATCTCCAGCACCCACTGAAACCTCCACAGCTATGCTCACAGCAGCCTCTCTTTCTCCCCTCCCTGACTCATCCTCAAGAAAGGTGGTGGAAGTGTTGGGCTTCTGCCATGTCCAGCACCTTCCTCCTTATCCAGTTCAGCCCTTCGTTTTCTTTGAGCAATGCTCCCCATTAGACTCTTAACTCCCTCCCCATGTAACTTATCTGCCAGCCACCCACTCTTCCCCAACCATCCTTCTCTTGACTTTGATACACCAAGCTATCCTTCTGCTTCTCCTTCTACCCCGATCCTCCAGATGTCTCGACTCCACACTGATGTCCCATCTGACCCCTTAGCCTTTGCTCTCATCGCGTTTGTCCTTCAACAATGGATCAACTCTCCAAAATGGCTGCTCGCAACTTCATCTTCCCTCAGCACTATTCCCTCCCTGATTATTCAATAACTGAGTTCCCTCTACAACCAGCATCTCTATTTCAACTTTGCCCACGTTCTCATACCATGGCCTCCCAATCCATTAGTGTCTATGACTACTCTGCTTCTTTGAGCCCTCTCCTGATTTTCCCCTCCCTCTCTTGTTGTTTAATAAAATTGACTCTACTTTCTCCTCCAGTACTGATTCTTTTGCAACTCTCCTCAACCAAAGTCCACCCTCAACCCTGTCTTACCCCCAACATCCTATTTCTGCATGTCTGATCTACTGAATGCCTTTGGAGAGCCTCATGGCCACATGGACATCCACCTGAAAATTCATTCTCGCCACATCCCTCACCTAATAGTGCTAATTTTCCACCTCTGTCGTTGCCATTAATATTTATGTTGTGGTAGCACACAAAAGGACCCAAGCAGGATGACAGTCCTATTGTGGCTCAGCATGGCACAGAGATGTAACAAGAGATAATCCTTACCACAGAAAATTTACCATTTAATAGCAGACATGACACATGAATATGACTGACAAAAGGAGGGACGGGGTAGGAGGACAAATATAACATCACATGGCTCCAAAAATATTTTGTTGCTTATTTGCAAATTCTGACTTCTCTCTAAAGTTCTCTCCCATCCGCCTCTCTCGCCACACAGGTTCTTACCAATTCTTAAATTGAAGTTCAACAAGCTCAGCCTTGATTTCTGCTCCCTTCTAACACTCTCCCTACTCCTCTGCCTTCACCGAGAGTTAATCTGTTCACCTCTCCTCCCATTCCCTCCCACCTCCTTATCACCCCACTTCCCAGCCTGCCTCCAGCCTAGCACACTGTGGGCACTACTGGATTTCAAATACTAAATAATACAAATATTAATCTGATACATAATCATATAATTAGATACACATTCAAATGGGATGGGTTACATACTGAAACAGCTTGGGTGACTAGGGGTGGGGGAGGCTCCAGAATCCTTTTTTCTCCTGCTTCTAATCCCAGCGCAAAGGTTCTAAATGCTAGTTAGCTTTCTGCTGCATTTTTCCCCATTCTATATGCTGGCCAGCTCAAAGTAGCTTGAGTGACATCTCCAAAAGACAAAGGTTAATAAACAAACTAAACTGGCAAATACCCCACTGAGTCTCTTCTTTATTAGGAGATTTTGTTGCCTGTAATTATTAAAGTGTTCTGCAAATTTAGCTGCAGACACAGTGAAGTTTTCCAAGGCAAATTTCTCTGGTGGACGAGCGTTTCTGGTTGGGTTTGTACGACGCTCTATCTGACCTTCAGAAAATGTTCTCCTCGGGGTTTTCTTCTGCTTCTACAGGAGAAAAAAAAATGTTTCTATTAGAATTGTCTCATCAGCCTCACTGTTGTGTGTTTGGGATGGGGAACTACTAGAGATTATATGGGCATGGGACTACCAGACCTATACATGTATTTGCACAGCTCTAGGAGGTCATCCTAGCAAACGTGGTGCCACAAACAAATTTGCAGGGAATCTCTCTAGATGCGGAACTTGCTCCAATACTCTAATTGTTACTTTAAAAAGAAATGAAAAAGTGAGCATATAGGTACAAGATGATAAGAGGGAAGCTTTCTCATAAGGGTAGGAGCATTCTAACACTCTATCCCTAAGATTCTTTCCAGAATAAAAATACTGAATACATATTACTGGAATCCAGAGATTTATTTAAAGTAGGTTTAATACATCACAATAAATACTTGAAGTACAGCCAATAAGGAGCCAGTCTTTCACATATTTTATAATTTGGTCACAAATGACTTCATTATCAGGGCAACATTTTACAAGGACTTCCCAAAGTCAGGAACATGGGTGTGCAACCCTCCTGGAGTATGTGTGGACTTGGAATACTTGATACTTTAACATTATCCCAGAGTAATCACTGAGGGTTAGGGATTTCTATGCTGGTAGCCAAAGAAGAGATGCCCCAGAGGTAGAACATAGAAACATCCTGCTATTATGCAGGACTGACTTTTCCCATCACAGCTCTAATAGAAACATGGACTTTAACAAAAAGGAAAATTAGCAAAAAACAGACAGGATCTGAAAACAAACAGTAGTTTCTTCACTCTCTTTAGCTTTCCAGCTACAAGATCCTATTTGTCCTCCAACCATCATTCTCAAATATATACATTTGTTTGTCCAGTGTCTCATGAGCCTGTCTGGGTCTAAGTTAATGGAGCAGTGCCTAATTTTAGGTCTGTTTTTTTGAATATACATTGCATAATTTGAGCTGTTTCTTTACCTGTATATCTTGGTAGTCTAGCCCTGCCGTTTTACATAATATATAAACGAATATCAAGTAAATACAAATAAAATTACAAATAAAAGGATAAAAATATTCATCAGAAGACACACATCTCATTCAAGTTCACGGTCAGCAACAATATATATATTATATTTAACCAAATACTGAAACTTACAGAAGGAGTTGAGGTGGGCGTTTTCACTGGAAACAGTTCAGGTATAGAATTCAGTTCCGCTAACAACTGGGCAAGCTGAAATTAATAAAGATACCCTACTGAAGTCTCACTGCAAACTTGCAAATATTTAACCTACTCAGTCCTTACCATGCTCTGTTTTCACACACATTGTGAGTTATTTCAAATACATTAAATCCCAGTGTAAGTAACCACTCTTTAAAACACTTCATTTAAACCTCTACCCCTAAACGTTCAAAGCTCTACAGCAGGTTTTAGCGCCATGACTCCCATTGATTTGTACTGAAGTCGTGCAGCTAAAATCACATCCAATGCTGTCAAATGTGGCTCTAAAGAAGTGTGTTATACAGAGGTTACAGTATCCATGACCAATAATGACTGAAATTTGCAGTTAACGGGGGAAAGCTAATCCCTTGACAACAAGAGTGGACCTAACTGCATTAGGGGATTATAAGAGGTTTCTTGTGGGCTATCTTGGCACATACTTTCCTAATACAAAATTGCTGGCACACTAAGTTATTTTGACCGTGCGGACTTCGGCTATGTACACACTACAGCTTATGTCGGTATAAGTTATGTCACCCAGGGGTGTAAATAAGCCAGCCCCCTGAGCGATGTAAGTTAAACAGACCTAAGTGGCAATGTGGACAGTGCTATGTCGGCAGGAGAGCTCCTCCCACCGATATAATTACTCCAGCAAGCGGCGGTAGTTAAGTTAATGGGAGACCTCTTTCTCGTTGGCGTAGAGCAGCTGCAAGCTCTGTAGTGTAGCCATAGTCTCAGTGACTTTTGTTGGCTGGTCAGAATTTTCTCCTAGTCATTCTTTATCAGAACCCAGTGAAAACAGTTGGAAGCTTTCCTTATACAATACCCCAGCATGAGCTCTCTATTAGTGAGGCCACACTGCCTTATTCCACATAGCAGACTGGAGCTGGCCTATAGTAATCAGGCGTTTTGTGTGTATGAATATAAACACACCCCTTTGCAAAACAATGTACTAAAAGACTCCTCTTAGTCAGCAGGAAAATAATCAAATATTCATGCCCAGACGTCTTACGAAAAGCCCGAATAATGGTAAGAGGAGAAGACATCGAAGAAGTGGAACAGTACATATATTTGGGCCAAGAAGTTAATATGCGCCAAGACCTGAACGGAGAACTCTCGCGAAGGATTCGGGCAGGATGGTGTGCGTTTAATTCCATCAAGGACGTCCTCAAAGGAAAAACTGACAAGACCACACGTAAAAATATTTTCAATTCAGCAGTGCTGCCAGCCATGCTGTATGGCAGTGAAAAGTGGGCACTGACGAAGAGAGAAGAGCAACGGCTGTTGGTAGCTGAAAGGGCAATGGAACGAGCTATGTTGGGAATCTCCCTTCTGGATCGTATACCAAATGAAATCATCAGAGAACGCAGCGGTGTGAAAGATATTGTCGTGGAAAGCAGACATAACAAGATGCGATGGGCGGGCCACACAGCACGGCTCATGGATAACAGGTGGACCGCAATCATTGCTGAGTGGTACCCGTGAGAACAGGAAAGACCCCCGGTCGGCCTCCAAGAAGATGGGAAGATGACATCGTTAAACGTTTCGGACGAACGTGGAGAAGAAAGGCAAGAGTGCGAGAAGAATGGCAGACGTGTTGTGATCGGCGCAGTCTTAACGACAGCTGAAGTCCGATCGATCCAGGTGATCATGCCCAATGGGAAGCAGAAACATGAGAAGCAGTAAAGCTGAAAGGGCAACAGGGAACCCAAATGAGATATGGGTTTGTATCACAATATGGCAGCAGAAAAGGCCAATGGGACTTTGAGCTGCATACCCAAAGGCATCATGACAAAGAGCAGGAAGGTAATAGTCCCCCTCACGCACTATACATTAGTAGAAGAGGAAAGTTTTAACTCTAAACTACGCTTCTCAATCAAGTGAGTCTTGATTGCTTTATCTTATTTTGCTATTTAGTAAACTGCAATAGGTTTCTCAGCCCATGTAATTTAGCAACTCTATTGTATAATGACACAATGAATCATTTAAAGTTAATGGATGGCAATGCTTTTTGATAGGAGCTGGTTATAAGGTACATCTTCACTACAGAGTTAACCTGGACCCTTACTCAGTTGTTACCCCCTAATCCTGCTCCCGTCCACACATGGAAACCTCTGCCCTGAGTTTTGTGGTACTTTCAACCCAAGCTAGCCGGCAAGGGTCAGGGTATATAGGCTAGAGCCCAGGTGAGGATTTCACTCAGGCAGGTAACCCACACATTTTGTAGTAAGGACGCAAACTAAACCACTGCAATGCCTTCCCACAATACTCCCACAATTCACTGGGAGTGGCTCAGTTTACTGTAGCACAGGGGTTCTCAAACTGGGGGTCGGGACCCCTCGGGGTCATGAGGTTATGTGGGGGGTCATGAGCTGTCAGCCTTCACCCCAAACCCGCTTTGCCTCCAGCATTTATAATGGTGTTAAATATATTAAAAAGTGTTTTTAATTTATAAGGGGGGACTCAGAGACTTGCTATGTGAAAGCGGTCACCAGTACAAAAGTTTGAGAATCACTGCTGTAGCACAAAGAACCATGGGATATCCTCCCAGGAGGCCTAGTGACACACATACAAGAGAGTGCAGTACCAGTGTGGACACAGTAACTCAAGTGTGGCTTTGCAGTGTGACTGCTTACAACCAGGCAAGGCTAACCGGAGTGCTCAGACTCGGATGCCAATCACCCAGGAAACTCTGTAGTGAAGACATACCCTTAGTGAGTACTGGCTTTTGCTTGCTTTGTCTTACCATGGCTTTATTTTCTTTGATGTTTATGGCTCTTTTAAGCAGAGCACTGGAGCTTTCTTCACGCGTCTCTTTAACATCCTCCTCAGACTCTGAGGCAGACCCCTCTAGTTTCTTCCATCGCTTGCTGCTTCTCTCTCTTGTGAGAGGTTTAGGGGGTTTATTGTCTTGCGTTGGTTCAGGCACCTTCTTCTTGGCAGACTTTCTTGTGGGGAACTGAAATGCCACACGAAGGCCAAAGCTTCTTCTCTTGGGGGAAGCCTTCTCTTCTTCCTCCTCCTCCTCACTACCCAGTAAAGATAAATTATTGTTCTCTCCATCACTCAAATCTGATTCTATTGGCTGAAAGCAGAGATAATTAATGTGTTATACTGACAGCTGTCACATGGGAACAGGCCACTTTTTATCCTCATTATTAGCATAGACTATTACTAAGTATCAGAATCTGAAAAACTGGAAACTTCATCCTGTGTTTAGCTAAACGAACCATTAAAAAAAAAAAAAAAACCCAAAAAAACTGTTCACAGTGGGTGCAATTCTGCCCTTTGCAGAGACCAGTGTAATGCCCATTAATTATGTAAGGATATGGGACTTAAGAAGCACATAGATTTTGTGCTGGACCTCTACACAAGAGTGAATTTCATTTGCTGTGAACAGTAACTCCTTCCCTTAAGCAGATGGTACTTCATTACATGCAGTAGTAGATATTTTCCATCTCTGGCTTTTATGATACATTAATAAAAGATTAAATATTAAGGAAAATTTGTAACACAGCATTTATCTTCAGCACAAATATTTGACATTGTTAAATAACAAAATAAATTTCAACCAGCTGTATGAAAACAAGAGGACTACACAAAGAAGGGGGTGGGAGGAGTCCATAGTGTCTGAACACAATGAAAATGCTAGCTTTACCATCATTCCATTCGCATTGTTTACATCCAGCTCACTCGGAGCAAAGCCTTCAAACACTTCACTTTCTGAATCAGTGTCTTCAGTGAAAATTCTCCTCAGTTCCTCAGTCAGGTACTTGGATGGAAATCGAACATCCTGTTGAGCAAGCATATGAAAATCACAACATCTAGGACACAGTTTGCCATACAAAGAGCATTCATATAACTTTTCCAATCCAAATGAGAAAATGCTTAATGTTAAGCAGTTACTGAGCAGATGGTATATTCCTGTGAAAATGTTAAATGCAAAACCTGTCACAAAAAAAAAGACACACTGGATTTCAGCTCCATCAGTTATTTCAAATGAACATAGATACTCTCCAATCCTGGTATCTTTTTAAAAGGTGACCTGCAGAGGATTTTTTTTAAATTGAGTTTGTGTCTTTTTTGCTTCATTATGGTGCATAAAGAAGACCTGAGAAGGATTTTTTTTTTTTTTATTAAGATTTTATTTAAAACCTCCAAAATATCAACTCTGGTCTTCTCTGCGTTCGTTGGTGTTGCGGGGCCTCAGAAGATGTATATTTTTACCTTTCACACTTTAGTGGAAGAGGGAGCTTAATCAGCAAAGGTTCCCTCTCTCCAAAAAGCCAGTTAGTTCATCATTGAAGTTAAATAAGTGAACACAAAATTGAAAAGTTTTAAACTAACTAAAAATCCCTTCTGCTCAACTTCCACTCTCTTTGCTCTAGCAGTATCATTTTAACAACTCTCCAGTCATCACAGGGTTTTTCCAAGCTAGACAGAAACAAATTTCTAATGTTAAAAACTAGTGGAAAGAATATTTTCCACAAATAAGTACATAAATAAAAAAAGAACCTCCAAACACCTTTTAGGTCTTGCTTACACATCATCCACTTAAACAAAAAAGGGCTGAAGCCCATTTTTTCCCACTTTGCACACCACCTTTACGCACAATGGGTTTACTATACATATAACAAAAAAGCAACAATATACGTCCCATGATGAGGGAGGGAGATTTTAAAAGAAATAATATAGAAAAGCTTCAGAGCATCCGTCAATGTGTCATCATTGCTATCTTGAAAAACAGGACTTGCTCAGGGCAGGGGATGTACACACAATCACACTGCACCTGCCTTTTGAAACTCAGCATCCTTCACTTGAGACAGTTTACTTCCCCAGTTTTCCTTGGATGTTTTTAACTCCCACACAAGATACAGAAATGACCTCTCATACAACTGCACTTGGCTAAATATCTTTATTCTCTCCTTCAATTCCCTCCCATCCCCGACTTTAATTATACACTTCTTTATGTTGAGATAATATCTGGTGAAAAATAGATATAATAGATGAGTGGAAAAACTTGCAGGGGAATAGAAGAAAAATCATTACATATACTGTTTCTTTACACTTAAAACATCTCCTACAAATTATTATGGGTAATTGGAGTGAGTTTTCTCTGAGCAAAATTACTTTGTTCTTTTGTTGATTGCTTCTTTCTCAAACAGCTGCACTGCAGCTAACACAAAAGGGAAGTAACTTTAAAGTGAAATTGTATTTCTTTTTGAGAAAAGCTGAAGTTTGTGTTTGCTCTGTACTTGCATAGAACTTTGCAACGCTGGCTAGAAAGACTGTCAGTCAGTCTGTTAGCTCTGTTACAGCGATTGAAAATAGGGAAAGAGGACCAATGATGTGCAAGAACAATAAAGTGTGGCATTTCCTATACAGAGGAGTCCTTAACAGTAATTTTACTACATAGGAAGCAAACAAGCAAGGAGAAACTAGTGCAACTAGGCTATGTCTACTAGTGCTACAGCAGCATACCTGCAGCAGTGCAGTTACACTTCAGTAGTGCTGTAACATAGGTGCTTTCTACACTGACAGAAGGGATTTTCCATCTATGTAGTCAAAACACCTCTTCAAGAGGTGGTAGCTAGGTTAATAGAATAATTCTTCCATCGACTTAGATGCACCTATACTGGGGGTTAGGTTGCCTAACTATAGTGCTCAGGGAGTGAAATATTTCATAGCCCTGAGCAACGTAGCTAGGTTGATCTAATGTTTAAGTGACACAAATGAGGAGACTACAGGAGAAACTTTCAGGAAACTCTGCAAGGGAAGAGACATGCAAAACTCTATACTGATAATAGCATTTATGTATCTAAGGCCCTGTGAACTACTAAGGCACAAATATGACCCAATTTATATTGATTAACCCAAATTCTTTGCCCTTTCCTGCCCAATTCCGCTCTGCAGAGCTTCTCTTCCTTTCCCACCCTTTTGCTCTTTCATTATAGGATAATTCTTCCCTTAGTAAATCTGCCTCTTGTACAGCATGCACCTGAGGCTCTTCAGGGCTTAAATTATCCAGAGGGTGGAACTCAGGGAAGAATCTGTATCCTTCGAGACCAAGGAGTGGAGATCGATATTGACGGGGATTTAAAATATATCATAATAGCCTAAGCGTCCAATTGGAGGAGTGGGAGGGAGAATATTAGTCCACTGGAAAAGCCATTACAAAGATCATTCCTCCTATCCTAGTCTTGACAGCATAAGGTATTTTTATTGTTCCTGATCAGTCTGCTGCATTCAGCAACGTTGATCACTATCTCTTCCTTGCCTTCAATGATAGTACTCTACTGGGTCTGTTTTGATGGACTAAAAAGGTGTGGTTTATGTTAGCTTCACTGAAGGGTCCTCCACCTCCTCTCCAGGTCCCTACATACCCACACAATCTCTCTAGGTGACTTCATTTCCTCCCAAAGTTTCAGCTAAACCTTTTACACTGATGACTCAAATTTACCTCTCATCCATAGCATTGGCCTGCTAAACCCAGGGTTGTGAGTTCAATCCTTGAGGGGGCAATCTGGGGCAAAAATTGGGGATTGGTCCTGCTTTGAGCAGGGGGTTGGACTAGATGACTTACTAAGGTCCCTTCCAACCCTGATATTCTATGAACCTAATAACTTCCCAGTACTGTTGCTTCTTCCCCTTCAATATAATTAAAATCTGCTCTTTCATAATTAACATCACTACTAAAACCTTTGTCCAAGTATTAGCCATCTTTTTGATTACTGTAACTGTCTCTTTTCCTCACATCTTCCACTTGCGGTCTATCCAAAATACCATGAATGTCAACTTCTTCCTTCCAGTGTGCTATGCCACCCCCTTTCTTGAATCTCTTCGCTAGCTTTCTGTCCCTTATCATAAAAAAAACAGATGCAAGTTCATCACCATCAAGCCCAGTAATCTTCGCTCTCATGTAAACCAGTTTCTCTTCTTTGCTTTCTGCCCAGTGTCCTTCTCCTCATACTCTCCACTTCTGGTACTTCCAACTGCCAACTCAAAGAACAACAACAACAAAAAAACCTACTATATCTAGTCCCCACACAGGTTGGCTATTCTATTGCCAAGGCACAAAATGATATGTGAGAGCCTCACTGCTAGAATGCTAGCTGGTGGTTTCTACAGATCAAAGGAATAAAAATGTGCATTAGCAACATGGTACTGAAACAACAACTCAAGAGTGAGATTCCAATAGAATCCCACTTCAGTACTGCAGACGTGCAACTGATTCATAACGACACATTTTACTGAGCTGTAACGCATTCTCCAGCGTAGGCTATCAGTGAATGGCCATTATTCTCTCCTACATGCTATATGGGCAAGTTACGAATACCAAACTCGCTCTAAGCTCTCCTCCTAATGAAGAAAGGAAAATGGATTTCATTCATACAAGACCCTTCTTAAAAGATCATTACAAATTAAAAGGAATTAAAGGTGAGTAGTTTTTTGTTTCTAATAAAAGGATTATAGATTTCCACTTCTGTCAAGAGTTAAGGTCAGCGCTGCCCTGAAACAAATTCAAAGAAGTTTTACTGTTCCAAACCAATACACTGGTGTTTATGATAAAATGTTCCTACCTTTTTTGCTGACTCCAATGAGTCAAAACTATCAGAGCTGTCATCTGATGACAAGGTTTGCATGGGAACATCATCTCCAAAACCAAGAAAATCCTCATCATCACTGGGGGAATTAAAAATGTCAGCCACTTCCTTGGGTATCTGTTTTCAATTCAAAATGAGATGGAAGATAAAGTCAGTCATTGCAATAATCATCTACTAAAAGCTCTAATGGGAATAGCAGCCTCTTGTTCATATGTCACTCTCTTATTCACATACAAATATACATTATATAGAATATGTGAAGCTGAACTGTATCTCAATAAGCCAAACTCCACAGGACGCTGTGCAGACTGCTTTAATGTATAAATACAGGCCCCAATCCTACCGACATTTCTGCATGTGCTTAACTTCACTCAATGGGACAGCTCATGGCAGTAAAGATAAGTACAATACATAAAAGTGTCTGCAGGATGGAGGCTACAGATTTTAATCACAGAAATATGCCATATTGATCTTTAGATCAAGGTTTAAGTAATATCTTCAAACTCACTACCATCTGCAATCTAATGACACAGCAAACTGTTCAAAAATGAGGACTGTCACAGATTTCAGGCATTTCAGAAAGGTCTGTCTATGCAAAGAGACTTCACTTGTAGGGTTTTATCCTTTTTGTAACTATATTTATAGTTTAATAAACAACAGTTTGCAATGTTTTTAAAAATAAATTTAATAATATGCATTTGATATTCATCATCACACAAGGCTTATTTTGGGACATTCAGTAAGACAAACCAAACACATGCTGCGCAGAGCTTTGTCAGCTAGGAACCAAGGATTTAATCAGTTGGGAAGCTCTGGACAAAGACACCTTCCAGGTCTTCTTAAAATGACCAGGTTTGTGCTTAATCATACTTTCACACAAGGAGCAGCCCAAAGGCTAAGGGTACGTCTTCACTACGCACCGGATTGGCGGGTAGTGATCAATCTATCGGGGATCGATGTATTGCATCTCGTCTACATGCGATAAATTGATCCCCGAACGCGCTCCCCGTCAACTCCGGAACTCCACCTCGGTGAGAGGCGGAAGCGGAGTTGACTGGGGGGCGGCAGTGGTCGACTCGGCGCCGTCCTCATGGCCAAGTAAAGTTGACCTATTCACGTAGCTGAAGTTGCGTATCGTAGGTCAACCCTCCCCCCAGTGTAGACCTGGGGTAAGAAAGTTCTGCCACCAGCACCCAGAGCTTCACTTTTGTGACGTTACATTCTAACATTCTAAATAAGCCTAACTAGGTGGCAGGTCAGAGATGGTAAAGGAGGTCCACAAGGCAGCTCTCAAGGCTATACCATTTAGAGTTTTTGTACATTGCCTGTCCGAATGAATATGCCTAACTGTACGAACTGGGATAGAAGGTGCTCTGCATTGTGTGGTTAGATCTAATTAATGCCTTTTCTTACTCTAGTGCTTCAGAATACATATTTATACACTGATTCAAGCTTAACATTGCTTGCATGACAGAATGTTTTAGGAAAGATATGCTCAGCTAGACAGTGTCTACTCAAGTGCCCAAACTGCTCACCAGTGACCAGGTAGTTCATCCTCAGAGCAATGTGTACGCTTCAGGCAAACTTCTCTTATTCATTGTGTGGATCTCTCTTGCATATTCTGAATTCATTCCCCACATGCAGCTTCCAGTGAAATTGATGAAGGCTCAAGAATGCAGGAGAGAGATCCACAGCTGTTAGATGAGAAGGATGTGGTCCTCAGAGTTCACAAGGTTTTTTGTAACAAGAGAATGCTCCCTAAGTGAACTCAGATATGCAGAATGCCATGTGGCTATCTCCTTAGCAGACAAAACTAAGGAGTTCCTAAATAACCCAAAATGATACAGATTTTCTCAAGCTTTCATCTTTGCCAAGAGCTAAGTTTTTCCAATTGGTAATTGCCATTTTCCAAACATTGGGAGGTGGGGGGGGGGGGAGAAGGGGGGAGAGAATCAATCATGTTACTGGCCCACTTCCACTTGGCAAGTGTGTAATAATACAAGAACATCTAAGTGCCTAATTTTAATCTCATACTGTTTTTTTGCCAGCAAAACTCCACAGATGTAAATAGATTCAATCCTGACTAACACTGGTTTAAGCAAGATCAGAATCAGTCACTAAACAACTGGCTTAAGCTAGCAGACAGAAATCAGCTCAATCACTTCAGCTAATTCACTAATGCACTTCAGCTGGAGCTGCACTAGCCATACTAGAGTTTTGGAGTTCTCCACAATCCCAAATCGGGCAGCCAGAATCCCACTCTTTTGCTGTGGAGAAATTTCATTCTTCACTCAACAGAGAAGGGTTAAAAATGGAGCATTATACATTTTAATGACTTAATGGAAAAACATACAAGGAGCTGTGAGCCTTGTTGCTATGAATAAATTGCTTCCAGGAACAACTGCATTAGTTCTTGTGCTATTGTACAGCTGAGCTAGCCACTGCTGCGATTACTGTATGCCTAACTAATTTCTTCTTCTTCGTCTATTACTTCTGCATCTGCACCAGAGGAGCCATTATGGGGGTGTAATTACTGATTATGAACAAAGGGAAAAAACCATACTTTCCCAGTAGAGGACCTTTTTTTTGATCTCTATGCATTCTCAGATACTGAGGGGCTCTGATTAAAGTAACTTGCTGCAGAACTTCAAAGGAGACTTTTAGTTTGTGACCCCCCTCCCTTTGATTTTCAAGAGTCTCATTAAAATGTTCAGGAGTCCCCATTCCGGCTAAATGGTTTAATTTAATAGAAGCAAAGAAGGCATGATTTATAGAAGGTGGACATAGTCAATGAGTTTGCATAGGATACCCTGCTAGTGCATCATAAAAGTTATGTTCCTGGCACCAAGAGCTGTCATTTTCCTGTACATCTCCTTTAAGAGATTCCGTTCAGTTCATCAACGATTTACTATTATGCAGTCTACACACAATGCATAACTGTTTTTTCTAAACTCTGTGCTCCAACTGTATCAAAAATCCAAAGCGAAAGCAAAAAACCAACAAAATCACAATTTCTAAAGGGAGAGCAGATGATCTGGGACTGGGAAAGGATGGAAACAGTGGATTGTGGAATTTGATGACATTGCAGATTATTTTAAATTTTGCTAGTTTTTAAGCAGAAATTTTAAATGCATCAACTGCTGGTTCTTCTTCCCCTTTTATGAAAATACTCTGTGTAGCGTTGCTGTCTCAATCTCAATGATCCTGCTCCCTACTCAGAGTTGAAAAGCATGAGCAACGCAAGACTAGAGTCAAACAGCTCTTAAAGCAGGGGTCTCAAACACGTGGCCCGCGGGGTTATTTTCTGCGTCCCGCCAAGCTCCCCATGCCGCCCCGCCCCTGCCTACCTCCAGGCCAGGTGCGCTGCGAGCCCCACGCCGCTCCCTGAAGTGGCAGGAACCACGTCCCTGCGGCCCCGGGGGGGGAGAGGGCTCCGTGCGTTGCCCTCGCTTCCAGGAACTGCCCCCCGCAGCTCCCATTGGCCGGGAACAGGAACCGCGGCCAATGGGAGCTTCGGGGGAGGTACCTGGAGAAGTGGCAAGGGCATCACACAGAGCCCTGTACCCCCTCTCCCCCAGGGACGTGGTTCCAGCTGCTTCCCGGAGCGGCGCGGGGCCAGGGCAGGCAGGCAGGCCTGCCCTGGCCTCGGTGAGCGCCACTGCCACCCCGGCGCCGCTCTAGGTAAGCAGCTGGAACCGCTCTAGGTAAGCAGCTCTAGGTAAGCGGCGCCGGGCTCTAGGTAAGCGGCGCCGGGCTGGAGCCCGCACCCCAACCCCCTGCCCTGAGCCCCCTGCGGGGCAGGGGCGGGGCCTCATGGAAGGGGTGGAGTGGGGGGGGCAGTGAGGGGGGGTGTCAGTGATGCGGCCCTCGTGGTCATTTGAGTTTGAGATCCCTGTCTTAAAGCATGAGGGTTTTGGAGAAATGGACAGATCTGTAGGGTGTGTGCTGGTCTCAAGCTGCACAAGCATTTTTTTTAAAAAAAGCTGTAAATATAAGTTATAAGAAAAATAAATACATTCACTGTAAAAAAAAGGACTTTTCAAGCACCATACAAAGGCCATGTTCAGCAATTTTATAAATGTCACAACATTCTGGATCGGGTGCGTCAAGCACTACATACACAGCTCTACTGCTGCAGGCACAAACTTCAGAGACTAATAAACATCTTTGAACATTTCTCATCACTTAGCTTGTTTATTTCCAATAGTCCTAGAACTCACAGTGGGCTAAATTTATTCCTGATGTAACAGCACTGATAGCAACAGAGCTACACCAAAGATGAATCTGTGCCAATGTCCTTTGTATAGTGTGTCACTCTCTATTAGTTGTGTAAAATTTTGACAGCCATGCACTTCGTTCTCTTGTTAAGGATCAATCAAAATGCATTCAAGCAGCTAAATAGTTATTACAATGTTAGATTCTATTCTTTTAATTCTGGCAAACAAACCAAAGACAGCAAAAACATGTTTGCCCTAAACACATTTAAAAATTGATCGAGAACTGCCTACTCAATGTACTTGCAGGATAGAAGCACCTCACAGAGTTTCTAACTTTTTACACTGGCATGCTGTATAAAAAAACGACAGAGGGAGGGAAGGGAAATACAGTAACACTCCAAATATGCTCAAAGAGAATTTATACTGAATATTCCAGCATAAAAGACGTCAGTTAAAGTGAAATTAAATCTGCAGGGACATAGCAGAGATCTGAGCAAATATCTTTCAAGAACATTAGAGGGGCACAAAAAACAAATACTGAACACCCAGGAAAAGCTTATAACAAACCAAAACCTTTGAAATGATGGAATTTCACAGGTAACATAGCCCATTTTGGCTTGGAACACGAACAGTAGCCTAAATCTAATCCAAACCTGAACTTCACTTCCTCAGCCCATCTACATTAATAGTGCATTTTAAGATGCTTATTTATATCCCAGGTGCTTTCCAAATTAAGGTAAAAAACAGTCCCTGCCCCAAAGAGCATACAATCAAAACATTTCCAGAATAACCACACTTACTGAGTTGTAAATATACCTGGCCTTTGGTTTGATGCCTGAAAAGCATCCCAAGACACTCAGGTACCTAATGCTTTGCTAGGTCTCAGTTTCTTCATCTCTAAATTTGAGATAATGAAGTATCTTATCTACCTTTTTTTAAGAATGTTGAGATGTTTGTACAAGAGTCACGCTAAGTGCACTCATATTAGATACAAGATATAGACAGTAAAATTAATGGTATTACAGTGGTGTAATTCAGGGAATCTGACTGATTTGATTATGCAAGTTGAAAATTTTGCTCTCATTGTAACCACACAAAAACTAGCTTAAAACAGATGTTACTATTTCAACACAATAAGAGAATACAAAGTTTATGTGACATCTTGGTATTCAATATATGTGTATAATATTTTCTCTCCACAAGTCATAACAAGATTTTCCTTACTGCCAGCAGTGCAAATTGCATCTGAAATGTTAGAGAGAAAAATAGCCAGGTGGTGTAATTTCTGTGTTAGATGCCAGAAGCAACAGTAAAGATTCTGGAATCAGAATTTAGCAGGCAGCTTTGTTGATGCAAAGGGCAGAACAGAATACAGTTCACAGTTCTGCAGCTCTGTGGTTTTGCCATGCTAGGAGGAAGAGAGACTTTTAAAGGGACATCCACAATGTATGTTTGTTCATATCTGAGCTCTAATGGATACAAATTCTGAAAGATAATAAACATTTCCACTGCACTATCAAGTATTGCCATTATATGCATAAATTACCCTACAACATTTTCAACCAATCATTATCATCTCCATTATTATTACTACCATTAAACAAAAGTAATATATAAGATGACTACTGTGTAATAGAATGAAAGTTCATTTTCTCTATTTTTACAGTTTGTTTATATTGTGAATAGTGTTGCTGTGGCCATGTTAGTCTCAGGATATGAGAGAGACAAGATAGGCGAGGGAATATATTTTATTGGACCAACTGCTTTTGAACCTTCCATCAAGCTTTCGAGCTACACAGAGCTCTTCTTCGGGACCTTATTCCACCAACAGATGTTGGTCCAATTAAAGATATTACCTCACCTACCTTCTCTCTCTTACAGTGGGAATAGTCAATTTCCCGGTTTACACTGTACAGTTGCTCTGTCTCCCCTGTTATCTGCTTAGGTCTTTCACACAACAGGAATTAAAAACAAAAAACAGAAAAAATTAATTATAAAGCCAAAAAAACTGGATGGGGGACTAAAGAGTTGAAACCTGAAACAACTTTTAACTCATTTCTTTAAAAAAAATGTCCCTTTAACTAAACAGATACAACTGGGAACACACATGGGACTGAAGACTGCAAATGTTAGGTCTTGTCTACGCACATGGTTCAACTAAACCATTAATTAAACCTCAGCAAACTTGTGTGTGAACACTCCTATTTCAGTTTAAGAATGGCTAATTTCATTTTAGCTTAAATCGCTTCTTAATTAACTTTAATTAAACCAAAATGTTTGGTTTAGACCAAAATGTGTGCTCACATATCCTTTCGCACCAATTTAACTAAATCAGGTTAAAAATCACACTTTAAATTGGTCCAGCTGTGCATGTAGACAAGTCCTTACTTGCAACAACCCTACCCACGTTAACAGGCCTAACTGCATGAGCAAAGCCAGCAGAATTTGACCCATTCTGAACAGAAGCTGCATCAAAAAACGATTTTCACGGAGTAACTTCTGAGCACAGACCTACTTCAAAGCTTACAATAGTTATTTGTATTACAGTAGTACACAGAGGCCCCAGTTAGGATCATAACCCCTTTGGGCTAGGTACTGAACAAAAATACAGCAAGCGAATTCCTTGCCATCAACTATTTACATTCCAAGGCTTGCTCCTACAATCAGATCCATAAAAATGGATACGATTGTAGAATCAGGACCTAATTTAAGACATACTTAATAAGTGGTGATAAAAGAAATGGAAGGAAGATGGGAAAAGGGAAGGAGAAGGAGAGTGACAATGATAGGAATCACATGATTACACACATTCACAATAGCTATGTGAACAAATAGATAGTTTGAGTTAGTTTAAAAAAAAAGATCTAGATATCAGAAGGAAGATATCAGAAGTCCTTGACCATTTACCAACCTGATATCTGTTCACAGTTTCTCTTCAGAAGCATGGTACAAGTTGGCTGTAGTTGAAGGGGCTTTATGAAATAGTTTGGGGATGGAGTATTACAGGCACAAGAAGTGTCATGGAAGAATGCATGAAAGTGCTTTGGGAAAAGTGGAGAAAACGGTGATGAAAAAAAACATATACCTGAGAGACCACACAACATTAAGACTTTTGGAATACTTAAATATCATCTGAGAGGAAGACAGGTTATCACCACAGTGGTATATTGTGAATTTTTGTGTTTTTTTTCATGAAAAGCTATGATCTTTATTGTCAACCTATTACTGAAGAAGACTCTTCCATTACTTTTTAGCAAATTTAGCTCTATATGTGTCTAAACTGGAGTATAGGTTTCTAAGTAGTTTTTAGTTAGTAATTAAACTGAGTTAAGCTATTTTATTGTAAAGTAAGGAATATTTGACTTCTCATGAAGTCTTATGACAAGCAACTTATTTATAATATTGTGTGATATGACTCTTTCTTTAACCCCAAACCTACAAAAAGCATTTTCCATCGTCACGAAGCCATAACTTTCCCCATTGTTTATCATTATAACCAACCAGCCTTTATTATCGGGAACCAAAACCCTAATCCTGCAATTTAGAATGTGGGCAGACTGCTACACCTACATTGAGCCCTCCAGAAGTCAATGGGACTCAGCATGGGCACAGCAGTCTATCCACATATTGTAAGTTGCAGGAATGAGATTGAACAATTGCCTTTTTATAGGTGGTGTGAACCTGCAATCCATAAAGATGCTTTCCTAAAAGTCTGCTAACATAATGAATATGAGAACAGTATAGATAGGGCCGGTGCAAGGAAGTTTCGTGCCCTAGGTGAAACTTCCTTGCACCAGCCCTGTGTCGCCCATCCCTCCCCCAATGCTGCCCCCCCACCCCCCCAGCCAGCTCCCCCGCCCGCGGGAGCTCAGACCCCCGCGGGCGCTGAGTGGGGAGCGCTGAGCGGGGAGCCGCGACAAGCTGCCCCTTGTCTCCCCGCTCAGCGGGGAGGCAGCGGGCAGCCGTGGCGAGCCGCCCCTTGTCTCCCCGCTCAGCAGCTCAGCCGCTGAGCAGGGAGACAAGGGGCAGCCGCGGCAAGCCGTCCCTTGTCTCCCTGCTCAGCAGCTCAGCGGGGAGACAAGGGGAAGCCGCGGCAAGCCGTCCCTTGTCTCCCTGCTCAGCAGCTCAGCGGGGAGACAAGGGGAAGCCGCAGCAAGCCGCCCCTTGTCTCCCCGCTCAGCAGCTCAGCCGCTGAGCGGGGAGGCAGCGGGCAGCTGCCCGCCGCCCCCCAAATCTTGGCGCCCTAGGTGACTGCCTAGCGTCGCCTAGTGGGCGTGCCGGCCCTGAGTATAGATAGTGGGACCATAGGTAAAATTCTCTCCCCTTTCTCCTATCAGCTCTTCCCCACAATACCTAATTTTTCATTGATACACACACAGAAGCTGGTTATTTCTGATTTAATTTTGCCTGAAACAAGAGCAGCATCCTCTCATCTAAGGGCCTTCATCTACTTCTGAATCCCAGCTTTCCAGACAGCAGACTTGCACAGTACCATTGCACCACAAAGTTGACTACTAAGTAAACTAACACAGTATAGAAAAAAATAACCCCAACTGTGCTCGTTGGCGCTGTGGAGTCACGGCCTTCAATGGAGCTTCAGGCAGGCACATGGGTCCACCTGCCTAGAGTCACTTGCAGGCCTGGGGCCACAGATAGTATTTTCTAGTGATATTAACTTGATTTCTACAAGTCAATGTCAATTTTACAAACTTCAAATATATGAATCTCTGTGATACCTGAAATGCATATTTGGCCTGTAGATTAACATTCTATAAAAACTGACCTTTTTAAGAAAGCTTTGGATGCCTCCCAAGACATCTGTAAAACTGGTGTTCACTTGTATAGCCGTATACACTCTACAGATGTGTTTAAATTAGGCCTTTTGGTTATCAAACAATATAAATAAGAAAAGCAGGTCTTGTGACTCAGAATAGTTGGCTAGCGATTGGCTAAAATGGGGTCACATAACCATCTCACCAAACTAGTTTGTGTTTATAACCTTTGAACCTCACTGTTTTTTTAAGGAGCTAACACAGTCGATAGACTATATGATGGTTCAGAGAGACAAGGAAGCCTGAAACACATCTGAACTCCAGAAGGTGCTGGCTCCATGTGGCTCAGCAGGAAACAAACCCACTGATAGAGCTCCAGAGAAATAAGAAAAGGAAGGAGTGCAGGACTGCAGTCCCTCTTGCCCTGTCAAAAAAACAACCCCCAACTGTCACAATAAACAAGAGGAAGATTAGAAAAGATTGTCATTCTCTCTCCCCTCCACTTCCCCTTAAAAAAACAAACTCATGTTATATTTATTTATATCTATTGTCCCTGGAGTAAAAATGTGACTGGGGGGCAATAATGCCATCTCTTTGTAGCATCAGGCATTAATACTTCGCAATTCCATAAAATGCCTTCAGTCAAAGGATCTCAAAGAACTTTACAAGCACCCAGCACTCCCTAATATTGTTATCCTCACTTTCAGATTGAGAGAAGCTGGGGAACAGGTAAAGTTGATGGGGTAGAGCCAGGAACAGACTTCAGGTTCCTAATGTATTTGTATGGAAGACGATGTACTAATTTAACATTTTTCTGCTTCTGAAATGTTTAAAAAGGGCTCTAGTTTGTGTTCAACTGCCCACCATGTACAGCTGCTTTCCCTTAAGCTTAAGAGATCCACTAATCTTCCCTCAATGAAATTATGATTCCAAGAATGTACCAGTGTAAGTCACCACATGTATTAAGCCTGATCCTGCAAACACTTTCACAAGTAACTTTATGTGCTTGAGTGTCCCTTTAACTACTCTTTGCATGTGAAGTTCAACAAGAACATGTAAAACTAAACCCCAAAGGCCCCAATCGTGCAAACATCTACACATATACTTGATGTTACTCACATGCGTGTTTATAAGACTGGGGTCTAAACTAACATTTTTAACACAAATAAGAAAAGTACCGCGGCAAAAGAACTATCACTATTAAAATGTGTGCAAGTCAAGCCACCCCAAGACTTTTTTTTTTTTTTTTTTTTAAAGATGGCTCTTTAAAAAACAGTAAGAAACCCACTAACAGGTTAGGCCAAACATTTTAAGATTTGGTTACAAAAATACAAAATCTAATATTAAGATATGTTCTAAAAATACAGTTTGGGATTCATTTCCTTGAATACTGCAGAACAAAGATAGCAGAAAAACTTAACTACAAATTTAACTACAAACAACAGTAACACTACTTTATTTTTCCTAATGGTATTTTGCACTCAGCTTTGACAAACACCACAATAAATTAATTATATTTTTAGTGTTTAGTTTTTACAGTACAAGATCACAATATTACAAGTGAGGGAACTTTTTAATTTTTTAAAACACAATAGTGTCCACTTAAATATAGCTTCAAAAAACCTGGGTTTTGAATTTGAACAGTCTGTCCCTGCTTATTATGCAGCAGGAGGAAGCGGGGAGGCGTGGTGTTGCTAGCCCCCTGCCAGTTAGTCTGACTGCTGATGTTCCCAACTGCACACAATAACGTCCCGAAGTTTTATTCCAAAGCTAAAATGTAAGAAATAGATTCACACTAAATTAGTAGAAAATATATAAAAAGGGAAGCCAAATCTGGCACGTCAAATGAGTAGGGAACTGCAGGAGGAAAAACAGCCCCACAAAGACACTGGAAATACCTCCCAGCAACACCGAGCAACCGATTCGTTATTTAAAACTTTTGAGAACTTCTTTCTGTGAACCAGGATTAATCAACTGCCTTTTAAGAGCCAACCTGAGAGCCAGGCAGACTCGCAAACAATACAGGGACCAAGTTTGCCAGCAAAGCCAGGCCAACAGAGCAACGACCCCCGCCCGCCCTTCCCCAACCCATCACCCTCCCCATTAATCAGAACGCCAAGGGCTCCCCCCTTTGCAATGCGCAGAGGGGTCGGGGAGGAGGAAAGGGACGAAGGCAGATCGAGACGGAGGAGGCGGCTGCTGCTGCTGCCGGGTCTCGCCCCAGCGCTGGGTAAGAAGCCCTGCAAAGGCAGCCGAGCAAACTCCCTTTGCAGGACACGCTCCACGTGGTGGAGAACAAACACAGGCGGTCGCTGCTGGGGGACGGGGGTGGGGGTCTGGCTCAGCGGGGCAAGAGGCGCTGCAGCGCCCTGCCACCGGCGCCACCCGCTCCCCGGGCACATGCGGGCAGCTGGCGAGGGCGCCTCCGCACGGGCGGCACTTGGCGCCCAGTTGCCCCAGGCCCGCGCCCCACGGAGCCGGCGCGCTGCGGGCGGGGGGCTCTAGGCGCGCCCCGGGGCCGCCTCACCTTGCACTGGGTCACCGCTGCCATCCTGCTGCGCCCCCTCCCCCGCCCGGGACGCGCCGCCGCCGCCCCAGCGCAGGAGCTACCGCGCCGCCGACGTTGGGCCGCAGAGCGCGGCTTCCCCCGGACGTGCGGGGGGCAGGGCGGGCGCGGGGCCCAGCTGCAGCCTCCGCCGCCTGCTCCGCCCGGGGGCGACGCGCGGGCTGCGCTGGGCCCGCCCCCGAGCCCCGCTGCGACTGCGAGGCGCTCGTAACCCCACTCCGGGGGGGGCCGGCTCGGGCCCCCGTTGATGGGGGGGGGAACAGGCCCTGCCACTAGGGCCGCAGACTGAGGGCACCGCGCTACCCCTTCCGCGCTGTGGGACCTTCCCGCCCTGAGCGCCACAGTTAGGGCCACTCAGCCCCCGGCCCAGACGGGGCGAGGCCCTGGAGGGATTTGCCCCCCCCCCCAGGAGAGGTGGATTAAAACCCCTGCCCTCCACCTGGGAAGCGTCTACACAGTAGGGGCCCCGCCCCGCTGCCGTGCTTCGCCACCGTAGTGGAGACAATCACGTACCCCATGTGCTGGGCCGGGGAGACCGGGCTGCAGGGAGGCTTCTCCAGGCAGGGGCTTTGCTCCCATGGCCTGCCAGTTAGGCAAGTAGTTGGGACAACTGGGTTCCAGTCCCAGCTCTGCCACTGAGGTCGTTGGGCAAGTCAGTTAGGCCCCGTCCATACAAGGAGCAGTTTGCATAGCTATACACTAGCAATCCACCAAGGGCGTGGATGCAGTTTGTACCAGGAAAACTCAGCACTGTGGCTAATACAGCTGATTTAAGTCCCTCATCTTTCCCCACCCAGGCCCTGTGTGAAGTAAACTATACTGGGGAAAGCCTAGTTTGCTGGTATAACTATCTGCAACTAGGGTCTTCCAGTGACATAGCTACAGGTGAGTCACAAATCAGTCATAAACACCCCTCCGACTAACATAGCTATGCTGGGGAAAGTTTGTAGTGTAGTCATCGTACAGCATCTATGAGAAAGGGACGGAGAGTCTTTTTCCCACTGGACCATATAAACTGGAACGATAAACTCACTGAACATTAAATCTCACCAAATGAGGGTAAATCCATCCTCATCATCGTACCCACTCATTCTACTCCACACCTGAACATAGCCATTATATATGAACAACTTACCCTCATATCTCAATCTCTGTACTTTGACCCGTTAAGCCTTTACCCCCAATTGGGGATGTTGCAGATTATGTATTCCTTACGTCATCCAATCCTAAAACCGAACTTCGCTTTCCTTGATAATCTGTACCTTATCCCCTGATAACCAGAAACGTCTATGCTTAAACTCTGTACCGTTATTTTTATTTTTAACATTATCTTAATAAAATTTTTAAATCTGTAAAATTGGGATAATAGGCAATAGCCTTTCCCTACTTCACAGGGGTGTTGTAAAGATCAATCCATTAAAAATTGTGCAGGCACTGTGATGATATGGTAATGTGTGCCAAGTGAGTTCCTTAGACATAAAATTTCTCTCTCCAGCCTGTTGCTTGCTATGCTGGCAGTCACCCTCCATCCCTGAAGGGGCTGTATGTCAGTCCCACAGCTATTTATTAACTCCTTATCTGTGCTGATGCTATGCTCTTACAGTCTTCAATCCAAAGTGTTCATGATGAGTCAGTCCCCAAAAGCATGACTGACATAAAAATCATGTGTATTTGTAATTGATCTGTTTTGGTGCTTTCTGGTTTTTCAGTCTGGAGGTTTCACATTTTCAAACTTTTCTCTGGAATAAGAAGAGCTAGGGTTTTGGTGTTTTTTGGTTTTTTTTAATGAAAGCCAAGATTTGTGACTGCAGCAGCTGAGGCTTTAAGAAAAACACCAAATATTATGAGACTTGTGATAAAATAAGACTGTGAAGCCTCCCATCTTTTCAAGTAAGGAAATTTAAGCCTCACGAGCAAGTACATCAGGAGAAATGGTAGGGCTTAAAGCCATATTACTAGTCCCCTGATCCCTCCTCCAGCCTCAGCTGTTCTAACTTTTGTCACTGGTAACAGCAGTATGAGGCCAATATGTTGGATCACCACAGCACAGCATTCTCCAGCACACCTGTGAGGGAGTACAGATCCAGTTATGCTGGCTTTACATTGCCAAGGCAGATCCCAGTTATGCCTTTACGGCTGCAAAAGTGCTGTACTGTGGGCCAGGATGTGGTCCTAGATTTATTTATTGAGAGAGAGAGAGATTGAGAGAGAGAGAGAGAGAACTGAAACAATTACTTTCCAATACAAATGAAATATTTATTTCGTAGTCTATTGTCACTATGTTCCCTTCTCCCTGCCTCCCAGAACAAAAACAACCAAAAATAAATGTAGCTAATACTATTTAAAGGTATTCTGGTAGTTTAAGCCCTGAGCCTGCAAGTATGAACGCATGTGCTTATAGGTTTTGGTACAAGTACAGTTTTGTAAACCCTAAAATGAGGAATAGATATGTTTTCATGAAAAAATCGTTGTATATAAACATTCCTATGCTGTCTGCAACCTTTAACTGCAATATTGTGCTACTACAAGTGAAACCAAATGAAACTGAGTAGAAGCAGATAAGCTTTGTTACAACGTCCAACCAGGAGAAATGCAAAAGGAAAACAAATATAGTTTCAAATGTTGAAAAGTAAATCAGATTGAAGGACAGCAAAAAAGGAAATCTGTTTTTAAAATAATTTCCCCCTCTAACAGTTTCCTATTGTAATCTTTACTTCCAAATTCCCAATAGCAGGAAGAAAAATAAAAATAAATAATCAAAAACAATCTCTTCCAGCTTCCCAGCAATAAGCTCCAGTTAGCTGCCTTTAAAAGCAAATTAGGGATACTATTTTAAAAATATTTGTGTGAGGAGGTGCCAAATTGTTTAATCGTATTATATATATATACGATTATCTGTTTAATACACTCCTAGACCACTGTATCTAATAGCACACAGTGTGCAAGTGAGCATAGTGTATATACGTCTGTCATGGGAGATTCTGTGGTTATGATGAGTGAGGTTCAGTGACTTGGCCAGTATACATACAAATTTATGAACATAGGACTTGCAATAGTAAATCATACCAAAGGTCCTTCCAGTCCAGTATCCTAATACCAGATGCTTACTGCCTTGTAGTGTAAGAAGACCCTGTAGTGGAAAATTAGTGGAGACAGATGTACAAGCCAGAATGAATACTTTGACTTTACATTTCTAGGTTCAATTTGCAGTACTGGTAGTTGGAATATATCTACTTGTAAACTGAGTAGCTGTGGCATGGAAATTAAAGACACAATAGAGTTGGAAGCTCACAACGGATGCGCTATTACAAGATCACTTTTCAATCACTTGAATGTTTTACTTGACTAGAAGATAGTAACAGATCACCCCTAAGGATGAATGAACCAACCTGAGCTTTTGCCCCAAACCTTAGCCCAAAGTGAACATCTGAGGATCAGAAAGTTAACTTTTTTCTCTTGCCTCTCTTCTTCCTGCTTTTCTTTGATACAGAAATACCAAATACTACAAGCAGGGCTGGCTTTAGCGGGTGCGGGGCCCCACGCGAACGATGAGCCAAAAAAAAATAATCTCGCGACCGATTCGGGGCCTGATTCTGGTGGAATCGGCTTAAAGCCGGCCCTGACTACAAGACAGGATATTTTTGAAGTCTATTCTTGAATTTTCAAACCAGTATATACCAGAAATATCACACACAAAAATCTGTTCTTGTGAAATTTCCAGTCTGGTAATGGAAGAAAGAGTAAACACATTCTTCAGAAGAAGAAAACCCACATCATGAAATATATATCAAATGGCAGAAGGGTGGCTTCATGTAATTTACCATTTGATCTTACTCAATGTAACAAACAGTAATTGATTCCTAACATGGGCCATCCAGTTGAGCAGCAGAGTACTTCTATGCCTCTATATACCAACCATATGGGGATTACTTGTTAGAATTGAGTCTGAGGAAAGGGGTTATCAGAAAACAAAGAACCATTAAGCCAAAGCATACCATTTAAATAATGGTTTGCTTTGCAGCATCCACTATAGAGAAATCTGCAGTTGTCACTCAGGGCACTGAAATAAGTAGCTTTGCAGAGAGGGAGAGAAGGGAGAGTAGAAGATTCAACAGAAGACAAAGGGTGAGAATTATGTATTATATTAGCAAAAATGAAATGTGGACATTTTAAAATATAAAAGTTTCTCGTGTGATACAAGGCTCATACATTCCTTAAAGATCTGCCCGTTATATATCCTATTGTTGACTGTGGGTTTCTGCTCCTCTTACGTGTTTCCAACAGTCTATGTTATAAAGCACTCCATTCAGTTAAAAAGCTGTCAAGGAGCTAGCCTGGATTGTGAACAGCAGATTTCAAATTATTGTGTTAGAATGTCCTGTGTTAAATTAGATTGAATTAAATTGCATTCTATTACAATACAAATGTGTGGCTGTTATGCTGTTACAGATACATTATGAACTGTCTAAGCCTGTGCTATTTTATGCCATTTGCTGCTGCTTTCTTTCTTTCTTTTTTTTTTTTTTTTTTGAATTTTCCACTTTTATACCTCTCACAATCATTCTCCTTCCCAATATTTTTTAAAAATCCTTTGTCTCGTCTACTGCTCTTTATGTCCCCATTTAGCCACTCTGGATTCTGTTGCTCTTTTAGCTTTTCTTGATTATACTGGAATTAATTTGATTATAATCTCTCCAACTGTATCTCAAATAGCTCTCACCTTACCAGTGTAGATTTCCTATGCCTTACTGAATTCCTGCCAATTTTCTTTCCCACTTTTCACATTACTTCAAAGTCTGCTTTTCTGAGTTCCAGTCGTCTTTGTGTTATTGCCTTTTCTATATACTCTCATCAGCATCTCAAACCTGATATTATAACTAGATCCTAGATGCTCTTTAACCATCCTTAACCTTATATATTAGCCCTGAATTACTTTACAACTATTGGGTCCAGAATAACCTCTGACCTTGCTCATCATATGAGAGCATTTTTGATAGTCTCTGAGTCCAGACGTTGGACATTTAAACCATGTAATGAAACGTATAACCTTAAGTTCTGCAGCTCAGGATGAACACTATAATTGGACTACAATACTTCTGAACTGTAGCTTTCTCAGACAAATGCATACATGAAGAAATTATTAGCTACTGTGAAGATATATCAACTGTATCAAATTTATCAATTTATATGGGCCTCATCACCATAGTGCCATATTGATATACAGTATAATTAAGGAATAGGACCACTGTCTCTTCAGAATGCCCTGGTAAATTGGAATGATTACTGTCAGTTTTTAATTAGATAATTACAAGGAAAATCTAAGTTACAATACTGGACATTAATGCTTTCAGTGCCCCAAGAAAATGAATATTAAACCCAGTCCCCGTTCCTGAGCTCCATTTCTAATGCTTCCTCCTCCAACAGTTACTAATTTGGGGGCCATTGTAATCATGATTTTAGGAATTTTTGCTCCCACCTTCTGCCACCTCATTTCTCCAAGACCTGTCAAGCATTTTAAGTAGTATGCACTTTCCCACACTTCTCAATGAATGCTGACATACCTAACTTAAAAGGATTACTTTCTGCTGAGAGGAATTGTAATCCTCTTTTCCTGCTCTGTAAATCCTCTGGTAAGTGAAAAAGAAAGGCCAAGAACTGTTCTGCTGTGCAGGGCAATCACCATCTCATAAGGCATAGCTGAAACATCAAATCTAAGATTTACTTGTGGTCACATTTGTCTGGGAACTGTCTCTGTTGTATTAATTCATTGGCCTCTTACATCCCTTTTTTTTAATGCTTTGATATTTTCTGTTTTAGTTTCTAAATATATGTGTACACACACACAAATTATTTTAATTGTATGCAGAATAAAACCAAGAAATCTAGCTATGGTATTTATAAGTTGCTTATGATATTGAATTGCCTAAGCATTAATACAGCTTTTAGTATTATAATTATAAAGCCTAGAATAACACACTAAAGAATGTTTATCATATTTAAAAACTAGTGATTTTCTAAACTAGCCAAAACCAACTGGGAAATTCTGCAGAATTTTCAGAAGTTGCTTTTTTAAGGGAGTTATCTGGTATTCACGAAGGTCCTGACTCTGAGGACTCGTCTTCACTTATGAGTTAACATGAGGTAACACAAAGTTGAGTGTTCCCCTTAACTCAGCTTCCATCCACACACAAAATCCTTCACTCATGTGTGGCAGCGTTAGTAACACAAGCTGGCTGGCACATCTGGGGGTATCAGACAGACCTCAAATGAGCCCACCATGTCAGCCACTAACATAATCTCTCTCGCTCTAGTGTGGATGTAGGTTAATGCTGTCACACATCAAGGGCCAGTAGTCCTCCCATGCCTTCTCAGGATTCCCCTAGGGCCCTCCACCCTCTGGTCTTTTCTTGTTATCTACCTATTTCCTGCTTTCTGACCAGAAGTCACATATCCTTACACATCAGCCTCCTCAATGTTTGTTCCCCACATTCACACACAACTTTCAGTACCAGCAACTGCATTAATCCATCGCCGGTACTGAGCTGTTTTTTGAGAATGGCACCCAAGAAGAGACAGCTTCAGCATGCTGCCAGCTGGCCAGAGACTGACACCCACATCCTTTCACTAGGCACCTGTGATGCTCTGTCATGGCCAGCCTTAAATGTATAATAATCCTTGTTGTGGACAATTTTTTTTTCCCCAGTACATGCCTTTAATTGAACTGCTTCCTTTAATTTTTGCATTATGGCTAATTTCTCTTGTTTTTCAAACAAAATTTAACAACTTTTCTAATAGTTGATGTCATGAACAAGATTAGAATCCCCCTTTTGATCATGCATGTTAGACACACGCCATACTTACAGGACTCATGGTGATCAGCTCCCATCTTCCTCATAAGTGGCCACTTCCTCTTCTGGTGCATTGCTGCAGAGATAGATTCAAATTCTGTGGCAAATTCCACAGCCTTTCAAAGTGTCTTTGCCCCCCTTTTGCTGATCTTGATCTGCAAGACCAAATCCATCTGAGCATCTATAAACTGGTATGTTGTCAGTCTATCCTGGAAGGCCTCAGTGGTAATCTCGTGTGTCAGGAACACAAGTCTCCTGAGGTCCTCTACCAGTTCAGGCGGGGTTTCTTCTTTCCCTTTCCTAGCTCTTAGCTGTGCCCTGGCAAGCTCAGTTTGATGGCTGGCTCCAAACTGCATATCAAGGGCTTGTACCAGGTCTGCGTAACTACGTCTCTTTTCTGGGGATAAATTCTGCAGCATTATCAGAGCTGGGCCACTCAAGCTGGCTGCTAGAAATGGCTCTCTCTCTGTTCATCTCCCCAGCCATTTGTTTGGGTTATGATGTTGAACTGAGCCAAATAAGCTTCCAAGCGAGCTTTCCCCCTCGAAAGATAATGGTTTTTTGCATTATTTGAGCAGGAACAATCAGACTTCTCTCCTCTGGTCCTTTATGGATTGCAGCGTAGAAAACTGTTGTAATGGCTAGTCTTTCCCAAATTCTCTGGCTGGCCCCGTTCCTTATCTAGACAGCTGACTTCCATTGTGGTCTATGAGCCTTTGATTTCCTTCTGTTGATGAAAGTTTAGCTTCTTCAGTCTTTGCTGCAGCTCATCTCTGTTAGCAAGTTGGCCAAAGATTTCCTGGTCTCCTCTTCTTCCTGGAAAACCTTTTTATTCATGGCAGTCAGGTTGCTGGTAACATTATTGATTCATCTTGTCATTCCAGATTGGCAGCGTTTGCAGCTTGGCTTCCCAATCTGCCCAGACATTATGTAACTGCTGCCCCCCAATGAAGATTTTATCTATCTCATAATACTTTCTGGAAAGCTTCAAGGTGTGACTTTAATTCCTTTTGTGAAGTCTCAACTCTTGTTTTAAATTCCTTCGGCCATCTTTGATTTGAGTATGCACCTCCATTATTTGTTTGATATTGGTTCATCAGGAGTACCTGCTCACAACTTCTTTCCTTGGAAACCAGCTCCCACTCCTAAAACTAGTTTTGTCTCTTTTAGCACAAACAGTTAACCAATATTTAGGTCCTTGCTGAGTTGTTTCCTTTAGACATAACTGATGCTAAAGTCAGGTATTTCTTTGGTGCAATCCTATTTATTTACAGATTGTACACAAAATCCTCTTTCTCTAAATACAGTAAGATCAAACAAGAGGCTGTTTCTTTGCTCACAGTTCCAAGTCTGCCTTTCTAGCCAGCACTTTGGCTCAAAAGAATCTCTCTCTCTTGGCTTCCTCTTTGGGTCACACTCCCAGTGCTTCTCTAGCTTTCTCCTGGCTTTTCTGGCTGTTTTCTGCTGGCTTTTGGTTTCTGACACATGGAGCTATAATCCATTCAATGCCCCAGCCCCTACATTCACAATCAGTTCCTAGAGAAACCCGTTATTCTCCCTGAATTAGTTCTTGTTCAAGCCTTTTACATAGTGCTTTGGGCGGTGGCTTCTGTTGTTTCGGCTATCTTACTCCATAAAGGAGCTTAATCACTGCTGGTGTCTAAAAAAGAAGTGCTGGAAAGCAGGGCAGTGGGTGGCCCCAGGAGGGAGCAGGGGATAGCAGGGGGAGCTGGGAAGAAGATGGGGGCAGTGGGGAAGCTGAGGGAGGCCTAGAGGATCAGGGGTGACTCCCCGCAGAGCCCATCCTGTCCCCATCTCTCCCCCACCTGTGCCTGGCTCCTGCTCCTTTCAGGGGGCTGCACTGTCCAGAAAGCCCTGCTACCCTGCTCCTGACATCATCCAGCTCCATCCCAGGCTCCCAGCAGCTCTGGCTCTGCTCTGCCCTGCCCTGCCCTTGCCATCCTGGCAGTAGCATCCAAGCACCCTCCGCATTGACCCACTACGGAGTGTCCCCGCCCAGCCCGGATGCAGCATCCCTGTCTTCCTCTGTGCTGACCCTCCTCTGAGCACCCCTCACCCAAGCCCAGCACTGGCACCTACCAGCTATTCAGCAGGGGAGGGAAAGGAGCCACTTGGTCTGGACCTGGCAGAAGTACTAGAATGCCATTCCAGCTAATGAAAAAAGGACTGGAATGGCCTTCCAGAGCATTCTGGCACAACTCGCATTGAGCTGATTTGCTTTTTCCATTAGCCAGGATAAAGGGCAGCTAGCACACCTAGCAGCTTCAGTGAGATCTGTGATTGCCCATAGATCAAAAACCCGCTTGCTGGAAGCTACCAACACCCTCCAGCATAACAATTTTATTACATGGCAGGTTGCGGGGAGGGTTAATACCCAATCTCAACCACTGTATTGGGGGATATTACAAAATGGCGGGCGGGTTTTACGGTAATAGCAGTTAAAAAATTTTTTAAAGGTGGAAGTGTCTCCATTTTCCCTGTCACCCCTCTGCTTTCACTGGCTTCTCAATGGATTCCAAGTTGTGGGGTGGGGGGGGGATATTAAAACATACAAGCAGTTATTTAGTGTTATAAACAGCATTACATGGGTGAAAAGCATATTAACCAAGTAATCCCCACAAATGCAGGAATAGGGGTGGCACAAGTATATATGCAATATGCATATATAGCTGTGTGCTACTTATCACACTGGCACTTGCATCATAGTATATTCCTAGGAAAGCAAATCTTGTAAGAGACCATTGGCCTAGGTATAAATTACAAAACACTAAAAAGTGCTCTCGTGAAAGCCTAATGTTCAGTTGAGTGGGTGGATGCATAGTAAAGACACCTCCATAGTTTTTTTATGCGGCTGCATCCTACTGTATCCTGTTCTTGTAGGTTTGAATTTTGGCTCACACTTGTAGAGTGATGCAGGAGTATTTTTAATTCAATAGAAACTCTAATCTGTCAAGTTTCTGGGTACTGTGAATTTCCCATGCCCCCCTTGGTAGCTCACTAGTTCCTTTCAGTCATTAATCTGCCCATCAGTCACCAGATGGTGAAGGATTTCCATGGACAGATGGATGGACAGAAGCCTGGAACAGCTGGCTAAAGGAAGAGGACGTGGTCAGCCATACCCAAGGCACTCCATCCCCATGCCAGCACGTGGGAAGAAGTAGGCTGAACACAGTGCAATTCCAATACACAAAACATTGCACTTTTGTGTTATCTGTGTCTTTCCACTGTTCTTTTTGAGTTTCAGAAGACTGGCCATACTGGGTCAGACCAATGGTCCATCTAGCCTAGCAGCCTGTCTTCCGACAGTGGACAGTGCCAGATGCTTCAGAGGAAATGAAAAGAACTTGGCCATTTACCAAGTGATCCATTCTCTGTCATCCATCCCCAGCTTTTGGCAGTCAGAGGTGTAGGGACACTCGGTGAATGGGGTTACGTCCCCGATCATCTTGGCTAATAGCCATTGATGGGCCTATCCTCCATGAACTTTTCTAATTCTTTTTTTAACCCAGTTATACTTTAGGTCTTCACAACATGCCCTGGCGACAAGTTTCACAGGTCGACTGTGCATTGTGTGAAGAAGTATTTCCTTATATGTTTGTTTTAAACCGGCCGCTGTTTCGTTTGCCTTTGGATATGAGATAGCACTGCTTGTGAACTATACCCTTTCTGTGCTCCTGCATTTTATTTTTTGGCAACTGGACAATCATTTAATAAATGATTTTCGTACAACAATCCTCTGTTGTGTGTGTTCCATAAAAGGAAACTGCCAGTCATTCAAAAGTAAACATTTTAATAAAGTCACAGATTTACAATTCTTGCAACTGGAACTAAGTCCTATAGACCCAGTAATTGTGAATCTCAGTCCTTATCCCACTTTTCAAATTAATCATAAATAAATTTATACTGATAGCTAATGTTGTGCTTGCATTAAAATATCTGTCCCTGTAAAACAACGATGTGGGAACACCCTGATTTTCCTGGCCTCCCTGGACCCAGCCCCAATTTCCAGAGGTGCACTAATAGATTGCCTGTAAAGCAGCACAACTGTCAACCCTCTCCTACCCAAAGCACTTCCCCTTATTCTCACAGATGTGCAGTGTCACCCAAACACACATTTTACTGCTATCCCGCACATGCTCACTGTGTAGTTAAACTTTCTTCTGCTGGACACTTGCAAATCAGCTTGGCCTTGTTGACTCAGGGAAACAGAGAATAGGCTCAGAATCACAATGGGGACCAACACCCTATTGATATCCTCATTATTGGGAAGGAACATAGTGCCACCTAGTCCATATGCAAATCAGCAGGCCCTCTGGAATATTCTGACATTATGCATTTTGCTAGTGCACCAAACATAGGCGTCCATGAACCTTCCTCTATGCCCCACCAATGATGTGTAACATATGAGTATTATCCTTTCCTGTTTATACACTTCTGTGCACCTTACGGGGGCAGATATTAGGCACGTGTGCCATTGATGTCCCACCACAATTCAGGAGGCCCATCCACTGAACATCTACAATTATTTGGGGACATTGCCACCTTCACCATGGCTGAGTGATTCAAAGCAATAATTCCCTGACAAACATCCATCACTACAGATCCAACAGTTGACTTGCCAACACTGAACTAATTAACCACAGATCTGTAACAATCCAGGCCAGCCATGGTGATAGCAACTCATCCATGTGTCCTGGCACTGAAGGGCTGGAGAGAGCTCCTCACACAACTCCAGGACTGTGGCCTTTCTCATATGGAAGTTCTAGGCTCACTACTGGTCATCCCATGTCTACATGATGATGCAGTCCCACCATTTTGTCCTTGTGGGCCTTATCCAAAATCATCAGCCAGCACAGGAAGATTCATCAACCATTAAGCACTAAGTCAGCTGTCTCCACTGTTCCAGCTCTGCATGTGGCTTGTGTGCCCTCCTGCTGCTGCTTTTGCATAGTGCCACGCCACTGCCAAAATGACCACCTTCATGTCACCATGCCCTGTTTCTTCCGCCTCTTGCCAAATGAGAGTTCATTAGTGCCAGCATTTAGTGCAGGTCATTGCTCTGAATTGGATCCAGGCCATGCCACCACCTGGAACATAGGCACATTCCAGCTTTCTGTCTGCAGGCAAGCCAGAACTGGTTTTTACTTGAACAAGTTGCTGGGTCCATCCTGTTTCTGCCCAGCATCCCCAGAAGGGACAGACAAGTTCTCCCACTATACACTGTGAAAGCATTCTGAGTGGTGTAGTTTGCTGAAGTGCTATAAATTATGTGATGTGCACCCAGAAGTCTTAGCTCCACACTCTAGTGAGCAGAGCACCAGTGTGGATGCAGGGCATTACAGCAACTTTCCCAGCACTCCACTGTCAGTTCGTGATGCGGATGCTGTCCCTTGTGATGGGCTAGCATAGATGCACCCTCAAAAGTGCTGACCGGAAAAGCAACCCTTGCACTTCCCTGATCTGGGGACTGCTGTCTGCCAGTGCTGTCCCCTGGCACAGCTTAGCGCTGAATGAACATTATGCCAACTTCTGCTAACTGCACAGGGACAGTTGCAACCAGATCATATAGATGCTCCAGCCAGCTACTCTTTTACTTGGCTTCTGACGGGTATGTATAGAAGCTATGCTGATGCTCTACATCACCCAGGCATCTCCCTATGCAGAAGGGATTCTCTTATGGTTAGTTAAGCCAGTTTTATAGCCACTCTTATTCCAGTATGAGTGTCCCCGTATATGAAGCTGCTGGAGCCAACCTACTTCCCAAGTTGTCTCTCTTGCTTGGTAACCTAGAAGAAGTTTTAATTTCCCTTGTATCCATCATTATTAGTACGTAGAGTGCATTTTAGCAGAAAGGACAGAGAGAAAATGTCAGATATTGGAAATGTTATAGAGGAAAAAGCAGCAAAATTTGGTTCTGGTCTGGATGTGCAGTGCGAGGGAAAGGGTAAAAGCAAAAATGATGCTCAGATTTCAAAGTGGGGGAGGGGACAGTCTGAGGGAAGTGTGTTCTCAGTAAGAGCTAATGTTTAACAATTCAGTTATTTGTATTAGGGCTGTCAATTAATCAGTTAACTCACGTGATTAACTCAAAAAAATTAACTGCGATTAAAAAAATTAATCACAATTAATTGCACTGTTAAACAATAGAATACCAATTGAAATGTACTGAATAATTTTGGATTTTTTTTTTACATTTTCAAATATATTGATTTCTATTACAACACAGACTACAAAGTGTAAGGTGCTCACTTTATATTATTTGTTATTACAAATATATGCACTGTAAAAATGATAAAAGAAATAGTATTTTTCAATTCACCTCATACAGGTCCTGTAGTGCAATCTCTATCGTGAAAGTAACTTACAAATGTAGATTTTTTTGTTTTTACATAACTGCACTCAAAAACAAAACAATGTAAAACATTAGAGCCTACAAGTCCACTCAGGCCTACTTCTTGTTTAGCTAATCGCTAAGACAAACAAGTTTGTTTACATTTAGGGAGATACTGCTGACTGCTTCTTATTTACAATGTCACCTGAAAGTGAGGACAGGCGTTTGCATGGCACTTTTGTAGCCAGTGTTACAAGGTATTTACATGCCAGATATACTAAACATTTGATGCCTCTTCATGCTTCGGCCACCATTCCAGAGGACATTCTTCCATGCTGATGATGTTTGTTTGTATACGTTGATGGTAAGATGTCGGAAATAGTTCTTTAAAAAAGGAATTAAAAAATCTGTTACACTAAATTCAGAGAAGAGCCTGGCCTTAGACCACACTTACTCCAGTTTCTAATCCTCTGGAGCTATGGCATGTCCTTTTCTCGGCTCCGGCCGAGAGGCGCTTACCACAGGCGGCTGCCAGCCGGCGATGCTGCAGGGCTAAGGCAGGCTGCCTGCCTGCCTTCCATAGCCCCACGCCGCTCCCGGACGCGGCCAACTGCTGGCACGTCTCTGCGCACCCCTGGGGAAAGGGGCACAGCATGTTTCCGTGTGCTGCCCGTGCCCGCAAGCGCTGTGCCCGCAGCTCCCATTGGCCGGGGGTGGGGGCAGCGCGCAGAGCCTTCCCCCGCCAGGGGCCACAGAGAAATGCCAGCAGCTGGCCACTTCCAGGAGCGGCATGGGGCCACGGCATGCAGGCAGCCTGCCTAAGCCCTGCTGCACCACTGGTCTTTTAGCAGCCCGGAGATCGCGATCGACTGGCAGAGGCTCCAGGATCAACCAGTCGATCGCAATTGATGGGTTTGTGACCACTGAATTGTATATCATTATTGATTTATTTTTGTGGGGCCTCCTTAGCCCAAGGCCCTGGACTGCAGCCCCTAAAGCTCCTGCGTTAATCCGGCCCTGCTCCTCCAGTGCGGACTGCCCCAGCCCTTCCATGCAGGGTCTCCTCCATCTGTACAGTAGCCGTGCCAGAGGAGCTGCCGGCGTGGGGCCGCCTGGTGGCCCCACGTTCTGCTCCTTTCCCTGCTGCGGTAACACCAGCAGCGCCTCCATCGTCTTTGGAACCCCCCTTCAGGTAGCTGAAGGCTGCTATCAAATCCCCCCTCACTCTTCTCTTCTGCAGACTAAACAAGCCCAGTTCCCTCAGCCTCTCCTCGTAAGTCATGTGCCCCAGACCCCCAATCATTTTCGTTGGCCTCCGCTGGACTCTCTCCAATTTGTCCACATCCTTTCTGTAGTGGGGGGCCCAAACTGGATGCAATACTCCAGATGTGGCCTCACCAGTACCAAATAGAGGGGAATAATCACTTCCCTCTGTCTGCTGGCAATGCTCCTACTAATGCAGCCCAATACGCGATTATCCTTCTTGGCAACACGGGCACACTGATGACTCATATCCAGCTTCTCATCCACTGTAATCCCCAGGTCCTTTTCTGCAGAACTGCTGCTTAGCCAGTTGGTCCCCAGCCTGTAGTGGTGCATGGGATTCTTCGGTCCTAAGTGCAGGACTCTGCTCTTGTCCTTGTTGAGCCTCATTAGATTTCTTTTGGCCCAATCCTCCAATTTCTCTAGGTCCCTCTGTATCCTATTCCTACCCTCCAACGTATCTACCTCTTCCCCCAGCTTAGAGTCATCTGTGAACTTGCTGAGGGTGCAATCCATCCCATCATCCAGATCATTAATAAAGATGTTGAACAAAACTGGCCTCAGGACCCACCCCTGGGGCACTCCACTTGATACCGGCTGCCAACTAGACATCGAGCTATTGATCACTACCCATTGAGCCCGACAATCTAGCCAGCTTTCTATCCACCTTATAGTCCATTCATCCAATCCATACTTTTTTAACTTGCTGGCAAGAATACTGTGGGAGACCATATCAAAAGCTTTGCTAAAGTCAAGATATATCACATCCACTGCTTTCCCCATATCCACAGAGCCAGTTATCTCATCATAGAAGGCAATCAGGTTGGTCAGGCATGATTTGCCCTTGTTGAATCCATGTTGACTGTTCCTGATCACCTTCCTACAAGTGCTTAGACTGGTAAAGCTTAAGGGAAGGGAATAAGCTGTACCAGTATGAGTACATTTATATCAGTATAAATGTGTCCACACCATGGGTTGTTCAGTGTAAATATTTCAATTAAAAAAAAAAAAAAAAGTATCACACCTGACCAAAATACTCATACCAGTACAAAATCTGTGTGCAGACCAGGTCTAAGTGCCATTGACTTTCAATAAGAAAAAAAACGTAGGCTTTTCTGAGGCCTTGTCTGCACCACAAAGTTTTGTCGGCAAAAGTTATGCCACTTTAATTGAACCACTGTTGCATGTCCACGCTATGCTCCTTGTGTCGGCAGAGTGCATCCACACTAGCAGCTCTTGCATTGACACAGAGCAGTGCACTGTGGGTAGCTATTCCACTGTGAAACTGGCCGCAGGGGCAGGTACAGCGTCACATGATGTGGATTTCTCAATCCCATCGTTCCATTGGCATAGTAGATTGTCAGCTGCTTTTCAATTGAAGTGTGGAGCGGGAGGGAGAGGGGAGTGTGTGACAGGGAGTGTGTGTGTGTGGTGGAGAGAGATAGAAACAGCGTATGTGTTGGAGGACAGTGACGGTATGCTGTCTTTAAGTTCAGACAGCAGACTGACCAGTCTATCCAGAAGCAGACGGAGGGAGACACCTCCCCCCACATCAGCCCCCAGCTCTGCACAGCAGTCTTTCCACCCCTCCCCCGCAGAAGAAGCAGCCCACTCTGCCTGCCTACCTATGGTTCAGTGATTCCCTGCAAGTTCTCCCACAGCATCCTCAGCAACCCTGTGAGATCTCCAGGCTGAGGAATGTCAAAGCAGCACTGCAGTCCCCCCACCCCGCCCCCCACTTCATACCCCTCACTGCCTCACAATAGCAGTCTGCCTGCTGCCATGTTAATGATTTGCTCTTTGCTACTGGAGAAGAGCAGAGTGGCAGGCACAGCTGTCAGAACTTCCCAGAGCTTTGAAAGGGGAGGGGCGCATGCCTGCAGGACAGCCGAGATCAAAACACTGAGCAGAGCGGTCACGGTGAACATTGTGGGATACTCGGGGAAGCCAGTTATGTCGATATAATGAACAGCCGTGTCTACACTGACGCTTTGTGGCTTTAACTTTGCCACAAAAGGCTTTATGCCTCTCGTTGAGATGGTTTTATTTTGTCAGCAAAACAGCAGAGTTTTGCCACCAAAAGTAGGTTTGTAGTGTGTACACCTCCACTGTTTTGTCAGCAAAAGGCAGCTTTTGCTGACAAAACTTTGTAGTATAGACAAGGCCTAAGTCAGTTAGGCCTTGTCTACCAGCTGTACAGGTATAGTTATACCTGTATAACCCCTTGTGTGGACACTCGTAGTCTGGTGTAAGAGTGGGCTTTGTTGGTTCAACTTCAATCCTTTCCTAAGATATAAGCAACGTGTCCACATGGGAAGTTATACCAGTATAACCTTATAATTCACACCTTAGCGTATACCAAAAAAACACCTTTCCCATACAGACAAGACCTGAAAGCACTTTTGAAAATTTTACCTTTGACCATAAATTGCATTGGTTAAGCTAAAGGTATTTTACACCAGTATAGTATAAGCAGTGTGAAACCTTGTGTGGACACTTTTAATATGATATAAATATGGCTTATATCAATTTCACTTCAGGTTCACACAAGGTTCATTTTAAAACAATTTAAACTTAAACCAATGCACTTCTGAATAAAAACAAAGCCTAATTTTATTAGTCTTATGGGTATTTTAGGAACAAACAGCAACATATGTTGCATTCAAATGAGCAAAAGTATGTTGATAGCACTAAAAAAACCCACACACCAATGAAACACAGGGTATCTGTACACAGCAATTAGACCCCACAGCTGGCCCGTGCCAACTGACTTGGGCTCATGGGGCTTGAGCTAAGGGACTGTTTAATTGTGGTGTAGATGTTTGGACATGGGCTGGCACCCAGGCTCTAAGACCCTGCGAGGTGAGAAGGTCCCAGAGCTCAAGGTTGCAGCCAAACGTCTACACCACAATTAAACAGTCCCTTGGCCTGAGCCCCATGAGCCCAAGTCAGCTGGCACGGGCCTGCCGTGGGTGTCTAATTGCAGTGTAGACATACTGATAGACTACCTCAAGAGCCCAGAAGGAGCTTGGCCAGTTAGCACAAGCAGAGGCAACTTTATAGCTATTAAACATAACTGACTTTGGAGTTGGGCAGGGATCCAGAGGCTTAGCATCTGGGTGCTGTAATTGCCAAAAGCAGGATAGCATAGTGGAATACTCCACCCTGGCTTCGTTTGTTCTTTATTATGAATTATTTATTACAAAACATGTTCCTAATCACCTGGCCAGCTCTCTATATTTTACAATTCCTTTCTCACCTGATTGAGGGAGGTTTTGTGGGGGGGGAATAAGGTTGAGAAAATCAAAAATAGTGTCTACTTTAGGAACTTGTTATTATATTTCTTCTACTTTTATTTACTGATAACTGTGGGCCTGATCCAAAGCCCACTAAGTCAATAGGAAGACTCTTTGGATTAGCCCCTACCTGCAGTACGTGGAAAATAGTTAATGCATTAGTCCAATGAAATATGGGCGTATTTGTTACGGGAATATGGGCTTCCAGTACTGTGCAATTAGGAAAGTACTCTATAGTTAAGAGTCTGTCATTTGCTAAGATCTCTTTTTTTAGTTGTTATACAAGTGAACTCATTAAAAATAAAGCTCAGTACACACTCCAAAGAGAAGAGCTAAGGTAGTAATTAAGAGAATTGTGCAAACTCTTCACCTGCCTGTAGCAAAAGTATCGTTTGCAAGCACCTATGTATGAAAAGGTTTGCTAGGCTACTTTCCTCCATGAATAAACAAGTTCTTGTATAGGTAAGAAACCCACACTCCTTGGGTCAACCCTCTCTATATAAGTTACACCCTCTGGGGAGGAAACGGGGAATCAATGGCTGGAACAAGAGGCAACGAAGGCCATGGTTGCTTCTGCTCCCAAACCCGGGGAGCCAGCAATCTCCCCCAACTCCCATGTACACCCTCCTCAGGAGAAAGCAAGACATGCAGGGGACAGGAAGTCCACCAGGCCTTTAGATACTTTCAGTAATTTTTTAACACAGGCACCAGCTGACTGTTTACTATCACCCTACCCCACCCCACCCAAGTGCCTGAATCTATTTTTTAGTAGCAAACAGAGGGGAAGAAGGGTGGTGGAGCATGTTGGCTGAGGCACCTGAACAGAGGGGAAGGGAGGAAGATGGCTTGGGAGTGGAGGAGGTGGCATTAAAAAAGGCTAACAACCAAGTTACGTACTTTTGTTATTTTGCTTGCGTGTTGCCTGTAGATTACTAGTTAATGTTTTGTCTATTTAGATCATAAGCTCTTCAAGACTGTGTCTTCCTATGTTTTTGTACAGTGCCTGGCACAGTGGGGCGTCAAGTAGGATTTGGGCCTTGGGACACTACTGCAATACAACTAATAATAAGATACCAAAGTGTACCCCACAGAGCCATGGAGGAACTGGAACATATGTGTTATAATGTTCTTTCAGGACATTACCACTAAAAAGTGATGATGTAGTGGCAGCATGCTTAGCCCCTGAGGCGTGAAGGGGCTCCTTACATCACTATCTATTGACACCCCCGCTCCCCCAAGCCAACAGCTGCACTAGCATTGAAGAGTGCCACAGAAATGATTGCCATAAAAAAAACAATCAACCAACAAAAACAAAAAAACACCAAGGGAGGGAGTAAAAGGGGAGAAACTGAGATGTGGAAGGCACCAACGGAGGCTCAAAGAAGAATCCCCTCTTTCCATCAAAGAAAAAAGAATACTAAAGCTCTCATTCTTGTTGCCATCCCGGGTTCACCATCTTCTCCACTCTCTCTTCTCAGGGAGTTTGTGCCGCTTGCCTTCCTGCAGACTCATACACACTTCTCCCTTTCCAGGAGTAACTACCCTTCTCTGGCAGCTGCCTCCTAGCCTGTAGCCAGCTACCTGTCTTTCTTTCTACAGGCCCTGCCTGTTCCTGCCCAGGTGATCCCGTTCCTCCTCAATTAGCTCCCTGGTTGAAGCCTAATTAGTAGGTTGGGCCCATCTGGCCACACTCAGCTTTTCCCGGGCCAATGTGGTCATGCCCCATCACAGGGCCATTGTCATGCAATTGTGCAAGGCCATTAATTGTCTCCTGCTATGCAGGACTGTGACTGTCAGCAATGTGCAGGACTGATTGGATGGATTTGCAGCAATGGGGTTCCCAAACTGTAGTGGAGCGATAGATGGCAAGTATATCCTTATTTTGACACCAGACCACCCTTGCCACAGAGTACATCAACACAAAGGGCTATTTTTCTATGGTTATGCAAGAGCTGGTGTAGCACCAGGTATGCTTCACCAGCATCAGTGGTGGCTGGTCAGGGAAGGTGCATGACTCCTGCATCTTTAAGAACACAGGACTGTTCAGAAAGCTACAGGCATGGGGCGGGGGGAGGGACACTTTCTTTTCTGACTGACAGGTTAACATTGGTGATGTTGAAATGCCAATAGTGATCCTGGGGGACCCAGCCTACCTCTTACTCCCCTGGCTCATGAAGCCATCACCAGTCACTTTGACAGCATCAAAGAAAGATTCAGCGATCTGCTCAGCAGGTGTAGAATGGTAGTTGAATGTGCTTTTGGTAGATTGAAAGGAAGCTGGCGTTGTTTATTCACCAGACTGAATCTCAGTGAAAAAAACATCCCAATGGTTATGGCTGCCTGCTGCATCCTGCATAATATCTGGGAGGAAAGGTGGGAAAGTTGCTGTCAGATGGAGGTAGAACGGCTGTCTGCTAAGTTTGAACAGCCAGACACAAGGTCTATCATAAGAGTTCAATGCAGAGCTATGCAGCTCAGGGAGGCTTTGAAAGACCAATTTAAGAGCGAGCTACAATAATGTGTTGTGGTGTACTGTGCACCAAATGGCCCTACAGTTTGGGGACCTGTTAGGAATTGTGTGGTGCTTGGTACACACCTATGAACATAACACTGACAATGCACCTATTAATGTTGTGGTACTTACTGTACGTTTATGAGTACTATACTGTGTTTGTCACTGGTCCTATGGGTTATGTCATAGTGGACAATACCACTGTTTTCACTACCACCAGGCGTTATGCACCATATGTTGGAAACAATAAAGATTAATTACTTTCCAAACAACTGAGTTCTATTGACTAACAAAAACATCTCAAAACAAATTCTGTGCAAGTTAAAAGCAAATACATTAAAACCTTAATAAATGTATGGAATAGAGTGTAAAGAAGGAACATTTATGTCCATTTTAGCTACACATACATCAACAGTGGCTCTCCCAGGTCAGTGTATGTGCAGATGAGGTTGTTCTTAATATCCCCCAAGATGAGGTGGTAGGGGTAGCGATGTGACCCCTGATGCCATGTGGACTGTTGAGGGGGTGCATAGGGAGGTGTTGTAATGGAGTTCTCCAAGGACTACAAACAGGGCTGGATTAACACAGGGGGGCCCTGGTGCAGCAGGGCTCAGGAAGGCTGCCTGCATGCTGTGGCCCCACGCCGCTCCCAGAAGCGGCCGGCTGCTGGCACATCTCTGCAGCCCATGGTTGTGGTGGGGAGACGGCTCCAAGAATTGCCCCTTCCCCCAACACTGTCCCCGCAGCACCCATTGGCCAGGAACCAGCCAATGGGAGCTGCGGGGGCGGCGCTTGCGGGGGCGGGCAGCACATGGAGACATACTGTCCCGCTCCTCTCAGGGGCACGCAGAGATATGCCAGCAGCCATCTGCTTCTGGGAGTGGCATGGGGCCACGGCACGCAGGCAGCCTGCCTGAGCCCTGCTGCGCCAGCGGCTGGGAGCCACCTGTAGTAAGCACCTCCCAGCCAGAGCCTGCACCTCGCACCCCCTCCCGCACCCCAACCCCTTGCCCCAGGTCAGAACCCCCCCCCCTGCACCCAAACGCCCTCACAGACCATGCATCTCCTCCTGTACCCCAACCCCCTGCCTTGGGTCAGAATCCCCTCCTGCACCCAAACTCCCTCCCAGACCTCCCACCCACTCCTGCACCCCAACCCCTTGCCCCAGGTCAGAATCCCCTCCTGCACCCAAACTCCCTCCCAGACCTCACACCCCCTCCAACACCCTAACCCCCTGCCTCAGATCAGAATCCCCTCCTGCACCCAAACTCCCTCCCAGACCTCCCACCCACTCCCGCACCCCAACCCCTTGCCCCAGGTCAGAATCCCCTCCTGCACCCAAACTCCCTCCCAGACCTCACACCCCCTCCAACACCCTAACCCCCTGCCTCAGATCAGAATCCCCTCCTGCACCCAAACTCCCTCCCAGACCTCACACCCACTCCCGCACCCCAACCCCTTGCCCCAGGTCAGAATCCCCTCCTGCACCCAAACTCCCTCCCAGACCTCACACCCCCTCCAGCACCCAAACCCCCACCCCAGGTCAGAATCCCCTCCTGCACCCAAACTCCCTTCCAGAGCCTGGACGCCTCACTGTGCATGCCATCACCTACCGCACCAGCCATGGTGAGTATGGCCAGCCACGGGTGAGTGAAATGAGGAGGGACTTGCTCAGATGCATGAAACTGGAAGTACAGGGCAACAGCACTGAATACCAGCATCATTTTTCACAGGCGGTGGTGATTTTACTGACTTCACTCTTAAAGGTAACAAAGGCACAGACAGCACAGCTGCTGGTGGTGTTCCACAGCCGCCCGGGCCCCTATGCTGCTAGTTTATTGCAATGGTGCCTGCCAAAGTTATCACCAACTGGCGGGGGAAAGCGTCCTATCACTGAGGAAGAAATAAGGCTGCCATCCCTAGTAACCTTCAGGAATATTGCAAAGTACCTCCATGGAAGTTTTATCAAGACCTCTCAGGAGGATTCAAGGAACATCCCTGTGTATATAAACAAACTGCTATGCATAGTCTCCCTGCCAAACTCTAAAGGGGAATGAAAAGTAGATAACTCTACCTATAGTTGTTGTTCCACTACCTCTTCTAGTACAAGTAAATTAAATTAATGAAAAGTTGATAGCTGTGTTCTGCTAAGTTGGGGGCACCATTACTGTAATGGGAAATAAATGTACACACCAGAGGTTCCTTCCCCTGCATCAGGCTCACCCATGCTCAACGGCTTGGATTGACTGGACTGCAGTGGATTCTCAAACAGGTCCTGGCTTACAGCCTATCGGGACCTATGTGGTCACATCTTGTCCTCCTCTTCTTCACCCATATCCTCCTCACAGTTCAGGCCAGTGGCCTGTGACTCAGGCTTCTCAGAGGTATCCATGGTGGTGTGTGGGGTGGTGGTGGAGTCTACCCCAAGCATGGCATACAACTCTTTGTAAAAGTGGCAGGTATTCAGCTCAGCACTGGATTGATCGGTGCTGGGGCCGGTTTTGTTCAATATCTTCATTAACGATCTGGAGGATGGTGTGGACTGCACCCTTAGCAAGTTTGCAGATGACACTAAACTGGGAGGAGTGGTTGATACGCTGGAGGGTAGGGATAGGATACAGAGGGACCTGGACAAATTAGAGGATTGGGCCAAAAGAAATATGATGAGGTTCAACAAGGACAAGTGCAGAGTCCTGCACTTAGGACGGAAGAATCCCATGCACTGCTACAGACTAGGGACCGAATGGCTGGGCAGCAGTTCTGCAGAAAAGGACCTGGGGGTTACGGTGGACGAAAAGCTGAATATGAGTCAACAGTGTGCCCTTGTTGCCAAGAAGGCTAATGGCATTTTGGGTTGTATAAGTAGGGGCATTTCCAGCAGATCGAGGGACGTGATTGTTCCCCTCTATTCAGCACTGGTGAGGCCTCATTTGGAGTACTGTGTCCAGTTTTGGGCCCCACACTACAAGAAGGATGTGGATAAATTGGAAAGAGTCCAGCGGAGGACAACAAAAATGATTAGGGGGCTGGAGCACATGACTTATGAGGAGAGGCTGAGGGAACTGGGATTGTTTAGCCTGCAGAAGAGAAGAATGAGGGGGGATTTGATAGCTGCTTTCAACTACCTGAAAGGGGGTTCCAAAGAGGATGGATCTAGACTGTTCTCAGTGGTACCAGATGACAGAACAAGGAGTAATGGTCTCAAGTTGCAGAGGGAGAGGTTTAGGTTGGATATTAGGAAAAACTTTTTCACTAGTAGGGTGGTGAAGCACTGGAATGGGTTACCTAGGGAGGTGGTGGAATCTCCTTCCTTAGAGGTTTTTAAGGTCAGGCTTGACAAAGCCCTGGCTGGGATGATCTAATTGGGGTTGGTCCTGCTTTGAGCAGGGGGTTGGACTAGATGACCTCCTGAGGTCCCTTCCAACCCTGAGATTCTATGATTTATCTATGATTTATCTATGATTGCTGGCCTCTCTGGCTTTCTGATATGCCTGCTGCAGTTCCTTCACTTTCATGTGGCATTGCTGAGGATCCCTGTCACACCCTTTCTCCTGCACCCCCTATGCAATCTGCTCATAGATGTTGGATGTTCCTACAGCTGGTCGCCTAGCTGTGCTTGCACAGCCTCTTCTCCCCACAGGCCCAGGAGATGCAATATCTCTTGTCTACTCCAGGCCAGAGCATATCTGGAGTATGTAGCCAGCATGATCAGCTGAGTAGTTGTGCACTACAATGAAGAGCTGCTAGTGGTGTGCTCACCAAGATGCACCATCAGGAAAAAGGCATTTCAAAAATCTGGGGATTTTAAGTGTGTGGGGGATGTGGGGCTTCTAGTTTCAGTGACTTCTGGGCAGTGTCGTTAACAATTGTGACCAGAGTGGTCAGTGTCGGGCATTGTGGGACAGCTTCTGGAGGACTGTTAGGGTTGACGTAAGTAACGAGGTGTCTATACTCACTCGTCGTTGATCTTAGCACATTAACGATGGCTCAATGCCGCTCAGGGAGGTGGTGTTACTATGTCAGTGTAATGGAGAGCTAACATCAGTAGGAGACAAATTTAAGCGTAGACATGCACAACTAAGTTGAGGCAAGGCAGCTTACATCAGCCTAATTTTGTAGTTTAGACCAGGCCTTCCGTAATTGTGGGAGAGGAACAGCCCCCTTACATTAATTAATAATTTTTCAAAGCAAGTTTCTACAACAGCTTGAGCAGTGAAAACTAAAACGTATTTTAACAAAGCTGGCACAAAATGATACCAAAAGCTACACTAGCCTATCTAAAAAAGGACAGAGAGAAGTCAGTATTCTCTGAAATAGTGGACATTCCACATATGCTTGGACGAGAGAAGGGTCTGCTCAGATGTGTGTAACTTGTCTACAGAAGAGATACAAAAGGTACTTTTAAAAAACGTGTTGCAGTGTTTAACAGACTGGAATGTGTTAAGAGTGTAATGCATCACACAGATCTAGATACCACTGAGAGATAATAGCTGTTGACAGACAACATTTAAGAGGCTAAATAATCCCTTCATCTGGCAGGAGTTCAGAACATCTATCCTAACCCCTCATCCTGGGTGTTTCCATTTGTGTGTTGCATTATTGAGCTAAATTCTGCCAGTTCTTTTTGGCTGGTATGTTTTATTTGCATTTGATATTCCAAAAAAAGGGAAAGTGTAACCGTAGTCCTTGGAGTGAGCAGATATGGTTCCCAAGAATATGACTGTTTTATAACAATGTCCCATGGCAGGGGACTGGGCCCAGAAAATAAAGACCAGTCTTTTACTAGCACTCCTGGGTCCCATATTTATTAAACAAATGTTATGCTAGCAGAGAACAGAGCTGATCATCTCAAAACTCTCTCGCTGATTAACTGAATTTAAAACAAACAAAAAAACCCCAACCAATCAGACCATACCAAACAACCCTCCCCCTACATTTTTTAAAAAGCCTTGTGCTTCCACAGCACATTCTGCTTTGATCATTTTTGTCAAAAAGGAGGTGGCTTATCTCTCCTTCCCAGTGTCAGTCTGCACCAGGAACACAATATTGGTTTAACAACCAATGCCAGAAAATTATCTGAACCCTCAGGAAGAGAGAAGGTCTTTTTAAAAAAAATCAATTCATTGGGCCTTGCAGCCTCTATCTGATCAGCTTGAGTTCAAGGATCTGATCAGGAGTATTTTCAAAACCTAACTACAATGCCCTTAACAATAGACCATATTCTTACCAGACGTTCCATTTTCAACTGCCAAGTAAGGATTTACCCCTCTAGTATAAAACATGCCATAGTTTGGTTTATTAATTTTAATTAAAATGTAACAGAGTATGTATGATTTCTAGCAGATGGAGGACAAGGCACAGCTTTGACCCTGGTTATGTTTTTGTTTAACCCCCTTCAGAGAAGCACAGTCACTGTGCTTTAATATACAGCCTGTCACCATCAAACCTGTTAGTGTACATTATGGACTAATAATACTAATTATATTGTCAAACAATTCAAACTGGGTAACAATACAGGCTCCTCTGAAATGAGATGTGCTATAGGTAATGAAACCCACTTTTCTTTATACAGTCACAAAACCCTGATTTGAGTAATCTGATGTTAAAATAAATAATGGGTCTGATTGCCCCCTCCTATAGGAAAACCCAGGGAGGGAGGCAAGAGGGAGGAAATCTCCAGGAGGTTCTCCTTGTGGAGATTTCTTCTAAATGTTTCCATGGGGGAGGGGGTACTCCCTCCTGACAGGACAGCCCCTAAACTTAGGATGGGTGAGAACACACCTGTGGAAACTTAACACAGCCTAAAGAAATTTCCTGGGGAATTTCTGCTGGCCAGGGAGGGGGAAGATGCATGTCTTCCTGGGCCACCCACTCACCACTTGTGGATCCCTGGCATGCAGAATGCCCTCCAAGGGGTCTGGAGCATGTGGAAGGTGGGGTGGACAGGAAAGCGGGCAATTGCTATGGAGACTACCGACCCTCCTTTCCATGAAGGAGGGGTGTGACTGATGTGCCGAGGGTCCCCTCTGCTCATGGATCACGGGGGTACAATTGGACCTAGTTTATCTGAGGAAATGTAAGAATGGAAACCACATTTCAGCCTTCAGTAGTCTGTTTGTTACCTGCAAGTCACCTGCAGTTAGTTTCCTGCAAGCTTCGTACAGTATTACAGGGCTCTGGGGTGACAATGAATCTAGCCCATCAAGAGCAGGAAGCCTAAGGAGTAGGGCCCATGACTTCCATCCAGCTCATTTTGTTAAGTTAGCTCTTTCTCTTTGAAAACAAAATTAAAATGAAGCCAGTGGAACTCTGCACATAATGGGTCTAGATGGCAGTTGAATCTCTTATCCTATGAGTAGAGCCTTACCAAATTCATGGCCATGAAAAACGTGTCACAGACTGTGAAATCTGGTCTTTTTGTGTACTTTTACCCTATAGTATACAGATTTCATGGGGGAGACTAGCATTTCTCAAATTGGGGGTCCTGACCCAAAAGGCATAGGTGCCGACTTCTGCTGGCGCCGGTGGGTGCTTGACCCCCCTCTGCCCCAGGCCCCGCCCCAACTTCACCCCTTCCCCGCCCCCATTCCAACCCCTCCCCAAATCCCCACCCCAACCTCGCCTCTTCCCTGCCTCCTCCCCTGAGCATGCTACATTCCCACTCCTCCCCCCCAGAGCTTGTTACGCCGCGTAACAGATGTTTTGTGGTGGCAAGCACTGGGAGGAGAAGCGGGGACGCAGTGTGCTCAGGGGAGGAGGCAGAGGTGAGGTGAGCTGGGGTGGGGGTGAGGGGCAGGGAGCTTGGCTGCCAGTGGGTGCAGAGCATCCACCAATTTTCCCCCACCAATTTTGCCAAAAGGGAGCTGCAGGGGGTCACAAACTTATTTTAGGGGGGTCGCGGTATTGCCACCCTTACTTCTGCACTGCCTTCAGAGCTGGGCAGCCAGAGAGCAGTGGCGGGGAAGAGCCTGGAGCCCAACTCTGAAGGCAGCGCCCTGCCAGCAGCAATGCAGAAATAAGGATGGCAATACCATACCATACCACCCTTACTTCTGCACTACTGCCTTCAGCGGTGGGCAGCCGGAGAGTGGTGACTGCTTACTGAGGGCCCAGCTCTGCAGGCAGCAGCGCAGAAGTAAGAGTGGCAATACCATACCATGCCATCCTTCTGTGCTGCTGCTGGCGGTGGCTCTGCCTTCAGAGCTGGACTCCCGGCCAGCAGCCACCGCTCTCCAGCTGCCCAGTACCACAACTCCCCGTACAATAACCTTGCGATGCCCCCACAACTCCTTTTTGGGTCAGGACCCCTACAATTACACCACCATGAAATGTCAGATTTAAATAGATGAAATCACGAAACTTATGGTTTTTAAATTCCTATGACCATGAAATTGACCAAAATGGACAGTGAATTTGGTAGGGCCCCGCCTCTGAGACCCGAATTTGGGAACAGCTTCATGACTCTTGCAACTGCAGGGTTATAGAAGTTGAAAGGATGATGCAAATGGTTTTCTTAGCCTTGGTCTACACTGTGGGCGGGGATCAATCTAAGATACGCAACTTCAGCTACAAGAATAGCGTAGCTGAAGTCGGCGTACTTAGATCGACTTACCGCAGCATCTTCACAGCACTGAGTCGACTGCTGCCACTCCCCCATCAACTCCGCCTACACCTCACATGGCAGTGGAGTACAGGAGTCTTGGGAGAGTGCTCGGGGATCGATTTAGCGCGTCTAAACTAGCACACTTTTTTCCTCAGTTGCTATCCCTAGAAGTTGAAAACCTGTTCTCCTAGGACAAAGCCAAGTGTGAGAGAGAAAGAGGAGGCTAAGTCTGGTCCCTGGCACAAAAAGAGAAAGAGGAGCAGAAAAGGGACCCTTTCTTGGTAGTGGTGTCTTTTCCCTGTGAAGATCCTCCTCTAATGTACACACATAGTACAGGTCACTCTCCTGCTCTTGTTGCATAAGATTAGAAGTGAGAGAACTTCAGCTCCATTTTGCTTTAAGCTGCCACCATTTTTTGTCCCCATCCTCCCAGTCTTCGGGTTCATATAAAACACAGTTTAGCAGACTCCATGCCGATGAGAAAAAATGATGTCCCAGGTCGTCAGCAGGTATAAATCTAGAACTTCAGTGGAGGTAAACCAGTTTACACCAGCTGTGGACCTGCCCCACATGTCCTTTCTAAAAGGGGTGCTACATCGATAGCTTGATTGGTGTTCCCTATTGTGCCTAGGAACTGGAGGAGAGCTGTTAGACGTTCTCTCATTCGCCTGGTTTTGATACAGTTTAATGACAGCCTGTACACTATTTACACACACTTTCCTACAGATGAATTATTTTGTACTTTGCTGCTGCAACGCTGCCATCTGCTGGAATATAATCCAAACTTTAACATTGTCCATGGAGCCCTTAGATTACAGGAAAGAAATACATCTTCTAACAATCTCTTTCCCCAGTGATGCAGTTGGCTATAGAAGTAAGGTTGACATATTTTTCTCTTCTGTGTTCATCACAGACCTTGGTTTTGCATTTTAAATTTTTGGCATAATGTTGACATTGATGAGTGTTTGCCTGAGTAAAAGCCAGAGGATTTGGCCACTCCCACCCCCACATATATGATATCCCACGAAGGTCTGGATGTCAGTGGTTATACAGAAGGTGGAAGATTTGGGGCTGAGAAGCAAGCCAAGGGCACCAGGGCAAACTCCTATAGAAAATGCCACCGGGTTCTGAGGCTTTCATTTGAAAGATACACACACACATACGGGCCTGATTCCGCTCTCATTTATACTGATATAACACTACTGATGTCAGTGGTATGATTCCTGATAACATCAGTGTAAGTGAGAGCAGAATCAGGTCTAGATAAATCCACATAGAATTCAATTTTCTCTCACTCAAAAGCTGAATGGCTAAGTCAGCCACACCAGGACTCAAATCTATGGTTTCAAAGAGATTACATATGTCACATCTGAGGGTTAGTCACTGAGCAATTCCCACCCACCATACAGCTAGTAGTTGCAATTTGGTGACTAGCATTGCCATAGAAATGTCATTTTGGTAAAGGAAAAATGAAACTATGGAAACTTTCAGTCTGTTCATCAAAACTGTAAGAAGATGGAACAATGCTAAATACTGGGCAAAGAAATTAGCCTAGATTCAAAGCACTTTAAAGTAAAAAACATCCTAGACTACAGAAGAGAACAATTAGTTCATTCTATTCACTCCCTGCCAGTGCAGATAAACAGTGAACAATCTTATTAGCCATAGCATATCTTCTGTGCAGTATGGGCCCAATTCTCCTCCCATTGGTGTAAATCAGGAATAGCCACTGAAGCCAATGCAGTTGCACAATTATAATACTGGTATTATAAGTTTCTACGTCTATTTAAAAGCTGACCTCTGTTGTTGATTCCCTCACTATTAGCATGTTGAAAATGATTGCGAGACATGCACATGCTTTTATACACTATATTGTATCATGTGACACTCTCTTTTATTGTCTTCAATCTTTTTTGCTCTTTTTATTTCTTTGAAGAAATGCAGGATTACTATCCCAAACATTAGTCAGCTGGCATGCTGGGAGTTCTTTAGCTGGATTCAGGGGTTTCTCTTTTTCTAATCCTCTCTTTATGGATAATCCTTTGCTACATTCTAATGATTCTTGGCTGTGGAATGTGTTTTGTTATTACTACCTGTTGATTGGAAATTCACTTCATTCGGTGTAAATGGTGCTAATTGTTTGCTAATGAAAATCTCACAGAGATCAATGCAGATCAGGATTATGTTGGTTTTCTTGGTGATTAATGCCACCGCCTCCATATTCTTTTTAGATTTCTTCATTAATTTTTATTTTTAAATGTTAAGCCTAATTCTACATTTAGGGGCCAATCCTGCAAGGTGCTATGTGTTTCCAAGAATCATTGGGTGCACTCAACTCCCATCTGAAGTTAATAAAAAATGGCAGGATTTGGTATTTTGTAAGCTGCAGGTTGTGTGCATACAAGTGTATGGGCACAGATACAATGAACTACTTCACATGCAAATGCTGTAGCCTCTAAGGTAAACATGGTGACTATTTAATTGCAGAAAGCAAAAGTACACCCTATGTTTTAAGCTGGTATTCATTTCCTATCCGATCTACTTGAAATTTAAGATGGAATTTAGGTAGGAATATTGTAATTTCCTAAACTGAAATTTGGCCAGCACTCTTTGGCTAACAGTTCTACACTTACATACATTATTTATATTCCAATAATGCCTGGAAGCTTCAGTCAACATGCGGGCCCTATTACTTTGGCATTGTGTATACACGCACACAAAAGACAGTCCCTGCTCTAAAGAGTTTACAATCTAAATAGACAAGATAGATCAACAGAAACAGACAGATTAAAAGCAACATCTATGCCAAAATACAGAGCTTGTTAGTTACATTTACCCTGATTCCCTGACCCCCGTTAATTTCTTCAGAGCAAACACACCCACCCTCACTATATCATGAGGGGCAGCCAGCCTCCTTTCACCCAGTTCATTTCATGAAAAGAGCTGCAGGTGCAGTCTGGTGAAAAAAAACCAACACTCCAAAATATATGTATATATAAATATCAGGATCTCTAAAGAATGTGTCAGGATTTTGGTCTGGTAAAATGAAGGTGAGACCCAAGCCAGTTATCTCCATGTAAAGGCCCCCGTGAATGGGGTCCATTGCAATTCGAACATAACCTTAAACAAATATTTAGGGACCCTTGCTCCCTTTCATCATCATATATGTAAGGCAGTGTTTCCCAAACTTGGGACGCCGCTTGTTCAGAGAAAGCCCCTGGCGCGCCCACCTGGTTTGTTTACCTGTCGCGTCCGCAGGTTCGGCCAATCGCAGCTCCCACGGGCCGCGGTTCGCTGTGCCCAGGCAATGGGGGCTGCGGGAAGCGGCAGCCAGTACGTCCATCGGCCCGCGCCACTTCCCGCAGCCCCCATTGGCCGGGCACAGCGAACTGTGGCCAGTGGGAGCCGCGATGGTCTGAACCTGCGGATGCGGCAGGTACACAAACCAGCCAGGCATGCGAGGGGCTTTCCCTGAAGAAGCGGCATCCCAAGTTTGGGAAACACTGATGTAAGGGAACCAGCATCCACAGAAGGGAAGAGTTTTGCCGCTGCAGAAGCTATTCTGTGGCTGATCAATGAGGATCCACCTCCAGGCTGTTGGGAAAGGGAGGAGGAGTATGCTGAGAATAAAAGGGAGCTGTATGAAGTTGTCTGAGCTCCTTTGGATTCTTTCCTCCTTCTTCCCTTAACATGAGAGAGAATGTAGAGGAAGCAAATGTCACTGAGACCATATTAACTTGCCTTGGATTTCCCTTCCACACTCAGGGTTCTGGAGAAACCAAGGCAGAGGAGCCCCTGGAAGGAGGTGTGGTGTCCAGGAGCTGGTGGGGACAAGTAGCAATTGGCACTTCTGCATGGAAAATCCATGTGGATGCTGGGATCCAGTGGTTTATAGGACTGATCTCTGGCTTCTTCTGTAGAGGGCAAACCCTGCCCCTCTGATGGTAACATTTCTAGGAAACTCCAGGTCAACCCCATACTGGGGAAATGTAGGGCCCTTAGTAATTAATTGTAAGTAGAGTTAGGCCTGAATTAAATCCATGAGTCTAGACATCTCCAAACTCTGGAGAAGTTCATATCTGGACCTGAATACTGTGACTCATCTCCAATTTTACATATATATTTCATGCAGTATATTTGGTATTTTCAGGTGATGCAGAATTCTATGGCATCAACGACCTCTCAAAAATGCTGCACCATACAGTGAGCTACTAGCACAACTTCTACAACCTGCTGCAAATGCAGCAGGAGAAGAGGAAGAGAAGAGAAGACTGAGGGGGGACATTAACAATTTTCAAGTAAATAAAAAGCTGTTATAAAGAGAAGGGTGATAAATTGTTCTCTTTATCCACGGAGAACAAGACAAGAAGTAATGGGCTTAAACTGCAGCCAGGGAGATTTAGGTTTGACATTAGGAAAATTTCTTAACCAGTTTTTTAAGAACATGTTAGACAGACACGTGTCAGGTATAGTCTAGATAATACTTACTACTTAGTCAGTTGAGAGGACTGGACTAGATAAACTATCAAAGTCACTTCCAGTCCTACATTTCTTTTATTCTAAGTTAATGTCTGAGGGGATTTTTTAGACTACCACTATGCCACAAAAGGTGAAAGAGTGTTTTATTTAATCAGTTTTAAGTATTTGCTGGCTGCTGAAATGCTGTAACTTATTGTTCTTTCATCAGACCCTGAACCTTTCCAAGTTCCTTTGACAGATGACTTTGTAAGGACAGAGTGCTATGGTACCTTGCTATAATGTTATTCAGCTGATCTGTCCATAATGAAAATATAAATGTCTTTAATTTATTTTTATTTTTTGCCAGCTGCTATTGCCAATTCTGCAGGATGAGTTGCTGCTATATGTGACTGATGGAACCAGGCCAGTCATGTGCAACCATATCATTCATTTGCTTATTTAGGCTTAAAGCTAGCAACATGTTGGCACTAGCTTTTCAGAACTGGCCTCGGTGAAGGTTCCCTCCCCTGAACTGAGCAAAAGGCTAGGGGGCGGGGGGGGGGGGAGGATTGGCATAATTGGATGTGTTTTAGAAGTAAAATCAAATAGACAGGCCAGTGACAATGCAGCATTCTGCAGCTTGCTAGGCCACTTGACATTAATTGAATTTCTTGGAACCCTACATGGGGATTTGGTTACTTTTCCCCTTTAAATCAGCAACTAAATTGTTCTTGTTGCTATGGCATAGTGTTAATTCTACTTAACTCTGCAGTGGCTTTTTATACACTAGAAATGGACAGCACTCTCACTGACCTAACAATGCTGGTGTGTGGCTGAGACCCCAGTATGCCTGAACTCCAGAGAGAGCTGAGGTGGCACACAAAGCAATGGCAAAGTTGTGTTTTGCCCCATGGGTTTGGTAAGGGAGGTAACAGTGGGAAAGCAGAAGAGTTAGAAGGGCCCTGCATTGTGATCTTTAACATTATTAAGGGTAAAGTGAAGACTAGTAGCCATAGGACCAATTCAAAGCTGATTTACCCATCATTCAATACCACTAAAGTTTAGTTTAGTGGAAAAACCTAAGAGGCCAGACCTCTCTCCACTGAACTGTGGGAACTTTATAACAGACTTCAGAAGGAGTAGGATTCTATCTTAGGTATTTAAAGAAATCTACCCAGAGCCGTGCAGCTATACCTGAGAAAGGATTCTTAGGAGATTCAGGAACTTTTACTGGTTACGTGGCCAGCAGCTAAAAAGAACTGCATTACAACTAACAATAAGCATTTCTCCAGGATTTAACTTTTATATATTCTGATAAAAACTGAACTAGTGAGACAATCTGCAACTGCACCATATGGTGACTTCTATTATTATTACATCTCCTTCTAAGAAGAAGAAGAAGAAAAAGAAAAGAAACTTTTCTATTAAGATACTTGGCTTAGTTGCAATTCTTAGTTCAGTCAATTGTTTGTTCAACTCTGGTAAATTGGACATTATTAAATGAACTTGTACTTCAAGTAACTCTTCCACAATGTCATGCCACACCAGAAGCTATTTATGGTACATACTAGTGTAACAAGCCCCTCTGTCCCTAGCATCAGCCCCTGAGTCTGCCTCAGTTTCCCCTTAGTGTAAGTCATTGACCAGTTCCTAATGCTGTCAGGTCACTGCAGTGACCCAGCCTATAGCTCAGTCCAAAAGTCCACCCCTTCTGGGACATAAACCAAATAATCCAATCAAACACAAACACTGTCCTTCTCCTATGCTCAGTTTCTAGCCCTCCAGGGCTCTAATCTGACCCCTCATCCTCTCTTTGTCAACAGGGGTTGCTGCACCCCCTCACTAGGTGGCAGCATAACAGTCTCTCAAACCTCACCTTAACAGGAGAGGTCACTACAACCCATCACAGGATGTGAGCATAGCAGGAACCCACATCCATCCTCTCCTGTGAGTTCCTGGCCCTGGAAACCCTAAGCAATTGGGCTATCACCTCATTCACCCCCTTAGTCTAAACCACCCTGTCTTCTTCCCAGGGCTTCTTCCTAGACTGCCAGCCCTCCGGCTGCCCTCCCGCTCTTTATAAAGCATTTACTCCCATGTCTCCTCTCCTTCCCTGTTCAGCCCTCCTTACTGAACTACAGGCTGCTCTTGTTTTCCCTACAGTCCTGCTCTTAATCACCTGACCCTTTGTCATTCATCTTCTCCACCTGGGAAGGCAAAATAAGTCTGGCACTGAGGAAGCTGAGCCCCAGCCCCTGTAAAGGGCCAGTATACTCTATGACAACTTGTTTAACTCTAAGGTTGTATTTCTGCAGGTGGAACATCGTTTATTGTAGTCTTGGTGATGCTGCTGCAAGTGGATTTTCTTTGATTGCCTCCAAACTTTAAGAAGTAAACTCTACTGCAACTTATCTTCCAAACACTGGTGTAATAGGATGACCATACGTCCCATTTTGACCGGGACAGTCCCTTTTTTAGGCCCTGTCCCAGCAATCCCAACTTTTTTGACAAAACTGGGCTTTTGTCCCGTTTGCTCCAAATGATGACCAGTTGGCAAGAGCAAACGGGACAAATGCCCAGTTTTGTCAAAAACGTGGGGTGGGACCCCTAGCAGGATGCAGCGGAACATGTGGAGGATGGGGGGTGGGAGGGCGAGTGACAATGCCAGCCCTGCACTGGAGGAAGGGAGCGGGGAGCCTTAGAAAGCCCCACACATGGGTGAGCAGCGGAGGGGTTCAGGCTGGCCCTGGACCCCGGTTGGGAGGAGGACCTCAGGGAGGCCCTGCGCAGGCAGGGAGGGCTCGGATGGCCTTGCATGTGTGGGAGCAGCAGCGGGGCTGGGGCCGGTCCTGGAGAGAGGGGAACCTCAATCCGGCCCCATGCCAGTGGGAGGCCGGGAGGGCTTGGGCTGGTCCCGTGGCGGGAGAAGGAGGCTTGGGCTAGCCTGGGGTGTGTCCCGTATTCCCTTTGGGAAAATATGTTCACCAATGGTGTAAGCACTCACAGCTGAACATATCTTCTTTTCAGGCTAAGCATAGTTTATGTCCGTGGATGCGAGCCCTCGGATCACTGGCTTCCCTTCCTGCAGAAACAAAGCTCCAAGTCTCTATTTGGGTACATCCACCTTAACAGCTTCTTCTTTAATTATATGATAACATATGCCTCCATGCTAGCACTGGATATTAGTTGCTTTATTTTGGTGAAGGCAGAATCTTGTTTGGTATCCCTGAAAATTCTGAGTCTTCCTTTAGGAGACCATCTGGTGATGCCATATGCTCTGTAAGATGCAATATAAGTCTGTCAAGGTAAATCACATGGTCACTATAATTCTCCAGTGGCCTCCTCTTAGCAAATGTTGCTACTTTTGCAGGGTTAGGCTCAGTTGAGACACTATGACTGAAATACTTTACTTTGGTGCTCTGATGATGCATTTGTCTGGATTTAACATGACGCTTTCTTTTTCTAGATCTTTGGAGCATGACACAAAGATTGGTATCGTGTTCTTCCATGGTAGCTCCGGACACCAACATCTCATTCATAATGGCTGCAAACCCACAAAGGCTTCCATAGGCTTAATCCCCTTTCCTTTAAACACTTCTCAAGGTGCATACATGAATGCCAAGAGGTAAGCAGGGGAATCTGTAGCTCTGTGATGGGACATTTAATCCTGTATGCCTCAGGAAATGCTTTCTGCATTTTTTCTATTAGGTCATCTGGCTTCAGTGTTGGTGAGAACAGAGCTGGAATCCAGCCATTATCAGTTTGATTCATGTAAGATCCAGCCATGCATTCAGGTCAAACTCCAGCGGTGCTTCTGTGTTTACAATTTAGAATTTTAGACACTTTGCACCCTCCAGGAAATCTTTCTTGCACATTCAGTGGCTCACAAAACACTGAAAAAACCCCATTGTTCCTGGACTCCTCTGTGATAATTTTTTAAACCCTTCTCTTAGTGTTCATGGACAAAATTCAGCAAGATTTACAGTGAGTTTCCATCTGGAGTCAATGGGAAGGTGTGAATGTAATGAAGGACTTTTTCACGTATGCAGTATTGTGCAGTTGCCAAGGTGTATTATCGGTTGTTGTTGGATTTGTTTGGGTTTTTTTTTTCCTGCCTTGGAAGTGTCAGTGTTGGTCTCTGCATGATGGACTTGATGGATCTGCTCTTTTATGACAAATTCTATGTTCCTTCCTGCCATGATAGATAAGATGTTTTTGCATGTGCCAGTGAAGTGGAGCAGGAAATTTAGTATCAAATCAGGGAGCAACAATAGTTTTGTGGTTAAGGCAGTGGCCTGAGCATCAGCAGTCTTAGGTTCAAGGTCAAGCTCAGCCTTAGCCAAGAAACTGAGTTTCTGTGTGCCTTGGCCCCCCCAGGTGTGAAATGGAGATAAAGTTCCTATTACTGGTTTTGTCTGTTCAGTTTATAAACTCTTTGGGGCAGGGACTCCCTTGCTGTGTGTTCAGACCGTGTCTAGCACAAAGGAGCCCCGATCCCAGTTGAGGCCTCTGGGCACTACCGTAATGCAAATAATAGTAATAAGCTGCAGCCGCAACCTTAATGAAAACATTTCGAAAATGAAATGCACACCACCATACTTGTACCTGTACACTCTGTAAAGGTAGGAGTCAGTACTGTCCTCCGCACGTTTACGACTTGGCTGAATAACCAAACACATGCCAGTTCTCCAGAAGGTCCAACTAGATGGTCCCTCTGGCCTTGGAATCTATGAAACCAAACTAAGTTGGAGCAGGAGATGTGCTTTCCAACACCATTGGCTAGAAACATGGAAAAAGCTAAATGTAGTGGTGCAGGAAATAAAATCTGGCTAATTTAAAATATCTTTTTAATCACCTAGCTGCCTTTCCTACATTTACACAAAGGCTTCTGAATGGGGAAATTTTTGTTTCTCATAATACTAATCTTTTTGCTATTAAATGCTCTTTTTCTCCCTTCTCTACTTCTGGCCTAAATGACTGATATGGAGACACATGACTGGCTTGGTGAAATCAGGCTCTTAGCAACACTAAGACCAGATGCCCACTGAATAGAATGCCAAAGAAAAACACTGGCATTCTCCATGTTTTGGAAAGATGATTGGATCTGACGATTCCATGGCAACCTGGTTTGCAGGAACCTGAAGAGCATTGTCACGGTCCATAGAATGCTGCATCCAGTAGCAGAGCCTTAGGACGCTGAGTCTGATAGCTACAGTATATAGCCCAGCCATCACAACTGCAGAGCTGCAGTAGTCTGTAAGAAAAGCTAGTTTGTTTGCCCCTGTTTTAGCAATGGTGACAATCACTCTATAATGTGTGCTGCCCACAATCAGCATTTTGTGAGAGCAAAGAGGCTATATTATACAGTTTATGCTCGTTCTATCAGTCCTCATTCCTTCTGCACAAGTTTTGGGCATGCAGACTACAACACAAAACTACATCACATAACAGATCAGTGACCATGTGAGTGCAGATGCACTCTCCCACGCATTGCCGTATCTTATAATTTTATCACGAGTCTCATAATAATTGGTATTTTACTAAAAGTCCGACCTCCTGGAGCCAAGACATTACATGAGAATCTCAACTTTCATTTAAATAAAGTGGTAGGTTTCTAACCCTCATAGTTGAGGAGCACGTACCCAAGTGTACGCTAAAGTATCAAAAAATAGATGGTAAATAAAATTATCTAAAATTTATTATTTTTAAAAATTGAATTATTTTTAAGGCAATCTCATGATTTTGTTCAGGCCTTACTCATGATTTTTGAAAATGTGACATAGGCAGTACTGCACATTGAAGACAAAGCTTAGAGTTCCACACTCAGACTTTTTATGCTGATTTGGCATCTTTACTTCTCAGGGGAAAGGAAACATTTTATCACTTATCAGCCACTCCTACTGGTCACTCAGCAGTGACAGTAACTTACCTTACAGGATGTTATGTTCAGCCCTTGGAGACATGTGGCGCAGAGACCAGTATACAAGTACAGTAACTGGATTGAGAAAACCAACTCATTTGACGAAGCACTGAATAAGAGAGAATATGGTAGCAACTTTTAGTCTCTCCTGACCTGGGTGGATCTGAATCAGTGATCTAGAGCAGGGGTGGGCAAACTTTTTGGCCCAAGGGCCACATTGGAGTTGCAAAACTGTATGGAGGGCTGGATAGGGAAGGCTGTGCCGCCCCAAACAGCCTGGCCCCCGCCCCCTATCCGCCCCCTCCCACTTCCCATTCCCTGACTGCCTCCCTCAGAACCACCGACCCATCCAACCCCCCTGCTCCTTGTCCCCTGACTGCCTCCTCCTGGAACCCCCTGCCCCTAACCCCCCCCCCCGGAACCCCACCCCCTATCTAACCCCCCCTACTCCCTGTTCCCTGACTGCCCCGACCCCTATCCACACCCCTCCCGACAGACCCCCTGGGACTCCCATGCCTATCCAACCCCCCTGCTCCCTGATCGTGCGCCCCCCAGAACCTCCACCCCATCCAACCACCCCCTGACCGCCTCCCCAGAACCCCCTGCCCCTTATTCGACCCTCCCCTCCCACCCCCCGCTCCCCGCCACCATGCCACTCAGAGCAGCAGGAGGTTGCAGCCCCGCCGCCCGGCCGGAACCAGCCATGCCACCGCGCTGCCCAGCAGGAGCTTGCAGTCCCGCCACCCAGAGCGCTGGCGGCGTGGCGATCTGAGGCTGCGGGGAGGGGGAACAGCAGGGGAGGGGTCAGAGGCTAGCCTCCCTGGCTGGAAGCTTAAGGGCCAGGCAGGACAGTCCTGCGGGCTGGATGTGGCCCACGGGCCATAGTTTACCCACCTCTGATCTAGACAGATGCATTGTGAATCCATTTGCCAGCCTGATGCACATTATTATACTCACTTTACTGAGGGGAGAGAGAGAGGTTAAGTAACTCTTCCAAGGATATACATTGATTTGGAAATCAAACCCAGAAGTTTGACTCCTAATCTTTTGTTCTCTGATAGATCACAGAAATGTAGGGTTGGAAGGAACCTCAAGAAGTCATCAAGTCCAGCCCCCTGCGCCTGGAAGGACCAAGTAAACCTATACAACCCCTGACAGGTGTTTGTCCAACCTGTTCTTCACAACTTACAATGATGGGGTTTCCACAACCTCACTTGGAAGCCTATTCCAAAGCTTAACTACCTATATAGTCAGAAAGTTTGTCCTAATATCTAACCTAGATCTCCCTTGCTACAGATTAAGCCCATTATTTTTCATCCTACCTTCAGATGACCTGGAGGACAATTGATCACCATCCTCTTTATAACAGCCCCGAACATACTTAAAACTGTTATCAAGTTCTCCCTCAGTCTTTTTTTCTCAAGACTGAACAGGTCGTTATTTCAACCTTTCCTCGAAGGTCAGGTTTTCTAAAGGTTTTACCATTGTTGTTGCTCTTCTCTGCACTCTCTCCAATTTATCCACATCTTTCCTAATGTGTGGTACCCAGAACTGAACACAGTACTCCAGCTAAGGCCTCACCAATGCTGAGTACAGAGGGACAGTTACCTCCCATGACTTACATATCACACTTCTGTTAATACACCCCAGAATATTAGAAGCTACAAAGAGTCCTGTGGCACCTTATAGACTAACAGACGTATTACAGCATAAGCTTTTGTGGATGAATACCCACTTCATCGGATGCATGCAGTGGAAAAAACCAGTTTTTTCCACGGCATGCATCCGACGAAGTGGGTATTCACCCACGAAAGCTTATGCGCCAATACGTCTGTTAGTCTATAAGGTGCCACAGGACTCTTTGTAGCTTCTACAGATCCAGACTAACACGGCTACCCCTCTGATACTTGGGCCCAGAATATTGGCCTTTTTCACAGCTGCACCACACTGCTGACTGATATTCAGTTTATGATCCACTACAATCCCCAGATCCTTTTCAGCAGAACTACCACCTAGCTTGTTGTTCCCATTTTTCAGCTGTGCATTTGATTTTTCCTTCCTAAGTGAAGTATTTTTAGGTTGTCTTTGCTAAATTTCATTTTATTCATTTGAGACCAATTGTCTAATTTGTCAAGATCATTTTGACTTTTAATCCTGTCCTCCAAAGTGCTTGCAACACCTACCAGTTTGGTGTCATCCACAAATTTTATAAGCCCACTCTCCACTCTAGTGTACAAGTCCATAATGAAAATATTGACTAGTACCAGACTCAGGATTGACCCCAGCAGGACTGCACTAGATACACCTTCCCAGTTTGACAGCAGATCATTGAAAACTACTCTTTGAGAATGGTCTTTCAATCAGTTGTGCACCTACTTTATAGTAACATAATGCAGACCATATTTCCCTAGTTTGCTTATGAAAATGTCATGTGGGACTGTGTCAAAAGCCTTTCTACGATCAAGATATATCACGTCTACCCCTCCCCGATCCACTAGGCCAGTAACCTTGTCAAAGAAGGAAATTAGTTTGCTTTGGCATGATTTGTTCTTGAAAAATCCAGGCTGGCTATTCCTTATAACCCTATTATCCTCTAGGTGCTTACAAAGTGATTTAATACTTTGTTCCAACATCTTTCCAGGTATCAAAGTTAGGCTGACTGGTCTATAATTCCCCAGGTCTTTTTTGTTTCATTTTTAAAAGATAGGTATTATGTTTGCCCTTATCCAGTTCTCTGGGACCTCATCCATCCTCCATGGGTTCTTGAAGATAATTGCTAATGGTTCCAAGATTGCTTCAGTTGGTTCCTTAAACATCCTAGGATGCATTTCATCAGCTTGAACACATCTCACTTCTCTAAATATTCTTTAACTTGTTCTTTCCTCATTTTGGGCCTGTTCTTTCCCGGCTTTAGTGATGAGTGAGATAGGATGGTCTTTGTGATTCAAGCACTGGACTGGGACTTAGGACATCTGGGTTCAGCCACAGACTTCCTGTGTGGCCTGGGCCAAATCATTCAGTCTCTCAGTAATATTTCCCTACCACAGTAGGGTGCTGGGATTGTTTGTGGGTAGTCACATTCTATGGTCATACAGACCACAAATATCTAGAAAGATAGATTACTCTTGGAAATACCACAAGGCTCAGTGCTAGACAGTGGTGAGTTGTAGCTGGCAGAATTTAGAACTAAAGAACAAATTAAAAAAAGGTTAAATCACATAGTTTGGCTAATGCAGCAGTTTCCTCTGGAATTGCCTAGAACTTGAAAGCAAAGGTATTAGGTGTTGAAGGTCAGGACTGAAATGGATTGGCAAAGATATGCAGAGGCATGTTGCACCATGCCAGGCATAGCCAGTGCTGGAAGCTCTGACTCCAATAAACACTAGAATGTCACTCAGTGCACTGAAAGGAGAAACCCAAATTGCAGTTGAGTGGTGCTACAATGGGATGATTACAATACAGAGCAAACTATTTCTAGCAACAAAGGCCCTGAGCATATTAATTCATTCAGCTAGTTGCATTGTGTATAATTCTTGCTTACACTTGCTGTCATGCACTGGAGTTAAAATTTACACTCCTATTGATGTGAGCAGATATTTCTATATAGACTATTTTGTAAGGCATTTTGCTTCATAATAATTAATCAAATCCCCAAAGCAGTATCATATGGGGAACAAGGATTTATTTGCATTATTAAGATATTCTAACAGTGTATTTGTGTATGGTAACAGCTCTGCTAAAATATGGCCCTCTTGTTTTATGACAAGTTACAATTTTCTTGTAATGCTAAGCTGCAGTTTATCTCAATAATTATGCTAAATTAAGTAGTCGTGCGCATATAGGAATAAACATTTTAAAAATGCATTAAAATAAAGGTAAGAATGTAATTTAACCTCTCTAAAGCCAAATAAAGTCAGAACTGGGACTGCTGTTCAGTCTTTAACTCACCCCGTTAGGCTTCCATATAGAATCCCCACTTTCTCCAGGCCCCCTGGATTTTCAACCCTGGGACAGATCTTAAAAGGTGCTGAGCAACTTTAACTGCTAGGGACCTCACTGGGAACTAAGGCCACTCAGCACCTCACAGGAGATGCTCAATATCATGTGGGATAAGCTGTAATATCTCAGCAGTCCATAGACAAACAGGGTGACTTTAAGGTGAACTGTAAGGGGAAACTATTTTTATTAAGTCCAATATTGCCAACTCCAAAAAGTCAGTAGTCAGACCTCCCAAAATCATGAGACTGTTTGAAAAATAAATAGATTTGGGTTTCTTTTCCTTTGCCTCCTGGTTTTATAAACTTTAGCTTACAGACTGGTCACATTTTCCAGCTTCTTCTTAAGCATGCTGGTTAGAAACTTACTCCCCCTCCCCACCTTTTTGAAATGAAAGCTGAGATTCTTACAACTCTGGAACCCGTGGCTTTAAGAAAAGCATGAAATATCACGAAAGTGGCAGCATTGCGAAGTCTTTGGCATTTTTGGGTGGAAGCAGGAATAGGAGGTTTCTCACCCCTCATTTGAAGGGAAAGGGGCATCAAATTTCACACAAGAAAAGCTTTTCACAAATATTTATCAGGTCCAATTATGCTAATGTTAACGAAAACATGAACAAAGCAAAGGTCAAAGCTCACAAACTTTAGACAAAGTTAGACAGCTACATCCATATTGAAATACCTAAATAATGGCCAAATTTCAGCGTGCTAAGCAGGTTCCATTGACTTCAAGCCCCTTTCAGAGTCCCATATAAGCTGCATTGTAAAGCAGTTATGAGATGCTGTGGCTACCAAAGCTACATATGCAAGTTGAAACTAGTTTTCTTGTATGTCCTTCAACTGGTCCTCTGTGATCTGAGCCCTTGTAATTAATAGCCATGTGTTTTGCCACAGAATTTGTCCCACTTGCAGAATCGTGCTTCAGAATCTCAGCTTTTATGTAAAAAATAAAAAAAAATGTTTCTCCCTTGCATGGTTCTAAAGAGAACTTTGTGAACAGGAACTGAGTGTCAGACAGCTAATACAGTGTTGCCTATCTGATGCTGCAGAGAGGCTGAAAAAGGAAGTTATTTATGTTTGTAACGAGTTCTTTGAGATGTGTGGTCCCCATGTGTATTCCACTGTGGGTATGCAGGTGCTCCACGTGCCTGAGACGGGAAAATTCTTGCAAAAAGAGTCTTCTAGTCCTTGTCCCGGCTCTCCTAGTGCTCTGCAGCCAGGGTATAACAGATAGGGTGGACCGACCATCTCTTCTGTTCCTTCTCTACTGTAACTCTTGCCAAGATCCAAATATCTTGGGGAAGAAGGGCAGGTAATGGAGTACTGATAGGGACCACATACCTCCAGTGGTCCCTTGCTGAACTCCAGTTACAAAGGTAAGTAACTTCCCTTTCTTCTTTGAGTGCTTGTCCTTATGTGTATTCCACTGTGTGTGAACGAGATGCTGTACTCAGAAAGGAGGAGGGTGCAAGGATCCAGGTAGTATACTACTTGTAAAACTACTGTCCCAAAGAAGGCATCAACAGAGGAGTCTTGGATCAAGGCATAGTGTCTTGAGAATGTGTGTCTGGAACTCCAAGTAGCTCCCCGGAAATATCAACCAGGGGTTCCTCATGAAGCGATACCACGGAGGCTGCTTGTGTCTTGGGAGAGTGAGCCTTTTCCCCAAGAGGGGGAAGAAGCTGTGTCAACTAACAACTGACTAGGACAGTGGTCCCCAACGTGGTGCCCGTGGGCGCCATGGCACCCACCGGGGCATTTATGGGTGCCCACCCACCAACTAGCGCCCAGAAGGGGAGAGAAGCTGCTGCCCCGGCCTGCCGGGGACAGAGAATTCTGGGGCTGCGGGCGCCGGTGTTCTCTGTCCCCGGCAGGCCGGGGCAGCGCAGAGAGAAGCCGCAGCCCCGTGCCTGCTGGGGACAGAGAACACCGGTGCCCGCAGCCCCGGAGTTCTCGGTCCCCGGCAGGCTGGGCTGCGGGCACCGGTGTTCTCTGTCCCCAGCAGGCGCGGGGCTGTGGCTTCTCTCTGCGCTGCCCTGGCCTGCCAGGGACAGAGAACTCCGGGGCTGCGGGTGTTATACCAATAAAATAAAAACCAGCAGGATCTTTTTAAAGGGGATAAGACAAAATGTCACATTTATTGTGAATACAAAAAGAATCATAGTAAGCAGTTAGTTATAGCTATAACATTTCATTCAGTTTCACATTCATTCACACACACATACACAGGTTCTGTATAGATGTCATAGTTACCAGCCTAGAAGTTGCTCATGCCAAGTTACTGGCCAGGTAACCTGGGCATGAGGGTGGAGCCGAGTCCTTGTCAGATTCATCTGATGCTCTTGGAGGTTGGTTACAGAACCAGACTCAAACTCCTCAGTATTTAGAGGCCATTCTTATAGGAATTATTTCCTCTGTCAGTCTATGGGAATTGCTTCATCATGCTGTTGCTGAATCAATCAGCAGATGGCACATTTCTGATGGCATTCCTGGTGGCTCCACACTGTCAGATGTTATCTTGTTTTTCCCATCCTTTGAGATGATCGGGTGGGTCCCAGTTTACCCTCCAGGGGTTGTCTGGTCGTTCCCACTTTGACGCCGCCTTCAGCCGATGGTCACTGAATTCCTAGGCTGGCACCTCCCTGTTCATTCATTCATGTACACCAAGCATTCATCAGCAGACATACTGTCTTCAACACTTTCGGGGTGTGTACTAATTTATTTGAGACTCCCTGCCCTTTAATCAAAGGGGGGGGGGGTCTTTCTATGCTGTTTCTAGGTACAACGCATGCATAAAAAACAAAGTCAAATAACTTGTTTGCAAGTTTCTCATAGCAATACAGTATCTTTCTGAGAACAGATACAATCAATGGTTTACACAGACAGTAGTTTGTAAGTTTAACAAGGGATCCAAGAGATCTTTTACTTGGTAATGCTATGAGGTTTAAATTGTGGGGGACAAATTATGGGGAGTTACTTTCACTTGGGGAATCACTTTCAGTACCTTCTTTAATATCCCTACACGGGCGCCGGTGTTCTCTGTCCCTGGCAGGCCAGCGCAGCGCAGAGAGAAGCCGCAGCCCCGCGCCTGCCGGGGACAGAGAACACCGGCGCCCGCAGCCCCGGAGTTCTCTGTCCCCGGCAGGCTGGGCTGCGGGCGCCGGTGATCTCTATCCCCGGCAGGCCGGGGCAGCGCGGAGAGAAGCCGCAGCCCCGCGCCTGCCGGGGACAGAGAACACAGGTGCCCGCAGCCCCGGAGTTCTCTGTCCCCGGCAGGCGCAGGGCTGCGGCTTCTCTCTGCGCTGCCCTGGCCTGCCGGGGACAGAGAACTCCAGGGCTGCGGGCGCCTGTGGGCAGCGCGGAGAGAAGCCGCAGCCCCGCGCCTGCCCGGGACAGAGAACACCGGTGCCCGCAGCCCCGTAGCGTAGCTGGGGGGGAGCAGGGGGAGCGTCTGCTCCCCCTGTGAGGAAAAGCGGCACTAAGGCGCCGCCCGAGCCCGGCTGCGGGAGCCGGGCTCGGGGGGCACTTTAAAGGGCCAGCGGCTCCCCGCAGCGGCAGGAGCCGCCGGCCTTTTAAAGCGCCCCCCCCCCCCAGCCTAGCTCCGGCAGCGGGGCCGGGGGGAGGGCACGCTTTAAAAGGCCGGCGCTTTAAAAGGCCGGCGGCTCCTGCTGCCGCAGGGAGCCGCTGGCCCTTTAAAGTGCCCCCCCCAGCCTAGCTCCTGCAGCGGGGCTCGGGGGGGGGGCGCTTTAAAAGGCTGGCGTTTTAAAAGGCCGGCGACTCCTGCTGCCGCGGGGAGCCGCTGGCCCTTTAAAGTGCCCCCACAGCCTAGCTCCAGCAGCGGGGCTGGGGGGTGCGCTTTAAAAGGCCGGCGGCTCCTCGCCCCAGCCTAGCTCCAGCAGCGGGGCTGGGGTGGGGGCTCTTTAAAAGGCCGGCGGCTCCTGCCACTGCGGGGAGCCGCTGGCCCTTTAAAGCACCCCCCCCAGCCTAGCTCTGGCAGCGGGGCTGTGGGGGGCGCGCTTTAAAAGGTCAGCGGCTCCTGCCGCTGCGGGGAGCCGCTGGCCTTTTAAAGTGCCCCCCGAGCCCAGCTCAGATCCGGCAGCGGGGCTGGGTGGGGGAGCGCTTTAAAAGGCCTGGGGGCTCCGCAGCGGCTGCAGCCCCGGGCCCTTTAAAGCACTGCCGGGTGAGTACAGGGGGAGTGGGGAGGCACATTTTTATAGCGCCACCGCTCCCCCTGTGCTCTAAACCTGGCTACGCCGGCGCAGCCCCAGAGTTCTCTGTCCCCGGCAGGCCGGGCTGCGGGCCCCGGTGATCTCTGTCCCTGGCAGGCGCGGGGCTGCGGCTTCTCTCCGCGCTGCCCCATGCCTGCCGGGGACAGAGAACTCCAGGGCTGCAGGCGCCGGTGTTCTCTGTTCCCGGCAGGCGTGGGGCCACGGCTTCCCTCGGCGCTGCCCCACGGCCCCGCGCCTGCTGGAGACAGAGAACTCTGGGGCTGCAGGCACCGGTGTTCTCTGTCCCCAGCAGGCGCGGGGCTGCGGCTTCCCTCTCCGCTGCCCAGAACTGCGCCCCCCCTCCCTCCAAAAAAAGGTAAATAAAAAAGAGCAAATTCACATGGTAAGGTGAAAGAATATTTGCCGAATAATTTAATTAATACCTTTTACATGTAAAATTACCTTTTTTATCTTATGGATTCATATATTATGTAATATTAAATATGATGGTTTTCATGTTATTTAATGTACAAATACAAAATAAGTCTTGAAAAATTGTTGGCGCCCGCCACACTCTTCTGAAAACATGAATGTGCTCTTGGCCACAAAAAGGTTGGGGACCACTGGAGTAGGATATAGCCAGAGGTCCATTTAGAGATCCTTGGAGATGAAATAGCTTGACCCCAGACTCATTCAGCTATGGCAACAAACAGTCTAGGTGACTTTCTGATCATTTTTATTCCTTGCCAGTAAAATGCCAGCACTTGTCACACATTGAGGGAATGAAGTTTGGTTGGTGCTGAACCACCAAATTTGAAAATTTTACTCAAAACATTTAAATCCCCCCCCCCCCCCGGATTTTGAACCCTGGGACAGATTTTAAAAGGTTCTGAGCAACTTTAACTGCTAGTGACCTCACTGGGAACTAAGGTCACCCAGCACCTCACAGGAGATGCTCAATATCATGTGGGATGAGCTACAATATCTCAGCAGTCCATACAAATCATTCAGTGTTTAGTCTCTTGTCCCTTGACCCAATAGAAAGGCCAGAAATCCACTCGGCCATAGGAGGAGACAATCAAAGGGAAGATAGTCACCAAGGCATAGTGTTGTCTCTTGAGAGACTGACCTCTGGGAGTTTGGCGGCTCAGATCTCTCATACAAAGGCCCCTTCACTATTCTTACTATTATGGAATAGCCCAGAGGCCTCAGTTGAGATTCAGGTCCCATGAAACAGTCCCAGTACCCAAGAGCTTGTGATGTAAACAGATAAGGGAACTATTAGTGGCATTGTACAGATGGGGAACTGAGGCAGAAAGTAAATGATTTGTGAAAGGTTACCCAGAAAGTCAGGTACTGAAACCATCTCTCTCAAGTCCTGGTCCAGCACCTTAACCACAAGATCATCCTTCCTTACCGGTGGCAGAAAAGGACCTTAAACTTAGTGAAAACAGCTTCTGGGGGATACGGCTAGTGCAAGGAGGTATATGGCTAGTACTGAAATGCTGCAAAGACTGTACAACAGCCCCCGCCAATCCCCCCAACACACACCCCTTCTCCCCAGTGTAGGGACTGTGCTGGGGTGGGAAGATAAAGTTCTGACTATTCTCAACCACCCATAGCCCCTCTCTGCATTGACTAGCTCTCTCGGCCATGGCAATCGGGCTGCACAGGGCGGGGTGAAAATAATACAGCTTCGGAGTGTGTTTTTGTTAATAAGCTCCATGGGGTGCGAGGAATGTGTATCCACTTCACAACCTGCCCCACCTCACCACAGCATGCATCCCAGACCAGTGAAGAGACTTAGAAGCATGATGGAGATGACTGACCTCCCTCTCGTGTGGCAATTATTAAATATTATTTGTATTATGATAGTACATAGGGACCCCAGTCAAGGATTAGGGTTCATTGTGCTAGGCGCTGTACGAACAGAACAAAAGGATGATCTGTCCTAGATAGCCTATAATTAAGGTGTAATTGCAGCATGGGTAGATATATCTGCACTCGCTTTCATCTAGCTAGTGAAGGCACAATAGTAGTGAGGTCGTGGTGGCATGGGAGCCCATTGGGGACATACTTGGGTTGCTGGCCCCTGCCAAGGTCCATGCCGCCACATCTTCCCATTGTTACGCACACTGCAACTACACCTTAATATGTGGCGTAGATATATCTGAAGTATAAGGCAAGAGACAGCAGATGCAGGTGCACAACATGGTAAGGAGCAGTCATGAGATGCCTAACCACATCTTGGGGAGACAATAGTCACTTACCAAAGAAAAAAAAGAGAGGTTAAAGTAGTTTCAGTTACTGAACCTGCTGCTAAATCCTTTGTGAATGACTGTGGTTTTGCAACCATGTTTTCTATTTGCTGCGAGAAGGACCAACACTTCTTAATGACTTCTAACAACAGGTAGAAAAAGTTTTTGGCAAAAGTGTGTTTTTTAACATAGTCTCTTGAAATATCCACCAGCACCAGGCAGAAGGGACCTTCATGTTTTATCTGAAGGTCAGAATTTCTAGGATTGGACATACCAAGCTCCAGCATCATATTATTTGGCAGGTCTGAGGCTCAAAGCCCTAGATAATGTTTATAATGGAAATGGTCGCAGACCCTTATCTTCAGTAGATCTGCTGTGAGCCACTTAATAAACAGCACGAGCCATTCTAATAAACAGCGTGTTTTTCTTTTTACTTCTTCAAAAAAGGAAATGGTTTCCCTAGAAACCATTTTTCTGGTAAATAAAAAGTCACTGTTCTTAGTTGGATTTGCCTAATACTGCTGAAAATGCTTTAATAGGCATCAAAACATAATGATAGGCTATGTGCCTCTGACTGTAGCTATGGAAAGGAAATTATATATATATATATATATATATATATATATATATATATATATATATATATATATATATATATATATATATATATATATATATATATATATATAAAGGAAACATGACAAATACCAACAGGAAAAAACCATCTAAAGAGGAACATTTCTCCAAGATGTCTTGCTTTATGCTATCTTACATAGCATACATTTTAAGAAATATCCCATGAGAAAGCACTGCCTCGGTCATTTGCATTACACTACAGTGGCCAAGGTTCACTTTCCTTCTTCCCCTCATTGCAGGAGGATAGCAGAGCAGTAGATTGCATGTGGAGTTCTTCCTTTCCAGGAGACAGTAGATTCTTCCAGTCATAATAGTGAAGTTACGACTGTCATTTTAAATTCTGTATCATAACTACTAAAATAGGGATTTGCTGAAAAAGGCTTTTGTAGTCATTTACTTCTTGCTGTGAAAAAAACACGTAGATGTCTAATTTGGAATATTTCTCTCCTCAGTGCCTGATCCTACTCCCACTGAAGTCAATAGGAGTTTTGCCACTGCTTCAGTGGAAGCAAACTCAGGCCCTAAGATATGAGGAGTGAGCACTTTGGATTCCATAGGGAACTATATAAATGCAAGTATATTTGTATTTATTGTGGCCTTTTAAAATAATTGGGGGAGCTATTTCTGGGACTAAAATTGATCTAGCTATTTAATTTATCCTAAAGCAATTATATCATGCTTTTGATATATTTTTATCATCCAGGAACAGAAATACCATAAAAGATCAGACCCTGAATTATTTCAGGGCCATAATTGGCGCCTGACAGGATGTGCTCTGTGAGATTTGTCCAACTGAGTCTGAAGCTGAGCTGACATACCTGTTTTGATTACTTCCTTGTTTGTGAACCAGCATGCTAGTGGACGGCAGCAGGAGTGCACACAATTCGGGGATCTCTTTGCTAGCCAGTTTTTGCTGCAGAGCCATTTTTCACATGTTCTAAAAATAACGATTGAAGGCATTGTTAAAAAGTGGTCCGTTTTTGAAATACAGTACTTCGATAGCTAGGATTGAACAAAAAAGATTTAGAGATGAACTTCATGATTCTATTTCTCCTCTTAAGATTCTCAGTTAACATCAGAGGAAAAATTTGTAGCCCCATTCTGTACGGCAACTCATGGAGGTACAGCACAGAAAGTGAAGCTTTAGATCACCTTCAGACCACCACTGTGCTGCCCAGATTCTGGGCTGGCTGGTGTAGCCGTTTGTGTAAATTAGAGCAGCCCCAAGGCTCTCTCAGATTTCTGGCAGCTTTCTAAAATGTTGTGTCATGGTGCTGTGGAAATTTCCGCTCCTACCCCAGCACACCCTCTTCACCAGGGCTTGTGTGGGGAGCAGTGTAGGTCTGATTACACTGACACTATATTGATACTGTGCTCAGGGCGTTCTCCCCTAGCTCCCTGGGGTACTTTTAGAGTACACTACTGGAGTGGCATACAAAGGCTAGGGCAGGGGGGAAGACTCTTTTCTATGTTTTTTATAGTCAGGTGAACTTGACTTCCCAGTTATGCCAATTAAACCATACTGTTTGAATGCAGGAGCCCACTAAGTGCTTAACTAGCACTAGCAGAGATCCCCATTATGGCAGTTCTATTTAGACATGGGCTCGGACTGAAACAGAACACCCCAAAAACACTTACCTATACATGGGCACTCTGAAACTGCAAGTTACTGCTGTGTTTTGAGGTCATTACTAACATTGCCGTATATTGCCATACCATTCAAAAGGGGTGACTTTTTACAGCTGACAAAATAATAGCTTGGAGACCAGCTGGATTACGAAATACACAAAGCTTTACATTCAGCACTGCCTAGCCATCTGCAGAACATGCTCCATTTCCAGGCACTTCTTTTTAGCTGTGCTGAGACTCAGACAAAGCCATCAAAGAGGCAATGCACAAAGCAGTCTTACTAAACTCTTTATTTTTTTTCCTCGCAGTCCAGAAGATTCAGATATATGGCAGCTTCTGCTGATGGCTAAAAGTGCCAGTCAAGACAATGACTTAATGTATTGCCACATGGAATTATTTCTTTGTTCCACCCACACTCTTCACCCATTTTCATTTCTTTACTTAAGTAAGGGTATAATCTTAATTATAGGAAAGATGAAATGCTGCTGGTTATCATAAGCCCCAAGATGCAAAGCAGCAAATAAACAAGAAAGTTATACAGTGCCTCTATAATTAGTATGCTCTGCTGTAGAGCATAGGTGAGTTGGCTTTGTCCTCCCCATTTTTCTTCTCTGCAGTTTCCCTACTATGCTATAGTTCAGGATCTAGGAGTATTTCTAGCCTCAGTCTTCATTCTGAGGTGGATTTAAAGATATTGAATGGGGAAAGAGTCACTGTGAAAGGGTGTGTACACACACACATTGGTGCCACGATCTTTTTTGTAAAGTTTGGTAGAAATTTAACTTAAAACAAACAAACAAAAAACTTTCCAAGGTTTTTTTTGTCCTTGCATATACAATATCTGAGACAACCAGCTCAAGCTTTCAACTTTAAAATTTGCAGTTAGCTATTACAATGTAGTTCAAAAGCTTGTCTCATTTAAAACATGTTTTAAAGGCCTACCAAAGGTAAAAAATGTTAATATGTTGGTGGGGGTGAGGCGATGGGAAAGAACTGGCTCTTAACTATTCACTGTTCTCTCTATGCAGAAGTTATTTGGTCTCTCCAGTGGGAGGGGTTCTTAAGCTTTTGGATCATGCCACTCCTGTTGGGCAGAAAACTACGAAAAGACACTCTTCCATCTGATGCTCCTAGCTTGCGGTAGGTCAACTTGAATATACTGTTTGACAGCCACATTACTGCCCCTCAATCTTCTCATTTCCCAAGCAATAGCACCTGGCCTTGGAGAAGGTAACCTATTCCAGCTGAACTGAAGTTAGAGCTGGCATCCTTTTTCTCCCCGCTTGAAATAAGGGGCAGTAGCAGTGTTTTGTGCCAGTTGAGAATAACTAGTCAGCTAGGAGTGTGGCAAATAGGCCTGATCTTCAAGAAGGACATATGGAAGTAGTAGGTGTATGGGAATTGGATGCCTCCTCAAACTCCTAGTTATTGTAATAAAATGCTTTACTGGTTGTGTTGCTGAAAAAATGGCAGTGGCCTCATGCTAGTTCCCACACTCTCTCAGAGAAGTTGTAAGACTAGAGATGGCTGTTTGGGAGATAATTCCTTCCTTGCTTTCTATGCTGGAGAATACCCTGTGGGGTAGACACCAAGAGGAAGATGGTGTTTGCGAATGGCATCAGCATTCACCCTGGGTCAATACTGACTAGTTTCTTATCTTTACTCAGCTTTTAGTGCCTTGGATCTCCAGATTGCGAGGTTCAGGAAGAAATTTGCTGCAGTTGAAGTGACTGGACTTTGGAGGGGAGGGGATCCAGAGCAAAAAGACTAATAGAAGTTACTTTTTTCTTCTGTCTTCCCCTAAGGCCTTGGCTACACTTGCAGCTGTACAGCGCTGTGAGTTAAACCCGTCTTCGTACAGCTGAGTAGGGAAAGCGCTGCAGTCTGTCCACACTGGCAGCTGCCAGCGCACTAACAAGGCTACATTTGAGGTATTTGCAGCTGTATTGGGAGCGGTGCATTATGGGCGTTCAAGTGGCTGCAACGTGCTTTTCAAATGGGGGGGGTGAGGTGGAGTGTGACAGGGAGCATGTGGGGAGAGAGAGAGTGGGTTTTTGGGGTATCCACAGAGTGTCAGCTCATTATCTCCTAAGTTTACACACCTCCACATCCCCTGCCTCTCTCTCAATCACTGAAAGCAAGCAGCAGGGGCTTTGTTTGTTTTTAAAGAGCAGATAAAAGACAACTCAGGGAAACGGAGCCCTCCCCCTCCCGCCCTTCTTTCTCCCCCCCTCCCATGCCGTCTCTCTCCAAGCTAACTTTGCTGCCCGCATTCCTAACGGAGCCCCGCTGCCTGCAAACAGTAGCTGTGTTTGTTTTTTTGTAAAGCAGCTCCAGAACGGAGCTCTGAACTCCAACCCGGAAGTGCCGTTTCAAAACAAAGGGAGCTTCCGGAGGTCAGTTAGTGAGATCCTGCTCAACTACATTCCAGCAACAGCGTAGCAGCCACTACGCAACAGCTGTTATTCCTCTCGGGGAGGAGAAGTACCAGCAGCGCTGTACCTGAGGAGATGCAGCGCTGCACATGCCTTGCAAGTGTAGACAGTTAGTGAGTTACAGCGCTGCAGGCAGTTTTATTGCGCTGTAACTCGTGAGTGTAGCCAAGGCCTAAGATGCAGTCTTTCTAGAAGCTGTTTGAGGCAGTCTATGGATTTGGAGATCCGTTTCCCTAGATGGTATGGGTGTCAGCCTGTCATTTTGGGTAGTAGCTCCAGATACCACCTACACCACCTATCCTTGTCTTTTCCCTTTTACATTGTCAAGAGGGGGTGGGGCTATATTACTTCTCAACTGTTCAGGCTCTACACCAATATGGCAGAGCATCCTTCTCCCATAGTTGTCCAGTTATCTCTTAAATTGCCATTCTCTGATATAGACTTGAGAATAGGCCAGCTGTTCTCAAACTTTAGCAACCCGAGGACCCCCATTTTGATTTAAAATTTTTCATGGATCCCCAAGCCAGCTTCTAATTTTCCCTGGGGGTGCTCAACCCCCACTCCGCCCCAGGCCACACACCCCACTCCACCTCTTCCCCCAGGTCCCTTCCTCCACCCCACCTCTTCCCGCCCCTGCTCCACCTCTTCCCCGCCTCTTTCCACCCCATCCCCTGAGCATGCTCCATCCCTGTTCCTCCCTCTCCCACCCAGTGCCTCCTGCATGCTGCGGAACAGCTGTTCCGCAGCATGCAGAAGGCACTGGGAGGGAAGGGGAGGAGTTGATCAGCGGGGCCGGTGGCCCCGGACACGACTTGCAGACCCCCATACTTGCAGACTCATGGACCCCCAGGGGTCTGCGGACCCCAGTTTGAGAACTACTGGAATAGGCCACAGATGGTCAAGAGCCTAGTCAATTACCAAGGAGGCAAGAGTTAGTTACACTAGGGATACATTTGACCCAAGGGCAATTCCACTGAATTCAGTGCTAAAACTATCAGTAAGAAATTTCATCCTTAAGATGAAACTCACTGTACATTTGGTAAAATAGTGTAGATGACTGAAGACAGAAAGTCATCCACACTGTGCTGTGTTTGGAGCCTTTGAACAACTAATTTTGTAAGCACTAGTTGTAAGAAAATTACACGCAGAATAGTGTCGTTACATCGGGCAGTCACTGAATAGACAGCATGAACGTTAAATCACTGCATGGCACCGTGTTAGAAGGATACTGTAGGAAAAGAGCCCACTACAGCCAACAGCATTCCTGGGAAGTAATTTCCCCATTTTGTCAAACTGACAGCTTAGGGGGAATAGTCTGACTGCAGACCCCTTTGAATATCTTGCTTGGGATGGGAAGGAGGTCAGGGGAGAAGTGAACTTCCTTCAACACATGAGACCTATGGTGTCCCCTTCTCAAACCCGCCCTCCCCCCCATGATTTAACTATTATGTAAACTACACTTCATAATAAGCAAAATTCCTTTACACTCTCACCACAGGGACACAACTGTAGTTATGAAATTCTTATAACACAAAGTAATACAATTTACCTCTGAAAATGACCTCTGAAATATTCCTATACCACCATGTGGTTGGTCCATATTTGCCTAAAAGCACAATATGTTATATATAATCATAGAAATATAGGCCTGGAAGGGACCTCAAGAAGTCATCAAGTCCAGCCCCCTGTGCTGAGGCAGGACCAAGTAAACTTAAACCATCCCGACAGCTGTTTGTCCAACCCGTTCTTAAAAACCTCCAGTGATGGGGATTCCACAATTTCCCTTGGAAGCTTAGTCCAAAGTTTAAACTACCCCTAGAGTTAGAAAGTTTTTCCTAATATTTAATCTAAATCTCCTTTGATGCATATTAAGCCCATTACTTCTCCTACCTTCAGTGGACATGGAGAACAATTGATCACTGTCCTCTTTATAACAGCCATTAACATATTTGAAGACTTATCAGGTGCCTGCTCAACCTTCTTTTCTCAAGACTAAACATGATCAGTTTTTTTAACCTTTCCTTATTGGTCAGGTTTTCTGAACCTTTTATCATTTTTGCTGCTCTCCTCTGGACTCTCTCCAATTTATTCACATCTTTCCTGAAGTGTGGAACCCAGAATTGAACACTGTACTCCAGCTGAGGTCTCACCATGCTGAGTAGAGTGGGACAACTGTCTTCCATGTTTTACATATGACACTCCTGTTAATACACTCCAGAATGAGATCAGTCTTTTACGCAACTGCATCATATTTGTTGATTGATCCACTATAAACCTCAGATCCTACCACCTAGCAACTTATTTCCCATTTTGTAGTTGTGCATTTGATTTTTCCTCAAATACAAAATGGGAAATACCTGGCTAGGGAGTAATGGATCCTAAATTGAATATGAGTCAACAAATATGATGCAGTTGTGAAAAAGTGTAATATCATTCTGGGGTGTTTAACATGAGCGTCATATGTAAGACATGGGACACTGAAAGATAGTGAGCTATATTCTACTTTCAATCACAGCAGTGTAAATTTGGAGTAACTCCACAGAAGTGAATGTTAGTTTGGATTTATACTAGTATAACTAAGAACAGAATTTGTCGTCCTATATTTCCGATCACAGAGCCCAGCCTTGTTAATGGGAGTTGGGGCACTCAGCACCAAGTAGCATCAGTAATGATGATAAATAACATAGCCACCATAGAGCAGAATTAAGGATACTTTGAAGACCTTTGTGCTGAATTTTTGTTCTTGTGGCTTTAAAACAGACAAAGTAACTGGGGTGAAGGATTTCCCCCTCAACATATTCTTACAGGTGAGAATTTAAACAGCTGTACAATAAAATCTTTGATAAGAAGTTTAAATGAACATAGTTCTGGCTAATGAAGAACAGTTAAGAAATATAATGATTACTTAAGCTAACCATTTCCTGTGAGGCTCACTCTGCTGCTAAGATGACTCACCACAACATAAATCCACAGTGGGGAGGACCTAACTTGAGGACAATTACAATGAATCATGTGATTTCTACAAACAGTTTACTCTGTGGGAAAGTCCCTATCTTGCAACTACCAGTCTTTCATTGAGCCTTGTTTTATTTTTCTTTGCCACAGTAGGGGTAAAAATATCCTTTCAATTACACTGGTGCAACCCTGCCTGTGTAAATGAGGAGAATTTGGCCCCAGGAAAGGAAACAGATGTTATTGCTCTGGAGGCCAGAAAAGGGTTCCGTACACTGATATGGGGGCGGGGGGAGAGATGCAGGGGGGGCGGAATAGGGTAGCTTACACCAGTTAGTTTCTAAATGCTATGAAACACCAATGTGTGAGTAGAAAGCTGCCTGGAGACTGAGTAGAAAGAGAAAAAGTAAATGTATTCAGCTGGATTAACCCAAAATGGAATTAAAAGGCTGTGAGTGAACAGATGGCTTTTATTCACTGACCGCAGTGAGTTAGTGCCTGCCATTGAAAGGGGTAGTTTGCTTCTCTGTCAAAGTGAGATTTACAAGTTAGTACATTTCCAGGTATATCACATGACCAGAAATTAATTTGATGTATATGTAACACTCATTCAGTTTGCCTGACTACAACTGCTTCACACCTGCACAAGAGGGCTTTGTTACAAATTAGTCACTTGTTTGGTCCAGTAGATACATTGCAGGGGTTTCAGTATGCTACTGTCATGGCAGAAATTAGCATACAACATTTTCTCCACCAAAATTAACTGGGTCCAGTTACACTGGATCTATTTAATTATTATTGACACAGGAATGTGGCGATCTACAAATGTTAATTACAACAGCTGGCCCTTTCCTGTGTTGCCATTAACTCGCTAGCTTTTAGAGCTAACGTGCCAGCTTTACAAAATACTATAATAAATATTTGTGCTGCTGGTATTCTGTGCACTTTACAGAAGTAGGTGTAATCACTGTAGGAAAAAAAAAGGGAAAAGATCAACCTACTGAGCATCAAAAGTTCTGTGTCTCAGTTTTATAGGTTTAGTAAGAATAGATGATAAATTCCACCAGAGCCTCTCCCTCCCAAACCATGCCACAGGTCATCATCCTAACCCCTCCCTAGTAAGCATTTCTCCTTGTATTCTTGTCTTATCTGGAACAGTGTCCGCTTGCTTCTTGAATCTACATTTTACATTTTCCAGAGCAACTTCCAGTTTAGAGGAGCTTAGCACCAGAGCTGTGTGCAAGGATTTTGACTAAAACTATTTTGGTGAAAAAATAAGATTTGGTGACATTGAAACATGTAGTGAATTCATGTCAATTTTGCGGAATTGTTTCACCTGGGGGGGGGGGGGGGGACCTAACATTCTGGGGAAAAAAATCAAAATGTTTTGAATACAAAAATTGAAACATTTTCTTTTAAAAATGCTGAAACAAAATTGTTTAAAAATGTCCTTTAATTTTATTTAAAAAAAAATTTTTAATGTTAAATGCTCAAAATCAAAATGAGACTTTTTGTTTTGGGTTGAACTAAAAGTTTTTTTTTGACCCACAACTAATTTTTTTCTATTTATCAGAACTGAAAAATCTATTGTTTGCACAGTTCTGTAGCACATCTCCTACCACTCTGGCAGCAAGTGAAACAAGGAGGGGCTCCCTTTTGACTCATTTCACAGAGTAGCTGCTGGAAAGTAAAAGGAAAATTGGAATTTTAACCTATGAATGATGCCACTGTTTCTCCGATTCAGCAGTCTGGAACTGCTGGATCAGTTAATGTCATTATCACAATGGAAGGGAGAAGCACCTAACAAATAGCAGCAAAAGTTTTGGCAACAAAAATTTGAGTGATTGTCAGTTTCTCAGATTAAGATTCCATATCACCAGGAATAGGCGTATGAAAGGAAGACAATTAACATTGTCAAAAGAATTATTGGTTACGCTTACTTTTTAGCAAAATAAAGGAAAATAGGCCAGCAGTTGTTAAAACACAAGAATAAGAGTTAACATATGGACACCAGAACTAACATCTGACTATTAATAGTATGAGTGAGGACCAGATACTATGGGGATAAGCACACTATACAAAGATATATTTTATAGATATACCACTTCAAACTGATGTAGCCAAGATGCAGAAACATTTACAGGTAGAAATGGGACAAAATAAGAACCATTTATTCGACATTTCCCCCTAAACTTGGGGGGAGGGGCTGAATAAAAAGGGACCATAATTCTAATATTTGCAACTCTGATAAACCAGTCTGTAACTGTTGGTGTCAGTCTCATACAGAAAGTGGCTTTGGGGACCAGGAGCACCAGAAGCTCCCTAGAAATTATGTGTGGGGGGGGCTATTGGTGCCCAAACCATGGCCCCACCCCCACTCTGCCCCTTCCCCGAGGCCGCTCCCCCCACTCACTCTTCTCCGCCCCTCCACCAGGTGCCCAAAATTTCCTGGTGCCCTACGCAGCTGCGTACTTTGCATATGGGTAGGGACTGCCCTGCATGGAACCCCCCTCTGCCCATACCCTTTTTGCAGCAAAGACAGAACTTTTTGTTTTGTATTACAATGCAACTTTGAAGAGTTATCTAGCACAATACTGACCATGACTTCAGTCAGTGTAGAAAAGGGCAAATTGAGTTCAGTATCATGTTAGCTACTTGTGGTGAAAGCCTACTGGAGTGAAGGTTTGACACCATGCTTAACAGGATTTGCCCTTGTCTGCACTGACTGAAAAGTCATGATCAGCCTTGTGCTAAGTAACTTGACTCTTCAAAGTCATGTTCTAACAATCTCTCTTGCTGAAGCTATTCCACTTTGGATAAATACTTAAATGGTCATTGGGCCACAGAGAGCATGAGAATCATAGGTACTGACTCTGTGGGTGCTCCGGGGCTGTAGCACCCATGGAAACAAAATGGTGGATGCTTAGCACCAACCATCAGCTCCCATATCAACTCCTCCTCTTCCCCCCAGAGCCTCCTGCCTGCCGGCGGCCCTGCGAATCAGCACCTCCCCCAGCCCAGCACCTCCCGCCCACCGGCAGCCCCGTTGATCAGCGCCTCCCCCTGCACCTCCTGCCTGCCATGATCAGCTGTTCCACAGCATGCAGGAGGTGCTGGAGGGGAGAGGGGAGCAGCAGGGGCCGGGTGTGCTCAGGAAAGGGAAGAGATGGAACGGAGACGGGGCCTGGGGCAGAGCTGGGAAAGGGAGCACCTCCCAGCATTTTAGAAACTCAGCACATATGGTGAGAATGCCTCTATAGCCTGGTAGTTAGAGCACTCACTTAGGAGGTGGGAGACCTAGGGTTCTGGCCCTTGCTCCAATGACTCTTTATCCAAAGGGCAACAACTTCAACGGAAGAAAATGAGGGAGTCCCCCATCAGAATATTCCACAGCCCAGGGAGTAATGCACTCTCCTGAGAGGTAAGAGACTCCTGTTCAAATCCTCTTTCCCTCAGGCAGAGGGGGGAATCGAAACTGTCTCCCCCGGGAGTGCTCTCATCACGGAGTTAAAAAGTTATAAGGGAGGCATCATCCCCTTCTCCTCCAGATTTTGAATGGGGCCCTATCTGGTAGGTGTGTTCAGAACACACCTACTGGACTGGGCCCTGCATGTAAGACAGGCATTCCCTTGCCTACCTTTCCTCATGTGAGGATTTTGCTGGGGCTCAAGCCTGAGACAGGCATTCAGATGCCTAGTGTGAGGCAACAGTGTTCATGCCCAGTGCAAAAACTCAAGAATTTTTGCAGCAAAAATTGAGGTGCTGAGTGAGTTTAAGTGCCTACAGGCTTAGGCAGCCGCTGAATGGGGGCTTGGTGGATCTTAGTTGTGCCTAAAACTGGGACCAGGCACCTAAATCAGGGGTTTAGATGCCAAAGTCCCTTTGTGGACCTGTGCATCAGTCTCTCTGTGGCAGTTCTCCTCCGCCCCACTATAAAAGTGAGGATAAAGATACTTCCCTACCCTCATAGAGTTGTTCGAAAAGATTAATTAATGTTGTGTGGTCCTTGGATTCTACAGTGATAAAAGAATACTCAACTATCAGGGGTATCTGACCTAGTCACTGCAGTTTTCTTTCAAAACGTACTATCTACCATTTGAAGGGAACTGGTTGTCCCTACCAGAGAACGGATCAGCACTTGGCACAACTGTCCTAGTCTGTCAACCAACCTTCTGGTATTCCAAGAATTAAATATTGGCTTTAAATCTTCTTAACACCATTAGCATTTTTGTTTTACAACTATTGGTGAAGCTAGTCTCCTCATAAATACAAAAGAGCGCATACTTGGTGAGCACGGACAGTTAGGGTAACAGTCCAGTGCGACCTCCATAGCACCTTGTGCCCGGTGGTAAATCCTGGAGAGTTGGCAGGTATGGTACTGTAGGCAAATAGATCATTGGAGCAGGATCACCTCTACCCCAGCATTATAAAGGAAGATCCTTCCTTGCTAATAAATTAGAGAATATGCTTAATGAAGCAGAGACTGCAAGGTGACAAGAGTATTGGAAATGAATGTAGAGAAATGGAATCATCATAACACAAAATTGGCAGCACAGAAGACTGAGTGATTAGGCAGGGGAACAAGTGTAGCTGAGTGTATTCTCTGCCCAGCTGGTGAGAGCAGAGAGGGAGCACAAGGAAGTAGTGAAATGAAAAGCACAGGCAGGATGGAGGTTGTGGGAAGCCTAACTCAAAAAAGTAACATGTATTGAACCAACCCCAAACTCCCTTAACCTACAAATTCTGCAAAGCAGCACAAAGAAGTAAAAGCATCTCTTGGAACCAACAGAGGGATAAAAGACGAAGAAGGAAAGAAAAAAGGATGACAAGCAAGGGAGAAGAGAATGAGCCAATTATCCCTTCTTCTTTCTGTTTCTCTCTCTGCTTTACAATTTCCCCCTCTCCTCCCTAATGTTTATCTATCTCCCCTTCCTCTCTTTTCTGTCTTTTCCCTGCTCTCACTTTCTGTTCCTCTGTCCTCTCCTCTATTGTTTCCCTATTCCTCTTCCATTATACTTTCCTGCTCTCTTCCTCTGTTTTCCCTTCCCAAATTTCACTACTTGAAACAACAACAACAAAACACAGTATCTTTTGTTGAGAGTTGCTAATACTATCCTGTCCCTGGTCTGCTATTTCCGCACCCGCATTGCCACTCTGTCGTGTGACTGACATAATTCAGGTAGTCTCAGTGTTGTGGGATGGTCATATCTAAAGAACACAAGGTGTTATAGAAATAAGTAGCATGGCACTGAACTCCCAATGGTAAGTGGTACCAAAATGAGAAAATGCCATACTATACCAGTACACGTGGCAGGTATGAAAATAGAAATCTGGGAAGGAGCCCAGAGGAGTAAGGGATAGGCCGAGAGATGACAGTAACCAGTACTGAGACAGTCATCAAGAACAGAAGAGAAGGATCAAACAAGTGTTAGATAGACATCTTTCTGTTAAAGTAAGAGAACAAGGAGGTTATTGCTGTACTATTTGCAAGATAAAAGGCTCTTGACCAGATGTGGCATTTCCTTGAGCTCTGAAGCAATTAATGTATTTTTGTGGAAGGCGTAGATCATGTTTTCTTCTATTGTTGACAATGTAAACAAAAAGGAAACCGTTCATATTTCACCCCAGGTGTCCTGGGCTGAGACAGTGCCTAGCAGTAGACAAAGAAAGGACACATTGAGGATGCATTGTCAGGATAAGATGTTTAAAGGGCCTTGGGAGTAAGATGGGTTGAACTAGCTGAGACAAGAACACTGTAACCATAACGGAGAAAGTCTCTAGAATCAAGCTGATCAGGCCTCGCTAGAACACAGTGGTGGATTTTTAAAAGGTGGATATTTCCATGCTAACACACGGCCTGAGCCTTATGTTGCATCAAACAGCTCAGAGCACTAGCACAATGATAAACCACAATCCAGATTTTTCAGTTTAAATGGCTTTATATTCAAACAAGCAAATTAACCATAAAATAAAGGGTGGGGGGAATTTTCAAAGAAAAAAAACTGCAGATAATAAGTACCAATCTGGTGTTGAATGCAGCACAAGATACCAAGTGAGTATAAAATGCTGCCAGACCAGGATGACAGCACTTTACACCCACTTTGCAAAGGTGTAAATAGCTATACATATTTAAAAGGATCATGTTTTAATCCTAAACACTTGTAAGAGATTTAAAATTCTTCTATATAGTTCAGATCCCTCCCTCCAACAATTATCCTCTCTCCAATAAGTCCTCTATGGTGCTTTTGTAAAATAACAATTAACAGCACCGTCATTGTTACCTTCCAGCCTTTGGGCCAGATTCGTCAGTCTCTACTCAGGGAAAGGTCCTGTTAAAGTTAATGGGAGTCTTGCCAGCAGAAGGACTATGGGGCTGTGCCCAGATTCTCTCTTCCTAGTTCTTGGAACAGAGGGATGGTTTGCTTTGGGAGTGGTGCATGTTTGGCTTGTGGGATTCATAATTTAAACTTCATAAAAAGCATGGCTCTCCGTGATTCATGTTATTTGACTAAAGGAATCTGCATGCTCCAATCTTGCCTGTTACCAATTTGAGGGGATGTGGTGGGGTGTGTATGGATGCATGAAACAAAATGGATTATGAATTTGAAAATTGCCAATTACGTTGCATCACACAGCTCAGAGCACTGGCACAATGATAAACCACAATCCAGATTTTTCAGCTTAAATGGCTTTACATTCAAACAAGCAAATTAACCATAAAATAAAGGGTGGGGGGTGGAAGGGGGAATATTCGAAGAAAGAATAAACTGGAGATAATAAGTACCAATCTGGTGTTGAATGCAGCCCAAGATACCAATTGTTTTAAGTCACGACAAAGACAGCTGAATGCTCATCTTGTGGATACAGAGCATGGATGATTGCTTGCCATGAGTATCTTCTCTCACAAATAACAGTTTTTTCGCTCTTAATTTTCTGCTAAATTGGAAGCTAACTGCTTCCCACATTGTCATCGGAACACCTGCAGCTGTGCTGGATTTCTGCGCACCATTTCTTTTAGGTAAAACAGCACTCCGCTTCCTTCAGCTCATCATTATGCTGATGTCTTCCTTTCATTGCGCTGCAGCACTAATGATTCAGGCAGGCTGGTCAGTCATTAAGTGACAAGCAAATGATACCGTATGCAACGTGTGACTAATCGGTCTGAACAAATGAAATCACAGACTTGCTTTTCCCATCATTCATTTCACAAACAGTAGCAATGTGGTGCACAGCAGGTAGTTCAGTTAAAACCAGCCTTGTAAAACAAATTTCGTGCAGCCGTTTAAGTGCATTGTGATGGTCTGATGCTTCAGTTAGTAGGCTGTGCCCAAGGGAATTAAGGAAGATTTGGGCAGAGGGAAACGGGGAGGAGAAGAAATCCTCAGTACATACATTACAGTAATTGAGGGTTTGGTATGTTATTGGTAAGATTTTCATTTGTATGGATCTCAGAAATGACTATTGGATTAGCAAGCCCAAAACATACAGAACATACACAAAGCTCATCAGGAAAGAAGGAGCAACACTTTAAACCAAGGTCTCTGAATATGCATATTTAATATAGAAGTATAAAGACAGATTTGGTAAGTCAAATTATTGCAAACATTTACTGGGTGTTAGCGTGGATCTAAACATACAAAACGTGATGGTTGAGTCTTGCCTTACTTGTGCACCCAAAACCCTCATCCACTGATTTTAATGAAGTGTTTTTCCCCTGGCAAATAAAGCCAAATAATAGTATTAAAAATAATAAAATCAATAGTTTACATCCATTGAAGTTAGAGTTTCATGGAATAATTCCATCATTATTAGAATATTGCTAATATTAATAGAGGCAGTGGTTATCCAAAACCATGTTCTGACTGGCCACCTGGACTGCTTTAGTGATGTCATAACTATGTCTAATTGGGACCTCATGGCCAAGGAGATCAGGAAAATCTTTTAGTTCATTATGTTAAAAAGAGAGTTCTAACAGATATTTTTGAAGCAAAGGAGTGGGGAGAGCCCTAGCCTATTTAATATTTTTATGAGTGACCTGGAAGAAAAAATATCATCATCACTGATAAAGTTTGCAGATGTCACAAAGTCTGGGGAAGTGGTAAATAAGGACACAATTCAAGAAGAATGTTGATGAACTGGAGAAGATTCAGAGAAGAGCCATGAGAATGATTAGCGGATTGGAAAACGTGCCTTATAGTGATAGACTCCAGGAGCTCAATCAAAGAGAAGGTGAAGGAGGTGACTTGATCAAAGTTTATTCATACCTACATGGGGAACAAATATTTGATAATGGGTTCTTCAGTCTAGCAGACAAATGTATCACAAGATCAAACAGATGCAAGTTAAAGCCACGTAAATTTAGACTAGAAATATGGTGCAGATTTTTAAACAGTGAGGGTAATTAACTATTGGTGTAGGGATATTAAAGAAGGTACTGAAAGTGATTCCCCAAGTGAAAGTAACTCCCCATAATTTGTCCCCCACAATTTAAACCTCATAGCATTACTAAGTAAAAGATCTCTTGGATCCCTTGTTAAACTTGCAAGCTACTGTCTATGTAAAACCTGTAAGCCATTGTCAGAAAGTCACTGTATTGCTATGAGAAACTTGCAAACAAGTTATTTGACTTTGTTCCTTATGCATGCGTTGTACCTAGAAACAGCATAGAAAGACTCCCACCCTCTGTGATTAAAGGGCTGGGAGTCTCAAATAAATTAGTACACACCCCAAAAGTGGTGGAGACAGTAAAATGTGATTAAGATACAGGATGTATGTGGATGGATGCTTGGTGTAGATAATGAATGAATGAATGATCAGGGAGGTGCCAGCCTAGGAATTCAGTGACCATCGGCTGAAAAAGGCGTCAAGTGGAAACCATCAGACAACTCCAGGAGGGTTAACTGGGATCCACCCCACCACCTGGAAGGATGAGAAAAACACATCAGGAATGTGCCATCTGCTGATTGAGTCAGCAACAGCAGGATGAAACAGTTCCCATAGACTAACATAGGAATTAATTCCTATAAGAATGGACTCTAAAGACTGAGGACTTTGAGTCTGGTTCGGCTACCACCCTCCAGGAACATCAGATGCATCTGACAAGGACTCTGCTCCACCCTCATGCCCAAGTTACCTGGCCAGTAACTTGGCATGAGCAACTTCTAGGCTGGTAACTATGACATCTGTGCAGAACCTGTGTGTGTGTATGAATGAATGTGAAAATGAAGTGTTATAGCTATAACTGACTGCTTAATATGATTCTTTTTGTATTCACAATAAATGTGACATTTTGTCTTATCCCCTTTAATAAGATCCTGCTGGTTTTTATTTTATTGGTATAACATTGGAACAATTTACCAAGGGGTGTGGTGGATTCTTCATCTCTGGAAATGTTTAAATCAAGATTGGACATTTTTCTTGAAAGAGATGCTCTAGTTCAAACAGGAGTTAATTCAGGGAAGTCCTATGGCCTGTGTTACGTGGGAAATGAGACTAGATGATCACAATAGTCCCTTCTGACTTCTGCTATTAAATTAATACATTAAAACCCCATCAGGCTGTGCATTAATAAGCTACTAGTGCTTTTCTCAGGAAACTGAAGGCACTGCCTTCAGCCTCAATATTAGAAGCTGGCTGTTAACACAGATAGTAAAAAGGATCAAATCAGCATCAGGGCCGGCGTGCCTACTAGGCGACCCTAGGCAGTCGCCTAGGGCGCCGGGGGGTGGCTGGCTTCGGCTGCCTCCCACCCTCCCAGCTCTGCAGCTGAGCCGGGAGGGCGGCTCGCCGCGGCAGGGCCATAACGGGGTGCTCTGCTGGCAGGGGCGCCCCGTCCTCTCCCGCTGCCAAAGCCGCCCCAGCTTACCTGCGGGGGGTCCCTTCCGCCGAAGCCGCGGGACCAGCGGACCTCCCGCAGACAAGCGGCTTCAGCGGCAGGGTGAAGGTGCTGCTAATAATACCCTCTGCCGAAACCGCTTCCGCTTGCCTGCGGGAGGTCCGCGGCTTTGGCGGAGGGTATTATTAGCAGCGCTTCCGCCCTGCCGCCGAAGCCGCTTGCTTGCGGGAGGTCCGCTGGTTCCGCGGCTTTGGCGGAAGGGACCCCCCGCAGGTAAGCTGGGGCGGCTTCGGCGGCAGGAGAGGACGGGGTGCCCCTGCCAGCTCCCTGCCAGCCTGAGCGGGGAGCCGGGGGGCAGCCGTGGCGAGCTGCCCCCCTGCCCCCGGCTTCCCGCTCAGCCCCCACGGGTGGTGGGTGGTGGCTGAGCGTCCACGGGGGGGGGCGGCATTACGGGGGCGGCATTGCGGAGGGGGGGCGCGGGGCTGATGCAAGAAAGTTTCGCCTAGGGCGCGAAACTTCCTTGCACCGGCCCTGATCAGCATGACTTCAGACTAAATCAGGTCAGTATCTCCATTTCTACATAAGGCACAGGTAAACCCTCATCACTGAAACACACAAAATAAATTCCTGCACACATTAGGTTACTGACTGGGGAGACAACAATTAATGCAGAGGGCACTTTGTGGGAATGGGAGCGGAGGAGAGGGCAGATGGAGGTGGAGAGGAGGAGAAGCTGAAGGCTTGATCCTGCAAGGTGCTAAGCACTCTGGCCTCGCTCCAGCACAACATTTCGCACATGCTAAATTTTAAGCATATGTATAGTTCCATGGAAATTAGAGGAGCTGCAGTTATTCAGCACCTTTGAAAATCAGGTAACTTGTTTAAGTGCCTAAATATAGATTTAAGAGCCTGTCAGCCAGGTTTGAAAGTGTTGACATTCATTTCTTGTTTTGACTCTGTGGCTTATGAGTGATCTCTGAGCTAAAGCTGGGCAAAGACACTCTCTACGGAGCAAATAGTGATGCTACAAAATATGTTTTTGCTGTTAATAGTTGTAAGTAGTTGGGGTAGAAATTAAAAATAGATTTTGCCTATATCTATTGAAGGTTTTGTTTCCTTAACATACTGTAACATGGGACTTCATATTTATACTATTTGTTTCCTCTTCCAAAGAAAAAAGGTGTTGCAATGACCAAAATATTCAGATTTTATATGGGAGTATTTTGCATGCCCTCTAATGTATTTTACTGCTCATCTTAACACACTTTTCCATTCGGGCACTTATTAATATTTAATCTATAGTTAATGAGCATGACAGAAAGTTACAGGAAGCATTACTTTCTATCTGTTCCACAGATTTGTACCAAGAACTCATTGGTACATTTATGTGGAGAATGGTAATGGAGCTAAAGGAGACAGAATAGTAGACTAAAACAATGAAGGGTCTCTTGGAATTTTTTGTTTGTTTAAAACAAAAAGACTGCAAACTTCAAATCAATGTTCAGACATTACCTGAAGCCTTCTGTTTCATTCTCTTTCCTTTTAAAACTACTGCAATTTAAAACAAGAAATACAAAGGAAGATGCTCCCATGGCTTTCACTCAGACGGTAACTTATTTGTATATATCTTTTGTGGCTTAACTACTCCCATCTTTTTGTTGTTTTTTTCCCCCTGTGGTTAAACAAGAAGTTTCCACATTGCTGTGTGATCTTTGTATCTATGCAGATTAGATATGGAGAGTAAAGAAACTTGCAACAGCTTCATAAATCAGGGCATTAAGAAATCAGTCACACTCTTTTCCAGTTAGCAAGCAACTACAACATAACATAGTTTAGGCTTCTGGGTTTTCAATTTAGACCAATATTTTCTAGGAAAGACCTGCTGAAATCAAGCAGATAAAATAAATACAGTTTCAAGTTGAAAAATCTCCAGCCTTTTCTATGCCACTCTTACTGGTCATTTAGCATTATCCCTGCAGCCCTTCCAATTGCTTTTGGGTTAAAATATAATTCTATTATTGCTTATTATTTAAAACCAACAATGTCCTCAGCGGGTGCTGTATAAGACACAAAGACAGTCTTTGCCCTGCAGAGTTTATAAACTAGAAGATTGAAAGAGAAAATAGGACACACTGGGAAATCAGGAGCAGAGAATACCAAGTTATTTTCTTGCGATTATGAACTCACAGTTTGTGGGCATTATCTAATAAGTGCATTTTTAGGAGGGAATTGAATGTGGTGCATTTATATTACAGTTTTTAGTAGAATTATTAAGGGCCCAATACTGCAAACCCTATCTGAATGTGACTAAGCCCATGTACGTCAGTGAGAGCTTTCCCCTGAATAAGGACTGCAAGTTCAGGCCCTAAACATGAGCTTTTTTGAAAAAGAAATAATGGAGAACACCTACTACCATCATCTATTCATTCTTCATGGATCACAGTGGTTCTAGGTGGGCCATGTTAAATGTGACCTGTGAAGTGGGGAAAAAGTAAGTGGGTTTGTGACCTCTCTGCTTCTTTCTAATGTATAAGGAAAGCATGAAGATAGTTTTTTGCTACTGTAGCACATAAGACTGGAAGGGACCTCATGAGTCATCGAGTCCAGTCCCCTGGTATAATCTGGTTCATAAATTTATCATGTGGACTGATATCACAAGTGAGATAAAGGACAAGAAATGGAAAACTCAGCAGCTGAACCAAGAGAAGAAAGTAAGCCTGATTAATGCTTTGATTGGTTTGTTTTTGTTAACCTACTTAATACAAATGTCTAATATACACTTGGGAAAGTATGTCTTTGCTAAAAAATTGACATCCTGCCTCTTCGCTTAAAGAGAGAGAGAGAAAACTCACAATATATCCCTGAGATCTGAATGAAGTCCTCTAAGGAAGCCAAGAGAAGAGGCTTTTTTCAATATTAGAAATATTAGAAATGTAAAAGAATGTTATCAATTTTTCAGGCCTGCTTTATATGTCAAAGATTCACCAAAACTAAAGGCAAAGCAATTTTAAAAAATCCAGGATAACAGCATCCCCTCTATGGATTTTCTGACACCAAAACGGTCCAGTACCCAACAAACTACTAACTATCCAGCACAGTTAGCTTCCACAAGGTAATTTCCACCCTTTTCTCCCCCCCACACTGCCCACCTGCGATAGCTCTCATCCTCGAGTGCTAGCACTGCAGTGTTGGAGCTACTTCATCAAGGAGGTATAGGCAGTGGCAGATTTACCATGGAGCCACCGGCTCCAGTGGCACCGGGCCCACGCTCCGAAGGGGCCCCGGCCCGGCCTCTTCTCTGCTGCTCTGCCCGGGAATCTGTCCTGCTGTTGGACCGCAGCAAAGCTCCCCCTCCCCCGCCTCTTCCCCCAGCGTGTTGTGCATTCGCCTCTCCTCCTCTCACTCTCTCTCCCTGCTCCCAATCAGCTGTTTGCCTGGGAGGGAGCAGCAGCCGCCGCCCCCTGAACTCCGGGCAGGGCGATTCCCTGCCACAGCTGCTTCTCCCAAAGGAAACATGAACACTGAGACCCAGACGGAGGTATGGATTATGCCATCTTTAGACTCAAATCTGAATTAGTCCCAAAATAGTTATTGTAAGAGCAGGAGCGGCGCCAGCTTTTTTGCTGCCCTAGGCGGCGGCGGCGGGAGAGGCTGCCACCGAAGTGCCGCTGAGGACCCCGGCGGCCGAAGAAGCTGCCGCCGAGGACCCCGGTGGTGGGAGAGGCTGTCGCCGAAGAAGCAGCCACCGAATGCCGCCGAGGACCCGGCAGCCGCCGAGGGACCTGAAATGCCGCCCCCACAAATCCTAGTGCCCTAGGCGACCGCCTAGGATCACCTAATGGTAGCGCCGGCCCTGTGTAAGAGTAGAGTATGAGGGCAAGATTGTCACTGTCTGTGCCAGTGCAGGGATATAAGGGGGCACAAGGTGCCCCTTACTTCCCTGTGTGGCCTACCTGTATTGCAGATGAGAGAATGGGAGTGGGGCAGAGAGCAGCCTCCAGGAGGCTGAGTCACGATAACATCCCTGCACTACTTTTGGACAATGCAACTACATGTTGCCCCTTACTCAGGCCAGATTGATAACTGCTGACAATCTCGCCATTACTGACTAGCAGTTACTGAAATGAAAACATCCTAATTAGTTGTAACACTTTGAAAAAGAAAACATTTACTCTAAGCTTTATAAAAATCACAAATACAACGAAGCATTTTCTTCATAATATTCCTTTTATATATAAGAACATAACAATGGCTGTACTGGGTCAGACCAAAGGTCCATCCAGCTCAGTATTCTGTCCACCGACAGTGGCCAATGCCAGGTGCCCTGGAGTGAGTGGACCTAACAGGTAATGATCAAGTGATCTCTATCCTGCCATCCATCACCCCCCTCTGACAAACAGAGGCTAAGGACACCATTCCTTACCCATCCTGGTTAATAGCCATTAATGGACTTCATCTCCATGAATTTATCCAGTTCTCTTTTAAACCCTGTTATAGTTCTAGCCTTCACAGCCTCCTCAGGCAAGGAGTTCCACAGGTTGACTGTGCGCTGTGTGAAGAAGAACGTCCTTTTATTTGTTTTAAACCTGCTGCCCACTAATTTCATTGGGTGGCCCCTAGTTCTTATAGTATGGGAACAAGTAAATAACTTTTCCTTATTCACTTTCTCCACACCACTCATTATTTTATATACCTCTATCTTATCCCCCCTTAGTCTCCTCTTTTCCAAGCTAAAAAGTCCTAGCCTCTTTAATCTCTCCTCATCTGGGACCTGTTCCAAACCCCTAATCATTTTAGTTGCCCTTCTCTGAACCTTTTCTAATGCCAGTATATCCTTTTTGAGATGAGGAGACCACATTTGTACGCAGCATTCAAGATGTGGGTGCACCATGGATTTGTATAAGGGCAATAAGATATTCTCTGTCTTATTCTCTATCAATTTTTTAATGATTCCTAACATCCCGTTTGCTTTTTTGACTGCCGCTGCACACTGCATGGATGTCTTCAGAGAACTATCCACAATGACTCCAAGATCTTTTTCCTGATTAGTTGTAGCTAAATTAGCCCCCATCATATTGTATGTATAGTTGGGGTTATTTTTTCCAATGTGCATTACTTTACATTTATCCACATTAAATTTCATTTGCCATTTTGTTGCCTAATCATTTAGTTTTATGAGATCTTTTTGAAGTTCTTCACAGTCTGCTTTGGTCTTAACTATCTTGAGCAGTTTAGTATCATCTGCAAACTTTGCCACCTCACTGTTTACCCCTTCTTCCAAATCATTTATGAATAAGTTGAATAGGATTGGTCCTAGGACTGACCCTTGGGGAACACCACTAGTTACCCCTCTCCATTCTGAAAATTTACCATTTATTCCTACCCTTTGTTCCCTGTCTTTTAACCAGTTCTCAATCCATGAAAGGATCTTCCCTCTTATCCCATGGCAACTTAATTTACGTAAGAGCCTTTGGTGAGGGACCTTGTCAAAGGCTTTCTGGAAATCTAAGTACACTATGTCTACTGGATCGCCCTTGTCCACATGTTTGTTGACCCCCTTCAAAGAACTCTAATAGATTAGTAAGACATGACTTCCCTTTACAGAAACCATGTTGACTTTTGCCCAACAATTTATGTTCTTCTATGTGCCTAACAATTGTATTCTTTACTATTGCTTCAACTAATTTGCCCGGTACGGATGTTAGACTTACTAGTCTGTAATTGCCGGGATCACCTCTAGAGCCCTTTTTAAATATTGGCGTTACATTAGCTATCTTCCAGTCACTGGGTACAGAAGCCGATTTAAAGGACAGGTTACAAACCCTAGTTAATAGTTCCGCAATTTCACATTTGAGTTCTTTTAGAACTCTTGGGTGAATGCCATCTGGTCCCAGTGACTTGTTACAGTTAAGTTCATCAATTAGTTCCAAAACCTCCTCTAATGACACTTCAATCTGTGACAATTCCTCAGATTTGTCACCAAAAAAGACGGCTCAGGTTTGGGAATCTCCCTAACGTCCTCAGCCATGAAGCAAAGAATTAATTTAGGTTCTCCGCAATGACTTTATTATCTTTAAGTGCTCCTTTTGTATCTCTATCGCCCAGGGGCCCCACTGGTTGTTTAGCAGGCTTCCTGCTTCTGACGTATTTAAAAAACATTTTGTTATTACCTTTTGAGTTTTTGGCTAGCTGTTCTTCAAACTCCATTTTGGCTTTTCTTATTACATGTTTACAGTTAATTTGGCAGTGTTTATGCTCCTCTCTAGTTACCTCACTAGGATTTGACTTCCACTTTTTAAAAGATGTCTTTTTATCTCTCACTGCTTCTTTTACATGGTTGTTAAGCCATGGTGGCTCTTTTTTAGTTCTTTGACTTTGTTTTTTACTTTGGGGTATACATTTAAGTTGGGCGTCTATTATATGGGAAAGTGATTTAAAGTTGAAATAGTGCAATTTAAAAAACAACAGTACAGGAAGCGAACAATAAAGAACAAGAATCAGAGGGGTAGCCGTGTTAGTCTGGATCTGTAGAAGCGACAAAGAGTCCTGTGGCACCTTACAGACTAACAGAGGTATCGGAGCATAAGCTTTCGTGGGTGAATACCCACTTCACTGGATGCATGCAGTGGAAATGTCCAGAGGCAGGTATAAATATTCAGGGAAGGGTCAGGCTAGAGATAATGAGGTTAGTTCAGTCAGGGAGGATGAGGGCCTCTTCTAGCAGTTGAGGTGTGAACTCCAAGGGAGGATAAACTGCTTAAACTTCATGTAATGTTTAAGAAAAGTTTTGTAAATGAATTCTAATAGTTCATGGCTTAGGGACCCAATCTTATGGGGTTCCACAGACTTCCGTATAGATTATTTAGGTTAATTTTTCTATCTACCCAATGGGACTCGGTGCTCAGTCTAGAAGATACCATCAGAGATGCTTAGTTTTGCAGTTCTCAAACTGTGGATTTGTGTCTCCAGAGAGAACTTGCTTGTTAGCAGCAAAAATGTTTTAAAATAAATAATGTATAGAGGTGAGAAATAACAGACCTCAACCCTATTGTCCCTCTGCAAATTTGTGTACACCGGGTCAACCCCTTACCTCTCTTTAAAAGTGAAAAGTTTCAAAAAGTTCAGTGAATAGAAGATTGTTGGGGGCAGAATAGATCTGGACAAGGAGAAGTCTGGAGATAAATGTGAGAAGTGAGGAACATATGTTTTTTGTTAAAATATTATGTTTGCTGTTGAAGAAAAAAATCCAGAATACTTAACGTTATTGTTTTAGTTAAATAAAACAATTTAAAAGTCTGTCTGGTGATGTTCTCCTCCTAATACAGCCTGGCAAGAAAATCCTCCAAATATTAATGATTAACCTCTTGAATTTGAGATCGTTCACCTTCCAATGAGTTCATAAATATCTGCTTCAGTTATCATTGGTAAATGAAATAACCAATCATTCATTTTCTGATATAGCTGTAAAACTCATCTGATAGGTTTTCAAAATAAATCACGGTTTAAAAATGTATAGTGTGTACCTTCTAAAAATGAAACCTACATCTATCTCTGAGTTGTGAAGAATATGTATTAAGGTTATAACAACCAATAAGAATGGACTTTTATGTAGAACCCATGATTAAATCGAGTCTTCCTAACTAGTGATTTAAATCATGATTTAAATCAAATCCACCTTGCCCGCTGTGCTCTTGCCCCTGCCCTCTTCATTCCCCAGGGGGCCCCACAAATATGTTTGGCACCGGGCCCACAAAAAGTTAATCCGGCCCTGGGTATAGGAAAACCTCCTTCTCATTCTGCAGTGTTGAAATTGCAGCTACTCCTTTCTGGTCTTGAGTACAACTCAGTCTATGATTGTGGTCTGGACACTAGATTGGTCATCATACTCAGGCACCTCACGGAGCCAGCATCTCCAAGGGGAAAAGGAGCATGACTGCCGCAGCAAAAACTCAAACCCCTGAGCTGGTTAATCTCTTCACAAGCATTCAAAAATCTCGAGTCGGGTCCACAAAAAACACAAGGTTATCTTAAAAATCATGACTTTTTAAAAAAATACTAAATTCGTATTTGTTTTTTTAAAAGTTTGCTTGGTGGTCTGAGCTTTTATTGAGATACCACAGGCCTCCAAAGTGCTTTGAACATTTCAGCTTCAATATTCAAGCTTCAGTGCATGTACAAAAAATGCAAGTCTCCCTGCTGGCTCCTCAAAGGGAAACTCCATTTACCTCCTCTGTCCCCCTCCTTTATCACTACCCTTTGCACTCCCCTCAGTCTCCCTCCCATACTCACATTCCCCCATTCTTCCTAAACTCTTAATGCACTCCCATGCTCCCTCACTTGTCTGTTCTTGCCTTGACACCACACCTACACCTCCCCCTTCCCCATTTCCCTCTGCAACTCTTCAGCTCCTCACATTTCCCTGTCTCCTCAGTGCCCTGGTGGGCCCCCAAACTATAGAGTCACAGCCACTTTTCCCCGATGAAACCCTGGCTTCAGTCTTTTTGTCAAAAATGGAAATTGGTGACCAACTTTACTGGGGCAGCTTAGTTTCCACATGCAGAGACTGCAGGAAGTGGTGGCCTCGCTTTAGCCCATTAAGGCTACTGGGTGATGACGGTTATATTGAAAAAAAGAAAATTTGCAAGAAGGGAGGTAGGAATAAGGAAATCATGTGAAACTCCAGATATCATAAGATATTGTTTATGCTCCCCAGAGGCTCACACATGGCATTCTGAAATCTCCCTGCCAGGAATGAGTGCCGGAACTGTGAGATAGGTACCGAGAGTACAATGCAACTGCAATAGTACAGCACAACACAAGGGTGGCTATGGGGCAAATTTGGTTGAAAACCATGGGAAGCATGAAGCACACTGCACCACTAGTCCTTACACTGATGCTATCCTATCAGTTCAATTTACAGCTCAGTTCTCTAGGGTAAACACAACCACAGCTACTGTCTAATGCAATATATGCGATATAATATTATGAATCTTTCACAAAGTGGAATTGCCTTTTCTCCCTGTGTGTGTGTGTCCCACTTTCTCTGCCTTTATTCAAAAAGAAAGTTAATCTTAGTAATTTCAGCTCACTGGTTTAAAGAGAAAATAATCAAATCTGTAGAATTAATATTCTTTTATAGGAACTTGCTACTGCTCTGTACAATATTGATTTATGCCACATTACGAGAGACTCAAAAACACTTGTTTGATTTAGTTTTTTTAAATATTGCATAGCGGCATGAAATTCAAAATGAAGCTACAGCTTTTGTATTATATCACCTAAGCAATAAAATGAGATATCCAAATTTTAAACAATAACCAAACCATGCTTTTAAATGAAATACTGCAAAACCTGCATGCAGCCGAGTGTGACTTTTATAGAGAGCAGTGGGGTGTCTTCCATGTGTTTAACATTATTTTTGCTATATTAAACACAGAAAATAAATCAGATTTATATTTGTCATAACTAAAACACTGCTTCATAGTTATTATAGAGCAACGGGCAGAAGGGTCAAGATACAATTCTAAACAGAGAATTCCCTCCAAAAAATAAAGATTGGATAAAGCCATCTCTTTTTATTTCCTTCTCTTTCCAAAATGTGTGTGTCCCACCCGCCCCAAAAAACCCTTCTTCTTTCTCTCCTTGAATCCTGTCCTGACACCCTTTAATTAACACTCTTTTTTTGGTTGGCACTACGTACTGTAGGTTGCTTGCATGACTGGATTCCTACCCCTGCAGCGCTATTAGGCACCCTGTGGAGAACAAACAAAAAGCCCCAGAGAGCCTGACCCAACTATTTTCCTATGAATAGAACATCCTTTCTTTATTAAGATAAAAGAGGTGTGAGTGCGCCTGTGTGTTGTGTTTGGACAGAGAGGAGATAGACATCTAGGCATAAATATAGTGTGTGTGTGTGTGTGTGTGTGTGTGAGTGAGAGAGAGAGAGGCACATTTCTGAATATACTGCAGATTGAAATCTTTCTAAAGCTGAACATTCTCATCTTCAAGACTGTTTGGAATATTTGCAAGATAGTTCTCAAACTGGGGCAAAAAGAGTCTTAGGAAAGCCTCTGAGCTCCAGCTTGCCTTGGGGCAATGGTCTCACCAACACAGCACTGCAGATAGCCTGCCAGGCTTCCTTTGACCTGCTACTCATAGTATAGGATACACAGTTCCCAGCTTAGGATCTTCAACTAGCCTGGCACTGGCTTCCTGATGGCATGAACCAAGGGATGCAGCAGCTTCTCCTCCCAGTGGGTACCCTCTGCTCTTGTGCTGATTAGAATTCCCCAGGAGGGCAGGGGGGTCCGTCCTTCAATGAGGACAGACAGGTGAGTATCCTGCCATATCAAGCACCGCATTACAGATGAGAGATGCAAGGAAGAGAGTAAACTTTCCCCTAGATTTACCTCCTAAATGACCCTCAAAACCAGGATAATGGATCTGCAAATATGCTTAGTGGTCACCTAGATATCTGGGTGACTGATGAATTAAAAATACTTGAGATAAAGGCTTGGTCTACCCTTACAACGTACAATGGCATAGCTAGTGTGTGTGTGTGGGGGGGGAACCCACACCCCCTACTAACATAGCTATGCCAACCTTCAATGAAGACACAGCTGTGCGGACAGAAGAGTGCTTCTGGCAGCACAGTGAATGTCGTTCAGGGAGGTGATGTCACTGAGCTGACAGGAACATTTGGGGGCTATGCTGGCAGAGGCTCTGTAGAGTAGACTCAGTCAAAGATACTCCAGTATCTGCCTATTTGACATCCAGGGACTATATAGGGCCAGAGGGCACCATTCAGCACTGGCCCACATTAAGGGCCGTGCAGAGTTACCCAGCCCCAGTGAAGCCTATGGAAGGACTGTGCCATCAACTGTGCTGGGAGCATCAGACCTACTCTCTGCAGGCAGCTGGGCCTTTCAAAGCACTTAACTCTTCTAATACTGTAGCTAAGAAATCAAGATAAGTGAGGTTCATTATAAACTCCTAATTTAGCCCTCGTGGAAAAGTGAAAGATTAAAACGCTGGCTTGGCAATGTGCAAGTGCTTTTGAAAGACACAGCTGGGCCAGGTGGGTGTTGGGAAGAGCATCTGGGCAAGAAAGCGCATGAACAAGAGATGCTGGGGGTGGGGACACAGAAGCAAGAGATGCTGGAAGGAGCAAGGCGGCTAATGATTTGAGAGGGGGAGAGCAGCAAAGCCACTCCATTCTTCAATCACTGCTAGCAGCCCCCTCCCCTTTCTCTTGTACAGTAGTAAGGCTGCTGCTCAGGCACCTCTGCTGATCACAGCTGTGGCAGTGTGGTATAGGGAGAAAGGACATCTTTGAAACAGGTGGACTGAAACCTGCCTACGTTTGACACATCAAAATCAACGTCTTAATTTCTACTTGGTATTTAATCAGCAGGACAGATCCCAAAGCACCAGTGCAGTGTGTTCACTGACAGATGTGCCCTATAGTAGGAGGGGGGGTGGGGAGAGAGAAGTGGCTCATTTTGCAAGCTAAATTTTGTTCCCTAGGATTACATAGGTTTCCATTTTATTCCCATATAAATTCTGTCACTGGATGGCTGGCCCCTGTAAATGAAGCAGGTCCAGCTCCCATGTACCAGAATTAGCACTCCCAGTTTGGCCAATTAAGAGGATGAGGCAGACCTAGGGGTTATGGAAGACCAGGCCTGGGAGCCTGGAGGAGGTCATCTCTGGGGAAAGCTTCAGAGAACTCTCTACAGGTTCTCCCTGGAAAGAGGGAGGAATTATCAGGAAGCCAGGGGATGGACTAGCCAGATGGTCTTCCACAATCACAGCCACAGCCAGGAACTGTCTGAAAAAGGCTGGGGATAAGGAAGCCAGCCAGGAAAGGAGCTAGCTAGCTGGCCTTTCTGAGCCAGAGAGCCAAGGCTGGAGAGGTCTGAAGGCAGAGGGAGATACCTGCTGGCTCTGGCAGGCCAAGAGTTGAAGCCAGAGGGTCATAGAGGGCTGAAGGGACACCTGGGCTGTGCTGGAGAGATGCGGTGGCTTTACTCGATGAACTGTCTGGACTATGGTTGTGGGACTTGGTGTTGGGACTTGTTTTCTTACAGTTTATGTGCATAGGACTTTTATAATAAATGAATCCCACAAGGATTATATTTGTTCTTAAAGACTATTTGGGCAATTTCTGGAACGCCCAAAGAGGGAAACTGAGGCAGACACACTTGTGCTGTGGCCTGCTGTAGGAGGATGTGCCAGGCAGGGCCACCTGTGACATTGTGGTGGAGAATGTGGGCATTTGCTACACCTGGCAAAAGGGGTGTAGCAAAGCCGAGTCCAGGGAGGAATTATCAGGGAGCTAGTAGAGGGCTAACCTGCTTCCCTTCCTGAGTCAAAGCCAGTGCCAGGAGGTTGAAAAGGGAGGGTTAGCAAGACAGCGGAGGGGCTAGCCAGCTGTCCTCCTGAGCCAGAGAGCCATGGCCAGAAAAGGATGAAGGCTGAGAGCAGCAGAGGGAGATACTAACAGGCTTTTGGAGCCAGAGACCCAGGGTGCACCAAGGAACACCAGGACTGTATTTGATATATTGCCTGGATTATGGTGTTGGGATCTGTCATGTACGTGGAGTTTTCTTTTCTAATAAATTAACCCCACAAGAGTTATTTGCATCCAGAAAGATGCTTTGGACTATCTCTGGGGACTCTGATAGGCATGCTGACCATGCTGCGGCCTGCTAGTGGAGGGTTCTCCAGCCAGGGTTTATGACACTGTGTTTAAAGACAGACAGTGAGGAGAAAAACCATAGATGAAATCCCGGCCCCATTGAAGGAAGTGGGAATTCTATGGTTGAATTCAACGGAGCCAGGATTTCACCCCATATTTCTTAAGGTTGTCAGAGTTTTTTGATTGTTCAGATTAACTGACTAATGAAAACTTGGGTGGTTTAAATGATCATTATTCTTTCTTATTTTTAAGATAGATAACTGCAGTAGCTACATACGCTGCTATGAACATCATGACGATAACTTGGTATGAGATGTGAAGAATTCTCATTTGGAACACTTAGAATTTCAGTTATGTTGTACTACTGTGGTTTGTTTTAGCTCTGCTCTCCCATTCTCTCACAGCTGCAGTTAGTGACCCATAGTTTAACTGATCGGCACTTCCCCGACCACAGTGACACCGGCTGAAACTGTATGGTACCGGAGTTGCACTATAACGGTTTTCTACACAGAACAATAGGCTGTAAAGTACATTACAGAACCACAGCTGTTGTGTTCACCCAGCAACATCCTGTACATTGTTGTGAGTACTTTATCCTCTATTACCATATCACGGTAACGGATAAGAACAGAATGACTGAACAAAATATAGAGAAATTTGATAAAGAGGAAAAGCGTAACAGTTGTTAAGTAGCAGATAATGCCTAGAGCTAGGTGCTACTTTTATAGAAGGTATATAGGCCCTAAAAAATGGCTCCTGTGACATTCTTGGAGAGGATGGATAATCCAGTGTTTAAACCACCAGACTCAGGGCCGGCTCCAGGCACCAGCCTACCAAGCACGTGCTTGGGGCGGCACCTGGAGGGGGGTGGCACTCAAGGGTTTTTTTGTTTTTTTTATTTACAAAAAAAACTAATCTTCCTCTGGCGCCCCTGCCGGGGGAGCGGGGCCGCTGGCGTGCATGGTGCCACGCTCCCGCCGGCGCCCCGCCCGGGGCAGCAGGGCGGCAGGCATGCTCCGCTCCCCGCCGGCGTGCTCCGCTCCCCGCCGGCGCCCCGGCCGGGGCAGCAGGCGTTCCGTGCTCCCCAGCGGTAGGGGGAGTGGGGCAGCGGGCATGCCACCCTCCCCGCCCCGCCCCCCGGCGTTTTGGCTGGGCGGCGTTGTTGGGGAGGGTGTGTGTTTTGGCCAGCGTTGGTGGGGGGGGCGGCACTTGTGGGTTTTGGGTTTTTTTGCTTGGGACGGCCAAAAAGGTAGGGCCGGCCCTGACCAGACTAGAAATCAGGAGAGTGAGGTTCAGCCCCCGCTCTGCCTCACACTTGTGCAAGTCTTTTAATCTTTGTGTGAACCAGAAGATAAAATAAGGATAATACTTCCTTTCTTCCACCCTTTTGGTCTTTATTTATAGAATGAGGGTTGCTGGGCAGGAACTCTATTATATGTATGAACAGCACTGAGCACAATGAGACTCTGACATAAATCGGGACCCTAGGGACTAGATATTTTAATCCAATCAGTGAGTGGAGAAAGAGAAAAGAAAGGGGGAAAAGGTATTTTCAAAACCTTAGTGATGAGAAAGGAAAGGCGGGCTTAAGGAAGTTAGTCACAGTAAGTGCCAAGGGATCCTGATGTTTGTGGTGCCTCCAGGCAAAATTTCTCTTGGTAATCTCACTGCCCTTGGGTAGGGCAAATTAATAAAGGTGCTGTTCTTCCACCCCTTTCAGGCTCTCAAGAGCCCCACCCACCCAGTTGTCCAGTGATGCTCTTAACCTACTGCCCCAGTGATTTCATTCAGAATGGGAAGTCCTAAATTGTCCTCATGAATCCTTTTATGGGATTAGAAACCAGAGGGTGGCTAACTTCTAAAGTAGGAGGCAGAGCATCTCATCCTAAGCAAAGCTTCCAAGACACTAGCCATGTGGGCATTTTTGGACTAGATTCACAAAGGGCTTTAGGTGCCTAAATGCCACTTTAGGCACCTGAGTCCCAGATTTAGGCATCACTGATATTCACAAAACCCCTGCTCAGCTGCCACCTGTAGGGGCCCAAACTCACCTAGTGCCTAGGTTTTTAACCAAAGAAGTTCTCTATGTGCCTATGTTGCTGCCTGTAGACCTGTGCACTGCTACCTCATGCTGCATGCATGGGTGCCTAAGCCCCACTACCATCCAAGAGCCAGGGGAAGATAAGCAGAGGGGGGGTCTAACTTGCCTGGTAGATGTGCTCAGAAGCCACCTAGCTCTACAGAAAACAGGGATGGGAGGAGGAAGAAAAGGAGGATCTCCCTCAAAACTTTTAGCCCAAATGTTAGGGTACTCACCCAAGGTGTAGGGCACTCTGCCTGATGAGAAGGGACTCGAACAGGGCTCGGCCATGTCTCGTGACTTGGTGGGATAACTCACATGATTGGAGTACTGTCATGGATGGATATAAACTGTTCAGGAAGGATAGGCAGGGCAGAAAAGGTGGGGGAGTTGCGTTGTATGTAGGAGAGCAGTATGACTGCTCAGAGCTCCAGTATGAAACTGCAGAAAAACCTGAGAGTCTCTGGATTAAATTTAGAAGTGTGAGCAACAAGGGTAATGTCGTGGTGGGAGTCTGCTACAGACCACCAGACCAGGGGGCTGAGGTGGATGAGGCTTTCTTCCAGCAACTAACAGAAGTTGCTAGATCACAGGCCCTGGTTCTCATGGGTGACTTTAATCACCCTGATATCTGCTGGGAGAGCAATACAGCGGTGCACAGACAAACCAGGAAGTTTTTGGGAAGTGTAGGGGACAATTTCCTGGTGCAAGTGCTGGAGGAACCAACTAGGGGAAAAGCTCTTCTTGACCTGCTGCTCACAAACAGGGAAGAAATAGTAGAGGAAGCAATAGTGGATGGGAACCTGAGAGGCAGTGACCATGAAATGGTCGAGTTTAGGATCCTGACACAAGGAAGAAAGGAGAGCAGTAGAACAGAGACCCTGGACTTCATAAAAGCAGACTTCGACTCCCTCAGGGAACTGATGGGCAAGGTCCCCTGGGAGAACAACATGACGGGGAAAAGAGTCGAGGAAAGCTGGCTGTATTTTAAAGAATCCTTATTGAGGTTGCAGGAACAAACCATCCCGATGTGTAGAAAGAAAAGTAAATATGGCAGGCGACCAGCTTGGCTTAACAGTGAAATCCTTGCTTGTCTTAAACACAAAAAAGCAGCTTACAAGAAGTGGAAGATTGGACAAATGACCAGGGAGGAGTGTAAAAGTATTGCTCAGGCATGCAGGAGTGAAATTAGGAAGGCCAAATCACACTTGGAGTTGCAGCTAGCCGGAGATGTTAGGAGTAACAAGAAGGGTTTCTTCAGGTATGTTAGCAACAAGAAGAAAATCTAGGAAAGTGTGGGCCCCTTGCTGAATGAGGGAGGGAACCTAGTGACAGAGGATGTGGAGAAAGCTAGTGTACTCAATGCTTTTTTTGCCTCTGTCTTCACAGACAAGGTCAGCTCCCAGACAGCTGCACTCCGCAGCACGATATGGGGAGGAGGTGACCAGCCCTCTGTGGAGAAAGAAGTAGTTCGGGACTGTTTAGAAAAGCTGGACGAGCACAAGTCCACGGGGCCGGATGCACTGCATCCGAGGGTGCTAAAGGAGTTGGCTGATGAGATTGCAGAGCCATTGGCCATTATCTTTGAAAAATCATGGCAATCGGGGGAGGTCCCGGATGACTGGAAAAAAGCTAAAAAGGGAAGAAGGAAGATCCAGGGAACTACAGGCCAGTCAGTCTCACCTCAGTCCCTGGAAAAATCATGGAACAGGTCCTCAAGGAATCAATTCTGAACCACTTAAAGGAGGGGAAAGTGATCAGGAACAGTCAGCATGGATTCACCAAGGGCAAGTCATGCCTGACTAACCTAATTGCCTTCTATGATGAGATAACCGGCTCTGTGGATGAGGGGAAAGCAGTGGGTGTGCTATTTCTTGACTTTAGCAAAGCTTTTGATACAGTCTCCCACAGTATTCTTGCCAGCAAGTTAAAGAAGTATGGGCTGGATGAATGGACGGTAAGGTGGATAGAAAACTGGCTAGATGGTCGGGCTCAACGGGTAGTGATCAATGGTTCCATGTCTAGTTGGCAGCCGGTATCAAGTGGAGTGCCCCAAGGGTCGGTGCTGGGGCCGGTTTTGTTCAATATCTTCATTAACGATCTGGAGGATGGTGTGGACTGCACCCTTAGCAAGTTTGCAGATGACACTAAACTGGGAGGAGTGGTTGATACGCTGGAGGGTAGGGATAGGATACAGAGGGACCTAGACAAATTAGAAGATTGGGCCAAAAGAAATCTGATGAGGTTCAACAAGGACAAGTGCAGAGTCCTGCACTTAGGACGGAAGAATCCCATGCACTGCTACAGACTAGGGACCAAATGGCTGGGCAGCAGTTCTGCAGAAAAGGACCTAGGGGTTACAGTGGACGAAAAGCTGAATATGAGTCAACAGTGTGCCCTTGTTGCCAAGAAGGCTAACGGCATTTTGGGTTGTATAAGTAGGGGCATTTCCAGCAGATCGAGGGACGTGATCATTCCCCTCTATTCGGCACTGGTGAGGCCTCATTTGGAGTACTGTGTCCAGTTTTGGGCCCCACACTACAAGAAGGATGTGGATAAATTGGAAAGAGTCCAGCGGAGGACAACAAAAATGATTAGGGGGCTGGAGCACATGACTTATGAGGAGAGGCTGAGGGAACTAGGATTGTTTAGCCTGCAGAAGAGAAGAATGAGGGGGGATTTGATAGCTGCTTTCAACTACCTGAAAGGGGGTTCCAAAGAGGATGGATCTAGACTGTTCTCAGTGGTACCAGATGACAGAACAAGGAGTAATGGTCTCAAGTTGCAGAGGGGGAGGTTTAGGTTGGATATTAGGAAAAACTTTTTCACTAGTAGGGTGGTGAAGCACTGGAATGGGTTACCTAGGGAGGTGGTGGAATCTCCTTCCTTAGAGGTTTTTAAGGTCAGGCTTGACAAAGCCCTGGCTGGGATGATTTAGTTGGGGTTGGTCCTGCTTTGAGCAGGGGGTTGAACTAGATGACCTCCTGAGATCCCTTCCAACCCTGAGATTCTATGATTCTATGTGAGTGCCTCACTCCTAGGCTATGGTGTCACTCATTTGCTCTGGCTCAGTTAATATTTAACTTTTCAGTTATTTAATTGAAGAGGAACAACTTAAAGTGGAGAGACTGAGGGAGCCCCACATCAGAATATTCCATAGCTCAGCGGCTAGGGCACTCCCTGGAGGGAGCAGGTACCTGTTCCAATCCCTTCTCCCTCTCGGGTGGGGAGGGCACTTGGACTGGTGGTCTCCTACTTCCCCAGTGAGCACCCTAATCATTGAGCTAAAAGTTATGAGGGAGGTCACGGTCATCATCGTCATCCTCCTCTCCACCCTAGCCCTGGCTCCAGGAGAGGCGACCCAGCTACGAATGCCAAGCAGAGATAGATGCCTAATACTTCAGAGGAGCACAGGGCTCATCATATCCCCCCCTCCATAGCATCTCCCAATGGCTAGCTTAGGTGGCTCCCTGCCTTTTGGGACTGCCATTTTTAGGCACCTCTCCCCCCCGCCCCCCCATCACCGTATAGGGAGCCTAGGCACCAAACTCAGGCTTTGTGAATCCTAGTGATTTTTCTAGCTGCCTAAAGGTAGGCATCACCACACCGAAGTTTCTTTGTGAATCTAGCCCTGAGCTTCAGGACTCATAGTGGGAAGTGACCCAGAGAGGCAAGGTGAGTGGTATCTCCCACTCTACATGGGTAGCGTCCCATGTAGATGCTGCTGCATTGCACTGAAAGTCACATAAGTACTAAAGTTTAGTAAACCAAACCACAGTCCAGGATCTCATGTGTAGAACACGTACACAGAAATGTGTCGCGAGGTGTGCACACCCATCTTATTTTAGGGCTGGTTGGGGTTGTGATACTACCACGATTACCATCTATCAGACCATCCCTAGACTGAAGGCAGCACAACTCAGTGGTCAGGGTCAAGATGGCTTCCCTCAGGGGAAGGGCCGTGTGGCCTAGTGGCCCCAGTCAGTACCACTGCCCTTGAGGCCAGGGCTGCACAATCTAGTGGTCAGAGTCAGGGAAGTGGGCTGCCATCTAAGGGTGAGTGGCAGCTGGGGTAAGGAAACCTGGACCCACCCTCTCCACCGGGTCTTGGCCCAGGGCCCTATCAGCGGTGAGTGTGGTCACCACCCTGCCAGTGGGGATCCTACTGCAACACGCTGACTTTCCTCGGGTGGGAGATACCACTCACCCTGCCTCTCTGGGCCACTTCCCACTGAGTCCTGAAGCTGAGGTCTGTTGGTTGTCAGGGTTGCCGAACTCTTTGGCACAGGTAGTTTGTTGGGATTCCGACTCCAGTTGGCCGGATGTAGGCAACAGGTCTAAAGTCTGGGCCTCGGGATCTCTGGTTCCTGCAGTCAGGCTGAAGCAGCTCCTGGGCTGGAGCCTCCATCGAGCATCCTTCATCCTCGGCGGTCAGCCCAGAATGAACAGGGCTGCTCCCTTTTATACTGAGGCAGCAGTTGGAGTATGCTCAGCAGAATTTATGGGGTTGGGACTTCTGCAACCCATATTGTGGGGTTAACCCTATCTCATCCAATGGAGGGGTATGCACACCCCGTCACAAAAGAGAAGGCCCCAATTTATAAAATGAGAGAGCTGAACCAGCTTCTGTAAGTGTTAAGGACTGTTTGAATGAGTCTATAATGACAGATAATGATTTTACTATAATGTCACACACTGTAACAGGGATTCCACAACCTGTTGTAGTGCTTAGCTAACCATATGGTTGAAAAGATTTTCCTTAATGTACATTGGATTAGAATCAGGCTATCCTCAATGGAGAGAAATAGGTGATTTAAAAAAAACAACAAGAAGGTCTTGCCTCTGCATCAGGAAGGAGAAATGATTGGTAATGCTGCCTTCTAGAACCAAGGTTCAATGGTTTCTCTTGGCTTCCCATCCAGATTATGGGACTAACTCACAGGGTTTCCTGAAAAATGACCGATACAAGTAGTTTTAATACATGGAACATGCTACAGATCTTCTTAAAGCAGTGGTCCCCAAATTGTGGGGCACACCTCCTATGAGGGCACAGAGGAATGTTCAGGGGGGCCCAGTGGGGCCCAGCCGGCCCCCATGGGGGGCAGGGAGGGAGCACCACCCAACTCCACTCCAGCTCTGCCCAGTTACAGCTGCAACTCTGCTCCTGCCCCAGCTCCTAACCCCCGACCACAGCTCCTGGGGGACCGAGGACAGGTTCCATTATGGGGGTGGGGGTTGCAACAGAAAAACTTTGGGGACCACTGTTTTAGAGCTTTGGATATATTTCCCAAGATCTAAAAAGGCTGTAATATAACCTACTGGCCAACATTACAGCTGTTCATAGGAGATCTGGTCAAGTAATAACGGGCTGTCTTTGGCTTGTTGGACTGCTGTTGGCCAGGGAAGAGTGTGTTTAAAATGCATCCCCAGCTACTAGCTGGTAGTAGAACGGCTCTGTAAAAAGAAAGTGTTCTAGTAATAAGCACAATAGCCACTAGATGGTACTATAAGATTCCTATTGCACAGGTGAAAGTTGTACATATAGCTTGGAGATTTTCCTCTGTTTTCTTTTTGAAAAGTAGGGAGGACAGAAAAAATATCACTCCAATTTTGATACACAGTGTAGGTCTCCCTTCTCCATGCAAAACTCTTCAAATCAAAATAGGATGCTCCATCTCATCCCCTTCAGACCAACTACATTTAGGAAAACCTTTTGCAAAGTTATTTTTAAAATCAATGTCTTAGTACATAAAGCACATTTGTATTACAGTTGCATTTGTATTACTGCCTTTCCATGTTATCATAGTTTGTATTATAGGCAAGAAGCCGGTCACTGTTATACTCAAGGTAGATTTGCTTGGCAATGTAATATGTGGTATTTCTGTAGCTCCTTACAAATGAGAATCTTAAACACTGTATGCACATTCATTAACTGAGTCTTAAAAAACAAAGAAACAAAACACAACCCAGAAAACCCCTGCAAGGTATTATCTTTTAGACTGTAAAATCTCCAGGAAAGGGTCTAGTTTAACTTCGACTGGATTGATTACGTTGTCATCACTTAATATCCATTCTTCAGCTGAGAAAACAGAAGTATTGAGTGACATGCCTAAAATGGCATAGGAAGTCTGTGGAAGAGCTAATTGGAGACCCCAGGTCTCCAGCCTTCAGCTGCTACTTTGCTTGGACTAGGCATATAGGAGCACCTCAGGCCTCAACCAAGAAAGGGGCTAATTATACCAGTATAAGGCACTAACAGTGTAACTGCATCCACATCAGGGATTGTACAGACGTAACCATTTTGGTTAATCCCCACACCACTAGCATACATTGTTATAATGGTAAAAAGGTTAAGTGTAGACCAGGCCTCAGCCTGCCTAGAAACATCACAATGTAAGTTATACTCTAATGCTTAAGGGTTTCTTTGCTTTGTACTATACCAATGGTTTCCATTTCGCAATAGTCAGAGCACTGCTCATATTAACAATAGTTTGAGCACCACCTTTTAATGCTGTACCAAAAGTCAGATGGAAAGTTGGGCATTGAATGGCTCAGGGCAGTCATAATTGAATACAGATCCTTCTGTCTCCAGGTAACAGTCAGATCAAACACAGGGTGGTGGTAATACGACTGAAGTTATTATCGAATAGCTATTTGAATTATATGGAATGAGCTGAATCCATGTAAACAGAAGTTATCCTTATTGGCAGGCTTAGGAAGGAAGAAAGGGAATGGATGTTGAACTACTGTAGGGATATTAAAGAAGGTACTGAAAGTGATTCCCCAAGTGAAAGTAACTCCCCATAATTTGCCCCCCACAATTTAAACCTCATAGCATTACCAAGTAAAAGATCTTTTGGATCCCTTGTTAAACTTACAAGCTACTGTCTGTGTAAACCATTGATTGTATCTGTTCTCAGAAAGATACTGTATTGCTATGAGAAACTTGCAAACAAGTTATTTGACTTTGTTCTTTATGCATGCTTTGTACCTAGAAACAGCATAGAAAGACCCCCACCCTCCGTGATTAAAGGGTAGGGAGTCTCAAATAAATTAGTACACACCCCGAAAGTGGTGGAAACAGGACAGTAAAATGTGATTAAGATACAGAATGTCTGCTGATGAATGCTTGGTGTACATGAATGGTTAGGGAGGTGCCAGCCTGGGAATTCAGTGACCATGGGCTGAAGAAGGCATCAAATGACCAGACAACCCCCGGAGGGTAAACTGGGATCCACCTGACCATCTCAAAGGATGGGAAAAACAAGATAACATCTGACAGCACAAACATCAGGAATGTGTCATCTGTTGATTGAGTCAGCAACAGCAGGATGAAACAGTTCCCATAGACTAACATAGGAATTAATTCCTATAAGAATGGACTCTAAAGACTGAGGACTTTGAGTCTGGTTCGGCTACCGCCCTCCAGGAGCATCAGATGCATCTGACAAGGACTCTGCTCCACCCTCATGCCCAAGTTACCTGGCCAGTAACTTGGCATGAGCAACTTCTAGGCTGGTAACTATGACATCTGTGCAGAACCTGTGTGTGTATATGAATGAATGTGAAACCGAATGAAGTGTTATAGTTATAACTGACTGCTTACTATGATTCTTTTTGTATTCACAATAAATGTGACATTTTGTCTTATCCCCTTTAATAAGATCCTGCTGGTTTTTACTTTATTGGTATAACACTACTCTTTCACTCATGAGCATGGTGGTCTCTCTAGGCCAGGTGGTGCCCACCTCAGTGCTTAACATAATAACATAGACTACAGTTGGTTAATAATTAAATCAGTGTTTTAATATCACATGCTGCAAAGAGCTGCAGGAGGCATATTAAAGCACCACTTGCAGTTTGCGAGCCTGTCAGAGTATCACTGTTCTAAAGGGTAAGAGAATTTAGGTTTCCAGGGGTCTTAATCTGGTCCATTTCATAAGCACCAGATTCCGTTAAAAAATATAAACCAGAAGAAAAGAAATGAAAGGTGCTTTGCAGAAAGGGTAGTTATTGAAATTCAATGACTGGAAGAGCTACAGTGGTTAACAATGGAATTTGTAATCCCAAGAGAAAATTTTTCAAATGATGCCAGTTTTTTGTTATAGGAAGGAATTTAAACCTTGTGAATAAACAGAGTCAGCGCAAGTAATGCTAGGGGATCAAGCTGCTGTACTAAAGAGAAAACTGAACAATTGTTTGGAGACACAGAGGCCATGCACTGCCAGCCAGAGAGGAACAATGACTAATGCCTGGTGCTCTGTGTATCTCAGATCAGCATTTGTCTTTGTTTTGTTCAAGCCTCTTTTGCTTTCATTTACTTTTGTCCACTATATAATGGGTTTACCGAGCAGGCATGAGAGAACCACCAGTGGTCCAATATCAGTCAAGTCTAGGAGAAACGCAATCTGGATTCTATTCCTGGCTCTGCACAAGCTTGGCCAAGTCACTTAAGCCTCTGCCTCATAGGGCAGGTCTACACTTGCGGCAATGTGTGGATACAGACACATGGGTATAAATTACAGCATAGACTACAAGACACTGCTTAGCTGAGAAGAGTAGACAGATATACCAGAACATTAGGGAATGTACTGCAGGTGGCTCTCTACAAGTCCAAGCAATACCTTCCATGTTTACACTGCTAAAAATATCCCACTGCCTCCCCCATGCCAGAGCCTTTCCTCACTGCAGTGAAAGACTCCAGCAGCAGGGAAAGGCTCTAGTTCAGTGGTGGGCAACCCGTGGCCCATGGGCCGCATGCGACCCATCGGCGTAATCTGATTGCAGGCCGCGAGACATTTTGCTGATGTTGGCTGTCCGCAGGCATAGGCCCCCGCAGCTCCCAGTGGCTGTGGTTTGCAGTTCCTGGCCAATGGGAACAGTGGGAAGCAGCAGCCAGCATGTCCCTGCGGCCCACCACTTCCTGCAGCTCCCATTGGCCGGGAACGGCAGACTTTGCAATTATTGTCCACTATTGATACAGAACAGTTTGTCACACAACAGTTTTACTTCCAAGGGGCAAATGAGTAGGTGATTAGCTCAAACATCCAAATGACAACAAGGAACACATGTATTGCATTGTTCTTCTGAGAAAGTCCATTCCCACTGCACACAAGATTGTTACTTTGATTAAAACAGTGTCAGTTCAGCATCATGTCACTAACACAGCAGACAAGGGATTTTGTTACTTTGGTCCAACTCATCCAGACAACTCTGCATATGATTGAAGGAGCTGTCCTAGAACAAATGAGCATACTGTAGCAAAACTCTGCTGAGTTGCTGACTCTATATAGAGAGTAACATAGCTGAAAGAAGTTAATGGGCACAGATCATTTCTATCATAAGTGAATATACACTTTCCATCATAAAAACAGAAAATTAAACCCACAGGGAAACGTGTACAAAAAAGCTGAACAGATATTTCCATCAGTCTATTTACATGAGAATCCAAGACAAATCTAATAAACCGAGATCGATGGACCATAGAATAGCCTCTTACTGTGGCATTTCCCCTCCTTCAATCCCTTACCATCACACTGGTACAGTTTTAGGTTTAATGAAATAAACAAGGCATGTGGCTCGACCACTAGATGTCACTGATGTCTGAGGTTTTAACAGCCACAAGGAAAGGCATATTAGTAGGAAGGAGAATTATATATGTTGGAGTCTGTTTTTGAAGTTCAACAAAAAAACTTCAAAAACAGACTCCAGTGAGAAACTGCAGAACTGGAATTAATTTGCAAACTAGACACCATTGAATTAGGCTTGAATAAAGACTGGCAGTGGCTGGGTCATTACACAAACTGAAAAATATTTCCCCATGCTAGTTTTTCCCTACTGTTACTCACACTTTCTTGTCAACTGTCTGAAATGGACCATCCTGATTATCACTACAAGTTTTTCTTCTGCTGATAATAGCCCACCTTAATTGATTAGTCTCTTAGAGTTGGGATGGCAACCCCCATCTTTTCATGTTCTCTGTGTATATATATATATATATATATATATATATATATATATATATATATATATATATATATATATATATATATATATATCTTCCTACTGTATCTTCCACTCCATGCATCTGATGAAGTGGGTTTTAGCCCACGAAAGCTTATGCCCAAATAAATTTGTTAGTCTCTAAGGTGCCACAAGTACTCCTCATTCTTTATTCTGAAAGTAGTCACAGTCTGGCCTACAAGCCTTGTCTGCATGACAGAACTTCACCATTGCTGACAACTGGTGCCAGTAACAGGTAAAGCTAGTAGCGCTGAACACAATTCAGCTGCCAACGTTGACATAGGCAAGCTGTGTTCAGAAATCATGTTCACTTTTGTATTGTAGACAGGGCCTACTTTTCAATGAAATCATTTGCACATATAGAGCTTTTGCCTCCATATCCTACCTACATTCCTGTTCCTGATTTGTGTGCGCAAATGGTCACTGATTTTCTCTTGAACAGCCAGCACAAGTAAGTCTCCTTATATGGTAGGGAGGGCAGGTCTTTGATCCAAGTTTTCCAACTGAAGGAGATAACTACTGTACCAATTATACTAGCAAGAATTCTCTGGAATGCTGAAAATCAACTGAAATGTCAAATGGTCTATCTGATAGAATTGCACTGTGATTTCACTGCTATCATTGTTAGGGGGATGTTTCACCTCTGCAGATATATGTTCCAATCCTTAAACTACAAGTGAAAATATTTGGGGATTCCAGTTTATTGCAATCCCCAGTGAAAGTTTGTCCATAACACAGTTTAATCCCTAACCAATTGACACTCTTTGTTGGAGACAAGCCAGTACTAGAATCAGTTTCAATTCGATAACACTTTATTGGCATACCAAGCAAACGCAAGTGGTGTCAAAGTGTAAAAAGGGAGATTGATCCCTCAGGCATCTGTCAGAGGTAGGTATAGTTTGCCCACAGCTGGGCTTCAGAGTGTGTTTGGGGTTTGAGCCCCGTCTCCATTTCTGAAAATTAAAGAGAAAAACCTATTACTTTTCCCAGTAAGTTCTCCTCCAGTGCAGCATGTTTCCATACAGTTCATTTTCTAGTACTTTGTCCCAGCTGGTGATAACAGTCTCAAGGGACATTTCACCACTCACTTTAAATGGGTGAATTCCTTCAGCATCAGTTTTTTGTCCTAACTAATGTTCTTCCCTACCCCACTTCCCTTGGGAGGCAATTCCACACTCCAAAAGAGTTCACTGTCAGGAAGTTTTCCTTAGTCTATATTTGCATGCAGTTAGTTTCATCTCATTATGCCTAATTACTGTTTACGGAGAGGTTGTGTCTACACTACTGTGACAAAGCTCTGTCCTTGTCTCCATGGGTCCTGCATTTCCTGGTGGATTTCACTAGCCTCAGAGGCTCACTGTGACCCTCCACATAACCCTTTTCTCTCTAGAGACCAGGGTCACAGTCTACTGAGCCATTGTCATTATAAGCCAGCGAGGGAGATAAGGAGAAGCTATCCTCCCTTGCACAGTCTCTGTTGTCTCCCAGTCTTAGTGATTAATCAGGAGGCAAAGAGCGGGGGCAGGGGGGGCGGGAACCTGGGCCCGCCCTCTACTCCGGGCTCCAGCCCAGAGACCCTAATAGTATCAGCTATGGTAGCTGACCTTTAAAAAAACAGGACACGTACAATTCCCTGGGCTACTTCCCCACAGCAGCCCCCACTTCCTCAAACCCCACTTCACCCTTACCTCAAGCCTCCTTCCTTGTGCCTAATATGGTGTATATAGCTCACTCTCTCCAACAGCGCAACTTTCCTCTCACAGCTCCTGACATGCGCATCTCACTGACTCACTGGGAGGCTTTTAACTAGTTTCAGCCAGCCCCTGATTGGCCCCAGGTGTCTTAATTTACCTGGAGCAGCTTCCATTTACTTATCCTGGTACCATGGATTTGTTTAGCCTGGGGCTAATATATCTATCTCCCATCACTTTCCTATAGCCATCTGGCCTTGCCCCATCACACTATGCTTTTTTTTCCAAAATCTTAAAAGACACCATCAGTTGCTCTACACTAGCTCTCTCACCATTACTAACACATTGGATCTGTAATGGTAGTAATGCAATGGTGGGGGAATTTTAAGAGAAAGCAGAGTGTAGTCAAAGCTGATATAGTTATAGACATAATTTACCCCATGTTAAGTGCTCCCGCTCCCTCCTTTGTCTACAAAATATATAGGTTGTCACAACTATCAGTTACTACAGTCCCCTTTGTTATAATTTAGCAATAGTGAGCTCTGCTAATCTTGCCTCAAATAACTCTCTGCAGTCCCTCTCATTTGGGGGGGGGGGGGGTGTATTTCTCTGTAATCCCATCAGTTACTCTTCACCTTCCTAGTAAAGAAATGCAGAAGGAGTTGTTCAAGATTTTGAGTGGACCCTTAAAGCCATGTAGGACTAGGACTTTGCATTGGAATTTTTTTCTGCTACGGTCACATTGTAAGCTTGAATTGAATTTACTATCTGTTATCCTAAAACCTCTTTTCTTTCCTGCATCCAGAAATTATTGCAGACTAGATACCAATGGGCTCTATCACCCTTTTCACAGGAAAGCCCACTGGAGAACACTGGAGAACTAGAGGGACTGGCAGCAGGTCCAGCTATAACGTCCATCCCACAAACTGGAGCCCTTTTTTGAGAAAGCAGCTTAGTTGGTTATTTTCAAGCCAGCACAATTAAATCCCTTCAGAAAGGGTATTTCACAGGCTGCTTATTCAGACAAGGCTTACAGACAAAACCAACAAACAAAGGTACATACATTTGCCACAGTCCTATAGGGAATGCACAGGAATTTTCACCTAGCAGTAGCTTTCCTAAGAGCCTGATCTTATTATATGAGCTTCTGAAAATTAGATGCAGCTGTCCTGCCTCCTGCCCTTGAACTCCTAAGGAAACTCCTCTGGGTCCTAATTTCCCACACTGTATGCAGATGTTATCTCCTCTCATTAGAGAAGCTGGAACATGGGGCTTCATGACCGCAGGGCTCCCTCTTGGGTTCTGAAGGAGTCAGAAACATGCATCAAATGAAGAAATCTCTGCAAGCTCATCATGAAGATTCCTTTCCTATCACTGTCAGGAATGGGGGTTTGTCCTTCTCTGGCCCCGGGGCTAGATCCCAGAGATCACCCGAGATCTGCACTGAGCCTAAGCAATCCTCTGTGCAGACTCAGTGCCTCTGCAGCAGCTTACGATCCTTCTCCTCAGCAGAGTGGTTCTAATGCCAGAGACTCCCGGCTGCAGCTGCTTGCAGAATGAATTTAAAGGGGGAGCAACTCTGTGGAATGTAGCTGTGAAATGTAACACCGGCCTCGGCTAGATTACCTTTATACCCTGATCTCTGCAAGGCTGTAGAGACAACAATGCAGGTGACATGCGAAGGTCCAACGCATCTGCTTTTATACTTCTTTTTCATGGACTCCTGGATCCAGGAAGCACCTTCTCTGTGGGGATGGGTGGAAATGGAGGAGGGGGACACTATTGTGTAATCCACTGAGCTCCCTTCTGCACAGGAAGACATGGTCTGTTTATGGAGGGAAACACTTCTTTCCTTCCTTGAAGATTGGTACCATATTTGCATTTGTCCAGTCTCCAAGTTCCTCAGTTCTCCAGGATTTCTGGCACATGCATGTGGAAGTCGGTAGAGGGGATGCAGGCCTCTATATGAGCAAGAGTCAGGCTAACTCTAGCTGTAATAACGCGAGATTTGTAGAAGCAGGGCTCACATCAGAAGCGGGTGAAAAGACAGCAGAGTAGAGTCAGCGTGACCCAACCTTGAGATAGCTATGTTTTGAGAACAGAAGTGAGAAAATACAGGAATGGGCAAGACATAATATAAACAAACTGTTGATCATTACTGTATGTAACAAAAAGTATAAATGCTTGCCTTAATTGTTTATCTTTTGAGAGACCTGCCTAGGAGGGGGAAAACCCTGTGTCCTAGTGCACTCTCTCCCTCTGTGCAATTGCTTGAGTTAATAAAATGTATCTGCCTTGCTGCACCCAAAGAAAGAGTGAGAACTCTGTTTTTCTCCGACATGCATTAGCTAGTTCCCTTAATCCTTTGGAATCTGCTATTATTGCATGCATTTCTACGGTGCTCAGCAGAGTCTTCGGGCTCCCACTGTACTGTAAGGTGGATGTCCTATGGGAACTGGTTAATTTCCAGTCCCAAGGAGCGATCGCTGGAAGAAGTATGCTGTCCTGGGGAGGCAAGAGGGTCTGTAGTGGGTGGAAAGCAGGGCCAAGTCTGAATTCTTCAGAGAAGTGGTTCTGAAACTGCTCCCTGAGAATCTCCCTGCTCCTCTAGCCTGTGCAGGTTACACGACTCTGGTGCCCTTGCAACTATTTTCCAAACACTTCTTCAGGCCAAAAAACAGCAAGGAAAGACAGGGTGTCATGGTGAGGTGTGGTTGAGAGTCGGGATCATTGGGGAAAGTATGTCAAATCTGGGAAGTGGGCCTAGTGGCTGTGCAAGAGAGAATAAAAACTAATGCTCAAACACTGGCTCTCTCATTATGCTATTGTATACCGAGCTGAGAAGTGTTTTATGATCTCTGATACTGGGAATGCCCGCAGCTGGTATAGCAAATAAATTTGTTAGTCTCTAAGGTGCCACAGGTATTTTTCTTGGTTTTCTCTTAATAGCAAGATACTTATCACAAGCTGTTCAGAAATACCAACAGTTTCCAGCTTTCTTTTAATTCATTTCCTTCCTGTTACTTTCTTCCAATAAGTGATTGTGCAAGCCCCTAATCTCAGCATGGTAACTGGTTTTGGAAATAGTGCATAAATCCCAGGGCTACCTCTAATGGAACATGTGACTGAATATGGCTTGATCAGAGTAACAAGGTGGGATCTAGTCCCTGCCCAGGATTAACTTTGGATAAATCACTTCCATATTTGTCTTGTTTTTCCTTATTGTAACGTGGGGAGAATATTTGAACTAATAACTTCCCTACGCACAGAGTTATACAAGTTTAATCTTAGGTTTGATTTTAAACCAGTCTTATTTTGGTTTATCGTAAATCTATTAAGTTGAGTTTAAACCTCAACCAAAATAATCCACTCAAACAGAAATAGGAGTGTCCACACAATGAGTTGCCACCCTGGTTTAACTAAGGTCTTGTCTACATACCCTTTTTGTAGTGCTTTAAATATGGTGGTTTGAAACTGATATAAGTAAGCAGTATAACCTCTAGTGTGGGGCAGTTATACCAGTATAAAGGTGTTTTTACAGTTATAGTTTATAAGGGAATAAACGATATTGGTCTAAGACAGCTTTATACCAGTATAATTGTGTCCACAGTAGGAGCTGTACTGAAATAGTAAAATCAGCACAAAAATGGTGTTTAGACAGACCTAAAACCACCACAAGTCTGTGCATAGACAAGGCCTTACTTACATCAGGCCTTGTCTACACTAAAACATTCTACTGTCATAGTTATCCTGTTAAACCCTCCTAGGGTAGATGCAGTTATTCTGGCATAAAAGCATGTCTGCCAGCATATCTCATACCATTTCCCTAAACCAGTGGTTCTCAACCATGGGTATGCGAATCCCTGGCATACACAGAGGTCTTCCAGGAGTACATCGACTCATCTAGCTATTTGCTTAGTTTTACAACAGGATAGATAAAAAGCACTATCGAAGTCTGTGCAAACTAAAATTTCATACAATGATTTGTTTATACTGCTCTATATACTATACACTGAAAGGTAAGTACAATATTTATATTTCAATTTATTTATTTTATAATTATATGGTAAAAATGAGAAAGTAAGCCATTTTTCAGTAAAGGTGTGCTGTGACTAACTTCTGTATTTTTATGTCTGATTTTGTAAGCAAGTAGTTTTTAAGTAAGGTGAAACTTGGGGGTACACAAGACAAATCAGGCTCATGAAGCGGGTACAGTAGTCTGGAAAGGCTGAGAGCCACTGTCCTCAAAGACAAACTATGCCAGCAAAAAGCACTTCTATGCTAGTATAAGTGGATCTATACTAGTGCTTGAATCATGATCAGAGAAACTGGAATCAAAGCAACCATGTTCCCTGGGGGGAGCTGATGGGACAGCAGGAAAACAGGGAACAGAGGGAGTTAGGCTGGAGGCAATGCAGTCCCACAGACAGAGCATGCATAGGGTTTAAAGTTCACTTGTTCGACTTAGCAAAGCTGAATGCAGGTTCTTTGCAAATGAAACAAAGCTTATATCGACACAGCTCTGGTGGTAAATATTCACCCATAACCAACATAGTTATGCTGTTATCAATTTTAAATGTAGCTCAGACCATAGAGAGGCACTGTGAGGATTAAATATTTCATGTTTGCAAAGCACTTCATACATGTAAATGCCATATAAATGCCAAGTATTTATTGTTTTTATTAGCAGCCAGATTATGCCCAGCTGCTCCAAGGGTGTGTCATGGCAGAGGATGGGAGGGCACAATGCCCCTCAACACCTAGTACAGTAACTGTGTACTATTACATTATCCAGACCGCTGCAGGGACTGCTCCTTTTATGTGCTCTGTGAAGTACATCACTCACCAAAGGGAGCTAGGAACGGTGAGCAGGGCCTGGGAGAGAGTTTGTGTGATGGGGCTACTCACCTCAGGCAAGCGCCTCACAGCAGGTGTGCCTGCTCTCAGCTTTTGCGGTGCTTCCTACCTGCAGTCTCTCTTTTTCAGGTGGAATTTCAGTGACTCAGCCCTCTGGCTGAGACACACACAGTCCATGTGTGAAACACAAATAGACCCCTTCCAGGGTGCCATGGCAAACAGGGCCTATCCCAATATCCTGGCTGGTCTTTGGCAGCCCTCCCTGGACTAGTTCTCAAATAGTCCCTACTCTGGAATGGAGCAGTGCCCCCAGGACTTCCTCCCTTGAGACTAATCAGCCCAACAGGGCCTATTCCAGTACCCATTTTTGGTGTCTTTCTCTGCATCCCTCCCTGGGTTCAGTCCTTTATTAGGGCACTCAGACCCTTCGCCTGTGGCTGGCTGGGGGACCCAGGCCTCCTCTCTACACCAGGTCCCAACACAGGAACCCTATAAATAGCAGCAACCTGCTGCTTCCCTTTAGCAAACTTGTTCCTGCTGTTGTTCCCTGGGCCACTTCCCTGCAGCTCCAGCATGTTCAGCTTTACCCTTACCTTTGGCTATGTCTTGCTTGAGTCCCAGCAGCCAGACAGGAGCACCTTTCTTGCTGTCTCGGACCCTACCGGCAACTGCTCTGTCTAGTCCTGCAGCCAGCCAGGAGCACCTTCCAAACTCCTCTAGCTCCAGTCAGCAAGCAACTGAATCTGCTCTGTCCAGCAGCAACTTTTATATAGGAGCCATCTGGGCAGCTCCCTGAAACCCCTCTCTAGTTGGCTGCTTCCCATGCAGTCTCTCTAGGAAGCTTGGAGGACTCATCTCTTCTGCTTTTTTTCCTGGGGCAGGGTGTGGTAGGATTGCAAGGCCTCCAGCAGTGGGCCTTCGGGCCTAATATACTCGGTCACAGTTTATTACACCCCATGAAGCAAGGCATCAGCAGGCAAGCTCTCCCGGCGCACCATGGGTTCTTCTGAGGCAGAATTTCTCCAAGAGCTTGCTTGCACTGTGAATCCAGGCCACTCCTGTAGCTGGGCTGTGATGACAAGCCACGGCTGAGGCCTATGTTATCATAATTTCTGCTTCTGAGGCTGTTTGGAATATATCTTGGTACCTTGCGAACTAGTAAATCCTGCTAATCAGATAAGAGTGAATTGATCTGAATGAAAATAGATTTCTGAGGCTCAAATCAGGCTCCCACTAGAGTGCAGTTAATCTCATAAATGCAATATGTGTTCAGTGCAATTTAATGACCAGAAGTATGAGCATAAAATATTCCATTTGGGAACAATAACCACATGTGGTAGGCATGAAGGCACAGAACCCAGATTTCATTAATGTAGTTTTATATTTTGAAAAGGAATATTTAAAAACACTTGAAAATGCGAGATAAATGCAACAGTTGCTTCTACAAGTTTTAACCTTGTATTGCTTGGCCATTTTGACATATAAATTATTGCTTACTAGCGCTCATAAATACACAACACAATAATACGTACAAGCATGAAATATGAAAAAGAAAACATTGGCAACAGTGAAATTTTTGGTAAATCAGACAATTTCATACATACCAGTTCTCGTAATGGTGGATAACTACTAGCTGTAGTCCCTGAGAAGTTAGGTAAATACCTTGATTTGGGGTTTTCTACTGTTTTATTGTTAATGCAGGCTGACAATATTATGGCACTCCAGTTAAAGAGAATATAACAGGCAAGTGTTCTTACCTCAGTTCACTGACTTCATCCCAGTATTTCTTAATAGTGTAGTAAGAATACAATAAATAGACTATGCAAATAAATATTATTAATCTGCTAAAAAGTTTAGTATTTACAGCTTTCTTTGTATTTTTTCCCCAGCAGAACGGTTTTAATCTGGTTTTGGCAACATGTAATCCTTTTTTGCCCCTGGCATCAAAGCGCAGCTTGTTAACTATCTAGAATTGGGCTGAAATCTGAAGCACACATCACAGAAGTATCTAGATGTGACATGCCCAAATCCCAAATCGAAGATCTGTAGAGTGACCCTGCTCTTCCCTTGTCTCAAAACTGCTCTGAGCCACACACACACACACTTTAATCTGGCGTGTGGCTGGGTTAGGCTGAGATTTAAGATTTTCGGTAACTATTCTAAAACGGCATTAACAGTGCTACTATTTTGAGGGATAATGATTAAAGACCACAGTATTCCCAGATCTAGAAACTGGGGGATGGATGCTACACCCAGTCCCCTCCATTACATAGTATTCCTTTTTAGTCGTCCTCGCAACCATCTTTCCCAATTCCTCTGACGTTTGGCAGTCTCAAGGCAGGCTCCACTTCCAAATGAGGAGCTTGCCGGCCTTTATTTGCTGGAAACTTTTGCTGCATGTTCAGAGCAGTTGCCTTCCTATTAATACTGTGGATACAAGGTGAATATTCTCTGCATGGAGTGGATACTTAAACATACTTTGCCTTTCACAGCTGAAGATGTATCCAGGTATTAAAGACCTCTATGTAAACTGCTGTAGTTTGTAGCGCTTCATACAAAATTACATAGCATGACAATGTTTGAAATTTGGCATTTAGATGACAGAATTTTTAGTCTGACTGCAAACCTGAGTGTGGAGAGCAGGATCATTCCCTCCCTTTCCCCCACTCCTTCTGCCCCCCTCCCCTGCCCCACGCTGTTGCTTCACCAGCAGAGAGGTGTAAACTACTACTACCAAGGCTATTGTAGGGTAAAAGTTGCAGAAAATTGAGAGACAGGTGCATTTCTAAAACCTTTATTCATATTGAGTAGTTCTTTACTATGCACCTGTCCTGCTGATTTCAACAGAACTACTCACTATGAACTAGGGTACTGGATCAGGTCTACAGTGAGGTTTATTACAGTTGTGCCACAATGAAAATATCTCAACAAGGGGGAGCTTAAGAATCAGTGAATGTTTTAGTTAATGAACCCAGGGAGGGGACTCAGTGAAAATTTACGAACTGTAACAAAACAAAAAACAAGCATTATTTGTGATTTTTGTTTTTATACTGCAAAAATGAGTCCACTAAAGCTAGTGTCCTGACTTGAACAGTTTTGGTCTGTTTGCACAGAAGAGTTATTTACATTATGTGCAAGCACATCTACAGAAAAACATAGCAAATTTTTACTCCATGGCCAGCAAGAGTTTATTTTTCGTCTTTTTACTGGGTAAAAAGATTTCTTTAAAAAAAAAAGAAAAATCATATCGTATTTGATAATACCAAAGTACAAGCAAATACATTTATGAAACATCTGTTTCCTTTACATTATAACTGTACAATATTTCACAGATGGGGAAACCTGAATGCATCTGACAGAATTTCCCCAAAACTACTTGTTAAAGCTGCTTTTCTGTCCCTTTAAACCACAGATCACAATATGATGAAGAGCTTGCTCTTCAGCCACTCTGGTGGACCCAAATGTCAACAAAGGAGCATTTTCTTGGAAGTCTTTCTTGTGTGATAAACACAATACAGACAGACAGACAGAACACCTTCACTGCCACTGCAAAGAGGATTTTGCTAAAAGGCCCTCTACAATAAATTGTATTTACTGTGAAGCAAATTACATCATCTAGAGCATATACTAGATTATTTCAGGACCATTCCTTAGCCCTGAAAAACAATATTATGATGAGAGGGTGCTGTGGACATGAATACATTGTGAACATGGCTTAAAATATACTCAGTAATGCCAATGAATATTACCTTGATTTGTCTAAATGAAAATTGGGGCAGGGTGGAGGAAGAGAAGTGTTAGAAGGAAATAATATTGAAAGCCTATTCAGGTTTCATACATATGGAGAATGAGAACCTATAATACATGAATTATGTTAATTTTTTCTTTCAAAACTTATAGCATATGCTCAGCAGGTTAGATTTTCCTGTCTGTAACAGGCTATTTCCTGTTGTTTTTTATAAGTAGTAGGATGCCCTTCCGGAAGGTGTACGGAGACTACAGTTCAAGCAGTAAAGCACCGAGCTCCCTTTTAACAACCAATAGCATATTAACTGCAGAAGTTAGTGATAAACTAGGATAACTGGAATGAGAGCAAGTAATAGAGGTTTTTTAACCTGTACCTTTTAGATAGAGGAAGAACTGCTCTAATTGAGTTGCAGGCTAGCCCTCTTGGTCTCTGAAATGGGGAAATGCCGTGTTTGTTTCCATAAACTGTGTCAAGAAAAATCTAATCTTTTTACTGTCTGCTATTAAGCAAATTCTTAAGAGAAAGTGAAATTAGGAGTGTTTCGGATATCAGCTTCTGTTGACTTATGACCTCCAATCAGGACACACAATTGCATTAACATGCAACACTGTCTTATACAAGTTATTTTTTATATTCCCATTCTGAGGTGTTTGCTGTTCTCTCGAATGAGACACTCCCCTGCAGTCAGGGCAGCAACATGGATTGCACAGTATTATTTTTTTTCAACAATCAATACTTTGGCAGCCTCAGATTAGTGAGGTACATACTGTATGGTGAATTGTGAACCCCCATGTCACATAGTGTTGCTTGCCGGAATGTTTTGTTATGGTGACATGATGCTTCCTTTCCCTCTAATACTGGCGGAGTCTGGATTGAAAGCTACACTGGACCACCAATATGGTCACATAAACCAAGCTTCTTAGCTTAAACAATGCTGCTCTTCTCCTTCCTTTTCCGATAAGTGGAAATGGCACTATCCTTGCCCTGGAATGCTGTGAACAGCTCCTTTTCTTGCTTTGCTTGATTTTCCTGTGTGTATCATGTGACTACTGATAAAACTCAGTAAACTGTTCTCATATAGGGAAGCAACATGCTTGGCATAAACATTCACTTAATTAAAAGTGCTGCAGTTACAAGGTTACATGAAGCTGTGGGCGCTCACACTCGAGGCTCTATCCGGTGAGAAAGCTCAAACAGTGTTTGCTGGTCGTCAATGATGTGCAGGTGATAGACATGTGGCTTCAGCTCTTGATTCTCCTTTGGAGGAACTTCATTGCCTAAAGTTTATAGGGAGAAAAGGAAATGAATCCGAGATCAGTTTCCTGACCAATCCATACTTTTTCCAAATATGAGCCAAACATGCCATTAAAAATGGCAGGTGAAGTGTGATGGTCCAAAGCATCTGCAGAGGACCAGATGCTCTGGTGGGAAGATCCTTATCCTCAAAGGGGAATGGAGGGGAAGAAAGTTCTAAGCCATGGAGACACCATGCTCTGAAACTGCAGCTTTGCCTCCTCATCTGCCTCCTTTCTTGACATGCTTCTGATTCCTTATGTTGGGAATATGCTCAGCAGTCCCTCCTACAACAGCAAGTGGACCCTTGAACCATTTCCTTTAGATCAGGTGAAATGTGACAATGCAGAATAGAAAGAGGACAATGCTTCAAAGAATTTTTTTTTTTTTTTTTTTTTTGGTCAAGCCTCCAGTTTTGATCAGTTATGCTTTTGATTTCAGCTAAGGTGGTAGAAACAAGGGAAATGCTGTTATTTCACAGGCATTCCCACAGCAGAGTGGCTTTAACCATGCGTCAGATGAAAACTGAAGGGTGGATTGAAGAGAAAACTGAGACGTTGTTATCTGCCACAAACTCTAGTCGATGTCCTCAAAGCAATGTTAACAAAATTACCATTAAAAAAAAAATTAAACAAAAATCCCGGAACCAACAAGTTTAACATCACTGCTCTCTTAGCTGCTTTTTTTTCTTCATCCCTAGCCATACTTTATCCATTTAGAATGTCAATTCTTTGGGGCACTAGTGTTGTCCTCATATTTGTCTATAAAGCGCCTAGCACAAATTTAGCGCTATGTAAATAGTAACATGACATTGTGAGTTCAGCCAGTTCTGTATGCCACTATTAAAGACATTACTGTGCAGCACCTGTTCACACACTCTTCACAAGCACCTGGGTGACTTGTAAAACATGGCAGCAGAAATGAACAGGAGATAAATTGGAGTAGGATGTTATAGGAGACCTTATAGTTCTCAGGGGACAGATTCCATGTTTTCAGCAATTGTGCTATCTACACTGAAAATTATTCAGAATTCAAAGTCTCATTAGCACCTGAAATTACAAAAGGCTGAATTACTGTACAATTGTTAAAGCTGCTATGCCAGATTTCTGAAAGATTATTATTTGTTTTCTGGAGTTAATGTGGAAAAATATTATTTCCATTAGAATGGCATTTCAGTATTACTTAGCTACACTACCATTTTCTAACCCATAAAGTTTTTGCTCTGCATGCTTAATTTTAAGATATAGTTATAAGCCACAACAATATCCTTTGCTTAGTTTTATTTGAATTCTGTTCTGTGGTGAGATGCCTGCTATTTTTAGTCCAATTCAGGAGGAAGATTCACATTCTTGAAAGCTAAATAAATCCACTGGAAAAGGAAGCAGTCCATAAAGTCCCAATAAATATTCAGTGAATTCATTTCATGCCTAAATGAATTTAACAAAAACCAGTGCCTACAGGAATATCTGCATAAACTGTTTTTTAAATGCCAGCTTCACAATAAAGCCAAGCCTGTTGTAAAATAAAACAACAACAATATACTTCAGACCAGCAGATTGTGTGATAAATCTTGGGTATTAAACATGGATTTATATCATGACACAAATATTTCCAAAAAAGCAAAGATGGCTTTAAAATTCATTAACTTATTTTGCAAAAGATCTGCTTAAAGACAAAAATAAATTAACTGCTGAATGAGATTTACAGGTAAATATTTGGATTTAATCAATGCTTCCTTTAGGGTCTGGATTAACAGAGTGAAAGCAAGAGAAGATGTACTTATCTGCATGCTTTCCTTTCAGTGCATGTGGGAATAACTGGTTCATAATTAATAAGCAGCATTTGTATTCTTAAAAGACTGCAACTATATTAGGCGACATTATGGGCCAGATTTTCAGCAAAACTCCCTAGCTGTATATGCAGTCCTTGCAGACTTATCTATTTGAACACCCAAAATGGGTAACTGTGGCTGCAATTACCCTTTTTGTATGCCCACATGCAGGTTTTCATATAAGCTCCCATAGGAAACTGTAAATACTGTAGACATGATTGGGGGAGAGGGGGTGGGGAAATCTAACATTTATTCTTCAAACCAAGAAAATTCTAGGTTAAGGCTAAAGCACATGTCTGAAGTCCCTCCAGGTAGAGTGTTTTTGGCCTTAATGTGGCATTTATTTTAGTGTGTTTAAATTAGAACCCTACCACTGTAAAAATATTTTGCTGTCTTTCCCCTCCTTTGTATAATTTTAGTGTAAGTCACACAGAGAATAAGAAAAAAAGTTTACAGATGCCCAATTGGTCTCAGTGGAACACTATGAAAATCCACAGTGATATATCACCTTTCATCTAGTGAGGTGACAATACAAGTTTGAATCAATTGCTGAGAGTTCATGTAGGAGACTGGTGAGACTGCACTACATCTCCATCCTAAACACACCACTAGTTAAGGGAAGCTGTAGGATACCTCACAAGCTCACCAAGTAATTAGAGGCCTTTACATTTCTTTTCTTTTCTTCTGATGCAGGTCTATACAACTCTGATCTTGTGTAACATTACAGGTAGATGACTGTGCATATTGGGGATTGGTAGAACACAGCAGTTTGTGAAAATCTTGTTTTTTTCTGCAAATAATTTGGAAAGTAGCTGTAATTACATTCTGTTTGCTGAGGTGACTTTCAGAACACACTCTCCCTTCTTCTAGGTTAAAACAAACAGCAAATATGGCCATGGAAGAGGAGGCAGAGAGACTGGGAAACAGTTCTTTTTATATGTATGTAACTAATGAGAGATAAGTAGTAAACTGTCTTACTATTACTTACCACATTGGTTATTCCTGCAATGTCTCAATGATCGGACAGTATCAGCAATCATGTGCTGTGAAATAAAACATACAATATATCAGCGCAGAAATCTGACAGGGGGGCTGTTGCTAGAAAATCCTTCACTAGCCCCACACTTTGCAACAGCAATTGTAGCAATTGTGGGAAAGGAAGGAGGCAGGAGTAGAGACATTTAGGCCTTGGCTACACTTACGAGTTACAGCGCAATAAAACTGCCTGCAGCGCTGTAACTCACTAACTGGCTACACTTGCAAGGCACGTGCAACGTTGTATCTCCTCAGATACAGCGCTGCTTGTACTCCACCTCCCCGAGAGGAATAACATTTGTTGCGCAGTGGGTGGAACGCTGGTGCTTCAATGTAGCCAGGGAATTCGTAGTAACTTACCTCCGGAAGCTCCCTTTGTTTTGAAACGGCACTTCCGGGTTGGAGTTCAGAGCTCCGTCTGGAGCTGCTTTACAAAAAAAAAAAGCAAACAGCTACTGTTTGCAGGCGGGGGGGGGGGGGGGGGGGGCGCTCCATTAGGAATGCTGCAGCAAAGTTGGCTTGGAGAGAGATGCGGGGAGGGGGGTGGGGGGGGGCTCCGTTTCCCCGAGTTCTCTTTTATCTGCTCTTTAAAAACAAACAAAGCCCCTGCTGCTTGCTTTCAGTGATTGAGAGAGAGGCGGGGGATGTGGAGGTGTGTAAACTTAGGAGATAATGAGCTGACACTCTGTGGATACCCCAAAAATCCACTCTCTCTCCCCACACGCTTCCTGTCACACTCCCCCCTCACCCCCCCCATTTGAAAAGCACGTTGCAGCCACTTGAACGCCCATAATGCACCGCTCCCAATACAGCTGCAAATGCCTCAAATGTAGCCACGTTAGTGCGCTGGCAGCTGCCAGTGTGGACAGGCTGCAGCGCTATCCCTACTCAGCTGTACGAAGATGGGTTTAACTCACAGCGCTGTACATCTGCAAGTGTAGCCAAGGCCTTAGATTAGACGGGGAAATGATTTTTGTTTGTTTGTGGCTCAGTGTCAACATATCCTGAAACAAGGTTAGTTCTTTCAGACTCCTTTCACAGGATGCTACACAGATAGAGGGGGTCTTCCTAGGAACCCATGGAAATGGACAATGAAAAAGGGTCATTTCTCTGTGTTTCCTTCTTTCAAAGGAGATGCTTGAAATCCCCCCTCCCTTTCCCCCTCATGCTTAGTGGAGTAGTGTGTGTCAAGAGCACTATTGGACAATAGTTTTAAACTGTTGCAGAGAGAGCAGATTTGTGTTCATGAATGTGAAAAATTAAGTGACTTCTGTTAAAGTAAAAACTCCAAAAGAGGAAGATGTACTTAACTGCATGCTTCCCTTTGAGTGCATGGGGGAGTAAATGGTTCTTAAGTCATAAGCATCCTTCGTATTGTTATTAAAAGGCTAAAACTACATTATGGGCTAAGTTTTCAGCAAGCCTATACCCCTTCATTCAGTTTTTACAAGTCAAGATTGTCTATGGCATGGTAACGATTTTATTAGTTGTTGATTTAAAAGATTTTTACTGTACTGTTTTTCCTTAGGCAAAACATGCTGCAGATGGTTACTCAAATTAAACAGAGAAAAACCTTTAAAATTTTGTTTCACCTTTAGCATCAGATCCTTATTAGATATCAATTGGAATAGCTATGTCTAAGTTAACAGAGCTACATTGATTTTCACGAGTGGAGGATCTGCCCCATAATGCCGTTAATGCATGTTTTCTTTTGATTGCACTTACAATCCAAAGGAAAGAGCCTATTGAATTGGGCCAGAAGCCCTTGACTGAATATGGTGACTAATTTAAGCAACCTGCCTTCAATAAACAATAGCAATATGGCATTTTATGGAAACAGTACAGGCTGTTCTCACACTACCTTCAAAATCCAGTCAGAAGTGGAAAGGATTAGCTGTCCAGAGCAAAGTATAGCTTGGAATGATGTAGCATAATTCATCTCTCCACAACCACAATATGAATAGTTTACAATGTTCCTTCACAGAATAGTTTATCATGAGAACAACTGAGTATATGTTTAATGAAGACTTCGTGTTCTTTAATAAACCAGTGAAGCAAAAATCAGTTTTCTCTTCTGTCTTCCATTTACCATAACATTTCTCAGTCTCTTACGCTAACATCATTTCCTTGCACTGATTAAAATGAAGTTCTAATGCTAGGTTTACATGACAAATTCCTTAAATCCCACTAGAGCTATGACACTCCTGTGTTCTTCTGCTGTTGTTGCATCTTCCAGTTTATATCCCATATTTTGAATTTGGCTTTCACAAGTAAAGGAGAATTGACTATGGGCTTGTCTACACTTACATTTTATAGCGCTCTAACTTGCCAGCTCAGGAGGGTGAAAAATCACCCCCCTGAGTGCAGCAAGTCTGAGTGCTTTAAAGCGCTAGTGTGGACAGGCTCCGAGTGCTGGGAGCCGCGCTCCCAGCGCTTGGAGCCGCGCTCCCAGCGCTTGGAGCTATTCCCCTCGTGGAGGTGGATTACCAGGAGCGCTCGTGGAGGTGGATTACCAGGAGCGCTCGCACTTCAAAGCGCTGCCATGGGAGCATTCCCGCGGCAGCACTTTGAAGTTTACTGTATAGCCATGCCCTGTGTCACTAACAATGTCACACTTTTCAGAGTAGTGTTAGTCTGTATCCGCAAAAAGAACAGGAGTACTTGTGGCACCTTAGAGACTAACAAATTTATTTGAGCATAAGTTTTCGTGGGCTACAGCCCACTTCATCAGCTGTCACACTGTGCTTTCTTCCCTCTGTTACTCAGTATGGGCTCAATCCATCTGAAATTAGCTTCTGTGGCTGATGCCCCAGGGAAACTGGCTGGACCACTTTACGCTCCATTCTCATGGAGATTGATCACAATTCTTCCTTCTTTAGTGGCTTCATTAGGCATTTCACACTGTCCCTCAGACTCTGCCTGACCCAGTTGTAATACAGAAAACCTGTTAATTCATCTGCTATTTTCTGATTGTTTTAATAGATGGCTGCATACCAGTGTGATAAATATGGAGGAATGCATACAGTGACTGAGGCCATGTCTACACTATAAAATTAAGTCAACTTAATTTATGTTGGCATACAGCTGCCATAGTAATTACATTGCTTATGCGTATCTATGCTTTACTCCTTGTGTATTGCCAGTGTGTGGTACTGTGGGATAGCTCTTGAAAACCAGTAACAGTTGACGTAAACAACACAGTGTCTGCTCTGACACTGCATTGACCTAACTACGTTGACTTCGACTCTACACTGCTCATGGAAGCAGAATTATTAAGCATAGTGGGATTAAAATTTAACTGTAGATGCTTCCGTAGTTAGGTCAATGTAAGCTGCCTTGCATCAACCTAACTCTGTAGTATAGACCAGACCAGAGACTTGACTGGTAACCACTCTTAGAACATGATCATTAGCAATTCCACCCTTTATGGCAATCCAGCTCATCAGTATGCTCAGAAGTCCCACAGATATTTTTGGGCATGATCCTGAAAACCCTTATTTACATTACATGTATAGTTCTTACTACTAGTACACAAAGGGACTGCCGGTAAAATGATAAATACTGATGTGTTAGAGTTTACAGGATTATGCATTAAAGTAGCAGTGGTGGCCGAGACATGTTTTCACTACAAGAGAGTATACAGACTGTGGTTGTGACTGACAGAGGAATAATGAAAGAAGCTATATTTCAGCAAAAGATGTCAGCAGAGAACATGAAGATACTTATAATACAATGGTAATATTTAGACTAGGATTACCGTAGCGATATAACCTCTTTTTTCAACCTCTTTTCTCTGTCCGGGCAGAGTTTTCAAATGTCAGGAAATGTCCAGGCTTTTTGCAGAGCAGACAAGCTGCAGCTCAGAAAGAGCCCTGATTGGTCCACTTCCAGACTGGTCCCTCCCTGCATCTGCAACTGATTGGTCCATTCCTCTGCAAGCCACAGCTGCTGTATTTCACCCACTCAGGCCCTGGGTCTCAGCTCTGGGGAAGGGGTCCTGCAGGGAGGCACTGACTGATGGCTGTCACTGCATCCTGGACTTGCACCAGCTGCCCTGCCACTGTTACAAGGAGTGACACTGTCCTCCACCTCCAGTGAATATGCCTGTCACGGGTACCCCCCCACCCGACCCGCCCAACTCGCCTTCCCATCCCACCCCATTCGTCCCCTCCTCTCTAGTAGTATCCTCTTTTTCAGGAAAATGAAATACTCTAACCCTAATTTAGACCTTATTCCATCCATTTATTCCTTTTTCATTTGCAATTGAAATGAAATTTCATGTTAAGGCAAGGGACACAATAAATATTGGCCTAAAAATTGTAATCTAGATCTTACAAAACAGAAAGTTAAATTAAAAAGTGTAATCCTCCTAGCTTTTGCTAAGTCTGGTCTATTATGATATACTTTCCTAATTGACTGAACAGCTTTCTTCCCTTAGTGAATTTATTTCTTTGCATTTTGAACAAGCTTCTGATTCATTGTATTCATATCACATTGAAGGCCGGAAATAAAGATTTGAAAATCCTGAATCTAATGGAGATATGAATTTCAAAGCAAAGATGCCTTCACATAAGGAAAATTCTAGTACAGCTGTGATGGTAGGTGTATTGCTTCCCTACAGAAGATTTTATCTGCAACAGCAAGTTCACTATTCAAGCCTCCTTCCTTTCTGCTCCTCTTCTCTCTCTCTCTTTTTGGCAAGATCAATTTCAAGTGCAAATGCCCATTAGCACAATTTTGAACTTAGTTATTTGCAGGTGCAGTTTAGTGGCTTGACCTTGAATCAACTGAAGTCAATGAGAATATTGTTATCATTTATTTTGCAGGAGTGCCCAGAATATGCTAGGCATAATACAAACAGGAAAATACCTTCCCTGTGCTGATGAGTTTACAATCTACAAGGGCATTGGGCAACAAAAAAGGGGAAAGGAATACACCACAAAGTGGTTGGGGTGAGATGAGTGACACACTTCTTGCTAATTCCATACCAACAAATCAAATACTTAAACATCCAAATGAACTAGAATAATACTTATATGGGGTGGGTCTACATTACATCTTTATCTTAAGAGTTCTCACCCTTGCTACCATTGGTGGGAGCACTCATGCACACAGGGTGCAGGCTGATTTAACAACCATGTTGTCTGACCCTTCTCACAGCAAGTCTAGATGACATGGTGGTTGAAATGCTGCTGGCTGTTGATAACAGCCTTCACTAGGGACAAAATCCTGCCCCCACTGACTTCACTGGAACCACGCTATCACCTTGGAGCTCCTACAGTAGAGCTGCCCTGGTGACAGCAGTGGTAAGAAACTTTACAAAACAAGTCTACTGTATTCAAGGCCTACATGTGATTACAAAAAACAAAGGCCTGATTAAGATTGAGATGAGAATCAGACCCTCTGTCGCCAATAAATTAATACGTAGGCCTGTAAGCGATGTTTACTAACAATCAGTGTGCATCAAGGACTAGTTCAATTTACCTGTTAATGAGGCCTTGGCTACACTTGCAGATGTACAGCGCTGTGAGTTAAACCCATCTTCGTACAGCTGAGTAGGGAAAGTGCTGCAGCCTGTCCACGCTGGCAGCTGCCAGCGCACTAACGTGGCTACATTTGAGGCATTTGCAGCTGTATTGGGAGCGGTGCATTATGGGTGTTCAAGTGGCTGCAATGTGCTTTTCAAATGGGGGGGGTGAGGGGGAGTGTGACAGGAAGCGTGTGGGGAAAGAGAGTGGATTTTTGGGGTATCCACAGAGTGTCAGCTCATTATCTCCTAAGTTTACACACCTCCACATCCCCCGCCTCTCTCTCAATCACTGAAAGCAAGCAGCAGGGGCTTTGTTTGTTTTTAAAGAGCAGATAAAAGAGAACTCGGGGAAACGGAGCCCGTCCCCTCCCCTCCCCCCGCCCCCCCAATCTCTCTCCAAGCCAACTTTGCTGCAGCATTCCTCACGGAGCCCCCCCCCCCCCACGCCTGCAAACAGTAGCTGTTTGCTTTTTTTTTTGTAAAGCAGCTCCAGAACGGAGCTCTGAACTCCAACCCAGAAGTGCCGTTTCAAAACAAAGGGAGCTTCCGGAGGTAAGTTACTACGAATTCCCTGGCTACATTGAAGCAGCAGCATACCACCCACTGCGCAACAAATGTTATTCCTCTCGGGGAGGTGGAGTACAAGCAGCGCTGTATCTGAGGAGATACAGCATTGCACGTGCCTTGCAAGTGTAGCCAGTTAGTGAGTTACAGCGCTGCAGGCAGTTTTATTGCGCTGTAACTCGTAAGTGTAGCCAAGGCCTGAGACATACTTGTGAGAGCGATTGAGGAAGAACATGCTAATAAGTTTATATGCAAACACCTAAAAGTCAAACAGTTAATGGACTTGGCACAAGAAAACCTTTTATTAAATGCAAATCAGTGTTCTTCTAAGCACTGCAACAAGAAAAGGTACCAGAATCGAATTGAACATACAAAGAAGGGACCACCTAGGTTATAAAGTTACCTTGGGATGAAACAGGGAGAAATGAATTGTTCTCTGTTTACTTAAACAAAAGGTACAATTAGTCGTTTCCATAACAAAGAGAGAAAAAGATTAAGATCCGGAGGAGAGATATGCCTCATCACCTTTTGACCAATATCACATACCTAAAAGGTGGACAAGCCTGATGATATTTTGCTGAAACATGACACTCCAATATGTAGACTTTGTATCATGTTTAACCATATTAATGTAACTAAGGCCTAATCTACTCTAGAAAAAGTTTGCCAGTATAGCTATTCCAGCAAACCCTCTTAGAACATACACATCTTATACTGGCAAGAGAGTGCTTTTTCTGGTATAACTTATACCAGTCTCTCAAATAAAATAAGTTATACTAGCAAAAGCACTTTCCCCACCAATATAACTGTGTCTACACTAAGGTTTTTGCTGGTACAGAGATGTTGTAAAGAATCACTCCTAACTGACATTACTATACCAGCAAAAGTTTCTACTGTAGATCTGGCCTAAGCTAAAAGCCTAATGCACTACCCTCTACATAAAGATTTGTTTAGCTGTATTAATATTTAGCATTTGTTGTGTATATTCTTCCTCTTTATCTCCTACCCAACTCATAAACTTCTTTCATTTAAAATACCATGAATTAGTGATGACTGTTAAATTGGGGTGACCTGCTGCTGCTTACCTTGGGGGGGGGAGGGGAGAGGGGAGAGAAACTAAACTCTGAGAAGAGAGTGAGCGGGGAGAAGAGGCAACAACAGTTTGAGAACTTGTTTAGCTCGTGGGACAATACACAGTACGGGTATGTAAGTTGTAAAGCACACTAATATGTTGAAGCGACAAAGGGTCCTGTGGCACCTTATAGACTAACAGAGGTATTGGAGCATAAGCTTTTGTGGGTGAATACCCACTTCTTTGGATGCAAGCAGTGGAAAAAAAATAATTATAACTAATATGTTGTGCATTAGTTGGTCCATTTAGACCCGCTGGTGTGCATAAAGGTTCCCTAGTGCACTTTGCCCCACCATTTAGACAAACCCTTCGTCAAGGATAAATATGATGCTGTGAGGGAACTGGTGGAGCTCATGGAGAGAACTGAACAGGTTGAGAGATACTGTGCTTGGTTATCACAGCATGATACATTTAACACAAGAGGTGGGGGAAAAAGGGGGAGAGAGAGAGAGAGAGAGAGAGAGAGATGGATTTCCCCACAAAAAAAGAGGAAGTTGTAAAAGATAAAATGTACATACCAGCTTTTCAAAATTGACAAGATTATCCAGAAAAGTTTTATTTCCTTCGTGGATGAACGTTACATCTACAAAGTTTAAAAAGAGATACTACATTATTAAATGTCATGGCATTTGTTCAGTTGTTTTAGATACAAAGGAATGGAATGGTGACAAAGTAGTAACAAAATAAGGAACAAAACAGTCTCATAAGTATTGCTACAATGTCACATGTTTGTGTTACTTAAAGGGCACAACTATCACCGGTTCTTTCATTAAAAAACAGGAAATTTACACCTCTATGGCAACATTAATTGAGAGAAATTTCAAGTACAGAATGTGAATTTGTTACTCACTAAACATAATCTAGGGACTTCCAAATAACCCTCTATCAAACAAGACTGATGATACACTGTGCTATCCAGGGCTCAAAACAAAAGTACAGTGGTTGATGGTGGGAAGGGAAGCACAGTAATTGTCCGTGCATCGGTTCCACCCTCCCTCCCTGCACACTGTAAATCTATCTGTGCTGCTAGAGATTTTAGAGTGGTTGAGGCAGGGCTGTGGTAGATCCATGAATACAGAATTCTGCTGACTAAATTCTCTTCAGAAAGACGGGACAAAAAGGTTGCAAAGACTACTGCTTTCCTTAGGTAGTTCTGCAACACCCTCCATCCCAACACACCTGATTACTATGAAAGTCTACTACAGTGATGGGCACACAAAGAGACAGACAAACATTATATACAATCCATTAAGACAAAAATCACCTTGCAGCAAATACCAAGATTTAGCTCTTTGGAAGTAAAACGGTTATTTCTGGTTCCACAAAGCAGTACTAGGGAGAGTTTTTAATGAAAAAAAGAAGAAGTCAGTGGGAGGACTACACTCAGGGCCAGATTTCCAATTAGGCACAGTAGGCATGTGCCTAGGGGCACCAGGGTTCTAGGGGGGTGCCTAAAAGTTAAAAGTGGGTTATGTTTTAATTATATGTATTTTTTTGGTATTGTATTGAATAAATATTTAAATTACCATTTATATTTCTTTTCATTTCATTTTTTACGGAAAACACGAAGGTCAGGGGGATGCTGAAGGTGCTGTGCCTAGGGGCGCGTAAGGTGTAAATCCGGCCCTGACTATACTTGGCACCAGTATGGAAACTGCATGTAGTATATAAAAGGAAGGAAAGAGGCAACACAACAGTTGCAAAGTTAAATTCACATTGAAACCTTAACTTCAGACAAAAAGGGGAGACAATAGCAGTCGCAAGACCATATGGTAGAACTGCTGGTTTGATCATGAAGCGTATCTACCTCAGAAACATACACATTGGTGCCTGCAGTGATAAGATGCTTTTGTGGCACCATTTTAGTAAGAGGATGGGATGTCACAAATACACTCCGAAGGTAATGGCCATGTTTTCCAATTGACAAATGGTTCTCAGTAATTGGGTTGTATGTATCTTTCATGGAATGCTGAGATCCCATGCAAAACAACAAGCCAATCTGCCTGCCATTATGTACAATGGCTCACTATTGTGGTATCTGAACAACCCATCCCTGTTCTGCCCCATTTGGTCCCGTCTGCCAGTGTAGGTGGAGGAGAACCTCAGTCCCAATGCAATTAGATTATAGGATTGCAAATCTGCAGCTGAAACAATGAACATCTTTCTTTTTGACAATCCCAGAACATAGAAACAGTCAAACTGATTTACTTCCTTTTGTGTCAAAAACTCACTCTCAGGTATCAGCCTGAAGGGGATTTTGTAATTACTTATAATGGAAATTCAAACTGCTTTATATGCTGGGAAAAACTCTGAGCTAGAATTTATTAGGCAGAGCACCCTGTGTTAGTGATGTAGAGCTGCTCACCCCAAGGCGAACACTAGGATGATTTCTGCCTCAGGGAAGCAGGATGCCTGCCTGAATTTCTTAGTGAGTAGGACAAGCACACCTACTACTGCACTCATTCATGGTGTGCAGGCTGCTCCCCTCTGCATGCTGCTCCCACTCACTGGGCCAGTGAGAAGGAGGTGAGTGGGACATGACCCTCATCAACTCCCTGTCTGCTCTGGGTACTCCCAAGGGTATGCATGGACTGCAATTCTGACTACTTCTCACATGCAGGAGAAAGAACAATCTAAAGAAACACCTTTTCCTCTCCCCTCGTACTTCCACTTACTGCACATCTGCATGAGGACCAAGCATGATCTGTCTCTAAATGGCTACATATATTTATAATCACAGAAAAAAGAAAAAAACAGTTAGATTATGTTTCTATCGGTGCTAATGAAGAAAGGCTTTGTACTGAAAACAGAAAAGCCAGGAGAGTTCAATTCTGTAATTGTTCTGTGAAGACTGCACAGCTTTGCTGCCAACAGCTAAGAGCCTAGATAAATTCAGTGGAGCAGAAAATTGCATCCGAGCCATGTTGTAAGGGTGAAACACTGGATTTTATTAAATATTTGAAAAACCAGCTTGATTTTCAAAAGCTGTGTCTGTGCAGTAACAAGGCCCGGTGTTTAAATTCAATTAATGTAAAAGGGACTCTGCCAAGGTATTTTTCATAATTAGAATGAGAAAACATTCTTATTGCTTTTCTTACCTATTCAGACTTAAATCTGCTTCCTCCCCATATTGTTTTTGTTCCTCTTTATCTGAGTACATTACTTTGCTATTTATAGAATCAAAGAAATGTAGGGCTGGAAGGGACTTTGAGAGGTCATCTGTCCCAGCCCCCCTGTGCTGAGGCAGGAGCAAATATACCTAGACCACCTAGCTCATCCCCGACAGGTGCTTGTCTAACCTGTTCTTTAAAACCTCCATTGATGGGGATTCCACAACCTCCCTGGGACGCCTATTCCAGTACTTAACTATCCTTATAGGTAGAAAGTTTTTCCTAATATTTGACTTAAATCTTCCTCGCTGCACATTAAGCCCATTAATTCTTGTCCTACCTTCAGTGGACACGGAGAACAATTGATCAAAGTCCTCTTTAAAACTGCCCTTAACATATTTGAAGATTGTTATCAGGTCCTCCCCCTCAGACTTCTTTTCTCAACACTAAACATGCCCAGTTTTATTTAATCTTTCCTCCTTAACAGATCAGGTCTGTTAAACCTTAAGTGTGGTGCCCAGAACTGTACACTGTACTCCATCTGAGGCCTCACTAGTGCTGAGCAGAGTGGCACAATTATCTCCCATGTCTTATATATGACACTTCTATTAATACGTCCATTATTATATTAGCTTTTTTTGCAACTGCCTAACATTATTGACTCTCATGCAATTTGTGATCCACTAGAGCACCCAGATCCCTTTCAGCAGTATTACCTCCTAAACAGTTATTTCCCATTTTGTAGTTCTGCATCTGATTTTTTCTTCTGTAGTACTTTGCACTCATCTACTTTTTCTGAAGTACTTTGCACTCATCTTTACTGAATTTCATCTTATTGATTTCAGTCAATTTCTCCAAATTATAAAGGTTGTTTTAAATTCTAATCCTGTTCTGCAAAGTGCTAGCAACTCCTCCTGGCTTGGTGTCATCTGCAGATTTTAGAAGCCTACTCTCCACTACATTATCCAAGTCATTAATGAAAATATCGAATAGTATCAATCAAGGACAAACCCCTGCGGGACCCTACTGGATACACTCTCCCAGTTTGACAGCAAACCATTGATATCAACTCTTTGAGTACAGTCTTTCAAACAATTGTGCACTCACTATCATTTGGGAGTGTGTCAAAAGTCTTACTAAAAACAAGATATATCACATGTACAGCTTTCCCCCTCCATTAAGCCAGTAACCTGGTCAAAGAAGGAAATGAGGTTGGTCTGGCATAATTTGTTCTTGACAAATCTATGCTGGCTATTACTTATCACCCTATTCTCCTCTGAGTGCTTACAAATTGATTGCTTAAAAATTTGTTCCAGTATCTTTCCAGGTATCAAAGATTTGCTGACTATAACTCTCTAGGTCCTTTTGTTCCCCTTTTTAACAATAGGTGTTATGTTTGCTTTTTCCTAGTCTCCTGGGACCCCATCCCATCTTCCATGAGTTCCTGGAGATAATCATTAATGGTTCTGAGATTGCTTCAGCTAGTTCCCTAAGTACTCTTGCTAAAAATAACTGAGACAAAATGGGGCTGACGGGGGCAGGGGGATGAGAGCCTGAGCCCCACTGTGTGGGCGGGAGGGGTTTCCAGCATTTGCCATCCACGGCGGCTGACAGCTGCGGAGGCCCCCCGCCTGCTGCGGCCCCACTACCCCAGGACTGAAGAGGAAAATGTCACAGAGGTCTTCAGAAGTCACAGCAGCCTGTGATAAGGAAGTTATTATCCTTAATAATAACAGTGGTAAGCAACTGGTCACAATTAACCTTTTTAGTGAACACTGAAGCAAAATACGCACTAAACACCTCAGTCTTCCTGTGGTCATCTGTTATTAACTCTCCTTCTCCACTAAATAGAGAACTTAAGCCTTCCTTTGTCTTCTCTCTTACTCCTAATGTACCTACACAGAACCTGTTCTTATTGCCTTGTATGTCCCCTGCTATGTGTAACTTGTTTTGTGCCTTGATTTTGTCCCCGCACACTTGTGTTTTCTTTTGTACTTCTCCTTAGAAATTTGTCCATATTTCCACTTATTGTAGGATTCCATTTTTGATTTTCAGCTCATTAATGAGCTCCTGATGGAGCCATATTGGCCTCTTACTGTTCCTCCTATCTTTTCTCTGCCTTGGGACAGTTTTTATTGCAATTTTAATTCATTAAACTATCAGCTCTACTGAACTCTTTTCCCCCTTAGATTGTCTTCCCGTAGGACATAACCTTCCTTTCTGAGTCTGTTTAAAAAAAAGCAGACTAAGGGCATGGCTACACTTGCGAGTTAGAGCGCATTAAAGCAGCCCCCGGCGCCCTAACTCACGACCTGTCCACACTGGCAAGGCACTTAGTGCGCCTGGACTCTGCAGCTGGAGCGCTCCTGGTAATCCACCTCCACGAGCAGCATAAAGCTTGGTTTGCCTTGGCTGAAACGCCCCGGCGTCAGTGTGAACGAGGTGTTGCATTACTGCGCTCTGATCGGCCTCTGAAAACATCCCATAATCCCCTTAAGTCAAGTGGTCACTCTTGTCATTGTTTTGGAATCGCTGCAGGAATGCGGATATCCCCTTTCAAAGCTCCGTTTCTGACTGCCGGCATGCTTATCTGCTCCGGGACAAGGCAACCATTACTGTGGAATGCTGTGTGTGTGAGAGAGAGTGGCGGGGGAGGGGGCTCTGCTGCTGTCTGAACTTACAAGACAGCATGCTGACACACTCTTCCCCCCCACACACACACATACACACAACACACTCCCTGTCACACTCCACCCCTCCCCTATTTGAAAAGCACGTTGCAGCCACTTGCATGCTGGGATAGCTACCACAATGCACTGCTCTTTGTGGCCGTTGCAAGAGCTACTAAAGTGGCCATGCCAGTGCGCTTGAATCTGACAGTGTGGACACATTGCAGCGCTTTCCCTACTGCACTCTCCGAGGACTGGTTTAACTCACAGTGCTCTACATCTGCAAGTGTAGCCATGCCCGAAGTCCAATGTCCTTATTCTGCTGCGTTCATTCCTTCCTTTTCTTAGAATCATCAAATCTATCATTTCATGATCACTTTCACCCAACTTCCCTTCAACCTTCAGATTCACAACCAATTCATCCCAGGTAGACAGAGTAAAGTCTAAAATGGCTCTCCCTCTGCTTACTTCCTCTACATTCTGAAATGAAAAGATGTCCCTGATACATATTCAAGGAATTTATTGTACATTTTGTGTTTTGCCGTATTACTCTTCCAGAGGTCTGGGTACTTCAAGTCCCCTATGACTACCACATCTTGTGCTTCGGATATTTTGGTGGGGTTGCTCATTATTTCTAGGCTATCAACTTTTTTTTAATTTGCACTATAACAAACAGCACTGAAGCATGTAGGTTTGCATACAAATAATTACATGGATTGAAAGAGGGGAAGAAACAAAAAAGATATTGTAGAGCTCATTTGGTCTATCAACTGTGACAATGTCCCTTAAAATAGCAGTCTCTATTTATGGGAATTTTGGTAACATTTTGTAAGTTATTCCTGGTATCCCCATGCATCTTAGAGATGTAAGAATATGTAATGGCAATGCTAGTTGCATACATGGTTTTATGTATATGGTCTTATATACAATGTTGTATTGGTGTGCAAACATCATAATGTATTGAGTGCAGAGAGTAGGCAGAGAATGGACCACAGCATTTGGTGGATTTGTTTGATTGTTTGTTTTTGCCCTCTCTGTTTAAGAACTCCTATTAAAATATCATGACAACAAAACTAAAATTCTCCTGTGTATATATGCAAACCCCTCAGATGACTAGGGACCACTCCCAGACATTTTCAGCCTGTTTGGAAAAATTTCTCTTGAAGACATTTTACATGTATGCAACTGTAACGAGGTTTTAATAAATGTACTAAAGAGAACACTTCTGGAATACAGGGACATCAAATGAATTTATCATGATCAAAGACAAGATGATTAATAATAAATGTATCCAAGATGATCGGATACTTGAAATACCTGCCACTTAATTGGCTACTTAACTAACTATGTTGAATAGTTATTCATTGTCTTTCTCAGTATTCACAGGGTTTAAGGGGTTGACTCCAAAATCCTCCCCATTCATAAGCACCATGTATGTTTGATAGATAAATGGGAGAGATTCTGATCTCAATTAAATCCAGTTCAATATCCATTAATCAATCATAACCTCTCCTCTGGCTGAGTAAGGTTTGACTTTTCTCCCTTTGGTACCCATCAATGTTGTTTTCATGTATCATCCACAGCCAGGTGCTGCCACTCAAGAGACATGCAAGTTATCTTCGGGGGAGGGATAGCTCAGTGGTTTGAGCATTGGCCTGCTAAACCCAGGGTTGTGAGTTCAATCCTTGAGGGGGCCATTTAGGGATCTGGGGCAAAAATTGGGGATTGGTCTTGCTTTGAGCAGGGGGTTGGACTAGATGACCTGCTAAGGTCCCTTCCAACCCTGATATTCTATGATCTTCCCCAGCCCCAACATTTTACACTCACAGCTCAGAGGGACTGTATTAACAGTAGGTGACTGGGAAGGCTCTAAAGTTTCAAAGGATTTTTTAAAAAAAGTGATTCTTACCTTTTCTTTAAAATGCAACTGTTTATTATCCAAAGTAAGTGCTACTGAAGTCTCATACATATAATATCTATACTTATCATGAAAGAACATGTGGGAAAAATCACCTTACACTTACTGTAACTAACCATTACACATTTCTGTAGATGGAATTACATGGCAAAAAAGGGCAGACAAGATTTAACATTACCTTTCAGAAGTAAGGGCATGAAAGGAATTTTCGGAGACTTCATTTTCTTGAATGCATCTCTGTAGGCTTTGTGATTCAGAGAAGGGTCCTGCAAAATCATTTTAGTAATAAAAGAGAAAAATCAATAGGCTATAAAAAGAGCAATTCTAAATCCATTATAGGCTTCTGAACTGAACGTGATTTAGATATAAAAGGTTCTTTGGGAAATGAGGTAGGTAAAGGTTTCCTAGGAGAGGTGACTTACTAAACTGAATAGGAAATGTAAACAATGAAGGAAATAGAAATGATTATATTCCTGTACATGAAATGATTCCAAAATAGGAGATAGCTATATGAGAATTTCACCATTTGACTGTTCTGTAATTTCCCCACATAATCTCTATTAGCACTATCTCATCATCTTAATATCTAATAGAATCTGTCTTAAAAAGTGCCATTTTTCCAGTGAAAAATTAACTCATTAAACAATACAACACATATCAGATATCTTAAAGAAAAAAATAATAGAAGGCAGCTGAGCAGTTCTATGCAATGTAAGTATTATAATTCTAAAACTCTAAAATTCTAAAATAGTACATACTATTAAATGTTTTTGTAAACATTTCTAACTTGAGGCTATGTAATTATTGTATAAGAATTCCAATTGTGATAATTATGTAGAAATGAAACAATCAATAAGGGACAGATTTTGCCATCCTTACTCAATTCAGTGGTAACCTTGCTAGCCTCAGGGAAGGCAAAGGAAATACTCATGCTGAGTAGTATGAACAATTTACCCTCATATCTCAATCTCTGTACTTTGACCCGTTAAGCCTTTACCCCCAATTGGGGATGTTGCAGATTATGTATTCCTTATGTCATCCAATCCTAAAACCGAACTTCGCTCTCCTTGATAATCTGTACCTTATCCCCTGATAACCAGAAACTTCTATGCTTAAACTCTGTACCGTTATTTTTATTTTTAACATTATCTTAATAAAATTTTTAAATCTCACAACACAAGTAAGGGAGGCAAAGTCTGGCTCTAAACTTTTGACACCTCCCCCCTTTCATGCCTATTCTTTCTTTCTACAGACTCATAACAAACAAACAAACAAACAAAATGACAGATTCTGAGCATCTTTTGTTGGGTAGCAAGAGACTGGTGATTAGCTACCATGGCAATGGAATTACTTCCAGATTTACACCAGGAAAACCAAGCACAGACTTTGGGTCTTTATTTTCCCCCTGTGCCAAGTCCATGAGAATTAGTGTATTTACTCTTTTTTGAGACCACTGCAGCACTACTGAGATGTGTGCGGTCTGTGGCAAACCATGATCAGAGAAAGGCAATCTCAACTTTAGACAATGGCAGTCCGTTCCACAAGAAATAAATTAGATGGGGAACAACTGGGGAGCTAATTTTTTCTGGCACTAGCACATACTTACTGTCAAACTTTCAAGTTCAGTGAAGAGTTTCTTGAACTTTCCAGGGATTTTCTGAGGTGGGGGGAAAAAAGGGAAATGGGACTAAAGAAATCAAATATGCAGAAAAATACAGTTTTTCTTTCTGAGATTGTTTGTCACGTGTAAAGTGCCAAATAGCACCAAGCCACTTCACCAGTCAATTATTCTTTTCCCAGTACTAAAATCTCCAGTTATGAATAATGTTTAGAGCGATACCAGTCTATTAGATTTAGCAGTCTTGCCTTTTGAGATTCAACACATTCATGATTCTTTTGTAAAAATTGTTTCCGAACATCTGTTTTCATCTTCCTCACTAACTTCCATGTCTGCCCCATTTGTCTTAATAGATTTGTGAAGATGGAAACAACACAGGCAGACAATTTAAATATTCAATAATTCAGATGTAATTTCAATAATCTCCTAACTCTTTTCCTAAAATATGGGCTCGTGTTCCAATCCTACAAATCAATGGGTCAGATTCTTGTCTCACATTAACTTCAGGCCGGATTGGCAGGTAGTGATCGATCTATCGGGGATCGATTTATCACGTCTAGTGTAGACGCAAGAAACTGATCCCCAAGCGCTCTCCCCATCGACTCCGGAACTCTACCACCGCGAGAGGCAGAAGCGGAGTCGATGGGGGAGCGGCAGCGGTTGACTTGCCGCCATGAGAATGCTGAGGTAAGTCGACCTAAGATACGTCGACTTTAGCTACACTATTCGCGTAGCTGAAGTTATGTATCTTAGGTTGGCTTCCCCCCGCCGCCAGTGTAGACCTGGCCTTAGTTACTCCTGATATACACTGATGTAACTAGGAGGAGAATTAGGCCCACACACTACTCACATGAGTAAATTTTGCAGGATTATACCCATAATTTTTAAAAGATGTACCTGTGCTGTATGATTAAAACACTAGCAATTGCACACCTAAAAGAACTGCATGTGGAATTGCACTTGCACAGATTTTAATATCTTCAACCAGAGGAAGTTAGATACCTTTAAACACTGTATATTGAGCACAAAAATAGTAGGGCATGCCTGGGAATGCAGCCATCTATTTAAGAACACAAGTGCATATTCAGCATAGGTTGGTATACAACTGGCTGCTTGAATTTAGGTGACTTAATTTCCATGTATAAGTAATTATGATTAATTTATAAGCATTGCTCTCTATTTCCTAGAATTCAAATTACTGATGCATACAAGCTTTTGGATTTTGAAATTTTTCTGTAGTAAAATTTTGCAAATGTAAAGAATACTGTACCAGGCAAACAACTGTAGCTACATACATTTCAAAAAGGAAAAACGGCGTGTGTGTATTTTATTATATTTATTCACATGCACACACAGAGTGTATAAGACAGACACCTTATCTATTGCTGATCCACTTGTTCAGATAAACACCACATTTTATTCTTAGAGGCTGAAATACATCAGAAACACAGAGCACGTTCCCAAAGCAGCAAAACTGCTGCAGTTCCACTGCTCTAGAGTAGACATGCAGGGTACCTTTTCTACAGTATTTACTCCCAGTCCACACTTTTTACTCTACTCCCTCAGAGTGGGATGAAGGCAGGCCCAACAGGTAGGCAATGGTAGCTTAGCTCCTGAGTGAGCAGAACTGCTGGTGGGGAGAGTGGTTTAGGAAGTAATGCAGAGTAGTGCAGATGCCCCAAGATTTGCAGATTTCTCTGAAGATTTTGAGCCATCCAATCATTTACTGGTTCCTACCCTTTGCCTTTCTGGGCTCCCACAAGCTCCTCCCCATACTGGGAATTGTTAGCTCTTGTTTCCCCACAGCATTAGTCACTGACATATACAGTTCACTTTTCTTTCCATGTTATTTTGTACAGGAGAGGATGACTTCACTCTTAATATGGCTGAGTATAAGCCCCTTTCTGCTGTTTGAATTCTGCTGGTTGTGCTTGAGGGTATTTTTGATAGAGTCCATTGCAGGCACTTTATTCTTGTTTGCATTACAGATTCAAATCCTTTGGATTATCGCCTGCTTGTGGTTTACTCTGTAATACCAGTCAACACTTCCCTGATTTTGGATCATCAGCAAATATAATTAGTTTGCTGGTATTATCACTCAGTAATTTATTTTGATGGAAACAGTAGCAGTATAAACACAGATCCCAGTGGAATCCCCCTCTTAATATCCCCTCCTCCGTTTGGCAACTTGTAGCTTCTTTAACCATTAATCTATGTTTTTAAATATGTTACTTATTAATTTCCCGTTTCCTAAATTTGTTGCTCAAAATAAACAGCTGGGCAAGAGTTTAATCAAGGGTCCTTTATGAGGGTCTCTCTTTATTTTGTAAAATTTTAAATGAAACTTTTCCATATGTAATGATTCTGTTTCTTTGGAATCCATTCCTTACTTAATTTAACTAGTCTTCTCCAGCATACTTCAAAACTGTACTACTACTAATTTCTGGACCTTAATGGATAACTCATCTGATCTTGGAGACCTTTCTTTGCTTTGTCCTTATTTAAAACTTCTGCAAGAATACATTTAGATCCACTAGTATTCTCAGGTGGTCTGCATTTACAGGTAATGTAGACATCTATATACTGACACATCCCACCACCACCATTTCCTTACACTTGATTTCAGCATGTAGAGCTAGTATCTAAAAAAACACCATCAAAAACTTGTGCAAAATACAGTTTTGATAAGATTGAAAAGATTCAAAGACATGGCTTACCTCCCAGGTTTGAGACAGCCGGCTGACAGATGCAGTGTTGAGACCCATAACAATGGCAAAGAATGAGTTCAGGTTTCTTTGGGCTTTGCAGCTGTAGAATAACATTTTTTAGAAAATAGACATTACACTCTGATGTCCTGTCCTCAGAGCATGATAGATAATTGGGATGGAAAGATATCCCAGGTTATCAAGTCCAACTTTCCTGCACTAATACAAGACTGTCCTCTACACTAAAACGATTACTAGTCCTTTACCCTACAGAAGGATTCCTTGCCCTCTATTGTGTTATTATACAAATATTTTCATCCTCCTTTGTCATCTTTTCTGTAAGTTATACATATTCATTTCCCTTCATTTCTCTTCACAGTCAAGGCCTGCAATCCTTTTTTCATTTTTGTCATCCTTCTTTGTCATAATTTATCAACTCCCCACTCCCCACTACACCCCCAAACAGAAAAAATTGGAAAACTGTAAACAGTACTTGAATTCTGGCCTTACCAATTAAATGCATATATATGGGGGTGGGGAGGCAGTTTCTACCTTTACTTTTCTATTAGCTCATGTGCTACTCCTCTATAAACACAAATCCTGTATCAGATGTATTTTTTGCAACATCATACCTTGACCTTGCCTTTAATTTGTCATCTATTATCACACAAGGACCTCCTCCACAATGCTTCACTTAAACAATCTCTTGTATATTTCTTTGGTTTGTATTAGTATTCCCTAGTTGTATTACTTTGCGTTTATTTAAATTAAATCTCTCCTTGTTGTTTTCACATAACACAAACTCTTTAGGTCATTCTGTATTTTCTCTCTACCCTCCAATGTATTTGCAGTCCCAAATAATTTGTTGTCTGCAAATGTTCAATTTACATATCCCTCTGGATTAGTTAGTACTGGTCCCTATTACTGATAACTGTGAAATTCTGCTGGATACCTCTCTCTAATTTCATGTTCTACTATATATGATTCCCTATTTGCTAATGCTAGGGAATAATCACAAACTATAATATGCTATCCAAACAGTATCATTCCACTTTCTAAAGCAGATTCTCAAGCAAGACTGTATCTGAAGTTCAACTATAAAAAATAGATATGCTGGGACTGTGTCTTAAATTAACACTAAGAACATGAGTAGTCCCACTGTCTTCAATGGGATTACTCATTTAAGTAAAGTTAAGTACGTACAATGTAAGCCCAGGGTTTGAATTCAGGCTCCAGATTAACCCCGTTTCGTGTACACACAAGTCACGCTAACCCAGAAATCAGACCCAGGGTAACAGGATCACACAGGGGTGGAGGTTCTGAGCCTAAGTCAAGCCAGGACCCATGGTGCAAGTCCAACTGCTATGCAGTGTAAAGGCCACCCCACAGGACTAGTGCTCTGGGAGTCTGACAAGTGTATTCCACAATCCCACAGGCAGACTTTTTTTGTCCTCTGGACAGTCAAGTTTGGTGGAGAATTTCGCACACTGTACCACAAAGGGCTAGAGTGGCCACATTTTGGGAGGGAACTAGGAAGTCTGGGATATGGGTGGTTGGACTTGGGCCTACATAGCATAATAGACACCGGAGCCCCAGGTTGGGACCCAGGGTTCAACAATTCATAACCTGGAATTAGACACTCAAACCCTAGATTAACAAACCCAGAGCCTGCTAAATCAAGTCTACTAGCCCTGGTTTTACATTGCAGCGTAGACATACCCTTAGGGGTCTCAGAGCTCAGGCTGCAGCCTGACCTGAATGTATCCGCTGCAATTTTATAGCCCCACAGCCCGAACCCTGTAAGCCTGTCAGCTAACCTGGGCCAACAGGTCTGTTATAGCTGTGTAGACGTACCCAATGTGTTTGCATTAGATTGGCCTTAAACTCTTCATGGCAGGAAATGTCTCATGCTATTGGTTTTTACAAATCTTCCATTGACTAATGAATTTTGGATCATAGTTTATGTCCGCTGTACTATTTTGGTTACCAAACTTGTAATTATATCCAGCTGTCATGATCTGTTCTTTCCAAATGCATGCTTACCTCTCTCTCTCTCTCATATATATCAAGAGGATTAATTCTAAGTGCATACAGATTTATTTCCTCAAGGAAATAACCTGGCATCTATATTAGATCGATAATTCCCTTTACTTCATCTACTCTCCTTAAATATTGCTTCTACAATTCTCCTGTATAACCAGAGTATTCTTTGTTTGTTAACATTAATTTTTTGGGTAGAATTTCTAATTTGTAAAAGTGTAGGAATCAATGTTCTTGCAACATTCTCTCTCTACTCTGCATTTTTCTACATAAAATAAAATTCTCCTGTTCAGCTATTTTGGGTATTTCTAGGGAACTCATCAGTGTAGTGTAAGAGCACCAAACACAGGGATTTAAGTTATGGCCCTACATTGACCTAGCTGGAGCTCAGGGAGACGTTAGGTCAGATTTTCTGCTACATCCAGCATCTGGGAGCAGCAGAACTGAGGGCAATCAGAGAGCTGGTTATGGCTCTCCAACACTTTGTCCTGGTAAGAGTTAGAACAGCCTGAGCACACTGAGCTCAAGCCACTCCCCTCCCTACCGTACCCCAAACATTCCCCATGCACCAATTTGTTCTGGGAGTCAGTGAGATACAATAAAAATGGAACCCTACAATGCTGCTTTTTGAGAGTCACTTTTTTGATTAGAGCAGCATTTGAATGAACTACAAAGCTCATCTAAATCCACATCCATATTTTGGTTCCTAGATACTACAATAAGTACATCAGTAATGCAAATATAAAATGCCCTCTTCTATTTGCCAGTTACCATATTTGGTTTCTACAACTTTAACTTCACATTCCCCTAAAAGAGATGGAATTAACTCAGACATAGCAACCTCTGGCTCTAGGGGCATATATATCCCTGTTCATGGGAAACAGCAATGAAACTCTTCTAGGAATACAAATTAGTGTTACCGGGGAAGCCGGTGAGTCACATTAAATCAATCCTTTCAGACAGAATAAGAACAAAGTTAGTAACTGATAAGCCTGGAAATGAATGTGTTGCTGGATAGCACAAAACATGCAAATCAAAACAAATAGCATTTCTAAGTACATTATATTAGATTAACGGAATCCACTTCACCAAATACATTGGTTCAGCAGAGAATGGCCTTCTGTATATAAATTGCCTCTCTTGGAACAAATTAAATCAAGTCAATCGGTGAAGGGACAGATGTGGGAACAAATTATACATTTTCTATTAACATGAATATTCACATACTGCAGCAGACCAACAAATGTATGATAGAGGTGAGGAGAATAGCTGCATTTGTTTCAATAGCTTCATTCCCTTGGTTGCTAAAACAGGCATGATTAAAGAGAAATGAAGTCTCCATGTACACTATTTACTTGTATTATGTTCCACAGGCATACAGTAAAGGCTAGTAATGGAGCAGAAATGGCCCATCCAGTATTCTCAGTTAAAATCTGTCAAATGTAAGTAACAAATAATATAACAATTTAGTTAAATTAAGCACACTCAAGAGAAGTAGACTGTGCAATAGCTCAGTATGAGTAGTCTTTCATCTCTGAAGGTATGGGCTTACGGTTAACATTGCAAATGAGTTTCGTGGTCTCATCAAAAGACAATGAAATAGCTTGAATTTTGCAGGTCATGTTGTAGGTGCATTGGCCGAGCTGAAGAGGAAGACTTGAATGGAGAGCAACTATCAAGAAAGACTGTAAACACTTTGAGAAAGACAGAGATGGAAAACTGACTGAAAAAATGGCCAAATGTCATGCCAAGTCTTTAGTAGGAGCCTGCGCATTCCTGTGTGATATCTGCTTGAGACTTTGATCTTCACAGATCAAACTACACAGCCACAAGAGAACACACAAGAGGCCATGACATCATTGTCTGATACAAAGGACAGCCATATAAATGAAGACTTGTACAGCATACAGCTGCATTATGCTTGGGTTTGGCCAGTGTTTATTAATATTGTTATTTATAGACCATTTTATGTGTACATCACACTTACTAAACATTTAAAGACAAGGGACAATAAACAACAAATTCCCTTTCACCACTTTGTCTCTCTCCCCCACAAATGAAAAGATAAAAGATGTTCATTAAAAGGATTCCAGTTTCAACTTCAGTTACTTACTGGGCAGCAATCTTGATGAATTTTTTCACTAGCTGTACACGTTTACAGAGCTGGCTGCAGAGGAGTATCTCTGTGGCTACCCAAAGTTGTACTTCATTGCATCTTTGAAGCAGAAGACTAAGATTCACAGTGTTTTCACCACTGCCCTGTCTGCTGAAGGTGAAGTATATCAGCTCTTGCTGGAACACAATTATTGTATTATTAGGGCTTTTAAAAATGGTAAATACAGTTAAAATGATCTAAAATGTAATATATTTTTAAAAATGAGATTAAGTAAGAAATCATTGCTATTTATAAGGGGTGTTTTAATCAGTGATGAGTTAATCTCAAATGGTTCAAAGTTCTGATTTGGAGTTTAGAGGCTTATTGGAACCTCTTGAGTTTGCATATGGGTTGGAAATCTTGCCATAAGTGTTTTTATGAGATTTCCTGCAGCTCTACTTCTGGTCACAGCTGGAAATAGGACAAGAATAGTCTGTCTCTCTCAACATTTCATAATTTCTAACTCCAGTCTAAAAAACAACCCACATCTGAACTTCCCAGAACCTTAAAAAAAGTTCATTTCATATTTGGTTCTAAAAATAGCCAAATCTTCAGGGAGCAAGGGGACGGCTCTTTTTTTTTTTTCTGAACAAGTTCACCCATTTGTAGTTTTAAAGTTTCTAAATGGAACTTCGAGGAAAGCTCAGAGAACAGATCTAAGATGAAAGGCAATGGAAGATGTCACATTCTTCCCCTTATTCTCATTGAGGCACCACACTTTTCAGTTGATGATTCACTACTATTTTGATATTTCTGTTGCACTGGCCCTATTCCCTCCATCCACCTCATTCCCATGAGACTTCTGGATTACTCAGGACTGTGCTTTAGAGGGCCAGTTGCAATGCCCATTAAAGTCTGTGGAAAGGCACATGGGGCATTGGAGTGGGCCTTAAGTGATTGTGCCATTTTAGAATCTCATAAATGTAGGCCTGGAAGGGACCCTGAGAAGTGATCAAGTCCAGCCCCCTGCACTGAGGACCAATTACATCTAGAATGTAGGACAGAAAATATCATATTGCCTCTATATAAATCCATGGTACACCCGCATCTTTAATACTGGGTGCAGATGTGGTCACTCCATCTCAAAAAAGATATACTGGAATTGGAAAAGGTACAGAAGAGGGCAATAAAACTGATTAGGGGTATAGAATAGCTTCCATATGAGGAGAGATAAATAAGATTGGGACTTTTCAGCTTGAAAAAGAGACGACTAAGGGGGGATATGATAGAAGGCTATAAAGTCAGGACTGGTGTCGAGAAAGTAAATAAGGAAGTGTTATTTACTCCTTCTCATAACACAAGAACTAGGGGTCACCAAATGAAATTAATAGGCAGCAGGTTTAAAACAAATAAAAGGAAGTATTTCTTTATGCAATGCACAGTCAACCTGTGGAACTCCTTGCCAGAGGATGTTGTGAAGGCCAACCAAGACTAATGGGGTTCAAAAAAGAACTAAATAAATTCATGGAGGATAGGTCCATCAATGGCTATTAGCCAGGATAGGCAGGGATGGTGTCCCTACCCTCTGATTGCCAGAAGCTGGTAATGGGCAATAGGGGATGGAACACTTGATGATTACCTGTTCTGTTCATTTGCTCTGAAGCACCTAGCACTCAACACTATTGGAAGATAGGATATTGGGCTAGATGGACCTTCGGTCTGACCGAGTATGGCCGTTCTTATGTTCAGTAGGGGAATCTGCTCATCATCTTAATGTATACATACAAATACAAGGAGTATGGGAAATACTTCCAGTTCTTCCTTTGTATTAGTCCATGACCTAAATTATGACTTAATTGGCATTACAGAGACTTGGTGGGATAAGTTTCATGCCTGGGATATTGGTATAGAGGGATATAGCTTGTTCAGGAAAGACAGGCAGGGGGGAAAAGGGAGGAAGTGTTTCACTATAGACATCAAAAAGGTTTGAGGTCAGGAAGGAGGTGAGTGGCGAAATTTGCAGATGATACAAAATTACTCAAGATAGTTAAGTCCAAAGCAGATTGCAAAGAGTTACAAAGAGATCTCACAAAACTGGGTGACTGGGCAACAAAATGGCAGATGAAATTCAATGTTGATAAATGCAAAGTAATGCACATTGGAAAACATAATCCCAACTATAAATATCAAATCATGGGGTCTAACTTAGCTGCTACCACTCAAGAAAGAGATCTTGGAGTCATTGTGGATAGTTTTCTGAAAACATCCACTCAATGTGCAATGGCAGTCAAAAAAGCTAACAGAACGTTGGGAATCATTAAGAAAGGGATAGATAATAAGACCTATGACTCTATAGTAATTTTGCATGTTCCTCCACCACCACCACAGCCATCTAGCCCTTTTTTATGTTTATTTGTGGACTTTTGACACTTGCCCCCTCTGAACCCACTTTAAAGTCCTCCACGCTAGGTTGACATCTAATGGCTTTGCTAAAATCACAGGTTACATTGTGCTTAAAGTGATAACTTGATACAAATTAATGGAGTCCCTTCCACAGGAGATATGAGTATGTACACCTCCCCCCAGATTGTATGGCTTTTATGATCTCAATCAAAAAGTCTTAAGTTTACTGAAATATTACTACATGCAAAAGACAGACTTTTCTTACTTTTCTATTTTCAGATATAAAATAATATAATTTTAAAATTCAACATATGATCAGAGAAAACACAAGATGCCCCAACATAGGGAAGCCGTATGCATCAATTTTTCCTGGACAGATTTACAGGCTATCAAAGGTTGCCAAAATATCTTCTGAGGCTTATGTGATATTCTCACCACTCAGTGTTGTTGCATTAAATATGACACTGACGCACTGTAATGTCATGATACTTATGTTCCAACCTAAACCTAATGATGCAACATCCGGACATTGCAAAGTCATGACAATTATATGATGTTGCATCAGTTTCCTCTGCATGAAAGATAGAGTAGACCTTTCAGCGTGAATTTTAAATGATACATTCTTTTTTCCCATTTATAGCCTATATTCTAACTTCTAATGACTTATTTTACCCATAATTGTACCTTTGATTAAAAAACCCCACAACAATTTGGACAACTAGTAATACAGCAACACTAAAGCTACTGCTTCTTACCTCGTGAATTGAATTGAAGAGACTCCAATCAAAGTATGTTAATTCTAAGGCAAGATCCCAGGTGTTAATTCCCAAAATTCTCACAGACTTTTGCAGTGATTCCTCATTTTCAGCATATGGATTCTAAGTCAATGGATAGAAACAAAAGGATCCTGAGCAATTCCCAGATGCTCTGCCCTGAATTAGCTACTGCACTGAAGTAAAAACCCAACACTGAGAAAGTAATCTTCCCTGAGTGCACTTAATTTTTTCATCGTACTGTTCACCTTCAATGAGTTACAGCCTGTTTAACAAACAAGAGAATGTGATCAATGTCTTCTTATTGCATTAGGCCCTCTCTCTCTCTCTCTCAAATCTGATTATAAAACACTGACCAGGCAGACAGCGTAATGAAAGTAAAATCCTTGAAATCACTATGGCCTGTTATTGGAAATAATGTTCCAGCAAGTTTTGTATTAAAAATAAAGACAATGTTATGGTGAGTTCCAGTAAGGAAACAGACCAGATTTACAGTATAGAATATACATATAATGTACCTGCATCCCAGAATGCACATTTACAAGTTACATAAAACCATCAATTTTGTGATAAAAATGGCTTACTTTGAATGCAATTGTCAGGCAGCAATAAAAAACGGTGAGACTTAATTCACAAAAATTACTTAGCATATTACTGTGGAACTCATTAATACCACTGGAGTTAAGCATCATTTGCCATTTCTATTGTAAATTTGATTTTCAAAAAGGTTTCTCTCTTGTTTTTTATGTCATCAGTCTGAAATTTGTCACGAGTCGTCTGCCCAGATGAAAGCTGATTTTGATCAGTTGAGCCATCATTTTAGTGCTTTTTTTTGACAGATACAAAATAAAATTTAAAACCCTCCACAAAACTCTCTGTAACTAATGAAACTAGATTGCTTATCGCTTGCTAGGGACGCTTTGCTATTATTAACTTTTTTTTTTTTTAAAGGTGGCTACCAGTCTGCAAACAATGTGGAAGATACATTATGATAACTGCATGTCAACTCATCCAATAAAATGCAACTAGACATTTCTCTTGCATAGGACAAATTCATGAAGTCTAATTATACTGATAATGTACCACAGCAGTTGGAATACTCATACACTTGTTTCTACATAGTTGCAATGTCGGCAGAAGATTGTTGAAAAGTTCATTTATTGAGGACCTAACTGCGCTTGACAGGTGCTGGTCTACATTGCAGATGGTGTATAGTAGCACCACCCCAATAAATACTCTGAGAGGGACTGAACCTAGGAGCATGGTTCACTCTGCGGGTCTGCCTAGTTCCTCTGGCAGACATGAGCCTCTTTGTGCAGTAGCCATCCTAGGGAGGAACAGATGCTGAACTCAGCAGAGCATGAAAAATGCTATTATGCATTGGCCCTACAAAGTGGCTGAGAGGCACAAGGAAATAAGGCTCCTTACATTGGCTCTCTCCATCCGCACCCCATTTCCATCCCTGCACCCGGAGCAAGCACTATTTGACTTTTCATTTTTCTCTCTTAACAAATGTCAATGAGTTGACCAAATCCTTTTAACAGGTAATACAAGCTTTAGCCTATTTGACACATTAACTAATTCCAGTGCTGTTTAGTAAAGACGCTCAAATTCAGGAACACTTATTTTAAAAGGCACAATTAGCTCAATAAATTACAGAAAGAGACTTTGGCAGTTATTTATGCTACAGCTGCCTTTCTGCAAATAAGTCCAGACAAGTTTTACTAAGGAAATTGGAAAAATAAACTGTACATTGAAAAGTATCATTATCACTGAAAAACCACTAGGCTTAGACTTGGAATCAGAAAAATTGACCATTATACAACTTTAGATCATATAGTCTTACCAAAGTGTCAGTCAGATCTTTTCTGTAGACAAACATACGACTGGTTGCCTCGAGAGATTTTGAGATAGCCAGGTCATTTGGTTGTAGTTCGTGTTTTTCTTTAAAATATATATATTTAAAAAAAGTCAGAAGCCTCAGAATAGAAGTCTACATGATATGTAAATAACCAAGTTCCACATGCAAACAAATGCCTAAAGGAAAATTTGCTTTAGCAATTGTAACCAAGTATTGTACATAGTATTTAATGATTTACTCAACCTGTTCCCATTTATCCACCAGGCTTGAGATACCACTATCTATGTGGCATACAGTAAATACAATCAAAGCAAGATGTCCGTGAAGCTGAATTATTCAGGTCTGTGCCATCTGCACAAGTGCTTTCAGCTCCTTAGTAGTAAATGATACATTTACATTTGAACCACTATTTACAAAGAGTAAAACATTTTTAAATCATTATGAATGAAAACAGCCTAGTTTATTTAATCAAGTGGTTTAATAAAAATTACATCTTTAATGTTTACATTGCTGACACAAACAAAAGATGCAGCATATCTCTAACTCATGCAGATGTTATTACAACCAGAAAAGGGAAATACATGGGAGTTATGCACAGCCATGCTACCGGTAGTATATAACAATCAGGACACCTTAGTTTTGATAGCACTGAATGGCTTAATCAAGGAGAAGAGGTAACAATTTGTGGCTTACAAATGTTAATGAACAAGTGACATTTCTATTGTTGTTTTTTAATTAGTTTTGAAATTTAACAGACAAGTAGTAGTGATTATTATTTTAGTGCTTTCTCTAGAAACCAGCATATATTGGCTGTTAGATAATACTATGCTTCATTATTTATGAATTGCTGCTTTTCTTTAGCTATCAAAGCTAGCAATGAAATTATCACCATTATTATTTAGCAGCAAATCCTGCCTCCTAGTTACACAGATGCACAAGACCTGAAAAGCAGCAGAACCACTGTTGTTTTGCAGTTCTAAGAAGGCCCTGCAGGCATGTTAGGGCACAGGCAGGGGCATGACAAGTATGTCTGGAAATTACGTGGATCTGCTGGCCAAAACTCCCACTTAAATGTGGTAGAATCATAGAATCATAGAATATCAGGGTTGGAAGGGACCTTAGGAAGTCATCTAGTCCAACCCCCTGCTCAAAGCAGGACCAATCCCCAATTTTTGCCCCAATCCCTAAATGGCCCCCTCAAGGATTGAACTTACAACCCTGGGTTTAGCAGGCCAATGCTCAAACCACTGAGCTAGCCCTCCCTCCTCATGCAGGCTCTGGGTTGCTGGGGCAGGATGCCATTCCCTCATCACTCACATGGGTACCCTGCACAAAGTCTGTTTGGGATCTGCATCGGGGGGAGGAGAATTTCACCTTATGTTCTGAATCAGATAAATTAATGTGCCATAATTTATTGTATTTATCCATTTTAGATTTATTCAAAAGTAAATATAGGTGTGTACATATAGGACTAGATCCTCAACTTCAATGGAGCTACACCAATTTATGCCAGCCGAGGACCTGGCCCATATATTTTAAATCTATTCATTAGCCTCTTTCGTAGATCCAGCTTTTTATTTTTATGCAACTAGTTAAATCACCGTCTTTGTATTCACTAAGAGTAACAAGGGGATACTATAAGTAGGGCCCTATCAAATTCACGGTCCATTTTGGTCAATTTCATGGTCATAGAATTAAAAAAATTGTAAATGTCATGATTTCAGATATTTAAATTTGAAATTTCACGGTGCTGTAATTGTAGGGGTCCTGACCCATAAAGGAGTTGGGGGGGGGGGGGGGGGGAAGAGGTGTCGCAAGGTTATTGTAGGGGGGGTTGCAGTACTTCTACCCTTAGTTCTGCGCTGATGATGGCAGTGGCACTGTCTTCAGAGCTGGGCAGCTGGAAAGCAGCGGCTGCTGGCTGGGAGCCCAACTCTGAAGGCAGAGCTGCCACCAGCAGCAGCGCAGAAATAAGGGTGGCCTGGTATGGTATTGTCACCTTACTTCTGCACTGCTGCTGGCAGCGTGCTGCCTTCAGAGCTGAGTGCCCGGCTAACAGCCACCGCTCTCCAAACACCCAGATCTGAAGACAGCACAGAAGTAAGGGTGGCAATACTGTGACACCCCTAAAATAACCCTGTGACCCTCTGCAACTCTCTTTTGGGTCAGGACCCCCAATTTGAGAAACACTGGTCTTCCCCATGAAATCTATATAGTAAAGGGTAAAAGCACACATAAGACCAGATTTCACGGTCCATGACGCATTTTTCATGGCCGTGAATTTGGTAGGGCCCGTTATAATTATAAGCAAAACAGCTTCCCAAAGATCTTAAGATCTGACAGACACCAAAGAAAATGATGGGGCCAGGCAGGTCAAATAGACCAATAGTGTCAGCCTGTAATTTGTGTGATCTCCCTTGAAAGAGACAATAAACCTTTCTTTGTTAAGCAAGAAAGGCTAAAATAATAAGAAGAAGAAAAAAAGCTACAAACTAGGATAATCCCAACAGCCTTTAATCAGAGAAAGTATTACTTGGGTTGCTTCCAATAGCTACATTTTACACATTTTCTCCCCTATCCACCCATTACAGAAAATTAATAACTTATCCCTTTAGCACACAATGCTACTCATCCTCATTTTAAGGCAAGTCATACCTCAGCACCTGCCCAAGTTCATTTAAATATGAAACTAGGAAGCTTATCTGTGGAAAAACCTTATAACATATTTCTAATCACTGAAAGTCCTTTGCACTCCAATCTTGGTGAGGAAATGCAATAACCTACTGTACCCAAGAATTAGCTGTTGCCATGGAAACAACTCTCTGGTAGGCAGCTCCTTATTGTTACTATGGTCATCCAGCTGTGGACCCATACTGGAACAGTTACATCCTTGCACTTGAAAATGTCAACTATCTTTTTATAGGTGAGATACAGTAAAAGGTTAGATGAGTGAAAATTATTTACCCCCAGAGAATGTGACGGTAACCAGAGTCAGGTCTTCCTCTGCATGCTGGATTTTTTCTGCTACAATTTTCAGTATCTCCTGAGCTGAAGTGGATACTTTAGTTTTTACGCTGACATAGGAATGTTCTGTTATATACACACGGCAGAAAACTGCACAAAAGGAAGAAAGAAATGTCCATAAATAGATGAGGACACATACTACTAAGAGGTGGAAGAATTTCACAAACCAAACTGTGGCGATGCCTTGGCTGTTATTCTGTTTGACAGTAATCTTTGACAGCAGGAGCTACTGTTGCTGTACATTGACCTACAGGCACACAAACCTCTTAACACAAACATAATCATTTTTCCCTTCCTCCTCTCCCTGGGAAATCACAGGGACATAATAAAGAACAGTATAGTGCTTCACCAACATACAGTTAGAATTCCTGTAGGTATTTACTGCAGAGCAAGTATTCTCTAACAGTTTTATTTTGGATACTTTGAAGACAAGTTTCCTCTTCTCTCTTTTTCCTTTTCAAGCTCAGCTGTTGATATTTTTTGCTTCCTTTCTTTCAGGATCAGAAGAATCCTAATTCTTTCTGTATACTTCAGATCTTCCACCTTGCTTATTTTGCACTTCACCTTTTAATCAGAACAATGAAGTTCTAAGAGTGGCTCTCTCTACAGTCTTCCTCAGTCAATCCATCTATCTAACTTACCTAGCTAGCCATCCAAATCACATACACATCACCATAGTATCTTAGCAGATGTGGGGACTGTTCTAACAGCAGTATAATTAGTTCAAGTACAGCTCCTTTTTGGAACATGTGCATCACACCTGTAAGGGACTGATCTGGAGAAGAGCCAAAGTGCCTGTAACTTCCATTGAAGTCAAAGGGAGATTCAGGTACTCAATAACTCTCAGTAATAACCTTTCAGCTGGTCTAAGGAGAAAGAATTCAAAGGTCTATCTTGAAATGGGTTTGTCTGGCATGACAGTAACCGCATCATCATATGATCAGCTCAGCTAGTACCTCTTTTTTTTTCTGTTACAAAATTTCAGGCATCCAGGTTTTGCAGAACTGAAATCTTAGTCAGTCATGTGGATTGTGGTAGTAATGTAAGAGAGGAGAAACATAGCAGCAGACATGTATAATCAGTATTTCAAAAATGACATCATCTGTCAATGAAGCTCACTACCAGAATGGTCTTTATTTTGTACTCACTTTGGTGCTTCATTAAACATTGGGTTTTTTTACCTATAATTTAGTCTTTTTTCCTACAGACAGACTGAGACAACAAAAGTATGGAGATGATCCTTTCTCTCCTCTACAAATGAGATTTCTTTTGTCTCTACTGACAGATGTATACAACAATAGCTCTGCCTCTGCTTCACAAACCTTTCCAACTGCAAGGCATTTTCATTAACTTATGCTACACTAGAGGATGTTGGTCAGCAACTTTACGCTAGTGAAAAACCACAATTTTGTTGTTTTGAAGTAGAGGAGGAAAGAGAACCTTACATTTTAACCCTTACAAAAACATCTCAGTCAGTTGATGTAAGAATTTTTTGTTAGCCTGTCTCTGTTGGCAGGCAGTAAATCAGGTGTTCATCCTGTGACAGAATCTCTCTTTGGAATAGCTAAAAGTCATGAAAAGGTCACATCAGCTTTATGAAAACAGCTGTAAAAAAAAAGGGGTGGGTGGGTGGGAATTGACAGGATTATTTGACTTCCATATGGAAAATGTTATCAGACCTGCCTACAATGGTTACCAGAAAAGCCAGTGATTTTCCTCTTGGCTGAAATGTCTTCCCCTCCTCCAGGATTCTCTGCCATTTGGAGGGGAGAAGGGAAGAGGCAGTGAGGGGGGACCAATAGCAAACATAATCTTTAATTTTAACATCTCCCTTACTTAAAATGGATCTGGACCACCCTATCTGTCAGGTACTCATGAACTGTCATCTTTATGGCCTGCCCAAACTCTATTCCCCAATCGTATTTTAAATGTCAGATCTGTAGTTGCTATTGCTACGGAACCACTGAAAGTCTAGAGATGTCATGCTGTAGCTCCTCTAAGAAGTGCAGAACAGAACTCATAGTCTAGGGGAAGTAGGGTGTGGACTAAGTTAGTTTTAAATCATCTTTGCACTCTTCTGATCCTGGGCTGTTCCCTGTGCCGAAGAGGCCTCCAGCATAATTTAGACCGAGCTGGAGGTCTGTGTAAATTACAGCAGCCTCCCTAGGATTCCCTAAGGACTGCAGCACTTCCTGCAGCATCCACAGCCCTGACAGGTCCCTCCTGACCACAGCATCCCATCCTGGCACGCCAAGGGTGGAAGTCTTATGACTGTCTGCTTCAGTTCCTACTTCAAGGGAATCTTCCTCCAGCTGCATATGGGGCTTTGAGGGCCCCTTTATACCACTCTGGCCCCTTTATATGTCATAAAGGAGCCAGAGCAAGGGTGAGGATCTCACTGTGAAATTTTTAGAGGCTGTCTTGTGGCCTGAAATCCCAACGAATCTGAACGTCAAGCCAAAAGTTAGGTAGTATAAGGTAACACTAGAGAGCTATAAGGTAACCCTAGAAAGCACCACAGGGAAATATGTCTCTGAATATTTAAAGCGCACAGTTATGATCACCATAAATGGGCATTAATTATATTCTGATCTGACTTGAACTTGTAGAGTTGTTGGGCCTTCAGTTACTGTCGTGGGCTAGAAAATGTTGCAGGAGTGACTTACTAAAGCAAGGGACTTCACTTTGGTGTCCTCTGCTTAAGCATGGGTCTAGTGTCTCTATACACACTAGTTTCAGCTCACACAACAATCTGGAGCCATGATATAATTGTCCTCTTCCCCTCACTCCCATAAAGCTGTCAATGCATAATGCTTCACTTTATTATTGCTTTACCAACAATGAAGGCGAAGTTCATTTTGTAATGGATGATATTAATGTGAAGGGGCGTGTTGCATTCCACCTGCAAACGAGTTTGGGGGGAGAAGACTAACAATGGATACTGGAGCCAGGAGCCTCAGGTGACAGGAATATTAACCTTTTGCAATCTGGAGCCATATCAAGTGCCTGGAAATAAAGTCCAATCTCTTGCCAGCACTCCTGTGAGTCACATACCTTTATTAACGAGATGTTGGGGTGGGGAGGGAAGAGAGGGAAAAAAGGACCCCTGAGACAACATTTACAGTTGGAGCCCTGCATAACACATCAGACACAAATGTATTCTCACTGCATTAGATCTTTCTTCTTTTATAGCTCCAGGTTCTTATTCAGAAGTTGTAAGTTTGTAATTGAAAATGTTCCTTAAGGGAAGCCTTTATGTAGAAATATTATTGTACCAATATTTAGAGGTGTTGCACTGAGATTTTCCTCTACTGCTTCTAAATCATACTTACTTTCCTCTGTTTCATTCATGGTTCCTTTGTGCTGGAGCCAGTTCTCCTTGAGACTGAATTGGTGGAAAAAGGCTTTATTCTAAGAAGGGATAAATACATAAAAAAAGAACAATGAATGTATGGGTTCCTGCCCTTTACAACGTGATAACTTCATGTAGAATGCTCTAGATAAGTCTAGCCAAAAAGTGTTCATAGGAATTCCACCCATCCATTCTTGGACAAATAAAGTGGGAGTTGCCTTATTTAACAGCAGTAGAGGTGGGGAATTCTGAGGAAGTTAGACATGTCTAGGCTAAGCAGTGCAAACATTGCAAGGGATTCTAATCACAGTCACAGTTCATTTCTTACATACTGTCCTAAATAGCAACCGTCAATTGGCCTAGTCAGCAATTTCTCTACAATCTCATTTTCTGCTTTCTACATTTCCAAAATAACATTTTAAAGCTTATTACACACTTCAACTTCAGTCCAGTAAATTTCATGAGCACAGCAATTCACTGCCATGTAGCTCTTATGTTGACATCCCCCTTTTGCATCCTTTCCTTCTAGTTAAATAGGCACAAATTCATGTTTCTCTCTGTGTGTGTGTGTCCCTACCCTGTCACAGCACAACTCCCTTTACTCTGACTACCTGACATTTGTAGTCAATGTCTTTGCTAGATTTGTTTGTGTCTGTCTTCCTGAATTCAAACCTGTATCTATTCAGCCAGGAAGGGGTATGCTGTTAGGCTCCTATTGAATTCTGACATCTCAAAACATGTTGTTAAAATGCTAATAATGTCACAGCCACTTTAGGTCAGCACACACAACTGAAACCAGAGCTGTGCTGGCAGGGGGAAAAAAGCTTTTAGCAACATTGCAGGCCTACCTACCCTCTTGGATGTGTTCTGTCATGTTTTTGGCCAATAGTCATTTTTAATTAAGAGGCGAAGCCAAGAGAGGGGAGGGGAGGTTATGAGCAATCAATCAATGTAGAAGTCAAATGTATGTACCCTGTATTACCTTTCTGTGAGGTGAATATTCATCTACGGTGCTGAAACAAAAGAGATAATTTGAGTTATTCATTCTATCCAAAGATTAGAAAAGGAATTTGCAGCCAGCTAAAAGTTTATAACATAATATAGTCACTATAAAATTAGTGCAGAGCTCCTTCAGTGCGAGCTGAGGGCACCCAGTTACACCCAGGAAGAAGTTGACAAGTCATAGGATCAAGCCCTAGCATACTACACTAAAAACCTTAGGGCCAGATCCTCAGCTTATGTAAACCAAAACTATGCTGATTTACACCAGCTGAGGTATACATTTACAAAAGGTGTATCAGTGCGCACAGTGTACTTGGCAAAGTGGTTCACTATGAACATTCACATTTTTATATGCCAGTTCAAGACAGAGCATGGACTAGTGGACAGATCAGGGAAATCGAGTCAGGAGTTCTGGGACCCATTTCTGTTTCTAACACTGAGGGCCAAATTCAAAGATTATATGTAAAGTTAAAAAAATTTTAAACTCACGGCTTGTCTACAAATGCAGCTATTCAGTAACAGCTCTGCCTGAATAACTCCATGCGTAGACACACTTATTCTAGAACAGTTAAGCTAAATAAGAGCAAGGCACTCTTGTTTTGGAATATGAGAGTCCACAACATGAAATTATTCAGTAATAGCTGTTGCCAAATAGTTCCACATGTAGACAAGCATTCAGGCTACCTCTGACCTAGTGACCCCCTTAATAAGCTTACCCAATCACAGAAATGTAGCAAACCCTGGGAAGCATGAGATAGTCCATATAAACACTGATTTCACAGATTTGAATGAAAAGTATCTAAATATCTAATTACACCAAACTGTGAAAGTTGCATGGTATGAGTGATTGCAAAACAGACTTTTGAGGCTATAAGAGTAACAACTGCTGGATAACAACTGCTGGATAACGACTTGCTTTTAATAGATTGAAACCATTTGTTTAATCATATAATCTGAGATGAAAATATAAATGCTGCAAACTTGTTTGATACTACAGAAAAGAGATTCATCCCTAGGGACAAGAACTGGTCACAGTCAATGTCAAAGCTCTCTTTGATCTCAACATGATCAAATAACAACAAAAAATTCTACTTACTTGAAACATGTGCATTAAAATGTCTTTTAAAAACAATTAGTATTAAAGAACAAACTTGCCATATTAGTTGCAAAAGAGGGTTGAGTATATTTTTCATGCTAAAAGAAGTCCTGCCCACTCTTAAACAATACAGTATATTGTATCAGTTATTTTAAATAATTCATTGCTAATTACTGGTAAGGCTAAGATTTTGTCACGGAGGTCACAGAAGTCACAGAATCCGTGACTGCCAGAAACCTCGGTGACATTTTCCACTTCGCGGCCGGGCTGGTGCTGTCAGCCAATGGGGGCCCCACAGCTCCAAGCCACTGCAGGGTGGGGGAAAGGAGTGGGCACCTGGGAGCTCCAAGCCACTGCAGGCGGAAGGGGGCACCCCGGTGCTTGCCGCCGCCGAGGGGTAGGGGGGGATCCTGGAGCTCCAGCAGCGGTGGGTGGTGGAGCTTCCTGCCTCCCCATTTTGTCACAGTTACTGTTAGTAAAAGTTAGGGACAGGTCACAGGCTTCCATGAATTTCTGTTTATTGCCTGTGACCTGTTCATGACTTTTACTAACAATAACTGTGACAAATGGGTCATATTTTGCCACACTGAGTAGTACTCTACTCCACAAGTAGTCTCACCAAAATTAATGGGAGTAATTGTATAGTACCTTACTCTACAACATGAGAAAAACTGAAATAATCTGGCTTTATATAAAAAGAAAGGTTATTTATACAACACCACAGCTGTTGTTTTCCTTGTATTGTAGTTATATTACTTATCCTTTTGTCTTTTTCTGTGCTGAAGAAAACTGTAAATAAAAAAGTAAGTTATACCAAAAAAATGAGGATTGACCAAAATAATCAATACTTACTGACGACGATGCATTCCAAGTATCTTTTGAAATTCTTTCAATTCCTTCTCAAGTATGGGATATTCATATACATCATCTAACACATTTCTGTACATTGTCTGAAAAATAAAAAAGGGTATCTGCACATATCTGATGACTGAAAGAAATATTATATATTATATCAGCAGCCTCCATCAAATGAAGCATTACCCTAATAAAATAAATTCCAGGAATGTTTTAAAATGGGTCCTGTAATCCAGACAGTTCCTGTTTAAATAACTAAACTAGTCAGTGTCTGGCTGCTGTATAGAGAAGTATTCTTTGCAACATCACCAAAAGGTAGCACTAAGGTGTCAGCACTCATCAATCTTTGGAAAGATTTAAAATGGCACTTGTGTTTGTTACTTCAAACCTGGTTTAGCTTGTAACAATCTACTTTTAAGCATGAAAAGATATTACATCATCATCACTCGATCAAAACAGTGACAGTAATAATTAATCAATGTATTTGACTACTAAGATTAGGAGTATATTCATTTATTTTCTGCATTTACATCCAAAAATTTTCTAGTCCCAAAATATCTCACACGGAAATGACAAGATGCTCCTAGTCTCAAATTAATGAACAAATAAATCTTATGTTCTTGATTGTTTACATTTCGTGAATGTCATTATTCAAACCCTTCTGAGAGCCTCTACTAATTATGGAAGACATTTGACCTTGTATATAGAGGTAAACAAGTCATACTGACTTTGATGCTTGAAGTCATTGTGGAGGTGAACATTTTCTCTTTGATCTTCTATACCATCCAGAGGTTTAGACAGAGTTTCTCCTGGCTAACAAATGGGGATCATATACTAAAGGCCAAATTATCAACCCAACCTTACAAACTGTGGGCATAAATAATTTTGGACTGCAGTTTCATATGCTATATTTTCAGGTGCAATTTAGACCAACTGAACATTAGTAGTAGTAGTGGTAGAGGTACTGTGGTGGTGCCTCAAGGCACAGTCAGGGATTGGGGCCCAAAGTGCTTGGCTCTGTACATAAACACAGCCCCTCCCCCCACGGGCTTACAACATAAACCAACATTTAATAAAATGAAAATCCCCCATTGTTGGCACTGTTTTACACATGGAATGTCCCTACAGCAGAAGCCCTGGGGCCCCTACTTTCTATGTGCTCTGCACCAGTCACAAGGAACTCAAATAGCAAAGAAGCCCAAAAATTTCTCCAAGATTAGTTTAGCACTGCAGGGTTCTTAAGTTTACCATGAGTGAATCCATAACAGAAAGTGCCCCCAACCAAGTCCCTAAATGAAAGTAAAGACTTTTACTTCAGGAAAGGAGAAGGAGCTCAGGCATCTCCCAAGAGAATTCCTTCCTTCCATCAGAAGTAGGAAATAGACAGATCTTGGCCCAACATAGCATTAGTATTTTAATGACAATCAAGCTACAGGTGTATTTAGAAATCACTGAGACAGGGCAGTAAGGGCTTGTCTACGCAAGAGTCCACATCAGAGGGGTGTAAATTCTAGTGTGCAAAAGTGTATCACGCACTAGCTAGCCCATGTGGACTCTGCTGGTCCCTAGTATGTGTTAATGTAGTTCCATTTCAAACAGCAATTACATTAACATGCACTAGTGAACTTTTAGTGCACACCAGCAGGGTCCACATAGGCTACTTAATACGTGACACACTAGTGTGCACTAGAACCTACACTAGAATGTATCCCACAGACAAACCGAACACTCCTTGCTCATAAGTAAGGCAGAAATTTAGGGCATGTCTCCACGAGCACTTACTGCACACCAAGCTGGAATGTAAATCTACAGTACTCCAGCATGCTGCCCACTAACTATCCATGTGGGCCCTGCTGATCTGCACTAAAATTTCCTAGTGTGCACTGACATATGTGCCATGCAGTAAATAGAGAGACCCTTTCTTTCTCAAAATCCATAAAGGAGCTACCAGGGTATCTACTAGCACCTGTCAAACAGTACAGAATAGATGTTCAGTGTTAGGCTGATGCAGTGTTTGCTAAAAGGAGCATACATTGCTGTCCCAGTCTATGTTATTTGGAACACTGATTTGGGAAGTTCTGGACTGGTAAAGAACATGAGTACATCTTTGGATATTTCCTTTACCTGTTAATTTTTTTCTTCAAACTATTAGTCTAGAGTTCCTCCTTTTAAAGACTACCCACCCTTGTACAAAGTTTCATATTAGAACTGAGTGTTTATTTCCAGTGTCTCACATAACAGATATTCAAGTTGAAAGTTAAAAATCAATGAGGCATTAAACCTCTTACATGTAGAAGGTTGCTTAGTCATACTGTTTCCATCTATTGGCAGAGAGGACTTATGCCCTAATCTCTGACCTAGTATAAAAGATCTCGAAGGTAAGAAAAATTATGCCCAATATTTTTCTCATTTGGGATTTTCAACACATATTTATAGAGTATTAAAAGGCATCAGTGAGTATTACAGTACCTTTAAAAATTGCTTTAAATGCTCATCTTCATGTAACCAGTCTTTGTAGAGAGCAGTCCACTGAGACACCAAATGCAAAACTTTTCGTTTTCTACAGGGAACATCTGCATTGTCTTCCTTGCCTTGATCATTCTTAGCACAATAGGTACAATAGGTTAAGGAACAGAAGCCTGGGGTATCATTAAAATGTAGAAACTTGATAAATCAGTTCATTTTACAGCAACAAGATAATTAAAACAAACAGGCCACATCATATGGAGGTAGGTGGAACATTTCCCTAAAAAACATGTTTTCCGTCTTTAAAGTGGGATACAGGCTATATTGTACCATATGATTATCATTAAAAGGTTGGTCATTGTAAGATATACACCACTTATTTTCCCCTCACCACCTAAATTATATAGATATGAGTATTTTGGGGAGCTGTCTATATCAGAAGAAGCACAGTCTGGGTAAGTTTAAATCTAATTTTGTAATGGTATTTTGTAAATGTCAGTATAAACCAACATATAAAACTTTTTTTTTTTTTTAAAAAAGCACTGGGTTGAATTGTCCCATGGCTGCTGGGAGTGGGGGAAGGAGGGGTAGGCAACTTTGGTTTCATTCCTATTTCAAACATTATATTTTAAATTTATAATTGATTTTTTGTAGATGTAGAACATTAACTACCCTTTTCATTTTACTCCTCCGGATGTTCACTATTGTTGTCCTGTATACAAGACGTATGACTATTTGCAGATCGAAGAAAGTAGGATTTAATCAATTCATAATGAAGTATACTCTCTAGAAAAACTATTAATTGTATTGTTTAATTCAAATCAGGAGGATGAGGAAGCTAAACTAATGTGTCTGTATAAACGTACACAGGTATATTATATAAGTGCATGTGTGTGTTTACACAAGACAGGAAAAACTATATTAATATGACGATTGTACACAGATAAGCAATAAAAAGAAAAAGGTAATGAACATGTTGAGGTTGAACTCAATCTTACCTATGTCTTAATGAACTTTTGCATTACAATACAAGCTTCGGTTATGTGGTCACATACTACAATGGAATATGGTTTTTTTGCGGTTCTGAATACAAGTTACTCCTGAGGGCATTCTGGGCCAAAAATTAAAAATTCTGCGCACAATATTTTAAAATTCTGCAAGTTTTATTTGTCAATAAATAAATGCAGAGGCTCCAGCATGGCAGTGGGGAGCACTGGCCACGGACTCAGCGATGAGGCTGCATCCGACCCTGACACAGCGCAAGGTCTGGGCCTGCCCCAGAAACACCCTGGGGCCCTGCCCCTCTGCGCCAAGCGCACCAGGTGTGGGGCAGGCTCAATCAGGCAGGATCCAAGTGTGGAGGGGTTCAGTGTGGGGGAATCCAGGTGTGGGGTGAGAGGACTCTGTGTGGGACAATCTGAGTACATGCAGCTCAGTGCAGGGGTCTAGGTATGAGGGGATCTGGATGAACAGAGGCCCATTGGGGGGTTCCAGGTGAAGGTGGCTGGGGCTCAGCAGAGGGGTTTGAATGTGGGGGTCTCAGCGGGGGTGGGGTCTGTGTGCTGGGGGAGTGGGGCTTAGTGGTGTGAGGGTCTGGGGGAAGTGGTACAGGGGTCTGGATGTGGGGGCTCAGGGTGGTGCAGGGGGTGGGACATCAGGGTGGGGGTTTGGGTGCAGGGGTCTCGGTGCAGGGGGGCTCCAGATACAGGGGCAGAGGTTCAGTGGGGTGGGGTTCGGGTATGGAGGGCTAGGGGGGTTCTGGATGTATCTAGTGAGGCTTGGCAGGGGTGTCTGGATACAGGAGATCTGGATGCATGGGGGTTGGGTGGATGGGGGGGGAGCAGCTATCCGTACAGTGACCCCTCCCCCCACAGTTGAGGAGAAACGGGGGCAGGAATTGGGAGGATTTGAGCTTTCTGCAGCTGGGGGAAGCTTCTGGGGGTGGGTCTGATTTTTATATATTATATATATATATATATATATATATATATATATATATATATATATATATATATATATATATATATAAAAAAAAATCAGACCCACCCCCAGAAGCTTCCCCAGCTGCAGAAAGCATATATTATATATGGCAGTAGTCCATTTTTTTCAGCATTCTTATGTGCAACCCCAATACACGCATACATTCTGCATAGTTTAACGTATGTGTGTGAAAAGCATAATTTATCCTCCCAAACATCCAGATGGCTATTCTTAATAAGATAAAACTTTTAAAAATGTTATTCTCTTGTGGCACATTTCATTATGTGATATAAAGGGAAATATGAAATGTCATTTACTGCATCATTTCCTCGGTTCCAAGAAAATGATAGTCAATGAACTATTAAGATCCAGCTCATGCAGATAGTCCCAAAGAGTTCTGGAAATAACACTGTGTTTTAGAACTTTGTCTAAACTTTCTTTGTGTTTGATTATATGGCTTAGTTACAGTATTTCATTTTTCATCCAGTCTAAGGGTACGTCTATACTACCCGCCTGATTCGGTGGGTAGTAATCGATCTTCTGGGATCGATTTATCGCGTCTTGTCTAGACGCGATAAACCGATCCCGGAAGCGCTCGCCGTCGACTGCGGAACTCCTGCTCGCCGAGAGGAGGAAGCGCTGTCGACGGGAGGAGCCTGCCTGCTGCGTGTGGACCCGCGGTAAGTGCTTTGAAGTTCAAACTAAGATACTTCGACTTCAGCTACGTTATTCACGTAGCTGAAGTAGCGTATCTTAGTTCAATCCCCCCCCTAGTGTGGACCAGCCCTAACTGACTGAGACATACATTTTTAAGGTGGGGTTTCCTTCCTTCTGTTCTTAGTAGTGGCTTGCTACTAATTTTTAGGGAAGAAAATGAAATGTGGTCACTACTTGTGGATCAATAAAAACTAGATATATTATCTACTAAGCAACTCTTTGAACGGGGAGGGGTTCTGACTCCTGTAGAAAAGAAGATGAGGACTATAAATACATAACTCTTTCAGTTAATGAAGGATATTGCCTCTGCAATGCCTGGCATAAGTCATCGGTTGTCATGAAGACCGTGTACGTGAGAAGGAAGTCATCAAGGAGGGTCTCTGCAGAGAAAAAACAAAAGAATCCCAAAGTACAGTAGGTTACGAGGTGAGGAGGCAGCCACCTATTGCTGCTAGTGTTCACGTCAGGAATAGGATTTGTTAAAATATTCAGAGGATTCAAGCCCAAGAAATGTATTATTTATATAGTTATTGTAAATTTGAAACAGTTCACAATATGCTGTCTATGAGAACATGAGATCTTTGTGTCACAGCAGCACCCTAAATATTTACATTACTTGTAAATCAAAAAAGAGTGAAGCAGGCCCTTTGGATAATGCTATACATTGTAGGTTTTTAAATAAAAATTGTAACGCTTCCTTTTTTCTCACACTGTGAGCTTTAAAATGGCATTTCATCAATTTAGTAAGTTAGGTCATTTCCAAAAGAGTTTATTAAAGTTTATGGCAAGAAGATGGACAGACAGAGGTTACAGAAGCCCATTAAAAATCTTTTCTTTTCTAGGCTGTTGGTACTGTAGGTATATAGTGAATGACTCATCCTTCATGGAATCATAGAATCTCAGGGTTGGAAGGGACCTCAGGAGGTCATCTAGTCCAACCCCCTGCTCAAAGCAGGACCAAACCCAACTAAGTCATCCCAGCCAGGGCTTTGTCAAGCCTGACCTTAAAAACCTCTAAGGAAGGAGATTCCACCACCTCCCTAGGTAGCCCATTCCAGTGCTTCACCACCCTACTAGTGAAAAAGTTTTTCCTAATGTCCAACCTAAACCTCCCCCTCTGCAACTTGAGACCATTACTCCTTGTTCTGTCATCTTCTACCACTGAGAACAGTCTAGATCCATCCTCTTTGGAACCCCCTTTCAGGTAGTTGAAAGCAGCTATCAAATCCCCCCTCATTCTTCTCTTCTGCAGGCTAAACAATCCTAGTTCCCTCAGCCTCTCCTCATAAGTCATGTGCTCCAGCCCCCTAATCATTTTTGTTGCCCTCCGTTGGACTCTCTCCAATTTATCCACATCCTTCTTGTAGTGTGGGGCCCAAAACTGGACACAGTACTCCAAATGAGGCCTCACCAGTGCCGAATAGAGGGGAATGATCATGTCCCTCGATCTGCTGGAAATGCCCCTACTTATACAACCCAAAATGCCATTAGCCTTCTTGGCAACAAGGGCACACTGTTGACTCATATTCAGCTTTTCGTCCACCGTAACCCCTAGGTCCTTTTCGGAAGAACTGCTGCCCAGCCATTCGGTCCCTAGTCTGTAGCAGTGCATGGGATTCTTCCGTCCTAAGTGCAGGACTCTGCACTTGTCCTTGTTGAACCTCATCAGATTTCTTTTGGCCCAATCCTCTAATTTGTCTAGGTCCCTCTGTATCCTATCCCTACCCTCCAGCGTATCAACCACTCCTCCCAGTTTAGTGTCATCTGCAAACTTGCTAAGGGTGCAGTCCACACCATCCTCCAGATCGTTAATGAAGATATTGAACAAAACCGGCCCCAGCACCGACCCTTGGGGCACTCCACTTGATACCGGCTGCCAACTAGACATGGAACCATTGATCACTACCCGTTGAGCCCGACCATCTAGCCAATTTTCTATCCACCTTACCGTCCATTCATCCAGCCCATACTTCTTTAACTTGCTGGCAAGACTACTGTGGGAGACTGTATCAAAAGCTTTGCTAAAGTCAAGAAATAGCACATCCACTGTGTGAAAGTCATAAGCTATGGTGAACCCCCTTAACAGCCAGCAGCTATGGCAACCAGAGACCACTAGGGGGAAGTAGATGCCTCGCCTACGCAAGACCTTGCATTTTTACAGTTGTCCTTCGCCTACACAAGAATAGTGTTTTTCAGCTGAGATAGTTATTTCTATACCAGTTTTTACTGACCAGATAGCAGACATTCGAGGTCTAGCATGCACCAATCAAATGTTAACACACCAGGGCTCTGTCTAAGTGTGTATAAAAGACCTGTAATTTCTGTGTTAATTGGAGTCCTGTCACTTGGCACAAACTTCCCTTATTCTGCAGAATAAAGTAATTTTCTTTCCTTATCCCTGTCTGGCTGTTATTGGCTCTCAGCTAGGCGGACCCGATATTTCGGTAACAACTGCTTTCCCCTGATCCACAGAGCCGGTTATCTCATCATAGAAGGCAATTAGGTTAGTCAGGCATGACTTGCCCTTGGTGAATCCATGCTGACTGTTCCTGATCACTTTCCCCTCCTTTAAGTGGTTCAGAATTGATTCCTTGAGGACCTGTTCCATGATTTTTCCAGGGACTGAGGTGAGACTGACTGGCCTGTAGTTCCCCGGATCTTCCTTCTTCCCTTTTTTAAAGATGGGCACTACATTAGCTTTTTTCCAGTCATCCGGGACCACCCCCGATTGCCATGATTTTTCAGAGATAATGGCCAATGGCTCTGCAATCTCATCGGCCAACTCCTTTAGCACCCTCGGATGCAGTGCATCCGGCCCCATGGACTTGTGCTTGTCCAGCTTTTCTAAATAGTCCCGAACTACTTCTTTCTCCACAGAGGGCTGGTCACCTCCTCCCCATACTGTGCTGCAGAGTGCAGCTGTCTGGGAGCTGACCTTGTCTGTGAAGACAGAGGCAAAAAAAGCATTGAGTACACTAGCTTTCTCCACATCCTCTGTCACTAGGTTCCCTCCCTCATTCAGCAAGGGGCCCACACTTTCCTTGACTTTCTTCTTGTTGCTAACATACCCGAAGAAACCCTTCTTGTTACTCCTAACATCTCCGGCTAGCTGCAACTCCAAGTGTGATTTGGCCTTCCTAATTTCACTCCTGCATGCCTGAACAATACTTTTATACTCCTCCCTGGTTATTTGTCCAATCTTCCACTTCTTGTAAGGTGCTTTTTTGTGTTTAAGACGAGCAAGGATTTCACTGTTAAGCCAAGCTGGTCGCCTGCCATATTTACTTTTCTTCCTACACATCGGGATGGTTTGTTCCTGCAACCTCAATAAGGATTCTTTAAAATACAGCCAGCTTTCCTCGACTCTTTTCCCCGTCATGTTATTCTCCCAGGGGACCTTGCCCATCAGTTCCCTGAGGGAGTCGAAGTCTGCTTTTATGAAGTCCAGGGTCTCTGTTCTACTGCTCTCCTTTCTTCCTTGTGTCAGGATCCTGAACTCGACCATCTCATGGTCACTGCCTCCCAGGTTCCCATCCACTATTGCTTCCTCTACTATTTCTTCCCTGTTTGTGAGCAGCAGGTCAAGAAGAGCTTTTCCCCTAGTTGGTTCCTCAAGCACTTGCACCAGGAAATTGTCCCCTACACTTTCCAGAAACTTCCTGGATTGTCTGTGCACTGCTGTATTGCTCTCCCAGCAGATATCGGGGTGATTAAAGTCACCCATGAGAACCAGGGCCTGTGATCTAGCAACTTCTGTTAGTTGCTGGAAGAAAGCCTCGTCCACCTCATCCCCCTGGTCTGGTGGTCTGTAGCAGACTCCCACCACGACATTACCGTTGTTGCTCACACTTCTAAATTTAATCCAGAGACTCTCAGGTTTTTCTGCAGTTTCATACTGGAGCTCTGAGCAGTTATACTGCTCTCTTACATACAACGCAACTCCCCCACCTTTTCTGCCCTGCCTATCCTTCCTGAACAGTTTATATCCATCCATGACAGTACTCCAATCATGTGAGTTATCCCACCAAGTCTCTGTTATTCCAATTACATCATAATTCCTCAACTGTGCCAGGACTTCCAGTTCTCCCTGCTTGTTCCCCAGGCTTCTTGCATTTGTGTATAGGCATTTAAGATAACTCACTGATCGTCCTGCTGTCCCAGTATGGGGCAGGAGCCCTCCCCTCTTGCACTCACCTACTTGTGCTTCCTCCCGATATCCCACTTCCCCACTTACCTCGGGGCTTTGGTCTCCTTCCCCCAGTGAACCTAGTTTAAAGCCCTCCTCACTAGGTTATCCTTCTAAAGCAGCAGCATATGTGAAATAACTAGCTAGTCTCTATCCCGTGGTTAGTAAACAGGTGTTTACGTCACACAAAAAAGTAACCATCCCAATTGGCACCCTTGTAGGTAGTCTCAGCAAAGCAACCTTACCACAGGCTTGACTAAACTGTTTGGGGAATTTGAAAGAGTAGAAGAGGTAAATTTGTATATACATTGAGTGGGATCCAAAAAGCAACTGGTAGCACACCAGTTCTGAATGTCATTTTAAGCTTCTGTTTGCAGTGTTAAGCTTTTGGAATTCTTTCTTAAACTTTATTTAATAATGTAACCAAAGCTTTCTCTGTCTCTTACATTCCTCCTTTTGGCTTTGGTGGTATTTTAACAAAGCAACCTAAGTCATTTGTTTAGATAATAGCTCTACCAACTGTAATTGTTTTGCATCAAGTCTTTGGGTAGTAAACTGTACTAGTTCATAACTCAGTACATCATCATGAAATTCTATTCCTCCTCCCCCACTCCCCCTCACTTATCATATGAGCCTCAGGATTTTTCTAAAACTTTAGGGCATGCAACAAAATCAAACTCGTTCACTTCCTATTCCCATAAGTTATCTAAAAATGTAATACATCCTATAGGAACATATTTTCTGTACAGTAACTCCTCGCTTAACATTGTAGTTATGTTCCTGAAAAATGCGACTTTAAGCAAAACGATGTTGAGCGAATCCAATTTCCCAGGGAAATTTTTTTCACCAGACACTACTATCTATCTATCTATCTATCTATACATACACACACACACACACACACAGAGTGATACAGCATGGCCAGAAGGCAGCAGGAGAGTGATCTAGGATGAGGAGAAGCCTTATTCCCTGTAGATTAATTAAAAGCACCTGAAACCAATTAGAGCACCTGAAGCCAGTCACCTGATAAAATCCCCCTGCTTCAATCAGCCAAAGGAGGAGTTGGAGCAGAGTGAGGAGGAGCTGGAGCAGTTTGGAGGAGTTGAATCAGCGTGGTTTGGTGGTGGAGCAAAGAGCAGTTTGGAGGAGTGAAGCAGAGTGGATTGGTGGTGGAACAAAGAGCAGTTTGGAGGAAAGCGGAGGAGAGTTTTGAGAAGTGCTGCGGCGGGCTAAGAAGACCAAGATCCTAGGTAAAGGGACACCTGGCTTGTGCAGAGGGAAGGCAGGAAGCCCCACAAGCTGAAGGTCAGGAGAGGGAAGTAACCCAGGGGAAAGAATCACTGGTACAAGTGGTTTACCTGCTATCATAGGGCCCCTGGGCTGGGACCCGGAGTAGAGGGCGGGCCTGGGTCCCTCCCTCTCCACTCCCCTTCCCTGGGATACTAGTAGGATAGCTGTTACCCCAGTTCAGGGGCAAGAAATGGCACCCTGAAACACCCCCCCACAAGAAGAGAAAGTGCAGGACCCATCATAGTAGTTCCGGCAATTTGCCACAACACACACACAGCATGCAGTATTTTGGCAGCTCCTTCATGCATACTGACTTAAATGGGAGATTTCCTGATATCAGGACTGAAGGCCAAATAATCACCTACATTGAAAAAAAGACAAGGCAGAGCCAAGAAACACCCTGGGCCTGATTCTCCCATCACTTGTGCATGGCCAGTTCCCACTGAAATCAATGTGCATGTGTACAACTGACAGGATATTTGGGACTCATGGGTTTTTAAACTCAGAGTTTCTGAATCATTATCACAACTAGTAGGATACCTTCTTGGAGTGGATGTGTCCTCAGAAGTACAGGAGGAGGGCAGAATGCTCCTAAGGGTTCTGAGGCATGTCCACACAGCTGCCGGGATGTAAGGTGGAGGAGAGTAAATAAGAAGGACTACCCTCCTGAGACGTACTTGATTCCCCATGACAGCATGTCTATTCACTTACGCCTCATTCAAAACCAAACATCATGAAGGGGACTTCCATGTAAGATAATGATGAGAGAATCAACATTATGTTGTACAACTACTTCTCTGCTCTTTTGAGGTGGGATTAGACCAAGCAGAATGGCTATTCTCCAGCCATACCTTCTGAAAGATCCTAAACCTGAGGGTCATACACAGGGTGTAAGCTTTTGAGTGGGTGAGGTGGGGTGGGGTGATAATGATGCCCACTTATTCTTAACGTACCAGTAATTCCACTATTTCCAAGTCCTTCATGATTGTTTTTTCTTTGAGTACATAGAATCAGAATCGTAGGACTGGAAGGTACCTTAAGAGGTTGTCTAGTCCCCTGTGTTCATGGCAGGATTAAGTATTATCTATTCTAGACCATCCTTGACAGGAGTTTGTCTAATCTGCTCTTAAAAATCTCCAATGACGGAGATTCCACAACCTCTCTAGGCAATTTATTCCAGTGCTTAATCACCCTGACAGTTGGAAATTTTTTCCTAATGTCCAACCTAAATCTCCCTTGGTGCAATTTAAGCCCATTGCTTCTTGTCCTGTCCTCAGACATTAAAAAGGACAATTTTTCTCCCTCATCCTTGTAACAATCTTTTATGTACTTGAAAACTGTTATGTCCCCTCTCAGTCTTCTCTTTCCACACTAAACAAACCCAATTTTTTCCAATCGTCCCTCATAGGTCATGTTTTCTAGACCTTTCTCTTCCCTGGACTTTCTCCAATTTGTCCACATCTTTCCTGAAACGTGGCACCCAGATACTCCAGTTGAGGCCTACTCAATACAGATGAAAACAGAAGAATTACTTCTTGTGTCTTGCTTACAACACTCCTGCTAATACATCCCAAAACTAGGTTTCCTTTTTTTCTAAATGTTACGTTGTTGACTCGTATTTAGCTTATGATCCACTATACCTCAAGATCTCTTTCTGCAATATTCCTTCCTAGGCAGTCATTTCCCATTTTGTATGTGTGCGATTGATTGTTCCTTCTTAAGTGAAGTACTTTGCATTTGTTGTTATTGAATTTCATCCTATTTGCGTCAGACCATTTTTCCAGTTTATCCAGATCATTTTACATGACATGGCTCAGAACACAGACAGACAGATATGGCCCATATGTGAAATCCTCTCTAGACAGTTCTGTAGTACCCCTCTGTATTAATCACCATCATACTTCACAGTAAGTAGCAGCATGTGTCTAAGTATATTATTAGCATGATGTAACAGAGCACAATATTTAACATAAAATTATCCCCCCTTTCATAACCAAACACTGAATTAAGATCAAATTCAAGAAGTTCCCAGTGCTGTCCTGAGAATACGTCCTCTGACATTAAAACTATTATAGCATACTTTAAATGGGAGACATTCTTAATATAGATACCCAGTTTTACTTTCTTAATTTATCATTTGTATTTACTTCTTTATTGAATGAAGAACTGAATTTGAAAAAGACTCATGACAGAGACATCAGTGGCAACATGGCAATAGCTGCTACTTAAAAATCTCAGATGGATGGATGGATAGATAGATCAATCGATAGATAATGACTACCAATACTGTAGTCATGGTGTACAAAATATTCCTGTTGTCTTCGAAAAGTCTAACTAGATCAATGCATTTACCATTCAATTCAGAAGCTGGTCTAGAAAGACTCCTGATTAAAAAAAAATACATATTTAAAACCACTTGCATGTATATTAAAACCATGCAATTCTTTAGAATATTTATTTGTATCATTTGTTAAACTTTGTAGAAAATATTATTTTTGTGTAAGAAGCACTTATCTCAAATAAAAAGGCACTGTACAGAGCTTGTACTCTAGATAAAAAGGACATCATTCATTCTGATCCATCTCTTTTGGAAAATATTATGCAACTATTAATGTGAAAGGTGATTTTCAAAAACAGTTCTTTGGAAACTGCTGTTCATGGCATCAAGAACTACATTTAATGCCATATACTAATTCTTTACTAAATGTACAATTGTGCAATGAAAAATTAAAAAATGCATTTGCAACAGGTTATTTCCATATTGACTTTATCAACAGTTATACCTACAGGCAACATATCAATTCCTACAAAATGTAAATAACATGTTGACAACCATGAAGCTTTGAGGCAAAATAGAATTAAGTACTACCTAACTGGATTTTTAAAAAAATGAAATTTGTATCTATAAGCTTTTACTAGGCTAATGTAATTGTAAGAAAATGCTGTAAACTTTATTGTACTAATTAGCACTTAAACCATTGATATGAGATATTGTTCTGGATATCTCATTGTCTGTTAGGTTCTCCAGGATCATCAACTCTGTATTTTAACTTTATAAAAGAAATACACTGTATATTTTTGGGTAGAAATATGTTTTAAATTGAAGAGTTATTGCAGAGAAGATTTGAGTTTGCTAGCCTTGACCCTTCCTAGAATAGCTTAAAACTATTATAATCTCTCCAAACATTTTAAAGCTTATGATTCACATCTAATCTACATACAAGAAAATAAACATACATGGGACAGACATGCTTGCCACCTCAATTTCATAACATCCTTAAATGGCTGCTTGGAGATCCAATACAATATTATGAAACGCAAGATTCTCAGCTAGTGTAAACTGTCCCATTTCCATTGACCTCAACAGAACCAGGGCAATTCATACCAGTTAAGGATCTGCCCCTAGTATACAGCATCTACTTTTCTCTCCATGTGCAGAACGGAATTGTGTGTGTGTAGTTCCTATCCTTTAATTCCTCCTCAAAAAGAAGATATACCACTAAGCAAAACAATTTACACACACACACACACACATATATATATATACAGATAAATACACCCACACACACACACATATTATAAAGCAATCCACAAGCACTAACAAGAAACGTTCATTAAGTATTATTATTGTAATGCATCTATAGGCTAAGCCTCTCTAAATTGTGTCTCAACTTGTTTAGAAATTGAACCCCCTAAAGGAATATTTTTAACAAAAAGTCTATATGTTACACGTGGTCCAATAATAGATTCACTCATCTGTTACAATAACAAGTAAGCAAAGGCAAAGTGCTTTTGATAGATTAAATTACTATTATAGGATGTTGTCTAAGTACTGTACAGTAATGATAATATTTAAAACTCTTTGTATCACTTAAATTCCCCAATGTATCATCATTAACTATAAGTACATATTTTCTCTTCAGATGTGCTGTAATTTAAAATAGTTCTACAAGGGTTTCACACAGTACACAAACACTATACCCAGGGACCCAAGAAATAAATGCACAGCAGTGTAATATATGTGTAATAACAGTCTTTAGTGGAACTTGAAGTTAAATTATTTTAACCTTTGGAACTCTAACATTTGAGTAAGGACCACAGTGTGGTGAACACTGCCAAAAGTGTTTTCAAATAACCTTTTGGATTTTGAAATAATTTGCTTTGACCAGGCTCACATCCCTTGTGGTTCACTTTCTGTGAATATTTGTTTGGTTGAGATTATTGGCATGAATGCTGGTGAAAAGCAAATGTTACCGCATGCATGAGTATTCATGGAAACAGAAGTCTGAGCTATGTCATATGCCTTACCTGACCAATCAAAACTAGGCAAAGCCACAACTACACTAGGAAAATATGAGCATCCTGTGTAAACAACAAGTAATGTATAAAAACATGGTAGCTGGTCAGGGTTAGTCCTCGAGTCCCATCTAGGGTGAACCACAATCAGCTAAAAAAATTTAAAACATGACTGCTCTTGTCCACACTAATGACAAATTAATATTTAAGATCATGTTAGTTAACGTAGTTTCTAACATGATGCATTTTCTCAGTCTAGATAAGGCCCAAGACAGCTCAGATAGCAAATATAAAATATTCACAGTGATCTGTTCACAATCAATCCATAGAGAAAGCCATATTTGTAAAACACCTCTTTGAATACTTTTAAACAACAAGTACATTCAAGCAAACAATGATCTGCTGGCAGATAACCTCCAAGCAGAAAAAGAGGCTAAGTCTGTCACATAAATTATTTATTGCAAAGTATTTGTTCAGCTCTACTAAGGACAATTTACATGAGTACAGTTTTGAAGGCGTAAGGGTTCCAAGTGTGCAATTCAGTTTGATCAAATATGAACAAAAATCTTTTCAGAGTTTTCTAGTTGAATCACAGTTGATTATAAAAAAAGGCAGTGCCAATCAAAGCACAGCTTCCTTTACAGTATATTCCACACACCTCCAAAGGCAGTGATACTTGGCTTTGAAATATACACTACAGCTTTTAACTGTCACTCTTCTATGTACAGTTTCTGCATACATTTGTAATACTTCCAACATTTTGTATCCTGATCATATAGGAGCTGCTACCTTCCCCTGGCTCTCACAAAAAAAATATGTTTTCTAAGATTAACGAGGAGTCCTTGTGGCACCTTAGAGACTAACAAATGTATTTGTATATAAGCTTTTGTGGGTTATAACCCACTTCATCAGATGCATGGAGTGAAAAATACAGTAAGCAGGTATAAATATACAGCACATGAAAAGATGGGAGTTGCCTTACCAAGTGCGGGGTCAGTGCTAACAAGGTCAATTCAGTTAGGGTGAATGTGACCCATTTCCAACAGTTGACAAGAAGGGATGAATATCAACAGAGGGAAAATTATTTTTTGTCATGACCCAGCCACTCCCAGTCTTTACTCAGGACTAATTTGATGGTGTCAAGTTTTCAAATTAATTCCAGTTCTGCAGTTTTTCATTGAAGTCTGTTTTTGAAGTTTTTTTTGTTAAAGAATGGCCACTTTTAAGTCTGTTATTGAGTGTCCAGGGAGATTGAAGTGCTCTCCTACTGGTTTTTGAATGTTACAATTCTTGATGTCTGATTTGTGTCCATTTATTCTTTTGCATAGAGACTGTCCGGTTTGGCCAATGTATATGACAGAGGGGCATTGCTGGCACATGATGCAATATATCACATTGGTAGATGTGCAGGTGAATGAGCCCCTGATGGTGTGGCTGATGTGGTTAGGTCCTATGATGGTGTCCCTTGAATAGATATGAGGACAGAGTTGGCAACGGGGTTTGTTGCAGGGATTGGTTCCTGGGTTAGTGTTTCTGTTGTGTGGTGTGTAGTTGCTGGTGAGTATTTGCTTCAGTTTGGGAGGCTGTCTGTAAGCGAGGACTGGCCTGTCTCCCAAGGTCTGTGAAAGTGAGGGATCGTCCTTCAAGATAGGTTGTAGATCCTTGATGATGCGCTGGAGAGGTTTTAGTTGGGGGCTGTAGGTGATAGCCAGTGGCAATCTGTTACTTTCTTTGCTGGGCCTGTCCTGTAGTAAGCGACTTTTGGGTACCCTTCTGGTTCTGTCAATTTGTTTCTTCACTTCACCAGGTGGGTATTGTAGTTTTAAGAATGCTTGATACAGATCCTGTAGGTGTTTGTCTCTGTCTGAGGGACTGGAGCAAATGTGGTTGTATCTTAGGGCTTGGCTATAGACAATGGATCGTGTGATGTGGTCTGGATGAAAGCTGGAGGCATGTAGGTAAGTATAGCGGTCAGTAGTTTTCCGGAATAGGGTGGTGTTTGTGTGACCATCACTTATTTGCATTGTAGTGTTCAGGAAGTGGATCTCTTGTGTGGACTGGTCCCAGGCTGAGGTTGATGGTGGGATGGAAATTGTTGAAATCCTGGTGGAATTCCTCAAGAGCCTCCTTCCCATGGGTCCAGATGATGAAGATGTCATCAATGTAGTGCAAGTAGAGTAGGGGTGCTAGGAGACGAGAGCTGAGGAGGCGTTGTTCTAAGTCAGCCATAAAAACGTTGGCATACTATGGGGCTATGCGGGTACCCATAGCAGTGCCACTGACTTGAAGGTATAAATCGTCCCCAAATCTGAAATAGTTGTGGGTGAGGACAAAGTCACAAAGCTCAGCCACCAGGTTTGCCGTGACATTGTTGAGGATACTGTTCCTGACAGCTTGTAGTCCATCTTTGTGTGGAATGTTGGTGTAGAGGGCTTCTACATCCATAGTAGCTAGGATGGTGTTTACTGGAAATTCACCAGTGGATTGTAGTTTCCTCAGGAAGTCAGTGGTATATCGAAGATAGCTGGGAGTGCTGGTAGGGTAGGGCCTGAGGAGAGAGTCCACATAGCTAGACAATCCTGTTGTCAGGGTGCCAATGCCTGAGATGATGGGGCATCCAGCATTCCCAGGTTTATGGAGCTTGGGTAGATTTTTCTTGGGATCTTTTCTAAGATTTGCAGCAAACAGTGAAAATAAAAAACACGCTATATATATTTGAAATGACACAACTGAGTTTTGTACAAAGAGGAACTACTTTCAAAGGAAGATTTTTATACATATACAGCTTGCATTGAAAGTAGTCTTTCTTTGTACAGAAGTCTGTGATGCCATTTCTTTTGAATTCTCTTCTTCGTGAATTTTTTATTTAATCATTTCCTTTTACCCGTCATTCTAATTTTTCTTTGTTTCTCCCAGTTTTCCTTTATTTGGTTAGGCAATTATTACGAAGTAGGTGACTAGCTTGCAGCTACAGAAATATTTAATTCTGAAGACAATTTCCAGCTTTTTAAAGCTTCATTAAGATGCACAACAGAGAAAGCATAAGGCTACGTCTTCACTAGAAATGCTGCAGCAGCTTCGCTGCAGCAGTGTAGACACTCACTACAGCAACAGGAGGGGTTCTCCCCTCACTACAGTTAAGCCACCTCCCTAAGATGTGGTAGCTAGGTGAATGGACCTAGCACTGTCTACACTGGGGGTTAGGTCAGCTTACCTACATCACTCAGAGTTATGGATTTTTCACACCCCTGAGCAACACAGCAGGATCAACCCAAGTTTTTAGTATAGACCTGGCCTAAATTCAATGGGTTACTGCTCTTGCTGCTCTTTGGGAGCTGCCATAAGCAATAAACAAACCACAGTACATGTGCATGATAACTAAAGCTCTCAATATGGCGTTTGAGGCATAAGAAGAATATAAAGCTAAGCATTGTGTTTTTTGGTACTAATCATCAATCTGTTTAAACCAACTTCTGTTTGAGGCAGAGTCCCATATGATGCCTTGGTTACATGATTCAGAGAGGAGCAAAATGGGGCAGAATAGATACCAACTCTGCAAGATGGGAAGCCACCCCTCGGTGGTATGCTTCCCTTGGCAACTTGCACTACCAAAGTCTCTCCACATAAGAGACAGGATTGGAACTCCACGGGAACTGAGGAGAGCCAAGCAGCAGCAGTTGGATGTGGGATGCTTTTATTTGTGGAACAGGAATTTTCAACCTGGAAATTTGTGCCAGGTTACTGTCAGTGGAACTAGCAATAAGTCCTCTGCAAGAGGACTTGCATGCTTGTAGTTTGTAGGCATAGGGTTAGAACCAGTGGCAACATGGCTCCCTTAGTGGAGAAGAGGAGCCCAGAGTCCTATATGGAGTGATGACCCTACACAAGTATAGGCTGCAGATCATCCCCACGGACTTCTTAGAGAATTCACAGAATCCCCTGGTGTCACCAGCTGTGTCCTTTTCCCCCTTTGGCTGGCCCACACTCTTCCCACTTAAGGAGACAACTCTCCAAGTTTTAACGCGAGGAATAGGGGACACATGTTTTTCACTCCCACAAGTTTGAAGGATAAGAGGGTAGGATATCACCCATACATGGGGTCTGTATACTGCAGTTCATTTTTCAACAGCTCATTTTTTATCTCTTCCCCAATCCCTTTGCTAGATATGGTATCAATTACTAAGGCATTAAACATAAATGAATGTAGCCTGAAAACTTCCAGATCACACAATTAGTGACTTGAGCCAGAGATTATTCTTATTACTGTCTCCAAGACTTGAGACGTATTGCTGTTCTAGAACTCTGATGTCTCCCCATGCTACTGAAGCAGCCCAAAGCACCAATGGAGCACAGGTATTGGTTTAATAAACATGAGAAAAGACTTAAACCAAAGCAAAGATGTCCGTGTTAAATGGTTACCAGTTTCTTTTTATTAATCTGAATTGATTTGAAGATACTGACTGAAAAATAACCCACAACACAGTTACAGCTATACAGGAGGAGAAAGTGAGGAAAATATGCAGGGAAATACCCCCAAAGATTTATGTTACAGTGTAACTTTTATAGACCAAAACCAAAGCACTCTACTAAGTAGCTGAAATAAAATATAGCTATAAATATGTAAAGAAGGCAGCACACCAGAATTAAAACAGGCTACAACTTTATCAAGTTAAGAAAAACTTCATTGTTATTGATAACATTATTCAAAAGGTCCCCTTTCTAACCAAATATGATGGTCTTAAATGCAAGAAGAGGTAACCTGAAAATCCATTACATTTTGTCCTGGTATTCTGATAATCATTTTTTGCAGAGAATAATTTGCTTTGCTCTGGTTCTTACTTGCTCTGCTTCTGATCTTCACAAAGGCATTCAACTGGATAGTTGAGAATAATGTCAGTACCACGCAGGAATAAACAAAAGGAAGCTTTAATTATTGCGGATACAGGTCAGATAATTAATTAAAACACAAACATGTTTTTTTCAATTCAGCTTTTAGGAATGTGTCTTCTAAAAGCAGCAGCTTCTAACACCGAACCAACACCAGCTACAAACAGTACTCAAAATTATAAAGTCCTGTCTTGTTCTTAAGCAGTAACAAGAAGACCATCTCACTATTACAAAGTTATTGGAAAGAAGACAACAGGAGCATTTTTTGCTACTAGTCCCTCAGCAGGGTAGCTTTGAATACACAGGAGTCACTGTCATTGCTTTTTTTTATTGTTCTGATACCAAACAGACAATGCCTCTTTGGAATATGGGACTTTAATTTGAGAAATTTTGTCCAACTCTTAAAAAAACATATTGTGTATCATGTAAAAATAAAAATTAAGTACTGGCTGTTCCTATGTAGGTGGTACTTAGACAGCAACTGAAAGAGGGTGAAAGGAACCTCTTTCGCCAACTGGCATATGCATCCATACAATGCAGACCTAGCTTTCTTGAGTTGGAGCTAGCCAATATGACCAGCATGGTCACAAAGGGATGTGGCCAACAATACTGATGTTGCAAGGGCTCTTTTTTCTTTCCTCTTCCTCTCCCCAAACAGCTGATGATAGACATTGGGGAGTGAATGCTGCTCCTTTCACAACCAAGCGTAAGGAGTGTCATACTGCATGCTCTCTCATTTGCTTTGAGACTGTGATGCTACACTCCATATTCTGTATGAAAATATGCTTATGATATGGATATGACATAACTGAGATATACGTTATGCAAGGCGGCTCATGTAAGATATCATTGGAAAGGTGATGATTTACTGAATGTGATTATCCAATTTGTATGCCTGTATCACTTCTGTATCTGAAGTTAGGAATATTGACCATGTATCTGTATTTCAAATGTGCTACTTTGGGAGTCGCCCGCAACTAGTCCTTCAGCTACAACAATGAAAAATCCAGACAGGGCTGATGGCCCATTAGGATGAAAAAATAGAAGACTGTGAAGATACTAATCTCTCTCCTTCCTGAGAGTTGTCCTGAGACTAGCTGTGACACTACTAGGTCAGGTGGTCCTGTCACCTGGTACTAAACACTATCTTGGACTTCAAGTAATTTTCCATTCAAAGGAGGGGTAAATCAAGTTTGGGAAACAAAAGGCTTCACGCCTTATGTAAATTCTATTTAAGGCTGGGAAAGAAGGCATTCCAGACTCTTCTTCATGGACCCAAGAAGGAGGACTGCTGAAAGAACCTGAAGGGACAAAAGAGACTAAACTGAAGGGAAAGGCAGGGGTGAGTCCAGATTGAGACAGGGGTCCAGTCTGCAAGAGGAGATAACTAGAACTCTGAGCTACAGAAACTCTGCATCCTGCCTAATTCAACATTTAGGGTGAGAAATTACACATTGTAACCTGTTTCTTTAGTGACTCAAGCTTAATTTATGTGTTTTGTTTTATTTGCTCAGTAATCTGCTTTGTTCTGTTTGCTACCCCTTTAACCACTTAAAATATGCCTTTTCTAGTTAATAACATTTGTTTTGTTTATTATTAAACCCAGTTTCTGTAATTTTCTCTACAGTGCAAGACAATATACCTGTGGGTCTGCACTCCAAGGGAGTGGACACCTGAGTGCTGGGGCAAGTCCCTTAAGCTGGGTCTTTCCAGAGCTGATCTCAGCATCTGTGTATTTCTGCAGCGGGGTGTGGCCCTGCCTGTGTGTGTGCTAGAGGAGACTTAAGAGCCTGGCTCAGCAAGACAGGTTAAAGGGGGCCCATGCTGGCAGAACAGGAGGGCTCAGTGGTATCTCAGCACGTCAAGTGGCATCTTGAAAGGGAGCAACCCATCATGGAGACATTCTGCCCATGTTTGTTCTGTACAATCAGAATGCCGAAGGGCACATCCCTTTGGCTTCTACAGCTTCAACTAGTTCTGCAGAGAGGAGCAAGGACACAACCTGGCTCAAAATACTCATAAGCTTTGAAAACGTGATAGTGGTTAGTAAATTTATAGCAGGAAATGTTATAGATTTCACTCTTGATAATTATTCAACTTGGGACAATCTCTTCCCTAAATCAATCCAAACCTGCCAAAGTATGGTGGTTACTGATGCCTTCTAGTGATTGTGGATAGGGAAATAAATTAACTTTCTTATTAATGGTGACAGGTTTCAGAGGGGTAGCTGTTCTAGTCTGTATCAGTAAAAACAACGAGGAGTCCTTCTGGCACCTTAGAAACTAACAAATGTATTTAGGAATAAGCTTTTGTGGGATATAACCCACTTCATCAGATTCATGGAGTGATACTCACTGTATCACTCTGTTGATACTCACACCTTCTTATCAACTGCTGGGAATGGGCCACATCCACTTTGACTGAATTGGCCTCGTTAGCACTACAAAAAGTAATTTGCCCTCTGTTGATATTTACCCCTTCTTGTCAATTGTTGGGAATGGGCCACTTCCACCCTAATTGAATTGGCCTTGTTAGCACTGACCCCCGACTTGGTAAGGCAACTCCCTGCTTACTGTATTTTCCACTCCATGCATCTGATGAAGTGGGTTATATCCCACAAAAGCTTATGCTCAAATAAATGTGTTAGTCTCTAAGGTGCCACAAGGACTCCTCGTTGTTTCTTATTAATGTTACTATCATAGCCATAATGGGTTGTTGGAAGGACTGTCAATATTTTAAAATCAACATTTTACATTACAGTTATAAACTGGAGAAAGTGGCTGTGAAGATGTGTATAAAGGATATGCTAAATGGCTCATCCTTTCTTACTCTGTAACAGTGAGCATGATGGGCCATTTGCTTTTTCATAACAGTATCTGACTTGACACAGCAGCTTTCACAGCTTAATATATAGGACTCTTATTTTCTTTTTCTTCGCTTCCCTATTGTTTGTGTCTTTCTATTCAGACACAATTTTTAAAATCTTGGTTGCCTTTTCATTGTTATGCATCTCTCTAATTTTAGTGTAGTAAAATAATTTGAATGCTAAAAAATAATTTCCACCAATACATAAACAAAATGCTGTACACCTTTTTAGGAAGATTGCCTACGTTATAGTGTTTTACTGTGAAGAATAGGAGCTCATCTTATCAGTTTTCTTTGAAAACTCAGCACTATTCTGAACTCAAGTCAATTCCTTCATACACCATAGAATTCCACTGTGAATAGTTATGCAAGAATTACAAAAGATTTAGGGCTTTATTTAGACTTGTACTCTACACTAAGATGGATTATCAGAAAATTTAGATAAAGTATTGGAATTTGAGACTAATTTATACAAAATAGATATTCAGCTTCCTCTGACTGGGGTGTTGGGAAAAGTGCAAGAGTCCAAAACGGCGCAGAGAATGCAAAAAAAAGAAAGGAAAAAAAGGAAGAGATTGCCCAAATGAGCAAGCTACATGAATTCACTGACACAAAACTAAAACTTCTCTCCTTCACAGGTTAAAAATATCCGTAGACAACATTATGGCCCCAATTCTGCAACTCTTACTCACGCTGAGTAGGACTTGCTCACTGAGTAGTACTCAGTGAGTAAATGGTACTTATATTGAATGAACTATGCAGATTCAGCCCCTTTAGTTGCACAACTGGGTCTTGAGAGAGAGGGAGGAAATAAAAATCTTATTTTCCCAAGCCTAGGTAATTACTAAATGTTACTAATTCATCAGTTTCTCCCTCCACCTAAAAACTGATCCAAAATTTAGAGCCAGATCTATGTATTCCTCACACGTGCAATTCCAGAGCACGACTCTTGTGGTACAGTGCTACACTGTGCTGTGACTCCAGCAGCAGAAAGTATGAAGGCAGCTTCCTAAAAGCAACAGTATCAAAAGCATCAACATGATAAACTGCATCAGTTCTCCCAATTTGTAATAAGAAGCCAAACAGTCCCTGAGCCCTGTGCAGTGGTGAAGGCTATTTGTTTATTTTTAAATACCATATAAAATGTTCGGTCTCTGTCAAGACTTGTATTTTTCCCCTTACATGTTTAAAAAATGTGTAGGTTTGCCAAACTCCCATTCAACTATGTAAATAGGACCAATGTTGCCTAGACTCATATACACATCTTGGTTCTTCTTCACTGCAGAGTAACAGGCAGCCAATAACAATTCATCATTCTACCTCCTTGCCCTTTCCCTGATGAAGAAAAATATGTGCTGCTGCTGGAGTGGTGATGGAAGAGTATTGCTCAAAGATTCTAGATACTGGATCAGACCCATGGTCCATCTAGTCCAGTGTCCTGTCTCTGACAGTAGCCAGACCCAGATGCTTCAGTGAAAAAAAGTACAAGAAACTTGGCAGTAGACTGATTAGTATAATTATGGACCTCGTCCTAATCCCTTAGAGATTGGTTTAAACCCTGATGCATGAGGTTCCCACCCCTTGTAAAACTTGTTTGCATTACCTATGACAAATCTGGATAGTCTTGTTATCCACATAAACCTCCAGTCTCTTTTTGAATCTTAAATTCTTGACCTCCAGGACAATGTGCGGCAATGAGTTCCACAGTCTCCATTACATTTTGAGTAGAAAACTATTTCCTTTTATCAGTTTTGAATTTGCTACCTTTCAATTTATTAAATGGCCCTTTGTTCTTGTGTTATGAGACAGAGAGAGAAGAGGCTCCCAATCTCCCTTCTCTAGGCCATTCATTATTGTAAATATTTTCATCAGTCCCCTCTTATGTGTCTGCTTCCAAGGTAAGGAATCTCAACATTTTAAATCTCTTTTCATGTAAGTGTTTTTTCAGGCCCTTGATCATTCTCACTGCCCTTCTTTAAATCTCTTTCGGTTCTGCAATATACTTTTGGAGATGGGGTGACCAGTACTGCACACAGATTTCTAGGTGAGAGCATAGCGCTGATTTTATATCATGGCATTATAATATTTTCTGTGTTATTTTTCAACCCATCCCTCATGCATCCTAACACCTTGTTTGCTTTTTTTGCCCGTATCTGCACACTGAACAGGAACTGTCAACAATGATGCCCAGATCCCTTTTCCAAGTTGATATGGGTCTATGTATAGAATGAGCATCAATTTGGCCCTGTGTGCATAGAAATGTTATTTTTTGGCAAAAAAAATTGCAATGGTATGTAAATTGAGTCATGTAAGCACCTGTAGTTATTCAGGAATTAACATGGGACAAGGGAAATAGCTGCTTGCTTGTATATGCACTAGTCATATTTTCAATATATGTGGCCAAATTCTGTTCTTGCACATGCAATGTTAATCTGGAATAACACTTTCTTTTTTTTGACTGGAGAAAAATACAAGCTGCTAATACTTATTTTGGAACTTGTTTTATGTTAATTCCAAGGACCAAATTCTCGTCTCGTTTACTCCAGTGCAAACATAATGCCATTGTGCTGCAATAACTCATACCTGTGCTTTCACTCATATTTTTTTCTAATTATTGTTTTCATAAACATGTTGTATAAAATGTGCAAATATTCAAAAACTCTTTGGAGTTATGCCATTCCCCTCATAAATTTCATGATGAGTAAAATCTTTAGGGAAACTTAGTTTATTGAATTATGAAAACTGAAAAATTCCACAGGAAAAGTGCCATTCAGTTGTAGGTCCTTATGGAACTTAACATGACATTTTTTTTCATGACTAAGACACTTAAAAGTGATGAGTATGTATCAAATCCTGACGTTTTCATGCACTTGCTATTCCAATCAGCACTAGCTAGAGTTCTGAATGAAAAAGGGTTGAGTAAGAATGTCACGATTTGCCCCTATAGATCACCCTTATCTTGCAGAATTAGCAACTTTTATATCACATTTAGTGACCCCTCAGTCTGCAGCCCTTACACACAGGGGTGGCGAGTTGTATGGGCCTGTGGTACCCGGGCTCCAGCAAATTCAGGCGGGGGGCCCTCCTCCACCGGGTCTCTCCCCCAGCACCGCCTGCCGCCCCCACACGCCCTCTCCCCCGAGCGTCCCTGCCTGCCCTGGGCAGTCAGCTGCTGCCCCCTGCAGCTCTGTGCTGCGCTCCCTCGCTGGCTGCTGCCGGCGACAAGGGAGCGGCGCCAGGGGGAAGGCTGAGGTGGCTGCTGCGCCTGTGGAGGGAGGAAGCGCATGGCAGGCCACGCCCTGCACCCTGGCAGGTGACTCCAAGTGGACTCTGAGGGAGTCGGGGGGGCTTATCCTGGCTGGACCTCCTGAGCAGCAGCCTGGTGGGGCTTGGGTGAGTGTCGTGCCAGGGAGGGGCCCTCCTTCTGTCCCCAGAGCTCGCTGCTGCCGGCGAGGAGATGGCTGGGAGGAGTCGTCCTCTCTGGCCCCTTGCCCCAGGACAACCAGCCTGCTGCACCCCAAACTCCTCATCTCCAGCCCAGCCCCACGCCTTGCATCCCCCTCCTGCACCCAGCACCCCGCAACCCCTCCTGCACCCAAACCCCGAGCCCAGCCCAGAGCCTGCACCCAGCACCCAAACCCTATCCCAGAGCCCGCACCCCTCCCGCACCCAAACTTCCTCCCAGAGCCTGCACCACCAAAAATTATACAGACCTGCTGCCCCTGCTTACACAGACAAAAATTCTACTGAAGTCAATGGGAGTTCTTCCTGTGCAGGAATTCAGGTTTGGATTAGGAAAGAATTCTCATACGAAAGGTTAGAAATATTATTACTGTTCAGGAACATTTTAAGCTTGCTGGTCTTTTGCAGCTATATGTGGTATATTTACAGCTGGGCAAACAGATCTTTGTGTTTCAGTAGAAAGGATGCTGATTACTTACTGTTCTATAGGGAATAATCATTTTTGCTATTTTAAATATTCACTTATTAGGTTGAAAGTAAATTAGATGAAGGCTGCAGCAAAGCTTTTTAGACTTGCAGCACTTTCAAGCTTGATAGATTTTTGTCACCTCTCTAACTCTCTTCCAGAAAATGAGAAAAATTATAATCACGCCTCAAGGCAGAATCTGTCAAACGGAGTTTTGGTTTAGAAAATATCATGCAATGCTCTGAAACCTTTCAGCAGTGCAAATGCATGTCCAGCAAGTTGGAGCTAGAAGTCAGTAAATTGACTGATCTACAGAAATGGAAAAACAATTTGAGAGCAATTCTTTTGCACAGTAGAAGCTTGTGAATAATTTGTAATTCCCCAGTAATTTACTACATATCTACATTTGTCTCAATGTTAGTGGTGAATGCAGAATGCTGTTGTTAGGGTTTGATTTGGTGGGATGCTGAGCATATCCTACAAGGTGCTGAGTATTCTTAACTTCCATTGAGTTCAGCAGGTGTTGAAGGCACTCAGTACCTTGCAGGATTGCGCCCTAATCTAAAATCAAACAGTCTAAAAATGCTATGCCAGTATAGACACAGTATGAAGCAAAAATGAAAATTATCTTGAGAAAGAAAGGTCAGTGGAAAAAAAACATCAATGCATAATCTACTGAAAATGTATTACATTAATTACAGTAGTTATGTCATCTAACCACTGAATCATTGAGAATTCAATGCATAAAAAAATAATGAGCAAGTCATTTATTTCTGACATTAGTTAGAAGAAAAACGATCAGGGCATGATGTTTAACATGTACCACCAGAATATTTTTGTAATGATACAAAAATCAGAACAGGGAATAATTTATAAGGTCATCTTTAAAGTAATGCCAGAAATAATTTGAAGTATAAAGAATTAATCAAACTTATTTTGTCTGGTAAAGTCAAAGATCATTTTAAAGTTGCATTCCAGTTGCAGCTATCACATCTGTTGGAGCAGTTTCTTATTTTGCTAGAGCAAGAGAAAGCATTGACACCACAGGCAGATGGCAAAAATGTGAAATTTGTCTGACTTTAATGAAGCACTAATTTTTCCAGCTAGACTTCTTTTCTGCAAGTAGGACGTACTCTAGTGATTAATATGCAAATATAATGGTGCTTTTTGAAGTTATTGGACAACTCTACTACTTCATATAGATTTTGAAGTATTAATGGGGAAAAAAGTCTATAGTATTCATGCCGAGATCCTGCCACTACCACTTTCTATTAACTAATGTTGACTATAGCAACTTTAACACTGAAGTTATCAATCTATTTACAAACTTTAATTGCCATGAAACTGAGATATTTTAAAGCATGCACTAAGTAAATGTACTTCCATAGTTACAAACCACAGAGGGTACTTAGTCAGAATATGAGACTTCCAAAAGACTGCAAGAAAACAATGTGCATCTCCACCTTTCACTGATTGGTTATAAGAAGCCAACCAAGCCAGGTTTGCCTGGAGCCAGAGGTGTAATTTGACTTCTATATTTGGGGCAGGCAGCTCCAGTCAGGCCAACGGGACTGTGCATGTGTGTGTGGGGAATTCTGTGCCTGCCCAAGGCTTGCAGTTTGGGAGAGCAATGCCTCCCCTGGTTTCCCCCCCACCCCACCACCACTGCCCCACTACAGGCCTGGGGCAACAGGAAAGAAGATAAAATAATGATATGGCCCCCTCTTATCTTCCCACTGCAGTTCATCTGTCTTGTGGTGCAGAAGAGATAAGGAAATAGCAATAATACCATAGATGGATGGCTTACCCTCACTTGTTGATCACCAAGTAGAGGGGGTAAACCAGCCTCCTTACTCACCAGCCTGTCTCTATGAAAGTCATAAAAGTGAGTGCAGGGCAGGGTTCCAGCTTCTCCCTCTTGCCTTGCACCTGGACTTCACTAAATCCTTGCCACCACTCTGTCTCCAATCATTCATCACTTCCAGGTGTCACAGCCAATGCCTGAATACCACTCCACTTCTCGATTGTCACGGTCTCCTCCTCACGTGGCCTCACATGGCTTCTGAGATGCCTGGCCATAGCAGCCTTTGTTGCCTAGTAAGCATAGCTCTCACACACACTTACTCCCTTGACTGACAGCAACCCATACAAAAGGGTTGCATAACCTGCCACTTCTGGCATTACAGCTCCAGTCATGCTGATTCACATGTGGTAGAGGATGAGGCTGCCATGCCACCAGATTTCCCATGGCTGCTCAAGTCTTTCTTCCAAGCTCTCCTCCACATTCCCAGCCTGGGAACTCCTTCAGCAACGCACTGAGAAAGTTAGGCAAGCTAACAAGCAGGGGTTCAGGACTGGTCGGACAGGCGGACAGTTCAATGCAGCAATCATTGTTTGTGCCATTTCCTTTTCCAATACACTGGTTGCATTCTAGCCCTTCTTGAGGTGCTGAATGGGACGTGGCTGTTCTGCCTGTACTGGGTTACTTGTTTCCAAGAGGAAGCACGCCCAAGTAATGCAAAACAAAACACTGCAGCAAGTGCAGACCATCTGGTGACTGGCCCCTTCCATAGCTTACCAATGTTGAGTCAGGATTTCCCTTTTGGATGTGGTCCTTAATAAACCTGTTATTTATTAGTTACCTGTTGATTTAGGCTGATTTATCCCTTTTCTTACACTAAAGAGGCTCATAGACTCAGACTTTAAGGTCAGAAGGGACCATTGTGATCTAGTCTGACCTCCTGCACAATGCAGGCCACAGAATCTCACCCACCCATTCCTGTAATAAACCTCTAACCTAGGCCTTGTCAATGACTCTGTTGTCATCCAAGGACTGCAAAAATGCAATATTAGTCATTTGACCTGGTAAAGATTTGTGAGGGTAGGACCCTCCTCACCAAATACAACATTAAATTTGCTTTGTTGCTTCTGCACCCTAGGCATTTTAATTTATTAAAAGTTTTCTTTGAAGTAGCCTTTCTACTATGAAAGACCCATGTGCTACTATGACCTCAATCCTGCAAAAAATTATGCACATGCTTAACTTTATGCACTGTCACAGTGTGTAAATAAAGCATGTATGTAAATCTTTGTTGGATTGGGGACCTATGTTCCCAGGAAAAGCCTCCTATAGTATAGTTTGGGAAGCTGGCATCAAAATACTCAGCTATTATTTAAATAACTATAAAGTTTTCATAAGGACACCCTGTGATATTCTATACCTTGGGGGAGCACCCTATAACCCCCATATTCCTCATTTACATATAATTGTGATATTGCATATAAAGCATGGCATGGGAGGTATCATGGGAAAGGTTATGATCTGCTGAAAGCCATTGTTCCATCTAAATAGGTATATAATTAATACATATTAAATTATAAGAATTGTGTTGTATGGTTTTCATTAAAATATGCTGTGGGTTTGGGACGCGCCCAGACACTAGCTCTCCAGAGATAACAGCAAGGGAAGAGGTAACCAGTGCCTGGGTGGGTGCTGAACAGACATCACCAGCCATTGTCCAGCAGAGGAGTTACAATTCAATGACTCACTCACAGGAGACAAACTGGGGTATTGCTTCACCTTGTGACTCAGCAATGCCCACCAGACCTGCCTGAACTTATGTTCTCCACGCACGTGGACTAAGGGTATAAAACAGAACACAGGGGTCCCGTGCTTGGCCTTTGCTCCTCCCCTCACCTATTCCGCAAGCAACAAGGACGCTCAGAAGACTTAAGACTCCAACAGAGGAGACTGGACCAGGTTTTAAGGGGGAAACCTGTGTACTATGAACTGCAATATCTAGTGGGGTGAGAAAAATTCCTTAATCTACATGTTGCCCAATCTACATGTTGAGAGTTTAGACTGCATGCTTATATTTTATTTTATTTTGGTAACCACTCTGACTTTTTGCCTATCACCTATAATCACTTAAAATCTATCGTTTGTAATCAAACTTGTTTTACTGTTTATATTTACCAGTGAGTTTGCCTAAAGTGTGGTAAATCTGCTCAGGTTTACAAAGGCTGGTGTACATCCACTTTCCATTGATGAAGTGGTGAACCAATCAATAAACTTGCACTTCTTAATCAGTGTAAGACAGTATATTCCTAAGGTCCATGGTGCAGCCCATGCGGCTCTTACCATGGCTGGACTGGGACCCCCTAGCCAGAGCTGGGTCCAAATAAGAGCTGCGGGCAGCTGTGCTGAGCCACGGACCCTCCTGCCCTGGGGGCTGAGGGGGTCGCGCAGGGAAGGGACATGAGCCAGGACCGCTCTCGACCCTCAAATCCTGGGCAGGTGGCAGATCCACAGCATGGCACCCCACAGCTGCCTGGGCTCCCCGGCCACAGTCCAGCTGCCGGCCTGGCCAGGGACGGGGGAGGGGGAGCACAGACCCGCTGCCAAAAAGTGGACAGGCTGGGCCCACCCATTTTCAAAAAGTGGGAGGGCCATGGCCCCCTAGCCCCTCCATTCCAGTGCCCCTGTTTCTTAGTCTTTACTAGACACGGGAAATGGAGAACGTAGGGAGGGAAATATGTTTTTAAAATGCATCTCAACCTCCTAAATTCTGTCCCAGAACTGCTCTAAATTGTGCTGGAGCCCCCTTCCCTCCCCTAGCCACCCTGACACTCCTTAAAGTAGGGGGCTCAAAATAAAAAGTGGGGTACTTTGTGGGGATTTGTTCCACCCATTTATTTAAGGCCCTTTACACTGATCCACATCACAGAAGACAGTCAGTGCCTTCTAGTGGGAACTCAATTCTCTCCATCTTTCTCTGGATCATGAGATCCAAGGTGACAGCTTCCTGCATAACTTAACATGTTATTATTTTTCAGACACTTTAAAAACGTTATTAGTGATTTATTCCTCTTTGTAATTAGATTCAGTGATTAGAAGATCCCACACTGAATCTTTCTAAACGTCTTGTCAGCAAGGAGGAAAAATAGAGGATAAAGATAGAATTACTTCTCTGCACATATCTCCAATCCTCTCAGCAAGAGATTTTTAAATAAAGGGCCCGGGACCTCCCTCTATCTCTGTACATACTTCCTCCAAACCTGTGGAAACCTCTCTGCGGGGCTCCAAAGGATTCCAGCACCATAGAGCTGGAGAAGGCATGGGATAGGGAAACTGGCTGGGTTTCTCCATATTCCCACGGTAGAAAACAGAGTCGTTACAGCCTGAGGCTTTATTAAATTGTGCTGCTTTTTCTCTCTGTGATGTAGCCTGCCCCTCTTCCCACCACCAGGATTCTGGGATTGGAGGGAGCCCCTGAAAGCATGCCTTCTACTGTAGCCATGTTTCCTGGGAGTTAACACAAGTCAGCAAGAAGGGCAGAGGCATGGGACGTCCACAAAGAAACCTCTTGTCTCCTGCTTATCTTGGGGTATCTAGTGGTTAGGAGGATGGTTAACAACAGCAGCAGCGAGGAAAAACTGCATTCCCCAGCCAAGACTTCATAGGAAATTCCCCGAGTTGAAATTTGCAGTTGCTTCTCTCTCACAGAAGGAAGTATTAGACTTGTGCACTTTCAGGGCTTGTCTACACAAACACCCCAGCTTGCCACGAACTAAACGTTTGTGGAGACAAGCCCTAAGACTCATTTTTAAATAACTGGCTTTCAACAGAACTCCTTAAATATATGACAGATTCCTATGTAAGTGCAGATTAATTAAGGGACACTATTCTTAGCTTGATATGCAGATATAACACTCACTGGTGCTAAAAAGAGCTAGATCCTCAAAGTGAACCTCCCACCCCCATTCCCTAAAAAAAGTTATTTACGTATGTTATACAAGTGGTTTTGGAAGACAAGTACTTATAGCCTCACTCCATCCTAGAGCCAATGTCCCCAAAATTCAATACAACAGCAATGTAGAAAATGCCACTTTGTGAAAAGAGTCTTATTTACAGGTGTAGAGACTGGAATCCTAGAAATCACAAGGACAGCATGGGCAGCAGCCATATGACTCTGCCCCCAGCAATGTCCCTCTGCCCTGTTCTGGAGGATCAGCTCTAGCGGTGAAGAGTAAGGGGGCAGTATCCATGGTCAGTCAGTCCTTTTCTACTGAGAATTACAAGATGGGTGTTATTTACTGCCCAGTGAGATGGTAGTTTGACATGGACACCCCTGCCTCCATGAACTCATTTCACACAGGCCATCAAATGGTCATGAACTAACACTAACCATCACAAATTGAACCAATGACCTGTAAGAAAAAGGCTATGTATCTAGTTACCAGTTCCAGGAACCACCCAGTCCCCCTTCAGAAAGAGTTCTTTGTTAATAACTGTGAAGCAGAAAGAGGCATGACAATGGAGGTATTTTAACTTATTAGAAAACAGGTGGGTTGTGCCGAGTTTTGAGGTACTTAAATTGTTGCCTACCAATACTGCAGATCTCTTGCTGGTATACCTATACCAAATAGGAAGTCAGAATTTCTCTAAGTGCCCATTATGTAGTTATCTTCAGAGACAGCAAGGTTTAGGTACAGAGATGAGGTAAAGCAGTGGTCACTTTAATATTTTAAATGTTATCATTTGCCCATAGCTAGAGATTTCCATTCTATTCCAGGATATTTTTAAAAATGTTGTAAGCTTACTGTTGCTTGGAGAATGTTAATGAAGTGCACACCAGGGATTTGACTAATGCTACTTGGAATAGGTTTTTTGCATCCAGTTTATGGCTGTGTAGTCCGTATGATGTACCGACATCCACAATAACAAACAAAATCACACAGACAAGGCTTTACATTGATCAGTGGGAGGGAGCTCCAGTTTCCATGCACAAGGGTTTCATTATTGTGTTGACAATGGAGCTCTAAAATCACATTTAGGAAAGGGCAAAAGAGACATCAGGATTTGTCTTTCTATCTACTTAATTTTTCTGTTTATCTATTCTGTCCATTGCAGAGATTTCTATGAGTAGATCAACAAACACCCACAAACGATAGGTAATAAAGAGGGTTGGGGGAGCTGAAACAGCAGCTTTGATTGTTGAATCCAGAAAAAGTCCTAAGGGCAGGAAGAGGAGGGATAATGGAATTTGAAGGAGGTGGGGCATAAAGAAAAAGAAATAGAATTAAGAAGGGCAATAAAAAGCCACAGTGGCTTCATTTAAAAGGCCCATATCATTCCCCATGTGAGCAGTATGACCTCTTGGTGTTTACATCTCTAACTTTGGCAATTTGCAGCTCTATCAAGGTTCAAGTTCAAATGAAAGAATAAAATCACAATTTGGTTCAAAACGCTGTCTCAGCAAAACATCAGCAAATGCTTGTAATTAATAGTCAACAAAATGAGATCAATCAATGGCCCCTCTTTTGTCTACATTGATTTTTGCAGCATTTACTTTGCCCCAAAATTTCTCTGGCTGCATCTCCAATAAGCCCACTTAACATGACTTTTTAACTGCAGAGATAGGATACTGAGTTTACTTGGGAAAGATGTGACAGATATTTCTGAACTGAAAGAAGGTCATCTTATGATTTCAGTGCGACTCCATTGTCACAATAACAAGTCGAGCAGCTATTTTTTCACCTTGTCTAAAAAAAAAATATATATTAAAAACGAGACATGCAATTTATTTTGTTTCAGTAGCTGATGTTATTCCAAATCTTTCCTTTTGCTAGAACTAGTAACACTCAAAAAGGTTGGTGACACTGGGCATGTGATGCTCTGGACGCCCTGAGTTCAAAAGGCACTATTTCTGGCTGTCAAAGTAGCTCAACTTTGCTCTCATTTAAGTCAGTGGCAAAACTCATACTGATTTCAGCGGTACAGGTCTGGGCCCTAAATGCACAGCTTATAGCATCTCCTGAGAGATGCTGAGCACCCCAAAGTAGTGCTTAGCCCCTTTGAGGGTCAAGTCTCTGCTCCTAGAGCATGCATTATGAACACACGTAGGTTTCCAACGTCCCTCTGATTCATAAAGCTTTTGCACTGGGCCAAGAGCATTTTGCTCAAATATTTCCTTTTTTCAGAAACATCTGAAGTTTCATAACAGTGCTCTCATTAGAACCATCCACAATTAAACACAGAGTCTGAATTCTCTGGTCTGCACCATCTGCCTAATTTCAATTTAAACTGGCTAGAGATTTCACAGGAGAATTATCCCCTGTGTAGGAGGAATATCTGCTTGTGTTGCTGCTTCCTACGTCAGCTGCCCCCTCAATTAGAGAGAGGAAGCGGCATGTCAGGGGACAGTGCATAATGGAGCTGAGCTCTATTACAGCTGATGCTCAGCTGGTATAAGCACTGAAGTGCATGCTAGTGGTGGAAGTTAGAAAGTAGCAGTGGGCCCTGCTATCTTCCACTGGGGCCAGGTGGTAGAGGATCAGGACCAGTTCCCTATGGCCACCACTCTACAGCATCCGAGCTGGACGTTTTAAATGAAAGTCTGTTTCTCTTGCATCAGTTTACATAAGCCATAGTATGGCTTTCGTAGGCAATGCTGTATTTGTACACTTGTTTCAGACTGTGCTGCAGCAGAGGTATTTGGTGTTGAAGAGCAATTCAAAATTTCGCAGTTACTTTTGGGGGATCCTAAAAAAACGGTAAAAGGTCTAACTAGTCATATACAAATTACACATACAGAATTAACCTAAAACTCCATTTTAATCAATAATCACAAAACCAATTTGTGAGCAGTGGGGGGTGGGGCCGGTTTGGGGAGAGAGGGGAAATTGTTGGTTTGTTTTTGGTTTTTTCACTTCTTTTTATGTTAGTTTCAGCATAAGGTCTTACTGTAGAAAGGCTAAAGTGAGGGCTGGAAAAGAAAGCAATTGCACCAGTACAGTATCCACAAAGATATCACAGATCAGTAAAAATAGATTGCAAGATGCAGATCTGTTAAAGTAACTGTGAATTATAGTTTGGCTGTAATCAAAACCAGCACTGCTCCTAATCACAAAAGGCCAGGATTTTGGCTTCTATATATGGCAAAACTGTTTGAACTGCGGCCTCATTATGAGAAATTGCTGAGGAAAGGGTGGAGAGAATTAATAGCAGGGGAGTAAATTTAGTTTATAGAAAATCTTTGTAGAACAGACTTGTTTCAGGTTTTTAATGAACATACTATAACTTAGTGCAGATCCTTATTCTGTGAGTGAGTCCTTCCTTCACATGCTGTGGGTGGGTAATGAATGTGCTCTTTTTCATTTCTCAGAAAATGCTAATCTCACAAGAAAATCATTGTACTATTGCAACTTTGAACCCAGACTACACTGGAAACATTGGAATTCCCTGAGTACAGTGCATGGGCTGTATTCTCTGAAAGAAACATTGAGTAAGTATTTCATTATATAGTTTTGTGTGTTTTCAGCATACTTATGTAACTCCAAATCCCCACACCCCCACAATCACAAACGTATTTTCTAATTAACCTCTAAGGCGGCACAATTCTCATATTATATAACATTTCAGGGAGGCCATAGGAAGAAGCTCTATGTTCTTTTATATTAAATGACTTCCTACTAAATAGCTATGGCAAAAGGTGCTAAAGTCATGCATGTTATAGGAGTCATTAATGTACATGCACCCTCTTTTGTGTCAATGGGCCGTCAACCTTCCTAGGGTTCCTTTGTGTTGTATAGGAGCAACACAAAAGGAGAACTGATGAGCAGGCTTTGCTTTTCAAGACCATGCACTCCTGGGTGAATAGCTTCAGACAGATAGTTTCTCAAGTAAAATGCTAGAGGATAAGGCAAGAAAGGGAAACAACACTGTTTTAGCAGTTAGATTGGAGAGGGCAGTTGATAGGCAAGGATGGCAAATATGGGTAGCCCAATGTGCAGCAAAGCACGGGATGGACTAAGGTCTAATGTTTTAAAATAGTCTATGCAATGTTTTTGTGAGCCATTTACAATACTACTTGCTAGGCATAAACACAGTACAATTCAGTAACGCACAACTATAGAGCTGGCCCTTCTGAAGGCTGCCAATTGCCCTCTTAACATGGCAAGAGGTGGCAATTAGTTAGGGTAAAGGAACTAATTACAATGGGGAAAAATTGAGGGGGAAATGGGAATGATGTACTATTATTGCCTAATGACATACTGTAGGTTGGTTTTCTTCTTCGGCAAATCTGACTCTCAGAAGTCCAAAAGTACAGGGGGCCTACCATCACCCAACTAAGCAACTCTGGCACAGTTGGCAGGAAACACAGTTTCCTCTCCACTTTTCCATCAAAAGGGTTGGGGTTTGTCTTCTACCCCAAGGAAAGCAGAAGCGGGGTTGAACCCCTACAGTCACTCTCAGTTACCTCCAACTCCTTGGCAACATGGCTCATTCTATCATCAGCCACTGCCCCAGAACTTCCCACAGGGAGCCACACTATGGAGTAAAACAGCAAGTAAGACCCATGGATTTGGGGTGAGGTATGGTGGAGACAAGGTAGGGTGGAACAGCAGCTGTTCTCCTAACACTGGCACTCTGAAAGAGCCCAGGCCGTGCAGAGATCCTGTTGGAAGGGCTTCAGCGGGCCCAGGGGAAACAAGTAAATGATGCTGTGGAGATGGCCCTGCCCTCTTCTGAGCCGTTCCCTCCCTACCACCCGCCCAGGTCAATAAGGATTTTATCCTTTCTGGGCACACAAGCAGATAGGACAATTGGGTCCATACTATGGAAATTTAGTTTGCACGGTGGGTTTTACTTCTAGACTCTGGAACCAGTGCATTTCCTTTATGAATGTCATGGTACATTGTACTTAGCACAATTTTTAAAAAGTGTGGCAGTTTTGCACCACCCCTTCACTCAAACTTCATCAGGTGCAGTAATTATGCTATACCACCATATTTTATAACATCAGGATATTAACAGGTGAGCTGCACTACCAAGGTATATATGAAGGTAACATGGTAGCAGTAATGCACGTTTAATGCAGTGGTACCATTTAGTTATACAAACTACAATAACTTGTGTTTAGTCATTATGGATCCCCAATCATGCTTTCCTTGCCCACCCCAAACTCCCACAGACATCAATGGGAGTTATGGAAACTCAAGGAACACAGGACCGAGCCCCTTCTGTAATAGATCACCGGTGGTGTAAGAGCTTCAGATGGAAAAATTAAACATTTAAAAAAAAAAAAGTGTTGGCTTCCTACATTTCTGCCTTTTCCCTAGCGGTACCAAGCAGACTTCTGTGACTGGGGTGGGGTGTACTTTCCCTGCAATTGTATTGCCTGTGAACCTAGCTAGCCCTATTCAGTTTAAATCCCCTCAAGTAGATTATTCTATTAATTCTGTAATTTCGGCTGACCCAATAACTTAAAAACCACCAGTACTTTACTCGCTAAAGGTCCTGTAAAATTTTAACCTTGAGCCTAGCGTTGAAATTTATTTGCAAACAACTCATTTTGGCTACTGTAACATTCTATTACAAATCTTTTTTTTTTTTTAAATCTGTTATAAGATTTAAATTTTCTTCTCTCCAGCTTTTAGAGATCAGAAAACATACATTCACAATCTATATAAGTGAAGGAAATTAGTGGTTTTTTAGGGTCAGAGGGCATTAATACTGGAGCTTATTTTTCTCAACAACTGAAAACATTATTATATTACACACACTACTGCATGTTAACTCTGCTAAACTCTTATTCCTCCCTATGAACATGAAAATAAAAACTAAATTGTCATTTATTTTGCTCTTTTACTTTACCAAGTTTCCCACAGACTTTTGGGGGAAGTTTCCAAAGTCTCTCAAAATATCAACTGAAAGTATTTCTATGTAAAGGACTGTTAGCTGATAGGAATAGTAGGTTTTTATCCTCTCTGTGGACCAAGTGCTAGAAAAAGAAATGATCACATATGTTATGGCAGTGTATTACTGTCTCTCTCTCTCCAACTAAATTATCCTGATCTTGTGACATCCACTGGAGTGCAAATTCTCTCACATCAGTTACAGATCAGTGCCAAAAAGCCAGTCATACTGAACAATCAACCTGAACAACATTCTTTGTGGTTTCAAAAAGCAAATGGGGACCTGTAAGCCATCTTGGACTATTAAGTAAAGGGCACATCACTATGCCTTCAGCTCTCTGGGAAGGTGGATTGTATACACCCAATTGCTGTCACTTAAAGCATGATTGTACCACCTTACAAAAGTAATGGTTCAAATGACTCAGGACGTCATTACTCTGCAACATAACTGAATGTATGTTGGTGGAATGGGTTAAAAGAGTGCCCCTAATAACCAGTAGAAGTAGCTTCAAGGCAAACAGAGGAGGCACTAGCTCTGTTGTCCACTGAGGATATGTCTACACTGCAATGAGAAACCCATAGCTGGCCCGTGCCAGCTGACTCAGGCTTGCAGGTCAATTTCACTGCAGTGTAAACTTCCAGGCTTGGGTTGGATCCCAGACTCTAGGACCCTGCGAGGTGGGAGGGTCCTGGAGCTCAGGCTCCAGCCTGAACCCAGAAGTCTACACTGCATTGAAACAGCCCCCACAGCCCGAGGCTTTGCTGTGTAGGAATTCGCATAGGTCCTGTAGGTGCTACCACAAAGATGTGCATGTACCTGCTGTGCAGCCAACAGCCCACATTTTCACACACAAATGTTTGTGGTTAGGAAGTAAGCGGTTCTACCATGGACTTGCATGAATTTTGACAGGTGACTCCATTGTGCCTTCATTTGACAATGTAGCACCCAAAGTCAATTTTTTAAAGATAAACCCTATATTACTGTATAATTAAAAGGAAAACAATAACAGCACATAGACAACTGTGTTGTCATGTAAGTGCAGGTCAACTGGTCATGGTTCAGGGCTGGCCATTTCATTGTTTTTATGGAAATCTGAATCCATCTTCAGACTCTAAATTCTTGGTTTCTGAACAGTATCCAGCTTCTACTGACCACACTGCAGAGCGGAGTCATTCAACCTGAAAGGATATATTATCATCTCTTTGCAGCCAGTCAAGCAGTGGCATTAGTACCAGTTTTAAACGCAATTTTTCATCCACACTCTGGAATAAAAAGATGCTAATGAGCAGCTGAGCTGGGACCCCCATGGGAAAAAATAAGCAGGGAGGTAAAACAGACATAATAAAAAGTCAAGATATACTAGATATCTGATTTAGCCAAGCCAGCAATTCTTTGTACTTAAAAAATCATGCAGAACATAACTGAAGACCTCAACATTCTCCAGTAGGGTTATGAACAAAACTAACAGCAGTTTACAGGATGGCCAGCTAATCTCCCCAAATCTACATATGCTAATATGCATAAGTGAACTTTTCCCTGATCTGAATTACTCTGCCAGGAATATCCTTTCATGAACCACTTCTGTAATTCAGCCTGGGAACTGGTGCAAGTAAATTTATACACAGCGCTATTATGATTATACCTGAGGAAGCAGAACAATCAGACAGTGGTGCTTTCTCAGCACAAAATATTAATCTCTAGACAGACAGAAGCAGCACCGGGAACGTCATAATAATCAGACAGTTTGCATTTCTTTTGGATTATTCTCTGGGTAAATTATGCATCATTGGTAAGAAAACACATTATGTCCAACAATAAACTACTGACTTGTTCTGAGAACCTGACACTAAGATTCCTATGGGAGTCACAGATGTTATTTATACTTTTAGTCACTTTAATCCTTTTAAACGTGTTTATTCTTAGTAATCTCATTTGTAGTGGGGCTTATACACAAGCATCGAGAATGTGCTGTTTAACCCCACTGGGAACAATAAAAAATACCAACTCCATTTCCAGCCAGCTACATTTCACAACCCTTCAGCAGCATTTTGAAACTCTGAAGGGCTGATCTTGTGCTGACACTTCACCAGCATAACTACATTCACTAAAACTGTAAATAGATTTCAGGTTGTAGGCACTCCTGATAAACTACCAAAGGAGATCTGGTGACAGAAAACTGTGTGTTTAGCCAGGAGATCAAGCTGAAAAATACACTACATGTCAAGTAGCCTGATCAATATAATAATTTGCTTCAGGCTGGAACAAATTACAATCTCTAGTTGAAGACACACAAGTACTACATTCTTTTATATACTATATCTTGTGCTTTGAAGGAAGTTTGAAAGACTTTTTATGAAGCAGTAGATATGCCAAACGTGCTTTGATGGTGGCAACATTTGTATTTAGTTAGAAGATTGAACTGCTACATAAACTGCGCATCAAGTTGTCTGATCAATATAATAGCTGCAGGCTACAAAGAATTACAGTCTCTGGTTGAAGAGACACGAGGACTGTATAATAGACACTGCAGCTTGTGCAATGTAGGCAACAATGTAAAGCCATTTATGAAAAAAGCAGAAGTTGCTGCGAAGCATGTAGCTGCTGAATAGTTTAATTAATTGTTGACACTTCTGCCCAGAGGCTATGTGCCCCAGTTCAAAACATTCTTATTGCCGGGTTCTCACATTTCTTCCCTAAATTTGACATCGGGTACCAAGGCAGTGACATTAGTCAGCTGGCTTTCAACAAGGACTAGTGAGAATTTCAGAGGGGAAAAAACCCAAAACAAAACCCCACTGGCCTGGATTTGATTTCCTTTTGATAAACATAGCTAAGATATCAACTGACAGATCCAGCATGTGAGTTTAAATGCAGCACTTAGAACCCTTAACAGCAGAGGTCATTATATGCACTATTACATGCCAGCTTGTCAGCCAAATGTGCAGACAGTACCACAAACAGTAACAGAGGACACAGAAAGCTGTGTTTTAGGAACAGAATCCAATTTGTCCTTACCTGTCTCTTTGTCTTGGACTGTTTCCAGGTGCAAGTCATTCAGAAGGTGCTCCAAAATCTTCTCTGGAGTCCCCGATACCACCACATATCTGTCAGAAAGCAGAGTTTCCACAGAATCATCCTCAATTGAAGACTGTGAACGGCTGCTCCATTCATCCTCCTCATCCTCTTCATCAATATATTTAAAATAAGGCACATCAAATGTAGGCAAGGGAAGCTCCCTGCCTAGAAAGGCAGCAGAATCCTTCCTGTCTAAATGAGGGTCAAAGATCCTCAGCCTGGAACTTCCCATAGTGTAGAGTTAACAACAAAGACATTCCCTAAATTCTACAATATCTTGCCATCTTATTTCTCTTGCTGGTAACTGAGTCCATCTGGCTGCTGAAAGCTCTGCAATCAGCTTGTGTGTGTGTGTGTGTGTCTCTCTCTCTCTCTCTCTCTCTCTCTGAGAGCCCAAGGAAAAAACTCTTACCTCCAATCATTCTCGGCACTCCCTGATGTGGGGGCTGGGCTGTGTGACGACAGTTTCCTAAGCACCAGAACATCTTGGTCTTGTTCCTTCACTTGAATAGTAGACACTTCATCATTCTGCTTTAATTTGGAGGTAGAGGAAGGATAACAGAAAAAGAAAGTGGTTAATTCTCATGGGATTTGGAAAAAATTGAGGGAGCTGATTAGAGCTACATTTTCTCCCTATGGAAGCTGCTACACACTGCAATTTCTGCCCATAATTTATACTCCAAAGCTTCACAATGCATCAGGCATCTGGGCAGATCTCTCGCTTGCCTTTTATATATATTAGCAGAGCTGGAAACGAGAGAGAAAGCAGTTTCCTTTGCTGAAGTATTTACATTAAGAAACAGGGTTAATACATCTGGTTGGAGAGCTGAAATGAAGAAAGGTTCCCCTTTATGACTTTTGTTACCAGTTTTTAGCACAGTGTATTGGAAGGTTATTCACAGTACCAGTGATGTATTCATCCTCCATTTGAACAATGCATGTTTCACTATTTGTTTAATTAATAAACTGAATGACTGCTTACAATAGTCACAGAATTGCAAACACTTTCACAGCACTCTAACGATAGGTAACTTACTACTCAAACAAAATATACATGCTTTGCTGTAAAACGACTCGTGTGTTTAAATGGAGACAATAAAACTAGTGAGATCAAAGATCATATATATGTTTCTAAGCCTCTATTTGTATTTTGCATTCAAATCTCCCTCTTTCTCAACAACCTTTTAATTATAAAAATAAGAAAACACCAGAAGTTAAGCCCAGTGAGCATCCATAGTTTGAGATTTGGACATTATGAGTCAGTGCACTGATTTTCTTCATCTAGGTTCCCTTAAACAGGAGGGAGCTGAACAATCATCCATTTCTGCTCACGCAGCCTATATCCATGAGCACAGAGCAACTAAAGCAAGCTGACTGTGCAGTGTATGAGATGAGGGTTTGCTGCTGACTGAGCAGCGTGTATTGAAACATAGTGACTGATGAAGAGCTTCTGACCACAGAGAGATTCTCCTGGCAGACCCTGCCACAAGTGCATGAAGCCGCACAAAGAGAGGCAGGAAACGTAAATGTAAACAGATATTTCCACTACTGCTGCTGCAGTTCTGACAATTTATAAAAAATATCAAAAATGCTTCATGGTAATTTGGTTTGGCATTACACTGTTCAGTAATTGTTGTATGCAGTGTAGTTGTAGCCATGTCGGTCCCAGGATATTAGAGAGACAAGGTGGGCGAGGTAATATCTTTTCTTGCATTTTGTTGTGATGCTTTCCCAGACCCGAAGAAGAGCTCTGAAAGTTTGTCTCTCTGACCAATGAAAGTTAGTCCAATAAAAGATATTACTTCACCCACCTTGTCTCACTGTTCAGTAAATCAGACACAGGTTTTAGCCTATTTTTGAAGCAATACAACTAGCACTTACGTATCAAATGTACAGTATCCATAACCCATCACAGGAGCAGTGGAACTGGGAGGCTGAGGGAGTGGGGGCTGCTACTGCCCCTCCAATGGAAATATTGTGGGGGCTCTATCCCCACATAAACTCCTGCACGACACGGAGGGTGGCATGGAGACAAGAATGGGATTCAGAGGAACTGGAGTGGCCACCGCAGGGCTCAGGAACAGGAGGGGAAGCAGGGAGCAAGACCTGAAAGAGCTGAAATGGGCCTGCCTGGGAGCAGTTGGGACCCTCCTTCCAGCCTGGAGCCGGCTACCCACTCCTCCCTCATATCAGTACCTCTCCTCACTCCTCTTTCTGTCCCTCCAACCCCCCCCCCCCCACCCCATCTACCAGCTGATAGAGAATCCCAAGATATACAAGATTTACTGAAAGCAACGATGTTCATGATACCATACAGCAGTGCAGCTTTATGATTAGCCTTGTATTTCTTTATTATTTAATATTTATTTTGTGGTAGCACTCAGAGGCTCTGATCCTGCACATATGAAGACATAATCCCTGCCCCGAAGAGCTTCCTGTCTAAGAATATGTCTTTACTGGTAAACACCATGAAGACTTGACCTATTAAATTTCTTCAAGGTCAGACATACTGGTACTGAACCAATTAATGTCAGATATTCATTTCAACCCTCCCAAGGGGCATTAGTGAGGAGCCACATTACAGGAATACTGATGCATAACTGTAATCTTCTATTTCACAAGACATGTTTTTTGTTGCCTACACATTTACAGAGCTGCAATGAAAGGAGAATAAAGAGAGAAAATAGCACAAAAACAATTCATCAAAAGACAGGTTTATACACACAAAACTCTCTCAGGCATCCTCTAATCCTGATACTCATTTCCCCTAAATCCACTGATATTTTGAGGTGTAATACATATTGGGCATGTATATGATGTATGGTATTAACAACATCGGTGGACCATCTATACACACACACACACACACACACACACACACACACATATATATATATATGGAAATGGGTTTGTAGTGTGTGTAAGTGTGTATTAAATACATGTACATTTTGTGCAGAACACTAGTGGGCAGTGGTGGAGACAGAAGCTATCTCACATTTACAGGACACTAACAATATCTTATCCTGAGAAGATATAGTTTCCGATTTGAAATCCTGCTAAACACAAAGCATTTCCAATATCAAAATAAACTAATGTTTAAAATCTCCATTAACCACTTGGATCAGAGTATGCAAATTAACTGCATAGTTCCCAGATAGTAAAGTTTTAACAAGGTTATTCCTTTCTGTCTTCTTTGCATATTTATTTAAAAGTATAGAATGACCACAGGGCCAGGTTTTGGCTTTCCAAAATGTATTCATTCAGGACTCAGTTTATATATAAAATAAATAAAATCACATGAAGAAAGGACATATACATATCCCAGGGTTTAAAACGTTTGTGTTTTCAAGACTAAAAGATATTCATTTGAAATGATGTAAAGATGAAATAATGTTTCCCCTATTAGAATCCTGTATGGTCCAGGAGATAATGTATGTTGGAAGAAAACTGAACCAGGGCCACCATCAGGCTGCCCTTCCTACATCCATGGGGAGAAGAGAATGAGGACAGAGAATGTAAAGTATTCAAAAGGAAGGGCAGAGCCATTAGCAAGACTATGCCCCGTAGAATTCAACAGTGTGAGTCAAGTTATGTTTCTGTTAATAGTCATTTTAAGTTTTCATATTCAAAATATTTAACAAAACAGAAACACTTAGCACTTCTTTTTCAAAACAATGTACAGGCATTGTCTAACTAATCTGTACTATACCTTTGTGAGATAGGCAGGTCTGTATTATTATCCCCATTTTATCAATATTGAAACTGAGGCAAAGAGGCTGCCCAGAGTCACAACTAAGCCCTGGTCTACACTACAATAGTATTTTTCAATTCACCTCATACAAGTACTGTAGTGCAAACTCTTGATCATGAAAGCATGACTTAAAAATGTATTTGTTACATAATTGCACTCACAAACAAAACAATGTAAAACTTTAGAGCCTACAAGTCCACTTAGTCCTACTTCTTGTTCAGCCAATCGCTCAGAGAAACAAGTTGGTTTACATTTATGGGAGATCATGCTGCCCACTTCTTAATTACAATGTCACCTGAAAGTGAGAACAGGCATTTGCATGGCACTGTTGTAGCTTGCGTCACAAAATATTTATGTGCCAGATGCGCTAAAGATTCATATGCCTCTTCACACTTCAGCCATTGTTCCAGAGGACATGCTTCTATGCTGATGCTGCTTGTTACAAAAATAATGCGTTAATTAAATTTGTGACTGAACTCCTTGGGGGAGAATTGTATGTCTCCTGCTCTGTTTTACCCGCATTCTGCCATATATTTCAGGTTATAGCTGTCTCGGATGATGACCCAGCACATGCTGTTCCTTTTAAGAACACTTTCAACTGCAAATCTGACATAATGCAAAGAAGATACCAATGTAAAATTTCTAAAGATAGCTACAGCACTCGACTCAAGGTTTAAGAATCTGAAGTGCCCTTCAAAATCTGAGAGGCATGAGGTATGGAGAATGCTTTCAGAAGTCTTAAAAGAGCAACACTCCGATGCAGAAACTACAGAACCCAAACCACCAAAAAAGAACATCAACCTTCTGCTGGTGGCATCTGACTCAGATGATGAAAATGAACATACGTCGGTCCACACTCCTTTGGATCGTTATTGAGCAAAATCTGATTGTTATTGAGCAGAACCCATCATGAGCACTAAGTATTCTGTGTTGTAACTGAAAGCAATATATTTGAAAATGTAGAAAACATCCAAAAATATTTAAATAAATGGTATTCTATTGTTTAATTGCACGATTAATTGCGATTAATTTTTTTAATCGCTTGATAGCCCTAATTAAAACAACAGAAAAATACTACCATTTATTTTCAGCCTGTCAGTAACTCTGGAGTGCTATAAATATTTATGTATGTAAGGTAACTAGACAAATGGAACTCCCTACTTAGCTGGTCTTAAGTTGCGCGGGTCTCTTGGCTAACAGGGTCATATCCCCAGTTATGTGATGTGAATGCCTAAGGATATTCAAGCACAAATGACCATGATGAAAACAGCAACAGAAGCGGTGCAGGTTTCAGTGTTGCAGACATTTCCACATTGATTTCTCTGTATTACCAGCAATTGACATGGCACTGGCACAATCCAACCTTCAGTTAAATTCACAGAGAATGGAAACAAACAAGATTATTTCCCAAGGCCATGTGCCTTAGAGAGACCCAATCACTCTGTCCTCCTAGGACAGTTTTGGCTTTTCATTAACATTTTTGTAAGGAACCAACGTGCAGAGAACTACTCACCTCCTCCATATTAGAAACATCCAAATCAGGGAGGCTTTGGTTTTGCAAAGCATCAAAAGTTTGGTTTGGTTATTTTTTTGCAAAGGAATGTTTTGAATTTTAACCCTCCCCCCAAAGTTTTTTAGGGGAGGTGTAGGAGGGATCGGAGGGGAGAGGATTTTTGAATAGATGGTTCCAGCTTTGAATCAGCTCCATTTCAAAAGGCAGAGGCAGGTTTGGTCTTACAAAGACTCATCTGTAGGGTTTTGGCTTTCCCGAGCCAAGGCTGGTTTGGATCCAGGTTCCATTTAATCCGAACCCCAAAGATCAGGTGGGTTTGGTTTGAGGCCTGGATCCAGTTTGGGCTCATTCCTGCTCTTATCTGCAGGGGTTACAAGTGCTGTTCACTCTCTTGCAGAGCCACTGCCGCCACCACCACATTGAGTCCAGCAATAGAGTCTGTGACCCAAAGCCACCATCTTCCTTGGCTTGCAGAATGTGAAGACAGGAACACCAACAAGAGGCATTCACAACCAGTGCTGAAGGACAGGCCCAAGTGGCATTACAGCAGGGCTCTCAAACTCAATTTACCTTAGGGCCAGTCCTCAAATCCTCCCAGCAGGCCAATAATGTCACTCATGCCGCCCAGAACCCGCCCCCCCCAAACTCTATCCCCCCCCCCCCCCCCCCAAACTCCATCCACCCCCAAACTCCGCCCCTCACCTGCCTAAGGTTCTGGGAAGGAGTTTGGGTGGGGGAAGAGGTCTGGGGTAGGGGACTGGAGTGCAGGCTCTGGGAGGGAGTTTGGGTGCTGGGTGCAGGCTCTGGGCTGGGGCAGGGGTGCAGGAGGAGGGGTGGGGGTGCAGGCTCTGGGAGGGAATGCAGGCTCTAGGAGGGAGTTTGGGGGCAGGAGGGGGTATCTGGAGAGGGGGTGGGGTGAAGGCTCTGGGAGGGGGTCGGGGAGTGCGGCGCTTACCTGGGGCTCCAAGGCAGGGAGGGCCAGGGCCAGGGGAGGGCCAGGAGGCACAGTCCTGCCCCGCCCTGGGGCCGCAGGGAGGGGCTGGCAGCCAAGTGGAGCAAGCGCACAGGAAACCGCTCAGCTCCACTGCACTGCCGGTTGTGGGCGGGGCCCCGGACCATTTTTAATCATCTGGGGGACACGCAGGGGGTTTCCCAGGGGTGGCAGGCGGGGCCAAGGGAGAGACGTGGACCCAAAATTGCTGGAGCCCCACAGGCCTCATTGGGGAGGTTCTTGGGCTGCAGATGGCCCACGGGCCAGGACTTTGAGACTCCTGCATTAGAGGCATAAACAATGCTCACATCAAAGCAGTCAGTTTTAGAAAAGAGCTTCACTGACTGGCAGAAGGTGCACTTTTAAGCAGCTGTAAATGAATCTATATGGTTTCACGAAAGGGAGGGTCAATGGGGAAGAAGGAACGAAGGGGGAAATAAGAAAAGAGAAAAATGACAGGGAAGGGAAGAATGATTAGGGAATACATTTTGGGGAGGAAGCAAGTTTGGCTTGGGAGAATAAGGGGAACACATTGTGGTGGGCAGCCAGAGAGCGTGGAACTTTCTGAAGTCCCTTCATCCCCAAAACTCTAGACAGTCCTATTCTAGCATGAAAGGAAAAACAGTACTTTCTCCATAATGGAACAAATGTAATTAGAATACTGCTCTATTTGAACAGTTGAATAGAAATTAATGTGTGATTTGCAGAGATGTACCGTCATTCCTCTATGAGACAGGATGCCTCCACTGGTTTGAAAGGTTGTCTTTATTTCAATCTTTTCTAAAGCACCAACACTGTAGTAGTATCTAGGTGCTAGTTACATCATAATTTAATAATATATACTTTCCAACTAAAGAACACTCCTTCCCCATCATCTCCTCAAACTGTGTTCTCCAAGGAGACCAGATCCTAAGAATAGCCAGTCAAGAGCCTAGTTTCAGAGGGAATCCCACACCACTGATTTTAATAGTAGGAGGCGATGGCCTATAGTTAGGAAACAGCCTGAATAACAGGATCCTATTAAATGGAGCATTCAAAATACTAGTCTGCATTCAGACTTCCTCACTCCTGAGCAGAGATTCTGAATACAGGCAAAAAGAATTCCCTGTTTGGTCAACATGTAATGAAGCAAAACTTCTCACAGACTATCTCCTTCTAAATCACATACATTAACAAAGAGCAAGAACATTTTGTTTTTACAGCTTAATTTGGTAAAACTGATTCAGCACAATCAGATAATGCTGATCACTTCTGTTGTCACATCTTTTGATGCTGGTGCCAGTACATATCCTTGAGTGATAAGAGAACAGGTATACGATGCGAGCCTATGCAGGTATCAGTACTCATTCCACACCATAGCGGTAAGCTCCACAGAGCTCCTTCTACAGTAGCACAAGGTGGGGAGATGTGAGCAGGTGGAAAAGGGGAACAAGCATGGCTGGTGGGCCTGTGATGACCTGGATCCATTGGGAGTGGTGTGCAGTAGTTGCAGAGGCTACCTACAGTGATAGCACTGTTTCAGCTCTGTGTTTTGAAGAGGATCCTGTCCCCCAAGGTCCTATGGAGTACCACTGCACAAACTCCATTTACTTAAGCTTTTGCTGAGCTAAAGATTTAGGTCTAAGAGTTGAAACTGTTGGTGTGGAATATGGCACTGGAGGATAGTCAAGCTCTTGTATAAAAAAAATGAATATTCAAGTATGGTACAGAATGTGATCAGGTAGATAAGAGAGGTTGCACCAGGGTGTGTGAGGCTCCACTTCAGAGAATCTTTCCTAACTGAACGGGCATATTTATGTGTTGGATAGCATCATTTCTGCTAACACCTGATGGTACAAGTAACACCGAAAAAATACTACTTTAAAAGAACATAAGATTGCAAAGTGAGCATTGAAAAGGTAGGAAATGACAGAATGAAGGTTGCATGCATGTGCAGGGCATTGAGAATATAGGAAAGACGGTCTCGCTCGTCTTATTTTCAGACCCCAAACTGGTCCACTGCAGTCCAGAGTAGCAATATCAGGGAAAGACCTGGTCTTCCCCAGGCTACAGCATGTTCACTGCTTACAGAATCTTCAGAGATTTGATGTGAGCAGCTCTAGCACAGCAGTTCTTAAACTACAGAGCACACCTCCCAAGGGAGGCATGGGAACGTGTCAAGGGAGGCGCAAGCTGTGTGCTGTATTTATTTATTTTTAAGAGCTCTGTCAGCCCTGGGTGACTGGGCATCATGCAAAAGGGCCATGCACAGCCGCGAGGCAGGATAAAGGGGGCAGACGGAGCCCTGATGCCCCAGGGCTGACAGCTGAAGCCCCGCTGCCCAGGCTCAGGCTCTCCTTCTACCCGTCCCCCTCACCCCAATTCCTCAATAGAAGGCAGCCTGGGCTCGGGCTCTCCTTCCACTCTTGTCCCCCAATTCCTCGCCTGGAGGTGGCGGGGCTCCAGCTGTTAGCCCCAGGGTGGCAGCAGCAGTGCCAGAAGTAAGGGTGGCAATGGGGTGGTAAGTCTGCTGTGAACAGTGATATTGATGAATATCACTTTTCCCATTGCCACCCTTACTTCTTGCTGCTGCTGGCGGAGCACTGCCTTCAGAGCTGGGCGCCTGGCCAGCAGCCGCTGCTCTCTGCTCTGCCTTCAGAGCTGGGTGGTGGTATATGTACTTATGGAGGAGCATAAACAACTACAGACACAAAGAAGGGGGGCCTGATGAAATAAGTTTGCTCTAGTAAGTCTCGACTGAGCATGTGCAAGCTGCAATTTTTCAAAGGCTTGTCACTTGGCCACATTTGGGAAGATTATCATAAGGTGGCAAAAGGCACATCCCTGATATGAAGGCCACTCCACTGCTTCAAGGCACGGGGGCCCCTAGAGCTTCTCAAAGAAAAGATCATCAAAAAAATGTAATATGGCAAAACAAAGTATTTTCCTCTAACCTCATTTTCAGAAATGGCTGAACAGTGTCGGCTGAAATTAAAAAGTTAACCTGAGGCAGACACCAAGGATGAAACATTTCAGCCCAAATGGTTAAAGTTCAGCAAAATGATAAGCAACTGAAATCAGGGTCTTATAATGGGAAGTATTGGGCAACCTTTATACTACGTGGTGTGTGTGTGTATTTTTGTGTGTGTGTGTGTATATATATATATATATATATATATATATATATATATATATATATATATATATATATATATATATATATATTTTTTTTAAAAAACCCTTTATACTAGGTGGTGTGTACATACACACACACACACACACACACACACACACATCACCTAGTATAAAGGTTGCCCATACACACAGACACACACACACATACACATATATAGAAAGACAAATACACACATCAAAAGAAAGTAAATATATATTTTACTATTCCCGCACCAAAAGATAATCCCAGAAGGAAATCTCTTTTAAACACGCTTCACCACAGACTAAAGATTGTTGTCACTTCATTAACTTTTGCATTGGAATATATTACTCTGAAGAGACAGTATTAGGTTTCAAGGCAGTAAAAATAATAATTTGGAATTACTAAAATGGCTAGATACTTTATTGGAATCTTCCACTTTATTTACAAAGAAAGTGGAAAGGAATTTACCAAAAATTAAAGCAGGAAGAGGGATATAAAATCTTGGAAAATCCATCTCAGGTATGTTGTTTCATGGAGTTCCAAAGCGTATCAAAGTCACAATAGACAGACTTGATTTACTTGCAGTACATTGAGAATAATAATATATTCAAGAATCACTGGCATACCTTAACCAACCCAATGTATGAAGGACAGGTCACTGATACAGAGCGATATGGATCACTTGGTAAACAGAATGCAAGCTAACATGTATTTTAATACATCTAAATGGAAAGTGATACATCTAGGAACAACGAATGAAGGTCATACTTAGTGGATGGTGGACTTTATCCTGAGAACTAGTGACTCAAACAGACTTGGGGGTCAGGGTAGATAATCACCTGAACATGAGATCCCAGTGTAATGCCTTAGCTAAAAGGGCTAATGCAATCCTTGAATGTATAAAATACAGTAGTAGGGCTGTTGTACTACCTCTGTATTTGGCATGCGAATGACTGCCACTAGAATGCACTTGGCCAGCTCCGGTGTCCACAATTCAAGAAGGAGGTTGATAAATTGTTAAAGGGATCAGAAAAGAGCCATGAGAAAAATTAAAGGATTAGAAAACATGCCTTTAGTGATAAACTCAAGGAGCTCAATGTATTTAGCGTAACAAAGAGAAGGTTAAGGAGTGACTTGATCACAGTTTATAAGTACCTACATGGAGAACAAAAATTTGATAATAATCTCTTGAACCTAGCAGAGAAAGGTGTAACAAAATCCAATGAGTCAAAGAAGAAGCGGATGAATACAGCCCTGTGCGGATACAAAAATGTGGATCCGCATCCGATCCACATACACCAGCATCAACCCGTGATCAGACCCGCGATCCGCTAGCCGTCTTTTGTGTGTATCCGCATCTGCACCCGCAGCAGGAAGCCATATCACAAAGGCTAGCGACAGTGGGTAGGGGAGAGGGAATGGACATGAGCAAGGGGGGACTGGGGTCTTGCAGGGAAGAGGCAGCCTGAGGCAGCCTGGGGATTCGGGGTAAGGGATGGTGCGGGGGCAGGGTCTCGAGGAGAAGGGGCAATGCGGGGGCGGGGGGAAGACATCGCATTGCGTGCTGCTCCTGTGGGCTTGCACGCGATGGCAGCAACAGTGCGTGTTGCACCACAGTGGGGCAGAGGGGTAGGGCACCGGGGCACCGCCCGCTCCAATCCCCATAGCCGGGGGCGGGCCCTGCTGCCCAGGAGCCGGCGGGCCGGGAGTGCAGCCAGTGCTGCCAGGCCGGGCCATGGTGGGGATGCTGGCACTGCCTGAGGGGCCTGAGCTGCTGTACAGGAAGCGGCGCAGTGAGCTGGTGCTCGATAGTCCTGACACCTAGCCCCAGCCACTGGCTGCTGGCTGCCAGCCCTGAGTGCGCTGCGCCCCCCAGGCTGCCCAAGTCAGATGCCACAGGCCAAGTGCCACTGGTGAGCAGAGCCCTGCGCGGTTGTATCTGCATCCGATCCACTATCCGCAAAAATGGTATGCGGATATAAAGCGGATATCCGCGGATTTGTGGGGCTCTATGTATGAATTCAGACTGGAAATAAGGCACATATTTTTAACAGGGAGGGTAATTAACCATTAGAAGAGTTTACCAAAGGTTGTGGAGGATTCTCGATCACTAACAACTTTTAAATCAAGACTGGATGCTTTTCTAAAAGATATGTTCTAGTTCAAATAGGAGTTAATTCACAGAAGTCCTATGGCCAGCATTCTGCAAGAGATCAGATTAGATGATCACAGATGTCCCTTTTGGTTTATAATCTATGAAATTGCTAAATACTCTGGCATATGGGTTACCAACAACCACGGAGCACATTTTCCTACCATCTCCCACTTTCATAAAGAAAAATTTCAAAGATGGCCACTATTCCACTTCTTCTCAAAATATCATAAGCATGAAATTTTGATTTGAACAGGACGTTCTCACATTTGCATGAGTCAATTAGACAAATATCCACTGTCCCAAATTTCAAAGAAAAACAAATATCTGTAGATGCAGAATCACCCAAAACATTGTTCACACAATATTTAATAAAACACAAACACAAAATGCAACCATAGAATGGGGTGGCCAAAGGAGAACAAAAATCTGCATCTTTTCATTCCTTATTATGTTACCTACTATATACTAACATTTAATTATAATCCAAACGAAGGGTAGAGTTATACAGTAGTAGCTTGTTTCCAATCATAACCAATTGGTAAATCTACCTCAGAACTCGCATTAACCCCCCAAAACAAAGAAAAATGGAAATGTGGCTGGCTTATAAAGTGAATTAGTTTTGATATCTGACCATTCTTAAAGACTACTGAACAAACCATAGAACGATGAAATTGTGCAACGACAAGTGCTCCCATCAAAATGAACTCAGACAATACTAACAGCTTCACTGCAATTTAATGCTCAGACACATATCTGGAAGTTCTACAGTGGGAAGCCCACATTCTGCAGAGCAAAACTTGAGTACTGTGAATATCAGCATTCATCAAATGGTGGTAAAACAAAAACAAAATGCTTATTTAAAATATCAAAATATTCTACTGCCAAGAAGGATTTTGTAAATCAAATAAAATAAATGTACACTATGCACTTTTTATAAAAATTGTTGATGTTATTATCCCCTTAGTTACCTCGTCATAAAGAGCACATTAATAACAAGGCTGCCATTGTAGAAGGGTCAAAAGAATAATGCTAGCAAAACAGAGATGAGAAAAAATGTGCATTAGAGAAACCCCCCTCGACAGACACACATCAAGGCATACTACCTCCTTACATGCAGATCATGGGACCAGCTCTGCTAGCCTTACACTCATGTTGAGTAGTATCTTACTTACTTAAGTATCCTATTAATATCTTGTTGGAACTATTCATGGGAATAAGTACTACCTCGCATGAGTAAGGATGGCAGAATGGTGCCATTAGACCACAGTCCAGCAAGTGCGTGCACATATAACTTTAAGCACAACTAGCCCGACTGCTTTCAAAGAGACTACTGTATAAACTTTATGCTTAATGTTATTTGTAAGTGTACTACACTAGTGCCAAAAGGCCCTAAGGAAGATTGGGGCTCCATTGTGCTAGGCACTAAACTTCCTCAACATCACACAGGAGATCAGTGGCAGGCAATGTTGCAAATATAACCAGATCTCCTGAGTTCCAGGCTTGGTCTTGCCCCATCTCCTAGGCAATGCTACCTCTCAAATCTTAAGCATTTTACTGGACTGTAGCCTACATGAGAAGGAACATAGGAGTAGTGGTATGACAACCCTAACCCCACACAACTCTTTGTTGGATGATGAATAATTGCTATTTATGAAAACAGAAGAATAGGCATTTTCTTCTCTCTCTCCTTCCCATACGCATATACTTAATTGTTATTAGTAGATGCAGCCTGATAACCTGACAATGCGCTACCACCTCGGCAAGGTCAACCTAGGGGATTCTCACTTCTTAACCCGACTAAAGGTGAAAGAGCTGATTTTGGCATTTAGGGGGAGAACAGGTGCAAGGGCAGAGTTCATGCATTTCTCCACCGGCCCCTAGTGGCTGTCTGTGTGCCACTGTTATCACAAAGCTTCTGAAGTAAGAAGGTGCTTGAAGACCTTGAGCACGTGCAATTTTTACATGGAAATAAGTTTGAGATGCAGGAGGATAGATTTGTGTGGCAAAATAAAGGGATGGATTCCAATCACTTCCTCCTACACTGGCTCCCTCTCAAAATTACCATCGTGCTCATTAGAGCTGGTCAGAAATGATCTAATGTAACAGATTTTCTGTCTGAAAATGCCAATTGGTCTAAATCAAAACACTGCAGGATCATTTTGATTTTGCCAACATTTTGATGGAAACCATGCTCTCTGGCAACTTGCATGGAGTTGCAAAGGTGGAACCAGAATTTTTTTTTTTTTTTTTTAAGATTCCATTTCAGTTTGTTCAAAGACAGAATCTCCCCCCCCCCCCTTTTTTTTTTTTTTTTTTAAGATTTCTGTTCAATGGGAAATTTCACTTTTCTGATTTTCAGTTCCAAATCAGAATGAAAACAAATTTTGGAAATTCAAAAATTCCAATGGAACAAAAATTCCAGTTTCCACCCACCCAACTCTAGTAGTGAGTATCCCCCTTACATATACCTCAGTGGTCCAGTCCAATACCCATTGACTGGAAAGACTACCATTGATTTCAATGAGCAATGGCTCAGACCTTAGTTGTGGTGAAGAGAGTAAGGGAAATAGAATATATTCTAATACCTGGATCCATAACTCCAAATTAAGAAGAGGAAAGAAAAATACTCCGTAGTAAAACCAGGGATTTGAAGATACCCATTTATCCCCGATAGTCCCAGTCTCAGAGAAATTTTATGTTATTTGATAGTCTCTTTTGGGAAAAGAAATAATCTGAAGAGGATTCATTGGATATAAAATAGATTCACTTCAGGAGTAATCTCAAAACAGAAGATAGAACAGTGAAATTATTCAGGTATCAGGGGAACCAGAAAAACAGCTATTTAACATTCCAAATGGGAGTAGACTGGCTTCTACTGCAGCCCATCATTAGCTTTCACACATGAATGGAAACCACTCTACAAGATAATACTCATATTTAGCTTGTCTAATTTTTCAATGTAGGGTGAAATTCATCTTAGTGAGCAGATTCTATCCATGGAATTGGGGGAAATTTCAGATGAGGTCTGAAACTCAACACATATACTGACATGTAACCCACAACCCTTACACATCACTTCACAGTTTAGTCAATTGAAACCAAACATGTCAAAGATGAGTTTGGCCAGATGAGCTACAGTTTCATAGCAACACCATTTAAATTCCACATTAAGGACTCAAGTGATGGCTAAGGTCTCCTGCAGAACATCTGTATACAGGTGACTGTCATCATAAATATATGAATCTATTTACCTATATGCTTCCACTGTGCCCATCATTATAGTACTGGGCACCTTGCAACTTCTAAAACAAACACAAAAGATTCTCTGTTTCTCTCTCTCCCCATCCTCCCCTCAAAGGGAAGGTTTAGGTTATGATGCTGGAGAGTTTTAGCACTGACTTCCACAACTGTGGTCCAACTGCAGAGAAAGTTTCTCTCCTACTGTCAGGAGTAAGGGCCCGCAGCTAGCCTGCTTACCTGCTAGTTTAGCCCCCAGATGGCAAAATGAGCCCAGCTGGGCCCCAACTGAGCCACCTGACTGGCTATGGGGATCAGCAGGCCTGCTCTTGAGACCAGTAGCAGGGTACTGGCTACTCAAGACATTTGCCCATGGCTGTGATTGCTCTTCCTTGTTCCCAGCCCTGCTCCTGCCTCGCCTCACTCCAGGTAGCTCAGCTCAGATTCCTGACTGACTCGGACATCTATCCTCTGACTCCAGCTCTGACCCTGGGCTCCTCTTCATGGCTACTGACTCCTGCTTCAACCACTAGGCATGACTGCCCATGTCCTGGTCCCTAACACTTACGTTTCATTCTCAGGATTGAGAATTCCATTGTTCCAGTAGAAAAATAATTGAATATATGCATACAATACACAATTTGTATTTTAACACAGGTTTTCAAACTTATAAGATCAGAATTTTTCCATTAGTCTTATATGCTGTTCCTGACACTTATAGCTACCTGGTGTATTTTTTTTAGGTGTCTGTTCTCAAGAGGGCCAGCAGCTGATGTTTCAAGATATAGCAAACACCTATACCAGAATCAGACTTGAAAGCCATGAAAGGCTTAAGATAAATTCTAAAAATGAAAATACTGTATAAATCTTTCAAACTCCAATATCAAACAATCTCTAACGTATTGACACTTAATGGAAAAACATTTAATAGAAACTTCTACCCGGAAGTATGAAAACATTGTGTATGGGAGTGAAAAGTGATGCTAATTTAATGTTTGAAATAAAATCACTTCATTCAACTTGTAGTTATCCTGCAGTGCAAACAGTAGCAGTCATCACCTGGGGTTTAAATAATTGATTGTGGTAGCTTGAGTGTACGTTTTTTTTACCCTAAGCAGCAAGGTAGCATTTTCAAATTTCTTTTAAGAATAGCATTAAGTAACTCTCAATGAAATTTCCTTGGTTATGCTGGCTACTTTATATTTCCTCCTACGTAGCCTGAAATGACTATCCTTTTACTGATGTTTTCTAATGGCTGTTTTCTTATTAACTAATTCTTGAATTTAAATCACTCAAAAATAGATGAGCCACTAGTCATCCTCAGGCTTGGTAATACATCCTGAGCAGACAGCAGAAGAGAAGATGCAATAAGTATGCCAAAAAGAATAGAAAAAATGGCTTGAAGAAAAAATTAAAATTATTCCCTTTATTCAATATCTGGGGACCTAATTCTACATTTCTTACTTAGGAATGCTGATTGACTTCAATGAGTGATTTTTCACAATAACGAGAGCAAGATGAGGCTGCATGCAGGGTCTCTCTTCTCCCTCCCCCTCAACCCGAATATATTACACAATATTTTATCTGAATACTGAAATGATTTAACTTAAACCTCCACCACAACACACAGACACATACTTGATTCAGCGGTCCCATTTTTTGCCAGTGAGTACTAAGTCAGTCATATGTAGCACAAAATAACTAATAAAGGTTTTAAGAATTAACCATCCGTTGCCAGGAACTGAAATTCCTATAAAGAGGTTAAAGCTATATAGGAAAGAGAAACAATATTGAAAAAGCGACAAAGGGTCCTGTGGCACCTTATAGACTAGCAGAGATACTGGAGCACAAGCTTTCGTGGGTGAATACCCACTTCATTGGATGCAAGCCGATGATTCCTCAAGGAATCAATTCTGAACCACTTAAAGGAGGGGAAAGTGATCAGGAACAGTCAGCATGGATTCACCAAGGGCAAGTCATGCCTGACTAACCTAATTGCCTTCTATGATGAGATAACTGGCTCTGTGGATGAGGGGAAAGCAGTGGATGTGCTATTTCTTGACTTTAGCAAAGCTTTTGATACAGTCTCCCACAGTATTCTTGCCAGCAAGTTAAAGAAGTATGGGCTGGATGAATGGACGGTAAGGTGGACAGAAAACTGGCTAGATGGTCGGGCTCAATGGGTAGTGATCAATGGTTCCATGTCTAGTTGGCAGCCGGTATCAAGTGGAGTGCCCCAAGGGTTGGTGCTGGGGCCAGTTTTGTTCAATATCTTCATTAATGATCTGGAGGATGGTGTGGACTGCACCCTTAGCAAGTTGGCAGATGACACTAAACTGGGAGGAGTGGTTGATATGCTGGAGGGTAGGGATAGGATACAGAGGGACCTAGACAAATTAGAGGATTGGGCCAAAAGAAATATGATGAGGTTCAACAAGGACAAGTGCAGAGTCCTGCACTTAGGACGGAAGAATCCCATGCACTGCTACAGACTAGGGACCAAATGGCTGGGCAGCAGTTCTGCAGAAAAGGACATAGGGGTTACGGTGGACGAAAAGCTGAATATGAGTCAACAGTGTGCCCTTGTTGCCAAGAAGGCTAATGGCATTTTGGGCTGTATAAGTAGGGGCATTTCCAGCCGATCGAGGGACGTGATCATTCCCCTCTATTCGGCACTGGTGAGGCCTCATTTGGAGTACTGTGTCCAGTTTTGGGCCCCACGCTACAAGAAGGATGTGGATAAATTGGAAAGAGTCCAGCAGAGGGCAACATAAATGATTAGGGGGCTGGAGCACATGACTTATGAGGAGAGGCTGAGGGAACTGGGATTGTTTAGCCTGCAGAAGAGAAGAATGAGGGGGGGATTTGATAGCTGCTTTCAGCTACCTGAAAGGGGGTTCCAAAGAGGATGGATCTAGACTGTTCTCAGTGGTAGAAGATGACAGAACAAGGAGTAATGGTCTCAAGTTGCAGAGGGGGAGGTTTAGGTTGGATATTAGGAAAAACTTTTTCACTAGTAGGGTGGTGAAGCACTGGAATGGGTTACCTAGGGAGGTGGTGGAATCTCCTTCCTTAGAGGTTTTTAAGGTCAGGCTTGACAAAGCCCTGGCTGGGATGATTTAGTTGGGGATTGGTCCTGCTTTGAGCAGGGGGTTGGACTAGATGACCTCCTGAGGTCCCTTCCAACCCTGAGATTCTATGAAGTGGGTATTCAGCCTTGCCTCCGATGAAGTGGGGAATATCTCTGTTAGTCTATAAGGTGCCACAGGACCCTTTGTCGCTTCTACAGATCCAGACTAACACAGCTACCCCTCTTTTGAAAAATTACACCAAATAAAAAATGTGAGTTCAGAATTGTTCTTGTATGCCTATATGTATAAGTATATTTCCTCTTTTTAATTAAATGTTTTGATATGAAGATAACAGACAATTACGAGACAATAAAAAACATACAGTATACTATTATACAATAATAGTTTACATTATCCCCTGCTTTATGTCATAAAATAATTACGAATTAACTTATTTAAGGACTTCTCTTTTGTTCCATCCAGAATTGTTTATACAGCAGTATTTATTTCTTAATTAATTATACACTGTAAAAAGTTTTATCAGTATAAATTATAGGGTCTTCTTTTCTCCAGGCATTACTTTCATTATATAGCACAGTTGTATGAAACTTCAGGAAGGGGATACGTTAGATTTAACAAGGGCACTCTGAGCATTTATTCAAGATATGAAATAAAAAATGCATAGTTACCATGACAACTGCTAAATCACATGACATCTGCAATGAGATGCAAGCCATCTTAAGTAAACAGTCGCGCGTGTTTGTGTGTCCTGCACGCTACAGAATGTTCTTTTGTTGAGGAATGCATAGTAATAATCTGACATTTTCCAGATTTCACGTCGCCTTCTACAACAAGCTGGTAAAAATAATCCAAAGTGTTATTTATTGTTTTGGATACTTTATCATTAGAGTAGGGAGAATGCAAATGACTATTCACTCATATTTTATTCGGATTTATGTGAGTTAGGACTACTTAATTGATGAAGCATTATGATATTTTGTGTACCACTCAAAATCACACTGTACCTTCGCCAACAGAAGATAACGCAAGATGGCACTGGAAAAAGTGCTTACAGATAGTCTGTTATTTGTAGTTAGCACAGAGCCCCTCCTTCCTCCCCTGTCCCTTGAGAGCATCTAATTTCTTGCCCTGTTTCTTGTGTATCCCAACCCTCAGCAGATGATCTCCTCAAAGCATACCTCCACGTCTGTCATTCACATCCACAAATGTTTTAATATTCAATCCATCTCCTGAACCATGCCACCACACACACACCTCTGATCTAATTCTCTGTCTTCAGTCACCACTCTGTCAATAGTACATCATTCCCTATCCATTACTCCGTGGGGCAGGGACGGTCTTTTTGTTCTGTGTTTGTACAGTGCCTAGCACAGTGGGGTCCTGTTTCATGACCAGTGCTCCTAGGTGCTACGGTAATATAAACAACAACACTTCACCATAGATAGCGCCACTGACATATGATTACTGACCACTCCCCACTGGATCTTTTCCTAGCTGAGGAAGCTTCTCCCCCAGAATATCAACTTCCCTTCGGCTTCCTGAGCATTCACAGGAGTAGGGCTGCGCCCCTGCTCAGCTTCACAAATCACACGAACATGCATGTGCACAGCTGCTTGGTTGCCTAAGGGGTTGCTTATCACCACAGTGTTCAGACCTGTGATGAACTCCCGAACTGAACGCTTTTTATTTTGATCGACATCAACCACTGCTCTTAACCATTCTCCTTCTAACTTTTACTCTATTCTCCCACAACCTTATGAGGTCTGTCATCTCTCCCACCCATACACACAACTACAGCCTTGATCACATAGTCATCAACAGCCCGTTTCCCTCCCTCCCCCTGTTATAGCTGTAATTAAAGCAGAATGGATAATTGATATTTTTTCCAGTTCAGTGGCCAAACCAAAAACATGGGGAAAAAAATGAATCTGGGGTTGGCCCAAAACAGAAAATTTTTATTTTTTCCTCACCAATACAAACAATTTTTTGTTTGGGGTCATTTCAGTTTTGGGTGTTTTACCATTTCAAAAATTAAATCTGGCTACATTTCCAAAATGAAATGTCCTTTCAGAATGAAAAGTTGAAACATTTTGTTTAGAAACAAAATGTTTTGACTTTAAAAAAAAAAAAAAAAAACAGCCAAAACTATTTGCCATTAACATTCAACCCAATTATTCAATCCAAGTTAGCAAACAGTTTTGGTCAACTCAAAACTGCATTTTTTGGCAAATAAACTAATTATCTGAAAAAAATTCACCCAGCTCTAGTTGTAATCTCATCCACACATGCATCTCCCTGGCTACATGCTTCTTCCTAGTTACATTTAAAAATCTTTAGTCTCATGCCTCAGAAAGTCACCCTGTCTTGGTCACTCACTTAGGCATCTTGAGCTCAGTGACTTTCCAGACTAGTCTGCTCTATCCTTTGCTGACTCTTCTTTCCCATCCCATTGGTCATTGGCTACTTGACCTGTATTTTGACAAACAAGGAGAGACGCTGTGTGTCAAGAAGAGAGAAGCTCCAGAATGCTTTAGTCTGTCAGAGAACGGCTGAATAAAGGAACGATAAAAAGAGATGTGTGAACAAATGGCCATGTCTTAACTCTATTAAAAGGGTCACACAGTACCCAAGTGCTCAAAGGATACAACTAATGACCCCTTCTTCAGTTTGCTCATGCTTCAAGAAGCAAGTGCCAGAGTTATACATATGGCAAAGTGTACACACATCACAGTGCTTGAAACAGCCTAAGAAATACAGTAGAACCTCAGAGTTATGAACACCAGAGTTACGAACTGACCAGTCAGCCACACACCTCATTTGGAACCGGAAGTACACAATCAAGCAGCAGCAGAGACCAAAAAAAAAAAAATGCAAAAGCAGTACAGTACTGTGTTAAATTTAAACTCCTGAAAAAAAGGGAAAGCAACATTTTTATTCTGCATAGTAAAGTTTCAAAGCTGTATTGTCAATGTTCAGTTGTAAACTTTTGAAAGAACAACGATAAAGTTTTGTTCAGAGTTAGGAACATTTCAGTTACGAAGAACCTCCATTCCCAAGGTGTGCGTATCTCTGAGGTTCTACTGTAGTAATTACAATGCGTTATTTCATACCCTGTCTTGGTTAGAACACTGGGTAAGAAAAAAAGAATTGCCGCTTTATGGATAGGCTTGGCAGAATTCAGTTTTTATTTTTTTCTAATTTCATCTATTAATATCTATTTTTATTTTTAATAATGTGTTTAGATTTATCCATGTTTATTTCTACAGTTGCTGTAAAATTAAGTGTGTGGGGGGTAGGGCTAGGGTTGGTGCAGTGCTGACCGCAGGGGCTCCCTGCGTAGCCAAGGGCCCCACGACACCGGTACACAAGGTGCATGGGAGGCTGCAGTCCTGGCCCAGCAGAGCACCGACCTCTGGCCAGGGCTGCAAGGAGCAGGATGAGCCACTAGCTGGGGGGTGCTACTGCTGAACAGCTCCTGCCCAGGGATGGCTCCCACACTGCTGGCTGGCAAGTGAGTGGGGCAAAGCTGCAGAGGTCTCCCTGTGCTGCTGCAGGGACGGTGGCACCCAATCCCTGCAGGTACAAGATGCAGGGAAGGCTGCATTCCTGGCAGGGCAGGGCAGGGCAGGGCAGGGCAGAGACACAGACACAGACACAGACACACTTGCTGAGATGAGGAGGAGAAGGAGGAGCTCCCTGCTGTGGGGGAGGCCACCCTGCTGCTGAAAGACTATCTCTGGGCAGGAGTCATTCAGCAGCAGACTGGCCTCCCACATGCCAGGGGACTTCTCCTTATGACCATGACCACAGCCAGGAATCTCTGCTCTGCCCTGCCAGGACTGCAGCCTTCCCAGGAGGGATCAGGTGTCATGAGTCGTGAGGCAGCACAGGGAGCCCTGCTCCGCAGCTATGCTGTGTCACAGGAGAGGAGAGAGGGAGCCGGTCCATGACAGCAGGGCTGCAGAAGGCTCCCTGAGCTGCTGCAGGGATAGTGACGCCGGATCCCTGCAGGCACAAGGTGGGGGTGTGGCCTCACTCATGCCAACTGTCCCTGCTGGATACTTTTTCCCCATTGATTTCAATGTGTCGGCTGAAATTTACATTTACCGACATCTATCAAGTTAAATCGAATCCTGCCAAGCCTATTTTTGGATGACGGGGATGTTCTACAAAGCTATATGGGGGAGCAGGGCAAGTGCAGTCAGAAGTTTACAATCCCGAACTGAGAAAAAACAGGAGACAGCTGATAGCTGAAGATTAGTTTTGAAGAATGGTTTTAACACGCAGGGTTTTGACAGATTGGTAGGTGATTCAGAGCCAAAGTGAGTCTAGGCTGGTATCAGTTACACCTTCTTCTGGCCCCTCAAAATGTAAGCGTTACGCGGTGTATAAACCCCACACTGGGACAGAAAGGGTTATGGAGCAGTTCTGGGCCCAGGTGACTCCCCCACACAGCTGCAGAGCCTGCTCCAGCTGGAGGAAAGGTTTAAAAGGGAGCCAGACAGCTCAGGAGGGGGGGAGGATAGACCAGACCTGAAAGCTCCTGAGCAGGGACACAGCGGAAGCCCTTACTCTCAGAGAGAGGCCTGCAGGCAACAATTATTGCAGGCCCTAAAAGTGGGTCCAAGGAGGAGACGCAAGTGAGAGGCAACTGGGAGCTCTCTCTCTAGGGGTGAGGGCTGAGGGAAGCGTGGGATGCAGAATCCTCAACTGGGAGCCTCACTGGAGGCAGGGGCTCATCAGGGACTGGAGCTTGACGGAAACCCTGGGTAGAGGGAGAGTGTGACCTCCTCCAGGACGGGGGAGAGTAAAACCCAGGGACGTGGACCAGTTTGAAACTGGGGCTAACCCACAAGGAAGGAGGTTACCAGCTGAGCCCAGCTGGGCTGCAGATTCAATTGCTGTTGCTATTTTCTGTTAGACTTTGATGCCTTGTGGTAAAGTGAGTGGCACTGATAGGAAGTGGCCCAGGGAAGCAGCCCCGAAGCACTACCAGGTGTAAGCTGTCAATTGCCTTTCATAGGGCCCTGGGTCAGAGTCCAGTGGAGAGGGAGGGCCCGGGCTCCCTTATCAACCATGCTTTTTGTGGAAGGGGCATAAACCCCCTTTCCACCCCCTGAAGAACAGGAAAGGCTAGAGACACTAAGTCCGGAGTTACAAGCGTACCACTATAGGGGCCTGGAGGTGGGCTGAAACCCCTTCTTTTGTGGGGATGTTGGACTGTATATATTTTGCTGGACTCCGTTACCCCAGAAGGGAGGCCCAAGTCGCTACCTACCTAAAGGTGGACTGCCACAGCACTGGAATGATTGCTGGCAACGGATGCCAGAGATGGGGAAGAACTGGGACCCAGTGCCCTAACCCCTACACAGCACCACCAGTAAGCCCAAACCCCGTCACAGTAAATTATACCAACTTAAAGTCCCTAGAGACATACGCAGGATATTTACCCCAGTTCCCGCATCTGATGGGCAGTGACTGGTCCAGCTGCCCTAGTGCATGCTCTTACTATTGACAAAGAAAGCTGGGACTTGCACCAGTTACCTCTGTTTGGAACTGGGCCATGCTCCACTGGTGCAAATTGTGTCTTTCCTTGTCTATACTTGGAGCTTATACAGGTGCAGTTACTTCAGAGGCTGCCCATCGATTGCTGGAAATAGGCATATTCAAGTACTGACCTGTAACTTACACTCCTTACACATCACCTCTCAGTTTGCCAACTGAAACTATGCAGGTCAGAGAAGATTTTGGCGGTATGCATACATCTGCATAGCAAAACAATGTTTTAATTGTTGGCTTTTAAAGAATCTCCATACCCACAAAATTCTTTAGGCCTATCTTTTCAGTAATCTCTCCCTTTTCTTACCTGAGTCTTAACTGGCCCAAAATGATATTTTAGGACAGTTATCTAAATGCTGCCATCACCACCACAGCTTTCGGGATATTTAAAGACAATTCTCCCCCTTTCCCCCAAAAAGAAATGGCTTAAAGTCTCCCTCCAAAGAAAATAAGATTTTCCAAAAAAATTTAACCCTTTGATGATATTGTGTTCCAGAGCTGATAATGTGACGAGTACTAAGCTCACCCCATTTTGAAGGTCAAGAGATTAAAAGAAACAATGACCATCAACAGAAAGGTAATTTTTTTTGTGAGCTGGAACTGCAAATACTCAACAGAATAACCACAAATGCAACAGATTTACTTTTTTAAAACTTCAAAATTAATTACAGTTTGTCCTGATAAGATCAGGAAAACAATTCTGTACACTTTGATCTAATTCTCTTGCCAAATCATTCTCTAACCCCATGTTATTATTGCAATTAAACCCATTTGGTGGAACAAGGTTTATGCACTAAAAAGAGGTGAACAAATAAAAGTCAAGATACCAACTGTAACTGGAACCAAAAGATTATTTTTTTATAGATTATGTATGGCAGGGAATTAGGAGCTCACGTGACATTTGGCAATCATTTTCCACGATGAAATAATTTTTTGCAGCTTTTAATTTTTATAAAAGCCCTCGCCCATTTAGCATTTTTCCTATGCCCTTAATAATACAATACAGGTGATGTACATTAGATATATTGTCTAAGCCCTGGGCTACACTAGGGGAGGGGGTCGATCTACGATACGCAACTTCAGCTACGTGAATAGCGTAGCTGAAGTCGGCGTATCGTAATCAACTTACCTGGCCGTGAGGACGGCGGCGAGTCGATCACTGCCGCACCCACGTCGACTCCGCTTCCGCCTTTCGATGAGGTGGATTGCTGGAGCCGACGGGGAGCGCGATCGGGGATCGGTTAATCGCGTCTTAACGAGACGCAAAAAATCGATCCCCGATAGATCGAGTGCTACCCGCTGATCCGGCGGGTAGTGAAGACCTGCCCTGAGGCAAAGAGGAGTTATGGTGTGGCAAGCACTTAACATGTACATGGAAAAATCAGAGAAAAAATACAGTAAAAAAAGGGAACTAATTACTTGTTATAAAAGCAAAGATAACATATGCACTTCTGTATTATCTTTTGTGCTGCAGAGGAAAAATTGCCAAAATGACAAATCCCCATTATGGACAGTATTATTAGATCTTAATTAAGGTTTATTCATAGGTATGGTGAACCCTCCACTAGTCTGTACAGATCTCTTTCATCTGCCAGAAAACACTGAATAATAGTGGAATCTAGGAACTCTCAGCTTTAACAAGTATGAAAGAAATCTGATTTATATAAAAGCAACTAAATGTTATAGACAATTTGCACATTGCCACTGTAAAGTGCCCTTAACAGTATGTTCATAGTTCAGTTGGAATGCAGTGTTTTAATTTGTTCTTATTGTACCTAGATCGTGTACTCAAACTTTGTGGAAAAGGACATGATTTTCACTCTAATTCACTAAAACCCTCTTTAGCCATTCCTTGTGTCTATTTAGGTACCAGGGCTGGCTCCAGGCACCAGAGCAGAAAGTGCGTGCCTGGGGCGGCAAGACTGTCACCGTTAGGGTAGCAGTCAGGCAGCCTTTGGCGGTCTGCGGGAGGTCCGCCGTTCCCACAGATGCGGTGGCAAGTCCGCCGACAGCGCGGGACCGGCGACCTCCCACAGAAACGCCGACAAAGGCTGCTTGACTGCCGTGCTTGGGGTGGCACAAATCATAGAGCCGCCCCTGTTAGGTACTTACATAGCCCCTATCGCCTCATTATCTGAATCCTGCTCAAGAATTTTAGTATTTAGGCTCACAACACCCCTGTGAGGTAGGGACATGTTACTACTCAGATTTACAGATGGGGATTGGGACACAGAGATTTATGGCAGCATGTAGAGTATAGAAACTGCAGACTTAACTAACAGACGTATAAATAGCAGTGTAGATGGTGAGTCATGGCTTAGGCAAGTAGAGTGCCCTACACACCTGAACCCTAGAGTATATACTCTACACGGTTCTACACTCTCAAGCAGTGCTGACCATCTGTAAACTGCTATTTTTAGCAGTGTCATATTCCACTGCCTGAGCCTTAACCCTCTGCCTCCCCACTTTCAGAGCCTTTCAAACCTCAGTAAGTGTGGACACAGCCTGCTTTTCACTGTGGCATGGAGCTACACTACCCTACATGTTACCGCAAGCGTAAGTGAGATCTAAATGACTTGCCCAAGATCACACTGGAAGTCTGTGTCAAAAAAGGCAGAACAGAGCTCCTGAGTTCTAGTCCAGTGCCTTAGCCACAAGATCATCCCTTCCTCTTGTGAGAGCTATAGAGGCATCCAGCCTCAAAGGGTTACAAAAGCTAACGAGGTCATTTGAGTGAATATAAAGTATGCAACTCTTACTATTTCTGTGAATGCCAGTGTGTGTGTTGGACAGTGAGTTAGCAGAAATGTTAGATTTGTGACATTTCAGTAAGGGGATAAATATGCACAGAAGTTTATATAGAAATCAAATATGAAGTCTGAGAATCAGGTTTTTGCTCTGAAAGACTGAAAAGTCACCTGAAAGTATTCAAAAGCTCCTTAACAAAAAGCTTATGCACTTTCTGGCAAGAAGGAGCTCATGGGTGCTGTTGTCAAGTGGGAGATGTAAACTTTTTTTTATACAGTATTACCCTTTTATTACAGTCCTGAGACTACATGCAGATTACTGGCTATTTCTACTCTATGAAATAAGAACCCATAAATACTCCTTGACTATGATCAGTCTTGCTTTGGGCAATATAGAAGTGTTTTCCCAAGCTTACAGTTATCTGAGAAATCACTATGTACAGTAAATGAATATGTACATAAATCTGAACAAACAAAATTCAGGGTTGGTTTTTCTTAAATGTTGCTGTCTCTGGTGTATTTAGTGCAGTAAGGTGTGTGAGCAAGCCCCAAGCTCCTGAGTGGGGGAGGTGTCTGCCATATCCTTAATTAAATCTTGAGAATGCCCCCATATCCATCCCACTGCTCCCATGAAGCCTCAAATCAAGGACACCATTATCCTGAATGAGTAGGATTAGCCATCTCCCTATGGAGTATGTTAATGTCACTGTTCAAATGGTGAGATGAATTGCTGTTTAGCAACTTGAGGCACTCCTCCCACCTCTTCTCTCTCCCTAGAGCTGAGTGTGCTGCATTCTCAACACTGCAGGCCTCCACTGTCTCTGTCAATGAGAAGCTTGGACACAGAATAAAGTAAGACTATACCTTGTGATGGAAGATGGATTTACAGTGAGGGTGATTTTTTTCCCCTCACAAAAAGGAATCCATCAAGTCTAGGAAATCAAGAGAAAACTATGTAGAGAGAGATATATATATAGCATGGTGACTAGTGCACTATAAATCCCAGATAGATACTGACAGATTGATTCAGCCGATCTAAACAATCGATTGCACTATGAAGATTCAAAGCGTCCTGATTTGAGAGGAGACAAAACCAGAACCTCCAGCCAATATCCATCCATGAACACTGATGTTTCAGATAAAAGGAAACCTAGATTTGAATCACCCATTTCTGATTTTGCAAAATCAAAAACCAACCAACAAGAATTTGCACTTGCAGAATCAAATCGTGGTCTTTTCACCCCAGCTCTGATTATTTCCTTTCCCCCTGATCTAGACTACTCTAACTAGCTCTATATAATGATCTACGTACTGTAGGTAAACATCATAGGATTCTATATTGCAAAAACTAAAAGTGTGTGTGTGTGTGTGTGTGTGTGTGTGTGTGTGTGTGTGTGTGTGTGTGTGTGTGTGTGTGTGTGTGTGTGTGTGTGTGTGTGTGTTTCACTGGTTTCTGCTGTGATAATGGGTTGTGTGCTTTTGATACCTGACCACTTTGTAACATTAAGAATATTTGGTGAAAAAGGTGGGCTACCTATTAAAAGAGCCTATAACAAGATATTAGCTTCCCTACCAAGAAAGAAATGCAGCGCTAGTGCTATTGATTTCCAAACATATTATAAACCTTCTTAATTCTCTGTATGTTATTTTGGCCTGGACACAGGCTACAATAGGGCCTGCTGACAGTAACCAGTATCAGACACTGCAGAGGAAGGTGCAATAAACCCTGCCATAGCAAGGGGGAGGAAGGAGTAAGGATCTGCCCCGAATCCCCTGTCCATCATGCTTAAGGGTCAGGCAAAATCGCTGTCCCTGAATTCAGGGAGCATAGGATTACTCCTACCATAGCCTGAAGGGGATGGAGAAGGATGAGTAGATGGAGCTATCGATTCCCTGATTCCAGGCCAACCAGCAGACATGCAAAAGGTAAAGTGTGCTGCACCCATTAAAAGGGGTGTAGCAGTCTGCATCCTCCCCTGAGTGCTGGGGAGTGCTAGGACGCATTCTGCTTCTTGCAGACAGACTGTCTCTGGTACTCACCTGGGGACAGTGCAGAGCTGCACTGTCCCCAGCTAATGGCTGAACCTAAATGGTACAATCCAGCCCTTGGTGCTTTGAAAATCCTGTTAAGGTTTGATGTTCAGCAGTCTGCTGAAAGAAGTAACAGATGCCTTTAACATTGCTATTCATGATCTTCCCGATTTAGGTCATTCAACACTTTTCTAAGTCACCAAATGAAGCCATAGTATTTTCCTTGCATCTAGGGATCTCTATTATTCTCACATGTCAGAGTATTCCATATTCTACAGTGAGCACATCAGTGAGGGACAAAAAGCTCGGCATCTCCAAGCATGCAGTTTTAGAAAAAGTATTCCTTATTGGGCACCAGGTCATTGCTAATTTCAAACCCCATTTCATGTTTACACATGCAACATCCAATTAAACTTTTTACAGCCTATTTAAAATGAAATCCATGGGTCTGCACTTGAGACCTCATTTTCATGTGCTGTGAATTAGAATACAGAGGGTGCTGTACAGAGTGTTAGAAATACTAATCAGGGAAGAAAAGGAGGATACCTGCTTTGATTTAAATTAGGACAGTCAACAAAGATTCATTAAGGGTCTGTTCTTCCCTTGTTCCCTCTTCATTCCCTTGTTCTTTGTGCTTCCATTTACATCCATGAAAAATGAGTGCAAAGTGGACATTAAATGTCACAGAATTCTCCTCAGGCTCACAGGGGTGGCAGTGTGTTACACCCACTTTGCAAAAAGAGCCCTTGACTACACATAATGTAAGGCGGTGAAGAATCAGGCCCCCAGGGCCTTATCCTGCTCCCACTTAAATCCATGGAAAAAGTCCCATCAACTTCAATGGATCCAGAACTGGGCTTTCAAGGAGATCATGCAACAGAGAGGCCACAGAGAAGAAGCAATGGACACAGTTTTAGGGATTTTAGGAATGCTTGTGGTAAAATGGAAGAAAAACAGGAAAAAAGATCTACCCAAAAGATAAAGCCAGCTTTGCCTTTCCATTTTTTGCCATGGAGGAGATGAAAGAAGCAGAAAACACACTCCAGGAAGCAAAAATCTGTTGATCTGAGAGGACTTAATGTCCTCCACAACCATGCCTCCTCCAAAAAGACCTCTCTGCAGCTGGGGTTCTCACAGTTAAGGGAGGAAGTAGTATGAGGGGATCACGGCCGGACAAGGTCTGAGTTTTAATAGCAATATTCCCCAGCTAGCCTCCAGGAAAATATCCTGATCCATGCTTTAAAACCTTCTTAGAAAGATTGTTTCTCCCACATACACAGGGGAAAGTATTGGTAGTGCAGCAGCACCTGGGGCCAAATAAAGCCTTGTCTACACTTAGGCAGCTGCCCATTGATGGCAGAAATCCTCTGTACCTGTAGCAGTACTAATCCTGCTACAGACAGGATAAACTGAAATTTGCCCCTGCTGCAAATAGGAGTAAATTCTGATTTGTAGCAGCATTGCCTGTCTGTACTAGGAACGGGCACTGGGTCAGCTACACTGGTGACTGGCCACTGATTGCTGTAACTGTGTCAAATCCCCAAAGTAAACAAGGACTAAAGTTCAGACTGAAGCCATACTGCCGTGGTGGACAGAAAGGTCAAGAAAGTAGCATGCAGGGTCCGGTCTCCATAGGAATGCCCCAGTCATCTGGGAGAATTATCAAACCTCATATGCCGGAAGGGATGATGTGACAGAAAGCCATGAGTCCCAAGGCCACAGAGTTTTCCAATGAACTTTGGCCCTTTTAAAGCTTTTAGCTCAGGAGATCCCTGATCTAATCCTTGGTAAGAGCCAAATCTGACATCCTTGTTTAGTATCAACTCAGAGAAAGCGTCAGTTTTTACTCATTTCTATGTCAACTAATGCTATATCTACCGCCTCTCAGGGAGGTGGAGTACCTATGCCAACAGAAGAAGCTCTCCCATCAGCGTAGCTAGCGTCTTCACCAAGCAGTACAGCAGTGAAGCACACCGGTACAGCTGCACCACTGCAGCTCTGTAAGTGTAGACAAGGCCTGAGAAAGGAATTCACGATTTGGCCCAATGTGAGGTACAAGATAAAAGTACTTCTTCTGAATCTTGAAGACAGCTGGATACTTGTGAGCTCGGCTTGAGTGCTACACATTACAAACATTATTAACCTTCCTTTTAAGTCTTCTTTCTAGGTTTAGGAGACTACTTTCTTTAGCTTAACACAGAAACATGGACAACTCTGTTCATTCAAGTTCCCTGCATGTGTGTGGAAGTAACTCAAGATAGAAGGATGCACCTAGTATAGTGTCAGGGTTATAAGGAATGTGTCTATGCAATATATCAAAAATGTGGAAGAAAGAACATGCAGAATGTCATGAAATTTCCTGATCATAGAAATATGGAGATGAAGTAGTAAATACCAAAAAAGGACAGCTTTAAAAACCTTGAATTTATGAATGGGCAATTCTGCTTCTCTAAAGAGAGAAAATGACATGAATTCATCAGACTAGAAACATAAGCAGATAAGTGATTTATGCAATTCAGTCTACACAGATGTATGATAATGAATCTAGGGACAAAAATAAGAAAGGGTAATATGGCCAAACCCCACAAAACAATGAGCTGGAGAAAGATATAGGAGTTAAGCTGACAGATAAAACTTGAAAACATTTTGCAAAAAGAAAATTCCAGAAAGAATAAATAGATGACTCACACAGAAGCAGGAGGAAAATATTCAATCATTGTATTATAAAAAGGCTACTAATTAAATGGAGAAGGTACAATTAAACATTTTAAAGAGCTTAGTTTATTTTAAAAGCTTAGCCCTGGTCTACACTACGAGTTTAGGTCGAATTTATTAGCGTTATTTCGATTGATCCGTGCACCCGTCCACACGACGAAGCCCTTAACATCGACTTCTAGGGCTCTTAAAATCGATCTCGCCACTCCACCCCCAACGAGGGGATTAGCGCTTAAATCGATATTGCCGAATCGATGTAGGCTAGTGAGGACGCAATTCGACAGTATTGGCCTCCTGGATCTATCCCACAGTGCAACATTTGACCGCTCTGGACAGCAGTCTGAGCTCCAATGCTCCGCCCAGGTAGACAGGAAAAGCCCCGCGAACTTTTGAATTTCATTTCCTGTTTGGCCAGCGTGGTGAGCTGCAGGTGAGCGCAGATCTCATCAGCAGAGGTGACCATGATGGAGTCCCATCAAAAGGATTTTTTGCTCCCCCCTCAGTTGCTTTCACGGAAGGAGGGGGGAGCAAGGGTTAGGCTCATTTCCTTCTAGCTGCAGATGGTACAATATGCGGTGAGCAAGGAGGCGCCTTCCCTTCTAGCAGCAGATGGTACAATATGCTTGATATCCATCATCAGCTCCTGGCCCCCTCAAGGATTGAACTCGCAACCCCGGGTTTAGCGGGCCAACGCTCAGACCGCTGAGCTATCCCTCCGCCCGTGTTCCAGGCAGTACTGAATCTCCCTTAAACAAAACGTAAAAAAGAGAATGACCAGAGTCACTCTGGTCACTCCCATTTATGTCCAAGCGCCCCCGGCCAGCCACACCATAGGCCGCCGGCCAGGAGCACACGAATACCAATCATATTGTACAATCTGCTGCGAGAAGGAAAGGAGCTTCTGCTGTGTGGTCCCGCGACCACGACCATTTATGGCATATTGCACCATCTGCAGCTAGAAGGCAAGGCGCTCCTGCTGTGTAGTCCCGCGACTACCAGCCTCAGGCGGAATGGCCCCCTCAAGAATTGAACTCGCAACCCCGGGTTTAGCGGGCCAACGCTCAGAACGCTGAGCTATCCCTCTGCCCGTATTATAGTGTGACTGAATCCCCACTAGACCTAATGTCCAGGCGTACGCTGGAGATGTACGGTAATTGTGAGCTGAGCAGGCTTCCGTAGCAAACACGGAAACCCCGGAAAAAAGGCGCGAGAAATATTGCTTTCATGGAGGGAGGGATGACATGTACCCAGAACCACCAGCGACAATGTTTTCTGCCCCATCAGGCTTTGGGATCGCAACCCAGAATCCCAATGGGCGGCGGAGACTGCGGGAACTGTGGGATAGCTACCCGCAATGCAATGCTCCGAAAGTCGATGCTAGCCCCGCTACTGTGGACACAGTCAATCGACCTCATGGTCTTAACGCTTGTGTGTGGGGACACACACAATCGATTCCATAAATTCGGGTTTTAAAATATCGACTTCTATAAATTCGACCTAATTCTGTAGTATAGACGTACCCTTAGAGAAACTTGGTCTATATGCTCTGGAAAACAGGATTTCACAGAAGTCTACAAAATTCTGAGGAGAACACAGGATGGAGTACAATATTTTGCAACTGTAGGGCTCTGAAAGAATGAGATCATGGGTCAGATTCTCTGCTTTTGCAAACTAGCACAGCTCCATTGGATTCAAGGACGTTGTGCCAATTTAAACAAGCAGAAAATTTGCACCCATGTTTTCAGTACTAGTGTTTACTTGGAGTATAGCAGTATTAAAATTCTAGAAGCATTTTTAAAAGATATTGTTTGTTCAAAGGACAGTTAAAATAGGAGCTAGATTTCCAAATCGAACCACTGTAGGAAACTTCCTTGTGGCTCTCCCATCTGGCAGGCCAGCAATGACACCCTGACAAATGGAGGAAGGGAGGAAAATGATCCAGGAAGAAAATAAAAGAATTGAAACCAGGTACTAGGGTGTGGGGAAACAACTTGGCTCTTAAACATGTCTGAGGACTTTTCCCCTTAATTGACCATACTGTTGGACAGGATAATCAGAGAAGCCGAATCAATTACTTCAACTGTAGATTCTTTGAGGTGGGATCTAACTTTTTTGTTCTTTGTTCGTACAACACTGTAGTGGGGTTCGACCGATCATGACTCCCACTGGCCACGGTTCGCTGCTCCAGGCCAATGGGAGTTGCGGGAAGCAGCGCGGGCTGAGGGATGTGCTGGCTGCTGCTTCCTGCAGCCCCCGTTGGCCTGGAGCGGTGAACCGCGGCCAGTGGGAGCCGCGATTGGCCGAACATGCGGATGTGACAGGTAAACAAACTGGCTCGGCATGCCAGGGGGCTTACCCTGGCGGGCTGCATGCCAAAGGTTGCCGATCCCTGGCTTACAGGGTTGGGGGTTCTCCTGGGAGGGGAAACCCAGAGAGTGGGGGTACTGCTGGGGCAGAACCCCGAGGTAAAGGGGCACCAGGGTCTGGGAGGGACACAGGGCCTGAGGCAGGCAAGACACCAGCCAGCAGAGGGCGCTCCGGAGCTGGGGTTGAGCTAATTCCCAGGACAAACAGCAGGAGGTGCCATGCCAGTGAGTCGTCACTTTGCTACAAGCACCTAGCACAATGAGGTCCTGGTCCATGACTGGGGCTCCCAGGCATCACAATACAAATAAATAATCAAAGAGGTTTAACAGCAAATCAAGGCTCAGAAGAGCTCTGTACAGAGAGGAGGAGACTCCTGCTTGAGGCAGTGAAAGAGCAGGAGAAGTTATTGTGCCTGCTTCTTCTTACTGCAATAAGTTCTATTCAGCTTCTCAAGCGGGTGATTCTCTTCTATATATTCCTCCCAACACTCTTCATTCAGGGTGCAAACTTCTACTGTGTCTTTCCCCACAGTAGAATCTCAAAGCACTTTGCAAACATTCATCAACTGCAGTAAGATTCACTGTCCCTCTGCAAAGTACTATTGTAAACAGTTCTGACTCCCTGTTTAATTTTAACCCCTAAACAACACTCCCTCCTCCCAAGGCTATTTGAGCTATTGTCAAATCCAAGAACAATGAGTCATCAACCTAAACTAACTAAAAAGAAGGAATAGCACAAGAAGTATTTATCTGGAATTTCCTTCTATACAAAGTAGTTAAACATTATGGAATAAATTACTAATAGCAGCAATTAGTAAAAGTTTTTTTAAGATTAGATCACACATGTGAAGGAAAGAAACTACTATGGGAATACAATAAAACTCAAAGAAAGGGGCTGTACCTCCTGGTATGCTGTAATTCCACATGTTCCTACATTATGTGAACAGCACAGCATGTGAGCACGAATTTTACTCCTCTTGACTGTTTTACTTTTACAAAAACTAGGACCTCTTAAGCCTTTGACTGTACATTTTGCACAGCTTGTAATAGGCTATTCTCCAAAACTTTGGTGGCACAAATAGGATTTAATTGAAATATATAAATTAGTGCCATTCAATCCAAGATCTCTCTGCATTAGCTGAGGACAAGGCAGAACAAATTATGATAATTATGGGACTCATAAATCAGCAACTAAACTCGCCTCAGGTCTGGATTAAGGCATAGGTAACCTAGGTATAAACCCAGGGCCCAATTCATGGGGGAACCCACGTTGAGTGGTGCTGCAACCCCGTGCAAGAGGTCGCAACACCACTCACTCAAATTTGGCCTCCTCCTCCCCACCCCACATCATGATGGAGAGGCATCAGGGTCAAACCTAAGTGGGCATTGGGGCAGCCAGTATTGTTGCTCCTTGCCACTACTACGGGGCTAGTTCCTGTAGCAGAACTCACCCCCAAGGGCCTTCCTGGCCTTGCCCCACTTTCAGCAGCCTGTGTTCCTTGTGCTCTGCCCACAGGACTTGCTCTGTGACAGCCTCAAGACTTGCTACAAGTACAGGGAGCTGCACTGAGGGCCCACACAGGAAGTTGGCTGGGAGAGGGGCAGCAGGAAGCCATGGATAGGGGATGGGGAGCTGCAGACAAGAGGTGTTGTCTAGGCCCCAGTGGTGAGTTAATCTGGGCCTGATTCACTTAATGTATCCATCGCAAGTAGGATGGACACAATAACACTCTCTCTATTTTGCAAAGTGACTTTTTGAAGCTGAAGCACACATCAAGTTCACTGGTTGTATTTGGATGTCATTCTAAGCCATTATTTTGATAAGAATTTCCAATAGTCTACTGATTATTGAAGGGCAATTCAATACTACATCAACGCAAGGCAACTGCTTCATTACACTAACAGATACCGAACCTCTGGACATGTATCGACATTCATTTTTGTTCATTTGCAGGTGGACAGCTGGACTGATAGGAGCATTCTGAACCAATCCTATTATGTCATGTCTGGAATTTCCTTTAAAAATTCCCCCAATATTAAGTAATCCATAGTACCTGAGGCCCTATGTCGTTAATCTTCTTTTGTCACTCCTTTCATGGTTTCAACCCAAACACTAACCCATTTCAGTGAGCAAATTATCTGTCTTATTAATGAGAATGCTAATTAAAAAATGTTAAGGATAATTCCATGTAAATTAACAAAATAGCTGTAAATATTTGTTGTGAAGCTATGTTTTCAAAAACACTTTTCCTTCTTAAATTGGCCAATACCCAGGGATTAACACAGTAAAACAAATAAATCTGTCTCCAAAATTAATATATTTATTTTATAAAGGCAATACAAGGAGGATTTATAGTATATTTTCATACCTTTTTTTAGGTTCTGCATTAAAATACAGTATTAAAATAGTCTCACCCTAAGAAGACAGGTTGGATAGTTTGGGAAAATATTTAGCATTGATAGAAAGTAATCTTTCTTATGTAGTATGAACACACTGGAGAACTTTGTGTGTATTATCTGTGAACATTAATAACAACTTCCATTAACATACATGCAATTGACCAGACTCCATGAAATTACTAACATGACATGAGGAGTAGTTTTCCCAGATTTTTTTCATAAAAACGTTTTAGTTACCTTGAGTACTTTTTCTTTTTCATTAAAGTAATACACAGCCTTTGTATGATAATACATTTAACTTGTGTTTTCTCTTAAGGATGACTACATGTAAAAATGTCAGCTAATTAATTCAGTATTTTGCTTAAATTAAATATTGGAAATATGTTTTATAAAGAGATTTGAGCAGATTAAAGCTGACCAAAAAAACCTTGCCATAGTACAGTCATTGTGCAGATGATGTACTTGTTTAAAAAAAATTCTAAGACATATAATGAATAATAATGTTTTAGTGCAAAACATTTCTTCCAAATGTGCCTAATGACAATAGACCATAAAAGCTGTAGATGGTAGCTTTATGTATAAGAATCTGCAGTCTATTCTCTAATTGATGCCAACAGTAAGTAAACTATTATTTTAAAAAGCAGTGTCATTTTTATGGCTGACCTGTTCAATAAAGAGTTCCATATTTATTCTCTGTCAAAGCAACTGTTTTTCTTCAGCTGATTTTACTGAGGTGAGAAGATGGTGTTTAAATTGTGTAAAATTATGAACATCCAAGTCTAAGCATAGTTGGCTCTAAATTTCCATTAGTTTATGGGTGCTATCTACTTGTAAAATATTATTAAAAACTGCCAGCTCGCAGATGTATTAACCAAAGGATAATAGTAAAGATGCACAGAAAAGCAAGATTTCCATGTGGTAAAGTGTTTTCTTCAAAGGAACATATCCCAACTGATAAATGTTTGTTCTATAATATTAATACTTAATTAACTGGCCAAGTTTCATTCATTTGTGAAAGCATTTTAATGGTCTTATTGCAGGACATTAATCAATGTACACATGTACCTCTCAGACCAACAATGATGGTTACTTTTTCTTACATTTGAAACAAGAATGAACCAAAAACTATTTTTCTGGATTTTATGGAATTTCTTATTAATTCATTTATTTTCTTTCCAAAAATCTTTTTCATTGGAGGTCATGGGGTAGGACATGGAGGAAATTATTCCCACTGTTTCATACATTTAATCAGTATGATTCACTCTATCCTAGTTAGAAAAAAAAACAGTTTTGAAGCAATCTAAAGCATATGCTGCATGGAGTTCACTAATAAAATCAGAGGTGAAAGTAAGCCGGCAAGAGCCAGTGCGCCGTACTGGATTGGTTTCCCCAGGTGGTGATTTACAGTGCCTGGCGCTCCCGGCAGCGGCTGGAGCCTCGGGCCCTTTAAATTGCCGCCAGAGCCCTGCTGCCAGAGCACCTGGGTAGCGGATGCAGCCAGGAGCCCCGGGGCTCCGTCAGTGATTTAAAGGGCCCGGGGCTATGGACGCCGCTACCACCCCAGGCCCTTTAAATCTCCGCTGGCACCGGCAGCAGGGTTCCAGTGGCGATTTAAAAGGCCCGGGGCTCTAAAGGCCCCGCCTCTTCTGATCGAGGCCCCACCCCTGCTCAGGACTCCAGCATACCAGTAAGTTCTTTAAGTTACTTTCACCCCTGAATAAAATCTTTTATTCTAACACATTAATGATCAGGAATTTGACAGAAATATCTGTTGTTTATTTTTCATTTTTATCTATAGGTCTATAAATAGTTACATTAAGTCTATTTTATAAACAATGTTTTGTAAAATATGTATTCAGCATGATGTTTAAAATATAAAAGTCATCATGGTCATTCATTGGTGAAAAACCCCAAACTAAGGAAATTCACAAACAGAAAGCTTAATTAGGAGAGTGGAGACACAGAGACCCTCATTAGAATGTTATAGTTTAAAATAACTAAACATATGTAAGCATGGAAATTTAGACTTAAGGCTCCACAAACACACACACAACCCCTAGCTTCACACCTCCTGTGAAAATCCCCTATGTTTCCATGTTTCCAATATGAGCTGCAGACTTCCACTGTCCCTTCCAGTGACTAAACACCCAGCACACAGTGTCCACACGATACCCCTTCTCCTGGCCACTTGTTTGATATGGGCCAGAAATATCACTCTCAGATTTACCAGTTCAGGCCAGAGCCCCAACCCTTCCACACTTCACCTTCTCATTGTGGGCCACAGATCACAGCCTCTAACATCTTACCTGCCATAAAATTAGCAGGCACAACCGTCTCTTATTTGCCAGAGAGCCCAATGTACCCCATGTTCAACCATTTGTAGACAGACCAAAAACTCCATGATATCTACCATTTCATCCACCTTTTAAACGTGAATCATAGATCCTGCTCTCCAAATGTATACCAGATTTACATCACCCTGACCAGCCTAGACAATGAGGCCAAAGTTGACCGGGTACCAGAGTCCCTAAAATAAGCTGAGGCCTCCTCTTTCCCAGAAGAGGATACATAAGAATCAGCACACATGTAGGATATATTACCTTAACAGTTGCTATCAATGATGTTAAAAATTCATGGGCTGTTTTAATCTTATGATAGCTCCATTAGATACATCATTGCTGGCAACATGGAGTCACAATTAAGGTTGCCTATAAAAGTTTCACCCCAGATTTCCTGACTTTTAAATATTTATTCTGTGTGAAATATAAAATACTACTGTTTTAATTAGGTTCCTTTTACTCAAGGTGTCTATATTTAAAATCTTAACTATATTAAAGTTTTCTTGTCTGTATATCTTCCTATAGGATAATGAATGAGGATTCCATTCGGATTAAACATTCCACACAAGGAGAAAAATCCTTGATGTTAGAACTTCTTAGAAACAGTATCTTTTCTTCCAGCAACACGCTAAAGAATCTTTAGGAACAAACTCAAAAAGTTACACTGTCAACGCCTCATCAAAACATACAGTTCTGCTAACCAGTGCAATTTCTGCTTAAAGATACACTTACAGCCAGGCTATCACAGTTAACTGTCTGCTGAAGGAATGCAATAAAAAATATTGGAAGAGGTGCATGGAAGACTGTATGTACATTTCAAGTATAGACAGAACACTTTTCATTTCAGGAGGGCAGGTCATCCATGAAGACAGAGTTGAGGACAGTAGGAGAGAAGGCTAATGGAAGATTCAGTGCAGTGATACTTATGGGGAAACTGGTGTCTTGTTGAGAACACAGAGAACAATGCTAAAGGGAAAACTGAATTCCCTCAGCTTTACTGTCCAGATAGGTTACCCATTAGGATGCATTTCTAAGTAGTTGCTTAGAGTAAATCTATGTTTTTAAACAACATGACATTCACCTGGATGTATATTTAATACACTTTGCTTTGTAAGAACACCAGATCCTGATGCATGTTGTTTCTTTAATATTTCAAATGAAAACAGAGGCTGGGCAGTTCATTTGCTATACCAGTTCATTTGCTACAAGTTTCTATAATGTAGTCTTACTTAGGGCTAGATTCTAATAATCTTACTCGCATTAAGTATTCCCTTACTTGGTGAGTAATCCCACTAAAACCAATTGGCTAGATGATTTCAAAGGGAAGTGAGAAAGCCCCTTACACCTCTGCATGGGCTACCTAGACCTTAGGTCTAGGCTCAAAGGAGCAAGTGGACACTGTCCACCCACTTACCCCCCATGCCAGAGTACCTAGACAGGGAATGGGCGCAGACTTGACTTCATCCCTTAACATGCCAGCCAGCACAGCTGAGAAAACATCACAGTTGTCATAAGTAGCTGCTCATACAGGCCAGCAGTAAAATACCAAATTCACATCCCTGGAGCAAGGGATGAACTGTGCTTCAGGAGGGATGTCTACATGGCAATTAAATACTATGGCTGTCCCATGCCAATTGACTTGGGCTTATGGGGCTCAGGTAAAGGGGCTGTTTAATTGAAGTGTAGACATTTGGGATCTAGGATCCTGCGAGGTGGGAGGGTCCCAGAGGTCAGGCTGCAGCCTAAGCCTGAATGTCTATATACCACAATTAAACAGCCTCTTAGCCCCGCGGACACGAGCCCAAGTCAGCTGGCACAGGCCAAATGTGGGGGTTTTTTTATTGCAGTGTAGACATATCCTGAGGCACAATTCTTCCCATTATGCAGTTTACACACCCCACCGCTTGCTCTGGGCTTTGCTTAACGGTACAATCTAGCCCAACTAATTGCAGAGAGTGGTACTACTCAACATGAATAAGAGCAGGGATCTCAAACTCAAATTACCACAAGGGCCACATGCGAACTAGTAAATTGGCCCGAGGGCCGCATCACTGAAACCTTTTCATACAATGAATGATACAAAAGTATAGTCAAAAATGAAAAAATGAAGAGTAATATAGTATTCTATTAAAAGTCAATGTATTAACTTTTTAAAAACTGTAATGCAAAGAGGGGTTTTAATAAAATATAAACACGCAGTAATGTTTGGAGCTTGGCTGCCAGTGGAGTCAGCGCCTATGGCGGGACTAATAACTCAGCGGAAATAACTCAGCGGGCCGCATGTGGCCCGCAGGCCGCGTGTTTGAGACCCCTGAATAAGAGCAACGTCTCTCAATGGGCTGAAGCAGCCACTCTGCAAAATATGCAAAAAACTTTCAAAGAATAAAGACTTAAGAAAAAGTGAGCACTTACACCCCTTTCCACTTTTAGAACTGTATTATATTCTGCTGTGCACTGAAATCACAGACTCCAGTACGACAGCTGACATAAAAGTCAGCCTATGCCAGTAGAATGACCAAAATCAGCTGCCGAGATACCACTGAAGTTTGGAAATATCATTACCAAAACGTATCTGGTCCTAAAACCTGTACTCTTGCTGCATAATCCTCAAAACACAATTATAAACCTTTACTGGTATAAAATTGCACTTTCATAAGCTCCTAAATGTTCAACTGTGTTTTGCTAATGCAGTTTAAAGATATGTGGAATTTTTTGCAGATGCCCACGGTTAGTGGATCCACCAAGGATCAGTTCAGTTTGAGCCTGGCTAATTGCTGTCCTCCCTCGGGTATGCTCATTGGTATAATTACATATTTAACTGCAAGAGACAGGAGCATATATCCTATTGAACAGAACATCATCACGTTCTCAAGTAAGATTTCATCGCTCCCTTTTGCTTGGTTGATTGTGACTACATTAGTGTTGATTGACTTCTCGTGGGTCAGCTGAAAAATCATTCTTTGCTTAAGTAGAAGTCTCTTTGTACTGCAGAGTAAATAAAAATGGGGAAGACATGCACATTGCATTTCAGGACTCAAGAGGGTTGCATTTTTTTTTCTCCTTCTTTAGAAATTTTAAATTAGTATGTGACCAAAAACAGTTTCTCCCATCAAATGAAAGCTGAACAAACAATCTGCAGCAGGAGGATAAAAAGGTTACATTGTGCTATCAGCAAAGCAGCTAGTATTTTAATGCATTTTCAGTCTATAGTTATTATTTGAATAAATGCTTTTAGAAGCAGTGAGCAGCAGATTGCTATTTTCTTCAGTTGAATCAAAGTAAGTTTTGGTTGAATACACAATAATAAAAAAAAAAAAACCTGTAAAAACTCACTATTTAAACTCAATTATAATTCATGTTGGAAAGTTCCCAGTAATATTTTCTGCCAAAATATTATAGAAGCAGAATAATTTTCATTCAGGTTCTTTAAAAAAAAAAGTAATGGTACTTTAAGAATGTATCCCTTAAAAAAAAAAAAAAAAAAATCTGAGAAACAGATCTTTAAAAAAAAAAAAGCATTTCACAAAAATGACCAACGTTTTGTCAGAAAACACACTCTGAAATCACTCCCCTTACCTAAGGGAGAATTGCTTCATGCCTATTATAAGCTAGCAAGCTTTATCAGTTATTGTTAATGTCAATAAAATTGCATATTATTTATCATTATTAATCTTATTCCATTTTGATTTTGTGAATTTGAAGGAGGCCCATTTGACATGACAGAACAGATGTAGCTCAATGTGCCGTGGGACCTACAATCAAATATTTTTTTAGTTTAAGTTTACAACAAAGTAGAAAACATCTTTCCTTTTCCTTCTAAATAAACAAATGAGAAATGTCTTACTTGTTCTGTCTTCTCTGGTTCTTTTCTATCCACCTGCAAAAACTGACAGTTTTCCCTTGCGAGCTTCTGGACTAGTTCAATCCGTCCAATGTCATCTCTTTCCTGAAGCTTGCACAAAACCCCTGCCTTGAGGGTTGGAGAAAGAGCAAATAAATATTTAAATCCACAATCCCAGGACATGACAGTGACACAAGTTTTAACTTTACAATAAAAACATCTTTTCTATCATGTTCACTGTAATTCTGAGCCTTTTGCTGAACTGGAATAAAATAGTTGCTTCTTGGGTAACAGCACAAGAAGTTCTCAAGCACAGCTGATTTACCCTATGTACTATATCTCTACATTAGGCAATTGAAGGCAGGGCTAGCTAAATCAACTGCTATTGTGTGTGACTGATATACTTGTATTTTGTTTGTTCCTGTCAACCTATTTCCTGTTACATCAGAGAACCATAGCAAGAGGTTAAAAACTCATGGGAAAGTAAGCCAGGAACAGCCCTGGAAAAAAAGAATGGAGTGCAATAGAGTCATTCCTAAAAATAACATAGCAGAACCTCCCATTTCTCAAATTCTGCCACTTCTTCATATATGTAAACTATAGCATTTAAAATAAAGTTACACAAAATTAATTCCTCTGTTATAAAGGAGGTAAATATACTGTATGAATTAATTCTTCAATTCTGTTTAAAGGAGGATAATGTGGCATGTTACAACTAGCACTAGATTTCAATTATTTTAAACATAAAATACTACCAGTTACTCTAGCTGAGAACCATGGTGGTACTTATTTTGAGGGTATTTTGTTTTGGCGTACAGCATTGGCGTGTGTTTGTAAAAATGGCAAATATATACTTAGGCTGTAAGCTCTCTGGGGTAGGGGCTGTCTTTTTGTTGTGTTTGTACAGTGTATAGCACAATGGGGTCCTGGTCCTTGATTGAGGCTCTTAGTCACTATGATAATACAAATAATAAATAATAATAATGAAGGCACAGACACACTCTGCACACACACATTTCAAACACATAGCTACCCTGAGACCTCACGTGAGCCCTCACTGTAAAATATTATCTATTATCATGTACCTCTATGGTACACGTTGCTTACTGCAAAATCAGTGGCTAATCATGTTCCAGCACCATCCGTGACTTGATCACACACAGAGCCTCTGACTTTAATTGCGTAACTGAGACCTGGCTGGATGACACTGCAGGACCATTATTAGCCCAGATGTTTCCTGATGGCTATCAGCATGAACCTTGGGAGGTTCAGGGAGGGGATGTGCAAAGACGGGAGGTTGCAGGGAGGGAAAGAAAATGAGCTTGTGCCCTTTTTACATTGTATAAAGGCAGCCTGAAAGGGATGTGCGGTGGGAAAGGAAGGGTTTAAACACAGAAAATCCACACACACCCCGTCCTTTCTCGTGTGTAAATTGAGTTTATCTTAATCTCTATGGCCACTGAAGAACTAGGAAGATTATAATATCCCAAGAAACAAGAGAGTGATGAACAGAGGGAGAGATTTATAGTCAGAATATTTAAAAATCAGATTTTTGTACGGTTTTGTTAACATCTATTTGAGTCCAATGCCTAACGAACATTTAGAACAAAATGATGTCTTTGTTAAAGATTCATCATTTAAGATGTGACAGCCCAAAGGGATCTCCCTCCCCCGACCTCCTTTAAAAAAAAACACTAAACACTCTTCAGGCCTTTTTATATGGCATAAAGAAGCAAAAGATTTTAAATATCCTTGGAGGTCACTTTCAAATACAGGACATGCCCCACTCTAAAAATGGATTCGCGAGAACAGCACATCATTTATGCAGTATATTTGCGGGGCTCTTGAAAGAAAGTAGTGAGGCATCTAGGCTTGCAGTGCCATCAATATGCTTATGACTCTGATCTACATGTCTCTTTTCATCTGAGATCGATGAAGCACTCTCATAGCTTCAGGTGGTAGCCGAGATTAGGGCCTTGATGACCGCTATCTGTCTGAAGCTCAGTCCAGACAAGATGGAAGTTACATTGTTCAGCTGGGGGAAACATCAGAAGGAAGCAGTGGAGGTAACATCTCTCCCCCTTTGATCCATCCTTACTTTTGATAACAAGGTGCACAGTCTAGGCTTCCTATTGATTTCATGGCTGTGTTTTTGATAAAGTAGAAGCAGTAGACATGAGTGCTTTTTTCATCTACTTTTGTCAAGACGACTTTGACCCTTCATCTTGGAAGTGATCTCACCAGCACTGTCATGCCTTTCCCATCTGCAGTTTAGAGGACTGTAATACATTACGGCTGGACCACTTGGAGATTACAGCTAATGCAATGTGTGTCTGACCCCTTACTTAGTAGTGATTCTAGCAGAGTGCATGACATCTATGCTCCATAGTCCACAATGGCTTCCAATTTAGGTAAAATTCAAAATTGACGTATAAAGCCATGTAAGGTTCAAACCGGACTACCTTAAAGGCAGTCTCCCCACCCTTTTTATGTTCCATTCTAACAACTGAGATCATCGGAGGGGCCCAAGATAAAAGTCCCTATATTTAAAATGTCTGTGGATTGAGGCGGGACATTTTTAGTGAAGGACACAATATAAATGCAACACCCCCTCAATGAGTCAACAAATGTTTTTTGACCTTCAGCACATGTTGCAAGCCTTCGGGATTTATTTAAAAAAAAAAAAAAAAAAAATCCCTTACCAAGGCGGTAATAGCCCACTGGGGGCCTTAAGCAGGAAAACTGGGGGCCCTAAACTGGAACTAACAAATACTAAAAAAAGCGAATAGCAGGCCCCCTTGAGCTGCTCAGGGCCCTAAGCAATTGTTTAGTCTCCTTATGCCTAGTGCTGGCACTAATCCCTTAACTGACATTCACACAATTTGTTAATTGCTAGTGTGGTTTCTGCTCCGTAAATATGCTTAGACCATATGAAAAACACATCTCGTAAATAAAACAGACATTAACACTCACACACGTATACAGTATGCATACTTCAACATTAAAGATAAACAAAGACTTTAAATTATCCAAATAAAGATAAAGAGTTTAATTCACAATCAGTGTGCCCAATTTTGCCCTCTGATATATCTATTTAATTCCCACTGAAGTCAAAATTCCTGTCTGAAGGGACAATTAGTCCCGCGATGTTCAAGTAGAAAGAGCATCTTGGAAAAAGAAAACTTGCCAAACTTCCCACCTTCTTTCAATGGAATAAAATAGAATAATTACCTCCTTCCTACATGTTTGAGCATAGTGAAATTAGACCTGATCTTGTTGCCTGATCTTGTTACCTTTGCCACAGAAGCAGTCTTTGTTCACATAAGCAATTTCATAGGATTACATGGTCCAGTTCCAAATAATGGCCAGCTTATGAATTGTTCTTTTATTTAAAGTAGCAAGGTGAACACAATAAAATGTACTTTACTGCGGTTTCAGCAAAAAAGAAAGACATTAAAAATCTCCCAGGGAAGCTGAGGCAAATCAATGTTGGAAGTAGACAATATTTTAAAATTCAGTCTTAATTTGACTGGTGTAATTTATACCAGCTATATATAAAGGGCTAAATATTTTTTTCATAATTAAAACAGAAGGTACAAAACCCCTATTTGTCATTGTGATTTCTCCAATTATTCTGACTTTCTATAGTACTTGGATTCTTACATTAGTTAGCAGAAAAATTATTCCATCTAGGTCAACTAATTAAATTATTCTGATAGCTTCTGAAAGCCGGTTATGAGGACGGAATAAGATTTTAATATTCCTGGTCATTTTCACTTGTCAATATAAATTTAATTTATTTTCAAACAATGTGTTTAATGCTGTTAAGCAAAAGAGCTAGAGGCCTGCCTTCCTATCAGCAAGTGCAATGTGCACCTGCATTTTGTACCCACAAAAAAACCCTTTAGGTGAAAATCTTGATACTTGCTCCTCTAACTCTAACAGGCAGCTAGAGGTGCAAGTACTGAGATTTGCACCCACACTTTATTTTTGTGCAAATTGCGTAAGTGTGAGTTGTACCGCACTTTTGTTTAATTAATGTCAAAAGAATTTAAGCTTTATATTAAGCTCAGTGCTGTTCAAGGCACAAAATTATTATAATTAAAGGTGTGTATTTAATTTTCAAAATAGCACAAGAGATTTCACTGTCCCTCCTTATACAAAAGGAAAATCAATTAGTCACTACTGTGATTTGAAAAGCAAAAAGATGTTGACTCTACAATATTTGTTCCAAAATGTACCCTGGAAAATATTCCCTAGTGAAATGCAAGAACACTGAAATTAATAAACTAGAAATGAGATGAAGGTGAAATAGGAGATTTCTAGGCGGATAGGAAGACATATTATTTTCATCATACTCAATTTTTAAAAAGTCACAAGGCATGATCCTCCTCACTCTTACATCAGTGCAGTGTAACTCAATAGACTTCACTGGAGTTACTCCTGATGTACGCCACCACAGGATCAGAATTAGCGCTCCTCCCCCCACCCCCAATTACTTCTGAATTTTTCATTACAATCACTGACTCTTTATATCTCTCCTACAAACAATGCCATTATTACAATTCTCAACTTTGTCAACCTGCAGACTAAGAAGCCTATGCTCAACTCCAGCAAACATTTATTTTCTGCTTATACGAGTAATATGCAAAACGTGTGTAGACCCACTGAACTACTACAAGTGCTTAAAGCTAAAATACATGCATTAGTACCTAAATTAGAGTAATAGCAATGTCTGCTCCTCAAAGACTATCCCCAAGCTCTATTATTACCACACTTATTGGACACCGGTCATTTATTTAATTGTAAATATGCTTTACAATGTTTGTCAAACTTGGAAGTAGGTTTGCACTCATGCATAAACTGGGTGAATTGAATAATTGGATATACTGCCACTAAATTGTTATTGTTTTTATAATCTCTCCATGTAATCTTATTAGATTGCTAAAAGCTAATAAACAGCATGCATAATGACTTTTTTGTTTTTGAAATCTTTGTTAAAAACTTGAATGAACATTCATATAAATTAATTCTGATAACCAAGCAGAATCAGACAGAAATACACACAGAGATGCACACAGACGCTGAAGTTTTGGTGCCAGAATTTCACCCTGGGTCTTTTCCCTTGCTCACAAATATACTCTTTAGCTTTAAGGCACCCAGCCTCCTTCTCTCACAGATTTGAATTAAGAATAAAAGAACAGGGTAATAGACACGCATGCTATGGAATTCTATGCTGTAGTGGAGATATTGGAACACTGAACATTTTTGAAGAATTAAAATTTCCTTTAAAAAATAATGCTTAGCCGGTCTACGTTTAGTGTTTGTGATGGGCACTCGAGAAATGCTATCTTTAATAGACAGACACATGGATTTCAGATTGTGAATTAGTGCAGAAAGGTCTTCTGGGATATGGCTACACTGCAATGAAAAACCCATGGCACCAAGTCTCAGAGCGCATATCCAATTGACTTGGGCTCCGGCTGCTGATCTAAAACTTGCAGTGTAAATTATCTTACTGGGGCTGTACCTAGGCACTGAGACCCTCCCTCCCGGAAAGGTTTCAAGAGCCTGGACTCCAGACCTCATGAGAACGTCCACATTGCTATTTTTAACCCTGCAGCCCAAGCCCCACAAGGCTAAGTCAATTGATCCAGGTTCTGAAACTTGGTGCTGCAGGTTTGTCTTTGCTGTGTAGATGTATCCTTTGAGTCTGAGCTTTTTGGCCCTTTAGTAGGAGTATGGCAGTCAGGGTAAGAGGAGATCTAATAAAACTGCAAGATATGGGTGAGGAGGAGGAGGAGGAGAAAAGATGGTAATTTGGGGAAATTGGATGTTATTAAAGAGAAGTAGAAGATCTGGGTATATTAGCAGATCTCTATGATCCCTAACACTCCTTAAGCTTAGGGCTAGAAGAGGAGAAAAAAGAGAGACAGAAAGACAAGGCTGGGAGAAATAGGTCAATGTAGATCTTAATAACTTAGCTATGTTTACATATAGTATTTTGAGTGTTCACGGGTTTAAAACCTCAAAGATAGGTCAATAAAAAGGTCTTCAGAATCCACATCTACTTACAGTTATTAAAATTCCATCAGGATGCCACGTGCACATACCACTTAAAAACTAATCCAATTTGAAAATAAAATGAAGGATACAGGGTATTTTTTATGTAGAAAGTCAGAATTGAGACGCTACCTAAGAACATATTTCCAACCTCAAGATCATAAGTTTCATTCCCAATATGATCAGTCTAGTGTAAATAACTATCAAAGACAAAATCTAGCATAGTTTCAGTCTCATACAGGTTACCTACTTAGAACATAGGGGGAAGTCTATGTTCCAGTGCTAAAGACCCCAACAAAGTAGAATCTTCAACTTATGGGTCTGAAAAAAACCCCTCAAATATATTATTCTTATATATTTACCTGCGCATCAGAAGCATATTTGAAGTGTTCTGGCCCTTTCGTTTCCTGGTTGCTGTTTTCTTCATTTTGATGAACTGCTAAAACAAAAAAGGAGAGTTCTGAAATCAGGCAGGTTTAAATCACAATGATATAGACAGTAGCATGATCCAGGTTAGAAGGAACAGGAAAAGTCAGGAGAGCAGGGTTGTGTAATCCTAGCTTTCTCATTAACTCAGAAGCGACAAAGCGTCCTGTGGCACCTTATAGTGATGGATTTCCACTCCATACAGCTAAATACAGTGCCTTGCATGGTCTCAAGGTGCCACAGGACCCTTTGTCACTTCTACAGATCCAGACTATCACGGCTACCCCTCTGATACTCATTAACTCAGAAAGATCTTGGACAAATCACTTGGCGTCTTACTTTTTCCAGCCTGTAAAATTTATATTAAAAGTGCTAATTATTCATACTAATAAATAATAATTAATATTACTAAGTTGTTTTTTTGACAAAATGGAGGGTTTTAAGGAAATAAGAATCTTTTCTAGAAATAAAACTTAAGGCTTGGTGATTCATAAAGAACATTAAAAAGTTAATGCCTTTGTTTTCATTAGATTGAAGATGGTCAATTTTGACAGAATGAAGTAAGCAGACATATCCCTCACCTCACCTTTTGGTAAGTTCTATGTAAACAAAATGACCTCAATCTTTTAATACCAAAGAACACCCACTTTTCATCAAAATCATCACGGAAATAATGGTTGCAGAGATGAGCATTTTGAAGGTTATTTTCCACTAGTTTTAGCTCAATTAACACTGTTAAACCTCAGTAAATTGTGCCAGAACAAAGCTGCAAGCCAATATTTTTGATTTAAGCAAAAACAAATTTACTAGGTTGAATGTGTTCAATGCAGTTCCTGGCCAATGGGAGCTGCGGAGTCAGTGCTGGGGGCAGCACGCTGAGCCGCTTGCCATGCCTCCACCTAGGAGCAGCCAGGACAAGTCACTGCTTGTGGGGAGCCGCCTGAGGTGAGTGCCCCCCCCCCCAATTCGGCACCCCGAGCTCCCTCCCACACCCAAACTCCCTCCCTCTTAGTCAACCAGCATTTTTCACTTACCAGCACCCCCCATTCCCTCAACATGATGGATAAAAGAGCTTTTACTGTATTTAACTCAAGGATATGCCTATACTTAAACTGCTACTACAGCTCAGCTGCAGCTTCGCGGCTATAGAGTGTCAGACACTCACAACAAGGGGAGAGAGGTTCTCTTGCCCTGCTGTAGTTAATCCACCTCCCCGAGAGGCAGTAGCGAGGTAGATGGAAGAATTTTTCCATTGACCTAGCACTGTCTACACTGGGGGTTAGATCTGCTTAGCTACATCGCTCACGGGGTGCGGATTTTTCACACCCATGGGTGATGTAGCTGGGCCGACCTAACTTTTTAGTGTAGACTAGGCCTTTGGGCCTGTCTTTACACGGAGTTATTCAGGCCTTTGCTCCTAATGTAGACCTTTACTAGTAATGGAATACATCCATTACTGTGGGGGGGATAGCTCAGTGGTCTGAGCATTGGCCTGCTAAACCCAGGGTTGTGAGTTCAATCCTTGAGGGGGCCATTTAGGGATCTGGGGCAAAAAAAAAAAAAAAACTGTCAGGGGACAGTACTTGGTCCTGCTAGTGAAGGCAGGGGACTGGACTCAATGACCTTCAAGGTCTTTCCAGTTCTAGGAGATAGGCATATTTCCATTTATAAAAATTTATAAATCCGGTATATACGATACTTGCAAAGCACACCTACCGTGCATGCCGCTTATATGGACAAAACTGTACTTTGTACCAGAAAATATGCCCCCTCCCTCATGAACAAATCAAGCTATACTGGTAAAAGCTGAGTTTTGTTGGTATAACCGCATCTAAACTAGGGACTTCTGCCAGCCATAGCTACATCACAAATCACACCTCTTCACACCTCTGACCCACATAGCTATGCCGGCAAAATTCTGTAGTGTAGATGTGGGCTCAGGAATAGCTATTCCAGAATAATTTCATATTCTTATTCTGCAATAAGAAAGCCTATACATGGAGTTATTCAGGAATAGCTGTTCTGCTTTAAATTCATGCACTACCCAGTTTTGGAATAACTTTTTCTGTAAACAAGCCCTAAGTACCGTGCAGCACCCCAACCCTTTCATTACAAGCTGAAAGAGCTCACAATCTAAATCCAATCCATTGTCTTCAGTGATTCATTCTGTATACTGTAGGAAGTATACAGAATGAACTCTGTAAGTCTCTTCTTGGGGGATGTGTGTCAAACAGTTTTCCCAGCCCTCAGAAGAGGATAAAGATTTCAGCAAAAACAGTTTGGGTTATTTTACTGCACAAAAATACTCCTTGTATCTTCTCTCCCTGCTCCTTGCACACCCACAGGAGGACCTGCCACAATTTTCCCCTAAATCATTTATCTTGACCATGTATCCAGGGATGTCTTACAAATAAGCAGACAGGTGAACATAAGCAGACAGGTGAACATATTTTTTTCAATCACACTTACAAACACCTCAACATCAAAATGTATAATTGGAGGGTTTATCAACCCTTAACTACAGCTTCATGATTTGTGCATGAAAAAGTTACTTCATATTCCACCTATAAACATTTTAAAAAAGCAAGATCAGTCTCTTAGAAATAGCACTGTGTAACTCAAAAAATTCTGTGTACACAAATTAGTTCTCACACACTCAGGAAAGAAGTGCATACAGACACACAGTGCTTCCATGCTGCTACAAGAACTCATGAACATTCCCTTGAACTCAAACACATAAAACAAATATATGGCTATATAATGGTATAGGCTGGTACTCTAATGGGCTTTTGTGTATGTAGCTGAATTTCAGTTATAAAATGAAAAAAAAAATCAGGCAATAATTTCCCCCTTTCATTAATTTTACTTAAAAATAAATAAATAAAACACTTTGACATTGAAAATTCAGCTGCAGCAGAAATGACCAGAGAGTAAGGGTGGGATGGGAAAATACTTCCCAAGCAAATGTTGATTCTGGGACAGTTCCTGAAGTGTGACATGTACGTAAAAATCTGCAAATTCTGGAACTGGGCCAAGCACTTCCTTCTATGCCAGTATAAACTGTGCTTCTCTCTTTACACGTAGTCCAGACCAGAGGAAAAGCTCTCTTATAAAATAGCAATAAGAATGAAGGACAACGCTGTTTATTAAATCCATACATATCTGATTGCTACACAAACAATATCAAAGGTTTGTAACTAGAGGCAGAAAAACCGCAAACGAATGTACAGTAACCAATCCCTTTCTACCTACAGCTTTTCCCTTCTTTTAACCTACAGGAAAGGCCACTGTGAATGAAAAAGTGAAGATGTTAAATCAGCATGAGCTTGCTAAAGTGCAGTTCAAAAGTGGCTATTTGCAAATTAGTTTAAGGAGTTCAGAATGTTGACTTTAATGGTCACTTAAAGATCACCAGGCCATGGCTTGATATAATTTCCTTGCTCCCCTGTGGACTACAGCAGGGATCATTCTAATAGTGGGAGTAGTGAATTCTTCTAGGAGAGACAGTGGGTATTTATACGCAAAGGGGATTATCATTCTTGCTAAGTAAGGTTTACTTAATTTCTTTTGACTATTTTAGAGAGAAATAACCTACTTTAACCTTAATGGAATATGCACTTAGATGCACAATAATCATGTATCATTCATATGGCTGAAATTAAGGTTGGGTCAGCACTTCCATTTTAAATCCCTGTCTTCCAAGGGTCTACCAATCATCCAGAGAAGTCAGTTCTGGGCTGAAACTTGGCATATAAAATATCAGCCCAGAAAGGATTTTCTGGTTTGTTTTTTGTTTATTTTTTTTCCAATTAATTGTTTGATTTTTGGCCAGAGGCATTAGGAAAAGTAATAGGTTGCTATTTTTTGTTTCTACAGACTTCAAAACACAATTGCTGTAACATGTATTGTAGGTTAGAGATGAGCCAAAGGAAGAACCATTTATCTTAGTCAGGGGCTACAGAATGGGGGCAGGAGGCCATGGCCACATCACTTTTCAAAATGCCCTCCCACTTTTTATGGGCTGTAACAGCGAGCGATGGGGCGGGGGGGGGGGGGTGGAGAGGAGCAGGCGGGGTCTTGGGAAGAGGTGGGGCAGCGCGAGGGTGGGGAGAAGGGGCAGCAAGAGGGCGGGGACTCGGAGAGAAGAGGTGGCGTGAGGCGGGGGTCATGGTTTGGGCACTGGTGAGCCCCCACCCACTTTTTAGGAAGCTTCTGCCACTCCTGATATCAGTCAACCTGTCCCATCTTTCCCCACACTCCATTTTCTCCCCCGACATACAAACATTGGCAGTTTAGATCTACTTGAAGCAGCATTTAAACTGCCCTTAATTTTTCAAAATGTTGTATGCAGCATTGTCGTAGATGTGTCTGACCCAGGATACTGGAGAGAGACAAGATGGGTGAAATAATATATTTTATTGGACCAACTTCTGTTGCCTCTCTCACCAACGGAAGTTGGTCCAATAAAAGATATTACTTCACCCATCTTGTCTCCTTAATTTTTCAAAAGCAAAACTCTGGCCAATAAGGTTTGCAAAGCTAAGACTACCCCAAATTTATTTTCAACCATGCTGGTCCCTATATTCCAACAAAGATATTCCGTAAGAGAGGATAAGGCATCCTGTGTGCCAAAAACACCGTTAGTGCTCCCTAATTTCTGTTGTTCCTGCTGTTTCACTTTGGTTAAAAGTTTGATACATTGGACCATTACAAGAATCTCAGTTGTGAATGGCTGGCAGCTGAGGATCAAATTTTCAGCTGACATCAAACCAGATTCTTCCAGGCTTCCAAGTTCTGTGCATGCAAAAATCTGCTTTTTGCAAGTGCAATCTGTTTGATATCTAAACTACCTAATCTGTGCATTCCAATGACTGTGAACATGCACAAATATGGGTTCCTTACACATTGATGGCTGAGCACAAGAACTTGCAGCCACAATTTCAGAGGACAATTTTAAAAATTTGGACCTGAAAGCAGGTGGGTTATTCCATAAGCAGCATGACTTAGTATCTTCTAGTGTAGTAGCCGTGTTAGTCTGTGTCAGCAAAATGAAAATAAGAAAGAAAGTCTCTAAGGTGCTACAAGTTTAACAAATTTATTTCAGCATAAGCTTTCGTGGATGCATCCGATGAAGTGGGTACTAACCCACGAAAGCTTATGCTGAAATAAATTTGTTAGTCTCTAAGGTGCTACAAGTTTTTCTTTCTTATTTTCATTTTAGTATCTTCTGTCCTTCCAAAATTGTCAGCAAGAGCTGCTGGATACTATCTGTGATGGTACCCAGGACAGTGAGTCACCTTCTTACCTCCCACCACAACTTCCAGCTTGAGAGAGATTTGCTTGTGCTTAACTGGGTGTCAGCTCCCTGACACCATCAGCCTGTGAGCCACCCAAGCACTTTCCTCTGAGCTATGCCAGACCTTACCTTGCTATGCAGAATAACAATAGGTGCAGTCCAGTCCTTGAGTCCCTTTGAAGTATTCCCCTGTAGTATCTAGCTCCTTATCCACTGAAGACTCTCAGAAATATGAGGTCTGCTGCCCCAAGGGAACAGCGTACAAACTACCTTGTATGATTCATAGAATCATAGAAGATTAGGGTTGGAAGAGACCTCATGAAGTCATCTAGTCCAACCCCCTGCTCAAAGCAGGACCAACACCAACTAAATCATCCCAGCCAGGCCTTTGTCAAACCAGGCCTTAAAAACCTCTAAGGATGGAGATTCCACCACTTTCCTAAGTAACCCATTCCAGTGCTTCACCACTGTCCTAGTGAAATAGTGTTTCCTAATATCCCCACATCTTAGTGTCAACTCTGGATCAGCCACTAGCTTAATACCACAGCACTGAGCTATATTTATACTGAAAACAACAATACGTTTATTATCAAAGATTCAAGAAATAGTAAGGATAATGGAAACAAAGGGTTACATACAAAACAAAACCATAACATGCTTTCTAGGGAGATTAAGTTATTATGCTAACCTCCTGTGTAATGAAGTTTATCTCACCCAAAGCCTTTTGCAGCATTTTCAACTAAGGCTGGTTGTGATCCCATTTTCATGAACATAATTGCACTACTCATTTACTTCATAGGCTCAAGATAAAAGGGTGTCTTCTTTGTCTCCTCCTTATATCCCCCAAAATTCATTGTCCATACCTGGAGTCAGGATAATCCCCTGTGGTTTATTCTCTGGTATGCTGCCTCCCTGATGATTTCACATCCCAGTGTAAACTTCATATGTAAATGACTCTCCATTGTGTTGGCTTAAAATGCGTAATTTACATGCCAACGGAGACAGGCGAAAAAATTATTTTATATGACAGAAAACCTGTTTGTCATCTCTGTCTTGATACAGACCTTAGCGCATATTTTCAGTACGCATACTTAAACATAATTCCTTACATAGTATCTGTACATATATTTCACAATGATGTTAATGACCATTGTGACCCTGGCTTTCATTTAAGACCTGACATAACATTCTTTGATGAATCAGAATTGTCGGAGAAAAACAGAGTTCTCACTCTTTCTTTGGGTGCAGCAAGGCAGATACATTTTATTAACTCAAGCAATTGCAAAAAGGGAGAGAGTGCACTAGGACACAGGGTTCCCCCTCCTAGGCAGGTCTCTCAAAAGATAAACAATTAAGGCAAGCATTTATACTTTTTGTTACATATAGTAATGATCAACAACTGCAATTTGTTTATACATATTCTTTCTTGATATCTTGTTTTCCTCACCAATTTCTGTTATGGTCTACATTCTATTCTTATGTAATACAAGGTCACAGTAGCCTCTCTCACAGTTCTTTTCTCCCTCGCCTCACACAATCCCCACTTCTACAAATCTCACATTATCACAGCTTATAGAGTTAGCCTAACTCTTGCTGCATCCAAATTCCCTCTACCGACTTCCACAGAATCTACATACTAGAATCAGGATATTCTTGTAAACCCCTTGCCAGCTGGCATTGAGGGTTTCATGGGTCACGCTAACATCTTAATGGATAGAGTTCACATAGATGGCTGCCCTCACTGTAAGGGCGTAAAAATATAAGTTAGATGTTTTACTGCTTTTAAAACTGAAATTAATATGGACTACAGCTTTGGAGGAAACCAAATTTTAAAATGTCAGAACTCCCTCTTTTAAAAAGTAGATATGACTCATTCAGAATAGTATATTTTTATGAATAACGTGCATGTGAATTTTTAACATCAAACATTTGTGCACATGACATAGCAACTCCGAGTTACCATTCGGTCCGTAATTTATATTTTAAACACATCCATTAGTACATATTAGTACACAGCTTCTCAGCACTCCAGACTATCTGATTTCCAGACTGTTATTTTGTTGCTGGAAGAAAAATGGCTTTAAGTCACCTTTCCTTTCCCTTGATCCTGGAGCCAATTCGCACAAGGCTAGACCCATAGCATGAGCTGGAATAGCCTTGAGATTGCTCTAAATTGAAACTAGCCGTACACAGCTAGAGATTACTGGGGCATAGACATATCCTGGCCACATTCTCCTCTTCCCAAGACACAGTCTGCACCAGCAGCCAAGAAGGGGCATAATCTAGGAGCTGCTACACCACTTGAGGAAACCTCCAATGGCAGGGGAATCCTCTCATGGTAGGATGAACTGGAATTAGGGTAGCTTGTATTATCAAAACAGTTCAAAAGTAGACAAGACACCCTGGAAGATTTAAGCAACTGGGAAAGGGGTGGATGATATGTACAATTCCAGATGTCAAGTAGAGTTAGGGGTATTTAATTTTAAAACACACAGACAATATAAAGGATGGAAGGATGGATAGACAAGCACAGAATAAAAATATATACACTTTCATTTTTAATATTCAATTTTATTTAAACAATGGCAACTCTTTACTGGGCACAATCATCTTTCCATGTCCAGAGTCGAAAGAACCGTGGAAATCTGCATGTGTGGAGCAGTCCCTGGAACCCATGGCATTCAGCTCTTCCCAGAGGTTTTGTTGTATTGTGCTGCAACCCAGCTTGCTTTCTTTTTTAATAAAAGAAGTTTCTAATTGCAAGCAGTTCCCTTCTGGGTTGCAAAGATAACCTTCACAACACAAACCAATACAATATCATCATACTGATTCAGCAGCCAGCTAGCCTGGAACAATAACACCAGGAGAGGTGTGAATTTCCTCCATTTGGCTTAGTGGGGTATTAAGTTTGATGACTAATTATTTAAATGTTTACATGTAACTGCCATCACCGTTACTATGCATCTCAGAATATTTGGCATTTTTCTTAAATCCTCAGCTCCTGGAGACAAGCAATGATGGGGATATCTCATCTTTCATTATAAAAAAGAAAAAAAATTTCTAGCCTTCATGTTTGCAGAGAAAAGTTTGAAAATGTAACATAAGTGCACTCTAGAGGCTCAAAAATCAGAACCCACATTTTTAGAAATCTCATGATTTTTAAGACAATTTCATGATTTTTTGAGGCCTGACTCAAGATTATGAAGTTTGGGATTGTGCTATTGTTTGTTAATCTTTGGGTATGCTGCAAGGCCCATCTATTTACTCCAGGCATTTGTGGAGGTGACAACTGCGCTCTAGAGTGGCTTGGTTGCTATGGCAACTCTGAATGATCTGACTATATTATAATGGCTGCTGATGCATATTAATATTCCAGATGGGGATAATGAGCAGTCCATATTAACATTATTGTAGGAACTAAAGGCCAGATCCTCCAGTCTAGGTGAGCCATGCTTGGTGCCAGACTAGGGCTGAGGGAGAGAAAATGTGGGGGACAAAGAGGAGCACAGATGGATTTAACCTTTTGCAGCCCTCAGATCTTGGGACTGATCTCAGCCAGTCCAAGCCCCCTCCTGCATCTATCTTCCCAGTCGTACATATAGATATGAAGAAAAAAATAAATAAATAATGGCTGAACACCATGAAAACCCAAGAAGCTGTAATATAAAATACTGTCATAATCCCACAGGGAAAAAACCTCTTGAAAACAGAATTTGGCCACTTCTTCATTCACAGTAAATCTGTGATCTTTTCCCAGGAATGATTGTAAATATGCAGCTTGGAAAACTCACGGTTAACACGGTTCTTTTCAGAAACAATACTGAAATTGCCTTTAAGCCTCTTCACTCTTCCCTGCTATTTATGCATGTACATATGCAAATTACTGTAGTCAATTTCCCACCACCAAGTACCAGACATATCTCTGAAACAGTTGGCAGGCCCTTGGGAAAGTGCTGCCCAGACAGCTGTGCAATCAGCTGAGTAAATCAGCTAATTAAAAAAACAAAGAGATACATAAAAATTATTAAAGAAAGAAAGAATCCTGCTTAGAGCATCATTTGATAACTTTGTATCTAGGAATGCTCAGCAGGCACTGGATAGGATAAATGTGTTTGTAAACTGTGGATTGAACTACTGCACTGATAACAATGATGTTAGTTCCTCCCAAACAGCGTTCTAAGGTGCTCTTAATATTCATGGTTTGTAATTTAAATCAATTTAAATATAAATTACTCCAGCCTTTTGTTTGTTTTAAAATGACAAGCCCGTGAAATGTAATGTTGATTTCATATCTCTGGTGTGCAAATGGTCATTAACTTTTGTTTGACCTTTGTGTAGAACTAATATTAAATTTGCACAGAAGGTACTCATTATGGTGGTCTAGTTTCCACAAAGAAAACAGTTCCCAAGGGTCTTAATGCTGGAAACCATTTCTCAGATCTCAAATAGGAAACAGGACCTCCCTCTCCCCCCAAAACACAATAATATTTCCTCTTATTCTGCAGAGTTTTATCAAGGAGCAGCAGATAATAGCTATGGTAAGACTCTGAAATCTAAACAGAGCAAAACCAGTGTCAGTAAAAGAGCAGGCTGACAATTAAAAAATGTAGACTTGGTCTGACACCACATTACAGACAGAAAGGTTCATTAGTGTTCAGTTCCTCTCCACTGTAACTGAATGACCTCAACAGGGACAATATTTCAGTTTAAATAATTGTCAAACACAGGAAACTGGAATCATAGGACCATTGTTATTTCAACAGTATAATAATATCCAGTATACTAAATGATGTTATGGAATTCATTCATATTAGAGAAATGCCTTCATTATGATTTTTACATGTATTGTATATTTAAGTTTTGTTTACCAATACTTTCTGGCTGTCCAGTCTCAGCTGAATTCTGTGGTGAATTACTTACCATTTGCTCCACATTTGACTGCCCAAATTCCACATGCAGTTCACTTTTGCTGCTTGCCAGGGGCTAGGATTCGTGATGTGACGGAGAGACTGCCGAGACTCATCAAGCCCTCAGATCGCTACCCCTTCCTGCTTCTCCACGTGGGCACCAATGATACTGCCAAGAATGACCTTGAGCGTATTACTGCAGACTACGTGGCTCTGGGAAGAAGGATAAAGGAGTTTGAGGCGCAAGTGGTGTTCTCGTCCATTCTCCCTGTGGAAGGAAAAGGCTGGGGTAGAGACCGTCGAATCGTGGAAGTCAACGAATGGCTACGCAGATGGTGTCGGAGAGAAGGGTTCGGATTCTTTGACCATGGGATGGTGTTCCAAGAAGGAGTGCTAGGCAGAGATGGGCTCCACCTGACGAAGAGAGGGAAGAGCATCTTTGGAAGCAGGCTGGCTAACCTAGTGAGGAGGGCTTTAAACTAGGTTCACCGGGGGAAGGAGACCAAAGCCCCGAGGTAAGTGGGATACCGGGAGGAAGCACAAGTAGGTGAGTGCAAGAGGGGAGGGCTCCTGCCCCACACTGGGACAGCAGGACGATCGGTGAGTTATCTTAAATGCCTATACACAAATGCAAGAAGCCCGGGGAACAAGCAGGGAGAACTGGAAGTCCTGGCACAGTCAAGGAATTATGATGTAATTGGAATAACAGAGACTTGGTGGGATAACTCACATGATTGGAGTACTGTCATGGATGGATATAAACTGTTCAGGAAGGATAGGCAGGGCAGAAAAGGTGGGGGAGTTGCGTTGTATGTAAGAGAGCAGTATGACTGCTCAGAGCTCCAGTATGAAACTGCAGAAAAACCTGAGAGTCTCTGGATTCAATTTAGAAGTGGGAGCAACATGGGTAATGTCGTGGTGGGAGTCTGCTACAGACCACCAGACCAGGGGGATGAGGTGGATGAGGCTTTCTTCCAGCAACTAACAGAAGTTACTAGATCACAGGCCCTGGTTCTCATGGGTGACTTTAATCACCCCGATATCTGCTGGGAGAGCAATACAGCGGTCCACAGACAATCCAGGAAGTTTTTGGAAAGTGTAGGGGACAATTTCCTGGTGCAAGTGCTGGAGGAACCAACTAGGGGAAAAGCTCTTCTTGACCTGCTGCTCACAAACAGGGAGGAAATAGTAGAGGAAGCAATAGTGGATGGGAACCTGGGAGGCAGTGACCATGAGATGGTTGAGTTCAGGATCCTGACACAAGGAAGAAAGGAGAGCAGTAGAACAGAGACCCTGGACTTCATAAAAGCAGACTTTGACTCCCTCAGGGAACTGATGGGCAAGGTCCCCTGGGAGAATAACATGAGGGGGAAAGGAGTCGAGGAAAGCTGGCTGTATTTTAAAGACTCCTTATTGAGGTTGCAGGAACAAACCATCCCGAGGTGTAGAAAGAAAAGTAAATATGGCAGGCGACCAGCTTGGCTTAACAGTGAAATCCTTGCTCGTCTTAAACACAAAAAAGCAGCTTACAAGAAGTGGAAGATTGGACAAATGACCAGGGAGGAGTATATAAATATTGTTCAGGCATGCAGGAGTGAAATTAGGAAGGCCAAATCACACTTGGAGTTGCAGCTAGCCGGAGATGTTAGGAGTAACAAGAAGGGTTTCTTCAGGTATGTGAGCAACAAGAAGAAAGTCAAGGAAAGTGTGGGCCCCTTGCTGAATGAGGGAGGGAACCTAGTGACAGAGGATGTGGAGAAAGCTAGTGTACTCAATGCTTTTTTTGCCTCTGTCTTCACAGACAAGGTCAGCTCCCAGGCAGCTGCACTCCGCAGCACGGTATGGGGAGGAGGTGACCAGCCCTCTGTGGAGAAAGAAGTAGTTCGGGACTATTTAGAAAAGCTGGACGAACACAAGTCCATGGGGCCGGATGCACTGCATCCGAGGGTGCTAAAGGAGTTGGCCGATGTGATTGCAGAGCCATTGGCCATTATCTTTGACAAATCATGGCAATCGGGGGAGGTCCCGGATGACTGGAAAAAAGCTAATGTAGTGCCCATCTTTAAAAAAGGGAAGAAGGAAGATCCGGGGAACTACAGACCAGTCAGTCTCACCTCAGTCCCTGGAAAAATCATGGAACAGGTCCTCAAGGAATCAATTCTGAACCACTTAAAGGAGGGGAAAGTGATCAGGAACAGTCAGCATGGATTCACCAAGGGCAAGTCATGCCTGACTAACCTAATTGCCTTCTATGATGAGATAACCGGCTCTGTGGATGAGGGGAAAGCAGTGGATGTGCTATTTCTTGACTTTAGCAAAGCTTTTGATACAGTCTCCCACAGTGTTCTTGCCAGCAAGTTAAGGAAGTATGGGCTGGATGAATGCACGGTAAGGTGGATAGAAAACTGGCTGGATGGTCGTGCTCAACGGGTAGTGATCAATGGCTCCATGTCTAGTTGGCAGCCGGTATCAAGTGGAGTGCCCCAAGGGTCGGTGCTGGGGCCGGTTTTGTTCAATATCTTCATCAACGATCTGGAGGATGGTGTGGACTGCACCCTTAGCAAGTTTGCAGATGACACTAAACTGGGAGGAGTGGTTGATACGCTGGAGGGTAGGGACAGGATACAGAGGGACCTAGACAAATTAGAGGACTGGGCCAAAAGAAATCTGATGAGGTTCAACAAGGACAAGTGCAGAGTCCTGCACTTAGGACGCAAGAATCCCATGCACTGCTACAGACTAGGGACCGAATGGCTGGGCAGCAGTTCTGCAGAAAAGGACCTAGGGGTTACGGTGGACGAAAAGCTGAATATGAGTCAACAGTGTGCCCTTGTTGCCAAGAAGGCTAACGGCATTTTGGGCTGTATAAGTAGGGGCATTTCCAGCAGATCGAGGGACGTGATTATTCCCCTCTATTCGGCACTGGTGAGGCCTCATTTGGAGTACTGTGTCCAGTTTTGGGCCCCACGCTACAAGAAGGATGTGGATAAATTGGAAAGAGTCCAACGGCGGGCAACAAAAATGATTAGGGGGCTCGAGCACATGACTTATGAGGAGAGGCTGAGGGAACTGGGATTGTTTAGCCTGCAGAAGAGAAGAATGAGGGGGGATTTGATAGCTGCTTTCAACTACCTGAAAGGGGGTTCCAAAGAGGATGGATCTAGACTGTTCTCAGTGGTAGAAGATGACAGAACAAGGAGTAATGGTCTCAAGTTGCAGAGGGGGAGGTTTAGGTTGGATATTAGGAAAAACTTTTTCACTAGTAGGGTGGTGAAGCACTGGAATGGGTTACCTAGGGAGGTGGTGGAATCTCCTTCCTTAGAGGTTTTTAAGGTCAGGCTTGACAAAGCCCTGGCTGGGATGATCTAATTGGGTTTGGTCCTGCTTTGAGCAGGGGGTTGGACTAGATGACCTCCTGAGGTCCCTTCCAACCCTGAGATTCTATGATTCTATGATTCTATGATTGTGCTCTACAAGAACTTCATTTGAGAAACATACCTCTGGCTAAACAAGCTTGGCATTTTATGTTTATTTTGTAATACAGACTCAGCTATTATTGATCCATTTGGAATTTGTAAGTCTGATTCTTCATTGCCTTGCACCTTGTGTAGTCGTTTACTGCACTGCAAAGCGAGTGTAAATTGCTTCCTTTGCACAAGTGTAAGATTTGCACAAAATAGAAGAATCTACCTATTTCACTCAAGAAGCAAAGCAGTGGAGAATCAGGTGCAATAACTTTAAATAATCCCACACTGTTATAACTAAATTATTTTTGCAGATGGAAGAGTCTGGGAAAATTCCTATGTGTCCATATACTCTAAACATACCCGTCTGTTATCCTCTCATTCTCCTGAGCATTAAATTTAAACCCAGAGAACTCTGAACTGAACTGAATGCTACTGTATCTTGAAAAATAGTGTCACCTCACAACTACTGGAGCAGAATGCACTTTAGCAAAACTGTGGAAAGGTGGGGGGGGGGGAGAGATAATTAACTATTGGACACAGACATGCCAAACCTGCGGGGGGGAAATGCAGAAATTGGGCTTGTTTTTGGCTTAATTGGCTTGTGAGTTGCTGGTTGGCTAGTTTTTGGCTTGTAGCTTGTTTCTTGTTGCGCTTGTTGTAGCTTGTTGCTGTTTTTTTTGTTTTTTTTTTAATCAGCTACCAGCAAGCAGGAGCAAGGGGGGCAGGCAGGGGCGGGGGGGGGGGAGGGGAAGAGAGTCAGGGGTGCACAGCGGGCCCACCACAGACCTACACTGCATGGCGGGGGGATCTAGTCACAGAGTGTTGGGGTTCTTAGGGATTGGTTTGTTTTGGCCTTCTTTTGAAATAGGATTAGCTTGATTTTTGGCTTATTGTGAAAGTCGGGGTGCTTATTTACCATGTGAAAGTTGGCAACTGTGGATGGACATATGATATCTGCCAGCAAGGGGGGGGGGGGGGGGGAGAGAGAGAGAGAGAGAATGACACAGGGAAATGTTAGAACAAGAGACTGAGCAGACTAACAACAGGTGTGAGGTGAAATACTACTTTCTATTTCATATAAAGCGTTCTGCATGCTCAGTCTGAAAATGAAACAAAGAGGATTCTGAGTGTTTGGAGAAGCCTCTGTGGGTTTCCCCAACCTCATATGTTAATTTGAGCGAATGCAAACAAACCATCCACCCAAGAACCTCTTTTTGGACTAACACTGACTATATTTTAGTTCACAGTCAAAGAATTTAAGGCCAGAAGGAACCATACAAATCATACAGTCTGACCTCCTGAATATCACAGGCCACCAAGGGCAGCCAGCACACACACACTAAACCAAATAACTGAAATTAGACCAAGGTATTACAACCCTCAGGAGACTAAACTATTATGTACCATAGGAAAAGAATAGGAGGAACTGAGGTGCACCAGTGCCCAAAGACCCTGCAATGGCAGGAAATTGATCAAGATGAACCTGGCAAGCAAGCCATGCCTTACACTGCAGAGGAAGATAAAACCTCCCCAAGGTCACGACCAATATGACCTGGGGGAAAATTCCTTCCTAGCCCCCACATATGGCGATCAGTTAGACTCTGAGCATGTGATCAAGAACAGCCAGTTAAGCACCTGAGAGAAAGAATGCTCAGTTCCACCTCAGAGCATTGGCCTATCTTGTCCAATGCCCCACCTCCAGCAGTAGCCATCTCTGATGCTTCAGAAGAAAGACCAAAAAAAACCAAACAAACAAAAAACCATAAAACAAACACACCCCTAACACGAAATACTTTGGGGGAGGGGGAAATTTCTACCCCTGCAGGTGACTGTCTGAAGCCTTGAAACATGAGATGCAGTTCACTTTTGCCCACTCTGTATGCTATGTACGAAACATGTGTCATCCACATAAATTTTGTCGCATTATTAATTTCTTATGCACAAATTCCTTATAAATGTGCCAAAAGATTTATCCCAGGAGTTTCAAATTAACTGCAAAATCAAATAAAACAGGACCAAATTCTTCCTTGGTGTAACTCCGCAGATTTCACTGAACTCCCTAGAGCTCTCCTATGACTTTTTTAATACCCAGAAATTGTGTGTGTTTTACATACTGTTAAATATGCATAGGAGAAAAAAGGGTGCAGCTTTGTTGTTTCAGTGTGTAATAGATCTATCATGTCTTACCCAGAGGATCTCTAAGCTCACAGCATAGCTAAGGGTTGGAGAAATGCAGATGCAGCATATTAAGGATATTAAGACACTGATAGGAAGGAACACTTCATGTAAGCTTAACTGGATGATGCAAAGACCTGCATTCTTTGGTACTAAAAGGGAGCCATGTCCAAACTTCGTGAACCAGAGGCAGGGCTACTGCAGTGCATGACCTTTCCAGAATCACGCAGGAGCTTGGGTCAATCTAGTGCGTGTTCCCTCAACTACACAAACAACTTTGGTGGTTTGAAAAGGCCATTTCAGACAAGCCAATGTGGCTGCCCTTTACTTCAGGACCTGCAATCGTTTCAAGTACAACTGTGTTTTAACTGCACCTTTTACTCAGAGCTACAATGCAGCAAAGCTTTTGAGAAAGACCTGCAGATTTTGCTATTTTTTCCAGTTATGATTCAGTAAGAACCATCAGAGTGGAACACCAGACGGGTAAAGGGGAGCTTAAGGTAACACTACCAGTACCTACCTAAGGTGGGGCACTCCTAAGTCATTGTTTTGAAATGGTGCTGAATGTTACTCTGAAGCGAAAATTTTTATGAGAATCCTGTCTTATCCCACACACACTTCTAAATTTGACCCTTGTATTTAAGAACTGAACATCTGAAGGAATTGAAAGGTGGAGTGAAATAAAGTCCTGGCTAAAGAATATATAAATATACATATAAAGTCAGTCCACTGAAAAGACTCCTTAAACCTGCCCCTCACACACACACAAAAGGCTGTAAGCTTTTATAGAAATCAAGGTCACAAGTTTAACGTTTTCTCATCTGTTCAAATTTTTCCAGTTTTCTCCACTGGGCAATATGTACACCATACTCACAGAAAACTGCTATTTTGTTCCATGAAGTGGAATAAATTTTTTCAATCCTCACACACTTTCAGCTACATAAAAAAGCCAAAATGAACCAGGTTAATTTCACACTGCAGGTTTTGCATCCGTCTTCAGCTTTCAAGGTACTGTGGCTTGCAAGAGTATAAATTCAAAAGGAATTTAAAGCATTTCAGAGCTAAGCACATACACCAGGCCTGCACAACTCGTAAAGCGGCAAGGACCATATTACTCCAAAGAAAACAGCTGAGGGCCGAAACCCTCCGGCCCCATGGAAACACCCCCGCCAAGCGCGACCCACCCCATGGAAACAACCCGTCCTTCCCCAGCGCTGGGGTGTGGAAGCCTGTAGAGGGGGAAAGAAGCAGTGCGCATAGGGTGACCAGATCACAGCAGTAAAATAGGACCCACACCCACCCCCGCTCGGCCCCAACATCACACCCCTCTTCACCCCCCCAAGGGGTCACTATATTACTGCACACAACAGTCAATCAATGCAGTTATAGATAAATCTCTGCATTATGCATTTTTGTATAACTTTTATAAGACTTTGTATTGAACCTTGGTAATATGTTATAGCGGGCCCCTAAGGTAGCATAATTAAGGTAAAAGAAAAATGTCTTTTTGCTAGAAGTAGAATAAGATCTTCCCCCCACTTTATATTCAATTGCCCTGTTGAATGAATGAGGTATGAATGAGGAAGGCATGGAAGGCAGGCACCTCCAGACACCTGCAACCCTTGGAGAGGGGATGGGAATCAGACCAAGGACAATCAAACTTGTCAAGTGGGCTGACTAGAGAAGAGCAGACATACTGACGGCCTCGGGGGTTAGAAGCAAGCACCTTCCTTTGGGAACACCCTCTTTGCAGCATTGGGACAACCCCCAGCCCAGAGACAAGCAGCAAAAAGGACCAACAGAGTCCCAGATTTTGGGCCGCACAGTGAGCCCACCTACTCATCCCCCTGCGGGCCGCACAGTGAGCCCACGCGGGCTGCATGCGGCCCCCGGGCCGCATGTTGTGCAGGCCTGACATGCATAGAATATGGAAAACTTCAGTGTATTGATCTTCGGTCATCTATTTTGGCCAATATCCTGTACCTCATTTTGAAAACAGATAGGTGAAAATCTGCTCGTAATTGATTATTTTTGTGTCCTATACAATGCTGACCTCACAGTCTGTGTTTAACAAGTAAATACAAAAATTACATATTACAAATTATTTACATAACACCATTATGTTCTTATGACACATGAGAATTCTCTTATAAGCTCTTCAGGAAAGAGACTGTCTTCTTCAATTTTTGGAAAACAGCGCATTATGGGAGCTACCAGCAACAAACAATAATCTAAACAAATTAATAATTCAAAACACCAACATTCCTGTAATTTAAGGCTGAGAAAGGTCCTGCTCTAGTTACCTGATTCCCTAAGACGACTCTAGTCTCTCCAAGGAAAACAAGACTTAATTCATCTAACTATTTCTACGGTTAATAAACAGACAGGAACAACAGCAATTTTCATGCTTGCTTTACATACCGCAAAGAAGAGCACAAACCCATTTTTTCCCTTGAAAGTCACCTTTAAAATGAGTTTTAATCTAATCAAATAAAACTGTAACAATGGTGTCTGGGCACTGCAATGTTGCTGAGATACTCAGTTGCTTCACGAGTGGTGAAACTTATTCTTCCTTTTTTGATTTCAAAGATACTGGCTTAAAATAGTGTGTATGTAGAATTCCAAAATATCTATCTATCTATCTTCTTGTACCATGTCAGTCACAAGGATATCTGAGCAACATACATATATTGAAATGAATGTCACAGTAACTGTCTCTCTCATTTTCTTTCCCCTGCTTTGAATGGAGTCAGTTTGTTTGTTTGGGTTTTCCATTTTTGTTTCTGCCATTTGTGAATTGCCCCCTAGTTTTGTCTCTTTCCTCGAGCAATTTCGTGGAAGACCATAATCCTCTTCTCAACTCCCTAACAGAATAATTTATTTACTGGTAACACACATTCCCCATCAAGTATGGTCCTGTATTGACAAGAACATGGTGCCTCTTTCCACCAAAACTAGGGTTAAGTCTCTCTCAACTTTCAAAGCACTTTCTTATTAGAAACAGCCTAACCAAAAATCTCTAATTTGCTAGAAGCATTCTGGGTATAAGATACGAAATAGTCATAATTACTTCTTTTCAGATGTTGATGAAACCTCTTCTACCATTGAGCATGTACCACGGCCAAGTCTTATTTAATTTTTAAAACAAAACAAAACAAAAAAAAACAGGAAAAAGAGTGGACTTCTGATAAATAAACACATTTGCTCTAGGTACCCAGAGGCAATAGTCCCCCTGCCCAAGCACAGCAAATATTAGTCATCTTTTTGTAAAGCTGGCTACAAGGTTTGCATGAAGAATGCTGTATAAAGGCAGACAATGTGACCAAGTGATATTATTATCAGTATCATAGAAAAATAACATCAGAGCACAAATCAGCCAGTTTTGCCAGCATAATTAAACCACTGCAGGGGTACTTCCACAAATTAAAATCACTCAGGGCCAAATTCCACAGTCCTTTAATCAAGCAAAATACCCATTTTTGCCCTAAACAGAAGTGCTAACCAAAGCTCAAGAGGAAATGTTTAGGGATCCTGTAATAAAAAATACAACCAACACATGGGCTTCTGCAAAACATCCCTGTCTTGAGAGGTTCAAATCCATAAGAACCTTTTAAAGAGATCTCTACAAAGAGAAGCAGATTCTTTCATGTGTTCAAGTTCCAGTCAGTACATAAGGAAGCCATACTGCACCAGCCCTGATGTGCAGCAGAGCAGCCATGGGGCTGTTCTCCCTTACACTAGAGGCACATGTTCCCCCTACGGATAAGCCCTGTCTCACATCAACATGCCACCTACATCAGAATAGGAGTGAGGATAGTTAATGCAGGAGCCAACTCCACTGGTTTTATGCCAAAAGAGAATCTGCACACAAATCTTCTTTGCCTGACAATTGGTGGTTTATTTCCTGTAAAGACGGTATTTTGAACAAGGTTAAAAAACTATATGATGGAAAGATGTGGGGATTTCAGATCTTAACATACTGTAATAAGCTCTCTCTCTGGAATACTCTGAGCTTTATCGGGCAAGACACACTGAGAAAACAATAAAGCTTATCAATATGAAGAGTCAAGACTAGAGCTAATGGCTGTGACCTTAACCATCAGCAATAAAGTAAATAAGAGTAAACAGCTGTCCTAATTCACTCTGCCCCTAAAACAATAAAAATGTTAACTTAATTTAAACCTTACAATAATGCCTGACCCTGCAATACCTCTACATGCACTACTCCAACATAAGGCATTAAGAAATGCAAATTGAAATGTGACTCTTTAAAAACAAAAACACGCATGCACTAGTTAAACTGACCAAAGGAGTAGCTTTTTGCAAATTTGAGCTGATATACCAAATGCTTAAAATAATACATTAGAAAGAACTTTTAAGGGTAGGCCAGGTCTACTAGTATTACTATTTCAGAGAGGTAATTTATTTCGTTTAGGGGTAGGGTTGCCAGACATCCACTTTTCGACTGGAATGCCCGGTCGAAAAGGGACCCAGTCAAAAAGGCACTGCCAAGCAGGCTGTTAAAAGTCTGTTTGGCAGCACAGCAGGGGCCCGGGGCTAAGACAGGCTCCCTGCCTGCCCTAGCTCCGCGCAAATCCCAGAAGCAGCTGCCAGGTCCTTGCGGCCCTAGGCACATGGGCATCAGGGAGGCTCCGCATGCTGTCATCACCCCAAATGCCAGCTCCGCAGCTCCCACTGGTCGGGAACCGCAGCCAGAAACAGTGACCAATGGGAGCTGCAGGGGCGGTGCCTGCGGGTGAGAGGGCAGCACACAGAGCCTCCCTGGCCACCCATGCACCATGGGGCTGCAGAGACCTGGGGGTCGCTTCCCCATACCCCGAACCTCCTGCCCCAGCCTGGACTCCCCTCCCGCACCCAAATTCCCTCCCAGAACCCGCACACCCCCGATACCTTGCCCCAACCCGAGCCCCCTTCTGCACCCCAACCCCCTTATCCCCAGCCCCACCCCAGAGCCCACCCCCTCCACATACACCCCAATCTCCTGCCCCAGACCAGAGCCCCCTCCTTCACCCCAACCCCTCATCCCCGGCCCACCCCAGAGCCCACACCATCAGCCAGAGTCCTCACCCCTGCCCCCAGCACCCCAACCCTCTGCCCCAGCCTGATGCCCTCTCTTGAACCCCTCATTTCTGGGGCCACCCAGAGCCAGCACCCCCAGCCCTTCCCCCGCTGCACCTCAATCCTCTGCCCCAGCCTGGAGCCCTCTCCCACACCCCAAACCCCTGTGCCAGGCCGGTGAAAGTGAGTGAGGGTGCAGGGGAGCGAGCGACAGAGGGAGGGGGAATGGAGCAAGTGGGGGCGTGGCCTCAGGGAAGGAGAATTCGGTTTTGTGCCATTAGAAAGTTGGCAACCCTATTTAGGGGTATGAATTTTTTTAAATAGTAAAATCCCTAGAGTGTGCTGTGGGTGCTGCTATATCAATATAAAGGTGGCTAATACTGATATAGGTATTCCCCCCTCCTCTATGCAAATAGCTATTGCAGTATAAAGTACCTTTATACAGGTATAACTGCCTCTACACCAGGAGGGTTGTACTACACCAGTGTAGTGTAGACAAGTCCTAAGGCAACATGCTCTTGATGGCACTTTTGCTGTCACTTTATATCACCTAAAAGGAGATGGATAGAAAGCAGCAAAATATACCCCAGCAAACAAGGACATAGCAAATAATTTAAACAAACACACACAAGGGCCAAAACAAAGTTGGCATTAATAGGGACAATACACAAATAAATTTGTAATCCACAATCTTGTTAACAGAAATATCACAAAATTCAAAATCAGGAACTGTACATTTGTAATAAACAAACAAACATTATTACATATAAATATAAGCCAACAGAAAACTTACACTGTGCTTAACTAAAGCAGCCCCAAACAGTTCACACTCTCAGCAACTATTCTGCCTTTGCACTTTATCAGGTGGGATACTAGATGGCGGGAACACCACAGTAATGATATTGTGTTGATACAAGAGACTCTTCCACCACACAGTCCTTTAATGGGGAATGAGATTTTGTATTTCTTGCTTTCTAATACAACCTACATTTTAATAAGTCAACAATGAGGAATCAAATACTTTAATAAATGACAGAGGAGAACAATGTTATAAAGCCTCATTAAGGACCAATTGTCTGTACTCACCTGACTTTCTTGCTTTCAAAGCAATGACAGCAGCTAGTTCTTTCTGTACCTAACACATGAGAAAAAAGAGATGATGGCTATAATTATATAGTTAAACAGAAACAATGTGGTATCGGCAAGATACAGCATATTAATAATCTTCAGATATTCATTGCATATAGAATACAGATGTTTCACTAGTTTGTTTCTTCTGTTTGGTTTTAAAACCTGACCCACGTTTTCCAGCAAACCTATTTTTCTTTCAACTGGGAATGCTGTGACTTTTTTGTGATTTTAGTTTCATGTAAATGTTGCATATTCCCTAGAGATTAAGCCATTCCCTAGAGATTAAGCCATTCTGTTGACTGTGGCATATGATTTATTTTCTCTGCAAACATCTTCTCATGCATGTACCTAAAGCTTCCTCACCTCTCAGTCAAATGTTTGTTTTCCCTCTGTGATTGCATTGCAACTCTATGTTTGCTTTGTGACTCCAGGGGCTAAAGTGAGTTCTCTGTGCTGGAGTTGGGCTGAGGTTTTGCAAGCATGTGCTATGTATTTATTTACTCAACATCTCTTCATATCACCAACACAATCAGCTCTTCACCTGTTTTAAGACCAAAGCTCTAATGGTAATTAATATTACAGGGACGTATTTTCTTTCTTTCTACCCTCATACAGGTGAAATACACCAGTACAAGGCACACCACACCATCTAAATCATGATCATCATCTCCCGTATTTACAGATTTTTACCTCATTCCATTTAGTCTGTCAGCTGTTATTTCTTACTGGAGAAGAGGGATTTATTCCAGGAGAAAAGGGATGGTCTTGCAGTGAAGATATTGGTCTACAAATCAGGGAGTCAGGAATGGAACTCTGATCTCATCACACCCTTCCCGAATAACCCAAGGCAAATCCTAATTTATCTTTGCCTCAGTTTCCCCATCTATAAAATGAGGCTAGAAATATTGATCTACTTCACAGGATGTTGTGAGGCTTAAGTTAATTCATTGGCAATGTTTGTAAAGCTAACATGCTTTGAAATCCACTGATGGAAGGCACTAGCGAAATTTAATTTGTTATTGAGTTAATTATTTTACAGCTTCCTGCAGGAAATTATTACTTCTGGAGGAAGAAAAATCTGCAATATTTCCCACTCCAACTACAAACCCACCAGTTTCTCCTCATCCTCCCAAATGAAACACAACAGAGGAAAATCTACCTATATCTTTTTTATTGATCCCAAAACACAGATTTATTACTTCTAAGATGACTCTCTTTTAGAAAGCATTGAAGATAAAAGGTTAATTCAAAAGCATATATACCAATCCAATATAAACATAATAAATGTTCTTGTAAGCCTGCAGTTTTGTCAACTCTGAACATTCTACATCCTCCTCCTTTTTCAAACTCTTCCCTACAGAGAAGGGGGGAAGGAAGCCCCAAAACCAAAACACTAGCTAAATTTTCCATTGTCCAGTTTTGTTGGGGGGATCGAAACTTAAGGAAAAAAACATTTATTTGCAAAAGTTTCCAATCTGAAAAAAAGTTTGAAAAATTTCAACCAGCTCTATTATCACTATTCTCAGTAAAGTTCCTTTTGCTCTCCCTCAGACCAGAAGATAAACAGTGAGTGATTATTTCATAAATAATAAAAAAGCACAAGTTTGAGCACACCCACTCAGTGAAACAGAAATTAATATTGAGCTTAAGAACTTGATCCTAAAGGTGCTGAGCAATCTGACTCATGCTCCATCAAAATATTTAAACTGTGTGTGTAACTATAAGTATGTGAGTAGTCCCACTGACTCATTGGAGTGCTCCACAGCTTGGAGCAGTGATTGTCACAGTAAGGGGAAAGAATAAAAAAAGACCATTTATAACTGTAGACAAATGAAGAATACTCAATTGCACCTCCAGAGGTTCTGAAAATTATCCCTTCTCATCCTGCTCATCCACAAAATAACAACTTACCCCCTACTGCCATAGAGAAATACGTATGTCTTGCATAAGATATTCTTGGCCTAATAGGGCAAAGCCAAGCCAAATTCCAACCAGAATTCTTCACGCGTTAGAGTAGAGGAATTCATTTGTAGACATTAACCTAAGAATTGCTGGAGCAGAATCAGGAAACATTCTGCCCTGTTCTCCAGCACACACGGTTTCAGTTACTTCACTAGCAGCCTCTGCCTCCACCCTATAGAGAACTTTACATGTTATACCTTAAATTTATTACATAATTACCACCATACAGCTCATGAATCTCTTTTAATGGTCCTTTCTTGATCAGTATGTCCAGTGGTTTCTGTGAATGTTACCTATTGGACTTTAGTCAGTTTATAGGTACAGGAAGGTCTTCTGCACTTTGAGTGTGTCTACGCTGCAGCTGGGAGTGAGCTTCCCAGCCCAGGTAGACAGACTCATGCTAGTGGGGCTTGAGCTAGTGCACTAAATAGCAGCATGGATGTTGTGGCTTGGGCGGCACCTTTACAACTGAACACATCTCATTGGCCTTCTTCTAACCAAAAACTCACAAAGGATTCAAGCTAAACAAGAAATACATGAATGTTCTCTAATGTACAGAGCACAGCACTGAGAACAAAACTGAATATACAATCCTCTTGAGCAGTAACAGGACAGAAGAATAATATTTTGTATGCGTTAATACTTGTAGCTGGGTCTAAGAGTCACTAAAATAGTAAATACTTCTGGGCAATCAGAGAGGTAATTTTGTTAGTCATAATAGGTTAATAGGGTACAAGCTCCCTTGCCATGCATAGACAGCACCTGTTTCTAGTCAAAAATGGAACTGAATTATGAGTGACTGGCGGAATCTGTACACTCAAAAGACACAAAATGGTGTTGCAGTGTCGGTCATTTACAGGGTAAAAATTATAGAGTTGGTGGCCATTGAAAGATTCAATTTCTTCACCTAACTAGCAGCTACCTGATGTCTTGTATATCTTAGAGAATTAAAGATGCAAGAAATATCCTTAACACTATTGGAAATGCAAATAAAGACTCTCAGCTATGCCACAGACCGAATAAAACACAATAATTAGCAGCAGGTAAATAGTTCAGACACAGCATGGGCCTATAAACTAAAGCTCACTAATGGCAAAATTCTAATTATATAAATTTTTATAAAATCTTTGCTATCATAAAATGTTTTTCTTAACTGCAGTTTAGCTTCCTTTCTTGGCTTGTTCCCGCCTTGCTCCCTATTGGCTTTCATTACCAGGTATTGTTTCTTTTGGAAGTTTTTGCTTTCTCAGAATTACAGTACAATTTGCCTTCTCTTGATGACTCAGCAAGTCTGGAACTGATTAGTTAGGGAAATGCACATTTGTTTTAAACAATGGTTAAGGGGACTGCAGGAGATAATAGAGATAGCTATGGTTAAGAATGCCAAGTTTGGAGGAACTGCAGGAAACAACTGCAAATGATTTTGTTTCCAGCAGAATTGTTACTTTAAATAATAATTAAAAAAAAAACAACTAAGAGCAGAGACCTTTGTAAAAGACATGAAAGTAACTCTTAAGGCTCGTCTATAGTTAAAACGCTACAGTGGCAGATCTGTGCTTCAGCGTAGACACTAACTGCATAATCCTAGGTAGGTAATCCACCCCCGGAAAAATGGTAGATAGACCACTAGAAGAATTTGTCTCATTGACCTAGTGCTGCCTACACAGGGATATAAATCAGCTTAACTACACCACTTAGTAGTGGCTTTTTCACACCCCTGACCGACATGGTTAAACTGACCTAATTTTCTAGTGTAGACCAGGCCTCAGAGTGCTAGTCTCACTTCCCCCACCCCCAAACATGGTATTGCTCTGTTCTGTGATGGATGAAGCAGAGTCTGTCAAAACAAATGAATCTAGCCTATCAAATCATTTGCTTGTATTATCAGTTAAAATGAACTACTGCCATTGTTGCCAAGCCAAAGTCTATATAAACATACTGACATGCAGGCAGTTAAAGTGTCTGAATGGATACATTTACATTGCGTAGCCTAATTAGTTATGAATTTAAGCATAATATGCTAATTATCTGAGAACTGAGAAACATTCCAAGGCATCTAACACTGTCTACATGTCCCATGCTGCTCCCAAAAAGAAGCATTCTCTACTGTGTCCTTTCATTGACTGTTCAAACCAGAGCACTGTGGGAAGCCTGATGTGTGTTTACATTGCAAAGATTTTACACCACCTGCTCTTAGAGGTTTTGTGATGGAGCAGAGCATTAGGATGTTTATATAACATATCTGTGATGCACAGTTTCCTCATCCTTTGACTGTGCTGTTTAGTGACTTCTAAGGGAGCACAAATTGGATTTACTTCAGATTTTTAAAGTACAAATTAAACTTTTGAGTTTTTGCGCCCTGTTGTCTAAAATAAGCTGAGAAAGAACATTTCATGCAAATTTTCATTTTCAGATTCTCAGAGAATAGTCAGCCTTTCTTAGAGTTTAAACTTACATTCTAACATTAACACAGAGAAGACTATTTCAAACTTTTGAAAAAGATAGTGGTAGTGTTAGTCCAATAGATACATTTTTAAAAATGCTCATAGTTCTTTTTTTGTTTGAGCTTCCCCAAGTCTGTCCTTCACTAAATCTAGAAGATCCCACATATATACCTGATATTTATTTTTAGTTCAATAAAAATGTATGTAGGCACTACCTTCTTAACTATGGCCACTTAGGCTCCTGCTCTTCCATGTAGCACCAAAAACTGCAGTGGGTGCAATAATGTAGTAACATGTTCAAAAGAATGGCCTTTTTAGACTGTTGTATTTGGGACATACAGGAGGATAAGCGAGCCTCTAATAGACATAATTTTTTTTTTTTTTACATCCGCATTGTTTTCCAGCATAGGATACCATTTAGACAGAATGTTTGGTTTGTAGTGGCAAACTTGACACAAATTATATATTCAATAGCTCAATTTCTTATGGTAATTTATAGGCACAGCTACTGCTTGAAACATGCATTTTACATTAAGCCCATATTAGTCTCCCCAACAAGACATGCAAATACCAATTTTGCCTGAAGCTGTTTATGCAGAAGTAAGATAATAGGTTGCCCATGTGTATTGGGTGAATAAATGTTATCCAGAGATTTCATTCAGTGAAATGGAGCACAGGAATTGGGTACCCATCAGAAATGTCAAATGAGTTTAAACTGAAATAGCATGCAAAATATGCGCAATGAGCATATAAAGTCTAGGGACTATGGGCCAAGTCCAGAGAGGTGCTCAGCACTCTCAAGTCCACTTGACCTCTGTGGAAACTGAAGGGCCTCAGCACCTGATAGGATCAGGCCATTTAGAAGACATAAAATATTAGCTGAGGATAGAGAATTATTTTTGTTTAAATCTAGATATGTTCATTTTTTTCATGCAGCACTTCCAGGGGGAGTTGCTGGCTTGCTTCTGGTCTTAATCCAGTAGAGAAAAGCAAGTTTTTGGCAATACCTTGTTTAGTGTCCATACAGCTAGTGGTGTGCGTGTGCGCGCATGTGTTTTTTGCAGATTCTGAATTTCCAGACCCTAAATTCAAAGAAACTGCCTTGATGACACCTTGTCACTGTTGAGCATTTTGAAACATGAGCACTTATCACCCTTCCTCCTGAATCACAAACAGGTAACCATGAAATCATTTTTACTGAATTTTAACTATTTTTAATGAAAACGTCACACTGATTTTTTATGGAACATAATTGGCTAAGTGTGCATATGTTATGTCTGTATTAGTGGTATAACTTGTTAGTACGCTCCCTCCTTCACTACCTTCCAACTCCCCCGAACCAAGGCATGTGGCATATTCTTCTTGTATTCTCAGAGCATGCTAATTGTGGTATTAGAAGACTTAGCTAGCAAGAGCAGAACAACAAAACTGTGGCTATATGTTGCCATCAAACCAGTCTCTATAACAATGATGATATATGTAAGAGCAGAGAGGAGGAGCTTGGCCACTGCATCGTTATAGAAACTGGTTTGGTGGCAACATATAGCCACAGTTTTGTTGTTCTGCTCTTGCTAACTAAGTCTTTTAATACCACTATGGCCACTGCATATAGAAGCTGACCTCTCGAGGTCCCTTCCAGCCCTAGAATCTATGAATCTATGAGATAACCAGGCCCTAATTGGGGAAGCAGAGACACCTGCGGCCTAATTGGCCTGGAGCTGTATAAAAGCCTCAGGGGAAGGAAGCCAGGGGAAGAGCAGAAAGAAAGGGAAAAGGCAGGGAGTGGAAGCAGGGAGGTAGCTCTTCCCGCCCTCATGCCTGCAGACAGTGAAGGGCCAACTGTACACGGTGAAATGGTAGTGGGAACAAGCCTGTGACTAAACTGCACCCGTGGATACTAACCCCAGGGTCTCATAGTGACTTTGTGGACCTAGCAGACACAGGAGCCAAGGGGGCCCTGCCGCAGTCTGAGGGCCGGTGCAAGGAAGTTTCGCACCCTAGGTGAAACTTCCTTGCACCAGCCCTGCACCTCCCCACCCCCACCCCACCCCCAGCTAACACACCCCCCCCCGCGCCGGCAGCTCAGCCCCCCCCCCCCCCCCCCCCCCGCCCGCGGCAGCCTCCCCCCAGCTCCCTGCCGCCCTCCCAGCTCAGCCACAGGAGAAGAGGTGAAGAGAGGAGCTCCGCAGACTTGTTCTCAAGACTATGAAATGACCAGTCCTCTTCACCTAGCCGCAGCAGCAGCCTGGGCACCTGACCTCATTCGCGCAACCTTGAGCAGACCGGTGGGGAGAAAAGGGCCTCAGCAAAGGCACTGTGTTGAAGTTTCTGCAAGCTGGATGCTCCCTATCTCTGCTGGATGATATCAATGCAGCAATGCCGGATGCCATTGAACAGGCAACCAAATTCATGGTTGCATGTTATAGATGATCAAATTGTGCCACTATGTCATCGGAAGCACAGCTGAAATCACGGGCAGCTCCTTACCATCAACTACTAAAGCATTTTATAGAAAATGTAACACTAGCACATCTTCAGGCATGTGTGTGGAAAAGTGCTTTGGATCCAGATACACAACCAGGCTACTGCTAAATCCTGCCAGTTATTCCTCTATAACATCTCCACAGTCTGTTTTCTCCTCTCTATCCCTGTTGTAAAAACGTGGATCCATGCCTTAGTTATCCCTCATCTCAATTAATGAAATTTCCTCTTCTCACCTGTAAGGCTCTGCACAGCTGTACTCCTGCCTACATCTCCCCTATTTTTCTCACTTTAACTAACTCCTGTGGCCCCCCACTTTTAGGTCACTTCCGCCGCGCCTGACTCCAGCCACTCCCCATGTCTGGCCCCATCCTACCCCTGTTCCGGGGATATTCCTTGGAAGGGGGAGAAATGTCTCTCATTCTCTGAATACACCAATGAGTGGAACAGAAGGATGAGGAAGATATTCTGTTGGATATTTTAAAAATGAAATCTCACTGAAACACTAAACCAGATGGGCAAGGTTCATTAAGTTCTAGTTGGGGGAAAAACCTGCAGCAATAGCAGCCTCAGTAATAGGTCATAATATAAGCAGAGCTCCCATAAAACCAACTGCCAGAAGATACAGTTTGAATGAGAGTCAGAAGCTGTTTTGCATACAGACTCTTTCTACATGAAAGAAATATCAAATATCACAGAGAGGGGGGGAAATCACTGAAGAGTGCATTCAGCAGTACAACCCAAACATACGGAAAAGCTCCATGGCAGGTTCAAACCAACCAAGTGCATTAGCGGGCAAGGAATTTGGGTGTTGGGCCAGGGAGGGGAAGAGGCACTAACACTAATAAAACAGACCAGGAACCCAAAATGAAAACAGCACACAAAATCACATGGTTCTAGGCAAGACACAAGAAATAAAAGCCGTCAGTTACAGAGGTAACAGAAACAAAAAAACTTCTCTTAGACCTAATAAACCTCCAGAACAGACACCTCATTACTGTCAGTGACATTAACAGCCATCCAAGCTCAAAACAACCTGTAAGATACCACCGAAGAAGCAAAACAATATTTTGTATGTAATCTCAGCATGACATGAAATAATGATCTGTCGCTCATTCCTAATGGAAATGTGGACTCAGACAAATCCTTATCCCCAGTTTGATCTGCTCAGTAACACACCTGTTGGGGGAGTTTGCCTTTCCTCTGTCTGTATTGGATCAGTCAGTGTGTGCTTGTGCTTTTTTTTGTTTTTTTTTAAATGTACTGTGAGGGCCGAGGCTGATTTTGAGTAACTAAACACTAATTTTGCTTAACTAAAAGTTAAAATAAAGAGCTCACGAGAGTCAGCAGGTATGGTAGTATTGCATTGTCCAACAGTTCTGTGGCAACTTAAGCTTCCTGCTGACTTTAAGGGAAGGATTTTCAAAAGCTTCTGAATTGTTTAGGAGCACAAGTCCAAATGAAAATCAGTGCGACCTTTATTCCAAAATCACTTGGGTACTTTTGAAAATTTCATCTCTATAGCACATATAGATTATTATTATTACTGGTGTATTCATCCCCATAAGTCTTAAGGTGTTATATGGGCAAATAGATTGCTGTTCTTGCCCTGTAGTATTTGCAGTCTGTTTAGGTAAAACATGATGAATTATACTAGCAAACACTAGGGGATAAGGGTAAGGGAAGGAAGGATGTGAATGTGATGTTACCAACTTGTGCAATTGTATTGCAAAGTAAGGCTGGATTCAGGCAATCTGAGGCCATGGGCCCCATGTCATAGTGTGCCTCCTGTAGCTCCACCCCTGTACTTCCCCACTTGGTGTAGCATAGCCATAGAATTCCCCGCTTCCCAGAGTGGCAACATCCAGGAGTGGCAGTAGAGGTCCATACCCTTGGAAGCAGCAGGGTCAATAAAAGGGGTTAGCTATCCCCTCCCTAGAGTGCAGGGGTGCTAGTAGGAGGGGCCCTCAATCTTATCCCAGCTGTTGGAATGTACCTGCATGGCTGGACCAGTTCTGTTGCATCTTCGCCTCCTGCCACATACACAGTCTTCTGTTGGGGTGGTGTTGGTGGGACCCCACAGCGGGTCTTGGAGTTAACACCCTATTGAAATGTGTGGGGCAGTTCTTTCTTAGCTGTCATTTCCAGCTCTCCACATACTGAGACTGACATCACTAAATGGCTTATATTTGGTTCACTTTTTCAAGTTTTTCTTCACAGCCATGAGGGCTAGAAACCTTTTTTTTCTTTTCAGTGAAGACAGAGACTGCTGTAATTACATGGCTCCAGGACCTAAGAGTGCCTTATTCTGGCTCTAATCGTGAACCTTGAGAGAGTTATGGGAGTTTTTTGTTGTTGCTTTTTTTTTAAAAGTCTCACACCTCCTCAGAATCCTGACTTCAAAACTCATGAAATTTCCCTTTTTCAAAATGGCTTCCATCTTCCATTTCTTTCAGCATGGCTGAAACCAATATGCTCTCAGCCAAGATGGTCAATGTACATGCAGACTTTGCATGTGAAAGACTGCCACCTTCCACTGTTTTCAATAATACTCAAGTCACGTTGCCTCAGGGGGAAAAACTGGCAACATCTTGGACTCTACGGCTAGTGGGCTGGACAAGAAACTATGAGGAGACAAGGGAACATAAGAAGCAGGAGACATCTTGAAGAGGAGCAGGGGTTGGAGCTGGTGAATGGAGAAACTAAGATGCAGGCAGGGGAATGTGGATTAATGCGCTTTATCCCATGCTGCCTGCTATACCTGGTTTTGAGTCCATGCCCCAGGCTGTCTACATTATGATTTAAAGGTGTGATGTTAATTTGAGGTACTTAGTTCAACCTAACCTTCCAAGTTCCTGGCTGCACCAGGAAAAAAATACTGTGTTTTACAACAAGATAGCTAAGACATAGACAGGGCAAGCTGTAATGTTACTTTGATGCAACTTTCTGAGGTCAACCCTGGGGGACATCCAGTCTCAGAGTAAGAGAAACATCTGGCCAAATTCTTCTCTCTTTTACACTAGGCCCTTGTCTACACTGCCACGCTATACTGATTTAAGTTACGCTACTTCCGTTATGTCAATAACGTAACTGAAGTCGACGTAGCTAGATCCACTTACCACGGTGTCTACACCACACTGTGTCAACAGAAGACACTTCACCTCCTTGCGAAGAGTAAGGCAAGTTGGCGGGAGAGTACAGCAATTGACAGGAGAGCACTCTCCCATTGATTTAGCACATCTTCACCAGACCCACTAACTCGATGCTGCTGCATTGATTGCAGCAGAGCCAATTTGGCTCCATAGTGAAGATATGCCCTTAGTGTAAGTGAGAAAACAACTGCTCTGAACAGTGAAGCTAACACACCAATACCACCTCCTCCTGTCCATGACTTCCTTCCAGAGACAAAATTGTACTGTCCATTATGGCCATTTGTCCCGCTTAGACACTGTTTTCATTTGAAAAGATCCACAACTTGATAATATTTCAAATGGGATCAGAACAAACTTTGATGTGATAATCTTACCGCAGATGTGAGGCGAGCGAGAATTTCAGCATTGGTCTCTGCTGTGTCTTCTATTTTTTGACCAGGCCTTAAAAATAAAGATAAAGAAAGTTATCCCTATTTTGTGATTTTCTTTGGAAATTTCTTCATTCCTGGAAAATAAAGTGGCAAAGGATCCCAACATCACTGAAATAAAAAGGGCTTTTTTGAGTTTGTGCATCAAAATGAAGAGCATAACATGAAAATAACAATAACTGTGTCAGTATCACCAGAGTAAACCCTTTCTCATTGATTGTCATGTTTTCTTTTGACAAAAATCATGTAAAATGTTGAAGGACTGCTCTGCAGATCAAAAAATGAGATAAGACTTATATTCTAGCCAAGTAAGTGGAAAAGGAGGACTTCCTTATCTCAGTTGCACATTCAAATGTTCCACTACAAGTGTATTCCATCATCATTTTCTACATAGGAAGGACTGTTGGAGTATTCCAGCTGTCAAACAATATGCTTTGTTAAAAATGTGAAGCTGTCTTTTATAGAGCTGTGGGTTCACAGATATAAAGACAGAGGATTTGTAGTCAAAGTCAGAAATCATTGACACATGAAGCACTGATATTTAATGCAAGCATAAAAGCTAAAAGAATAATAGTTAGACACTCCAAGTCAGCAGTGAATGGGAATGGCATTCAGATTGCAGTGATTTAACAAGTATGGAAGAGGTTACGTTACAGTAACTCAGATGCTAAACAGAGGCTAGATAACGAGCAGTGGAAAAGAGAAGAGAGTGTACAGATCCTTTCTCCCAGTCCGCAGGGCCCTATCAGAGGCCAGCCACAATCCAAAAGGTCCAGGATTAGGCAAAACTTCCACACTTCCCAAAGGGTGCAGTGAAGAGTGAAGGGCAGGGCTATACCCTTGATTTTTCCATTAGTATTTTACTCCTCTCTATACTCCTTTTTCAATCGCTCGAGAGTTGTTTTTCATTTTGCCTGGTCTCTCAATTCTCTAAAGCACTCACCATAGTGCTGTTAACTCCATTTTCACTCTACTTTTAACTGGAATTTTTTTCTCCCCCTTTTCTTCGTTTTCCTGCCCAAATCCAATAAAGTCTGAGTTAAACTTTCAAATCCACGATGTTCTAACTGGTTAAAATTAGGCCAAAAACACAAAAACTGGCTTGTTCTTCGTTCATTTACACATTTTTAATGAGTGCCAGGTTTGTGTCATTGTACACTGTATTAGATTCTATTGTACAATAGCATACGTGTGGGTTATATTATTCGTTTGCAGGAATGTTTGTGTTCTTCTATTTCCAAAAATAACTGCTAAACCAAAACACAAAAACAGATTTGTTTGGTACACACAGAAAAGTATTTACTCTGCCCATGCATTTAATTGCAATTCCTTTTAAGCAGAAGGGTTACTGTGTCCCAGCTGAAGGTTCAAATAATTGTACTTTTCTTTTATACTATGTAAGGTCTCTCAGTAAAACATTTATTGAATTTCATAGAAGCCTTACTGGAAATTGAAAAAGATAGAAATCAGTCTGGTATGATTATTCACACAGAAATAAAAAACCCTTAAGGTATTTATTTTCCAGTCTCTTTAACAGAAGCATGGTGTGCCTGTAATACTAAACTGCAGCTGGTGTAATAAACACAGATCCCAGGTATTAATGGAATATTCTGTCTTAGGGTAAATAATTTAATTGTTCTTATGCTTTGATGTGTTTAAGGAATCAACATGTCTAGTATACGCAAATGGCACATTGTGGTTGATGCATCTAGTGTCCGAATATTTTTCTGTAATTAAAACATATTATGTTTTCTTACAAATGAATTTATTTTGAGGCAAACATGTGCAAACTAAAATGGTAATCTGCATTTGAAATCACAATTTTAAAAATGGTCCCAACAGCTGCCATTCCAAGTCCAACAAAAACATTACTTAATTTTCTATAAGCGTTACTAGCAGCCAGAATGGAAGAACAAATTTGAAATGGAGTCAAAATGTGATGTTTTTAAATACAGAACACTTCTGGCACTTCAGATAGATCAAGTATTTAGGGGAACACTGGCTCTCAGAAGTCTGATTCCAAGAGGAGGGGGTTTTCTAGAAGTGGTGCCAAAACATGGCAGCCTCAACCAATAGATATGGCTGTAGATATAATTTACAAACCAAAAGTATCCATGAGTACCAGCTATTTCCATTTTAGTCCATCTCCTGTTTAAAACAATACCCCGAAGGTATACCTGAATACATTCCTCACACGCTTGTGAATCATTAATATCTAATGGATAAATTAAATACAAGATTTTCCCAGCTTTCCAAGCTTAAAATGATTTCATACTATTCTGTATTTGGAAAGCAATCAGAAATACGGTTCTTTCTGATTTATCAGAAAGTGGCTAGGGAGGAGGGATGCTAATGCGGGGTGAGGGAGAGGAGGAAAAAAAGATAAGACCCTCTCTACCTCTACTCCCAAGGCAAATTCAGTGTCATTTTCTTTCTTTATAAAAATGATTGAGACATTTTTACGTTCCATGAGAGAGGAGGAGAAAATGTTATTTTTTGAAAAAGCATCTGAACAGTTCAACTACTGCTGACCTTGTAAGAAGGGGTCAAAGCCAGAGCTCTGCCAGCATGGACCCTGAAAGCTGCTACAGAGTGGAGAGAAGGCTCCTGTGCACGTAATGCGCCTAGAGGCTTTTGCAAGGTCTCTGGCGCAGAGCTGTTCAGGGGTGTAGGAAAGGGTCTCTCCCTCCTGCATGTTTCTGGAGTGCCGTAGGGGTTATGGTGGGGAAAGCCATCTGCCGACACCTGCACATATCAGTTAAGAATGCAGAGGAGCCTTAAACTCCTTAAAAATGAATACGGTAAAATATGAAGTTGAACTATCACCTCAGCATCTAGAAAGGTGAGAGAGGACTGAGGAAGGGCTTCCTGGTGCACACAAGGAAGCTCTACTCTGATACACCTTAGAAGCTGTGCAGCTCATAAGGTTTGCAGGTCAGCTGCTCTACTGCAAATTTCCTAAGGCATATAGGACAGGGGCTGACTCCTCACATCCTACACCTGTATAGGACAGGATGTGCGTTTTGGTTTTTAAGCCAACAGAGCTTTAAAATTCTGGAGAATGAAGTTCCTTTTTATTCTTTTCTGTCATCTTTTTTCCTCGGGGGGGGGGGGGGGGTGGAATATCTAGGAAATTTCATACACAAAACTAAGTAAAAATGTCAAGGTTGCCCAGCTAAGAATTCAAAAGATCAAAATGAATTCAATTTGAAGTGAGTTTGCCCCATGTGCATTTGTATTACAATACAGTCCTTTTTCACATGATCACTTTTTTCAGACAGTACAGGGGTTTTTCCTGCATCTGTAGGTATATAGCATCTCATAGCACTGTGTACTCTGTATGGTAACAAACCATGCACAATCATTTATATGACAAGTTCACCTAAAAGTATACTTATGATCCACAGTACTACAGATGACGGGCCAAATTCTATTCTCACTTACACAGCATATGTCGATAATAATTCCACTGATGCAATTACTGGATAGGATAATAGTGAAAATTTGCAGGCATGGCTTGAACACTTAAATTCGCAGCTAAATTATCTTAGTAGTTAACTACTTCATCCACTGCACCGCACCTTTGGAAGGGTGTGTTGCTGTTTACAGTACATGAATGGTGACCACATTAATAAAATACATTAATCTTGTGAAAGCGACAAAGGCTCCTGTGGCACCTCATATTAATCTTGTGGTTCATCCTGAGGCTCTGGCACCAAGCTATGGTAACTATCATCCCCAAACCCAGGAAGCCATCATACTGGCTCAGATCACTCCTTCACATGCTGTACAAGCTTACGGAGAGAATATTATGGGCGAGGATCCTGCTGCTTGTAGAAACAATGTTTCCAAATGAATAAACAGGTTTCTGACCAGGTGCAGCTGCACCAACCAAGTATTAGCCTTAATACTACACACTCAAGTGAGATTCGAATGAAAACTCTGGACTGGGGCAGCTTTCTTTGACTTATCTGCCACCTACAACACCATATGGAGGAGGGATGGCCTCCTGAAAGCCAGCAAAATTATCCCATGCGATGCAATGATAACATTATTCTGAGAAGTTCTGACCTGCCGTAGATTCCTTGGTGACCAGGTCAGCAGGCTCAATGATGGCCTGCCAAAGGGATCAACCTTAACACTAATCCTGTTTAATATATACACCAGCAACCTTCATCATACAGCACCACAGAAATTGGTCTATGCTGATGACATTGCTTGGACTACACAGGCACGGGATTTACCTACCATAGAACAAATCCTAACCATGGACCTTAAAACCAGTGAAGAATATAAATATTGGCAGCTAAAACCAAACCCCACTCAGACTGCATTAACATTTCATCTAAACAATTGAAAGGCTACACCAGAACTGCATGTGGACTTCTGTGTCCAGCAGATAAGAAATGATCCCACCGCGAAAGATCTGTGTGACATTAGATTAAACCCTCACATATCACCAGCACCTGAAAAATATCCAGACAAAATAAAAATACATGTACATTTCATCCAGAAACTATCAGGAACACACTTGTGGGAGCCAATGCAAAGACTTCACAGACCTCTTCACTGGCCACAAACTTTACAGACCTCTTCATTACTCTGCCAGGGAATGCTGTTCACCCATCTGAACACACAGTTTCCACACATCACTTGGCAACTCTCAACACCATTATATGCATCATTATAGGCATAGTAAAAATCAGTGTCACAACAGTGGCTTCCTGTATTGGTGCACATCCTCCCACCCCAAATTCATTATGACATGAGAATCCTTTGGGAGTCCCATCACATTTGAGAATACAAGGATCTTCCAATACCTGGATCACCTGGATCGATCGGCCTTCAGCTGTCGTTAAGACTGCGCCGATCACAGCACGTCTGCCATTCTTCTCGCACTCTTGCCTTTCTTCTCCACGTTCGTCCGAAACATTTAACAATGTCATCTTCCCATCTTCTTGGAGGCCAACCGGGGGGTCTTTTCTGTTCTCGCGGGTACCACTCAGCAATGATTGCGGTCCACCTGTTATCCATGAGCCGTGCTGTGTGGCCCGCCCATCGCATCTTGTTATGTCTGCTTTCCACAACAATATCTTTCACACCGCTGCGTTCTCTGATGATTTCATTTGGTATACGATCTAGAAGGGAGATTCCAAACATAGCTCGTTCCATTGCCCTTTCAGCTACCAACAGCCGTTGCTCTTCTCTCTTAGTCAGTGCCCACGTTTCACTGCCATACAGCATGGCTGGCAGCACTACTGAATTGAAAATATTTTTACGTGTGGTCTTGTCAATTTTTCCTTTGAGGACGTCCTTGATGGAATTAAACGCACACCATCCTGCCCGAATCCTTCGTGAGAGTTCTCCGTTCAGGTCTTGGCGCATATTAACTTCTTGGCCCAAATATATGTACTGTTCCACTTCTTCGATGTCTTCTCCTCTTACCGTTATTCGGGCTTTTCGTAAGACGTCTGATCGCATATATTTTGTTTTGCAGCGGTTCATTTTCAGGCCGACCTGACTACTTTTCTTGTCGAGTCTTCGTAGCATGCTCTGCAGTTGGTTGGTGCTTTCGGCAATTAGTACAATGTCGTCTGCAAATCTGAGATGAGATAATCTCTCTCCGTTTATGTTGACACCACTCCTCCAATTGATCTTATTCATAACCATTTCGAGGCAGGCGGTGAATAGTTTCGGTGAAATTGTATCTCCTTGCTTTACGCCTTTCTCGATTGGGATGCGGAGGGGAGTTTCAAGGAGAGTAATGTCTGTTGTACATCCAGTATTCGCTTCCTTCAACAAACTAATGTACTGCGTGTTAATGCCCTGCTCTGCGAGCGCCTTTAATATTGCGTTAAACTCAACGCTATCGAAGGCCTTTTCATAGTCGACAAAAGCAATGCACAGCGGGAGTTTGTATTCCCTCGCTCTTTCTAGGAGCTGGCTAAGGGTAAATATATGGTCGATTCTACTGAAATTTCTTCGAAACCCTGCCTGCTCTCTCGGCTGTTGTTCATCCAGACTCTGTGAAAGTCGATTCGTTATCACCTTTGTGAAGGGCTTAAAGATGTGAGAAAGCAGGCATATAGGGCGGTAGTTCTTAAGATTTTCTCGATCACCCTTCTTGTGCAGCAAGATGGTATTCAACTCCTTCCAGCTTGATGGTATTTTTCCTTCTTCAAGATATCGACTGAATCTTAAAGCGAGGGCCTTCCAAAGTTTTTCGCCTCCTGCATAAATCATTTCTGATGTTATTCCATCTTTGCCTGGAGCTTTTCCCTCTTCATCTGGTGTAGTGCGCTTCGGACTTCGCTGACCATTATTGGGGGGGACGCGTTCTTCTGACTCTTCGAGGGTTGGTAGGGGGACGTTGATTCTTGATTTGAACAGTTCTGTATAGAAGTCCTTGGAGACCTCCTCCATCCCTGCTCTGTCGATTACTGTCTCTCCATCCTTGTTCTTCAATGCTGTTACGCTCAATCTATACTGCGTCAATTCCCGCTTGCATGTCCTGAGGCTCTTGCGTGATTCAGCTGTTTTAAGGAGCTTTTCTTTCCGGAAGTTCTCGAAGTCATCCTTCAGTTTTCGCCGTATAAGCTTGCACAGAATGGAGTACTCAAGGTTGTTATCCGAGCTCCTTTTCATGTTTCTCCGCTTCTCCAACAAGCTTTTCATTTCAATCGAGATTCTTCCCTTCGCCTTCTTCAGCTTTTTAATTTCAGCTGCTTTTATGCAACATCTCAATTTGTCAGCAAAGATACTATAGTCCTCATCACACTTTTCCATCTGGCTCCAGTCAAACCCAGAAATCGCTTTTTTCACCTTTGCTTCGTCGAATGTCTTCGGCTGCTGTTTCCTGTTTGCCATCTGTAACACCGTCTTTTCCACCGCTTCGTCGAAAATCAACTTCGCTCTAAGCAGGCGATGGTCACTGCCGGTGTTGAATGGCTGCACCACAGAGACGTCTTGAACGATGCGCCTTTTATTGACTAAAATATAGTTGATTTCATTCTTACTCTTCGCGTTTGGTGCGATCCATGTCCACCTTCTTGAGATCTTCTTTTTGTACCAGGTGTTTGCCACGTACAGTTCTTTCATTTCTGCCATCGCTACCAGCCTCTCTCCTCTTTCATTCCGTTCGCCGCTGCCGTATCTCCCTATGAACTTTTCGCCAGCTTTCCCTTGCCCGACCTTGGCGTTGAAATCTCCCATCGTGACAGTGTAAGTGGACTTTTGCGCGAGAGCTCTTTCAAGCTCTCAGTAGAATTCTTCCACTTCTTCGTCCTCACTTGCACTTGTGGGAGCGTAGGCCTGGATGACCTTGAGGGTAGCTTTTGACTCCATCTGAAGATGCAGCACACCGATACGTGATGATGTTAGCTGGCATGATATGACTGTCGAAGACCAATCTTTATTGACGATAAATCCAACTCCTCCAACATTTCTAGCGCCATCTCCCTTTCCGAGCCTCACAGCACTTCCATCCTTCCAGTTGACTTCCAACTCCTTCTTTCGTCGGGTTTTGCAGACACCGAGAATATCACATTTTATCCTTTTCTTCTCCTCCATCAGATGGTTTAAAGTTTCCTCCTTTGCCAGTGACCTACAATTGTAAGTGTACACAGCGAGGATTGTCCTTTTCCATGTTGGCCTAGCACCTGACATTTTTAGCAACCTCTTGTCGCTCAATTTCCGCTCCGCCACCGTAGAATGTGCATTTACTCGTGTTGTTTTAGCCATTAACTTCAAGCCATCCCACTGGCTAGGTGGGCAGGCATGCGCACCTCCTCAAGCTTAGCTAGCCTTCAACCTCTAAGGAGAAGGAAAAGCGCTCTTTCCTCTGAGAGAGCAACCCTCCTCCCTGGATTGGATAGTCCGACACCTTTGTAGCATGGTAAAACCTACCAGGGCATATGCCCCGCTACCACAGCGGTCAGATGGCCAGGGTCACTGCTTCACCACGTTGAGGCGCTGAGGTAGGATTTTGCAGCAGCTTCCAATACATGAATACCTAAATCATATAGACGACTCAAATTTAAATCCAGAAAACCGTTTTGGATTGCAGTTTAAGGGTTTGAAGACTTGGGGTGATCTCCTGAAGATTAATGGCAAGCAAAGTGGAAGCATGCCAATGTCCCGAATGAAGACCTCATCAAGGATCCAAATGAAGAACGCAGTGGTTTTTCACTCCCACAGAAAATATGGTCCATTATGAATAACATCCATACATCATATGACAGATGTGCCTACTTGCTCCATAAATGAAAACTGACACACCTGTTTGTGGAAATGGACTTCAAACTATGGAACAGATTGTCAACCAGTGTCCCACACAATCATATCCTGGTGGTAGCGGTGTCTCACATGAAGCAATTTCTTGGATCACCAACCTAGACTGCACATCTAACACTGCTGTTAAGCGATGAGAAAGTGCCTTTCTTTTATCTGCATAAGTGCTCACTTGGGTGGATGAGGACTCCACAAACTCCGGCCATTCATTTTATCTTAATGTCATTTTTTTCTATGGAATTAACATATAGCTCAAGTCTGCATGAGTGAACAAAATAATATGTAGAATAGTAGCCCACCCCTATGTTTTGTAGAACAAATCATTCCTGGTGCAAAGCTATCAATCAATTGCATTACATCAGAGATTAATTTGGTGCTGTAGCCCCACTCAATCTTTGAAACAAATAGGATGTGGAATACCAAAATTAGTATGAACAACAAAACAAATGAAGCAAGGAAAGGAGAAAGTGTTGATCCATTTATCCTCCCCATATCTCTTCATCCTTCTCTCTTCTCTGCCTTACCCCCACTCATCCCTCATTCTCTTTAGTGAGCTCAGTTTAGTCCAGAGGTTCCCCAATTAGCTTCAGGAAAAACAAATAAATATGCATGTATATAGGGCCCTACCAAATTTACGGCCATGAAAAACGCATCACGGACCGTGAAATCTGGTCTCCTCCCCGTGAAATCTCGTCTTTTGTGTGCTTTTACCCTATACTATACAGATTTCACAGGGTAGACCAGCATTTCTCAAATTGGGGGTCCTGACCTAAAAGGGAGTTTGGGGGGGTTCAAAGGTTATTTTAGGGGAGGGGGTCACGGAATTGCCACCCTTACTTCTGCACTGCCTTCAGAGCTGGGCGGACGGAGAGTGGCAGCTGTTGACCGGGCACCCAGCTCTGAAGGCAGTGCTCCACCAGCAGAAGCAAGGGTGGCAATACCATACCATGCCATCCTTACTTCTGTGCTGCTGCTGGCAGCAGATCTGCCTTCAGAACTGGGCTCCCGGCCAGCAGCCTCCGCTCTCAAGCTGCCCATCTCTGAAGGCAGCAGCGCAGAAGTAAGGGTAGCAGTACCACAACTCCCCCTACAATAACCTTGCGACCCTCCACACCAACTCCTTTTTTGGGTCAGGACCCCTACAATTACAACATCATGAAATTTCAGATTTAAATAGCTGAAATCATGAAATTTACAATTTTTAAGATCCTATGACCGTGAAATTGACCAAAATGAACCATAAATTTGATAGGGCCTTATACATGTCCAAATCATTGTAATGTATTTATGTGAGGTTTTATTTTTGCAGACTCAATAATAAAAATAATGTACAGTTATCTCTAGTCCTTACTGGACTTAGAATAGAAAAACAAATACGGTGCTTTGCACGTTCTTGTCTTTTTTTGTTGTTTCTTTTGCTTTTTCAGTTGCCTGGTTTGGGGGTTGGGATTTTTTTTAAGACTTGTTAGTAGTAAGTCTGCTTCTGTGAAAAGTGATATTTGTATGTTTGTTATCACTTTTCACAGCAGCAGACTAGCTAGCTAGCTGGAAGGCAGTGAAAAGTGATATTAAAAAAACATATAAATATCACTTTTCACAGCAGACTACTCAGCCCTGGCAAGCCAGCAGACAAATTAAGCCCTGAGTAGGGGGCTGGGAGAGGCATCGGGGACCTTGGGGGATGGATGGAGGGTGAGGGACCAGAGGAGGCAGTGGGGACCAGGGGTGATGGGGGAGGGGGGTGAGCCCGGGGCTGGAGTCCGGGGCCAGAGCCCAGAGCGGCCATGGCTAAAGCCTGGGGCTGGAGGACGCAGCGGGGGCAAGCCTGGGGCCATGTAGCTGGCGGATGTTGGGGGAGGCAGCAGAGGCCAGGAGTAATGGATGAGGGCCTGAAGAAGCATTGGGGGCTGGGGCGATGGAATGGGGCTGAGCTTGGGGCCAGCACCCGCCACTGCACAGCTGGGGGCAGGGGCTGAAGCCCGAAGCCCAGTGGCCGAAGCCCAGTGCCCATCACCACGCAGTAGGGGAATGGAGCATGTGGCCAAAGCCCAGCAGCCGGATCCTGTGGCCCCATGGCCAAAACCCAAAGCCCTGCGGCTGGCGGACAGAGCCGACCACAGCATGGCTGAAGCCCAGGGTCAGAGGAGGCAGTGGGGACCAGGGTAATGCAGTGAGGAGGGTGGGAGGCTAGAGCTGACCGGCTGCCACCCAGGGCTCAAGCCGGAAGCCCAAGCTCCACCACCCTCAGGAAGGTGGGGAACTCACACCGGCTGCTTCTTCCTCTAGCGTTTGTGGCTCTAGAGTGGGCAGGGACCAATCCCTGCCTGCAGCCCCGGGAAAGGGTCACTGCTTTGCCTCCCTCGGCCCCCAATCACCACCCAGGAGGCTGTGGCCACAAGAAAAGCTCCTGGTGACAGCATTTGAGAAATGCTGGTTTAGTCAGTCAACTTGAGCAAGGTAGAAGCATTTATCTGAAAAGGATATAGCACATATAGATAAAGGCTTTCAAAGATCTCAACCTACGTTATTGTTTTTAGAATTTTTTTTCATCAAGGCAAGAAGCAAGACATGACTTTGGGGTTTATCAGTGCCTTTGGCCATCAACCTGCATGGCACGTTATTCCTTTTACAATTATATTTTAACAAAAAAGTCTATTACTCACACCAAGCACTGAGAATTTTGAAATTGGAGGAACCTACTTTGCATTTAATATCATACTGTGGAGAACACCATCATGATTCAAAACTCTCTTCCTTCAGAAAACTCAGTATGACAGGCAAAGCCACGCGAATAAAAGTCTTCAGTGACAATGTTCCCAAAAGAAAAACCACATAATACGAATGTGAGCAGGAAAAAGCTGGAGATGTACAATTATTTATTAATGTACAACACAGGACGGGTAACTGCCTGCATTAGAAATGACAGTTAATACTAGAACTGCAGACTATAATATACTGGCCTTTTCTAGCAACGTTTATAAATTTTATAAATGGAGATATGCCAATCTCCTTGAACTGGAAGGACCTTGAAAGTTCATCGAGTCCAGTCCCCTGCCTTCACTATCAGGACCAAGTACTGTCCGCTGACAGATTTTTGCCCTGGATCCCTAAATGGCCCCCTCAGGGATTGAACTCACAATCCTGGGTTTAGTAGGCCAATGCTCAAACCACTGAGCTATTCCTCCCCAATTTTAAAATGGTAATCATGGGTATATCAGAAAAGGCTGATATCTTTTTTTTTAAATCTGGAGATATGCCTATCTCATAGAGCCGGAAGGACCTTGAAAGGTCATTGAGTCCAGTCACCTGCCTTCACTAGCAGGACCAAGTACTGTCCGCTGACTGATTTTTGCCCAAGATCCCTAAACGGCACCCTCAAGGATTGAACTCTCAACCCTGGGTTGAGCAGGCCACTGCTCAAACCACTGAGCTATCCTTCCCCTCCCTAACGTTCAAGCGAACAGAATGCCTCCTTAACTAGATCCTACTGGCTATCCAATCATATCCCTTCCCATCATCCTTCACACAGTCTATGAATCAGAACTTTCTGGTGTATCCTTTTGACTGAGAACCTTCAGGTGAACAGCCATGAATAAGTGGCCTGATTTTCAGAAGTTCTTAGGACCACAGCTTTGAAATCAAGATAAAGTCCCACTAAGGTCAATGAGAAGTAGAGGTGCTCAGTGCCTCTAAAAGTCAGGCCATTTATTTTAATGCCTAAATATACAGTAGATTTAGATGCTCAAACGTAGGGACATAAGTTTCAAAGTTTGGTCCTGTTCATATGGGCCCTTTATGCTCATTTCTAGTATTTTCTATTAGAAATTTGCTTTAGTGAAGATCCTCTTAAAATCTGAGAAGGAAGGAAAGAAGTTACAGAAAAGAGTTTCTCTTTAACAGCAAAGGGGACAGTTATAACTATAAGGCTAAGATTTTAGTCATGGAAGTCACAGAATCCATGACTTCTAGAGGCCTCCGTGACATTTTCACTTCAACCCTGGGGCAGTGGGGCTGGAGCTATCAGCCGACGGGGCCCCCCTGCAACTTCCACCCGCCATGTGAAGCGGGCCCCTCCCCTGTAACCCTAAGCTGCTGCCGCAGGAGGCGAGCGGGACCCTGCAGCTCCCAGCTACCATAGGCATACCCCACAGCTCTAAGCTGCTGCCAGCAGCAGGGGGGACCCCCCGCTCTCAGACACCATGGGTGGGGGGAACCCTGGAGCTCCTGCAGCAGTGGGTGCTGTACTCTCCTTCCTCCCAATTTTGTCATAGTTATTTTTAATGAAAGTCAGGGACAGGTCACAGGCTTCTGTGAATTTTACGGGCAGGTCACGGTTATTGCCCGTGACCTGCCCGTAACTTTTACTAAAAGTAACCATGACAAAATCTTAGCCTTATCTATAAATAATAATATTTACCTGTAATAAAAATATCAGGATTGAGGCCTCATTCTGCTAGGGACTGCACAAACTTGGTCTCTGCCCCCTAAAGATCTTACACTCTAAATAGACAAGACAGGCAAAGGGTGAGGATGAAAACAGAAGCACAGAAAAAGTGAAATGACTTGCCCATGGCCTCAGAACAAGTTAGTGCCAGAGCTGGGACTAGAACCCAGATCTCCTGACTCCCACTCTGGTGTCCTACACATTTGACCACAGACACATTCTAGATGCTTTTTGAGTTTGGCAAACCTATTGATACAAGAAATAACCCTCAGATGGAAGCTGTTACATGTATATATAATCTTGTATATAGTCTGTCATTATAATCCAGGCATTTACATTTGGCAAAAGTTACAAAGAGGAGGTACTTACAGATTGCATATAGCAGCCCTGGGTGAAGTAAGAGGCACTAGCTGCAATAAGAGTTTTACACCATTTTGCCATCCTTCATCTCTTTCAAATTCACAGAAAAGGTAAGTACATTCATCAGCTGAGAACTGGTAGAAAACATGAGTGTCTTGAAAATAGAGTTGTCTGTCCACTGTTAGAAAAAATAAAACGAAATACCTTTTAAAGTTTCTTCTACCAACTTTACTCATAACCATATATACATATTCAGTACTAACAATGCTCAGTTTAACAACCAGCAAGGACAAAATGCTTAAAACTGAACTTTGAAGCAATCAGATACGGTCTGGCTTTAGTTAATTTCATCCAAGTGATGCAGCCAAAAGGAAAAATCTCAGAGTGACAGAACATCCAGGTTCCTGGAGTTTAAGGCAATGGAGTCTGGATACTTCAGGAACAGAGAGAGCTCTGCCTTTAAGGGACATAGCTGTCAGAGAGAGGTCTTTCACCCAGCAAATTCATGAGCATTGTTTTTCATTAGCCTCTAGCTCATTTCTTCTGCTGAATGCCTTTCTACAGTATGGCAAGATCATGAGGAAGAAAAGGATACATGAAAACAGCAGGAGGGAAAGCTTTAGGGGAAAAAAGAAAAATCTTAAAGTTAAACAAAGGGATCAAATACTTTGAATATTCATTCTCTCTTCACAAAGCACATATTGTAAATTCACCCCTTTAAAAAAGATGTCAGGCTAGATTCTGTCCCGCATTATGCCACTTCTGTAAGCAAGGGCCAGGGCACAGGGTTCTCAGCAGCATAATGCCCATCCTGCAGGAGAATGAGATAGCATGATTCTTAGCTGACACACCAGGAAACGAACCAAGACCTCCACAGCTAAAAGAATGAGCTGCTACAGCTAATGAGTCAAAGGCTTCCTAGCTTGCATTGTACTAGACTCCTATCCTCAGCAGATCCGGCACCGAAGGGAACCTTTAACACATACATTCACCAGTAGGTTACATAAGCACTAGGTTTTCAAATTCCTTTGTACTTTGAAAGGAGTGGGGACAATTCACTAGCACAGACCCAAATAGTCATGGGTAGGGAAGGGGCATGCATGGACAGGATGGGCTGGTGGTGCACTGATTCAGTGGCTATGGAGCCCTGGATGCAATGGAAAAATCCCTGAGGGTGGCTACTGATATCAACATCAACACCTATGTTCCAGACTTCTGGGCCAAGCTCTGCCCTAGCTTAATCTGCAGTCAATGGGGCCACACAGAGAGAGGAAGGGTGAATTTGGCCCAACGTGGTTATCAATGAACTGAAAATACCTCTTCATCTACTGTGCTGTATTCTCTAGTTATGGAAAAGAAAAAAAACACTAGTTACTAAAGAAGACACCTGATGAACCAGTGATTTACAGTGACAAAGCAACTGCTGACTTTTTGAAAACAATGCAAAGCACCTGAAGAAAAAAATAGGTTGACAGACATGCACACGACCTGCAAACTGGCAAACATGCAATTGCATTTCCAAATGCAGAAGAGAAAAAACTGTGTCTGAACTGATTCATATCTTGTATTTATTAAGTGAAACATCACATGAATAAGTCTATACCAAATTAATATTAAAATAAGTGACTTCCTAATTAAAAATAAAGCAATCAATCTACATTTTTCTTTTTCCTCCTCTCTCCCAGCAAACATAAATCTCATTCTATGTACGAATGCCTTACTGACCGCGGTAGGACTTGTTTCCATAACACTGACCTGATAACACAATTCCCATATCCAGTAGGAGCTGCCATACACCAACTGCTGTAGATCTGCACTTAACAAAAGGACAGTGTTCCAACAGCCAGTCTACCAGTTCTGATCCAACGCAGCTTCTCCTAAAAAAAGGCAGGACATTTATTTAAAATTCATATTGTATTCCACAACAATAGTGTTTGACTATACATAAAACCGGTCATAAGGTATACTGCATAACATTGTGTAGCAGGTATTAACTGGGCATGCAAATGTATTTATTTATCTCATGGGATGATGAACTTCCGATGTCCACGGACACCTGCCTGTAACTCAGAGGCATCCCAATTGGGACATAAAGCAATATATTTATTCCCCGACAAATGATCTGAAGTACCTGTAAATTGTTGCAATGCAAATGGTTTGCTCATCTTAACAGACAAGGATGTCACATGACGATTAAAAATTATATTCTACCTCATTAGTAGCTGTATGAGATATAGCTATGTAGATTATATTGTGTACGTATATATAATATTTTTTATAAATCAATGTTAAAAGTAGGAATAGCCAGCCCAAACCATATTAACAGTTGAAGTCATTTGAACCTTCAGCCTCATGCTTAAAATTCTTCAAATATATATGTAAGCAGTAGAGCTAAGAATTATATAAATGGTCCTGACTTGGGACTGGGAGTGAGCCTTTTTACTAGGATTTACTTTATGTCACTGCATTACTATCAACAACAAATCACGTTTAAATTCAACAAAAATAAACAGATTCTGCATTTTGTTTTTAAACACAACACATGAATTAATGGCATTACAATAGAAACCTATGATTTCTGCGTAACTGAAAATAGGAAGAACACTTGCACTGTAGCATGATGTGGTTGGAGAGTCTTCATTTCATTGTCAAGATATTCTGTAAATTACACTCAATCACTATGTAAACAAACTATGGCTGTTGATTAATCACAATTAACTCACACGATTAACTAAAAAAAAAAAACTACAATTACAAAAATTGATCGTGATTAATCACACTGTTAAACACTAGAATACCAATTGAAATTTATTAAATATTTTTGGATGCTTTTCTACGTTTTCAAATATATTGATTTCTATTACACAGAACACAAAGTGTACACTGCTTACTTTATATTACTTTTTATTACAAATATTTGCACTGTAAAAATGATAAAAGAAAGTATTATTCAATTCACCTCATACAAGTACGGTAGTGCAATCTCTATTGTGAAAGTGTAACTTACAAATGTAGATTTTTTTGTTGTTACATAACTGCACTCAAAAACAAAACAATGTAAAACTTCAGAGCCTACAAGTTCACTCCATCCTACTTCTTGTTCAGCCAATCGCTAAGACAAACAAGTTTGCTTACATTTATGGGAGATACTGCTGCCTGCTTCTTATTTACAATGTCACCTGAAAGTCAGAACAAGTATTTGCATGGCACTTTTGTAGCTGGCATTGCAAGGTATTTATGTGCCAGATATGCTAAACATTCGCATGCCCCTTCATGCTTCAGCCACCATTCCGGAGGACATGCTTCCATGCTGATGAGGTTCATTAAAAACTCCTTGGGAGAGAATTGTATATCTACTGTTCTGTTTTACCCAAATTCTGCCATATATTTCATATTATAGCAGTCTCAGATGATGACCCAGCACATGTTGTTTGATTTACTGTCACTGCAGATTTGACAAAATGCAAAGATACCAATGTGAAATTTCTAAGGATAGCTACAGCACTTGACCCAAGGTTTAAGAATCTGAAGTGCCTTCCAAAATCTGAGAGGGACGAGGTGTGGAGCTTGCTTTCAGAAGTCTTAAAAGCACAACATTTCAATGCAGAAGCTACAGAACCCGAACCACAAAAAAAAAAATCAACCTTCTGCTGGTGGCATCTGACTCAGATGATGAAAATGAACATGCATCGGTCCGCTCTGATTTGGATCATTATCGAGCAGAACTCGTCATCAGAATGGAGATGCATGTCTTCTGGAATGGTGGTTGAAGCATGAAGGGACATATGAATCTTTAGAGCATCTGGCATGTAAATATTTTGCGACGCCAGTTACAACAGTGCCATGTGAACGCCTGTTCTCACTTTAAGGTGATGTTGTAAACAAGAAGCAGGCAGCATTATCTCCTGCCAGGGTAGATAAAAATCAAATTCTTTAAAAAAACAAAAAATCGGATTTATTTTTTTGATAAAATGCTTTTTGAGGAAAAAACCTAACTAAAGATAGTTTTAATTAAGATACATTATAGCTCAAAGATATCTCATCATGGACTAGGAATTATAAATTCTAATTCTATAGCATGAGACAATATAGTCATGTAATGTTTAAGAAAAGTTTTGTAAATGAGTTCCAATAGTTCATGGATTAGGGACCCAATCTTATGGAGTTCCAAGGGCTTCTGTATAGATTATTTAGGTTAATATTTTTATCTGCCCAATGGGACTCAGTGCTCAGTCTAGAAGATACCATCAGAGATGCTTAGTTTTGCAGTTCTCAAACTGTGGATTTGTGTCCCCCGAGATAACATGCTTGTTAACAGTAAAAATGTTTTTAAATAACGAAATAAACAAATATATAGAGGTGAGAAATAACAGACCTCAACCCTATTGTCCCTTTGCAAATTTGTGTACACAGAGTCAATCCCCTACCCCTCTTTAAAAGTGCAAAGTTTCAAAAAGTTCAATGATTAGAAGATTGTTGGGGGCGGAATAGATCTGGACAAGGAGAAGAAGTCTGGAGATAAATGTGAGAAGGGAGGGACAGGCAGTATAAACAAAAGTGAAACTGTTTGAGCAGCATATTCCAGAAGTCTTGAGGTCTGAGTGTAGTCTTCATTGTTCTGAGATCTACCATACCATTCTCTCACTAGAAGGGAAAAACTATAATGGCAGCAGGCCGTAAAAGAGAGACTCAGTTTGGGAATATTTTAATGAAGTTCCTCTACCTGTGGGTAAGACAGGTATGCGTGCAAAATGCAAACAATACAACAAAGAAATGCAAGGCCTGGTTGCCCAAATAAAACAACATCATGAGAAGTGTTTCTTCTCAGGAGGAAGCTGCGTTGAAGATGATGAAAGGAACATGTCTGAACATGCAGGATCTTCAGGTTGGTAAACTTTTTTATTTCATACTCCTTTCTTAAGGACTGCCTCTCTTCCTCCTGGACTATTCTTGAATTCTCATGTTTGAGCAAAAAAATATAGTTGTTACTCTACGGTACTATCATTTTAGATGCAGTTGTGATAAAAAAAATAAAGAGCTGAAATAGGCAGATCTTCCTTTTACAATTTCACCTTTAAAGTAGTACTGAGTGTCAGTGAATGCAATGAGTAATACTAAATGAGCAATATGGTAATAATAATTAAATAACTGCATTGACTTATTTTGTTTAGGAGAATCTATCCCCAACATACAGGATTCTGAAGACTATCCACCTTCAAGATCACCATCATTTTCTATAGTTTCAGAGTTATCTGTCAATGATAGTGTTTCAGTTACATCATGTATGTCAGATAATCACAGTATAGCACCTGTAGCAAAAAGGAAAAAAAAAAATCTCCATCATCCAGAAACAACCATAGATAAGTTTGTGATAAGAACCAGCAGATTACAAAAAGAGGTAATTGATGAAAAAATTGCCCGGTTTGTTTATGCAACAAACTCTACTTTCCATATGATTAAGAATCCACACTTCATTAACATGGTTCAGTCATTAAGACTAGGACACAGTCCACTCAACAGAGCAGATGTCACAGGCAAATTGCTGGATAAAGTGTATGAAAGAGAAATTGAGCAGTATGCAAAAGGTCTAGAGGGTGAAATTGTTAACCTGAGTCTTGATGAGTGGAGCAATGTCCACAATGATCTTGTTGTATATGCTTGTGTGACAACAGGAGAAGGGAATGTCTTTCTTACAGAAACAATTGATACATCAGGAAATGCACACACGGCAGAATACTTACAAGAGGTAGCAGTAAAAGCTATAACAAACTGAAAAAAAATTCAAATGTCTAGTACGCAGCTTGTCACAGACAATGCTGCAAATGTATCGAAGATGAGAAGAAATTTAGAACAGAGTCCCAAGCTAATAACATACGGTTACAGTGCTCATTTGATGTACCTCCTAGCCAAAGACTTCAGGGTTCCAGAAATAAAGGCTAATGTTGCTGAAATTGCAAAATACTTCCATAGCAACCACTTTGCAGCAGCTGCTCTGGAAAAAGTGGGAAGAACGAAGCTAACCCACCCCCTCAGGATGTGTGATGGAATTCAGTAGTGGACTGTTTTGAGCACTATATAAAGAACTGACCTAATCTGATGACAGTTTGTGAACAAAATCATGAAAAAATAGATGGCACTGTCACTGACAAAGTTCTCAACACTGGGCTTAAGAGAAATGTTGAACATATGCCGAGTACCCTGAAGCCTATTTCTGTAGCCTTGAACAAAATTCAGGGAAACAGATGTTTTATTGCTGACGCTGTTGGAATTTGGAAGGAGTGAGATCTTAAAAAGAGAAATATGCAATGACAGAGTTAAATTACAAGCATTAAAAAAAAAAATGGGACAAGCACTATCTCCAGCTCATTTTCTTGCAAATATTCTCAATACTCAGTACCAGGGTCAAACCTTAACTGCTGAAGAAGAGGAGTTGGCTATGACATGGACATCCAGCAATCATCCCTCCATAATGCCAAACTTCAGAGCTAAGGGTAAACCATTCAAGAAATAGATGTTTGCTGATGATGTTTTAAAGAAAGTCACACCAGTGAACTGGTGGAAGTCACTTAACCACTTGGATTCAGAGACTGTTGAAGTGATAATCTCACTTTTAACAGCAGTAGCTTCTTCTACCAGTGTAGAAAGAATATTTTCTTCCTTTGGACTAATTCATTCCAAATTGAGAAATTGTTTGGGACCTGAAAAAGCAGGAAACCTTGTTTTTCTTTTCCAGATTATGAACAAACAGGAAAATGAAGGTGAAGACGACTGAGTTAGCTGCAGAGGCCAATATTTTAAGTTTCTTATGTTGACCTGGCTGACATAGTCGATTTAATTTTTGTTTTTGTTATTTTTTATATATATATTTCATTTAACTATTTTAGATAAAAACAATTTTAACAAAAACAAACCTGATTTTAAAAAACTTGAATGTTTAACTAAATTCAAAAATTCATATGCTTGTTTTGTTAAAATATTATATGTTTGCTGTTGAAGAAAAAAATCCAGAATACATAATGTTGTTGTTTTAGTTAAATAAAACAATTTAAATGTCTGTCTGGTGATGTTCTCCTCCAAATACAGCATAGCAAGAAAATTCTTCAAATATTAATGATTAACCTGTTGAATTGGAGATAGGTAATTGACGCAGATATTTATGAAGTCATTGGGAGGTGAACTTTGGTAAATGAAATAACCAAACAATCATTCACTTTCTGATATAGCTGTAAAATTAATCTGAAAAGTTTTCAAAATAAATCACTTTTAAAATGTATAGTGTGTACCTTCTAAAATGAAAATAATGTATCTATCTTTAGATAGGGTTTTTCCTCAAAAAGCATTTTATCAAAAAAATCCAATTTAAATTAAAAGAAAATCCAATTTTTTAATCTATATTTTTTTTAAAATCATTGATTTTTATCCACCCTGCAGAAAAATAATGCAAGTTAATTAGAGCAAATTAACTTTGTTACCTGCAAATTCCTGTAAGGTACACTCTGTCTTTAATCAGGTCAGAAGCTTGAACTGTAAAAATATTCCTGAGTGCTCTCCCAGCACATGAAGAACTCTCTCCATACATCTAAAATGAAAAGAGAAACTGCCTTTTTATCTAGATACAGAAAGTTAGAACACTTAAATACAGAAAAAGTTACCGAATTAAATTAAACTGATATAAATGTGATTAAAACTAGTGTGATATAAGTCTACATCTGGGTTTACACCACCATAGTTAAATAGATTTATCTATATTGGTAATAGTTTTCTAATGTAGGCAAGCCAAAAATTGTACAAGTGGCCCTAACTGCAGGCTATATTCATAAATTACTCAAAAGCCAGGATTAAGCAAATGAAACAAAAAAATTATGCTTCCTACTAAATCTTTCAGCATGTGGAATTAAAATGAAGTTTTAAAAATACCTTGCTTGAAGGGTTTTCCAGATATGGATTTGAAATTCGTCTGGGCAAATTCTGTAAAAGATAGATTGATAAAGTCATTATCTGTAACTAAAAATAGGAGTAAGAGAAAGGTAGGTCATTTATCTGTTGAAACATGGGTTAAAATCATTTATAAAATCACCAGAGGTATCCAATGTGGCCTCATTCTAGTCCTTTTGCACATTTGTTCACATCATAAAGACCTGTAGTAGGTCCAGTATTTTTTAAATGATCTGAAAAGGGAGGTGAGCAGTGAGGTAGCACAATGCAGAGGATACAAAATTATTTAGGTTATTCAGGACCAGAGCGGCCTGTGATGAACTTCAAAAGAGACCAAAACTAACTAGGTGAATGGAAAACATGAAGGTAAATGAAGTTAATTGTTGATATATGCAAAGTAATGCACATTGGTGGGGAAATTCTAAACTCATATGCCTCCATTGCTAAATTGCTATGTGCTAAATTGACTATCCACCTAGTAAAGGAACCTGTAGACAGCTCAATGAAGACACCCTCTTCAATGTGCAGCTGTGGTCTGACAAGCAACAAGATATCAGGAGGTATAAGGAATGAGATGGTGAATAGTGAGATAATGCTTTATGTAAATCAACAATGTCCCCTCATCTAGAGCACAGTGTGCAGTACTGGTCACCCCATCTCAAAGAGGATATTGCAGAGTTTAGAGAAGGGCAACAAAAATTCATACATGAGGAGAGATTAAAAAGACTGAGATTACTTGCCTTAGAAAGGATCTACATAAAGATTAAGAGCGATATGATGAAAGTATATAAAACAAATGGATGGTATAGAGGACAGAGAGAACAGAAGTTCCCACTCTGACTCAGAAAACAACAACCAACCACCCACCACACACACCAAGATGACATTCAATGGCATGAAAAGATGGAAAATTCAAAATGGGTAAAAGGAAATATTTTTCACTAAATGCATAATTAAACTGTGGAACTCATTGCCATGAGAAGACATGGAGACCAAGAAATTAGCAAGATTCAAAAGTGATTGGGCGTTTATAGGAAATAAAAAATATCCAGAGTTAACAATAATAATAATTTTGGAAGGAATATTTAACTTAAAGCTTCAGGGCTTAATCCACTAACTATTAGAGATCAGAGGGAGACCAAATGTGAGGGGGGCAAATTATTCCAACTCTGCCTGCTGTCAGTTTCTTACATCTGACTCTGGAGCATCTAGTTATGGACACTGCCAGACAAAATACTGGACTAGAGGTCTACTGGTCTGATCCAGTATGGCAATTTCTGTGTTCCTATAAGCAGTACAACACACAATTCAGCTCAATATACAAATACTGCCTAAAAGAATCCCAGAACTGGAATAAGAGCAGCTTTGCAGGTCAGAATCAAGGTGCTCTGGCAGAACAGTATAAGGATTGCATTGCTCATGTTAGTCCAAGTTCTAGGCAGCATTATTAATTCCTTACTTCAAGAATGGCCCAATTTGCATACAAAATATTTTAATAAAAAAGTATCATGAAAACAGTGGAATTATTGAACTCATTTCAGAAACACCTAACTTTTTACAATTTTAACAGAACTCAACATACAACAAAGAACAACAACTAGATAACACTTCTTACATTTTCACAGCTCATTACAAATATTACTGTGGTTCTATGCTCCTTATGTGATAGAAGGAAGCTCAGTATGGAAATAAACAAAATGAGGCTAAGCCTATTTCCCTTTCCCCCATATCCAAAAAATGGATCATAACACCACCACTTACTCTTCCTAATATGCATGTTATTAGCATGTGGTAATGCTTCACTTGATTTGTTCTCAAATCCTTCATTGTGTATTTATCAATTCAGTAGCTACAAACCTCACTTATTATAGCTGCATATTCTAGGTTATAAATTGATTTTTTCCCCTGTATTCCAAAGTTAACAGTGACTATAATATTATTCGTCAGTTAGCTAGTAAATTAGAGTACATAAGATGGCTAATTCCTTTCATTCCAAGGAAAATTCAACCCAAGACAAGGACAATAATGTTCCACTGTGGCAAGTCTACACTACAAAATTAAATCGACCTAAGTTACCTCAACGTAGAGCCACCTCAGTACTTGAATCAGTTTTACATGTCCACACCATGCTCCTGGAGTCAGCGATGCATGTTCTCACCAGAAGCACTGCACCGATTTAACTGTCAATATAGGGCATTGTGGGACAGTTTCTGAAAGGCAGCAGCTGTTGATGTAAGCAATGCAATGTCTACACTGACACTATGTCGACTTAACTACATCAACTCTCATGGAGGTGGAGTAATTAAGTTGGTGTAGTGGGCGAGTTACTTCGGTGGGAGCAGCATTTTAATGTGGACGCTTACAGAGTTAGGTCGACATAAGCTGCCTAACATTGACCTAACTCTCTAGCGTAGACCAGACCTGAGATTGTGGGGTGAGATAGGGAGGAAAGTGATTTCAGTTTCTGACTGAAAAAGAAATTCCAACAATGGACTCCACCAAGGAGATAAACAACAAGATCAATGCACACTTCAGATGCCTTGGACACAACCCCTCCCCAGTCAGCACCACCCTCTTTCAGGGCTGGAACCCACCCCTACTCTGCCATTGCCCACTTGATTGGTTTCATTATCTCTGCATTATCAAGACAATTATAAGTAGAGTTGGCATCCCCTATGATTAACTCGTGTAACAGTTTCCATGTTAAAAAAAAATGCAATTTTTAAAAAAGAACTTCTCACCCTCCAATGCTTGCAGGGGGCAATAGTAAACAAGCAAGGAGGTACCCTTGGAGTGATGGAGATGCATTTTGCTACACCCATTAAATGTTGTGCAGATATTGCTGAATTTTATGCAGGTAAAATTGTCATTTCCCATCTACAGCTTGTGCTGCACATACTAATTTTGTCAACAAGTCAAAAGTAAAAACAACAAAAAACTGAACGCTCTTAAAGCCTTGTGCTCACACCTGCCTTGGTGCCTCAATTCAGCACACAGTACTGGGAGTAGGGTGACCAGATGTCCTGATTTTATAGAGACAGTCCCGATTTTTGAGTCTTTTTCTTATATAGGCTCCTATTACCCCCATCCCGTCCCGATTTTTCACACTTGCTGTCTGGTCACCCTAACTGGGAGGCAGGTGGAGCAGAGACTCAGCCCAGCTGATGTTGAAGCAGCTGTAATAGAGAAGGCAGGACCAGACCAGGCCATACCTCTCCCTCTCAAACCAGCACACTGCCCCAGGAGTGCATCTCTCCCATCCACCTTTTTCTTAAAAACAAAAAAATAAGAAAGGAAAACAATGCAAAGATAAAATTATGTAGGTTGCAAAAGTCAAACACCTGAAAGTTAGGAAATGACAGACTGTGTTGTGTCATGAATAGGGCCTCAAAATTATGAGATATTGCTATTTAAGAATTGCCCAGACATCAAGGCTTTTAAAAGGTGAGAGAATAAAAAACTTTAACAGCAAGGTTTCTTCAGACTTTCCAAAGAGTCTGAGGAAACTCAGAATTTCTGCAGCGTTTCACAAGAGTGTACTGTTGATGAAACCAAAGAGACTTCCCTTTTTTCTCCATTTGTGAATTAATTTTAAAAACAGATATCAAACACTGATATTATGTTGCCAGATATAGTCATGAGAAAATAGGGAACCAGAGTGAATCAACGATGTATAAAAGGGAGGAATGTTATAAACTTTAATGACAGGATTTACCTCATGGACAATCCTGCTAAGGAAAGAAGTGTTCATATTGATTTATTTTAGTTTAGTGACAAAATGAAGAAGTAAGGCTAATATTTACAATCAAGCATGTTATGCTGCCAAGGTAGTGTAATACACTTGTGCTGAAAGTAGCAGTAAATGAAAGGGACTGAAACAAAATAGTGCATTTCTAAGGACACAAGGAATAATCAGAAATGTAACTATAGCGAGGCAGAATGGCCTCCCTCTGAGTCTGAGATGGAAGGACCAGTGCACTTTCCCTGGTGGGTGGAGCCAACCCAGCCCTGCACTGAAAGCAGAAGGGAGGGACAAGAAGTGTAAGAGGTAGGCCCTTCAGGTCAGTTGGTCCAGAGTCAGCAAAGGAGGCAAATGTCTCTCGCACACTGCAGGACTCTGGACGAGACCCCCTAGCCATGCGGCGCCCTGCCCCTGGAGGAGAAAGAGAGCAGGAATAGTTGCTGGGACTGCTGTCTGCTACTTACTCCAGAAGAGACTGAAGACCTGCAGACTATGGAGCCACAACCATGGACTGTGGGAGGAAGTAGCCTAGAGAAACCAGACATTAGTCAGGCTGCGCTGTTGCAATACAAGTCAGCATATTTCGGCAGGATCCCCGCTGACCTGGTGGTGGGATCCCTGCCACTGTTAGGGCCCTGCACTGCAGCCTGGTGCAGTAGGGTGGGACTTGGTCCCCCTGCCGCCAACCCCAACCCTGGGGTGGCAGCCTACTCACCCTAGGCCGGATGGCCTGTGCCTTGTTTGTGGCTTTCCCCAGCCAGAAGGCTGCAAGCCCCTAGACTCTTTGCTGTCTGCCTTAACCAGGAGGCTAGGCTAACGACTTGCCAATTGCTTACTGCTCTGCCCTGCTTAGAGGGCTAGAGCCCAGACTGTAGCTGCTGTCTGCCTGAGCCAGAAGGCTCGGGCTAAAGACTGCTTGTTGCTCTGCCCTGCCCATCTTTCATTCCACCTATATTTGTAGTGTCAGCTCCTAGTGTGAGCAATAACTGAGCTGAAATCTGGTAGCGGAACAAAGGTCTAGTGATAAGTAACAAGGACTTTCTCTTGGGCAATGACCCAAATCACTCAATTGACTACTTCCTGAAACTGATACCCAATTAGAAGGAAATATACATGCTTACATATGTGCTTTAAAGATTGTGACAAAGTTACAACTTGTGTCCTTGTTTGGAAACAAGATTGTTGTAAAGCAGCTCTGAAAGTTAGTATCATGGCTTGAATAGGGACTGGGAGAAGCTGGTTCACTACAAAAGCAATTTTCCCTCTCTTGGTTTTGACCCCTCCTCCTCAATTATTGGGAGTGGACCACATCCACCCTGACTCAATTGGCCTTGTCAACACTGGCTCTCCACTTGTAAGGTAACTCCCTTCTCTTCATGTGCCAGTATATATTTATGCCTGTATCTGTAATTTTCACTCCATGCATCTGAAGAAGTGGGTTTTTACCCACAAAAGCTTATGCCCAAATAAATCTGTTAGTCTTTAAGGGCTTGTCTTCACTACCCGCCGGATCGGCGGGTAGCAATCGATCTATCGGGGATCGATTTTTCGCGTCTCGTTAAGACGCAATTAATCGATCCCCGATCGCGCTCCCCGTCGGCTCCGGAAATCCACCTCATCGAAAGGCGGAAGCAGAGTCGACGGGGGAGCGGCAGCGATCGACTCGCCGCTGTCCTCATGGCCAGGTAAGTCGATTACGATACGCCGACTTCAGCTACGCTATTCACGTAGCTGAAGTTGCCTATCGTAGATCGACCCCCTCCCCTAGTGTAGCCCTGGGCTAAGATGCCACTGGACTCCTCATTGTTTTTGTTGTTAACAGACCTAAAACAAGACCAAGTATGCAAGCCTCTTGAACTGCACTTAGTATATAAATTTTGTCATAAATGTAGCAGTGTGTTAGATAGTTAGGAGTGTTAATCAGATCCTCAGGCTAATATAATTTGTGGCAAAGTAGGTTTAAAGGGTTGACAACTGTAGATCCATTAGGAAGATGACCCTGGTGAATTGCTATATAAGTAATTGACCAAAATCTCTTATTCCTTTGCTTTGTTCTCCCTCTGTCTTAACACCAGAGTTAAGAACTGATTGGCACAAGTGAGGCTCTATTCTGAGGGACTCAGTCAAAAATCTAAGGAGAGTTACCTTCCCAAGATAGTGATCGCTTTTAAGTGTTATTTTCTGTTGTGGCTGTGTTACTTGATTCTGAAAACCTGGATGGTTATCGTACTGACCAATCTTCTAGTGTATTAGAAAAATCATAGTCCAATACTATTTTTACCTTCTCATATCCTATATTATTAGTTGCTGTTGCTAAGGATAGTTAATAAAACTGTAAATTTTAACTCTAAAGTCCTTTTTCTGTAGTTAAGCAATCAAAATTCAGAGAGTCTTAACAAAGGTGGTATGGGTTATCAGTTAAGCACATTGTTTAATTAACGTTTGTTTCATACCCTATCTTTCTTTACAGTTGCCAAAAAAAGGCAATTAATGTTTTTTAAAATATCATGGTCTTTTGGGGAGGCCTGATTCCTGATTTTTGAATGTCCAAGTTAGCAATACTAATGCTCATATTTGATTTTTTTTTTCCCCACAAGACCTCAGCCTCATTCAATGTACAGGATGGACAGTGTTAATGGAATGAGTTGCAATTGTGTAGTGAGCAAGGCTGTTGTCTGTAGGACCTCTGTCTCATTTAATCTAGAAGCTGGAAGATGTGCAGAGAATGAGGTGAAAGCCTGAAGACAAAGATGACCTTTTAGATAAGGCAATAAAAGGCCACCCAGAAGAACTGAGTTCCCTGGCTCTGCCACAGACTTTCTACCACAGAATTTTGACAGGTGGCCACTAATTGTGCATTCCTCATTATCTGAGTGTCCAGTGTGAGAAAACTTGGGTCCAATGTCCAGAAGTGTGGAGAATTCACAACTGCAACAGAAGTCAATGGGATTTTCAGCACCTCACAGTAAGGCAGTGAGGTCAGAAGGAATGAACACACAGTTAAGCATCAGAGAGTCCAGAGTTCTAATTCGGAATGTGTGACATCTGGCAAGTCACTTTGTCTCAGTCTCCCTCTTTGTAAAATTAGGATAACAATATTCTTATCTTCACAGATACCCTTCCAGATAGATTTGTTAATGTTTGTGAAGCACTCAGACTCATGATGACCACCATAGCAAACATCAGAGGAAATGCATAATTCTGTATTCAAAGCTAAGTTTAAATGATATGCCATAAGTAAGGTGTTGGCTGTTGGGCCATGCATTGAATCATGAAGATAAGAAGAAGTATTTAAAAGCTGTCTTGCTCTCTGAGTGCTGCCTGTCCTGTTAGGTTGGGGATCCTGTGGAAAAAACGGTACAAGATTGTGCAATTAAAAGACCTAATTCTGGGTGTTTCCTAATCTTCAAGTACTTGAATTTGCAACCTAAATATCTTTCTTTTTATAGTAGGTTTTATATAGATCAGCATACGTTTCATTTTTGCAAGTCTACTTTGAGAAAGTCTTCTTTGTTTTTTAATGTAGGCAATAGTTAAATACAAATCGTATGGTTGTCAGTACTAGATCCAGGAGAGAAAGAGGGTCAACGCAGACATGTCCCCTACCTTTTGCCAAAAAGAAAACAAATCCCTTTTAAAGCCCTGAAACACCACCCCTCCTTCCGCAAGCTTTTTGAGAAATACTGTATACTCCCATGATATGGTTATATTCAGTAAAGATTTAGCCCAAAATGGAGAATAAATAGAGGGGATTTCAGGGAGATATTTTAAGATTACAAAGGGTATAGGAAACATGGAAAGTCCCTTGTTTTCATGCTGGTGTTACAAGCACAGGAAACACTTGATTAAATTACCTGACACTAATTTTAACCAAACAGAAGGAAATACTTCTTTATGCAGCATGTAGTCAGGAATTCTGGAATTCACTGCCAGAGGAGATTTACTGAAGCTGGATTTTTAAGAGGTTGGCTAGCTTGATGACTAATAAAAATGAGCCAGATTCTCAACTAATATAAATCAGCATCACTCCATTGAAGACAGTGGAGCAATGCCAGTTTATAACAACTGAGGGTCTGGGCCATTATTTTTACATGTATAACTACAGATAAGGGTAAGAATATCTTGTTTCAGAGCACAATCTGATTGCTGTAGGAGTTGGAAAGAAATTCCCCTGCCACAGGTATAAAGTACTGCTCAACAAGCAAGGTGAATTATGAGGGGATTTGTATCTTCCTTTGAATCTGCAAGTATTATACCGTCATAGGTGGGAGGGTGTGACGGGTTGGGATCACAGAGACCTGCTTGGTGCTGCCACCTGATGTACCAAGGCTACTTCTGCCCCTGCTTCCAGGCCTTTTCCAGCTTGGGACTCCCGAATCCTGTCTGTTTTGAGCCAGATTCCCCTGATCTGCTGCAAACACAGACCCTCAAGTCCGAACCAAGTCCACTAACAACTGTAAGGCTCCTGGAAGTGCTCTTGCCTTTGACACCCAGGTGCGCAACTCCCAAGGAGGTCCAAACCCTCAATAAATCCGTTTTACCTTGTATAAAGCTTATACAGGGCAAACTCATAAATAGTTCGCCTTCTATTTCAAAGATAGAAAGATATGCACAGCTGTTTGTCCCCCGCCCCAGGTACCAACTCATACTCCAGGAAACTTAATAAGTAAAAAGTGATTTTAATAAGTACAGAAAGTAGGATTTAAGTGATTCCAAATAGTGACAGACAGAACAAATTGAATTACTAAGTAAAATAAAATAAAACACGCACGTCTATGTCTAATCAAACTTCATACAGATATAAAAACCTCACCAGCTCCAGTTTTCTTCCTTTCACAGGCTGTAAAACTTCTAGCCTGGGTCCAGCAGTCGCTCACACCCCCTATTGACTTTGTCCTTTGTTCAGTCTCTCTTAGGTATGTCCTTGGGGGGTGGAGAGCCTCTTTCTTTAGCCAGCTGAAGACAAAATGGAAGGGTCTTCCAAGGGTTTTTATAGCCTTTCCCCCACTGCCTGCGTAGGATCCAGTTACCCTGGAGTTTTTGGATCACATGGGCAAGTCAGCTGTCCATGCACCCTAACCAGTCCAACCAGTTGCATTCTTGACCAGGCTCCGATGTGGATTGGGGTCTGCAACTTCTTTTGTCTGTTAAGTGCTTGTACTTAACATGCACATTCTTTTCTCCAAACATGATCCCAGGCACTTACAAAGGCCATGTATAAAACCAGCAAATATAAAACCAATCTTCATAACTCCGACTACAACGATATGTGCATACAAACAGGAGGAATAAATTCAGTAGGTCATAACTTTCACAGAGATGTGTCACATGCCACATGTAGCATAAAACATATTCCAGTTACACATATACATTTATAAGCATCTCCCCATAAAGTTTTATGGGGAACACGGTCACAGAGGGTACCAGACGTGGTAAGAGTGATGGTTTGATCCACTATGGTAATTCTCATGTATCTGCTGGAAAAGTTGCAGAGATATATTAATGGATCCTGCTCCATATTTTGATGTAACTGAGCTGCACAATTTGGAGCTGAACCAAAATTTGTATGTATTTAGACATGGGGTTTTAGTTTGGCCTCATCTCTAGGCAGGAGCCATTTGTCTGTTCACATTAGCTATGTCTACTCTAGCTCTTCCCCCCCCGCCCCCCACCCACCCCCCACTGAAAGCTATTCCACCATGGCTAACACCAGTGCAGCTCCAATCAGAGTTGAGAAAATAACTCTTTTTGGTTTGTTAGCAAGACAAGGTGGGTGAGATAATATCTTTTATTGGACCAACTTCTCTTGGTGAGAGGGACAAGCTTTGGAGCCACACAGAGCTCTTCTTCAGGTTTGAAAAAAAAATTGGTTCAGGTCAAACCAAAACAGAAAACACTGAAAAATTTCAACAAATCAAGCCACCTGTTTCAGGTCAAACGAAACAGGTTTCAGTTGACCCCAAATGGACTTTTTTTCAGGCATATCTAGAGGACTAGATTCAAAGTGACTATCTACTGTCATTGGGCCAGAGAGAATGAGAATGACTCCATAACCTGGCTGTTAGGGCACTCACCTGGTATGTGGGAGATCCAAGGTCAGTCCCTGCTCCAATGACTGTTTGTTTATAAAAAGCGGAACAGTCTCTGGCAAGGGGGAGCTACTGGAGTCTTTCCCCACTTTCTCTCCTCTGTCAGAGCTTTTCCCCACCACAAGGAGCTGCTGGAGCTCTGGCAGTCCTCCGGCAGACTCTGGCTGTCGTGACCAGGTTGTGAGCAGTCAGACCTAGTGGTCAGAGTGGGAGTTGGGAAAATCTGGTAGCAGAGACACCAGAGGGCAAACCAGGAATCAGGCAGAGAGGCAGGGTCCGGTTACCAGGAGGTCAGAGTCCAACATAAGCCAAAGCGTAAACCAAGAGTCAGACATCAGGAGACAGGCAGGGTAAGAAGCCAGAGACTGGGATCTCTCATGCACAGGGTCTGAAGCAAGACAAGAGGGCAGTCTGTGTTATTGCTCAGACAACTTCCTGTCATGCCAGCCAATCAGTGGGCTTAGAGAGCTGCCACGCAAGGCCCTGCTAGGCGATACTTCCTGCTGGGCCCAGCCTCACCAGGTCCTTCCGCAGGAGCCCAGTCTAAACCTCCTGTGGTGATGTGGAGACATCAGTAGCCCAGAACCCCCATGGTCCCAGCTTCTAGCCCTGCTGGTTCTCACATTGGCAGTGGGGAGACAGCAGGACACTACCTTGCTAGTATAGATGGGGGTGGCCGTGACACTGACAGACTAGTCAACTTGGGTATGACCCATAACCACTTACAAGAGGCACTGAAGTGTAATCAAGACAATCTAATTGTAGGTGAATTTCAAAGATATGTTATAGACCAGCGATCATTAACCCATTTATTTGTAGTAACAGAAATCAAGGGTAGATGCTAAGTATATTTGTCTGTGTTTACCTGTATCTTGTTAGAAGTTTAACAATGCAATCTAATTAGCTTGTAGATGCTAATCCTGTTCCTGTCTCATAATGCTTCATTACTGTAGTCTATTGACTCAGAGATCAAAAGGGGATATTATCATTTAGATGGGACTTGTGGTATAGTAATATTATTGTCCTCATCTCTCCTTGAAACTTGTAATTCCACATAGTAAACTACCTGTGAACTGTTTTGACAGTTTGAATGGCTAATTGCCTTGTGTTAATGAATACAACTAGCGTACCTGTGTATGCATGGGAATAGCTTCAAAGCAACATTCTGCACTGCCTATTCTTCATCGGGGAAAGGTCCTGCTGTGACAATTGCTGTCAAGAGCCTTATCTGCTTGCTAAAGGACTATAAAGAAAAAGCTCCCAGCCCGATCTTATCTCTAGTCTGCTTAAATTTTGAAAAGGGAAAAGTATAAATTGTCAGACTGAGATCTTCCAAATAATTATTTGGAATAACCTGGAATTCTCATCGAAGAATTGGAACAATCTCTACACCTGAACTGCCTATTGGACTGTAACCTTTTAAATTGATTCCAGAAAGACTTTTACTAGTCAGCAGCCTCACCATCTCTGCTATGAAACTGACCCCAAGGACTTTTCACATATCTGTATGTATATTGATCTTTTAACCCCTACAACTGTCTTTCTCCTTTTCCTTTTATTATTAAAACCTTCAGTTTTAGGTACTAAAGGATTGGCATCTGTGTAATTAGTGGGTAAGATCTGTAACTCATATTGACCTGGGGATCAGTGTCTGGTCCTTTAGGAGTGTGGACGTAACATATGGTGAATCTGGTTTTCAGTAACCACTCACTATATTAGACTTGGCTGTCTAGATGGGGGTCAAGAGCTGGAATGCTTGAAGGGGACTATATTTGGCTTCTTGGTAACCAGAGCGGTGTTATAGAAGCTGTTTGCTACTGGCTTGGTGAATCTAATTCTAGATTAAACCACCAGTTTCAGGGATTTTCTGCCCTACTCCTTGCAGTTTGCCCTGTGTAAGCACTCTCAGGGTAGCCTATCTAGGCACCTGGTCACAGAAGCACTGCTTGGATGAGCCAGGTAGGATATATATACCCAAAGGTTCTGGTATGGCTTTACTTGCCTAAGCAGTGCCTCAGCCTACACTACTAATTATACCCATGCTAGGGGACGTGCAAAGAATTGACCAAAGTTATTCTTCAAATTCATGTTAAATTCCCAAACAGTTTTGGGACAACCAAAACTGCATTGTTCAGTGTTTACATTATTCATGCAAAAATGTTTGCCCTGCTCTAGTAATAATGGCAGGACTTCCCAGTGACAATTTAACCACCATATATTCAGAACAAACCTAAGCATCATGGTTCTTAATGGCCCAATTTACTAAATGCTTTGTTAAATCAAGGCTTAATCCAGTGGTAGTAGCCAGCAACCTGTCTACACTAGCTCTCCCAATGTAGCTAACACCAGAATAGCTGAACTAGCATTAGCAACAGCAGAGAATTTTTCAAACATTTTGCTGGTGTGCACACAACCTGAGTTTAAGGTTCAAACTCTCTTGTCCTTTCCCTGATAGCTCATAAGGCTCTCACTCACATGTTCAAGTCCTCCATGATGTGCTCCAGCAAATATAAGGAAGAAAAAAACGTTATATTTCTAATATCTTTAGCGGTAAATACACACGCGGGGAGGAATTTCTTTTTTAATCAAAGCCTTTTTTATATCTCAGACAAATAAGAAAAAGCATAAATAAGTTTTCCCCCTTCGCAGATCACATTTTTTTAAAAGGACTACAATGAGAAGGTTAAAAACAGTGTTGGGGATTAGGGGTTAACTGGCTATACAATTAAAAAAGCAAAAATAGAAACTACATAGAACTGATAATTATTAACTGAAAATTATTTGGTCACTTTTGTTCACAAACAATTTGCAAAATACTCAAATTTATTCATTATTTGAAAATAATGCCCATATGCTACAAACATGCACATACTTAACTTTACACACAAACAGTCCCAGGACTATTTACATGTGCAAAGTTAAGCATGTGCATAAGTGTTTGTGGGTTCATGGCATTATTGCCCTGATCCAGCACAGCACTTGAGTAGTCCCAATGTTTAAAATTAAGCACGTGCTTAAGTGTTGTGCTTGATCAGAACCCATTTCCCCCCGACAGAAATAGTTTGAAAATGGTTCATTTGAATATTCAGACTTCAAAATACATACTGCATAGCTAAATCTAGTTGACAGCAATATTGTTTCTGCTCCCTGACTGGATGACTTTTGCAACTATCCAAACAACAGAAATTGCTAGTGTTATTGCAATGGAATAAATACATTCAAGATTCACAATCAGCAAACATTTGAACATTCAAGCTTAAAAATTCACTTTCACAGATATTCATGCTCTAGTGTTCAGACATTCATGGATAACAAACAAAAGGGAGTCACAAATATGGCTGAACCAGAATTCACTTCCAAATTCAAATAAATATTAAAGCTATTTTTCCCCTCTACCAGTCACACTCAACCATAGTATTGTTGACTTTAAAAAAAAATCCAAGAGGATTATTTACTTACTTTCCTTCAGGCCCTTCTAGAAAATAGGTATTCCCTCTGTCCTCCACCTCCCACACACATAAAAATCAAATCAAAACAAGAATACCTATTCCCCTGTGAAGAATAATTACTTTGATTTTTTATATTCCAGTCAGATTTGCCTCTCTCGTAGCAAATCATGAAACCGTTAATGCCATTATAATGCTAAAAAACTAATAAAATCGTCAGCCATTAAACATTAAATTGTGGCTTTAATTAATATAGTTTGCTGGAGTTGTAAATAATTAGCCAAAAAAAAAAAAATCCATAGCAAGTAGCCAAAATAATTAGAGAATTTCCATTTCACCGCAGGGCTGTAGGTGGAATTTTGAAATGAAGCTTTGTTGTATCTTCATTACACACCCTCTTTAACAGGGAACATTAAAAGGTAGTAATTTCTGTCTGATAAAAAGTTCATTTATTCCAAATGCCAAGCGGGGCGGGGGAGGGGAAATAATTGCAATATGTTATTAGATATCACTATACCCATGTTCAAACTTGAATATTTGCTACTGTGTCTGTCAAAACAAGAAGTTTATATATAGGTATGTGCAGTTTGTAACAAATGAAACGTTACTGTTGCATAACTGTACCTAGGATACAAAGAGCATTGTCCTGAATTCCAATCTGTCTTCATGTGGCAACAGATTTTGCTCTTTGTTGCTAAGGTACAGCAAGTACTGTTGGTGCAGAAGCTATTTGACTTTCAGAAGATATAATTTATGCAATATCGTAGAATATGCTTTGTCCTTTTGCCAAAAGATATTCATAATAAACATAGTGCAGGGGACGGGGGGGGAGGAAACACCTCCTCCAAAATCAATGCATAATAGGGAACTATCAATGGAACAGTTCTTCACATGAATATTTATTTAAAATCAAATATAAAATTAAATATTTACTTCTAAAATTATTTTGACCTTTTCAAAATGTCACACACTGAGGTGTTACATGAGCAGCCGAAAAGTTATAAAATGAGAAATTCATAATCTGCTGAGTTTTTGACACTCAGGGTTTCCAGGTGAGATTTTAAGTTTTCTGTAGATAGCCAAGTGGCTCATTAGCACAAAGCATGGACCCTGGGTCTAAAATAACTTAGTTTTACATTAAGGAAGAACAAAAGTAAAGTCTCCTTGAGAAACCACAGCACACTCCCCTGGAACAGGCTGCAGCAACACACTGCTTTATCCCCTTTCGGGGCTGAGGAACACGGTTGTGTTGATCAGCCACACATCTTAGCTCACCAGGGGGCTGGGTCTGTATTCTGGCTTCCCCCTGTGAGAGTGCTCTGAGAGGAAGAGACTTCTTTTGCCTTCTACACATGCTGGGAAAGCCAATATTTAATCACTGAAATCACTATTCTTGGCCTCAATAGTTGGTCACCAGCTGCTAAAAGTAGCTGCTCTCGCTGCAGAGAGGGTTCTTATAAATTTAAGAAGTCTGATATACAAAAAACAAAAGGCATTAGAGCTTTATACCATATAACAGAGACCCTTTAGGCCAGTGGTTCTCAAACTGTGGGTCAGGACCCCAAAGTGGGTCACAACCCCATTTTAATGGGGTTGCTAAGGCTAGCATTAGACTTGCTGAGGACCAGGGCCGAAGCCTAAGCTTCACCACCTGGGGCCGAAACTGAAGCCCAAGATCTTCAGTCCTGGGCAGCTGGGCTCAGGTTACAGGCCCCCTGCCCAGGGCTAAAGCCCTTGGGTTTCAGCTTTGGCCAGCTGGCCCACCCAGGGCAATGGGGCTCGGGCTTTGGCCCCCTGCATGGGTGGACTCAGGCTTCAGCACCCCCTCCTGGGGCAAGTAGTAATTTTTGTTGTCAGAAGAGGGTCGCGGCGCAATGAAGTTTGAGAACCGCTACATTAGGCTTTTCTGACATCTATCCAAAGCCTGAAAATGGCTTTATATTTATCAGTTCACAAAGTTGTTCTATTTCTTTGCAGATTATCTTTAAACAATATTCCATCAACTTAGAAACGTGCTAAATATCCACAATAATCAAATAATACTTAGCATATATGGGGTACTTAGTACATTAGGTCTGATCTTGCAAGCAAAACCCCCACAGGAGTTAACAATGAGAGTTTCTACCTGAGTAAATACTGCAGGATTAGGGCTATACTCCATGTCCCTCTACTGGGAGGCGGGGGTGAGAGGGCCCTGGACTTATGTGGCTTCAGCCAGCACAAACACCCCACATGCAGAGCCCCAACCCACACCAGAATTTGCTCTGTGCCTGTTTCCCTTCCAGTCAAGAGGTTAAAGACTTTGAAACTGAGAACTGGCATGGCAGAAAGAGGAGAAGGCTGAATTGATTAAAGAGATTTAGGGGTAAGGAAATGTTGTGTTTTAAATTTTAAAAAAGCAGCCTCCAAACTTGTAACTAATAGTCATGTGACTATAATCACCTGCCTTCTTGGTTTGTGCGCTACATCTCTTTCCCCAGCCTTCACCTGTCTGTGTTTTTAGGAATGAACATTCTTTGGGACAGGGAATGTGTCTTCCTCAGTATTTGGAAAGTGCTCAGCACATCTTGGGCATTACCATGGTTTATCAGTAATCATACTTAGACATCAGTGAAACAACTTCAGCCAAAAGTGAAAGTATAAAACTGGAGAACCAGTTATGACTAGGTGGAAAATTTAACCCCATACCTTCAAAGTTCCCAAAAACCAGTTAGGCTTTAAAAAACAAAACAAGTCAAATCTCACCTAGTTTGAATCTTGAGTAACCACAAACCAAATGGACTCTGGAAAAAGGCAGTTACCTTACAATATAGAAACAAAAATACAAAATATGGGTTTTCTCCTCTTGCCTCTTCCTGTTAGGATTCCCAAAATATAGTTGGACCTTTTAAATTTATAGTCCAACATAATTTTTGCAATAAGAATTATTTTTAAATATGAAACAAAAAAACCCAAAGAATTTCCATGCTTCTTTCATATTTTATATAATTGTAAATTGGCCAGGCAAATTTAATCCACTATTTCTATTCCCCGGTTGGCTAGCCCTATGAAAGGTGAATGGATTGTGCCTAGATGGTGCTTACAGTGGCATCTTTTGCAATTTTGCATAAGGAGCTCAATGTCAGTCTCACCCTTCCCTGACTGAGAGCAGCAAGCATTCCTCAAGTACACAGCAGCCTCCTGCTTCTCCAGAACAGCTAATAGTACACTAGTCATTCGGAAAATTGCTGCATACCATGTTTGTTTCTCTTAAATTTGTTACCTAAGAGACACGATAGACTTTCTTCCAACTGGAACCCAGGTCTCCTGAGTCACGACAGTGACTCATCATTAATCTGAACTAGAGTTGCCAATTTTGGTTGGATGTATTCCTGGAGGTTTCATCACATGACAATCTTTAATTAAAAAGATTAATCTGGCAATTCTGCAGTGTTGGCAACCCACACCTGAACTGCACTACATATTTATTTTATTGTATTTATTTATTTTTATCTGGAACATGCTACACTATATTATGCAGAATCATTAAGTTATCATTAATAATTACAGTGCCTAAAAAAAATGTACAGAGGCGAAGACATGACCAAAGATTGTAAACACTCTAATTTCAGACATAACTCCATGAAAAATTACCAGAATAACAAATGCCTGAGGAGAAAAAACTAGAATTATGCGAGTACCTAAGTGCTTTTTAAAGTATAAAATAAAATTTTAAAGGGTCTTTTGTTGGCCAGTTTCTTGTATGGCTCACAATACTAGTGCATTTGAGGAGGCATCTGAATGAGGAGAGGTTAGTAAACCCAACACGCCAAAGGTGTTCCAGGAGTAAGGGCAGCATGGTGCACCCCCCACCCCCCCACACACACACACGATTGGAGGAGAAATGAACAAACAAGGCATAAATGAGCATTTTATGTGCAACATAAAAGAAAGTTATTTTTATAGACACACACACACACATCCTCCTTTTTCACAAAGGATGTCCTTTGAAATAAGGAAATTTATCACTGCAGAATTCGTATTTTCAGTCCAATGATTTAAGGTGGTGTCTTATGAGTAAGGTTATGATTCTGTCGGGCATTTTTAGTAAAAGTCAGGGACAAGTAGCGGGCAATAAACAAATCAATGGAAGCCCACAATTTGGCCTTTACTTTTACTAAACATACCCTGGGTGGGGCGGGGACAAAGAAAAGCACTGTTGGGGCTTGCAGCTGCTCCAGCCCCAGAGGCCCCGGGGCTGGGCTGGCTGTCGGTCAGATTGTCCAGCAGCCACGGGGCTGATCGCTGCTGCAGCCCTGCCCCAGGAATCCGTGACCTACCTGAAAGAATCATAGCCTTAGTTCTGAGTAGTTTTCAGTGGAGTTTTGTTATTTCTCAAACCCTATGCTAGCTAAGCTGCAATCCAGTGCTAAGAATGTTACATTTAATCTTGCTCTCCAATAAACAGCAGGATTTGCATTGATGTATCTTGCACATTAGGGGAAGGGAAGGAGGTTACCAAGTTCAGCAGGTGCATTTATAAGGATGTTGGGCAAACGTGCACCCCCACCTATTGTATAGGAATGTAACATCCATCCCTTTGGTCTCCTCAGCAATATCTGTACAAAGCCTCATTTACCACTGGCTCACACATAAATTGTGCAAATTGAACCTGACATTTTCATTAATGAAAATACTTGCACAGGATATCAGCTTCATAAAACCCAATAAACAAGCTCTTACACTTTGATTTACCTTCTCAGCAATCACATGTCACCGTTTACATTCCTCCTGCACCAGCAGTACCTTCGGACTTTGGTTCAGTTAAAATGCAAAATGACAGCAACAAAACAAAAACAAAAAAATCCATACCCAAATCTCAACAGGCCAAAGCAGGGACATGCCTTTCACCTATCCAATTTACAAAAGACGCATCAGGCTTTGAGAGCCAAGTTAACTGCAGTCCCACCCAAGTCTCTCATTTTAATGCGATTACCGTCCCATGTGTTTAATCATGGAGCTTTGCTCCTGAAGATCTCAGTCAGTATTCAAAGCACTGCCAAGCCTGAGACACCAGAGTATTTAAAAAAGAAAACAGATACAAAGCAGCCAAGCACTAAGCTAAGGGCTTGTCTACACTGGCAATTTACAGCACTGCAACTTTCTCGCTCAGGGGTGTGAAAAAACACACCCCTGAGTGCAGCACATTTCAGCGCTCTAAAGCGCCAGTGTAGACAGTGCACCAGGTGGTTGGACTTGGGCCTGCATCGCAGTGCAGATGCTGTAGCCCCAGGTTGGGACCCAGGGTTCAACAATTCCTAACCTGGGGTTACAAATGAGTGTACATGCCCAAGCCCTACATCAGTGGTCCCCAAAATTTCTGTCATGGCCCCCCTTACCCGTAATGTGATCAGTCCATGCCCCTCCCAGAGAATGTCATGTGGGACTGTGTCAAAAGCCTTGCTGAAGTCCAGGTATATTACGTCCACCGCATTCCCCTTATGCACCAAACTTTGATAAGGTAGCTAGAAGGAAATCAAGCTGGTTTGGTATTTGTTCATGATAAATCCACACTGACTGCAAGTGATTGCCCCTTCATCCTCCAAGTAGTCACCAACTAAATGTTTTATACATTGCTCTAGTACAGGGATCAGCAACCTTTGGCCCGCGGCCCGCCAGGGTAAGCACCCTGGCGGGCCGGGCCAGTTTGTTTACCTGCCGCATCAGCAGGTTCGGCCGATCGCGGCTCCCACTGGCCGTGGTTCGCTGCTCCAGGCCAAAGGGGGCTGCGGGAAGCGGCGGTCAGCACATCCCTCAGCCTGAGCCGCATCCCGCAGCCCCCATTAGCTAGTAATCAAAATGCAGCAATTCTACAGGAACAGCCCTAATGTATTTTTATTTTCTATTTTATACACAACACAAAAAGCATCTATCCAGATCTTTAAGTGCCTCTGACAAATATTTAAAATGCAATACAGGTCTTAAGAACACCATACCACCAACCAGCTATTCCTCACCCATAAAACCAAAATTATCCAACCAAAAAATAAAATTAAACAATGCCAACCGTCCCCACAAGCAGGGCCTTCCTTAGGCATACACAGCATATGCGGCTGCATAGGGCACCCGAAAATTTGGGCACCCCTGGGTCTTAGTGTCCACCCTACCGCCTCTTCCTATCCCTGTTCTGGCCTCTACCCACAGCTGGCTGCTGCAGCCTGGTGAGTCTTCCTCAGGAGGGGATCTAGTAACTTAAAAGTGAAAAAGTCTTCCAGCTCGCCAGACCTATTAGCACAACACTGAAACTGATAAAGAGCCATTAAAATAATAATGAAGCCATTTAACAGGCATTTGCCAACCCCCAGGTATATACTGTCAGTTTCTGAATTTACTGACCAAAACAGTTGTGTATTACTGTAATATTTACTCAGAACATGTTAGTCTACAGGACCTTAGTTTAAAATTTGCTTTAAAAATACTTCATTAGTGTGTTGCTGAAGATTATAAAATCACATCTCTAAAAAAATCCTTGCATAGATTTTTAAATGCACAATCTGAGTATTCATCTTTAGCCTAAAATGCTTGGATCTTCAGACATATCGTTTTTTAAATAAATCCTTCAAAAAAACATCCTTATCTAAAATACACATTTTAATTTTAAATTACTATAGTATAAAAAACTTGCTTCCAAAGTCTTCCTGTCCATCCCTTTTTCCCTTCACCCCCCTGTTGAAGAGAGCCCTTAAAAGGACAACACCCCTTTTCTTCCAGATAGCTGGACGAAGGAGTTTCCTTTCTTTATTTCTGACTATTTGATGAACTAGTTTTAAGATAACCCTGCAGCAAAATCAGTACCTTAGTAAGATATAACATCCTTCATTATGCCTAAAATCTTTGGAAACATATTTTTAAAGTTGGTAAAATTTCAAAAAAAAAAACATATCTATTGTTATGGAGATCACACAAAATATATTAGTGTTCACTTTTTCTAAAAGCAATGAACATTGTTATGAACACACTAAACCTCTGTGACTGATTAATTTAAAATAATTACTGTTTCAGTGAGTTAAATATGTAGTAATCTGAATGATTACTTTATGAAGGCTTAAGAGTACATTTAAAGTATAAAATCAGCTTAGAAATACTGATTAAGAAAATGTAAAACAGAAGAGCTGCATCAGGTATTCCATAATATTTAATGTTGTACTCAGCAGGACAGCTGACTTGACCTTACTACAAAGTTTTTGCAAATAAATATCTGACAGACTTCAGAGTATATCAAAAAACCCGTGACTGACATTTTTTATTCCCAAGTTTAGTGCTCTTAATTAGGTACCTTCTGCATGTCCAGTCTTCACCATCTTGCACGCAGTGGAAAACAAGCTCCATTTTCTTTAGAAAGAAATTGTGTGTTTTTTTCAAATGTCATTTGCTTCATTTGGGTTCAGGGATTTGTCTGGAAGGGGGTGAGCAGAGAGGGAAGAGAGGAGGGAGACAGTGGGGAGAGGGCAGGGCCTGGGAAGAGTGGGGGAGTGGCCTGGGCAAAGCAGGAGTGGAGTCTGGGCGGGGCCACAGGCAAAAAAGGTGGGCTGTGGAGCTAGCCTCCCCAAGCGGCAGCTTCACCCACCACCCATGACAGCAGGTAAGAGTAGGTCGGCTCCCACACACCCAGTGCGCGCTGCAGTCTCCTTAGACAGGGGCCGTATTCACAGAGCCAAATGCACCGGCTCCACACATTCTACATGAGGGAGAGGGTACGGGGGTCTCTGCGGGGAACTGTGACTCTCCGCCGCCATGAGGCGCACTGCTCAGTATCCTTGCTGCCTCATCCCTCCCACACTGGGCTGCGAGCCCGGGCTGCCATCGGGCACAGGGACACCAGTTTAATAATACTGTGTAGGGCCCCATAAATCTTAATGTAAGGGGACTGTTACCCCCTTACTAACATTCAGAGCTCCCAGTACCAAAAGGGGAAGGGTCGATGGGACTGACAGTCCCCAGGGGCAAGGGGGAGAGGCCAATGCTCCAGGTCAGCCTGATTGACAGGGCGGGCAGGCGAATCAGGAAGTCAGGGTGGATCCCGTCCTCCGTACTCAGTGTGAGCTGCAGTTGCCTGAGTCAGAGAGAGTGGGGCTGAGCAGAGGAGAGGGCAGAGGCCAGAGCTGAGCTGGGCCAGATCCAGAGGGGCCAGAGCACAGCCCAGAGACACAGACCTGCCCTGGGAGCAGAGGTGCAGCCCAGGGAGACAGACCTGCCCTGGGGGGAGAAGCTGCAGCAGCCCGAGCCAGAGGGGCCAGGGCAGCAGCCCAGGGAGCTGGAGGCAGAGCAGCAGCAGTCGTGCTGGGGCAGAGGAGCTGGAGCTGAGGCAGAGCGGTGGAGCTGGGGCTGGAGCAGTCCAGAGCCGGGTGCAGTGAGCAGCTGGGGAGAGCGAGGGGAACCCTGGGCAGTGGGCCCAGCACAGGGAGACGCCTCAGCCAAGAGGCCCTGCAGGCCAGACTTGCAGGGGGATCTAAACCCCGACAGGGCGGGGGCGATGCTGGGAAGAAGGGTCCTGCCACCCAGAGCCTGCGAGCGTGTGGCCACCGCCGGAGCAAGAATCCAAGCCACAGCGTCCCTGCAGCACAGCCAGGGCCTGAGAAGGAGGCCTGGGACTTACAAAGAAACAGACTGAACTGCCCTGACATTGCAGACACACTGTTGTGATGTTCCCTGCCACAGAGCGGGGTGATGTGTTTTCATTAGCCTTTCCCATTTTTCCTTATTCCTGTTAAAAAATTAATTGTTAATTAAATAATTTGCATTTGCTTTGAATTGTATGCAGTGATCAGAGGGTCAGGGAAGCATCCTGTGCAGAGAGAGTACCCCGGAGTGGGGACACCCTAGCCCCTGATCTAGGTGACCACAGCAAGGTTGGGGGTCGAGCGCCCCAGGAATCCTGGGCCCAGCCTTGTTGGGGTTACGAGGACTCTTCCAAACAGGAGAGTGCAAGGGGAGTCCTCGAGGGCAGGGAGGCCTCTGGGGTAAAGGAGGTGGGAGCGAGGACTGAGATCCTTCCGCTAGCCCATTTCACCGGGGTAGTGCAGAGACAAGGAAAGTTCCCCACAACAGCGGAACTATTCCCCCGCTTACATTAAGGATGGCCCTGCCCACAGTTATCCACCCTCACCTCCTTCCTCCTATCCAAAACACCTGCGTTAAAAGTCTTTCGTGAAGTACCATTTGCCAATAGCCTCCCACATTTCTAAGGTACAGGACTCCAGCTCAAGTATGTCGACTCATCACAGGTAATTTGAGGCAGTCACACAAGGAATGAGGTAGTCTCTCATGTAGGCAGAGGAATCTGAGCAGCAGGCACTTTGTTCCAAAGGCAAACTGCAAGTCATTTGGAACACCAGAGTACAATTTCCAGTTAACTCGAACAGTAGTACTGAGGGAAAGGCTAAATATTATTAGATTTGTGAAGAAAAAAAATTATAGGAATCAACAGCACCTGTGCTGAATCTTTCACAGAGAAAGCTTTTAGGGTTTCTAGCTATTAAAAAAAATGCATCTCCTTTCAACTGGTCACATTTCAGTCTCTTGTCTCATATGATGTCATAATCCTGCTGGTTTTCAAGCCCTCAAAATGACTCTTCCAGCTAAAACAAGGAAGACTTGATATTTTAGTGTAACAAACCAGCAAAAGAATCCCCACTCATTTCAGGTACAGCAGGAACCCTAACAGTAGAGTTACTAATCCAGACTGTTAATCATTTTAATCTGGAAGGAAGAAAGCCAGACAGTGAAGTAATTGATTTAAAATGTCAAAACTATTAATTATTTTCTACTATCACATACTTTGAATCTTGTAGTGCCCCAATTCACCACATCCCTCTGATATTAAGAGCTAATCACATACAACACAGAACACACAAGGAAATAGGTGCATAAATCCATGTAAATCATGATAAGACTACCTCTATACATACACATACTCACACAAATACCATTTATTTTATAGCATCCTTCATAAATATCAAAGCTTGTTATAGTGAGATGTAAAGCAGACATGCAGAAGCTTTGTATAGAGCTAGGATATTATGGTAATGTTTAAGTAACATTACACTTAAGAATCTTTTTGGGTTTAGTAATTTGATGTATGATATGAACCAAATTAAAGTCATTTTTAAAGGGATTGTCAATGTAATTCACATTTCCACTTTAAAGATATTTATAAGCATGGATTGTAAAATTGCATGCTTCCATGGCAGCACACAGTATATTCCTTTTCATAAGATGTTTTTAAAACTATTACTGCCATTGAGTGGTTTATGTTTTATGACTCAGATCCTCCTCAAAAGATATTTAGGTACCTAAATATCTTTGAGTATTGGGCCTACATGGATAGCCAACCCTAAGAGATGGATTCATAAGGAAGGCCGTACTGGGTCAGACCAAAGGTCCATCCAGCCCAGTATCCTGTCCGACAGTGGCCAATGCCAGGTGCCCCAGAGTAAGTGGACCTAACAGGTAATGATCAAGTGATCTCTCTCCTGCCATCCATCACCCCCCTCTGACAAACAGAGGCTAAGGACACCATTCTTTACCCATCCTGGTTAATAGCCATTAATGGACTTCATCTCCATGAATTTATCTAGTTCTCTTTTAAACCCTGTTATAGTCCTAGCCTTCACAGCCTCCTCAGGCAAGGAGTTCCACAGGTTGACTGTGCGCTGTGTGAAGAAGAACTTCCTTTTATTTGTTTTAAACCTGCTGCCCACTAATTTCATTGGGTGGCCCTTAGTTCTTCTATTATGGGAACAAATAAATAACTTTTTCTTATTCACTTCCTCCACACCACTCATAATTTTATATACCTCTATCATATCCCCCCTTAGTCTCCACTTTTCCAAGATAAAAAGTCCTAGCCTCTTTAATGTGGTGTAAGTGACAGCAACTCCACTGATTTCCGTCTGAAAGAAATTCAACTCCGAACATTTTGAAATCCCCCCCATTAGTACAATACATAAATAAAAAAAATCTTCCCTAAGAGCCTAAAATGAAGTTACACCCTTTGCTATTAAAATTGAAAAACCCAGAGTACTGGGGACTTCAGATCATTTTGGGCCATATCTTATTCCCACGGGTAATTTTACTATTTATTAGTGGTCAGAGTTAAATGGTGGTTATTCAGAAATCAGAAGAAATTACCACTTTCAAATTATTATTGTTCTCAGAAAATGTACCCAGTGTCAACTCTCATATCTATTACAAATAAGTTATAGCAAAAATGAAGTATTTGCCACTGACGGTGCTTTTAACCCTTAAAGCACTTTATTAATGTAAAGCTTACTCTACTGGTAGGTAGGCAGGTATTGTCCCTATTTTATAGAAGAGTACAGAATCTCAATCCTGCACAGAACTAGGTAGAGCTGTGTGGAGAATGAAAATTCCATTTTATGAAGGATTTAAGATTTCAAAATTTGCCTTCATTCCAAATTGGAACAAAACTAACATTTCTAAATTCTCTGCAAAGGAAAATTCAGAGGGAAAAATCATGTCAGGTGGAGCAAACTGTTCCATATTGACAATGCTGAAATGTTTCATTTTGATTTTGAATTTTGCATAATACCAAAAAAAAAAAAAATGAAATGAAAGTCATTTCAAAATAATCAAAACATTTCATTCCAAAAATGAAAATATAGGTTGTTGGAACATTTTTTCTATTCCCTCCCCAACCACCTTCCAAAACAGAATTCCAGTGAAACTGACCTGATTTCACACAAGGTTTTGATTTTGATGTAACTGCATATTCTGACAGAATATGGTTCCATCAAAGTCTATCCAGCTATTTCGTGTGGCAAATACTTTCTATGTGGCAACTTCAATGGAAGCTGAGTGTGCAGAGCACCTCTATCTAGACTTTTATATTGGGCCCAAACTATGAACACCGCAAAAGACTGGGCCGAAAGAAATTAATTTATCGGCATCAAGAGCATCAGAACCAGGACTAAAACTGCAATATTTGTAGCTTCGTCTTGTACCTCTTCTCTTTCTCAATTTAAATATAGAGATGTTGTTTCTCTTAAACAAACATAGAAAGAAGAAAATAATCCCGTTTTGATAATCTCATCTAATTTACCACAAAGTCTTCAGTAAATATATGTGCACTTTATGACTCAGTAACATTACCACAATTATCGTTATTCCTAGCATGGGAGAATATTTGGTACTGCTACTACTACTGTGGTTTCTTCCTCCACCACTATTTTTCTGCCATAAACTTTCTCATAATATACTTTGAAATTAGTGAGCAGCCGAATTAGGTCTATTCTACAACTACAGTAAATGGATTCTGAAAGGACTGTTTTGTTCAGGAACAGACATAAATCATTTTCATAGTTATTATTCATTTCTACTGTGAACACAACCGGTATTTAATACAAAACCAAGTACTGTATTAGTAGCTTTGTCTCATGTTAGCTACACCTTGATTATGCTTCAATATGCCATGTTGTCTCTCTCACTTTAATAGCGAGTTTAACAGAGATCAAAGAATAGTTGTCAGCAATGCAACATAAAAGCTTCTGAAAATGTATTTTTAGAAAGTCTCTGGTAAAAATCTTTATATTGTGTCAGTTGGTTTTGTTTCAAGTAGCAGCTCTGCTTTACAGATGAGAGATTGAAAGATACATTCCCCTTCACCCCCTTTTGGTTACATTTGGAAAGTAGCTAGTTCTTAGAGAGTTAGGTTCCAATCGCTAGAATCTCATAAAATTATTTTTATTCTTTATATATATATATATTTGTTTCATTTTTTCAGGAATGTAGTATTATTTTGTTTTATCCATTTTACCCACATTGGGGGGAGGGGGGAGAGGTGGTTGGTTGCAGAGCAAGGCCTGGTCTACACTGGGGGGGGGGGGAATCGATTTAAGATACGCAACTTCAGCTACGAGAATAACGTAGCTGAAGTCGACATACTTAGACCCACTTACTGCAGCATCTTCACTGTGGTGAGTCGACTGCTGCCACTCCCCCGTCGACTCCGCCTGCGCCTCTCACGGCAGTGGAGTACAAGAGTTGACGGGAGAGCGCTCGGGGGTCGATTTATCGCGTCTAGACTAAACGCAATAAATTGACCCTCGCTGGATCGATCGCTGCCCGCCGATCGGCGGGTAGTGTAGACATACCAAGTCTGCCCCGTGCTTACCCCGCAGTAGCAGATCCTGTCCTGTGGGGCTGGACCTGGCTCCGCACTCCAGGCATTGCAACCTGGCACGCGGGGTCAGCTTTGGCCTGGCCACCCTTCCCTCATTTTGCAGAGAGGCAGCCAAGCCAAATTTGAGCGAGTGGCACAGTGACCCCATGCACCAGGTCACAATGCCACTCTCAAATTTGCCCCGCCCCTTCATCCCAGTGATGATGATAGAAGGGCAGAAGTGCCAAACCTGAGTGGTGCTAAGACCTCATGCACCAGGTCACAGCTCTCAGAGTGGGGAACTAGTTCCAACCCTGGGAGATAGGAGCCACCTCTGCAGAGTGAGTTTTTCATTTTATTTCATGTTATTTTATATTTGTGAAAAATGTGGGGCTCTTCCAAAAGATCAAGTTTAGTTTTTGAACTGTCATTATGGAAGATTAGTAAGTAGTAAGACTATGTCCATACTTGAACCACTACAGTGGTACAGCTGCAGCACTGCTCTATCTGACATTTACTACAGTGACAGGAGGGATTCTCCCACCTGTAATATATCCACCTCCCCAAGAGCTGGTAGCTGGGTCAACAGAAGAATTCTTCCATTAGCCTAGTGCCATTTACACCAGGGGTTAAGTTGGCTTAACTACATCTCTCAGCTGTGTGGATTTTTCACACCCCTGAGAGACAGAGCTATACCAATGTAACTTAAGTGTAGACCAGCCCTAAATCTCACTAAAATAATCTAAATAGGAGCAATGCCCAACTACCTAAACTTAGTAATGAGCTTTCTCTAAATGGAGCATCCCCCAGACAGAGAAGACAAGAATAATATAGCCTAAATTGAGCTTTAAATTTTTGCACCACAAACTCTGTACATAATCCTCATCTTATGACCGGATACATTTGACCTCTAGTGACTTGTTCATACTTGTTTGCTGTATGGCATCACATGTCATTTAGATAGAGTCTTGAACCATGAAATGAATTCTTATGTTCAGCCCCATCATAAATATAAAGGGAAGGGGTTAAGAAGCTCTGATACAGTACTATAAAATCCTCTTACCTGTAAGGGGTTAAGAAACTCCAGTAACCTGGCTGACACCTGACCGGGCTGGCATCTGATCAATAAGGGGACAAGATACTTTCAAATCTTGGGGGGGGGGGGGGGGGGCAAGGAGTCTTTTGTCTGTTTGTGGGATCTCTCATTCGGAGACAGCTCAAGAAAGCAAGCCATCCAATTCCTATAGAGTTAGTAAGTAATTTAGATAAGAATGCGTTAGGTTTTTCTATTGTTTTTAGCTTGGGAAATTCGCTGTGCTGGAGGGACTGTGTATTCCTGTTTTTGTTGCATTTTTCTGTAACTTGAAGGTTTTGCCCAGGGGGAGATCCCTCTGAGTTGGGAAATTGAGTGCTCTGTAAAATATATACCATCCCGATTTTACAGAGATGATTTTTACCTTTCTTGCTTTAATAAAATACTTATTTTAAGAACCTGACTGTTTCCCATTGTTCTAAGACCCAGAGGTTGGGTCTTTGATCACTTTGTAACCAATTGGTTACGACATTATTCTCAAGCCTCCCATGGAAAGGGGGTGTACGGGCTTGAGGGGATATTTTTGGGGGGAAGGGGAACTCCAAGTGGTCCTTTTCCCTGGTTCCTGTTTCAATCATTTGGTGGTGGCAGCGATTACCTTTTCTCAGGGTACAGGGGAGATTTGTACCTCGGGGAGTTTTTAACCTAAGCTGGTAAGAATAAGCTTAGGGGGTCTTTCATGCTGGTCCCCATGACTGTACCCTAGAGTTCAGAGTGGGGAGGGAACCCTGACAAGCCCCTTCTTCTACTGTCTCAATCAACTGTCTAAACTCAAGGTTTCTGTCATAAATGAAGGGAAGGGGGAGAGGGTCTGATGCAGTGCTATAAAATCCTCTTACCAGTAAAGAGTTAAGAAATACAGGTAGCCAGACTGACACCTGACCTGGCTGGCATCTGACCAATAAGGGGACAAGATACTTTCAAATCTTAGGAGGGGGGAAGGCTGTGTGAGTGTCTTTGTCTGAGTCAGAGTGATCTTGGAAGACAGAAGGAACCTGCAGAAAATCAAACCTCCCTTTTCTGAAGTAAGTTTAGATAGCATAGCGAATAGATTTCTGTTTAATTTTGGCTTGCTGTATTCCCTGTGTTAGAAGGGGTAAGGGGGGGCGGTTATTCATGGTTTTCTGTAACTTTAAGGTTTTGTCCAGAGGGGGAAATCTCTCTGAGTTTGGAAATATAGTGCCCTGTAAAATAGTTACCATCCTGATTTTACAGAGATGATTTTACCTTCTTTATTTTTAATAAAATCCTTCTTTTAAGAAGCTGACTGTTTTCTATGGTGTTAAAACCCAGGGGGTGGGTTTTTAGATCACTGTGTAACCAATTGGTTGGGAGATTGTTCTCAAGCTTCCCCAGGAAAGGGCTTGAGGGGGTATTTTTGGGGAGAGGGAAGTTCAAGTGATTCCTTTCCTGGATTCCTGTTAGATACTTGATGGTGGCAGCGAGAAGCATTTCTCAGGGTGCAGGGAATTTTGTACCTTGGGGGATTTAACCTAAGCTGGTAAAAATAAGCTTAGGGGCTCTGAATGCGGGTCCCCACGTCTTTATCCTAGAGTTTAGAGTGGGGAGGGAACCCTGACAGTTTCAGAGGGGAACTAGTCAAGGCTGTCCCTTTTCCCCACTACTCTTTGCCTCAGAAATCAAGCCGCAGGAATACAGATCAGGTAATGACTCACTAAACCCACTACTAAAGTGAAGGTACTTCTGAAATACTTGTTCCTTCTCAAGTACATTACCCCAATAGACCCAATAAACCTTTTCCTATACAAGTTTGTTTGAGAAAGGGAAAGAAAGAGTCAGAAGTGAATGCACACTAGCACAGATTGTAAAGCCTGGCTCTCCTAAACTTCAAATACTACTGCAGACAGCTCACCAAAAATATCCGACAGACTGAATTTCAGACACATGGATGCACATCACAATAATGACTGGAGCAGTCAGCCCTCCCAACTCTTCTACTCAAGGCCACAGTTTAGCTCAAGCAGTAAGAATTTGTGCTTTTCTTTTAGCTTGTGAGCACTGTCCACACACATGAAGATACGACATCTAACAGACTGTGGATGCAAATGATAAACAACAGCGACATCAGTTTCTTTTATACATAGTGAAAGGAGGAAAATAGTAAATGTATATCTGGAAATACTTTTAAGTTTCACACTTTCTTATCCTGACTAGTAGGGATCCCCAATATACCTGTCTTTAAATCAGGCCTCTCTCACAATACCACAAATGGATGACAGCAGAATAAACTGACTCAGCTAGATCAACTGTTTAGATTTCAGACATGAAAGAATTTGAATAACTGACCCAATAATACAAACCAGAAAAGGTCAGTTTTCAGTAACTATACCTTCAACTGTGATGGTACTTCATTGCAACTCCCCTCCAAAGCGGAAGAGGAATTTCAATAAATAGATAGAACTACAAAGTAGCAATCACTAAACCATAGGCATCCCTGAAATATACATCTAGATAAGAGGCAAACTGCAAGAACTTCTAAGGTATCCTAAAGGAAGACACCTAGATAGATGCTCCAAACAGGCTCATACCACTTTCTCCTAACCACTACAGAGAGAATTCCAATGGAAAGCAATGCTTCTTTTTGATGCCAGCAATCATTAACAAAATGAATTTCAAGAGTTGGATATGTGGGCAAATGAGTCAGACCATACACACACTCTGCCCTCAGATCCAAATCGATTTCTATTCACAAATAAACCCCCAAATTTAGTCAGTTTTAGTTTCAAACCTCCAGTCCAACAGAAAATGACAATGCAAAAAATTAACACTATCTGCCAGGAAATTGATCATAACACGACTAACAAAATTGATCCCTACATTTACCTACATATATGGCTAAACAATATACAAGATTCAGAACAAACCATAGCTTGAATCAGATGGTCACAGGGCCAGTTGGAGTAAAGCTGGGCTTTCATAGGCTAACTATTCACAATGTTTCAAAAATATAGGCAAATGATTATAGTCCTGAACTCAAGTTATATTGGTCCAAATCCTCAAAAGTATTTAGATGCCTAACTCCCATTGATTTCAAATACTTAAATCCCTTTTTAATATGGAGCAATGGTCCAGATCCTCAAAATAAGTTACTGTTTTAAACAGCCCTTTTTATACCCAAAGAGATTCTACTCCACTTATTTACTTGTGTATACAAATTTCACATAATACATTTGTAGATTTACCTGGGTAGAACAATACTACAGATAAATTTGTTAGTGCCCCAAGTACTCCTATTTGTTTTTACAGATTCTTCTGTAAGAGCAGTAAGATTTGTTCCATACTCAGACAAGAAGTCCCATTGCTATGTGCATTTGTGCTGTTACAGGACAGCACAGCCTAAATAATTTTATACTAATGTATAACATGGGGGTATCAAACTTCTAAAAAATCTGAAGCCATTTGCTTCTGCACCTACCAATATATAATACTGCTACACTGAGTATGTGTATAATACACTTATAACAATGCTGAACCAGACACATGCTTTTCTACCTCCCACTTTTTAAAAAGTTAATATGAAAGAACACCACAGGTAAGGTCAAAATCCAGTCTCAGTTACACTGGAATAAATCCCACTAACTTCAATGTATGGAGATTGGATTGAGTATTTATCTGTATATAGTATTTACTATACCATTGATTACTTTAAATAGCAATAAGTGACCAGGCCCAGAAGAGCTCTGAAGGAGCTCAAGTATGAACTGAGATGCTAGCAAAAATATGTGCTCTCACTTAAATTAGCTACTATACTAGACAATTGTTATTCTTCAACATTGCACCTATATTTTAAAAAGGGATGATCTGGAGAATTACAACCCTGTACATTTCATATCTGTACCTGCTAAACTGGTTGAAATGCAAATTAAAAATAGGATAAACATTCAGAAGACAATGATGTGATAGACTCTAACCATCATGGTGTCTGCAAAGGAAAAAACTTACATCTCACTAATCTATTAGAATTATTTTAATATAATCCATAAAGTAGTGGATCAAGGAGAACCAGTTGACATAACTTCCTTAGACTAGATCCCTGACCAGAGGCCACTAAAGACATTAAGTAGTCATGGGGTGAGGAGGCAAAGTATCGTAAAACCTCAAACACTGGCTAAGAGACTGGAGATTGAGCAGGATTAAACAGTCCATTTTCATCATGGCAAAAAGTTAGCCACAAGGTACCTCAAAATTCCATGGTTGGTCTAGTGTATTTAATAGATTTACTAATGACCTGGAAAGCGGGGGAGGGGGGGGAGGGGGGAAGTGATTAGTGAGGTAGCAACATTTAGATAAGAGAATTACTTAGATTAGTCAGGACCAGAGAGCAACTGGTCTGTGAGCAACTTCAAAGGGACCTAACCAAGGCAGGTAAATGGGTAACATGATGCCAAATGAATTTCAATGCTGATAAATGCAAAGTAATACTCACTGGAGGGAAAAACTACTCACACATTTGAGGGTTTTAAGGTAACTGTATCAACTCAGGAAAAAGGACCTGGATGTCACTGTAGAAAACTAATTGAAGATTAGTTAGTGCTCATTGTGCAGCTGTTGTCAAAAAGAGCTAACAAAATGTTAGGATGCTAAAATAACAGGATGGAGAACAATATAGAAAATATTATATCATTATATAAATCAATGGTGCAGCCTCATCTTCAATACTGAGTGCAGTACTGGTCACCTCATCTCAAAAAGGATACTGCAGAACTAGAGGGAATTCAGAATAGGGCAATCAAAATTATTAGGGGATGGGAAAATTCAAAAGATTGAGACTGCTTACTTTAGAAAGGAAATGAACAAGAGGGGACATGAAAAAAAACTATATAAAATAATGAATGATCTAGCGAATGAACATGAGAACAAGGGGACATTCAGTGGAATTTAAAAGTGGGAAATTCAACCTTGATAAAAGACAACACGTCTTTTATCAACAAGCCATGCAACTCATTGTCACAAGATGTGGTCAAAGCCATAAACATAGCAAGATTCAGCAATGGAGTGGACATTTATGAGAGTAACAGGAATATCCAGAATTATAGTGGCTAATGCCAACAGATTTTGTAATAGGTATTTAATCTCATGCTTCAGAGTTTAAGAAAGTCTCTAATTATAGAAGAATAGAAGGAAACAGTGTAGGAGACAGGTTACCCAACATTTGCCTAATGCTTCAAAGGAAGGTGTAAAACACCTTACAGCTGCTGTTGGCTACTGTTAGAGACAAGATGGACAATCAGTTTAATCTAGTATGGTAATTCCTATGTTACCTGTCTATCTACTAGTATAATTACAGGTGTGTGTGCAGTACTTGTGGTCTCTACCTCTTTTTAATAGTTATTTATTGGTGTTTCAAAGGATAGCAAATTTCCTAGTGTTGTGCATACATGTATTGCTACATTAAATTAGAGCATAATGGATTTGAAGAAAAAATGTCCTTTTAAAAATAGAAATTCTGATAATTTTTCAGTGTATATGTAACCTACACACCTTCTGGGTGTGGTGTTCTGTCCCATCTAGTGGCACCAAGACCACTTAGAGAGAGAGTTAAATGAGTCTTCTCTACAGCCTTAGCTAACAGTGAGTTGGCTTTTAGCACGGGCAGTAGAGGCTCATGCACTAAGCTCCAGAGGTCCCCAGTTTGATCCTGCACCACGATGACCGGGGTCTGTCGGCATTACATATACACCAGCAAGTATAGAGAAGACATTGCAATAGAAAACAGGCAGAGTTCCTGCAATTCCCCTTAGAGTGCCAACAGTTCTGAGGTCTGTCCTGCCAATCTAAAGGATCACTGTTGATCTGCCATGATTCATTCAAGTAAAGAGAAAAACAAATTAGATAAATAGCATCAGTAAAATCAATCTGCAACTCATTTGTTTTAATATTGTCGGTTTAATGAGATAATACAACTAAATACCTGCTAAATATACATCTCTCTTCTACTCTTCAACCCAACAATAAAAACATATGCCAAGATATTCATTTTGCATTTTATATAGTTTGTTCAATCAACTTATTTTAAAGATCAGTATTTATGAATTAAGCCTCTGAACACTCCAGTTATGGAGGTATTCTCAACCTCATTTGATATACGAGGAAACTAAGGTACAAGGAGATTAGATGACTTGTCCAAAGTCACTCAATTTTGTGGGAGAACTCAAATGCAGACCAAATCTCCTGACACCTTTTCCTCACCTGTAGGATCATCTATCATTCCTCTTTTGTAAGAGAATCTTTGTATGTGTGTGTTCTCTTTGACACTTTCTAAACTAGAGCCTTATAATCGATTAAAACAGTTTTCAATCATAGCTGCAATTATAATATAGTTTGTGTTCACATCTAACACAGTTGCATCCCACTACCTACAGATGTAGAGTACAATTTTAAAAAGCACTTAAATCCCATTTTCAGAAGTGACTTGGGGCTTGTCTACATAGCCCTGCAGTGTTGACTACAGGGGCAAGAATTGCAGCACACATTAAAGCATTGTGCTGTAAGTGCCCTGTATAGATCCAGCTAGTGTTTCAAACAGGACTTCATTGACACGAACTGGGTACCTTTTAGTTCACACTAGCAAGGTCTACACAGGACAGTTACACCACAACATTTTAGTACGGGCTGCAACTCACACCCCTGTAATCCGCACTGTGGAGCCATGTAGACAAGATCTTAGGAGCGTAAACGCCTATGCCACTTTTGAAATTGAGACTTAGACTATGGTAACATTTTCAAAAACATTTATGCCAATTTTGGCTAACAAGAGATTTTTTAAAATGTATTTGCCCACACTTCACAAGCAAGCCAGGCCAGCAAATACTGTTGGAAGATCCTAGTCAAGCACTGCTTCACAGCCATTTACCCAACATGATTAGAGCTAACAGTTCAGAACTAGCATGGACAGGGCTTTTATAGCCAAATATTTAATAGTTTATCTTTCCTAACCCAAGACATCCCTCACCTAGGTAAAACACACTGCATTCTTAATGTTCTTCTTTGGCAAATAACCGCTAGAGATTCCTCTTTTGTTTGTTTAAAGCTTACACTTAGCATGAGTTTGACCCTGCTTTAAACCACGATGACAAAGCTCATATCCTCTTGTACTCGATTCAGTAATGGACTTGCAGGCCACATGTATCGCAAAATCTACTTTAGTTGCCTAGCATACATCGGGATGACAGGCAAATGCAAAAATTAAACCTCATCACAAAGGAGAGCAAGAGCATAACACAAAGAGGGCTCCAGAGTGGTTGTTTTAATGGATTCTCATCTATGCCTTTGCCAATAGCGAATTCATTTTATATATGTGCATGCATGGGCACATCACGTTATATGTAGAGGTGTGTGTGTTGTTTACACTTACACACACCCCTGACAGTTTTCTGATTGTGCACAGTCATCTTTCTCCCTGCCTCTTCATATTGAAAATCATTTCACACACTATTGAACTGCACCCACCTATGGGTGGAAATGCAGCAGCTGTTTAACAGCACACAACAGCAATTTATCATGGATATGATAGCCATTTACTATCTGAAATTACATGGGGAATTTTAGGTAGGTGGAATGCAATTACCCAAGTCAGAATTTGGCCAGGACACTAGGTTAAACACCTGTATTCTTGAGAAAAATGCCATGAAATCTTTAGCAATCGCAAATGGTCAGGCCTTTAAGTCTCTTCTGAAATAGTGCCCTTCCTGCAGCATGTGCCCCTAATACTGACTTTAGTCATCTACTAATCACCACCACTACTTTCTGCAGCCATATAGCTAAGAGTTATTGAAGAGAACCTACAGCAAATGATAGGCACTCCTTTTTTAATGCATGCAGACAGAAGTCTAAAGAAATAAAGTAAAAAAATTAATAAGTATGTATTCATCCAACCCTACCTACTGTAGTTTTTGAGATCTGATATACTATGACTCAAAGTAGCACAGGAGATGCATGCCTAATTTCCTGGAAACTTTGCTCTGATTGCTTTGGCACTATCTGTCTTCCCTTGGGATGAAGCCCCCTTCCAGCGGAAGGAGACAGGCGGGCACAGAGAGATGAAAGCTATACCTCCAAGGCACCTAGGTCACTGAAGCTGTGTCAAATCAAAGTCCATGGACCACCATTGCCCTCAAATCCTAGAGCTGGTCTGCAATAGTCCAGTCCCTATTGTAAAATGGCCAGAGTGCAGAGGCACACAGCCAGGACTTTTTTCTCCAAGGAATACCCCCCCATATTAGGGACAGGATGGGTTGGCACAGAGCCATTATGTTGAGTTTATGGATTTCCTTTACACCAGGTAGCTGGTTAAGCCAGTTTTCTGGCAGCACTGTGCACCTGAAGCAGACCAAATCAGCCAGGGCAAGGACTGGAATTTGCCCTGTATTTCTGAGATATAGTTAGATATCTAAGGTTTTATAGCACTCAGCGACAGAGTTTATATTACTCTACTTAGAGAAAGAGTATAAAAACTATGTAACAAAAAGGTCTGGTGTTTACACCTGATATCTTGTTGTTGGTTTAAAATGTCCTAAGATATATACAAAATACTGGTTAATCTTTCATCAATATTTCTTCATGATTGGTTCTGTTAAATTTGCATAACAGCTAAATTTCAAGATCTATGGACAGGATAGGAAGTGATTGGTTGGGCTATGATGTTAGCCTGTGAACTTATTTTCACAAAGTATTTGTGACGTTATTTTATAGATTTAATCAAAATTTAACACTATGAAAAGATTACATAAAAATACACCACATATGCACCAAGTAACAGATATCTTAAATGTCTGAGTCAAAGACCAAAACAAAGATGGACACAGCTTGTTTGTTTTTCAAACAGACAAAAAAAGGGAAGGGAACTTGCATTTATATTTGGAAAAAAAGAAAAAGCTTTTTTAAGTCAATGGGATTACATAGGTTTTAAACCAGTGAGAGACAAGAATCAGGCTCTGTTATTGGTAGCATAAACAAGTTTCTACTGATTTATATGGATTGGCAAAACATTAAAAAACCCTCTTAATTAGCAAAATGTTTTCTCTACAAGATAACAAAAATACTGACTTTTAACCAATTAGAAGTGCTCTCCAAGGAATAACTAGTGAAAAAGTAATCAGTTAGAATAAAAGCTGTACTGTAACTGAGCCAAGCTCATTTATTTACATATACACCCTTTTATGTAAACGGCTGCAGGTAGATCATTTGACAAAGTCAAACTCTTCTGAACAAATAAACAATAAGCTAGGTTGAGATAAACAGCATTATACCAGTTACTAACAGACAGAACCTCTTATGCTAGTGAGTAAAAGAAAGAACAGTCTGACCTTGTTCTACAGCCTCATGTTCACCACCACCATTGCTTTTATTTTGATGCTGGAACTTTCACTGACAGCACAGTTATTGGAAAAGATGTTTTAATAGACAACTAATGTCATGTAGATAAAGAATATAACACAGACTAAAAACAGTACAAAATACCCAGGGTGAAAATGGGCCATGAGCTATGAGAATCTGAGATGCCCATAATGCAGCAAAACTTCGGATAATTTGGCTTCAGAGTTTAATTGCATAGAAACTCAACCACTTCCATGCAGCAGAGTTGTGCTATGAACATCCCTGCATAGTCCAGCATGCAGAGGCGTGCGTGCTGAGGCTGGGGCATTGCCACTGGGTCCATGATTATATGGTTCCCCAAATAAGAGGTTCAGATTTTTATTATTTTTATTACAGTAACACTTACAGGACCCAATCAACATCAAGTCCCTAGTATGCTAGGTACTGTACAAACATATAGTAAGAGACAGCCTTTACCCTAAAGAGGTTACAGTTTAGACAGACAAGACAAACAAAGGGTGGAAGGGGAAACAGGCACAGTGAGTTGAAGTGATTTGTCCAAGGTCAAATAGTAGGTCAATGGCAGAGCCAGGCAGCGCCCTATACATTGGACCACATCATCTCTCACAGTGGTTATGGCCCCTATTCCAACCGAGGAACCAGCATAGAAACCATGGAGGGAATGCAGAGCTGGTCCACCCCATGAACATAGGTATGTGGGGGGCTGAATGGATTCCACAGAGCACAATCCCACTTATTTTCTTGCAACAAACCTATTTAGGTTTTCATAGGAAGGGTGCAAATTTAACTTCATATGTTGTTTCAGCCAACTCATGCAGATTGGTGCAGTAAATCTGTAATAACTAATCTACATCCATATCTTTAATTCAAACTAAACTTGCAATGAACAATCCAGCCAAGGAAAATATAAGGTATTTAAAGATATGGAAACTATTTTCCATAAACAATAAACAAACTGGTTCCTTGTGTGTGAATATCATTTTAATTATGATAGGCTAGCATTACTGTGGGGAAAAACATTTGTTTCATTACAGTAGTTTCCATCTGTTCAGTAAAGAAAGGTGGCATATTCTGCTTCACTTTTTTAAAAAGTTACTGCCTCCTATTTTCAACATTATCATTAGCACAAAAATGTACATCTTGATGTGTAATTTCCTCAAGATACAGAATTACTACGGCACTTCCAGCTGAAAACATTAGCACCCAATACTTGATGAGTTAACACTAATCACAGCACAGTTTGTTGCAAAAAATGCCATAGAATCTTGCTCATTCACACCAGCATCTGAGAAATCTACCATGAACTAACAAGTGTTGTGCATTTGCAAGTAAACAAACTTAAAAAAAAAATAATCAATGATACTACTCCACAAAGCATACTTAGTTCATTTATTTTGAGAAATGTAATTTAAGGGACACTGTCAGCTCAGATTTGAACAAAAACACGCAACAAGATCCTACAAAAGTTAAGGCCAATGGAAATTCTTTCATTGCTTTCTTTTTAATTTCAATGGAAAGAGATCTTTTGTTCTTATACAAGCATTTCCCTGGTGGGTTTCCAAACCAAACACTGCAGCACTGCATGAGAACCTGTAGGTGATGTCAATTAGAAAGATGCTAAAAGAAAAATGAAAGTGACTATATTATTGTATCATCCAATCAGAGACAAATGCAAAAAATAAATACATTTGTAGCATTCTTTCAGTTTTACTAAATGAAAGGGTTATTAATAGTGCAGGGTAAAAGAAATTTATTTATTTATTTTTTAAAGCAGAAGAGGCCAAATTCACTGAAGGCCATGTGCAGCCTGAGTCAGATTCTCAGGGTGGTGAGAACAAAAGTGGGTTTAGTCCGCCTTTGTGCTTCCCCATATTTTGGTCTGCTCAGCACCAGTTCAGGTGGGGGTATGGTATGGATAGATAAGGGACAGGGCAGAGGTGATGCTGGAGGTTCTACTGCTAATTGGAGAGGGCACATTATGGCTATGGAACCTATGGCAGTCTCAGGATTAAAATAGCAACTGTAAAGGTAGCTGTAATCACTCCATGACTAAGGGAAGGAACCCTTCCAATCACCCCAGCATCCACACTGGTTACTTAGCAAGGTTCTACTGTATTTATGTATCACAGACAGTCAATGTTTCCCACACGACAATATGACACATGATTATTATAAATATTCTCAGTTTTGTCACTCACTTTGAAACAGTTTGTATTAAAAAAAAAAAACAAAAAAAAACCAACAAACCCAAAAATATCGATACTGAAGTTACATAAGGATGGCCTGTCGCGGAGTGTGGGGGAGTCAGGTACTGCACCCCTCTTCCCGGGATTCAATGTGACTCTCAGCCAGCCAGTAGAACAGAAGGTTTATTAGGGTTGTCAGGAAAGAGTCCAAACAGAGCTTGTAAGTATGACCAGGACCCCTCAGCTGGGCCCTTCTGGGGGGCAGGGAGCTTAGACCCCAGCTCTGGGGCTCCCTGCGTTTCACCACCCAGCTCCAAACTGACCAAGAGCCAGCCAAACCTCCAGCAGGCTCTTCCCCTCCCCCGGGGCCCCTCCTCTCGCCTTTTACCATTCTCCCAGCCAAAGGTGTCCTGGCTCATGTTACAGCCTCAGGTAAAGTCTCACACTCCCGATGCAGCCTGTCCCAATGCAGCCAGCCTCTCAGGTCAGATCCATCTCGCTCTCTACTCCGTCACATCGCTCCCCCCTTCGAGACTGAACTGAGCGGGGTCACTGTGACCAGTGGCCTGGGGAAGTTCAGGGCCCCCTCTCCGGGACAATGCATCCGCTATCAGGTTGGCACTTCCCTTCACATGGACCACGTCCATGTCGTAATCCTGCAGGAGCAGGCTCCACCTCAGGAGCTTGGCGTTGGCCCCTTTCATCTGGTGTAGCCAGGTCAGGGGCGAGTGGTCGGTGTACACGGTGAAGTGTCGCCCGAATAGATACGGCTCTAGTTTCTTGAGGGCCCACACCATGGCCAGGCATTCCTTCTCGATGGCCGCATAATTCTGCTCCCGGGGTAGCAACTTCTTGCTTAAATACACGATGGGGTGTCTCTGCCCCGTTTCATCCTCCTGCATTAACACCGCCCCCAGTCCCATGTCTGAGGCGTCGGTGAACACCAGAAAGGGCTTGTCAAAGTCTGGGTTTGCCAGAACCGGGTCCCTGATCAAAGCCTCCTTCAGTGCACAGAGAGCCCTCTGGCACTCCTCGGTCCAGATCACCTTGTCTGGCTTCCCCTTCTTACATAGCTCAGTGATGGGGGTGGCTATGGCGCTAAAGTGGGGCACAAATCTTCGATAGTACCCCGCCATCCCAATAAAGGCCTGGACCTGCTTTTTGGTTTGGGGAGCAGGCCAGTCCCGGATCACCTCCACCTTGGCTGGTTCCGGCTTTAGGCGGCCGCTCCCCACCCGGTGTCCCAGGTAGGACACTTCAGCCATCCCCACCTTGCACTTCTCCGCTTTTACGGTCAGCCCAGCCTCCCGGAGTCGGTCCAGCACTTGTTTAACCTGGGACACATGGTCCTCCCAGGTCTGGCTAAAGACACAGATATCATCGATATACGCCACAGCGAAGCTCTCCATCCCCTTCAGTAGCTGATCCACCAGGCGCTGGAAGGTGGCTGGCGCTCCCTTGAGACCGAAAGGCAGGGTCAGGAACTCGTAGAGCCCCAGAGGAGTAATGAAGGCAGATTTCAGCCGGGCATCTGCATCCAGTGGCACTTGCCAGTAGCCCTTTGTAAGATCCATGGTGGTGAGGTACCGAGCCCCTCCCAGCTTGTCTAGGAGCTCGTCCGGCCGGGGCATGGGGTAGGCATCGGATACAGTGATGGCATTGAGCTTCCGATAGTCCACACAGAACCGGATCGACCCATCCTTTTTGGGGACCAGCACCACCGGCGAGGCCCAGGGGCTGGACGACGGCTGGATCACCCCCAAAGCCAGCATGTCCTTGACCTCTCTTTCCAGGTCCCGAGCTGTCTTCCCTGTGACTCGGAAGGGGGAGCATCTTATAGGTTGGTGCGATCCTGTCTGCACCCGGTGGACAGTCAGATTAGTGCGACCAGGCTGGTTGGAAAACAGCTGTCGGTACAGATGCAGCACCCCTCTGATCTCAGCTTGCTGGGCAGGGGTTAGCTGATCGGAGAGAGGGATTGTTTCTTGGGAGGAACCAGCTCCTGTCTCAGGGAATAGATCTACTAGAGGGTCACTTCCCTGCTCCTCCCAATGTCCACACACGGCCAGCACCACATTCCCCCTGTCATAATATGGCTTCATCATATTGACATGGTACACCCGGCAGTGGTGTGCCCGGTTAGACAGCTCCACCACATAATTTACCTCATTTAGCTGCTTGACAACCTTGAAAGGGCCTTCCCAAGCGGCCTGCAGCTTGTTTTTTCTCACGGGGATGAGAACCATCACCTGATCCCCGGTGGCGTAGGCGCGGGCCCGCGCCGTGCGGTCATACCAGACCTTTTGCTTCCTCTGGGCTCTGGCCAGATTTCCCTTGGCCAGGCCCATGAGCTCAGTAAGTCTCTCTCGGAAGGTCAGGACATACTCCACCACTGACTCTCCCTCGGGGGCGGCCTCCCCCTCCCATTCGTCTCTCATCAGGTCCAGGGGCCCCCTTACCCTCCTGCCATATAACAGTTCGAAGGGCGAGAATCCAGTAGACTCCTGAGGCACTTCCCTGTACGCGAACAGCAGGTGCGGTAGGTACTTGTCCCAGTCCTGTGGGTGCTGGTTCATAAAGGTTTTCAGCATCATCTTTAGCGTCCCATTGAACCTCTCCACCAGCCCATTGGACTGGGGATGATATGCTGAGGCCCAGCTGTGCCGGACCCCACATTTCTCCCACAAGCACCGGAGCAGGGCCGACATGAAGTTGGACCCTTGGTCTGTCAGGACTTCCTTGGGGAACCCCACTCGGCTGAAAATGGTCAGCAGCGCATCCGCCACGGTGTCTGCTTCAATGGAGGATAAGGGCACCGCCTCGGGGTAGCGGGTGGCGAAATCTACCACCACCAGGATGTATTTCTTCCCCGACCGGGTTGTCTTGCTGAGAGGCCCCACTATGTCCATGGCCACCTTCTGGAAGGGCTCCTCTATGATGGGCAAAGGCCTCAAAGCCGCTTTCCGCTTGTCCCGAGCCTTCCCCACCCGCTGACAGGGGTCACAGGACCGGCAGTACTGATGGACAGTTGTAAAGACCCCAGGCCAGTAAAAGTTCTGTAGCAGCCTCTGCCTGGTGCGCCGGATCCCCTGGTGCCCTGCGAGAGGGATGTCATGGGCCAGGTACAGTAGCTTGCGGCGATACTTCTGGGGGACCACCAGCTGCCTCCTGATCCCCCATGTCTCCATCTCACCGGGGGGAGCCCATTCCCGGTACAGGAACCCCTTCTCCCACAGGAACCTCTCCTGGCAACCTCTCCACATGGTCTGTACCTCCCTGCGGTCGGCCAGGTCCCTGAGCTTCCGCAAGGAGGGATCTCTCTGTAACTCGGCCTGGAACTCAGCCGCTGGGGACGGAATGGGAACCTGTTCTCTCGTGCTGTCTGGGTCTGAGGCCGCAGCCTCTCTGCGCCTGGTCCTGGGGTACTCCCTCCCCACTGGGCCAGGGTCTTGCGCCCCGTGCAAGGCACCCTCTCCGAGGCCCGGGCGTAGCGCCCCTTGCCGGCTCTGGCTACGGGTCACGACCAGGGTATCCCGGGATTCACTGGGCCAGTCTTCTAGGTCCCCCCCCATCAGTACCTCAGTGGGCAAATGCTGGTGCACCCCTATGTCCTTGGGGCCCTCCTTGGCCCCCCATTTCAGGTGTACCCTCGCCACGGGTACCTTGAACGGGGTCCCGCCCACCCCTGTTAGGGTCAGGTAGGTGTTGGGTACCACCCGATCTGGGGCCACCACCTCGGGCCGGGCCAGCGTCACCTCCGCGCCCGTATCCCAGTATCCAGTGACCTTCCTCCCATCTATCTCCAGGGGAACAAGGCACTCTCTCCGAAGGGACAGCCCCGCGCCCACCCTATAAACCGAGAACCCTGAGTCCGGAGCATCCAGCCCCCCCGAGGAGCTGGTCTGGGGCCTTCCTCCCTCCGGAGCCGTTGATAAGCTGCCAGCCCCCCTCTTCTGGGCTGTCGGCCCCTCATCTGGCTGGGTCCCTACCCAGTTAACCCGGTGTGGGTTTGGTCTGCTCAGTCTGTCTCTGATCTTGGGGCACTGGGACCGTACGTGGCCCCTCTGGCCGCAGTGATAGCAGCTCATGTCCCGTTGGTCCCCTCGAGCAGGTCGGTTGGTTCTGATGTCGGAGGTTCCCCTCGGGAGGGGGTTCTCCCTATTTCCCCTTTGGGAGGTCCCATGCTGCCTCTCTTGCTGCCTCAGGGTGGGCCTGCTCCTTTGGGATTCCTCCCTGCCACCCCTTGACCGACTGTTCATGAACTCGTCGGCCAGCCGCCCTGCGTGCTGCGGGCTCCCTGGATTTTTGTCCATCAACCATAGCTTCAGGTCTGATGGGCACAGTTCATACAGTTGTTCCAGTACGAATAGTTCGAGCAGGTCCTCCATAGTTTGGGCCCCAGCGGTCCACTTGCGGGCGTATCCATGTATCCGGTTGGCCAGTTGTAGGTACATGATCTCAGGGGTTTTTCGCTGATCCCGGAACCTTTGACGGTACATCTCGGGAGTCAGCCCAAGCTCGCAGAGCAGGGCCTTTTTGAACAGTTCATAGTCCCCAGTCTCCGTCTCTTTCATTCGGCCGTACACGTCCAGGCCTGCAGGGTCTAGTAAGGGGGTGAGATACTGGATCTTGTCTGCAGGGTCAACCTTGTGCAACCTGCAGGCATTCTCAAAGGCTGCCAGGAAGCTGTCTATGTCTTCCCCTTCCTTACGCCGGGCCAGGAAGTTACGATCAAACTTCCCTGTAGTCTTGGGTCCCCCCTCACTCACCGCAGCCGGGGCCTCACTGCTCCTCAGTCTGGCCAGCTCCAGCTCATGCTGGCGTTGTTTCTCCTCATGCTGGCGTTGTTTCTCCTCATGCTGGCGTTGTTTCTCCTTCTCCTCCAGCTCATGCTGGCGTTGTTTCTCCTTCTCCTCCAGCTCATGCTGGCGTTGTTTCTCCTTCTCCTCCAGCTCATGCTGGCGTTGTTTCTCCTTCTCCTCCAGCTCATGCTGGCGTTGTTTCTCCTTCTCCTCCAGCTCATGCTGGCGTTGTTTCTCCTCGTGCTGACGCTGCTTTTCCCGTTCTTCCCGCTCCTCCTTCAGTTCCTGCTGCCTCAACTCGAGCTCTTTCAGTTTTATCTCCCTCTCCCAATCCAGCCGCCTCCACTGCTGGGATGGGGAGCTCCTCCGGGAAGATCCCCTGCTGGCCGCCGGGGTCAAGGTGCCCTCGGTATTTGCTGGGCTTTCCCCAACCTCTCCCCTGGGCAGAGGCGAGAGGGGTCTTGGGATGTCCGCGGCAGCAGTCTGCCCCCTCCCAGCCAGGTCGGGCCCTGGGGCCCATGCTGCGTCTGTCGGGTGGCTTCCCCCAGGGACAGGGATCGGGTCATCCAAGCGATCCTTCTCCTCCAGCTGCGCAATCAGCTGGTCTTTGGTGGACTTCCCAATGCGCAGCCCCCTCTGCCTGCACAGCTCCACCAGGTCGTTCTTACGGCGCTTAGCATACATCTTCCTGCTAGCCACTCTCAGGCCTGTGCGGTCTTGGTCCCCACGGCTTCCAGGAGGAACCCCTAGTGTGCCAGCCCTTCTCACTGGTCACACCCTCAGGGTTAAGCGTAGCTCCTCCGCCCCCCGAAACCACTTCTCTCTGCCTCTTCAGCAACCTGCTCCCCGTCAGTCCCCCTTCGTTGTACTGCTCTCCAGTCACTTACTCCAGGAAGTGCCGTTCATGGGGTGCAGAAGATCCCACCGCTGCCACCAGTTGTCGCGGAGTGTGGGGGAGTCAGGTACTGCACCCCTCTTCCCGGGATTCAATGTGACTCTCAGCCAGCCAGTAGAACAGAAGGTTTATTAGGGTTGTCAGGAAAGAGTCCAAACAGAGCTTGTAAGTATGACCAGGACCCCTCAGCTGGGCCCTTCTGGGGGGCAGGGAGCTTAGACCCCAGCTCTGGGGCTCCCTGCGTTTCACCACCCAGCTCCAAACTGACCAAGAGCCAGCCAAACCTCCAGCAGGCTCTTCCCCTCCCCCGGGGCCCCTCCTCTCGCCTTTTACCATTCTCCCAGCCAAAGGTGTCCTGGCTCATGTTACAGCCTCAGGTAAAGTCTCACACTCCCGATGCAGCCTGTCCCAATGCAGCCAGCCTCTCAGGTCAGATCCATCTCGCTCTCTACTCCGTCACATGGCCATACTGGATCAGACCAGTGCTCCATCTAGCCCAGCGTCCTGCCACTGACATAGGTCAGTGCTCGATGCTTCAGAGGGAATGAACAGAACAGGGCAATATTCCAGTGATCCATCCCCTGTCGTCCAGTCCCAGCATCTGGCAGTTGGAGATTCTGTTTTCCAGGAGCTGTTGTGGTCACCATCCCACCAATAGTTTAATCATTACTCAACATCTCCTGTGTCACCAGTTACAGCACTGCCAAATTAAAAGATATGATGAAACATTTAGTAGGCGTATATAATAAGCCAATTACTGTAGGAAAAATTCAGCAGTATATATATAGAGAGAGAGAGAGAGAGAGTTTATTTTTAGTCACATAATACCTGCTAAGATGAACGTTGCTTGAAGTTACTAAGTGAAACTTCAAAGTCAGTAAGATTCAGGCTTTAAAGCAAGTGCCACCAGTATTAGTCATTCCACCTCTATAATGCTGACAGTTACATCACCCACAATGATAGTCCAGTATTTTATTTTATACATTGATTTCAGTGTTTTTCCAGGGAACAGAATACTGTACCTTACACCCTTCATTAATGCTCTCGTACAGAAAAACAATAAAGTCAATTATCTAAACACAGACAATAGGGTTTATAACTGTAAGATATTTAGGGCAAAGCTCTCCCCTCCTCTCTGATCCACAACCTGTACTATATGTTCTGCACTTCCAGGAACATAACACAACCTAAATGCAAAGGAAGCTCTACACATTAACAAATACAAACCGTGCAATAAAGAACTGCCTCCTGAATGGAAAACTCTTGCCCTTAAGCTGGATGGTGCAGAACACACACCATGTTCTTTCTTTGGTGCCTCATATAACTAAAATGAAGAACACAAAGCCCAGGGTGCTGGAATAATTTGTACAGTGGAGGTGCTGAGAGGCATTAAACCAAACTTAAATCGCGGTATGATGGAAACAACTTCAAGCCAGGGGGTGTGGCAACACCCCCCCTCACCTCCAGTTCCAGCACCTATGCACAAAACTCAAATTTTCTTTCCTTTTTCAATGAGGAAAAAAATCCAACACCACTTTTATTTTAAGTACCAACAATGTGATTGTGCTTTACAAGGTACAAATAAGTACAGTGTCTGCCCCCAAAACTAACAGAAATCCCCCAGAGCCAGATTTTGCAAACAGATATAGCAATGACTTTACTCACACAAGTAACCCTATTGACTACAATTAATATTAATGAGAGTAAAGTTATTTCCATTCCCAGGTGGTTGTAGGACTGGGCCCTGGAACACTGAACGGAGAAGACAGGATGCACTCGAAAGTTGAGAGGAAGGATTACCTTTCAACATTCCATATTTTTTTTAATGACCACTTCTTTCTTCCATTCTTCCCTAATCAGTGTTCTCCTTGAGTGTAAATAATTCAGTGCTCTTAGAGGGACCAGTATGGGCCTGGATTTTGCTACTTACAGGCCTGAAGCTGCAAGGTTTTCAGCACCTCAGAGTATAAAGCCCTATTACCTCAATACAGAAAGAGGTGGTCAGAGCTGACCTGTACGAATCTAAACCAGGAACCATGTCTTTCTTGACTTGTTTAAAGTCAAAGAAAAGATTACTTGAATTTTTTGTTTCCTCTAGTCCTTTAGACTTCACAGTCCCCAGAGATCTTCGGATGGATAAAACACATTCTCAGAGGCCCTGGGTCTAAAGGAACATTACTGGCCTCAGAGGGTATGTGTACACTGCAATTAAACATCTGCAGTAGGCCCATGTCGGCTGACTCAGGCTCACAGGGCTTGGGATAAGGGGATGTCTAATTGTGGTGTAGACATTCGGGCTCAGGCTGGAGCCTGAGCTCTGGGACCTCGCAACTGGGGAGGATTACAGAGGTAGGGCTCTAGCCCGAGCCCAAACTCTACAGCACAATTAAACAGCTCCTTAGCCCGAGCCCCATGAGTCTGAGTCAGCTAACATGGGCCGGCCACTGGTATCTAACTGCTGTGTAGACATACCCAGAGAGGCTCCTCTCGGTCCAGTGGAGTAAAATATCAGCAAAATGCAATTGTGGGTTCCTCTCACCAAAGAAAACTCTTTTCACGACCATCCAGATTAAAGAAAAGTTTATCTAGAATCAGTCTGCTCTACTTCGGCCTAGTTGTTTACCAGATTTGCATAGGCCAATGAAACACTAACATCTGCATTCCAGAAATGGTTATCAAGCCTTTCCAAGCCTTGTTCTAATAGGTCTTTTCTTTCAGCTCTAAATCCTACCAGTCTCTGAAATTAGGGAAATCCTGGTTATAGAGAATCAATGCAGGTCAGAAATATATAGTCCAGTTTTTTGCTCCACTGAACTGAGGGGAACATGCATATTTTATATCACCATATGCAAAGTAATTCTAAAGCAGTTCTTAACCATTCCTGTCACAGACTGGAAGTTTGGAATTAGTCCTTGAATATTCTGTTGCCTAAATGGGGCACTTACAAGACCGCCATCAAAGAGATGAAAATATTGACTTTTTTTCTTATATCTGTTTGCAGAGTTTATGCCATTCTTTATACGTTTCTTTCTACCCCAAATGCTTCTTTTTTTCTAATTAAAGAAAATTCCAGCAGCACTAACTGATGTGCAACCTTAAAAAAAACTGCAAAAGCATTAGCACTTATATTGTGCTTTATCATTGTTAGATCACAAAACATGGTTATGTATCATTATCCCCATTTTATATACAGGGAAACTCAGAGAAATTAAGTGATTTGCCTTAAGTCACATAGCAAGTCAGTGTCAGAGCCAGGAACAGAACACAGGTCTCATGACTCCCAGTCCTATGCCCTATTCAGTGGGACAGGATGCCATCCTAGAAAAGTAAACAACAAACAAAAAGGGATTTCAGTGAGTCAGAGTTCACTTGAGAACAGTTCCACCTAATGCTAAGGGTATGCCTACACAGCAGCTGGAAGCATGCTTCCCCATGCAGACAGACACTCACACGACAGCTCTGCTCGAGAAAGCATACTAAAAACAGCCATATGGGCATGCATGGTGGCATGGCATGCTTAGGGATAGCCACCTAAGCCCGCCCAACCTTAGGTATAAACTCAGGGGGCTAATCCTAGCTGCCACCTGTGCCGCTGTGGCCATACTGTTATTTTTTGCATACCAGCTTGAGCAGAGCTATCATATCTGTCTACCAAGGCTCAGAGGCACACCCCCAACTGCTGTAGACATACCCTAAGAATGACTTAGTAGTAATGCAACTGCTTAAACCTGATGAAGCTGGATTGTTCCCTATGGATTCACATACAGAGGAAGTCCCGCACACCAGACATAGCTATCCCCTTTCTATACAGGAGGAGGCATGTGTAAATAACACCTTTTTAGGATCTTTCTTGTCGCTTTGCTGAAACTGCTTAGGGGTGGAGCTTCATAGAGTATGTCTACACTACAAACATCTGAACCGCGGTAGACAAGACTCACACTAGCAGGGCTCAGGCCAGCATTGTGAACACTGCAGCTCTAGCAGAGACTCAGGGTAGCCACCCAAACTCAGACTTGGGATTGGGTAGGCTTAAGAGCCTGAGCTGCCGCCCAAGCAACATCCACACACTGCTATTTTTAGCACACTAGCGGGAGTCTGTGTATGCGAGCTGGGAGGCTCACTGCTAGCTGCAGTGTAGACACACCCATACAGAGTCCTGGTGGAATGAAAGAATGGGCACTATCGTGCTCCTCAACAACACTGTCCCCCATAGCCCAGAAATTTCCAGACAGATAACACAACAGCGAGCACTACTACTGCATGGGATCAGGAGAACCCAGGCACTGGTGGCCACATGGCTCCTGCTGGAGCCATCCTGCAGACATTGCAGCAGCAACTCTTCTTGCAGCATGAACCCATTCCATGCAGATCCCAGAGATCTGTGGGGTTGTTTAGGGTCTTGGACTCCCAAAATCCACAACTCCCACTTTCTTCTACCAAGATAGATAGCTCAAGAACAACTGCAAGGTGAATCAAAGGAGATAGCAATCAGGCATTTGTTTTGTGATGCAACGGTATTGATGACATAACAACTAAGTGTCATCTCCTCTTTGGTGGTATATTTCTGCTGTACATGAGTATGTGCAGGAGTCAAAACAGCCAGTTTGGGGCTAAATGGTACAGAGACTAGAGACAGCATGAAACAATAGCTGAGAGATGTAAAATAAAACCCCAGTGAGAAAACAGGTGGGGAACTCAGATGCCCAAATATTTACAGTGTAAGTGTTCATATTGTTAACTATTTAAAGTGTGATTGAAGAACACATGATTTTAAAAAGGGGAATCATGTGAACAGATCTCCATCATCTGCGGTGGCTGGAATCTCATCGTGGTTTCATGAATGAGCAGAGTGTGGGTAGTGTCTCATGGTAAATCTATGGGGTGGGGGGGGGGGAGTGTGTGCGTGTTCTCAGTTTAGCTAACTTTGGTTAAAATACCAGTGAAGACACAGCAACTCATTTTAACTCAGGTTAGCACCCTAAACTAAAGCCTGTAGGGGACCCTGGGGTTGAACTCAAGCTGCAAACCCAAATTGCCACCATGTCTATACTACTATTTTAACCCAAATTAGCTAACCCGAGTTAAGAACAGTGCAGACATATCCTTAGCTGTTATTCCCTGCCTCCACCCCTTATTTGTCCTTGAGTATATGTGAAAGAGGACAAGAACAGCTGGAAACGTAAAAGACTTGAGCTTCAAATCTTCCAAGAAATTATTAGAAATTACTTTCTAAAAACTGTTTGGAACACCTTAGCAGTGTCCTTTTGATACATTGTTGGTTTTTTTGTAAGTTTTCCATATTAGAGGAAAACAAGATAAAAATATGAAGATTTGCATGAATAGCTGTATGTCTAACTAGTCCTATTTATCCACTTCTTCAGTTATATTGTTTGTTTTAAAATACATACCAGATAATGAGTAAACTCAATAATAAAGTATACTGATTTATGCCCACTCCTCCACACTGATCCATACAGGCAAACCTCTGCACATGCATGGAGCTCCCCACTCATCTGTATTAGCTTGTATTATTAGGGCCTTATAAACAGACTTGAATTAGCACAGTGGCCAGTGGCACTGAGAAGAGTATGGTCTAGTTGGCGGAACACGACTGGGAATTTTTGGTAACACTTACGACTCTGTCACTTACTCACTAAGTGAACCTCAGAAAATAATTTTAGTTTTTCTATGCTTTGATGGCCCAATCTGCAAAATGGGAATAAATCCTTATCTCACAGATTAATAAAGACTAAATTAGGAACTTGAAAATTCATTATTGTGCTTTGAGATCTTGTTACGATGCCACAGAAGTGCCTTATATTTAGAATTGGCCAGACATTTTTCAACAAAACACTTTGTTGTCAGAACATGCTGATTGGTTGAAGCCAAAACTTTTCACAGGAATTTACCCATTTCAACAAAACTTTCATCAGGAAGGGTTTCTCAGGTCCTGGATGGAATTTCTGCAGCAGGAGAGAGAGCCAGGCCAACAGTAGTCAATAAGCTGGTGAGTAAAGCACTGATTCAGACCAGGGGCTTGAAACCAAGTGCTCTAACCACTGGCCTATTCGCTATTCTGGAGTAGGTGTCTCTCTCCCCCCGCCCCACTTGTTGGTTTTTTTGGCAAGAATTTCAAAAGGCCGGTTTGGTACCACAACAGGAAACATTTTGATATCTTGAAATGCTGCAGGGTGGAAAAACCATTTCCCAGCCAGCCCTGCTTATAACTTCCAGAGTAATTCCTGCTTGTTGTGCACCCATGAAGCATTACTCCAGGGCTGAAGCAGAGCGGGCTCACTGACTAATGTGCTAGCCAAAAAGCCCCCCTACCAGGGCATTGTTGGCGGGGCTTACGCCAGACCGAGGCAGAATAAATCAAGACACCCACCTGGGCCAGCATTTGAACACAGCCCCTGCCACTCAAGCATGCAGCAAACCCTGCTTCCCTGCAGATCACAGCGGCAGGTGGGGAAACGCTTCAGCGCTGGAGGAGACACCGCGCTCGGTAGGTAGGAGCAGGACACCTGCACTGGTGACTCACGGGAGAGCCCCGCCCCCTCCTGCCCCGCGGACACAAGCAAGGGAGTCCTACCGAGCCGACCCCCTGGTGCACCGGGGAGGGAAGGGGCAGTTACCGGCACGTGGGACTGAGGCCGCTGATCTCCCTGAGCGGTCAGCGGGGCTGGGGGGGGGGGAAGCCGCTGCAGGGCAGGGCCAGTGGGTCACTCACCCGGCCCCCGGCGGCGGGGTTCTTCCTCCGCAGCGTGAGCCCGCTCCGCAGCCGCGCCGGCAGCTCCCTCAGCTTCTGCCGCAGCTGCACTTGCGGCGGCGGCGGCTCGTGGTGCCTGGCGCTCGGCCTGCGGCTCAGGGCGGGCTCCGCGCTGTCGCACGGGGGCTGCATCTTGCCGGAGCCCACGGCCATCCCGCAGCCCTCCGGCCAGGGCTGGCTCCCCACGCGCGCCCCTCTGCGGAGCGAGCGCGGCGCTCCCCGCTGTCACTCCCGGCTCCGGGCGCTCCCCTGCCCGCCGGCGGCGCGCCCCGCTGCGCTGCGCACGGGGCTGGGGGACCGAGGGGCCCGCTGAGTCATCCCACAGGTGCAGGAAATGCTCCCGCGCCAGGCTCTCTCCACCTTTTCCTTCTCGCCCTGGGGACGCTGCTCCCTGCCCGCTCAGTGGCTCTGGCAGTGATAAAGCGCAGGTGAGTGGTAGGGTGGAGGAGGCGCGGGGAGCAATCGGAATAAAGTCCTGTTAACTCCTTGGCTGTCAGCGTCCACCCACCTCCTCCTGTCCTACGCAATCGGTTTCCTGGTTAACCAGCCGGGCTGCAGTTCCAGCGAGGGGAATGGTAATGAAGATAAGGGACCAGCGGCAGCCCCAGGAGGACCATGGCTAGAGAGCTGGCTGGGCAAAAGTTTTCAGCCAAACCCCTTCCTCTCGCCCAGCTGAAAAATGCAGATGTGTGTTGACCCATCCCACCTATTGCTTCAATGCAAAAAAGAAAAAAAATCCACACACACACACACAGGGAAAACGCTCAGTGTTCTGGTGTGACATTTTCAAAATGAAACTTTGTGATGTTTCCCTTCAAAATGATTTTTGGTGTTGAATGTGACTTTCATTTTATTAAAACAAAGACCCAACAAAAAACCCAACCACGCCACGCTTGAAAACTAAACACACACATTTTGTTTCAGGTCAATCAAACCAGTTTGGTTGACCCAAAATGCAAATTTTTAGGCAAAACAGAAACGGCTAAAAAAATTGTATTTTGGGTAAGACTTTTTTTTGTTTTGCCTAAAAATTTGCATTTTGGGTCAACCTAAAACTTTTTTTTTTTTATTTGGCTACCAAACTGAAAAATCAGTTATTCACACAGCTCTAGCCATGTCATCTTCACCTGCTCTGAGCAGGCCTGGATGACATAGTGCTTAAAACTCTAGCAGCAGCCACCACCTGGAGTCTTTGTCTGCTCATACACCCCCATTACACCCACTGGTGGAGCTGAAACTGTGGTGACAATGGTGGGAAAGATTAGTAGCATAATCCTAGCGTAGACAGGGCTTTAGGAAGTAAGGAGTCCCGATGAAATGAGGTCTGAGTATTTTGCTCTGCTATGGTGATTTTCAATCCCCAAATCTCAATACACTATTACAAACATTAATGAATTAAGTCTCACAGAACTCGAGGGAGGGAGGTATTGTTGTTTTACAAATATGAGTAAAACTTCCCTTATATGAATAAATCATTGACTTCAATTGGATTTATATCCTGTAAAAAGGAATTAGGTCCAGGGAAACTGAGGCACTAGTCACTGGCAGAAGTGGGAAAAGATCCCATGATATATGCCAATTTACTTGCTCTAACCATAGACAAGCAAGATAGTCTTGTGATTAAGGCTGGAACTCAGGAAATTTTGTTTCAATTCCAGACTTCTCACATGAGCTTGGTCATGTTATTCAATCTTTGTGTCTCAATTGCTTTCTCATACCCCTTATCCATCTTGTCTAGTTAGAGTGCAAAGTGTTTGAGATAAAGGGTGGCTCTTCTTATTTGCCACCCAAAGCTCGGAGTTAAGGCTGATCATTAGTGCCTTGTACCCTGCCAGAACAATGCATGTGCCTATAGTTAAACCTCTGAAAATCAGGAAATATAGAGATAAGGCACACACCAGCCCTATCTTGCAACATTAACTCTGCCCCTGGAGCTGGCAAGAGCCACTGGGGATATACACTAAGGGCTAGGCTACACTAGAAGCACTACAGTGACGTAGCTGCACCGATGCAGCTGCGCTGCTGTAGTGTGTCTGGTGAAGACTCTGCCAACAGGAGAGGGGTCTACTGTTGGCATAATAAAAACACCTCCCTGAGAGGCAGTAGCCAACACAGCGCTGTCTGCACTGGCACTTAGGTCAGTGTAACTTACATCACTCAGGGGGGTGGCTAGGGTGACCAGAGAGCAAATGTGAAAAATCGGGATGGGGTGGGGGGTAATAGGAGCCTATATAAAAAAAAGACCCAAAAATCGGGACTGTCCCTATAAAATCGGGACATCTGGTCACCCTAGGGGTGGCTTATCCACACCCTTGAGCGACATAAGTTATACCGACATAACCTGTAGTGTAAACAAGCCCCCCGTTTGTTTCAGGCAATGCTGCCCTACAATCAGCAGACATGAGGAATGACTAAGTGTGCCATTTTATGTGTTGTATTGTGTTCTTCGGAACTGTACTCTCTCTCCCTCATCTGCATGCAGTCCAACTGCCCTTTATTGTGTTAGGGACAGCTGTATTGACTGGTGCTGGGATTACTTGCTGCAGGTTGTCACAGCTCACACTGTGATATGAGGAGAGGTGGATCTGCACCCAAAGGGATCATGGATCCCTTGTTTCTGTTCTGCATAATAGGGCTCTGATCTCTGTCCAAGTCTCTAGGCACTACTATCATTACAACTACTGTAATTACTGCTATTACTTCTAGTTATACTCCTGTGTATCACATTAAATAATTCATCAACACTTTATCAAAGTGCATTACTGTCATTTGAATAATACAATAGGAGCAATAACTAGAAGCAATGGGATTAAATTAAGAAAAGGTAAATTTAGGTCAAAGCTCAGGAAAAAAAAATGTCAACAGGGACATATAAACCTGTGAAGAGTCTCCTAAGTAAAACATTGCTTGGAACACTTAAAACTAGACAGACAAACCACTGGAAAATATACTTTGGAAAACAATACTGCACTGGTTTGGAGATGGACTGGATGACCAAATGGGTCTTCTCCACCTCTTACTTTGATGATTCCATTGCCTTTCCAGGGCCCAAGCCAAGGAATATGGAACCTGAACTCACCTCCCTGTATAGGGTCAGTACAGGTATTGTCCTGTCACATACAGGCCAGCTCCTATATTCTTGAGGACCGCACAAAATGAATTTTGGAGCCCATTTAAGTCAACTGGACTTTTGAATATGTAGGACCAGGGACTTGGAGTATTAGAGATTTTGAGTGTGTTTGTTCTCTTTAACTCTGTATCATAATCAAAAGAAATGGCAAAAAATAATCCAAGATGCTTCATGCCTGAGTGCATTTTATTAGTTATGTAAATAGATAGAAAAATTGCAAAACACAATTATCTTGAATTAAACTTCCTGACAAAGCATAATAAACATTCATTTGAGACTTAAAATGTTCTGGCTTTCTGATGCTGTTAGGATAATCAATAAATACTATAATGAACTTATACCTTTTTGTTATTCATCTCTATAAAAATGAAGAATTATTGTACAGAGGTTTCAGTAACAGAAATAGGCATTGGGGATCAAGAGCCAGATATAGGGAGCCACTGAACATGCCTGTAACAGGCAGTGTCCCTGAGCCAGCTTCTCCTAGCTGCCATTTAAACAGCTTGCACTCAGCTCTGCCCAGACTGGCAGAAAATTCTCTCAAAATAAAGGAAAACTTGCCACAGCAATAAATCTGCACAACCATATTCCTTTCACTCTCCCAGACATTCCTAACGGAGCAGAGGTCCATCTCATTCTCCCTGACCTAGAGGAGTCAGGCAAGCAAGTAGTTCTCTTCCTGCTATTGTCTCAGGCTTGTCTGTAGCGCTTAGTGAAGACACTACCCAGCTGACAGTAGAACTTCTTCCATCGGCGTAGGTACTCCACCTCCATGAGATGCAGTAGCTATGCCAACAGGAGAAACCCTCCCATCACCATAGTGCTGTCTGTATTGCCAGTTAGGTTGGTATAACTGCAACACTTAGGGGTCATGTAGTGTAGTCCCTCTTATGAGGGAACCAGCAGGTCATATGCTAGCCTCCTTCCCAGAACTCATTTTGGTTGGCTTATTTGTATCTTAGAGCTCATTTGTATCTTAGAGCTTGGCTGTAAACAATGGATCGTGTGGGATACTACAAGCTGTCAGGAACAGTATCCCCGATACTACCACGGCTAACCTGGTGGCCGAACTTTGTGATTTTGTCCTCACCCACAACTATTTCACATTTGGGGACAATATATACCTCCAAGTCAGTGGCACTGCTATGGGTACCCGTATGGCCCCACAGTATGCCAACATTTTTATGGCTGACTTAGAACAACGCTTCCTCAGCTCTCGTCACCTAACACCCCTACTCTACTTGCGCTACATTGATGATATCTTCATCATTTGGACCCATGGAAAAGACGCCCTTGAGGAATTCCACCATGATTTCAACAATTTCCATCCCACCATCAACCTCAGCCTAGACCAGTCCACACAAGCGGTCCATTTCCTAGACACCACTGTGCTAATAAGTGATGGTCACATAAACACCACCCTATACCGGAAACCTACTGACCGCTATACTTACCTACATGCTTCCAGCTTCCATCCTGGACACACCACATGATCCATTGTTTACAGCCAAGCTCTAAGTTACAACCGCATTTGCTCCAATCCCTCAGACAGAGACAAACACCTACAAGATCTCTATCAAGCATTCTTACAACTACAATACCCACCTGCTGAAGTGAAAAAACAGATTGACAGAGCCAGAAGAGTACCCAGGAGTCACCTACTACAAGACAGGCCCAAAAAAGAAAATAACAGAACACCACTAGCCGTCACCTTTAGCCCCCAACTAAAACCTCGCCAGCGCATCATCAAAGATCTACAACCTATCCTAAAAGATGATCCCTCACTCTCACAGATCTTGGAGGACAAACCAATCCTTGCTTACAGACAGCCCCCCAACCTGAAGCAAATACTCACCAGCAACCACACACCATACAACAAAAACACTAACCCAGGAACCTATCCTTGCAACAAAGCCCGATGCCAACTCTGTCCACATATCGATTCAAGTGATACCATCACAGGGCCTAATCACATCCGCCACGCCATCAGGGGCTCATTCACCTGCACATCTACCAATGTGATATATGCCATCATGTGCCAGCAATGCCCCTCTGCCATGTACATTGGCCAAACCGGACAGTCTCTACGCAAAAGAATAAATGGACATAAATCTGACATCAGGAATCATAACATTCAAAAACCAGTAGGAGAACACTTCAACCTCCCTAATCACTCACTGACAGACTTGAGGGTAGCAGTGTTGCGACAGATTCACTCCAAAAACAGACTTCAAAGAGAAACTGTTGAACTCGAATTGATATGCAAACTAGATTGCATTACCTCAGGATTAAATAAGGACCTCGAATGGCTCGGCCATTACGTTAATTGAATCTATTTCCCTTAAGTTAACGATCCTCATTCACACCTGTGTGACCATCTTGTTTATCACTTCAAAGGTTTTTCTTCCCCTGCTGTTATGGTTCCTCTCAATTAATTAGCCTCTTAAGGTTGGTCAGTGCACTTAGAGCTGCCCTGCTTCACCCTTTCAGATCTTTGGGAGACCTTCTTTCCAAAGACCAAGATATCTTCAAATGGATGGTCATATTGCCTCCCACCCCTCATCTTTGGGACCAGGAAACACTCTCTGCTATTGGTTCTTTAACACTTCAGACTAAGGGTACGTCTACACTACAGAATTAGGTCGAATTTATAGAAGTTGGTATTTTAAAACCTGAATTTATGGAATCGATTGTGTGTGTCCCCACTAAAGAGCATTAAGACCATGAGGTCGATTGACTGTGTCCACAGTAGCGGGGCTAGCATCGACTTTCGGAGCATTGCATTGCGGGTAGCTATCCCACAGTTCCCGCAGTCTCCACCGCCCATTGGAATTCTGGGTTGCGATCCCAAAGCCTGATGGGGCAGAAACATTGTCGCTGGTGGTTCTGGGTACATGTCGTCAAGCCATCAAACGTCCCTCCCTCCCTCCATGAAAGCAATCTTTTTCGCGCCTTTTTTCCGGGGTTTCCGTGTTTGCTATGGAAGCCTGCTCAGCTCACAATTACCGTACATCTCCAGCGTACGCCTGGACATTAGGTCTAGTGGGGATTCAGTCATGCTATAATACGGGCAGAGGGATAGCTCAGCGTTCTGAGCGTTGGCCCGCTAAACCCGGGGTTGCGAGTTCAATCCTTGAGGGGGCCATTCCGCCTGAGACTGGTAGTCGTGGGACTACACAGCATAAGCTCCTTGCCTTCTAGCTGCAGATGGTGCAATATGCCATAAATGGTCGTGGTCGCGGGACCATACAGCAGCACCTCCTTGCCTTCTAGCTGCAGATCGTACAATATGCTTGAAATTCGTGTGTTCGTGGCCTATGGTGTGGCTGGCCGGGGGTGCTTGGACATAAATGGGAGTGACCAGAGTGACTCTGGTCATTCTCTTTTTTACGTTTTGTTTAAGGGAGATTCAGTACTGCCTGGAACACAGGCAGAGGGATAGCTCAGCGGTCTGAGCGTTGGCCCGCTAAACCCGGGGTTGCAAGTTCAATCCTTGAGGGGGCCAGGAGATGATGATGATGGATATCAAGCATATTGTACCATCTGCTGCTAGAAGGGAAGGTGCCTAACCCTTGCTCACCGCATATTGTACCATCTGCAGCTAGAAGGAAATGAGCCTAACCCTTGCTCCCCCCTCCCTCCGTGAAAGCAACTGAGGGGGGAGCCAAAAATCCTTTCACGCCTTTTTTCATGCGGGCGCCATATTGCTGACACCATTGTTATCCACCTGCCGCTTCTGCTCCCACTCTACTGTCCTGCAAACAGCATACCAGGGAAAGCATGGAGCACGATCAGATCACCGCGGCTGTTCTCGCTGTTATGAACACCACGCGCATTGTCCAGGAGTATATGGAGAATGAGAACCAGGAGCTGCTAGAGCTACAGCAGGCGAGGAGGCAACAGCAGCGCCCTGAGGACAGTGATGAGGACATGGACACAGACCTCTCTCAAAAAAGGCCCCCCCGCAAGGTGGACATCATGGTGTTAATGGGGCTTGTTGATACAGTGGAACGCCGATTCTGGGCCCGGGAAACAAGCACAGACTGGTGGGACCACATAGTGCTGCAGGTCTGGGATGAATCCCAGTGGCTGCGAAACTTTCGCATGCGTAAGGGCACTTTCATGGAACTTTGTGAGTTGCTTTCCCCTGCCCTGAAGCGCCAGAACACCAAGATGAGAGCAGTCCTCACAGTAGAGAAGCGACTGGCGATAGCCCTGTGGAAGCTTGCAACGCCAGACAGCTACTGGTCAGTCGCGAATCAATTCGGAGTGGCAAAATCTACAGTGGGGGCTGTTGTGATGCAAGTAGCCAGGGCGATCACCAAGCTGCTGGTACCAAGGGTTGTCAGTCTGGGAAATGTGCAGCTCATACTGGATGGCTTTGCAGCAATGGAGTTCCCGAACTGTGGAGGGGCAATAGACGGAACCCATATCCCTATCTTGGCACCGGACCACCAAGCCAGCGAGTACATAAACCGAAAGGGTTACTTTTCAATAGTGCTGCAAGCACTGGTGGATCATAAGGGACGTTTCACCAACATCAACGTGGGATGGCCGGGAAAGGTACATGACGCTTGCATCTTCAGGAACTCTGGTCTGTTTCGGCTGCTCCAGCAAGGGACTTTCTTCCCAGACCAGAAAATAACCGTTGGGGATGTTGAGATGCCTATAGTTATCCTTGGGGACCCAGCCCACCCCTTAATGCCATGGCTCATGAAGCCATACACAGGTAGCCTGGACAGTAGTCAGGACCTTTTCAACTATAGGCTGAGCAAGTGCAGAATGGTGGTGGAATGTGCATTTGGGCATTTAAAAGCTCGCTGGCGAAGTTTATTGACTAGGTTAGATCTCAGCGAAAACAATATTCCCATTATTATTACTGCTTGCTGTGCGCTCCACAATATCTGTGAGAGTAAGGGGGAGACGTTTATGGCGGGGTGGGAGGTTGAGGCAAATCGCTTGGCCACTGGTTATGCGCAGCCAGACACCAGGGCTATTACAAGAGTACAGCAGGGTGCGTTGCGCATCAGGGAAGCTTTGAAAACCAGTTTCATGAATAGCCAGGATGCTGTGTGAAAGTTCTGTTTTTCCCCAGTAATGAAAAGCCCCGCCCCTTCATTCACTCTACTTCCCTTTACCCAAACCGCCCTGCCCTCCCCCCCTCGGTCACCGCTTGCAGAGGAAATAAAGTCATTGTTGCTTAAAAATCATGCATTCTTTATTAATTCGTAAAACACAGAGGGGGAACTATGGGGGTAACTGCCACAGTCTCCCGGGATAGGTGGTGGAGGAAGGGAAGCACCAGGATGGGTGGTGGAGGAGGGGATGAGGGAAGGACAAGGACACACAGCACTTTAAAACTTATTGAACGCCAGCCCTTTCTTGCTTGGACTATTCTCTTGGCTTGAGTGGTTGGGTGCACGGAGGCCACCCAAACGCATTCTTGGGCGTCTCGGGGATGAGGTTATGGGACTCGGGAAGGAGGGCTGTTGGTTACCCAGGGGCTGTAGTGGCGGTCTGGGCTCAGGCGGCCTTTCCTGAACCCTACGCCTTTCCTCAGCCATAAGCCGGAGGATTTCCGTTTGATCCTCCAGTAGCCTCAGAATTGCATCCTGCCTTCTCTCTGCACGCTGACGCCACCTACTCTCTTCATCACGCCACCTCTCCTCACGATCAAATTCTGCCTTCCTGGACTCCGACAGTGTCTGCCTCCACGCATTCTGCTGGGCAGCTTCAGTGTGGGAGGATTCCATGAGTTCGGAGAACATATCGTCTCGATTCCTTTTTTTTTTTACTTCTAATCTTTGCTAGCCTCTGGGACAGTGATGAAGGGGGTGGCGTTGAAACATTTGCAGCTGCGGGAGGAAACAAATGGGAGAGGAGTAGTTTAAAAGACACAGAGAACAATGCTCCAAACATTACATATCACATGTGCATTTGGTCCAAGGTTGCACTTTGCCTGTTATATTGAGGGTCTGCCGGTTTGGTGTGAGAGATCACACAAGCAGGTCCGGCGGGCAACAGAATTCGGCTTGCAGGCAGCCATGGTAAGCCACAGTCTATAGGCTTCTTTAACCTTCATAACATGTGGGAATGTTTTCAAACAGCAACCCCCTCATTTCCCATAACAAACAGCCTTTGGGCTGGCAATTTAAAACTGGTTGGCAATTGAAAAGGGAGGGGCGGCGGTTTTCGGGTTAACGTGCAGCGTGAACCTAATCGACACCCCCACACACACACAGACACACATCCAAGATGTTCGCTGTTCCCCCTCCCCCCACCGCGTGGGTCACAGCGGGGAAGATTTCCGTTCAGCCACAGGCAAACAGCCCAGCAGGGACGGAGCCCCTCTGAATACCCCCTTAATAAAATTCCCCTATTTCAACCAGGTGACCATGAATGATATCACTCTTCTGAGGATAACACAGACAGATAAAGAACGGATGTTGCTTGAATGCCAGCAAACACCGGGACCATACACCGCCATGCTTTGCAAAGCAATGATTCCAGACTACGTGCTACTGGCCTGGCGTGGTAGAGTGTGTTACCACGGAGCACAGGATAAGGCTGCCCTCCCCAGAAACCTTTTGCACAGGCTTTGGGAGTACATCCAGGAGATCTTTCTGGAGATGTCCCCGGAGGATTTCTGCTCCATCCCCGAACATGTTAACAGAGTTTTCCAGTAGCTGTAGCTGTACTGGCCGCGAATTAATCATTAAACTCGCTTGCTTATAAAACATGTATTAATTTAACAGAGGTACACTCACCAGAGGTCCCTTCTCCTGCATCGAGCATGCCTTGGGTGGGTTCGTAGGGTACTGGCTTCAGGGCGACAAAGAGTTCCTGGCTGTCGGGGAAAAGGGCTTCTCCGCTTCCTTGCTGTGTCTGGGCGCTATTTTCAGCATCATTATCATCATCATGCTCCTCTGTGGTTTCTGATGATCCACATACGGAGTCATACCACATGGATGGGTCAGTGCTGGCTGCACCTCCTAGAATGGCATGCAGCTCATCATAGAAGCGGCATGTCTGGGGCTCTGACCCAGAGCGGCTGTTTGCATCTCTGGCTTTTTGGTAGGCTTGCCTGAGCTCCTTAATTTTCACGCGGCACTGTTGCGCGTCCCTGTTGTAGCCTCTCTCCTGCATGCCCTTGGAGACTTTGGCATATGTATTGACGTTTCTTCTTTTGGACCGTAGCTCTGCTAGCATGGTTTCATCTCCCCATACAGCGATCAGATCGCGTACCTCACGCTCGGTCCATGCTGGAGCTCGTCTTCGGTTCTGGGACTCCATCATGGTCACCTCTGCTGATGAGATCTGCGCTCACCTGCAGCTCACCACGCTGGCCAAACAGGAAATGAAATTCAAAACTTCGTGGGGCTTTTCCTGTCTACCTGGGCGGAGCATTGGAGCTCAGACTGCTGTCCAGAGCGGTCAAATGTTGCACTGTGGGATAGATCCAGGAGGCCAATACCGTCGAATTGCGTCCTCACTAAGCCTACATCGATTCGGCAATATTGCTTTAAGTGCTAATCCCCTCGTTGGGGGTGGAGTGGCGAGATCGATTTTAAGAGCCCTAGAAGTCGATGTTAAGGGCTTCGTCGTGTGGACGGGTGCACGGATCAATCAAAATAATGCTAATAAATTCGACCTAAACTCGTAGTGTAGACCAGGGCTAAGACACCCCAAAGTGCACTAGTGGGCTAGTAAGTTTCTGTTAGTGTTATTACTGGAGTCTGAATTATTGCTCTTCCAGAGAAGAATCTTAAATCTTAATGCAGCGCATACTGTCATTTAGTCATTTTTAAGAGTCACTGAATCAGTCATGATGAAAGGGGCAAAACTAATGTAAATACAGTTAAAAGTCACATGCATTGTTTTGGACACAACATAACAATAACAAAATAACAGGAACAATGCACATGCTGTGGTAACCATGAATTGCCAGAGCTAATGAACCTGGCAACTCTTTAATTATATTTGTCTTTTTCACATACAAGGAAGAGTGGATCCTTATGACTCCTCTGGGAAATTAAAACTCTTATAGCTCTCACTGCCTGTCTGGCCCTCTCTTGTCCAAATAATTTTGTCATTGAGCTATTGTTCTTTCCCTTACGCTCCAGGATTACACTCTGAAGTGGTTATGATCCTCAGTGACATTGGTTCATTGTGTATTTTTAACTACACACAAATTTCAGAATGACAAGGCATTAATAGCCTTACATTTAAAAAAAAAATCCTGGAATCAGTAACTGTCATGATAGCTGTAATCAAAAATCCAGAGTCATTTCATATGTACATTTATTTAAGAGATTGCAAGGGCCACTTGTGCCTTTGAAAATCTCAGGTGCCCAGTTCTCACTGAAAGGGAATATGAATTAGTCCATTTGTTCCTTTAAAATAAATTTCCCCTACATGACCTGTGAGTATACTTATCTTTCCCTCCATAACTGTTAAGCATTTACAAATATGGAAGTTAGGATTCTTAGAACTGTGGTATACATACACATTCAACTTTCATTGAACAACTTTTTTCATCTGTTAATGTTTGTTATTAGTAAAAATTGCATACAGGTCTGCTCCTACTCCTTTTGAAGCCCTCTTTATCTATATGGGAGCTAGGGTGACCAGATAGCAAGTGTGAAAAATCAGTATGGGGTGGGAGGTAATAGGTGCCTATATAAGAAAAAGCCCCAAATATCAGGACTGTCCCTATAAAATTGGAACATCTGGTCACCTTAATGGGAGCAGAACTGGGCCTCATATCATCTCTTATATGCAGGATATTACATGATACCATCTGCTGAATATTTTCTGTTGTCAGTATTAACTGTATCTACACTGACAAACCATTTCCAGGTATATGATATCAGTTAAATATTTTCCTTCTATGTGAGAGACTGGAGGGGGTGGGAATCAAATAAATGTGAATTTATTGCCAGAAATACTAGGATTTTAAATATTAATCCATCTCACAAAATCTTGTTTCTAATCAAATGTTTTTAAACAAGTTTTTCTTCATACAATTATGCTTAGTTACTTCCTACTACTTACTACTGCAGCTATTGAGTGGCAAACCTGAGGCTCATACTAGAAAGGAAACTAAAATCTATTAGGAAATTTAAAAGAGACTAAGGCCTGGTCTACACAGTAGTAACTATTTCAGCCAGAGGCGTTATTTTCTACCAATATAGATTAATCAGTTCAACCCTTGTGTAGACACAGTTATACCGGTATAAAGGTGCTTATGCCAGTATAGCTACTGATATAAGCACCTTTATACCAGTGTAACTGCAGTATGGCTACTGATAAGCACCTTTATACTGGTATAATTGTGTCCACCCTCGGGGGGTTGTTCTGCTTTAACTATATCAATTCATAAGCCAACCTAATTTAGAAATACAAAAACTGTGTGTAGACAAGTCCTAAGGTCCCAATCCAGCAGTCCTTCCAGGACTTCATTGTACGTTTTGCCTGTGTAAGGACTACAGGACTAGTCTTTAAGAGGGAGTGGAAGAGAGTTTTAAAAGAAGTTACTTTGGCCCACATCCACAGAGGTACTTTGTTGCCTAACCCCCAGATTTAGGCACCTAAGTCCCATTTTTAGGTGCTTATGTGATCCACAAAAACTCCTGCTCAGTTGCTGCCTTACTCTGTAGGTGTCTAAACTCGCTTGGCACCTAAATTTCCACTGTAAAACTTCCCTAGGCACCTATGCTTGGTGGGCATGCGCGCTACTACCTCACTCTAAGCATCTGGTCACCTATCTCTTGCCTAATCCTTCGTGTGATCCACAAGTCAGGGGAGGAGAGCAAGGCGAACACCTTATCTTCTCTGTGGGGTCCAGCACAGTAGCTGTACTCAGAGGCCACCCAACTCCACACAAAAACAGCCCTAGAGGAGAGGCACTCCTTGAGCCCTGTGGTTAGGGTACTCACCCAGGATATAAGAAAGCACTGGTCCAAGTCCCGCCTCTACTTGATGAGGAGATGGGATTTGAGCAGTGATCAGCCACCTATAAATTGAGTGCTCTAACCACTCTGCTACGAGTTCTGATGTGGGTCTCCCTCAACCTCTCCTACTGATGTTGTTCCACTTTAATTAAATATTCATTAAGACAAAGCATGAGAATCACTTCATAGCCCAGTAATTAGGGCACTCACCTGAAAGATGGTAGATGCTTATTTAAATCCTCTCCTCATCAGGCAGGGTTGGAGGATTCTTGAATCAGCAGTGTCCCACATCCTGGGTAAGTATACTAACCACTGGGCTAAAGGTTAGAAGTAGGCTTGGCACAATTCCATTTTTACTTTTTTACAACTTCAGATAATATTGGTGTTTATTTTTAGCATTTTTTAATTTTTATCAGTTTAAATCCCACAATTTTGCACAACTCTGCAAGTTTAATTTTTTTTTTAATTTTTATTGATTTAAATTTTCAGTTTTGGGACGTTACGGGGTGTCTTAAGACTTCTGAAAGCATGCTCCACACATTGTCCCTCTCAGATTTTGGAAGGCACATCAGATTCTTAAACCTTGGGTTGAGTGCTGTACCTATCTTTAGAAATCTCACATTGGTACTTTCTTTGCATTTTGTCAAATCTGCAGTGAAAGTGTTCTTAAAACGAACAACATGTGCTGGGTCATCATCCAAGACTGCTATAATATGAAATATATGGCAGAATGCAGGTAAAACAACAGGAGACATACTATTCTCCCCAAAGGAGTTCAGTCATCATTTAATTAACACATTATTATTTTTAGCGTCATCAGCATGGAAGCATGTCCTCTGGAATGGTGGCCAAAGCATGACGGGGCATATGAATGTTTAGCATATCTGGCATGTAAATACCATGCACTGCCGGCTACAAAAGTACCATGCGAATGCCTGTTCTCACTTTCAGATGACATTGTAAATGGAAAGTGGGCAGCAATGTTTCCCATAAATGTAAACAAACTTGTTTGTCTTAGTGATTTGAATAAGAAGTAGGACTGGGTGGCCTTGTATACTCTAAAGTTTTACATTGTTTTGTTTTTGAGTGCAGTTATGTAACAAAAAATAATCAACATTTGTAAGTTGCACTTTCATGATAAAGACATTGCATTATGACACTTGTATGAGGTGAATTGAAAAATACTATTTCTTTTGTTTATCATTTTTACAGTGCAAATATTTGTAATAAAAATAATATAAAGTGAGCACTGTACACTTTGTATTCTGTGTTTTAATTTAAATCAATATATTTGAAAATGTAGAAAAACCATCCAAAAATAGCTAATAAATTTCAATTGGTATTCTATTGTTTAACAGTGCAATTTAAACTGCAATTAATCACGATTAATTTTTTTAATCACAATTACTTTTTTTGTTAATCGCCAGCCCTAATACAAAGTAAATATCCTTAAATTGAACAGTAATAAGTTCTCAGGCAAGGTAATGCTGCTTATCTGTGAATTTTGATTATCAATGGAAATTTTTTTCAATCAATGTGTGTGTGTGTGTATGGTGAAATTGATGTTCACCAACATTTACTGTTAAAAATCGAATCCATCCAACCCTAGTTACCAGGGAGGTTATTCCCCTGCACCTACTCTCCCCACCACCATCTGAAGTGTTTTGTGTGGAGTTGGGAGGCCTTTAAGCACGCCTACCAGATGGAGCCCTGTAGTGAGTTCATGGATCACAAGCATAGATAGGTGCCTTTTCTGTGACAGTGAGGAGCTTAGCACACACTCTGCCTTTTGTGGATCACATGCTAAGGCACCATATTTCTCCCTATTCTTTATACAGGAGCCTAGGCTCTTCACTCAGAATTTGTTCAGTGCATTGTTGTTCTGTGATTTTCTAGGTTTTATGACACTGAGGTCATAACACCGAATCTCTTTGTGGATCTAGGCCTTTGCTGTTTTCTGTAATTATGTTTTAAACAAAGTGATAGACCATCCATGCAAAGTTATAGGTATCAGGTTGTATAGAGAGGGCTCCCTTGTCATTCAATAGAAACTTTGACTACAAAAGCTACAGAGTTCATGCTAACTATGTTTGTTCCTTTAGTCATAGCCACGTGCAACAGAGTGTTGGTCCCTTGGGTGCATGCACATTTCAGCAGAGTGAAGGGACTCAAGGTCACATGACGGCAGCCAACATCTTGAAACAGGGCAATGGGAAATGCACATGCACCTAAGTACAAGCACTCAGTTATACCACATCAACATGCATGCAAAATCAGTTAATCTGGAATTAGACTTAATTCACTATGGGCTGAGATCATTTTCCTAGATCTCACTATAAAAGGGACATGTGGTGGATCTCCTCTTGCCCAGGTGAAAAGAGGGAGTGCTGTCACCACAGCACTGTCATCATCCCCCCCATTAGATCCCCCCCAAAATGCCCATTTGCTGGGACTTTTCATGAAAGAGCTTCCACAGAAGTGTGAGCACAATTGAGACATATCAACCAATTGTTAACTCTTAACAATTGTAATTAAAAATTATACAGATGTGTTAAATTAGAAATGATTTAATGATAACACAGATCAAATTAAAATCGGGTAATATCATAGAATCATAGAATCTCAGGGTTGGAAGGGACCTCAGGAGGTCATCTAGTCCAACCCCCTGCTCAAAGCAGGACCAAACCCAATTAGATCATCCCAGCCAGGGCTTTGTCAAGCCTGACCTTAAAAACCTCTAAGGAAGGAGATTCCACCACCTCCCTAGGTAGCCCATTCCAGTGCTTCACCACCCTACTAGTGAAAAAGTTTTTCCTAATATCCAACCTAAACCTCCCCCTCTGCAACTTGAGACCATTACTCCTTGTTCTGTCATCGTCTACCACTGAGAACAGTCTAGATCCATCCTCTTTGGAACCCCCTTTTAGGTAGTTGAAAGCAGCTATCAAATCCCCCCTCATTCTTCTCTTCTGCAGGCTAAACAATCCCAGTTCCCTCAGCCTCTCCTCATAAGTCATGTGCTCCAGCCCCCTAATCATTTTTGTTGCCCTCCGTTGGACTCTTTCCAATTTATCCACATCCTTCTTGTAGCGTGGGGCCCAAAACTGGACACAGTACTCCAAATGAGGCCTCACCAGTGCCGAATAGAGGGGAATAATCACGTCCCTCGATCTGCTGGAAATGCCCCTACTTATACAGCCCAAAATGCCGTTTGCCTTCTTGGCAACAAGGGCACACTGTTGACTCATATTCAGCTTTTCGTCCACCGTAACCCCTAGGTCCTTTTCGGAAGAACTGCTGCCCAGCCATTCGGTCCCTAGTCTGTAGCAGTGCATGGGATTCTTCCGTCCTAAGTGCAGGACTCTGCACTTGTCCTTGTTGAACCTCATCAGATTTCTTTTGGCCCAATCCTCTAATTTGTCTAGGTCCCTCTGTATCCTGTCCCTACCCTCCAGCGTATCAACCACTCCTCCCAGTTTAGTGTCATCTGCAAACTTGCTAAGGGTGCAGTCCACACCATCCTCCAGATCGTTGATGAAGATATTGAACAAAACCGGCCCCAGCACCGACCCTTGGGGCACTCCACTTGATACCGGCTGCCAACTAGACATGGAGCCATTGATCACTACCCGTTGAGCACGACCATCCAGCCAGTTTTCTATCCACCTTACCGTCCATTCATCCAGCCCATACTTCCTTAACTTGCTGGCAAGAACACTGTGGGAGACTGTATCAAAAGCTTTGCTAAAGTCAAGAAATAGCACATCCACTGCTTTCCCCTCATCCACAGAGCCAGTTATCTCATCATAGAAGGCAATTAGGTTAGTCAGGCATGACTTGCCCTTGGTGAATCCATGCTGACTGTTCCTGATCACTTTCCCCTCCTTTAAGTGGTTCAGAATTGATTCCTTGAGGACCTGTTCCATGATTTTTCCAGGGACTGAGGTGAGACTGACTGGCCTGTAGTTCCCCGGATCTTCCTTCTTCCCTTTTTTAAAGATGGGCACTACATTAGCTTTTTTCCAGTCATCAAATCAGACTAATTAAATTAGGTTAAAATCAAATGGATTATTCCTATATAAACTTGGGGAGGTAGCAGTCTGTTTTGGAAACAGCTTAAACAGGGTACTATCAATGCCAATTTAATCTATATGTCTATTCCAGCCAAAGGGCTTGGACTAAACTAATAAATCCCAAGCTAAAGCTAATTTTTGAATTACAGCTCTAATATTAGTTGTGGCTGCCTGCCTAGATTTTAGTGGTTAGATGATAGAAAATGGAGAAAAATTGCTAGTATCTTGAGTCACACAAGATGTTGCAATACAGTTTGTGAAAATAACTTGCCACCTTGCTACATTTAACAAAGATTTTCAGGTAAAAGATAATACAGTTCGTGGTTAAATATATTTTTTTTTCTTTGATTCCTAAACCTGTGACCCCTTCAAGGCAGCAAGAGGTTTAACAAAGCTCTACTATTTTCTTGAGCACCGTCCTCATATGGGTCTGCTGCTCAGTCACACATTCACACCCTCACGCTTGGTGGTCAAAACATAGAACAAAAACAAAGACTTAAAAATGGGAGAAAAAAACTTAAGTAGCCATTTGAATGTCTCAGATCTGATTCTCAGTTTTTCCAGAAAGGTATGTGCCACAGAAGATGGTCTTTGGGGATCTGTTGGTCATTCACTAGCTACTTGATCTTCTGGTTGAAGATTGAAAGGCTAATCTTGCCTGCATGCAATGAGTCTTGATGTTGCTGATGTTGTTACTTTCCTCCATCTTGTCAATAGCTGGCTGGCCTAAACAGGAAGGAGCTTAGGCCTCAGTCATACAGCTTCAGAAGTGATGATGGTATGGCCAGGGAAACAAAGCTTGTAAAACTCCTTGTAAAGGATTATGGACTGAGTCTCTCCCCGCCCTGGAATGCCCTGACAAGTCAGAACAGGGCACACCTCCTGGAGTTACTAAACCCTTCATCCTATCAAATTTGATTATGAACATTAGGATTTTTGGCAAGATAGCTTTCCTTCAACTTAGCACTCTAAAAATACTAAAAATGTTTCACATTGAACCCAGATGGTTTATCCAGTGGTCTCCAGAAATAGTCAAGGTTCAGACAATTTTGAGAGTCATTCTGGCTCTGAGCTAGAACCCCAGCCTGGTTCCTCTGCAGTACCATTCTCAGCTTCTACCAGGGTCAATTCCTTGCATCCTTCCCATCTCCAGTATAGAGCACTGGAGCCCCAGACTGGTTCCCCTGGAGTATCCAGCCTCCTGCTGATCCTGGTTCAATGCTTCTGTGAGAATCTGTCCACACACCCTAGATTGCTCTATCAGCCCTTTGATGTGGCCCGGGTGTCTATTAAGTGATCCCGTGAGCCACCTTAGTCCCCCACCCTTAGGCTGGAAAGCAGCTAGTCAGTTATGGCACAGTGGGGCTGTCCCCATCTTCCTTTCAAGGGGCCAGTCCCCCTGGCTGTGACAGTCTGCTCCACAACTGCTAGTCAGCCACTACAGGAGACCCAAACCAACAGCAGTACAGCTCTGCTGGATAGACCAGCAGACCAGAGGCAGGAGCCATCCATGCAGATGTTTTATTTGCTTTTCTTGTTCTATATACTTTATTGAATCCCCTCTAAGAGAAAGAACCATAATAAACATCTTAGTATATGGATTTGTATTATTTTTAATAAAAATTGCATTGATTTCACAAGCACTGTGCAAAGTCGTAATTGACAGTGTGTCAATTGCAATCACTGCTGGCTCTGTTACAAAAGAAGTGTTTGAATAACTTCAGCCAAAGTTAACAAATCTCTCAGCTACATTTGTATGATACATGAGTTTCACATTCCTTGTCGCAGATATCAATAATGCATATTAATAAATCATACAAGTGGTGCATTCTTTTAGCTCCATCACAGAAAAATAATATCCAGTAGAGAGGAGCAATAGCAGCTAACTCAGAGTTCAGAAGTTTTGGCCAGAACCAAACCTTTCTCCCCCACCCCCATTTGTCCTTTTTCTCTATTGTGATGCCATAAATCATATCTTTAGTCTGGAAGAAAAGAGAAGGTGATCTGTTTATGCAGCCAAACTATTAAAACTCCCTATCGAACCATCAGTCACACTAGCTGGGCAAAGCAAGAACGTTCAGGATCACAGTTCATGGCCCTTCCCACTAAGCAAAATAGAAGGGAAAGAATAAATCACTCCTTTAGCATATGATTCAGCATACTAATGACTTCTGACCAAAATCTAAGCAAAAGACAACATTTAGAAATTAAAGTTCTTTAAAAGATACCAGTTATATATAGTTCTGCACTTTAACGGATCCAGAGGGCTTAATACAATTAACTTTACGGGTCTGTGTGGAGAAACTGATAATCCTAGCATTAACAGTTAACAATTCCTGAGCTACCCCTAACGTTTGTTTCAGTTTCAGCATTCAAATCCTGTTCCTGGACATGTCTTGAACCTTAACACAATAATGTGGTACACAAGGCTTCTGGGAGCCCTTGTTAAAAGTTCTGCCACTAAACTGAAGGACGAGGTAGGGCAATTTCCCTTATTCTGATGGAGACAGTCCCATATGGACACTGTTATTTACACCTGCCAGGGAAAACTTATCCTTGGGGTTTATAAAAATACTTTGAGGAGCCAACACTTTGCCCTTGGAATGAACTGGGTTGCACCAAATGATAGGTATTTTCAAAAACTTTGGCAAGGGAAGGGAAGCATGAATGTTGGCTGTCTGGTACATGATGGGCTCATTGTCGCAGACAAAGGAATCCAGCAGCAGATTAGGAGAGAGCATGCACAGGGCAGTGACATAGTAAAAATCTCTTAGGAAGCACTAAGGTTGAGGCTGTGGTGCCTATTCTAAACTGTAGGGGTAGGTTATGCTGATCCATTCATCATTTCCATCCTCTTGACGGGAGCAGATACTACCAAGGAAGACAGGATCAAGCACTGACTCTGTCCTGATAAGGGTCTCTCCGTTCTTAATCTCTGGCCTGATGTTTTCTCCAAAGTCCACAAAGACAGTAAACAGGGACTTTGTTCCCCCTTATCAACTGCAGGGCCTCGAGATGATGGAATATAAGCTTAGAGCTCTGATCAAATTCTCATTTCCCTTGGAGCACTCCATTCAACTCTGCCAAACTTACGTGCTGCTTCTAAACCGGTTATTCCCTGTTCCCTTAGAGAGAAAAGTCCTTGGTTTTTGATTAGTTCAAGATGTCTCTGGAGACCTTACCCAGCCGTCCGTTGATTACCTTTTGAACAGCTGGGCTCTTGTAGATATAGTAATTGAATCCAAAACCAGTGCTCCAATCAGAAGAGGAGAGGGCAGTTTTTGTCCTGGAGTCCTTGCTGCAACTGGGATTGTAGTTAGATGAGCCCCCTTGGATCTGTAAGGAAAGATTGATGGGCTCACAAGCAAATGGCAAACCCTCTGGCGGTTATATTGGTTTTAGTGAAGCTTAAGGCCCAAGTTACTGCAATACATTTCAATGGATTTTTCACTCCTCTTATAGTGAAACTTCAAATGGCTGACAGTGAAGTTTCACTCCTATTATAATTAAGGTTAAGATTTTGTCACAGTTATTTTTAGTAAAAGTCACGGACAGGTCATGGGCAATAAACAAAACTTCCTGGGAATATGACCTGTCTGACTTTTACTAAAAATAACGGGGAGGAGAGAGAATAACATCTGAAGCCCCATGGGGGGGCAGAAATGACAGGCCAAGCCCCATGGCTGGGCATGGGCACAGCCCCTGGCCCCAGTAGCTGTGCAGGGGCACATAATCCCAACCCTGGTCGCAGTCGCTGACACCTGAAGCTGAAGAAGTCACAGAGGTCTGGTAAAGTCATGGAATCCATGACCTCCGTGACTAAATCATACCCTTAATTATAATTGTGCACCACTGTGTTAATCCCCTTACAGTTTAGCAAGCACCAGAAATCAGGAAAGTTTCCAATGGACTGATCACCACATTCCCGTCCCCCATTTCGCTGACTGTTGCCACATGTCATGAAAATGGGGTAAAGAGGAATCCACTGTCTCCTGTTCTTATTACAGCTGCTTCCATTGGGCAGTGAGTGAGGCTAAGGCTTTATACAGCAACTTCTCCATCCCTAGTGCAGTTGCAGGGTGCACTGGTAGCAGGGGGTGAAGACACCAAGGCCAAGCCACTGCTTCCTGCCAACACTGTGAGAGTGAAAAGGATGGGGGTCTGTTACCAAATCATAGACTTGGGACTTCAGCATATGCTTGTGTTTTGCTGAATGAGGATGGACTTAATAATGTGCTCACATGCTTTGCTGAATTGGAGCCTCTAGTAGCAGATTTCTATCATTATAGTAATGGCTTTGGGCCTGCAACAGGTAAGTGTGTAGAGAACCTCACTGTGTCAGAATCCTTCACAATATCACATGCCTCCAGCTATATTTGGAAATTCTGCCACCATCTTTTCCAGTTCTTTAGCAGGTTACCATCCAGCCTGAAGGATTTGAGTGGCTTCATTTGCTCCACCTTTGCCCAAAATTTGTTTCTATTTGACACCATGTAATAAAGAAAGCACACACAACAGACATGCTAGTAAGAAACTAAGATTCTTTGAAGCAGGGACTTTCTTTTTGTTCTAAGTTTGTACAGCGCCTAGCACAACGGGGTTCTGGTCCATGACTACAGCTCCTAGGAGCTACAGTAACACAAATAAATAATAATCCCTTATTTCCTGGTAACTGTCACATGACGAGTCAACATTACAAAAAGGACTATCACATGTCCCCTATCCATTGATTTCATTGGCTGTTACAATCATATTTTGTATGTGTTTTTCACTTATACTATATAAGACAATGTGACAGTTACAATTTTACATCTCACCTACAATGTGATGCTGCTTTGTTTTCTGAATGATTGCACTTTTTTTATTTGTTTCCAGAATGGCAGGTGTGGTAAAGCACAAAGCGCTTTTGTTGATTTTAGGAGCTATGTCTATCTTTATAAGACATTGCTGCATCCAGGTTTGCTCTATAGGTTCCTGGAATCTCTTTTGCTTCTGTGAATAAGGGGGAAGTAGTACAATGCGAGAGGGAATTATCACAGGACTTACTGCTGCCATTTTTATTCTGGTCCAAGCAGAAGGATGTGGTCAATTTTCAGGATATAGCGTTTTCTAAACCCTTTGCTTGCACTTTCCTGCTGGAAATTCTTTCCAGGCTCTCACTTCCCTCATCTCAACCTTTCACCAATGAAAAAACAAAATGGGAACTTGCCTTTCTTTGATGGAGTCAAACTGTATCCAGCTTTTAAAAACAAACAAACAAACAAAAAAAGGCCAGAAACAAAGGTCTACGATAATTCTGTATTCAGAGGAGTCTCAATAGGAGAAGAAATTAATATAGAATTCATCATGCCCAGTGGCAGATTATCCATAGGGCCCATTCTCAGAGCCGCAGCCAGTTGGGAGCCCCCCAGAAAAACAGGCACCCCCGTGGAAATCCACTGCAGAGTGGCAGGGGAAGCCCTGGGTCAGCACCGGCCCCTGGTCCCCAGAAATGCTGGGGAGGTGGGGCAGCCCCCAGGGCTCCCCTGACCCCAGCGTGGGGCAGAAGGGGAAGCCCAAACAGGAGGGGAAGCCCCAGTGGAAGGGGAAGCCCCCCATCCCCAGACGTTCTTGGCAGGTGAGGAAGCCCCCAGCACCCCCACCCTGTCCGCGGCAGAAGCCTTGGGATGGGGGAAGACCCAACAACCCCACTCCGGCAGAAGCCACGGGGTGGCAGGGGAAGCCCCCATGCCCGACCCTTCTCTCTGACAGAAGTGCCAGGCAAGAGAAGCCCCAACCCTGGTCCCCCTGCAGAAGCCCCAACCCTGGTCCCCCCGCAGAAGCACAGGGGTGGCAGGGAAAGCCTCAGCACCCAGACCCCCACTACGGCCCTGGGACTGGAGGAGCTCTCACTCCGCGCTGCGGCCCTGGGGCCGTGGTACAGGGAAAGAGCTTCTCCAGTCTTGGGACCACAGTGCGGGGGGAGAGAAAGGAGAAAATGGCTGTTATTTGGACCGGTGATCTGCTAGGTCACTCCAATCCTTGACTCTGGGAGCCAGCCTTACCCCACTCTGCTGTGAGAACCCCCCCACTCCTGGGCTGTTCACACACAGCCTCTGGCATGTAAGCTGCTCCTGGGATTGTGCAACTGAATGACACTAGCCAATATCTCCAGTTCCAGACACAACCCTAGGAACCTCCGTCTTGCAGTGTCCAGTTATGCCCACTGGACACTGAAAGCTTATATGAGTTCATCAATTTAACAAAGAAATTGATATGCTCCAGGCTTGTTATCCCAAGGGGAGTCTCTGACTTGCTTCAAACCAAACACACTGCTTCATGTAGAATAAACAGATTTATTAACTACAAAAGATAGATTTTAAGTGATTAGTCAAAACATAAGTCAGATTTAGTCAAATGAAACAAAAGCAAAACGCATTCTAAGCTGATCTTAACACTTTCAGTTAGAAATTATAAAGAAATTAATATAGAATTCATCATGCCCAGTGTCTTCAGAAGGCTCATGATGTACTGAGCATTGTTATGGTATGTTATAGTAATGTAATGTTATAGGTTGTAACTTCATATATGTAGTTATGAGGCTGAAAATGTGTCCTCATGGCTTAAAGCAAGCCCAGGCAAAAACTCCAAGAGCAGAGGGGCAGTTCACACCTCATCAGAGCTTGTATGGGAGAAACCCAGCCCAGCCTCACAGGAACAAAATACACTGGCTTAGGCAACAACAAAGGATCTGTTGGACTTTCAAGTGAGTCACCCCCCTTCCTTTGGTCAGTTTGGGACTGCAATGAGGTAATATTCACCTGACTCTGAAGGGGGGGAGCGAAGCTAAGAGGGAAGAAAGAACATGATAAAAAGGAGAGACGTTTGCCATGCTCTTCCTCTTTCTTCCACCTCCATCTACAGACATCACCATCAAGCAACTGAAGCACTGATCAAAGGGGGGAGCCTGGCTGAAGGGCAACCAGCATTTGGCCCATCCAGAATTTCACTCTCAGGCAATAATAACAGTGTTTTATGGCTGTGCTTAGTTGTCTGATGTGGTATTTGTGTTGCCTGCCAGTCTTCCCCCTCTAATGTTTTTTTAATGCCAATAAAACGTTCCTATTTTATCCATGGAGTCTGCTGGTTAAAAAAAAAAAAAGGCAAAACATTTGGGTACTTTTCAGTTTCAGACTAGCCGGTGAAACAAACTTTCTATTTTCAAAAATAAACAATCTTGTGGCCTTGTTACATGCCAGAAATTCTCAGGATGCTGCTGCCTGCCACATGCACTAGTTCAGAGGATGCGTGAATGACAAAACTTATCGTTCAGCAGTGGATGGAGATTTGAGACAACAAGTTTGGACGTGCTATGAAAAATGTCGTCTTGACTGCAAGACAAGGTAGACCATGGAAGTGGGGGTATTTACAGTTTTTAAAAGTCCACACTAGGTCTCAGGTTGTGGGCCAAATCATACAAACAAAAAGCAGGAGGCAGTTTGTTCATGCAGCAGAGTTGTACAGAAAAATCCCTCCTGCAGATGCCATATACTTGCTGCTAAATGGAACTTACAGTACTGTGAAATTTGTAGTGCTGCAGCACTGTTACTGAAAAGTTAGTTTTCTCTCGTGGGGAGTCCACAAAGCAATACAAGCAAATTCCCCTTTTGTGAAGGAGGATTTTTTTTTAAATGATTTTGTTCCTACAGATTAGAGTTAGTCAGAAACCTAAATGTCCGTTCTGTGGGAAATTCCAACATTTTGGAATGGGTCAGAGAAGCAGTGGAAGAACTGATAAGCCTTTCTTAAATGACACAAATAAGTGAGAGATATGTTGATGCAGATGTCAACTCCTCACTGACAAAAGAGCTATTTACAAATGATGCCTCTCCTCACTTATAAAATGGTGCTAATTAAGTAGATTTGTGGTTAAATGGGAAAAATTAGTTGAAGTGGAAAGTATTCCATAGCTTGTGATATTTTCTTAGGCAAATTAGTGTGAGAAAACCTACATCTTTGTTATAGGATGAATCATTCTAAGTAAATTTTCTATTTTTAAAAAAGTTTAGCATGTATTTGTGAAGTCATGAAAGCACAATCCTTAAAGTGCAATTTTTTAAATGTATACTATCACGTACAATGCAGTTACAATTTAATGTGACAAGTGCCTTATAATCCTTAAATAATGCAAATTATAAACTATTTCATTCTATTCTATATAGGTTTTTATACTACCCTCAATATCACAATATCAGAGCATCTTCCTGTACTGTAGTCAGCGACGTGACTAACATCTGTCACATGCAGTTTGTTCCGTCTCTTTCATGATTATTAGTGATTTCTTTTGTCTGTTTAGGCTTTGAAATATAAAAAGCCTATCTTCTTTTGTTAGAGACATTCAAATAAACAGGATGTTTCTCTTTCCTTCAGTGATGACAGTCACATTGATCTGAATTCTCTTGTAATAGGAGATTACTTTTTTATTAATAGATGGTAGATTGCCATTGTTAATTACTAGGTGTTCCAGCAAACAAAATCAAACCATTATTCTAAATGACTAAGTAAAACAATGTTGTCCAGATCCTATTGGAAGAAACTCCTATTTGGTTTTAATTTTATCTAGTATCAGCAAATGTAATGTTCTTTAGGGACTGATACAAAGACTTTAGTCTGTGAGAAGACCTAAGCAGTGTTTCTTTCTGGGCTGATTCTCTCTCTCTCTCTCTCTCTTTTTAAACAAGGTCATAAATCAAGGCTAAAGAGAGAGAACAAAATTTGCCCTTCTGAGTACAACATAAGTGGAAAAAACTGTCATTTGAAACAAATTCCTTTTTTCGCAAGTGCTAGTTCCCTGCTGTACAAATCAAAAGTGTGGGTAAAGATACTAAATATTTTATTGAATGGGCCCTTCACTTGCATTTCAGTGGATCTTGCTGTGCATAGTAAAGATTCCTTTTAGTGACAGACAAGAACAACTCTGCCATTTGGGCCAAATGCTCATTGCAGCACCCAGCCCAAGAACTTGGACTGGACAATGGGTAGATACTCTGGGTGTGGGAAGAGTAGCTTTCCATGCCCGTATGCACCTCAGTCATGGAGCAGAGGATCCATGCAGCAGTGGATGCTCTGACTTTGCTCCCTCTCTTTCCCCCAGTCTATCCTCACACTACCCCAACCTGCCTCTGTTGCTCTGCTGCACTAGAAAACCCCAGTGGGTACCATGCAGAGGGTGTACACGCGCTGCATTGCTCCTTCAAATTCTGGCCTCTTGCTCAGTGCAACTGTGTCAGTTCTGCTGCCACAGGTACCTCTGTGTGGACATGATACTTAAAAGTACAGAATACACCTGTGTGGACATTTGAGGGTTGAAATAATTCCTTCATTTATATATTGTGACAGACCCAGGCCAGTTGGGTACAACAAAGTAGCAGCATGCAGATATACTGGCCACTGGATTACTAGTTTTCTGTTCCCTGACTGACCAGAGCAGGGACTGCTCCAGGCTAATGAGGACACCTGACTCTAATTAACCTGTAAAGAGTCAGGTGAGGCCATTAAGGTGATGTGAACACCTGACTCTAATTAAGGCTCTTCTGAGTATATAAAAGGGCTCACTCAGAGAGTCAGGCTGGGGAGAGCCAGGGAGCCAGAGAAGAGGAAGTGCTGTTGCTACTGAAGGACTAAGTAAATGAGGACACGCTCGCGCCATCAGTAAGGGAGCCCTAAGGTAAGGGTGAAGAAGTGAGAAGCGGGAGAGCTGTGGGGAAGTGGCCCAGGGAAAATGTAGCAACTCTGGCAGTGAAAGGTCAGCTGCCAACAGCTGCTACCACTAGGGTCCCTGGGCTGGAACCCGGAGTAGAGGGCGGGCCCGGGTTCCCCCCAACCTGTCACTACAGAAACACCTCCCGGGAGGGGAAGACAGGCCCCTATCGGGACAGGAAGCTAATCTGTTCTGAGATAAGCTCATAGGGACAACAGAGACTGTGGGAGTTCTCTCACCAACCTTGTGCTGGCTTATGATGAAAAGGGCTCAGTAGACTGTAACCCTGGTCCTAGAGAGAGAAGGACTACATGGAGGATTGCAGTGAGCCTCTGAGGCTCGTATAAACTGCCTAGAAGCGCGGGACCCACCGGGACAGGGTCGGAGCTCTGCCATAATATGAATTGTTGACATTCACATAACACAGGCAAGACTGCCTTGGAAAGGGATCTGATCAATTCAGCTCACAAGGGAGCCCGCTCACAAACATATCTAGCATCAGCCTTCAAAGCAGCCCCCTCAAGCCAAAAACAGAAAAAGTCTACAAAAGGTATACGCCTCTCCCAGCTATAGTGTAGCATCCCATGCTCTATCAGAAAGATAGCAATAGAAAATCTGCCCTAACTAGATTCAAGAAAGGCATTGAAGTAGACTCATCTGGATTCCCCGGGAAGCATAAAATACTCCAGTGAATATGAGAAAAACCTTTCTGCATGGTATATATGTTTAATAATGCAAAAGCTGTAGAGGCTTCATCCAAATATTTGTTTTATCTCCTTGTAGCTTAGTCTGGTACTGTTCTACAAACTAATCCTGCTTTACTGTCTGTCTTCAGCTTGGAATCCTTTCCTTATATTTTATTTTTCCTATCTCTAATCATCCTATTCTTTAGGCATCATAATTTAATCATGTCACTTCCAACTTTAGCCATAAATAGATCTGTTCTTTTAAAATCTTTCACCCCCAATAGTTTTGTATATTGTAGTGTCTTGACTGTACCTTGTTCTTGCTTGATATCAATGATAAGATGCTTGTCAATATTTGTATCAATTTTAACTGTGCTGCTAATTTTGTTCTTTAAAAATATTTCAAAAGCTTAATTTAAATGGAGAGGATACAACTATAGTGTACGGTGCTGCATAACATGACTTTTCTTTATCCTGTACCTTTACATTTCTAAAGGTTTGTCTGGAGGGGCAGCTACCATTTTGTGAAGCAGGGTTGATGCAGGCAAGCAGTCAAGCAGATTCCTTAGAAAATAAAGGCACAGAATATGGAAAAGAAAATCTTGACAGTAACACAGCCAGGTTCTAGATTCTTTAGTCTGTATTGTTTTTCATTCAAGTCTTTTACCGAAGTGGTCTTGGTCAGCCAAATCTATTTCTTAAATAAAGTTTAAGGAATAACTCTTCAGTAGTTTTCTGTAAAATAGATGTAAATCTATATGAGCACAGAATATTTGCAACATAATGTTGCTGAATTCTACCTTTTTTCCCTATTGTACTTTTAAGTTTCTGCACAATGATTTTCCTTCTGGTTGTGTTTCTGCAATTGGGATAGTGCATCAGCATTTGATGTTCCTGTGAAGATGTGTACCTGGTATACTGAAGTATGCAGCTAAGATTCAATTCCATTCCTGCATTCTAGCTGATGCTGAATCTGAAATATTTGTTTTGAACTCAGGAACTTTACCAGGGACTTCACTTGTCATTTGTGAAAATGGTGATTTTTCCCCCCTCTGCTTTTTCACCTGCACTGCCTTTTTTATGGGCAACTACAAAGGATAAGACAGGAAAAGCCTTTAGAAATGGCATGTTCGGCCACATGTAGATTTGCCATAAACAGTTGTCACTAACCACACATCCGAGTTAAATACAGAATTATATTTTGCTTTTAATTCCCCCCACTAGACCTAATGTGTAGTACACAGAACTCCAATCTATTTTAGTCTTGAACAGTCAGTTTCTACCAATCAGTGAATGCTCATTTCCTTCTGTCATAATTAACAAGAATAATAGAAAGGTACCTTTGTAATCCACAGTGACTTGCAAGCATCCTATTACTATTTAATTGTTTATTCTCCCAATCTCTAGTTTATCAAATCTATCAGTTCCTTCCAGAAATCACATTCCATATCTCCAGTAATCAATTTCCATTCTCATTTGTACATAATTTATATCTACACTAAACAAGGCCCACAACAACTTAGCAGTCAGCACATCTCAAAAAATAAATAGTAACAAAACAATATTTCTCTCACTTCCCATAGGTAGGGGAAACTTGCTTAGTAGAATTTTTATTTTTCCTAAAATCTGTGTAAGAGCAGTGGTTCACAGATAGAACTGTGATGACGGTGATTTCAGAATCTGAATAATAGAATAGTATAAAATTGAATAGAATAGGTGAGCTGTGTGTCTTTGTGTGGCTATGAAGAACAAGAACTTATTGTGGGAAAGCTAAGTTGAAGACAGGCATATTTACATTTAGTTTTGAACAAGAACTTATTAACAATCAGTGTTGAGACAGCCCTTTGAAGAATCAGTTTATTTTACATGGAGCAAGCTCATGCTAGAACAGGACAAAGTAATGCATAATGGAACAGAACATGGAGATTCGGTCACTAAGGGCCCCAGTCAAGGACCAGGACCCCAATGTGTCAGTCACTGTTCCAGGCTGTGTTCCAACCACTGGTAAAGATGCATGTATTTGAAGCTGCTAATTGTTTATCTTATAGAGCAGGTTGATTATTGCAAAGCCAGGGGTCACAAACCTTAGCTGACATTCTGTCTGACTGTTCAGATTTGACCAAGATCGTGCTCCTTTTTATTCACTATTCGTGAACATTTGCACAAATGGGATCTTGTCTGCATGATGTTTGGGGAATAGCTGTTCTCCATATTCACCTGTGAAGAAGAGACAGATCTCGCCCTTTCAAGGCATTCTGTAAGCAGGAAGTCAGTCAAGCTGCCTTCCGCCTCTGAGAGGAGCTCAGATAGGGAGAAACATCAACTGTTTCTCATTCCTGAGGGGGCTGGGTTAACTTTGGAAAGAAAAGAGATGGTTACCTTTTGGAGAACAAGTCTACTGATCCAAGGCTGTTCCAGTAAGGCTGAGGTACTGTAATTCAACTTTAGCATTTGGCCTTTAGTGTTGTTAACCAATGCCTTCTATGGATTTGAATAATTGCCTATTAGCTAGCACGCGTGTGTATAGTCTGTGCCGTCTACCCTTGTTATTTTACATATTGAATAAGCCCCACTGGCTTTTTTTTTGTTTGTTTACTAGAGCTCGCTGAACCAAGTTCAGGCTTGGCAAACACCACTGATGTCCGCTTATGCCCGAGCTGAATTTGGTCCTTTGTGACTATTTCCTGGCACTCTCTACAGTAACTTTCGGGCTTTACTGGAGGTACAGCCACAGGCAGCTCCACAGAGCAGATTTTGTTTGTCGCTGGCTTCAGTATGAATTCAAACAATATTCAAAGGCACATTACTCTATGTATTTTACATGTGTACCATAACCCACACATGTACTACACACCCGTAGTAAACACACTTGTAAGATTTTTTTGAAAGTCTGTTTTAATAATATGCAGGACTTACCTCTAAAACTATATATTTCAATTCATGAACTAGACGTTGCAAACAGATATGTCTGTCTTCCTTCCCCCCCTGAAGCATTTGACGTACTGCAAGTCTAGAACATTGGCATTTTCCAAGGGATGATTTTTTAAAACAAATTTCCAAAAGCATTCAGCTCAGATTATAGGCTAATCCACTGCTAAATTTCACTATTCACTGTCAATGTTTTTTAGTTAAATGACTCTCCCCCACCCAAAAGCTCCAAACTAATTTTTCACATTCTAAACAACCAAGTTGATTGGAATGATTTCTCTAGACCTCACAGGTGTCAGCCAGCCTGGAGCAAATTCCAATAGTAGTTACATACATTCCTGAACTAGGTATGCTTAGAGTAGAAATACGGATAGTCTGTTAACCATGGCTGGGTTACCGCAGGTGTTGCTATAATAAAATACACAGCATATATTAGTAACCCACATCTTAGCAATTGACACATTGTATGATGTTGTATTATGTTCTGTTCACACTTTGGTACAGAACATCGCTTTTTAGTAACTGGCGATTACTTACAATACTTTTAAAAAAATAATGTTTAACTACTTCACATGGGAGGGGAGAGAAAACTCGTTGTGCACAAAATAATTACTGCATTCACCACTTTAATCGATTCATTCATTTTGGTCACCACAGTTCAACAGATTGCCCAAGACACCTTGAACCACTAATGGTTTTATAACAGGCAAAATAATTCTTGTCACGTAAGGTAAAACAATGTCTAGCTCAAGCTTATCAGGAGCCCCCTGAAAATCATTTAATTAATTTGCCTACAGCCAGGGCCCAAGATTCAGTGTCTGTCTGACCCTTTCAGATCTCATACACCATTCAAACTGGGAGACACTCAGGGCATGTCAACACTGGGACATCCAGGAAAGTTAAGGCAACTGAACTAAAGGTGTGAAGTCGACACACATAAATTAAAGCGCATAAAGTTAACTGTTAAATTACAGCAAACTAAGACCACTTCTCTCTGAAGGAAAGCATCCACATGGCGGTTTAATGAACTTTATGCGCATTGTCCCTAATGTTCCTGAGTGTCCCCATGTAGACACTCTGGTCTCATTGTGGGGAGCAGGACTTGCATAAGGAATGTATGTGCATGGAGGGAGTTAGTGTAACAGAGGTTTCATGTTGAGCAGGTGGAGGGGGAACCTGCTATGTGCCCTGCCCAGTCAGAGGCAGGATAGAAAGGGAGACATTCTAATCCTTTAGTGGGCTCAATTTATCATGGCCCAGATCTCAGTCAGCACAAAGCAGCGTTGAGAAGTGTTTGTCACACAAGTATGTTAGCCAGTTCCTGGGGTGGGGGAGTATCCATCACCTAGGGACTTCCTGCAACGGCAGAACTGTCAATGCTGTCTGTATAGCCCCTCCGTAAAATACAGTAGGGGTCAATCACACACAAAATAGCATGACCACCTAGGTTGCAATTTCATGTTGGTTCTGAAAAGTGACCTCTTCAGCAAAAACACTAGTCTCCTCCCAAGCTGCTCAGAGGGAGCAGAACCCATAAATAAGATCCCTGCCTCCAGCACACCATGACTGTGGATTCTCTGGGTCAGTGCAGCCTGTAATTATTACCTAGGGAGATAGATAGCTACAAGCCCAGCATCCCATCAGAGAGGCTCCAAAATGTGTGTCTTTTGGGTGCTGAGTGGGAGAGAAGCTTTCTGCCCTTTCCCCCACTTGTTACCGAGGGAAATGCCCCAAATTGCTGTTGTGCTGCAAGTAGTGTGACCATACTTCTCAAAGGAAAAACAAGAAACCGTGTGAGGCTAGCCCACGCCCCCATCCCCACCAACAGGGCTGGCCCAAGCCACTTGCCTGAGCCCCCACCTCATCCCCCCGCAGGGCTGGCCCAAGCTGCTCGCCCAAACCCTGCCTGCCCCCCCCCACAAGGCTGGGGTTGCTGCTCACTCAAGCCCTGCCCCCCACATACCTCTGCACCCCACTTTTTTGACAAAAGTGGGGATTTGTCCTCTTTGCTCTTGCCAACTGATCAAGTCAGCATGAGCAAGTGGGACAAATGCCCACTTTTGTCAAAAAAGTCAGGACGTCTGGGACAGGACTTAAAAAGGGGACTGTCCCGGCCAAAACAGGACATATGGTCACCCTAGCTGCAAGGGAATCCCCCTTCTCTTTATTTATTTATTTATTTTATTTTATTTTAGAGTGGATTGGGATAGGGGAGGGAGGTCAATTATCACTCCACATGGACTCATTCTTCCTCTCTTAGCTGTCTTAAATCTCCATTACAGAGCAGTCAGACAGAGGAAGTCTGGTAATCACAGTCCCCTTAAAATCCCTCCTTGCCTGACAGCTAGACAGTAGGAAAGAAATCGCATTAGGACACTGGGGACTTGCTCAGGATATACCATCAGGGCCAGTGCAAGGAAGTTTTGCGCCCTAGGCGAAACTTCCTTGCACCAGCCCTGCGCCCCCCCCTCCCCCCAGCTAACGCCGCCCCCCCTGCAGCAGCCAGCTCCGCTCCCCCCCTGCTGGCCGCGGCAGCCTCCCCACGGCGCCCCCCCAGCTCCCGGCTCAGCCATGGAGCCGGGAGGCAGCCGCCCGCCGCTCCCCAAATCCTGGCGCCCTAGGCGACCGCCTAGGGTCGTCTAGTGGGCACGCCGGCCCTGTATACCATTCCCAGAGCCCATATGCTATATGTGGTCACAGACACTACCCCTAGGAAGGGGAGCAGCTATGGATGTTTAATCCAATATTCTACGGCTACGCTAGAAGGGTACTTATCAGAGCTGTGAAAACACTTCAGATTCCCAATAGATCTAGGATCTGTAACATCATCTGTTGGCTACATTTCATATGTAATTTTACCTAGGGAGTTTGAACTTGATAGATTCCTTGAGGTTCTATGCATTCGCAACATTGTTCAAGTTCAAACAAAATTGGATGAAAGATGAGAGCCGTCATGGAAAATATGATGTGTTTTGGGGTGAAATCAAGTGAAGAATAATTGTCGGGGGAGAGAGACATGACACAGGAGAAATACCACATGACTGTCACCATTTCACATAGCCCAGATGGAGAGGATTAAACTAGAAATGAACCAACAAAGAAAGCAGCTCAAATTTTTTGTCAACATTGATACAGATCAAAATAATCCTATCTGCTTTAACAAAAATTCCTCAGCTCCAAATATTTGTAGGCCACTTGTTGTTGGTTAGTGAATGCAAATGGAACTTGATTCAGGGCTTATTTTAAGCGCATTTGAGATCCAGTGTTTCACACAGCTCTAATATTTACCCTTCAGCACAAGGAGTAGCCTCTTTGGATGTTGGCTCAGCAACCACAGAGGCTAATCTTGATAAGTATGAACATTTGCATTAGTATTGTGTGAAGCTTGAATGTTAACATTTCCTTATTTAACATTAGAACCCTGGTGCATACATCTGCCTAATTAAATGCCAATTCAGACGCACTGGATTTAAAAGCCTTTCAGCAGACAGCTTTATCAAAAGCAAAGTGCTTATTTCTGCATGTTTCTGAATTCATGAACTCATTTTAAAATGTAACAAATGTTATAATATTCTTCCAACTTTTAACTGCTCCTCTCTGTAATTTACGTCATTAGTGCTCTAAAAAGCTGCTGGGACTGACTACACATAGCACTTCATTATTGTTGTTCTTGTCTTATTCCTGGAAGTGAGGTTATGAGGATTTGTCACTTTGAGAAGAAACAGAGCTACACAGGTTGCAGGAACCTTATTTAGAAGGTTATAATATCGCTTTGAAGGCCCACGTTCTAAAACTTCTAATGGAATTTTCCTCTGTAAAGAGTGGGGGGAAAGCTGTAATATTATAAGTTATGATATCTGGCACTCAGTATCTAAAAACGCACACTGAGTATGTCTACACTGCAATGTAACCCTTGGCTCAGACTCAGATTTGAGCCCAAGCCCAAACCCCTCTTTTGTCTACACACAAATCTCTTGGGCTCAGACCTTCCACCTTCACGGGGTTCTAGGACTCTGGGTCCAAGCCCAAGGCAAGCCAGGACACAGGGTTCAAGACCTATCACTTTGCAGTGTGGATGCAGCCCTACCCTGGACTCAGGTTCTGGGAGTCTGCCAAAAGTATCCCACAATGCCATGGGCCAACTTTCTTCATCCTCTCTATCCCAAGAATCGCCAATCAACTCCAGAGAAACAGAAGCAACACCCCTTCTTACTGTAGCACAGCATCTCAGTGTGTTGGCGTTTTAACCCTTCCATTATATTCTGACCACCAAGCTGCAAAACACACCGTCCGAGAACCTTCTGAGCTTGCAATGGACACCGACCAGAAGAAGTCCTTTGCAAAGCACGCTGCTTCATGGTCATGGGAGCAGGGCCAGCTCCAGGCACCAGCCTACTAAGCACGTGCTTGGGGCGGCACCTGGAGGGGGACAGCGCTCAGGGTTTGTTTGGTTTTTTTTAAAACATGCTGCGCCCCATGGTGCTCTGGGAGAGCAGGGCTGCACCCGGACTCGCCGCCCTCCCCCGGGTGCTCCGGCCGGCCGGGAGAGCTGGGCCGCGGCCGGGATCGCCGCCCGCTCCGCAGTGCTCCGGCCGGCAGGGAAAGCCAGGCCACAGCCGGGCTCGGTGCCCTCCCCGCAGGCGCCCCAGCCAGGGCAGCGGGGCCTGCCGTGCTCCGAGCCCCAGCCAGGGCAGCGGGGCCTGCCGCGGGCCCGCCGCGCTCCCTGGCCGGGGCAGCGGGGCCTGCCGTGGGCACGCTGTGCTTCCCGGCCAGGGCAGCGGGGCCTGATGCGGGCCTGCCACCCTTCCCGCCCGTGCCCCAGCCAGGGCCGCGGGCGCCCCGCCCTCCCCACCGGCGCCCCAGCTGAGCTGGGGCAGTGGGGCTGCGGGCACCCTGCCCTCCCCGCTGGTGCCCCGGCCGGGGCAGCGGGGCCGCGGGCGCTACGTGCTCCCCGCCGGCACCCGGGCTGGGGCAGCGGGGCCGCGGGTGCACCGTCTTCCTCGTCGGCACTCCAGGTAGGAGCGAGGGGGGGGGGTTGTTTTGGCAGGCGTTGAGGGGTGGGTTTTTTGTTTGGGGGGGGCAGTGTTTGGGGTGGGGTTTTTTGTTTGTTTTTTTTTTTGCTTGGGGGCGACAAAAACGTTAGCTCTGCCCCTGCATGGGAGCACAGCCAGATTTTGGTTAAGCTCTGGTAAAAGGCAGGCAAAACAGTGGATTTTAGTAAGAGTACCAAGAATGACCATACATACCAGCAAACAGAGAAGAAGCTGGCAGCGTTGGAAATTTACCAGACTGGAGACAAGTGTAGGGAGCGGATTAAGTGGCTCAAGACCAAATACCACAAAACCAGGGACCAGAATCACACTCGCTGGGATCATGCCTGTTTTATGATGAGTTTGATCGGGTGCTGGGTACTGCACCAAGCTTGAAACCAATGGCTGTGCACAATGACCTAACTCAGCTGGAATGGCAACCTGCTGGCCCCAGAACTGAGCATGGGAACTGATTGGAGCCAGCAGCAGATGCTGAATGAAGCTAGCGAAGTGACTCTGCTGCGAACACTGGTCCCACAGGAAGCTTTGCCATAGGAGCAGCATTGCATATCCTGGGACCGTACTCAGAGGAGATTTGTAATGTCCCCTCCCTCCTCCAGAGGAAAAGTCTACCATGGAACCACCAGCAGAAACGGAAGAGGCAGAAGCCGCCTCAGAGCCTAGTAAAATTTTGACTCCATTTTAACATTTATGAATGTAGGAATGGGAGAGATTTCTGTTCTATGAACCAATGCAAACGTTATTACAAGGCCCAGCTAGCAGCATGTCTAAACTAATGGCGGCTTGTATGCCAGCACCTTGGCATCCCCCTGCCCTTTCCCACTCCCCCCGTGTGGAATTCAGAATGGTGACCAGGAAATGCAAACATTAAAAACCCTTGAAAAGTGAATTTTACTGGAAAGGCACCGATTTTTGCTAGGGCATTCCTGTTTGTTAAAAATCATAACCTTATGTTGCCATGCCTGTAAGTACACTGCTCTGTAACCCCTCAATGGTGTAACAAGCCAATGAAAACAGTGAACTGGCAGGGGGGAAGGTGGAAATGTGTTCCATTTACAAATCTAGTCAATTTCAGTTAAATGTAGCCCATAGGTGACAAAATAATTTGTCCCAAATTCGACTGGGGTTTGAACTTTTGTTCACCAGAAATGTGCTGGTGGATGGAGGTGTGGTAAGGGGGTTGGCAGTGGAGTTTTGTATGTTTTCATACAGTCATAACAGGCTAATCCATGTGGAAGCTAACCAGCATCCTGTTGATTCCCTCATGAATTCTGCAGGTGCTGGTACCTGCAAATTTTTTCCTGCAGCAGGAACTCCAGATAGCCCTTCCCCAAAATGTGACTGCCTATTTTCCAGGGCCACATACATGTGCTGTTCAGTCTCTACTTTCTCACCAGCAGCTTGGAATAACACTTCTTTGCCAGCCGGGCACCACAAGAACTGTTATGTCCTCCAAAATGTAGAATGCCTGAAATGATGGAGAAATCTTCTGTAACACAGCCACCAATTCCCCCCACCCCAAGTTATTCTGCAATTTTTAGGGGGAAAAAATCAGGTATGATTTTTTACATTTACCATTGTTTCTGCACTTCTTTCACTGCGGTTAATCCAGCTCTGCCCAGGGAATTTCTATGCTCTGAAGCATCCCTCTCACAATACACTGAAGTTCAGTTTGGAAAAATAACATTTTATGTCCTTGAAATTCCACAAGTTTTTTTTCTGTGCTCCTGCACTGAGCTATTTGAGACAATAACCCTCTGTGTCTTGTCCTGTTGCAGGCTCCTCAACCTCTACGGGCTGCAATACCGCCACAGATTACCCATACTGTGCTGAAGCTTGGGCCAACGTACCTTCATGGACTGTTGCAAGAAGAAGCATTTCCATTATGAACTTATTCTTGAAGTTCTGGACAGAGCCAACAAGCAAGTCCAGTACTAAAGACAGATGGACATATGGCACGAGGAAAGGCTTGGAGAGAGTCAAGCAGAAAGGCTCAGGCTGACTCCGAAAAACCTTGGCATCATGAATGTTTCCAGTGCAGCCCATGCTGACATTCATAAATTGGCCTATGTGGTCCACGAGAGCCTGCATAACAATAGAGTAGCACAATTTGCAGTTTATGTATGCATGTGATTCTTGAGGAAGGCAAATTATGGACACGAGTCCCACTAATGGCCAAGGTGCAGTGGGAAACCCCATTCTCTCAAAACCCTCAATAATTACTTCAGGAATATCTTTCATGTCTGTCACTTGGGGTAAACCAGATGCTGGATTGTCTCAGATGCCTCTGTCACCATTTTACCACAGTTGACTTTCCAACACCAAACTGGTTGACAACAACAGACCTCTAGCAATCTGGGGTAGCCAGTTTCCAGACAGTTATAGCAACCCATTTCTGGATCGGCATGGCCACCCTCATCGTGTGTCTTTATGCTGGAGGGTCAGGACTAGTTGCTCACAAAGCCACAGAAATGTACCTTTCTTCATGTGAAAATTCTGCACCCACTGCTGGTCATCCCAGGTCTACAGGACGATGTGGTCCCACCAGTCTGTGTCTGTGACACTGCTCCAGAAGCATCAGTCACAAATAGGGGCATCAGCAGCTGTACCAAGTGTCATGAGAAGCATCAGACAGTTCAAGTCTGCCATATCTATGTCTTCCTCCTCCTGCTCCATCATTAGCTCTGTCAGGTCCCTTTGGTGCATCAGAAAACACTACCAAAGCACCCACCAGCATCTCCCAGAAGCTCTGCCTGCATCCTGAAACAGTAGTGAAAGCAAGCAAAAGGAGTTCTTCAAATGGCATCTCCTCCATGTTGCTGGCTTTGTCTGCTAGGAGCATACAGACCAAAGAGACTGATCGGCAGGATATGTTGGCAAGTGGTTCAAACTTCCCGTAATATGTGAGGTGAAGAGTCAAGTTTTCATACACTGCATCACAAACAAAGGGCTAGAGTGGCCACATTTCAGGAGGGTGCTAAGAAATCTGGATTTGGTTGGTGGGACTCAGGTCTGCATGCTGCATCGTGGACACCCAGAGTCCTGGGTTCAAGCCCTACTCACAAAATTCTTAACCTAAGGTTGACAATCAATGTAGATGCTCAAGCTTTGGGTTTTCCAACTCAGGGTCTGCTGCCTGGTGTCCCACTAACCCTGGGCTTACGTTGCACAGTAGACATATCCACTGTGATCTGTATCCAAATTTTGTATTAATTGAGACCAAAAAAAGGGCTATTAAGTGCAATTAACAAAAAGGATTGCTCAGTATTAGATCACTAATCAACTTTATTTTGTACGTAGAAGCTTCGATATCATAGTACCTTTTTGTAAAGCACATGTTAAAGACAAATCAATTGAAATATTATAAAAGAAAATATCAGTTAGCCATATCCAGCTCTGTAAACTCCTCTGACTACTCTGCCCTTATTCCAGTTAGTAGCATTCACACACAATCAGGACAAGCTGAAATTGGCTCCCAAGTACAAACAAGCTAATTAGTTCAAATAAAATAAAAAACCTTTTTTCATGATTTAAAAAAAACCCAATCATTTAATTTCCCCACACCCAGTTCCCCCATTTTTGCACGTAGGTCAACTTCCTGGTTCTCAGTTCAGAGTGGATGACCAACACATTGTGAGAAAAGCCATTCTGAGATTATATCCAGTACAACCTAGACCTTACATTTCTATGCCTGTGTCAAAGCAGGTTTGAAGGTTTTAAGAACTGGACATTCTGAACCAGCTGTTCATTGAGTTCTGGGCAGTCAGTGAAAGAGACTCAAAATCAGAGTGAGTGTGGATTTTGATTATTGTCAGCAATGTATCTATGACTGAGCATATATATTGCATAAACCCCTTCTTTCCCTGCTGTGATTTCTCTACTTGAGATAAATCCCTCATCCCCACATCAAATAGATACAGTTAACCATAGCTAATTCAGTAGCAGATAGACTTAGGGTACGTCTATACTACAGAATTAGGTCGAATTTATAGAAGTCGATATTTTAAAACCCGAATTTATGAAATCGATTGTGTGTGTCCCCACACACAAGCGTTAAGACCATGAGGTCGATTGACTGTGTCCACAGTAGCGGGGCTAGCATCGACTTTCGGAGCATTGCATTGCGGGTAGCTATCCCACAGTTCCCGCAGTCTCCGCTGCCCATTGGAATTCTGGGTTGCGATCCCAAAGCCTGATGGGGCAGAAAACATTGTCGCTGGTGGTTCTGGGTACATGTCATCCCTCCCGCCCTCCCTCCGTGAAAGCAATATTTTTCGCGCCTTTTTTCCGGGGTTTCCGTGTTTGCTACGGAAGCCTGCTCAGCTCACAATTACCGTACATCTCCAGCGTACGCCTGGACATTAGGTCTAGTGGGGATTCAGTCACGCTATAATACGGGCAGAGGGATAGCTCAGCGTTCTGAGCGTTGGCCCGCTAAACCCGGGGTTGCGAGTTCAATCCTTGAGGGGGCCATTCCGCCTGAGGCTGGTAGTCGCGGGACTACACAGCAGAAGCTCCTTGCCTTCTAGCTGCAGATGGTGCAATATGATTGGTATTCGTGTGCTCCTGGCCAGTGGCCTATGGTGTGGCTGGCCGGGGGTGCTTGGACATAAATGGGAGTGACCAGAGTGACTCTGGTCATTCTCTTTTTTACGTTTTGTTTAAGGGAGATTCAGTACTGCCTGGAACACGGGCGGAGGGATAGCTCAGCGGTCTGAGCGTTGGCCCGCTAAACCCGGGGTTGCGAGTTCAATCCTTGAGGGGGCCAGGAGATGATGATGGATATCAAGCATATTGTACCATCTGCTGCTAGAAGGGAAGGCGCCTCCTTGCTCACCGCATATTGTACCATCTGCAGCTAGAAGGAAATGAGCCTAACCCTTGCTCCCCCCTCCCTCCGTGAAAGCAACTGAGGGGGGAGCAAAAAATCCTTTTGCGCCTTTTTTCATATGGGCGCCATATTGCTGACTCCATTGTTATCCACCCGCTGCTTCTGCTGCCACTCTGCTGTCCTGCAAACAGCATACCAGGGAAAGCATGGAGCACGATCAGATCACCGCGGCTGTTCTCGCCGTTATGAACACCACGCGCATTGTCCAGGAGTATATGCAGAACGAGAACCAGGAGCTGCTAGAGCTACAGCAGGCGAGGAGGCGACAGCAGCGCCCTGAGGACAGTGATGAGGACATGGACACAGACCTCTCTCAAAAAAGGCCCCCCCGCAAGGTGGACATCATGCTGTTAATGGGGCTTGTTGATACAGTGGAACGCCGATTCTGGGCCCGGGAAACAAGCACAGACTGGTGGGACCACATAGTGCTGCAGGTCTGGGATGAATCCCAGTGGCTGCGAAACTTTCGCATGCGTAAGGGCACTTTCATGGAACTTTGTGAGTTGCTTTCCCCTGCCCTGAAGTGCCAGAACACCAAGATGAGAGCAGCCCTCACAGTAGAGAAGCGACTGGCGATAGCCCTGTGGAAGCTTGCAACGCCAGACAGCTACCGGTCAGTCGCGAATCAATTCGGAGTGGGAAAATCTACAGTGGGGGCTGTTGTGATGGAAGTAGCCAGGGCGATCACCAAGCTGCTGGTACCAAGGGTTGTGAGTCTGGGAAATGTGCAGCTCATACTGGATGGCTTTGCAGCAATGGGGTTCCCGAACTGTGGTGGGGCGATAGACGGAACCCATATCCCTATCTTGGTACCGGACCACCAAGCCAGCGAGTACATAAACCGAAAGGGTTACTTTTCAATAGTGCTGCAAGCACTGGTGGATCACAAGGGACGTTTCACCAACATCAACGTGGGATGGCCGGGAAAGGTACATGACGCTCGCATCTTCAGGAACTCTGGTCTGTTTCGGCTGCTCCAGCAAGGGACTTTCTTCCCAGACCAGAAAATAACCGTTGGGGATGTTGAGATGCCTATAGTTATCCTTGGGGACCCAACCTACCCCTTAATGCCATGGCTCATGAAGCCATACACAGGTAGCCTGGACAGTAGTCAGGACCTTTTCAACTATAGGCTGAGCAAGTGCAGAATGGTGGTGGAATGTGCATTTGGTCGTTTAAAAGCTCGCTGGCGAAGTTTATTGACTAGGTTAGATCTCAGCAAAAACAATATTCCCATTATTATTACTGCTTGCTGTGCGCTCCACAATATCTGTGAGAGTAAGGGGGAGACGTTTATGGCGGGGTGGGAGGTTGAGGCAAATCGCCTGGCCACTGGTTATGCGCAGCCAGACACCAGGGCTATTACAAGAGTACAGCAGGGTGCGTTGCGCATCAGGGAAGCTTTGAAAACCAGTTTCATGAATGGCCAGGATGCTGTGTGAAAGTTCTGTTTTTCCCCTCTAATGAAAAGCCCCGCCCCTTCATTCACTCTACTTCCCTTTACCCAAACCGCCCTGCCCTCCCCCCCTCGATCACCGCTCGCAGAGGAAATAAAGTCATTGTTGCTTAAAAATCATGCATTCTTTATTAATTCGTAAAACAAAGAGGGGGAACTATGGGGGTAACTGCCACAGTCTCCCGGGATAGCTGGTGGAGGAAGGGAAGCACCAGGATGGGTGGTGGAGGAGGGGATGAGGGAAGGACAAGGACACACAGCACTCTAAAACTTATTGAATGCCAGCCCTTTCTTGCTTGGACTGTTCTCTTGACTTGAGTGGTTGGGTGCACGGAGGCCGCCCAAACGCGTTCCTGGGCGTCTCGGGGATGAGGTTATGGGACTCGGGAAGGAGGGCTGTTGGTTACACAGGGGCTGTAGCGGCAGTCTGGGCTCAGGCGGCCTTTCCTGAACCCTACGCCTTTCCTCAGCCATAAGCCGGAGGATTTCCGTTTGATCCTCCAGTAGCCTCAGAATTGCATCCTGCCTTCTCTCTGCACGCTGACGCCACCTACTCTCTTCATCCCGCCGCTGTCTCTCTTCATCCCGCCAGTCATTGTCTTCAGCACGCCACCTGTCCGCACGATCAAATTCTGCCTTCCTGGACTCCGACAGTGTCTGCCTCCACGCATTCTGCTGGGCAGCTTCAGTGTGGGAGGATTCCATGAGTTCTGAGAACATATCGTCTCGATTCCTTTTTTTTTTACTTCTAATCTTCGCTAGCCTCTGGGACGGTGATGAAAGGGGTGGCGTTGAAACATTTGCAGCTGCGGGAGGAAACAAACGGGAGAGGAGTAGTTTAAAAGACACATGTTAGAGAACAATGCTCCAAACATTACATATCACATATGCATTTGGTCCAAGGTTGCACTTTGCCTGTTCTATTGAGGGTCTGCCGGTTTGGTGTGAGAGATCACACAAGCAGGTCCGGCGGGCAACAGAATTTCGGCTTGCAGGCAGCCATGGTAAGCCACAGTCTATAGGCTTCTTTAACCTTCATAACATGTGGGTAAGTTTTCAAACAGCAACCCCCTCATTTCCCATAACAAACAGCCTTTGGGCTGGCAATTTAAAACTGGTTGGCAATTGAAAAGGGAGGGGCGGCGGTTTTCGGGTTAACGTGCAGCGCGAACCTAATCGACACCCCACACACACACACACACACAGACACACATCCAAGATGTTCGCTGTTCCCCCTCCCCCCACTGCGTGGGTCACAGCGGGGAAGATTTCCGTTCAGCCACAGGCAAACAGCCCAGCAGGGACGGAGCCCCTCTGAATACCCCCTTAATAAAATTCCCCTATTTCAACCAGGTGACCATGAATGATATCACTCTTCTGAGGATAACACAGACAGATAAAGAACGGATGTTGCTTGAATGCCAGCAAACACCGGGACCATACGCCGCCATGCTTTGCAAAGCAATGATTCCAGACTACGTGCTACTGGCCTGGCGTGGTAGAGTGTGTTACCACGGAGCACAGGATAAGGCTGCCCTCCCCAGAAACCTTTTGCACAGGCTTTGGGAGTACATCCAGGAGATCTTTCTGGAGATGTCTCCGGAGGATTTCTGCTCCATCCCCGAACATGTTAACAGAGTTTTCCAGTAGCTGTAGCTGTACTGGCCGTGAATTGATCATTAAACACGCTTGCTTATAAAACATGTATTAATTAACAGAGGTACACTCACCAGAGGCACCAGAGGTCCCTTCTCCTGCATCGAGCACGCCTTGGGTGGGTTCGTAGGGTACTGGCTCCAGGGTGACAAAGAGTTCCTGGCTGTCGGGGAAAAGGGCTTCTCCACTTCCTTGCTGTGTCTGGGCGCTATTTTCAGCATCATTATCATCATCATGCTCCTCTGTGGTTTCTGATGATCCACATACGGAGTCATACCACATGGGTGGGTCAGTGCTGGCTGCACCTCCTAGAATGGCATGCAGCTCATCATAGAAGCGGCATGTCTGGGGCTCTGACCCAGAGCGTTTGTTTGCATCTCTGGTTTTTTGGTAGGATTGCCTGAGCTCCTTAATTTTCACGCGGCACTGTTGCGCGTCCCTGTTGTAGCCTCTGTCCTGCATGCCCTTGGAGACTTTGGCATATGTATTGGCGTTTCTTCTTTTGGACCGTAGCTCTGCTAGCACGGTTTCGTCTCCCCATACAGCGATCAGATCGCGTACTTCACCATCGGTCCATGCTGGAGCTCGTCTTCGGTTCTGGGACTCCATCATGGTCACCTCTGCTGATGAGATCTGCGCTCACCTGCAGCTCACCACGCTGGCCAAACAGGAAATGAAATTCAAAAGTTCGCGGGGCTTTTCCTGTCTACCTGGGCGGAGCATTGGAGCTCAGACTGCTGTCCAGAGCGGTCAAATGTTGCACTGTGGGATAGATCCAGGAGGCCAATACCGTCGAATTGCGTCCTCACTAGCCTACATCGATTCGGCAATATCGATTTAAGCGCTAATCCCCTCGTTGGGGGTGGAGTGGCGAGATCGATTTTAAGAGCCCTAGAAGTCGATGTTAAGGGCTTCGTCGTGTGGACGGGTGCACGGATCAATCGAAATAACGCTAATAAATTCGACCTAAACTCGTAGTGTAGAGCAGGGCTAAGTCACAGCCAAGATTGCCACATGTCAAGACCCTGAGATGGACTTAGGCAAGATACCTACCAGGCAATGTAGGTAAATTGGTTTGTATTGGAGAAAGGAAGGGTGGGGTGGGTGTAAGTGTCAGGAAATGAAAACACCCCATTGAGGGGGAGGGGCATAGGAGTTATTATATGGATGTCAGGGTGATCAGCTAGAGAGGTGATTGTACTTGGAGATAGGGCTGGGGATCAGATTGGGGAGTTAAACAAAAGAAGAATGGGACTGTGAGAAGAGAGCATTTGAATGGATAAAGGGAGAGAGTGGAGAATGGGGTGCAAGAAAAGGAAGGAAAGGAGAAAACTGACAGGTTTGGATACACTCTGATAAAGCTTTCAGAGGCGTATGCAAAGTGAAGCTCCACAGCTTTTAAGGTTGCCCATAATAGTTATCACCTGCCTTGTGCTCTGCACACCACCCTTGTGAGATCCCTTCGCCTTTTCTGCCCACTTTGAACATTTGTGACAAAGTGACATCTTTGGCCCTAAACAGGACAAGGGTAGAGCAGGCTCTTTGACTAGAGAGTGTCAGCGTACACCCCTATGTAGTTAAGAATGTGGAGGGCATCACCACTGCTCTCAAGGGCACACTTGGAAACGGCTCAGTGTTTTCCCCAGTTACACTGGTGTTTCCTTAAGCATTTCTTCAGAAAGGACATTTCTAACACACACGGAACATTTAACAAAAAAAACCTCCAGAAATTTCATATTTCAAAAAAATAGATGGCAGCCTGGCTGGCTATGGGGCCGGGGGCATTAGATCACCAGCTGAAATGTGGTGCGGGTTGGCAGTGAAAAAGCCACTCATTGCCATCTGATCTGACGATTCATGAGAAATGGGTTGGTGGCTTCTGACCAATTCAGAAGTTTCTGTAACAAAATCCATCATTACATTTAGCACAAATTGGTATCATTTGGGCAGCCTCAGAAGAGAAGCCCAGGACTGAATGGGCACAGAGCCTGAAATACCCTGTGACCTCAAACAATGCTGTCTGCTGGTTGGAGTTGATCAACTTTAATGGGACAGTTTGGGGACGCTTACACTCACTTTGCCAGTGTATAAACAGATGGATAAACAGAGGAAGAAGAGCCCAGGGTTAGGGCACTAGTCTGGGACTTGGGAGATGGGGATTCAATTCCCTGCTCCATCACAACCTCACCTTGTGTGACTTTGGACAAGTCACTTAGATTCTCTGTGCCTCAGTTCCCCATCTGTTAAATGAGGATAACAATGCTTCCCTACCTCACCGGGATGCTGAGAGGATGAATGTAGTGAAGTGCTTTGAGATCTATTGATGAAAAGCTCTCTATAAGAGCCCGGTATTATTATAGTAACCAGGACTGTCAATTTGCCGCCTTTCACCATTACAAAATTCAGTTTAAAAAATGGAGATTTGGGAGAGAAAGTGAAACACTTGGCAAACTGCACACAGGTACTGAGAGACTTGCGACAACTACCCAAAAAATAAAGAATGCCCAAGCCAAAAAGGGCCACCCCCATACCCTGGGAGAACTGCCTTCAATCCAGCAAAAAGAAACCCACTGACCACACACCCCCTAGGTGTCACCTACCACCCCACACTGGAGCCCATATGGTGCATCAACAAACAGTTACAATCCACATTTGAGGGAGACCATATCCTGAAAGAAATTTTTCCTGAATCCCCTCTTCTAGCTTTCAACTACGGCATCCCCAGAATACAGGACATCCTTGTCCCCAGTGGCGTGACTAGGATCTTGCCCCTGCCAGCATCAGTCCGCCTCCACCCACATTGGCCTATCTGTGTGGTTAAACCCCTGTCTGTGTTTGCTTTCCCCCACCTGCATCGGCCCACATGCGTAGCTCCACCCCTGCCTGTGTAGCCCCATCCCCGCCTGGGTCAGTCTGCCTGCATGGGCCCGCCCCACCTGCGTCAGCCTGCCCCCGTCTGCATCACTCCACATAGAGGTGTCATCCCCACCACATCCCCCTAGAATCCCCAGGTCGACAGTCTCCTCTGTCTTCTCAGTCACCAGGCAAAGCCATGTCTGGTGCTAAGTCCTTGCCAGACAGGCACAGAATTAACAAAACTAGGACTGTCTGGCTTTTAAACCAGATGAATGGTCTCCCTACCTTCAAACAACCTCCCGCCCAAAACTTGCCAAGCTCATCATCAGAAGCAAGCTCCCTGCCAAGCAGGACTCACCAATGCAAAGGGCACCAGACCCTGCCACAACAATAGATGCAAAACCTGCAGACACATCTCCACTGGTCAACATCCCCCACAACATACCTTTCAAGATTCATGGGTCCTGCACATGCCTAACACAACATGTGGTGTGTCTCATCCACTGCATCAAATGCCCCCATAACAGCTATGTGGGTGAAACTAGACAATCACTATGCTCTTGAGTGAATTCACACAGAAAAATAATAAAAGACAAAGACATCATATCACCTGTGGGTGAACACTTTTCCACAAAGCAATCACTCCATATCTGATCTTTCAGTATTTGTCCTCCAGGGAAACCTGCAAAACACCTTCAAAGGGTGAACTTAAATTCATAACCCTTTATGTGTAACAATCTAACCCCCACTTCATTTCAAATGACAGCCTCCAACATGTGTCACTCCTTCTGCTTAACAATCTGTCCCAACTTGTATTTAGCTCAGACAGTCTGCTTTGAACGCAGACCTAAAGAAGAGCTCTGTGTAGCTCAAAACTTTGTACCTTCCCAGGGCCACCCAGAGGATTCAGGGGGCCTCGGGCCAAACCCTTTAATTAACTAACTCACCCAGCCGCAGGGCCTCACGTCAACAGTGATGGCGGGGCCCCTCCGCTGAAATGCTGCCAAAAGCGGTGGCCACACTTAAGCAGCCGCCGAAACGCCACCCAATAAGGCGGCGGCGACCAAGTTCCGGATTCCGGGGAATCGGCCGAATCAGCTTAAAGCCGGCCCTGCCCGGCGGCGCTCCGGGTCTTCGGCAGCAGGTCCTTCACTCGCTCCGGGTGTGTTCAGCAGCACTGAAGGACCTGCCGCCGAAGTGCCGCCAAAAACCCAGAGTGCTGCCAGGATTCTCATGGGGGCCCCTGCGGGGCCCGGGGCAAATTGCCCCACTTGCCCCCCGCTCTGGGCAGCCCTGTAACTTCCACCAACAGAAGTTGGTCCAGTAAAAGATATTCCCTCACCTACTTTGTCTCTCTCAAGCCAAAACAAAACAATTGGCAAGTTGACAACATAATAATGCATCACGAAGGTGACTGCCAGAGATTTAATGACAGTGGGATTGAGGGGAAATAGGGCTAATAATAATAATAATGTATACAATTAAGAAAATGTGATGAGATTTGCATCTTATTAGAAAACACCACATTGCCTTTATTTTTTCAAGTTATGTCTGTTACTAAAAATCTACAGATCTGTAGCAAAAAATATAGGATGAGCTCGGAGTGTTAATATCACTGCAACCTCATAAACCAAAAATCCATTGTTAATGAAGCGATATCCCAACTGATCTGAGGCATGATCCATTGTTAAAGTAGCAGTATCTCAACCAATCTGAGGTATTAAATTTAACTTGTCCAACAAAAAACTTCAATCTGTCTTATTCACAGGCTATTTGAACAAGGTAGGGGATAGCTGTGACAACTGCATGGCCTGTCACTGTGTGCCGATAAAAACTTTATTGCAAACAATCCACAAAAGGGTGGCTGTCAAGTTGCCTTTCCTGTTGTACATGGCGTGTTTGATTACAACCCAGCTAAAACTGTCCTGCAGAACAGGATGAGAACCAGCCCTCAGGGTCAGACACACATTGGCAGGCAATTGCCATAGGCTTCAGACCATTTCCTTCATCAGACAGCTGTATCATTCTCACCAGAGCCAACAATTGTTAAAATATCAGTAATCAGCAACGTGTTAATGTTTCCACTGTAGGCAGATGGTGAGTGGTGTACAAAAGCCTAAAAGAGCTTCAGGCACTGCTGGCTGATTATTTTCAGGGTAAAGCCAGAGCTGAAATACATGGAAGAATAAACCTTTCAGGCCTAAATGACACCTAGAAAGGACAAAAGATGCAGCCTAGAACAAAAGTTAGGCTGCTGAATCCAGACATATTTAATACTGCTAAGCAAATAGTGTAAACACCCGATAGATATATCCAACATACAGTTTTTCATTGCTAGAATAGTTTAAATCAAAGATAAACTGATATCATTAATCCCATGAAAAGTGTTTTTGTTAGTTATTTTCTTTTTTCCACTCCTGTGGGGATGCATTAGGTTTTAAATACCATGTAAATGTAAATTTCAAAACACAAACAAACCATGTTATTCTGCCTCATACAATACCAACCTGGCTCTCTGACATGTTGTCATGCAAACACCTCTATGAGAAAAATAGTAATCAACAAAATTATATTGAATGTAGTGCTGAAAACAAAGGCAGTATTCTTTGGAGCGTAACGTTAAGTGGGTTCTTAACCCACGAAAGCTTATGCTGAAATAAATTTGTTAGTCTCTAAGGTGCCACAGGTATTTTTCTTGTTTTCTTTTTGCTGACACAGACTAACACAGCTACTACACTGAATTCTGACAGTTGACATCCTTTGAGTGTGTGCTGGTACTCAGGCCTCATTTAATAAAAGTAGCATTGGATTAATTATTTGATGTCGGTTAAGATTTTTGAAGTGAAGGGTAGTACTGTATATATCAGCGCTGAGTATTATTTATTTTGGACCCAAGCAGCCCTCATGGCCTTCAACCATGTAGTTAAATGGAGTTGCAGTGTATGTAAGTCAGGGCAGAATTTGGCCTTTAACCTTTTTGAAAGTTTCTTTATTATCTATCGCTTTTCTGCCTTTAAATTCTACCCTAAAGCACCTAAAACTAAGGAATCTATCCACTTTACACACACAAATTAAAGTTATTACATTCTGCAAACAGCTGACTTCCCTTATCTACAGCTTCCTCATAAGCTATAAAATAATACAATATTCTTCAAAAGGCAACGGAGTTTAAACAACAAGAAATGTGAAGCAAAATTTAATACAGAATAAGGGCTTGGCCAACCAGAAATACTATTAAAATTATTGCCCTACCAACTCATGAACCAAGTACATAGGTCCTTGCTGGCTCTTCAGAAAATATGATTTAGAGTCACCAATAACTATGGTGATATCGAAAAGAAAGAAAAGGACGTACACTTACATTGTAGGTAAATTTGAAGGGATTAGATTTTTATCAGTAAATATTGGTAAAGATTGAGTTCTCCATACATATGCAAACGAACAAAAAAAAATCCATTCATAAAATTCAAAATTTACAGATAAGCTAAGTAAGAAAAATATTGCTTGAGAACTTTGAGTTTGATTTAAAGCCATTTATTTTGTATACTTTGATATGTAATGTTGACAATTTGTATTTTAACAGTTCTAAATCTTTTAACTTTTTGAATCTCAATGTCTGCTGTCATTAAATAATTATCATCTGACTTCCTCATTTGTCTGACCCCCATAACTTCCTGTAATTTTGAAAATGTAAATAGATTAAAAAAATTAAAACTAAACATTCATATGGGATTGTCTTGACATAGCTTTCCAGCCAGTATTTCACTATCAACCAATGTAAATCATCCTGGACAAGTAACATTAGCCCCATCCTATGGCTCCTTAAATATTATTTTGGCCCCCTCCGCATTTCTTAGGCAAATGGCTGATGTTAGCTAGGATCATAGCCAACACACCTTTATATACTGAATGGCTAAAATCAATCATGCACATGTCATCCTTGGAAGAATTCATCCACAAGACAAACTAGAAAAAAAAAAATCAGCAAAATATAGGACCACTTCTGAGACTACATGAACTCCACCTAGAGAGACACATCCTGAACCACACAATAATTTACCATTATCCTTTCATGCAAAATATACATGTAGGCTTCCCCTATTAATTTGTACGGACATAATTCATAAAGCTGAATCCCTGGGAGTGTCCATATAGATGACGGATGACTACATCTGCATCTGAAGAAGTCTGTGCAGCTCTCAATCCCTTGGAAAAGATGTAAAATAAATGGTTTGGTATTAGCCAATACATTAACATATTGAGCTAGTACTATTTGCTACTTAGATGCACCCCTATGTGTATCCACCTGTGTAATTTCTATGCAAAATCTCAAAGAAAATAAAATCAAACATTTTTTTAAAGAGGTTTTTCATTGACGACTGTTCAGCCAGATTGCTGAGAAGGCCAAATATTTTGCTTTCTCTGAAAAATAGATTTCTTCACTCAGCCAAGGGGCTGCAGCATTCAGGAAATCTAGAGTATGGTTTACTACCACTGAGGATTCAGAGGCAACAGCAACTAGGCTTTTATTTGTTATAGTAAATCCCCAACACCATTTTGTAGAAATCTCCCTATCAAGTGTGCATCAAAGGTCTCAAGTTAAACATTCATTCAGAACATACTGAGGAAAACTGAGGCATTCTACTGCATTAATCAGGAAAGGATTTCTCAAACCAGCTGCCCCAAGACTCATGGAAGCACAAGATATGCATTCCAAACACATACTGGATTTGGGTCTAAAAGAAAGGAAGGGGAGGGGAGGAACCAAATCTGGTGGAAAGTACAATTTTCCCCTGAACTAGCCATAGCCATCCCTCTCAGTGCATAAAGGGTAATCCCGCAGTCCAGCGGAGGCTGTCACATATTCCCTGAATTTTTCCCCTGAATTAATCGGATGTGGCATTTAAAAGTTATCTTGTTCCAAAGTCCAACCAGAAAAATGCCACCAAGTTGAGTGTAAGAACTTGCAATCTCGGACAACAGTCTAATTGGCTCTGGAAGATACTGAACCAAAGGAGTCCCTGGCTAGCATTCACAGAGACTGTTTCCAGCTTTGAAATTCAGACATGAAAAGTCATGAGTTTTTCAGCTAATTCCAGTCTGGTTCAGTTTAGTTCCAAAAACAGAACTCAGTTCTATTTTCTTCCAACTTTGCTGTGCAGTTCTTAGCTGAGTAGCATTAAGAATATATCAAATGGGGTGGGGGTGGGAGGAACCCAGTCATATTCAGGTGCTTGTGTTTCGCAATCAGTTTTTAAACAGATGTTCCGTTGTCGTAAGACACATCATGCCGGTGGGTTGGGCTCTGCTACAATGAATGGCCAAGGATGCAGTGACAATTGTACAGGATTGATTAAACTTCCTGGATGACCTCATTCAGAGGGCTCTGCAGAGGCCAGATAAGGATCAGACAGCTTTGGCAGAGAGCCTCAAAAGGGAAAGGAAAGGGAGGGAAGGGACTTTCCGTAAATGTGTACGTCTTTCTCCGGTTTGTGCTTCAGAACACCTGCAGTAACCAGACACAGTGTGTGGCCTTTATGGGTGTTCTTAGTACATTTAAACAAAGAGAGCCAAATAGGTCATATGTAGGAACAGAAGAGCATGGGCAACCTTGTGACCTTATAATGATGCACCATGGAGCTGCATTCTGCCTCCTCCTTCCTCAAGTATTTGTTTTAGTTTAACTAAATACTTTGCACTTATGTAGCACTTCTCATCCAAAGATCTCAAAGGTCTTTGCAAGCAGTAGCTAAGCTCTACAACAGGGCTGAGAGGTAAGTAACACAGTAGCATGTGCACAAAAGGATTTCAGGATTTGGCCCTAACCAGGATTGGTCTACACTAGAAAATTATGTCATCTTAACTACATTGCTCAGAGGTGTGAAAAATCCACACTCCTGAGTGGCATTGTTAAATCAACCTAACCCCGGTGAAGACAGAATTATTTCTTTTAGCTGACTATCACATTTTGGGGAAGTGAAGTGGATTACCTACGCTGATGGGAGAACCCCTCCCGTCGGTATAGGTAGTGTCTATCAATGGCTATTAGCCAGGATGGGCAGGAATGGGCAGCCTTTGTTTGACAGAAGCTGGGAATGAGCGACAGGGGATGGATCACTTGACGATTACCCGTTCTGTTCATTCCTTCTGGGGCACCTGGCACTGGCCACTGTGGGAAGACAGGAGACTGGGCTAGATGGACCCAGTATTGGGTCTGACCCAGTAGGGCCATTCTTATGTACACTGGAGCACTACAGTGGTGCAGCTCTGCTGCTGTAGCATTTCAAGTGTCGCCAAGCCCTCAGACTTTAGTTAGTCCTCACCCAGGCAAAACTGCCATTGGCTTCAGTGGGAATTTTGTCCAGAGTCAGGATTGAAAGAAGACTTTAGGATATAGTCCCTAGTATTTAGAATGTCCTCCAGTGGTAGTTTTAATTATAGTAATTCTTAGTATAGGGAATGCCTATTGGCCTACATTACCCAGAATCCTTAAGAGGATATTGGCTGTGTCTGTTTGGAGAGTGAAAAATAAAGCACCATGGATTGTTAGTAGCTCCCCTTGAGGTCTGTTTTTCTTTAAAGAAAATCTATATATATATATATATATATATATATATATATATATATATATATATATTATGCACTCACAATATACTACCAGGTAGTGAAGTGTTATCTCCATTTTACTGCTGGAGAAGCAGAGATACAGAAGGGTTAAATGACTTGCTAAAAGCCAAACAGCAAGTCACTCGCAGAGTCAAGAATAGAACCCAGAGCGAGATCCTGGCCCCATTGAAGCCAGTGGCAAAACTCCCACTGATTTCAATAGGGCTAGGACTTCACTCTGACTTCTAGTCCCCTGTTGTAGCCATACAGCATACCAGGTTACTTTGTGAGCAGCTGTTCTATTTCTGAGTGACAAGGCATTCAAATACTTGGAATACATCTTGAGAGGAGATTTATATTATGTTTTTAAACATTATTAAATGAAACAAGTCCAGTGCCCACTGCAGACTTCAAAACAAGAAGAGGAAAAATGTTTATATTTCCCCAGTTTTATCACTCCTATATTATTCATGGATCAAATCCTGCATTCATTACAGAATCCAAAATTCAGGAGAAACTATCATTGGCTTCAACTAGAGTTATAGTTTTCCTTAAATAAGGATTACAGGATTTGGCACTATAATTATTACAGTACTAAATTCAAATAGAGCTAACCAATTCCATGAAACTTTTAACTTGGTTCTAACCATCTCATGCTATTGAGGGTTAAGAAGGTTTTTTGGTACAAATTATAAGAATCCACTCTCCTTAAATATGACAAAAATGTCACTATGTGGTCTCTTTTGACAAGTTGTTTTCTAAGTCAAGGAAAATGCAACATTTCAATAATGATACAGTGAGAAATTATCCGTAGAACATCCTCCTTCAAGCCAGAAAATAACAGCATCCATGTCCCTAGTTATTTGGTATTAAAGAGATAGTGTCATTGGAATAGAAAGTGTCACAGAACACATTTCCAGCTTTGAATATGTCAGAGCTATTTGCTCTACCAAATGTTTTAATTAAAGTTTAACTAAAACATTTAATTTAATTAAAAGCATGCACACTGAAGCTGACCTACCTCATTTGGATTATGTCTGACTGGAGTTTAGCATGAGGCACAGACATTCTCAGTTACAGTGGAGGTTTAATGAAAAGTAATTCAAGGAAATTAAAAAACTAACAATATTGAAGCTGTAATTCATTTGTTAAAAACAATCTGTTACATTTACATCAAATCCAGAGATATAGTGCTCTCTTACACACACACACACACACACACACACACACACACACAGAGTCTGATTCTGATCTCACTTTCACCAGTGCTTTCATCAGGAGCAGCTTCCACTGATGTCATGGATGTCAATGAAATGGAATTAGCATAAGTGTGATCAGAATCAGTTCTTATATGTCTGAGAGACTCAAATGCTGATCACTGTCCAATGTGGTAAAATAGTAATTATGGAGACAAAATTGAATCCAGATATGCCCTCAGATGAGAAATTCAGATTAGGTGGTAATTTACGCAAAGACTAAAGGTGTTGGGCTCTAAAGTTCCAGTTCAGACCCATCTCTAAAAGTATCAAACATGTTTCTCTTATACTGAAAGCCACCTGTATTTTAAACATCCTTTGCTTTATCAAAAAGCCCACCGTATACCATATCAGTACGCCCAAATCCTTCAGTCCTTATTCAGTGGAGAGTACTCCATTGCCTTCAATGGGGCTTTTGCCTCAGTGACTTCAGCAAATGTTTTTCTTGAGTATGGACCACCAATTTCAACCCATAATGAAACAAGCAATATAAACTAATTAACTAAAAATACTAAAAACTCATGGTTTTTTATATATTTAGATAGCCTTTAAATATAATCAGCTCTGTCATCTATATTCAAAATGACTCAGATAAAATAAGAGCCCCCAAACCATCTGAGTCTTTGCACAAAACTCAGACCCAATTTCAACCTTCTTGGAGTTTTGGAAGAAAAAAAAATGCTGGTTAACTTTTCCCACTATTATTTTTCTTTGATGAGCTCCATTGCCCTTCTAGGTGCCACACTGACTGGCAGCAGGAAATACTGTAAATTGCACAAGGAAACCTGTTCTAGTGAGATTTCCAGCCCAAATTTTGCAGAACCAAACAGTTCAGATAAGCTTTAGATAAGCATCCAAACGTTTCCCAACTTTTGCTTATCTGAACCAAACCTCAAACATTTTGAGATTCTCCCCATCACCATATTTTACATTGCTGTCCCTGCCAGAGCATAAATGTCCATTGAAATTGTCTGTATTCTTCCATGTGACTGCAGGATTACGTGACATTCCTGAGCAGGATGACTTCCAGGGATTTTCTACAACTCTGTGTTGTTACCTTCATGGCTACTGTAACCCTTCTCCTATCTGGAAACTAGTGGTGGTCAACTGGCCATGGCCAAACCTGCATTGATTTATTTTTTGCAGAAAATAGAGCAGAAGTGAAAGGTAGAAAATTCTGGTGTTTGCTGGGAAATGGAAGCAGTCAAACTTCAATAGAAAAGTCTTAGAGAAAAATCTGTCCTCCTTCAGCTGAAGATTACACGCCATTTCTTTTAGAAATGTTTCATATAAAAGAGATTCTTTAGTGTAAAGCCCAAATGGAGAGCAGATAAAAGTCTTCTTAGCCCTGGTCTACACTACAAGGTTAGGTCAAATTTAGCCACGTTAGGTCGATTTTATAAGCAATGCGGCTACACAACCAACCCCATTCCGTCGACCTAAAGGGCTCTTAAAATCGACTGCTGTACTCCTCACCGGCGAGGAAAGTAGCGCTAAAATCGACCTTGATGGGTCAAATTTGGGGGTAGTGCAGACGCAGCATTGTGCAATTCGATGGAATTGGCCTCCGGGAGCTATCCCAGAGTACTCCAATGTGACCGCTCTGGACAGCACTTTCAACTCCGATGCACTAGCCAGGTATACAGGAAAAGCCCCGGGAACTTTTGAATTTCATTTCCTGTTTGGTCAGCGTGGTGAGCTCAGCAGCACAGGTGACCATGCAGTTCCAGAATCACAAACGAGCTCCAGCATGGACTGAATAAGAGACACTGGATCTGACTGCTGTATGGGAAGAAGAATCTGTGCAGGCAGAACGCCAATCAAAAAGAAAAAATGCTGATATATATGCCAAAATTGCACAGGGCATGGTGGAGAGAGGCTACACCAGGGACACACAGCAGTGCCGAGTGAAAGTTAAGGAGCTCAGGCAAGCCTACCAAAAGACAAAGGAGGCAAACGGTCAGAGCCCCTTACATGCCACTTCTATGATCAGCTGCATGCCATTCTGGGGGCGGGGGTGGAGATCCTACCACTACCCCACCACTATCAGTGAACACTTGCAAGGGAGGAGTCTCACGCATCACGGAGGAGGATTTTGTGGATGAGGAAGAGGAGGAGAATGCACAGCAGGCAAGTGGCGAATCCGTTCTTCCCGGCAGCCAGGACCTTTTCATCACCCTGGAGCCAATACCCTCCCAAGGTGGGTTCTCGGACCCTGAAGCCTGAGAAGGCACATTTGTAACAACACTACAAGGTTTAAAAGTAATTGTGTTTAATGTTTGATTTGCCCTGAAGAATTGGGATGCATTCGCGGCCAGTACAGCTACTGGAAAAGTCTGTTAACGAGTTTGGGGATGGAGCAGGAATCCTTTAGGGACATCTCCATGAAGCTCTCTTGAAGCTACTCTGAAAGCCTTTGCAGAAGGTTTCTGGGGAGGGCTGCCTTATTTCGTCCGCCACGGTAGGACACTTTACCATGCTAAGCCAGTAGCAAGTAGTCTGAAATCACTGCAGCACAAAGCATGGCAGCAAATGGTTCTGGGTTTTGGTCGCATTCATGCAACATTCAGTCTTTATCTTTCTGTGTTAGTCTCAGGAGAGTGATATCATTCATGGTCACCTGTTTGAAATAGGGGAATTTTTGTCAGGGAACAGTAAAAGGACCCCGTTCATACTGGGCTGTTGCGCTTGGCTAAAAGGGATCATCCTGAGAATAGCTGCATGGTGAGGGGAGGGGTGAAGGGATCATCCCAGAGAATAGCCATGCGGTGGAGAGTGGGGAGGGTTGTGCTGCACATCCACCCCAAAACTGCAGCCCCTCCTTTTAAATGGCTAACCCAACTGGCATTGCTTGCTATGGGAAAGGAGGGTGCTGCAGTTTGAAACCATTCCCGCATGTTATGAAGGCGGAAGAAGCCAACCCCGCATACCCTTTGGCTTACATGGCTCCCTGGAAACCAAATTCTGTTGCCCAGCTGTGTGTGATGTGTCACCATACCGGCAGGCACTCAGTATAAAAGGCAAAATGCGACCTTGTACCGAAAGCACATGTGCTGTCTGCTGTGAATTGCTTGATTCACTGTGAAAGAGTCTCCCTTTTGTTCTCAGAAATGTATCATCTTAAATTTTACTCTCCCTTTTTATCCCCCCTGCAGGTGCAAATGCTTTTATGCTCCCCATATTATCGCCCTCCCTGAGGTTATCGCAGATTAGAAGGCAAAAAACCCCACACTCGCTATGACATGTTTTCAGAGTTCATGCAGTCCTCCTGCACTGATAGGGCACAGCTGAATGCATGGAGGCATTCAGTGACAGAGGCCAGGAAAGCATTCAGTGAGTGTGATCAGAAGATGCAGGAGGCAATGCTGAGGCTAAGGGGGGAGCAAATGGATATGATCAGGCATTTGGTGAAGCTGCAGGAAAGGCAACAAGAGCACAGACCGCCGCTGCATCCACTGTATAACGACCTGCCCTCCTCGCCAAGTTCCATATCCTCCTCACCCAGACGCCCAAGAACGCAGGGCCGGGGGGGGGGGGGGGGGGGGGGGGGGGGGGGGGAGGCGGGGAAGGATCCGGGCACCCAGCCATTCCCCTCCAGAGGATGGCCCAAGCAACAGAAGACTGTCATTCAAACATCTTTGATTTGTAGTGTGGCTACAATAAGTAATGTGGCCTTGTCCTTCCCTCCTCCCCCACCCCACCCGGGTTACCTTGTCAGTTATCTCACTTTTTTTTTTTTAAATTAATAAAGAATGCATGGATTCAAAACAATAGGGACTTTATTTCCTTTGCCAGCTGTGGTCAAAGGGGGGATGGGGATTGGCTTACGGAGAGGTACATTCAACAAAGGGGGAGGTTTTGCATCAAGGAGAAACACACACAACTGTCACACCGTAGCCTGGTCGGTCATGAAACTGTTTTTCAAAGCCTCTGTGATGCGCAGCTCGCCTAGCTGTGCTCTTGTAATCACCCTGGTGTCTGGCTGCTCAAAACTGGCCACCAGGCAATTTTCCTCAACCTTCCACCCTGCCATAAAAATCTCCCCCTTACTCTCACAGATATTATGGAGCACACAGCAAGCAGCAATAACAGGTTGTGCTGAGGTCTAACCTAGTCAGCAAACAGTGCCAGGGGGCTTTTAAACATCCAAAGCCACCTTCTACCACCACTCTGCACTTGCTCAGCCTATAGTTGAACCGCTCCTTACTGCTGTCCCGGCTGCCTGTGTATGGCTTCCTAAGCCATGGGAGGATGGGGTAGGCTGGGTCTCCAAGGATAACTACTGGCATTTCAACATCCCCAACAGTAATTTTCTGGTCTGGGAAGTAAGTCCCTTCTTGCAGCTGTTCAAACATCCTAAAGATGCGAGCGACATGCACCTTTCCCAGCCATCCCACGTTGATGTCGGTGAAACGTCCCTTGTGATCCACCAGTGCTTGCAGCATCATTGAGAAGTACCCCTTGCGGTTTATGTACTGGTTAGCAAGGTGGTCCGGTACCAAGATAGGGATATGCATTGCGTCTATCGCCCAACCACAGTTAGGGAACCCCATTGCAGCAAAGCCATCCACTATGACAAGTACATTTCCCAGAGTCACTACCCTTGTTAGCAGAAGGTTAGTGATTGCACTGGATACTTGGATCACTATAGGCATCTCCACACCCCCAACAGTTATTTTCTGGTCTGGGAAGTGAATACCTTCCTGCAGCCATCTAAACAGACCAGAGTTCCTGAAGACGCAAGCGTCATGAACCTTTCCCGTCCATCCGACGTTGATGTTGGTGAAACGTCCCTTGTGATCCACCAGTGCTTGAAGCACCATTGAAAAGTACCCCTTTCGGTTAATGTACTGGCTGCCCTGGTGGTCCGGTCCCAAGATAGGGATATATGTTCCGCCTATAGCCCCACCACAGTTAGGGAATCCCACCGCAGCAAAGCCATCTACTATCACCTGCACATTTCCCAGGTTCACTACCTTTGACAGCAGCAGCTCAACGATTGTGTTGGCTACTTGCATCACAGCAACCCCCACGGTAGATTTGCCCACTCCAAATTGATTCCTGTCTGACCGGTAGCAGTCAGGCGTTGCAAGCTTCCACGGGGCTATTGCCACTCGCTTCTCAACTGTCAGGGCAGCTCTCATCTTGGTATTCCTGCGCTTCAGGGTGGGGGAAAGCAACTCACAAAGTTCCATGAAAGTGGCCTTATGCATTCGAAAGTTTCGCAGCCACTGGGAATCATCCCATACCTGCAACACTATGCGGTCCCACCAGTCTGTGCTTGTTTGCTGGGCCCAGAATTGGCGTTCCACTGTATCGACCTGCCCCACTGCCGCCATGATGTCTCCCTAACAAATAGGCCTCTGCCTAGATCTTTAATAAATGTGTCAGTTCACTGTAGTGTCTAAGGGTCTATTTAAATAGTTAGCAGTTATTTGATATGGTCCCTTTAAGCTGACTGAGCTAGAAGTAGTTCAGAAATAGGATGCAGGCTAGTCTTTCTGGGGGCAGTTTTGTGTTAGAGTTCAAGAAGCACTGTTATGCTAGCCCAGTTCTCCAAGTGCAGTCTCTTCTTTATGTACTAACCTCAGCAAATAGAACATTCACTCTGGCATTTATCAAGCAGTGTGAGAAGGAACCCAATAACATCTTTCTATTTCATTACAGTCTTTTCCTGGAACATGCTGGAAATTTTGTGGGGCACTAACTGCACTAATTTAAAACTTTTAGTCACACCATTCCATGATTAGTACCATTCCCCATTAGTACTAGAACATGTGAAAGAACAATTACTTGTCAATCATTCAGCAGCAATGCCTTCACCTTCTTGCTGTTGGGGTACATGTCCCCACCTCAACTTTTCCTGCTTCATTTAAGTGCCATGGCATACCTCTTGCCTCAAAGCATCGGCCTTGTCTGTTCTGCTCCTTGGAGATGCCGTTGCATTGCAGCAAGGTAGAGAGAATTCTGGGGTGCATCTTTCCCAGAATGTTCTTTGCTCTTCAACCGTGCCAGCCTTGCAGTTCTTTCCATTGGCATGAGTGCCCTGCTGTGGATGTATTAGTTCAGTACACAAAAAATCAACGAGAAGCAGCAGCAGATACAAAAGGAAGTAGTCAACAAAAGTCAGACCAACAAGATTTTTTATTTTACAGATCAAGGGTTCTCAACCTTTTTCTTTACAATGCCCCCCTCAAACATACTATAAAAACTCCATGGCCCAGCTGTGCCACAACAACTGTTTTACTGTGTATAAAAGAATAGCAAGAAGGGCAATTGTCCAAGACTCTACACCATAGGGGGCAGCATGAAGCTAAGTTGCTCAGACTTTGGCTTTAGCCCCGGGTAGTGGGGCTTGGTCCCAGGCTGCAGCTTCAGCTTTTTGCCGTGGGCCCTAGTGAGTCTAATGCCAGCCATGTTAGCGGACCCCCTGAAACCTGCTTGCGCCCCCCCCCCAGGGGGCCCTGGATCCCTGGTTGAGAGCCACTGCTATAGATCATAGTCTTGTCAGCTAGCCTGAACTTTAACAAAATATCAGAGAAGCAGTTGGCCAGAGGGAAGCACCTGCAGTCCCTTCAGGGACCCTCAGCTTTGAGTTTGAACTTCTGTGTTTCTGTGCTTTAAATTAGACTGTTAGTCAGTAACATGCTGCCAGTTTTAACAAGCGGCTTCCAGAAAAATGTGACCCCTTAGACTGCGATAAACCCCATGTCAGAAAGATGCATGTGCTGTACAGAAGAGGGACAGTGGAATCTATTCACTTGTTTTCACATTTAAACAGAAACTCCTCATCCATAACCAAGGAGGGAGGGAACAATACTGTGCAAACAAGCTGGGCAAGCCTACTGGATATTTTTCAGGAACAAAGTGTAGAGTATATTGTTAGTATAGCACAGGGGTCGGCAACCTTTCAGAAGTGGTGTGCCGAGTCTTCATTTATTCACTCTAATTTAAGGTTTCCCATGCCAGTCATACATTTTAACGTTTTTAGAAGGTCTCTTTCTATAAGTCTTTAATATATAACTAAACTATTGTTGTATGTAAAGTAAATAAGGTTTTTTAAATGTTTAAGAAAATTCATTTAAAATGCAGTGCCCCCCGGACCATTGGCCAGGACCCAGGTAGTGAGAGTGCCACTAAAAATCAGCTCGCGTGCCGCCTTCGGCACGCATGCCATAGGTTGCCTACGCCTGGTATGGCACATCATTCACATAGGGTAACGGGAATGTTTGTGAAGACACTGGGGGAGGGGAGTAGATCTGGGAAATCAGCCCACCCTTTCCTTCATTTTGACAGCAGAATTTTAACCAGGAGCAGAGCCCCTATTGCCCACTCCAACATATCAGAGCCATTAGTACAAGATTTCAAATTTAAATAAATGGAGAAAACATTTTACACAATCTGTCCTCTATGGGCACTTACCCAGAGGGAGAATGGGCTACTGAGATATCTCCTTAAGTCACGTTATTTCCTCCGTAACCATATTTCATTCATTAATCCCACAGATCATTCTGCATTGGTTTAATCAGAGATTGGAGTGAGATGCTCTGGCTGGGGAAGGCCTGAAAAAACAGAATATTTTAGAGCTCTGGTTTTAAAATATGTGCATTTCAATACTTTGGGAGCCAGAGTCTAATGAAGCAGCATCAAAGTGGTGTATTTTGTCAAGCAGCTAACACTGAAACTTTGGCTATATTCCATTTCAACCCAGGAGCTGTGTGTGCTAGGAGAACTTTTTTCTGAAAGATAGCTTAGAAAAAACCTTCCTAAAAATCAAACTATACCTGGATATTTCCAAGGGCATCTTCCTACTTCTTATGCGTGGGGTAGACAGACTCATGCTAAGTAACAGCGCTTGAGTTAGCATGCTAAAAATAGCAGTGTGGACATTACAGTCGGGGTCGCCGCTCAGGCTCTCAAGTCTAGGAATGTGGGGTGGGCTGAGAGCCTGAGCTGCAGCTGGAGCCACAACATCCACACTGCTATTTTTAGCTCAAGTGCTGTTAGCACGAGTCTGTCTACCCCGGGCGGGGAGGCTCGGCCCTAGCTGCAATCTGGACAGATCGCCAGTGGCCCAATGGGCCCCTTGGGGAGGAAAATGTGCGACTACGAGCATCTCCCTCAATCTCTATTCCCCAGTGACTTTCCATTTCTGGAGTCCTGAGCTTTGGCTTACACTGACAGCAGCTGATGTAAACCCAATCCAGACTGAATCTAGCACACAATATTTGGTATCCTCCACAAGGTTTTGAGCCCACTGTGTCAAGCTATTAGGTTCTAGGCCTCTGCCTGACACACAGGGTTGCTCTGCTGATTCATGTGGCAGTCAGACCAGGTGGATCTCATTAGCTGCAATTCCTGAGCACTAGAGGGTTTGTACGTGTCTCTGAGTCAGACAGGACTAGGGGTGAGACAGGTGGTCTTCTGGAGAAAAGCCCCTAAAAACAGCCTACTCCGGGAGAAGCCCAGGCTAAGATTTATATTTGTGGTTCTCAAGTTAAGAATAAAGGAAAATCACAACTAGTGAAGAGAGCACTGTGTGTGCTATTTTGAGAACAGAGTAAGGACTTAGTTCATATACACTCACAGCATTACCAGCCTGCAATGCAGCCCATGGTGCCAAACTGACACAGCCAATTTTATAAAAACCATAGCCAGTGACAGTAGATGAATAGACAAAGGGTTTATTTACTAACCTTTCACCCCTAGCACCCAGCACATATACACCACTTAGATAGGACACACATGAAATTGAATATTTGAGGTCTCAGCCCAGCTTCACGTACCTGTTTGTCCACATCATAAAACTGTCCATAGTTTGGGACTTTTGCCACTATCTGATAGGCAAATGTCAAGGACTGTAGCTAGCATGGGTTAAGAAAAAGTGTCATTAGCTGTGGAGGGAAGGTTTCATAGGTACATAGTAATAAAGTAAAAATTTTCAACAGTGAGGGTAGTTAACTATTAGAATAATTTACCTAGGGATGTGGTGAATTCTCTGCCTAATGAAGTCTTTATGTCCTTAAGAGAGAGATCCAATCTTAATTTAATCTAGTTCTAAAGCATATAATGAAGTTATGGGTGATGCAGGAATTACTGAGTAAGGTTTTATAGCCTGTGTTATGCAGGATGTCAGTCCAGATGATCACAGTGGCCCCTTCTGGCTTGAATCAGCTGCCTACACCATGCTTAGATGTAGCCAGCTTTGTTATGTTTGTCTATCCCCAGGCAAATGGCTCATCAACTATGGTTGTTAACAGGTTCCCCCTTTTACTGATATTTGAAAATGGTTTAGATGGGACACAATCTATTTTTAATAGAGTTCCTGAAAGCATGAGGACATTATGATCCACCAGGACTTTGATCCACACTTTCAGTAATGCTGTTAAAATTGATTTTGTCCTATTTAGCAGCTAAACATTCTCCTTTATTATCTGGGCCAAAGGAGACCTGTTGTTGACAACTGTTCTCAACAAGATGAAAATTTTCCTAGTGTGGATGAACCGTGAGCTTTGTCTACACCAGAGAGCTCAATGAATTGTAATTGATGTGATTGGTTGGTCTCTATTGAAGGACAAATAGTTCAGTGTATCTACAGTAGCCATGCTAAATTCAAATAAGAATCACTCGCACTTTTGCCTGCATCTACACTAGCATTCTACTAAACCAATACAATTCTCTGGGATATTAGTTCCCAGTATAGCTGCCAGAAGTAGTGGATTCTGGGATATTTTCAGTAACCATTGTGGGATACTCCTGGCAGCTAAGAGGAACTGTGGGAGCAGAGCACTTCTCCTGTTGGGTAGGGGTTTTCCCATATAGTGCAGTTACATAGCTGTGAATGTAGGTGGCCTAAATATGCTACAATATAGTCTCTAGCTCAACGGTGTCCTATACGTTCATCACTAGCCACATGTGGCTAATAGGCTATTGAATTGTGGCTAATGCATGTGGCTTTTTTATAATGTGGCTAATAAGAAAAATTAAAAACCACAAGTGTGGCTAGCAGTGTGGCTAGCATTGAATTTCTATTGGACACCGCTGCTCTAGCTTATATAGTTAGCACCAGACTCAACTCTTCCATGCACCTCATGTAGTCACTTATACCTGTGTAAAGTGAATACAGAGAGGATGTAAACCACAGGCAAATCTTTCACTCACATTAGTTTGCAGTAATGTATTTCACCTACTTTTAGGGTGACCAGACAGCAAGTGTGAAAAATCAGGACGGGGGTGGGGGGTAATAGGAGCCTATATAAGAAAAAGCCCCAAATATCAGGACTGTCCCTATAAAATCGGGATATCTGGTCACCCTACCTACTTTGCACACATGTTATGATACATGGTATAAAGCAATGGCAAATCAGGCCCTTAATGTGCACTATATGGTGTAAATATTCTTTACTGTACATTTCTCATAAATGACTATCATAGACTGACACAGAGTTGTAGACAGGACTATGAAGCTATACAGTGGCGATTTGAATGTTATTTTTGCTGAACTCCAGTGTGATACAATTTGCAGATGAACAGCATTTAAACATGCACATTCAGATATGGCTGTAGCTATGAACACCCATTCAACACACGGCATTCAGTGAAACAGAAATATGGTCCCGTCAGCATTCAAGGTAAAAATAGTTGCTAATGAGATTAATCGGAGGCTCCTAAACTCAGCAGCAAGCAGTTCTGTAACTAACAGAGCTCTGACTTCTCATCTCAGGTGATCAGTCTTTGTAACATTTCAAACTTTGTTCTTCATTTCAATATTTTAATATTAATGTATTCTAATGCAGTCTCAAGTGAATAATGAATGATAGCAGAGTGCTGTTTTAAAAAACCCAACCTCACACACATATGGATCAGCCTGACCTAGTTAAACCAAGAAAGAGAGAATACAAAGGAAACTTTACAAAATACCTTCAAGTCCCATTTACCTTCTAGGGGGTTTTGATGCTGGCAGATCAGGTACCAGCTCATGCTAAGGCCCCAGGCCTCACTAAACACTGACAAATGCATAGCTGAAAACCAGTCTGGCATTTACCTGTGGGTAGTATAGTTAAAACAGATATTAGTATTATAAGAATGTGTTTAGACTATACAGAATGCTGCGTGTATTAACCCTACTTATAATATCTGTATCCCAGGCTATAAGGTAATACTTAAATGTTTGCTCTACAACTATAAAGTGTTTGTTCTGAAACAAACTCAAACAGGGGGGAAACTTCACCTAATGCAAAATGCTGGATTCCTACAGAAGGGGTTCTCCTATCCATCAGGAAGGACTATTGATTCCAAATGGGCCATTGTGGAACAAAGACTTTGCCGATTGCTCCCCACTCACCCCTGAAGAGGTTACCCGCAGAAGCACTCCAGTCACCTTGGACGCCAGGGAGACGGGTGATAAAAATCCCTGACCAGAAGGAATTGGGGTCTTTTTATGCTGTTTGGACTCTAAGGGCAAAGCTACACTACAAAATTAATTCAACTTAAGATACATTGACATACAGCCACCGAAATAATGAAATTGCTTTTGCATTTCCACACTATGTTCCTTGTGTCAGCGGTCCTCACTTACACTGATTTAACTGCCAGTGTGGAGCATTGTGGGAGGGCTTCTGAAAGGCAGCAACAGTCGATGTAAGCAATGCAGTGACTATACTACATTGACCTCTGTGCCGCTCGCGGAAGTGGAGTTATTATATCAGTGTAGGGGGCAAGTTACATCTATAGGAGCTACAGTTTAGTATAGACGCTTACAGAGTTAGGTCGATATAAGCTGCCTTACGTGGACCTAACGCTGTGGTATAGACCAGGACTAAAGGGAAAAGATTCCTAACATAAACAAGAGATCATAGGACTAACCTGGCTTAGCTCTAATGGACATATAGGGCTGGCATATTTCAGCAGTTCTATCCCTATCTGAAACCTAGGACTGTAACGTGTGTGTGTGTGTAGTTATCTGTTTTAACATTGTAAATAACTCATTTCTTTTTCCTAGTTAATACATATTTAGTTAGTTTATTACAGGATTGGCTATACGTGTTGTCTTTGGTGCAAAATCTAAGGCGCAAATTGACCTGCAGTAAGTGACTGGTCCTTTGGGACTGGGAGTAACCTGAATGTTTTGTGATCTTGGAGGTAAGGTGACCATCTATCACAGTCAAGCTTGCCTGGGTAGGAAGATAGTCCTCTTGGGCATTCTGATCTGTCTGACTCCATGTTAAGGCTGTATAGTGCATGAGGTGTTTATACTTGGTTGGTGAAATCTAATTATAGAACTCATAACCAGGTTGGGGTTTTTATATAAGAACTGAGGGGGCTTCCAGACCCATGAGTTCCAGGACCAGCTGACCCTACCTAGTATAGGGGAAAAACCAACCTACTCCAGTAGGATCTCAGGTAAGAGGAATTGACTGACTGCCCCCTCCAGATCAAGTGAACTCTGGTGCAATGCTCTGTCTGGCCAAAGGTGGGGCTATTCCATCAACATACCAACTCATATGGCCAATCACATGTTCCTGGAATACTGGACATTCTGACCCCGTCCCTGCCTGCATGACCTCGTACACACATTTTCAAGAGCATGCTGCCATGCCCCTGCCGGCCTGCGTGTACAAGGTCATGCTGGAGGGGGCAGAGTGAGGCACTGTTTAAAACAGTGTCTCCTATCTGACAGACAAAACCACATCTGGTTTTCTCCCAATACCTGATGGGGGACAAACTTGCCAAAAAGAGGACTGTTCAGTATAAAACTGGACAAGTGGCCTCCCTCTCTATGAGACTGTAGGTATGGGAACTTGATAATAAAACAGGCATTCAGATCTTCAGGAAGCTTCTTCATTGAAGGCTCTTCCTCTGTCCCCCTCTTCTCAGTAGTTTAAAAAGGGAGGAATTGGCAAGATTCCTTGGCCCTGAGTCCATTATGAGCAATTGGTTTGCTCTCCTCTTGCTCTGCTGTCAGAGCAGAGAAGCTGTCAAACCACTTTTCCTTCTGCTGGTGGGAACTGCAAGCTGTGCAGAAAAGACATCAGATGGGAGCGATTTCTCCTTAGTGGAAAGCACAATGTTGTGACAATACAAAATCAGAAACAACCCTCATAACATAGTAATTGCCCTAGATGCCACTGGTTACAACTGTGTTGTTGTGCTGTAGAATACTGTTGACTACAAAAAGCACTCTGTAAAGTATACTTTAACACAATTAATAAAGGCTTAACATTCTTCTAGCCAATATAGGCCTGATTCTCCTTTGCCTTGCACCTTGTTTACTCATTTACACCAGTGCATGCATCTAGCTACCCCTGTTCTCAGTGCATGGAGAATTCTGATTTGATAGCATTTTAAAATTCACATTGTACAGCTGTAAACTGACTACATGAGGTGCAAGACAGTGAGGAGATGGTCCCCTGATTTAAACCAAGTGCTAATTCTTACTGGTCAAGTGCCAATAGTTAAACCGTTTGTAATGTGGGCAGAAAGGAGGTCAGCTCTTAGAAATGCTACAATGTAAAAACAGTAGCACTGGGACACAACTGGACATGTCATTGATGCAATGAAAATACATTTCAACAATTAACTAACTTTACATTTTGTGGCATAAAAGTTAATCAGGGGCAGCAGGTTTGTATAATTTTTAGTGGTGCCCAGAACGGGTCCAAGTCTCCCCCCCCCCACACACACACACACCCTTGCCTAAAGCTCTGGGAGTGAGTTTGAGTGCGGGAGGGGGATTGGGGTGTGTCAGGGTTCCCTCCCCACTCTAAACTCTAGGGTAAAGATGTGGGGACCTGCATTAAGAGCCCCTAAGCTTATTTTTACCAGCTTAGGTTAAAATCCCCAAGGTACAAAATTCCCTGCACCCTGAGAAATGCTTCTTCCACTGCCACCATCAAATGTCTAACAGGAATCCAGGAAAGGAATCACTTGAACTTCCCTCCCCCCCAAAATACCCCCTCAAGCCTGTACACCCCCTTTCCTGGGAAGCTTGAGAACAATCTCCCAACCAATTGGTTACACAGTGATCTAAAAACCCACCCCCTGGGTTTTAACACCATAGAAAACAGTCAGCTTCTTAAAAGAAGGAAGGATTTTATTAAAAATAAAGAAGGTAAAATCATCTCTGTAAAATCAGGATGGTAACTATTTTACAGGGCACTATATTTCCAAACTCAGAGAGATTTCCCCCTCTGGACAAAACCTTAAAGTTACAGAAAACCATGAATAAGCCCCCCCCCGCCCCTTCTAACACAGGGAATACACCAAGCAAAATTAAACAGAAATCTATTCGCTATGCTATCTAAACTTACTTCAGAAAAGGGAGGTTTGATTTTCTGTAGGTTCCTTCTGTCTTCCAAGATCACTCTGACTCAGACAAAGCCACACACACATAGCTTTCCCCCTCCCAAGATTTGAAAGTATCTTGTCCCCCCATTGGTCAGATGCCAGCCAGGTCAGGTGTCAGTCTGGCTACCTGCATTTCTTAACTCTTTACTGGTAAGAGGATTTTATAGCACTGCATCAGATCCTCTCCCCCTTCCCTTTATATTTATGACAGGGTGCAGGCTCTGGGTGGAAGTTTGGGTGTGGGAGGGGTGCAGGCTCTGGGATGGAGCAGGGGGTTGGGGTACAGGAAGGGGTGTGGGCTCTGGGAGGGAGTTTGGGTGCAGGAGGGGTGCAGGCTCTGGGACAGAGTTTGGGTGCTGGCTCTGGGCTGGGACAGGTGTTGGAGTGCAGAAGGGGGTTTGGGGTGCTGGGTGTGGGCTCTGGGCTGGAACAGAGGGTTGGGGTGCAGGAGGGGGTGCGGTGCATGGGGCTGGGCTGGGGGATGAGGTGTTTGGGGCACAGCAGTCAGGGGGACAAGGGGCCAGAAGGGAGGACTCCCGCCAGCCCTCTCCCCACCAGCAGCAGCAAGCTCCAGGGGAGAGGGGGCCCCTGTGACACTCACCTAGGGTGACCAGATGTGGGAACCTAAAAATCGGGACTTGTCCGGGGGAGGGGGGGGGAGGGAGAACCCCTCCTGCTGGACTTGTTGAGTATTAAAAAAAAAAAAAAAAAAACACCCTCTCCTGCCACCACCAGACTTGTGGAGCAGAAAAAAACGGAGGAAGCCCAATATGGGACAAAAGGCATCCCGACCATGCATCGGACGGGACGCAGGACACAAGAAAAATCGGTTATCGGGACGTCTGGACACCCTACATTCACCCAAGTCCCTCCAGGTTGCTGCTCAGGAGGTACAGCCAGGATAAGTTGTCCCCCCCACCCACTGCCTTGGAGTCCACTCAGAGTCGCCTGCTAGGAGTGGGGCTGCGGGCTTGCGTGTACAGCAGGCAGGCTGGGGGAGAGACCCGGCCCCAAACATTGATGGAGCCAGGCCCCTCGGGCCCTGAATTTGCTGGAGCCCGGGCACCATGGGCCCGTACAACTCGCTGCTCCTGAATGCAATTAAAATTTAATGCAATCTTACTCACAGTTCCCTTAGCTGTATGGAGCTTCCAGAGTTGGTTCTAACATTTAGCCAGTACTAAAGAGCTTTGCTTTCTCTAATGTTCATTTCTCAGTTTCTACTTTCAGGCCACTGTCTCCCTTTTCTCTCCATACAGAGTATCGAGTCTCTATTTCTGTTCCAGGCTCCAATCTTATCTTTACTTCTCTTTCCCAGTGCTGCTATGAGCTCTGCTTCCTTTTCAAAGACAATGCTTTTCTTTCTTCTAACACTGTTCACATAAAAGGAAATATTTTTTCTGACTAGTCAGTGGAGTTAATGCACGTGGATATCAGAGCAGAATTTAGCTCATTACACATAATTACAACATTCAAAAGGACTCCCAAGTAGCTCAATGAAGTCATGCCATTGTTGCTGAACATCTTCAGATTGATAGCCCCACCTGCCCTTTTAGTGAATGACATCTGTGCAGGAATAGGTTACACATGAATGCTTACAGGACCTACCTTCAGGGTAGATGCGACCTTTCAAAAAGCCCACTTAAGGAAATTTCAAACCTATAAAAAAAACAGATGGATTCAAAATTTGCTTGAATGAGTTCCATGGTCCATAAGAGCCCAGTTCAGCTCATAGAACAGCCCTTTTGCTTCTCTTGTAGACCTTCTAGCCCTATTGAGTTCTCCCATTTACAGTCTTTTGGGGGTCACCTTTATTAAAATAAAATGAAAAAATCTCAGTAATCTTTAATAATGGCTCAAATTTTCACATCACTTAGGTCCTCTTTTGGCACCTATTGCCAAAACATGTGAGCACTTCGAGAGTTAAATGAACCACCATCTCTCTCTCACTTTCCCAGAAGATATGCGTAGTAAGAATTTATTTATTTATTTAAGGGCATGGGGGGGGAGGCATCGGGAGGAGAAAGGCTATTGTATTTGCAAGTGAGAAGAGATATTGAGGGAAAGCTAAGTGGAAAAGGTGAGTTTTACATTGAACATTGCAGGTCTGAGTGTATTCTTATCTCTTTGGGTAGAGAGTTTCACAGGAGTCAGATCTAGACTGGAATTTCTGTTTCCTGCAGTCACCAGTCTGCCCCTATTTGTCAATAGGTTTCATTGTTTCAGTGGAATGTAGTTGTGGTTGGGAGGCCAGGCTGAGAGAGGTGGTAACAGGAAACTAGGCTTTACCTCATGAAGAACACTCAATAGTTTGTAAGTAGAGCCCACACACCCCTGCACCCCAACCCCCTGCCCAAGCCCTAAGCCCCCTCCTTCACCCCAAACCTCTTATCCCTGGCCCCACCCCTGAGCCCACACCCCCAGCCAGAGCCATCACTCCACCCCCCACACACTCCAAACCCCTCAGCCCCAGCCTGGAGCTCTTTCCCGCTTCCCAAACCCCTCATCCCTGGCCCCACCTCAGAGCCCACACCCCCCAGCTGGGGCCCTCACCCCCCCTCCCACACCCCAACCGCCTGTCCCCACCCGGTGAAAGTGGGTGGGGGAGAGCGAGCGTCAGAGGGAGGGGGGATGGAGTGAGCAGGGGTGGAGCCTCAGGGCAGGGATGGGGAAGGGAGCAGGGAAGGGTTGTTCGGTTTTGTGCGATTAGAAAGTTAGCAGCCCTAGTCAGATTGCTGGTAGTGATGTCCTGTGAGATCATCCAGATGCAAGTGATCTTCTCTGTGAAGTAAAATAATTCCTTGCAGCAAGAGTGTTGGTTTCTGTGGTTAAGTGGAGACAGTCTAGGACTGTTTATGGTCTAAAAAGTTCTCACTGTGAACTTGCTGCCTCCATGTCAGAAAATCAATCTCTGTATAGCAATGGTATAGGTTTGTAAAAACTTCTTTTATACTACTGTTTGCATCAGCACATACTTTTCATCACTGACACTTGAGAGCACTGTAGTGTTCTGGACTAGGGCTCACCAAATGAAATTATTGGGCAGCAGGTTTAAAACAAATAAAATAAAGTTCTTCTTCACACAGCGCGCAATCAACCTGTGGAACTCCTTGCCTGAGGAGGTTGTGAAGGTTAGGAATATAACAGGGTTTAAAAGAGAACTGGATAAATTCATGGAGGTTAAGTCCATTAATGGCTATTAGCCAGGATGGGTAAGGAATGATGTCCCTAGCCTCTGTTTGTCAGAGGGTGGAGATGGATGGCAGGAGAGAGATCACTTGATCATTACCTGTTAGGTTCATTCACTCCAGAGCACCTAGCACTGGCCACTGTCGATAGACAGGATACTGGGCTGGATGGACCTTTGGTCTGACCCAGTACAGCCAGTCTTATGACTCACATGAACCATTTAATTCAAGAATGAGCTTTCATGATAGTGGTGGTGGAAATGGATAATTTCCAGCTATTGAAATCAATGGCAATTACATTTAGCAAACTGTATGTTTTGGCTCTTACCCTGGGAAACTGCTGGACTGCACAATGGCTGCTGCTGCATCTTATGGAAGACTACTCGATTTCAGTACAGCAATGCCTCGCATTCTTTATGAGTCACGTTTTAAAGGAGTTACCTTACAAGAAATAATTATCCAGCCACAACTTAACCCAGAAACCACAATTTCAAATAGAGAAGATGCACAATAAAAAAAGACAAGGTTTTCAATCCAGCCCTCTTTTACTGTGTGCAATCCGATTGGCTGCACAGCTTTGAAGTCAGCATGCAATGCTATACAGTAGTGTATATCTATGGGGCTGAGGCCTGGATCAACCCCTTAGTGTTGCAGTTATATTGCAGGGTGATTTGATGCTTCCACAAGGTATTACTCAAATGAATAATACTCCCCACACACCCCAGTGAAAGGGTAAATCTCACTAATGATCAAAGTCACGTTTTGGTTTCCAGGGATCATTCGGAGATTTGTTTTATAAACTTTGTTGCAAAGTCATCATATTTTAAAGGATTTTAAAATGTCTTATTAAAAGGTTTGTTTTCTCATGACACTATGATGGGGTCTGTTCTTCATTCAGTGCTTGCCCATCAGCGTGAAAAAGAATTACACTCACACTAAAGAAAGACTAGCACCCTAGCGCTATTGATCACCCTGCTGCTCCATGTCTAGCAATCACTCCACTCTGTAGGTCAGAATTGACCAGACATCATTCCTGAATGGCCAACACTCTTCCCTCTGTTCTTCCTGCTTTTGGGCTAAATTTCCTAGTTATTTTTACAGACAACTTTGTGATTTTACAACACAGGGCAAGGAAGTAACTAGCGTAGGAGGGCTACCATGCTACTAATACATGAACTTGTTGCTCCACAAACTGACGAGAGTTGTGTTACTATCAATCCTCAACTCTCCCAGCCCTATTACGCTTCAAAAAAGCTGAACAAGTTTGTATTATCCAATATGTCAGCTGGAGAACTAGCCAAGCACTGAAGGTCAAAATTTTTAAAAGTCACTACTGATTGGGGTTGCTCAATAGAGACCACTGAGATTTTCAGATTGCAGGTGCTCAGCACTTTATTATAATTAGGCCCTTATAAACTGTCTCCAGTTGGACTTCCCACAAATTGATATACCCACAAATTACTAGTCACTTGTGAAAAACTTGGCCAAAACCCTTTGATGCTGTAAAGTGTTTGAGGGAAAGAAAGCATGTTTGTAAAACACGCTGGAGAATTTGTTCAGAAACAGTCCACCCTGGCAGAAAAATGTTGATTTAAAATTCTGCCAGAAATCAGAGGAAGCCTGTATTATAAACCACATATGTGCCAGCTATGTGTATTTTTATTCCTGTCAGTTACATGAATATAATAGCTACATGTGGTGTTAGAACGTGAAAGGAGAAATTTAAGATTTCACATGCTTGCTCATTAGGAGATGAAAACTACATAGAAAAAAAAATATTCTTACATTGGCCTCTCTCCCAAAGGATTCCAGGGCACTTTACAAATTTCAGTGGGGCTTTGTGCGGATTCAGGGGTGTGGGCATGCAGAACTCATTGTAGAGTGGAGATCTATAAAGAAATCTCTACAGGAATCACATTGCAGACTGTGCTGCAATTACTTTGCCTGACACTGAAATACAGCCACCTCTGGCTTGGAAGAAATGTGGCAATCGCTTAGCGGCCCACAGCAGCATTACACAACAGTTTAGGACAGGAATTGGAGAGTAGCATACTAACAAACTGCAAGCAAAAATTTAAAGAAACAGAAAGCAATTGCCCTGTGATACAGAATCTAATGGGTTCCTATTTCCAGTTCATATAGTCTTTTCATGCTTTAATATACAATATTTTATTTTGCTCCATAGACTTCCTTTGTGGGGGTTGTGTCTACTAGGATCATTCCATTTCCTCCCTTTTGTTTGCCTGGCACCACCTCAAAGTCACTGGCATTACAGCACCCTCTGCTGACCAAATGGGGGCTGGACAGAATTCTTCTTAGAGTCTGTCAAAGATACCTCACACTTCAGTCAGAAGAAATCAAGCAAGCCATTAGCCAGAGAGACACTCCGACATGACGCTTCTAGGTAGCGTATGAGCTATCTGTACAGCCCTCCCAACCTCTGACCATTCATGGAGTTTGGGACCTGAACTCAGATCTCCAATAGGGCAATCCATAGAGCAGGGCTGGCCTCACTCCACACACATTCATAACTTTTTTGCATAGGTGTATGCTTTGATCACTAAGATCACGGAGAGTCAAAAAGAGAGGAAAAGACAACCACAGATTACTAAAACCAGCGACTAATGTCAATCTTCTACTGCAGGAATTCTCAAACTTCATTGCTCCGCAACTCCTTTCTGAGATCAAAAATTACTACACGACCCCAGGATGGGGGACTAAAGCCTGAGCCCTGCTGCCCTGAGGTGAGGGGGTGGCAAAGCCAAAGCCCAAGGGCTTCAGCCCTAAGCAGGGGGCCTGTAACATGCACCCCGCCACCTAGGGCTGAAGCTCTTGGACTTCGGCCCCAGGTCCCACCAAGTCTAAGCCAGCCCTGGTGACCTCATTAAAATGTGGTCACAACACATTTTGGGGTCCGGACCCACTGTTTGAGAACCACTGCTCTCCTACTTTCCCACCAAGGAAACCAGAGATTTCAGTTCTTCCTTTCTTGATCTGTATCAGTGGGAATAAAATGAGGATCAAACACCAGAGAACTCTATTTGTAGAGGTAAGCATAAGCATCTCCACCTGCTGTCAATTTATTTCTTACATAACAGGTTTTGATTACTGCTTGATACTGCAGTCATGTATGACCAATTTTATGAAAGGAAACACTAAGCATTTTTCACTCTGCAGTATACCAACCTCTAGATAGTGACAACCAGTAATGTTACTGACCTAAATCTGAACCTGCTCTTAAAGTTAATGCCATCTTATCTTCAGACTGAGTTCTCAACACTAATCATGCTTCATTAGCACTCCTGACCTTTAGGAATTAAGTTGGAAAAGACATCCAGAATATAGGGGAAAGGAGAAATACCCAGCAGAAATAATCTTTACGAAGTTTATTATATGGGAGGTAGCTCAAGATTTATGATAAGCAAAAATCTTAGTAGTTGAAGGAATTCCTGAAACAACCTGGCATAAGACCTAGAGAACATTTCAGTTTAATCACATATGTGAAGCGAGTGATGAATGGCAAAAGCTAGGAGTAAACAAGCTAAGAATGATCTGAGTGAGGATTTTATACCCCCTGAAGGCAAGAGACATTTCTGGGAAGTTCTATAACTTTACACCTTGAGTTTCTATCAGAAACTCAAGAAGTTGAATCTGAATGATGGGGACAATAGCTGGAACAATGGTGGTTGGGTGGGAAGATGTCAGAGAGGGGTTTATGTGACAGCAAGAATATGTTCTATTGAAAGGAAGAACACTGTATACTAGGCACATGAGCCCTACCTTGTAAGACAAGACTCCTGATTTATGCAATGAATTAAAGTAGCATTTATTGAATAATTTTAATTACTTTTTTTTTTAAATAATTCTAAATGCCCCACAATGTTGAAATGACTCACGGATGCCAAGTGTTTGTCCTGCAGCATGGAATAACTTTCCAGGGAGACTCAGGAGCCCAGCAGGAGGGATATTGGTTTTGGATGGTACAACCAGCTGAGGAAGTTGTCTACACTACGAATATTTACCAAGGCCTCTGTGTCTTGTTAGCATCACTTTGCATGCACCTACACTCAAATTGGAGTTCTGACACTGCCCAAACTTCTGTCAGTGAAGTTAAACCACTTCCCTGAGTAACAGAAGTCTCTACAGGTATTCTTCTACTGGGACAATGCCTGTGTGGATGCTATATTATGTGTATCAGTACAAACATTCCTCCAGAAACAAGCCTACAATGCCACTGTCCCCACAGCAGTGAGAGCTCTGGTGGAATTTTGCACTCTGCTGCCCAGGCAGCAAAAAAATATGGGGCTGTCCCCGAGACCTGTCTCTACTATACAGAGCTAGATGTAGGGTGACCAGGCAGCAAGTGTGAAAAATCGGGATGGGGGTGGGGGGTAATAGGAACCTATATAAGAAAAAGACCCAAAAAATCAGTACTGTCCCTATAAAATCGGGACATCTGGTCACCCTAGCTAGATGGCATACTGAGCAGGGATCCCACCTGTGAGTGACAGCAGACACCTCGTGACACCCAGAATAGAGGCACCCTAGAATTGCACTGTGACGAGGTTTCGACTCACCACCGTGGTGCCCCCTGCCGGTTGGTCTGGGAATTAGCTCACAGCAGTCCTGGAGTGTCCTCCGCCGGTGGTGTCCCGTCCACTGCTCCCTTGCGGGCGCCTGGACCGGCGTTGCTCCTGGCTCGCAGAGTCCTCTTCAGGACACTTCCCTCCGGCAGTGGCCCCTAGTCCACGCTCTCCCCCTTCTGGGGGCATTAACAGCCGTCCTCTGGTTCACCCCTGCCGCAGTGGCCAACCACACCCCAAAGTCTATCCCCTTCTGTCAGGGGTCTGGTGCAGTCTGTTATGGCCACCTCTCACGGCCAGGTGCACGATAATGGGGAGGGGCAAGAGACCCAGGCCCGCCCACTACGCTGGGTCCCGACCCATGGACCCTCTAGCAGCAGCCTCCCTGCCCTCCTTCTCTCTCCTCATCTGCTCACTCTCCCTGGGTCACTTCCCCGCTGACCCCTTTGCACCATCCAGGCCCTTCCAGTCAGGGCCCGCAGCCTGGCAGGTAACAGGCTGGAGCTCTCCTAGGCTCCCCTGCATCTGCCCAGCACTGCGCCGTCTGAGGTGCTGGTCTCCTGAGCAGGAGACAGACCTTCCCCTCCAAAGGCCTGGGAGAGACTCCCTGCGCTGCTCCTGGGCAGCCTTTTTATAGGGCTGAGCCTGGCCCTGATTGGCTGTCCCCAATCTGGGCCCTGATTGGCTCCCAATAAGCCCTCCTCCCATTGGCTGCCCTTCTACGCAGGCTCACTGGCCTGCTGCAGCCCACTCATACAAGGGGGTGGGGCATCCACCCCACCACATGCACAATGAGGAAGAGTTTGTTGAGGAGGGGGACATGGAGGATTCAGAATCAACAGACAACCAGGACCTCTTCAAGACTGAGTTGAACCCAGAGAGAACACACTGAGGAAAGGGACGGGCTCCAACTGGTGTAATTTATTGCCCGGGTTAATGCACTTTTTTCCTCCATAGCCTGAGAAATTTTGTCCCCGTTTCCTTCCCTGCCCTCCCCTTCTCAAAATGGCAGCTGACTGCACATGGTCAGGGAGCAAAGGAATTCTGTTTTAAAGTAGGCAGTTTATTTTAAGAGCATGTATTGTCAGTACAATGCAAAAAAAAAAAAAAAAAAGCCTATAGAAAGAAAACAGGATATATACTTTTGCAAATACCTTAGGTGCATTCAAAACACATACCTCTGCAGGCAAAATTCAAATAAAATTACAAAATGCAACTAATATTCAATGCATTCAGAACAAAACAAAAAAAACTTTTAGTGACTGAAAGCTACAAGAACCAGCACTTGAGCATTCAAATTAAACACATTGAGAATTCAAAAGAATGTTTGCAAGCAAGCCAGTAACTGGGCATTCAGACTACATAATTTGGCAGAAAAAAAAAACCCCTCACTAACAATATTTAAGTCCAAAACAAATTACTTGCTATGGTCAGATTCAGGAAAAAGATAGAACAATTTGTGGCTGGTTTAGGGGACTTGTCTTGGACAGGCTCACAAAGCTAGCCAGCAGTCATGACCTTCCTCCACTTGCAGCGATGAAAAGTTGTCTTGACCTGGACATCTTTCCTGTTCTCTGGCACAATTTCACTGAACTTTTCAAGCAAGTAGTGTTTGCGCTTCGCTTACACATTTCTAGCCAGAGCAGCCTTTTTGCTCCTGCCATGGTAGGACACGCCACAATGAGCTCTGGGAGGACATGGGGGTGGTGGCAGGGCCCGTGCAAGGAAGTTTTGCGCCCTAGACGAAACTTCCTTGCACCAGCCCTGTGCCCTCCCCAGCTAACGCCACCACCACACCTCGCGGCAGCCAGCTCCCCCCCCCACGGCTCCCCACCCCCCTGTGGGCTGCGGCACCCCCCCAGCTCCCGGCTCAGCCGTGGAGCCAGGAGGCAGCCACGGCCAGCTGCCCACCCCCCCAGCTGCTGAAAGATTGACCTGGTTAAGGAGGAAAATCACATGGACAAGAGAGGATGTGCTTATGTAATCCACACACTGCCTGGGTGTGGTGTTCTGTCCCATCTAGTGGCACCGAGATAGGGTGACCAGACGTCCCGATAAAATCGGGACTGTCCCGATTTTTCATCCTTTGTCCCAATGCATGGTCGGGACACCATTTGTCCTGATATCAGGGCGTCTGCTTTTTTTTTTTTCCTTCTCTCGGAGAACTCCGGCGGGGCTTGGAGAACTGTGGTGGGGTTTGGGGTTATTTTGCGCTGCCCGGACAAGTCCCGATTTTTGGGTCCTTTCATCTGGTCACCCTACACTGAGACCACTTGGACCTTCCGCACTAAACACGTGATCTTTACCATTTGAGTTCCCTTAACTGGGAACTGTAGTAAATTATTATTCTCTTATATGGACCAAGTGATTAAAAGTTGCCAGAGTTAAGCAGAAGATGATGAAACATGCTCAGAGGTGTGCAGTACAACTATCATTTGCAGTGATATATATTCATTTTTGTAACAGTCTTATAGCCCTGGGACACCATCACTCAGCTTCCAAAAGTTCTATCTGGAATGAAAGCCAGATTTTGCAGGTCCACCGCTGATGACAGCAATAAGCCTTCGTATAACGCTCCACACTACAAACTGCCAAGCAGAGCACTGCCCTTGAATCCCATCCATGGCCCTGACTTCCTTGTCTGACTTCCCTTCCTGCCTTGGTGACTCTTTCTCTTCTTCCTTTACCCTATCCTTCAGCTCTGTTTTCTGGCTTGCTGACTAGCTTGCATGCCCCAGCAATATTTGCACATCAGTAGCCTGTGCAAACTCCAGGGCTGCTGGGTTCCATATGTAGAATTACAGACTTCCTTAAAAACAGGAGAAAATAACTACAAAAGCATGGAGCTTGAATTCTCTTTGTTTAGTGAGGACCACACCCTATCCAGATCTCTGTCTAGCACACTGAAACGTGGCTGAATAAGATATTGCAAATAAACATATGGGTGTCCAAGCTGCCATGTATATTAGGAGCCAATGGGTCAGCCAGATGAAGCAGTGCAAGTCAGCCACAGCCTGCAGTGGACTTCACATCATTTGGTGGCAGTGATGGTTCTGAGTCCTAGATCACTCATCTCTGACAGGGGGTTACAGTGTACAACTAGTCCTCTTGTCTCATCTCACTGCTTTTGCCCTCCACCCAACCCCCTGGAGGTGAGAATCACTTTTTGCTTGTTTATGTTTTAAATTACCCTAGACCTATTGCCAAATTGACCAATACTCTGGTCTGTAGGTTTAAACCCAAACAATATACAGTGATGCTGGGCTTTGGTTTTAGTTTAGGCATATCTAATTTGAGAAATATGATGAATTCTTGTTTTCCCTCTTATCTCATGTGAGCCTTCAGAAGGCACCTGAGAGAGGGTATCTATTAGGACTGGTTGAAAAATTTCCATCAAAACTGTTTTTCAGTATCAAGTTTGATTTTCTACAAAACAAATTTTTTCACTAACAGAGTGTCAACTTTCCAATTTTAACATTTTTGACACCCCCACTCCCCCCCAACCTAAGCCTTTTCAGTTGAAAACCTGACATTGTTCTTTGGAAGTACTGTTGAAGTGCCTCATGTCACCATTCTCCTCTATGAATGGTACTCCCCAATCAGACTACATCTCCCATGAAGCAATGCAGCCATGAGACTGCCATGATGTATGGGGTGGATCAGCAAAAGAGGAAACTATGGTGCACCATGGAAGAAGTACCCTGGCCAGGAAGTGGAATGCATAAAGGAGAATGGGGACATCAGTCACCTGAACTACAATTCCATGAGGCACCACAACAGCATTTCTGAATCAATATTTGGTTAGCAAATTAAACTTTTGGTTTTCTGTAGAAAATTTTGATAAGCAATTTTTTCATCAAAATTCTCCATGGGGAAAAAAACCCTCCATTTTCTGACCAGTTCTAGTGTCCTTGCCCAGTTGGAAGTGAAGCAGTTTTATTTCACATAGTACCCAGCAAAATTAAGTGCTCCCTCTGACCACAGAATACTCAACGGTTGATTGATGGGCATAGCTGAAAAGATGATGAATTCAAAATTATCTCCATTTCCTTTAATTTCCCTTTTAAGTCTTCCTATTTGTCTCAATTAATAGCACTTTCTTGCATTTTTGTCTCAGGTGATTTTTCTCTGGATCATTTGTCTCCAACTGATTTAATCCCATTTGGAGCAGATGCATAGAAAATGCTTTTGAATTAGTCCAGAGGTGCTTGTTTTCCCCCTCTATTAATTCTTCTTAATTCAACCTATCACAGCAATGTCCTGTAAACTTTGACCTAGTGTTTGTAATGAGCTTGTCTTGACCTGAAATGTTCTTTCATGGAAAACATTTCCAATAACATGTTTGTGTTTTCTTCATCAGTGGCATGGTATAGCGGGGTGACTACTCACTGGTGTGGTGCTGCCTGCTGGTCATCTGGGAATTAACGCTTTTCCAGCATACAGAGCGCCCTCTGCTGGCCGGTGTTTTGCCTGCCTCAGGTCCTGTGTCCCACCTGGACCCCGGTGCCCTTTTCCTTGGGGTTCTGACCCACAGCAGTCCCCATGCTCTGGGTCTCCCCTCCCAGGGGAATCCCCAACCCTCTATCCCCACCTTGCCCCCAGGGCTACTGCCAGTCATTATCTAGCCCCCTTTCACTGGGGCAGACTGCAGTCTGTAATGGCCACTCATCATTGCAAGGGGGTTAGGACCTGCTGCCTTTGCCTATTCCCAGGCTGCCCCTCTGCAGCCCAAGTACCTCTGTAGGCCTTCAACAAGGCCTGCAGTCTATGGTTTTACAAGGCTAGAACTCCCCAACTCCCTTACCCTATTTCCCAGCTCTGCTCCAGTTCAGGCACCTTCCTCTCAGGCAGCTAGCCCTTCTCCCTCCAAGGCTGGAGAGAAACTCCTCCAGTGCCTGGCCCCACAGCCCTTTTATGTGTAGTGGGGCAGCTGCCCCACTACACATGGGTACAGGTGTTTTCCCCTTATTACTCACCCTGGCCAAGATGTGCAGAAGAGACTACTGATTTTGGGTGCCCAATGTGAGAACTTAAGGAGCGGATTTTCAGAAAGCACTGAGCATCAAGCCACTGAAAATCAGGTCCCTTTATGGTTTGTTAAGATGGGCAGCCAAAAGTCACTTGAAAATCTTGGCACGTGTGAACCCATGTTTTAAACACTGACATTATTTAAGCTTTTAATATATGAATTTCTATCTCCTTACTGTAACTAGGGTTGCCAACTTTCTACTTGCACAAAATCCAAACACCCTTGCCCTGCCCTGTCTCCAAGGCCCCGCCCCACTCCGCCCCTTATCCAAGGCCCTGTCCTCTGCTCACTCCATCCCCCCATCCCTCTGTCGCTTGCTCTCCCCACCCTCACTCACTTGCTCATTTTCATTGGGCTGGATTTGGGGGCTGGGTGTGGGAGGGGGTGAGGGCTCCAGCTGCGGGTGTGGGCTGGAGCCAGAAATTAGGGGTTCAGGATGCAGGAGGGGGCTCCAGGCTGGGGCAGGCTCTGGTGTGGGGCCAGGGATGAGGGATTTGGGGTGTGGGCTCTGGTGTGGGGCCAGGGATGAGGGATTTGGGGTGCAAGAGGGTGCTCTGGGCAGGGACCAAGGGGTTCAGAGGATGGGAGGGGGATCAGGGCTGGGGCAAGTGATTGGGGGGGTGAGGGCTCTGGTTGGGGGTGCAAGCTCTGGGGTGGGGCTGGGCATGAGGGGTTTGGGGTGCAGGAGGGTGCTCTGGGATAGGACTGAGGGGTTCAGAGGGCAAGAGGGGGATCAGGGCTGGGGCAGGACATTGTGGCACAGGGGTGGGGGTAAGGACTGCAGGCTCTGGATGGCGCTTACCTCAAGAAGATCCCAGAAGCAGCGGCATGTCCCCCCTCTGGCTCCTATGCAGAAACATGGCCTGGTGGCTCTGCGCACTGGCCCATCTGCAGGCGCCGCCCCTGCAGCTCCCATTGGCTGCAGTTTCTGGGCCAATGGGAGCTGCAGGGCCAGTGCTTGGGCAGGGGAGCGTGCAGAGCCCTCTGACTGCCCCTATGCATAGGAGCCAGAGTGGGGACATGCCACTGCTTCTAGAAGCTGTGTGGAGCCATGGCAGGCAAGGATCTTGCCTTAGCCCGCTGCGCCACCGACCAGACCTTTAATGACCCAGTCGGCGGTGCTGAACAGAGCCGCCACGGTCATAGGCGCCAACTTTTCCCAGCGCCTGTGGGTGCGCGACCCCCCCCCTTGCCCCAGCCCTGACTCCACCCCTGCCCCGCCTCATCCTGCCCTTGCCCCACCCCATTCCAACTCCTTCCCCAAATCCCCGCCCTGGCCTTGCCTTTTCCCCGAGTGTGCCACATTCCCCCTTCTCCCACTTCCCTCCCAGCGCTTGCCGCCGCAAAACAGCTTGGGCTTGTCTTTTACTGGAAAAAGCCTTTCAACATCTGTGCTTCTGGCTTCCATTGCTTTCATTCAGCTTTTGTAAGCCCTTCCTAGAGCGAACAGCCGGCAGGCTAGCACAGTCTGGTGTTCAGAATGCACGAGGCTCACATCGATTACACATAGAAAACTAGGAGTTTTCTTCAGGCTATTTGCTGAATACAGCTCATCAGCTAGTCTCCTATGTGGTGGCTCCAAGTTAGTGTGGATTTCGAGAATACTGAATGCTGTGCAGTGTGGAGGGGAACCCAGCTGCTGAGAGTACCATAGTGGTTCCCGGCAGAAGGGAGAAGTGGCTATGCAGAATGGCTCTTCCTTCTTATAACCACATTTCCCTGTCTCTACAAAAATTCACAGAGCCAAATGGCCATGATAGACCAGTGGGAGGCTGGGGAAAGTTGGGCAGCATTCACACAAAGTGGTGTGCAATGCAACCTCTCACCAAGAACTCTGCATAGCTACAATATAGCATGCACCAATGCTGTTTCAAGTTTGCCCCCTCTGCTTACCTTATGACCCCAGCTTAGAGGGAGCACAGAGATGTACTGTTGCCAGTTCCCACAGTTTTATGGAGAGTCACATGATATTTAGCCCTTTCATTAAAGCTCCTTCTCCTAGAGTTATGTAACTGTGCAAGAATCTCAGGTTTTATTTAAAATGAAAATTAAGTTTCTAGCCCTCTTGGTTGCAGGGAAAAGCTGGAAAACATGACCCGAGTGTAGCCTAAAGCCTTAAAAACCAAAAGGCAAATAAGAACCCAGCATTTAGTATTCTGGTTTTTTTAAAAAAAATGACCTGGGGGGCGGGGGGGGGGCGCTGACTCATGATTTTTGAATGCTTGGGCTCAGCCATGTGGGAGATGGGGCAGCATCTAATGACATTATAATTACTGGTCTGCCACAGCTGGCTCAAGGAGAAGAGGAGCAGAGAGGCCCTAGATGTGGCTGGCTAAGATCCATAGGCTTGTGGACCCATATACTGTATTTGTCAATCCCCAGCCTTCCTGTCATGTTTTGGCCCCTCTCTCAGGTCCATTTGCAGCTTGAGTGCCCGGTGGCCCTGGAGTGAAGACAGGAATGCAGTGGATTGCTCTTTTCAGGGCTTGACTATACAGAGATTTGTGCGCAGCAAGCTGGGATGTAAATCTACAACACTCTAGCCTGCAATGCACTGCTGCTGTACACTAAAAGTTCCATAGTGAGAGTAGTAGATCAAAGCTCACTATGGAACTTGTATGGTATTCACACCCCAGCTTGCCACACCCTGCTCTCTGTATAGACAAGCCCTTAAGTGAACTGCTTTCCCTCCTCCCTACTTTTGGCCTGGAGACAAGTGTAAAAGGCTATAGTAATATCTAGCAGTATCACACTGCTTTGTTTTTAACGCCTTCTCAAATTTTCCTCTGTCTCTCCTTTCTTTTCCTCTTTTTTAAAGAAAATGGTTTCTTATGCTTGTTTTTTTATCTGAACTATGTAAGATTTCCAACCTGTATTTGGCTCCCTTTTTATCCTGTTCTAGCTTTATTTTCAGTAATGTGGGGCACCCACAGCTTTCATTGACTATAGTGATCAAAGCGCCTACACAGGACAAGTCACACTAACATTTAATTTTACGCAGAGATTTTTCCATTCCATTCAGCCCCTCGTTTGGTCTTCATTTTTTTTGCACATTTCTCTGTTTATTGTTTGTAGGTGAGGGCAGATAGTACCTGCCTCTTGTCTCTTCCAAAGATTCTCTCGCCAATGTTTCTATGCTTTCAGATAATTAGCATTAATCCTATAAGATTTTCACCCCAAAACAGCTCCCTGAACTCGAGAGAATATCATGTTGAGATCTTTCAGCACTTTAGTCCTATTTGCTATTTTAATGGGACACTCAACATGCACGGGAGCTAGCCTTGAAACTGAACACCCACACAACCTACAATGAAATACAGAACAAATAATCTTTAGTCTGAATCTTTGTTGCCCCATGTGTATTTGTAGTATTGCTGCTATATAACATATATAATGGTTCACAAGTTACCTATAATTATATTAACAATTTCCATAAAATAAAGCCAGTGAAGATTTTCTGCAAAATCTCTTCCCAACATGCTTAACCTATTTCCACTATGTGACAGACTGACAATATTCTGGACAAATCTTATGGAATAAAGATAAACTTTACTGAATGAAGTTAAACCTTATTGAATTGGGTTCAATACCTTTGGGGTCCAGTGTATTAAAAATGCACTTGTGTATGTATTATTGGGAAATTGTATGCGACTCCTTGGGAGGGGGAGTGCTAATACAATTCCTCTGTGTGACAGGGCAACGTCCCGCTCCTGTCTCCTACTCTGTCCACAGACCCAGGCCAGTAGCATAGCCTGGGGGGGGAGCAGGGGGAGCGGCCGCTCCCCCACTGAGCAGAAGCAGCGCCTTTTTTGTGCTCTGACGCCTTTTGCTCCTACGCTGCAGCCGGAGCGGAGCATTTTTTTTGCTCCCGACGCTTTTTGCTCCGGGCGCCTTTTTTTAGCTCCGCTCCCCCTGTGCTTTAAACTTGGCTACGCCACTGACCCAGGCACCTTGAGTTATTAAACACCTCAGGGCAGTTTATTGACATTTGCTCTTCCCCCCACCTCAATGATCCATACACCATAATTAAGGCTGCAAGTTTGTCACGGAGGTCACGGATTCCATGACTTCTGCAGCGGCCAGTGCAGCTGGCTCTGCCTGAGCAGCTCAGGCAGCCCCTGGGCCAATCGCACGGGCCACTGCCCCCTCCCCCAAGCAGCAGCAGGAGGAGTTTGGGTGGGGGGCTCTGGGGCTGAGGCGTGAGAGGAGGTGAGGGCTCTGGGCAGAGCTTACCTTGGGGGGAGTTCCCCTGAAGCGGAAACATGTCCTTCCCTCAGTTCCTAGCTCCACATGCTGCCTCCACCCACAGGCATTGCCCCGGCAGCTCCCATTGACCGCGGTTCCCAGCCAGTGGGAGCTGCGGAGCTGGCAGCGTGTGGAGCTAGGAGCTTAGGGAGTGACATGTCGCTGCCTCCGAGAAGCTGGGTAGGAAGCCTGGCAGCCCCGCCAACCCCCCCACCCCAGCGGGAGTCCCAGGCTGCTCCTACCCGAGCACCCGTGGCACCCCCCTGCCTGCCCCCCCCAGCACTCATGGTGCCCCCCGGATAGGGCTGCCAACTTTCTAATGGCATAAAACCAAACACCCATGCCTCGTCCCCTGCCCCACCCCTTCTCCGAGGCCCCAGCCCCGCTCGCTCCATCCCCCACTCCCTCCATCGCTTGCTCACCCCCAACCTTTTCTCACTTTCACTGGGCTGGGGAAGGGGGGTGGGGTGTGAGTGGGGTGAGGGCTGCAGCTTGGGGTGTGGGCTCTGGGGTTGGGGATGAGGGGTTTGCAGTGTGGGAGGGGGCTCAGGGCTGGGGCAGGGGGTTGGGTGCGGGAGGGGTCTTGGAGTCCTGGCAGCATTTACCGTGGCTCCTAGGAAGCAGCCGCCAGGTCCCTGCAGCCCCTAAAAGCATGGGCAGCCAGGGAGGCTCCGCATACCACCCACGCACCCACAGGCACCGCCCCTACAGCTCCCATTGGTCGCGGTTCCCAGCTAATGGGAGCTGCGGAGCCGGCCCTTGGAGCAGGGGTAGCACATGGAGTCTCTCTGGCTGCCCATGTGCGTAGGAGCTGCAAGGACCTGGTAGCTGATTCCAGGAGCTGCGTGAAGCTAGGGCAGGCAGAGAGCCTGCCTTAGCCCCGGGCCCCCACTGCACCACCAACTGGACTTTTAACGGCCTGATCAGCACCAGGGTCCCTTTTCGACCGGGCGTTCCAGTCAAAAACTGGATTCTTGGCAAGCCTACCCCCAGACCACCCGCCCCCAGTACCTGTACACCCCCTCCGAGCAGTCGCGACACCCCCTGGGCCACCCACCCCAGCACTCATGGCACCCCCCAGGCCATCCCCCCAGCACCTGCACCGCCCCCCCAGCATCCGCACCACCCTCCCTCGAGTACCCACAGCATCCCTCCATCCCCGAGAATACTCACAGCCCCCCCACGAGCACCACAGCACTCCCAAGATTTAGTCAGGGCTACAGTACAAGTCATGGACAGGTAACATGCCATGAATTTTTGTTTACTGCCTGTGACATGTCCATGACTTTTATTAAAAATACCCATGACTAAAACAGCTTTAACCATAATTATTTACAGTTTCAGTTTCTCCTCAGTTCTCTGTGGAGAGGAGAGGGAAGAGATCTCTTACCCAGGGCTTAGGCTCAGGCTCGGAGTTGGGCTCTCTTTCACCTGTGGGTCCTTTCTGTGCCTTCTTATACCTCCTGTGTCAATGGGCCAATTTGCTCATTAGCCATCTCTCACTCCATTTAATCCACTAATTAGGCCTCTTCAGTTCCACTTTGTGGGGAATGAATTGGTGTTTAAGTGACCAGAGTGCCTTTCCTCAGGCTTTTGTTCTCTTGCTGGAGGTGTTACTGCACTTGAGTCTCTCCTTGCCCATTCTCCACCCACAGAAATAGCATTTGGTAGGCAGAGGTGTCCCCCCCGCCCCAACAATTCTGTTTCTGCCTGTGATGTGAGGCTATGTCGGTAACCTAGGGGACCAGCCTCTTTGCCCTCAACTCATTTAATTTGTGGTGGGGCATGTAGCCTCCCCACCTCTGCCAGGCTGCTCAGGGTCCCTATCTCTCCAACCCTTCTGAACTGTGGGCTCTTTCCCTTGGCTTTCTGGTGATAGTGGGGGGTGGCCCACAGGGGAAGTTCAGATGACCCATTGACCCCAGCCACCAAGCTCAGGATATTTGTTTCTCCTGCCTCTATTTCCATACACATTTTTCTTCTCCTCTCCCTCTGTTTCTCAGGGGACTCCGCTTTCTTTCCCTTCCTGATGGCTTGTCCTAAGTTTGGTGTTTACCAACCTGTCTCCTCCCAGTGTCGGTATTTTCTCCCCCTCAGGTTTTATCTCTTCCTGCCTGGTTTCATTTTCCACTGCTTGGGCCCCCTGGCATCACACTGCTTCCCAAATGGGAATGTCCCCAATACAACAGAATGGGGCAACCTGTCTACTACCCCAAGCCGTTTTCACCAAAACCTTCCTTGGACCTCCACGGGTACCACAGCCATAGGGCAGTACTTCTTATCCCCATATACATGTTCCAGTTCTAACCTCCCTCTTAGAATCGTTGTGGGTTTCACCAGGCCTCTTAGCCTCCTCAATCCCACCATTACAGGCATGGTTGACAGATTCTTTTTCTTTCCCTGCCCAGCCACAGAACCCATCCCAGCCACATTCCATGTATGCACAGTCTCTTTTTACATGTCCCTGACACCCAAACGAGTAACAGGAAATTGCCCGAGCCCCTGCAGAGTTCTCGTGGGCTCGTCCTCTTTTCCTCTCCTGGCCTTTTCCAATAGCAAGTTCCCCTGCCTTACTCTCCTGGTCTAACCCCCTAAATGGCTGGCCCTCTTACCTGGGAAGGTCCCCATATATAAATTCTTCCATCAATTTAAAAGTTGTGTCCAGTGTTGTCTGACCCATACTCGGGTGTTCTTGGGAAGGCTCTGTAGAAATTTCTCAAGGATCAAACCATCAATAATCTCCCCCCGCTCTTGGTGGCCGACCTCAGTCAATGGGTGGCCCAGTCCATCAGCCTCTGAGCAAAAGCCTGGGGCCAGACTCCCCCAATCCACCTCGCAGTTCAAAATTTCTGTCTATATTTTTTGGCGGATAGCCCCACCCAATCCAGGATGGCCGCCTTTATTAGCTCATAGTCTCTCATTTGCTCATTTGTTAGAGCTATAGAGGCCAGCTGCATCTCCCCAGTCAAATAGGATGCTAGACATGGGGCCCAGGTCTCCTTGGCCCAGTCCACACCACAGCTACCCTCTCAATAGCACTTACGGACACAGCTGGGTCATCCACAAGACCCATTTTACACAGACCCATTCCCTGTGCCTGGTTACAGCCAAGTCAGCACCGAGGGGAGCTGGGCATGGGCTCCCGGGCTGCACTGGCAGCTGCACTGACACCTTCCCACTGGCGTCCTGCCCGGGGCTCCCCACCTGGCTGGGTGCAGTGCCGCGGACAGCCCAGAGCCTCACCTGCGAGCAGGTAGACCTGGAGCACCACGCCAGGGGCGGGCAGGTGGGAAGAGGCCAAGCAGGGGCAGGACCTCGGGGTGGAGCATGGGCTGAGTGCGGGTGGGACCCCGGTCCAAGCACCCGTGGCTCCCCTACTTCTAGGGAGCTTCCAGTGCTCCTGGCCAACGCAAAGGTGGAGGGCCAGAGCGCCTCCAAAGGGAGGTGACCTGTGCCACATCTGGCATTTGCCCCCAGCATACCCAGCCTTTTTTATTTTGGGGAGGCTTAAAGCCTCCTGAAACCTCTTATACACGCTGCCCATGGTTACACTTCTCTAATCTCATTCGCACTGCACTGTGTGGCTCTCTATAGCAAAGTCTGTGTTTGTTTTCTATGCAGAACTCCCACTGATTGTCCACTGTGCAGGTCAGAGGGAAGAAATTGGGATTATAATGTAGCTAGTATATTTTAATATATTCATTTTAGTCTGACGGTTTCACTTTATCATCAGGCATTGGCTACATTTACAATGTGCTACCAGCAGAGAGCGACAATCAATGCTATTTAGAAGTAGCAGCTGCTGTGAATGCCTGCAAGGAGGTTGCTTTAACAGCTCATTTCTGAGAATGAAGGAGAATTAATTCTACTAAGTAAATAATGTCTCTATCTGAACAGAAATAGAAAAGGGTTATGCACAGTTTGTGCTGCTTCTTACAGCACAGAGGGTTGGGTTTTTTTATATAAATTGGTAGCTGGGCTAAGCCAATAAAGCCAGTTTGGTACTGGAGTGTTCACAGATTCCAGCACTTGACATTCCATTTTATACTGGAAATCTTCTACTTCAACTCAGGTAAAGCCCCTTTTGGATTTCTGATGCTCACTCCTGATCTATTTCATGCTTCCCTGGGTACATGTGCATGTATGTGGTGGGGGGGGGGTAACCTTTGAAAAGAGGGGAGATAGGTTTGTGTGTTGCCCAGCTTTCTTTGATGCTCCTCTCTTGTCTGAAAAGCAAATAAAGTTTTTATTTTCAAATCAATCATTTTTTATTCCTCTAAAGTGGGAGGGGGTGGAAGGAAGAGATAAAAAAGGAAACAGGAATGGAGGATGCTTTCAGGGTGACTCTTCACAGCATTAATGGGAGCATGCCCGAAAGGAAACTATGAATGATTGATATAGCATCTGGAAGATACATTTGTAACTATGCCCCCATCTCTTCCAGAAAGAGGCATCATTAATAGTATCTGTATATAGGGACAGTGGGCCATATTCAGAAGTGCAAGTGTACAGGGAGACTAGGCTGGTGCAGTTCACACCTTTTTGCAGCCCCTCCAACATTCATAGAAGTGACAAAGGGTCCTGTGGCACCTTATAGACTAACAGAGGTATTGGAGCATAAGCTTTCGTGGGTGAATACCCACTTCGTCGGATGCAAGCAGTGGAAATCCATTGCTTGCATCCGACGAAGTGGGTATTCACCCACGAAAGCTTATGCTCCAATACCTCTGTTAGTCTATAAGGTGCCACAGGACCCTTTGTCGCTTCTACAGATCCAGACTAACACAGCTACCCCTCTGATACTCCAACATTCATGTTACACTAATTTAGATTTGTTTTCTAGTCTCACTGAGGGTTTGCTTCACCCAAATGTTGCACTGGTTTAAGTAAAACGGGGTTTCATTTCAAACTATTTAAACTGGTGCAAAATGTTATGTGGACATTTTGTGCAATGTAAGCCTGGTTTATATCGATTTAGTTTAAGGAATCGACTTTAGCTAAAATCAATACAAGCCAGGATGAAATCAAATGAGAAGTGTCCATACAGAGTTTTTATCAATTAACGAAATTGATTTAAAAGCATGCCTTTGGCTAAACAATTTTGTCATTAGACTGCACCTGAGATTTATAGTCACTTAGCTCATATCTATATGTACAGCACTGCAGCAGCACAGCCTGCCGCTGCAGCTGCAGACAAGTTCTCCTGTCAGCATAAAAAACCCATTTCCACGAGTGACAGAAGCTATGGGTGGGAGAAGCTCTCCCACCAACATAGCGCTGTGCACACGAATGCTTATGCCGGTATAACTTATGTCGTGGGGGAGGGGGGACGTTATTCATATCACTGAGTGACATAAATTATGCCTGCAGAGGCTGTAGTGTAGACATAACCTCAGTTATATGTAATTTACTCACATACACTCTCAGCCCTCAGACACACCATCTCTGAATATGCCCCATTGAATCTGACTGACAGAGAGGCTAAGGCCCTATCTATTAAACCCATTTAATTAAATCAGTAGAACTTCTACATGTAAACAGGGCCTAAATTGGAGTCAGTCACATGCTGAGGGATCAGAATAGAGGAGTAAAGTGAGCGGCAGTTTGTCAGGAGTTAGGTATAATTTATATTATATATATATATCAGTACGTCATGTATACCTTCTTACAACTCTTTTGTGTGTAAATGACACCAGTTTAAGTTCGCTTATACAATACGTGTTCTACGGGTATGTCTATACTGCAGCTGGGAGCAAGAGTCCCAGCCTGGGTAGCCAGACTCATGCTTGCAGACCTCGAGCTAGTGCTCTAGAGTAGACTTCACAGCTCGGCTGGAGCTCAGGCTCTTAAGCTCATCTCTGGGGCTTGAGCCACCTAGTGTGAGTCTGTCTACCCAGGTGGGGAGGCTCGCTCCATGCTACAGTATAGACCTACTATATAAGGCTTGATTATTCATTGTGATATGGCCCCTATATGCCATGCTGTGTCACAATGTCAAAAGATTGGTCCACTGGTTAACACCCCTTGTGTAGACCCTTCTCTATACTAAAGTCTTAGAAAGTGTCAGGTAATGTTCTAACTAACATGCCTTTAAATCTTAGTCTAGGGAAACCCTGCACCATACCCCTCACATTCTTGGCTTACAGGCCATATTCAGGAATAGCCAGCAGAAGAGTGTGGTCAGAGAGCTGCTGCACTCCCAACTGTTCTCAGCTGTTGTCTGAATGTAAGCTATAAACTATGGCAGCCCTGAGACTGCTCTAATTTATGCCAGGGAGAAACACAAAGAGCCATCTTTGGTGCCTTTCCCCACCTCAGTTCCTGAGCTGAGCACTGCATGACCATAGCTGATAATTGAACTCAGAATGTGAAGCAGCTTAATTGGTAGGTCCAGAGAGTCTCGCTTACATTATACATCACCTTAACTGTGGTGTTAGAAAACTTCCGGATGCAGGCTTCTCAACGTTTTGTCACCTGCCATTTTGCCAACATAACCAGTCCTCCTCAGATTTACTGCAGGATCCTTTGCACCAGTTACCACAATACACAAAGCAGTGACTTGGGAATGGGCTCAGTGGTGTGCGGTGCTTTTGGAATCTGAGGAGTAGCAGTTGCAGAGGACAGTGCAAATTTGCCTTGGAAAGGGATTGAAGACAGCATGGGTGATAGATGAATCACCCCTTTGAGGAGGCTAGCCCCCTCAGCCCAGCCCCTTCCACTCAAGACCCCGCCCCCTGCAGCCCCAATCCGCTCCCCCCCGCATGGTCGGAGGAGCCCCGGTCAGCCCACACAAGCTGTGCCAGTGGGCCCAAGCCACCCAGTCGCGCCAGCTGGCCCAACCCCCAGGCCACCAGACGGCCCAAGCACTGGCCCAAGCTGCTCCTGGCTGGCTGCCCAAGCCCCAAGCTCCAGTTCACCAGCTAAAGCTGAGCTCCCGCTGGCTTCAGGAGAGAGGGGAAGTGAGCACGGGACCTTGGGTTGGAGCATGGACAGGGCCATGGTCTGGGTTAGGGGAGGCTTAGCCTCCCCTGGCCTTCAATACCCGCTGCCCATGAGAGACAGGATTGGAGAAATTTGTTGCAAAACCACCAACGTAAGACAACTAGTGGAGGCTTCCATGAGAGGTCATGAGCAGGGTGAGCACTGCTGAACAATTACAGATATATAAATTTGGTTTGGATGATTGTGTTTTTATTTTTCCAAAGCCTTTTAATACCTCAAGGTGCCATTTATAGTGACCTGATGTCTCCCAACCATTCCAATTTCTTTTGAACATGTTTTGTTGGGTTGGTTTTTTTTTTGCTTCCTGACAAATTATTTTGTGGTAATGCAGGAGATCTTGGGGCCTGATACCGCATCCATTGACTTCAATGACTGTTGGAGAGAGCTTTTAAATAGCTGCCCTGTTTCATCCCAGAAGCTGGCTGCGCTTCATTTGCGGGGGAAGTGCTTCATGCACAACAAAGGCCAAATTTCTCCTCTCTGATCTGTACAGTGGATAGTCAATGGGAGTTCAGCACAAAGGATAAATGCAGGCTCTGCAACAAAGAACCACACTGTGCAGTCTGACTCAGACAGCAGAACTGCACCCAGGAAGTTTGTAGAGCACTCTTGGGCTCTTTAGGATGAAAGGTACTATATTAAATATTATTTTTTAAATATCAATAAGCCAAACAACTAGCAATAGCAGGTTTGTTACCAATATATTTTACTCCCATTTCTTTTTGCTGGGAATGGATGCGTGCATCAGTATTCCTGTGGCTTTGAGCAATAAAGGGTGCTTGTTTCAGCATTAAAAGGTTTGCTTTTAAGTGGATGGTTTGCTTTAAAGATTATTGCATTACAAGGGACGAAGGGTTGAAGTACTCAATGCCCATTTACAGTAATGTCTCTTTTCAGATCAGACATTATTATTTACAAGCCATTAACTTTCAATTTATGAAGAGGACACCCTCGGATATGTTTATAATGAAAATTGCTAAGAAACTCAAATAGTCTCTTCCTAATTAGCATAAGATTTTGCTCTCATTTGATCCCCCATCCTGGGCTTACCGGATAGGTGAGAATGAGACCAGGGGAGCTCATTGTCGACGAGCTGTAGAAGGGCTTTCCAGCTATTTAAAAATTAGTCTGCAGTGGTCTGCAAGATGCAGCATAAAATCCATCTTGGTTAATTCTAAGTATTGCAACATTCAGGGCTCCTATAGGCTTAATCAATCCCTTTTTCAGGTTGGCTTCCATAGAACTACTTGGATTTTTGAAGTTAAGCACATTCTTATGAGCTTTGCTGGCTCTGGGCCAAGGTCTCCATCTAATCGATGTTTCTATTTTTGTGTTTCTCGGGCTGGAAAACTGCTGTGGAATTAGCCTGTAAAATATAAACTAAAATCAGGGACTTGGATTTCTATTTTTTCCTAAAGTAGTAGTTGATTTATAGATCCATCTACACTGGCATTTGCAAAGAGATTGAGGGCCTGATTCTTCACTGTCTTGTGCACTCATTCCTACATGTGCAGAGTCAGTGAAAAATGCGACCAAGCCAGCATGGCAGCAATTTACAGAGATGCAAACGACAACACAAGGAGCAAGGCAGTGGACAATGGGCCCCAGTGTGGTTCCAGCAGGCACAATGCCTCTGGGAGTATAGGGGGAAACACATGGAAGGGAGCGTTCATGAGGATGTTATGGATTTAATGCAATGTGTGGCACTGGGAAGGGGTGGTCCCACAACCTACTACAATTATATTCAAGGAATGCACAGTCCCACTTTCTCTGACGTCTCTGAATCCCCCTTTAAAGTTTTTTTCTTCTAATGCTCAGCAGGTTATTTATAAAATTGAATAAGACTCAGCAGGAAAATCTTTGGAGTAATAAAGAAACTGAGTAATATTCCCTCACTTTAAGCATTCTGAGTCCAGTGTTCAGTGGGAATATAGCGGAGAGTTAAGATGTCACTTGTAGAGATGGGCCCAAACTGAAACCGTCAATAAGAATTCCTCTCCAGCATCCTGAATTTTGGGCAAGAGCAGCTCCATTTCCAAATCTGAACAACTCATCTTGGGCCCACATGCAATGGACACAAACCCGAGTCCTGAATCAACACCCCAGCTTTGCTGGTGAAAGATACAGTTGCAGCAGTTTTAGTATCACCATCTGTTGAAGGCAGGATATAATTTAGGTATGATTGTGGAATGTAGGTGGAGGGGGTCATTGTAATTAGAGAGCCTTATTGCTATGGTGAGAGGTGCTATATTAATTAAATAAAACAAAGACTGGGACTTTTCATCTTGGAAAAGAGACGATTAAGAGGGGATATGATAGAGGTCTATAAAATCATGACTGGTGTGGAGAAAGTAAATAAGGAAGTGTTAGTTACTCCTTCTCATAACACAAAAACTAGGGGTCACCAAATGAAATGAATAGGCAGCAGGTTTAAAACAAACAAAAGGAAGTATTTCTTCACACAACACACAGTCAACCTGTGGAACTCTTTGCCAGAGGATGTTGTGAAAGCCAAGACTATAACAGGGTTCAAAAAAGAACTAAATGAATTCATGGAGGACAGGTCCATCAATGGCTATTAGCCAGGATGGACACGGGATGGTGTCTCTAGCTTGTTTGCCAGAAGCTGGGACTGGGCGTCAGGGGATGGATCACTTGATGATTTCCTGTTCTGTTCATTCCCTCTGGGGCACCTGGCATTGGCCACTGTCAGAAAACAGGATACTAGGATAGATTGACCTTTGGTTTGACCCAGTATGGCCGTTCTTACATTCTTAAAAATAAATACATGTAATGGAATAACTGCTCTGGGGAAAACCCAGCACAAAACCTGGACAATGTTTACGCCATAAACTTATGCGTGCAAACATCACTCACCTCTTAAAATGCAGACAAATATTTTCCTTTATGAGCTATAATGTTTTTGACGATGTAGAGATTGCAGCATCTTATGTAACCGCTTAAAGAGGAAGAAAAATAGAGGAAGAAAAAAACCACCACAATTCGATCTCCCTGCATTTTACTTTAAGCTGTGATGTCTTTTATATTCTGGTCCAAAAAATGTGAAAGGGAAAATACATTGAAATGACAAATGTTTTAAATAGCAAACGGGGTAATTACAATGATGGGGCGGGGGGAAATCACATTTAATTTTGTGAATACAAAACAGATTTTAAAAGAAGTGCTTCCTACTCATTTGGATACCAAAAATAAAAAGGCTACGTCTAAAAAAATCCCACATCATTTACTGCAGTGCAAAGACATGACTTCAATGACATTCAGCACTAGCAATGGAATTACACTGGTCAGGCAAGTCCTTCCAAGCCTGATCCCTGTGAATATAGCACTAGCATCCTAGCGCTCTCCCAAGTAAATTCTGTGGCCCTGATCCTGCAAATAATTATGCACATGTTTAACTTAACTACTGCGAGTAGTTCCACTGATTTCTCTCTACGGTCCTTGGACTGGTTCTATGTGGATTCCAGCCCAGGCATAAATTAGAACAGCCTTCAATGTGTTGTAATCTACTGTGGATGGCTATGGCTCCCAAAGGGGCCATCTACTAGCGAGGGATTGCTGAAGTGCAGCATGCTCTGGCCATGTCCCCTCACTACCCCCAACAGATCCCTACATGCAGAACCACATGTGTACCCTATGTCCAGTGGTCTCTGGAGCCAGCTAAACCAGCTATATGAATGCTGGGGATTAAAGAGCACAAAACTGGATTTTTTAAAAGGTTTTGGGTAAAAAGGAAATTGTGATGGTAGAACTTTATTGAAGTTATGATCCCAGTGCAGCAGGAAGCGTTTATTGCTCCCTCCCCCCTGCACACACATACACACATAACACAAATTTGTGTGTAAAATTACTTCTTTGTAAATCCTTCAGTTCAATTTTCAAAGACTTACACCAAGTTTTGTGGTGATGTCCCCTAACTCCAATTATTGCAATGACAACTTCATAGTTCCACTCAAGGCCTCTCCAAAGAAATTCCATTTCTTCCTCTCAGCAAAATCATTACAATTGCACTGAAAGGACAATAACCTTGTTTACAGAAGAAATGGGCAAACTGGTTTGGTTAAAAAAAAGTAGGAAAAATTCCTCTCCAACTCAGCTCCTTTCCTTCATAACCACCACACCCACAATTATTTCAGAACTCAATTAATTGAATGCTCACACTCCATCTTAGCATGATCCCTCTGTCCTCCCACAGCTCCTCGCCATTTCTAAGGCATTCACACTCTACATTCAGCTTGTTCTGTTAGCACCCTGGTCTCCAACCATACTCACTGCAGAAAGGTAGAAGCTACATGACCGAGAATGGGGGAAATATCTCCTTCACTGAACGAGCATGTTCTACCAAAACTCACCATCCCACCCACACTGCAGCCCCTCTTTATTTCCCCGTACCTCAGCTTACCCACATTGAACCCAGCTCCAGACAATGTGCCACTTAACAGTCCTGTGGAGCAGCTGGTTTTAGACTCCGAGGTTGGACGTCAGAAATGTAGTAAGCTGGACATACCAACAAGTGAACCTGGAAGACAACTAAAAAATGTACATATACACACACATACAGACACTTGAAAGGCTTATGTTAATATAAAAGACTGGCTGCCAGAGTATCTTCAGCACCTGGGGCTTTTTTTGAGAGAGAGAGAGAGAGTCAGTAAAAATGTCACAGGGTATCTATTCTCTCGTATCGGAATGACGACTGACAACATCCTTTTCACAGGGGAAAGCAATAATAAATGAAAAGCAATATTAAATGAAAAGCTTTTTTATGAAAGCAGAAGTGGCATACTTTAATGAGATTTTGTCCTCCCCCGCTGATACAGCTGCCCCTAAACATCTTCTCCGGTGGCTTCATCATCACAGGTCATGATGCTATTTCAGAGATAAGCTGCCACAGACGAAGCAAGAGGGGACGTGCCTAGACCGTTGGTGGTGGAATGCTCAGGCTGAGTCAGATCAATTGCAATACAGATTTTTTTTGGTCGATCATATATTGTGGTTCGGTGGGAACTGAAGAATGGCTTCTTTACCTCCACCATAAGGCCTGCAAAATGACATGTAGAAGAATTGTTCTGGGTGCTTGCTTAATCCTAGCTGCTCAGTTATAGAGTCAAGTTTTTCCTCACTATGCAGAAACTTCATGTTACCTTATAGATAAAGTTCACTTGGCTCTGGACAGAGCAGTCTGCGACTGCAGAAATAGCAGAGTGTCTCAAACAAACAAAATGCAGGTGTCGAGGTTAGATAATGGCCGCCTTCTGGATGCTCAGGGAGTGGCTGTGGTAAAGAGAACTATCTGTGTTTGGTGAGAAGAGCACAGCATTTTCTCTCTAATATAGACTTTGCCTCAGTTATCCACTATTTGTCATCTCAAGATTGAATCCCTAAAATGTACTGTGCATGGAGCTATGAGGTAGAAACTGAAGCGGATTCAGAAGGCTGCAGCTTGCTTCTTAAGCTGAGTTTCACACTGGGAGCATGTTACACCAGTGCTCTGCAATCTCTAGTGGCTGCCAGTAAGTTTCGGGGAGAAATTCAAGCTATTGGTATTAAACAAGGTTACCAGTTTTGGCTGGATGTATTCCTGGAGGTTTCATCACATGACATAATCTTTCATTAAAGATTAATCTTTGATTCCTGGAGATTCCAGGACAATCCTGGAGAGCTGGCAACACTAATATTAAATTATCCATCTCCCTAAATGGTTTGAAACTTGGTTACTTGAGAGATCATGTCTTCTTCCCATGACACACTGCCACCTCTGAGATCAGTTGATGTGTTTGAACTGGTATTTCCTCAATATTATTATGACCACCTGCCATCAGTCACCAGATCTTTTAACCTACAAACATAGGCTGCTGTTCAAAATATTCTTTGTGGGGGATGAGCCCATCGTGCATTCACCTCACAGTGGTGGCTCCTATCCTGCAGGTCCGGGCCTGGCTCCCCACTCTGGTCCATTGGCTCTCCCACCACTCAAAGATAATTTGGAAGAGCCTGCCACAGTATCACTTGATGCCGACGTCCGTGTGCAGGTGGTCCCTCCCTTTAGGATGTCCCCTCCTTCCTGTCCTGACACCGCTGGACGTGTGGCCTCAGGATCTCCCTCTTTCCCCTCAATTCCCTCAGGATCCCTCCTTCCCCCAGGATTCCCCTGTGACACCCTGACACTCCAATATTCACCACTGTCATGTAATTAGGATAGGCCTTATACAAAGTATGCCTTGTGAGGTGTCATTCTAAAAGTCTTGATCTGCTAGACAGTAATATTGTGTTGGATTGTATGTGCTATTGTCGTATGTGAAGTTATGAAGTTTGGCTATGTTTGTGTTACTGAACCATGTGAGGTTGAAAACACCCACAAGCAGCCTTTCAGGTACGACAGTAAAAAGGCCAAACAATGTTAATGGTTTATTGAGGAAATGCACACAAGCACAAGGATTACCCCAGGAATTGTGTACAATAGAAACCTCTCAGAGATAGCACTACACAATGGGAACTGTTTGACCCCGGTCACAGCAAAAGAACTTTCCAGCAAGTGGGAAGAAGATATAAAAGGAGAAAAAGAACATCATTGGGGGACCTCACTCTCCCTGCAACAATACACCTGAAAACACCTGAAGAACAAGGACTGAACTGTGGGAAGTGATGGTCCCAGGCTAGAAGGATTTTTGGGAAAGCCAAGGCAACTTGTGCCTTAAGAATCTGCCATCCTGTTTATCACTCAGGGTGAGAAATTGCTAATTTATATCCTACCTATCTAGTGTGTTAAACTCAGTTTGCAGTTTTTCTTTATTTACTTAAGGTAATCTGTTTTGATCTGTTTGATATCACTTACAATCACTTAAAATCTATCTTTTGTAGTTAATAAACTTGTTTTGTCTCGTCTCTAAAACCAGTGTGGAACTCATACTTGGGGCAGAAAGCTGTTGCATATCTCTCTCCACATTGAAGAAGAGGGCAAATATCACGAGCTTATGCTGTATGGTTCTCTGTGCAGTGCAAGACGATACAATTTTGGGTTTACACTCCAGAGGGGGTGTGCTTAGCTGAGCTCTCCCATGCAGAGCTGATCTCAGCATCTGTGTGAATATAGCTGCAGCTGATTGTATCTCTACCTGTGTGTGCGCTGGAAGGGGGCTTGAGAGCCTGTCACAGCAGCACAGAGTAAGGGGAACCCAGGCTGGTGGGACAGGCGGGCTCAGTGGTATCCCAGTTCCAAGTGGCACCCCAGGGGAACCCATCACATCCCCTACTCCCTATCTCCTCAGGATCCCTCCAAAACTCCCCTCCTCCCCAAGCTTCTCAGGATCTCCTCCTTTCCCTGGGCTTTCTCTTCCCCCTCAATATCCCCCTCCTGCCCAGGACTTCCCTTCCCCCAGTCCTCTCAGGATCCTCTGTTCCCCCAGGACTCCCCTTCCCCCAATCCCTCAATCCCCTCAGGATCTGCCTCCTCCTGAGGGATCCTTTTTACACCCCAACCCTCTCAGGATTGCCCCTTCCCCAGGGACTTCCGCCCCATCCCAGAGAACCTTATCCCAATCCCAACACAGGGACTCGACTCTCCACTCTGCATCAGCCCCATCTCCTCCTCTCAGGAACCCCCAGATCCCCACTCAGTCAGGTCTCTCCTGTCCACCTACTGGGGCTCCCCAGACACCATCACTCCTCTTCCCCCATGGCCTGCTCCACAAGTTGCTCCTGAGCCTCCCCATCTGGCAGAGCCCCCCCACACACACACACACACATACAACCTATGCTTTGCAAAATTCAATCTTCCCAGGAAGTACCGCTCAAGAGCCAGCACCCTCTGCTGTGAGTGAGGAATCTACCTCCCCCTGCCAGTTATCCAGCATGCAGTTGGGGCCCTCCCACCATGATACCCCGCCCTGCCCTCCCCTTTTCTAGCCATGGCACCGCAAGATGTGGCCAAGCTGGGCATGCATGTGGCCAGTAGGGTGGCTCAGAAAATGACAATGCAGAGATAGATTTCAGGGACTGAGCCTTGGCCCTAGTCACCCACTGCCTATGCCAACAGGGGTCATTGCAAGGCTCCTCTTTGCTCCCAAGCATTTGGGGACATTTCCTCCCAAACTTGATGATTGATCCTGCACCCATTGAAATCAATGTCAAAGCTCCCATTGACTTCAATGGGCACAGGGTCAGATCATAGGGGAAAGGATGAGTTGAGGGCTGGAGAGGATTATTGTAGCTGTTGTATATAATTATTGTACACTGGGAGAGCCATCCATTGTTTTGGGGGTATCAATAAGAAACAAAACTATACAAAGGCGCCTGGACACTAGAATGACCTCCTTTATGGTTTTTTTATACAAATTTTAAATAATTTTAAAAATACAAAAACAGAGCTGCACATTTGCCAGGAGACAAACCCACTGACCAATCTGGGACACAGTGTGCCATCCAGCAGGGAGACTTCTGGTATGTCTGAAGTGTTAGTGACAAGTTCTCTCTGTTGCATACTCGGTGGTGTTTTCTGCATTTCTCTGCACTAAAGATATTATGTTTGAAGTTTCATTTATACAGGTTGTGTTTTCTGCATGTCTCTGCACTAAAGATATTATGTCTGATGCCTCATTTATGCTGAGACCCTTTAGAAGCTCTCCCACTGGTCACGTCTAGACTAGGAAAATAGACGGATGTTGAAAACATGATATTTGATGTTGAAAACATAGTTTTTTCACACTAATGTAGACAGAGTTTTACACCTCTTAACGTGTTAACTGATTGTGATCAACCCTATGTGGAGCTTCAGACTGGCCACAAGAAGCTAACATATTTTTTAGAGGTGATAAACCCGACTACATTAGTGTTTGAAAACATATACAATCCTTTTTCCTAGTCTAGTTCTACCCACTGTTGGTCAAACACAAGCGCAGCTTTAGGGGTGATAGTGGTAGTGTAGACCAGATGCAGGTATTTTTCCCATTATGTGGACTACACCTGATCAGAACATGGCCAAGAAACAGAATGTTAAAAATGTGGCAGGCTATTCAGCCTGAGTGTTTGTGCTGTGAGCCAGCACCAGCAGAGCTATACTTCTGCTGCAGCCACAGAGGGAGTTTCTGAAAAAAACTCACTACTGACAGACTGAGAATTTTGGCCTTATCTATGATGATCCTTCATAATCATTTCTCAAGGTGGCAGCTGAAGGTCTTATTTTTCCCAGGTAAGAAAAAAGGAGTGTTACTGTGCAATCAACTTGCTGCCACTGATTATGCAATCATTCAAACACTGAGGAAAAATGGTTTTTATTTTAAAAGCAATATTCCAAACCATTATATTAATATTACAGTAATGGTACTTTATTCTGCATTAAGTTAAAAACTTGTTAAAGACTAGGATGGCAGGAGTGGTTGATCCAGGAATCAGCTTCCAATGGGAGTGTGTTAGGAGATTGCTACAGAAGGCTCTAAAATTATTAATCTAATAATCAGATGACAAGATAGGGTACAGTTAATATTTTAAAAATTGTGTAAAAAATAAAAGTGTGCTTTAACAAAGAGAAAGTTGGCTCAGTGAACAACAGGCAGAAATCCCCTTATTGCCTGGCAAGCCACCATCATGGTTTCATTTCACTGTTGCAACTTTCTACAGTCACAGAATTGACCACAGAATAACCTGAATTTCCATTTCTTTTAACTAAGCAAATCCCTCACCTCTCCCCAAACAAAACAGGATATCAATCTTTCAGAATTTCTGTCCTACCTTTTGCAATGCTCCTGATTCACATATTTTAGTTTTGGTCACTCTTGCAAGTGTACAGGAAGATAACTTGCTCTGAACAGAAATTAGTCTGCCAACTTCACTTTCTTATTGCAGATTGTGGGGCACGGTGTCAGGGCAGGAAAGAGGAATTTTTTGGTGATCTACAATATTGACCAATGTGTTTCCATTACTTCCTACTTCCCATTACTTTGATGTCTTAAATTTTAGTTTCAGAAAACTGACTAAAAAGTTGGCTCCAAATGAGGTTGTATTTTAACATTTCTTTTATCAAGATATAATACTGTTTCTGGCTAATGGGCTGCCAGATCTTCCCAAGTCTCTGCTCTCAGATACACATGCCACCATAAAAGTCCTTGCTGTGCACATGTGGGGAATCCTCTGTTACATACCACATGCTGTGTAGTGAAGATTTTAATCTGACTTGAACTGTGTCTTATCTTAAAGTGACTTGCAAGGGGAAAACAAATACGGCCTGCTTTTTTCTTTATGCTTCTTCATGATGTATAACTATTTTTAAAAAGAAGTTTGGGGTTTTAATATTTGGGGACTTTTACATTGGAATTTCAGGTCTTGTCTTCCCAAGGAAACCCCATGATGACTAGAGATTAGAGAACTAGTTAGATGATAATGTGTGAGAGTAAAGAGTGAAAGTTGAACAACTGAGAAGATTTTAGTTTAACTTCCATGGCCATTTTTCAGAAGGATGACTTTGTTAAATGAGTCAGCACCCCAACCCCTTCAATTAAGGTGTGAGAGCTTGCAGTGCACATGCTCAGAGCCACTGTAGTTGCTCTATACCATAGAAGGATCCCTCTGCACTGGAGACATCCTCCTGTGACCAGCTAAACTAGCCTTAGAGCAGCACAAATCTGCCCTGATTCAGGAATGGATCTGCATCTGTAATTTCAGTAAACACATTTCCTTCATTTGTTTTTAATGTAGTGGTAAGAGCAACCTTTGAGGTAATGTACGTATGGTGTACAATTTTTACATTTTTTATTATAAAATACCTCAATGAAGCCACACTTTTAAAACACTTCCAGGGCTAAACTAAGTAGTAACATAGAAAATAAAATATCTCACCCTTACATAGTTTTCTTTAAAAGGACCAAAGCTGAGATGCAGAAGGACACTAATCCTCTTATTCTCACTAGGAGTTGACTTCCAAATATTAAAGGACGTCTTTTTGCCTCTAAAGGGCTCCATTGTTCTCTGTGGAAAAAATGAGAAAGGGAAAATAAAAGTTCTCTATTCACAATACAAAAACCAGGGGTCACCCAATGAAATTAATAGGCAGCAAGTTTAATACAAATAAGAGGAAGTACTTTTTCATACAGTGCATAATTAAGCTGCAGAACTCATTGCTATGGGATGTTGCAATGGCCAAAAGTAAATCTGGGGTCAAAAAAAGAAGTATATAAGTTAATGGAGGATAGGTCCATAAATGGCTATTAGTAAAGATGGTCAGGAATGCAACACCATGCTTGGGGCAACCCTAAACTCTGACTGCCAGATGCCAGGAGAAGGCAGGGGTGGATCATTCCAATCACCCTGTTCTGTGCATTCCCCCGATGCTCTGGTATTGGCCACTGTCAGAAGACAGGCTCCTGGGCTAGACAGCCCACCGTTGGTCTGACCCAGTATGGCCATTCTTATGTTCTTAATACCAAGAATACTTGGCTTTCAGTGAAGGCGATTAAACTGGAAGTCTGGGGGCAGGTTATCAAACACTGTTCCTCTCAGACCTCATTCTTAAACTTCTGCTTCCTTTCACAATTCATTTCCAGCAACGGCCACAGGCCTAATGAGAAATGAACCTAGGTAATGGTACATGACTCCCTGCAGTCTCGTACTGACCATACCAAGGGAGAGTCATTCTGCTGACTCACCTCCTAATAACACATTGTACGGTATGATAATCGCTCTCCCTCACTCATTTTACTTTTCATTTCCTTTAATTTGGCAGACGTATGTGTATGTGTGTGGGGTTTTACGTGACTGGCTGCCAACTATGCAACAGAAGTTATTTCCAACTTGTACTTTCACTTTGCAAGAACTAAAACAACATTGTTTGGAGCTTGATACTATGCTGCTGATTTACTGGAACAGGATTTAATCAGGACTTCAATGGAGGACATTTTAAAAAAGAATAAATTAAAGTTACTGTGTCAGTTCCATATTCTGATGAGTCAGTGCAACAAAGTTTACACTAATGTGAAAGGATAAGTAACAAAAATGCCTCAATTTACAATCTGAAAAGCTTCACTGCTGTCACTCCTATCCCCCATCCTTCCCTCCTCTCACTCCCCCCAGGAAACCAGCTAAAAGTAGGAAGCAACTGCCTACTGTGTGTCAATTTCTGTAACTCAGCTACATTTCTCTAGTCAATGGACATTTGTGTTTTCTTTGCCAAAACACTGGGAATATAGGGTGACCAGATGTCCCGATTTTATAGGGACGGTCCTGATTTTTGGGTCTTTTTCTTATATAGATTCCTATTACCCCTCACCCCCGTCCCGATTTTTCACATTTGCTGTCTGGTCACCCTGTGGGAATATGACAATGTGAGTTTCACCCAGAACACTTCCCAGAAGTATTTGTGCTGATTAAATGACCAGGTTGTAAAAACGTACATTAACCCACACATACTGGAGTTTTAGTACCATCTGGAGTTACTAAGCAGAAAGCATGACTCACTCTAAAAAGGATTGGACCAAGGATTTAGAATATATTCCCCAAATGTCTTTTTAAGAGGCTTTTAAACCAACCCTAATAAGCACAGACAGACCTTTTTCAGGTCAAAAGTTGAAAAGTGCCCTTATGAAACAATACGTACATAAATTATCCCTCCTCTCTTCTATATTCACAATGTGTTGTATTCCTCGTGATCATGGGTATTGCATTCTAGTGTAATCGCTAGATTTTTGTGGGTGTTTCAATATAAGAGAAAATGAAGGTTCTACAAAACATTGAATTAAATGCTTTTTTGTAGAGTATGAATGTACAGGTAATAATTCGGATGAAGAAGATTAACTAATAAGTGGCAGGTGTATGCAGCTTATTCACCAAAGCTAAAAGAGTACAAAGGAATTCTGTAGAATTTTTATACTTTTGGAAGACTTTTCTAAAAAAATACAACTCATGCAATTAAAAGACTAACAAAAATATTATATAAGGTACAAATCTCATATATTAGAAATGCCCAAGAGTAAATGAAAATGTTTTGAAATTCTTAACTAAATATGAGCCCCTTATTTAGAGTAAACACATTTTACTTAAAAAGCATAAATAAAATTAGCTATTTTGTGGCTTTTGATAGAAATCATCAACAGATTATCCAATTGCTTATTATGTATGTTATCATAAGGACCAAGGGATTTGGAACTCAGAGCTACAGAGCCTGGGACAGGGGACAGTGCCACTGGGAGGCCATACAGAGAGGCACAGCTAGAGAGCACTATGGAGAGGAGGCGCCATAGGACGTACCGCCCAAAAGACCCAGAGTAACAGTACCCTGCAGCCACTGACTGGCTAAGAGCCCTATTTAACCCCATGGGTTGCCCCAGGAAGTTATCTGGGCAACCACACAGACTTTGGCCTGCTGCAATGCCAGACTTTGGTTGACCTCTTGATCTCCAGTCTCCAACCCCAGATAGACTGACCTTGATTCCTGACTCTTGATTCTTACATGGTACTGCCTCTGATCTCTGGCTTCTGACTCTGATCCTGCTTCTTGCCTCCTAATTCCAACCTCTGGTCTCCAATCCTGGCCTGACTTTAACCCCAACTCTTATTTACAGGACCTGGCTGTCTCAATTCTTCCATCTCCTGCCTGGTGACTACCATCCATGGTGGGCATACCTCAGCCCAGCTGTGACCACTAGACCAGACCACCTATGCCCCGGTCCCTTACAGATAGATAAGTAAATCTTCTCTTGGCATGAATACAATGCTTTACAGTTACAAAAGTGGTAATCCAAGTTCCTATTTTTTCACACCCTGTCAGTTTGAAAAGCAAGGCATTCCTAAGAACCAGAAACACTTTTGAATGTCTGAGAAGCAAATGTTTTCGGAATAGATTTTCTCCAGAGCATCTTTGCACTGCCAAAAAAAGAAAAGGAAAAAAAAAAAAACTTTGTGGAATCCAAATAAACTTGTTTGGGGAAATGATGTATTCGCATGAGCATGCAGATCTTTTTACAATTCTAGTAACAGAGGGCCAAATTCATTCCTGGTGTATCTTCACTAACTCACAATGGCTATAAGTTAACATTGGCTATCGGTCTGTCTGCCTTCCCCCATCCTAACTAAGGTAGTCTCATTAGCTGGAATCTGTTTCCATTTTCATAGGATAGTGTTGGTTTTACTGATTACGTTTGCTTGTTCACTGCACAGAGAACAGTCTGTTAGACTTATGTTTTCATCATTCTTCTTTCTGTCCTGACAGTCTACCACATCAAATGTCATTTTCAGCATCTTCTACAACCCTTTAATTTCCTTGCAACACCATAGCTAAGTACAAGAGGCAATACAAAACATTGGTAGACCGCAAAATGTACTGTGAGGTCCAATAAATATCATGAGACTGATTCTCCATTGTGCTGCATAGCATGTGATTATTTGCACCAGTGAAAAGTGGGTGTACAGTGCTACCATTCTGATTTAGTAGCATTGTACACATCCTTTTCACTCACTTTGCACTGGCATCAATCTTCATTTTTTACAAACAACGCAGAGCAACAGAGAATCAGCCCCTAGCTCTTAACAGGGAGGGATCACGTCTTTGTGTGTTTGTATAACACAATAAGGGCCTCATCCTGACTGGGACTTTTAAGTGGAATTGTAAGATTAATGTATTTAAATATACAGAGACATGTGGTGAATGTACACAGCATCAATTAGAAGTAATTTACATTAATCCAGTGAGCCCAAAACTCTCTGCAGAGAAGATACAGAGGGAGCTCCCAATGCAGGCTTTAGGCTGAAGAGTGGGCATAGAGGGTTCACTTATAGCCTCATAGCCTACCTGCAAATTAGGGGTTGAATTCATTGCATTCTACCACTTTGCGCAGCTAAATTAGCAGGACAAATTCCTACCAACAGCAGCCTACATTACATTGGTTTTAGACTGATACTCTAGTTTTCACGTCTGTAAAAATGCTTCATTCCACTGCTATTATTTCTTCAACATCAGGTCCAAGAACAATTCTTGTTCACTTTCACCTCTTATGGCAAGTTTGGCAATCATACCACATAGTAATCAATACAGTGATTTGTCCCAGAGCATTTTTGTGTGGTCCGTGTGTCCGCCACACCTATTTATGATTAACGTTTTGCTTTTCAAGAGAGATTCATGAGTCGGGCTGGCAAGCAGAGAGTACGTGCAGAACTTTTACAGTGTACATTGGGCTATTCCTTGGAAATAGCTCACTTCTGACTTCAGAGGCTGACACAGCCAAAACTGTACAGATCAGAACAGACACTTGCATATGAATCATGAAACAGCAAAAGGTAGCTGAATACACTTCTAAATTATATTACTGTTACAGCAGTGTTCAATGGTAGCAGAAAGCAAAAAATACACAGTAGGACGAGTTGTATTATTCAACCATCTTAGAAGCCAAATACTTGATGAGACAGCCAAGAGTACACAAAATCATCTCTGCACCACTACCAGGAAACCCAGTTAAATCAGAAAGATGGATGGCAGTAGCTGGTACCCATTTAAGCCCTCAATAATCAAAAAGTGTCCTAGATTGTTACAGATTGATTGTGGAACCTAACAAACAGTACAACAAGGTCAATGTCAAAAGGGGTTAAGTTTATCACAGTTCAGTAGAACACCAGTTAGTACATTTGCTTCGTCCTCCACGGTCTCAGTAATTGTGTCTTTTACTCTTTACACAAAACTAATATCAAGCATAGGTGCCAACTTTTCCCGGCGCCGGTGGGTGCTCGCCCCCGCCCCTCGCCCTGCCCCAACTCCACCCCTGCCCTGCCTCCTCCCACCCCTGCCCTGCCCCCATTCCAATCCCTTCCCCAAAATCCCTGCCCCAACTCCGCTCCCTCCCTGCCCCTATTGGACTCCTTCCCCAAATCCCTGCCCCGGCCCTGCCTCTTCCCTGAGCGCGCTGCCTTCCCCCTCCTCCCCCGCTCAGCTGTTTTGTGGCTGCAAGCTAGGGGGAAAAGTGGGCACACGGTGCACTCAGGGGAGGAGGCGGAGCAGAGGTGGAGTGGGTGGGCGGGTCGGGGAGCTTTGCTGCCAGTGGATGCAGAGCACCCACCAATTTTTTCCCGACAGCACCCACAGAGTCGGCGCCTATGATATCAATGAGTCACATGGGCAGAGAGGAGTCCCAATAATTCTGTCACTAACTATATGCAACATGTAAGGACTAACTACGTATCTACACTGCTGCTCTGGCAGGGTGCTGGTAGCTTTAAAATAAGATGGTGAGGGCCATTAGAGGGCTCAAACTATTAAAAGGGATACTACCCAATTACTAGACACTACATAATATTCTCCTGCTGTTTGTCCTCCAAAGTGAGCCACTAATTTTAATAATTGCTAAACTGATCCAAAATACCATAGCATAACTTGATCAATGATCCCAATGTGCAGAAAGAATAGCAAATATGGCAGGCAACCAGCTTGGCTTAACAGTGAAATCTTCAGTGAGCTTAAACACAAAAAGGATGCTTACAAGAAGTGGAAACTTGGACAGATGACTAGGGAGGAGTATAAAGATATTGCTCAAGTATATAGAGATGTAATCAGGAAGGCCAAAACACAACTGGAGTTGCATCTAGCAAGGGATGTGAAGGATAACAAGAAGGGTTTCTACAGGTATGTTAGCAACAAGAAAAAGGTCAGGGAAAGTGTGGGACCCTTACTGAATGGGGAAGGCAACCTAGTGACAGATGATGTGGAAAAAGCTGAAGTACTCAATGCTTTTTTTGCCTCGGTCTTCACAGACAAGGTCAGCTACCATACTGCTGTCCTGGGCAACACAGTATGGGGAGGAGGTGAGCAGCCCTCAGTGGTGAAAGAACAGGTTAAGGACTATTTAGAAAAGCTGGACATGCACAAGTCCATGGGTCCAGTTCTAATGCATCCGAGGGTGCTGAGGAAATTGGCTGATGTGATTGCAGAGTCGTTGGCCATTATCTTTGAAAAAACTCATGACGATCGGGGGAGGTTCCAGACGTTTGGAAAAAGGCAAATACAGTGCCCATCTTTTAAAAAGGGAAGAAGGAGAAACCGGGAAACTACAGACTGGTCAGCCTCACCTCAGTCCTGGAAAAATCATGGAGCAAGTCCTCAAGGAAACCATTTTGAAGCACTTGGAGGAGAGGAAGTTGATCAGGAATAGTCTACATGGATTCACCAAGGGTAAGTCATGCCTGACCAACGTGATTGCCTTCTATGATGAGATACCTGGCTCTGTGGATATGGGGAAAGCAGTGGATGCGATATATCTTGACTTTAGCAAAGCTTTTGATACGGTCTCCCACAGTATTCTTGCCAACAAGTTAAAAAAGTATGGACTGGATGAATGGACTATAAGGTGGATAGAAAGACTGTTCGGCTCAACGGGTAGTGATCAATGGCTTGATGTCTAATTGGCAGCCGGTATCAAGCGGAGTGCCCCAGGAGTCGGTCCTGGGGTCGGTTTTGTTCAACATCTTTATTAATGATCTGGATGATGGGATTAATGATCTGGATTGCACCCTCAGCAAGTTCGCAGATGACACTAAGCTGGGGGGAGAGGTAGATATGCTGGAAGGAAGGGATAGGGTCCAGAGTGACCTAGACAAATTGGAGGATTGGGCCAAAAGAAATCTGATGAGGTTCAACAAGAACAAGTGCAGATTCCTGCACTTAGGATGGAAGAATTCCATGCACCGCTACAGGGTGGGGACCAACTGGCTAAGCAGCAGTTCTGCAGAAAGGGGCCTGGAGATTACAGTGGATGAGAAGCTGGATATGAGTCAGCTATGTGCCCTTGTTGCCAAGAAGGCTAACAGCATATTGGGCTGCATTAGTAGGAGCATTGCCAGCAGATTGAGGGAAGTGATTATTCCCCTCTATCTGGCACTGGTGAGGCCACATCTGAAGTATTGCATCCAGTTTTGGGCCCTCCACTACAGAAAGGCTGTGGACAAATTGGAGAGAGTCCAGCGGAGGGCAACAAAAATGATCGGGGGCTGGGGCACATGACTTATGAGGAGCGGCTGAGGGAACTGGGCTTATTTAGTCTACAGAAAAGGAGAGTGAGGGGATATTTGATAGCAGCCTTCAACTACCTGAAGGGGGGTTCCAAAGAGAATGGAGCTTGGCTGTTCTCAGTGGTGGCAGATGACAGAACAAAGAACAATCATCTCAAGTTGCAGTGGGGGAGGTCTAGGTTGGATATTAGGAAACACTATTTCACTAGGCGGGTGGTGAAGCATTGGAATGGGTTACCTAAGGAGGTGGTGGAATCTCCATCCTTAGAGGTTTTTAAGGCCTGGCTGGACAAAGCCCTGGCTGGGATGATTTAGTTGAGGTTGATTCTGCTTTGAGCAGAGGGTTGGACTAGATGACCTCTTGAGGTCTCTTCCAACCCTAATCTTCTATGATTCTAACTCTAAATATTTTGAGGACGGAATAAGAGAAATGGTAAACATAATAGGAGCTGAAAATACTTACCAGTTGGAAAGAAGGGCAGAACATCCTCTAACAGTCAGCAGTAGCAGGCCCAAACTGGGAAGGGGCCTATTATGGACCCATCTAACCCATCCACACAGCTCCTCGCCTGGGGTAGTCCAGTGCCCAGGCCTTGCTATGTGAGTGGCTCCCAGCCAGCAGGTCCCACTCGCTCGTAGGAGTCTCGCCACTCAGCAGCCAGGTTCTGTTGGGCAGGGCTGCTGGCTGCAGGGTCAATGGGTGCAGTTGAGCCGGGCAGGCTCTTGGAGGTTGCGTCCCAGTGGTCTGCCCCACTCCCCAGTGTGGCTCTGGCTCCAACAGGTCTCTGCTGCCCACCACCTGCGGGGCCCTACCAACCTCCCCAGGGCCAACCCACCTGGGATGGGTGCAGAGGCCAGGCCGGACTTGGCCAGTGTGGGGTGGAGGGTGAGTAGTGCAGGGGGCTCAGCCAGCCCCCCTGCCCCAGCAAAGTGGGCCCTGAGGGAGCTGGGCCTGGGCAGGCACTGCTCCCGCGCCGCCTGGCTGATTTTGCCACTCCTGAGGGGCCGGAGTGATCCCTGATAGGGACTGGCCCCACTGCTGGCTCAGCCCAGCGGACATGGTCACTTCCCACCAGGGCTGGTGAGCATGGGCAGGGTGTGGGACAGTGGGTGTCTGGGGGGGCCTGTGGAGGGTACAGTGCAGTGAGGGGACGGGGGGCACTGGGCAATGGGGGAGGTTTGCGTGTTTTAGGGTGCTGGGCATAGGGAAGTCTGTGGGGGGCACTGAACAATGGGGGGTGGGGGAGGTTTGTATGTTTTGGGGCACTGGGCAGTAGGGGGGTCTGTGTGGGGCACTGGGCAGTTGTGGTGGTGGAGCTATGAGGGGTGCTGGGCAGTGGGGGGGGTCTGTGGGTGAGGGCACTGGGCATAGCAGGTCTGAGGGGTTCTGGGCATAGGAGTTTGTGGGGGGGACTCTGGGCGGGGGAGCAATGGGCATAGGAGGTCGGGGGATGCTGTGTGGGGGGGTGGCACGCAGCATGGGCCCACCGAGGGGAAGGGGCGCACTGGCAGCACAAGGCCAGGCAGGCCAGTGTGCATCTGTCCACTGCTGCTTTGTAAACAATGCCCCCATGCTGGACTGGGTGGAGCGGGGCTGCCCCCACCGCAACATGCCCAATTGCCCCTGGCCAGCCCCTCACTCCAGGGACTGACCTCTCGCTCCAGGGACTAACCCCTCCAACCTCCTCTGGCCATACCCCATTGCCCCCATAGGGGCCCACAGATATATTTGGCACCGGGCCCACAAAAGTGAGATGCAAGAACTGCCTCTCCCAGATTTAAAGGACTGGCTGACAGTGTTCCCTCTAATTTTTTATGTCCATATTCAGAATGAATTTTGTTATGTGCACCAATACGGAGGTGATGTGTGGTGGGGGTGGGGCTGAGGGATTTGGTGTGTGGGAGGGGGCTCAGGGCTGGAGCTGAGGGGTTTGGGGTGCTGTCAAGGTTCCCTCCCCACTCTAAACTCTAGGGTAAAGACATGGGGACCTGCATTAAGAGCCCCTAAGCTTATTTTTCCCAGCTTAGGTTAAATCCCCCAAGGTACAAAATTCCCTGCACCCTGAGAAATGCTTCTTTCGCTGCCACCATCAAGTATCTAACAGGAATCCAGGAAAGGAATCACTTGAACTTCCCTCCCCACCAAAATACCCCCTCAAGCCGTACATCCCCTTTCCTGGGGAAGCTTGAGAACAATCTCCCAACCAATTGGTTACACAGTGATCTAAAAACCCACCCCCTGGGTTTTAACACCATAGAAAACAGTCAGCTTCTTAAAAGAAGGATTTTATTAAAAATAAAGAAGGTAAAATCATCTCTGTAAAATCAGGATGGTAACTATTTTACAGGGCACTATACTTCCAAACTCAGAGAGATTTCCCCCTCTGGACAAAACCTTAAAGTTACAGAAAACCATGAATCCCCCCCCCCCCGCCCCTTCTAACACAGGGAATACAGCAAGCCAAAATTAAACAGAAATCTATTCGCTATGCTATCTAAACTTACTTCAGAAAAGGGAGGTTTGATTTTCTGCAGGTTCCTTCTGTCTTCCAAGATCACTCTGACTCAGACAAAGAGACACACAAAAACCTTCCCCCCTCCTAAGATTTGAAAGTATCTTGTCCCCTTATTGGTCAGATGCCAGCCAGGTCAGGTGTCAGTCTGGCTACCTGTATTTCTTAACCCTTTACTGGTAAGAGGATTTTATAGCACTGCATCAGACCCTCTCCCCCTTCCCTTCATTTATGACAGGTGCGGGAGGGAGCTCAGGGCTGGGGCAGAGGATTGGGTGCAATGGGTGAGGGCTCCAGCTAGGGGTGAAGGCTCTGGGGTGGAGCCAGGGAAGAGGGATTCGAGGTGCGGGAGGGGACTCAGGGATGGGCAGAAGGTTAGGGTGCGGGGGGTGCAGACTCTGGGGTGGGGCCAGGGATGAGGAGTTTGGGGTGCAGGCTGCCCCGGGGCTGCAGTGGGGAGAGAGAGAGAGGACTCTCCCCAGCCATCTCTCGCTGCAGCAGCTCACGGCCAGGTAAGAGGCGCCTCTCCTCAGCCACGGCAGCTCCAGCGAGGCTGGGCCAGGGGAGGGGCTCCTCTCCCTGGAATCTCCAGAGGGCCTGGGCCAGGCTGGGGGAGGGGCTCCTTTCCCCCACAGCTCCAGTGGGACTGGGCTGAGGGCGGGGCTCCTCTCCCCTCCTGAGCAGCCCTTGATAGCCTGGCCACGCAGCTTACAGGGAACTTAGCTGGCTGCCAAAAGTGCATGCTGGGAAGCATCTATAAAAGGCTGAATCCACACTGGAAGTTCACTGAGGTATATTTAGAGGAAGTAGTTTCTGAAAGCTGAATCTGGGTAGAAGACACTAAAATTTTCAAAGCTAGACTTGAGTGTGTTATGGTTATTTTCTTTAATACTATGAATCTAATATAAAATCTATGTGCTTTTTGGATGGTAAACACTTCTATTGCTTAAAATTTGCCATCACTGCATCACATGCACAGAAGAGATATACAGTGAAATTAGAACCGAATTATATACACAAGTCAGAAGAATACCTGTACAGATGAAGACCCATATAGATCTTCCCTCCCTGGGTGCCCCCTTTCACCATTGAAAAGGGTATGTGCGCCTCTGGTTTATAATCTTACATAGCTTTCCTTATCTAAAGGCTCCCCAAAGGAATAACACTGCACCATTTACTCTGCTGATATCACAGCAGGAAAGATCATCACTTCTATGGAATCATATCAGACAGGGGCATTCCTGGTTGGGTGAGAAAACCCAGGAAAGATTCATAGATTCATAGATTCATAGATTCTAGGGCTGGAAGGGACCTCGTGAGGTCATCGAGTCCAGCCCCCTGCCCTCATGGCAGGACCAAATACTGTCTAGACCATCCCTGACAGACATTTATCTAACCTACTCTTAAATATCTCCAGAGATGGAGATTCCACAACCTCCCCGGGCAGTTTATTCCAGTGTTTAACCACCCTGACAGGAACTTTTTCCTAATGTCCAACCTAAACCTCCCTTGTTGCAGTTTAAGCCCATTGCTTCTTGTTCTATCCTCAGAGGCTAAGATGAACAAGTTTTCTCCCTCCTCCTTATGACACCCTTTTAGATACCTGAAGACCGCTATCATGTCCCCTCTCAGTCTTCTCTTTTCCAAACTAAACAAACCCAATTCCTTCAGCCTTCCTTCATAGGTCATGTTCTCTAGACCCTTAATCATTCTTGTTGCTCTTCTCTGGACCCTCTCCAGTTTCTCCACATCTTTCTTGAAATGCGGTGCCCAGAACTGGACACAATACTCCAGTTGAGGCCTAACCAGCGCAGAGTAGAGCGGAAGAATGACTTCTCGTGTCTTGCTCACAACACACCTGTTAATGCAGCCCAGAATCATGTTTGCTTTTTTTGCAACAGCATCACACTGTTGACTCATATTTAGCTTGTGGTCCACTATAACCCCTAGATCCCTTTCTGCCGTACTCCTTCCTAGACAATCTCCTCCCATTCTGTATGTGTGAAACTGATTGTTCCTACCTAAGTGGAGCACTTTGCATTTGTCCTTATTAAACTTCATCCTGTTTACCTCTGGCCATTTCTCCAATTTGTCCAGATCATTTTGAATTATGACCCTATCCTCCAAAGCAGTTGCAATCCCTCCCAGTTTGGTATCATCTGCAAACTTAATAAGCGTACTTTCTATGCCAATATCCAAGTCGTTGATGAAGATATTGAACAAAGCCGGTCCCAAAACAGACCCTTGCAGAACCCCACTCGTTATACCTTTCCAGCAGGATTGGGAACCATTTATAACTACTCTCTGAATACGGTTATCCAGCCAGTTGCACACCCACCTTATAGTAGCCCCATCTAAGTTGTATTTCCCTAGTTTATTGATAAGAATATCATGCGAGACCGTATCAAATGCCTTAGTAAAGTCTAGGTATACCACATCCACCGCTTCTCCCTTATCCACAAGACTCGTTATCCTATCAAAGAAAGCTATCAGATTGGTTTGACATGATTTGTTCTTTACAAATCCATGCTGGTTATTCCCTATCACCTTACCACCTTCCAAGTGTTTGCAGATGATTTCCTTAATTACTTGCTCCATTATTTTCCCTGGCACAGAAGTTAAACTAACTGGTCTGTAGTTTCCTGGGTTGTTTTTATTTCCCTTTTTATAGATGGGCACTATATTTGCCCTTTTCCAGTCTTCTGGAATCTCTCCTGTCTCCCATGATTTACCAAAGATAATAGCTATCTGTGTGCCCAGGATGAAAAGTATGGAACAACTCGTGTGTTCAAAAAATTCAGAGGTACCCAAAGCAATCCTTGAGACTGATCATATACATACAGTACAAAGGAAAGCTGAAATGGGCTAAAAATGGGTGAGTATTTAGCAGGACAACACCAGGGAAGATTATATGGTGGGGAGGAATCATCTAAAAATCTATTTTGTAAGAAACTGTTAAGTACTCAAAAAACCACATGTTCATTAACTGACACATACTCTGGGGACATGATAACAGTTTTTAAGTACATAAAAGGTTGTTACAAGGAGGAGGGCGAAAAATTGTTTTTCTTAACTTCTGAGGATAGGACAAGAAGCAATGGGCTTAAATTGCAGCAGGGGAGGTTTAGGTTGGACATTAGGAAAAACTTCCTAACTGTCAGAGTGGTTAAGCACTGGAATAAATTGCCTGGGGTGGTTGGAGATTTTTGGAGCATTGGAGATTTTTAAGAGCAGGTTAGACAAACTCCTGTCAGGTATGGTTTAGATCAGTGGTTCTCAAACTTTGGTACTGGTGACCCCTTTCACATAGCAAGCCTGTGATATAAATTAAAAACACTTTTTAATATATTTAACACCATTATACATGCTGGAAGTGAAGCGGGGTTTAGGGTGGAGGCTGGCAGCTTGCAACCCCCCATGTAATAACCTCATGACCCCCTGAGGGGTCCCGACCCCCAGTTTGAGAACCCCTGGTTTAGATAATACCTAGTCCTGCCATGAATGCAGGGGACTGGACTAGATGACCTCTTGAGGTCCCTTTCAGTCCTATGATTCTGTACAATGTTAAATTACACGACAATCTAACATAGCATTTGACTGGAACAAAGCATTTGGAAGGAAGGACAGCTTCGTGACTAAGGCACATATTAGGTATTTTGGAGACATGCATTCTATTCCCAGCTCTGCCTTAGGCTCCCCATCAGCAATATGAGGATGATTATAGCTCTGTGACAGGGATACTGAAAGGCTCAATTCAGTAATGTTTGAAAAAGTTGTTGGAAGGTGCTATGTAACCAACACTAATGTGGTGGGTCCTGTGCTTTTCCTTGGTATGGTGGATCAGGGCACCACCCCTGCCCTATTCTTGGGCTCCACTAGTGCCCTGGAGGGAGAGAAGGGGAGTGGCGAAGGGACCCAGGTCCATCCTGGCCCTGCTGTATCACACATCCCCCCACCTCCCCGCCACCCGACTCAACACCATGGGGTTGGCTACTTGGGATGAGAGGCAGTGCTGTAGAGACAGGCCGGCAGCGTTGCCGTGTTGGTTTCCAGTCCTATGCTGTACCTGGAATTGGAAGGGTTGCAGGGATATGAACCATCTAGTCACTCTCGCGTTCTCCTTGTTTCTGTACATCCTCTGGAACAGAGTGTGATCTATCACGAGGGTGAACCACTGCCCCAATAAGTAGTATCAGAGAGTCTTTGTAGCCAGACATTCCTTTTCGGCGACGGCATATTGCAGCTCCCTGGGGAGGAGTTTCCGGCTAAGGTACAGGATCGGGTGCTCCTCCTCCCCCAAGATCTGTGAGAGGATGGCCTCTAGCCCTACCTCCGAGGCATCCGTCGGTAGGATGAATTCCTTCTCGAAGTCTGGGGCTATGAGCACTGGATGACTGCACAGGGCCATCCTTAAGTCTGTGAATGCTTCTTCTGCCGCATGGGTCCACTTTACTATATCTGGACCCCGAGCTTTTATCAGGTCCATCAGTGGCCATGCCCTCATGGCGAAGTGAGGGATGAACCTGCGATAGTGCCTCACTATCCCTAAAAATGCTCCTACTTGCTTTTTGCGGACCAGTCGAAGCCAACCCTGTATTGCCTCTACTTTGTTCCATTGGCATTTCACCAAGACCCTACTACACACCCGAAGTATCTGGTCTCAGCCAGCCCTACCGCACACTTGGGAGGGTTGGCGGTGATGCTGGTCTAAGAGCAAGTAGTACCGCTTCTACTTTTCCTAGGTGTATCTCTCAGTCAGGGTTATGGATGACTATGTCATCTAAATAAGCGACAGCATACTTGGCGTGGGATCACAGTAATTTGTCCATTAGTCATTGGAATGTGCGGGGGGCCCCATGGAGTCCAAAAGGGAGAGTGGTGTATTGGAGGAGGCCATCGGGTGTAGAGAAGGTGGTCTTCTCCTTGGCATCCTCGGCCAGGGGGATTTGCCAATAGCCTTTGGTCAAGTCCAAGGTGGTCAAGTATCGGGCCTTGCCTAACTGATCAACTAGCTCAATGTGCTGTATCGAGTAGGCATCGAATTGGAATTTTGTTCAACTTCCAGAAGTTGTTACAAAACCTCAGGGTTCCATCAGGCTTGGGGACTAGGATGATGGGGCTGGACCACTGGCTGTGGGATTCTTCAATAACCCCAAGTTCCAGCATCCTCCTCACCTCCGTCCTAATTTCTTCCCTTTTGGCCTCCAGTATTCGGTATAGTTTTATCATTATCCTTGCTCTGGGACAGGTGACGATATGGTGTTGGACCATCATTGTATGGCCTGGCTATGCAGAGAACATGTCTTGGTTCCGCTGGATCATATCAATGACCTCTGTTAGTTGTGTCAGGGTTAATTCAGGGGATATCCTCATCTGTCCTTGTGGGACCTCTGCCTGGGGTGGAGCTCCCTGGGTGACCAGGCACATCTCCTGGTCACGCCAGGGCTTCAGTAAGTTAACGTGGTTGATCTGCTCTGGCATTCAGCAGTCCAGTTGCTTTACCTTGTAGTCCGACCCCCACATGGTGTCTGCTATCTCATATGGCCCATGCCAGCTGACCAGGAGCTTGCTTTCTGCTGTCAGTACCAGCACCAGTTCTCCTGGCTGAAATCTCCGTGTTTTCGCCTGGCAGTTGTAGTAGGTCTGCTGGACCTCTTGTGCTTTGTCCAAATGCTCTCGTACTATGGGGGTCACCCAGGCTATTCAATCTCTCATCTATGCCACATGCTCAATGACATTCTTCCCTGAATTGGGCTGTTCTTCCCAATCCTTCATGGTGATATCTAATATTCCGCGCAGGTGGTGTCCGTATAGTAGCTCGACGGGTGAGAATCCCTTTGATGCCTGAGGGACCGCCCAGATCACAAACATCAGGTATGGTAGAAGGGTATCCCAGTCTTTTCCATCCCAGGCCACCATCTTCCGGATCATGCTTTTGAGGGTACAATTAAATCGCTGGACAAGGCCATCCATTTGAGGATGGTAGACTGAGGTCCACAAGGTCTGGATACGAAGCAGGGTACATAAATCCCTCATTAATTTCGACATAATGGGGAATTCCTTGGTCGGTCAGAATTTCTTTAGGGATAATCACTCTATCAAAAACCTGGAGCAGTTCTTTTGCTATTGCCTTGGACTTAAAGCCTTGGGCTTGCGGTGTCAAAGTCAGATTCAAGACTCACAAAATTTGTCAGACCACTCTGTTTATTAGCAAAGCGCTTTTGCCAATGCACCCAGATATGTGAGTCCCAAGCAAAGGCACAAGCTATCTTATATATACAGCTAAGAGGAGACAAGCTTAACATAAGGAACAGACAAATATACATACATATCTTATTTGCATACTTTTACCAATCTCCTAGCTCAGTAGCAGCTCTTAAGCGCATTAGTTTAAGAGGACCCATTGTCTCACACCTTAATGTTTCTCTTCCTGACAACTATATTTCAACAAACAGCAAGAACAAGCAGCATTTCTTTAATGAATTATAGTTACAATATAATTCATTCTACTTTCACAGAGGCATGCCCCGAAGCCCAAGAAGGGGTGAGGGGATAGGGAAGATCTGGTTCACAAACACCAATACTAACTATAACTATACTAACACCTACAAAACAAGAAACAAGAAGAACTAGACTAGGTAACTATGCTAAGGAAGCACTTGCAAAGCAAGTGAGTCGCAGTTCCACGGACAGTAAGAAGGAACTGAAGGGGGGTCGGATCGGCAGGGTCATATATAGAGTGCCATGAAGGTGCCACTTCAGGGGGCTCCCCAGCCAACCCAACGGGAGCTGCTAAGGGAAAAACGCGGGACAAAAGAAGAAAAATCGGGACGATCCTGATTTTATCGGGATGTCTGGTCATGCTAGTAGGACAGCACCCATTCATTCAGATTTTTAACACATAAGGGCTAGAAACTGAATATTTTAAAAAATTAAAGCTTAAATTCATTCTGCAGAAACTAACAAGGACATCTGAAAAGCAGGGGAACAGCATCTTTCTCACCATATATGGTTTTAATTTGATCCTTCCCTTAACGCTATGGTGAGGGTGGAAGATTTCTTGAAACTTAGTCCAAAGTCATTCAAAAGATTCACAAAGCTCAGCCTACCTTTTAATGGCCAGGAGTAGACTTTCAGGTTTGTAAAAATACCTGAAATCAAGACAGTTGTGTGTAATTTTCAGTTCCATGACAGAAAGCTCATCCAGCTCTAATGAGTATGTAATAAGAGTCCAGACACCAGTCAGTCACTTATAATTTAGTGCTGTGAATATTAAAAAGAGGTTTGTTATAATGATTCTAATTAACAGCTATGGGTGATGCAACAATTTCTTTACAGCAATGTGCTCTCTGTTCTGATTACGGCTGAGGAAAAGTTTGGATAGGAATCTAGACTTTCTGCTAGGGTTGTTTTTCAGCCTATACTACCTAACCCAAAAGGTATGCATTCACATTCAGTGCAAGTATCCGCAATGCAGCTATCACATCAGGAGCCCCTGCCCACTGAAGCATCATCTGTGGAGCACAGGTGGGCATTCAAGATTGGGTTCAGATTCATTGCATTTAGTCATTTACCTTAAGGCCTCATTGAGCTGTCCCACCCTTAATTCTAATGTCAAACACCTCGGTGTACATAGTCACATAGCTTGAAAAATCAGCAGCTGTGTGCGTGCATACAAAGGAGAAGCAAAAGGATTTTGTAGATGTGTGTAGCTATGCATGCAGGTATTTGAAATTAGCATTCGCCTTGAGAGGCAGTGTAGTTTAGTGCACTGAATAGGTGATCCAAATTCTAAATCTGGCTCTGGCACTAACTCATTATGTGGCTTTGGACAAGACACTTAATGTCTCTGTGCCTCAGGCTCCCCTCATATAAAATGAGGATAGTATAGTACCTAACTAAGAAAGGGCTGTGAGGATTAATGTTTGCGTATAGTTCTGAAACTGTAAAGTCATAAGCTAGAGAACAGAGTCTAATGACTGTTACTGATCTTATAAATAGCTCACAAATTCACATACATTGTAATATTACCACAGTTATTACTACTACTGTAATATTACTACAGCTGAATCATCCTCTATACACTCACCAGATTCACTAGTCATATAGTGCACCGCAGAGCCGATTTCACATGGACAGGACACTGAAGAGGCCCTGCAAAACCTAGGAGTTATTCAACCAACAGAGAACGCTGGATCAGGGTTTTGCAATCACTTCCTGATGGTGTGCTCTGTTCAACTGCCTTTTACATATATTGCTATCTTGGTTATTCAGAGCTCTCATGAAGCCTTTCGATACTTAAGGGTGCAGGCTCAACTATACAGAAGAGCTGGCTCAATTACCCAAGGCCAGACAGTGTAGCAGTAGGAACCTCAGAAAACAGAACAGGAGGGAGGGGGACTGAGTTGACTGAAGTCCTCCTGTCTCCTCACTGCCTCCCCTCTGAAAATAAGTTGAGTGCATAGTGTTTCAACCAACTGTGGGTTTTGGTGCTTGTTTGTGTTGGTTCAGGCAGACCTGGGTCTTTTGAGCAGGGCACATCCAGTTTCTTGTTGTGTGACTGCACTTTTTCTATTCAGTGTGCTTTTTAGGGAACTTAGGTATCTGCAAAGAAGTAAGAATGAAGTCATAAGCAGAGAAGCTTCCCCTCGTGTGAGTTAGATACTGCACACCGATTGTGTGTAGGGGGTAACTGGAGTGGAATAGCACATGCATTCTCTTCAGACCTTTATCTGGCATTCTGGAATGTCACAATAATGTAGAATTTATCCTATTGCAATTGCTATACTGACCAGCGAGTTTCTGGTCATCCAACATTCATTCCCAATGATATCTTACATTATACATTGCTTTGATTTTGTTGCCTCTTATGTCCAGTGACTGTGGCATGTGAGAAACATTGAAGATTTGAAAGATATTACTGACTCCGTCCACATTTTGGCTATTTCATAATTTCACAATGACAACTGCTAAATTTCATTCATTAATTTTTCCCCCTTCTCCTCCCACAACAAGCATTAGCTCTTATACTCTTAGATATACTCCCCTCCAGCTTCCCATGTTAAAAATTTGGTCTGTGGAAATGTGACAGCTGTTTTTCATATCGCTCTTTAAGGACTGGAAGGTTTCAAACAAAGCGGACAAATAAAACGGATATGAAGTGGCAGGATCTTGCGACAGAGTTTCTTCGTACATATTAAGGAAACTGAGGGTCATGACTTGATTCGATTCCACATTCAGTTAGGTGAATTGTCAGGGAGTTCCATTTTTTTAACCGTGTTTTTTTGTACGATGTTTCAAGTTTTCACTGCTACTTCTTCTTTTTTATTTTTAGTCTGTGGCTGGCTGCAATAAGTCCCTTACTCCTTAGAATTCTCTGCAGCTCAGTCCCAAAGACAAAATGCAAATGAGATTGACAAAGCTTTGCATGTCAAAGCCTCCCATTCTCAAAACTTTTAGCCCAGTTGTGGAGGAGTGTGAACCTGGTGTGCATGCATGTGTGCACACACAAACACCTGCAGCATTTTTTGTCATTGTTTGTCATTAATGTAAAGGGTGACAAAATATTATGTGGAAATTGCTTACAGGCTGGTGTAATGTACAGTAGGAGCAGCAAATGCAACAACAGAAACACTTGGATATTATGGCAAAGGGTGCTAGAGAAAACCTAGACAGAAAGCATCTGGCACTGCCCTCTGTCACAAGGTAGTTGGACAAGTGGCCTGATCCAATATGATGGGATTTTAATAGCAGCCAAGAAGAAGGCAGAGATGTAATATAGAGGGAGCAGAATCTATATTTTTCCAGACATGGCCTACTTTACCCAGGCCAGGAGACACACTCTCTTCCTTTCAAAAAAAGAATTTAGAGGTAGCTTTGCTACTTTTTTCCTATCTTCTGGGTCGAAGATGAAGGGGGGAAAGTCTGAGTTTTGAGGACTATGAATCTGCAGAAAAATTATTTGTTTTGACTAGCTAATGCACCTGGAGAACATGACTGGAATGCAGGAGCAGATTCAGAGAAGACTAGAATTTAACATATGGACTTTCTCATATGCCTGCTTTTCTCCTGGCCTTTAATTTTTTATTGTACATTTCTGAGCACACAGTGATAAGAGGCAACAATTCAAAAGCATAAACAGAAACATAGGCGCCGACTCCGTGGGTGCTCCGGGGCTGGAGCACCCACGGGGAAAAATTGGTGGGTGCAGAGCACCCACCGGCAGCTCCCCGCCATCCTCGGGGCTCACGCCCAGCTCCCCGCCAGCTCCGGGACCCGCAGCAAGCTCACCTCAACACCAGTAGACGTTGCGGGGCCCCTCCCCCGACGCTGGGCGACGTTGCGTCGGTGTCGGGGGCGGGGCCCCGCAACGTCACCCGGCGTCGGGGGCAGGGCCCAGCGTCGGGGCGGGGCCTCGCCCCTGACGCCGGGCGTCAGCCCCCACCGGCACCAACGGAAGTTGGCGCCTATGAACAGAAAGGCAATGATAGTGTTGATCTGTGTAGTCAGTATGGGATAAGATGCCCCAGTAGAAATGGAAACAATGGTTATATTGTTCATGTTTTGTCAAGTACATTTAATCAGAGATTTTCTAACTATTCTAAGTTCCTCAGGGCAGGGACCTTGTATTCCTGTATGTTTGTACAGTTCCTAGGCCAAGGGATCCTGAGCCAGAAAAGGGCTTCTGGGCACTATAGCAATAGAAATAAATAATCATCATAATGACCCAGATCACCTCCTCCTATAGTAGATCCCACAGAAGGGAACTGTGGGGAGGTAACAGAAGGGAAATCTAGGGGGATGGGATTTACCCCACCAGTGAACGGGTCATGAACCTTTCCCAAACTTGGGAGATCAGGGCCATCTGCTCCGAGACACTGTGCCTGCACCTCAGTTCGGCTCCCAGTCCCCCCAGCTCCCGGGAAGCACAGTTCCATTGGCTCTGTGCTATCAGAATTCTCCCTGGCTACAGTGGTCCATGGTATTTTAGGGGGATGCTCTACAGAAGAAATAATATGTCTCCAGGTTCTTTCATCATTTCCAGGAATCCCCACAAGATTAGTAGGTCATTGATATGTTTCCCCAATGCACCCAGCCCAACTACTTCTTTCCTCATCTCACGGAGAGGTCGTTGTAGGGCCCAGAGAGGAGAGGGATAAGAACATAAGAATAGCCGTACTGTATCAGACCAAAGGTCCATCCAGCCCAGTATCCTGTCTGCCGACAGTGGCCAATGCCAGGTGCCCCAGAGGGAGTGAACTTAACAGGTAATCATTAAGTGATCTCTCTCCTGCCATCCATCTCCACCCTCTGACAAACAGAGGCTAGGGACACCATTCCTTACCCATCCTGGCTAATAGCCATTAATGGACTTAACCTCCATGAATTTATCTAGTTCTCTTTTAAACCCTGTTATAGTCCTAACCTTCACAACCTCCTCAGGCAAGGAGTTCCACAGGTTGACTGTGCGCTGTGGGAAGAACTTCCTTTTATTTGTTTTAAACCTGCTGCCCATTAATTTCATTTGGTGGCCCCTAGTTCTTATATTATGGGAACAAGTAAATAACTTTTCCTTATTCACTTTCTCCACACCACTCATGATTTTATATACCTCTATCATATCCCACCTTAGTCTCCTCTTTTCCAAGTTGAAAAGTCCTAGCCTCTTTAATCTCTCCTCATATGGGACCCGTTCCAAACCCCTAATCATTTTAGTTGCCCTTCTCTGAACCTTTTCTAATGCCAGTATATTTTTTTTGAGATGAAGAGACCACATTTGTACGCAGTATGCAAGGTATGGGCATACCATATAAGGGCAATAAGATATTCTCCGTCTTATTCTCTATCCCCTTTTTAATGATTCCTAACATCCTGTTTGCTTTTTTGACTGCCGCTGCACACTGCATGGATGTCTTCAGAGAACCATCTACAATGACTCCAAGATCTCTTTCCTGATTAGTTGTAGCTAAATTCGCCCCCATCATATTTATGATAACCATGAAGGTGGCTGAGTCCCCATCCATGCGGTGGAAAGGATTCATATGAAAATAATCCCTCCATATGTGGATCTAGGACATGGGTGGGCAAACTATGGCCCACAGGCCACATCCGGCCCGTGGACCCATCCTGTCTGACCCCTGACCTCACCGGGGAGGCTCCCCCCAGCCCCTCCCCCGCTGTCCCTCCACAGCCACGCCGCCACACGGGCAGAGCTCTGGGGGGCGGGGCTGCGCGCTCCGGTGGGGCAGTGCAGCAGCGTGTCTGGCTCTGGCCGCTGCTCTGAGTGGCGTGGTAAGGGGGCCGGAGTGTTGGATAAGGGGCAGGGAGTCCCAGAGGGCAGTCAGGGGACAGGGAGCAGGGGGAGGTTGGATGGGGCAGAGGTTCTGCGGGAGCGGTCAGGGAACGGGGGCTTAGATAGGCATGGGAGTCCCGGGGGTCTGTCAGGGGGTGGGGGTGTAGATAGTGGTCGGGGCAGTCAGGGGACATGGAGCAGGGGGGCTTAGATAGAGTGTGGGGTCCTGGGGGTGGTGGTTAGGGATGAGGGGTCTCTGGAGGGGGCGGTCATGGGACAAGGAGCAGGGGGGCATAGATAGGGGGTGGGATCTCGGGGGGGTGGTTAGGGGCAGAGGGGTATCTGGAGGGGGTAGTCAGGGGACAAGGAGTGAGGGGGGGTTGGATGGGTCAGGGATTCTGAGGGGGGCAGTCAGGGGATGGGAAGTGGGAGGGGGCGGATAGGGGGCAGGGGCCGGGCTGTTTGGGGAGGCACAGCCTTCCCTACCCAGTCCTCCATACAATTTTGCAACCCTGAGGTGGCCCTCGGGCCAAAAAGTTTGCCCACCCCTCATCTAGGAAGTCTGCTCTAACTAATAGTTCTCTCCTTGCTGACTTATTAAAGGCAATGAAGCAACATGAGCTGGTCTCTTGGATATGTCTACATTGAGATTTTTAAAAAAAACATGGCACCAAGTATCAGAGCCTGGGTCACCTGACTGGGGCTCACTGGGCTCAGGTGGAAGGGCTATACAGTTGCAGTATAGACACTGAGGCTCAGACTGGAGCCCAGTTCTGGGACCCTTCCCCCTAAAAGGGACTCAGAGCCCAGGCCCAAACATTTACACTGCAATTTTATAGTCCCACAGCCTGCGCCCAGTAAGTCCAAGTCAGCGAACTCAGGAACCATGGCTATGCCGCAGGTCTTTTACTGTAGTGTAGACATACCCTCAGCATTTAAGGTTTCATTGGGGTTACTTTCTAGATAGTTTTTTGCTCATAAAGGGCTTCCAAATGTATTATTTCTCATTTTCTTTCTACTGTAGCCCCTTAAAGAGGGAGATTAAACAAGATGCTTGGAGAGAACCTCTGCAGTTGTACACAGACCTAGAGATGTTGAGACAAAGCTGTGCAATTGCTGATTGTTAACTTAGGAACACAATTACCCTGTTTTGTTTTTAGATCCAGATTCTCAAGGGCCTGACTTCCTTTTTGTAGGTGCCACCAAACAGAGCCGTAACTAGGAATTTCTGCGCCCGAGGCAGGGGTGCAGAAATTCCTAGGGGCTCTTACCCTCCGCCGAAGCACTGGCGGACCTCCCGCAGGCAACCGGAAGCGGCTTCGGCGGCAGTTCGGCGGAGGCTATTTTTAGCAGCTGCCGAAGCCGCTTCCCCTTACCTGCGGGTGGTCCGGCGGTGTGCGTGCAGGAGGCCCCCCTCCGCCGAATTGCTGCCGAAGCCAGCAGCGGCAGACCTCCCGCAGGTAAGCGGAAGCGGCTTCAGTGGCAGGGGAGGACAGGCGCGCCCCTGGCAGCAGGCTTTTACGCCAGCAGTGCACCTCGAGGCGAGTGCCTCACTTGCCTCGCCCTCGTTACGGCCCTGCCACCAAAATTGCATCTGCTATTTTTAGCAATTGCATTGCTAACTACTGATTTGCATCTACAGTAAAGGACCCCTGGCTGGGGATGTAGGCCTTAATGAGACAAGAGTAAGCCAAAACATGGTGCACAAGAAGAAGCTAGACTCTTTTCACACTGAATACTTAAACATTATGCCTGTGCCTCTTGATAAGCTATGATGACACATGGTTTACAATTAGCTCGGCAGTTATACTTGTGCAGATACGCTGCACTGTCAGAATATTAAGGGCGTCATCCTGCTCCAACTGAAGTTAATGGTAAATTTCCCTAACCCCTGTAGACAGTTCCATATTTAACCATTTCTTATTATTTTCTATTACAATACAGGCTGGATACCCCAATCAGGGATTAGGGCCCCACGGTAGCAGGCACTGTACAAATAACATGAAGGGAGTCCCTGCCCCAGAGAGCTCACAGTCTAGGATGTAGGCAATATGTGGAACAGGCAGTTAAACAGACAAGCAAAGGGAGAGAGAGTGGGAGGACAAGGGAACAGCAGAGACCACTGTGACAGTATGGTTGCATGAGTTAGTAGTCACAGAAGTCTCAATGTCATGAGTTCCTGCTGGACGGTGGTGATTTGAAGACAGCACAGTACAGGGGGATTTAAAGGAGAATAATACAACGGCTTTATGAATTTCTATATTGTGTGATGTGTAAAACAAGAGTGAAGGGTTTTTTTAGATTAATAAATATTATTTTAATTATCATTAACAGTCATTTTTTTCCATTACACAACCTCACTCTGAGGCTTTTGAGTCTCATTACCAGAAGTCCATTGGGGACCCTAAACTGGAATATTTTGGGGGCTCCCTTGACCCATTATACCCCTCTTAAAAATACTAATTGTGTTATTTCTGCAAACTAAACAAAACAAAAAACAATACTACACCGTCATGCTGTCTGAAGTGGCTCACCACCAAGAGTGCCAACCTCAGGGCAGACTGTCAAAAAGCAGGGCGGACAGTCCCAAATTGGTTATATGTTCTGTAATTAGATTTCACCAACTCAGTAACAAATGTGAACTCCTGGATCACTGTAACAGTCTTACTACAGAATCACAGACAGTCCCCTTGAGTTCTGCATTTATCTTGCCACCCAGGCATACTGGTCTTAATGATAAATGGTCACTTACATCAAAAATTACAAAATATTCAGGTTGTTCCTGTCCCAAGAGACCAATCACTTACCCCAGATCAGTTTGTACCTCAGATCTCACACCAAAGACAATGCTTGTAGTCAAACCTATAGTAAACTAATTAAGGGTTCATTAACTAGGAAAAAGAAATTAGAGCGTTATTTACAGGTTAAAGCAGGCAACACATATACACAAATGAGTTAGTCTGTTGTTCTAAAAAGTGACAGAGATGTAGTAATCTGTCAGCACTTAATGTCTTTTTAGGGCTAACCCAGGTTAACCCTGGGAATATCTGCCTTTTGTTTCTTAGCTCCAGCCCTTACGAGAGTCCAAACAGCAAAGAGATAACAAATCTTCATGTCAGCTATCTTTATTTTCCTTTTCCATAATTCAAACTGATGGGACGAGCTTTTCTCACATAGCACTAATTGGTATAAGAGGTCCATTAAACCAATCTTTGTGTTGTGATGTTCCACAATGGCCCGCTTAGTCTTGATAATTCTTCTGGGTGGGCAGGGGGACCACTTTTCCTTCTTGGGTTCACAGGTTCAGAGCAGGCATTTTTACAATTATAAAGCAAAACTTACCTATTATTTTAAAGCATGGGTTACAGACATTGCAAATAAGTTGAATGCATGCAGCAACTTACAAGCATTTCATAAAGTCTAAACTCTAAAACACTTTCCTGCAAGTTCGACAATGAAGAATATTAACATAAAGGTGAGCTGGTCTTACTTCCAGCTATGAATTTGTCAGTGTTCAGCTAACGCCTACACACTTGGCAAGAGCCTGATTTACCAGCACCTGGTTTACCAGTGTCACAGACACATATTAATACCCTTGTTGAAGTCCATGTTAAGTAAGATGAACAGTATTTTGGGGCAATACTAAATCGGGGGCCCATAGAGCTGCTTGGGGCCCTAAGCAATTGTTTCATCTGCTTATGCCTACCACCGCCACTGCTCATTACTCAGCATCATAGCATCTCTTGAAAGGCGATTAATATGAGCAACACTGGCTTTTTCAAGATTTCTGCTGACAAATGCTTCCTGCATCAAAGTGCCAAAGTATACAGTTGGTTCTCTGGGTACCTGCCAAAGCATGAATCAGATGCAGAAAATACAGGGCGAGAGGACGCACCAAAGCAAAGGATTTTATCTCGTCTTCCACCTGCATTTGCAATAATGGTCTTAAGCTTTATTTAATCAAGCTACCGGACTATAGATTGACTTATTAATGCAAATGCTGTACTATTCATGTGTTTTGTCTCAGAGACACAAATTCCATTTGCCACTACTTCACTCTCACCTGAAAATCTCCCCCGGCAGAGTCCCACATAGCATTATTTAAACTATGGGCAAGAAAATTCCAAGGAGGCACAACAAAACCTTGAACATCTCTGTGTAAAGCTCTATTCAATCTGAATTTCAAAATCCATGTGGCATGCTTCAGTGCCAGTTTCTGTAACCAGAGTTTAATGAGCACATTCAGAGAGTAGCATTTAAGAGAAAATGCCAAGTGGTATTTCCCCTTCAATCTCCCAAATACAAAAGTAATAGAGCTGCTGAAATATGTGAGCACATACTAATTTACTGTAAATGGCTATTTTATTTTTATAGGTGCTTTGGTCACATCCTCCCCTTCACTTTTAGGCATGATGGGGGATGAAAGGTGCTCTATCGCCAGCCAAAAGTAGCTGATAAGCATGTCCAGAAAAGAGAATAGAGCCCTCGGTTCCTGGGTCATCACTTCCTCCACTCTCACCTAAATCCAAGAAAGTCCCTCTGCTGGATCACTGCTCATGTAGAACTCTGAACATAAGAACGGCCATACTGGGTCAGACCAAAGGTCCATGTAGCCCAGTATCCTATCTTCTGACAGTGGCCAATGGCAGGTGCCCCAGAGGGAATGAGCAGAACAGGTAATCATCAAGTGATCCATCCCATGTCACTCATTTCCAGCTTCTGGCAAACAGAGGCTAAGGACACCATCCTGACCGAAATATTGGTATAGAGGGGTATAGCTTGTTCAGGAAGGACAGGAAGGAAAAAAGGGAGGAGGTGTTACATTATACACCAAGAATATATACACTTGTCCTGACATCCATAAGGAGGTGAGAGGCAGACCAGTTGAAAGTCTCTGGGTGAAGATAAAAGGGGGAAAATAGGGATGATATCATGGTAGGCGTCTATTATAGACCATCAAATTAGCAGGAGGAGGTGAATGAGGGATTTCTAGAACAAATAACCAAAATATCCAAAACACAAGACCTGGTAGTAATGTGGGACTTTAACTACCCAGACATCTGTTGGAAAAGTAATATGGCAAAATGTACAATAAGTTCTTGGAATATGGAGACAGCTTCTTGTTTCAGAATGTGGAGGAAGTAACCCGGGCGGCGGGAGTGAGCAGCCATTTTAGACTTGATTCTAACTAACAGGGAGGAATTCTTGCAAATGTGAAGGTTGAAGGCAATAATTCGAACTCAAAGGAAAGATAGGAAGAATAGTAAGAGGCCAATATGGTGCCACCAGGAGCTCTTTAATGACCTGAAAATCAAAAAGGAAGCCTACAAAAAATGGAAACATGGACAGATTGCTAAGAAGTACAAAATAATAGCACCAACCATGTAGGGACAAAATCAGAAAGGCTAAGGCACAAAAATGAGTTACACCTAGCAAGGGACATAAAAGGCAATAAGAAGAGGTCTTATAAATTATGAGCAAGAAAAAGATGAAGGCAAGTGTAAGTCCACTACTTAGCTGGAAAGGTGACCTAATAACAGATGATATCAAGGAAAGCTGAAGTGTGTAATGCCGGTTTTGCATCAGTCTTTACTAAAAAGATAAATTGCGACCAGATACTTAACACAATTAATATTAACAACTAGGCTCCTGATCAACTGACAGAGCTATTTGTACGGGGGATGAGTGTGCTCGCTTGTAGAGGAAACGGGAACAAACCTGTGTCCTCGAGGTAATTTCTTCCTCCAGTGTGTCGATGTCCCTGAATACATGATGTGGAAAGTAGTCGAGGAAAGCTGGCTGTATTTTAAAGAATCCTTATTGAGGTTGCAGGAACAAACCATCCCGATGTGTAGGAAGAAAAGTAAATATGGCAGGCGACCAGCTTGGCTTAACAGTGAAATCCTTGCTCGTCTTAAACACAAAAAAGCAGCTTACAAGAAGTGGAAGATTGGACTACTGACCAGGGAGGAGTATAAAAGTATTGCTCAGGCATGCAGGAGTGAAATTAGGAAGGCCAAATCACACTTGGAGTTGCAGCTAGTCGGAGATGTTAGGAGTAACAAGAAGGGTTTCTTCAGGTATGTTAGCAACAAGAAGAAAGTCAAGGAAAGTGTGGGCCCCTTGCTGAATGAGGGAGGGAACCTAGTGACAGAGGATGTGGAGAAAGCTAGTGTACTCAATGCTTTTTTTGCCTCTGTCTTCACAGACAAGGTCAGCTTCCACACAGCTGCACTCCGCAGCACGGTATGGGGAGGAGGTGACCAGCCCTCTGTGGAGAAAGAAATAGTTCGGGACTATTTAGAAAAGCTGGACGAGCACAAGTCCATGGGGCTGGATGCACTGCATCCGAGGGTGCTAAAGGAGTTGGCCGATGAGATTGCAGAGCCATTGGCCATTATCTTTGACAAATCATGGCAATCGGGGGAGGTCCCGGATGACTGGAAAAAAGCTAATGTAGTGCCCATCTTTAAAAAAGGGAAGAAGGAAGATCCGGGGAACTACAGGCCAGTCAGTCTCACCTCAGTCCCTAGAAAAATCATGGAACAGGTCCTCGAAGAATCAATTCTGAACCACTTAAAGGAGGGGAAAGTGATCAGGAACAGTCAGCATGGATTCACCAAGAGCAAGTCATGCCTGACTAACCTAATTGCCTTCTATGATGAGATAACCGGCTCTGTGGATGAGGGGAAAGCAGTGGATGTGCTATTTCTTGACTTTAGCAAAGCTTTTGATACAGTCTCCCACAGTATTCTTGCCAGCAAGTTAAAGAAGTATGGGCTGGATGAATGGACTGTAAGGTGGATAGAAAACTGGCTAGATGGTCGGGCTCAACAGGTAGTGATCAATGGTTCCATGTCTAGTTGGCAGCCGGTATCAAGTGGAGTGCCCCAAGGGTCGGTGCTGGGGCCGGTTTTGTTCAATATCTTCATTAATGATCTGGAGGATGGTGTGGACTGCACCCTTAGCAAGTTTGCAGATGACACTAAACTGGGAGGAGTGGTTGATACGCTGGAGGGTAGGGATAGGATACAGAGGGACCTAGACAAATTAGAGGATTGGGCCAAAAGAAATCTGATGAGGTTCAACAAGGACAAGTGCAGAGTCCTGCACTTAGGACGGAAGAATCCCATGCACTGCTACAGACTAGGGACCGAATGGCTGGGCAGCAGTTCTGCAGAAAAGGACCTAGGGGTTACGGTGGACGAAAAGCTGAATATGAGTCAACAGTGTGCCCTTGTTGCCAAGAAGGCTAATAGCATTTTGGGTTGTATAAGTAGGGGCATTTCCAGCAGATCGAGGGACGTGATTATTCCCCTCTATTCGGCACTGGTGAGGCCTCATTTGGAGTACTGTGTCCAGTTTTGGGCCCCACACTACAAGAAGGATGTGGATAAATTGGAAAGAGTCCAGCGGAGGGCAACAAAAATGATTAGGGGGCTGGAGCACATGACTTAATGAGGAGAGGCTGAGGGAACTAGGATTGTTTAGCCTGCAGAAGAGAAGAATGAGGGGGGATTTGATAGCTGCTTTCAACTACCTGAAAGGGGGTTCCAAAGAGGATGGATCTAGACTGTTCTCAGTGGTAGAAGATGACAGAACAAGGAGTAATGGTCTCAAGTTGCAGAGGGGGAGGTTTAGGTTGGACATTAGGAAAAACTTTTTCACTAGTAGGGTGGTGAAGAACTGGAATGGGTTACCTAGGGAGGTGGTGGAATCTCCTTCCTTAGATGTTTTTAAGGTCAGGCTTGACAAAGTCCTGGCTGGGATGATTTAGTTGGGTTTGGTCCTGCTTTGAGCAGGGGGTTGGACTAGATGACCTCCTGAGGTCCCTTCCAACCCTGAGATTCTATGATTCTATGAATAAGGCCAGACCCGAAACAAGAAGAAATTGAGGATAGAGGAGGATGAAAATTATCCCCCTTGAGCTCTAAACTGTGCTTTACAATCTCAAGAGGATGTAGCAGCCTGGTTTGACTTCATTGTAAGGCCCCCAGGTCCCTGTACTCACTGCCACCTTGGGGTGAAGGGGTAGGGAGAAGGGGTAGGGAGTACATGCCATTCCATTTTGGAGCAGTAGTAAGGAGAACATTTCACTAATCCACTTGAACTGTCCTGCCTTGTCAAGATACAGGAGTTTCTGTACATTTTTTCCTACTGAATCCAAACAAAGGCAATGAAAATGTTTGCCTAGGTAATGATTGTAGGATGAGGTATGTGGAGGAGTCGTGTATATTTGCTTCCTTTTTGACCTTTAATGACTCTAAGAAGATGTAGAAAATAGCTCCATTTAATTAATTGGAAACCAAGGTTAAATTTAGAAAATTATAATTATTTTTTTAAAAGCTGTGAAAATCTTTAGTCTCTTTCATGCCTTCATCTGATGAAAAGAACTTCTTGTTGTCCTAAACTGTGTTAGCAGCCAAGCCAAAATGGGGCCATTCCTTTAGTACTTCAAAATATTATATTTAAATTATTATTCACAAAATATTGTAAATTTACATATTTCTAAATTAAACAACGGTATAATAAAGTTTCAAAATAAGGCCCCAATCCTGCATGCTTACACATGTGTAAAAATTTAAGTAAATGTTTGTAGGATCAAGGACTAAAATTATAGTTTCCTTTTCACTGTAGACTTAAATCAAACTTACATTCCCAGAAGCAGCTTCCAGTTAATGTTTATGCAGTCTCTATTCCAATGTGTCATTTAAAAATGAACTTTAAACAGATAAATAAACACAATTTACTAGTATATAACCACTTGATTGCCAAACGAGGGTCATACTGCAATACTTGAATTGAATTTTATATATGTAAAGAACTACATGAAGAATGAAATGTTAGGTAATTTATTTAGCCTACAGCTGTTCTGCATTTTTTTTAAAAGCGGTAATCAAAGAATGGGAAATTTTAATTGACAACGCTGATTGCTCTGCTTAGCTCACTTTGACGTAGATTACTGCTTTTACAAAAATGTACACCAGCTGGAGGGTAAACAGATCTTCTACGTCTTAATGTTTCATGTTGATCTTTAACTATATGCAAGGCAGCATAAAGCCCAAATTTCAAGTTAGGTACCTAGCTTTAAGCATCTAAATTGTTATTTAGATACCTAAATAGATAGATAAGTTTAGGTACCCACATTTAAAACTGGGGCCCTAAATTACTAGAGCATGATTCTAGTTTAATATGGACCAGAGAAATAAAAGAGATGGTGAATGAATTAAGCATATACTCTATGACTTTATGGCCCCAATTCAGGAAAGCATTCCTATTCACAACAACATTTAAAGAATGTCTCTAATTTCAACGGGACTTAACAACACGCTTAAACTTAAGAACATGCTTAACTACTGTCCAGAACAGCGATGGACTTAAGCACATAGTTAAGTGGTTTCCTGAACTGGGGCCATTGGGTCATACCTTATAGTGCAAGTAATCACACTGAAATCACTGAAATATATCTTGTATAGTACAGTAAACACCCAGCATGTACAAGTCTGACAAAATCAGGTCCTTAATTTGCAGCATCCACAGGATCATTTTAGGTCCATAGCAGGGAGCAGATCTTCAGCTGGTATGAATTGTCAGAGCTCCATTGACTTTGATAGAGCTCTGACAACTTACACCAGATGTAGATCTGCCCCCTGAAGTTATATTTATTGTTTTAAAGGTAAAATCCCTTTTACTTCCATGGACTTACATCAGCAGAGAATTTAGCCCCTGATAAATGAATTTTGTAGTGTGTATCTAATGTTCAGTGGGAAAATGTCCACATCACAAAAACCACAGCATTAACTGGGATCTTTGTCTTTCTACCTGCAGCAATTATTTACAGCTGATTGTTTAAAGACCATTTCTTTGGGAAATAGGCCCTTTTTCCTTCAGAGTGGCTATAAAAGCTTCTGGGGACAAGCACATAGTGGTGGCACCCAACGACGACTCGTGCCTCCCCATACTGGAGGGGCACAATCTAAAACGATGGACATGTGACTGCCTCATGTGTCTCCCCTGCCCTGTGAGCCCCCTGCCCTGCGCCCAGCCCGGGGCCGCTGCACTCTCTTCTCCCCTCCCCCTCCTCCCCCCACCAGAGTTACCTGTGCGGTGGGGGTCTGTACTTCTCCTGCTGCACCTGCCTCCCGGCATGTTCAGCTGCTCTTCCCAGCAGCCGGGCCTGGGCAGGGGGTAGCCTGCTGCCACCTTCCCAGATGGGCTCTCTCTCAGGCACAGAGCAGCGACCCAGTACCCAGTGTGAGAAGTCGCTGGTCCTACCCCTTCCACTCCCGGCCCAGGATGGCTACCAGGGGCCAAGCGTGCCGAGAGGCAGGCGCGGCAGGAGAAGACAGATCCCTTCTCCCTGCCCCATTGCAGGCCAAGCAGAAATCGGGGGGGGGGGCACTTGACTCTGCATGCCCCCCCCATACATAGTCTCCAGTGGTACTGATGTCAGTGAGTCTGTCCCTCTGTAATCAGTCCCTGTGTAATATTAGTTTTACAGATACATTTTCACTCTGGTGTACAGGGATTTAGTTCCATTAACATTTAGTAAGTCGCATTTTATAAGTTCCAAATACCATTTTGAATAGTATTCCCATGTCTTATGTTAAAGACATACCCGAAATTATTATAATTATCTACCTTAGTAGGAAATTTGAAATTTCTGCCTGGCAAGTTAAACCAGACATGCAATGACTAGACTCAAAATTGGTCTGTAACATGGATAGGACCTTATCTTAAAAACCATTTCTTAACCCTTCTGTAGGCAGGTTACCAGAGAAGCACATGCTGTACACTTCCAGGTAATGCACAATTTATTCAGTAAAAAAAAAAATCTACACACCAGAAAGGATCCACACACATCTCTTTCACCTACAAAATCTCTCATGAAGCCACCTTTTAAAAGAAGTCTAACCCTCTACTCCAGCTATGGAATAAAATATATTAGCCTTAAAAATGCATTGTGAAGTCAATGGTATTCAAAAAAAGAAACTGATACCTACATACCATGAATTGTTTAAGAGGGATTCAACCCCACCATTGGTCAGATGCAACAAAAAGGCAGAGGAACAGAGAGTTAGAAGTTAGTTGAGAGGAATGGACACAGGCCATAAGTAATACATACGTAATGGTTAGATGTAATAGGATCAGACAGACTAATTTTTGTGTGCATCACAAATGATTTCTTATGCCTAAGCATTATCGCTTATGCCACAGTATTACTGTCTCAAGTGGCACAAGGAAGTTACTTCTTTGCCTCACACTCTCTGGAGATGCTCTCGGGTTTAGGCTTTTGGGGAGGTTGCAATTACTTTCAAGAAGCATTTAACATATTCCTGACATATTCTGCAAAATTCTGCCTCTTGGAATTAGTAGCTAAGTCCTTGTTGTCTGCTCAGTGCATAGCAGGAAGGTTCTTTTTGCTAATGACAGATGAGAAATGTATGGGTTTCAGACATGCAGCTCCCAGAAAAAGCCTGGTTGTAATAGAGCTCTAGTCCTGCACTTTCATGTGTACTTCATCTTTACACACTGAGTAGTCCCCAGGAGGTCAATGCTCAGCTCACACACTTAAATTAAGCCCACACAAAAGTATTTGCAGAACTACGGGGCTAACATAAGCTAAAACTTATCACTATATTTTGATAGGAGCTGGAGAAATCAAACAAAAAATAACTGAAAGACACCTCAGTGTCTTGAGATGGGCACCCATAAATTGAGTCACTCAAAATTAGGCCAGATTCTTTTCTTAAATGTCCACTACGTGATTTGCCCAAGACTACTCAACAAGTCAGTCTCAGAGCCAGGATTAGAAATCACTACTAGGCAACTCACTACATCTCAGTTTCTCTCTCTGTATAAAATGAGTTGGTATTATTAATTATCCACTTCACAGAGGAGGTAGAGCGTTAATTCCTTTTTGCTCTGAATATGTAAAATGCTACATATATGCTAATGATCATTGCCATCATCCTGCTCCAATGAATCTGAGAGGCTCATCTGAGCACTTTGAGAGAGAGAGAGGAGAAGGTGATGAAACTAACCAGCTGTCAAATTGATTTCACTCCTTTTGAGCAGAGGGATTAGAGGTTACAGAATCAGCCAATAAATGTCCACTGACACTGTGTTGTTGTTTCTGGAAGCACCCATTTTTGTTGAGTGTTGGAGAGGGGGCAGCATTTTAACTGAAGACAATATTAGAGATGACAGGAGTTGCAGTTCAGGATTATTGTCATTATTATTATCATCTGACTTGAGGTGATGCCTTGGAACTCCAATTAAGGATTGGGGCCCTATTGTACTAAGCCCTACACAGACAGGTAGCAAAGACAGTTCCTGCCCCAGAGAGCTCATAGTCCAAGTGTAATAAAAGAAAGGAAGTGACTCGCGGTAGGACAAAGCAAGAGACACAGAGGACAGCCTATCCCATTGCAAAGGTTAGTTATGCCATCATAGATATGCAGCCAATTGCAGGCTTCTGAATATCCAACATCTCATAGGTACCAAGTTACAACCACCACGTTGCAAACAAAACACTACGGCACCTCTATTCTCTAACTCACTTTCTGATGAAAATGAGCACATCTAGAAGCGATTTCAGCTGCCATCTGTACTGTAGCTATTTTGAGGACACAGGCAAGTCTCCTATTGTTATTAGATCATTCCCCAACTGAACAGCAGGGCTTCCTATTTCACATTAACTACCTCTGTTTTACTAAAACACATGCCAAGTTAGCAAAGAGTGACCCATTTGGACGAGACGATAAATGACCTAAAACTAACACTAAAATCTCTTTTGCAAGACTGCCCAGTGATGTTGGCCTACTGTGGAATAACAAAGATGCTTTTCACTGACAGCGAGCAGGAAGAGGGGGAGGAGGCAGGTGGAAGAGAAGAGGATGGGGAAAGGGACTGTGGGGAGAGAAAGAGGGAGGGGATCGGGAAGAGAAGGGGACACGGGAATGGGCTGGGGAAGAAGGCGCCCGGCTTGTGATGTCTGCTTGACAGCAACAGCAGCCCCAGCAGGGAGGCAGCCGCAGCAGCATGAGAGCAGCGACATCGCTGCTGCAGCCAGTGTCAGAATTGCTGCAGGCAGCAGCTGGGATCCCCTGTTAACTTGGCTCCACAGATTGGTTCAAGCCATCTCCAGTTGTGAAGCTGTCCCTGCCTTTTTGACATATTTATTTTTCTAGTTGACTTGTCTATACGTCCAGCTTGGATGCATCAGAGCCATTTTACCCCAGCAGCTTTATGGCAAGACACAACATTTACCAAAAGTGTCTCCAAAATACAGATTCGTGTATCGGAATGGGTGAATGGAGTCTGAGGCTCTCAGCACCAGTACTAACAGAAACATGTAGTGCCAGCTTTTACTGGTTTTCTACTTGCATTGCAGTATACAGCATAAATACTTAGTTCACAGGAAACTGAATCTGTTTGACAAATATTAATAAGAACTAGCAATGGTCATGGTGTTTAAATCTTTCAGTTCCACATAATCACTTGTTTAGAAATAACAGTAAGGGCCAAATTGTCAATGAGCCTCTACTAATTCAAAGATGGGAGGAAGGATCAGGTAGTGGCACTCTTGCATTAGCTCAGCTGCCCAGTGGGAATGGTGAGCAAGAGGACTTCAAGGAGATTTAATATGTCATTTGAGATCTGTAGTTTATCCTTTTCTGACATAATTGGACAGATTTTATCACACAGTAGCCAAAAAAATATGTTTATGAATAGTTAGTTACATGTATTAAGATTTGTTACATTACTGCTTGTTTAGAAATTTTTGTATAGGCATGATGATAAATAGCTCAAGTTAAGTAAAGATTTAATAAACTGTGGTGTGGGAGGAGAGTGGGGTTATTCCAACTTTTCCCCTTTCTATCTCCTCCCTATACCACATGAGGTTCATTCTGAAGTCAGTAGGAGTTTTGCCATTAACTACAATTGGAGAAGAATCATCTCATTACATTAGTTTTACAGTACATTGTCCCTGTTTTATATCAACTTCCCCTACACCTGCCACTGGTCTTTCACTCTTGTGTTTACAGAATATTCATTCTCATTATATATTTCCAACAAAACGTATTAAAAACATCCACAGATTTGCCTGATAAACACATTTCGGGAAAAAGAAGTATGAAATCAGTTTTACGGGATCGTTAAGAGAGTAGCAATTCTAGAGAATCTGAAGACTGATTCCCTCACACACACACACCAAAAATTCTGGTCTGTTTCTTATTAAGGCTGCTATAACATGGGATGCCAAAACAAGCAATTTTTTCCCCTCCCTTAACAGTTAGAGGCTCAGGATTCTGCAGTGAATCCCAGCAAGTGAGAGAATGGAGACAGTTCTTGCGATATCATCCACCTATGTGCTAAAGCCCATTTTTAAAGGTCTAATTTCCAGAAGTTATGGTTCATTCTTATAAAAGTTGTAGGTTGTTTAGAGGACCCTGCAGCCATGTCAAATTTTCAAATTAGGGTCAAATTTTCAGTTGTGGGCTCAACTGTTTAGGTTGCAAACCATCACAGACCATTTTTTGTGCCTGCAAAACTCTGGGCTTGATTCTGCTTTCACTTACACAGGTATAAGGTCAGGAGTGATTCCATCGGAGTCAGTGGAGTTGCACCAATGTAAAAACTTGTCAGAATGAAGACTCAGGCCCTCTCTGTACAAGTGGGCTTTTATACGTGCAAATCAAGTCATTCTATCTTTTCTATCTCGGTTGTTGTTAAGGTGCCTATTACTATGGCAAATGGGCTACCAATTACCTGATTTGCATACCCAATTTCAAGTGGGCATGCAGTTTTGCAGATGCATTCCTGCAAGAGCAAAACTTGGAGGTTGGTTTGAGATCAGCTGAAAGGTTGTCTCTTTTAGAGCACCAAAATACTGACTTTATTTATTTACTCATTATTTGTATTGCCCTCTGAGCCACAAACACAAATCAGGACACTGTGCAAACAGATTATACAAAGATGGCCCTGCCCGAAAGAGTTTACAGATTAGTATAAAACAGAAAATAACAGAAGGCTACAACAAACAAGCAAGGGGAAATTGAGACAGTAACTGCCCTCCACAATAGTAATTTTACATTTTATAAACTAGGGTGAAATTTCACACTAGGAAAATTTCCCATGAGATCTTGCATTTTGTGGAGCAAGAAACAAAAGCATCATTTAGCCTCCCATAGAAGTGCATGTAGTTATGAACAGAGCCTTTGCTCTTGTTTCATATTTTTCAACATGTATTACTCTTAAAGGAAATACACAAACAGGCTTTGCTGCCAGATACATTACAAAAAAAAAATCACCTCACACAATGATTCTTTCTAACCAGTCCTGAGAAGCAGAGCTGACATGATACCAGAGAAACTACTTTAGAGTGTGGAATTCCCAAGGTTTGTGTCCTCATAAAATAACAAGAACCAGCTTCTAAGTAACATCAGCAAAGTGTGATGCCTGAGGCTTTTGAGTTGCATACCAAGTTAGGGAGATCTCAGTATATTCCCACTACATATCATAACTGCCATAACTATGTATGGTAGTCAAGGGGTTTTCCCCTAGTTTAACATATACTTTTAAAACCAGCTCAGAAATTTTTAAACATTCTCTGCATTTTGTCACCGTTCTTCCATTTGCACCTCTCTAAAGTAAGGAAAAGTCTATATTTTTAAATGTTTTTCAGCCTAGAAATACATAACATCATGTAATACACTAATCGTTTTAAGGCAATGAAAAACAACAAGAATAATCTGGACTTCTCCAGCACCCTTCTAAGAAGCTCAAAGTGCTTTCTAATTCATTAAAGTTCACATTTCTGTGACGGCATTTGATATACAAGGATTGCAGCACTTGCTATGAGAATGGGGTCATTCCAGCTACATGAAAGGAAGTGAAAGAGAATTTTATATGTAGGAGAGATAAGTAGGTGGAACATAATTATCAACTTGGAATTTGCCCAGGATACCAGGGTTAATGCCTCTACCCTTGCCAAAAGCAAGTTGTCAGGAGCTCTGTTTGAATCTGATTATAAAGACACAATCTTCTGAAACATAGGCTATGTCTACACTAGTACTTTCGTAGGTAAAACTTTTGTCGGTCGGGGTGTGAAAAAAACACACACCCCAATTAACAAGTTTCACTGACAAAAGCACCAGTGTGGATAGTGCTATGTCGGCGGGAGACACTTTCCAGCCAACATAGTTACTGTCGCTTGTTGGGGGTGGTTTAATTATGCTGACAGGAGAGCTCTCTCCCGTCAGTATAGAGCAGCTACACAGGATACCTTACAGCAGCACAGCTGTGCCACTCTGTCTGTAGTGTAGACATAGCCTAAGTCTATCTAGGTATTTATACTGCCGTTATTGCCAAGGTATCTGAGTGCCTCATGATCATTAATGAATCAGCACCCCTGGGAGGCAGGGAAATATTAGTCTCATTTTACAGTTGAGGAATTGAAGATCAAGGTAGATTAGGTGACTTGCCCAAGTTCATACACAAAGTCTGAGTTTAAGTCCAGAACTGAATCCAGATATCAACTCCAAAACCAGAGCTCTGTTCACAAGACCACCCTTCTATAAGGTAATCTAAACCCATGTTGTGGCCTCGATTCAGTAGTAACCAAGAGTGAAGCATGACAGCTGCCAACATAACTTCCCGCAGAACCTATTATCACCATGTTATTACACTGGACACATTTATAAAGCTCTCATCACTATAGAATCTAAGCACTATATACAAAATTCAGTTCAACATATACTTATTTACCAAAATAGGGAGCATATATTACTCCAGACATTTCTCCACCAACAGTGAGACCTTCCTTGGTACCAGAAATAACCAACCAAGAAGGCACTTCCCAAGGGGAATAGCAAGGCTGTACCAGGCACCTACTGTCATGGAGAAGACAGACAAAAAGATAAGTCTCGCATCACAGCCTCAGAGAGGTGATAATCAATTTCATGATTCGTAAGCAACATTCAGAGGCCAATTGTACAATGGCAATGACAAGAGCCCCAGTAACTCCTCTGCAATCATGACATCATGATGGCATTGGATTCATGTCATCAACAATAAAAACATCATGCAAATAAACTGTTTTTCAGTTATGTATATCAGTTGTTTTTAAACAATATTTCTCCCCCAAAATACTATAACACAAATCCTCAACATATATCCACATCCTGCAAAATATTATCTACCAAAATTATGCTTTTAATAGCGAAAGCTCACTCAGATAGTGCCTGTGCTTGATGCAGTGAAGTTGTACCCCCTTTTACCGGGGCTGAATTTGATCCATTGTTGTTGGTTATTACTGCTCTATATCTTAAAAGAAGTAGCATGACCATTTTATATCATATGTAAAAAATAAATATTTTGGCTGACAGTCTACATTCCTAGTTACCGAGATATGATATGAAGTTATCATAATAATTTCATCATCATAATTTGATATTAACCATCTTCCCACATCCCACCACAGGATAAAGAAACAAAGTCTGATATTTCTTCACTACTGCAACATTGTTAGGCATGACATCACAAGAGAGCTTTCTGTAGTACTCTTCATTTTTCATATCCACAAAAACTTTTCTATGCAGAAACAGGGAGTCTTTTTGGATATGATGGATAAAAATAGCCCTCATCATATCCTAGCTTCTATTCTCAATACTATTCAGAAAAAGAAGAACTAAGCCAAATAAATAAATACAAGACACACCAATGACCTAGAAGAGGACTAAACAATATATGACATTGCAGAAAGCTTGTCTCTCTCACCAACAGAAATTGATCTAATAAAAGATATCACCTTGACACTCTAATATCCTGGGACCTACATGGCTACAACAATACTGCATTACAGATAGCATGAAATTATAAAGGCTGGTCATTAGTAAAGACGGAGAGAGACTGAATTGCAAGAGACCTGAATAACCTGATAAGGAGCTTATGGTACCTAATAAAAGTTATTTATTAATGGGACTTTGGTAAAAACCAAAGACACCAAGATTATATATATATAAAGTAGTTCATATCCAATAAAATGATAATTAAAATGGATCTAGGTGAGATTATGAATACAGCATTCATTAAATGGGACGCTTAAAGGATGGTAACACTTTCCCAAAAGTACAACTAAACCACAGTAAACAGAGCAAGAGGATTTAATTGAGAAAAACATAATGGAACTATAGTAGAGGGATAAAACCAACAGTATCAGGGACTGAGAATAAAGCCATTGTCTGTGTTAACTGAGGACATATATCCTGTAAATTGCACAGGTTTAATTTAAACTAGGTTTTAAACTGATTCAATTAAACTGGCATAAACCCCTAAATGGACACTTACTTCCCTTAAGAGTGGCTTATTTCAGTTTAGCTTAAACCCGTTCCTAGTTGATTTGGCTATCTCATCACTGGAAAGAAAAAAAAGGTGTGTTTTCATATAGAAATAGCTATCTTGATGTGAAATCCTAGTGGAGACAAGACAGAGGTATTTTTTACTTCAGTGTAGCTAGTTGAGGTCAACCCTACATCCCCTCCCAACCTGGGGATGACCTCAGCTAATTACAGTGAGGTAAAATCTACGTGTGCTTTCTCTCTGCTAGGATTTTACATTCAGATAGATGTCTCAATGTGAAAACACAATTTTTTCCAGTACAGACATAGCCTTCAGACAAAGTGAAGTGAGCCTGCTTTTACACTGCAGGAAGAATGCCCATCTAAGTTCCCTCTAAGCTGTGTGGCTGTGCAGCAAGCTATCAAGGGCCACACAGGCAGGAGAGGCACTTCTCCCCTGGCCCTGGAGCTGCCGTGGCTGGGGAGAGGTGCCTCTCTCCCAGTCCCAGAGCTGCAGCGGTCGGGGAGAGGTGCCTCTCTCCCAGCCCCGGAGCTGCAGCAGCGGGGGAGCAACGCCTCTTCCCTGGCCCCGGAGCTGCTCTAGCCAGGATAGGCACACTCCTCTGGCCCTGGGCTGCTGCGGGGAGAGATGGTTGGGGTGAGTCCTCTCTCCCTGCCACAGCCCTGAGGCAGCCTGCACCCCAAACTCTTCATCCCCTGCCACAGCCCAGAGCCCGCACCCCCAACCAGAGCCCTCACCTCCCCACACCCCAACCCTCTGCCCTAGCCCCGAGCCCCCTCCTACACCCCAAACCCCTCTGCCCCGGCCCTACCCCAGAGCCCACACCCCCAGCCAGAGCCCTCACCCCCCCCACACCAGCCTTCTGCCCCAGCCCTGAGCCCCCTCCCACACTCTGAACCCCTCAGCCACGCCCCCACCACACATCACCTCCATATTGGTGCACATAACAAAATTCATTCCACACATGGATGTAAAAAATTAGAGGGAACATTAATGCTCATACAGGTCTTTGTGTTTTAATCACACCTTTGGCTAAACTGGTTCAAAGGAAGAGTGAGTTCTGATATGCTGGGCGAGAGGCACAACACAGAACACGCAGCCCATAAGGATGCAGGAGAGATAAGGTTGCTTTAAGATTATCTAAGTTATAGCATCCTTCATGGGATCACTACATTGTGATCCCATGAAGTATTGTGGCACTGCCATTGACACATCTTTCTCACCCCAACCTCTCAGCCAGCATTCCTCCCTACAGTAGGGTTTGTTAGGGGGTCCTCACAGAGCAGCCTTATAGCTGTCGTCCACAGTACCAGCACCAGGAAAATCCTTCCCAAGCTGGACATGGCATTTAGCGTCCTCTTATGCCACTTTGGCCCTTTCAGCTGGCATAAAGGGGCCAGAGCAGGGATAAGGATCTCATCCGTTAAATGTAGCTAGAAACAAAGGCTCAGATCCTTGAGTCCAGTTGAGATATGCCTAGCTCAGGGTAGTGTGGCTAAAGTGGTTTAAAGCTGGGGCCAATTTGGCCCCCAGAATAGGTTAGATCAGCCTTAGAGATGACAGCACATTATATTACCATTGTTGATTTTTATAATGTTCATCAGGAGGGTGATGTTGTGAACACTATCAGCTAGTAAATGACAAATACTCTGGACATCACTTGAACAAAATCTTAAGTGTTTTATCCAGTTTAGTCAAATTCTGGCCATTGAAGCTTGTTGAAAACTAGGGACAACATTTCTTTCCATTTTTTCAGAAAATTTGCCCTGTTACGCTCTCAACGTTTTGAAATTAAAAAATTTCATTCAAATTCCAAAATGCAAATAAATTCCATGCAACTTTATTTGGTCAAAATGGGAAAATAAATTAGCAAAAAAAAAGTATTTCAATTTTCTCCCTTTTTAATGTGTGGAAATGTCAATCACTTCTAATGAATAGGAATGTCTCTTTGGGATAAACGGGGAATATATTGAACATGATGACATTATCCTGCCACAGTTTTCCAATGCATTCAGTTCGTTAAAACTTGTATAACTATTGGGTATATGACTAGAATAAAATGGGGTCCACAGTCTACGTGATTCAGCTCCTTACTACTCAAATGGTTCAATAAAATTAAAGATATTTTAAATATGGAAAAACTGACAATAATTAAAAAACTCTTGAATGCATGCCCATAATATAATTAGTATTATAATATTCTTAATAGTTTATTCAGTTCTGGTTGGTCTCTGTTGATCTTTCAATAAGAATGTAATTCATGAGGACATTGGCCTGCCTCCCTCTTTCTGTCTGTTAATTATATGAAGCATATTTGTGGTTTTATATAAGAAGGTGCTAACGTTTAGTTGAAGGCTTTTCTCTTATAAGAAACTAGAGGTGATAATCCAGCTATACAGATATCCATATAGCTATAGGTTTAAAATTGCAAGGATAATTTAAAAAATCACTTTTCTTTGTTGTAGCTTGAATTTGCAGTGCAATGTGCATATGTATCTTGCTTATCTTGTTTCATTGTGATGTCTTGTACAATCATTCCCTTTCCCAGAAAGGGCTGAAATAACAATAAGAAAGATGTTTAAATGAACCCATCAGCTCATTGTCTTGGCAGTAGTTATAAAAGCAAACAAGAGAAGGAAATGGGAAATAAAGTCTTGCACTGCAGGATGATGCAACGTTCATTGAATAGGAAGACTCCCATTAACCTCAGTGAGCTTTGGATCACGTTCTATGGAGCTGATTCTTCTACTTTTGAAGTCAGTGGCAAAACTTCCATTGACTTCAAAGGTAGAGGATTGAGCTCTATCTGAATAAAACTGGTGACATCACTAGACACAGACCTTACAGTGCCATTTGATGGCAACTCAGCAAGCATATTCTGTAAGTGGAAAAGTTGCAAACAGTGTAATTAGGATGTAAAATGGACGTAGGAATTATAGCCAGGTAGAAGGGTTAGGAAAGTTAGGTGAGCATTCCTTTTTTTTAAAAAAAGGGAGATTAAAAAGAAATATTGACGGATACACATACGGATGCCCCAAAGGAAATATGACTGCCTCAAAATCAAGACAGCACAAACAAATTAAAGCTTATAAAGCACTAAAGACCTGGGGAATTTAGGAAAAATGCATTTTATATAGAAATGAATCAGTGAGTGGACAGCAAAGGGAAGCTGCAACTCTGAATGCAGTGGATCCTTTGAAAACGCTCAAGAGTGAAATCACAGTGCTTAGAAGTGTCTGTGAATGCACATATTTGTATGCTCTTTATGTTCCTTTCGATTTGGGTAAGCTCTTTGGGGGAAGAGAGCTTGGCCTTTTGTAAAGTGCCACTTACATGTAAAGTGCTATATAAACTATACATAATAAAAACCTAATTGGCTTCTCAATAACAAATGCTTACTGTTCTGAGATGAACTTCTGTATCGCCCCCATTTATATTGATATATTGGTTTTCTTTCATCTCAACATTCGCCCTCCCAACTTCTCTTTGTCACAAATTTCCAGAAGTAACACTTTACGTTTACAAAGCAATCCCAAGAAGAAACTGAAAAGTTTCTCAAAGACAAGTGAAACTTGAAGTTAGATTATTTTAAACTTAATTGTTTCTTTGGAAACAATGGGCTTACTTCCTATGGAAACTAGGCAAATCACTAGTCATACGCAATTCTCACAAAATAGGGCCATTTGACAAACAAGTCTTATGACTCAGTGAGTGATCTTATAGTCATTATGAATAAGCCAAAAATGATCAGAAAGTCAACACTGAATACTAGGGTATAAAGCAGATACCCAGAGAGCAAATATAAAAGTTATAATAACACTGCATCTTAGAGGCAGGCATTTAAGAAGTGTGTGAATTTCATAATCATCAAAAAGATTGACAGACCTGGAGATTGCTATGCTGCTCAGCCAATGTGCAAAAATATTATCCTGAAATGACCACCTGCATAGGTGAGGAGATTAAATTATCTCCATTGCCCATCCCAATGTTAGCCTCTGCCAGGGGTACCAATTGTTAGGTATCCATATAGTCAAAGTATAACATTACTAAGAATTAGACAGCAACCATTAACTCATTTTGCATACTGATACAGATGTTATCAGCTTCTATCAGTACTGACTTGGACTGAATTTGAACCAGTTATCTAATGCATGGAGCTATGTCTTATTGCATCAGCTAAGCATCTGCCCATTGAATTTCTTCTGCCATCATGCTCCCTGGTTGCTTAGTTTTCTCAGGTCTCTCTAGCATTCTTCATAGATGCATGATGTGTAATTGTAACCATCAGGCCAAGTCTACTTTAAAAATTGTTGCTGGCATAGCTAGATCGGACAGGGGTGTGAAGAGGTGTGAGCCTTGACCTGTGCTGGGCAAAGCCCTAGTGTAGATATAACTGTGCTGGCAAAACTTGCTCTCACTGTGGACCTAGCCTCCATGACAAGTGGTTCAACAGCAAAAATGACTGTAACATGATTACCACTTGATCAGCCTGGCACTAGAAAGCACTTTGTAGCCTGTGAGTCTACAAAAGGGTATCTATCATCCCTTACACACTCTCCTCCTCTGATTTTGTGATAACTTTGATTTGAGAGGCACTCCATTACAAAGCTCTGTCTCTTTAAATTGCCCAGTGTTCCAACGTTCCATGAGAGTAGTCGTCTCCAATGTTCCCTCTAATTTTTGACAGGCCGTGTGTGCAAAACATTTCTTCTGTGCAAATTTTTGACAGACCGTGTGCGCAAAAAATTTCTTCTATGCACATTGTTGTGCTTCTGTGCAAATTTTTGTGCGTGCAGTGTTTCGCCGTGTGCGCGGGGTTCAGGATCTGTGTGTGCGCGCACACGCGCACAGCTTAGAGGGAACAGTGGTTGTCTCTATGGCCTTTTTTCATCTACAGCAGCCTACAAAACAGGATTGGCTCATGGGAAACATAGAACTTGTCCAGAAGAGCGAGTGACAAATTTTCCTTTTGAGTAATCAGGCAAATCCAGAAAACCAACGCACAAACTTTAAGAAGACCAAGGACTTCTCTCCCAGACTAAAGGCTTCTCTCGTAACACCACCATCCAAACATAGACAAGCAAGGGAATCCGAACAGTTTGCATATGGGGCTGGCTGAAGTGCTCAGAGAGGAAATTTCTGACTGTATTTCACTAGGCCTGTGGTTTTAAAATGATGAGAATGTACCACAAGGGGAGAAAAATGTTTATTCCCCAGCGCTTTTTGTTCAAAAATCCCAAATGTCTCTGCAGTTCCCCTGAGAGCTGGCAAATAACCAAGAAGTAAATTGCAATGCAGCAAAATGACTTCTCTTAATGAAAAGGAATCCTTTGATGTACATTTTTAAAAGAAGAAATCCCTCTGGCTATGAATTGTGCTAAGACAGGACAGTAAAGGACCTGTTTACTTCAGCTGTGTCACAAGGCACCTTGGTTTAATGTTGCCTCATTCAATAGCACCCAACAGAGCCAATGGAGATTTATTTGGAAATACTTGGGAGTGGAAATTCTCTCAGTTCTTGAAGCTTGGTATTGTTTTATGGAGGCAGTTTCTGGCTGAGGTTATCATATTTAGCTTCCATGGATCCTCAGAAGACTGAGGAAGAGAATCAGCTCTGGGCACCAACAGGACCTGCAACTTCAGAGACTGTTAGCACAAAGACCCCTCAACAGAAACAAGTTTGTCCTGTTGAGGGTGCAAGGACCCCCTAATTCAATATTCACAGGAGTCCTGTATAAACGCTGGGGAAACCATCTGAGAATATAAACCAAAACTATGTCAGTGAAATTGGCTTCAATTCCCTCTCAAGAGACGGTCAGCCATGTATATGCCATTTGTTCATTCTTTATTCTGATCCCAATTTTAATGGGCTACAAATGATGGAGGTTCCCTTCCACACTCTGAACAGATTTCTCTATAGAAGCACAAAACTACATCCTTAGTAGCATTCCTACTTTAATTAAAAGTACTACACTATCCTATAGTAATAGTCTCAAATACTGCAATAAGCACATCCCAAACTGTAGTGGTTTGGATCATTACTGTAGAATATTGGAGATTTTTTAAAATCAGAATGTAAATAAAGCAGAGTGGAAAATATAGCAGCTCTAGCAGTAGTTATTCAAACCTTTAGTCAAACATTTCTTTTCTATAAAAAAATGCCAGTTATTGATCCATTTATTTTACTCATTTAGCAGACGCCCTTCTTTTGCTGACATTAGCATTGTTTTCCTTCTCCACCCTTGTTTGAGCTTCTTCTAAGCATGCATCTGACAGCTGACACACTCTAACTCCTACACCTCAGCATTCTTTAGAATTTTCCGATGGTATTACCATTTCCTCTGAGGGTAGCAACCCACACTTCCCCTCATCCTTATGAAAAAAACATTTGTATTCAGAGTTACCTTTGTGAACATCAATAGTTAAAAAGGGCAGGGGGGATTAGGGTATGGTTTTTAAAAGCTCTTAGTATTGGCCTACCTCTGCAGCCACTTAAATTAATGGTAGAACTCCCATTGATTGCACCAGAGTTAAGTAAAGCCAACAATGAGTACTTTTGAAAATCCCACCCTTACGGAGTTTTTATCATATAAACATGTAGGTGTTATGTTCTACTGTACAGATAACAGATGGCCTCCATTTCACCTGGAATGGTCCCTTGAAATATGTGTTAACTATTTACACTAAACAATTTTTTCCACCCTGTATTTAGCCGTGACACTCTGAGGCCATGTCTACACTACAGACCTGCATTGGTATAATTATGTCGCTCAGGAGTGTGAAAAATCCACACCCCTGAGCAACGTAGTTATACCAACTTAATCCCGCATGTAAACAGTGCTACATTGATGGGAGAAGCTCTGCGCCTCTCAGGGAGGGTGTATGAACTATGCTAACATGAGAAGTTCTCCCATCAGTGGCGCAGCTGCACTTCTGTAGCATGGTACGTGAAGACAAGCCCGAAGTTTCCCAGACGTAAAATGTCTCTCTCTCACCAAGAGAAGTTGGTCCAATAACAGATACTACCTCACCCATCTTGTTTCTCTTCAATATCCTGGGACCGACACGGTTACAACAACACTGAAAACAATGATCATGTTATACAAAATTAATCTGCAAAACTCCTTGCCATAAGATAGTAATGAAGAAAAATGCTTAAAATAATTCTAAAAAAAATATTAGATTTTTATATGAATAATAAGAATACCTGCAATTTCACCAGGTAGGACAAAAAGTATATATAAGGGATCTCAATTTCCAGGCTTCAGGTCAACCCCTTACTGTCTGTGATTAGTAAGAAACTTTCCTCTTAGGCATAACTGTCCACACCTGTGGCTGTGTGTGTTTTTTGCCTTCCTCTGAATTGGTCAGTCTCAGAGGGAGAATACCAGATTGAATACCATCTGGCCATTGGTCTGATCTGGTTCTAATGTTCTGATACATTAGATTAGATTATCTAATGTCAGTGTTACATTTAAATATATGCAGTAATCATATGAAATTAAAGCTATGATATGCATAAAGGGGGTATCGGAAGGCTTTGTGCCACAGAAGGTCATTGCTCTGGCTTCTCATCTACAGAGTTCAAATGGCTCCGATCAGACTTATGGTCAAGTAAAAATGGGTTTGGTGGTCTCTGCACTTTTCACAAGGGGGTTGTTGACAGGGCCGGCTCTAACTTTTTTACCCTCCCCGAGCAAAAAACTGCCTGGCGGGGCAGTCTCCCCCGCTACCCCGCTCGGAGCTGGGCTCTGCCTCTCCCTGTCCCTGGCGCTGTGGGGGCCTGGGGCAGGCAGTGCAGGGCTGAGGTGGGGGAGGTGTGCGGCGGGCTAGGTCCAGGGGCAGGAGCGGGCGGCAGCAGCTCCCTGGCAGCTTGGGGTGCCCAGCCGCTCGGGCTGCCCAGCCACTCGCCCTATCAGCGTGCGAGCGGGGATCCGCACTCCCTGCCCAGCCTGGCGGCGCCCTGAACAGCCCACTTGGGCGGGGAAACGCCGCACCGCCCTGGGGAGACTCAGAGGAGCAGCAGTAGCGACAGCAGGATCCCTCCTCCCTCCCTGCATCCCGGGCCCACTTCCCTCCCTCCCCGGCTCCTCACCCACTCCGGGAGCCCCTCGCCACCGCAGCCCAGGCTCGGCTCCAGGGGACAATGCTCTGGCTCTCCAGCGGCAGGGCTCTGTCCAGGGCCCGCTCCAAGCAAAAAAAAAAAAAGAGGCCGGAGTGCCGCCCCTTGGAAAGAGCCACCCCAAGCATATGCTTAGAGCGTTGGTGCCTAGAGCCGGCCCTGGTTGTTGATCACATTTCCACCCTGCAGCAAATTATGTACAATTACTACAATGCACTTTCCTACAAATTGCCAGTATGATGACACATTAAATATTGTAGCACTTTTTGTAAGAATAGCTGAATGTATTTGGAAGAAAAGGGAAGCATTGTCCCTCCTTAACACTCACGTCTCCCATGATACATATAGAAAGTAAATTAATATTTTACTAGGGCTGTCAAGAAACTAAAAAAATTAATTGCGAGTCATCTCACGATGAACTGCACAGCTAAACAATAATAGAATACCATTCATTTAAATATTTGTAGATATTTTCTACATTTTTAAATATATTGATTTCAATTACAACACAGAATACAAAGTGTACAGTGCTCACTTTATATTATTATTTTTTATTACAAATATTTGCACTGTAACAAAAGAAATAGTATTTTTCAATTCACCTCATACAAGTCCTGAAGTGCAATATCTTTATCATGAAAGCTGAACTTACAAATGTAGAATTACGTACAAAAAAATAACGGCACTCAAAATAAAAAAAAGTGTAAAACTTTAGACCATACAAGTTCTACTACTTTTTCAGCCAATGGCTCAAACAGGTTTCCAGGAGATAATGCTGCCTGCTTTGTGTTTATAATGTCACCTGAAAGTGAGAACAGGCGTTTGCACGGCACTTTTGTAGCTGGTGTCACCAGATATTTACATGCCAGATGCACTAAAGATTCGTATGTCCCTTCATGCTTTAACCACCATTCCAGAAGACGTGTCCATGCCGATGACGGGTTCTGGTGGATAATGATCCAAAGCGGTGCAAACCGACGTACATTCATTTTCATTATCTGAGTCAGATGCCACCAGCAGAAGGTTGGTTTTCTTTTTTGGTGGTTTGGGTTCTGAAGTTTCCACATAGGAGTGTTGCTCTTTTAACTCTTCTGAAAGCATGTTCCACGCCTCCTCCCTCTCAGATTTTGGAAGGCACTTCAGATTCTTAAACCTTGGGTCGAGTGCTGTAGCTATCTTTAGAAATCTCACAGTGGTACCTTCTTTGTGTTTTGTCAAATATGCAGTAAAAGTGTTCTTAAAACGAAAATGTGCAGGGTTATCATCCAAGACTGCCATAACTATAAATATGAAATATATGTCAGGATGCAGGTAAAACAGCAGGAGACTTGCAATTCTCCCCCAAGGAGTTCAGTCACAAATTTAATTAACACATTCTTTTTTAACGAGCATCATCAGCATGGAAGCATGTCCTCTGGAATGGTGGCCGAAGCATGAAGGGCATACGGACCTTTAGCATATCTGGCACATAAATACCTTGCAATACCTGCTACAAAAGTGCCATGCGAACGCCTGTTCTCACTTTCAGGTGATATTGTAAATAATAAGCGGGCAGCATTATCTCCCGTAAATGTAAACAAACTTGTTTTTCTGAGTGATTGGCTGAACAAGAAGTAGGACTGAGTGGACTTGTAGGCTCTAAAGATTTACATTATTTTTAACATAACTTCACTCAAAAACAAAATAATCTACATTTGTAAGTTGCACTTTCATAATAAAAAGACTGCACTACAGTACTTGAATTGAAAAATATTTCTTTTATCATTTTTACAGTGCAAATATTTGTAATAAAAATATAAAGTGAGCACTGTACACTTTGTATTCTATATTGTAATAGAAATCAATATATTTGAAAATGTAGAAAAACATCCAACGATATTTAATAAATTTCAATTGGTATTCTAGTGTTTAACAGTGTGATTAATTGAGATTAATTTTTTTAATCTTGATTAATTTTTTTGAGTTAATCACATGAATTAACTGCGATTAATCGACAGACCTATATTTTACTGATAATAAATTGATAGTCTGCACAAGCTGTGCAGACTCATTAACTGTGTAATCTTCATTCAAACTCATTAACTGTGTAATCTTACTGCTGTCACCTTGCTCCTTCCTTACCGCATACTCTTCTTCCCCTATTCTCCATCTTGTCATATCATGTCAAGAATCAGAATGCAAGTCTTTAGTGAAGGAAACGTGTTTTTATGGTCTTGTCCACATGAAAAAACAGTACCAATTGCAACAAATCTATTTAGAAATTGATTTAGCTAAAATCAGATTATTATAAGGCACTCTTAAACCCAAATAAGAGTATCCACACACTAGGCTGAACCAACTTAAATCAATTTCTCAAGCTGTTTAGTTAAACTAGCACAATTTTCTCATTTATACCAGGCCTAAATGTACTTTGACATGCCTACTACACTACTGGATTCTGTGAAAATAATTAACAGTAACTGATACTCACTGCTATCCATCATCTACCATCCAATTCATCCTTTTGAGAATTAGTCTTTTTTTGATTTGTATATTTTTATGAGTTGTAAATTTTTCTGAATGGTCTACCAATTATTTAGGGAATTAAATTATGTTTCCTTTGCTTTATAAGATCTCCCCTGATAACTGCTTCTGCTGCACATGACATAATAATTATTAAATGTCTGTTTTCTCTCAAGAATGTATTTGCTTCTTGGGATAGCTGCACCCTTGGTTTAATGCCAAGTAAAAGGGTGTAAAATGAGTAGCTAGGGCAAGAGATGGAAGCCTTTTGCTTGAGTCATTTACTGTAGTCCAGAACACATTGCAGGGAGTTTTCTGTCCTATTACTATTTTTCCATCCTTAATTCGGTATTATAGTGAGCTCAGTTTCCTGAAGTGTTTCACAATAGTATCCTATACCTCCCTTTCATTAGAAGCCAAACAACAACAGTTTTCATTACAAGAAAAGACAAAAAAAAAAGGTTTTTTTCTAATACTGGATTTTCCCAGTGACCAGTGGCAATGAATATAAATATGCCCAAGATCAGGGATTCCTGCATCTCATTCTGCTCTCCAGCCCTCTGGCCAGCAACTAATTTGAAAGAGCAAAGGCGGGGAAAAAAGAGAAGGAAATGAATTATCTTCGGGGATGTAAGTAACACAGACACTCAGCAGCAGAGTGAGCTACTCTCTCTTGCTGTCTTTTTGACAGTGTGTGTGTAACTTAACTGGCAGGATTTCACTCCACTCCCTTGTCTATTTCCTCTTCTCAGACTCTCTCTTGGCAGCAGCAGCCCTGACATTGCTCCTCGGGACCAGAGCTGTCCCTCTTCCAGATTCCTCCGGGGAAGAACTTCTTGATGATCCCTCGGACTCGCTTGCCAGAAGCCCCTTGCTGCCTGATTGCGAATCCCTGGCGTGGCTGCTGCACAGCAAGGCGGCCAAGCTAAAGGACGAGGTGGGTAATACACGGAGGCAGCTGGGACTGGGATCCCAACCTGCGTTGGTCGGTTCTTTGTTGCACTTGGAAGGTTTTAACAGCAAACGGGACTATCTGGTGTTTTATGCCTCCCCTTCCCTCCAGCTGTTTTATCTGTGATCATGTTGTCATTTGTCTTGAGTTTGGCCATGGAATTGGCCACCTCTCTGTCTGATTGGGCTGCAGGGTGGCTTATGCTGGTTTCCCATGGGCAAGGCCTGAGAGAGCATGGAAGTGAATTCCTTTTAGTCCTGAAAAGCTCGTGGGCTATGAAGATATTTGTCAAAAGCAGAGTGAGGGTGTGCAGGCACAATGCACAGTCTCCCAGAGCATTTTTATTTACAGGACATGCAGTCTCCTGCCCTTCTGCAGGAGCAAATATTTGAGACATACGTCTTAGAACCATGCTGTGTATCAGACAGACTAGTGCAAATTGTTTCTGATGGGAGATTATGAGAAGCATAGAAAATGTAGCAGTGATTTTTAATTAGTTAGGACAACATATTCGACTATTCTGTTAAATAATTTAAAAAGCTGATTAAAAGAAACATTTTTGTGGAGGTTTCAGTAATGCACAAGGCCTTTCTACTGACATAGTTATGCAGTGCCTTTTGCCTGGAAAATGGTAATGTGATAAAGGTGTAATAAAATCTCTTTGTGTCTATTCCCAGATGTGTGAGAAATTTACTGTGTGTGACAACAGTATGGAGATGCTTGCTCAAAACAATCTGAACCTCCCCAAGATCACAGAGGAAGATGGATGTCTACTCTCTGGATTCAATGAGGCAAGGAATCAATAACTTTTATAATAAATTAATAACCCCACACATAGGGCCTTATCTGAAGCTCACTGAAGCACTGTATAAACATTAGCTAGTTAACTGATACATAGAAACAATATTTTCATCAAATAATTTTTTCTGAAATAAGTAATTTCCTTACCCTTCTCTCATTTTAGGAAAAATGCTTGAGAGGAATCTCCAGTGGACTTTTTACATTTCAGACATACCTGGAATATGTACGAGAAACATTTATTAGTGAAAAGCAAAAAGTGGAATCCATATGTTATGGTACAAAGCATCTGGCAAATACTGTGAGGCAGATGGTGAGTTATTTTTATGTTTACCCATACATAATTGTTTTGACTTTGATTTGAAAAGGAGTCAGAAATATAATGCTCTGAAAAATAACAGACACATAGTGATCCCATTGGTTACAATGGAAGCAGGCTGGCTCCACAAATCCATGCTCTCAATATTTATCAGAAAGGAGATCAATGGTAAATTACAGATTTTACAAATATTTTCCGACAATTAGATTGTTCTTTCTACATTTTATTGTTATCTCTAATTTGCACACCAGCTCTAGCAAGTAAATGTGCCACATTAATTTGCAAATGACACGAAAAAGTAGATGCTGGATTGGTGACAAAGAGAAATCTGCTTTCTGTTAATTTTTTCCTAGTAGTTGTAGAATTAGGACTCAATCCTGCAGTCTTCTCACACCCAAAACTCCCACTGAAGTAAAAAACAAATACTCTTAAAGTGACCCAGAGAAAGACTAGAGAATACCTTTAATAAACAATATAAATATTTAAAATCTCATAGAAGCAAGCTTTCATGCAGGATCATATGGTATGATTAAAAATTTTCAGTTTAAAATCAAATGTACAAGTTATAGAATTGCTGATAAACACAACCTATAGGTTAATGACTTGACTGAATAACAAGTGCCACCTACAGAGAAACACTTGCTTTTTGCATCACCTTTGATACGCCTTAACATTTTACAAAAGCCTGAATATTTTTGGACTCAGAAAATTAAATGTTATTCAGTTCTAATAGCTGTTCTGGATGTTTTGAAATACCTTGAAAGGACACATTAGCTGTGTTTGTATGTTGTGCAATACTTTGAAATGTAACTCTTTAAAATTCACTCCATTCCTGCAATTCTTACTTGCACTAATAGCTCTTCATGTGAATAGATTCTTTGTAGTCAGTGGAATTACCGGGTGAATAAGAACCACTTAGGTGAGTGAGGGTTGCAGGATCAAGAATTATGGAAACTATAAGCCATTATTTCCTACAAGCGGTTTTTCAATGCCTTGAAAAGCCATTTGTATATATAAAATAAATTTTGTATTATATTTATTTTCATCGTTTTTAGATGAATGGGAGCTGAACTTTTTCCACAGTGATAACCTAGAATAGTAGTCCTGTTGTGAAAAGATAATGGACCACTGATTTCACCTGTATATCTTGCAAACATTGATTTGTGGCAATTGTCTGTGTTGCTCTATAACTGGATGAACTCAGTGAGACTTTAGCCTTCATGAAAGTGAGAAACTGATTGAACTGGCTGAAACTAAACATAATGCCTAATAAAAAGCTCACAAGTAAAACCTGTGCCTGTGGGAATGATGAGAGATCCTGGGGAGTAGAAATAGAGTCTTCCTTCCTAATTAGGAAGTGGGACCTGGGCCACCCATACAGCCAAACTGCCCTAGCTGCTACTGAGTATGGGGAGGCCTCTGGGACAGAGCCTATTGATCACTGTTGTTAGTTTGTGGGCAAGTAGATCCATAGAACCATTGCCAGGTCAGATTCCAAAAGATTCCCTAGCACAAGTAGTACCAGCTACAAATGAAACTCAAGTACCATAGATTACAGTGGGGATAAATAAGATATATAAGGTGATATAGCCCCATCAGACTATCTGCTGACCCAATAGTACAGCAAAGAAAAGCATGTGCTTTCTTGTATGCATCTTTTACATTTTTCACATACATAAAGTCAGTTCCTTTCTATCAAGAACATTTTATAGTATTGTAACCAATGTATTTTTATTTTCTTTTTCCTAGGTGAAAAATCCTGATGAAGTGATTATGCCAGACCCAGCTACCCAGAGCACACTTTTTGCAAAACTGAAGTCAAATAAAAAATGGATAGAGAAAATCAGCATCCATCTCATCCTCCGGGACTTTACTTCATTCATGGAGAAAACTGTGAGGGCTGTTCGATATCTGAAAAATACCAGGAATCTCAGTGTTTGAATGTTTTAATTCAGACACATTCCTTCGTCACAAAATCTGTCATGTGGCAGATGACAGTGTTGTTCTATTTTAAGAACCAGAAGTAATCAGAATAGTTTATATTTTATTAAGATTTCCTTTTACAAGTGTATTTATTGTTTTTTAAAATATTTATTATTTTTAAAATATTGCCTATTTATTTTTCCAGGATTTAGAGATAATTTAAACAGAGTCTAGTTTATTTCAATATTTACTACCACTACCAGTATTTATTACCACTATTTACAATACAAGATGATTTCACTTAATAGTCAGGAAAAAAAATTCACTTGAGACGGTTGTATGTAGAATGAAAAGACAGACTAATTTATGCTTTGAAAATGTGTGTGAGGGTATTTAACATCTATTTATATTTAAAGAAAAATAAAAGCAGATTGAAAAACAAACTAGCTTGTATGTATTTAAATAAAAGTATGGAATTCTGATATACCCAATCTTCACCCCTAGAATTATTTATTTTCTACATTGCCTTCATTCAACAGCCATTCTGGAAGAATATTATTTGCTGGGTAACTAGATCAAAGTTTCTAAAAACAGCTATATAAAGAGTCAATTATTAAAAAGAATGATAAAAATCAGCCTAACAGGAATAAACTCTAATTCAGTGGTTCTCAACCTGCAGTCCGCGGGCCACTTGTGGCCCAATCAGCACACACCTGCAGCCCATGTGACATCCTCAGGATCATACAGATAGTATATATATTCTGTAGATGTGGCCAACATAACACATAGAGAGCTGCATATGTGGCCCACAATGGTAATTAGGTTGAGAACCACTTCTGTAATCCCACATTGTTAGACTAAAGCTGAAAACCATTAACAAAAACACCTATGGCAAGTTGCCTCAAATGATCCACATGCAGATATTAGAAAAATATATCCAACTGCCAGCAAACAAACAATCCACAGCAGCACATATAAAGGAAACAGGCGTCTCGACCCTTGCCCTAATGGAGGACAAACACAGTCCAGGGTAACAGATCTGATGGATAAAGTTCTTTTCTGGAGTCTACATAAAACATTCTAATGAGCACTTCCAACCCTATACTTAAAACCTATCAGGGCCATGGGGTGAAAGGACAGATGGAAATGTCTTGGCTCTTCAAGGTAAGGGACTGCCTCTTCCCATGTTCCTATAGTATCTTACACAAAGCATCTTACAATTTTATTTTTTATTTTATAAGTAATATAAAAGATTTTCACTGGGCAAAATGCTCAGATACCACAGTAACACCCTTAATCTAAAACCTACGGGCTGATTATTAGATTTATAGCAGTCATTCAAAAGAGTTTCTTGAACTTCAGCAGAGCCCCTTTCAACAGACCGAATATTTTACAGGAGAAAGTATCTGGATTTTTTCCATGCAGTGTTCATCTGTAATGAGTTGATCAATAGACTTTTTATTTTTATTGAGTTGACATGGCAGATGAGAAAAAAAAGTCAGGGAAACAGGATTTACCGTATCATTCTTAATTCTACCTGATTGTTCCTAGATAATGCCATATAGAGAGCCCAATCCTGCTCCCATTAAAGTCAATGCCAAAATTCCCATTGGCTTCAAGCAAGTCCACATTTGATTGCTAAAGGGATCTATACCACTGAAAAAATATTTAACAAAGGCTCTATATTCTGTACTGTATATAAAAAAAGGGATCCATTTGATGTACAAATATTTTATTTGCCATTTGTACTGTCCAGTGTAAAGTAGGTAATTTGCAGAGGGAATGTGAGATGCTTTCCTTCCAGGTTCAGCTTTACGTGCAATTTCAAGGTGACCAGCAATGAGCCTGCAACAGATGTCCCATGTTTTCTTTCATGCCTGAAGCCGGAAGGAACTTCCTGTGCATGATGTGCAATTTGGTGGCTGTACTGGAAGAAAAGATTCTTGGATTAGAAAGTCAAGTGGAAGCGCTATGGAGAATCAGAGAAGCTGAGGAGTCCCTAGACAGTCAGGTTTGAGAAACACCAGTACCCCAGGTTCAAGGACAGCCACCAAAAAGTCAGAGAGAGAGAGAGAGGGAGGAAGTCAGAGAAGAGGCTTGGCAGTGTACAACTACCAGAGGCAAGAGGTCACAGCAGCATTCTACATGACTGGAAACAGACAAGGATGGGTGGGCTGTGGCCACCAGAGAGAATAGGGCCAGGAGGTATTTCACAGAGCTAGAAGTTTCCAATCAATGCCAGGTCCTCAGTATGGAAACAATGGATGATCTCTCTCAAGATCCAACTGGCCTGAGAGACTGGAGGGATGTTTGGGTCACTCCTGTGGATGGCAGCTCAGCCCAAATTGTAAGAAAATCAAGCAGGCACAAAAAGATCTCCAACTGCTCCAGGAAGGCGGATGATCCTTGTTGGGCATTTAGTACTCAGTAGAATCAAAAGCACATTCTGCAAAGGCAAGCAGACAACAGGACAGTGTTCTGTCTTCCTGGAGCCAAGAGACATCAGTCTTGACTGGATAGGCTTCTGAAGTCAATGGGCAAGAATTTATTGGGGAGAGTTCATAGTGGTGCTAATGATGCAGTGTCATGAGATATCTCACAGATAAGAGAGAACTTCAGGGAACTCAGAAGCATGCTAAAGAAGAATATCCAAGCAATCTTCTCAGAGATCCTGCCTGTTCCACAAGCAAAAGAACACAGAAGTTTCTGAAAGCGAACTGCTAGCTAGGTAAGTGGCAGAATGTGAAGGATTTGGGCTTTGTATAACATGGGTCCATCTTCTATGAGGAGAGGAAGCTGTACAGTTTGGATGGCATCCATCTCACTAAAGGAGAACCAACCTCAGGGGACGGCTGGCTAGTATACTCAGGAGGGATAACAACAAAAGAGAAAAGAGTAAAAAGAGGGAAAACATGAGCACTCATTAACACAAAATTGAGATGTTATGAGAACAAAATTAATCAAAGGAGAAGAAATTCTTTAATTGCCTATAACCAGGTTCCCTAGCATTGGTGTAACAATCAAGAAGAGTTGGCATTGCTCATTTATGAGCACATATTTGATCCAGTTGGTTTTACGGAAACCTAGTGGGATGATTCACATGGTTGGACTATTAAAATCAATTGTTATAACCTAGTTATAAAGGATCAATTGGGTAAAATGTCAAAAATGGCATTACCTGTTTCTGAGTCGCTGACAACTCAGAAAAAAATTATCTTGAATGCTTACAGATCAATGCCCTAATAGAAAGCACAAGATGGGGTATTAGTGTCTGTTACAGACCACCAAATCACACTAGGTACTTAAGAGGCTCTAGTTTCCTATCTATAATGTTTAGGAAAACAAGCTGTGTGATCATGAGGGACTTTGATTTGAGTAACATTGCTGGAAGTCTCATACTCTGTCCTAAAACATCCTCAGAATTTCTTACTATAGACAACAATTTCCTAACTCACAAAGCATTGCATCCCACCTATCTAAATTAGAATTTCCCTCTCATCTTGAGAAATAAAGAGGAACTGATCACAGAATGAAAAATCAATGGTGATTGTAAATGTGATTATGACTTGATCACATTTACAATGTGCAAACAGAATAAAGTCCAAAGCAGTAATGTATGTACTTGGTGCTTTAAAGTGACCAATTTCACAAAGCTGAAAACAATTGTGAGCCAAATCAACTGGATGGAAGAATTTAAACAGAAAAATGTGAATGATTGGGAATTGTTTCAGAATACTTTACTAGATGCCCAGAAAGACACTATCCTACAATTGAGAAAGAAAGCTATGCCAGTTAAAAAATTGACCTGGTTTAGAGGAGAAGTGAAGGCAGCTATAAATAATAATATATAACAAATGGAAGAAAGGGGAAGTCAATAGTAATTAATATAAAACTGAAGCTAGGAATTCTATAAAATTGGTAAGAGAAGCAAAGGGACACAGAGAAATCTATCACCAGCAGAGTTAAGGACAATAAGAAATTTTTTAAAAACTTATATTATGAACAAACAATCCTAATAATAGTACTGGTCCATTACAAGATGCAAATGGCAGAATTATCAATAATAATAATGCATAAAAGGTAAAAGTGTGCAATAAATATTTCTGTTCTGTATTGGGGAAAAATATGATGTAGTCGTATCATATGAAAATGTTCTTTCCATTCCACTAGTATCTCAGAAGGATGTTGAAGAGCAGCTACTAAAATTAGACATTTATAAATCAGCAGGTCCAGATAACTTGTATCCAAGTGTTTTAAAACAGCTCACTAAGCAGCATGGATTGTTAATGTTAATGAACAACATTGTTAATATTGATTTTCAATAAGTCTTGGAGCAGTGGAGAAGTTCCAGAAGAATGGAGGAAAGCTAATGTTGTACCAATATTTTAAAAGTGTAAACAGGATGAGAATTATAGGCCTGTCAGTCTGACATCAATCCTGGGAAAAATATCGGAGCGGCTGATATGGGACTTAATTAATCAAAAATTAAAGGAGGGTAATATAATTAATGCCAACCAATATGGGTTTATGGAAAATAGATCTTTTCAAACTAACTTAATTTTTTATGAGATTACAAGTTTGGTCAATAAAGGTAATAGCATTGACATAATATACTTAGACTTCTTGTAAGACATTTGACTTGGTATTGAATGACATTTTGATTAAAAAACTAGAATGATATAAAATTAACAGCACACATTAAATGAATTAAAAGTTAATTAACTGATAGGTCTCAAAACGTCATTGTAAATGGGAAATCATCTTTGAGAGGGTGTTTCACTTGGGGTCCTCAGGGATTAGTTCTTGGCCCTGCACTATTTTAATATTTTTATCAATGAACTGGAAGAAAATAAACAATTATAATGTTTGCAAACGACAAAAATTCAGACTGGTAAATAATGAAGAAAACAGGTCACTGATACAGAGAGATCTGGATTGCTTGGTAAGCTGGGCACAAATAAACAATACACACATTTTAATAAACAGTGACCAAGATTTTGGTGTCATAGTGGATAATCAGCTGGACATGAACTCCCAGTACAACGCTGGGGCCAGCAGGGCTAATACAATCCTTGAATGTATAACAAGGAATCTCAAATCTCTGCATTTGGTACTGGTGTAACCGTGGCTGAACACTATCCCATACTGGTGTCTACAATTCAAAAAGGATGTTGATAAATAGAATAAGGTTCAGAGAACCATGAGAATGATTAAAGGATTTGAAAATATGCTTTACAGCAGAGGTTTTCAAACTTTTTAGGCTGTGTACCCCTTTCCAAATGTAGTCCTACTGCATACTCCACTATGAGATAGGGTCATAATATACCTATGATTAGATTGCCAAGTCTTACTAAATAAGGTGAGTTGTTCACCATTGAAGAATTTTTCTCATGTACTCCCTGACAAGAGCTCGCATAGCCCTAGGGGTACGTGTATCCGTTTGAAAACCACTGCCTTATAGTGACAGAGTCAAGGAGCTCAATCTATTTGTTAAACTAAAGAGAAGGTTAAGGGGTGACTTGATCACAAAGTATCTACAGGGGAAAAATATTTGATAATGGATTCTTCAGTCTATCAGAGAAAGATATAACATGATCCAATGACTAGAAGTTGAAGCTAGACTGGCAACTTTTAATTCAAGATTGGAGTTTTTCTAAAAGATATGAGTAAGGCTGCAAGTTTGTTATGGAGATCACTTATTCTGTGACTTTCTGGGACCTCCGTGATTTCTGCAGGGGTCAGTGCGGCTGGCCCAGGGGCCACTTGAGCAGCTCAGGCATCCACGGGCCAGCCCCACCAATTGCTGCTGGGGCAGTCTCAAGCCACCACCCTCCCGCAGCAGCAACAGCAAGAGTTTGAGTGTGTGGGAGGGGGGTTCAGGGCTGGGGGTTGGGGCACAGAAGGGGGTAAGGGCTCTGGGTGGCACTTATCTTGGGGGGTTCCTTGGAAGCTGCGACATGTCCCTCCCTCCTCTCTGCCCGCAGGCACTGCCCCTGCAGCTCCCACTGGCCATGGTTCCCGGCCAATGGGAGTTGCGGAGCTAGTGCTTGGTGCAGGGCATGGAGCTAGGAGCTGAGGAAGGGACATGTTGCTGCTTCCGGGGAGCCACAAGAAGCCAGGTAGGGAACCTGCCAGCCCCGTCCAACCACCACCACCCCTCCGAGCACCCATAGCTCCCCCTCCAGCATCCCCCCAGGCCACCCCAAGATTTAGTAAGGGGTATATAGTACAAGTTATGGACACGTCACAGGCCATGAATTTTTGTTTTCTGCTTGTGACCAGTCAACATTTATTAAAAATACCCTTGACTAAAACATAGCCTTAGATATGAGGAATCATTTGAGGGAAGTTCTATTAACTATGTTATACAGGAAGTCAGACTAGATGATCACAGTTGTCCTTTCTGGCCTTGGAATCTTATGGTATAGGAGGAAGAGCATGTACTTCTCTTCCTCCTATCTTTCTGGAAAGACTGCAACCAAGTACAGTGGGTTAAGTGTGATCCTGTTTGGGAATCTTCTTTAATAAACCAACTCTCAGAACAGGGATTTGAACTGAACTAGAGTCTGGACTTTATTTGACCTCCCTGGCTGGTTATCTGCCCACCAGCTGAACACAGCTTTTAACTCAAAAAAGCCCTTCCGAACAGTTAATTTCATGCCCAAAAGACAGTACATGTCCTTGTTCTTCTAGCCAATGACCTTCTCTTGCTCTGCATATCCAGAAAATACTAAATTAATGTAAACATAACCTAGAAATAATGTATGCAAGCTCATACTTTACCAATTTAAAGACTGGCCATTCCAGAGCACAAAAGTGAGGGCAAGGGCCCTTAGAAATTTATTAACTAGTCACTTGTAAAAATTAAATTAGTCATGCAACTTATCCGGATGTGGTCTTTAATCCTGTGGTGAGGGGGGGAAAAAATTATTTCCAACTTTTTTTTGTAGATACAGCATAGTTAGTTCCAATTCTCCAACAGGGTATTTCCAAAACTACTCAAAGCATGTTTATATAACCTATTCTACATTTTAGGAATTTTCAGTCACAAGGAACGTGTAATAGTGTTTTAACTACAATACTGCATTAGAAATACATGTTTTATGCACTCATCCAGACCACTGTTTTTACATAAGACATCTATGCAAGACATATAATTTTGTATGTTATACATTTCCACAAAGGTACTCTTCTCACTTTAATATAGACTAAGAGCTTGTACTTGCTGTGACCAAACTTTTACTTAAACATGGATTTTAAACAGTTTTAGTTTACAACATTTTAAATTTAAACACTATTGGCTGTAAAACTAGTAAGGTTTTTGCTGATGAGAGTTGGATAAGACAAAAAAACATACTTTGTTTTATAGTGAAGTGCAAGCACACTTCATTATTTGAAAACCCCCAATGAAATTAAAGATATGGAGAAATTCAAGGAATATCTGATTGACTGGATAAATTGTTGAATCTAGGAATTATTTATTTTTCTAAAAGAGCAATTATTATTTTGAATTTTTAAACTTTCATGGGCCAAATGTTCTGCACATCTATTCACAGTAATGGCAATAACACACATGGACTAAGTAAAGTAGATTAGATTAAATAAGGTCTGATGATTGGTATGATTAAGAAGCAGTCTTTAGAAAGTTACTTTCTGCAAAGCAGATATGAAAAGTGTTTTTATGTTCCAGCTCAGACTTTAATCCAGATGTATACTGTTCAGCTAAACTGTGGAAACTGTTTCTTAATTTTCACTACATTACATTCACTAACTTCCAAGTTCAGACATTATGTTACTGCTATAATTCTAGCAAACATATCCAGTATACTTGTATTGTCTCCAAGAAACGTTAGAGAAAACAGCAGTTACAAGTACTTTAACAACATCCAGCCAACACAGCTTTGAGGAAAATAAGAGCTATCAACGTAAGTCTCACTGACATCCTACTCAAAGTTTGAGGACAATTCTGACACTTAGGGCAGGTCTACACTACAGCCGGGATCGACACTCTGAGATCAATCCACCGACGGTCAATTTAGCGGGTCTAGAGAAGACCTGCCAAATCGACAGCAGACCGCTCTCCAGTCGACCCCTGTACTCTACCCCCAATGAGAAGAGTAAGGTAAACCCCCCGCAGTAACTCGACCTAAGTTAGGGTGACCAGACAGCAAATGTGAAAAATCGGGACAGGGGATACGTTATTCACATAGCTGGAGTTGCGTAGCTTAGGTTGATTTACTGCGGTAGTGTAGACATAGCGTTAGATTACAAAAGTAAGGTAATTATAGCTTTACACTTCAGAATACTCAAAGGACTAATTTTAAGTGATGGAAGATAGAGCAGCCTGTGCTCGGAAGATCACAATAAGCAAGAATTAAGAAGGGTTGAACAATGAAGTGCCTTAGAAGACAGCAACAGGTTAGAGACATCCTAACAGTAATTTAGTCAAATTAGTTTATTTTAGAGTGAACTTGTATTCTGAAGCTTCAAGACACACCCCGGTGTTAAGAAGGGTAGCACTGTAGATTAAAAGGATCAATACACCTGCACTAAAAAGCCTGACATTCAATTTAAAAAAAATTACTTTTTAAACTCAAAAAAGCAAGATTTCCCCCATTATACTAATTAACTTTAAAGGATTAGAGACTATACACATGGATTCAAACTGTATTTATTTAATTTCATTGTAAACCAAATAAATTAAGTCAATATAAATTCCATTTTGTTGTATGTACATCTATGTCATCAGGAAGCTGTTCAGGCCAACTAGTGAAATGTGATAAAGTGTACTCCTTCCTTAGCCTTGTGAAAGTTCACATCTTCATTTTCTCTGTCCATCAAATGGCTTCTGTACAGCATGGCCACTCTCATCCCCAAAGTAGACTAAAATAGACAGAAAATTAAAGTTAGATTTGTAATATATATTTTAAACTAAAAAGGAAATAACATGGGTCTTTCTAAACACAAGACAGGATGTACAACTCTGGCTCAACGCACATTACTACACCTGGGGGAAAGCTGCACTACTGTGCAATGAACAATTTTGCAGAAATTCATGTTGTGTACGCAGAATTTCCTTTCTTCCCCACAGAAATGGGCTGCGGTGCTGTTGGCTGCCACTAGGGGATGCTGGACTCCGCAGAAGCCAGCTAGCACATAGAAGATACTGCCGGGTGGGGAGGAGGGGAAGGGAGCTAGAGGGCTCCTGGCAGCTGCAGTTCCCAGGACACCCTGAGGGAAGGAGATGGCGACATGCAGAAAACTCCACTCAAGCCTGGGATGAAGCATCAGGCTGTTTCTCCCTCTGAATCCCTGGGCTCAAAGAGTAGAGGGGGTGGGTGTCTGGGCTGGGGAGTCCACAGCTGGACTCTAGGAAGAAGGTGGGGCAGTTGTCTGGGCAAAGGGGGGCCCTGTGGCTGGGCGGAAGAGTTGTGGGTATCTGGGCGCCCAGCTGGGCTCGATAGTATCTTAGTATACTATCCCTTTATATTAATCAGTTTTGATACAGTATTACTAAGTTACTGGCACCACAACAACAACAAAAAAAGACATTTGTCCGGATTTTCCACTTCCTTTTATTCAGTACTTAAAAAAATAGTAAGTGTTGGACTCCTCCCATGAATGTCTTTTAATAAACAAGAGTTGCAGTGTAGCATTTGTCTAACAATCATCATGAAATCACTTAACTTCTCTGCACCTGTTTCCTCATTTATAAAGCAGGTATAGAACATCCCTATCTCAAGGATGTTGTGAGGCTTACTCTTCGTAAATTGTGTAAAGATCCTCAGATAAAACCCAATATTTACATGTGAAGCATTAATATTTCCTCAAAAGACAGTATTTGGAGAACATTAAGATTGAATTAAGATTAATCAAAGGTAGGAATGAAACAATGTTAACTCTTTCCCCTTGTGTATGTACACTGTAACAATCTTTAATTTACAGTATCATCTCCTGTTTCTCAAATACAATATATGCCTCATATAACTTGCAAGATATCCATTAAATGAAGAAGGCACCTTTTCTCATTCCGTGTGCTTTATAAACATATTACATTATATTTGTATGCAATCATGTAATTTAATCTATCGTAATGCATACTCACATGGGTCTAATCCAGAGGTGGGCAAACCTTTTGACCTGAGGGCCACATCTGGGTATGGAAATTGTATGGCTGGCCATAGATGCTCACGAAATTAGGATGTGGAGTGTGTGTGTGTGTGTGTGTGTGTGTGGTGGGGGGGGGGGGGGGGGCGCGCGGCTCTGGCTGGGGGTGCGGACTCCGGGGGGCAGCTGGGGATGAGGGGTGCAGAAGGGTGCTCTGGGCTGGGACCAAGGGGTTCAGCAGGTGGGAGGGGGATCAGGGCTGGGGCATGGGAGGGGGTCAGGGGTGCAGACTCTGGGGGACACTTACCTGAAGCAGCTCCCAAAAGCAGCGGCTTGCCCCCGCTCCAGCTCCTACATGGAGACGCGGCTCTGAGCATTGCCCCGTCCACAGGCACCACCCCTGCAGCTCCCATTGGCTGTGGTTCCCGGCCAATGGAAGCTGCATTGGCGGCCCTTGGGGCAGCGTGCAGAGTCCCCTGGCTGCCCCTATGCGTAGGAGCCGGGGGGTGGGGGGGAAACGGGGGACACACGACACGCCGCTGATTCCAGGAGCCACACAGAGCAGGGCAAGCACCCAACCCCACTCCCCAGCTGGAGCTTGAGGGCCGGATTAAAACGTCTGGAGGGCCGGATGTGGCCGCCGGATGTGGCCCCCGGGCCATAGTTTGCCCACCCCTGCTCTAACCTTAACTTCCATTTCCAGAGTTTTGAGTGCTTAACTTGACAAATTAATTCTATTTATGTAGCTTTTTAAATGGAATTTTTTAGATTTTATTTTTTTTTTAGAAACAACCGCTCCCCTCTCAGGTTAACATATATGCTTGGACAGCACCACCACCACACCATTCCAAATGAATAGAGGTGAAAAGAATCGCTCTCTCTAGGAGCTTTGCAAATATTACCTCATAAGAGCAGGAGTATACCAGGGAGATCTGACTCAGTCACTACTAAACTTTATTCGTATACAACTAAATTAGTGGTAAAGCACAACCTTCTTCAGTTGCATAATTACAAGCTTTGTAAAGTACTGTATGTGCGTAAACCACTTTGTCAAAAGGTCGTAACTCCATCAAATCAAAAACAGTTTTCATTAAGACTGTTCAAAGGCACTTCCTAATAAGGCCTGCCAAATATCAACCATCTCCCAGTCATATCAGTTCTAGAGCTGGGTTAAAAAAGAGGTAGTGAAAGTGTTATGTGAGCTGATAGTTATAGAGTGGCTCTCATTTATCCCACTCCAAAAAAGCAGCAAATAATACACATCAATGCACTATTGGTGTGTTATTACTAGAACTACAGTCACAGAAATGATTCTCTCCTAGAGTTTTAATAATATACAATTACCCAGTCTTCGTATGTAATGGAGGTCTTGGAAAACTACTTGTGTAGTTGGCCTATCTATTCAGAAGTATGGGCCAGTTTGCAGTACATGGCACTATCTCCACTCCAGAAGGGGCCTTTTTTTTTAAAAAAAAAAATTTACAATAGAAAGCAGTGGAGCTGTTCAGAGGTGCAGGATGAAGAGCTCGTGTAAAAAGAATGCACAATAAACAGAGGAGCTATGAAAACTCTAAAAGAGCAGTAAACTGCCAGGCTTAAGAGGGGAAATGTGAAGTGTCCCAAATCATTGTTGTCTTAGAAAAAAAAAAAATCAATCAGTTGGAGAACTTTGCATGTGCGGAGAGAGACACTCTCCCACCATTTGCAATGCATAGAGACACTCACCCACCACTTGTGGCTGCAGAGGACAAGATTAGGGGCTCCTTCCCTCCTTATCGGGAGGAGAGAGAAATGCCTTCCTATAGCAAATCCTGACCTCTAACTGTACAAATTTCATTTCAGACTTGTTGGAGCACAGTGGTGGTGCTTAAATAATTTTAAAGTTCTCTCATGACTTACCAGTTCATCCTTTCACTATCAATCTTAATGACTGAGCTAATTAAAATTCACTTTTGACAAGAAGCCCATAATGAAGGAAGTTCTCAAACTATGATGACCATGATCTAAGACGACAGCATTTCCTGGCAGTTAATGCCTAGATGGAGGGGACATCTGAGCCTAAAGTTTTGTTTTCTTTCCTAGCTTTCTACATTGTCTTTGCATGTGTATTTACAGATGTATACGTACCTCAAAATAGTTGGCTCAGGCATTCCAGGATCTGCACCTCTCTTAAAACCTGAAGTAACAAATATATACATATATCAGCAGCTAACCAAAACAAGGTTGGGGTTCTTTCCCCACTCTCAAATTCAGTAAATTAAAAGAAGCTGTCAAAAACAATTATATATACACAAATCATACCCTAACCAGTATTGAAACCACACATTCTTCTCAATATTTTAAGATTAGCACATCTTGTTAGCAGTATTTTAATGGACTGTATCTTTGCCTTAAAATTTCATAGTGACTAACCTCTATCACCCATGCTAAAGCTACATCTTTTGTTATCTTGTTTAGAAAGCAACATAACATTTAGAGGAAGACATTCAGATTACTTCTAGCTAGCATTAGCAACCCCAGCTGTTAACCATAATGTGAATTGTGCAGGGAACAGAACCAATGGATAAAGTTAATTGAGTGAAACCAGAAAGAAAGAAATGGGAAAACCCATTTAAGGTCCCTCTGAAACTCTTTCATTAATGTCATGAAACAAGATTTTCCTTTCTTTTCTTTTAAAGAAACAGGAGGGAACAGAAAATTCACTCAGGAAACTGCAGGTCAAGAAGAAGAAAGTATAAAACAAGGCTATATTTTCTCTCTCACCGTCTCCCCACTAAGTACTTCCAAAAATTTAAATTGGTATACACAGGTTTATTCGGTTTTAGCAAGTTCTGCAACTCTCCAAATAGCCAATCACATTATATATTTTTCCACAATATTTTTAAACACATTACCTTTGTACTCTAACAAGCAATGTTTATCAGATGCACAATTTATGTACCACTTGAAGTATATTTGAATATAAATTAGGGCTGTCAATCGCAGTTAACTCACGTGATTAACTGAAAAAAATTAATCATTGATTAATCACACTTTTAATCGCATTGTTTTAGAATACCAATTTAAAATTTATTAAATATTTTGGATGTTTTTCTACATTTTCATACATATTATACTCTGTGTTGTAATTGAAACCAAAGTGTGTATTATTTTTGATTATAGATATTTGCACTGTAAAAATGATAAAAGAAATAGTATTTTTCAATTCACATCATACAAGTACTGTAGTGCAATCTCTTTTTTTATGGTGAAAATGCAACTTACAAATGTAGTGGGGGGTTTTGTTACATAACTGCACTCAAAAACAAAACCATGTAAAACTTCAGAGTCCACCCAATCCTACTTCTTGTTCAGCCAGTCGGTAATCCAAACAAGTTTGTTTACATTTACAGTAAATAATGCTACCCTCTTCTTATTTACAATGTCACCAGAAATTTAGAGAACAGGCATTTGCATGGCATTTCTATAGCCAGAACTGCAAGATATTTACATGTCAGATATGCTAAACATTCGTATGCCCCTTCATGCTTAGGCCACCATTCCAGAGGACATTCTTCCACGCGGATGACACTGGTTAAAAAAATAATGCATAAATTCAATTTGTGACTGAACTCCTTGGGGGAGAACTGTATGTCCCCTACTCTGTTTTACCCGCATTCTGCTATATATTCCATGTTATCGCAATCTCGGCTAATGACCCAACATGTTGCTCATTTTAAGGACACTTTCACAGCAGATTTCACAAAATTCAAAGAAGGTACCAATGCGAGATTTCTAAAGATAGCTACAACACTTGACCCCAGGTTTAAGAATCTGAAGCGCCTTCCAAAATCTGAGAGGGACAAGGCATGGAGCATGGTTTCAGAAGTCTTAAAAGAGCAACACTTCAACGTGAAACTACAGAACCTGAACAACCAAATAAGAAAATCAACCTTCCGCTGGTGGCATCAGACTCAGATAATTAAAATGAGCATGTGTTGGTCTGCACTTCTTTGGATTGTTATCAAGCAGAACCCGTCATCAGCATGAACCCATGTCCTCTGGCTAAAACAGTGCCATGAGAACACCTGTTCTCACTTTCAGGTGACATTGTAAAGCGGGCAGCATTATCTTCTGCAAATGTAAACAAACTTGTTTGTCTGAGCTATTGGCTGAACAAGTAGGACTGAGTGGACTTCCAGGCTCTAAAATTTTACATTGTTTTATTTTTGAATGAAGTTTTTTGTACATAATTTTACATTTGTAAGTTCAACTTTCATGATAAAGAGATTGTGCTACAGTACTTGAATTAGGTAAATTGAAAAAATACTATTTGTTTTTTTAAAGTGCAAATACTTATAATCAAAAATAAATATAAAGTGAGCACTGTACACTTTGTATTCTGTGTTGTAATCGAAATAAATATATTTAAAAATGGAGAAAACATCCAAAAATATTTTAATGTTATTCTATTCTTGTTTAATCGCTTGACAGCCCTAATTTAAATGAATTAAAAATTGTTAGCACCATTCAGAACACAATTAAAAATGACTGTGCCAGTACTAAAAATAAACTTTTCAAATCCTATATTACTACTAGTGCTATTTAAAAGGTTACACAGAACTGTGATTTGTACAGAAAAGAAGATACTTGACAATCTGCTAATGCAGTGTTTTAAAAAAAGCAATTTGTATTGGGGATTAACTCAACTAGAATTCAAAAAATTCTAATTTATTGAAGTAACCTTGTGCTACAAAAAAGCATGCTTTTTGTTCCAAAGGCACTGAATATATTGACCAAATTGGAAACAGATAGTTAAGTTTGGAAAACAGAATTGAAGCACATGCAATGTTCAAAACATATTTTACACACCATCCTGTACCATTTCTATATGGAAAGGTCTTTCCCCTCTCATTTAATTACTAAGGGCCTGTGTGATTCACAGGCCATTGAACTCAATGGGAAGACCTCCACTGATTTCAGTGGGCTTTAGATCAGGCCTTGAACAAACAGCCAAAGTATGATCTGAGAATGCAAGGAAGAATCTGACCTATTAACTTTGAATTGCTGTATTTGCCACTTTGGACTGCTGACAGTTAAAGGAAAAATTCACAGAACTTGATTCTCCTATACAAGGTGTGACTTAAAACAAGATTTAAGTCAGCAAGCAGAAAACTGATCAAAATCATTATTTTAATTTAATTTCACATTTGTCCTTTTTATTTCCCTCTAAAGAAAAATGGATTCTCACTGGTTGGTAAACATTAAAATGTGTTGATTTTCAACTAAATATGCCTTCACACTAAATTTGCTACTGTTTGCTAACCAGGAAAATACATTATTATTACACACCTTTTTTAAAAACAATTGTATTAACATACATTTATTCAGATTCTTAATTTTCACATTTTTCTTATGTCAGAAAATGGTGAATGAAGCATTTTTTTATTTATTAGGTTACTAATGTTTTACTCATGATGTGTCAAGCTGCATTTGGATAGAAACTGGAACTCAATTATAAAAAGGTACAAAACAACATTTTCAAATTTGTTTTTAATTAGCCAACTAAAGCAATCTTAAATGTATTGGATACATAAGGGAAAATAGCTTAACAAAACGTGCATTGAAAACTAAGTAATTTATTTTAAAAAGCAAGTAGCTGTAGTTAGTGAATTGAACTGATTCCTTCCAGTCACCGTGTTTTTTGAGATTTTAGAAGTAATAGATCTCATCATCTCACACCTCTTTTTTTATTCATCGCTTGAAAGAGGAAAACAAGCTTTCCTGCTTTTTCAACTTCCAATACCTTTCGCCACTCTGAATAATCAGGTTGAATAAACTGAAATGAAGAAAATAGTCTCTTCATACCTGCCAGAGGCTACTGCTGTCAGAAACTAGTTTAGCACTTTAACAAATTCTAGTTCCAGTTGCTTAGCCAGTGACTTCCACCAATTCATTGGTTTGATTTTCTTAAAACCTTGGTGACAAACATGTACTGCTTGAATATTATTTTTTGTTCAAGTCAAATGACAATAATAGATAATAGGTTTGGGCTTGATGAAGGTTTTCAGCTTCAAATTTTAAACAAATTTATTCTTTTAAAAATATATCTAAAACAAATCCAATTTACATAAAAAAAACCAAGGCCTTGTCTCCACTGCCACTTACAGAGCTGAAACTTTCTTCGCCCAGGGGTGTGAAAAAACACACCCTTGAGCGATGCAAGTTCGAGCATTGTAAAGTAGCAGTATAGATAGCGCTTCCAGCGTCGGTAGCTATTCCCCTCACATAGGTGGTTTTATTACAGCCGTGGGAGAGATCTCTCCCAGTGCTGGAGCCGCGACTACACAGCCATGTTAAAGCGCTGCATCGGCTGTGTAGACCTATCCTAATTTTTTTTATCCGTCATAAACTTCCTATGTGATCTTGGGCATGTCACTTAAGCCCCGTCTACATGCGCATTTTACACTGATATAACTATTCCTGTTAGAAATGTGATTCTTTTGTAAAGTCAATTATTCTGATACAACTTATGGAGTGGATGCAGCTATACCAATATAGTTTATTCTCCTTCTTGTACAGAAGGTATATTGGTGTAGCTAAAGCAGTACTGTACAACTTATTTGTGTAGACAAGCAGTAAGGCAGAGACAGGCCAATGTTGAGTGATTTCGAGTAATTTCCTAGGATGGGATTTTCAATGTCAATTCAGGTGATTTACATATACAATTTTAAATATTAAGTTTTTAAATTTAAACTGATCATAAAGGTGTTTTAACCACAAAATTGTAAATAGATTTAACATATGCAATTGTTAAAGTGTACATGGGGGACATAGAAGACCTAATTTTTCCAGTGAATTCTTAATTGGAAAACAAAGGCCTTTTAATCAGACTTCCATGCTGCATTTCAATCACAACGACCCATCATTCCTCCTTCCATGAACAAACAACCTTTTTTTCTAAGGCTAAGCTCCTGGGGGCAGAGACTTTGCCTCATTTGTTTTTAAAGTTTGACTAGCATACTTTGGTGCTATGCAAACAAAGCTCTTGCGCTGGGCATGGCTTTTCTCTATGGTCATGTCTACAAGACAGCAACACAAACTACCACACTGCACCTATGTCACCATAGTGTAGACCAGGCCTGCACAACTCGTAAAGCGGCGAGGGCCATATTACTCCAAAGAAAACAGCTGAGGGCCGAAACCCCCGGCCCCGCAGAAACACCGCCTCCCCCCAGCACTGCCCGCCCTGCGGAAACAACCCCTCCTTCCCCAGCGCTGGGGTGTGGAAGCCTGTACAGGGGGAAAGAAACAGCGCACATAGGGTTTGTATTGAACCTTGGTAATATGTTATAGCGGCCCCCTAAGGTAGTATAATTAAGGTAAAAGAAAAATGTCTTTTTGCTAGAAGTAGAATAAGATCTTCCCCCCACTTTGTATTTAATTGCCCTGTTGAATGAATGAGGTGTGAATGAGGAAAGCGTGGAAGGCAGGCACCTCCAGACAGCTACAACCCTTGGAGAGGGGATGGGAACCAGACCAAGGACAATTAAACTTGTCAAGTGGGCTGACTAGAGAAGAGTAGACATACTGACGGCCTCGGGGGTTAGAAGCAAGCACCTTCCTTTGGCTTGCCCTATCCCGCCACTTGCCTACTCACCCCCCCGCGGGCCACACAGTGAGCACATGCGGGCCGCATGCGGCCCCGGGGCCACATGTTGTGCAGGCCTGGTGTAGACACTTTCTACATTCACAGAAGGGTTTTTTCCCATCACCATAGTTGATCTACTGCTTCCAGAGGTGGCAGTGAGGTTGACAGAATAATCCTTCAGTCAACAACTACAGTGAGGGTTAGGTTGGCATAACTGCATCGCATAAGGTGCAATATTTTTCAAAGCCACGAGTGACATAGCTAGGTCAATTTAGTTTTTAAGAGTAGACTAGGACTAAGCCTGCAGCTGGCAGCCAGAACCTAAGGACTTGTCTTTATAACTAAAACTTAACATGTATACAAATAACACTCCCCTCCCCAACACAGCCATGGCCTAAAGCAGTGGTCTACAACCAGGGGTACGCATATCCCTGGGGGTACACAGAAATCTTCCAGAGGGTCATCAACTCATCTAGATATTTGCCTGGTTTTACAACAGGCTACATAAAAAGCACTCGCAAAGTCAGTATAAACTAAAATTTCATACAGACAAAATGAGAAAGTAAGCAATTTTTCAGTAATCGTGTGATGTGACAATTGTATTTTCAGGTCTGATTTTGTAAGCAAGCAGGTTTTTAAGTGAGGTGAAACTTGGGGGTACGCAAGACAAATCAGACTCCTGGAAGGGGTACAGTAGTCTGGAAAGGTTGAGAGCCACTGGCCTAAAGGAACAGAGAGCACAAGTCTAGGTGAAGTCAGATAACTGAAGTGTCAAACTCCACCCTACTGACCCAGAGGTTTCTGGGTCACCAAACGGACCAAGTTGGGTACCCAATCAGCTGCTGGGGGAGAGACAGCGACCCACTGACCAAGCCTGCAACTCCTGGAAGAGGCAGTTCTGGAGCACATAGCTGCTTTGTCTCGCCCCACCATTGGAAGGGACGGATCAAGGCGTTGTCACCCCAGCAACAACAGCCGTTGGACGGGGCTATTCTGGAGCGGCGAGGCCTTGCCTGTCCCTCCCACCTAGCGGCCCCCGGGAGGGGCGGTTCTGGAGCGCGGTGGCTGCCCTGCCCCAGCGGGCTAACGGCTAAACAAGGCCCAGCGCGCTCAAGAGCCGTTTTTCCCAACGGCCGCTAGAAGGGAGGAGTCAGGCGAGGCCCCCGGCCCAACCGGCAATAACCGCTGGCGGTGCGGGGCTGGCCCCGCGTGACCCGGAATCTCCCGCTGTCCCCCCGACCGGCGAGGGGATCCCCGCGTGCTCCAGAGCGCGCCCCAGCTAGCTGGGGACGGCGCAGTTGTTCCTTCCCCGGGCCCCACGCGGCCAAGCAGGCCTCGTGACCGGGCGGGCTCCCCGAGCGGGGACAGCGCGGCTCCCGGGAAGCGCGTGGCTGAGGCGGCTCCGCTCCCCTGCCCTGGCACTGACCTAGATAGAGCACGACGGGGATGAAGCCCCAGCGGATGGCGAACTGGCCGCCCTTGAAGAGCTGCTGCAGCCGCTGCTTCACCTCTTTGCTCAGCTTCGGCATCCCGGCAACGCGAGAGAGGGAGCGGTGCGCGCGGCCGTAGGGCTTGTAACTGCGCAGGCGCGGCGCCGGCGGGACAGCCGGGACGTAGCTACCTGCTCGGGCCCCTCCACAGCACACTGCGCGGGGAGGCGGGGCCGCGCGGACACACTCGTAAGGGGCGTGGCGTTGGGACCCTGTCGACGGGCGCGGGGCAGAAGAACGTGTCAGTGCGTCGTTCCCGCCTTTAGTCCCGTGAGCTGTGGCGGAATGAGCTCTGGCTGGACTCCCTGAACGCGCTGCAGCAAATGCATTCGCAGGCTGCCCCTGTGCAGGGTGGGGCGTGGCTGCAGCCATGGACGTGAGTCCGAGCCAGAGCCTCGCTCCAGCGTCCTGGGAGCAATTAGTGGCACTGCTTGTTGAACCCAGCTGTGTTCCTGGAGGTGCAGAGCGGAGCTTGTCATCCACCTTATCAGCCACAAGCCTTCCAAACCCACAGCTGAGGCCCACCTGAATCATGTAAATAGTAAAAGCTGGGCTCTTTTCATTTGCCTTCTGGGCCCTGAGCCTTTAGGCTGTGAGCAGGTCACAGTGCATAGGAATGCCTGACAATCATAGAAACGTAGGGCTGCAGGGACCTCCAGAGGTTATTTATTCCAGCCCCCTCATCAAGGGCAGGACCAGCAGTGTCCAATAGAAATTCGATGCTAGCCACACTTGGGGTTTTGAATTTTTCTTATTAGCCACATTATAAAAAAGCCACATGCATTAGCCACAATTCAGTAGCCTATTAGCCACATGTGGCTAGTGGCCAATGTATTGGACACTGCTGACCTAGACCATATCTGGCTGGTGTTTGTTCGACCTGTTCTTAAAACCTCCAGTGATGGGTGTTGGATTGAAATTCACCACTCAACAGATGGGTCTAACATCTCTATCAAGGTAAAATATTACCAAATAGTATCAGTTGCTTACAAGTGGGAAGCACATCAAGACAATCTCACCATAGTCCCCTCCAATACTGGACAATTCACAGCTTCATCTTCCCTTTGTTGCACAGATTGGATTATGTATAACATTTTGATATATTTTCTTATACATATGTATTAGGGCAGGTCTACAGGTGCAGTGGTGTAGCATCTGGTGAAGAGGCTCTATGGCATGCAGACAGGAAAGAGCTCTCCCGTTGGTATAATAAAACCACCTCCATGAGCGGCAGAGTTTCTCCCACCGACATAATGCTGTCTATACTGACGCTTATGTCGGTGTAACTTCTGTCACTCAGCAGTGGTTTATTTAGACCCCTGAGCAACGTAAGTTCTGCTGACATAAGAGACTTGCTGTCTACACTACTGTTTGTTTTCTTATAAACTCTCCTCTCTTATCAGTACAGGTTTTATGCTCAGTCAAACCAGTTTCTTCTAGTTTTGGGGTTATTTTATCTTTTCTTTTTCCTCACAGATGTGAGAAGGTGGATGAGCCATTTCTAGGAATAAATAGCCAAAACAGCAGACGTGGTAGTAATGGAGGACTTTACCTATCTAGACATCTGTTGGAAAAGTAATACAGCAAAATACAAAATTTCCAGTGCTTGGAAAGTATTGGGGACAGTTTTTTACCCCAGAAAATGTAGGAACGAACCAAGGGGATCCCCATTTTAAACTTGATTCTGACTAATGGAGGAATTGGTAACATCTGAAGGCAGAAGGAAATCTGGGTGAAAGTGATCATGAAATGATAGATTTCATGATTCTAAGGAAAGGAAGGCGCAAGAACCACAAAATAATTACAGTACACGTCAAAAAAGCAGACTTTAACAAACTTAGAGAATTGGTAGGTGAGATCCCATGGGAAGAAAAATCTAAGGGAAAAAGGAGTTAAAGAGAGCTGGCAGTTTCTCAAGGAGACAATATTAAAGGGACAACTGCAAACTATCCCGATATGAAAGATAGGAAGAATAGTGAGGCCAATATGGTTCCATCAGGAGCTCATTAATGACCAGAAATTCAAAAAGGAATCCTACAAAAAGTGAAAATATGGACAAATTGCTAAGGAGGAATACAAAAGAATAATACAAGCATGTAGGGAAAAATCAGAAAGGCAAAGGCACAGCTTGAGTTCATAGACTCATAGAAGATTAGGGTTGGAAGAGACCTCAGAAGGTCTCTAGTCCAACCCCCTGCTCAAAGTAGGACCAACTCCAATTAAATCATCCCAGCCAGGGCTTTGTCAAGCCGGGCCCTAAAAACCACCACCTCCCTAGGTAACCCATTCCAGTGCTTCACCACCCGCCTAGTGAAATAGTTTTGAAATAGTTCCATGCCCTTTGGAGGCCAGGATTAGAATTCAAAACAACCTTGACAAATTGGAGAATTGGTCTGAATTCAACAAGATGAAATTCAATAAAGACAAGCGCAAAGTACTTCACTTAAGAAAGAAAAATTAAATGCACAACTACAAAATGGGGAATAACTGGCGAAGTGGTAGAACTGCTGAAAAGTATCTGGAGATTATAGGGTATCACAAATTGAATATGAGTGAACAATATGATGCAACTGCAAAAAAGGCTGGGATGTTTTAACAGGAGTGTTGTATGTTAGACCCTGGAGGTAATTGTCCTGCTGTACTTGGCACTGGTGAGGCCTCAGCTAGAGTACTGTGTCCAATTATGAACGCCACACTTTAGGAAAGATCTGGACAAATTGGAGAGAATTCAGAGGAGAACAACAAAAATGATAAAAGGTTTAGAAAACCTGACCTATGAGGAAAGGTTAAAAAAATTGGGCATGTTTAGTGTTCAGAACAGAAGACTGAGTGGAGACCTGATAACTCTTCAGATATGTTAAGGGCTGTTATAAAGAACATTGTGATCAGTGGTTCTCCATGTCCACTGAAGGTAAAACAAGAAGTAATGGGCTTAATCTGCAGCAAGGGAGATTTTGTTTAGATATTAGAAAAGACTTTTTAACTATAAGGGTAGTTACATTCTGGAATAAGCTTTCAAGGGATGTCGTGGAATCCCCATCATTGGAAGTTTTTAAAAACAGGTTGGACAAACATCAGTCAGGTCTAGGTTTATGTGGTCCTACCACAGCACAGGGAGTTGGACTTGAAGATTTGTTCAGGTCCCTTCAGCCTATGATTCTATGATTACTCTGGATTTTCTTACACGTGTGCAGTTCTACTTATACTAAGCTATTAGATCATTAGATCAGAGCAAGCGCTGTCAAGCTTGAACCAGTAGCGTAGCCAGGGAGGGAGCACCTGTGAGCAGAAGCGGTGCCTTTTTTTAGCCAAGCTAAAAAAAGGCGCCGCTTCTTTTTAAGCGCCGCTTCTTGCACTCACCCGGCGGCGCTCCGGGTCTTCGGCGGCATTTCGGCAGAGGGTACCATCGAAGACCCGGAGCGAGTGAGGACCCGCTGCCGAAGACCCGGAGCGCCGTCGGAGGCGCTGCCGGGTGAGTACAGGGGGAGCCTGGGGAGGCACCTTTTTATAGCGCCGCTCCCCCCGTGCTCCGGACCTGCCTATGCTACCGAACACATCTTTGCTTCCAACAATGGGGATTCCACAATCTCCCTTGGAAGCCTACTCCATAGCTTAACTACCCTTATAGTTAGAAAGATGTTCTTAATGTCTCACCTAAATCTCCCGTGCTGCAGAGTAAGTCTATGCCTTCTTGTCACAATTAACCTTTTTAATGAAGGTTGAAGCAATATAAGTATTAAACACCTCAGCTTTCTTGTCATCTGTTATTAGGTCTCCTTCCCTGCTAAGTAGTGGACCTACACTTTCTTTAATCTTTCTCTTGATCCTAATGTATGTACAAGACCTATTCTTACTGTCTTTTATATCCCTTGCTAGGGGTAACTCATTTTGTGCCTTAGCTTTTCTGATTTTGTCCCTACATGCTTGCACTATTCTTTTGTATTCCTCTGTAGCAATTTGTCCATATTTCCACTTTTTTTAGGATTTCTTTTTGATTATCAGGTCATTAATGAGCTACTGATGGAACCATATTGGCCTCACTGTTCTTCCTATCTTTCCTTCGCCTTGGGAGAGTTTGCTGTTGTGCCTTTCATATTGTCTCCTTGCGAAACTGCCAGCTGTCCTGAATTCGTTTTTCTCTTAGATTTTCCTCCCATGGGATCTCACCTACCAGTTCTCTGAATTGGTTAAAACTAACTTTTTTGAAGTGTACTGTAATTATTCATTCATTCCTTTCCTTAGGAAATCTATCATTTCATGACCACTTTCACCCAAATTGCCTTCCGCCTTCAGATTTGCAATCAATTCCTCCCTGTTAGTCAGAATCAAGTTGAAAATGGTTGTCCCCCTGGTTTCTTCCTCCACCTTCTGAAACAAATTGTCCCCAATACATTCCAAGAACTTATTGGACATTTTGTATTTTGCCATATTACTTTTCCAACAGATGTCTGGGTAGTTAAAGTCCTCCATTACTACCAGGTCTTGTATCTTGGATATTTCTATTATTTATTATAGAAACTCTTTATCCACCTCCTGCTGATTTGGTGGTCTATAGTAGACCCCTACGGTGACGTCAGCCCTCCTTTTTCTCCCTTTTATGTTCACCCAGAGAGTTTCAACTGGTCTGCCTCTCACCTCCTTTTGGACCTCAGAACAAGTGTCTATATTCTTGATGTGTAATGCATTACTTCCTCCCTTTTTTAAACCCAAACCTAATGAAAAGGAAAGGAAAAGGGCTTTAATGGTTTTTATGGTTGGTAAGGAACTTGATGGGCACTGTAAAACACAGGTAGCAAAGATCGCCCAACTACAAGATCAAATTAAAGCCAGGGATATTGAGATAGAAAAGCTGGGTGGTAGAGTGGAGGGACTGGAGTCCCAAAACAGCGGGTATGTAGTCCAAATAGGCAGACTGGATTTACAGGTGCAAGAGCTAAGCAGACTGCTCTCCTAAAAGGAGAAAAGAGATCCATATACTCATGACGAAACAGGAGGAATCACAGGCTGCGATTAGGGAATTAATGAAGGAACTCCAGTGCAGCCAGAGCCAACAGGCAGAGCACACCAACTGCCAAGAGAAAATTAAGAAGCTTCAACACCAACTGAAGCAAACTAGAGGACTTTTAAGAGCCATCAGTTTAGACCTGCCCCCAAGAAGAAATGTAGAGGAGTCAAGCATCAACAGCAGCTCAGATGACTCCGAGGAGGACTCCCTCTATAGAGCAACGAAACATCTGGAGTTAAGGAAAGTAGAAAAGGAGCAGCCTTCAGCACCACTGGAGACAGAACTCCAGGAGGGGAGAAGCCTCCCTATAGCGCCAGTCACCACAACAGTCGTCAGCTACGGACCTGGATCATCATGGTCAATGGAGACTTGGCATGAGATCAGGCTGTACACTCCGGAACAGGCAAAAGCCATGGGTAAAGCCTTAGGCCCCCTGAATAGAGAAACAGCACTTGACTGACTGGCCAAGAGGAACACTCTCCCTGGGCTTAGTAAGGAAGACACTGCTACCCTAATGCGGGAGTGTACACAGGGGGAAGACGTCAGCGCCCTTCCAGTTCACCTGCAGGTAGTGGACACCGAGAACACCTTACAACTCTATGAAGGCATACCCAAGTTCTACTTTCCTCATCAGAACTGACTAGGAAGATATTACTCAAAAAGACAGCAAGTTAACGAGTGACCCAAGAAGTACCTAAATAGAAAAAATTATTATATTGGCTGGCTGGAGCCCTTTTGTGTGATACTCCTGAATTTCGTGAAGCAGTGCTGCAGGGACGAATTCCCACATTGAAGGTCACCTTGGGATCAGTGGACCATCAGACTATCTTGTTGAGAGAGCTGGAAGACCGATTTGAGAGAAGTGTATGAAATTCAATACATGGATCCAAGAAGGTGGCAGTAGTAACGGACCCTAAGCAACAGCACAGCAAAGAAAAAGGATCTTTCAAAAGAAACCCTGATTACTAACACAAAGACAGGAAACCAGATGGACAATATCAGAATGGCTCCTATAGTAAAGAGCAGAAGGCCTTCCGAAACATCGTATGAAAGAAGCTGCTCAAATTTGAGACCAAGGAAGCCATAAATGGCTTGCCAACAGAGGAGCTACTACAGAAACTAGCACAGCACGAAAGAAGTCAAGCAGTCTCCGATAAGCATCAGCAAGAAGAAGCACCCAACGTAATGTGATGGGGCTAAGCTCCACCTCATTCCCCTATGATGGCACCAATTGAACATGATAATTGGGGAAGGCCCCATGACATCGGTCCATTTCAAGGGAGAGTTTGGAAAATTCAATCAGCGGATGCTGGTAGATACTGATGCCATGGTTTTGATCTTGTGTACTGATGCTGAACCTAGAGTGAAAAGATTACCCATCACAGATATGAAGATCTTAGAAGGTTTTAACAGGAGGGAAAGTGTGGTCCCTTCATCAAGTCAATAAATGTGTCATCCACACAACTGCTACCAAACCTGTTTTTGGAATCCAAGTCTTGGGTGGTCAAGGTATCCTTGGAATGGACTTGTTGGGAAGATTGAGCCTGATTGTGGACATGCCAAATTGGAAGCTAATTCAAGATAAAGAACATGGACAGCATGAGGTGATCCCAGCGTCACACTGTGTGGCAGCAGTAAAGGCACCAGAAGATCTAGTGATGGCTGAGTGGAAGCCAGAGGTGAATGAAGTTGTACAAAGACACTCGGAATTGTTGCTCAGCATAAACTCCAGTGTGGAAAGATAGCAGCTGAAGTGGAAGTTAAAGGGCCAGATTCTAAACCTCAGCAGCAGTACCGCTATCCTGCTGCTGTAGAAGAAGTTCTGAAGCCGACCATCGAGGCATTGGTAAAACAAGGAGTGCTGCTAGAGATTGAGAGCCCGTGAAATTCACCAATATGGCCTGTCTTAAAGGCAGTCAAGAAAATGTGATGCTTAACAATAGATTACAGGGAACTTAACAGAGTTACTCCATGCATGGCTCCAGTTGTTGCAAAGTTTAATGAAATAATGGCAATGATCGCATTGGGAGCCAAATGGTTCTCTGTATTGGACCTCTTGAATGCCTTCCTTTTCATCCCACTCCACCAATCGTCATGGCATAAGTTTGTCTTTATGTACGGAAACTGGTAGTACACCTTTAGCCATGTTCCACAAGGGTTCCACAACACCCCTTTGATCAGCCACCTATTTGTCTCGATCAGTACTGATCCCAGTAGACGTCCCAAGATGGGAACATAAAAATAAGGAAGAGTACCACAGCATGGGTCTACGCGCTTGTGTTTGGGAGCCAAGTAACGGCTATATTGGTAGTGTGGAAGTATATGAGGGACCACATATTTGTCTAAGCCCAATCCAAGGGAGATGCCATTACGACCTGCCGTCACATAGTAGTAATTGATCTGAATTGGTGGTGATAAATAGCAACTGCATATGCATCAGAGATAAATGCAAAGAGTTTACTATGAATTTCTTTTATACAATTGGTAATAATCCTCATGTGAATTTATGTATTTGTTTTAGTCTCACAATTCAAGGATGTGATGTCTCTTGTGTGTCTGACAAAATGAATATACAAAGTATTTCTGTGTCTTATAATTTGTATCGACCTGTAGATCTGGTCAATTTAGGCATAGATGTTAAGGTATTGAAACAGTTGGTCCAGCACCCAGTTTTAGAAGACCTAGTGGAGCAAGCAACCTAGTGGAGCAAAACATCATGCTCACAGTCCATCATTCCACAAATCAAATTGAGAAAATCCTTAAGAGGATGCTGAAGAATTCCAAATTTGCCCATTTGGTGGAAAGTCTATTCATCAGTCCCACTGAGCTCACAGAAGCCTGGCATATCCTTATTCACCCCTTTATTGTCCTTATGATCATGAAAGTTGTTATTGTGATATTAGTTGTTGCAACAGTTGGCTGGGTCAAAGTCAAGGTGCGAAAGATCACCAATCAGTCTAGATACTCCAGTACACCAGGAGTGTAAATGTGGTGACAAATATAACCAAGATTATAATGCCACCAAAGAGGGGAAATGTAAGGGAGGTTTTTTTGTTTTGTTTTTTACCACATTGCCTTTATGTAGCCATCTTGTTTTTCAATAGTTGTAGTTCACCCTCCATTTTGAAACCCCTTCTTCTTGGAAGGTTTGGCGCTCTATTTGGTTAAGGTGGGAAAGCAAGGGTCAGGGGACCATGAAATCTGCCCAGAGTCAGCAGATTATATAAGGCTTGCTCACCTGCCACCCGGGGCTGTCTGCCCTAGTGACAGACCAGTGCCCCTGACATGGCTGCCACCCCAGAGGCAGACCAGTGTTTGTGTAAGATCAGCATCAGTGCCCAGTCCTTACCTTGACTCAAGTGTCTGTATTGCTCACACTCAGGATAGTTGTCATCCACTGTCCCTTGTTAAATCAGCATCCGCATACTTCCACTCAGGATGACAAGCCAAGAATAGAAGACCAGAAGAAAGAAGTCTAAAGACCAGCTTACCTGTGTGAAGATCCTCGTGTTCCAGAATTCCACATGTTCCTGGGTTTCTGTGTCAGTCGTGTCTTGTATTCCCGTCTCTCGTCACTGTGACAGGTTTGGTCACAGAAACTCCCTCAAGACTGTCACTAGATGTGCTGGGATACCACTGAGAACAAACCCCCCTGCCAGGGAAGGCTTCCCTCCACTCCCATCTTGCTGAGCTAGACACACCTGTCAGATACAGTACAGACCAAGAGGTTGGGCCATGCCCCCCTGCAGGTCACAGAAACTAAGATTCACTTAGCCCACGGGCTTCTCAGTTAACAGGGACTTTCCCCGCACCCAGTGTTCAGTCTTTCTGGGACTCTAACCCCAAATGAATCCATTTTACTCTGTATAAATCTTAAACAAAGTAAACTCATAAATTGCCCTCTAACACTGATAGAGGATCCACAGCTGTTTGCTCCCCCAGGTATTTACTTACTCTGGGTTAATTAATAAGCAAAAGTGATTTTATTAAGTATAAAAAGTAGGATTTAAGTGGTTCCAAGTAATAACAGACAGAACAAAGTAAATTGCCAAGCAAAATGAAACAAAACACAAAAGTCTAAGCCTAATACAGTAGGAAACTGAATACAGGTAAATCTCACCCGCAGAGATGTTCCAATAAGCTTCTTACACAGACTAGACTCCTTCCTAGTCTGGGCCCAATCCTTTTCAGACCAACGTTGTGGTTTATGGCCTGGTCCAGCAATTACTCACACCCCCATAGTTACAGTCCTTTATTCCAGTTTCCTTCAGGCATCTCTTTGGGATGGAGAGGCCGTCCCTTGAGCCAGCTGAAGACAAAATGGAGAGGCTTCCAGGGCCTTTTATATTCTCTCTCTTGTGGGCAGAAACCCCTTTGTTCTTCTGGGCAAAATCACAGCAACAAGAAAGAGTTTGTAGCCACCTGGGCAAGTCACATGTTCATGAATGATTCAGCTTTTTGCAAGCTGATGCCATTGTTTACATGTTAGTTTGAACATTCCCAGGAAAGCTCAGATGTGGATTGGCGTCTCCCAAAGTCTATTGTCAGTTAAGTGTTTCTTGATTGGGGACTTACTCAGAATAGTCCTTTCTCAAGAAGCTGACCAAATGCTTCACTGATGCTACTTAGAATCAAACACATTGAGATACAAGTACATAGCCAATATTTAGAACTTCAAATGCAAAAATGATACACACATACAGACAGCATAATCATAACCAGCAAAGTACAGCCTTTCCATAGACACCTTACTTGACCTCCTTTGTACAAGATGTGGTGCAACTATAGGACCTTGGTGGCAACAATGATCTATACGGTCACATTTCATGTCAATAACATCACAGTCTCCTCCAGTTTCTGTGTGTTTCCTTGACCTACAGGCTATGATGATGTGTTAAATCCTTTATACTTCCCCACCCACTGTGTATAAGGATTTCTGGGCTTAACGCCTTTGTTGTTGGGTGTTAACAACCAAGTAGTTAATTGTTTATCTTGTTATACTTGTGTTGGGGGTCCTTGTTAAATAAATCTTGTTGTTTGTTTTGTACTTATCCCTGTCTACTAGTTTTGTGTCACTAAATCACACATCCAGTTCCTCCCCCTGTCTGATGAGGAGAAGGGATTTAAACATCAGTTTCTCACCTCCTAGGTGTATGCCCTAGCCACTGGGCTGTAGAGTCACTGTCATTCTTTGTATGGCCCAATTCATATTTAATTATTTAATACAAAGTGGAACAGCTTCAACAAGAGAGATTGAGCGAGACCCACATCAGAACATCCCATAAACTGGTGGTTAGGGCCCTCATTTGGGATGTAGGGAACCCCTATTCAAATCCCTTCGCCTCATCAAGTAGGGGGAGGAACTGAGCCAGGGTCTTCCAAATCCCAGGTCTCCCCTACCGTAGGGCCATTTTGTGTGGAGATAGGCAGACACGTATTCTGTTCTCATAGAGAAAAGCTTAAGCATCTAAACTGTGTGACTCCAGGAGGAGTTCCTGGCAATGGCGGATTAGCCACTGGGCTAATGGGACCTGTGCCCAGGACCCCTGGTAAAATGGGCGCCCCCATGCCCCAACCTGCTCCATCTGCCTGGCTCTCCTGTGGGGAGCAGGGTCGGGGCACAGGGGCTTGCCCCACTCTGCCCGCCTGCCCAGAGCAGAGCAAGCCCCCGCACCCCGACCCCGCTCCCCAGCAGGAGCACCGGGGGGAGGGGGGGGAGGAAAGGAAGGAACTGCAGGCAGAAGGGGTGGGAAGGGGGCTCCATTTGCTCTGATCCAGGCAAAGACCTCACGCATTGTCCTGTGGTATTTGCAGAGCCTAGCCAGGAGCCGCTGTGCAGAAGAATGTGATGCCATGCAAATTGCCGTGCTGGAAGCCATGAAATGGAGCAATTCACATATGCTGACGGCAGCAGCCGGGCTTGTTGGCATGGTGGAATGCGTCTTCTGGGCCCGGGAAACAAGTACAGACTGCTGAGACCGCATAGTTATGCGGCTATGGGATGAGAAACAGTGGCAGCATAACTTTCGAATGCGTAAGGCCACTTTCATGGAACTTTGCGAATTGCTTTCCCCAGCCCTGAAGCGCAGAAATACCAAAATGAGAATTTCTCTGACAGTTGAGAGGTGAGTGGTGATAGCCCTGTGGACACTTGCAATGCCAGATTGCTACCGGTCAGTTAGGAATCACTTTGGAGTGGGTAAATCTACTGTGGGGGCTGCCGTGATCCAAGTAGCCAGGGCAATCAATTCACTTCTGCTAGGAAGGGTAGTGACTCTGGGAAACGTGCAGGACATAGTGGATGGCTTTGCCGCAATGGGGTTCCCTAACTGTGGTAGGGTGATAGACGGAATGCACATCCTTATCTTGGCACCAGACCACCTTGCCAAAGAGTACATAAACCACAAGGGGTACTTCTCAATGGTGTTGCAAGCGCTAGTGGATCACAAGGGCCATTTCACCGACATCAGCGTGGGATGGTTGGGAAAGGTACATGACACGTGCATCTTTAGGAACTCTGGTCTCTTCAGAAAGCTGCAAGAAGGAACTTTCTTCCCAGACCAGAAAATTACCATTGGTGATGTTGAAATACCAATAGTTCTCCTTGGAGACCCAGCCTACCTCTTGCTCCCGTGGCTCATGAAGCCATACACAGGCAGCCTGGACAGCAGTAAGGAGCAGTTCAACCATAGGCTGAGCAAGTGCAGAATGGTGGTAGAATGTGCCTTTGGGTGTTTAAAAGGGCGCTGGTGCAGTTTACTCACTAGATTAGACCTCACCGAAAGCAGTATTCCCATTGTTGTTGCTGCTTGCTGTGTGCTCCATAATATCTGTGAAAGTAAGGGGGGAAGTTTCTGGTGGGATGAGGGGTTGAGGCAGATTGCCTGGCTGTGAATTATGAGCAGCTTGACACCAGGGCAATAAGAAGAGCATATTGAGGTGCACTGCATCTCCGAGACGCTTTGAAAACCAGTTTCATGAATGACCCAACACTGATGTGACAGTTCTGTGTGTTGTTCCTTACCAAGCTGCCCCCTTTTTTGTATGTACTGCCCTGTAAACTAAACCCTCACCAATCACAGTGTGTATTGTGAATAAAGAGCCTCTTGTCCTCAATCCATGCATTTTTATTATGCTAACAAACACTGAACAGAGACAGCAATAAATAGCAAAGATAACCCGGGTCTAAGGGCTTGATAACATAGGGGGGAGGGGCAAGAACACCTATCTCACTACAACTGCACTGTCTAGCAATCAAAGCTGTGGGAATGAGAGCCTTCTGCTCTGTGAACCATCCCCTGGAATTGAGTTCAAGGGATAGTGAAGCTCCCCCTGCATTATAGGATGTCTGGGAGAGGAGGAGATGGAACTTGGCGAGGAGGGCAGCTGATTCATCATTGGGTGCAGCGTGTATCTAAGGTCTAGCTGCCTTTCCTGCACCCAGATGCCTCAACATGTCTGTTTGCTCCCCCATAAGCTGCAGCTTCTCCTCTTGCATGTTACGCTTTTGTTCCCTGCATGCTTTCCTGCTCTCTTGGTTGGTGTGCACGCTGTCTGACAGTGTAAGCCTCCATGCACTCAGCTGGGCCCTGTCAGTCTCGGAGGAATGCATCAAATCACAGAGCATGTCTTCTCTAGTCTGCTTTTTTCGCCTTCTAATCTGGGACAGCCTTTGTGCTGGTGTGAAGAAAGCACCCACAGACAAGGTTGCAGCCGCAAGGGGAAAAAAACCACAGGAGTAGCCTTACAGAACATACAATGTTGAAAACAGAAGGTTAACTCTGCAATGAATGAAACACTTCACAGCAGTAAATACATTCGCTGAGGTACACGGACACATTTTGTCTTTTAAAAGAAGCGCCTACCAGTAAGGTACAACACACGGCAGAGCACTGGGCAGCAGATTTCAGTTTGCAGGCAGGCATGATAAGCACACAAGAAAGGGTAGGAGGTGTCAGGGCACACCCGGAGACATTTTTTTGTTGGGGAAACTCTTGGCAAATAAACAGGCTTTTACGGGGAGCACCCTTTGCGTAGCTGGACTAGCCACCACTGTATTCCAATTGTTTACCTCAGATTAAACATTAAACACAATTACATTTAACCCTTGTAGTGTGATTACAAGTGTGCACTCACCAGAGGTGCCTTCCCTGCCATCACGGTCCCACAACAATAGGCCCTGGGAGGGGATTGGCTCTAGAGTTCTTCTGCTGGTTTGGAGCTTCTGCCTGCACAGACTCTTCTCCCCACACAGCAATCAGATCCAGTGTCTTCTGTATGCTCCATGATGGAGCGCATTTGCAGCCATGAGCAGGCATGGTCAGCTGTGCTGGTGAGCTCTTCATGCTGACCAAATAGGAAATGAAATTCAAAAGTTCCTGGGGTTTTTCCTGTGTACCTGGCTGAAGTGCAGAGGAGTTGAAAGTGCTGTCCAGAGCGGTCACATTGGAGCACTCTGGGACACCTCCTGGAGGCCAATCCCGTCAAATTACACACTGTTGTGTCTACACTATCCCTAATTTGACCCAGGAAGGTCAACTCTAGCGTCACACCTCTCGCTGAGGTAGGGTACAGGTGTCAATTTTAGAAGCTCTTTCGGTCAGCGGAAAGGGCTCGGTAGTGTAGATACGTACATTATAAATTCGACCTAACGCGGCATATATTGACCTAATGCCATAGTGTAGACCAGGCCTCAGTCAATGGAAACATTTGGTTTTGGAACTCTCGGCCAATTGAAGTCAAAAGGCTTATAGATAGTCTGAAATAGCTTTCCAAATGAGTTGAATATGTTTTATCCTAGTTCATATTGCCCAGTCACAGTGCAAACAATCTGTGTTAGGGCAAACTCATTTTTACAACATTAAACACGAATTCAATTAATGTATCTTTTTATAAATATAGAAGGAGTGACAGCATCACTAAGTTTCAGTATCATTTGTGAGGGAAAGTTAATGATTTCGCTGGATTGTGGTTCACTTAATCCTTTTTTTTGTATATTAATATTGTAACCAGGGAAAATCAAAACTAAACCCAATATGCCTCTGTTTCCCTTTTACAGGTACAGGTTCTTGGTCTTGTTATCAGGGTCTATCACCTGAGGAAGCAGCTTCTGTGTCCCACCCTCCCTCACAAGTGTGGTGTAGGAAAGAGGAGGAGAGACAAAAGTTATGTTTGAAACAGGTAAGTAGTGTATTAAGGGTTGGTTACATGAAAGGGGTAAGGGGAAAACCACAAGTAAACACATAAAACTCAGCAAACAGTGGACTGCAACAAAGGAGCTTGAAGCTCTGACCCAATATACCTCTCCCTTAGCAACAAGAATATAACAAATCCCCAGTATAGCCTACTGCTAATCAGATGTCATCTATGGTCAGGACAGATGGTAGTGAGTGGTAGGTCCAGGACCTTCTACCCTCAGCCAAATGCTGGCCTTTGGGGAGGAACACTGGGTCTCGGCTGCTGGACTGAAGTTGCTGGCTGGTGGCCCAAAGGACCCTGGATGGCAGGTAAGTTGATATTGTCACAGGATCCTTCACAGCTCTTGATTCGGAGACCCGTGCAAAAGCCCAGCCGCACACAGCTGCCACCTGGACGGACAGGCCCGTGACAACGTGGAACAGTTCCTTATAAGGAGTGAGTGGCGGGAAAGTGCTGAGGGGATGGCAGTTACAAGTCAGTTCCAACTGGTTTCAACCAGCCCTCACGCCACAGCTTTGGCGCCTTAATTTTCCCGCCTTTGGGGACAAAATGGAAATTTGACTCCATTCTGAAAAGTACCAAAGTCCATATGGATGAGGGAAAATAATATAAAAACCTTATCCTAAACATTTAAAATCACTTATCATATAAAATCACCAACAATATCAGTTAACATTCTTCTTTGAGTGATTGCACATATCCATTCCACTGGAGGTGCATGTGCACCCGGTACACAGTTGTCAGAGATTTTTCCCTCAGAAAAACAGGGAACACAGGGAGTTAGTCTGGAAGCAAGGCAGTCCCACAGAGCAGTGCAGAGGGTTTAATAAAATTCTATTTGTTCATCTTAACCTGCATTCAGCTTCACTCCTTGCAAATGAAACAGTATCCTAGCTATGCTAAAATGATCTGATAAAATGGGGCACAGCTATATTGAAATTGGATTCTCAACTGGTTGCCCTCAACACTGTTGTAATGTTAATGTATAAGGAATCTAAAAAAGCAAATACAATCCAGCAGTTGATCCAGTAGGAGGAAGAGGTGTTATTCCTGCTGAGACAGAATTTGTTGTAACTGTAGCAAGTCTTACACAATACCTTAACTGTGAGTTTTAATGCTTGTGGGGGAGGGTGCGCACAGGAAAATGCCACATGTACAGCAGCTGCTTCCCTCTGTTTTCACTCACCCCTCTGAATTCAAAGAATGCGCTTCCCAGCCAAGAGACTTGCCCACTGTATCTTATTGCCTCCACTTATGTATAATTTAACTAAAAGCTGCTGTGAAGCTTGTGTCACACGCCTATAAAGTCACAAACTAGCAGCACCAAGCTGGAGTGTAATACACGCCTCTCATTTAGCTTGCGGGGGGGGTGTAGCAAAGAATTATTTATACTGTAGCACACAGTAGCATTGGAACAATTTTTATAGTGGGGGGCGCTGAAAGTCATTGAACAAAACTAAACCCTGTATATGATGGAAACAACTTCAAGCCCGGGGGTGCTGCCACACCCCCATCATCCCTTGTTCCAGCGCCCCTGATGGCACACGCACTTTTCAGACAAACAAGAGAAAGCCTAGTCTGAATAGCTAATCATCTAAATTTAGGCAGATATCTTAAATTGATCATGGAGGAGGTGAAGAGAGAGCTGTAAATTAGAGGAAAGAGGAAAAGTTGCTTTCCATCTCTATCAAGACTCAAGATCTAATACTGTATTATAAGCTGCTTTACAATGCAGTGTTTTTTTCTTATCCTTTAGCGCCTGTCTTTGATCTCATTGATTAGGGTAACAATGAGAAACTGACCTAGTAAGACATTTGAGTTGTAAAGAGTGTTCTATAGGAATAACTTGTGCTGGTGAGGTTGTGCAAACTGGAAAAAACAGGGTGTACCTAATGTAAAAGTATCTACTTCCTCCAGCAGTTACCTCTTCCCATATATGGCTATTATACCTCGCATGCCAGACAGACAAGCGACTGTACAGTTTGTTATTGCAATAACAGCCCTGAGGATTGGAGAGAGAATCATGAGTCACCTTCCAAACAGGTTTGAACTGGTGTGAGATAATGGTACAAACATATTTTAGAAACTGGTCTAAACTAGCCCGTAAGAAAGAGTGGTAGGTGTGGATTCAAAAAAAGACCGTCACAGGCTAAGGAGAAAGGGAGCTGGACTAACAAGAAACTGCAACTGCCTGCGAAACAAATACCATGAGATTCACTATGGAGGCAGCTTTGCCCAAAGAAGAGGGTCAGAAACAGAAGTTTGCAGCCATGCTGTAGGTATTATTTCATATTTATAACGTAAAGCTCTATCCCTCTTAGTGCTATGTTAGTCTGGTGAGTAGTTATGTTTACTTAACTTTATTTGGTTATTTTTTCTCTGTTTTTAATGAAGGCAAACTGACTTTGCAACGAGTGACAAATATGGTGCAGTAAATCATTGGTGGAGTATCTATGAAAGAAGGAAAACTGACTTCTGACCATAAGGATGGCAGAAGCAATAACCTACACTCTGGCTGAAAGGCAGAGAGCCGTCCTGAAGATGAGGCAAAGGACTAGATTTTGTGACAAAAACAACTTTGAATTTCTCTTCCCTTTTAATAACTTGCAGTTCATACAGTCAATGATGACGGCTGTATTTGAGTGGAGAGTTCATTTCCTGTATTGATGGCCAAAGGATTTAACTGAGACTAAAAGACCAAGAAATTATGCTAAGTAAAAATGCATTAACAACTCTTGTGTACAGTAAATGGTTCTGGAAGCAACTCCTTTTTCAGGGCGAGGGAATAATTCAAGTCACTCATAGAAATTCACTGCAGGACTCTGAGTCGCCTAAAAGATGAGGGAGTAGATTTATGTTTGTCTAGGTATAGCTGAATCATAGAATATCAGAGTTGGAAGGGACCTCAGGAGGTCATATAGTCCAACCCCCTGCTCAAAGCAGGACTAATCCCCAACTAATTCCAGAGCCTTCAGATAAACTGTACAAAGGAATCCCAGCCTTTGTAAAAATGCTGTGGCATGAGTCCAAAGCACTATCTTTTGCAGTAGTGTTATTGCAGCGAGGAGGAATTTTAGCCCTGGACTAACTCATCAGGGGCACTGTAATTTCTTTTATTACACAGAAAGTGTCTAGAGAACTCTGCTGTCCCTGTGAGACGCCTGATTTTGAGGTTTCCTCTACAAACCATTATCAAGAAAACTGCATGAAACTCATCTGCTTTGAAAAAATAAAGGTCTGAGCTGACTCCATGGAGATTTGAAGCCATGATTTAAGGAAATCTATTGTAAGTACTTCATACTTGATGCTTAAACCACAAAATTACTGTAAAGAGTAAAGAACATGAGGAGGCAATAGAAATGTAACAAATTCTGTAATACTCTGCTCTTTTGAGCTTGGCGATAGGAACTGGGACAAGAACAGGACCTTACCCCTTTCTAAGCAAAGCTGCCATTTCTCTGCCTAACCCAACTCCAATTCAGCACTCCCCTAGTCATACAATCCAGTAGAGTCCCACAGTGCTGCCCCATGAGCTGTGGAATATGTCCTGCTGGTTTGCAGAGATCACACTTCTCAAAATGGCTAAGTGAGGGGTGAGGGGTGAGGAGCTGTGATCTCTCCAGAAACTTCTTAGGTAGGGATCAAAATGGGCAGAGCTCCTGTTGTGTGGGAAGTGTCATCTTAGTGCTGCATTTCTTGTTTTTCTCTTGTAATGCTACATTTCTTGTAAGAGGACCTTAGCGCTGCATTTCTTGGTTTTTCTGATGTTTTGGGAATTATCATGTTCTGAAAGGGTACAAGGAGCACAGGCAATGCTGAGTTACTACAACCTTAACTCCATGTTAAAGATTTTTGCTTATGAAATTGCTATTGCACACTTCTGAAAAAGTGGTACTGGTGAAATGCCTATTAATAAAAAGTTACTGATGTGATCAGGGAAGAGGAAAAATAAGCAGAATGTTTGGCTGCCTATTTAATAAAATATGAGAACCCAATTAAACTAGCTAGGTATTAGCAATAAAAAATGAAACTGACAGTTAAGCAAGGGTTGCCTTTAAATCCATTAAAAGAATGAAGCTATTCTTTACAGTCACTGAAACCAGTGAGAGAAACACCTGTCTGAGGTAAGCCAGTACTCAGCAATACTTCACAGTGATCTTATGAGAAAAGCTGCTGTTTTAATTATTATTAACTAATAAATTCCTGCACAAAGTGTTCTAATGCAAAACTCAACTTTCTCTCCACCCTCCAGATTCAGTAATGAAGATGCAAATAGTTGTTTAATATTCAACTGCTGCTTCCTGTGAAGGTATATCTCACAAGAATTTACCTACTTTTAAATACAACACCTTATTAAATATTGTAGATGTGTGGTATTGTGAATGGAATTTCTGGCCAAGGATGAAAAAAAACATGATCTGATTGCATACCTGTTTACAATGATATGCACAAGTCTGATGGGTTAAAGGATTTACCTGAGGCCAGACTGACATCCATAAGATATTTAAGTATGTTTCTTTTTAAATTAAACCTTTTATTATTTGCACTTCTGCTAGTGAAAGCATAACAGATTTATGTTGTTTTACAGTGTTTTAAAAGATTTTTCTGTTAGAATACCTAGTTGTAAACTGTTATTAGCTTACAAGACCAGCAAATGGAACTTCTGGATCTGAAGAATAAATTGCTATAACAGCTGGTATAAAGATTGTACAGGATTAAGTAGAGCACATTTATTTTCAGCTACGTTTTTGCTATGAACTAGAAAAGTGCAAACAAACCTTGACTACCCTGTAGGCCTAAAGACAACTTTGCTATTAACCTAGTTAGTGTTTATATCAACCCCACTCTTGGTATAGTGTATTGATATCAGGGCCGGCTTTAAGCCGATTCTGCCGATCAGCGGCAGGAAGTTTTTGGTGTTTTTTGCTCCGACAAGTGTCGGCAGGGCCCCGCCGTCGTTAGTCACATGGGGCCCCGTACCCGCTAAAGCCGGCCCCGACTGACATAACGCACTTTAAAAATAACTGGGTAAATAAAGCACTGCAATTGATTTGCCTTTATGTGTGTTTACATTTCAAAATTGCACACAAAATATTACACAATTATGGCCTACATGTGATATAATAAGGATATGGAATTGGAGTGCTTGAAAATCAAAAATTGTATTTAAAAATGCACATTCCGTTTCTTTATTTCAGCACACTCTTATTGTAATTGTCATTCTCTAGCCTCTGTGAATAACAAACACGATAATGCTAAAGAGAGAAAACTCTGACAGTGATAAGGCATTTTTAAGTCAGGGAACGGATTGCTACATGAAAGTATTTGCAGTCCGATTGCATCATTGTTTTAAAAGTGTTTTTAGGTACAGGCTTTCTGAGGTTGTCAGGGGAGGGACTTCTAACAAGTCCCACAGTAACTAGAAACTGGAACAAGAAGTTCTGGGAGGGAAGGTAGTGTGTGGAGAAGGAGAGGGAAGAGTGAAAGAATGACCTCAAAGATTTGCAACATATCAAGTGCAACAGGAATGGGCATTACTGGATGGTTTTCTGCTATGGCTTGAATTTGGTTATTTTTCAAAGAACACTGTCAGCTTCTAATCTAGTCAATGTAAAAAAAAAAAAAAAAAAACGTTAGGCAGTTACAGTTACTACAAATATTCCTGAGTCCCCCTGTGAAGGGAACATGTTGTTAAAATGAAGAGTTTGTTATTCATAGGCTGAGAGTTTGTCACAGATTCTGTGACTTTCCATGACCTCCGTGACTTCTGCAGCCTGCCAGTGTGCCTGGCTTGGGGGCAGCTCAGGCAGCCCCTGCACCAGTCGCACTGGCCGCTGCTGGGGCAGTCTCAGGTCTGGATTAACCATTAGGCTAATATTTTTTAGGCCCTACTAGTCAGGCAGGGGTGCGGTCAGGGCTGGGTGAGGAGGGGAGCGAGCTGGGTGAGGAGGGGAGCGAGCTTGCTCAGGCAGCCCTGCTGGAGTGCTCCTGCCAGCAGGAAAGGTTTTTTTGCTTTTTTTGCCTCTGTCTTCACAGACAAGGTCAGCTCCCAGGCGGCTGCACTCCGCAGCACGGTATGGGGAGGAGGTGACCAGCCCTCTGTGGAGAAAGAAGTAGTTCGGGACTATTTAGAAAAGCTGGACGAACACAAGTCCATGGGGCCGGATGCACTGCATCCGAGGGTGCTAAAGGAGTTGGCCGATGTGATTGCAGAGCCATTGGCCATTATCTTTGACAAATCATGGCAATCGGGGGAGGTCCCGGATGACTGGAAAAAAGCTAATGTAGTGCCCATCTTTAAAAAAGGGAAGAAGGAAGATCCGGGGAACTACAGGCCAGTCAGTCTCACCTCAGTCCCTGGAAAAATCATGGAACAGGTCCTCAAGGAATCAATTCTGAACCACGTGCTTGGGGTGGCACCGCAGATACTCAGCTTGTGTGAATTGGCATAGCTTCATTAACGCTGGCAGAAGTTCTGTCCCCACCAGCTCATACAGATCTTCAGGTATTTGAAAGGCCAAAATGAACCACTCTCCTTACTACTTTATCCCAAAGGGGTAAAAAGCAAGAACAACAATTTATAATTAAGTGCAAATTAAAGACATCACATTTTTCATCTTCATTTTAGGTCTGAATAAGTGACAGTGACAATGTTAGGATTTCCTCAGAGATCTTTTTCACTTGGCTTAGCCAGAACACCTCTCCAGTTCTGGGATAACTTTGTCCAGCTCTCTCGAATCCAAGGAATCAGCTCAACTCTGGACTCATCACTGAGGTTTCATTATTGGCATACAATCAAACTACACTTGATCAGGCTCAAATGTAGCAGGTGGGTACAGGGTATACCACACTTTCAATGTACATAATCATGAGTTAGCTTATATACACTCTTTACTTCATACTATTGGTTAATGTAACTTTATGATTGGTCTTCTAATTTTTGTACCAATCTCTCTACAGATCATGAACTGTCCACAAGCTACAAAGTATGCTAGTAAGCAAAGCTGCAGCTGCAAGTTCATCACACATTAACTCTTCTTACCATTTTATCTACTAACTACATGTTATTTACAAGGCCACTTGTGAGTTTATGCTTTGTCCAGTGTTAACCTCTGTTTTCTTACTTCTGTTCTGGTTTATTGTTCATGCAAGGTTTACAGGCAGGAGATTAGATGGGGAGATGGATGCACCAGATAGCTTTCAGCTGGATGGCATCTGCATGCAGGGGTAGCCTTTGCATTCCTAAAGCAAGTTTTACCCTGGGATTTAAACAGTGGCGAGACATATGTATACATCAGTAAGTCTAGCCTAGACAGCATCTTAATTAAGAGGTTAACTAAAAAAATGAACAAAGGAAAGAATGCTCATGCTTTAGCGCAGGGGTAGGCAACCTATGGCATGCGTGCCGAAGGCGGCATGCGTGCCGAAGGCGGCACACGAGCTGATTTTCAGTGGCACTCACATTGCCCGGGTCCTGGCCACAGGTTTGGGTGTCTCTGCATTTTAATTTAATTTTAAATGAAGCTTCTTAAACATTTTAAAAACCTTATTTACTTTACATACAATAATAGTTTAGTTATATATTATAGACTTATAGAAAGAGACCTTCTAAAAACGTTAAAATGTATTACCGGCACGTGAAACCTTAAATTAGAGTGCATAAATGAAGACTCGGCACATCACTTCTGAAAGATTGCTGACCCCTGCTTTAGCGTAAAAGCTAATTCACTGTGGGACTTGGGAAGGAATTTTCTTTCCTTTAAAATAAGTTTAAATACAATAATAAAGGTTTTTATACTGTCCATTCATGCATCAGGTGTCAGGCCACTGCTGGAGAAAGGATGCTAGACTAGATTGATACCAGTCTGTTTTAACATGGCAGTATCTGAAGTATACATGTGGCTATATTATTACCCTAATGTACTATGGTTCCACAACAATATATAACACACTTTAGAAACAATAGCTGCATTATAGTTTCCCCTCACTTCCTCTCCCTCCATTCTATTCAGATGGAGTAGGCAGACGCATAGAGCAATTACTTTCATTTCTGTTTGTTAGGTTAAGGAATAAAATGCTAGTATGACTGAAGCTCATAACATGCCAGAGAGGCTATATGAGACTTGAATACCCATGACCTATGGGGAAAGCAGCGATTCTCAGAAAGCAAATTGCCACAGTAAAAAGTAAAACACTGAATACTAATAAACCTTGCTAATTAACAAGTCGTGTCAACTTCCTTCAAGTTAGTTCTTCTCACCCTCAAGATAACACTTCACCAAGATTTATTAGCAGTGCTCCTTTAAAACCATTGGAGGGCAGACTTGAACTGGAAGCTATTTTTGTTACTTTCAGTTACAGTAACTTAAAATACCAGTTAGTTCCTTGTGTTCATAGCTGACAGTACTCTCACCAGTTCTCCACTACTCTAATTATTCTGGCGCTTGCTAAACCCCACTTTACAACTGCTGCTTTGACAAACGGAGAGTGTTGTGCTGTGTATTTAAAGAAAGATGTTAACGGGGGAGTGGGTGACTCATTGTATTAGCAGCCGCATATTATTCACAAAAGAGAATCCACACAGTTTACTTATTAATTATATATATATCTCAAAGCATTTTACAAAGCAGGTCTATATCATTATCCCCATTTTACAGCTGGGGAAATGGGCACAGAGAGGTGATGTGACTTGCCGGTTACCCAGAACGCAACTGGCAGAGCCAGGAGTACAGCCGAAACCATCCAATTCCCATATGCTCTATCCACTAAGATGCTCTGTGCTTCTTTCTCAAGGAGTGAAAACTCCAGGTCATGAACAAGTCTTTATAGGAAACCATACTTATAGCCTCTATTTTATGCCGCAATAGTAATTTAACCAACATACACAGCCACATATTTAAACTTTGAAAACATCACTTTATTTTAAAAAAGAGAAACTCATTCAAGAAAGCTTTAGTGAAGAAATGATTGCCCATGCAGTCACTAACTTGTTTGAACAGTTGGATGCTGAGCTAGTTTTTTTGCATTAAAAAATAAAATCAAAGTAGGAAAGAAAGAGGTGCTGCAAAAAACCCTAAATCACCTAGTATAATAACTTCAATGAACCTTTCAAATAAGGGGAAAATATTTATATGCAATACAGGGGGTCAGTATTCGGCCACTCCAAAGTAAAAAATAAAGTATTAGAGATAAGTTGAACACAGCGTGCTGCCTGTAAATAAGTTATTGGTTTCTACAAACTATCTAGGAAGACACATTCCTGTCGCTCCATCTTGTGTGATGGAAAAGATGGTTAAAAATAACTACATTATCATTTGCTTAGGAAGGGCAGGTTGTGATTTGCAAATTGTGAATTCTATTTTAATGTTCTCTACATCTGGATAACAAAAGGAAAAATAGTTGCCTTGTCATTTTCATCTGGAACCCTGAGAATAAGCTTTGTGTGTCCTTGCAAAGAGTTGATTGTAAAAACTAAGCAGATACAGAAATGAGACTGTCCTTTAAAAAACACAATCTGTAAGTGTTTTGAAATAAGTCTTTCATTTAGTATTTCGTTCTTTATTTCTCATGATATAGCAGCGTGTTTGGGGTGGGAATAGAAACAGGAACATTTTGGCTAGTGTGTTGAGTTTAGTCAACATTTTTATGCAAGTAACCTATACTCAATGAATGATAGGATAATTTTAAAATAAAGGATTATGAGACTTTCAGACAGAGGGATTCTGTGGCTTCCTCTCTGAGTTTGTTTGTATCACAGTTTCTTTAATTTTATATTTTTTAGCATAAATAAAATACATGACATGTCCAGTTATCACAAACAGTAAGGAAATTATCACCAGCAGCCCAAATTGTTGCGGTTGAGGGGCTAGAATAACCATAATGAAATGTACAAGGTCCATCAAGTAGTTCATAGAGCTCTGCACACCATTGACTATCCCACGCTCTGATTCTGGAATGTTCTCCTGAAGAAGCTGGGTCACAGTCAAGTCAAATGACCAAAGACCTGCAAGAGAACAGTAAAACTCAAGTGCTGTAAATTGTGCATGAATTTGTCCTTTGGATTGTATAATATTTTCCTAAAACAGGAGTGGCCAACCTGAGCTGGAGAAGGAGCCAGAATTTACCAATGTACATTGCTAAAGAGCCACAGTAATACATCAGCTCCCCATCTCCCCCACCCCACCTGCTTCCAGTGCCTCCCGCCAATCAGCACCTCCCCTTCCTTCCCCGCACCTCCCAATCAGCTGTTCCCTGGAGTGCAGGAGGCTCTAGGGGGGAGAGGGAGGAGCGAGGGCATAGTAGGCTCAGGGGAGGGGGCGGGAAGGGGTGGAATGGGGGCAGGGCCTGTGGCAGAGCCAGGGATTGAGCAGTGAGCACCTCCTGGCCCATTGGACAGTTGGCGCCTGTAGCTCCAGCCCCGGTGTCTGTGCCTATACAAGGAGCTGCATATTAACTTCTAAAGAGCCGCGTGTAGCTCCGGAGCCACAGGTTGGCCACCCTTGTCCTAAGAGAATGGAAAGCCCCACCCATGTAAAACATTTAAAACTACATTGAATATTGCACTAGAAAATAGATTGTAAATAGCTGTCCACTGTTGGCAGGGAAAGGACCATATAACCTAATAGGTTCCCAGCCCCCATCTTTCAATTCAGCGATTTCAAATTAGGAGAGCTACAGCAGGCTATCCACATATGGAAGTCCATTGAGCCACACTACATATTGTGGCTCTGTCCACCAGTATTCAGATGATAAACCAGTGACTCCTGTTAAATACCCCTATTTTAGTGAAGGAAGAATTGTGAAAAAGCAAAGAGTGTAATGTCCTTAAAATAGCCATTGTAATATCACTGGAATAACTATATAGTTCTGTTCTCTTATATCTCATCTGAAGGACTCACTCACCCAAGATAATTTTTTTTAATTATAAAAAAAAAAAAACCACAGAATTTTTCTAATGCACACACTTCACACTGCACCTACAAAAACTAGTTTCTTCTCCCTTCTTAGGAAAGGATTAATAGGCGTATGCTTTTATGAGACCTCACATTACTAAATCTTGTAATACATAATCTACCATTTTGTGTAAGAAATTAATGTCAATTGTTAAAATAAGAATGTGCATTTCATAATGCATTATTTCCTCATTTCCTTTTTTGCTAAAAATTTGTAATAGGGGTATTATGTGTTAGTACAGATTAGCAAGGTTCTATGATAGTTTCTCTTGATAGTAGATATCATTTGAGTGATATAAAAAGAACTACATGGGGAAACTGCAAGTTAAAATATGGAAGGACCATCTCAGCTCTGTCTTTGTTTTTGTCAAGCTCTTGATATCCTTCATGTAACTTTTTTATTACTTTTGTGTTCATATTTAGTATAATTCCCAGACAAAAACTATGTTAAAATGGAGTTAATGTTGTGAGTATATATTAATAATTTAGGGTAAACTACATTAAAGGGATGTTGTAATGATCTCAAAACCAAGCACTGTAAACTTAGGAAATTCACAGTGAAGATTAAACTTAAAAGAAATCCAAACTTGATAGAGTATAGAAATGTACAATTAGGGCAACCAAAGTGACTTAACGCCGTCCTGTCCAACTCTTCAAACGTTCCATATACTTAAAACTCACTGGGTTCTTGTGCGCTTGATTTTTTTTCTTTTGATTAATGGTAATTTTTCCTTGTAATTCATCATAAAGTATAGTTGTCATGAAGAATTGCCCTCTTTCAAAATGGCCATCTTCTCCTAATGTTCTCAATGGGACTGAAGGCACAGCTGCCCCTAGGGAAGATGATGGCTTCCTAGGCTGCGAAGAGGCAGATACACTCAATCCCCTGCAGAACAAGAGAGCTCTACACCATTCTCAAAATGGCCACCAACTGAAGGCAGCTGTAGCTTCGGTCTTACTGTGAACAATAGAAGATGTCAGCCATTTTGAAAGAGGGTAGTTCTTCATGGAAGTCTCTGAACTAAAGTAAACTATTGTATTCTTCAGCTTCTCATGAAGGAGAAATTTTCATTTATGCACAACAGGAAAAAATGACCACTAAATCATTTTATTTAATGAAAAGAGATCTGACACTAAATTTCTTAAAGGCCCCTTTTTCAATTAATTTTAAATTCCTAAACTAATTACCCAATTTATCTGTAACTTTACAGAAAATTGTGTACTCAAAGAGCAAGTGCTGTAATTTGGGGGAAGGACATGCATATTTACCATACAGGGTTGGATCCTTGCTTTATGTTCAAAACTCAACTCAACCTTAACTATAGAGTAGTTACCAATCCCTCCATAATACATTTAGACTTTTATAAAATCAAAATAAAGTCAAAAAGACTCGTTACATGAAATAAGAATAAATATGTAATGGATGTACCAAATTTATATTTAAAACTGCGCTAAACTTTAAAAAAAAAAACATGAATAGACTCATTGAATAATTCCACTGCACCAATGGTATTTAGTTCAGGAATACAAGATAGCCTTATTTGTTATTGTTTTTCTTCTCTTTCCTTTTAATTGCTGTGTGTAAAGTTAGTGCATCAGTTTTAATGAGCACTAACACAATAGGTTAGAGCCAGGTATAGACTTGAGAGCATGCATGTAGGAACCACAGTTCTTCATGATACAATCTCCATAGGCTTCAGCACACAGCTATACCTAAATGCTAACCTACAGTGGCTTTGCTATTGCATCGTGGGCTGCTCTTGAACAGGCTGCCAGTTTATACCAATTATAGTTTTGTGGATGAAAACTAAATATGGCCCTGAAATGAGACTACCTTTCTTCACTTGTGATTTAATAAAGATTTGAACCTAGACTTCCAGTGGTGACAGGCTACCATGCTGAGCAGTTGAGTCACCTATTTCCTCTTTTCCCCCCTCTCTCTGCCTTGTAATTTGGTTTACTAAAATAGGATTTATAGGAGAAGTATAGTCTTTGTGATGCTACTTCTCCCCCATCTTTTCTATTTCTGCAGCATACTTAGAATTCCATGAAAATGCTAAATTTAAGTCGGCTAACAATGCTATAATAGTAGCATGAAATGTCATTGTCATGTAGATCAGTGTTGTTCCTCTGAGCAGCCCTACCAACAAGTACAGGGGGAAATCCTGGGAATGCAACATAACTGTTTTATTAAAACACAGATATGCTAAAGGCAGTCAAACGGACTAGAAATCTTTGGTAGATGTCTATTAATGAAGACTCAAATGCATATCATGTACTATCTGCATAAAATAGTTGAACATGCTGAATTGGCATGTGCATGAGAAAAACTAAAATTACATTTTTATTGACAAGCAGTTCACGTAATCCTGGGTAATGGATAGTGAAGAAATATATGAAGGCATCTCAATATGGATGCAGTATGAATACACAAAATGTAGTTGTGTCTGAATACACCCCTGTATTCACACCCTACATATTATTGTAATAACCTTTGTACTAAATATGCCTTGTTATATCATTTGAAAACTAATAACTCGCTGGTCGATAATATCATGATGAAATGTGTGTAGTAACATTATATGTAAAGTTATAAACATAAGTTGAAATCAGGTCTGAAGTGTGTTTACCAGACTAGTCTGGATAAACCAGTTTCTCAAAGACACAGGACAAGCTGATGCCTCTAGCTATGTGTCATCAAAATTGACAGGCCATCATCTGTTAAGTGGCTGTTCTTTGGCAAAGGAGGATAGCTCAGTGGTTTGAGCATTGGCCTGCTTACCAGGGTTGTGAGTTCAATCCTTGATGGGGTCATTTAGGAATCTGGGGCAAAAATCTGTCAGGGGACAGTACTTGATCCTGCCAGTGAAGACAGGGGACTGGACTCAATGACCTTTCAAGGTCCTTCCAGTTCTAGGAGATAGATCCATCTACATTTTAGCAAACAACAGCATGGAACCTCTTTCACTACAACACTCCATCCTTACAGCAGGAAAGGGGGACTGGACTATAAAGCGAGGGACAAAAACACCCCACGTTAACACACACACACACACACACACACACACACACACACACACACACACACACACACACACACACACACACACACACACACACACACACACACACACACACACACACACACACACACACACACACCGAGAGAGAGAGAGAGAGAGAGAAAACAGCCTTTGAACTTTGGGAGCAGATCCTGGCCTGAGAATTTGGTCAGCAATGTTACTGGAAACATGTGGTAAGGGACTTCACCTTGAGCCAAGTCTACTTTGTTAAGCTTTAGTACTAGAAAGCGTTTTATATTTATTTCTCTTGTAATCATTTCTGACTTGAATGCCTTATACTTGTACTCACTTAAAACCTATCTCCTTCTAATTAAATAAATATGTTTTATTCCTTTATCAAAATTAATCCAGTGTTGTGTTAAACTGAGCTGTGTGGGTTACTCCATTTAAAGTGGCAAACTGTTGGATATTGATTCTCTTAGAGCGGCAATGGACCTAAACTATCTGAACTGTCCAGGAGAGGCTGGATAGTGCAAAACATACATTTTCGGGGGAAATTCAGGACTGCAAGTGTGTTGGGGCCACCCTGCAACTGATAACCAAGGCTGGTGGAAACCAGAGTGTGGCTGGCAGGATGCAGCTATACATAGACACTCAGGGTGCAACCTGCATGCTGTTTGGCTACATGTGAGTGGCCCAGGTGAGGCGCTACAGCAGAAAAGCATTATGGGGCACTGTAGGTTACAGGGCAGGGGTGACAACCTCTCACTGGTCTGGATTGCTCCCTGGAATGTCATTTTATAAGGCAGCTCCCTGTAAGGCTGCTATGTTTAACAAAAATCCCTATACCACAAAATCAGCTACTTTGCATTCATATTTAAAAACAAGAATCTGAATGGTGGAGCAGAAATAAAATTACAAGGCTCTGAAAATTAGTGCCTGCTATGCCAAGATGCTAAGCATCCTTAATTAGGCCTTCTCTTTCCACCAGCCCTAGAGTAAATTAAGTATGTTTATACCTATACAGTCATTAACTTGATGAAAAACAGGGTAATCTTTCTGAAAGTATTGACTAGAAAGTGATTTCATTCCAAATGGCATCTCTTTAGAAGCCTCAACATCCCCTTCCCTGCCCCCAAACCTTTGTGAAATGGTGCTACCTGTGAGGAGATTCATATTAACTTATCTGGATTTTCTTACCTTAAGTACTAATCACTAATTCTGCTACTTACATATTTAAGCATACAGCAGTCTGGCACAACTGCTGTGGTACTTTCTGTGCTTTCATGTACAGGGATTTTTTTGACTGGCTCTAAGCCAATGGAACATCCATTTGCTCAAAATGATTCTGTTCTTAAGATTAGATTAGAGAGATTTTGTTTCTGGTTATTTCTGTTTCCAAGCCTTTTATATATGTTTGTACTACACCCCAATACTTATGAAGGTTGCTGTATTAGTAAATTAGTTGCAACAATATATATATTTAAAAGCTAATGCATTGCTACCATGTAAAAGGAAGGATTGTCCAATGGTTAGGGTGCTAGCCTGGTGGCTGGAGAGGATGGTTTGATTCCCTGGTGTGCCACAGACTTCGGATGTGACCTTGGGCTAGTCCTTGTGTTTCAGTTCTCCATCTGCAAGGATCAGCAGGACTTGATCCCCCAAGTCTGCAGGGCTCCCAGCTAACCAACATCCCCACATTGCCACCTGGGAGTAGCTGGAACCTAGCTGACCCCTGTGATCCACAATTTGCAGAGGCTGCCCACCTCGAGTGATCCAACTGACAGTTGTTTTAGCAATCCCACATTGGCTCCTGTATTTTATATAAGCCCCTGGGGCATACCAAGAAGTGTCCAAGCTATGGATCCCTAGCTAGCTGCCATGACTGCCCTGCTTCTGAACTGTCTCCAGGTATTGACTTTGGCTCTGACTTAGATTCTGCCTCCCAATCAATCCCCCACACCAGAAACCCAACGCTGACCTTGATGGCTGGTATTGACCCTCGGCCTGACTCCTGACTTGGACTCTAGCTTTGACCGTAAGCTCAACTCTTGGCTCTGACCCCAGCTTCAGATTCTGGCTCTTAAGTTCCTGCCACTAGTCCTGCCTACCTTTGCCCAGAATCCCGACACCATCTCTAGAATGGGGATAACAGCAACCATCTCTATCTAACAGGTGTGGTGAGGATAAATAGATTAGACTGTCAGACGGTCAATACTAGGATGATGGGGGCCATATGTAACAGAGATCACCACATCTTTTTTTTGTTCATAGAATACTTTACCCAGTGAAGCGATGCCGCATGTGGTGGCAAATTGCATGTATACTTACCAATTCTGGCTAGTATCACTCCTGAGAACAAGAGAATGATTGAAATATAGGATTCTGGGTGATCGCCACCATGCACGCTGTCCAACAGCACTGTATTATTAGTCCAATGAATTGAAGAACGATCTGGTAGTATGGGTTGGTTGATGTTTCTTTGGAATGGGTAAATATGCAGCTGGTTCTTTTGCAGTGTCTCGTGGTTTAAGGAAGAGTTCTTACTTGTGAGAAGAGAGAAAATACCCAAGTCAAAAGGACTGCCGGGGGCAAAGACTGAAAACACACACAGCATTAAACAGCTTACATGGAGGAGGCTGGATACGACTCCTGTGACAGCCAAGCCATAATGCTTCCTTAGCTTAGTAAACAAAATTGTGCCCATTAGTCCTGAGAAGGCAGAAAGAGCCATGAGTATGCTGAGAAGAGAGCCACTGATCCCCTGCGTGTAGGCGTACCCTGTAGTGATACAGTCAAAGCCAAGCACTGTGGTGTATAAGAAGGCTAAACCCAAGCCTGCTAAAAAGACAGACTGCCTGTAATATGCTTTCCAGCCATCTCTGCACGTACACAGGATCCTGTGCATTTTTCTGAAGCAAAGAGGCAGTTTTGTGACTGACTTGCGTTGCATTTCAGGACTGGATTTCTGTTCTGTCGGTGCCTCTGGAATCCCAGGTTTGTTGATGAATTCAACAACAGCTGAGCAAATGGGAAGATCCCCTGTAAAATACCAGTCAGAAGGTTTTAATGGTTCTGGTGGCAACTGCTCCACTTTGCAGTAAGCTGCAATAAGAATTCCTGCTTTCTTGGGAAGAGTGGACCCCAACTGATTTGTTCAAAGCAGCTGCTAGAAGGCAAAGATTAAAGGCATTTGAAAGCATCAAACAACAAAGGGAATTGAAAGTGGACCTGTTATTAATTGGCCCTGAATTACTTCATTTGACCTTTTCGGGTGCAGGCATAGCCTTACATCTTGTCCAGAGAGTGGCGTGACAAATTAAATCACAAGTCTCTCTACTGTGTCGATAGCTACATTTTGAAAGAAAGCCATTGACACTGTCTATATATTGGTTAAGCCAAAATATTTTAAAGAGGAACAAAACATCTCATACGAGTTTGGCTGTTTGCCACACACATTCACACATAAAATAAAGTTAAAGTAAGGTAAGACAAATCAAGTTTTAATCAGAACTAATGAACTTAAAGGGGAACTTGTTAAGCAAAGGTTTCTGGCTCTGTTTCTACTCTTGGTTCAGACATTCAAAATGGCACCAGATCCAGTATGGGATTTATTGCACGTACAAAAAAGAAACATTGGCTGGAAACCCCATATCCAGTTCATCCTTATCTATAGTTCAACCTTAGAAAAAAAGAATGGTGTTTCAATATAACTACAAAATAAAGATTTAAATGTAAATTAGATACATCTCAGATGTATCATGGTTAAATTCATTGTGCATATTTTGGAAGATATTTAGAAGTTTAAGGTTCTTAAGATTGTTTTTAAGCTCCGTTATTGGAGCTAACTGTGATGACTATGGTCTAATGAGCTGAGGAGAAGACTAGGACCCAGAAACTCTTGAGTTATAATTTTGGTGCTAATACTGAGTCCCTGGGTAAATTACTTGTCTCTCTGAGACTTCCCATTTATAGAAGTGAGATAATACTATTTTCAAACTTTTAGGGCTTTCATGAGGATTTGACATTTAGTTCTTACAAAGAACTTTGAAGGTGTAGAGCACTACAACTGCTACTGTAATATACATGCAGTTTTACTTGCCCCATCAAAGGTATTTCATTTTTAAAAAGGCACATGATACTTTTTTCTATGAAAAAATGACAGTTTTCAGAAAATGTAAATTATTCTCATATTTATAGTTAGTTTCAATTACCTCCAGCTAATTCCATCTAAGTGATCACATCATCCATCAAGAATAAGTTAGTTTAATTACTATTAATGTTTGTAGAGTACTTTGAAAATGTAAGTGCTAAGTGCTAATTACCCTGTGTATGAGAAAAATGATTGTAAAAATATCATTGTGGGGCTCATATTTCAGTGCATAAATATATATATGTCATACAAAAATAACTACATTAAAAGAATATTAAGGATGGCACTCAAGCACTCAAAAGTTAGGAAATGCCAGAATTAATGCTTTCACTGCAATCTTAATTCAATCCCCTTGTGCATATGCATTATGATAGTCTTTAATTACACGATCACATGCTATTTTTTCCCACAAGATCCAGTACCTTGTTCAGTAAATGGGTGTTTATTCAATATTTCTTTTTATCCTCCTCATTCGGCGTGTGGACAAGGACTTACTTAACACACATCATCCAAATGCTGCACTGAATACAAAATTATTAATTTCCTCATGGATGTTTCTGGAGTGCGCTCACCATAGTATCTGAGCACTCCACAAACATTAATTCATTTATCTTCACAACAACCCTGTGACATTAGGAGGTATTCTTACCCTTATTTTACTGATGGGGAACTGAGACACAATGAGATCAAGGCCAAAATTGTCTAGAGTATCCACTATTTTTGAGTGTCCAACTTGAAACAATTAGGTCACGATTTTTCAGAGTACTTAGCATTTTCTGTCACTTTAACATATTCAAAGCACAGACTCAATTGACTCCAGTTGCAGCTGTGAATGCTGAGCACTTCTGCAAACCTGGTCTCAGGTGTTGGGCATCCAGAAAATTAGGAACACACAGTTAGTGGTCACCCGTGAACATTTTGGTTTAGGTGATTTGTGCAGTATGCATAGGAACTCTAAGACAGAGGGAGAGATAGAATCCAGTTCTCCAAGTTCTTCACTTGTCTTAACCAAGGCGGGGTGGGGTGAAGGGGTGGGAACGGAACCTGTGTGTTGGGGGTGGATAAAAGCAGAGGGGACAGTGAACAGATGCCAGGGAGATGGGCAATCAGATAGATAAGACCATGCTTTCTTCTCCTGAAAATCCCTGCGTCATTCACTATCATACCTTCCAATTTCTTCAATAAACGAGACAAGGGTCCTACAGACAACAGTCTCCTGCATACACAGCCCTGATTCTTCCCCAGAGCACCATCTGTCCAGTGCTCTGAATGAGGCAGGGGTCCCCATGGGAAAAACTAGTATGTGATCATGTCACTCAAGACTGTATCATAATGCATATGCACAAGACGGTCAAATTAAGATTGCCCAGGTAACTTTAATTCTGGCATTTCCTAATGTATGCTCAACTATACAACCTTAGCTTACTGTTAATGTAGTTTCTCTTTTAATGTAATGTCCAGAACCTAAGTAAAAAGTGAAAACACTGAAATTCTATCAAGTGGAAGCACACTGACCCCCCTCACCCCAACTTGGCTCAGGAGCATGATTTGAACCATTAGACCCACTGCATGGACATCTACCACTTGAGCTAATAGAATAACTAGTAGCCGTAGTAGGCTGTTATCCTCTATGTGAAACAGGCAGAGTGGAGAATGAGACCCACACTTTGCCATTGGGTTTCACAGCTACTTGTTGAAAACAGAATAATGTAGAGACTCGGGACTCCTGGATTAAATTCCAGGCTTCATAGAGGAGTGTGTTCTAATGTTAGACCCTTCTACCACTGTGACCCTAGGCTGTGTCTGTGTCCCTCCAACCCCTTACCCCGCTCCCTCAGCTTTCCTGTCCCCTCCCCTTCTATTCCTATACAGTCTCCCCACCCCTTCCCTGGCTCCTCCCCCATCACCCTCTGCCTATCTAACTGCCCACCCCTCTGACTCCTGTTCACCTCCCCCTCTGCTCCTATTCAACCCCCACTCCTGCATCCCATTCACCTCCCCCTCTGCTATTCCTGCCATCCACCCCGCACATAGAGATGTCTGTCCTTACGGAAAAACACTAGTGGATGGCTAGTATGTTCTCATGAGTATACTCACCAGAGAGTATGTCTACACTACAGTGGCTACAGCAGCATAGCTATGGCACTGCAGTGTAGACACTTCCAATCTTGCCAGAAAGGGTTTTTCTGTCCCAGTAGTTAATCCACCTTTCCAAGAGGAGGTCATAGGCACTGACTCCAGGGTGCTCCAGCCCTGGATCACCCATGGAAAAAAATGGTGGGTGCTTAGCACTCACCAGGAGCCCCTCTATGAGCACCTGCCTCTCCCCGCCAAGCACCTCCTACCCACCGGCAGCACCATCAATCAGCGCCTCCCGCTCTCCCCAGCACTTGCCCCCCGCCATGATCAGCTGTTCTGCAGCGTGCAGGAGGCGCTGAGGGAAGGCGGGGAGAGGAGTGAAGGCCTGGAGCATTCGGGGGAGGGGGCGGAATACGGCAGGAAGAGGCGGGGCAGAGCAGGGGCAGGAAGAGGCGGGGTCTGGGAGGAAGGGGTGGAGTGTGGGTGGACCTGGGCTAGAAACTCGGTGCCTATGGAGGAGGTAGCTAGGTCAATGGAAGAATTATTCTGTCAACCTAGCCACATCCAGCAGTATGAAATTTTTCACAGCCCTGAGCTATGTAGCCATCTTGATCTAAAAGGCAGACCGGGCTGAACAGACACATTTGTAGCAGAATCTCACAGGATGTCTCTCTGCAGGGAATTTGCTTGGTATTTTAAAAAAATTCTTCATCAATAATGGATAAAAATGTCCTAAATGGTAGGGAGTGAACAATTGCACAGGATACTTTTCCTCAGTGAGAACAATGTGTTAGCTGGAATATCACATACAAGAGCTTGGGAAGTGGAGGTTAGTATATAACAGATTTCAGCTAATCATCACTGCACCAATTGTGTAACAAACAAATCATGATTAAGGGTATGTCTACACTGGAAACGTCAAAGCGCTGCCGCGGGAACACTCCCGAGGCAGCGCTTTAAAGTGTGAGTGTGGTCGCGTGCAAGTGCTGGGAGAAAGCTCTTCCAGCACTCCTGGTAATCCACGAGGGGATTAGCTCTGAGCGCTCGGAACCTCTCTACACGAGCGCTTTAAAGCGCTCAGACTTGCTGCGCTCAGGGGGGTGATTTTTCACGGCCCTGAGCCAGCAAGTTAGAGGGCTATAAAATGTAAGTGTAGACATACCCTAAGGCTTGGCCTATACTACAGAGTTAGGTCGACATAAGGCAGCTTATGTTGACCTATGTCAGTGTCTACACTACAGACTTGTTTCCACTGACATAAGTGCCCTACTGCACTGACATCATAACTCCACCGCCATAAGAGGCATAGGGCTTATGTTGGTGTAGTTAGGGCGATGCAGTGTCTGTGTAGACACTGCATTTCTTACATCAGCTGTTGTCTGTCTTGTCAATTTCATGGCTGGAGTCATGAAATTGATGAAAAAGCTGGCTCCCCAGCTCAGCTGCTGCTGGGTCTTTGCTCCAAGCTGGGCTGTTACCTAGGCTCCCAGCTTGGGCTACAGCCCAGGCTCCCTACTGGGAGCCCTGCTGCCCCTGTGGTCCCAGCTTCCCGTTGGAAACAATGCAGCCCACTGGACTCCAGGTACAGATCTCCTTACCAGAGGCGAGAAACCCCCGGCAGCTTCCCCCAGCTCCCATCTGAGAGTAGGGAGGTGAGACCCCGGGGGCAGCTAAGGCTCCTAATGGGGAGCTGCATGGAGCTGATCGCTGGCTCTCAGCCCCCACATTGCCCCTCTTCAGTCAGTGGAAGCACTCCTGGTGAGGACACACACTACGACAGAAGGAGGGTCGTGTGGACCTAACATAGGTCGATTTAAGATTTAAGAAAAAACACTGCTATTGAAATTATTGATATGGCAGACAAGAACAGAGAGAGGCAGAGGAAAGAAAAGCCAAGCAGGAGGCTGTAAGCACAGTGTGACCCTGGAAGAAGCTAGAGAGAGCACTTTTGGGTTGGGTGTTGGCTAAAAGAGACTTGAACTCTGTAAGTTAAGAAACTGATCCTTTTGTTACTTGATTCCTCCGGTGTTCAGAGACACAGGACTTTGTATATAAACAAAACTGCATACCTGACTATCACCAATTTCTCCCTCCAGCTAGAACATCTGAAGGGCCCCAAATTTTGATGAGCGGTTCAGGTCAAAAATGGGCAACAGTACTAATACATTTTTTCCATTGTCATTAGTAGGAGATGGCCATGTACAAATGAGGCAGGAAATGACCCCATGGAGAACCACTAAAACAGGAAGATGGTCACTGGGGATACAATACTCTTTTAAAAGAGAGTAGCAAAAATAAACTGAATATTAGGGATTACATGCATTAAACCATTCTTCACTGACTTCTTTTCTTTGAGCATCTTGAATTGCTATGACAACCATCATTCTAAATGAGTATCAGATATAGTGGTTCAGTGACGTGCTGCAGGATAGTGCTCTATCCCAAGGAGCACATAATGCAGACAGATGGATTAATTAAACTGTCTTTAAATCTGCCTGGCAAGGTATTAAACAATGGAGGCTCTGCTATTCTCACACCCACACGAGAGATTTCCACCAATAACTCCCCATTAATGCCATTGCGAGTTGTGTATGTAAATTACCCTAGTACATGGATTTGGAGAATTGACCCCCGCATATTTGCTACTTGGCTTTTCTCTTTTCTTTTAATAGTAATTTTATTATCTTCATACAGTTCCTGTGGACTGACTTGTTGGATACCCTATAGTACTCTAATTATTTGATGTGTAATGCAACGTTTTGGATGTAAGCCTGTATATTTCAATAGTAATACATTTTTTAAATATTGGTGGGAGGCTGTTCTCCTATTGAACACTACTTACCTGGCACATTTGTAAGATCCATTTGTCTTTCTAGAACATATTCTTCTGCATTCTGTTGAGCTTTTACAGCCAAAGGAGGCACTAGTTGATACACCCTGGATAGGAATATAAATTCTACCAGAAGAGAGATCAAGTTCCATCCAAGAATAAATCCACAGCCAATGACATTAGAGGCCCAGGTCATGACCTGCCCCACAGACAGAGGAGCGAAGATATTTATGACTTGATCCATTCTTCTTATAGCTGCATTCATTCCTAGACATAGCGTAAAGACAGAATGCATTTCACTCGACATAAATATGTACACACACATGCATCAGTACTGATGTGATAATTCTTCCACCCTTTGTTTGCTTAATAACACTAAAAGCTCTACAGGAAGGAGCTGTCTCATACTATATGCTTATACAGCATCTCATCCTACGGAGTCTGAATTTTACTCCGGGTAATAATATCAATAATAAATTATCACTTAAGTTATTCAAAAGGAGCAAGATATTTTACAGAAGACTACATGAAAAATACAACTATTGGGTGGTAGGGAGGACAGATAAAGATGTGCTCAATATAGTCAGGGACTAATAACAGTGGTTTGAGTCAGGGAGAGCATGGAGAGACATGTATGCTTCCTTGCTCAACTTTGACAGTGCACTTAATCTTGATTTACAAGAACCCTTCCTAACCTAGGCTACGTCTACACTACCCGCCCTATTCGGCGGGTGGCTATCGATGTTCTGGGATCGATTTATCGCGTCTCATCTAGATGCGATAAATCGAGCCCAGAGCCACTCCCCATCGACACCAGAACTCCAGCTCCACAAGCGGAGGAAGTGCTGTCGACGGGGGAGCCTGCCTGCTGCAGTGTGGACTGGGGTAAGTACCTTTTGAAATCGATCTAAGATATTTGACTTCAGCTACATCATTCACGTAGCTGAAGTTGCATATCTTAGATCGATCCCCCGCCCCTAGTGTGGACCAGCCCCTAGACTTGTGATGCTGCCATAGAGAGACTTTCAAGAGAACCTAACTGCAGTAGGTGGTAATGGTGTGAGGTACACAGAGACTTGGATATGTCCTTTCACTTATGATTTGTACCAGGGTTTGAATCAGGTCTCCCAAAACAGAAGACAAGTGTAACCAACCTATTGTGCCATGTAGGCTTCTGTCTAAAAAGATGTTGTCAAGTCTCAGTAGTTGCTTCACCTGAAATAACTTTGCTACTTTTACTTGTTAATAAAAGCTCATTATTAATAAGCACAGTCCTATTTATCTGATCAACCAGAAATTGGTGAAAAACTGAAATCTGTGTCACTTATACGTTACAAGGCTTTCCCCTGAGAGGACTGAACATTAGATATTGCTTGGAACACAGCTCTATTTAATCTTCTTAGACGCTTATTAAGGAATGAGATTAGAAATTTGTTTCTAAATAAATATGTAACTATGTTTCTTCTATTAAATAAAATATATCTTTGGCTCCTATGTAAATGAACATAGACTGTATCTAGCTCACCAGCCAGTTGGCCTCTGTTATCACCTGTGATGACCACAATCCAGTCTTTCTGAATGGTTATCGTCAGCGCTGTGCTTGCCAGGTTTGCCAGATCGGCTAAGATGATTACCACTGCATAACAGAACACCTTTTTGGAAGTGAATAAAAACCAGAGGTTGGAATCCAAGAATCAAGGTTACTCAGCTATTGCTGACTGGAACATTACGCAAAGTCTCAATAAAGATGGAAGCTTTCAGAGACAGGTTAAGTTTGCCACGGGAGTGAGTACATTTTTGCTAATTTGAGCAGCAAGAGCTTCTTTTCCATTAACGCTACGAGCCAGATTCTGTTCTCAGTTAAACCTCCCAAAAGCCAGGGTGACCCCGTTGCCTTCAGTGGAGTCGCTCTAGATTTAAAGGGGTAAATGAAAGCAGAATTTGCCCCTAAACCTGATAATCTTCTGCCATTATATCGAGAGGTGACTGTATAGGATTTGCCTCAAATCAAAGGTGAACACTAGAGGGAAACATATAAAAGGAGGCTCAATACGCTGAGGCCCAGATCCTCAGCTGCAGCCAAGAAATGCAGAGTGTTAAAGGGTGGGAGCAGGTGCAATGACGGCTTTAAGCCCCCCAACTCCTGGGGCAGGCTGGTCCCCCTGAGGGCTGCTTTAACTTGCCCTGGCTGCCAACAGCTCCAAAAGGCCAATACAACAGCTGGGGCTCACCGGGATACAAGGAAACACCAGCTCCATGCCTTACACTCACAGCCCAGGGTGCAGGAGGGGGATGGAGGGAGAGGAAGAGCTGCTTCATTGGCTCTTCCCCATCATGAGATCCACTCTGTGAGGATACCCTGTGGCTGACTACACCGGCTTTCTGGCGGCTTTGCTGGTGGTGCTGTGTACAGCAGCCACAGCACAGAGGAGATTCTAGCCCACAGTCAGTCTCTAAGATTAAAAGCAAATACTTTACATGCATTATTAACCTACATGAAGAACCCAAGACTGAAATATTCAAAGTATAATTTATCTGTGAAAGAAACAGGTCAATAGACACTTACAGTAAACCAGCCGTGCCACATTTGCTCAATCTCGGTTTTGTACGAGAATACCAACATCAGTACTACGCAGCAGGCAGTGACAGAGGAGTTCTGAATGAACAGCGATGCATGAGCAACTGCAAAATGAAACAGCTCTTTATCTGATACATACCGGCTCAATTTTAAAGGAATCTCACAAATTCTGTCACTTAATACTAACAATCTCACAAAACCCTGGCAGCCACCCGAACAGGCATTTCTAATCAGAAATTTCTGAGTTTTGTATGAAAGACAAAGAATGACACCCCATTTTCACTATAGAACAGAAATTCTATTTTCTGACCAGAGCTAATTAGAAGGAATATTATTAAACATTATGCAAATTCTGAGAGGCATGATCTAGCGAGGAACTCCTACTCCTAGCTTGCCTTCTGTGGCCTTGGGAAAGTTGCATTGGCTTTAGGCTCCTATATCACTTAGGCACTATTTTACCCTTACACTCTCTCTCTCAGTTTCTCTGTTCAATTAGGATGATATAATGCTTCCCCCTTTCATAGGAACAGTGCGAGAAATGATTAATATTTTAAAGCACTCTGAAGATTAGCACTATAAGTATTATTGAATCACATGGATAGTAATTATATTCAGGAATTTGTATCTCCTAGTTAGGAATATCAAAATCAACACAGACAATTACCTTTATTTCTTGGTTTTCTATCAATCCAATCTCCAATTAAGGCCCCAAACACTAGTACAGAGCCTGCCACCACTAACCCAAAAACAGCTGTTAGAAGGAGATTATGTCCATACAATTCTATCAGGAATACAGACATAGCAAAGTGCCACATTCGATCTCCCTGAAAAATAGAAGAGACAAAACCTTATTTTTATTTCAACCTCACAGAATAAAGCAGTACCATGGACTAAATAAATGCAAGTACAGAAAATGGGGCAGTCTGAATACTGAAGATTTAAATTTGATCCATTTCTAAATGTCTGTTTCCAGATATACTACAGTGCTTCCAGAAATACAAATGCTCCTCAAACCAGGCTTCCCTTGATCATTTACAATGCAATCATTTTATCTGAGCTTATCTTACCCATATAGAAAGTGCACAGCTTGCATAAACCAGAAATCTTGGACCCATGAGGTAGCTCAGCATTGCATCTGAAACACATACATAGAAACCAAATAAACTTGAAAGTAACTTTTGTATGTACACGTGTGCATGTTCATGTGTGTGATTGATGTGGCTGGTGCTGGATAGCCAAGTGAAAAAAAAGTGTACCTCACCCAAAGGAAGGTGCAGTCTCACTAGACACATTCACAGACAAAAGGGATGAAATTCTGCCCTCATGGAAGTCAAAGGCAAAACTCTTATTGATTTCACTGTGGCCAGGATTTAATCCAAGATATCCCATGATGGAAATCAGAACAACACCTCTCAATTCTCACAAGCCGGAACACTGTTGCACAAAACATCAGAACATTAAACAGGATAAACAGAAGATCTCTCCAGTGATGGAGCAAAGCAGAGAGGTCACTAAATGAGGTAATGTTGACCCAAATCAGTTAAAATGAAAAGTGATGTTCTTCTTTTCACCATAGGGGCGTTTGCACATAGCCAGTTAATCTCAATAAAGTAAATGTGTTGTGTTTTCAGAGAAGATGCTTTTGGCTGTAAAACCCATGGGATTAATTGGTAATTCTCAAACTTTTAACATCAAAGGGCCTCATTTAAAAGTAGGTTATGCCAGGCCTCTAATTTTCACCCATAGTATTGCACACTCAATTAACACATAGTATTGCACACTCAATTAATGCAGGAGCAAGTGCTGGCATTTAGACACCTCTTCTAGTTACCTAATTTGCAGGGACAGATGGGAAGATGGTTGTTTAAATTCTGTATTTTCTCCTGCAGTTCACGATGTCTGGAATTTTGTACCCACAATCAACTCAAGGACCAAGCTCAGAAGCCATTTTTAAAAAATGAAGTCTTTTATACTCATTTTCAAGGAAATATTAGGTATCATTGTGCAGCTTTTATTCTAAATTGATCAGTCTGAGGAACTGTATCCCTTACTTTTAGTCTGGCTAACAATGGAGCGCCTGATTCTCCATTGTGTGGCCCGTTGTGCAGTCATTGGTGGTAGATGGGGATATAATGTTATCATTCTGATTTGGTAGTGTTTTATACCCAATTTCTACAGGTAGAAATGACCACATGAGGTGCAAGGCAATGGAGTATCAGGCCCTTAGCGATTCAGTCTAGTATATCTTCCCTTTGGCCTATTTATGTGTTTTAATCTTCCATATCAGCTCCACTCTCTGTAAAGCTGTGTCTCTAAAAAGTGCTGCCATATTCTCCATCAGTGTCTGTAGTTAGAGGGGGTGACCGAGTTATGCTTCTCATGCCTGGAACTCTGACTTCATTGTCACAGCTGTAGCCCCACACATCATCCTTCTGACCTGAAACTGCATCATGAGAGGCAGAATAGGCATGTGTATGAAAACAGTAGAAGGGCGCATTTGGAAAACAGATTCAGTTGCTAAGCAGCATTTAAGTCAGGCAGTCGTTTCATATCGCTGAATAAAGAACAAATATCTGAGAAAAGTATCTGTCTTATGCAATTCTGCAGTGTTCAGTGGACAGACAGAATTGCACAGAGTGCTGATTAATTTAAAGTGGCAGAGAGATTACTTCAGTTCAGGAGCAGAGCTAGCTAAAATGATATGACAAGCTGATAATGTTCAGCAGAATTACACCTGGCAACAGTCATTTTCATCTCTTTGGGAGATTTACCAATAAATCTGTTCTCTCTCCTGATGGATGTTTCTGTCCATATTCTCTGACTTCCAGAGTCTTTTAGGTCTTCTGAGTCTTCCACCATTCTTTCTTACTGCAAATAAAGGTTACACACATTGAAAATATATGCAAATTGCAACTACACTGGCATGAAGTGTGGGACACCAGGTCTAATTTCAATAGAAATCAGATCCTCAACATAGTCTTCATTCAGACAATTGATGCCTTTAAACAAGTCATTCTTTAAATTATATATATGTGAACTTTTTGCTTTCAACTATAGCCAGATCAACACCAAATGGACATGTACTAATAAATTCCCTAAATACCCTTTGTCTAAGTGCAAATTATATATGACTAAATAAATATCTGCACACTGTAATTAACTGTTCTAACTTACCACAAATAGGAGATAGTCTATGTTTATACTAAATGAGCCTGACTTCTTTTCAGCCCTGCAGTAGGTGACTGTTAAACATTTCTACATTAGCATACATTAAAAAAAATCTTTCCATTCTCCCATAGCATTATAGTTACTAAATTAATGCAAATTAAATATGAAGGGAAAACTATCATTTCATTTATGTAATCCATGAGCACTCAAAAAGTTAGGTATTTTCACTTCTATTCACCAGCTAACATGCTGTAGCAATCAGTTGCAACCAACAACTCCCTTAGTCAATTATACATTGATTTTACTTACCATGCATGAACAACAGGACCAAAATTTTCATGTGCTCTAGTTTTATTGTTTAGTTGATTCGGTCACTTGCTGTACAACTCTATGGAAAGATGAATTTAAAACAAAAAGGAAGAGCTCAGTTTATGAAACTTACACGTACACTTGCTAACATGTACAGCATTGTGTGAAAAATGCTGGAGGTGCAAACGTTTCATGTTTGTTGTCAAAAGAAAAGCCAGCAGTTTCTGTCACATGTGACAAGCTAGTACAATGTGCTTTTCTAGGGGTCATTCGGTGCTATGTAAATTAGTCCACTGGGAAAAGGCTAATCCTGGGAGTGCACTGCATCTCATGTCCGGCATGGAAAATGGCAGAAAGGCAAAGCCCAGCTAACACAGATGCTGACTGCTTTATTTGCCCCAAGCGTTTCATTTTGATTTACATGTCAGAACAGTGCAGAGATTAGGGGGCTTGACTTCAATGGAGCTATGATCACGTACTCTAGTCCCCATGTGCTGTATTCTTCAGGGAAGCCTCAGGAGAGAATACATGCTGTTTTAAACATTGCAATACTGGCTATGTCTTGTCCTTTTAGAGAAGATGCATTTGACTGTAAGAGGAGTATCATTTAACTGTTTTAATTGCAGTAATAATTTAGAATACAATTTCATGTATTGAATTCAAAGCATCATGTGACTTCAATTTTAATCTGATCACATAAGCAGAGAGATTTGATGGTTTGCTGCAGGCTTGTGCATCACTTTCACTTGATTCCCTATGCTTAGACTGCTGTTTATCAATCTTATGGGATGTTCTTTACAAAATATTCACCACAAAAATGAAAAAAAAAATATTAGATGACTTTCGTAGGATTCTGGGAATTCACCAGCAGTTGTCAAACTGCACTGTCATTTTGTGAGATGTTTGTGGAATTTCCTTAGTAGAGGATTTTCATAACTGTCCATTCAGTTTTGTGTGTCTAACTTGAGACACCCAGGGCATGATTTTCAGAGGTGGTGAGCATCTGCAGCTCCCACTAACTTCAACAACTCTGGTGACTAGACTCATATGCCTCAGGTTGGGCACCCAAAAGCTGAAGCAGGCAAAATGAAAATGTCTAAAAGCAAGATGTATCTGTACTATTGGGGAGTACAGTGGCTGCAGAAGGGCTCACTCACAGTATAGCAGTGATTCTCAACCAGGGGTATGCATACCCCTGGGGGTACGCAGAGGTCTTCCAGGGGATATATCAATTCATCTAGATATTTGCCCAGTTTTACAAGAGGCTACATAAAAAGCACTAGCGAAGTCAGCACAAACTAAAATTTCATACAATGACTTGTTTATACTGCTCTATATACTATACACTGAAATGTAAGTACAATATTTATATTCCAATTGATTTATTTTATAATTGTATGGTAAAAATGAGAAAGTAAGCAATTTTTCAGTACTAGTGTCCTGTGACACGTCTGTATTTTTATGTTTGATTTTGTAAGCAAGTAGCTTTTAAATGAGGTGAAACTTGGGGGTACGCAATACAAATCAGACTTCTGATAGGGGTACAGTAGTCAGGAAAGTTTGAGAGACACTGCAGTACAGCAAGACAGACGGGCTTCCAATAATGCTAAGGAATTCCATTAGGTTTGGCCAAAGCGCCAGGGAAAGTGAATGCGATGTGACTGTCAAAGGCAGAGAGGAGACTAAATACTTACATCAGAATTCATTGCATTGTAGTTCTGCTTGGAAGAGGGAGACAATGGCCATGTCTTCACTGGGCTGAGAACAATGTTCGCAGAACCACTTTAAAGGAGGTGTTTAAGCAGGTTCACACTAACTTGTTTTTAACAATTTAGTTGAACTTTTAGGTAGGACACTAGAGAATTGAACCACTTATAATGTAGCTGTTTGGACATAAAAACACAGACATCAAAAAACCCCAAACAAATGAGAGGCAGGTGCCAAGACAAGACCTACCTCTTGACAAACACAGAGGAGATGAAGAGACATTCCATCTCATCTGCCCTCAGGAATGAAGCATACGTAATGAGAGTACTTTAGGCTCTTGCAACCTCTGCCTGGCTGCTCTGTAGGGTAGGGCACAAGCAGCCTACTGGCCCTCCCACTGGTGTGAGAAGTTAGTGAGAAGACTAGGCGTTCTTGCAACCCCTTCCCATAGCACTAATCCATATGTCTGAAACACATGAACTAAGCCTCACAATACCTCCATGCAAGAGGAAGCATTACTAGATCAATTTTACAGATAGGTAGAACGAGGCCCAGAGGGGTTAAGCAATTTCAGTTTCACAGATTTTAAGGCCAGAAAGGACCATTAGATCATCTAGTCTGGCCTCCTGCACAACAGGCTACAGAATTTCTTCCAGTTATTCCTGTATTGAGCCCAATAACTTGTGTTTGACTAAAGCATATAATTTGCTCAAGGTAAGTGAATCAGCTACAGAGCTGGGAATACAACCCAGGAGTCCTGACTCCCAGGTTCTAATCAGGGCCGGCGCGCCCACTAGGCGACCCTAGGTGGTCGCCTAGGGTGCCAGGATTTGGGGGTCGGCTCACTGTGGCTGCCTCCTATCTCCCCACTCCGCGGCTGAGCCGGGAGCTGGGGGGGCGCTGCGGGCAGGGGGAGGCTGCCGCGGCCCACGAGCTGAGCTGCCGGCCCGCGGGGGGAGGGGGGGAACTGGCCATCGCGGGGGGGACGGGGACGTTAGCTGGGAGGGCAACGCAGGGCTGGTGCAAGGAAGTTTCGCCTAGGGCACAAAACTTCCTTGCACCGGCCCTGGTTCTAATAACTCAGCCCCCTTCATTTAAAAATAAAGGTCCCAATGAAACCACAGTTGGCTGCTGGCTCAGCAGATGAGGTCCCAGCTTTGGAGATCCCATCAGAATTAAAACCTTGTCTTTAAAAATGTTTTAATAGTTCATTAGGAGAAGTGAATAAGTAAAAGTTATTTACTTGTTCCCATAATAGAAGAACTAGGGGCCACCCAATGAAATTAATGGGCAGCAGGTTTAAAACAAATAAAAGGAAGTTCTTCTTCACACAGCACAGTCAACCTGTGGAACTCCTTGCCTGAGGAGGCTGTGAAGGCTAGAACTATAACAGGGTTTAAAAGAGAACTGGATACATTCATGGAGATGAAGTCCATTAATGGCTATTAGCCAGGATGGGCAAGAAATGGTGTCCTTAGCCTCAGTTTGTCAGAGGGGGGTGATGGATGGCAGGAGAGAGATCACTTGATCATTACCTGTTAGGTCCACTCACTCCGGGGCACCTGGCATTGGCCACTGTCAGTGGACTGGATACTGGGCTGGATGGACCTTCGGTCTGACCCAGTACGGCCATTCTTATGTTCTTATGAGTAACTGTAAATAAAATACCACGGGGCATTTTCAAATAGGTTTAAATCAATCAGTTAAATGAAATGCAAAAATTAGGTGGGTATATATTATTATTAATCTAACTGAATATAAACACCCAACAAGTTTTAGGCACCTCAAAAACTCATAATTTATAAGGTTTTGTTTAAATTATTGGGTTTTCTTTTTTCTCCACCTCTCCCCTCCTGCTCTTGCATTCTAATCCCAGCTCTGACACCGATAGGGGAAGGCCACCAAGCACCACCAAAGTATAAGTCTACACTGCAGTTGGGAACAAGTCTCCCAGCCCAGGTAGACAGCATGCTAATAGCAGTGTGGATCTTGGACTAGCCACCTGAGTTCAGACCCTGAGTCAGGCCACCTGAGTCAGGTGGGCCTAAGAGCCTGAACTGACACCTAAGCAGCCGTGTCCACACTGTTATTTCTAGCATGCTAGCTTGAACAGAGCTAGTGTGCTGTCCACCAGGCTAGCAGGCTCACTCCCAGCTGCAATGTAGGGCTACGTCTACACTACCCGCCCGATTCGGTGGGTAGCTATCGATGTTCTGGGATCGATTTATCGCGTCTCGTCTAGACCAATTTTACAGATAGGTAGAACGAGGCCCAGAGGGGTTAAGCAATTTCAGTTTCATAGATTTTAAGGCCAGAAAGGACCTTAAATCGATCCCAGAGCCGCTCCCCGTCGACACCGGAACTCCAGCTCCGCGAGCGGAGGAAGTGCTGTCGATGGGGGAGCCTGCCTGCTGCCGTGTGGACCGGGGTAAGTACTTTTAAAAATCGATCTAAGATATTCGACTTCAGCTACGTTATTCACGTAGCTGAAGTTGCATATCTTAGATCGATTCCCCCCCCCAGTGTAGACCAGCCCTAGATGTACCCCAAGAGCCATGAAAAGTGAAATTTGTGAGTCAGTTGGTGGTATTCTGTCCTTTCACCCAGAACTGGACCAACACCCAGCATGGTGTGAGGTGCCATTGTGCTGGTGAAGATGCCACTGTTCAGATGAGATTAAAAAAAGATCTTGTCCACTTGTGCTAATTAACATTTCATCGTGCCCTTCCTAAGCACAGGGTTATTATCCCCAGGGTCCTGGCTGAATTCCTACCCAGATAATGACAGCTTGCCTTTCTGAAAACCTCCTGCAGCTGGACACAGTTCGCACACCTTTTAGTATTTTTCTTTTGCTTACCTGAGATAGATCTATTGCATTTCAGAAAGGTACATGGTTCAGTGTTCAAAGCCAGCCTTATATCCTTGTTCCTTCCTGTGGCTTCCATGTGCGCTTACAATTATTTCACTAGCAACTTTACAAAAACATCTTTTCATCCCAAAGGCTGCCTGTACACAGATCATATTCAGAAATGCTCAGACCAGCTCTTGAAGACAGTGGTAAAAAGCCTGTGGTCAATCTCCATCACTACTATGCAATACTTGTGGGGGGGGGGGTGTCTTTGGAGGGACCAGTCAGGGGACAAGGAGCAGGGGGCTTAGATAGGGGGTGGGGTCCCGGGTGGGTGGTTAGGGGCGCGGGGGGGAAGGGGTCAGGGGGCAGGAAGTGGGTGAGGCACAGCCTTCCCTACCTGGCCCTGCATACAATTTTGCAACCCCGATGTGGCCCTCGGGCCAAAAAGTTTGCCCACGCCTCGGTTAGCCTGTCTCCAGATAAAGGAAGGGATGAGTCCTCACTGATTGGTCAATGACTCTCCAGCCTCACATCAAGTCTGGGGTCTGGTGTTCAAGGAAGACAGAGGACGGATCAGGTTGTTTCATCTTAGTAAAAAAACCAAAAAACAAAACAACCCTAACACTAACTAACTATCTCTATAACAATTTACCTTTTAGATAAATATTTAGATATTTCTTAACAGTTTTAGGGAGAAGTGCTAACACTGCCCCTCTGCTCCATCTTTAGCCGAGGACAGTTGAGAGGGAACTGGAGGGCTTGGGTTGTGCACACGCTACATGTGGCACCAATGGCACTGCAAGACGCCTACTGCACATGCGTGACCCATGTGGACACTGCTACCATAAATCTCCAGTCGACGGCACTGAGACGCACCGCCACCTAAAGTGGAGCACCCACAGAGACACTACTCGAAGAACGACGGAGGATTGCAGAGCCATCATATCCTTAACTGATAAAACATCGCCTCTCCATCCATGAGGATGATTCAAAAAATGTTGTGGTGGAACCCATTAGGGTCATGGAGACCAGGACAGCCAGCCTCTCCAATAGCTAGGATCTGGAAACATGCCCATACGAGGAGGAGCAAAGGAGTGAGGGAAGTCTATTCTGCCTCTCTTTGCATGCGCTGAGCATCCAGCAAATGGGACACCCAGAAATTGAATGACCTTACCCCAGGCACTTCAGGCACCTAACATAGTTATCTGATGCCAGGAAAACAGTTGGACATGAAGCACATCTCTTAAACCCCAGCTTCTTCTTTGGTTCCACCATCCTACCAACCATACTAAACTATCTACACTTATCAGTATGCTTAAACTATACTACACACTAAGAACTACAACAACAAACTATGAAAGAGACTGTCAATGGAAAACAAAACCTGGATCCAAAGGGACTGGAGCGGTTCACTTGCATATGTTGCAGCAGTTGAAAGGAATTAGGGTGACCAGCCAGCAAATGTGAAAAATCAGGACGGGGGGGGAGGGCGGCGGTAATAGGAGCCTATATAAGAAAACGACCCAAAAATCAGGACTGTCCCTATAAAATCAGGACATCTGGTAACCCTAGAAGGAACTGAGGTGGTAGAAGGCACAGCACCCTGTTATATAGCCTTGCCCTCACAGCGCTCAAAAATGCTGAGGGGAGAGGTAAGAGTGGGTGTGGGAGTGCTCTAATGGGCACTGCTTGGAGAAGGTTCTACCATTAGATGCCACAAGTGGGAATATGCAGAGCCACTCAAAGAACTTTCTGTTATGCTGTACGGTGCGTGCTTTTATTAGCGTGGGAGGGAGTAATTACAGGGACTGAAAATTTGGTACTGAATGTCAAGACATATTAAAGCTGTTTTATATCTTAAAATAGAACACAGATTCTTCTACCTAATGTAGAATTTTCTGCCAAATATTAATTTATGGCATTACATACTTTATAAATGGTCCACATGGTAACTGAATTTGTTATTGCATCAAATCTAGTCTGGTTTTTGGGAAGAAGTGCTTCTTCAGCATGGCTGGAATAGCACTAAAGCTGTGTTAGGACCCAATCCTTCAAATGCTTCCAGGTAACTTTACTCACATAGCCTCATTGACTTAAATAGGCCTACTCCCATGAATATAACTAAGTATCTGCAGGATGGGGTTAAAAATGAGTTGCTGAGTAGTATTTGCTGAGAGAGTGGAGTGAAACCTCTGTTACAATGCACTGACTGTTCACCATTTGTTGAGACAGCTTCAGGTAGACCTACAGAAGAAAAAAAAGCAGTTCCTAACCTCTTGCAACTGTTGTTTTTCAAGATGTGTTGCACATGTCCATTCCACTCTGGGGGTGTGTGCGTGTCCCACATTTAGTCGCCAGAAGTGTCCCCCTCAGTGGTACCTATTGGGGTGGCTTGAGCACCCTCTGCTGCCACATTATACTGACACCAGTAGTGTAAGGGCCCAGCTGACCCTCAGTCCCTTCTTTCCAGAAACTCTGATGTAAAGGGGTAGGAGGGCAGGTCACAGAATGGAGATGTGCCACACATCTCGAAGAACAACAGTAATGAAATCTTAGTAACCGTTTTTTCTCCTCCAAGTGATCGCACATGTGAACATAACAGCCATACTGGGTCAGACCAATGGTCCATCTAGCCCAGTATCCTGTCTTCCCACAGTGGCCAATGCCCACTTGCCTCAGAGGGAATGAGCAGAGCAGGCAATTATTGAGTGATCCATCCCATCATCCATTCCCAGCTTCTGGCAAACAGAGGCTAGGGACACTCAGAACATGGGATTTCATCTCTGACCCATCTTGGCTAATAGCCATTGATGGACCTATCCTCCATGAATTTATCTAGTTCTTTCTTGAACCCTGTTATAGTCTTGGCCTTCACAGCATCCCCTGGCAACAAGTTCCACAGGTTGACTGTGTTGTGTGAAGAAATGCTTTCTTCTGTTGGTTTTAAACCCACTGCCTGTTAGTTTCATTGGGTGACCCCTGGTTCTTGTGTTATGTGAAGGAGTAAACAATTCCTTATTCACTTTCTCAACACCAGTCAAGATTTTATAGACCTCTATCATATCCCCTCTTAGTCATCTCTTTTCCAAGCTGAAAAGTCCCAGTCTTTTTCATCTCTCCTCATCTGGAAGCTGTTCCATACCCCTAATAATTTTTGCTGCCATTTTCTGTACCTTTTCCAATTCGAATATATCTTTTTTTAGATGGAGTCACCAGAACTGCATACAATATTCAACTTTGTGCATTCCCTTCTTGGTGACTTCCATGCAGTAATATAAGTGGAGATATCAGAGTTCACATACACACAGACTCTAGAACAGCTCGACCAAATTTGGCATAATCTCTAGAGTACTGGGTGATGGTGTAATGGGAGGAGAAAGTGTGCACCGATGACCAGGATGCTGCTTTACAAATGTCCTGGATAGATATTTGTACTAGGAACACTTGAGGATGCGTGCTATCTTGTGGAGCGGGCAATCAGTTTATCTGGTGGCGAAATGCCTGCCAGATCATAAGTGTGGACACAGGAAGTTATCCAAGACAAAATTCTCTGTTAGGAGATTGGAAGACCTTTCATTCTGTCCACTATAACCACGAACAGTTGGATGGACCACTGAAACAGTTTGGTTCTGTGTAAGTAGAACACCTGTGCTCATCTAATGGCCAATGTGTGTAAGCATTGCTCATCCCTATTTGAATGTGGTTTGGAGTAAAAAAACCAAAACAGGCAAGTAAATTGATTGTTATTTGAATCAATTTGAAACTACTTTAGAGAGAAAATTCTGATAAGGGCCTAAGTACACCTTATGTCTAAAGAAGACTGTATGGTGAATCAGATGTGAGAGCACACAGTTCAGATACCCTTCTGGCAGAAGTGATAGCAATTAGGAAAACCAGATTCCAGGAAAGGTGTAATAAGGAGCACATTGGTAGAGGCTTAAATGATGGTCCCATAAGTGCAGACAAGACTAAGTTCAAGTCCCAAGGGGGAACGTGCTCCCTTAATTGACTATATAAACTTTGCAGGCCTTGAAGGAATCTGATTGGCACATCATTAGGAAAAAACAGAACAGTTATCCATGCAAGGGTGGAAAGCTGATATTGCTGCCAGGTGAACCTTGATAGAGGAAATTGCTAAGCCTTGTTGTTTCAGGTGAAGGAGTTAGTCAACTATATGTTGGATGGATGAATGACTGGTGTAAGACTCCAGTTTGACAAGTCGAGATAGAAAACCACTTTCATTTTGACAGGTAGGTGGCCCTAGTGGAGGGCTTTCTGCTACTTGGGAAGACCAAGCAAACTCACTCCGAGCAAGCTTGTTCTCTGGGATTTAGCCATGGAGCTTCCAGGTCATTAGATGAAGGGATTGTGGGTTCAGATGGAGCAGCTGACTCTGGTCTGGGGAGATTAGATCCGGCCAATGGTGGCAAGATTGGCGATGCCACTGAGAGTTCCAGTAGAGTGGAGAACCAGTGTTGGCGAAACCACACTGGGGCTATTAATATAACCTGGGCATTGTCCCACTGGAACTTTAGTAGCATTCTGTGTAGGAGTGGGATTTGGGGGGAAAAGCATAGTAAAAGCTTCTCTCTCCAGGGTAGCAGGAAGGCATCTGGGATTGAACCTGGACTGTGGTCTTGCAGGGAGCATAACTGGTGACATTTTCGCTTAGACTTGTTTGCAAATAGGTCTACCTGGGGAGTCCCCTGCTTCTGGAAAATGCATCTGGCTACATCCAGATGAAGACACCACTTGTGACTCAAAAATGACCTCTTCAGGCAGTCTGCTAGGTTGTTCTGTCTCCCTGGAAGATAAGAGGCCACGAGATTGACTGAATGAGCTACATAAAATTCCTGCAAGTGAACTACTTCCTGACAAAGCGGGGGGGATGAGCAAACTCCTGCTTGCCTGTTGAGGTAAAAAACGTGGCTGCAGTGTTGTCTGTAAGAACAAACAAGTTTCTCCCTCTGCTATGAGATAGGAAAATCTGAGAGACATGGTGGGTAAGGTAATATCTTTTAAGGGATCAACTGCTGTTAGCCGCTCTCACCAACAGAACTTGGTCGAATAGAAGGTATTACCTCACCCACCTTGTCTCTCTAATATTCTGGGACTGACATGGCTACAATTACACTGCATACAAGAGTAGGAAAGCCTTACAGGCAAGACAAATTAACCTGTGTTCTCTAACTTTGGTAGGAAGAAAGACCAAGGACCAAAGACCTTGAGTTCAGAGGGTCCCCAGGTGAGCTCCCCACTCTAGAGCAGGATCCATGGAAGGGTGGAAACACCTAAAGGAGTTGCTCCAAGGATGGGAGATGTAGGCCCCAGCCTCTGATTTGGGAGAAGCTGACTTCCCTTTTACTGACCACGGAGGTGCAGTTCTAGAAGGTGCTGGAGATCGGTGCCAAAGTGGAGAGGCCTGCAGAGAAGTGAGCATCATGGGTTATCCCTTTGATGGTACTGAAGGGCAAGCCTACGTGAGGCTGACAAGGTACCCAGCACTGTAGCAATCCTGCTGGTTCTCTTGTGTCTGCCGGCACTGATAGTGTCAACTCTAGTACCGCCAGCGATACTGGCACTGACAGAGTCAGGATGTCCCTGGCAGCTGCAAACGCGTCCAGTGAGGTTGGTATTGAGATAGTGTCAGTACTGTGTAGTGACGTGGATGTGGAAGGATCCCATTCTGGCTCTGGACTCGACAGAACCTGCCTAGGCACAGGAGTCAATGGTGCCATCTTCTGTGGTACTGAACACTGTACTCTTAACTCCATGCCTAGCACACTTTGGAGCCGGGGATCTCCTGCTTCTTGTGCCTCTTGTTAGGCACTGGGGCTGGTGAACAATGCTGGCACTCAGCACCGAGTCTGGCCAAGCTGGCTCAGATGGAGGTCTCAAGGCTGCCTCCACAAGTAGAAACTTTAGCCTGGCTTCTACTCACAAGCTTTCTTTGTGAGAGAGACTTAAAAATCACTGCAAATTTGGCAATATTCCTCTGTATGAGCTTCCCCAAGGCACTTCAAGCAACTTGAGTATGGGTTGCTCATGGGCATAGCATTACTGCAGGAAACACAGGGACCTGAAGCCTGGTGACTAAGGCATCCCTCGGCACCAGGAATCAACCAAAACCCTCAAATAAGGTAAAAACCTAACTAACTCAACAAACACTAAACTACAAGAGAATACAGTCCACTGAGAGCACCTGCAAAAGCAAGAGCAGGAGCTCCAGCAACTCTCACAGGCAGTGAGGCTTTGTCTGCACTACAGGGGGAGAGTGATCTAAGGCCTGGTCTACACTAACGGGGGGGAGGGGGGAGGAATCGATCTAAGATACGCAACTTCAGCTACGTGAATACCGTAGCTGAAGTCGAAGCATCTCAGATCGAATTACAAAGCACTTACCTCGGGTCCACGTGGCGCAGGCAGGCTCCCCCGTCGACTCCGCTTACGCCTCGTGCCGAGCTGGAGTTCCGGAGTCGACGGGGAGTGCTTCTGGGATCGATTTATCACGTCTACATGAGACGCGATAAATCGATCCCAGAACATCGATCGCTACCCGCCGAATCAGGCGGGTAGTGTGGATGTACCCTCAGTTACGCAACTTCAGCTATGTGAACAACATAGCTGAAGCTGACGTACTTAGATCTACTTACCGTGGGGTCCACACTATGTTATGTTGACGGGAGATGCTCTCTCGTCGACTCCCCTTGCGCTTCTCGTTCAGATGAGGACAGGAATCGACGGGAGAGCAACCTGAGGTCGATTTAGTGGGTCTTCACTAGACCTGCTAAATTGACCACCGATGCATCGATTGCCACATGTCGATCCCCTGGTAAATGTAGGCAAGCCCTAAGAAGGCACTGAGGGGGCTCAGGGTCGGATGGGCCTATATAGTGATGCCAGTAGCACACAGCAACACAGAGTGCTTGAGCTGCCCTGATGCGTATCACTGAGGGAACAATTTCCGGCAACTGTACACGGCACATCCACATGCAAGAATGGAATGTACATGTGCAATCACTCAAACAGGAAAACAGTATAACATGTATGCAAACACTCAAATTGCATTGAATTGCTCCTTTGCTTAAAGGGCTTATCTACTTACAGCATGAGCAAGATCTGGAAGCAGCTCAGCAAGCTTCTGTTGTAGTGAAGCAATCTCCAAGAAGCTGAGGCTACCTTGAAAATGCAACAAGTTAAGCAGCTGCAGATTGTGAAAACTCTTGGGAGCTATTTAATCCAAGATCTATTCATAGACTTAATTATGAAAATCAGAGAGGTTTCTGTCCTGTGTATATACACGAGTAACAGATTGTAATATAAAAGTATGAATCCTTCTGGGCTTTAGAAAAGAGCAGCGTGGCTGAATAAATTCACTACATCATAGTAAAGAAGTGAAGGTAACAAAATATGACATGGAATTATTTGTGTTGCAGCAGCACCTAAAGCTTCCCCTCAGGATTAGGGCCCCATTGGGATAGGTGCTGTCCATATATGCAGGAAGCCACATCACACAGTCCAACTACACAAAAGACAGACTGCTTATCCCTTTCCTCCAGCCACAAAGTGATTGGTGGTGGTGGTTGGGGGGGGGGGGGGTGATAGGTATGTGTTTTTATTTGTCTTTGTTAAAAACCAGCCTAACGTAGGCCAACCACTGCTGGTGTTTGAAGCACAGAATCTTCTAACGCTGCTCAATGCAGAGCTTACCACCAAACCAGCTTATGCCAAAATGTTTAAGAAATATAAAAGAAATTCTAGTTAAGTTCATCCTATGTGTGATGGTTCTGCTAAGCAGCAGACAACTCCCATCAGCCCCCTCCCCACTGCACATCCCCTTCATACAGACCAACATTTTCAAATTAATTTCAAGGAGCATCCTGCTCCCCACTCCACCAATATGCCCACTGCTAGCCCCACCCCTCTTAAGCCCCATCAACACTGCCATGCCCTTGCCTCCCCCATTAATGCTCCCGTTCAGTCTCAACCCCTACCCAGTGCCTTACACACCACAGAACACACAGTGAGATGAGCAGGGTTGTCATCCCCTCCCGCCTGCAGGGCCCCGTCCCAGCAGGACTATAGGCTTGGCCAGAGGCGGTATTTGGGGAGGGTGGCAGGCAGGGCTGCTGTTACACCTGGGGAAGCAGAGACATTTGCTCTCAGGAGAATGTGTGTAGCAGAAAAGAACCAACTCTGCCCCGTCTATGCTGCAGCGAGTCCCAGGAGAGGAAGAGGCATTATCCCCTCTCCAATCACCCTCCCACTGCACCCAAAGACTTTGGAAGAAAAGAGCATGAACCCTTTGCCTGATCCCCAAGCTACACCGTGTTCTAGGGTGAGTGGGGCTGTTCTCCCCTCCCTGAACATCCATTCTTCCCCTGCTGCAGCCAAGGCCTGGGCAAGAATAGGGCATGACTCCATCTCCAGCTCCCCCCCACCCCTCAAGCTGCCCAGGCTGTGCACCACCACTGCAGCCCCAAACTTCAAATCTACCCTCCCCCACCTGCCATTGGCCACTGAGCCCAGCTGACTATGCCCCTTCTGCACTGGAAGAATCAGCAGAAACAGAGCAGAGATCAGCTACATTTCTCAATCTTGTGCGTCAGCCACACATGCACATCAGTCTCTCTCGATTCAAAAGGAGGGAGTGGGGCTGATGCACTTGTGTAGCTGCTGACATACAATTCTGGGTAATGTCGTTTTTAATGCAGGAGATATTATTAAATCAGGAGCTGGGAATTTTCTGGTTGCAAATGGGAGTCTCCTTAACATACTAGACTTGGTCAGTCTGATCCCCTTGCTCCTGTCCAGGCAGGAGCAGCGATGCTGGCCCAGGAAGTGACCAGGCACTTTTGGGCAAGGGACTACATTTCCCATCAGCCCCCTCCTCACTATGCTTCCCAGTCAAGGTCCTTCCTCCTACTTGGCTTAGGGAAAAGGAAGTGCAGAGGAATCCCAGGAACTGTATGCAGAGCTGCATGTGGAACAGGCTGTGACTGCTCAACATTACAGCAAGGTGCAGGTTGCTGCAGGATTTATGGGGGAGCAGTTGTGACTGAGCATAGCCAATGCTGAGGGGCCCCCTTGAGAGAGACACCACTAAAGCCTGGTCTACAGTAGAAAATTAGCTCCTCATAACGGCGTTGCTCAGGGCTGTGAAGAATCCACACCCTGGAGCAGCATAGGTAAGCCAACTTAACGCCCTGCGTGGACAGCACTAGGTAAATGGAATAATTCTACCGCCAACCAGAATCCCTCCTGTCGACAAAGGTAATGTGCACACTGAAGTGCTACATTCCCCTGTAGCATTTTAAGCATCGACAATGTTAGCCTGGCCTGGAAACCTGCAAGCTCCTATTTGCCTGAAATAGAGACTGAACTGGCGAGGCAGCCTAGGCACTAGGTCTGATGAGTCCTAATTTTCAGTTGAACTGCCTCAGGAACTCAGAGCCACTGCTGCTCTTTGAACTGTAACTGTTTAAGCCTCCGTTCCTTCAGGGCCGGCGCTTTCACTAGGCAACCCTAGGCGGTTGCCTAGGGCGCCAAGAATTGGGGGGGCAGCGGGCGGCTACCTCCTGCCTCCCGGCTCCACGCTCGAGCCGGGAGGCAGGAGGCAGCCGCCCGCTTCCTCGCGAAGCCCTGCTGTGGCGAGGGCTGTTGCCGTACCGCCGGGGCTCAGCAGGGCTTCGCGAGGAAACAGGCAGCTTGTCACGGCTGCCTCCTGCCTCCCAGCTCCACGCTCGGCTCAGCGGCTGAGCGTGGAGCTGGGAGTGGCTCTCCGGGGGGGCGGGGGGAAGCCGGAGGGCTGAGCTGTGGCGGCCCGCAGGCAGGGGAGCTGGCTGCCATGTGTGGGGGAGGGGGTGACATTAGCTGGGCGAGGGGGGGAGGCGGGTGCAGGGCTGGTGCAAGGAGGTTTCGCCTAGGGCTCGAAACTTCCTTGCACCGGCCCTGCGTACCTTGGGTATCTGCAAACTTTTCCTGACAATGCTACTAATATACTGTTTCCCTTAGGACTTTGAGTGGTTATTGGGATCCACCAGCGCTAGTGCCTATAAGGCCTAGCTACTGAAGGACCTACAGTACTTGCCTGAGTCACAGTATACCTGGCAAACTATTGGCACCTTAGAGGTTTGGTTTATTCCAGCACTGAACAGCTATAATAATGACATGTTTAATCAGCAAAAAGCACCATTGATTCTGGCAAGAAGAAAAGTTACTAAGCTAATTAAAAGTAGCTCTCTCATTTTGTCTTAAAAAAAATAAATCACAAAATTCAAGGAGCATGGTGGCAGGAGGGAGTCGTGCCTCTACTCTTGATTATGCTTAGGAAAGTTCAGATACTCTTAGAAGTAAATTACAAATTGAATCTGAAACCAAGAACATCTGGTGTCACTCTCTTTGCCAGGGGTCTCAAACTCAAATGACCACGAGGGCCGCATGAGGACTAGTGCATTGGCCCGAGGGCCGCATCACTGACCCCGCCCCCTCGCTGCCCCTGGCCCCGCCCCCACTCCACCCCTTCCACTAGGCCCCACCCCTTCTCCACCTCCTCCCCTGAGCGCGTGGTTCCCTGCTCCTCCCCCCTCCTTCCCAGAAACCGCAAAGCTCTTCCCATGCGGCCTGCAGAGCTCTTCCCTGCAGCCCGCCAGGCTCCCCGCGCCTACCCCCCTTTTAAAAAAAAAATATAAAAAATTTTGTTATACCCCCCAGGCAGTTCCCGCTGCCAGAACAACTGTCTGGCGGCGGGAACTGTATGGGGGTAAAAAAATATTTTTTTTTAAAAACGCGGGGGGGGGGGGGGGGGGGAGAAAGAGGGTGCTCCGCGGGCCGCCACATGTTTGAGACCGCTGCTCTTTGCTTTGGGCAATTATCTACAATTAAGAGAACTAAAGGAATAAGAAGCCACTTACCCCAGAAAAGAGCATTCCAGCCTGTCTTCATTCACCTACTTGCTTTTTCCAGCATGAAATCCTCTCCTTTCAAAAGGCAATCTAAGGTCACTTGCCCTCACACATGGGTATTCCTTGCTTCAATCAACTTTTGATAACGTGTCATATTTTAAACATTTGCATGAAGTAGTCCTACCAGACCCTTCCCCCCCCCTTCTGCTTTCCCAATTTGTTCCGTTTTGGAACTCATTAGAGTGAAAAGAGGTATTACTTTTTATCTTCCAATCCCTTTTATAAAAGGGGAAACTGCTAGGCCACCCCAAAATTTCCCCTTAACAGCAAGCCATACTCTTTTCCTATACAAGTTTATATGTTCAGATATTGTTTGTCTATTGCCCTCTGTTACATCTTCTCATAAAGCAATAGTCACCAAGATAATTTATCTGGACATTGAACGGTTGCTTATTCATTATTTACCACCTTGTTTTGCAGTGTTAAATATGCACATGTATTTATCTGTGTAAAATTATGACATCCTAGAGCATATTAATGAAATAGAATAGTTTTGCATGCTTGCACAGGATGCATAATATGGTAAAAGGAACAGGACTTATCTGATCATACAATTTTCCATTTGCCAAATACAAAGACCATAAAAAAAGGTGATGGGCATACTATTAGCTTTGTTCTTTGAAGTCCGTGTTCTTTAAAAGCCATGTGGTTGAGGTGTTGTCCAGAACTACTGGTAGCTGTAAGGAATCCCACGTTCCAGTGCTTAGCGTGTCAATGGCACTGCCCACATCTCTGCCCCAACTTTCCCATTTGTGAAATACAAAAGCGTAGCCACATTTGAGATCTTTAGGGGGAAAAGTGTTCTGTAACGATGCACAGTATATTACAACACACTAATGACAAATTATTAAAGGGAATCAAGTGTACTTGCTTCTGAAGATTGCAGGATTTAACCAATCTGAAATCTATGTACATTTTGCATTTAGAAAGTTCATGGTCAGGACTTAGGCACATTTAGCTATAGATCCATAAAGATTAGTTATGGTTACAGTATATTATTTACTGTATTGTGAACCAGATTTGGGAATTAGTAAATCAGGACTAGAACTGAACAATTACTGCAAAAAAGTGCTTACTGTGAGCATTCCCTTGAATTTAAAAATGAATGTGCTTTGACTAGAATTGCTAGGGCCCTACCAAATTCACGGTCCATTTTGGTCAATTTCACAGTCATAGACATTTTAAATAGCTGCAATCATGAAATTTATTTTAAATCTGAAATTTCACAGTGTTATAATTGTAGGGGTCTTGACCCAGAAAGGAGTTGTCGGGTGGTCACAAGGTTATTGTAGGGAGGGGTTGTGGTACTGCTTCCCTTATTTCTGTGCTGTGCTGGCAGCGATGCTGCCTTCAGAGATGGGCAGCTGGAGAGCGGCGGCAGCTGACCAGGAGCCCAGCTCTGAAGGTAGAGCCAGTAGTGCTCCCCCTGCGAGCAGAAGCGGCGCCTTAAAAAGGAAGCGGCTTCTTTTTAAGCACTGCTTCTTGCACTCACCGTGTGGCGCTCCGGGTCTTCGGCGGCGGGTACCACTGAAGACCCGGAGTGAGGACCCACCACCGAAGTGCCGCCGAAGACCCGGAGCGCCGCCGGGTGAGTACAGGGGGAGCTGCCTTTTTATAGTGCCGCTCCCCCTGTGCTCCGGACCTGCCTACACTACTGGGTAGAGCCACTGCCAGCAGCAGCGCAGAAAGATGGCATGGTATTGCCACTCTTACTTCTGCACTGCTGCCTGCAGAGCTGGGCCCACAGTAAGCAGCTGCTATTCTCTGGTCGCCCAGCTCTGAAGGCAGTGGCACAGGAGTAAGGGTGGTATGGTATGGTATTGCCACCCTTACTTCTGCACTGCTGCTGGCGGGGTGCTGCCTTCAGACCTGAGCACCCAGCCAACAGCTGGCACTCTCCAACCGCCCAGCTCTGAAGGAAGCGCAGAAATAAGAGTGGCAATACTGCGACCCCCTCCCCAAAATTACCTTGCAACCCCTACAACCAGATTTTGCGGTCTGTGAATTTGGTAGGGCCCCAGTAATTGCACAGGTTGTGTGTTTTCCTGGACAGTAAAGTGACGACTTTTAGTTAAGACTGTTTATAGAATCAAAGTTTTAAGCTTGTGTGTTTGAGTATTCTCATTGGAAAGGATATGGTTAATATGCTTTGAGACTCTGCTCATTCCTGCCTTACCCCAGTGAAGCAGAAAGAGAGAAGAAGTGCTTAATCTGACTTTCTGAAATAAAAAGGCAAGCTGAGAAAGGAGGAAATGTGCAGAGTTCCCAAAATCTGTTTCGAAACCTTAAAACACAATGCTGCTCTTAAACGGCGTTGGATGAAAATGATCAGCTACATTCTGTGCAGTAAATGCAATGGATTTTAAGCAGTAACTGCAACTTTAATAAACTTGACAGAGGGAAGGGACATTACCCACCCTGTCACCCATACTTTCACATACCAGGCATTTTAAGTGGTTGCAGTACAGGGATAACAGAACTCCCACAGAGAACTCATAACTCAGAATAAACTCTTCTCAGTCTACCCCTAGAATTTAGCTCGCTCTTCTGAATCCTTTCACTGCTGCCCACCCTTCCCCTGCCTGTGAAGGGGACAGAGGGTACTAAAAAGGCCAGAACTCTCCTATCCCATAAACACAAGGTCAATTAGCAAAATCCCAGGTCTTACTTCTGGGAATGGCCCTTTTAGCCCCTTAACCACACTAGAAACTAGCTGCAAGTTATCACTAATTAGCTAAATCCTACTCCTGTTTATCTAACTGTGCCTCCAGAATGCTGTATGGAAAGTGAAATGCTGTCATTTGGCCCCAGGAGGAAGAAAAATTCCTTTTCTGACACCCATAATAGGTGATCAGTCAGACTCATAGCATCTGCAAAAATATGGTTCTGAGACCAATTGGAGAAAGAGGTTGCTGAAACAAAGGCTTCAAAGGAAGGAACAGGCTCCCCCAAGGACTGGGGCTAAGGTTTACATTAATGAAAGGGGAAAGGGAGGGGCTAATCAGTTCTCCTCCTCCAGCTGGCCCACTGATGGATAGAGCCTCCAGAGGATGAGGAGGGCCAACCCAGTCTCCAGGCATGTGCTCCCACCTCCACTTCTTTTCCTTCTGGGGTTTGGGATGCTAGTCCCATCTGTTTTCCCATCCACTGAGCTAAGTACGGTGGTGGCATCTGAAGGAGTTTCTTCAGCCAGGAACGTGCTTATATGGAGATAGAGTTTGCTTTACACTGTCTGATTCCCAAATATTAAGTACAATAAGAATAAATAATAATTTAAGCAATTAGGGTGATGAGTATGAACATAATGCTAGAGACACATGGCTGTATCAATTATACTTGAGAAAACTCTAAACACTTCAAATAAGTTAGGCAGCTCTTAAGTGTGACCTCTATTCTGGACAGCAACACACTAAAAACAAGAAATAAGTAAACATTTATACTAATCCACCTGAACACAAATTATTTCCTTCCTAAAGATGCTTTTTACATCTTGTTTCCTATTCCCAAAAGGAAGAAAAGAGGAGCTCAGGTAGTTTTTAAACAGTGAAATAATAATGGACATCATTCAATGGCATTAGTTTGATACTAGCTCAATGCTACATTAAGTCCTACTGTATGCCTTCCTTTCTATGCATTACCAGCTGATAGCAAATACCACCACTAACATTACCTCTCTACTCATGCTACCAACTTCTCCAGCTAAGAGAAGTGGGTGAGGAATGTATACCCAGTACTAAGTCCATTTACTCTGAACTGCCTACTTGATCTTGTTTGCTTCTTTACCGCAGCAGTACAAAAACTATTGGACTGGAGAGCTAGTGAAGGCACCCTATGTATATTATGGCGATCAGTTCTGGCAAAATAAGGACCTGAAATTCAGCACGGTTGCAGCTCTACCAGTTGTGACTGTTCTGTAGACAGGACTGATATTTTAGCACCATGTTGCCATCAGTGGAGCTGCACTGCTAGTGAAAAATAAAATCTAAATTTTTCTAGCGTAGGCCAGGCTTACAAATCTTTGCCACTGTTGACATGCTCATAGACATTTGTTGTCCAGCGTATTTATCTGCAGTGTAGATAGGACAACATGGCCACAGTAAGTACCATATGTAGAGCCCAGGGTATGCATGGATATACCCCAAGCTACCCCATCGTAGTAATGTGATCAGTCCTATTGCAATTTTAGATTCTTTGTTTACATACAAATGTGAACAAGTGTTTTGAGAAGTATATTCTCACCACTCAAGATTTATTTCAACAAAACCTGTCAATGAGGCAAAACTCTGCTATGAAAAGTGCGGAGTACTGAAGTATTTATAAATGCATACAACTTGAAAAACAAAATTCCAGTTTGTTTATTCCGATGGCCAAAAATATTAAACACAAAACAATGCAAATTCATGGTTTATACTTTAGGAATATTAACTCTAGAGTACAATTTAAAACATTTTTTACTATATAAAAAGTGAAACACTGCATTACCAAAATAAAAGACAGAAAAATAATCACACAAACTATGCAAAACATGAAAAATATGAGAATGTGGCACTTTCATTTAAACTTAGGCTTTCAAGACAAGACCGAGAACTCCTGTGAATTGATGAAGTTATTCCATAGGCCTGTGTTACTAAAAATATACATCTAGTCCATTGTTGAAGTCTTTTAGAAATGGAGTTACACAGATACAAAATCCAATATGTTACACATCTATATACAGCATTTTAAACCTCAAAAATTAAACTTTGACTAAAGAAATATTTGACATAATTACTAAACTATAAACTTGTAAAATCCTTATGCTAATCAAAAGGAGCCTGGTTATCTCTAGAAAGTTTTTTTTTTTTAAGTATTACTTTTTCTAGCAATATGAACTCCAATAACCTTTCATGAATGTCAAAAATTTCTCAAAAAAAAAAATAATTACAGAACATAGCTACACAAAGTGGTTAAAATGTATACAATCTTTGCACAAAAGTGTTCTAGTTCTAGACAACAGGAAATAGTTGTTCACTGTTAATCTTTAGGTAATCAAATACTTTGATGTTAGACTTTGCTGTGTTAATGCAGCACTGAAAACATTTCCCTTTGATATAATGAAATGGAGTTCAAGCATTAGCTACTTTTTCTTTAGTACCACTTATTTGAGTTTTTTGTTTTTAAATGAGATCTTTTTTCTGCTGCAGAATATTTTATTAAATGGTGGTAACCCCTGAAATGTATTCATTCAAAATTAACTACCATTGTACAATATAAGATGTAATTTCTTAATACTACAATAGCATTTACTTTAAAAAAGAAAAAACGTTTATATTCTTAATGCAAACTTGATTAGTATAAAATTTAAGTTTAAAAACTCTCAAGATTCACTAATTAACACTGTCTCCAAGTAGAGTCTTGGTGGGTATTTGGACAGTCTCAGACACAAAGTAAACATACTTATTCCTAAAACTTTCCTGCAATTGTTTAAATAATACAGTTATAAGTTTAAATACTTACGGTTATAAAAAGGTTGTTAGAGTAAAATTTCAGTATCGCCAGGACCTAGGTTGTGGCAGTTACACAAAACGTACTCAATGAATGAACCATATAGATAGGCTTATAAAGCCTTATGTACATAAAGCTGCATGTGTAAGTAGAAGCAGTAGCCCTTTAGTATTAAGAAATCTTCCCTTTAAATCACATTTACTTGAAAACCATAAAACCTCATATAAATTCTATTGTATAAGAGGAATGTGGGTTTTATCATTTTGTTTTAACATTTACTTAAGCCTAGGAAGAAAAAAAAACCCAACAGCCAAAGTTAGAATGATCACATGTGCAAGATAAAACCAGTTTACCCTTTTAAAAAATACCATCTGATCTGTAGTTTGGAGAACAGTCAAGTGACAGCTTTGTAAACAGTAAAGTTACTCATTTGTATCCCTGGCATTTTAAATACACTTCTAAAAAAGACAGTTAATTCTGGTACTCTGTAGCTTCACACTTAAATGGCTGGATCTTCCAGTACAGAAAAATCTTTTCTACCACTATTGAATCAAAGAGGGGGTTTAACTACTATGGAGACCATTAAAAAAAAAAAAATCACAATTTCACTAGAAAAGAAAACTTAAAATACTAATTTGTTCTTAAAGCTAATCCATGCTTAATACTGTCACGATAAAAAAGTTTACTGGAATTACAGTTTAAATCAATAAGTTAAGTCAATTTAAAAGGTATAGTTCAAGTAAAAGAATTTTAAAATTGTATTACCCTACAGCTAGGAAATCAGAGGAAGGCTGTGGTCTGCTTAGGGAGAGCTAGGAAAGGATGTTGTGCGAAACTCTAGTGGACATCCCTTCTTGGCCTCCCAGGAGGAATTTCAAGTTATGTTAAATGCAGAATGTCTATTATGTAGACATTACCTAGTAATACCTCTTACCAGCTCTTCCATGCCCGTGGTTTGGATGCTATAAATATGCAATGGCTGGAAATTAACAACATTTAAGACAACATTGTCACCCCACTCTAAAAGGTGGTTAAGAGGCTGCAGACAGTGTACAATGAGAGCTTGTCTAAATTTATTTGTGCTTTAGTTTTCAGTCAAATCAAGAATGGATCTCAGGGCAAAACTCAAGTAGGTAAAGTCTAAAAAAGCTTTAGTCCTTGCTCTGTGTCATGAGGGCCTTTGACATTTTTGGCCTATTAAGGAATCTCACCACAGAGATAAGAATACTCATGAATGAATATACATTAGACCTCCAGTTTACTTTCTCCACTTCACCTGAGAAAAGACCACACAGTTATACTATGTAAAGCATTCCCTCGCTGTTCAAGGAGTGGTTATTGCCAGCTTCTCTTCTCCCCATTTGTGTGTAGCTTGCAATCAATAAGCATTGTTAAAGCTATAATCTCAGCTAATAAGATTTTTTAAAACACTCCTATAGTAACCTTAAAGCATGTTGATATTTTGTAGTTTCAACCTAGCAAAATAGTGGTGACATGAGTTACATGTTACAACAACATTAAGTTACACCATAAATGAAATTAGTTATAAATCAGTTACAGTATAATTTCCCTTTGTGCTTGCAAGATTCTTAATTTGTACATGTCCTTTTGTAATATTCTCCTAGTCTCATTCAAGAATAAGTCTTATCTTTAAACACATTATTCCATTATTAAATGATGTGCTTGATTCAATGCAACAGGTGTCAAAATCAGCATAAATATACTGATATTGTAATTATGAACACATTTTCCACCGAGTGATGAAAAATCTGATAATTACTTTCTAATTAGTAGCTTTGTGCCTACTCCTGATGACTTAGATAAGAAACCCAAGTCACTGCATGTTCTGACAGAACACAGTGGCTCAGAGTGGGCAGGAGGGCAGTTTGGGAGGAGGACTTGCTCCTTTGTAATTCTGCATCCCACCACACCACAGAAGAAATGGAAAGAAAAATCTATTTACAGTCTCTCTTTCCCAGCAGCCTGACTATCCTGGATCTTCAAATGTGGTTATGAGTAAAAAAAAAAGTGACTAAACAGACTATTGCAGTCAATGCAGCTAGGGGAAACACAGCAGGAAGCTTTTCTAGCTCACTCATCAGAATTGATCACAGAGTTCCAGTTGAAGAATATCTGTTGCCAGTGAAAGTGTGAGCCAGAAAGAATACAAAAAAACCCCTTCCCTTCTAGACTTCAGTTTAAGTTAACAAGACTGGTGGGATTTTTTTTTGATTTTTTTAATATATTTTTTTTGGTGCCTTTGAACTGAGCACATTTAGTAACTCAGAATCAAACATGGAACCCAACCAGTGCCATTTTTAGTCACTTTTCTGAGTATTATGGCATTTTCATCACAGAAAACCCCTGTAAACAGCAGAAGTTTGATCTGCCATTGTATGACTTTTGGAGCCAAGTTTTCAAGAAAATGTTTACAGAGACATATCTTACACAAAATTCAGTTTGCATATACCCATATACTTACAGGAATATGCAACTCAAGTGGTGTGCAAACACGTTGGAGTTTGTGAATTAAGTCAGGCACATGCAAAGATCTGGCCCACTGTTATGAAAGTTTCCATTTAACACGGAACACTGAATAGGTGCTTCTAGCTGTAGGCCTATAACAAAAGTACCTCTCTCACATTAACACATTTTCTCTGGCATGGTCTGCAATTCTGTGATTTTACTGTATGGACCTATTGCAATGTCATCCAAAATTTCATTCCTGAGTCACAAACCCCTGCTAATAGAAAACTTCAGTCACTGATGCAAAGTAGTTACTTGACAGCTACATCCTGAGAAAGAGGATCCCTTTGCTCTGCAGTCTATATTTTACTACACACAGGCACACTATGCCAGCACGGCCAAACAGAGCCTGCCAATGTTTGTTAACAATAGGGGGATGTAAATAATAGGAAGTGTAAGTGTAAAAAAACCCTCTAGGCTACTAACAATTGAAACAATGCAAAATAGTTTAAAATTGAAACCTAGACACACTGTCAAATGCAAGCCAAGCTTTAAGAAGAATTTGGAGGGTTAGATTTTAAAAAAGGAAGATGGGGAGCACAATGTATAACACTATCAACAGAATCTCCAGATTCCTTTTTCGTAGTAGGTAATTTGTCAGACATCAATCTGTTGATAGTGTTATGCTGATGCTAGGAGGTCGCTGCTGATTTGATTGTTTGTTTGAAATGGGAAGATCTATTCTTTCTGCTCCATATATCAATTTTTCCTCTTGAAGACTACACACTGAAAACCTATTTGCTTCAGTACCATTTCCACTACTACGGTTATTTGGAACTGTGATACCGCTGACCTGCTCAAAGGATTTACTAAAAGGAGTAGTGGTAGTTTTAGCCAAACTATGACTGCCAGGCTTAGGCAGGGATTGGCTAGAAGTTAATGTCAGTCTCTTTAAAGACAGAAGATCTAAATTCTCACTCATGGCTCTTTGAGTTTGTTTTCGAGAAAAGTCTTCTTTGCAGGATTCCCCAGAAGCTTCTTTTTCTTTGCCCCCAGCTTTGTTTCCTCCAGACCTTCGTTGGCTCTTCCCTAAAAGGATCTTGCTGCTGGTGTGGTTGCTGTTTGATAAGGCAGATTGGCTTGTGCTAGAAGTAGCTCTAGAGTAAAACCCTTCATCAACCTCAGATACTTCTATCAGTTCTTCTGGAATTGTTAGATCAGTATTATCTATGCAAAGGAACAATAAAAGGTGTTATTCATATTGTGATTAATTCAGATGTATACAGTTAGACTTTGGCATTTTCAAACACAAAGCAATAAAGCAATAGAGTATGGAGCAAAGTAGAAAAATGTAAAACACTTACCTATTACATTAAATTGTAGAAAATGATTATGATTGCATCAAGTTGCATTTACTAAACCGCAAGGCATGCCACTCATTTTGTAGTGATTTTGAAAAAAAGCACTATTATTCATGCAAAAGATTAGGAACAGATCAGAAAGATACCATACAGAAAACTAAAAAGGTATATAGCCTATTATGTGCAAGTGCTTCTACATACTATTTGCAAAGCAAATTAATCATGAAGGTAGATTATCAATGCCACAAAATACCCATTATGGCTCCTTTAGAAAACCCAACAGTGTTTCAGTTTTACGACTGAAAGGTCACCATCTGCAATATCTGTTTGCCAGTATAACTAGGTTGGAAACTTAACACTGGAGTATGAATGTCTCAACATCATGAAGGTGTTTCAAATGGGAGGGGGGGGAAAAAGGGTAAAGCGTACTGAAATGCTTTTTGCATACGTCTGAAATAGTCCCCTTTGTTTCCTTGATAACTTAATTTGTAAATCCAACAAATATGCAAAATAAGCTCAAAGTGAAGAATAGGAAAGTACTTTCTGTCAGTGTTGAGTCTCAGTGTGGTTTCCCCAAGTTATGTCATCATTGTATGTGGCACAGACACAATAAGAAATTGTGTGTGCAGTGCATGCATTTGTGTTTTTATTAAATGACAACATGCAAATACAGTAACGGCATACTGCAACTCTCCAAACATGCAGCAGTGACCCTTTCCATCAATGGTACCTTAGAGTGCAGTTACAAAGTGCTCTGCTAAAACTGCACTCTGCCAGGTGAGTTTATTCCATCCTCCATTTTTCTTACAGATTTTTGCCTCCTGATTTCTGGCATGCTTTTGCTGTCAGTTCTAGGATCTGTAGCTGTTTCCTGCACACCCTGTATATGCTGAGAATCATTCTCTGCTAGTGATCTGCTTTTTTCCCCATTCCCGGTTCTCTCTCCAGCCACATTTGTGACACTAATCTCAGGTATGACAAAGTTTCCCAATTCAGGAGCATCATTACCATTCTCTGGTTGTTCTAGAAATGAAGATGGATAAGAAAGGGAAAAAAAAAAAAAGATGTCTGAAACAAAATCATGAAACAAACAACAAAACACAGAATTGGATGGTTGAAGTGTTATGAATTAAGCCAGATATTTGCATATTAACTTTTTGTTAATTAGCAGTATTAGTGAGGATGGGATAGAATTAGTCCATTTTTTAAAAAAATGGACTGTCTCCCATGCTGTGCTATGCTTCCCTCCAATCTCCTTTGTCTTTCAGTGTGAAAATCCTGAAAGATGCTCATGAAACATGTGTTTTTGAATTTTCAAGAAGTACACGTTATTTTAGACATCAAAATTGAGTTTAGCTTTTCCCCCCCTCAATTCACTTCTATGGTCAGATCTACACTACAGACCTATATCGGCATAACTACATCGCTCAGAGGTGTGAAAAATCCACACTCTTGAGTGACATGGTTATACCAACTTAACCCCCCCCCCCAACCCCGTGTAGACAGCACTATGTCGAATGACAATATTGTATCAGCTGTACTAAGATGTAAAGAAAACCTTTGTTTTTAAAAAGTTACCTTTACAATTATCTCTATGTTAACCTGAAGTACTACCACATAGGAGCAGAGATTATGCCTTCAGTATGCACTGATATAGCACTATTTCTTGAATGTGGTTGAACTGAAACTCCTACATCTTGAGAGCCAGATCAGATACGGTACAATTAGATTGCCACTTTATCTCTGCATTCTTTTTAAAGTTATTTTCAACTGGAACAAGTCTGCATACTTAGGAAAAGTTTCAAGTACATTAACTTAAAATTCACTTAACCTTTATATCAAATCTGCAAAGCAACACCTGCCAAAAGCTATGTAAGTGTAACATGGAATGTTTATTCTATAGAAATTGGTATCTCACATCCATCTCCATAGCATCTGAGCACTTTCCAGAAGTGCAATGAACATGCTGACCTCAGCCCATTTTCTGCTCTTATTTGAGCGTACAGCGAAGCTTGATTTATAGTACCCTTATCATTTCCACGTCAGACTGATCTCAAGTACTAGCCAATTACCTCGCTACAGGATAGAACAGGAGAAGATAAGCTATAAGGGAGAAACAGTTCATTGGAATGCTGGAGAATAATGGAAACAAGTTGAGGCACAAGTGATGATCTTAGCTTCAAGGTACTATAACTTGACTGATGGATGGGAAGGAGAGTAAACAATACTAAAAACGCAACAAAAGAAGAGTGGGCCATCATTTAAAAAGTAGTATGAGCATACTTTGATTTTTGCCACCATTACTTTAAATATCCAGAAATGTCAGTGATTGCTGCAGTTCTTGATACTATACACATGAATAAAAATAGTACCATTGAACTGGAAAAGTGGCATTTTTCTATAGTAAAAAGTGACAGGAAGATCTTCAAAACCTAAAGTGCAATGGTGCATAAGCAGAGCTGGTCAAGAATTTTGACAAAACAATTTTTCATCAGAAAATGCCAATTTGTTAAAACCAAAATTTTTCACAGGAACTCATCACTTCCTATGTCCATTCATCGGCAAAGGTTTCTTGGGTCCAGAATGGAATTTTTAGGGGACTTGGGAGGCGGGGAGAGGAAGAAACCCTCCCTAGAATAGCCAATAGCTCAGTGGTTAGGGAACTCGCCTAGGATGATGTCAGGGTTCCCTTCCCACTTTAAACTTTAGGGTAAAGACGTGGGGACCCGCATTCAGAGCCCCTAAACTTATTTTTACCAGCTTAGGTTAAACCCCCCAAGGTACAAAATTCCCTGCACCCCAAGAAACGCTTTTCGCTGCCACCATTAAATGTTTAACAGGAATCCAGGAAAGGAATCACTTGAACTTCCCTCCCCCCCCAAAATACCCCCTCAAGCCGTACACCCCCTTTCCTGGGGAAGCTTGAGAACAATTTCCCAACCAATTGGTTACACAGTGATCTAAAAACCCACCCCCTGGGTTTTAACACCATAGAAAACAGTTAGCTTCTTAAAAGAAGGATTTTATTAAAAATAAAGAAGGTAAAATTATCTCTGTAAAATCAGGATGGTAACTATTTTACAGGACACTATTTTTAAACTTAGAGAGATTTCCCCCTCTGGACAAAACCTTAAAGTTTCAGAAAACCATGAATAACCCCCCCCCCCCTTTGCCCTTTTTAACACAGGGGATACTTCAAGCAAAAATAAACAGAAATTTATACGCTATGCTATTTAAACTTACTTTAGAAAAGGGAGGTTTGATTTTTTGTAGGTTTTTTCTGTCTTTTAAGATCACCCTCTCTCAGACAAAGACACACACAAAAACCTTCCCCCCTCCCAAAGTTTTAAAGTATCTTGTCCCCTTATTGGTCAGATGCCAGCCAGGTCAGGTGTTAGTCTGGCTACCTGCATTTTTTAACCCTTTACTGGAAAGAGGATTTTATAGCACTGCATTAGACCCTCTTCCCCTTTCCTTCATATTTATGACAGATGAGGACAGTCCATGCCCAATTCAGAGCAGGGACTTGAACTTTCATCTTTCACATTCAAGGTGAGTGCCCTAAACAGGCCCACCCCTCCAGTTTTTTGTACAAAATTTTGAAAGGTATTGGTTTCACCTGAATGCAAACATTTTGCAATTGTGAAAATTTTTGCAGAATGGAAACACTGTTTCCAACCCACTCTATACACAAGGCACTTTACAGACAAATTCCTTCCCTGAAAAGTTTACCATCTAAAGTTAGATTCCGACAAACGAAGACCCATCAAAAGAGGTTAAGGGTAGAGAGGGAGAGAAATGTGAATAGGGGAGGGGGCGGAGGGAGGAAGAGAAAAAACACCTTTCAAACTTTACAATATATAATGTAACAAACTACATTCCCAGCAACCTATCGGCATTATAAAAACCTTTAAAGAATTAGACTGCAGACTTCCAAACTTTAAGATAACAACATTCAGGAGTCAAATGGCTTTTCATCACCAGATCTACTATGAACTGGATTTTGTGATGGGGGGAAGCTACCAGGTCTAAGCAGTCATTGGGTATCCATCATGAAAGTTTCTACCATCACATTTGTACCATACAAAAGCAAGCACAGGAAGAGAGAAAAGAATCATACAGAAGAATACTATTTATATACATTGAGAGCACATAGTAACAAACTTGACAAGAATGAAAAAAATCCAATGAAAGCATAGCAATAGCCAGAAATGATAGCTCATCCTTACTCTGAAGTGCTTAATTTATTAGTGAAGCAGTTCTTTCAAAATCCTCAGGAGTAAGTAAAGAATATCAAGATTAAGAGTATTTGAGTTTTTAGAACTGCAGACAACAATTGTCTATGCTGTACGGTTACTTTCAAACTTGTTGATATGAAGCCTACATATGAATATTGAAGGAACACTTTTAGGATAAATATCTGAGTAAACACTGAAGTTGAAGGGGCATGAAACGTGGCAAACATTCAGCTATGACACAGGTCTATTTGACCACCACAGTTATGCTATCTGCTGGAAGGAATGGTTTGAAGGTAAGTTAAGTACCTGACAATTTACTATAATGGTGAAATGATTTCAAGAACAACTTAATGGCAAAAGTCCCCCCACCCCCATGCTTTGCATAAGCAAACATCCAAAGGCCCTTTCTACTGGTTTAGGGGTTTGCCTGTATGTCAATGGCCAGAACAAAAACTTTTCCCATACTGCTTAGCACAATTTTCACCAGCTGGCAGGCTGCCACTCTCTAAGGCTACACTTGCAGCTGTACAGCGCTGTGAATTAAACCCATCTTCGTACAGCTGAGTAGGGAAAGCACTGCAGTCTGTCCACACGGGCAGCTGCCAGTGCACTGTCGTGGCCACATTTGAGGCATTTGCAGCTGTATTGGGAGCGGTGCATTATGGGCAGCTATCCCAGCGTTCAAGTGGCTGCAACGTGCTTTTCAAATGGGGGGGGGGGTGAGGTGGAGTGTGACAGGGAGCGTGTGGGGAGAGAGTGTGGATTTTTGGGGTATCCACAGTGTCAGCTCATTCTCTCTTAAGTTTACACACTCACACACCCCCTGACTCTCTCTCAATCACTGACAGCAAGCAGCAGGGGCTTTGTTTGCTTTTAAAGAGCAGATAACTGCCACTCGGGGAAACGGAGCCCAACATCTTCCCCCTCTCCCTGCCCCCGCGCCGCCTCTCTCCAAGCTAACTTTGCTGCCGGCACTCCAAACTGAGTAGCTGTGTTTGTTTTTTTGAAAAGCAGCCCCAGAATGGAGCTCTGAACTGCAACCCGGAAGTGCCATTTCAAAACAAAGGGAGCTTCCGGAGGTCAGTTAGTGCGTACCTGCCCAACTACATTCCAGGAGCAGCGTAGCAGCCACTACACAACAGCTGTTATTCCTCTCGGGAAGGTGAAGTACCAGCAGCGCTGTAACCACGGAGATACAGCGCTGCACGTGCCTTGCAAGTGTAGACAGTTAGTGAGTTACAGCGCTGCAGGCAGTTTTATTGCGCTGTAACCTGTGAGTGTAGCCAAGGCCTAAGTGAAGTGGCTTTAACACAGTACTGTAGTTTGTGAAGTGTTTTGGAATTCTCAAGGATGAAAGGTGTGTGTGTGGTCTATATTTTTTAGTATCTATATAGATATATATGCATGCCTGTTGTCAAAATTTCAGCAGTGAAGACCAAACAAAAACATTATAAAAACAAAACTGAACAAAATTTAAAGCTACTATAAATTTGTTATTCTGCGTCTAAGACTTTAAGATATACTAGACAAGTTCTGCCAGAGCTTCTCTCTCATTTGCTTCCCATTTTCTTTTCCTTTCTTCCTTAAATAATACATTCCTGTTTAAACAACTTTTAAACCTTACATAAGACATGCAATTTTCCTACATTTTTTTCTATTTATGGTTGGAGACAGGACAGCCCCCACATACCTGTTTTTAAATAGGAGAACTATAAGGACTGATAATGCAAGAAATTCTTTTACCTTTAGCTGATTTACAGAAAAACCAAGTCAATAGCAACAACAATAAAAAGCCAGCCACGATTTGATGAACAGATGGTGGACTATGTCAGACAAAGATCAAGATATCTGTCTCCCAGAGGACAGACTGATTAAGAGAGCTTTAAGCTAGGTATTCCGGGAAGATGGTTGGGAGATGTAATCTCCATGCCTCATTCTAATATTGAGCGGAAGGAAAATCAAGTAAAAGAGAATGAACAGCAATGGAAAAAGGAACAGAGGGTAGAAGAATGGATAACAAGAAGAAAGAGTGCCAATACCACTGACAGTAACAGTCAGATAGGCAATAGTGGCAGTAAAACGACTACCTAATCAGGTGAGGAATCTGGGTGAAGGCAAAAAGGAACAACAGATGGCTGAACATCACTGCAAGGAGTCTAAATAACAAAATGGAGGAATCAGAACTACTGGTGCAGGAAGTGAGACCACATATTATAGGAATAACGGAAACAGTGGAATAGTAGTAATGACTGGAATACAGGTATTAAAGGGCATGTGCTATTCAGGAAACACAGCTAAGAACAATTATATTTTTCTTCAAAGGAGTTACATAGAAATGTGACAATTATAATGAAGATTATTCATTAGATTTTCAGTGTCAATACAGAGATTGGGGTAATATTTCTAAGCCTGTTAAACAATATGCAGATCTTTCTCAAAAGACAGATTTTATTTATAGCATAGCAGTAAGTTACATTTTGTAGTGAAATTAGTGTAGACAAGCTTACTTCAATGCAAATTTTCCATATTAGGCAACAATGCATTTTATCAAGAGATTGATTACTCCTGAAAAGCAAATTTTAAAATTAGACTAAAAGATTATAAATTGTAAGATTCCAGATCATTAAGATATGATAAAAATCTAATATTAAATAAGTCCTTATCCTTTCTATTTATACTCCATACAACTGCCATTTACATATGCTTATTTTCTTCTAGTATTGGAAAAACTATTTTTTGTTAATTTAAAAAACTCTACTGAAACAGTGATAAACTATATTATTTACACATGTAAACATAGTGTTTGAATGCATTTTTCTATTAAATATACAGCCACTGCTCTAGGATGTGTCACTCAACTCCTCCTCCCATGCTCCTGCTTTACAGTCTTCCATTTTTTGTATGTATGATGATATGGAAGGGACGATGCGTGGGCATACACGTCACAGTATTAGGAAATAAGTCAAATTTCAATACTCAGGCTGGTGGCTCAAATTTAGCCATTCCATGTGAGAACAGTACATCAACCTTATAAAAGGCAGTAACTAGCTGTTGTCAGAATTAACCAAAGTACTTTCTAGTCCGTTATGTCATGAAATCAGAATTTACACAGCAGTATCACCAGATCCATAGGGAGCACATCTAACCCTCAGCCAGTCCACAGATTTTAACTACTGAATAGGCTTTATGCTGTCAACAGCCTCATCAATTGCAAATACTTTCTACATTATATGAGATTCGTTTTGAAATTTCATCCTGATCCAGCTGAGTTATGTAACAATTATTTTAAACTACACAGCTTTTCAGATGCCCTTGTGTATCTCCATATGGATTTCCCAGTTTTTGGGATTAAGTGGTTTAACACATTTTTCCCCACTGCTTTTCTCTTGTCTTAGTTTTGCAGTTGAGTCTAATTCCAATAAGTCATTACATTTAAAAAAAAAATCAACTTTTTGTTTTGTTTTTTTGTCATAAGTCCACAATTCTCCAACTAAACTACTGTACTTGGATGCTCCCAGAAGTCTGTGAAGATTAGTCTGTACTAGAAGACATCATAATACTGTACTTCCGTACTAAGAGTTCAAATTATTCCAAAATGTCTCCAGAGAACAAGTCTTTCAGATTTTAACTGCACTTTCTTTGCAGCTCATATGTTGGCAAGTTTTCCCTACAACTATTCCAAAAACTGAAAGTGTTCATAAGAGGGTGTTCTATCCCCAGTACCTAACTATTGGTATTAGGAAGTTTGAGATGTCAGAAGTCACCCCACTTACACTGAAAAGCACAGGCCCTGATTCTGTGAAAAGTGTTCATTGTGTAATGCCTTTGACATCAGCAGCTAATAGCTGTAAACATCAGGAAACCCCCATCCTCTTGGATTTCTGCATAGAGGACATTTTACTGGATAGTCAAAGCCATTTTCCTCAAACAAATATAAAAGTATTTAACTGAAGTTCTTAGAATTATTTATCAGAATCTATATGTTGCAGCCACCAGCAAGAACCAGATTTGGGGTAAACAGCACATTTTGATTAACTTAGTCCACACACCTTGCCCATAAATGGTCTATAGCAAAGAAAGAATTTTCATGAGCTAGCAGCTTGTGAGAGTGGCATTTATATTCCAAATACTCTTATACTATGCAGTCCACTTAAATCCTTATTTTCTGCACCAAGACATCTAGTTTGTCAGTGTTTCTACTAAACAATAAACTAATCTAAAAACTCCTTTAATTTTTAAAAACTGATATCAAGTTTCAGCTGAGACTAACTTTGTATTCCTGTCATGAGCGGGGATTCTCTGCATATTCTAGTAAGAGCCCCCAGACTAATATAAACAAGAGATGAAGAATTCTAACAATATAGTCAGTAGAGTAACCTTCACAAGCCCTCCTTCTTGCCGCCAACTTGGACGTTCACCCTCTTTCAGACCATCCTCTCTCCACAACACACGTCCCTAGAGGGCATTCCCATTTTCTCTCCCCACCTTCAGTGTCTCTGCTGACTTACCGCATCTGCAGGTAGTTCATAAAACAGCAACCACCGCCTGCTACTCCCATGGGTGGGGCAGGTGGCTGCCTCCTCATATGTTGCTTCCATGGCTGAATATTCCAGGGGCAGTTGGCAGAGTGAGAGGGAGCTGGTAGACAGATGGATAGGCGATTTCAAAGCAGCTGCTATCCATCCCCCACTCCCCGCACCACAAGAGAGAGACACTTCATGATAGTAAAGAGTAGGAGGTAGCAAGGTAGGAGATATGGCACATCTAATCCCTGGCTGATGTTCTTGTTCTTACCTTCTACCCACAGGCCAGGAAAAAGTGAGGCAGCTCGTGAAGCCCCACTATTCCAAGTGCGATAGCAATATCTTTTTCAGGATTCTCTGGTCTATGAGCTCCTAATCACTGCAGGAGCTGTTGGTTCAAGATTTATGTCCAAAACCCAAATCTTATCCAGCTCCTCAGAAGAAATTCATCAGGAATTAATAAGTCAGTTCTCACTGCAACACAAGAGTTACTTCACAGTATTTTATCTGTATAATGAGTTTGTCTACATAAAATTTGGAGAACGGTTCAAGCAAGTCTTTCCACCACCCTCCTCCCAAAAAAGTACACCCTGACCCCTCAGAAAAAGCAGCAGCTGTAACGTTTGAGGGTTTTTTCCCCCACTCTATATATTACATTTAATGGCCTGTTAAGAAAGCCTGTCCCGTCTGGATTTATGATTCAGGAAGAAATTCCTGCTGTCCAATAGTCAGGGTTTTTGCTAGAATTTTTATAAACAACATTCTGGAAGGGAGGCTGACCAAAATTGGTATAATGCACAGAGCCTTTTCCATTTATAACCTCCCAAAAGCCTTGTCAGTCATTGAGCAGATATTGCAGATTCACTTTTGGCATACTAGAATGAGAGATGTCTAGTGACAGTTTATTAGGGACACCCAATCATTTTTGGCTGAAAAGTTTTGGCTATACAAGTTTATTCCCGGAGTGCAATTTGTCCCGTTAAACCATTTGGTGCCACCATCCAAAGTCTTAGGCCTGGTCTACAGTACGCGATTATATTGGAATTAGCCACGTTATATCCAATTAAAACTAAATCTGTCCACACAACCAACCCAGTTTTGTCGACTTAAAGGGCTCTTAAAACCGGTTTCTGTACTCCACCTCGGCAATAGGAGTAGCGCTAAAATCGACATTGCTGTTCTGGATTTGAGGTACTGTGGACGCAATTCGACGGTATTGGTCTCTGGGAGATATCCCAGAATGCTCCATTGTGACCACTCTGGACAGCACTTTCAACTCCGATGCACACAGGTAATCAGGAAAAGCCCCGGGAACTTTTGAATTTCATTTCCTGCAGTCCCAGAATCGCAAAAGAGCTCCAAATGAGAGGTACTGGATCTGATCGCAGTATGGGGAGAAAATCTGTGCAGGCAGAACTCCGTTCAAACAAAATGGAATGCCAACGGGCAGTGGAGACTGCGGGGACTGTGGCATAGCTACCTATAGTGCACCGCTCTGAGAGTCGATGCTAGCCACGGTACTGTGGACGCACTCCGCTGACTTAACGCACTTAGTGGGGACACACACAATCGACTGTATAAAATCTCTTCAGAAAAATAGACTTCTATAAATTAGACCTAATTTCGCACTGTAGACGTACCCTTAGATTATAGTTCCCTCCCTGAATCAAATGGAATCTTCGCAAGAACTTATTTTTTGTAAAAAAGCCCTTATTTTTCTCCCAAAGGTTACCATCGTTCCTTGCTTGGGTCACACTAGTTGCTTAAAATTAGATTAATATTATGCTTCTCTCTATTAACTGTCACACCATCTCTCTTCATAAGTGAACAGCTTTTTCTATGTTTTATGGGAGTCTGTTTCTCTAACACTATCAAACCTCTTGCCTTACTGTTATCTGCTGCAGCAAATACTTGTCCCACCCAATGTCTCTTGAACTTCGCCATCTGCATGAAGCATGATCCCTGCAAGAAGGCAATATCAAAGCATGATTTTTGTATAGACTGCAAGACCTTTATCTTTGCTGGATAGTCAGCACCTTTAAAATGCATGAAATAAGACTTGTTAGTATTGGCCCATTATAATCCATGTTTTTATTCTGTATTATCAAACTTGATAAGTAGAAGACAACAGGAGAAAGTTAAATTTGCCTTCAACTTCTCTCAGAAAGAAGCAACAACAGATCCACTGTCTTTGCTCTATGCTTCTCTGTATCAGTGAGTTTTAATTACCGACACCAAAGCCACACAGAGGAGCAAGATTAAAGACAGAGTGACAACTGGCTAAACCCTGATCAGAGATGGTTTCTTGATTAAAATGCTGAGCCACCATTTGCTTGAGAGTTGCTGACCCCTTACCGATTTCAAGGAGATTCTGACAAGTCTTAGGCAGCAGCAGATCCTGCCTTACTTTCTTCCGCTAATTAGAAAGGGCCAGTAGCCATTTCGCACACCGTAGGCTGATATACTCCCTTGCACTCCTATGATTTCAGTTAGCAATAACTATTGGAACTTATCTAAGTACTTGTCACCTCCAGCACTGGCTCTGACCCATAAACAGCCATCTCTTAGGACCACTGCGCTCAACCTGTTTTCATTGATACTTTTACATTTTTTACGAAAAGACTAATGTAAATATTACCACAGTGGGCATTATTGTATGTCAAGGTAAATAAGCAAGAGTTTTGTAGATTTAATCTTGCTTTAAAAAGTAAACACACCTACAAATTTGGATATTATAATTAAAAAAAAAATCAGCACTTATCCAAGATCACTAGGTTATTTACCATTTTTTAAAAACAGTCTTGTAGTAATTTTGTTTCTAATTATACTGCCTTTATAATAGTGATGCCTATCATAGTAATACCAACACTGAGCCCATCCCAAAACAGTCAAAACATCAATTAAAGATACAGAATGACCATATTATAGAAGAGCCAATATTAATGATCTTCACTCGCTCTCAACCCAAGGTGGTAGTTATAAGCCCTTAGGCACAGCAAGTGATCAAGAGCACTGATCTGTGCTGGACTTGCTCTTCCTTCTCAGACTGGAGAAGTGGAGTGCAGATAATGGACTACTGCAAAAACAGAAGCCTTAACGTGCTGTTTTCTGCCAGCCCAGACGGCCTGATTAAAGATCTCTGATGAAGTTTTTTTTAGCTTCTATTCTTTCATCATGATAATAATTAATACAATTGCAACATGATCATCTTCTCCCACTCTACACCCTGCTCAGCTTTCTTTGAACATTTTGCATGAAGGTTCTATGGAGAGAACATTACCTGCTTTAAATTACTTTGGTTATTGCAACTAATAATTACTTCATTTTGGACACAAATCTGGGACACACTGTAATAGATATTTGTAGGGTGACCAGATAGCAAGTGTGAAAAATTGGGACTGGGGTGGGAGGGGGTAATAGGCATCTATGTAAGAAAAAGCCCTGAATATCGGGACTGTCCCTATAAAATCAGGACATCTGGTCACCCTAGATATTTGATATACTAATGCTTCCAGTTAAATAAATGGTATGTGTAACTTCTTTAGCTACAGATTTTTGTACAGTCCTACATTTTAAAATAAAAACAAAAATTTTGAAGAACTGAAGAGCTGAGGAGAGAAAGATAAAATGTTCACTCGGAGCTACGGCAAGGAAATCTTTATTCCCCGGTTAGGAAAAAGGAATCTGTTACTGGCAGTTATGTCTCAGTATTTAATAGCTAGGCATAAGCTAACACAATAGCACAATAGCTCAAACATCCACCTGGGCAATACTCGATACCTAGTCAAATTCACAATACAGATCCAAGTGAGCAGCTATGGCTGCTCTGTTCATACTCTTCAGAGAAAGATCCATGATACTGGATTTTTAAAGAGACTAGTACATAGCACCTTTTACTCACTAACCAGAGACATTTTAGTTAAGATTAAAATTAAATAGAAGATGTGTGCATTACTCTAAGAATTTCAACTTTTTTTTAAAAAAATAGCTCTAATAAAAAAAGCGTAACATTTAATGTGTACAGTGTGTTTCTTACCATGTCTCTTCCATCTGTGCCCCCGGATGGACATGCTAGTCACAGCATTTCTTGATATTCTAGATGAAGTGGGTGTAATCTCAACCTGAATGCATCTTGTACCTTCTTTACTAGATTTCATGGCACCTTGAGGCAGTGAGGCCTTTATTGCATTAGCAACCTAGGGAGGAAAAATGTGGGTGAAGTTCTTATCAAGATTTGAATTCTAACAGAAGTACTGTTTACAGTAATTAGAATATTTTTACAACTCTGGGGAAAATATAATACTACATGCAATCTGAGATCAGTAATGATCATATGGTTCCAAGTAAGTATCAAAGATTAGACTAAAATCTGTTTGCAATTATGCCTTTATTTCCGTTGGTTTGAAATCTTAAATCAAGCAGCCAGCACAATGCTTTAAACAGCTGCTTTGATGGTAGTCCCCATTTAAAACAATGACTACTTACCACATCCTTCATAGTGCTTTTGTGCCTCCCCCAAGGCTTTAAATTCAACTTTCACACTGTTTGAGTGCACAAAGTAAAACTACCTTTGGGGTGGGGGGGAAGTATTAAAAATGCTCCTTTAAGCATCTTTAGCATAGGTAGGACACAGATGATTCCTTGTGGGTCTATGGTTCATTATAATGCTGCATCACCAGCATGATTTACAGTTTAGTAACTTTGTATCTAGATTTATACAGAAAATTCCTAACATAATACCTACCAGCAGTGGTTCTGGATACAACTCCAGCTGAGCTCTATATAAAATGTCATCCATTGCTTTACGAGCTAGATCCCATTCTCCATTATAACTAGAAAAATTATAATTAAGTATGATTACCAAGTTTTATAAACGGCACCTTCATTTTTATCTTAAGTAATAGCTGAGTCTCTCTCCTTGGTCACAGTACGTTCAAACATTAACAATAACCTTATTCAGAAATCAGTTCAGGTGAGTCATTAAACTTCCTATTAATAAGAACAAAAATTACAGGGAGACAATTCTCTTATAAACAGATAGTTTTGACTTTTTCCATTAAAGAAAAAGAAATGCAAATTTAAAAGCAGTTTGTTTATAATCAATAACTTACGCTCCCGAGCGGTTTAATTTTAGGTAAAAATTCAACAAGTTGTTGCATTTTAGTCATGGACTTTCAATAGAAGTTGCATAGCTAGTGTGCTGTCTTCTGTTCCACGTTTTGAATATTTACTAATGTTGTGAACAAGTCTATGGGATCAGTTATTTCAGTTAATACAACAACATTAAAATTCTGTTAGTTTGCCTGTGAATATTAGTGGATGATAAGAGTGTTGAAGACAAGAGACGCAATAATGTGGATCAAAAGATAACAACAAAATGTTTAAGTATATCAGAAGCAGGAAGCCTGCTAAACCACCAGTGGGCCCCTGGACGATCGAGATACAAAAGGAGCACTTAAAGACGACAAAGTCATTGCAGAGAAACTAAATGAATTATTTGCTTCAGTCTTCACGGCTGAGGATGTTAGGGAGATTCCCAAACCTGAGCCGTCCTTCGTAGATGACAAATCTGAGGAATTGTCACAGATTGAAGTGTCATTAGAGGAGGTTTTGGAATTAACTGATAAACTTAACAGTAACAAGTCACCAGGACCAGATGGCATTCACCCAAGAGTTCTGAACGAACTCAAATGTGAAATTGTGGAACTATTAACTAGGATTTGTAACCTGTCCTTTAAATCAGCTTCTGTACCCAATGACTGGAAGATAGCTAATGTAACGCCAATATTTAAAAAGGGCTCTAGAGGTGATCCCGGCAATTACAGGCCAGTAAGTCTAAAGTCAGTACCGGGCAAATTAGTTGAAACAATAGTAAAGAATAAAATTGTCAGGAACATAGAAGAACATAAATTGTTGGGCAAAAGTCAACATGGTTTCTGTAAAGGGAAATCATGTTTTACTAATCTATTAGAGTTCTTTGAAGGGGTCAACAAACCTGTGGACAAGGGGGATCCAGTGGACATAGTGTAGTTAGATTTCCAGAAAGTCCCTCAACAAAGGCTCTTACGTTAATTAAGTTGTCATGGAATAAGAGGGAAGATCCTTTCATGGATTGAGAACTAGTTAAAAGACAGGGAACAAAGGGCAGGAATAAATGGTAAATTTTCAGACTGGAGAGGAGTAAATAGTGGTGTTCCCCAAGGGTCAGTCCTAGGACCAATCCTATTCAGCTTATTCATAAATGATCTGGAGGAAGGGGTAAACAGTGAGCTGACAAAGTTTGCAGACGATACTAAACTGCTCAAGATAATTAAGACCAAAGCAGACTGTGAAGAACTTCAAAAAGATCTCACAAAACTAAGAGATTGGGCAACAAAATGGCAAATGAAATTTAATGTGGATAAATGTAAATGAATGCACATTGGAAAAAATAACACCAAACTATACATACAATATGATGGGGGCTAATTTAGCTACAACTAGTCAGGAAAGAGACCTTGGAGTCATCGTGGACTCTGAAGACGTCCATGCAGTGTGCAGCAGCAGTCAAAAAAGCAAACAGGGTATTAGGAACCAATAAAAAAAGGGATAGAGAATAAGACGGAGAATATCTTATTGCCCTTATATAAATCCATGGTATGCCCACATCTTGAATACTGCATACAGATGTGGTCTCCTCATCTCAAAAAAGATATACTGGCATTAGAAAAGGTTTAGAGAAGGGCAACTAAAATGATTAGGGGTTTGGAACGGGTCCCATATGAGGAGAGATTAAAGAGGCTAGGACTTTTCAGCTTGGAAAAGAGGAGACTAAGGGGGGATAAGATAGAGGTATATAAAATCATGAGTGGTGTGGAGAAAGTGAATAAGGAAAAGTTATTTACTTGTTCCCATAATATAAGAACTAGGGGCCACCAAATGAAATTAATGGGCAGCAGGTTTAAAACAAATAAAAGGAAGTTCTTCTTCACACAGCGCACAGTGAACCTGCGGAACTCCTTGCCTGAGGAGGTTGTGAAGGCTAGGACTATAACAGGGTTTAAAAGAGAACTAGATAAATTCATGGAGGTTAAGTCCATTAATGGCTATTAGCCAGGATGGGTAAGGAATGGTGTCCCTAGCCTCTGTCAGAGGGTGGAGATGGATGGCAGGAGAGAGATCACTTGATCGTTACCTGTTAGGTTCACTCCCTCTGGGGCACCTGGCATTGGCCACTGTCAGCAGACAGGATACTGGGCTGGATGGACCTTTGGTCTGACCCAGTATGGCCATTCTTATGATGTGGGAAGAACAATTTAAGATTGAAATAAATTTTCCAAAACTGGACCCACATTTGTCACTTCTAAGCATGAACACGTATGTGAGTAAGAATGGATATGGGAAGAATAGATACACTAGTTGCAAATGGTTATTAAAAATATTCTGATATTAGTTAAATCTACCAAGTGGAATTTCCCCCCTCAAATTGCATGCTTCATAGCAGTTTACAGAATTATCCTATTAGGAGAATATACTCTTAAACATAATTCTTCCAATCATGAATTAACAGGTATGAAAGGACATCTGCGCTAGAGAGTGTATACAAGTTAAGCTGTCATATGTATATGGTAAACTTACAAGGCATAGTAAATCCCAGTTAGCATTTGCACCATGAATTCAGAAGAAACTGGAATCCTGCTATTTACTCCTTTGTATTTTCTTACTTGTTGTCGAGGATATCCACAGACACAGATTCTAGAGAAACCATGCATTTGGCATTAGTATAGCTGTTAAATTTAGATGACTTCATATCTAAAATATTACAACGCTAAGAAGAGTTTACTATATGCCACAGCCAGAAGTGGAAACCACAAAGCAAATCCATCCAGCAATCAATTTTTCTGAACCAGACCACTCTAACGTATCCATTTTGAAAAATATGTGCAAAATAAGTGTTCAAAATGCCCTCTACTGGTAGAGGGTGAGTCCTTCATACTTCATTACACACAAAAGAAATTTAAGTCACTCATGCTACAAGCATATGGCAAACAAAATACAGAAGTATCAGATTACTCATGATACTATACTTCTCAAACACGCACACACTAGTGAATCTACCATATGTTGCTCCTTATAAAATGAAATTATCTTCACCAGTATTATAGCATATTACATGCTCTAAATTTACAAAGGTTTCAGTGTAGTAGCCGTGTTAGTCTGTGTCAGCAAAACGAAAATAAGAAAGAATAAGGTGCTACAAGTTTGAGACTAACAAATTTATTTCAGCATAAGCTTTCGTGGGTTAGAACCCACTTCATCGGATGCATGGAATGAAACTTACAGTAGACAGATATTTATACAGTCAGAGAAACATGATAAGGTGGAGGTGCATAGACCAACCTTAAGAGGCTAATTAATTGAGAGGAACCATACCAGCAGGGGAAGAAAAACCTTTGAAGTGATAAACAAGATGGCCACACAGGTGTGAATGAGGATCGTTAACTAAAGGGAAATAGATTCAATTAACGTAATGGCCAAGCCATTCCAAGTCCCTATTTAATCCCGAGGTGATGCAATCTAGTTTGCATATCAATTCAAGTTCAACAGCTTCTCTTTGTAGCCTGTTTTTGGAGTGAATCTGTCGCAACACTGTGACCCTCAAGTCTGTCACTGAGTGGTTAGGGAGGCTGAAGTGTTCTCCTACTGGTTTTTGAATGTTATGATTCCTGATGTCAGATTTATGTCCATTTATTCTTTTGCATAAAGACTGTCCGGTTTGGCCAATGTACATGGCAGAGGGGCATTGCTGGCACATGATGGCATATATCACATTGGTAGATGTGCAGGTGAATGAGCCCCTGATGGCGTGGCGGATGTGATTCCCTTTAGTTAACGATCCTCATTCACACCTGTGTGGCCATCTTGTTTATCACTTCAAAGGTTTTTCTTCCCCTGCTGGTATGGTTCCTCTCAATTAATTAGCCTCTTAAGGTTGGTCTATGCACCTCCACCTTATCATGTTTCTCTGACTGTATAAATCTGTGTCTACTGTAAGTTTCATTCCATGCATCTGATGAAGTGGGTTCTAACCCACGAAAGCTTATGCTGAAATAAATTTGTTAGTCTCTAAGGTGCTACAAGTTTTTCTTTCTTATTTTCGTTAAATTTTCAAAGTTACTCTAAAGGTGGTAAAAATATTTTCTGCTTTGATGCAAGTTTTCAATTAGATTTCATCACGGATTGTAACTTATGTGACTTTTGTAGATAAAAAATGACAAACCTGACACATAGTAAATCACCAAATATACATTAATAGACTTTTTTCCAAAGACTAAAGGAACATAATGTAATTTAATTGCAGTATTTTAATCAAGTTTTGTTATGATGTCTTCCTCAAGGTGGAGACAGGAAGATATTAAAGATCAGAAACTAATTTTGAACTGTTGTAATGAAATACTCTCTTAGCAGATACTTTATCTTTGTAACACTCCCCTGGTTTCTGTTTGCAGTTTACAGTAACTAGTACATGCATCTGACCTTTTCTGCCATAAACATAAGAAATAAATCTGAGACTGAGTACAAAGATCTTCTATTGAACAGTATCTTCAGGTGCCAATAGTTCTTCATAGTTAGGGTTAGTATGTTTTAATACTGGTTCTGCTATTGACTTGCTGTGCATTCTTGGACATATCACTTCATCTCTCTGTGCCTCTTTCTGCCACCCAGTCTTTATCATGCCTATTTGAAACTGTAAATTCTTTAGATGAAGAACTTTTCTCTCTCTCTATGTGATTGGGTTTCGAGGCACTACTATCATACAACTTTTGACTGAATGTTTCTCCTCAATCCTTTGAATCTTTTTGCTACACCTCCACATTTTCTATCTTATTCTTGTAATGCCATCCCAGCTTTACAAATCTATTCTTCAGACATCAATATTTTCCTCCTATAATTTTTTCCATGTTTACATAAAAATAATTCTAGCACCAGGCTCCCAAACATGGTCCATGGATATCCGCAGATATAAAGCAGATATCCACAGATTTGAAGGACTCTAGATATAAAATTTGGATCCACATCCATCCACGATCCACAAACATGGTCCGTGGATATCCACAGATTTGCAGGGCTCTAATTATGTGGTAGGAGTGATGGCATGCTGCATGAATTTTTATAGGCCTCCTACATGTCTGAAGAGGATTTTTGATGGTTTTGTTGGGGAATGAAGCTAATTTTAACATTTAGTTATCCTTAAGTATGTGGTCTCATGCCCCAAGTCTGTCTTGACAGTGGTCATTATGAGCATTCATTTTGATCTATAAGTGATCTGAGCAGCATCTGGATCCACAGAGTTTATATTTGGATTTTATGTGATTTAACAGATAGTCAATGAAGGGAAACACTCGGAATGTGAACCCATAAATTAAACTGCATTTCTGAGTTCAGCAAACATTAATGAGTTTTATTTCATGCTTCACAAAATAAGAGACAGTCTTCTCATTTGAAGGGTATTTTAGGGAAGATTAGATCCATGTCTTCATCACTAGTAAACTTGACCCAACCAAGGTCTATAATCCAATTACAATTAAACTAGTATACTGTAATATACATATGTTGGGTTAACCTTACTGGTGATGATGCATAAGTAGCAAAGCACACAATTTAGCCTTTAGATCCCAGGTGATTTAGCAAATAGAGAAAAAAATATATTTTTCTCCTTAAAGTGCTCTGCCATGATGAAAAAACAGTGCCAGGTTTAGCTATGCAGTTTATTCTTACACATTCTACTTTTGGACAAATGCTGACTAGAAAAATTCCAACAGGCAGTAGCACAAATGTTAAAAAGTGTTAATGGATTCCAGAAAAAAATCCCACTTTTATAGTCCTTTCTATTTTCATCTTTGCAGGGAATAACCTAAAGTATTTTTCTGGTAACTTGAATGTTTTCTTAACCAAGAAAGTCTTGCCTCCGATACTGAACATCTAGATAGATGGCAATCAGGATAAGAGATGAAATTAGGAAAACTGAACTTTTCTTGTATACTTAAGGGTGTTTTCCTAGTCTCTATAGTTTATGAAATGGAAGACGTTCTGGGCTATAAAATAATCAGGGACTGGAGAAAAGGATTATGGAGTTGTTTTGTGGACTAAGTTATATGAGTATGCTAGCTAGATTTTCCACATTAGTGCTTTCAGTCACTAAGGAAGAAGCATTTGTCATTTCTTCTGGATCCATTTTCCACCTCCTCTTTTTTCCCAGAAACTGAGTTTCCTTGGTAATCATACTTGCTCTATTCTGCATCAGGCACTTCCCTGCGTCATTCACTCTGGCTTTCCATGTTCTTTTAAGGTTGCAAAGTCAAGCACTCAAAAGTTAGGAAATGACTGAATTTAGGCTGCCCTGAAACTTTAATTTGGTCCCTCGTGTGTATAGATTAAACACAGTCTAATTACGTGACCCTGCTTCATCCTGTGCACAAGGAATGAAGCAGCTGTTCAACATTTTTATCATCATCCAGTCAATGGCCCGTCTCCTTCTTACTGCATGCCAGCCAAAGCCTGCAAAGAATGGTGAATACTTGGGGAGATGGGCTACTGAGATCATATACTGGGCCTGGGAGAGGGGTTTGTCAGGAGAGCCTGACTCAGCTTCTCTCCCCTCCTGCTCCTAGAGTTCCATACGCAATGTGTTTTGCAGCTGCAGGAGAGACATGGGCCTGGCCTTAGATGAGAACCTGTTACAATATTTTGGCACTGTGCCAAAATAACTGAACCACCTCAAGTGACAGAAGGGGAAATGATTTTCAGAAGTTTGTCTCAGCTAAACCTGAAAGGAATTAAAGGGGACAAAACAGCAGCACTTCCCTGGTCTCGGTTTATTCCTGCCCAATTTCAAAGGCTTGCAGCAAACAGTGATATTCGAGCTTCTCAAACAAATGATGCAACCATTTATGATAGAATATGTTAGGTGCCACCTGGGGTGGTGCTCCCCCTATAATTAAGAGTCTGATCAAAGTAACCTTGAGCTGTCAACTCTTGTCTGTTCAACTTATATAAAAATTAGTTCCCAGAGAACTAGATCCTGGTGATGGGTTAAAAAAATAACTGCACTACAGAGCACTGCAAATGCTGTGGAATGTGCTTTAATTAAACTAGCACTCAAACCCAAAGCCAGGAATTCCAGAATGTCTGGAACTCAAGATAGACCTCTCTCAATTTTCATTCTCTTGCATAAAGAGGAATAAGATCTCTAAACCCTTGAGTAGGTTAGAGAGGTAGGTTGTTTTCAGGAGAGTACCCACAATCTGACAGCTCCCTATTTCTTAAAATTTGATTGCCTCATGCTCAGAGAAAAGCCTGAAGGAAGAGGGACTCTGAGGAAATCCTCTGACTCACTGTCTGGTCAGTCCATGGTTTAATCATGGACAGCTTTATTAGATATGGGCACAATGGCCTTAGATCAGCCTGGAGCTAGGAGGATTAACTTCCATGCAAATATGGCAATGTTCTGCTAAACTGCCTAGAAAAAAAAACCCGTATCAAGTCATCTGTTTGCCCCAGACTTCTTAAACCTTCCTGAAATACCTCCTTGCTTTTGTGTTTGTTTTGAAGGTCCATACACAGTCAAAGTTTGTCTCATTTTCTGTGCATCTCCTTGTCTACCACAAGATTTCACATTTCCCCAGGCTCACCAACAGGTTACTTTAATCAAACCACTGTACTTTTGATGCTTCCTGCTCTCCAATCTGTCAGTAATTCACAGAAGTTGTTTATTGCTGCCCCTTTATCTAAGCCCACCATGGTTTCACTGTTGAAAATGTTGGGACAGTGCAACAAATAAAGTTAGTTAAAAATGAAATCCTCCATCAGATACTTGACTGCCACAGCATACGACCCCCAGTGATCTATTGCTGTTGAGGCTCATGCATGGAATAGTTTTAAATGTTCTGATTCTGACTGCATTCTGTGAATGGTCTGGATCTTCATGTCAACCGTCCTTTGAACGAAGAGTTATTCCAGTCAAGTCTGCTTCTTCTCTTGAGCTCCAATTTTGGTATCTCTGCCTTGTCAACAAGCTCTAGTATTTTTGGATGTTCCTATGTATTGGAACTTGAGACATATTGAATGTCTCACCTATGAGGAGGATCTTTTTAAATCAGTGACAAACTTTTTAAAAACCAAATATATTTTCTTGAAATGAGAGAGCTGACTGCTTGGTTTTAAAGGACAGTTCTGTGGAAATTTGATGTAGTTGGTAGGGAGGAACAGTGGACACACTTACCTTTCCCCTCCCCTTCACTGATACCATGCTCATCATTGTAGCATCTCCATGCTTAATTCACACCTCTCCTTCTAGCAGAGGCTTATGAGGCTATAGAACATTAAGACATACTGGTAATATTTTACATGGCATCACAGAAGAGGCAGACAGACAAGACAGATTTGGCTAAGATCTTGCTTGAACTACTTGTTTCTGTTGCTGGAGAAACCAAACTAATCTCTGGCTCCCAACTGAAGCCTGCAGAAAAAGCCCCCAAAACCTTCATTTCAGAGAAAAAAAGTCTGTTTTTCTGTGCTAGGGGACTTTTAGTGTTTCCAAAGCTTCTGAGGCATGATAGCTTCATTTCTCTGTGATCTTCCCATAATCTTGCATCTCTGTCAAAAGAACATATCAGGACACTGGCAAGTACTAATTTTCCACCACGACCCACTAACTGCTCAACTCCATGTCTTCTGTATGTTGGTGCAGGGACTGGGTTAGCATATGTGTCCCTATGATCAGTTCTTACTTCTGAGGAGGATATAGTGGCCCAGTGACTACACATGATAGCGCCAGAGTGGTATTTTAGGTTCCATGATGGTGCTTTTCTGCAGGTACAAGCATAATGGCTGGAGTGGTGCGGGTGCTTCTTGTTGCTGCAGAGGTCCCACTTGAAGGCAATGTGGGGGGGGAGGGGAAGGCAATGCCTTTACATCAGGCTGTATGCATTATAGGCACTATGCAGGAGCAAGAGAAATATGGCTGATTGCTTTACTCAGTCTCCTTATCTGAAGGTACAATCTTTTGGTGATGGACTTTTTTCTCCCCCACAATCCCTCTTTTCCATCAAAATATGTTGGCACCGGTTCCTCCCTTTATAGTTCAGGTAGCAGGGACCTTTAATATCTGGCTGCATTAAACCCTGATTGCAGGGGCAAATACTGGCCTGGAGCTCTTGCAGGTGTCTGCCATGTGATATACCTGGAGAGGCTAGACAGTCGCACATGAGATGAGTCCACAGGCTGGGATTTCAAGAGATGCCACCAACCCTCTGAGGCCCAAGACCTATTTCATCTTTGCTCAGGACTCTCTCTGCCATCAAGTGTACTGATATTCCATTTAAAGAGATAGAGTTGAGAGCCAGCAAGTCCCATCTATATCTATCTATATCTCGTCACAAGACTTATACTCTATCTGATCTGGAAACTTATGCTTGCTTGCTTTCCTTCAGTGCTTTTCCTAGATCAAGGCCTAGGGACTTAAGACATACTTAAAAAGCATTCAACTAAAACCCATATTGTCCAATAAATGGTTTTAGGGCACATGTGACTAGGGTCCAGGGCTGTGAAATTAGATCACACACTCTTTAGGGCAAGAACCACATCAAATTTTATTTATACAGCAGACAAAATGGAGTCTAATCCCATAGGGGCCTCTGAGCACCACAGTAGCCTCAGTGTGCATTCTCTAGCATACCCATAACTAATTTTTTAGTGGATAGATGGTGACAACATCATAGACAAGACTGATATCCATGGAGCGGACAAAGATGGAAACAATCTCCTGTTCTGAAGCATGACCTATAAGATTGAGGTATATTAGCAGGTTATTTTGGGAAAGTCTGTATTGTCATCATCCATCTTTCACATTTTTCTTGATCTAAAAAAGGCATATTTTGGAGACAAATATAAATGAACAATAACTGCAATGGTTATCACTTGCACTCTGCATGTTGATTTCAGTATGCATTCAATAAGAAACCAACCCAAAAGAGATTTTATCTTTGGATCATCAGAGCAAAAGACAAAAAACGAGTCATGCTGAGACTCATGTACTCCTACTAGAACCAGCATCTAAGACAGGGAGTAGAGATTATAAAATAAGCTTCAGTGAACAACATGCTTATTTACCATTCAATAGCAGATGGCTGCTTGGTACGTCTAGAGTAGCAGTCTGAGTCTAGGCATATAGAAAGCTAACCAACTATGGTTAAAAGCAGAGGTATTTGGCTATAATGATTGGGATCATTAGCCTTATTCCAACACCAACTACCTATATTTTTTAACTGGGCATAGCTTCCTTAGTATGCATACATCTATTTTATGGAATGATTACTGGTAATACATGAGTAAGCATAAGGCACTTATGTTGGGAAAATAACCAGAAATTTGCTCTGATTTTCAGCTAAACTTATTTTTTTTAAAAGGTGTATTAGATTGAAAATAGAAATCTGTGATGTATTGTAACTGCTAAAATCAGGAAAGGCTTCCCAATCAAGCCACCCATCTGATGCCAATATCACTCAGAACTCTAAATAGGTACCCTAGGCCAAGTTACTTTCTACAAAAAAAAAATTAGCTAAAATGGAAAGAGGGGAGCAGCATTCCTCTGCTACACAGCACCAAAGTAGGATGAAGATAATGAAAACAGAGGCATTCATTTCTGCTGCCACTATTACTAAAGGTATCTAAACAGAGAATTCTGTATATATAATAAAATCAAAGATTAGGTAAATTCACATAATTGATGTGCTGCCAATGTTATCTCTAATCTTGAGTTTGACCTTTGTAAATGGATATTGTTAGAGGTTTAGCATGATGAATAGCAACAGTGTTATATTTCCAAATCTTTGTTTGATACAAATAATTAACCTTTCTAGAAAGGCTGTTCAGTGTAACTCAGATTTTTACCTTTATTTGGGAAGATCCTTCAGCAGAACCATATGAAATGCCTAAGATATCCTGCTGATTCACTTAATGAGGGGAAAGGGAAAATTCTTTAGAGGGAATCCCACTACCTCTTCCACAGATCCTACTCAGACCTAGCTCATCACCAGATCCACATCCACAGACTTAAAACACACTGAAATATATGCTGGACCTCTTGTGTAAATCTCTTCCATTCCCCTCGTTCCCTAAATTGCTTTCAGCCAGGAGATCTTTGGAAAGACTTACGGACTTGGAAGGTAGACTGTATGAGGGACTGAGGGAATTGAAGTCCTGCTATTACACAGTTCATGTTTATAGTTTTATAAGCATCAAATGGACCATCATTCAGTACCCAAACTCATAGTGTTTATTCAGAAATGAACTTTGGTTTGCGCCTTGTATCTGCAGCCACTCTATTTGGTTAATCTCAAGATAACTATCAAAACTTAATGAAGCAGGATAATCAATGCCTCACTTTCCTATGCAACTCTTAACTGCTACACATTTCTGAAACTTCCTCCTCAGGTCTCCAAGATACCACTACCATCTAGCAAGATGTCAGGTACGCTTCTCTGAGTATAAAATTATTCTTTATGGTACTTAAAAAAAGAAAGCATCCTACTAATCTTATTCCCGCAGGATAAAAAGAAAACAAAAAACACACCCAGACCCAAACCTGAGCGCAATAGCTGCCCTTTTGAAGTTTGTGTGATGGTGCTTGAGATGTTTGAGTTAGTGACCAGTGGAAAACTGTTGTGTGTTATTGTTTATGGAATTTCAGGATTCTAGTTCTTGTTTTTATCTGCACAAGAGAGTCACCCCATCCTTAACACCACCTCACTTCGAAGTTAGCCACGGGACAAATTTGCAGGATTTGTGACAGGATGTTTGGATTTTATGAGAGTCATGTTCTTCATTGCATTTTCTTCACTGGATTGTATATTTCTTGTGGAAAAAATACAGGGCATTTCTTACACTTGAACAAATATGTCCCAAGAGTTTTCAGGTGAATGACTCATTTAAGGTAAATATTAGAGTAACAAATTTATGAAGCAGGGTATCATTAAGCTTAAAAGTAAGATGTACTACAAACATCCATAAAATGAGAAACAAGAAATAAAAAATTTAAAAGAACTAATACACATTTGTAACATGTATTGCCACTTTCAATATCATGACAATTATAAGTTATTTAGACTTCCCAAATCTTAGTAAAATATTAAGTCAGTCAAGTTCCCAGCTGTATAGCAACAAAACTGTAAAGCATCAAAACTCAGTTTAACAAATCTTGCAATAGGATACTAGTATTAAAGGAATATCAAAAAATAAATCACTCCTGACCATTTTTACCCAGTGCTTCAACAAAAAAGTTACTACTATAACTAAGATTAGAAAAAAAAAAATCTAGATTATTTCATTGTTTCCCCTATTGATGAGTCTCATACAGTAAGGAGGGAAAGAAAAGCCATTTTAAAAGTATAGACAATGTGACTGTAAACTAAAACCATTTACAGGATGTTTCAGGGACTACAGGTGTTCTACATAACTGTAGCATTTTCAGATATACTACATGACTGTTTTAACTTCTTGTTTAAAACTGTCTGGACTTCAAGTTGCCCATGTCCCTTTAATATATTCAGCCTAAAGAAAGTTTACCTTGAGCAAATTTGACACAATGATTGAAGAGAAACTGCAGGCATGTAGCTTAAGGCAGCATTATAACACAGCAGGAGGAATGTAAGCACTTCAAACCTAAAGAAAAAAAATATTCAAAATGATCAAAAATGTAAGCTTAAAGTATCAACATATGTTTAGTACTTTTCCCTTTTTAAAAGTGAATATAGAGAATAAATTAACAAAATATGCCACGCACAGGAACCATACAAGATATTCTACTATAAGTAACACATTCACAGCACCGTAGAATGACAGGGTAGGTCTACACTACCCACCCAATTCGGCAGGTAGAGATCGATCTTCTGGGATCGATTTATTGTGTCTCATCTAGACGCGATAAATCAATCCAAGAAGCGCTCCCCATCGACTCCGGAACTCCTGCTCGGCGAGAGGAGGAAGCGCAGTCAACGGGGGAGCGAGCCTGCGCCGCGTGGACCCGAAGTGAAATGTCTTTCGATCTAGGAAATGTCGACTTCAGCTACGCTATTCTCATAGCTGAAGTTGCGTATCCTAGATCGATCCCCCGCCCCAGGGTAGACCAGCCCACAGAAACATAGGGTTAGAAGGGACATCAAGAAATCATCTAGTATAGCCCCCTGTGCTAAGGCAGAATCAAGTAAACATAGTGCAACCCTGACAGGTGTTTGTCCAACCTGTTATTAAAAACCTCCAGTGATAGGGATTCCACAACCTCCCCTGGAAGCCTATTCCAGAGCCTCACTATCCTTATAGTTTGACAGTTTTTCCTAATATCTAATTTAAATCTTCCTTTCTGCAGTTTCCATTACTACTTATCCTATCTTCAGTGAACATGGAGAACAATTGATCACTGTCCTCTTTATACCAGCCCTAAATATATTTAAAGACTTATCAGGTCCCATCCCTGTCTTCTATTCTCAAGACTAAACATGACCAGGTGTTTTTTTTTTTAAACCTTTCTTCATAGTCAGGTTTTCTAAACGTTTTATAATTTTTGTTGCTCTCCTCCGGACTCTCTCCGGTTTGCCCATATTTTTCCCAAAGGGTGGCACCCAGAATTGGACACTATATTCCAGCTGAGGCCTCACCAGTGCCACGTAAAGTGGGACAATTACCTCCTGTTTCTTACATACAACACTCCTGTTAATACACCCCAGAATATTAGCCTTTTTCACAACAACAACATATGGTTGATTCATTGAATTTGGGACCTACTATAACCCCCAAATCCTTCTCAGCAGTACTATCAGCAAGCCAGTTATTCCCCATTTTGTAGATGGGCATTTGATTTTTCTTTAAGTGAAGTACTTTTCACTTCTATTAACTGAATTTCATCTTGTGGAATTCAGACTACAGTAGAACCTGAGAGTTACAGACAACTTGTGAATGGAGCTTGTCTGTAACTCTGAAATGTTTGTAACTCTGAAAAAAGCGCAGTTCCGGCTCCAGATCCAGCAGCTAACACTCCAGGCCAGGCTTCAGCAGCAGCTGAGCTCCCTACTCAGTGCCGACATAAATTTGCAAACTTGTCCCCCTCCTCACCCCTGTGTGTGAAAACAGTGCATCCCCCTCCCAACCAGGGGAGGGAGGTAAAAAACAGCACATCCCCCTCCCAGCTGGGGGAAGGGGAATGGGTGAAAATAGCACAGACCCCAGCACTGCTCCTGCTTTGCTGGCTCCGGCTGCGTTTGACTGGCAGCCCATGTCTTGCAGTAAGTGACTGTCCTGCGCATGGGGGTGGGGTGGGGACAGGCAGCTCACATGTGCCTATCTTTAAGATGCCATACAGGCACAATACGGTATTTGTTCCCCCTCCTGCTTCCTGATTGGTTACTTCCAGTTTCACATGGTGTCCAGTTGACTGGTCAGTCCATAACTCTGGTGTTCGTTCTTTGAGGTTCTACTGTAATTCTCCAATTTGTCAAGGTCTTTTTGAATCCTGTTCTCCAAAGTGTTTGCAACCCCACCTTGCTTGGCGTCATCTACAAGTTTTAGAAACCTACTCACCCCTCCAATATTCAAGTTATTAACAAAAATATTGGGTCGTACCAGACCCAGGACTGACCCTGAAGGACCTCACTAGATACATCCCTCCAGTTTGACAGTAAACCATTGATAACTACTCTGAGTACATTTATGCACCTACCTATGGTAATTTAATCTAGACCACATTGCTCTAGTTTTCTTATGAGAATGTTATGTGGGACTGTCAAAAGCCTTACTAAAAATCAAAATATATCACATTTACTGCTTCCCCCCCCATCCATTAGGCCAGGAACCCTGTTAAAGATTGGTTTGGCATGACTTGTTCATGACAAATCCATGCTGATTCCTTATAACCCTATTATTTCTCTAGGTGATTACTAACTGATTTCTTAATAATTTGTTCCAGTATCTTTCCAGGTATCAAAGTCAGGATGACTGGCCTATAATTCCCTAAATTCTCTTTGCTCCCCTTTTTAAAGATAGGTATTATGTTTTTGCCCCTCTCTAGATCTCTGGAACCTCACCTGTCCTCCATGAGTTAGCAAAGTAATTCTTAACAATTTCGAGATTGCTTCAGCTAGTTTCTTAAGTACCCTAGGATGAATTTCATCAGGCCCTGCCAACTTGAATACTTCTAATTCATCTAAACATTCTTTAACATGTTCTTTCCCAATTTTGTTTGTGTTCCTTCTTCCTTGTTAATATTAAGTTTTGACTATCTGGTCACCATTAACCTTTTTAGTGAAGACTGAAGCAAAATAAATACCTCAGCCTTCTTGATGTCATCAGTTATTAGCTCTCCTTCCCACTAAGTAGAGGACCTAAACTTTACTTCATCTTTCTCCTAATGTATTTAAAGAATCTTATTGCTTTTTGATGTCCCTTGCTAGGTGTAACTCATTTTGTGCCTTACTCTTTCTGATTTTGTCACATAGTGACTTAGTAACATATATCATTAAAGTTGTAGACAAACAGTTAAATGGTTTAAATCTGCACGTCAACGTTCTCTTCATGTAGTGAAATTCAATACAAGTAGTTATTTGCAAATCTAGATTAAGATGTAATTTTAAAAATATGCCTCATGAAAATATTTTTAAACACATGTCTAGCAACTAATTTCTAAAATTCTAAATTACAAAGATACCACTGTACAATTGTAAACTTAGAAAATATTAGATGAAAAAGATGGCAGGATAACACAAAACCAAAAATAATGAAGATACTTTTTATGGATTGTCACGCAAGATCTTACTACAGTTTTACCTGTTTTGTGCTGTTAACATCTCTCTTTGAGGATGAGGTCCGCTGTACACAACTCTGGACAAACCATGCTGGGATAAAGCTCCCTCTGTAAGAGCCATGGAACCAATGCTGGAAGGCTAAAGTAAACAGGTATTTGAATAAAGGATTCCAAACATTTGTCCTCTTAAAGTCTCATTACAAAGTGGAGTAAAAAACAGACCAAAAAAAAAATAAAAATAAAAAAGGAAAAGTTGTATCTGTGCATACATTTTGAACCTACATAAATCTATCTGGCTGCTTTCTTATGTTATGTAATATAAGGACTGCCCTGAGATTAGGAGAAAAAGTTAGGAAACAAAGCTATGAAAAAGTTGGCACTTAAAATTGTTTTAAAAACAAGTCAAGCTTAAATGGCCTTATTAGAAGACAATAGCCACAAAAGGTATTGTTTGAGAAGTCAAGTGTGTCATTACATCATCATGTATAACAAACTGTTCACATTGCCTTCTTTAACTGGCCTCAGCATAAAAGGAAGCTACGCAGTCCATCTGGTAACAACCATGCATTTATGTAATTTCACTCACTTCATGATATACTGAAGGTTTGGACAAGGATGGAATTGTGAAACTCAGCACTTTACTATGCCCCTGTTTGTCAACTATTTCCTGTAAAACACAAAAAGACATCAAGGGTTACAATATTAAAATTTTTATTGTGAAAATCAGAAGAGCTCAGTTAACATGCAAGAAATTTTATATTCTAGGGGGAACTCTGAATTAGTTAAATATCATTATCTGCTCTAGAATGCAAACAGTCAGCTAGAAGCTTAACATAGCCTTGATACTTTCCCCAAAACTAAGTGTTGTTGGCTATTTTTGAATTCACTTAAAATGAAGACATTTGTTGGTATTTGTTAATTTATACATACTGGACATTTTTAATAGTGTACAATATACATTTCTATAGAGTCTGTTGCAAAATATTTGTCTTGAAATAGATATACAATTCTTTGATTTAACAGTATTATCCATTATTTTTAAAAGCTATACTGTACATATTCTTTACTACTACTGAGGAGTAAAGGCTGAAGGTGTCTAAACCTGGTAAGAAAACCCCTTTCTCCATAGCATAATAATGGCTAACTGGATATTTAAAACAAACAAAAAAACACCACTTTTAATTAAGTTTTAAATCCAACTTCAGCCTAACATGATCTAACACTATCTGATAAATTATATCTCAGAACATTTGCACAAGAAACCCAAAGTTTATTAGTACATATCTACACATGGGTGAGAGGGAAGGGCCCTAGATAAACTATATTCATGGATGCAAGGGTTCAAAGAAAGGGGATTACTTTCCTGCAAGATGAGCCCTTCAGAGTAACAGGAATTTTATCCCTGCATCTTAGTGCATGATTAACAGAATGAGCAAATGAGATGTGCTAACAATGCCACAGAGGAGCACTGGTCCACAGTGTTTCAAAGCAAAGGCTTCAGAAATGGGAAACTTTGAATCAAACCTGACTGGAAGACGGGGGGCAGAATCAACAAATGATACCCAATTGTGCTGTTGAAATCCACAGGAAAGAGGGAGAAACAGAGAATGTAGCACAGCCAATATGATCATGAAGGACCCGGGACATTCAGGATACAACATGTATACTCAGCAAGCAGTAATCTGGGACTGCCAGTCAGAGGCAGGTTTGACTTACATTCTACCCCAACTACCACTCTCCTCAAGGGTCAAACATCTAGGAGCAGGGGATTTCAGTCTCATGTTAAAATGCTAACATCCAGGAGTTAAAATTCTGCATAGATGATATACTTAGAAAAATATTTTCAGTTATGAACAATTAACCCCATCTTTTAGCTATATATCTATGGATTCTGTCAGTAACGTGGAATTCAGGACACAGAAGGCTATGTACTCTAAATATTTGTTGTCTAAAGCATGGAACATTTTCTAGATCATTGAACCCTTCAGCATCAGAATTTATATCTCCAAAGATAGGAGCAGAGAGAAAGTTTAAGGAGAACTGGATTTTAAGATGGACTCTATGACAATGATATCACTATGTTGGAAAGCCAAAGGTAATAAAGTGGAGTGAAGGAGTGTCAAAGCAGGAGAGATGGTTAGATTGGAGCAGATGAAACCTCATAGGTACACCGTTCTTTGGCCAGAATATAACTACACGCCTCATCATTCTCCATGTCACCATGAATCCTTCAACTGTTGCCATTCCCTCGTTCCCTATCCAGGAGGCAAGAGTAATTGACTAGGAGTCTGTAGAAGCGACAAAGTGTCCTGTGGCACCTTATAGACTAACAGAGGTATTGAAGCATAAGATTTCGTGGGTGAATACCCACTTCTTCGGATGCAAGCAGTGGAAATGTCCAGAGGCAGATATAAATGTGCAGGGAAGATTCAGACTAGGAGTCTTGTTTCCACAAGCTTCCAATGGACCCATAATCGTCTCCAGAAAGAGGCAGATGATTACTGCCATACTCCCATAGTCAAACTGGCCCAGAGATGGAGTGGGGTGGGGGCGGGAGCCAGTCTCTGTGGCCAGAATAAGTAAAGCACCTCCTGCCAGACAGTCGTCACCAGAATTGTCTTTTCCAAGTACCCTACTTAGGCCTGTCTAGGAAAGAGATAAGAAAAGAAAACATACAAGAGAAGAACAGACTACCACTTTGCTGTGCTTTCTCTGCCTGTAGAGCATTACAAGACCAAACTGCTTATGCTAAAAGCAGAATACCGATTGTGTGCAATGTCTGGCTATGATATACGGGAGCCTTTGGGTGCCAAAACTGCTCTAGTGAGCTGTTTCCATGAGTGCTGGTAGACATGGTTATCCAATTGTCCACTTCTAGATTGACACTTCCTGTCTGAGAAAAAATTACCAGAGCCACTGAGATATTCCACTGAAGCATTGATTCCCTCCTTGTTGCCCCAGAGATCTAGAACAGATATACAAAGCCAGAAAGGAGTAACCATAAATAGATAGTTTGACTATGGGAGCAGCAAAGAATTCTTATGAGCCTTCCACAGTAGCAGCTGCTAAATCAGACACCACTGAACTATTCAGGACCATGAATCACTTATAAACCCAGTGTGCCTCTACTCAACTCCAGTACCTAGTTCTCCACAATGTGAGATGCAATCAGTTTATTTCTCAGCTAAAGTCACCTACATTTAAGACAATATTTCAGGATACCAAGCACCATACAGACGTAGGATTGGCCACACAATTTCCCTATCTGAATTGGGCCCATTCACACCAGAAAAAGGCCCAGAAGCACAGCAGGAAAATTGAACAATGAACTAAAACTCTGATCTATGCACTTCTTAACAAAAGAGGCAAGTACACTATCTCCTTTAGGAAGGAAATTACTTTCAACTTCTAAGGCATGGAAGCAGTTGGCCAGGATTTAAACCACTGCTTAGTGTAACAGATGATGCACTTGCCTCTACCCAACCAAAACCTTTATCTATAGCAGTCACACAGGGATCCATCATCTCCCCATATCCCATTCCATCTATATGAAGCCTTGAGGAGAGATTGAGAAACAGCCTCGTCTAAAATGTCTGCAAAACGCAGATCTTACCCACTTGTAATTCAGAAGCAAACAGCACCATTCTCCAGCTATCAAAAGGCTTGGCTGAGACCAGCCCCCGAATGAGGAGCAGCTAAGTTAAGCTAATCTTGGAAAGACTGAGGTGATTTGGGATAAAGAAACATTTTGAAGAATTTGTTCTCTCACGTATAACCCTCAATTGAAGACACTTGTCTGCAGAGTATTAAAAACAGTCACCTGTTTTGTTCTCTCCGAAAATAGGAATTGTAATATGTTGTCCAGGGTCTTGCTGGACAGTGCTTAGTATCAGACACTTCAGAGGAAGGTATATGAAACCCTGGACAATTACAGAGTAACATTTCCATAGGGGAAAATTCATCCTAGTCCCTGCCCCGTCAGCTAGTGGTGGGTTTATAGTCTAAAGCATGAGGGATTATCCCCTAGTTTATTTTATCTAGATGTAAACAGATGTTCTCATCCACATAAACATAAAATCTTTCAACACCTCCTGAGTTTTTTGTCTCAATGATATCTTGTGGCAATAAGTTCCACAGGTTCATTATGCATTATGTAAAAATGAATGCCTCCTTTTCTAGAATTTTAAGTTTGTTGCCTTTCAATTTCACTAAAAGACTACTTTTCTTTATAATAAAAGGAGTACATGGATTTCTTTCTTCCCTATACCATTTATTATACCTTCATGACTTCACTCTAAATTAAAACCGTCCCAGTTTTTTCTAGTCTGACCCACATGAAAGTCTTTTCATAACTCTCATTTTTGTCACTCGTCAAAAGACCCCTTTTATTTCTGCTTTATCTGAGATAGGTCAACCTGACCACTGTAAAGGTATAAAAAGGGATGACAGTTTCAGTATTTTCTATCCTATCCTTTGCACATGTTAAAAATAAGGTTTTTTTGGACTACCAATATATGCATGAGTGGGTGTTTCCATTTAAATGTTCACATGGATGTCCACGTCTCATTCTTGAGTAGTTGCAGCTAGTTTGGAACCCAACAACATGTATGAGTAATTCAAGTCATTCCTTCCAGCATGCATTACCTTTCATTTGCCAACGCTTTCATCTGACATCCATTCAGCTAGCTGTTAGGTCTCTAAGTTTTGGTCTAGTTATATTAATTTTAATGAAAATTATTCCCCGTACTACAGATAATTCTGTAAATTACATATAAAACTAAGCTGGAAACCAATAAGAATTGCTCATCTGAGGGGACTGACATCACTATTCCTTTGGTGAGGAAATTTTCAAGTGTTTTCAAGAGGCTCATTCCTGCCTCCCCAAGAAATGAGAACACTTAATACATAGGGATCATCACTGTTTGCATTAGCCTACATGTCATTTTTGCTGGCATTTTTTGAGAGCTTTAAAAAATTAGCTGAAAGGACAAAACAAGTGACTAACAGCTCATTTCAATTATCTTTTGGACCACAGGATGCAGAGAAATATCATGTTTGTTTTTAAAACACTACACAGTACTTATGGCTCCACGAGTAACTGTGTGGGAGAGGGAGGAATAAGAAGTCAGCATCTGTAGGTTAGTGTTATTTCAGAATGTCTTGGAAAAAACTTAGGCAGAGACTCTCTCAGAGATGTAAGTCTACCTTAACCAAATCCTTATTGCACCAAGCAGCTGGAAGATAGATGGAAACAGCAGGGTTATATTAATAATTGAGAAACCTCTCTTAACTGACTATTCTAAAGAGAGAAGGTTGTGGGTACAGCTTCAGGTTTTTCTTTCTGAAATGCTAGCAGAAGAACACAAGGGGTTATCCAGCTATACTCTGACCACCCTGGATGCCTGTGTTATCAGGGAATGCTACTTCAAAATGAATCACAATTCCAGGCATAAACCCAGGGCAAGAGTCAATGGTCCTGTCTGTGCAGGAGATTGTCTAGGAATGCTGTCCTCTTTTCAGCTGCAGTTAAGTCTGTGGAGAAGCAGGCATGGTGGGAGGCATGCATTTAGCCTATTAGAGAGACAGTTGCAAAAACTGTTTAGAAGTTTGCATGAAAAAACTCTTGAGCTGAACTTGTTACACTGCCACAAAATGGGCACATCTATTCTTTCTTTTCACCTCCCCTAATTTCTCAGAATTTTAAATAAGCCCCCTTTCACAAAGTTGTCCTCTCCCTCATTGCCCCGGTCTCTCTCCTAAAAAGTACAAGGAATTAGACTGAAGAAAATCCTGAAAGAGAAAACATTACGCTTTTAGACTACACACTCGGTACAAGGCAGAGAAAGACTGGAAATAACAGGATGGGGAAGCAACCAGTGTCTGTGCTCCAAGTTTTGGGTGTGATGCAAGCAAAAGAATAATCCATTTAGATAGAGATGGGAATTGTTCATTGAAAAATAAGTTACTATTCTCATGTTAGATATGAATAAGATCTCCACATAAACTGATCTCCTTTTATGCTGTAAAATTGTAAGTCCCCAAGTCTCAACAATTTGACAAGTAGTTCCATCCAGGTCCTTTATTTTTAAGGGCAACAGCACATCTCCCCAAAGTAATAAGACCATCCTTAGAAACAAAAAACTGTCTCAAATGCAGTGCCTCTGAAATACTCCCTGCTAAAAAGATTTGGCTAACCATGTTCTTTATTTGAATGTGAGGAAATAGGTTCTTTTAGCTTATCCCAACAATGATAGTTTAAAGTGCGAAGAGGAGACTGCTGGCAATTCCAAGATAGACCTTTCCGAGAAAGAGAGAGGGAGACAGAAAACTGAAGACAACAATGTGATGACAAAAGGAGAGTTGATATGGAACAGATTAAAGAAGGCATCTTCAGCGTGGATTTCAGGCTGGCAGCCTTTGCCCTAGGATGCCAAATGGAGAGGGTGCCGCTTATATAATTATAGCACTGGACTTGCTGATAATATATAAAGTTGCATTTTCAGCTGCATATAAGTAACATAGGATTCCTAGAATAGATACACACAGGCTCTTCATTTCTGTCTTGAAGGAAACCTTAGATTGTTTACTTTCCACTCCAATACAAGAGTTCATCTGCTACCAAAAAAAGCCCACTAACATTTTAGGTATTTGAATATTATATGCATATACAAACCAAGTTGTAAACTCCTAGGAGAAGAGCCTCTATGCAGCCACTACTCTGCAGATCTCTGCTGGCTGAGACTGCCAGGTAACACCACATCAATTCTGGCAGAAACTGCAAGGTGAATCGTAGTAGTCGTTCCTCTCCACTGCGATAGAACTCAAAAAGCTGGTGGCAAACTGGCTCTAGCAGCTGGAATATAAAATGTGACCGTCAATGGAATAAAACCTGATCACAAGATATTGTCTCCTTCTGCTCAATAAGTATGGAGGCCCAAATGTTAATTTTCAAAGCAGAAGTAACTGAACTTTTAACAAATTATACATTAATTTCATGTGTTATGAAGTGACTGATAGGGAAGATTCAACCAGCCTCTACACCCGCCTTCACCCTCCAATCTGGCCCAGTGGATAGGACAGAAGATTACACTTTTACCTGCAGGAGAATTCCAGTGGCTTCTTTCCTTCCTCCTTTGTCCCTTTCCAATCCCATAAAGGGGTTGGATGAAGGAGGATCTTGGTGAATATTTCCTATTCATAAGTGAGGAGTAGTAGTAGCACAACGGGTAAAAACTTTCAAAACAATAGAAACCTAAGTATGAATACAGTACAGAATTCTCACTGAGTCAGCATATACAGCTTTACTGCGCAATCTAAGGAAAAGACTACAAAGAACTTCCTCCCCTACCCCCAAAATGAATAAAGTTAGCACCATATGAAACAGGCAGGGACTAAATTTTAAGAGGGCTGAGTCCTACACACAAAAAGTAAAAGATTCTGAATCTCTTATCTACAAGTAATGAGAGGAGAGGCTCTTATCCTGGCTATAAAATAAAGATGTATGTCCATCCTAAGGAAACGGATTAGAAAATAGGTCCTTGATGCACCAAAATTAGCAGGCTTTGCACTACTGAGACTCCATGCAATTTATAACTCATTTAAACCAATTCCAGTTAGTACTTATAACTAAACCATGACAATTGCCACGATCATATTTTAGCAAGTTACACATTCCTTAACTCTTGTAGGACAGAACAACCCCTGAGCAAATACTGCTGAGTTACTAAGCACCCACATACTTGGAGGATTAGTGTTTTCCCAATCTCATGGGACCTTGCCTTTGGTGTATCTTACTGCAACAGAATGCACAATACACAATTCTATATTTTATATAAAACTACACTGCACATGCACAACCCAACAGTATAGGATTTAGATTGCCGTGTGTTAGGGAAGAGTAGAGCTCAAATTGTTACACGTTCTAGTCCTCTTTGCCCCGTGGTGTAAATTCTGCAAGTTACTTGACAACTTTTTACTGCATATGATACTATTCCACTTTCTATCTTCAGAACGCGGTCTCATGTGGAAAGGTTATCTGCCACAGAAAGGAGATTTTTGCACAGTTACTGCCATGGGCTAAGACCAGAACAAAAGTAGCGAGTATTAATAAGTTGCATGTTTCCTATACCACTATTCCATTCAGTGTTGAAACTGTTAGCCATATCCAGCATCACTTCTGCAATCTTCAACATTTAAATCAAAGATATGTTTCCATATCCAAAAGCTAGCAATTATTGCAAGTTTCATTTTTCAGTGAATACATATCACAGTATGCAAGCTTCATGGCAGGATCAATTCCCTTCGTTAACTATCCTCACTCACACCTTTGTGTCAACTGTCCACAATGGGCCATCTTGATTATCACGTCAAAAGTTTATTTTCCCAAGCTGATATAGTTCCTCTTAATTAATTAGCCTCTTAAAGTTGATATAGATACTTCCACCTTTTCATGTTTCTCTGAATGTATAAATATCTGCTTACTGTGTGTTCCATTCCATGCATCTGATGAAGTGGGTTCTAGCCCACGAAAGCTTATGCTGAAATAAATTTGTTAGTCTCTAAGGTGCCACAAGTAATCCTGTTCTTTTTAGTGGCACAGAATTTCCAATCCTCTATTTTTAAAAAGAAACTCACTGCAGAGTACAAAATAACTACTGAAGATGAAAGAATGAATTTACTCAAATCATGCAATGCAAAAAAAATTGCAAGATATCCTGTAAAACAAAACTGTGGTGAGATTTCCAAAAGTTTAAGGGAGTTAGGCCTCCAATTCCCACTGAATTGGCCATATAATATTCTGAAATGATGACTAATATGCTGGACTCTTGCTCTTGGGAAAATGTTGAAAAGGGAGACTGTGATGCTGGTAGACCAGGTGACAGCTCTTGCCGAGGCTGTAGATCCCCCAGGTTCAACCTAGGTTAGCCCAAAAATGACAGTCAATGCTGACAGATTACTATCTCGGTCACCTTTTGGAATTATAGGCTAACTCATTTGTGTATGTATGTTGCCTGCTTTAACCTGTAAATAACTCTCATTTCTTCTTCCTAGTTAATAAATCCTTAGTTTACTATAGGATTGGCTAAAATAAATAAATAAATAAATAAATAAATGCTACAATGCTACAAGCATTGTCTTTGGTGTGAGATCCGGGGTACAAATTGATCTGGGGTAAGTGACTGGTCTCTTGGGACTGGAAGCAACCTGAATATTTTGTGATTCTGGGAGTACAGCAACCCTTTATCACCGAGTCCAGCTTGCCTGGGTTGCAATATAGACTGGACTGTCTGACTCCATGGTAAAATGGTCAGAGTGCTTCAGGAGTTCACGTTTGTTACATTCTATAATTAGATTTCACCAACTCAGTACCATCAGTTTGGGGTGTCTACCCTGCTTTTTGACAATCTGCCCTGAGGTTGACACTCAACGTTGTGAACCACTCCAGACAAAGTGACAGATACCCTCTATTAATATTGTTGCACACAACTCAAAACTGAAAATGTTCATCTAACTGACTCTCAGAAATGGATTCCAAGTCATCTAACTTCTGATTCTATCCCATATTTGGCCACTACTGCAGCTTTGCTAGCATTCATTCACACACAAAATCCAAAAGTTATAACCCTAGAAAATGATGGGACCAAAATAATGCTAGGTATGAGAGAGGGTGGTATTAAATTTCTACTGAGAAAGTAAATTCAGCAGTAAAGTCACCATTTCATTACCCACAAAGTAAGTCCTATAAATTCAAGGAGCTGACTTATGATGAGACAAAGTATTATTGAACATTTTTTAATTCCCTCAAATACTGTGATAGAGATTATGATGTGTAAACTGTGTACAGTCCATTGAAAATTATTTCTGACTGCACCACTTAATTCCCATGTGATCTTCCTAATTTATAACTTCAGTTATAAGTGAGTGTGCTTGAAGAAGAGACTGTTAAGGAACGAGGCAGTATTTCTCCCCCATTTAGCTGTAACCAAGGAAGATGACACCATTGGACAAGGAATGCAAATCACCTCTGGTACAGATGATTTGTCAGAATCTAAAGTAGGGTGAGTACCATCAGATACTAGAAAAAGAGGCCAAAATTTCCAATCAGATTGGAAGCAGAATATTTAGCTGGACCTCCTGGGAACCTTGTCTTCCTCTCCAGCACATTAGTCCTTGGTAAATCCCACTGTGTTAGGTGAATAATGGAGGGGAAAAGAACTTATCTTATAGTAACTGTGGTTCACGATGTTCTGTAACACATGGATCTCACTCTGTGCACATACACCCCATGCACAGGAGATCAGAGTGTATTTAGCCAGCAGTATCTGTTGGGGGTGGGTATGCTCCCTGTATGACCTCATGTTACCCATCCCAAGGGCATAAATGGCAGAGCATTCAACTGCAAGTCATTTCCTTTGCTGTCCAGAATCCCAATAAGATTCAAGAGCTGCAGGAAAAGATAGTGGGTATGGGATCCATGTATACAGAAGAAGAATCACAGTTACTGCAATGTAAGTAACAGTTCTGAGTATCTGTACAAGTGGATCCCATCTTGGCGATTACCCAGCAATTAACTCCTCCAGGAGGTGGAAGCTAGGAGCTCATATAAACAATGACAGGAGTACTAGAACTACTGAACAACTACTTAACAATCAAGAGACAATACAGTATCTAAGAAAACACTGAGGTTTTTCCATTTCACTGCCACGGGCAGTAAGAAGGAACTCAGTGCCAGTTGAGGATGCTCCAGTCTTTATGCCTTCGGGAGGAATAGCATGATGGTATGCAGGGATGTTTGACTGGCTCAAAGCACCACAGAGTGCTAAAATTTTAATGTTACATGAACCACAAAGATGTTTGTGTCTCATAGCACAGACCCAGGAAATGGACATATTGGTATGCAAGTTGCATGGAAGCACATATACACCTAGACACACAGAAGCACAGTCTCTCTTGCCTCAAGGAACTGCTTTGCATTAGAGCAGCCCTAAAGATACCAATTGCAAGCTGGACTAAGATGCAAGTTCAACAACCAGAACGAAAGGGTCCAAGCAAGTTGATCCCTCATTCTTCCAAATTATATCCAGGGACATGGCTAAAGACCACTCCAACTCCCAGGGAGGTGTTTGTGACTTTGCCTTTGCTTGTGCCACTATCAACTACAAGCATGTTACTTTTTAGGACTCAGAACTCCTAATTCCCTCAGGCCATTAGTTTCTTTCAAGAAGTCCAATGGGAACCTTCCATCTGAATTACAAGCTGCTTGAGATCTTCACTCCTATTGGAGAGTCCTTTCCTTTTGCCCTACACCTACTGAGTACACATATTAATCCACTTTTATAGTAACACGATAAACTATAATTTTAGAGATTGCCATACACTTAAGTGCATGTCAGTTAGATATATGTTAAGCTCAATATTCAAAAACTTTGGTAATTGAAACTTAAGGTCATATTTAAAAAAGTAAATCAACCAGAAGGAAGCTACACAATCCTGAATGTAAACATTTTGTTTCTTTTCCAAACACTTCCAATACACATTTTTATTTTTTAAGTCAATCACTGATGTTTTGACCTAAAATTAAAAACTATAAGCAAAGTAATAAAAAAATTATAGCAAAAATCACAAGAGGAAACACTGATCAGGGTCTCCTCGCATGGAAACACCACAGCCAGTCACAGGCATCAATATTCAATTGGCCTTGAATCATAATGTCAAACTCTGAGACTATACAATTTGCCAATTCACTTTTTAATCCTATGCCTGAGTCCTGAAGCACAGAAATGTGAACTATAAGACTATATATGGTTTGTGAGTAGTGAGACTGAAAAACTAATTGCATAGTATTATATCACTGCCAAAGATTGGATCATACCCATATCTTAACATTTTGTTATGAGAGAATACAGTCCTCCTCAGATTCTAATCAATCATAAATAGTATTTGAACTACAAATGTGGCTTTTTTGTTGTTGTTCATCCAAGCATTTATGGTCTGCTGCCCCACCAAACTCAAATCTTAGAGATAGTGCACCTACCTCACTCTGTGGCTCCCGGATAACTTTGTATAAAGATGAAACCAGAGAACTCTTGTCTTTCAAATTTGTAGCATAGTTAGAGATAGAAGCTTCTGGAAGGGTCTGAAATAAAACAAAAATATTTTTTCTTTGTCATCACTGCAATATTTTTTTGCCTGTGCATTGAAAGAAGGCCATTTTATTGTGTCAGCTGGCTTTTCTGTTTTTACAGCATCCTTTCAACCGCAATAGTATCTATTTGCTGGTGTTTACTCTAGGAGACAATGTTCCATGTACAGAAACAACATTTCTATATCATTTTTACAGTTTAATAAAATCCCAGTATTTAAAACATACTGCTGGAAGGCAAGTTATTAAAAACGTACATTTTACCATTCCACAGTTTTGTACAGAATTTAATTAAATTGGGTGGAAAATACATCTAAAGGGCCACAATTTCACCACACGTTTACCCAGCCTGAACAGTGTGTAAAAAAAATAATCAGTTGAAAAGAGCAACAGGAACTGCAACTTTGAGATTAGGTTAAGCATACAATCCGGTGTGGTTTTTTTGTTTTTGTTTTTTTGTCTGCAAGCAGCTATAGGTCTTCTGTTCCAGATGATCTGAATATCTACAGCCATATGGAAGCTACAGGGTGCTCCACTCTTAAAAAAACAAAAAACCAAAAACCAAAAAACCAACACCAAATGTGGGTCATTTGAGCATGCATTTCAGCCCCTTTCCAGCACCAACCAGAGTTCTGACTGGCAATGCTTACAACGGTCACTATTAGATTTTCAATAGTTTACAAACTTTTTCAGATAAAGCTGTTACACTTAAACTCATCATTCCTAGCTCTCATATAGTGCTTTTCATCCACAAAGGTCAAAGTGCTTCACAAAGAAATGCAATCATAATCCTCATTTTACAGATGCAGAAACAGGCACAGAAATTATGTTATTTGTTCAAGGTTACGCAGCAGGCAACAGAAAGAACCAGGAATAGAACCCAAATCTACCAAGTCCAAGTCTATTTCTCTGCCCACTAAGCAACACTGCCTCTCTATACTCCAAAATAAGGAATGTTATAGAAAAAGAGACATTACAAATGAGAAGAAAACTACTAATCTCTATATATGAAACCATTTCCGGAAAAATACAGAAAAGCCAAGATTTTCAAAAATAGGACTCTAAAGCTGCTCTTCTAAAAGCCATATTTAGGCACCTAAATGAATGGCCTGATTTTCCAAAAGCAATGGAGCACCCAAGAACCTTACATTTGATGCTCAGTACTTGTCAAAAATAAGGCCACTTATTTAGGTGCCTAAATTTGGCTTTTAGGAGACTAGCTTTAGATTCTTGAAGATCTTGTAGTTGGATTATTACAAATTATACGATAAATGGACTGTTGAGAAGATTCGAGCAAGATATTTCATTTATGTGCAGGGCACCAATTCTCCAGAAGTGGTGTGTCCAAGTCAAGTGAATCTACACCACCCATAAAAATAAGTCTGCAAACCTGGTTTCTTCCCTCCACTTCTCCTTTCAATGGAAAATCGCAACAACCGTCTTGGTTTGAGGCATTTTTTCTAGGAATTACTAGAAAGTAGCATTCAACAATCAAGGATGTTGGCTATTTACTATCTTGGATTTGTTGGATACAAAATCTCAGCAAAATGAGGCCTGAATACTAATCTACGTTGCTCCATAGTGGAGTAAAACATGACATTTCTGAACTGTACATAGCAGGGTTGAACTCCCCACTAGTAATATGCATACATTCAGGACAACTGAGGGACTTGCATTTTCTCCATGATACATAATATATACATAGTCTCGTGGCAGATGGTGGGAATAGTTGTGAATTTTCTGGACTACATCTGGAAGAGAGTGTCTCCAGGCCATGACTTCACCCAAACCAGAAGATCAGATTTGGTCTAGTCTGAAAAGATAGGTAGTTGCCAACTGTAGGTTTTGGTTTTGATAGATTTGTATAACAAAAGCCACCATAAAAATCTCCTGATCCCCCTTTCTTTGGGCTCTCCACGAGGCTAGGGTCCTGAGAGCAAGGCTCAGAGTACCTCTTAGCATGGTGATCCCATTCAGTTACCCCACTGAAGCTACAGCTTTTTCGGTAATTGTGACATTGGTCCTGGGTCATGGTGCACCACCTCATCAGAATAATTGGACTCATTTAATACTTACAGTGAACACATGATAAATTGAGTCTATACTGTCTGAAACCTAACAGCAACACTTTACAGCCTGGTGGCAAGCTATAAGAGGTTTGCCCTGAAGTTCTGACTACAGGAATTCTGACGTCTTCCCTGATGTGCGCACACAGCTTACCCATTTGCTGGAGTACCGGCTGAACAACGGTCTGCATGTGGTGCTCTCAGATGGGAGTGGTAAAATGGCAGCTCTTTGGTTAGCCATTGAAGCTGCTTTTACGATGGCTAGAGGCAAAGCTGACGAGGAAATAGTTGGCTTTAAGGGAATCCCATGGCTGCCATTGTTCCCTTCAAAGGCAAATTCTCCATAGTAAGGTCAAGTGGAAAAAGTGAAAATGTGTGTAGGGAAGAAACTTTCAGAAAAACAGCACAAGAGGAAATTGCTGCTCCCCTCAAATACAACACTGGGTCTGACACAAGACACCGCAATGTGCTAACAGGCAGAGCAGGAAACAGCAAAGGGATGGAGAGAAGTTAGCAGCTGCCTCTAAATCAGTGATTTGAACAACAACAAAAAACAACCCGAAGGTCACCCCAGAATAAGATCACAAATATGAGAAGTAAGATAATACTTGTTAAGTAAGTAAGGTTATCTTGCTAACACACACACAGCATTAAAATCTACAGCTAAAACTTCAAGTCAATCTTTGGGAGTTACTTTACATTCAAAACAGTAAGTGCTGTTGGTACATTCAAGAAGAAGGGTAAATGAAAATAAAAATGCCAGGTATGGTAAGAACTTGATAAAAGAATACCATTTTGGTGCAACATGAAAGCCTAGAGCTCTTCAGCTAAGAGTATTTAGTTGGTACACTAACATCTAAAGGATTTGTTTTTAAATCAGATTTTATCTATTTTATCTTACTGCATTGGAAGTTTATTCCTTTTTTCAATCATGAATTTCATTGGGCTGTCGTGTCATGAATATGGCAAGAAAGGAAATTCAAGTCATATACTTGACAATGTATTTCATATTTTCATCTCACAGATTGAAATTCAACTGTCTTAAATTTATCTTAGGGTTTTCTATAGCACTCATCTCAGCAGCACGCAAGAGCTGATCAGGTACTACTACTATTGAATAATATAATGCTTAAAAACTAAGTTTATTTTTAATGATCACACAATATATTACCTTGAACTCTGATAACCACTCCTCCACAACTCCTGTGTCCACAGCCAACATCTTCCCACATCTGATCGGAAACCTTCAACCTTAAATACCTGAAGAAGAGACAAATGTTTGTTTAAAAAATGACAATTTATGCATAGCATACATCATTAAGAAGTTATTTCATTATAGAGCATTTACTCAGCCACCATAATTATATAAGTGTTATCTGTTATCTTGCTTTTTTAGCTCACTAACCTATCATATGTCAACATCGGCTCAATTTTTTTTTTAAACTTTGCCTCACGGGTGCCAGCTGCTGAAAACAAAATGGGAATATTCACCAGCAGCAGTTTACTAGATTCCAAAAGATTACGCACTGAGACAGGAAGTTTAATGAGTAATGACCATGGTCGATAAAAACCATTAAAAAAAAAATGGATTTCGGATTTAAATCAGATATTTATTGCTTGAAGATGATGTACTCCATTCTTTGGACAGTGTAAATAGATATGAAATGAGACTTTAAAAACTTTAAAGTATAGAACTGTTTTCCTAATAACATTTAGGTTTACAGAAAAAAAGAGATTGATTTAAATTTGTATATTATTCTTGTTTTGGATTTGTTCAAAGTCAGGACCTACACTAAGAACAATCTTTTCAGGGTTGTCTGGTTGACAGAGGTCCAAAGTAATTTACTCTTCAAGGTGATAATTACTACATAAAGAAAATTTATTCAGTGAGGCTTTTTACAGGATCTGGGGTGAGAAAACAAAAAGGTTTTGCAAAGATCTGTAGAATCACATTCTATTTGCACAACAACTATGTGCAAATAAATAGATGTGAGAAGGCTGGTACCAGGTCTCTTAAATTAATAACTCAAAGCACAGAAGACCATTATCTTTAGGTAACTAAAACTTAATCCTTATGAGCTCACCCATGAGAAAATGAAGATTTGATAGACATTTGAAGCCAATTTTGGCAAAGGCCTGCATAACAGTGCAAACAAGTTTCCTAAAACCTTAGATCATAATCATAATCAGAGTACATAAGACAGATAAGAATTAGTTGAATTTCTACGAGCATTCATGTTGTTGCAGGTTCAGACTCTAGTTTCAGGCTGTAAACCCAAATCTGTGACTAAAAAAAAACCAAAACAAACACATCAGGAATAAAGCAGATTGTTGAAAAACTGGGAACCTCCAGGCCTTGCAGTCTGCCATTTTTAAGCGTAGAAAATAGTTGTCTGTGAAGCCAATATGGCAGGACAGCATTACAGATGTTCTGTCTAGTCGTATTTTCTGAACTATTTTAGAAAATAGAAAAAACTAAATAATCACACATTAGTACAGTAATCTGTCTTCCACGGTCAGGGATGCCATTATTGAGAGTGAGATACTTTTACCTTCCAGTTCTAAATTACAGATTTAATGAAAGAAAGTCATCTGGTGGACAGATGATCATCCCATTTGTCTGCTTCCTGCACATGACAACTGAACCAGCTGGTATTTGCCTTGAACCAAGTACATTTTTCCCCCTGGTAGACAGGTCCTACTTCTCCATGATGAAAAGATTCTGAAGGCCTCGTTGCTCATACTCATGTTCTTTGTTACTCCCTGGCAGTTTATGTACATTTTTATTGTCCACATGTCACTATCATTGTTGAATACAAGATGCATTGAATTCAACCATATGGAGAGTTTTGTGAAGCAGCGTTTCAATGCCATTACTGACTGCTTTGGAGTCTTAAGAATCTCAAATGATCACCAATTGTTCAGGATGAAGAGCTATGGATTGATACATTTCTCATTAGAGCTATATATGCATAACACCAATAGAGTAGTATGGACAAAAAATATTTTAAGGAGACCACCTGAGAGAGACAAAAGAAGATTAAAACTAGAATTTTAGAAATTAGAACAATGGGTTCCATTGCTGCTAGGCTGCCCCCACCAAGTCCCTCCTGTTCCCAGCAACAGGCTGCTCAGACTGCTGCCTAGGCTTTGTGCCCGAGGCAGCAATCCCATGCGGCACTGCTCCTCCTGTCATCTATGGCCAGAGGCTTGCAGTTTGGGGGGGGCGGGGGAAGGCAATGCCCCTCTCTCTCCCGCAAGCTATGCCCATGCTGCCACCGTTATGCACCTGCCCTAGGCTACCATGCCCATGTTAAAATGTGTGCAGCCATGCCACCCCCACCCCCGGCTCTGGTGTCCCTAGGCCCACAGTGCCGGAGGGGGGGAGGGGAGGGAGACGACCAAAATGTTCTTTGTGCCCATGGCCCCAATAAATATTAATCCACCTCTGATTGTAGTATATGTCAGCAGGTTTTGCATCTATCGTTCTGGCAGGGTCTGTTTACTGTTTAAGTTTACTAGGAGAAAAGCAAGAACTACACCAACTCTTCAAAATTCTTTGAGATTTTTATTATTAAATATTATGTGTAGTTGTAATTCTTAAATTTTTCATCTTGATCCTTGGCTCCTATCAAGAAGAACATTTTCCCAGCTGTGGAGGAGCTTTCAGCCAGGCTTGCACACTCCCAATCCTGGGGTCACTCTGTACCCATCCCCAGACTGTTCTAACTTTTGGTGGCTGTCAACAACCCCAATGGACCAACCCAGTTATGCCACTTGCAAGGACGGGTGTGATGTTGCACTCCATATGATTTTATGAAAATATGCTAATAAGTGTGAATATAATGTAACTGGAATATGCTTCATGCACAAGGTCTCTTGAAGGTATCATTACAAAGCTTATAATCCACTGAGCGTGGCCATCCTATTTGTACAAATGTATCATTCTTGTATCTGAAACTAGAAATATGAAATATAACTCTGAGGTCCTATTGTAATTATGTGAAGCGTGGGCCATTAACGGTGATTTGGAATCTTGATGGCTCCCATTAATCAGGACAATTGACTGTAGATGGCTCTGTTTACTTGCAAGCCTTGCTGTGAGTCAGACCGGGAAGAATGAAGGCTTGGGGGTCTCACAGGACATGTGACCATGTCACCTGGTACTGGAATCCATCTTAAACCTGGTGCTTTTCCATTTAGAAGGAGGGGTGGGGAGCCAGAGAGACAAAAGATTCCCGCCTTGTGCCAAAGCTATAAAAGGGGGTGGAACAGAACAAAGGGGGCGGCAGTCATGATAAATCCCCTAGCTACCACCTGAGCTAACAAGAACTGTACCAGGGGAAAGGATTGGGTTCAGAGTAGGAAGGAGTCCAGTCTGTGAAAGAAGCTTATTGGAACATCTCTGAGGGTGAGATTTTATCTGTATTAAGTTTCCTACTGTATTGGGCTTAGACTTGCATGTTTTGTTTTATTTTGCTTGGTAACTTACTTTGTTCTGTTATTACTTGGAACCACTTAAATCCCACTTTTTATATTTAATAAAATCACTTTTGCTTATTAATTGACCCAGGATAAGTAATTAATTCCTGGGGAAGCAAACATGGGGACCATGATATCAGTGGCTACAAGCTCAGTTAGAGCTGGCTACCTACAATTCCACTTAGCCTGATCATATCCCACAGATCAACAGCCTCTATCTCAGAGGTCTTACTCCATTACAAATGTGCTGAGCCATTCCAGTTGCAATGAGTCTTATAGTTTTTAAGATGTGCAATGCAGTGAAAATGTTTGAGTATTGCACATACCAGGCTACAAGAGGAAACAGCTATTTTAATGCTTCAAACATTGTTTGTTTTTTGTGGTTCATTAGCTTCCGTATGCTTCACTCTATATATACACGCCAACTTACCAAAATAAGTTTCTTTATGCTTGTTCCTTCAAACCAAAAAAAAAAAAAAAAAAGCGGGGGGGTGGGGGGGGGAAGAGGTGAACGACTAATCTTTTTACAAATATTGAACAAACCTGTGTATGTTGCCTAGGCCTTTTAAGGAATGATGTAAGTAAATGCCAGAAGTAAACAACAAAACTCTAGATAAACACTATTTTTAACAATGTTAAGAGATCACTACTCACAGTGCTGAAGTTGCCAACTGAAGGAACACCTCTCTGGTTTCTGCCTCTTTGATTTTCATTCCAAGGGATGTGGACTCAAAGTAACTTGTTCCATAAAGTTGCTCTCTAGTAAGCCAGTGCTCTTATGAGAAAGCTTATGAGAGCTGTGGTTAAAAGCTGTGTCCATTTTGCATGTATTAGCTCTCCTCTTGGCTGAAATCTGTCTAGAGCTGCCAACCACATCCCCATGTGACTCATCTAAAAGTACTCTTAACCCTTTTTTCATATAAAGGAACTTGTACCACTGGATCTGCAGAAGTTTAGCAATCTGGAGCCAGTATGTTTTCAAGCATATTTCTATTCTTTGAGATACTTTAAGCAATTATATTAGTTCTCATCATATTCTGTAATTCCTCTTGGCACCAAAGGTACAGTATTTGGTAATGTGATCATGGAGTTCCACCCAAAGCCAAACCAAATTCAAATGAATTCTAAACTCATATAAGTGTAAGTCTGAATAAATAAGGTAAGGGAAAGGATACTGTTCTACACAAGAACTACTTTGAAACCCAGGCTGTAAAAACCAACTGAAGGCCCTTTTAAGAGCAAAAACTAGTGCTGTAGTACTGTGAACTCTAGCTCTTCATAGTGCCTCCCCCACCCCAGCTTCTCAATACCACTGAAAAGGTACCATTACCAACCGCTGTTCAGACAGAAATTTGTTATTTAACCTATTTGTTGGTGAGTTCAGTCTCACCTGTGGTAAGACTAATTTTAAAGACAGGTTCTCCGGTTTGATTGAATTAGTTTGACCACGATCAAAGGACTTTAATAATCGTCTTATCACCAGATTTGGCCTGCCACAACCTTCAACGACCTATCCCAAAAAAAGAATGTGTAAATAGATCAGTAAGTGGCAAAGTTCGCAGTGTCGAGAGTGTTTCTTAGGCAGAGGCTGCATAATAGCTTCAAGATCAGCTGACACTCTCCTGTAAGGGGAGGCAATACAATTGAACAGACAGTACTTCTCCACTGGCCTTCACCAACCAAGGATGCATGTCAGAGGTCTCAACAGATCCCATCACTACAGTAAGCAACACTGGCTAAAACACTGAGAGGCCGTTTCTTTGGGTACATCTACACAGCATTTTGGAATGTGCCTCCCAGCCCAGGTCAATCGACTTAGGCTAGCGAGGATCACACTAGTGCTCTAACAATAGCCATATAGACAGCGCTTTGAAGATGCAGCTTGCACTGAAGCTCAGGCTCTGAAGCCTAGATGCCTACCCATCTTCTATTTTTAGTACACTAGTGCAAGCCCTGCTAGCTCTAGTCTGTCAACCTGGGCTGGGAGGTTTATTCCAAAATGTTGAATAGACATATAAACGTTTATTCCTCAGGAGACTTGATACCATGTAAATAGTCAGCCCAGTAACAAAACTCTTGCAGTAAGAAAAACACTCAACTAACCAAACAGACAATGTGGTTTAACTAGCCTGCCCACCCCGAAACAGTTCTGCTGGTAAGACTTTAAGGATACCACAGCACAGCCAAAGAAACAGAATCTCCCACAAGCCAAAAGGATAAGACTTCAAGTCTCAATCAGACTGCACATTTCTACTGCCATTCTAACCATCTCACCTCTTACTTCATATGTAAAGCAGCACAGCCAACAAGGATAAAGCTAGCAGAAAAGACATTTGGGCCACTATCATTACTGAATGACAAAAGTTATATAGCCTGTGACAACCAATCCTCTGCTACTTACTGAATTCTGCAGAATTTGTTGCCACGTCAATTCCCATCCCGACAATAGGTCACTTAAGTGTCCTACCAGATATATTTTCTAGCCACACACACGTCTCAGAAACACATATTAAACATTCGTTATGTAGTTTATTGCACACAATTATTGATATCAAGGACAATGCATTTAAAAATCCTACCCTTCACTCCAATACAGTTCAAAAAAATCTTTATTTGTAAAAATAAAGATTTCTCCACTACCTGGAGATACACATTAAAGGCATCAGAGAGTGACAAGTTTTTGTACATCTGCAAATATGAACTATTGGTTCTGAAGCAATTCTGCCCATTCTACTCCTTGAGCCTTCTAAGTGTAACCCCTACCCCAATTACCATAAAGGGGGCTGTGAATCTTACCAGGGCCCAGCAAGGGCCAAAGACTGCACTCTAGGAGCATTGCTGCCCCCATGCCAGGCAACCCTCCCTTGTGCAGAGAGGAGGCTAGAGGGAGGGAACTAAAGCAGCAGCCCAGTAGCGTAGCCAGGTCTTGAGCATAGGGGGAGCGGCGCTATAAAAAGGCGCCTCCCGCTCCCCCTGTACTCACCCTGCAGCGCTTTAAAGGGCCCGGGGCTCCAGCCACTGCGGAGCCCCAGGCCCTTTAAAGCACCGCCGCCGGAGCTCCGGCAGCGGGGCTCTGGCGGCACTTTAAAAGGCCCGCAGCTCCCCGCAGCGGCAGGAGCCGCTGGCAGGGCCGGCGCGCCTACTAGGCGACCCTAGGCGGTCGCCTAGGGCGCCAAGATTTGGGGGGTGGCGGGCAGCTGCCCGCTGCCTCCCTGCTCAGCGGCTGAGGGGCTGAGCGGAGAGACAAGGGGCAGCTTGCCGTGGCTGCCCCTTGTCTCCCCGCTGAGCGGGGAGACAAGGGGCGGCTTGCTGCGGCTGGAGCCGCGGGCCTTTTAAAGCGCCGCCCTAGCGAGGCTCTGGTGGCGTCTTAGCGCCGCTTTTCCTCATAGGGGGAGCGGCCGCTCCCCTCCAGCTATGCTACTGCAGCAGGCCCAGATGTCCCGAAAGAGGAGAGCTCTGATTAGTTCTTTACCCAGAGACCAGATGACTGGGAGAAAGGAGGTAATTCCTCCCTTTAGCGTGACAGTTGAGAAAGGACCTGAAGAAGAGCTCTGTGTAGCTCAAAAGTGTGTCTTTCACCAACAGCAGTTGGTCCCCAAAAAGATATTACTACTTCACTCACCTGGTCTCTATACTTGAGAAAGAGTCAGGGGGAGGGAGCTCCCTCCTGGGTAACAGTTGAAAGGGAAGAGGGGGGGGGGGGGGGGGGCATGCAGCGAAAAGAGCCAGAGAGCATCAAGCTCTCAAGCACAGTGACTGTGTTGTTTTGTTGTTGTTGTTGGTTTTTTTTTTTGGGGGGGGGGGGGGGGGTTCAAATTTTCCAAGCCTCAGTTGGGAAACTGTCAAGTTAGCCCCTATGGGAACCTTGTAAAGGAAGTGACTCCCCAGTTGAATGGTTCAGCTGGCTACCTCAGACCACAGCCTGATCACTGATAATTACCTCAGTCAGGAAGAAAAGCAGAAAGCTTATATCTAAGCTCCTTCCCCCAGTGTGAGGAGAATTCAGACCACCCCTTGGAACTGAAAAGTTATTTGAGACCCTGACTGCTCTGCAGATCATCTGGCCCTTCAGACAAGACACACTGGACCAGAGTGCATGCAACATCTTTCTATTTATTTTTTTAATGGATTTAAGAAGTGTTAACAAGTTTACTAATCCTTGCCATGTAAATATCAGAAACAAAATCATTAGAACAGTTAACTTTTGTTTAAAGAGACATTATAAAGGAATAAAGTCATCAGATCTTTCTATTTAACAAGGTGGGCATGACAATACCACCAGTCATTTCTACTGATTTTATTAATTTGAATGAAATAACTATACACACATTTAACAGATCAGGAATACCTATTAAATGTTCATATTCAAACAACTGGACAGGTGTGCTGGGGTTTTTTTGTTTGTTTTTTTAAACAGGTGAATGTATTTTGAGTACTAAATAAAAAGGTAGACACTTGAATATTTGATTCTCTGTCCTCTATTTTGTTGGGTACATAACCGGTGTGAATTTTTCCATAACCACAACCTCCAATTCTTTTTTAACCATTCTTCAACAGTTAGGCTATTTTTCTCTCTCCCATCATGGGCTACCAATAGCTGAGCAGCTACTAGCAGATGAGAGATTAATTCTTCATTTCCTTTTGTGTGACCATTTCCAGTAGGAGGCCCCAGAATTATCAAAGGATCATTTGGTAATTAATATCCAACAGTTTGTGATATTTGGTTACGAATTGCATCCCAATACTCTTATGATTATATATATAAAATAATTTTTGTTTAACCTGACTGGTGTGAGAGATACCATTGAAACAGTATCTTAAAGAAATTTTATTTTATTGTGCTACAGACTGAGGTTACCGGTCCTCTTTTCCAGATCAAACCCCACTCCTCTTGGATAATTTGTCCATCCACATCCTTTTCCCAGCATGTCATATATAGACACTTTCTTGTTAGGAAAGCTGTCTGTAAAGATTGATCTACATTAGTTATAATTTTGTTTCCTAACTGACCAGATGCCATTGCTTTTATTTAAAAAAAGTTAGCTTTCTGTACAAAAGAGGTTTTCTAGAAAGTTGAGAAACAGTGTCTGATTTGAAAGTACTGGTATCAGGGGAGAATGGGTCAGTTAAAGTTTGTTTTGATCTCTAAGTTAAAAAAGTTTCTTTACTGAATAGCTCACCAACAGTGTGTATTCCATGGCTCCCCCAATCTTTGAAGCTCTCTAGTTCGTGATTTGGGTTAAGATCTGGATTATTTGCAATAGGTGACATTGGTGAGGGAAAAGAACTGATCTTATCTCTAGATCTATCCCAAACTCATAGAGCCACCTTGATAAAAGACGTGCGTAAATTTCTACTGAGTGTGTTTTAATTAATTAATCCATGATAGCTGAGCAAGGTTTACATTGCCACAATTTTCTTGTTCAAGAAAGACCCGGTGTTTGGCTGGGTTAGAGCATCCTGAATCCACTACTGCTTTCAGCTGGCTGGCTTGATAGTACCACAGAATATTTGGAACGGCTAGTCCACCATGTTTAATGGCTCTATACAAAGTATCTGATCTCACTTTTGGTCTTTTCTTATTCCATATAAATTGTAACACTATCTTCTCTATTTCTGCTATGGTTTTATCTGGGATGATCACAGAAAGATTTTGAAATAAGAAAGATATCCTTGGCAGAATATTCATTTTGACTGTGGCTATTCTTCCCAATAAAGAAATTGCAGACTTCCCCCATCACTCAAGGCTTTTTAAAAAAAAAATTTTGCTGAAGTAATGGTTTTGACATTTAAATCACTGACCTCTTCTAGGTTGTTTGAGATTTTACAGAATGTGTTGCCCATTTGTACCCAAATGTTTTCCAGAGGAGCAGTTTTTGTGAGTCTGTCAAGTTTGTAAGTAACATTTTAGATCTGACATAATTTATTTTAAATAAAGATGCTTTCCCCAAGTCCTGGATTACTTTAGAAATTAATTATAGGGAAATACTTGGTTTAGATAAAAATATTACATCATATGCAGATTATGTTATTTTCTGATGTGTTCCTGCAAGTTTTATTCCTGTGATGGATCCATAGTTCCTTATCCATCCTCTGTGCAAAATGCTCCACAGCCAGTGCAGAAAGTCAAGGGGACAATGGACAAACCCTGCCTCTCTGTAATTCACAAAGTGGGGGGATTTAACGCCATTAATTTGCACAGCTGCTTTTAGACTGGTGTAAAGAGCAGTTATCCATTTCAGGAACTGGGAGACAAACTCCATATAGGACAGGACTTGAAACAGAAAGTTCCATTTTATTCTATCAAAGGCTTTCTCTGAGTCTAGTGATAAGAGAAATTGATCTTTTTTTCCCATCTGGTATTATGGATAATTCCAAGTACTCTCAGAATATTGTCTGACATTTTTCTATCCTTAATTAATCCAGTTTGATCTGGATTAATATAAAATGAGAGCATAGACTGTACTTTTGCTAGCATTATAGTAGTTAGTATTTTTGCTAAAAACTTTATGTCACAATTCAACAGAGATATAGGCCCATAGGAACAACATGAGGTAAAATCCTTTCCATCTTTAGAGAGAACCACTGTAGCTTCTTTCATAGATTGTGTAAGTTCCTCCTCTAACAGAGTGGTACTCGCTCGCGGTACCTCTTGAGGAACCCACTAATACCTCCTTAAATACCTTGTAAAATTCAGCTGGAAAGCCATCAGGTCCTGGAGTTTTACCACTTTCCATACTTGCTATTGCCTCTAGCATTTCTTCTGTTATTTCTTTATCTAAAGTTTCTTTATCAATTTTGCTTCTCTTTGGCAAGCCTGCTACTTTGGTACTTTTGACTAACTTCAGAACTTGGCGTATCTGAGGTACAGAGATTCTTATAATAAGCAACAAAAGTAGCAGATATTTCATTAGGGTGTGTGACTATCTTTTGCTGATTGTTCTTAATTGGAGGAATAATACGCTGCTCTTGAATCCCTTTAAGTTTTTGAGGCAATATACGATCACTGTTAGTTCCTTTATCATAAAACTTCTGCTTTATATACCTATTAGCTTTTTCAGTGGCATGTGTCATCAACATATTCACCTTCCCCCTAATATTAGTTAATTGTTTGTTTTTTTATGAATGTCTTATAATGTATATCCTCAGGGCCGGTGCAAAGAAGTTTCGCGCCCTAGGCGAAACTTCCTTGCACCAGCCCTGTGCTCCACCCCCCCACTAATGCCGCCCCACCGCGGCAGTCAGCTCCACCCCCTCAGCGGCAAACCACCCCCCGCCCGCAGCAGCCTCCCCACCTGCCCATGGGCCGCGGCGGGGGGGCTGGGCCCCCCCACGGAAGGCTGGGCGGCCCATGGTGGGGGTGCTGGGCTCAGCTCCCGCCCCCCCACCCCCGCGGGCCGCAGCAGGCTCATCTCCACCAGCAGCAGGGGCAGCAGCTCCTCGCGGCGGCATTTCAAATCACCACCAGGAGTGACCGCCCCCCAAATCCTGGCACCCTAGGCGACCGCCTAGGATCGCCTAATGGGAGCGCCGGCCCTGTATATCCTGTTATAGTTCTATTTTTTCTTGAGTTTTCTTTTTCAATTGAAAGGCTCTGCTTATCAATGGACACCCTAAATACTGCTTTACCTGCCTCCCAGTGAAAGACTCTTTTTATATTGTCTATATCATTTAGTTAGAAGTATTGAACAATGTCCTCTTTAATTGCTGCAAACCAATCTTTATCTTGGACAAGCAAGCAGTTCACTTTCCAGTATAGTTGTCTTTGGGACCCAAGCCAGTCATCAAATATTACTGCCATTGGTTCATGATCTGACCATAATGTTGCCAATTTCTGCAGATCTTATCTGCTTCATTAAGGATTTAGTCATTAACATTAAATTTATTTTAATATGTAACTGATGGAGGTGCGAATAAAACACTCACAATCTGAAAGACCTGGCACAGAGACATCAGTGCTGTACCTGATTCCCTATCCCCCAGGTCTTTTTTAACAGATCTGTCCCAATATGGAATAGGTGTGCAACTGAAGTCTCCTCTTCCCCTTCCCCAAAATGTTGCAGTGTTTAAAGAAGACCTTAATTTTTTTGCATGTATTGATATTGTTATTAATAAACACAGTGATTGTGACCTTCAAGAGTATAAATTGTTCCACCTTATCCTTAAATTGATCTGTAATCTGAAAAGGTACATGTTTAGCAAATATTATATTCACTCTTGTGGTCTTTTCTTTAGAAAGCAAAATATGTCTGTTGAAATCAGTTACCTTTCATACCCATAAATTTCCCCTACTGAAAAGGAGTTTCTTGAAATAGAATAATGTGAGTGGGGGAGGGGAGGGGGTGAGGGGTTTAAGTTCTGCCAGGCTTTTTTCCTTTTAATGACATTTAGCCTTTTGACATTCAAAAATGCTACTTTAAAAGGAAGAGACATTGAGAGTAACTATTTATCTTATTACAAATTTGAAATTCTGATTTTTTTTAAACCGTGTGATATGAATCCTTGTTGCCAATGTGTCTCTTGTTTTTAATTAAGTTGCATTCATTATTTTGTGCCTGAATATGCCTTAGTTTCTGTGTAGAAACGTCCATATCCATTTTTTATATTAATTCCCCCCTGCCTTCCCTGTTCTCTCTCCTCTTTTGCATTCCCCTTACTCTAAATCCACAAACAAAATATCAACATTACACGTAAAACAGTCCTCAAACAACTGTGCTTTTCTGAACCCTGAACCCCTGTACTTTCCCCATCAGCAATTGGGCTGCTTCTCTTGCAATCCAAAGGAGGTACATTCTCCATCTCTGGGACCTTGATGGAGGAATAGATTACCCGTAGGAATAGATTACCATCTGACATTTGAGTTATGTGGATGGTTTACACAAAACCTTGATGGCTCCTTCCCATCCCCTCTCTATTTTTTTCTCAATCTTTTCCAACCTTGAAATCCCTTCCCCACTTCCATCTTATTGTCCTTTATTTCCTCTACATTTTAAAATACAAAAACCACAGCTATTACTGACCAGCCCAATTAAAGTGAACTTTGTACTATTTTCTTTATAACATTAATTGAGTTACTGTTCAGATGTTCATTCCCGGTGACTCCCAAGAAGTCCCTTCAGATTAGGGTTTTCAATTACTACTCAGGTATCTGAGTTCTCTTGTTCAACTTCACTTCTTCCATTGCCAGTATGGTCTCCAGAGTCTTTTGTCTTTTCCTGTCTTTTTTGCTGTGTTTCACCATTTTCCAAGAATTTTTAGTAGCTTATCTGAAGTTACTACTTCTGGAGAGTCTTCTTGAACATCTGAAATTTGGATTTCTATCCAAAGTGACTAAAGTGTATTTTCCCTTGTTTACAGTCTCTTATTGTATTACACTGCTATTTAAATTGTCATTCAAAATCAATCTGTAGCAGATACCTGTCCTCCTGAGTGCTGCTCTATTTCCCCCAGCTCTCTGCCCTAACTTTTTTTTTTAAAAAAAAAAAGAGGGGGGGGGTCATGAAAACGGCACTCAAATTTGCAGCTTGTGATGAGCGCTGAATGCACTCTGCCTTTTTTCATAATTTTTTCTGCCAATAGAATCATAGAATATCAGGGTTGGAAGGGACCTTAGGAGGTCATCTAGTCCAACCCCCTGCTCAAAGCAGGACCAATCCCCAATTTTTGCCCCAGATCCCTAAATGGCCCCCTCAAGGATTGAACTCACAACCCTGGGTTTAGCAGGCCAATGCTCAAACCACTGAGCTATTCCTCCCTATCTATCCCTGAGCTATAATCATGATGTTTCACAATTAGCCATCTGGGTTTATTTATTATTAATTATTTTTAGGCCCAGATCAGGTTAGTAGCGCTCCGTGTCCTCTCTCCATTTTTACCTCTTCCAGAGAATTCGGATGTAATATCTCCCACAATTAAAGTTTTTATATACTAGATTAGGTTTCCTCATTACACTTTTTCAGGCAGTCCCTTAATTCTGATGTTCCTTGTTGATTGTTTTCTATATCATCCAATTTAAGCTGCATCTTTTTCCTCTTTCCTTCATCACTACCACGAAGCTCTGTTTCTCTCTCACCGGCTTCTTTTAAGTCAGCAGGTTTAAAAACAAACACAAGGAAATATTTTTTCACACAACGCACAGTCAACCTGTGGAACTCTTTGCCAGAGGATGTTGTGAAGGCCACGACTATAACAGGGTTCCAAAAAGAACTAGATAAATTCATAGAGGATAGGTCCATCACTGGCTATTAGCCAGGATGGGCAGGGATGGTGCCCCTAGCCTCTGTTTGCCAGAAGCTGGGAATGGGCAACAGGGTATGGATCACTTGAGGATTACCTGTTCTGTTCATTCCCTCTGGGGCACCTGGCATTGGCCACTGTCAGAAGACAGGATATTGGGCTAGATGGACCTTTGGTCTGAGCTAGTATGGCCGTTCTTATGTTCTTAGTCTCTAGCACTGGGTATGTCCACACTGCAAGTAAAAACCCACAGCTGGCCCATGCCAGCTAGCTCAGGCTAAGGGGCTCAGGCTAAAGGCTGTTTAACTGTAATGCAGATGTTCAGGCACAGGCTGGAGTCCAGGCTCTCGGATCCTGCAAAGTGGGAGAGTCTCAGACATCGGGCTGCAGCCCAAGCTCTAACATCTACACCACATTTAAACAGCCCCTTAGGCTTGTGGGGCTCAGGCTGAGTCAGTTGGCACGGGTCAGCTGGGGCCATCTAACTCCTGTGTAGGCATACACTAGGGTTACTATTCATCCGTATTTTCCCCAGACATGTCCAGCTTTTTCATATTTAAAATCACCATCCGGGAGGACTTTTTAAAAAGCTACAAATGTCCCCCCACCACCCCTCTCCTCCTCACAATGCAGAGCTCGGCGCGGCTGACAGAGCGGCCGGGCCGGATTGAGCCGCTCGCATCGGGGCCTCCAGCAGCCAGAGCCCCTCCCATGCTCCCCCCCCTCCTCTGCAGCCTCAGCGCGCTGCGAGGGCAGCACTCTGGGGGGGCAGGGCTGTGTGCTCGGGGGAGCGCGGTAGCGTGTCTGGCAGCAGCTCCGCACGGAGCTCATTAAAAAAAAGTGTGTTAATTAAATTTGTGAATGAACTCCTTGGGGGAGAACTGCATGTCCCCTGCTCTATTTTACCCGCATTCTGCCATATATTTCATGTTATAGCAGTCTTGGATGATGACCCAGCATGTGTTCATTTTAAGAACACTTTCACAGCACATTTGACAACATGCAAAGAAGGTATCAATGTGAGATTTCTAAAGATAGCTACGGCACTCGACCCAAGGTTTAAGAATCTGAAGTGCCTTCCAAAATCTGAGAGGGACAAGGTGTGGAGCATGGTTTCAGAAATCTTAAAAGAGCAACAGTCTGATGTGGAAACTACAGAATCCAAACCACCAAAAACTAAAATCAACCTTCTGCTGGTGGCATCTGACTCAGATGATTAAAACGAACATGTGTTGGTCCACAATGCTTTGGATTGTTATCGAGCAGAAGCTATCACCAGCAAGGACGTGCGTCCTCTGGAATGGTGGTTGAAGCATGAAGGGACATGAATCTTTAGGGCATTTGGCACGTAAATATCTTGTGACGCTGGCTACAACAGTGCCATGCGAAAGCCTGTTCTCACTTTCAGGTGACGTTGTAAACAAGAAGCAGGCAGCATTATGTAAACGATGTATAATGCAATATGTAAACAAACTTGTTTGTCTGAGCAATTGATTGAACAAGAAGCATGACTGAGTGGATTTATAGGCTCTAAAGTTTTACACTATTTTATTTTTAAGTGCAGGGTGGTTTTTTTACATAATTCTACATTCGTAAATTCAACATTCATGAAAAAGAGATTGCACTATAGTACTTGCAATGGGGGAATTGAAAAATACTATTTATTTTGTTTTTTACAGTGCAAATATTTGTAATCAAAAATAAATATAAACTGAGCACTATACACTTTGTATTGTGTTGTAATTGAAATCAATACATTTGAAAATGTAGAAAACATCCAAAAATATTTATTTAAATGGTACTCTATTATTGATTCATCATGTGACAGCCCAAATATGTATCTACATACACACTTTAAATCTAGCCATATTCATATATATTTTAGTATAACTGGTTCTTTGCATTTTTTGTTTATATAAAATAGAAAATATGAAGTTTGACTTGTTTGGTAATTTGAGAATTATGTACTTATTTATGAAGAGAGTAGAGTTTCCACTGTTAGGGTGAATTACCCAGTTTTTCCCCAGGAGGCACCACCATTAGAGTAGCAGTTCAAGTAATCCAGATCACCAGTGGAAGGTGTCTTGAGTTCAGCAGAAAGATCCACATTGGCAGAAGGACCCAGTACCTCAGGAGGTAAAGTACACTACAGATCTCCTGATTTTGAGCCCTCAGAGGCACCAGGAGGGTTAGAAAAGCAATCAACTTTTGTTAACCTGAAATGAGCATCATCGACATGAGACTGCGGCAGGAATACAATTTAAGTCTTTACACTTAAAATGCTACAGCTGTACAACTGCGCCACTGCAGTACTTCAGTGTAGACACTACCTATGCCGATGGAAGGGATTCTCCTGTCAGCATAGGTAATAATCCACCTCCCCGAGACGTGGTAGCTAGGTCGATGAAAGAATTCTTCAGTTCTGCCAGCCCAGAGCAGTCTCCAGAGGGGGCTTAGTTCAGTTTAACTATGCTGCTCTGGAGTGTGGATTTTTCTAGTGTAGACCAGGCCCTAGTCATCAGGATGTCACTATAATTAGTATGCTGCAAAAATAAATATCAAGCAGCAATTAACACTGGTAGTACTGCATAAATACAAGCAGTGGATCCAGTTTTAGAACTAGTGGGAAAAGTTATAGTTCTGAATTAATAAAATGGAGGGGAGGAGACTGAGAATGATCAAGGAAAATGAAAACATTAGATTACAGGTGAATCCAAATTACTCTAATTAGCTCTAGTCAGATAGGTCATTACTGTTTTGCCTAGGCTCACTTTTCCCCCCTAGATCTCAGACACATTAGTCCTTTTCCCAATCAATTTTGGGCAATGATTTTCATTTTGACCCTTCTTTTGCCACAGCCATATTGCTAAAATGAACATTCTGCCAACTCCATATCACCAAATGTTGTCTGCTTATGCACAGAATTGTTCTCCTGAATAATTTTATGCATGAGCAATGCAGTCTTTCCATTCCAGCACTTCTCCCAAAGCACATATGTGAAGAGGGCAGGGATAATGAAAATGTTCCCAATATGAGTATTCTACCGCTTTTTCCAATCTAGAATTGTGAGAAAGTTTTGAGGTGATCTACCACACAGCCTGTGTTTTGGTAGCCCAGTAAAATGACATACCAAAGTAAACTTCTTCTACATTAGACAGAGATAAGCTTTGTCAACATAGGGGGACAGCTATATTAAAAAAAAAACATGCGGTTGGGGAATCCTTAAATTTCTCAGTATTTCCTTTTGCTCTTTGCACTAAGTTGATAAAACTTACCATTAGCCTCTCAAAGTGACGGGGGAGGAGGAGGAAATAAGCACTGCCACGCTACCTACTGGTACATAAATAATGACAGATTTTCCTCAAAAACGTGGTTAAACAACCCCCTTATCACTTTCATGGTGCCTTTCTAACAGCGTCTTCACAAGTTTAGAGACTGAGGCCTGGTCTACACTACGAGGTTAGGTCGAATTTAGCCGCATTAGGTCGATTTTGTAAGGAATGCTTCTACACAACCAACCCCGTTCCGCCGACCTAAAGGGCTCTTAAAATTGACTGCTGTACTCCTCCCCAACGAGGTGAGTAGCGCTAAAATTGACCTTCCTGGGTCAAATATGGGGTACTGTAGACACAGCACTGTGCAATTCGATGGTATTGGCCTTCGGGAACTATCCCAGAGTGCTCCAATATGACCGCTCTGGACAGCACTTTCAACTCCGATGCACTAGCCAGGTACACAGGAAAAGCCCTGGGAACTTTTGAATTTCATTTCCTGTTTGGTCAGCGTGGCGAACTCAGCAGAACAAGTGACCATGCAGTCCCAGAATCGCAAACGAGCTCCAGCATGAAGCGAATGGGAGACACTGGATCTGACTGCTGTATGGGGAGAACAATCTATGCAGGCAGAACTCTGATCCAGCAGAAGAAATGCTGATATATATGCCAAAAATCGCACAGGGCATGGTGGACAGAGGCTACACCAGGGACACACAGCAGTGTCGCGTGAAAATTAAAAGGTGCTCAGGCAAGCCTACCAAAAGACAAAGGAGGCAAATGGTCACTCCGGGGCAAACGGTCACTCTGGGTCAGAGGACCCCCTTCATGCTGCTTCTATGATCAGCTGTATGCGATTCTGGGGGGGGGGGGGGGGGGGGGAAGAGACCCTCACCCTACCACTACCCCACCACTGTCCATGGATACCTGCACCCCCCTGAGCAACATAAGTTACACCAGTAGAAGCACCAGTGTGAACAGCGCTCTGTCAGCAGAAGAACTTCTCCCGCCGACATAGCTACCGCCGCTTGTGGAGGTGGTTTTATGTCAATGGGAGAGCTCTTTCTCACCGGCACAGAATGGCTACATGAGCAATCTTACAGTGGCACAGCTGCATCAGGACAGCTGTGCTGCTGTAAATTCACTAGTGTAGACAGGGCCTTACTCACACTGAATAGTATCTTACTCCTCATATTGATTTCAGTGCAACTTCTTAAAAAGAGTTAAGAGTGGCAAAATCTGGTACTTACTAGTGTTATCACCTAATTAACATCTTGTCCATATTCCCCAGTTTGATTCAGAGGCTAGCTAAAGACTGCTAAAGATAGACAATAGAAATTATTGGTTTCTAAGAGCAGAAATGAATTCCAACCAAAGGGTATAAAAATAGCTAGTGTTATTAGAAAAGTAGAGGTAAAGAGAAACAGCAAGATAGTAATAAGAACTGATCTAGTTTCATTTAAATACTCCCCGCCCCCAATGTCTGAATTTAACATTTATTTCACCATACCACTAAAAAAGGTTAAATATGCACTCCATTTTACCTTCTGTGGTTCCTTCTTCATGTGAAATCAAAAGGTATCTGAATCCTGTGCTGCTTCTAAGTTCATACACCATTTTTGTTACCACATTCAGGAGGAACTACAATGGTTCAATTAAGTGAAGGGGAGACAAGCATATATTTCTCTACTTAACTTCCTTGGACATAGCTTCATGAACACAGATGACTGTGAATACTGTCCATACAAGATAAGTTCTAGACCATCTTTGATTTATAAATACTGTTAGGGCTGTATAAAAAAATGTTTATGTATGAATACATTAGTAGGCTTGAGTTAGCTATTTTAGTTTAAAATATGTTTAAGAAAATACTCTATTTACTTACAAGAGCTAAGCTGCAGGAAAATGACAGTCCCTGAATAGCTGATAAATGCTGCTCCCCATGTGCTTTAAAGTGGTACTGTTATTTGTTGCAAACAGAAGAAACAGCACCTTGAACTCAGACCTTGGCACACAAAAATCTTCAGTTTTTTAAAAGTTGTCTTAACATCCTTTGAAGGACACTGGATGTAGCAGTAGTGTTCCCATATTAAAAGAACATTGGCAATATTTTTACAAGATAGTCATTTCCTTTTTTGTATAAGCCACAAAGAAATGTGAGTGACCAAACATTTCTCTGTATTTCAGACAATACAAGCTATGTTCCACAATATTATTTAAATAATTTGGTTTAAAAAAGAGAGAGAGAGAGAAAATTGTATTTACAATGTCCACTAAAAGGACATTTTGGGAATAACAAATTCCTTCTCAGACTTATACAATCTGTAAGGTATGTTACCCTGTTTGTAAATGACTACTCCAAGGAAAACAGCAGGTGGCATATCTTATAATGACCTTTGCTATTATCTGAGGAAACTACTCAGTCAAAAATGAGCTGCTACACCTAAATGGTAAAGGAGATTCTACATTATCTCATCACTAGTGTGTACTCCCAAATTTTGGCAAGGACTGGTGAAGTGCCCAACTTTCAGTCTTGTGTTTAAGTAGTAAGAGCGGAAAGATGACCCATTATCTATTTCTCTACCTCACATCCTCTCTCCCTCTCCACACCCCTCAAACCCCTAATCCCAGCTCAGAATGATTGATGTTGCAACCTAATCATATGACCTATTTTCTCCCTTGAGGTCTACTGTACTGTGGCTTTCTGTTAAATTACCACTAGGAAGGAAGCGTTACTAAGAAGTAGTTACTAGAAAAGTTCTCGTTTGTATACAAAAAAAACCCAACATAAAAAAAAAAAATACTTTTACAAGAGACACTTCCACATCCCAAGGCCTATATTAATAAAGCATAACCATTGTGCCTTCTGAGATTCACTGATGTTTGAAAATATCTGTAGCTCTTCAATAATTCAAATCTCCTTTCCTCTCCACATGTCCAGAAGAGGTAATTTTCATATTAAAATAGAATTAAAATCTGAAATGATCCAATAGCTTCCTTATATTGGAAGTATTTCAAAACCATGTTTTATTAGGTTAGTTTAAAACTAAAAAGCTAAGCTAACTTTTAAAGTTTTGAATGACAAATACTCTACCTGTTCTCTTTTAAACTGAAAACAGAAGTCAAAATGAAGAAAGTGGGGGGTTTTTTTGCATTACTCTCACATAGGATTTAGAGTTTCATTTAACTCTAAACTGTGTGTGTTACTCAAAATGGTTTTAAGTTATTTTAATCATGCAAATTTTTGAAATAAATTAATTACAGAATACTTGCTAGGTTTAAGGGATTTTATACTATTGCTGTAAGTGAAATTCTCCAGTAGGGAAATTATAGTTTCTACTTTCCATATTTTGAAATTAAAAGAAAAGTAATTAAGTGGTTGTGTGTTAAAACAGGACTTTAGTAAGATTCCCTAAAGGCTTCCTGATTCGTATAATAATCCTAAATGCCACTATTAATTTTTTACAAGATGAAGCTGTTTTTTATGCACAATCCATCATCAGGATGAAGTTAATGCCTTGGTGAAGCACAAACATTTATCCAGCACAAACAACAGGAATCCATAAGAGACAGCATGGTTTTAGCGTTGACGTGAATTAATTAGTATTGTGCACTGCTTCAAACCATACTGTGCTGTTTTAATTAAAAGGTTAACGTCTAGCTTTAAAGAAAAAAAGCCACCTTACCTCCTATGCAGAATGAATGTATGTCTACAAAAAACAAAAGGAAGCTAGTAAGAATATACAAAAATGCCTTCACTAGTGTAGCTGTTTTGCTGTTCAGCCAATATTACTTTTGTTTTAATTTCTCTGCCATGCTTTCCATGCAGCATTTTTTCAAAATAGGGAGGAAAATGTCTTCTTGAGAGATAACCAACTTTCAATCTAGGTCCTATCCTCCACAACAGTGGCCATTTAGTTTCCTCTCTTTGTAGTACCCATTCATGCCTTCACTCACGGTCTCAATCCATAAAATGTAATCGGATTAAGAGATTGTCTACTTTTCACATGCTATCTTGGGGGCTCCGCCTTTGATAGGCTGTGAGTCTGTCACAGAGGTCACGAATTCTGTGACTGTTCATGACCTCTGACTTCTGCAGCTGCCGGTGCTGGCTCAGGGCTAGGGGTTAGGGTCTGGGGTGGTGCTTACCTCAGGGTGGGAGGGCTCCCCGGCTCCCACTGGCATCACCCTGCAACTCCAAGGCAGCGGGCCCAGGGGGCTCCATGCGCTGCGGTTCCCAGCCAATAGGAGCTGCGCAGCCAGCAGTTGTGGCGGGAGCAGCACACAGAGCCCCCGGCACCTCCGCTGCCTAGAAGCTGCAGGGACACGTGGAGGCAGATAGGGAGCTTGCCAGCCCTGCCCACCCACCCCACAGCACCAGCAGGGATCCCAAGCCCTCCCCCACCCCACCAGCACCCATCTCCCCCACCCCGAGCACCCATGACCCCCCCCCAGACTGCCCCCACCCAGAGCACCCGTGGGCCCCCTGCCCAAGTTTTAGTTAGGGCTATATAGTAAAAGTCATAGACAGGTTACATATTCTTGTCAAAGTATCTCATGAGACTAATAATTTTCTATATTTTCAGTTGAAATTTGCTGACCAGATCAGTCTCATGCTGAAGGTTGTGCAACAGTAGTAGACGACTGTACCCATAGTTTGTTCTGCATAATGGGTAGATACAAACGTATATGAATTCTTAATGTAATGCTCTTCCATTTATAAGCTGTTGTACATACAAATGTAGCATCTAGTCTGCCTGGTAGGCAATTACAAATTAAAGTGTTCTATGCCTGCAGTACTAACCTTTGAAATATTCTAAAATTAGGTTTTTAATTCAGTGACTCTTATGCACAGGTCAGTATTAGTGTCAAAGATAACACTACACAGCTTTATATTATGAATATTCAAAAGCTATGAAAGAAAGAAATGTCCCAAGAAGTAATGAAGACAAAGTCCACAAACAAGTCCTTACCTCTGCATAGAAGAGGGATGAAGTGCATGTTACTGCTCTTACCAACCAAGTCATCAACAATATGACAAATTCATCTCACCTTGAGTCACATCCAGAGGTTCTTATCAACATATTTACTGGGCTGCATGTGACATCAGATGTACAAGAGTCTCAACTGAAAATAGCAGATGTTGGTGAAAAACAAAATGGAGAGATCTGTGAGAGGTACACTTGATTCTGATGGGGGACACAGCTTCCTCAGTCGTCAAGAAACTGGCATTAAAACATCTGCTGACACAGTGAAGAAGACTTCACAGAAGACAAGCACAGAAGCTTTCAGTCCAGAAATTGTTTTCTGCTGAGCCCTGTCCTTAGCAAGATGCAGAAAAGATGCTTCAAAGGCAACTATTCTTAGTTACCCAATAGGACTTGTGCCTATGTCCCTCTTCCATGCTGATGGATCAATGAGAAGAATAGACAAGGCTGAATTAGGGTATTAGCTGGAAGCTCAAGCTGAAATAATCCATGAGCTACCAGCACGTAACAAAGAAACCACAGTGTGCATCAGAGATGCCATGGCAGTCATACAAATGATGACTGGAGACTTAATTCCTCACATTTGAGGAGTTGGCTGCTGAGTACTTGAAGCCAGTCCTAAAAGGATTTGATAAAACTAATTCCGTAATCAAAGTCTTACTGTTGTCATATCTGTCAAACTCTGAAAACTGCAAGACAGCAACAGGCAACTCTAAGGCTGAATGCAAGATATGCCAGGTGATTGGTGAACACCAGTGCCTGTGTCTCCATGGCAAATGTTGCTAAAGGTAGCATCTAACAAGCACTTACTTGTATAATTCCTCTGAACATATGGTTCAAAAATAAAGCAAGTATAGGAGCACACCCAACACAAACACTCCTCCTTGTTGGAGGCTTTTCTAGTGGTGAAATAGCAAAGTCCATTACCAGTAGAGGTTTTAAAGAAGCCTAGGACTTGTACAATACTCAAGAGGAAGTAGACACAAAGAAGCTTCTGCACGTTATCTGTGCCAATATGTTTTTGGGCCTCTTGCTGTCAAAGGAACCATAACAGTTAGAGACCACCCGGTACAGATGTTTTGGTCCTGGCTGTTCACTACTTTCCAAAAATTGAACACACAGATAACATGTGGATTGAAACAGGCACCATTCCCAGCTCACCTGAGAAGTGTCGCTTCAGACATGCAACATGATTTCTGCAAAATGCTTCCAGCTGTACACGCATTAACAGAATGCAACTGTCATCCCTATTTGGTACTGGGAAAACAATGTTTAATGCTGTCAAACAAAGAGAACTTACCACTCAGAGATCTTGCCAAATTAGTAGAGAGTGATGGACAAGCTGATGGACGATTTCTGAAGCGAAGAAGTCAGTACCAGTGCTGTATGACCAGAGCAAGAAAGAAAAGGGGACCCAGAGACCCAAGTTGCTTGCACATCAATCTAGCCATCAAAAAGGATAAGTCAGTGACCAAACTTCCACCACATGAGGACAGTTTTGAAGAGCATGTCAAAAGATCATCTTGGCAAACAAAGATTTGGATGTCTTCGCACTTAGGTAAACCAGATATCGAATCACCATTACAATACAAATGAAAAATGTGGATGATAAACTATTTCCTGTATTCGAAGGCCCGATGACATCTGAGCTTCTATAAGACTTTATTTGTGCCTGAACCATTAAGGGTTGCTCACAATCAAGTGTCTATAGTCAGAACAATCCTCTTTGCACAGAACTGGGTACACACCAACACAATGAAGACTGTGGTAACCCACGCACTCTGGACAGAAATCATAATGATGAACAAGACTATGATAATAATGTTGACTACAAGTGTCACCAGTGCAATTACATTTCAATTAAACCTGTACAAATGTATTGTTAGATTTTGCTTTACCCTTTAGATTGTTATTGTGTTGCTTTGAAATCACGAAGAAATCCAGTTATGTCTTGAGATAATACATTAATGACTAACAGCAAAGAAAGCAAATATTTCAAAGTAGTCATTTTAACGTATTGATGGGGTCTCTGTTTATCCCCGTTTCTACAGTAATGGCATCACTTTACAGCTCCACATCATACTTGATCTTAAAGTAGACATAATAAGCTTTTAAATGACGTATGACGTGTGCACACAGAGAGAGTACATTAAGTCGACCAAATCGGTGGTGTCTGCCACTCACCTAAATGCCAGTAGTCAGATTATTTTAGGCAGTGATCACATCAGAATTCATTAGATACACACTGTCTAGGTGTAACCTTGTTTAGGTGGAAGACTTCCAAGAAAAATCCAGATGCCGCAGGAAGTGCTGTTGCTGATTCTGTGTGTTTTCTTTCTAAGTGAGCACAAACAATGCCCCAGCATGGTAATAAAAGGTAACATTGATCAAAGTGGAGTCAGATGAAATATAAAACTGATGCTGACCACTTCTAACCATATATCCAAATGGCACCCTTTACAAGAATAAATGTGTGTCATAGGGCAGCCCATCCAGGGCATCCCCCTTCAGAAGGCTGCAGCACAAGTATGCCTGCTTTGGCTTCCCCTTTCTATGGCCCATGCAAAGGAACATTGTATCAGACACTGAGTGAGAGACTAAGCCCACCTCTGGGCTTAATTTATTCACATGCACCATTGTAGTACTTCCCCAAAAACCTTGTAGCAAAACCATTTTCAACCAACCCTCAGCAGGATTTCCCATTTCCCTCTCCCGGAAGATCAGCAGCAAGTCATCCACTCAAAGGTCAATAGCAGCACTTTCTCAGTTCCTTTGGCTCCTGATACAGAGGCCCCCTCTCCAGACCTCCATGCCTGAGAGCAACCAGGCTTCTCACACCCCTTCACTCAGTTCTTTGCCCTGAGGGCGCCCTCTCTTGCAGTGTTCACTTCCTCCAGGCCTCTGTCTGGGAGTCCTAATCCTACTCAGGGGATTCACCCTTACACAATAAACTTTTTCATTCTGGTTGCCTTCCCCTGTCCAAGCTGGATAGTCCCCTTTTTCCTACGGGCCACTGCCCAAGCCTTCTGCTCATCAAGCGTCCCCAGCTTTGACCAGTTCCCACCAACAACTTTGTTCTAGTTCCCTCTACTGGGTCTCCTGAAGTTCAGTCCTAAGGATCGATCACCTTTCTTGTTACTTCCGGTCTCTGAGTCTCTCTCCTGCACCTCATATGCCTGATTCCAACTTTCCAGGTCTCAGACAACTCTGACCTTCTAATCTCCTTTTCTCAAGGCCCAGGTGCCTTCCTTTAATGAACAGGGGTGGGCAATCTATGGACCAGGGGCCACATCCAGCCTTTCAGACATTTTAACCCAGCCCTTGAACTCCCACCGGGGAGCAGGGTCCGGGGATTGCCCCGCTCCGCACAGCTCCAGGAAGCTGGGGCATATCCCCCCTCCAGCTCCTACGTGTAGGGGCAGTCAGGGGGCTCTGCATGCTGTTCCCACCCCAAGTGCCACCCCCGCAGCTCCCATTGGCTTGGAACCACGGCCAACAGGAGCTGCAAGGGCAGTGCCTGCAGACAGGGCAGCACACAGAGCTGCCATACCTCCATGTAGGAGCTGGGGGGGGAGGGGAGAAAGACATGCCCCTGCTTCCGGGAACTGCTTGAGGTAAGCACCACCCAGAGCCTGCACCCCTGACCTCCCTCCTGCATCCCAAACTCCTGCCCTAGCCCTGATCCCCCTCCTGCCCTCTGATCCCCTCGGTCCCAGCCCAGAGCACCCTTCTGCACCCCCAACCCCTCATCCCTAGCTCCACCCCAGAGCCCACACCCCCAGCTGGAGCCCTCACCCCCCCTCCCCACACCCCAACCTCCTTCCCCAGTCCAGAGCCCCCTCCCACACCCTGAATTCCTCATTTATGGCCCCACCCCAAAAGGCCCACCACACACACACACCGCAACCCCCAATTCTGTGAGCATTCATGGCCCGCCATACAATTTCCATACCCAGATGTGGCCCTTGGGCCAAAACGTTTGCCCACCCCTGGTTTAAGCCTAACAAGGAGTCCTCTGACCAGTCACAAGTACACTGGTCTCTTCCCTCTTAAAGGGCTAGTATCACCTTGTGACAAGGTATCAGCCAGCAGCTAGTTCTAGCTTGATACTAGTGAAACTCCATCAGATGGGGCAGAGCCTCAGCTGGTGTAAATTGTCATAGCTCTATTGACATCAATGAAGCTTGACACTTGATACCAGTTGAAGATTTGCCCTTGTGTGTTTATATTCTGCAATTTTTAATCATACCTTGGCTTGTCAACAAAGACATCAAATGGAATAATGTAAGATACACCCATAAGGTTGTTTACAGTAGCTTTGCAAGTGCCTATACAATGAAGACTAACTATCATAAATAAGTTTTTAATTTTATTGATACCATGAAATTGTCTTAGTTATTATTCCTAGTAAAAAAAAACAAAAACACTAGATTAAGATTAAATTAAAATTGAGGGTACATAGCAATACTTTAGGGTAAAATGCATTACAGGGGATGTTGCAATTGTCTCAAAACCAAGCATTATAAAACCCAGGAAATTCATAGCTGAAGTTAAACAAAGGAATTTCAAAACATGTTAAAGTATGCATAATTAGGGCATCATAGCAGTTTTGACTCTGCCCTATAATGACAATATGCAATAGCCAAATTATTATGATGGCATTTCAGTGCTTGTGGTCTCAGATTAGATAAAACTGATTTTAAGGACAGGTTTCCCTCTCCATGCCAACTGCATCACTTCAAGGCAGAGAACCCTAAACAGAAGGCTTCATATTTGTCCCGTTATGACATATCTGCTGTAACAGAGGCAGTCAATCCAGTTCAAATTGATCACATTTAATAAAGTCACCATCAAATGGGGGAAATTGATCTTACGCCCTCTCACTTGTTTATTATCTATAAAGAAAGCCTAAAGAGGTGGGGGGGGGAGAGAGGATGCTCCTCCACTTATTTAAATTTCTAATTAAAAATTAAAGTCTTGTTCACATTGTAAGGCTATGGTCAACTGGAGCATTAGCCAGATAATGACATCACAAGAAACTGAAGCATTTGAGAAGCAAAGAATTGTTAGACAGTTAAAAAATGCTATATGGAGATAGTTTGTCAATGTCTCTTTAGTTCCAATACCCGATACCTGTTGAAAGGAGGTTTGTTTTTGTTTTTTAAATGATTCAGCATTCCACTTCTTCAATTCAGGTGACAGCTCACAATAAACCTCCATAAGAGCCTTTCGCAGCAAAACCAGGAAAGACCAGAGATGACATCCCTAATATTTCTAAAGTAAAACTGTCTACACACAAAAGTTGTGCCAATTTCACTAAATCAGTTTACAAACATCCTTTGCAGGCCACCAAGGAAAAGACAGACTCCAATCACCCATACAAGAGAACACTATGCATGCGCACACACTATACAAAAACAAAGTTCCATACAAAGATCTTGGGGGGGAAAAAAAAGCAGGTAAAATACAGAGCTTAAATTTTAATGTCACTGAAGTCCAGACTAAGTCATTATACTGATAAACATTTAAGTTAGTTTCCCCACAAACAGCCAATGCATTCCTGTTACCCTTTACTGAAGTCTTAAAAATGGCTCCACATCCTTGCCTAGGGAAAAAAAGTCTGTAAACTTTAAAAATAATCTTTCTGATATTATATATATTAAGGCAGAAATAGTGGATTATGAGGTTTAAATATATATATATATATATATATATATATATATATATATATATATATATATATATATATATACACACACACACACACACACACATACATACACACACACACACACACACACATACACACACACACACACACACCCCTGTGACGGTCTCCCCATAAAGTTTCACTGGGGACACCGAGACCGTCACATACCCAATCACTGTCATCCTAAAATGCTGGTCTAGAGTCACCAGTTATATCTTGATTATTTTGGCAGTCCCTGCTTAAAACAGTTCGTAGTCTTTTACACATGTTGTACATCACTGGAGCACAAGGAAGCTCTGATTTTAATTATGGCCTCTGGACACCACTATAATACTAATAATAAATAAGTGCAATGGCATTAACAAGTTAAAAACCACAATTTAGCTGAGCAGTTAGAGACAGTATCAGATTACAATATGCTAAGAAATAAGTTTTCCAATACACAGCACCAGGAGAATCAAGTCAAATTTGCTTTTCACCCATATCTTCATCATGTATTGGATATAGTCTTTTATATAAATATCACTTAAATCCTTGTAAATTACTTTATGCTTGTTGGTTGAGCCGGTTTTCCAAATTTAAGAGGTAAAAACGAAGAGATTATAATTTGGATCCTGCCTTCTAGATTCCAATAAAATGTTAGAAGCAGCATGTACGGTATAAAGATTTATATGATGGTATCATGGTATTTCATATTGATACAATTTGATAGTATCTTGTTTAAACTTGATGCATATTGCTTCTGGAAGATAGAATGCTTGACAACTAATGCCAATCTTTAAATTATACTCCCTCCAGTGCAGAGTGATTCACACATTACCTGCATAAACTCCCACGGCACATAAGCGTATTTTGGGCACAATCCTGTGGTCCTGAGACTGACAAAATTCCACATTGACTCCAGTGGGTGTTACCTTGTATAAAGACTTTGGGATCAATCTATTAATGATGGTCAGCTGATCAATTAATTTAAATTGTAAACTGTTCAGGGCAAGAACAGTGTCTCTGCAAGAGCATGTTTTTGTAGAGTGTCTAGTGTAATCCTGATAAGTACACTAGAACGCAGGAACCTAATACATCCAGCAATTTTAACATTCAAGGCTCAATTAAAAAACGTAGATTTCATTTTAAAAGCTCAAGTATCAAGTGTGCTCCCAATACCTTAACTTTTAAAGAAAAGCTCTGCTTTAAAATTGTTTTTCCTGTTATAATTCATGCAAATTCCTCAAAACTACGTATCTGCTATTATGGGAGGCATAATTAGTAAATATATTCTCTACATTTAGTCCTCATCTTAACTAGGAAAAAAGGTTCATTTTTACCATGGGTTAACCACCATGTCTACACTACAGCAGCTACAGCTGCATAGCTACTGTAAATGTAATGTAATGCAAATGCTTCCTGCAATTTATGGCATTTTTCCCATTGATGTAGGTAATCCATCTGAGAGGCAGTAGCTAGGTTGATGGAAGAATTCACCTAAATTTTAGGTGTAGATCAGGCCTAGTACGAAAGTAAAATCATACTGCGGACAATGTTGTAGCCATGTCGGTCCCAGGATATTAGCGAGACAACAAGGTGGATGAGGTAACATCTTTTATTGGACCAACTTCGGTTGGTGACACTCATGGACTCATAGACTTTAAGGCCAGAAGAGACCATCATGATCATCCAGTATGAGCCCCTGCACATTGCAGGCCACAGAACCTCATCCACCCACTCCTGTAATAGACCAATAACTTCTGGCTGAGTTATTGAAATCCTCAAATCATGATTTAAAGACTTCAAGTTACACTAATTTAAACCTGCAAGTGATCCTGGCTGCAGAGGAAGGTGAAAAACTCCCAGGGTCTCTGCCAATCTATAACAGGACTATAACAGAGTTCAAAAAGAACTAGATAAATTCATGGAGGATAGGTCCATCCATGGCTATTCGCCAGGATGGGCAGGCATGGTGTCCCTAGCCTCTGTTTGCCAGAAGCTGGGAATGGGCAACAGGCGATGGATCACCTATTGATGATTACCTGTCCTGTTCATTCCCTCTGGGACACCTGGCATTGGCCACTGTCGGAAGACAGGATACTGGGGATAGACCTTTGGTCTGATCCAGTATGGCTGTTCTTACGTATGTAATCTGACTCGGGAAATTCCTTCCCAAGCCCAAATATGGTGATCATTACTCCTTGTTCTGTCATCTTCTACCACTGAGAACAGTCTAGATCCATCCTCTTTGGAACCCCCTTTTAGGTAGTTGAAAGCAGCTATCAAATCCCCCCTCACTCTTCTCTTCTGCAGGCTAAACAATCCCAGTTCCCTCAGCCTCTCCTCATAAGTCATGTGCTCCAGCCCCCTAATCATTTTTGTTGCCCTCTGCTGGACTCTCTCCAATTTATCCACATCCTTCTTGTAGTGTGGGGCCCAAAACTGGACACAGTACTCCAAATGAGGCCTCACCAGTGCCGAATAGAGAGGAATAATCACGTCCCTCGATCTGCTGGAAATGTCCCTACTTATACAACCCAAAATGCCGTTAGCCTTCTTGGCAACAAGGGCACACTGTTGACTCATATTCAGCTTTTCGTCCACTGTAACCCCTAGGTCCTTTTCTGCAGAACTGCTGCCCAGCCATTCGGTCCCTAGTCTGTAGCAGTGCATGGGATTCTTCCGTCCTAAGTGCAGGACTCTGCACTTGTCCTTGTTGAACCTCATCAGATTTCTTTTGGCCCAATCCTCTAATTTGTCTAGGTCCCTCTGTATCCTGTCCCTACCCTCCAGCGTATCAACGACTCCTCCCAGTTTAGTGTCATCTGCAAACTTGCTAAGGGTGCAGTCCACACCATCCTCCAGATCGTTGATGAAGATATTGAACAAAACCGGCCCCAGCACCGACCCTTGGGGCACTCCACTTGATACCGGCTGCCAACTAGACATGGAGCCATTGATCACTACCCGTTGAGCACGACCATCCAGCCAGTTTTCTATCCACCTTACCGTCCATTCATCCAGCCCATACTTCTTTAACTTGCTGGCAAGAACACTGCGGGAGACTGTATCAAAAGCTTTGCTAAAGTCAAGAAATAGCACATCCACTGCTTTCCCCTCATCCACAGAGCCAGTTATCTCATCATAGAAGGCAATTAGGTTAGAATAGAAGGCATGGGAACCCTCAGTTCCATACAGGTAGTATATATATTGTATGGATGCGACCCACATAACACAAAGAGCTGCATATGCAGCCCACAGTGGTAAATAGGTTGAGAACCACTGGACTAAAGCATATTCCAAATGTATGTATTCATTTGTTAAAATCAGCTTGTACCCCAAAAATAGACCACTAATCTGTAAAAAGAAAAACCTTCAAAAGGGGTCAGTTTCCACCATCCTGTTTTACAATAGAAATGTTTATAACAGAAATGTCAGATCTCACTAAAATAACTACCAATGTTACAACACAGTCTGCTTCACAAATATTCTTTGATATACCATTTGTTTGTACCTATTTTGAAGTCTGAACTTGCAGCTATTAAGACTACTCAAAAGTAGCCATTAAACAGGCACCTGCATCTTTTACTCATCCATTTCCTTCTTCTCAAAGGACAAACTTCTAAAACATTTCATTATGAACACTTTAAATTGCCAAAGTTAGTATCAAATCAGAGAAGTCACACAAACCCTCCAAATATGTAAAAACATAGCAGTCAGCAATCTGACACTTCTGAATGGAAAATCCTTCCAAAGGCTTTTCAAGGCAGAAATAAAATTAGATGAGAAGAGGGACAAGTTCAATGGTTTCCAGGGTTAGAGACTTTAAAAAAGTAGTCTACAGACATTGATTTCTGCCTTTCAAAAAATGTTAAGTACACAGCACAAAATTTAAGTTACCTGAATTTAATGTACAAGCAACTGGATAAGGAAATCTGCATAGAGGCAAACCCAGCCACCAACTACCCAACAACTACAGCTCTTTCGGCTACCTTCACATATCTACCTGAGTGGACTGAAATCAATGCAGAAGAGGAAATATGCTGGAGAGATTAATGAAAGCAGATTAATTTTCACTAATGTAACCAGCACAGCACTAGTGGTTTTTAAATCTTTCCATAAAAAGTTATAATTACAGATGCTTAAACAAAAACACAAACAGAAGTGACAGAGGAAGTAGAGACTAATAACTGAGCATAAGAAGCAGAAATTCTACAAGTAACAGCACATCTCAAGTGACATTTGAAACACTCATCCTAGTGTAATAGAAGAGATAAATAGCAGCGTCTTTGTCTTGTCTGTAGCAGACTGCAAGCACTTCAAGGCACAAGCTGTCTTTTCTACGTTTTGTGAAACAAGATGGATATGAACAGCTATTTACGAATAAGCAGTCTCAGCAAGACCATCATCCCCTTATCTCTCTGGTCTTCCCCATGACCACATCGCTGTGTGAAAGGAGACCAAGAGACTCGGGGACTCTCAACCTGTGAAGATGTGAACAAGAGATCAGAGTGTCACCAGGGCGGATAACCAAAGTGCCACAAGGCAACACACACACACACACTCCACACAAGCCCTCTTCTAACGCGAAACACGCGCAGGCCGCTGCGCCAGACTCTTTGCGAGACGATGGGCAAGTGGCTTAGGCTGCCTGTGCCTCCGCTTTCCCATCTGTCAGGCGGCGGGGGGGGGGGGGGGGGTTGTCCCTAGCTGCCTGTCGGGGCGCTGTGCGAGCACATCGCGGGGGCAGCGCTCCCAGCCCCGCCAGCCCCAGGCGCTGCCCAGGCGCGCAGCAAACGCCTTGGGGCAGAGACCCTCTCGCTTCTCGCGCGCCGGGAACACGCGTCCCCACGCCCGGCACGAGCGATCAGGTCAGTCCTCCCCGCTGCGATGACCCGGTCCCAGGCCAGCCGGGGTCGGCAGGCTCCGCAGACCGACCCCTGCTGCCGGCTTAGAACCGGGGCCGCGTCCCCGCCGCCCCGAGTGAGGGCGCCCCTGCGCGGCCAGCCCAGGGCGCCATGCCGGGGCAGCAGCAGCACCGGGCACCCGCACTCCGAAGCCCGTCGGGCAGTGACACCCCAGCCCTGGGCGCGGCGGCGGGGAAGGGAGGGGAACTCCGCTGCAGGGAGCGCGCCTGACAGCTCTCGGAGCCGGGACTGGAGGGAGCCGGGAGGCCGGCACCTCCCCACGCTGCCGTTACCCGGCGGCTCCAACAGTCCCAACGGCCAAAGTCTCCCAACCCCGCCAAGAAAAGTTCCCTCAGCCCGAACGGCCGCTAGTCAGACTCACCCCTCCCGCCCAGCGGCGCCGCCGCTCCGGAGTCCGCCGCTCCCTCACCCCGCGACGCCACCTCTCCTCCGCTCAGTGACTTACTAGCCTCGGGGGCTGCCTGGCGGCGAGGGGGGAAAGTAAGGGGCCGACCCCGCCCAGCCTGTCCCTGCCTGGCTGAGGCGTCAGCCAATCCTGAGGCGACAAACAGTGACGCTAGCCTATGGGATGGCACAGAGGGTGGGATTTAGAACGGGCTCCTCCCTCCTTTTTCCACTGGTTGTAGCTGTCCTGTTCGAGGGGGTGGAGGGAGAAGAGGGAGGAGGTGGGGTGTGTGGGCGGGGATACAGGCTATGGGCGTGGTTTCCAGACTTCTCTCGACATCTGATTGACAGCAGAGGGTCCATGCAGCCCCTAGTGTTCTGGGGCAAGGGGCGGTGAGCGTGTCCTTCCCGTCCTCCTGCTGGTGCAGCTGCTCTGTTCTCTCAGGACACCGGGCCCGGGTGCCTTGATAGTGACACGGGAACGTGATCCTGGGAGATGCTGAGCTGCCTGGATGGCTGCTGCAGAGGAAGGGAATGGAGAGGCTCAGCATCTAGCAGCCTGTCAGCACTTCACATGATGGAGCCCATAAACATTAGCGGGAGGCAGTGACAACCTTAAGGCATGGATTACAGGGGAACTAATGGAAGCAAATCCATTACCTTAGCCTCACTCTTAATCAGAGAAAGGCCCAAACCACAAAATGGGATCCAAACCACCGAGGATCCTTGTTCTGAACTGCCAGGCTCTATCTGTACAATACATACCAGCTCCTCCTTTAAAGCTAGCTAGTCTATGTAGTATAGCAACTGTAGTGGCCACACACTCATTCCTATATGTTCTGTTTTGCCTAGTTCTCTTACTTTGGGTTATGCGTTTAAATCAGGGCAAGTACACTAGCTACCAAATAATGTGAACCATGTACACTTAAATTGTAACATAAATTATTAATAATAACCAATTAGCTCTACACTCCCTAATTTCATTCACCACAGGTTCAGGAAACATTTCCTACTCAGACAAAATATTGTAATGAAATTTCAGGAAGAAATTAGTATACTGAAAGAGCTTGATACACTTTAAGGACTGATGCTTTCATTTTAGGATACAACTTGGCAAAAACGAAATCTTAACTCAAGATAAAAAAATTGTCTCAGATTTGGAGCTCAAAAAAGGATGAAAAATTTCCATGAATTAAAAACCCCCACTAAGGACCAATAGGCCTGAAATGTGTTCATTTAAACTTTAAGTCAGCGTTCAGGCACATTGGTGGGGTAGCATGAACAATCACATATATTTGTTTTACTGTTCTCTACAGCTCAACCAATTTTGATAATTGTTCAGAAATAAAAATAGGGTTAACAATGTAGGCAAATTATTACCTAAAGTGATTTGAAGTATGAGTTACACAGCCCTGACAAATAGATGCTTATAATGGAAGTGCTGAGAGACCCTTACGTGGTGCATTCAGAAGCCTTAATGAGAACACCTCGCCTTTAATCTCTAAATGTTGATCAGCATTGTCAACTTTTTTATGTACATATGTAGTGTCTTCTTACCAACCCCCTGGAAATGAAACAACTGTGATGGATGATTTCAACTTTGCATCAATCATAAATAAGGCTTTCTTCTATCACAGACACTCTGTAATTCCAAAATCTACACTGTAAAAAGAAAAGATACTTCACTTTTAAAAAGGAAAAATTAAGTGATAAAGTCAAATTTATGCTGTTAGAGTGGTGAGGAATAAGACAAAATTAATTTTTTTTGCACAGTCATTTCTTTTTACGAATAACCATTTGGATGATCACGAAGAATTAATTTAAAATAAAATTGAAGGCACTTTATCATTTGAAAATGTGCTATGAAAATTATGTATTAATCATGAAAATACGTCTACATAGTAATTTCAAGAATTAATAAGGATTAAATGAGTCACTGTTATTAGTGCAATTTTACACATGGTGAAACTAAGGCATAGATATTTTTGATTTGCCAAAAGTTAAATGATAATCAGTGTCAGATCCACCACTAGAAATCAGGATTGGGCCCTTTGACACTTACTCTATAATGCTGATTTCTCAAACAATTATTCATTTCAAAGTCCTGCCCTTATATATCACATGGACAATATTAACAGGTGAAATACACTCTATTGTCCTGCACTACTGGTTACCTATGCTCACACAAAACTCTGTTGACTTCAACATATGTCTATGTGATGTGTGGATCTCGTTGCAGAATTGGGGCCTTAGCCAGGTCTCTGTATTTACCTATTCATATCTTACTTGCTGAACTGGATGTATACTTGGATGTCTTGACATAGATACATGTAGAAGTATATAATCCAATGTGTATATCAGATTATTTTGTTTCCAATAAAATCTATGATTACTTTTAAAGACCTGTTCATTTATAATTACGTATGCCTCCATTGCTCAGTTATTCATATCAGCCACACTCCTAGTGTGTTACCACTGAAAAGTCTGAATTTAATAGGGTGGTCGTTTTTGTGACATGGGATAAAAATGCAATGATTTTCCTTACTCAGGCTGGCAGCCAGCAGAGGTGGGTCTTATCAACCCCAACACTCATTGGTAATGAGGAATGGGGACTGTTAGAATAATTTTAGGAACAACCAAGTGGTTGTTTATGTTTAGTTAAGCTAAAAATGAAGGCTAATTTAGGAAGAGGATAAATTTAAATAACTCCAACAGGACTTGAGTCTTCTAATTTAGACATATGTAAGTGAGAGGAGATTCAGCTGCAGTGTGTGTACTGGGCTAGGAGCACGGTGGGTACTTCACCTGCATACAGTGAGGTAAGAGAGAGAGAGTTTTGATTTATTTTTAATTCTATAGCTTGGAAGTGACTTAGAAGAAGCAACCATCCTGATTGCACCTATTAATTGCAAAAGTGGTATAGCGTGATCATAATCCTAAATGCTGCTAATCAATTATGAGTTTTATTGTTACTGAAGAGTTATGATTGTAATAGTTAACACAGGTAATGGTGTTATGAATCCCATACAATGATAGGAAGGTGAATACCTCACACTGACAACGCTGACATTTTAGGTCATATTATCAAAATAAACTAGTTTGCCTTGTATTATCTTAACAGGTTTTAACACTGTTTAAACTATTTTGGTGCTTCAAGCATTTTAAATGGCTTTTCTAGCTGTAGTGGCTTTTTAATGTTATGAATGGTCCACATACTTTCCCAGGAGTATGTGGATTCTTATTTCAGTAATCATATTTTTATTGCCGTGTGCATATGACCCGAATTTATGACCTTTTTTTTCTTTTCGTCATTGCAGCTCTCTTATCACTAGCAAAGGGCCATTTCAAATTACCCAGCAAGATTTCCTTTCAAGCTGATAAGGACTACAAAGAATAGAAACTTCAGTTGCACTTAGGGTGACCAGATAGCAAGTGTGAAAAATCAGGACAGAGGGTGGGGGGGTTATAGGAGCCTATATAAGAAAAAGCCCCAAATATCAGGACTGTCCCTATAAAATTGGGACATCTGGCCACCCTAGTTCAGGGGTCTCAAACACGCGGCCAGCTCCTGCCTGCGGCCCGCCAGGCTCCCCGCGCCCCCTCCTGCCCCCCCACAATTATTTCTTTTTTAACCCCAGGCAGTTCCCGCCGCCAGAACAGCTGTCTGGCAGCTTCGCGGTTTCTGGGAGGGAGGGGGGAGGAGTGGGAAGCACGCACACAGGGGAGGAGGGGGGGAGAAGAGGCAGAGCTCCCCCCCTCCTCCCCTGTGTGCGCGCTTCCCGCTCCTCCCCCCTCCCTCCCTCCCAGAAACCGCAAAGCCGCCAGACAGCTGTTCTGGCCATGGAACTTCAGAACGTAACTTGGGAGGGAAAGGGGGGGCGCAGGGAGCCCAGCAGGCCGCAGGGAAGCGCTCCGCCAGGCTCCCCGCGCCCCCCCGCCCGAGTTACGTTCTAAAGTTCCGCCGCCAGAACAGCCGTCTGGCGGCTTCGCGGTTTCTGGGAGGGAGGGGTAGGAGCAGGAAGCCGCGCACACAGGGGAAGAGGCGGAGAAGGGGCGGAGAATGGGTGGGGCCTACTGGAAGGGGTGGAGTGGGGGCGGGGCCGGGGGCAGCAAGGGGGCGGGGTCAGTGATGCAGCCCTCAGGCCAATGCAATAGTCCTCATGCGGCCCTCATGGTAATTTGAGTTTGAGACCCCTGCCCTAGTTGCACTTCCACTGACAATTGGTGATACTCAATGCTGCCTTTAAAATAAGCGTTCCAGAAAGTTGTTTCATTGTAGGTTTCAGAAAATATTTTTGTTCCCCAGGAAAATAATTTCTAACCCTCAACTTCACTTGTTTTGTTAGCAGTTCATTCTACACTAAGGTTTTAGTTTTAATTTCATATATTTAGATTGCAAACTACTATGCATTTGTAAGTTTCTTTAAAAAGCAGAAATCCTTGATAACTAAATACTTAACTGTAATCTGGGGTCATATGATTAGGTACCCAGAGCTCAAGTCAACTGGTAACACATTATTAAAATAACAAATCTGAGCCTTTGCTATGGAAAATCTGAAGTGCCAATTCTTATATCAAATCTATAGCATATGAGACATTATAGAGAGATGTTTAGAGAGAGGTACTGAAACTGGGACTCTTAAGACTTCTTGTTCCTGGGTCACGGTTCAAATCTAGGTCAGGTCAGTTGCAGCTAGAAGTCATAACCATCTGATGGCCATTGGTGGCCTGTGTAAATGGAGTAGTCATTCTTCAGTTCCCAGCAGAAACTTATCCACATCTCAGAACCAGATTCGAGGTGGACACCCATTGGAACCTTGGTTAGCAATCTCAAAGAGATCAAGGACTGAGGTCCCAGTCATGCAGACACTTAAACCTGTACGTAGTTCCATTAAATAGAACTATTCACATGTGAAGTTACTTTCATACAAAGCAGTTGACTGAAGGATCACTGAAGTCAATAGACTGACTTCCATTGAATTCAATTAACTTTGGATTGGGACCCTAAAAGTCTGCCAGGCTAGAGCCTGAATGAACTATACTCTGACCCTCAAACTTGTCCTTCTAGAATATGGTGAGGCATGGTAGTGGAAGATTGTGTGAAAACTTGCAGTTCTCCTACCTGTGCTGTATTCCCTTGTAGCTATATAGAAGACTTCCTCAGGACTATCTGTTTGACATCTTTCACAAGGAATAAACGCAACAACAAAAAATGAGACCTTGTCAGAAAAAAGTCACCAGAAAGCAGATCTGGTTGGGAAACAGGATTTCTATTTCACAGAAAATTCTGACATTTCAAAATTTCCTTTTGTCCTGAATTGGAACCAAAAGTCAAAATTCTCTACCAAACAAATATTCCAAAATATTTCATTTTGGGAACACCGAAACCAAATTATCAAAACAAAACATTTAGATCAGCTCAAAACATTTTGTTTCAGCCTTCTCATTTTGAATTTTAATATAATTAATATAATTAATTAATATCAATATTTCAACAATGAATTAAATGATTTGATAATTTCCCATCACATTTTTTTGATAAAATCAATATGGTCCCACAAAACATTTCAATGTCATCGAATCAGCATTTTCTGACAGAATATTATTCTGGAAAATTTTTGTCCAGCTTTGCCAGAAAGATGGAGACTATATCTTGATAGTAGTTGCTTGGCTATTAAACTAAAAGATCAAAGATCATAGAATACTATTTTATTTTTTTATAGTGTCATAAAACATTTTAAATTACAAAAGCAGAACAACGAAAACAGTTACAAACGTTTTCTTGATCAACTGATTGTTCTTATGGTCCTCTTAAAGGAACATTGTCAGCTTTAAAATCATATATTGATACAGCAATTTTAAAAATCATTTCCTTAACTTTATAACAAATAACATGTTATATTATCAAATCTGAAATAATTTTTCAAACAATGTTATTTTATTTTTAACACATGCTTCTTGTCTCCTTTGTGCAGTCCACTTGCACTGGACTCGGACAATGGAAATACACAAATCTATTCTGCATTTGTCTCTAGTCAGTTTCTCTTTCCAGGTCTCATGTGCTTACATAATGCTGCAATATCTTAGCTGCAAATTCCTTCAGAGGAATATGTACCTACTGTATTTAAAAAACACTCCAATGGAATTTAAAACAAAATAATGGAAGCTTTTCTGCTGGGCTTAGGTTTTCAAATACTAATTTTCACAAAACCCAGATTTAGGGTTAAATTTGAGCTGATGGTGTATCTTTAAAGGCCAGTTCTCTAAACAAGATGCTCAATGCCAGAGTCTCACATAAATATGATCAACGGATAGTGTTCATAACCTTGGAGAACAGGAAACAATAACTCTGATTTTGATTAAACAGGGAAGCATCTGCAAGGTATCTGATAACATCAAAAGCTATTAATTCCACTGCCACAAATGTTACTCCTATTATACTGTATGACAAGATAAAAAAAAATGCATCAACCAAATCATAACAAATGCAAACCAAGAATAATACGTTCTTACCTTAAGAGGGCTAGAAAGTCCTTTGCTGCCTCTTTCTCAAACTTTTTAGAGAACACATTGGGTTGTGGCTGGGATGGGAAATAGAGCCAGCGTGAGGTTAAAAATGAATTCTTACTTTTGCAGGGATAGGTCCACAAAGTAAATGGTTTGTGAGTAGCATGTATCATGCAATTGGATATATATAGGCCTGAATCTTGTCCTGTGATAAAAAGATGCACTGGGGGGCAAGTGGTGGACAAGAATGCATAAAGACGTCTCTTCCAATTTAGTGTCTATGTAGCAATGGGACAGAATTTATAGCACTCAAGAGTGCACCACAGAGTAAGGCTGGATTAAGGCAATCTGAGGCCCTAGCACACCATGACACAGGGCCCCTTGTGATTCCCATCCCTGCACTATGGCTCTGCCCACCATTTGGGGCACCAAGAGCAGGGCTATCATGCATCACGCATTGTGTAACATGCCTGCATTTGTCAGCCCTGTCATGCCTGCCTTAGTCGAAATTTCACGCATCAAGCTAAACTGTAGCAGGGGCGGCAATTCCTCCTGATGGACTCTATTGTACATGGTTATGGAGTGTGGCAGCAGCAGAACAACAGCAATCAGGGAGAGGTGGGGCTGGATGGGGAGCAGAGAAGGCATGAGTGAAGAATGGAAAAAGCTGATTTGGGGAAGGGAAAAACAGGGGAAGCTGTGCCAGGTCCCAAAACCTCAAGCATCCTTGGGCTCCCATTGCATGAAGCTTGTCTTGCTGCTGAGTGTATAAAAACAGAGGAGCAGCAGTAAAATGCACCCAGAGGTGCCTTTCCACCTGCCCTGAGCCACTCCAATCTCACTAATAGCACTGACATCACCATACCGGAGCCAGCACTGGTCCATAGCCCCCACCTTCTGTGCAACTCCCATCAGTCCTTATTGGGGTCCTTACCATGGGATCACTCATATTGTTAATAAAGTTTGTGTTATTTGTGATGGATAGCAGTTGATTTTTCTGGGCAGTGATTGACCATATTTGTTCTCTTATAAAATAAATGGTAACCTCTTTTCACAACATGTATAATGTGTTAAGGTTTGAATATTTTTAAGACTATGTGAAACCAAAAGTACAGGATCAAATTACTGTATTTTGGAATGCTTTTAGGATAATTATGGGAATAATCTGAATGGGTTTATAAGTATTCTGAAATGGGATTGCTGTTTCTTATAAGAAAATAGATGCACAACGTTAAAATATACACACTTGAAACAAAACACAAAACTGATACTTGAGGCAGTCAGTTAATTTTGTTACCTTTTCTGGCAGATTATTACCAAGTTTATGTCACTTGCCTTTATAATATTTGAGATGTATCTTTAAAGGCCAGTTCTCTAAACAAGATGCTCAATGTCTGAAAAACACTCAGTGTGTTTTTCCAGCTCTTATAATATGTTACTAATGATTATGTACTACATTATGTCTTATTTCTTTGAAATTATTAACTGTTGTAACCCATCTTAAAACTGCCATGGATGCAGAAGCACTTTTTCTTGTTATGTAGGTCTTGGATACTTTGAGAGAATTCAACTAAGTAACAAGTGAGTGTCTTCCACCCACCCCCATTCATATCTCCATCTCCATATAATTAAATCGATGCTTATGTGGCTATCGTAGACGAATAAATCCGTCCAGCTCTGAGATGGATTAACTGATCCAGAGCACTCTGATAGTCAGTCAGATGTCTGCTCCTCCTCTATCAGGAGCATTGCCTGCTTTGTTCTGATTAAATACTTGTTTTCATTCCAGCAGAAGCTCTTTTCCATTCGGTCAAGGACAAACTCTGAGCCAACAATTTTTTAATTGTTTATACTTTATAAAAGACTTGCCTTTAAGTTTTCCTCTTGGTGAGGAAGGCCATGGAGCTGATATAATCACTTGGCCATCTTCCCATGGTTCATCTTTTTGAGCATAGGGATTGGTTTCAGCCTCCAACACCATGTGAAGGAGAAGATTCTTAAATTAATCAGGACAGCTGCCATCTCTGCTTTCCCTTCCCCCAAAGCCTGACATTTTAAAGAAGAGAGCCTTATTATTCACAGGACCATAATCTACAAAATAGAAAACATTCAGATTATGGATTTATTGTTTGATAGCAGTGGACATCTTGTTGATTTTACAAAAAGCCACTTACATGTAGCTCGGCAGCTTACTTGCCTTACACAGCTTACTTTGTGTTACATTCCATCTGACTGTATGCTGCCTTGATTCATTCTGGCATGAAGAACATATGTGTGGCATTATATGAAAATTAAAGGAGATAATCCCCAGACTAACCATCAATATCAGTATCAAGTATTGAATCAGAAGTTTTGGAAGATCAGTGGGGGGAAAAAAGTTTGGGATTCTCACTAGCTCTCAGGAATTGCTCTCCACTTGATACATTAAAGTTATTACTACACATTTTTATAGGGCTGTGAATTTACAAACAATTTAATAACCAGAGGAAGACACTTTCCCTCTTTTTAACAGTTTGTATTCTAAGATTAACAAGATATATGACAACAGTTTGTGTGATGGAGGGTGCAAAGGGGTTGTTTATGATGAAAAAAAGGTCAGAGGATTTCCTGAAATTAATTTTAAAGATGAATTTGAAGGAGAGAAAGGGTGTTTTATAGACAGAAAGCATAAGACTGTTCCAAACAAAGTATAGGAGGCCACATGAATGAAGGTGCACAACTGAGAAGGTAAGAACGTTACAAAGAAAACATACACATGGATGTATACGCACACACATACATATATAACAATAAATATTCTACATATTTATAGAAACACACTCACATAATGCAAAAATTCCATTGTTAGTGTCTTTTGTAACCTCTTAATAGTCACTTTAATTAGTTAATGTTTTTAAAGTGTTGTGAAAATAGAAAGCTCTATATAAATGCTAAGCATTGTTATAACTACCTTGTTTGAATAAAAGCCATGCATACTGTGAGAAAGAACATTCTTTTTTGTTTGCTAGGCAAATGATATTTCTAGAATCTGTAGCCCCTGTTGTATTTTCCATTGTCATGATGACATCTACTGGTGGGGATAGGTTTAAACACCTGGAGAATTCTTTGTCCACACAGTAACATCTTTACAATTTTCCCAAAGCTTATGCCCAAATAAATTTGTTAGTCTCTAAGGTGCCACAAGTACTCCTTGTTCTTTTTGTTTGCTCAGGTATTTACTCAGGATCTTACCTGAGTTTTTGTGGGTTTTGGAGATTAGTGTCTGGAGTTTGTTCTGAGTAAAACTGGGGTATCCAGCCATATGTCTGTCTATTCTGAGCATAACTGGAAAGTGTTTGCTTACCAGCTCTCTGGAAATAAAGTTCCAAAGAGAAAATTGTTCTATTGTTTTATACATTTTCCTTTTAACTCTTTTGCCATTGCAGGATCATGGATGTATCTTGGCAGCAGTTTTAATAGAATGTCCCTTTTCATTTATAGAATACACAGGTGTACATGAATGCTCCATAGAAAAGATGTTACAGCCCCAGGCATGGATGGATCCATTGACCAGTGGAAGGAGGATGTATGCCCAGACCCACTTATTCTCCTCCCTCTCCCTCTACACACACCCTTGGAAGGGCCTTGTGAATTCCAAAGGAGGAGAAGGGGAAGGAGTAGTGCCATGGAAGCAACTGGCTTATAGTGGGAAGGGGAAATGTGTATGCAGAGGGAACTCTCAGCACCTTGATCTGGGGGCATAGGAAGGGACCATCTCAATCTTAGTTATTGGTACAGAAAGTCAGTTTATGCATTCACCTTTTGGGGGGAAAAGTAGTGGACACAGTGGGCCAAATTCTGCTGCTGTACAAAGCACAAAAGTAAAGACAGATGCCGTCCAAGAAGCTCACCATCCAGTGACAGATAAGGCATGACTCACTCAGCTGAAGGCTTTAACTTAGAATAATTATTTGATTGTTTCCTATAATCTTCTTTTTCTATAATATTGGAATAGAATGAGTAACAGGTGAGTGTGGATTGGTTCAGAGACCTCAGGTGAATCCTTTGGGGGAAGTTACATTGAGAAGAGGGTAGGGCTTAGTGTACAAGGACAGGGAAATTATTCCATGCATAGGAAACCCATTGAAAGAAAGTACAGATCTGAGAGTAGGAGAACATGAAGGCAGTAAGAAGGCTGTCATCACTGGCCAAGCAAAGGAGGTGAGGGACAATTCTTAAGGAGATAAGATTGGCGTTGTAGGGTGGAGTGGGGTTGTGCAGGGCTTTGCAGGAAAAGCCATGAAGTTTAAAGTTGATAGAGCAGGCAAGGGGGACCCAATGAGGATTCAAAGAGAGAAGCTAGTGGTCTGACAGAAAAGGACGGTAATTTTGGACAAATGGGAGGGAAACACTGGATGGCAGGGAGGTTAGAGAGGAGGAGGCTATAATAATCATGGCAGGAGATGACCTGGACAAGGAGTGTCTGGACAGAAGGGAAAGATTAAATGGTTATATTTTATGGAGGAAAAAAATATAGGACTTGGTGACAGCCTAGATGTGCAAAAAAGAGAAGGAATCAAAGATGACCCTATAGTTTTGGTTGAACGATGATTGTGGGTATGGCCAATCCAAAGTACAGCACTGTTGTTCCTTAGAAGGAATATGTGCCCTATTATCCCATAGATGAGACACATGTTGACATCCTCCAAAAGAAAGCAAAGGTAGGTAAAGCTACAAAGCACTTTTGTTAAATACAGACCCAGACCTTAGAAAATAGCAGTGGTCCAATGCAAAAAGAAATCCTAGTTCTTTGAATTAATTGTTCACCTACACTATTAAAAAAAATTAAAAATATTACAGAAATATTTTACAAAACGATTCACCAAACAACTCCACTTTTCCAAGAATGAAATTAAGTAAGTCACACTTTGAGGGGTTGTACACAACAGTGCTTACTTTGGTATAATTTAAGTCGCTCAGGAGTATGAAAAAACTACACCCCCTGAGCAACGTGCTTTACACTGATCATACAGAAAATTATTATGACCCACTATGCAATAACTTCTGGTCACTTCTGGCATTGAGGCCGGCCTGCACCCTGGTGCCAGCCTGGGGCCCATGGTGGTTTGGCCCGTGCTCCTCTGGCTGATGGGGGTGGGGTGCGCTCAGGGATCCTTGGTCTAAGGCCCCACAAAACCAGGTTTGTCTGGTTCTATTAGGTAGCAGAAAGCCCTCCGCCAGGGCTACTTACCTCTCAGAATGGAAGCGGTTTTCCATCTGGGCTTCCTAATGTGGAGTCTCGCCCATGCAGTTGTTGCTGCAGGTCATTCTTGAGTACTTATTACACCTGAAACAGCAAAATTTAGCTATCTCCTCTATCAAGGTTCATCTTGCAGCAAGATCAGCTTTCTGCCCTTGGGTGGATAACCAGTCCGTTTTTTTCACATCTGTCTATTTCCTCAAGGGCCTAGAAAGATTATACACCCAAGTCCGAGAACCTGTCCCTCTCTGGGACCTAAACCTGGTCTTATAATAGCTTCTTGGTTTGAGTCGTTTGGCATTGTGCCCCTTATTGTACCTTTCATGGAAGCTGGCTTTCACAGTGCTTACTACTTTGGCTAGAAGGATCTTGGAGATCCACACCCTCACATCGGAATCGCCTTACACTGTCTTTTTTAATGATAAGGTGCAGTTGTATCCACACCCTCGTTTCCTCCCAAAAATGTCCCCCCTCTGGCTCCTACACATAGGGGCAGCCAGGGGGCTCCATACACTGCCCCCACCCCAAGCACTGCCCCTGCAGCTCCCATTGGCCAGGAACCATGGCCAATGGGAGCTCCAGGGGCAGTGCCTGCAGACAGGGCAGCACGCAGAGCTGCCTGGCCACACCTCCACATAGGAACCAGAGGGGGGACATGCCACTGCTTCTGGGAGCTGCTTGAGGTAAGCGCTACCCAGAGCCTGCACCCCTGATCCCCTCTCACACCCAAATCCCCTGCCCCAGCCCTGATCCCCCTCCAACCCTCCGAACCCCTCAGTCCCAGCCCAGAGCACTATACTGCACCCCCAACCCCCAGCCCCATCCCAATCCCAGAGCCCGCACCCCAAGCTGGAGCTTTCCCCCCTCCCACACCCCAACTCCCAATTTAATGAGCATTCATGGCCTGCCGTACAATTTCCATACCCAGATGTGGCCCTCAGGCCAAAAAGTTTGCCCACCCCTGAGCTAGGGAGATTGGTCCCAGGCTGGATGGGAGTTCAGTCTGTGTATTAGGAACTGTGAACTTCCTGTAACATCTATTAAGGTGAGAGATTGTTTGATTCAAATCTTGCTTAGTCTAGGAAAATTAGAATTTGCCTGCATTTCTATTTTTACTTCTTAGGTAACCAGTTTTGATCTCTATGCCTGCTACTTATCACTTAAAATCTATCTTTCTGTAGTTAATAAATCTGTTTTATATTTTACCTAAAAAAGTGTGGTTTTGGTTCAAGTGCTTGGGGAATCTCAGCTCGGGTTAACAAGGGCTGTTGCATGTCCATTGCCCTTTTGTTGGAGTGATGAACTAATTAATGAGCTTACGCTGTCCAAGAGAATCTTCAGCAGTGTAAGATGGTATATTTCTGGGGTGCAAGGCTGGGGGCTGGGGTGATTGACTGGTGCCTCTCTCTGTATGATTCATGAGTGGCTCAGGGAGCATTCATGCAATTTAGCTGGGTGTGTGGCTCCACATGCTGATGGCTGAGTGATCACAGTGCCTGGAGGGGTTTTGCTGCTTGTCACTGGCACAGCATTGTGTGAGACAACCCAGGCTGGAGAGTTAAGGGAGCACAGTAGTCCCACAGTTCCAGATTGTACCCTGAGGATCCTGTCGTGCTGCGTTCTACTCAAAACCACATGTGAACAGGGAAGAGCAGCAACTCCACTCATTGGATGTTAGCTGTGCTCTAGCACTGGACATTAGGTGTGCCCTAACATTTTACACAGAAAGGACCAAACTGTTCCAGAAATCCACCCAGCTGTTTGCAGTAGCGTAGCCGGGGGGGGGGGGGGGAAGCAGGGGGAGCAGCCATTCCCACACTGAGCAGAAACAGCGCCTTTTTTTGCTCCCGATGCCTTTTGCTCCTACGCTGCAGCCAGAGCGGAGCTTTTTTTTTTGCTCCCGGCGCCTTTTTTTGATCCCGATGCTTTTTGCTCCCGGCGCCTTTTTTTAGCTCTGCTCCCCTGTGCTCTAAACCTGGCTACGCCACTGGCAGTAGCATAGCCAGGGAGGGAGCAGGGGGAGCAGCCGCTCCCCCTGTGAGGAAAAGTGGTGCTAAGGCGCCGCCGGAGCCTCGCTGCGGTGGCACTTTAAAAGGCCCGTGGCTCCTGCTGCTGCGGGGAGCCACGGGCCTTTTAAAGCACCCCCCCAGCCCCGCTGCCGGAGCCGGGCTGGGGGGGGTTTAAAAGGCCCATGGCTCCTGCTGCTGCGGGGAGCCATGGGCCTTTTAAAGAGCCCCCCCCCCCAGCCCTGCTGCCGGAGCCGGGCTGGGGGAGGGGGTTTAAAAGGCCCGCGGCTCCTGCCGCTGCGGGGAACCATGGGCCTTTTAAAGCGCCGCCGGAGCCCCGCTGCCGGAGCTCCGGCGGTGGCGCTTTAAAGGGCCCAGGGCTCCACAGCGGCTGGAGCCCCGGGCCCTTTAAAGCGCCGCTGGGTGAGTACAGGGAGAGCGGGGAGGCGCCTTTTTAAAGCGCCGCTCCCCCTGTGCTCAAGACCTGGCTACGCTACTGATGGACAGTCAGGCTTAGTGGTTGAAAGGAGATCTACCAGTTAGTGCTGGGTCCAGGTTAGGTAGAGTCCAGGAAAGAAGTCAAATGCTAGAACTGGAGGGTAAACTGGAGCAGTCATAGTAGCAGAGAGACAGAAGGATGCCAGAACCAGAAGGGTCAAGCAGAGTCGTAAGCCAGAGGCAAAGCCAGGGATGGAAGCCAGAGGGGAGCAGGGGCTGGAACAGGGCAAGCGCAGCTTCTGTCATGGCATGCGTTGAGCAGCCACTAATCTTTCTTTTCTTTTTCTCTTTTCTATGGCAAAAGACACTTGACTGAATAGTCTATAACCACTACCAACTAAAATTCCTCTGTACTTAGTGGTTTATACCCTCTCGCTCTGCCCTTTGTCTTTCAGGTAATGGAACAGTGTCTTTTTAATAATTTTTACTAAATAACAATATAATTTTTTAATCCTAAAATCTTTGAATTTCTCAAAAAGATTTTCCCTTTCCTTATCAAAGCCCTTATATACCCATAAACGGTGATCAGTTGTTTCTTCCACTTTAAGGAGTGCATATATTCCATCATTGTGTCTACTTATTTGAAAAAGAATTTGGTTTAAGCCACAATGACCATACAGTACTCTAAACAAAAGTACTTCATTAGTCCTATCAAGGCCCTAAAGTATATCATAAGCCTCAACTCTAGGGCACAATTCAAAAAATCTTCTTCCTCTTTTTTTATTAATCCAAATTTTTTGTCATTCTCCTTGTAAATTTTTCTGTACTTGGCTTTTTAATACCTGTTTACTCAAGGTTATTTCTATGTTAATCCTTCCATTTCTTACAACTTTTGCTCATTTGTCTGCCATTTCATTTCCTGTTATCCCAATGTGTGTGGGGATCCACGCTAATGCTACATATACTAACTCTGTTACTAGAAATACAATTTCACTGATTAAATCACTTCTGCGTACTTAGACACCTTTTTGATTGCCATGAGGCCTGAGACTGAATCTGAAAAAATAACTGCTGCTGCTGGGCATACATCCCAGATCCAATTTAATGCCAGCATTATTGCTACTAGGTCGGCTGTTATGACAGCTGCATAATCCGATATTCTTTTAGATGTACTAATTCTCAATTTTGATATACAATATGCCATTCCTACTCTTCCTGTTTTTTCTTGTTTGGACCCATCTGTATATATTTGAGAAAACCAACTCCACTTTTTGTCTATATACTAGGGGATTGTCACCATTTACCAGTGGCAATGCAGGAGGCACTGGGAGGGAGAGGGGGGAGGGGGATATCAGGGGAGGGGGTAGAAAGAGGTGGGGAAGAGGAGGGGCAGGGGTTGGGCCTTAGGGAAAGGGGTGGAGTGGGGGCAGGGCCTGGGGCTGAACGGGGAGGCTTGGCGGGCCAGAGCAAAATTTTAAATCAAAATGGGGGTCCTCGGGTTACTAAAGTTTGAGAACCGCTGCCTTACATGTATCTTTAACATAGTTTATATGATCGTTCCAAAGTAATTAGTAGCAAATATTACCCCTAAGAATTTGAACCCTGTACCTATATATATATTTGTTCTCCATACAGATACAGTTTACATTCCTTTGTAAATTTTCTTTTTGTAAAGATCAATCCTTTGGTTTTAGCACTGGCGAACTTGAAACCCCATGCATTTCCCCAGTCAGAGGTCTCATAACGTTTTGTTCATTCTTGTTTCTGCCACCTCAATATTCCTGCTCCTAACACACGGATTCGCAGGATCATCTGTGAATAGAGTGACACCTACCCGGCACTTATTTGTTTTGGGAGATCGTTTATCATGTTATTTAGTATTATTTAATATTACTTCCTTGAGGTGCACCATTTTTAATATTGCATATATTCAGTATAGTTTCTTCATATTTACCCCAACAACATAATAGAGCATGATTCTCTTTAATTAACTGTCTTTTAATCTGGAGGAAAACTTCACTTTGGTTTTCATCATTACTCACCCCTTGGAAAGTTTCTGCTAAAACTTTTGTTTTCTCATTATCAGAACTTCTAACTATGTTGTGAGTCCCAATAAGACCTGGGACGTGACTATTCTCAGTCTGAATTCCATTCATTCTTCTAATTTGTCTGTATATTTCTGATGTCTTGGTATCTTTGTTTTTCCACCCTCATACTTCCTCCAACTCTTTCTCTGTTTTTTTTATTAATTCTCTCTGCTATTGCCATACTACTTTTATACTTCATCAGATCTTCACTACTCATTGTATTTGCATTCATTGTATTTGTTTATTTCTTTAACTGCCATTTTGCACTCCTAATTCCGCTATGGAAGTGAGCTTTTAGTTTGAGGGTTACTTCAATGTCCTAGGTATGGCTCTAGAAGTTGTTGCTATTAATCCCTTTCTTACATTATCATTGAAATTATCTGTGTCATCACTCACACGATTATTCACAACTTCAGGACATTCACTTATAAATAGCTCCCAGTTAGCGTTCTTAAAATTCGAGGTGGATAATTTTCCATTATCTTCAACCTTACCTTGCCCTTGAAAAATATTAAGTATAGGAGTATGATCATTCCCCATTCCTTTTATATTTACCAGTTGTATTTATTTGCAGTTTCTATTGTTATAATATATATATGGGTCTAAGCATGAAAAACTACCGTCTGCATTAAATCTAGTTGGGGTGCCATTGTTTAAAACCACTAGATTGTTTTAATCAATTAACTTTTCTATGCATGCACCATTTTTATCAGTTGTCTTACTTCCACACAATTTATGACGACTGTTTAGGTCATCGCATATGACATATGGTCTTTTAGCATTCTTCTCCATTTCTTGTAACTTTGAACTTTCTAATTTCCCATACAGGTTATATATATTGTAAATCCTTAAAGAAATATTATTCTTCTGCATTGGGATCTCAACAGCATTATATTTTAGTCTTAATTCTTTATTCTCTGCTGCTATGTAGTTTAATCTTTCCTTTATGAAAATACAAATGCCTCCTCTTCTTCTTAGTTTTCGGTCTTGCCTAAAGGCAGTATACCCTGAAATTCTAAAAGCAAGCTTTTCAACCCACCATGTTTCCTGGATACATATGACATCCAGTTTAGTTTTCATTTCCACTATATTTTCTTTTAGTTCTTGACCATGTGCTATCGGACTGTGTCCATTCCAACAAAAGATTAAGATCCCTATACTAATCATATTTCACCATTAATTTCATTTAAAATTACATTAATATGGTCCATTGACAAGTTGCTAACATACACATATTTTTCTGCTGCCCTTGTTATGATTTTCATTTTTCTGATTTCCCCCCAGTTTGCGATGTACAATTTATCATTTCTATCATAAATACAATAAACTTTTTTCATTACTAGTATACCATCGCTTATTCCTTCCACAGTTTCATATTCTTTATAGAATGATGCTGTCTACAGTTTCCCTTTTTCTGTGATGATTGTGTCTTCTTTCTCCACCTGATACTTTGAGAATGTCCTCACAGCTTCCACTAAAATATATTAACAACGTTTGTCTTTTGTAGCTCTTTAGTTCAATTTACTGCAATTCACCCCTATAAGCCAGACTGTCTGTGACTACCATCACAGTTACTACATTTGACCTCTGTCCCGTCTATACAATTTTCATAGGAATGCTCTCCCACACATTTACCAGATCTTGTTTTCCCTTTGCAAACAGCTGCTACATGCCCATACCTGTTGGCACTTATATATCTCCCTGCACCAAGGTGTTACAACTTGGTTCTGAATATCTGAAACCCTACTGTTACTTTCTCAGGTAGAGTCTTTCCCTTAAATGTAGTCACTACAGCTGTTGATGGCCTGCTTTCTCCTCCCCATTTACATTGGTCAGCTCTAATGGCACTCTGTATATTACTCCCTTTATTTCAGACAAATACTAGGGTAGCTGGCAACTTATTTTAACTTTCCCTAGTATTTTAGTTTTTTGCAGTTCATCAGCTTGCTGTTTGTTTTTACATTCAGCTAAAAGATCACCATCTCACAGCTCCTACAATTCCCTCTATGCTTTTTTTTATTCCAGTCAGCTACTTTCACAGGATTAATACCTAATCTTATTTCTTTAACTAGGGATTTTACAATTATAACATTTTGGTTTATTTCCTTCCTCAGCTTTGCTTTTTTTTGCTGATATTATCATCATCTGATTCTGCTTCTACTCTCTTCCCCCCTTCCCCCATCCATTCTCCCTCTCTAATAGACTCTTTTTCAGTTTCCAGAGTGACTTCATTCGGGGCCAGAAAATCCTACATCTCCCTCCCACAGGCCAGGGCCTCCAGCCAGCCATTGATCCACTATGGGGGTCAGGCTTATAAGCAGGGCTGCTAAACCAGCAGCCAATCAGGGCCAGTGCAGCTGGGCTCATTGGTTGCCTAGCAGCAGAGTTAGTCAGGAAGCAGGCCAGCAGCTGGTCCAGTGCCTGACAATGGTGTCCAGTGCTTGGCGGTCAAAGATGCAGCATGTGAGTCAGCTTCACCATAAAACACAAGAAGAAAAAGAAGTTCAGTGGCTGCTCAAAGCATTCATCTATAGCTGTAATAACTCCTTTGCCAGCTTGTTCCCGGCCCTGCTCCTGTCTTGCCTGACTCTGGGTAACCCAATCCTGATCCTCAGCTCCGATTCCTGACTTTGGCTCTGACCCTTTGCTCTGGTGCTTGGCCTCTGACTCTGATTCCAGGGCTCTGATTCCTGACTCCTGCCCTAACCACTAGCCACCACTGTCCACATCCCAGTCGCGGACATGGTATGCTTATAAAATTTGCAGATGATACCACACTGGGAGGGGTTGCAAGCACTTTGGAAGATAGGATTAGAATTCAAAAGGACCTTGACAAATTGGATAACTGATCTGAAATCAACAAGATGAAATTCAATAAAGACAAGGGCAAAGTACTTCGCGTAGGAAATAAATATCAAATACACAATTACAAAATGGGGAACACCTGGCTAGACTTCTGAAAAAGATCTCAAGGTTATAGTGGACCATAAATTAAATATGAGTCAATAATATAATGCATTTACTAAAAAGGGTAATATAATTCTGGGGTGTATTAACAGGAAAGATTTGGACAAATGGGAGAGTTCAGAGGAGAGCAATAAAAATGATAAAAGATTTAGAAAACGTGACCTTTAGAAATCGTGATATATGAGGCAAAGGTTAAACAAACCGGTTATGTTTAATCATGAGAAATAATCCTGATAGTCTGAAGTTAGTGAATGGGAATCACCAGGACATACAAGGATTTCGAGTTCTAATCCTCAGTTAGGTTACAGAGTGAGGACGCATTTAAGGATAACCACAGCTGATTTTCTCGATGAATGTAATACAATATAAACTGAGAAAGCACATTAAAAAATATCTCTTTCTCTGCTCACAATCTCACTTATTCTATTCCTTTAGCTAAGGGGTTTGAACCAAAAAGAAACAGGGTGTTAACATCCTGTTACAGTAACGGTAATGCTTTAACCCTACTTACATGAGACATTATGAGTTTTTGCCCTATATGTTAACCACTTAATTCCCAGCATTCATCATATATTAATTTAGTGTTTCCAATTACTTTAGCCCAAAAGGTTACGTTTAAAAGCTTCATTCTTAAAGTAATGGACATTTCACCTGCAGCTATCTGCAATACACACAGAGGCATTGTGATGAAGGCATCCATATTAATTCGCAACAACTGAGCTTGGATTGATTCAAGCTTTCTCAAATTCATTTTCAATGCCAAACTGAAAGCCTGGCACCCATAGTCAATAATTAGTCTTTTTAGCTTTCTGTTAGTATTCCCACACCCCAGGAAATTCCAGAAATACTTTTAAATAATAGCTGATTCTGCCTTCACACTTATCTCTAATTTTTTCAATATGATCCTTCTAAGTGAGCTAGCTATCAAATATCACACCTAAACATTTGAAGCCTTTAACTAGCCATTGAACTGACATTGCTGCTGGGCTTAAGAGCTGGTCTGCTGACTCTTCCAACCGATCAGGCGGGGTAGCCTATCAGGCAGCCTATTACAGACCAGCTGCGCTCATTATGTTGCTTCCAGACTGCCTCTGCTGTAGGCCCTGCTTCTAGACATACTCTCCACTCTATTATCCAAATCTTTAATTAAAAGACTGAATAGTACTGGACCCAGTACAGACCCCCACAGGACCCAACTAGATACGTCCCCACAATTGGACAGTGAACGACTGATAACTAGTCTTTGAATACAGTCTTTCAAACAGTCATTCACCCACCTATAGTCATTTAATCTAGTCCACATTTCCCTAGTTTGCTTATGAAAATATCATGTGGGATTGTGTCAAAAGCCTTACTAAAATCAAGATATAGCAAACATTCAGCTTTCCCCCTATCCTCTAGGCCAGTAACCCTGCCAAAGAAGGAGGTTGTTTTGGCAGGATTTGTTCTAGACAAATCTATTTTGGCAGTTACTTATTACCCTATTAGTGCTTACACATTACTCTCTAACTGCTTAAAAACCAATTGCTTACAAATTTGTTCCAGTATCTTTCCAGGTATCAAAGTTAGGCTGACTGCACTATAATTCTCTGGGTCCTCTTTCTTCCCCTTTCTAAAGATTGGTATTACGTTTGCCCTGTTCCAGTCCTCTAGGATCTCACCCATCCTTCATGAGTTCTTAAAAATAATCGCTAATGGTTCTGAGATTGTTTCAGGTAGTTCCTTAAGTATCCTAGGATGAATTTCACTGGTCCTGCCAACTTGAATACATCCAATTTATCTAAATATTCTTTAACCTGTTCTTTCCCTATTTTGGCTTCCGTTCTTTCCCACTTGTTGCTAATATTCATTGTTGTTTGCTGTGTTGTTGTAGCTAGGTGCACAGGATATGAGAGAGACAAGGGGGATTATTGAACCAATTTCTGTTGGTGAGAGAAACAAACTTTCGAGCTCCACAGAGCTCTGTGATGAGAACTGAAGAGAGAGCTGTATCAGACAACATGCTAAACAAAGTCTTTGGAACAATCTCAGTTCTGAGCAGCTGCTGAGGAAGTAATGAGTAACTGATGAAAGGGCTAGTTTTTTTGTCATTTTCATCATATGGATGTCAAAATGACTCAGCTGCAATATACAGCCCTCTCACTTATTTAGTATACAGATGCATTCTCATGAGATCTTCTAGAGCAGGTATTAACCTAGTGCCAAATAGAGCCACTTGTAGACAGATATATGTACACTGCTCCCACTGTAGCCAGTAGGGGTTATGAGCACCTATGAGATAAAAGAATTTCCCCCCTTTAATATAGATGCTGGCAACATATTTCTGGGGAAGACGCATCTTAAATGTTGACAGTATTAGATATTTTGATTATAAGCACTTTGGGGCAGGGACCATCTTTTCATTCTGTGTTTTTACAGTGCCCAGCACAATGGGATCCTGGTCTATGACTAAGGCTCCGAGGGGCTATGATAATATACCTAATTAATAAAATAATAATATCGCTACTTACAAGTAATTCAAAGAATAAAAATGGCATAATAAAAAATACTCATAGTGAACTGTGATAGGTGAAACTCCATTATTGTTTCAATACACTATACAGTGCTAATTGCAATTCCAGTCACAGAAAACCTTTACTTATAATAAAGCTTTCTGTGAATGAATTCATTCAGTCTAAGAAGATTCTGCTGTGTTTAATGTTACAGTTTTGTTCAGACTGCTAGAGCCTTTCACTGAGTGATAAATCTGTTAGGACAGCACAGAATACATCCATGTCACTTACAGAATGTCTTTGGAAGCCTAAAAGGTTTTCCAATTAAATTACCAGGATTGAAATGAAGCAAGAAGATACAACATTTCATCTGTGCGGATGCTGAAAGTTCCATCTTGTCAGGTGAAATGATGCAAAATTTACTCTAAAAGACAGATTTTTTCCCAGCGACAAACATTAGGCCAAAGTTGATTTTAGGAAAGAAGTGGATAATGAGTTATCTTGTGAGACAGCAGCAATGACACACAAATTTTGATATGACCACAATCTACCCTGCACAGCTCAGTGCTGATCTCCAGTTCTACCGCTCTGCTGTGTTTGTACATCAAGGGTGAAATTCATTCAAGTACAGAGGACCTTGATAAGGTCCCATGCACCATTTAGGCCCTCTGAATTCACTGGGTGGGGAGTCAAGCCCTCTCTGCTAGCTCTGTATTTACATAGGTCTACTGTAACCCAAGCCCTACATTGCGGATGCAGCAGGCAGTGGCTGCTATTCCAGCTCTTAGGCTGAAATAGTAGCAATACAGATACAAAATGGCAGCCTCATACCTTGCCCATAGGTTTTGAGGTGTGAATTCCATCCTCTCCAACCTTCAGCACATCAGCCCATTTATTCTGTCTGGTACAGGAAGAAGTAAATTTCACTCTCATAACAGAAAAAGGGGAATAGTTAGAAATAATGGAGCATTCCAGGCAGAATCTGAAATTTTACAAATCCTAACCACCCAAAACCACACTGAATTCGCCATCCAATCTGACAGCCCATGCTAGAATTAAGCCAGAAAACAGATATTGAAGCATCAAGTACTGAACAAGAAATAAAAGTAATATTGGATATGGTGGGTCACAGATCAATGCCTAATGCCTCACTGGTTTTCTAATGAGAATACCTCTGCAGTAACTTGTCTTTCAAACTAAATGTTGATCTTAATTCTGTAGTTGTGATGTTAGCCTCACTTTCCACATAAAAAACACAACAGTAATTCTTACTGTAGTAAAAAGAACAGATTTGGTTGTTAGAACCTTGGGCAACTACATAAGTAACATAACACTGCTAATAGCACTTAGATATTTTAGTTGGCTACACAGTGACATGCCTCAGTTGCATGTTTCATGAAGATGACTCATACATCCTTTCTTTGAAGGCATCAAATTGTAGAATACATTTGGAATGGAAAACGTTTTACTTAAAACATTTACAGAAATATCATTAGGATCAAGGATGTATTCATGGGGAAATAGCGCTTCTGAGTTCCTTTAAATTATGGTGGTGGTCCAGGATATATGAAGATTGTCCTTTTTTTGTCATTTTCTGGCAGTGTGCAACTGTTTTAAAAAATTGTGCCCAGATCCTTTTATAATATATAGAGATATGCTCATCTCATAGAACTGGAAGGACCTTGAAAGGTCATCAAGTCCAGTCCCCTGCCTTCACTAGCAAGACCAAGTACTGTTCCCTGACAGATTGTTGCCCCAGATCCCTAAATGGCCCCCTCAAGGATTGAACTCACAACCCTGGGTTTAGCAGGCCAATGCTCAAACCACTGAACTATCACATAATGTGTGATGCTTTACAAATGCAGATAAATCATAATGGTTAGATTGATAATTAAGAACAGCTTTGTCTTAAAATTCTAGAGCCAAATTGTTGTTGTTCTTCTCCATCCCCCACAGATTGCCATATGGAAGGACTTTTCTGTGCACAGATCTCTTTGTTCCTGTACAAAAGTAGGGGGTCAGCCCTGCTCCATGACACACATCCTTAATCTCTGGTACATGGAAGTTCTCTGCAGGGTTCGGAAGGTAGAGAGGCAATTTAAGATGTGCATTGTTCCTCCACCAACCTCATGCAGAATCTGCAGAAAAGTTAATACAGTCTGAGACTGCAGCAGGCATGGGAATCCATAACACTCTACATGAATTGTAAGATATTCAGATCTCTATCCACCTTACTTTAACTGATCATTATTCTTTGAGAAGTTAATGAAAATAAGTTTTTCACCTGGGAATTTCCTTTCTTTCCTTTTTATTTTTTAGAGGAGGAGCATCTCATAGATAGGATCAGGTGGGACACAAAAGAGATCAGTGATATATTGGTTTTATCTGGGGAGAGCAGTATAAAGTTGTGAGGACAGAGTTGAAACTGTTTGTACAAACATTTTTCTATGTTGAAATCCAACATTTGCAGGAATCAATTTGTATAATGGGATGAGCTAAATTATACAACTGCTACTGGTGCACTTCCCTTTCCTGCACCTTAGTGTAACTATTTGCTGAAATACAGGCCAGAGTTCAGTCTTTGTAGGATTTTTTTGGAAAGCATCCCACATGGGGCTCAGCAAAATTTTTCAAATAGTTTATTCCATGAAAAATGCTGTTTCAGTCAGCCTGAAACTATTCATGAATTTGCTCAATAGTTTTGGCCATTTTAAAAAAAACTAAATTCACAAGGGGACCTTGGTACCATTCACAAAACACACAGCTGAGTGGGTAAAGTCCCTGGGATAGCCTTTAGCCCAGTGATTAGGGCACCCATCTGGAAGGGGGAAGACTTGGGTTCAAATCCCTGCTCTGGTCTGGAGCAGAGATTTGAATCCAGGTCTCCCCTTCCTTCACCCACATTCCAGGAGGGGTGTCCTAACTATCAGGCTATAGGCTATTCTTGGGTGGAACCCTCTCAGTCTGTCATGTTGAAACTGTGCCACTTTGTATAAAATTCTTGAATATTCATTGGAACAGGGACTTGAACATGGGGCTCCCTCCACCTGGGTGAGTCCCTAACAGCTGGGCTCTGGAATATTCTGTAGTGGGTTTTTCTCAATCTCTCCTGTTGAAGCTATTCCACTTTGTAGAAAATATGTGAACAGTTTTGGGGCCAGAAAGAGAAAGAGAGAATGACTCCATATCCTTTTTGTTTCTGTTTCCAACTCTGACACTGAACCATTGTGAGAGCTAAGACAAGCCACTTAACCTCACAGTGCCTCAGTTTCCCCTATTTATATACTGGATATGTTAATGCTCATCTCCTCCTAGAGTTCAGACACAACACAGGGAGATATTCTGAGCTAGCATCTGATTAGGTGCAGCTAAGTCCCTTAAAAGAAGGGTGGATTAGTTCTAGACAGAAGACAGCAGTATGGGCATTCTGTGTTCTAGAAGTCAGGGCAGGGAGTGCTGAGGAAATACAGGAGCGACGCAGTTTGGTTTGTATGTTGTAGTTTTGAGTTTACTACTTTTTAAACTGTGTGGAAGAATGCAGGGAGAAGCCTTTGCCAAGTTGGACATCATACAGAACCCCTGCAACAAAACCCAACACACCTCAGCTTCCAGTGGATTTTTCTTGTCACTCAGCAAGTGGCCTTGCTACAAAACCTACATCACCAAGACTACTTGCCCATACTCCCTCTACCCAAGGAAGACTGGCCCTTGTTCTGTCTGGAACCTCTGCAGTACCCCTATATTCTGCTGGCCCAGGAAGTGAGGACCTGACCTTGTACCCAGATGTTAGTCTTCCACATGACAGCATGTTGCATTACCAGTAGCCTGCCAGGCAATTATACTTCAGAGATGCTCACATTGTCTTGCTGCATCAAATTATGCTATTATAATGTATAACTAGTAATAAATGCTGCAGTGTTTGAAGTCATTGCAACTTACAATGTTGTTTTTGTAGGGGTGGGTACAGGGAAGTTAATTGCTTTATCAGTATGGATGGTAGATGACTGATATTTATCCTTCCTCAGAGAGTGAACAAGCTAACTTTAAGAAAAGGTCTTGAACTAGCTAATACACTAACAAAAACAAACAAAAATGTTTAATCTAAATCAAACACCCATGAACAGAGAGGATAATGTGTAATTAGTACTATTACAGCAATAACTTCACCCCACCCATCAGCTGATTAACTAAGAGGTCAGCCATGCAAGATTCAGGGTTTTTTCTTCCTTTTGTATAGTCTGTTTTATCTGTTCCCATAAGGAGATTATTTTCAGAATATTTACATGGATTTATCATAGTTGCCTCCCTAGGGTGGCCCTGAGAAGAAGTTATTCCACAACAAGCTGGAACAGGAATGTGAACAGTTACAAAGAGCACTGCTTGACTGAACATACATACTGAACTGTCAGAGAGAAGCCAATAACTTAACAATTGATATCAGTCACCGGAACTTTAATAAGAGTGTTTCTTCTGATTGTTCACCAGGCTCTTGATTTAAATTGAGGCTAAAAAACAAAGTGGTTCACATAGTCTGAACACAAATCCCTTCATCTCTCAGATAATCAGGCTGGAGGTGCATGGTATCTCATTGTCACAAACTCACTAGTTCTCCCAGTTAACCACGGAGTCTTTCAGGAAAGACAAAGTGAACACAATTTAAACGCCTAGTGTAAAAAGAAAGAAGGGAAAAAAATTAAATATAGGTGTTCCTCCTACTTCATGAAGCAGCAAAAGAGGGCACGAACCCACTTTTCCCCCCACACTGAGGCATAGGCGCCGACGGGTGTTCACGCCCACCCCAACTCCAGCCCCGGCCCCGCCCCCATTCCACCCCTTCCCCAAATCCCCGTCCCCGCCTCCTCTCCCGGGCGTGCCGCATTTCCCCTCCACCCCACCCCAGGCTTGCAAGCCTGGGAAGGAGCAGGGAAAAGCAGAGCACCCACCAGCAGCTCCCCGCCGGCCCTGTCCTGCCCAGCTCAGCTCACCTCTGCTCTGCCTCCTCCCCCGAGGCACCAGAGGTGAGCTGGCTGGGGGAGAGGGGGTGCAGAGGAACCGCTCCCTGCCCCAGCTGACCTCTGCCTCCTCCCCCGAGGCGCCGCTGCTCTGTTTCTCCCCCCTCCCTCCCAGGCTTGCCTTGAGAATCAGCTGTTTGGCATGTGGCAAGTCTGGGAGGGAGGAAGGGAGGGGGGAGAAGCGGAGCAGCAGCGCCTTGGGGGTGAAGGTGAGCTGGGCGTGGGGGGCCATCGGGGAGCTGCCGGTGGGTGCTCTGCACCCATCAATTTTTCCCCGTGGGTGCTCCAGTCCTGGAGCACCCACGGAGTCGGCACCTATGCACTGAGGTCATTTTTAAAACTCCAGTGCTATTTAAACAGCTAGCACCAACGTCAGTTTATGAGAAAAGCAGTTCCCCTTTTTCGTTGGTCATAGACTCATATGCCATAATTGCATAGGAAGAAAACTAAGGAACTATTTCTGCAACAAAAAGGAAATAGAAGTGCAGAACAAAGAGCTGTACAGCACTAGAAACAGACAATAAGTCATTTATTCAAGGTAACAATGAAACACCCATTCAAGACAAGCCATTAGAAAAACTTTTAATAACAAATTGTGCAAGAAGGAGTTTGCCAACTCAACCAAGAAACATTGTTCAAATACAAATCCCCTTAAATCTCAACACAGCTCAGAAAGGATCAAGAGAGATGGGGCAATGTTTTCTCATGGGGATATAAAGTTGGCACCCATCAACAATCCGCTCCCACAAAGACTGCTGTGCAATTTTTGACATTTTAAAATGTCCCTGTGCCCAGGCAGCCACCTCCTAAGCACCTCATTGCCTTAGATGGCTTTACAGCACTCTGCCTCAGTTTTCCCTCTCCAGGGTTTTTTCTCTCTCCCAGGAATTCACAGGGCTCAGTTCTCCAGCTAGGTCACCATCAGAGTTCCATTCCCTTTCAGGGTAACAAAAGTCCCAACAAAGAAGTTCTTTTGTACCACTTGAGCTCATCAGCTTGTCTTCTGGCCGCCCTGCTGTGGGAGAGAGCACTAACTCCTAGGCTGCTTCCCTAAATCCCTCTTACAATCTTAGCCTTTCTAGGCTACCTTTCAATCATCCTTGCTCTAGGATAGGGTCCTGACTCCCAGGTAACTTCCCTTGAATGCCCTGATTCTTCCAGGGCCATATAATCCCAAATAGCACCTTCTGGTTCCTCCTCTAAACTGGGTTCTCTGCCCTTTCCTGAGGTTTATCACTCTCCCACCTTATCCCAATTAGTCCTACCCCCTTAGGCTGGGAAGCCACTAATTATGAAACAGGCACAGCTGGTCCCATTTCCCCTTAAAGGAGCCAGTCACCCTGTGACAGTACCAAACTAAGGTGGAGTTTTGATTGGGGCAGTTCCTGATGCACAATGGGAGCACACAGGCAATATGAAACCTGCTCCCCTGAATACACTGAGCCAGCTCCACAGGCTGTTGTAGTGGAGCAGTAGACCCACGATCTCCCTGACCTCGCTGGGGAAATGTACACCTCAGGATACATAGCACTCCTTGCCCTTCCCTGGGTGCAGAGGCTGAGATTGTCCCTGGCTCTTGCATAGGGCACACAAGATAGTGGTCCTACCTTACTTCCTGTACCCCCATGAAAAGGCCAGGGACACTAAAATTAGAGCTCGTGTTCAACAGGGGGATGTTATTAATATTTAATGTTTGTGCCTATTCATATGAGTATTATCACAGAGTTTTGTTCAGATTTATATATTTCTAAACATCTTAATCTTTAGACACACCAGAATAATTTTTGAGATTCCCATGGGATGACCCAATCATTCCACCCTCCTCATGTAGTAAAAAATGAAGAACTGATCTTGCATACATAGCTGCCAGAATAAATGCAAGATAGGAACCTTAGTCATCTGGATGTCAGCACACTACACTACTGCTGCACCAAGAGAAGCTGATTTAGATGTTTCTACAATGCTATGGATTAGAGATGACTGGAGTAACCAAACAATGTGCACTTAAACATTTCAGGATACACAGTGTGATACAGGAGGATCAGGGAGCAGCAGTAGTAGAGTGTGAGAGGGGAAATATATAAGCCCTAGGCTAATTAAGGCGTGGTTCCCTGGAGACTAGGGAGGCTGGCTACAGGTTAACTGGAGCACCTGCAGTCAATTAAGGCCCTCTCAGGAACCTAATAAAACCCCCTGCTTCAGGCAGACAGAGGAGGAGGAAGCAGAAAGCATTGGATGGGAAGGGAAGGGAAGAAAAGAAAAGAAAAGAAAAGAGCAGTTTGGAGGAAAGCAAAGGAGAGTTTAGAAAAGTGCTGTGGTGGGCTAAGAAAACCAAGACCTTAGGTAAAGGGACACCTGGCTTGTGCAGAGGGAAGGCAGGAAGCCCCACAAGCAGGAGAGGGAAGGAGCCCAGGGGAAAGTACCACTAGTACAAGTGGTTTACCTGCTAACCTAGGGCCCCTGGGCTGGGACCTGGAGTAGAGAGTGGGCCCGGGTCCCTCCCTCTCCATTCCCCTTCTGTGGGATACTAGTGGGACAGCTGATACCCCAGTTCAGGGGCAAGAAATGGTGCCCTGAAACCCCCCCACAAGAAGAGAAAGCACAGGACCCATCATAGTAGTGCCAGCAATTTGCCACAACAGGAATAATGCACAAAGCTGTTCAGCAGCATTAATTGAAAGCTCAAAAGGTAACACGATGCAGTTCTTGAGACTGCTCTGAAAAAGATGTCATTTGTACTAGTACAACTTCTTTCCCACCCAATTCTGTGAATAAAGTACTGTTCTGGGAGGATCTAAATGTCTCTTATACTCCAATCCACAAACTGAGGTTATAAGACACAGTTAATGTTTGTATATGGCTTTGAAAACATAATGTGCCATACCAGTGCTAATTGTTATGATAAAATTATCTTAATTTGCATAATATGCCAATTTACACTGCAAGTTGCCTATTTCTTTTTCAGTTAAATTATCTGACAATTTCTTACTCTTGTATGGGTAGCTCTATCACTTCTACCATTTGCAATCAACACCACTACTACCACACTTACATGGTCAGGATCTATAGTGCTGAATGTCCATGGTCACACATTGTACATCTTTATTCCAGGCCTCCAAAAGCTTCATAGGGTTATCACTGATCTGGTGCAGCCAGGTTAATCGCTGAAGACTGTAGCTGCCGCTAGCCTGTGGCCGGACAATATCCCCTCCTGACCTCAAGTCTGATCTTCTGGGCTCAATTTGTGGGCACTTTATCTCCGATGGGGGCTACATAACCAAAAAGTGCCTGCCGGTGGTGACCAATGATTTCTGTCCTCTCAAGGACAGTTCTCAATAATATCTCCCTATTACTGATAAAACTCAAACCATCTTATGCCCTGTAATTGCCGCTACCAATGCACATAAAATGCCTCCAGCCTCCTGATGAATTCTTTAAGCAATGTCCATGTTTCAGATCCATATAAGAGGATTAGAAGTCCACAGGTATTCTTCCAATCCCCACCCCAAAATTCTGAATAAAAGACTTTCCATGTATGCCTTATGTTGTACTCTTTCTCACATTCCTCTTAAGGCTGAAAACCCTACTCACATCATGAAATCTAGGACCTTGGCACACATTTTTTTCTTCATGAAAAAATATCCCCCTTGTCTTTTAGTGTACTTGTATATGGAAAATGTTGCTATCTGGTTTTCCTCAAAAGAGGAAGATGGAATCCATGAAGATCCATCTGTTGCTGATGCATTCCAGCTACTAACTTCCCTGTGTTCAGCTGTAAATATAAAATTCATCTCTTTGACTTATGGTAGGTTGTCTTCAATACATTATATACACACACAAAGCACACCATGAACTAATAAAGCTATATCTACTGGTGGCTGGAAAGGAAGGAAGAGACAGATTGTTGCTTCTATTTTTAAATAGTCTTCTGGCACTCAGACACTATGTTGATACAGGCCATATAAGTACTTAGATCAGGGGTGGGCAAACTACGGCCTGGGGGCCGCATCCAGCCCTCCAGATGTTTTAATTTGGTCCTCAAGCTCCCACCAGGGAGCAGGGTCCAGTGCTCCAGCCGGAGAGCGGGGTCGGGGATTGGCCCTGCTCCATGCGTGCTGTGGCTCCACATGGCTCCCAGAAGCAGCGGCATGTCCCCGCTCCGGCTCCTACGTGTAGGGGCATCCAGGGGACTCTGCATGCTGCCCCCGCCCCAAGCGCGGTCCCCGCAGCTCCCATTGGCCAGGAACCGTGGCCAATGGGAGCTGCAGGGGTGGCGCCTGTGGACAGTGCAATGCACAGAGCTGCCTGGCCATGCCTCCACATAGGAGCCAGAGGAGGGACATGCCACTGCCTCCAGGAGCTGCCTGAGGTAAGCGCTGCCTGAAGCCTCCCCCTCTGCCCCCCTCCCAGGCCCCAACCCCTTGCCCCAGCCCTGATCCCTTTCCCGCCCTCCAAACCCCTTGGTCCCAGCCCAGAGCCCCCGCCTGCACCCCCACCCCAGAGCCCTCACCCTCAGCCAGAGCCCTCAGCCCCCACCCCAACCCGGAGCCCCCTCCTTCACCCTGAACTCCTCGTTTCTGGCCCCATCCCAGAGCCCTCACCCCCCCCACACACCCCAACCCCCAATTTTGTGAGCATTCATGGCCTGCCCTACAATTTCCATACCCAGATGTGGCCCTCAGGCTAAAGAGTTTGCCCACCCCAGACTTAGATAGAATACACTCACACCGCTCTGTCTTCTTTTGTATTTTCTGTACCTGAGATTATCTTCCACTGTTGTATGCAGTGTAGTGGTAGTCATGTCAGTCCCAGAAAAGCTTCTCTCTTTCACCAACAGAAGTTGGTCCAATAAAAGATATTACCTCACCCACCTTGTTTCTGAGATTGTCTAGCATACCTCACAATGTGCAGGATGTGAACTAGTGGTGCTATATTAATAAGAGACTTTCAACAGAGTCTATAATATTGAGAAATGGGGAGAGAATGTATTGTTATATCCAGATAAGGTTCAGATTACCAATCAAAAACAAAGGTTGGAGTTCAACAGTACCCAACTCTTGTGAGCTGTTTCAATAAGATTTCAGCCCCCAATGGTGGAAATCTTGTGAGTTTAACTGATCTAGGGTCTCCTCCACCATGAATGGTCAATAGCACCAAGATCAGATGCTCTTATGAGATTTCCACCATTTTGGACTAAATATTGGAAGAATAGCTGTTCTTGTGTATCCCAACTAGAAAATAGGCCTCTTCTGGTTTTGGTTTTGTTCTGAAACTAAAACTTTACAGGTAGGTTTGGATCTGTACACCCTGGAATTTGAAAGGGGGCAGATTCAAGATCTCAGTTTTGGTCCATTTGTAATATCATTGCCAGGATAAGCTGGGGATGGCAGACTCAACATGGCAATGATATTATATGTACATTTCTCTTTTCTGTTTTTAAAATGTATTAGATAAAAGGGAAAGCCAGGTAATATCTCTGTCACTATCTTATCCTAGGGTGACCACCTACTGATAAATGAAATAAAGGATAAATGTATTAAAATACCAAATCTGATTTCTATAGTATAACAGATTTCTATATAAAATAGTTTGTGTGCTACAGTCACACGAGTATTGCTGCAGCACAGGACAAAGTACATCATATAGTGACTTAGTATAGGATAAGGATATTAGGCACCAAATATAGTATGTTCCTTAAAATAAAGGACAAAAGGTCATATATAAATCCCTTTCTCCTACAAATCACAAGGTTACTCAGTTATAAAACCTTGGCAGCACAGAATTAAAAGTAGAGCACTTACAAATTAAAGTGGGACTATCCTCTAGGTAAAAGCTGGTTTCAGTGTAGTAGCCGTGTTAGTCTGTGTCAGCAAAAAGAAAACAAGAAAAATACCTGTGGCACCTTAGAGACTAACAAATTTATTTCAGCATAAGCTTTCGTGGGTTAAGAACCCACTTCATCGGAGGTAAAAGCTGTATCCTGCCAGTTTTAAACCCAACACCCAAATTTTCACTGATTCAACAAGTCTAGCTGCTTCTGTTGCATTAAAAAACTCGACTCCAATGCATCCTGGCATAACGGTGCTGCAAATATTTGGAACAGCTAGATTTTGTACCATGATACTTTGTGATGTTTTCTTCTAGTGGACTAGGACATGCTGCCTATCTATGTACTAAATGTAGATGCTAAAACTGGGGGGAGGGGCAGTTATGCAGCCAAAAATAGCCATATCCAACAGAATACAAACATCAAATTTAAAAGTAAAGGGATGTGCTAAAATCCAGATTTTTTTGGCGAGTCAAAAATTTGGCAGGATCCAGGTATTTATGGTATTATTGTTCTGTAGGGTGACCAGACAGCAAGTGTGAAAAATCGGGACAGGGGGTGGGGGGTAATAGGAGCCTATATAAGAAAAAGACCAAAAAATCGGGACATCTGGTCACCCTATTGTTCTGGGATAGATCAGAATTTTTGTTTAAGTGCAAGAACAACAGCTACACTTGTTCTCAGTCTCTGGCGGATGAATGTGATTGTGATCACACAGTCGCTGGTTCCCTGTTTTGCAGTGGTGAGGTGCCAGTATGCTCTGGGCTGGACTGGTGCCCAAGCAGCGACTCGTTGTTTCCTCCATAAAAGTGAAGGTTTTTGAAGGGGGAGGGGGACAAAACCCGTCAGGAACCCATTTTACCGCCCCCCCCCATGCCCCCGAAGCTCTGCAGCTGGAGCTCGGATAACAACACTAAAAGACGCGGGGTTTGCCCAGCCCTGTTACCCTTCGCAAAGCACAGACACGCGCCCCCAGCACCCCGCAGGGTTCTCTTAACACGGCCCCAGCACACTCAGCCGTGCGCGTGCGCACTGCGCGCTTGATTCAACCCTCCTCTCCCGCCCTGTAATAAACCAATCACGTGACCCGTTCCACCCCCTCGTCCTTTGTTTGTTTGGCTCCAGAACGCCCGCGGGGGTAGGAGGAAGACTAGAGATAGACCCCCGCGCCGATTTATGACGTCAGTGTGCGCCGGTCCGCTCCCCCCCGCCCCCTTTGGGAATGATGTGGGATCTTCTCTAGGAGCTCGCGTTCTATCGGTGGAACGCTGGCGATTGATGTGTCGCGCGCCCCCACCATCCCCGGAGCGCTGCAGTCGCGGGCTGCGTTCCCAGGTGTCTGCACAGGGGCTGGTTGGTCCGGCGGCTTCTTCTGGGGTCTGATCAGCCTTGCTCCTCCGGCTGCCGCGGCAGGTGATTGCCCAGGTGGCTCGCCCTGCCGTCTGCCCGGTTGCAGAAGCAACAGGAGGTTCTGCAGTGTGTGCTTGCGCAGCCTACTCGTCCGTCTGGGATCTTGGTTAGGGCAGTTTGGTGTGTTATAATTGGCTTCCTTTGGCTGCTGTGCATGGGCCTGTGTGGGTCCTGCCAGCCTTTGTTTTCTTGGTGGTGAGAGGAGGGGAGCATGGCAGCCTCTGGGTCGGAAAAAAGCAACAAGAAGAAAACAGAGAAGAAACTTGCAGCCCGAGAAGAAGCTAAATTGCTGGCGAGCTTTATGGGAGTCATGAATACCATGCGAAAACAGGTAGGGCAGGAGATACAGCTGAAGGAGCAGAACGTCCTGTGGTCTTTCGCTGTTCGTGGTGAAATCTGCCCTATAGGACCCAATATCCAGTGTCTAGTAGGCAACTTCATTACCTAGTCTTAGTAAACTGATCTCATCAACCTCAAATGTCCCAGTAATCGTAGTTAGAACATGTCATCATTAGTCCTGTCCTTTGTTTTTGGATGCATGTGTGGGCTTCCACTGACTTCACTGCATAGGTTTGAGTATGCACCAGAAACTGTAACCAAGTAAGCTACACGAGGTCTGAATTCTTGTTCCCATTTTACAAGCACGAAGCATGTAAGTAATTTTCCCAAGGGCACATATCCAGTCAGATGTTGAACCCAGGAATCCTGCTATCCCCCTTGTATTCACTAGACAATTCAACTTTGTTTGATCTCTAATAGATGACATGTCTTCCTGTCTATAGGGTGGTTGCCGAAGACAACTTTCAGTGTTGTGTTAAACTAATATTTACTCTTAAGTATTTTAATAGGGGCAATTCACCAATTCAGAGTTTGAGCCCAGCCAAAGCTAGTTTCTCAACTAGGCTTCAGTATCCTTTATTAAATGAATATGTTCATATAGAATAATCTAGAGATCTTGTGGAGCATCTAATAATCTTTTAGGGATGAACAAAACCCCTTTCTATTTAATCCTTGCAATCATTGGACTTTGAGAGGACTATCATAGAATCATAGAATATCCGGGTTGGAAGGGACCTTAGGAGGTCATCTAGTCCAACCCCCTGCTCAAAGCAGGACCAATCCCCAATTTTTGTGCCAGATCCCTAAATGGCCCCCTCAAGGATTGAACTCACAACCTTGGGTTTAGCAGGCCAATGCTCAAACCACTGAGCTATCCCTCCCTCCTAAAAACATATTGTATGAAATACAAGCAATAAGTAGTCTCCGCACCCAGCATGCTTTGGGCATTGTAAAACTAATAAATAGCTGCTGACATACTTCTGTGCTGTGGCACAGTGAGCATCCTCTTGTATTGAAAGTTCTGTGGTTACGAAAACAGGAAGAGTTACTGCAGTGGATCCACTTTCTCATCTGAGGACTTCTCTGCACTAAGCCAAACAGTCAAGTTTGAGTAGAGGGCTGAGTTATTTCAGGTTGAAACTGTACTAACACACAATCCTTTTTCAGAGACTGTTGGAATTGAGGTGGACGTGCACAGTCAAGTCTTTATGCTTGGTGTAGATGGAATGGGTGTTGGGTGTTTTTTAATATGTATTCTCCCAATGTGGAGGGGAAATATGCCTCTTGTCAACCGAATCAGTTGAGATTCTGTTAGAATTCTAGGTGGCAACCCTGCAAAATGTTGTGTTTCTTGTGCTATATCTGACTGCATACCTAAGAAGCACATGCGCATGTTTATAGCCTGGTATGTAACTACTGAGTTTACCTCTATTCTTTTGAATTGCTCAATGCTGGTGCTAGACTTGTCTTCAGGTTGATCAGCCTCCTAGTCTGATAACCTGATGGGTATCCAGGCTGGCTGTCACTTGATGAACACTGTCCAAAATCTTGACTCTGGAAGTGGCTTTCAGACAAACTGGCAGAATTCAAGAAGTGCCAGTCCACTACTGGAAAAAGATTTAAATTATTGCAGGTTTGGTCCAAGAGCATCCAGGATAACCAAAATGACTCCCTGATGCAAAGAAAGACCTATTTCTTTTTTCTGTGAGGAAGTGAATCATTGAAATGTAGGACTAAAAGAGACCTCGATAGGTCATCTAGTCCAGTCCCCTGCACTGAGGCAGGACTAAGAATTAACTAGAGAGCCCTGCAAATCAGTGGATATCCGTGGACCACGTTTGCGGGTCACGGATCAGATGCGGATACAAATTTTGTATCTGTGCAGAGCTCTAATTATCAGACCAGGGTAGTCAATTATTTTTTGTCAAGGTCCACATTTTTTGGTCAAGGTAAATTCAAGGTTCAGACTCCGGAGACAATAATAATGAAAATGATGATAATATGTAAATAAAAAGATTCCAGGGTCTGTTTAAAAGCATCTGGCAGTCCAGATTTGGCTCACGGTCTACCCCGATATAGACTATCCCTGACAGGTGTTTGTCTAATCTGTTCTTAAAAACCTGTGACAGAAATTCCACAATCTCCCTAGGTAATTTGTTCCAGTGCTTAATAACCCTTATAATTAGGAAAATTTTCTTAACATCTAACCTGAATCTTCTTTGCTGCAATTTAAACCCATTACTACTTGTCCTGTCCTTAGAGGCTAAGGAGAACAATTTACCGCCGTCTTTCTTGTAACAACCTTTTCAGTAGTGTAGCCAGGGGGGGAGCAGGGGGAGCGGCTGCTCCCCCTGTGAGGAGAAGCGGCGCTAAGGCGTCGCCCGAGCCCTGCTGCGGGAGCCGGGCTCGGGGACGCTTTAAAAGGCTGGTGGCTCCTGCCGCTGCGGGGAGCTACGGGCCCTTTAAAGCGTCCCCCCCAGCCCAGCTGCCGGACCCGGGCTGGGGGGGGCGCTTTAAAAGGCCCGCGGCTCCTGCCGCTGTGGGGAGCCACGGGCCCTTTAAAGCGCGGCCCCCCCCCCCAGCCCCGCTGCTGGACCCGGGCTGCGGGGGGGGGCGCTTTAAAAGGCCCGCGGCTCCTGCCGCTGCGGGGAGCCACGGGCCCTTTAAAGCGCCGCCCCACCACAGCCCCGCTGCTGGACCCAGGCTGGGCGGGGGGCGCTTTAAAAGGCCCGCGGCTCCTGCCACTGTGGGGAGCTGCAGGCCTTTTAAAGTGCCCCAGCCCCGCTGCCGGAGCTGGGCTCGGGTGGGGATTTAAAAAAGGCCCAGGGGCTCCGCAGCTGCTGGAGCCCCGGGCCCTATAAAGCGCTGCCAGGGTGAGTACAGGGGGAGCGGGGAGGCGCCTTTTTATAGCGCCGCCGCTCCCCCTGTGCTCTAAACCTGGCTACGCCACTGAACCTTTTATGTACTTCAAGACTGTTATCATGTCTCCCCTTAGTCTTCTCTTCTCCAGACTAAACAAACCCAATTTTTTTCAATCTTTCCTCATAGGTCATGTTTTCTAGACCTTTAATTATTTTTATTGCTCTCCTCTGGACTTTCTCCAGTTTGTCCACAACTTTACCCAAGTGTGGTGCCCAGAACTGGACACAATACTCCAGATGAGGCCTCTCATGTCTTGCTTACAACACTTCTGCTAATACATCCTGGAATTATGTTTGGATTTTTTTCGACAGTATTACATTGTTGGCTCATATTTAGTTTGGGATCCGCTATGACCCCCAGATCTTTTTCTACAGTACTCTTTCCCATGCAATCATTTCCAATTTTGTACATGTGCAGTTGATTATTCCTTCCTATGTGTAGTTCTTTGCATTTGTCCTTTTTTAATTTCAGCCTGTTTAATTCAGACCATTTCTCCAATTTGTCAAGATTATTTTGATTTCTAATCCTGTCCCCCAAAGCGCTTGCAATCCCTCCCAGCCGGATACTATCCACAAACTTTATAGGTGTACTCTCTATACCATTATTCAAATTATCTATGACGATATTGAATAGAACTGAACCCAGGACAGATCCCTCTGGGACCTCACTTAACGTGCTCTGCCAGCTCGATTGTGAACTATTAACTACTCTGAGTATAGTTTTCCAGTCAGTTGTGCGCCCACTTTATAGTAGGTTTGTCTATATTTCTGTAGTCTGTTTATGAGAAGACAGCCTTACTAAAGTTGAGATATATGACATCAACTGCTTGTTACCCTGTCAAAGAAGGATATTAGGTTGGTTTGACATGATTTGTTCTTGACAAATCTGTGTTAACTGTTACTTGTTTGTTTTTCTTCTAGGTGCTTACAAGTTGATGGTTTATTTGCTCCTTTATTTTTCTGGGTACCGCAGTTAAGATGGCTGTGTTTATGCTTATAAGAAGTACACGGGATCTTTTTTAGGGGAAAAGGCAATATGTTGCATTTATCGAAGATACAACAATTAGCATATGCATTCAGTCACACCACAGACACACACACACACTGTCCCACCAGTCAATGTTATAGTTACTAGTCTGGATCAATCGAGTGGCCAGCTAGGTTGAACACAGGTAGGTAGGAGCTGGATTCTGTTGGTTGTGACACGATGCTCCGGGGACGTTTTGGCAGGACTCATGGCAAGGCATCCTGTTTATGTAGTGATTTTCCTTCATTGGGACCGGTGCGTTTTGCACCGTCATGCTGTAATCAGTTATTGTTTGACAAGTGCTTGTTTTCTTAAATTGTTTTTCTCATCCTTTTATCTTGTTCTTTCATCAAGTCTCAGGGAATTATCCCATGCTGGTTTTGATCACAGCTATCTTGTCCCCATTGATAGGTGCCTGTCTCATCTTTAGAGTCGTCAATCTTAATTCTAGGATTCAAGTGCCTTTGAGGTTGAGGATAGGAAGCCAAAACCACAGCTGACTCAACAACCAGAGGTAGTGTGTGAGTGACTGGAACTGGGGGATGAACAGCCCTTTGTACTAGGTGTTGTGCAGTACTATGTTTACTAATAGAAAGTATACTCCAGCATGAACCTTCCCAAAGGCCCAATCCAACTCCCACTGATTTATATGGGAGTTGGATCAGGCCCCAGATTGCCAATAACTGACATCAGGCTAGTGAATCAATTTACTTTTGGCCCTCACATCTTTCCCACTGTCCCTTTCTGCTCCCACTGGCCCATCATCTGTGTATTACTGTGGTGAGCCAGAAGTTATGAATTCGTGTTGTAGAAGTCAGGGTTTTTTTCCACAATACTTATGCTTGTTTTTTCCAAATAACTAAAAAAAAAGAAAAGAAAAAGCTTGTTTAAATGGAGGCTGTATACTGAGTTCTGGTACTCAATGCAAATTGAATTAATATGTTCAGCAAACCAGTCCTGTTTCATAGGCAGACTAAAAGTATTGTATCTGGTTGTCTACATGTATGCTTTTGTTTGTTTTCATTTGGATAAACCATTTTTCAGTGTGTACCTTCAAGTCCATAATTCAGAGGGTGTGCCTTTCAGTTCTGATAATGTAGTACTGGTGGAGAGCATCTGGTATTAAAGTGGTTTTTAATTGTTTATGTAGAGTGCCATTCACTCACAGCACCAATTTGAGGCCATTGAATGGTGCTATCACTTGTTTGTAAGCAATTTGAGGCAGTGAACATCTTCTCAATACATGTACATACAATGCCTAGCACAATGAGGTCCCAATTCTTGATTGAGGCCTCTAGGTGCTGCCGCAACACAAAAAATAATAATGTGTTGGCATATGGGTGCATGGTGCTTTATTATAGCAGAGCACCAGCACCACTCTAGTTAAGATTGAACATCGCTTTCAGTTCTAAGGCTGACTTATCACAGTGTGTTAACATCCGCATGTGGACTCAGATTATCTTGACATTTTCAGTGACACACGAGGGTGCAGGGTAATGTTAGTAGACCAAGTTAGAGGTCATCTGAGCAAAGGGTTCCTTAGATGTAGCACTCCCCCACCCACAAAGTACAACCTTTTACAAAATCTAAGCTTCTGGGGTTTGCCCACGCTAGGGGCTCAGACTATGGCTCTGGTCCTACCCTCAGACTGATCTCAGTCACTTGGCATTTAGTTCAGCTAGTGCAAGACACTCAATTTGGAGGTTTATGCTGTAGAACAGTGGTTTCTAAATTGGTGTCCCTGAATCCCTCATGGTCCACCGTGGTTTATGCAGGGGTCTGTCCCTTGAACCAGGGCTGGAACATGCTGAAGGACACCATTTTGTTCTCAAAATAGTATCTTTGTGGTGAGGGTGTTTGGGAACCACTGCTGTAGAAGGTTTTCAGCGTTAAGTTAGGAAAGTAGGTGGAGCCAAAGAAAATAAAATGTACATGTGCAGCAAGAGTAGGGGCTAGTCTACACTGGCAATGCGTGGCAGTGCTTTAACATGGCTTATGTGGTCACGGCACAGCTCTGGGAGAGAGCTTTCCCAGCGCTCTCAAGAAACCACCTCCACGAGAGGCGTAGCGAGGAAGTTGCAGCGCTGTAAATTGCCAGGTAGACAAGCCCTAGGGCTCTGTTGAAATGAGGATTTGCACTATATGTTCACAATAGTTTGATGGCTCAAGGGAAATGCTGTGGCCATTGAACCTGAGCTGCACCCATGCACTGTAAGGGTACGTCTATACTACAGAATTAGGTCGAATTTATAGAAGTCGATATTTTAAAACCCGAATTTATGGAATCGATTGTGTGTGTCCCCACACACAAGCGTTAAGACCATGAGGTCGATTGACTGTGTCCACAGTAGCGGGGCTAGCATCGACTTTCGGAGCATTGCATTGCGGGTAGCTATCCCACAGTTCCCGCAGTCTCCGCCGCCCATTGGAATTCTGGGTTGCGATCCCAAAGCCTGATGGGGCAGAAAACATTGTCGCTGGTGGTTCTGGGTACATGTCATCCCTCCCTCCCTCCCTCCCTCTGTGAAAGCAATATTTTTCGCGCCTTTTTTTCCGGGGTTTCCGTGTTTGCTACGGAAGCCTGCTCAGCTCACAATTACCGTACATCTCCAGCGTACGCCTGGACATTAGGTCTAGTGGGGATTCAGTCACACTATAATACGGGCAGAGGGATAGCTCAGCGTTCTGAGCGTTGGCCTGCTAAACCCGGGGTTGCGAGTTCAATCCTTGAGGGGGCCATTCCGCCTGAGGCTGGTAGTCACGGGACTACACAGCAGAAGCTCCTTGCCTTCTAGCTGCAGATGGTGCAATATGCCATAAATGGTCGTGGTCGCGGGACCATACAGCAGAAGCTCCTTGCCTTCTCGCAGCAGATTGTACAATATGATTGGTATTCGTGTGCTCCTGGCCGGCGGCCTATGGTGTGGCTGGCTGGGGGCGCTTGGACATAAATGGGAGTGACCAGAGTGACTCTGGTCATTCTCTTTTTTACGTTTTGTTTAAGGGAGATTCAGTACTGCTTGGAACACGGGCGGAGGGATAGCTCAGCGGTCTGAGCGTTGGCCCACTAAACCCGGGGTTGCGAGTTCAATCCTTGAGGGGGCCAGGAGCTGATGATGGATATCAAGCATATTGTACCATCTGCTGCTAGAAGGGAAGGCGCCTCCTTGCTCACCGCATATTGTACCATCTGCAGCTAGAAGGAAATGAGCCTAACCCTTGCTCCCCCCTCCCTCCGTGAAAGCAACTGAAGGGGGAGCAAAAAATCCTTTCGCGCCTTTTTTCATATGGGCGCCATATTGCTGACTCCATTGTTATCCACCCGCTGCTTCTGCTGCCACTCTGCTGTCCTGCAAACAGCATACCAGGGAAAGCATGGAGCACGATCAGATCACCGCGGCTGTTCTCGCCGCTATGAACACCACGCGCATTGTCCAGGAGTATATGCAGAACGAGAACCAGGAGCTGCTAGAGCTACAGCAGGCGAGGAGGCGACAGCAGCGCCCTGAGGACAGTGATGAGGACATGGATACAGACCTCTCTCAAAAAAGGCCCCCCCGCAAGGTGGACATCATGCTGTTAATGGGGCTTGTTGATACAGTGGAACGCCGATTCTGGGCCCGGGAAACAAGCACAGACTGGTGGGACCACATAGTGCTGCAGGTCTGGGATGAATCCCAGTGGCTGCGAAACTTTCGCATGCGTAAGGGCACTTTCATGGAACTTTGTGAGTTGCTTTCCCCTGCCCTGAAGCGCCAGAACACCAAGATGAGAGCAGCCCTCACAGTACAGAAGCGACTGGCGATAGCCCTGTGGAAGCTTGCAACGCCAGACAGCTACCGGTCAGTCGCGAATCAATTCGGAGTGGGAAAATCTACAGTGGGGGCTGTTGTGATGCAAGTAGCCAGGGCGATCACCAAGCTGCTGGTACCAAGGGTTGTGAGTCTGGGAAATGTGCAGCTCATACTGGATGGCTTTGCAGCAATGGGGTTCCCGAACTGCGGTGGGGCGATAGACGGAACCCATATCCCTATCTTGGCACCGGACCACCAAGCCAGCGAGTACATAAACCGAAAGGGTTACTTTTCAATAGTGCTGCAAGCACTGGTGGATCACAAGGGACGTTTCACCAACATCAACATGGGATGGCTGGGAAAGGTACATGACGCTCGCATCTTCAGGAACTCTGGTCTGTTTCGGCTGCTGCAGCAAGGGACTTTCTTCCCAGACCAGAAAATAACCGTTGGGGATGTTGAGATGCCTATAGTTATCCTTGGGGACCCAGCCTACCCCTTAATGCCATGGCTCATGAAGCCATACACAGGTAGCCTGGACAGTAGTCAGGACCTTTTCAACTATAGGCTGAGCAAGTGCAGAATGGTGGTGGAATGTGCATTTGGGCGTTTAAAAGCTCGCTGGCGAAGTTTATTGACTAGGTTAGATCTCAGCGAAAACAATATTCCCATTATTATTACTGCTTGCTGTGCGCTCCACAATATCTGTGAGAGTAAGGGGGAGACGTTTATGGCGGGGTGGGAGGTTGAGGCAAATCGCCTGGCCACTGGTTATGCGCAGCCAGACACCAGGGCTATTACAAGAGTACAGCAGGGTGTGTTGCGCATCAGGGAAGCTTTGAAAACCAGTTTCATGAATGGCCAGGATGCTGTGTGAAAGTTCTGTTTTTCCCCTGTAATGAAAAGCCCCGCCCCTTCATTCACTCTAGTTCCCTTTACCCAAACCGCCCTGCCCTCCCCCCCTCGATCACCGCTCGCAGAGGAAATAAAGTCATTGTTGCTTAAAAATCATGCATTCTTTATTAATTCGTAAAACAAAGAGGGGGAACTATGGGGCTAACTGCCACAGTCTCCCGGGATAGCTGGTGGAGGAAGGGAAGCACCAGGATGGGTGGTGGAGGAGGGGATGAGGGAAGGACAAGGACACACAGCACTTTAAAACTTATTGAATGCCAGCCCTTTCTTGCTTGGACTGTTCTCTTGACTTGAGTGGTTGGGTGCACGGAGGCCGCCCAAACGCGTTCTTGGGCGTCTCGGGGATGAGGTTATGGGACTCGGGAAGGAGGGCTGTTGGTTACCCAGGGGCTGTAGCGGTGGTCTGGGCTCAGGCGGCCTTTCCTGAACCCTACACCTTTCCTCAGCCATAAGCCGGAGGATTTCCGTTTGATCCTCCACTAGCCTCAGAATTGCATCCTGCCTTCTCTCTGCACGCTGACGCCACCTACTCTCTTCATCCCGCCGCTGTCTCTCTTCATCCCGCCAGTCATTGTCTTCAGCACGCCACCTGTCCGCACGATCAAATTCTGCCTTCCTGGACTCCGACAGTGTCTGCCTCCACGCATTCTGCTGGGCAGCTTCAGTGTGGGAGGATTCCATGAGTTCTGAAAACATATCGTCTCGATTCCTTTTTTTTTTACTTCTAATCTTCGCTAGCCTCTGGGACGGTGATGAAAGGGGTGGCGTTGAAACATTTGCAGCTGCGGGAGGAAACAAACGGGAGAGGAGTAGTTTAAAAGACACATATTAGAGAACAATGCTCCAAACATTACATATCACATATGCATTTGGTCCAAGGTTGCACTTTGCCTGTTCTATTGAGGGTCTGCCGGTTTGGTGTGAGAGATCACACAAGCAGGTCCGGCGGGCAACAGAATTCGGCTTGCAGGCAGCCATGGTAAGCCACAGTCTATAGGCTTCTTTAACCTTCATAACATGTGGGAATGTTTTCAAACAGCAACCCCCTCATTTCCCATAACAAACAGCCTTTGGGCTGGCAATTTAAAACTGGTTGGCAATTGAAAAGGGAGGGGCGGCGGTTTTCGGGTTAACGTGCAGCGCGAACCTAATCGACACCCCCCCCCACACACACACACACACACACACAGACACACATCCAAGATGTTCGCTGTTCCCCCTCCCCCCACCGCGTGGGTCACAGCGGGGAAGATTTCCGTTCAGCCACAGGCAAACAGCCCAGCAGGGACGGAGCCCCTCTGAATACCCCCTTAATAAAATTCCCCTATTTCAACCAGGTGACCATGAATGATATCACTCTTCTGAGGATAACACAGACAGATAAAGAACGGATGTTGCTTGAATGCCAGCAAACACCGGGACCATACGCCGCCATGCTTTGCAAAGCAATGATTCCAGACTACGTGCTACTGGCCTGGCGTGGTAGAGTGTGTTACCACGGAGCACAGGATAAGGCTGCCCTCCCCAGAAACCTTTTGCACAGGCTTTGGGAGTACATCCAGGAGATCTTTCTGGAGATGTCCCCGGAGGATTTCTGCTCCATCCCCGAACATGTTAACAGAGTTTTCCAGTAGCTGTAGCTGTACTGGCCGTGAATTGATCATTAAACACGCTTGCTTATAAAACATGTATTAATTAACAGAGGTACACTCACCAGAGGCACCAGAGGTCCCTTCTCCTGCATCGAGCACGCCTTGGGTGGGTTCGTAGGGTACTGGCTCCAGGGTGACAAAGAGTTCCTGGCTGTCGGGGAAAAGGGCTTCTCCACTTCCTTGCTGTGTCTGGGCACTATTTTCAGCATCATTATCATCATCATGCTCCTCTGTGGTTTCTGATGATCCACATACGGAGTCATACCACATGGGTGGGTCAGTGCTGGCTGCACCTCCTAGAATGGCATGCAGCTCATCATAGAAGCGGCATGTCTGGGGCTCTGACCCAGAGCGTTTGTTTGCATCTCTGGTTTTTTGGTAGGCTTGCCTGAGCTCCTTAATTTTCACGCGGCACTGTTGCGCGTCCCTGTTGTAGCCTCTGTCCTGCATGCCCTTGGAGACTTTGGCATATGTATTGGCGTTTCTTCTTTTGGACTGTAGCTCTGCTAGCACGGTTTTGTCTCCCCATACAGCGATCAGATCGCGTACTTCACACTCGGTCCATGCTGGAGCTTGTCTTCGGTTCTGGGACTCCATCATGGTCACCTCTGCTGATGAGATCTGCGCTCACCTGCAGCTCACCACGCTGGCCAAACAGGAAATGAAATTCAAAAGTTCGCGGGGCTTTTCCTGTCTACCTGGGCGGAGCATTGGAGCTCAGACTGCTGTCCAGAGCGGTCAAATGTTGCACTGTGGGATAGATCCAGGAGGCCAATACCGTCGAATTGCGTCCTCACTAGCCTACATCGATTCGGCAATATCGCTTTAAGCGCTAATCCCCTCGTTGGGGGTGGAGTGGCGAGATCGATTTTAAGAGCCCTAGAAGTCGATGTTAAGGGCTTCGTCGTGTGGACGGGTGCATGGATCAATCGAAATAACGCTAATAAATTCGACCTAAACTCGTAGTGTAGACCAGGGCTAAGTTCAAACCCTATCCTTGTCAGAAATCTGTAGGCATGTTGCCACTGTCTGCCTCTCTCAAGGGGGCTTATATATTTTTGGGAAATAAGCCCTGAGTAGTACAGCTAATTCAGAAGGGGTTCTAACTTTTCTGGGAAGTTTCTCTCCCTGCCCTTCCACGTGTGAGCTGGCAACCGGGGGACCCTATCGCTGTGGGGGTCTAAGCCCCATCTCCCTGCCCAGAGGGCATTGCCCAGTTGGTGGGGAGTTGAAAACAGGCATGTTTGAAGCATGCACCAGGCACACAGTGCTGAGATTGGGAGTGAGAATAGGCATGCTTTCTTCATAGTGCATGCTCATGAGCACTGACACTGGGGAGGGGGGAATGAGAATACCTACTGTGATGAATGGAGCAATTCACCCCTCTCAGAGCTGTTGTTTCAGGCAGTATTAATCTCCACGATGAGCTGTCATTCTGCTGAGAACCTCTCATTGAACAAATGGGCCACTTCACTTTTTATTTCCACTCCAATTTTTACTAATTTAGATAAATTTATTTTTGTATTTCCCTTACTTCAGATAATTGTGGCAGGGCAATGTTCTTAATGCTATGTTCAGTACACAGTAGAGCAGCTCAAAATGTATCAAATGTATGGTCTGTAAAATAAACTCTTAGGCATGCAATTTTAAGTTAGTCAAGTGAGTAACCCAAAGGATTCCATGGAGCTACTCACATGAGTGAAGCTACCTGCTTAAGAATTTGCAAGATTGGAACCTTGAGGTGTAACTATTGTCTGATGCTCTAGAACCATTGGGTGGGAATGAATGAGTGTGGAAATATTTCTCATCCCATAAAACTACCAATTTTAATTAAAAAGAGACATTGTCAGGATCGGGAGGCTCCAAATATGACATCTTAAAATGCTCTAAAGAGTGCCAGCGTGTGTGTGCATGCATGCGTGTACTCAATAGAGGAAAGAAGGCTTCGTATTGATGCTGACATCGGTTTCCTTCTCCTAGAGGATTGTATTTAGTTTTGTTTGTGTTCACACACTCCCTCCATCTCTTGGGGGAAGGGAAGCATTTTAAGAGGAAAAAATTAACTACTTTAATCTTTGAATGAAAAATCTGACTAAGAAATAAAACTTGACAGCATGCTTATTTTTTATAACAAAGCAGGCAGGGGTAGTTCACAACAGGTCATGTTTCCAAAGTGTGCAGAAGTGTTGGCAGCTTTTAATATCATCACTAAAAATCTTGGCTTTGGTCCTTGGTTGGACCCTACCATCTGAATTAAATGCAGAATATTACAGTTGTGCTTGTCATAAGTCAGACAGCATTTCTGTTAAGCCAAATGGCTTTAGGAATTTCTAATTCATCTGTAAAAGAACTTGCTCTGAAGCTTTGCCTACAAGGTCTTGGGTTTGGAGCAACTTTTTTAAAGACCAAATTTGGTCTTTATTGCTTAAGTATTTTAAGTTACAGGCGTGCAAAGAGATTTTTTCTGGTGTACACTTGTTACTCAAACACTAGGTTTTTTTTTTTAAACATATGCATTATTTTTATGAATCAGTTATTATAACTGTAGGTGCTTCTGATCTGTGTTGTTTCCTGAGTGAACCAAAAACTACTGAAAAAGCATTTTAGGGATCTGTTTGAAACGCAGATAATCAGATATTTAAACTATCATTATGTTTTCCCTATCTAGTTGTGACTATGCACACTTCCTTCCCACAATATTAATGGGTTGTTTTGGTTTAACTTTTTTGCAATTAGGGAACTTCATGTACCTCAGAATGAAGTTCTAATGCTAGACAGCAATACTAGTGATTTCAATAAGAACCTGATGCTGTATGTCCTCGGGTCCCATTGAAGTCTGACATAAGTCAGTGTTCATGTTCTTAAAGTCAGTCTTAAAGGAATGCCAACTTTAATTCTATTTATTTGTATATATTCCACCCCAATGCACTATTCTTGCTCCAACAAGTTTTCTAGTTTTAAAGGTGCTTTCTCTTCCCGTCACTCTATGAAAAAATCACATAAACGTGAAAAACTGTCTGACTAGACATTCAGTGCTGTCAAAATATACCAGGTAACCAAACTGAGTAAACAGAAAATTCTCTGAACAGTGATCTTACGTATTACTTCGACAATGGCAGGTAAAAAATTTTGTTTCTTTGTGTAAACTTTTAAACTGACAACTGTCCCTTTAACCTGCTTATTTTTGAGTTGATGCTTGGGAGATCTATTTGTCTCCAGTATAAAGGTGGATTATTGTCTTGCTAAACAGAGTGAACCAAGATTGATATGCAAGCCTTAACTTTGATCTCCCTTCACCTTTGTTTGGCATATCTAAACTACTAATTGTTCTTATGCTTTTTACTTTACCATTGTGTGAATAGCCTGCTAGCCGGAGAGCAGAGAAAGCAATGGATTTCTGAAAACCTCTTTTAAGATAATATTCTTGTTTGTATTTCTCACAAAGTTGATCTTTACTTTTTTATTATTAGAAAACTCTCTGTGATGTCATTCTCATGGTCCAGGAAAGAAAGATCCCAGCTCATCGTGTTGTGCTTGCTTCAGCCAGTCACTTTTTTAACTTGATGTTTACTAGTAAGTCTTCTCAAAATTGGCTTATTTTAATGTTTTTAATATTTAAAATAAAAAGGTTAACAACTTTTTGCCATGGGTCTCTGAAGAAGGTAATAGAGCCTGGCTCTTAAACAATCAGAAGGAAAGCTCTTGTACTTTCCTCTCGCCTTAATTTCTCTCCTTCCCTCATGCAGCGCTGCTTTTTACCCCTTTTATCTTCTCTTGTTAAAGTCAACGGGGCTACTCATGTGATTAAGTATCTTCTTGTGGAACTCCTTGCCAGAGGATGTTGTGAAGGCCAAGATTATAACAGGGTTCAAAAAAGAACTAGATAAGTTCATGGAGGATAGGTCCATCAGCGGCTATTAGCCAGGATGGACAGGGATGGTGTCCCTAGCCTTTGTTTGCCAGAAGATGGGACTGGGCGGCAGGGGATGAATCACTGGAGGATTACCTGTTCTGTTCATTCCCTCTGGGGCACCTGGCATTGGCCACTGTCAGAAGACAGGCTACTGGGCTAGATGGACCTTTGGTCTGACCCAGTATGGCCATTCTTATGTACATAATCCTACATTTGTAAGTTCAACATTCATGATAAAGAGATTGCACTACAGTACTTGTATGAGGTGAATTGAAAAATACTATTTTTTTGTTGATCATTTCTACAGTGCAAATATTTGTAATAAAAAATAATACACACTTTGATTTCAGTTACAACACAGAATACAATATATATGAAAATGTAGAAAAACATCCAAAATATTTAATAAATTTTAATTGGTATTCTACTGTTTAACAGTGCAATTAAAACTGTGATTAATTGCTATTAATTTTTTTGAGTTAGTCATGTGCCTTAACTGCAATTAATCGACAGCCCTAGTTCTTATGTTCTTAAATGTGAGTAGAATTTACAAAAGTGAAATTATTATTGGAATATGAGCAATAAACTTTTATATTATGGTAAAGTATAAATTAATTTTGTTTCTATTTAAAAAGTTCCTATGTGTGAATATTTAGGTTCTGGAAATGCTGGTTTCGTTTTGTTTTTGTTTTAAGGTTTTTTTCCCCTGGGCATAGTTGCTTTACTGCTGCTTTTTGTGACTGGTGGAAAAATAACTGCTCAGAGAGTGATAGGCTGATGTAGTTCTGTTGTTACTTTTCATTGCAGCAAATATGCTTGAATCAAAGTCCTTTGAAGTGGAGCTAAAAGATGCAGAGCCTGACATTATTGAACAGCTTGTGGAGTTTGCTTATACTGCGAGGTAGCTTGTTACTTACGTTTGTCATTTTTGCCAGAAAGTTGACAGTTTAGTATGCCATTTATAAATGATAAAATCTCAAAGGAAAAAAAGTGTGTGTAGTTCAGCGACTTGTTACTATTTATAGTTCCGTATTTCAGTCTTCCTTAAAATTTGTTAACATTGGTAAACTTTTCTCTGTACCATTGTCATTCAAATAGTTGTTCCAACTAAAATGTTAGTAATGTATGCCTTCATCCTGAAAACACTTAAACTTGTATCTTAAATGGGGCTATTTGTGTATACATGTACACATGGAACTAGGGGTATCATGTCCCCCGCTCGTGTAAACATACTTGCACTAGCTCTCATCTGAGCTGTGCCAAATACAAGCTGAGTCAAGCTAGAAAAGTACCTGTACACAAGCAGGGAATCACACCCCTAGTTCCATGTGTAGACATTGCTTAAGTGTGTATAGTTAAACTCTAATGTATTTGTGTGATCAGGGCCATAGTGAGGTAACTTAATAAAACAGGGTTTCTATTGTTCCAGGTTAAGAACTTTTTAAAAAAAATATTGAATATATAATTTGACAATTTTTTGCTTTTGTTTCTAAATAAACATTCCCAAATGCTTAAATGTGCTGTTTGCATTACAACATAGAGGCTCTAAACATCAGTCTGACAGCACCTAAAACTGATGGATATTTGCACCTATGAAAGAGATACCAAAGGCTCGGATCCTGCAAGCTGCTCTCTGTGGGCAGGGACCTGCATATGCCCTTGTTAACATCAGTGGAGCTCTACATGAGCACTGGTCACCGGAGTCTGCCTGTGCAGAATAGCTTGCAGGACTGGGGCAAATGTTTCTAGGAAGATTAGATGGGTAGGCTCTGTAAACTTCATAACAATATTTCTTTTCTCTTCTGTTTTTAAATAGTACTTCAGTCATCTGGAATGTTTATATGGAGCTTATTTGGGCTAAAAGGGCTGTGGGGTGACACTTGATGAAGAGATGGTCCGTTCCTTCAATCCTCTGCCACTTGTATAAGGGCTAATTGTACAAATGAGGGTTACAAGATCAGGCTCCTACAAATGTCCAGAGGTTGAGAATCATCCTATAGAATTAAGGACCAGTGATTCCAACTTGTCTTTATTTGCTTATTGTTATGTAAGTTATTGTATTAGGAGAGGGCAGGAAATGACCCAAAGGAAGAATACAACTCACACTTAAATGTAAGGTAAAGCTGGCTGGGAAAGAGTGGGGAAATAATTTTGCAGATGTTTTTGAGTAACTTTGTTTAAATGTTTCAAACACCAGTAGCTTGGTAGTTTGCGGTGCTCATTTTATACTAAATGTGTTTTGCAGAATTTCCGTTAATAGCAATAACGTCCAGTCTTTACTAGATGCAGCAAACCAATATCAAATAGAACCTGTGAAAAAAATGTGTGTGGATTTTTTGAAAGAGCAAGTGGATGCTTCCAACTGTCTTGGTAAGAGATTACTTTAACACAGATGCATTATTTTAAAGGTATTCTTTGAAAAACGCCAATGAATATTTGGAACTGGGTGTTTTTCTTTTTAAAAGACAACAGAATTTGCACAAATCAGGTATATCTCATTCAATCTGCCATAAACTTTTGAGACTTTACTTGGAAATTTACGAACTGCATAATATTATTAAACACTTATCCCACCTAGATCAACTCAAGTTTGAGTAGCTTCTACAAACAATATTTCTTATAAGAGGTTCAGTGGATTTAAGTATAGGATCCTGTTTAACAGAAATGAAGATTATAGTGTTCTTGACACTTTTTAAGGAACTGATATCGTTTTCATTATAAACTGAGGTCCCAATTCTACAACGACTCTGTCTGTGGAGAAACCCATTAACCTGATCCAATTATGGGCTTGTACAGGATTGGGAACCAAAAGTGGAATAGCATTACATTGTGGTAGAAGTATTTCTTTCCCTTCTTTCCACTGAGATAGATCCATAAGTTTTGTGTTTGCCTCCAGTTTCAGAAGAAGAGAAGCATTTAGTTCTTTCAGGAAGAGTTGCAGATGAGTTGTGGGTGCTATGGGTAAAACTGTGTGCTATGTAAGTTATAAAAATACCGTAATTTCAGAGATACCTATTCCATTGGCATATATGAAAACTTCTTGCAATACAAACTTTGGGAAATGTCTAACACCGTTTTATATTTTCCACCTCCCTGTATAGGTATAAGTGTATTGGCAGAATGCCTAGACTGTCCAGAACTGAAGGCCACTGCAGATGACTTTATCCATCAACATTTCACTGAAGTTTACAAGACAGATGAGTTTCTACAGCTTGATGTTAAACGTGTGACACATCTCCTGAACCAGGACACACTGACTGTAAGGGCAGAAGATCAGGTAAGACTCCAGTTTTTCTTAGTAAAATGTGTCTTCTACCAGCTAAATACATCAATTGAAAGGTTTAAACACTGACTTACAATATATTACATTTACTATTTCCATAGTGCTTGATAGGTCATGGAATAACTTATGAACCCTGACCCAGAAATCTTTCAGTCTAATTCAGACAAAAACAAATAGGGGGCAGCATTTCAGGTGTGGGAAGCTGTGTAGTTGTGAGGATGGCTTCAAGGAAATAAGGAGGAGATTATGGAAAGAGTTCTGTCTATCTAGATCCATATATGACAGGGGTTCTCAAACTGGGGGTCGGGACCCCTCAGGGGATCACAAGGTTATTACATGGAGGGTCGCGAGCTGTCAGCCTCCACCCCAAGTCCCGCTTTGCATCCAGCATTTATAATGGTGTTAAATGTATAAAAAAGTGTTTTTAATTTATGGGGGGGGGGGGGGGGGGTGTCACACTCCGAGGCTAGCTCTGTGAAAGGGGTCACCAGTACAGAAGTTTGAGGACCACTGATTATGACCTCCATTGCCATGGTTAACGTTAAAATTTTTGTCCCAGGTATTTTTAATAAAAGTCACAGACAGGTCATAACAGAAATTCACAGAAGTCCGCAATCTGTCTGTGACTTCTACTAAAAATACCTGGGGGAAGGGGAAGACTAACACTGGGAGCCCCTCCAGGGGCTGACTGCTGGCTGCTGCGGTGGGCTGAAGCTGAAGAAGTCATGGAGATCCGTTGAAGTCATGGAATCCATGACCTCTGTGACAGAATTGTATCCTTAGCCATAGTACATGAGCTGAGTTGGAAGAGGAGTCTATATAACTGCAATGGACAGAGCACTCAAAAAACCTGGGAATGGAGAAAGAAATGGGATTGACTAGATAGAAGATCCAAGACAATGCTTGTAGGCAGCTAAAAGGAGCCAGAAGACCATTCAGTAAAAGGAATTACTGCCGTTGATAGCCCTAAAAGTTGCCGTCCCTCCATCCCATTTGGAATGTAGGACTCTGCAGATACTGTTTCTGCATGTTGTTTTCTAGCCAGTCTTGGCAGCTACAGGAAAACTGGAAAAATTGGGTTAAGGGGAAACCATGAGCAACTTCCTGTCACAGTAGCAAACAAAAAGGGGGGTGGGTGGGTGTGCGCTCTAAGATAAAATTGGCATCTTGCTGACTAAGGTTTGGCAAGATAACATGGCTCTAAGATTAGTGCAGGTTACTTAATATATCTGCCTCAATAAAGCATTTACATAAAACTATGTGAATTTGCTTGGGCAAGACTAAACAACGAAGCTTCAGTTTATATCAAAGTCTGTGTGTGGTCTTTTGTTTTGTTTTTTAAATGTTGGATGGTAAGAACATGAAAATTGACTGCTACAAGTTGTGGAAATGAGTGAAACTTCAGAGTTCTAGCTGTGGGCATGGAAACAGTGAGACCACAGAGTAACACCCTAGAAACTAGAAATGCAAGTTCCAAAAGCGTTGGAGTACTTTTTGGTGGTTTGGTTTGGTTTTTGTTTGTTTGTTTGCAGGCTTAGCTAACTAATAGAATAGAGTTAAAGCCCTAAGCTGAGAGGGTGAGCTCCAGCTCAGCTAGGTTGTAAACAATTTTGTGTAGGAAGAATTTAGCCTGCATAAAAAGCTGTTAATTGTTGTAAATAACTTTTTTATTTGAAGGGGCCCTCCTTACAAAGGTGCTATGGTAATGTAGAATAAAAATAATACAAATATGTTCTGAGACACAAAATTGCAGTATAATTGAAATCCCCCTCACACTGTAGACTAGAAACTTTTTTTTTTTTTTTTTTTTTTTTAAGGTACAAGGTACTTCAGGTAAGGGCAGGGTTATAAATCTTGTGTTGTATTATAACATCTGCCTTTTGCTTGGTCCTGGTCATACAAATCCTTATGCTCATGAGTAGACTTGATATTAGTGGGGCTATTCAGGTGAGTAAGAATTTTCAGGATTGGGCCTTTCATTTGAAAATAGAATTGGTTTGTATAGACCGCTCAAAATCTGAAGCCTTCATAGGCTGTATTTATCCCAAAGTAATATGTTTATTTTGTTTAGCGTTAAAGTATGTTGGATTTTTCACATTTTTGTGAAATTCACACATTCTGGAATCATAAATTAGATGAACTTTCAACATAGGGTGGCCAGGTGCCTGGTTTTCGATCAGAAAGTTCGGTCATAAAGGGGAACTAGCAGTGTCCAGTCAGATCTACTGACCAGTCACCCAAAGTCTGGTTATTGCTGGCGGGGAGGCGCTGGGTCATCACCTGTGCCAACCCCTACTCAGCCGGGGCCGCCACCTTCCTGCATTGGGCTGCTCCAGCTCCCAACCTCGACTCTGCAGGCGAGTCCCTCCTGACCTGGGGGGGAGGAAGGGGAAAAGCAGCGAGTGACCTGGGGGAGAGGGAAAGAGGAGTGGACAGGGACAGAGCCTGGGGAAGAGGCAGGACGGGGAGGTTCCGGCACTCCTGCCGGAGTGTCTGGTTTTTAAATATTACCAAGTTGGCAACTCTATTTCAACTACACAAGAAAAACTGTTTTGCAGCTTTAGTTACTCTACTGGGTTTTGGTTTTGTGTTTTAGGTGTATGATGCAGCAGTCAGGTGGCTGAAGTATGATGAACCTAACCGCCAGCCATACATGGTCGACATCCTTGCTAAAGTCAGATTTCCTCTTATATCGAAGAACTTCTTAAGTAAAACGGTTCAAGCTGAGCCACTTATTCAGGATAACCCTGAATGCCTTAAAATGGTGATCAGTAAGTTGCCTCCGAGTTGCACATTTTAATATTCTGTACGATCAGTTTAGATACGTAACTTTTTTTGCTCTCTGACTGTTGCTTACTCTAATGTGAAAATATTTTTCACTGTATTTTAGTTTAGTTTAAATATGGCAATAACTGTATGCCTTCTAGGGTGTCTCGTTTAGCTGAAGTTGATTAACTGTTTGTCAAATAAATAGCACCTATTAGAGTATAACAGATATAATGAGAAAAGAAGTGAAAGTCAGCGGTAAATGATCCCAACTTAATGATAAGTAATGAAATGTGGCTTCCTTGTCAAGATTATTAGGGATAATTGGAGGGTTAGTGCACCTTTGAGACTAGCTAATAACTTTCATATTTCTCAGGTTTAGACTGGAATGAATAAGAAATGTTTATGTCAAAATGTCTGAGTCTATGAAGCTTCCCTAGGTGACTTAAGAAAATTAAACTTATGCTCCACCATCTCTGGTACTAATGCAGACTGACAATTGGGATACAGCAATTCTAAAGGTGCTGAATGAAATATCTCGTTGACATAGTGTGTGTTTATTTAAATAAATACATTTAAAAAAAACAAAACAGGGAGGAGACGCATCTTCCTACGCCCCCTTCCTGACCTGGATTCCTAATGCAATCCCTAAAACTTCATCAAATACCAGTGATGAATCCAGATATTCATAAATATTATTCAGGTTTTTGGAAAGAATATCCAAATTTAATTTTAGCCTTTTAATTACTGCTGGAATAAACTACATAGCAGTGCTTTAAAAGCAACACACAGCCATTATTTTGCTACTAACCTAACTCTTACAAACGTAAGGCTTCATCCTGCAGGGTGCTCGGTGATCTTGACTCTCAATAAAGCCAAATGGAGGTTAGAGCTCTTGGTATAAAGCCGGGGCAGAGTTGAGGAGCCAAGTTATACCACTGCTGATGTTAGTAAAATTTTTGGACATACCAGAATATTTTCTTAGCAGACAGTAAGTGCTTGGATTATCTTTGAAAAGGTCTTATTCTGTTGCCACAGGTAAACTAAGGTTTTGGTTTGGTTTTGTTGATGAGCAGGGGAATGCAGACATCTGCCTCTCCTCTGTGGTGTTAGATGGAGACTAAAAACAAGTCAATGTCTTCATAGCATGCTTGTATCCCCTATTTATATTTTGCTAGTCAGGTTTCTCTTTTCTTATAGTTCTACTTTGGGCTTCCCAGGTCTGCCTTTTCTATGCATGTTTCCTTTTTCCAGTTTCCATGTGACAACTTTCGGCTATGACTTTAACTAAATTGATAGATTTTTAAACTGGAATAGATCATGCAGGCACCTCTTATCCTTGTTCTATTTTGACGTTGCTGGACCTGTCTGACATGGATCCTAAAACTGGGCATCTGTCCTATCCCTATGTTCTACTACAGCAGTTCTCAACTGAGGGTCCATGAGCCCTTTCAAGGGGGCCGCAGGGCCCCATGGCTGAAACCCGGAGCCTGATTCCTAGTGAAGCCCCGATCCCCGGCGCCCACTGCAGGGGTGAAGCCCTAATCCCCGCCAGTGTAGTGGCACAAACAGCTCCCTGGCAGAATTTCCTATCTCGGTTGTACTGAGCATGCTCACCCGAACTGAGCAGGCTCATTAGGTAACTGCTATTGGTGGGAAAATGTGCTGGCTGCTGTTTTTGCCATTACACCAGGCAGTGCGGGGCAGCTGCTGCTCTGGCTGGTGCCATGGAGCAGGCAGCCGCAGCGTTGCTTCCTCAGACAGGCGCAGCATTCCTTCCTCTCCTGCTGGTGCCCTGGGTTAAAGCTGCTCCCGAGTTCCAGCCCCCTTTGCTCCCACAGAGGCAGCTGGTAAGAGCCGCCTGGGTGGGGAGACCTGACTCCGTGGCTGGCAGACCCATCCAGGAACAGGAACCCCCCAGGACACAGCCCCTGCTACCTCCCTTCCTACACCCTGAGCCACCCTCTGTGTGCACACAGCCCCTAGCTACCCCCTCCCTGTGCCCTAAGCTGTTTTCAGACTTTTTGAGCTAAGTGCCCACTTTTTGAGTTATTATTTTTGGTTCCCCCACCCCTCCCAAGGTGGCCTGCTGAGGCGAGTCAGGGGGTGGAGAGTGGCCCCTGCTCTCCCCCAATAGAAATCAAAATACGCCTATGCCCAAGGCCCCTGCCCTGAGCCCTCCCCTCCTCCTGCTGGGCCCTGGAGTGTTTATAGCACATCGAGGGGGGCCTCAGAGAGAAAAAGGTTGAGAACCCCTGTTCTACTGTGTAGTCTCTCCTAAATGAAAAAAAATTGATGAATATTTTCAGGAGTGAAAAGTAAGTTTAAGAAAAATGCTGGATATTTGGAAAACATAGCTTAAAATTTGTTTCTCTTCAATTATCATCTGCATACATACCTTTCTGTACAAACTGCATGGATTTCCTTGTAGGTGGAATGCGATATCATCTGCTGTCTCCAGAGGACAGAGAAGAGCTCGTGGAGGGTACGCGGCCACGAAGGAAAAAACACGATTACCGCATTGCCCTATTTGGAGGATCACAACCACAGTCTTGCAGATACTTTAATCCAAAGGTAAACCATTACGTCAGAATACATGCAGTGTCTCTGTTGTAATTTGCATTGGTGGTGGTGGTTTTAACTGAGCACTGACGTACTTAGTGCTGTACAGATAGATACAGAGAAAGATATGTGTGACGGGTTGGACCCCCCTTTCCGGGGTGCCACCTGATGTGCTGGGGTCCCACTGAGCCCACCTGTTCCACCAGACTGGGTCCCCCCAACTCTTACTGCTGTGTCAGGCTCTCAAGCCCCCATCCAGCGCGCGCGCGCGCACACACACACACACACACACACACACACAGGTAGGGACACACCCAACTGTAGAATCACACAGAGTCTGCAGTCAGCTCTGTGTGGGAGGGCTCAGCTCGAGGAATTGCCCAGCAATCTGGTGCACACACCCTCTGAAGTGTAAACCCCGAATTATATTGTCTTGCGTTGTATAGAAATTTATACAGCGTAAGCTCATGAAATTCACCCCCTCCCTCAATGTGGAGAAAGATATGCACAGCTTTCCCCCCGCCCCTCCCAAGTTATGAATTGCAAAAAATGGGGTTTGGAATAAACAAAAAACAAGTTTATTAACTACAAAAGGTAATTTTTAAGTGATTATAAGGGATAGCAAATGGAACAAAGCAGATTACTGAGCAAATAAAACCAAACACGCAAACTAAGCTTAATACACTAAGGAATACTGTCTACAAATAATAATTTCTCACCCTAAATGTTGTTTCAAGCAGGTTGCAGACTTTCTTGAAGGTAAACTGCACTGCTTGCAGCTTAAATCTCCAGGGATTCCTTTTACAGGCTGATCTGTCTCACCTGAGCTCACCCCCTACCTCCCCCAGCCTAGTTCCTTTGTTTCTTCAGCTGTTTTCAGCAGTCTTCCTTCTTGGGCAGGTAGGCAGTTGAGAAGAGCCTAGATTAACTCACTCCCCAGCCTTAAATAGGATTTACATATGGCGGGAATCTTTTGTTTCCTAGCCCACCCCCTTTCCAGTGGAAAAATACCAGCTCAAGATGGGACCCTGTACCAGGTGACATCACCACATGACCTTGTAGAGTCAAAGCAGCATCCCAGGAAGCTTCTCAGGAAGGTGGGAGATTAGTATCATCAAAGCCCTATTGACCTTCTTAATGGAACCATCCAGGCTGATTGCCTACTGTCTGGAGGGCGTTTCCCCAAATACACACACAGTTGTAATTGCTACGTGTCACAAGTATCAGAGGGGTAGCTGTGTTAGTCTGGATCTGTAGAAGTAACAAAGGGTCCTGTGGCACCTTATAGACTAACAGAGGTATTGGAGCATCACTCTGGGAGCTCATGTTAAGGCTTGCATCCGACGAAGTGGGTATTCACCCACGAAAGCTTATGCTCCAATACCTCTGTTAGTCTATAACAGGCCTGCACAACTCATAAAGCGGCGAGGGCCATATTACCCCAAAGAAAACAGCTGAGGGCCGAAACCCTCCGGCCCTGCGGAAACACCCCCAGCGCCGCCCCCTCCCCGCTCGGCCCCATCATCACACCCCTCTTCACTCCCTAGCCCCCCGCTGACTTGCTGCATCCCTCCTAGTCAGTCCCCCACCCACCACTCACCTCCTTTCACCTCCTCCCTCCCCTACCAGAAACCCCCATGCCTGCCCCTAGAACCCCTGATGGCTCACTGCTCGCCCTGCCTGTCCCCCCCCACTGCCCGCCCACTCGGCCATCCTCCCACCCCCACCCCCGCTCACCTCGGCCCCTCCACCACTGCCCGCCTGCTCCGCCCGCCGGGGAGAGTGGGGCCGCGGGCGGGCATGCCGCCCTCCCCGCGGCATTCCTCCGGCCAGGGGAGAGCGGTGCATGCCGCCGGCGTTCCTCTGGCCAGGGGAGAGCGAGGCATGCCACCGGCGCTCCTCTGGCCGGGGGAGATAGGGGCATGCCGCGCTCTCCCCCCGGCACTCCTCTGGCCAGGGGAGAGCGGGGCATGCCGATCCACTCAACCCCCCGCGGGCCACACAGTAAGCATGCGCGGGCCGCATGTGGCCTGAGGACCGTATGTTGTGCAGGCCTGGTCTATAAGGTGCCACAGGACCCTTTGTCACTTCTGCTACATGTCAGTATTCCTAACTTCAGATACAGAAATGATATATGCATACTAATTGGATAATCACATCAGTAAACCATAACCTTTCCAATGATATCTCACATGACCCATCTTGCATAAAACATATATTAGATATGCCATATTCATATTATAACAATATTTTTAAGAAGAGTATGGCATGCAGCGTCAAAATGTGGTCCTGGCCCCAAGAGCTTAATTTTTAAAGAGCAAGGTTGACTTTGATATTCTTAAAACTACCTATTTACATACAGTACTTAATTTTTATGAATGGTACCAAACTTATTTCTCTGCGGTACTTGATATAAAACTGATTTAGTATAACTTTATTCAATAGCTTTATTAGCAATGCCATCCCTGTTGTTGGAAACAGATAAATACCAGGAAATACTAGCATACAGCAATTAAGTAGGAATGCGTTGTGTGAGGAGAGATCATAAAGGGACATCATCAATTTTAAAAAGTGCACTTTTCCCTGCTTTTTTTAAATTGACTAGATTTGAAGTTGGTGTCTCTTAGCCAATTTTGTATTCATATTGATTGTACCTTGTCACATTTACTGATCAACCTTTGATATAAAAAATTAAAAAACTGATAGAACTGCATACTCTTCAAGAGCCTTAATTTAGTGTAAATTAAGAGGTTTGCACGTATGATAGCACAACAGATTCCAGAACCCTTTTACAGAATGCAAGGATTTTTTTTTTCATCATTCTGATATCAGGTGCTTAAGCTCTGCATAAAGATGACAGGTAATGACCACTGAGTCACAGTGGTGGGTGCATCTTGTTAGTTCTAGCCAGCATCTAAGTGGAGTGGGAGCCTTTCTGAAACAAAGGGAACTAACTGTTGGGCAGAAGAGGATCTTTAATTAAAAATCTTAAAAAAACAGCCAAGCTTGGAGCTTCATAGATTCAAAGACTTGAGGCCAGAATGGATCATTAGATCATCTATTCTGACTTCCTGTATATTGTAGGCACTTAAATTTCACCCAGTTATGCTTGCGTTGAGCCCAACAACTTGTGCTTGGCTAAAGCACATCTTCCAGAAAGGCAACCAGTTGTGATTTGAAGACCTCAAGAGATGGGAGAATCCACTGCTTCCCTTGGTAGTTTGTTCCCAAGATTAATCACCCTCACTGTTAAAATGTGTGTGTTGTTTCCAATCTGAACTTGTCTGGCTTCAGTTTCGAGCCTCTGGTTCTTTGTTATTCCTTCCTCCATTAAATTAAAGAGCCCTTTAATACCCTGTATTTTCTCCCTGTCAAGGTACTTATACCTGCTAATCAAGATACTTCCCAGTCTTCTTTTTGATAAGCTACACAGATTGAGCTCTTTAAGTCTCTCACTGGAAGACATTTTCTCCTTATTTTTGTGGCCCTCTTCTTCACCCTCTCCAGTTTTTCAACAGCCTTTTTAAAATGTGGACACCAGAACTGTACACAGTACAGTCTCACCAATGCTGTGTATAAAATTAAAATCACTTTCCTACTCCCTAGCATGCATCTCCAAGGATCGCATTAGACCTGCTTCCCACAGCATCACTCTGGGAGCTCATGTTAAGTTGTCCACTTCAGAGTCCCTGACTTTCAGGATACAGTCCCCAATTCTCTAGGTATAGCCTGCTTTCCTTGTTCCTACATATATCACTTTGCATTTGGCTGTATTAAGGTGTATTTTGTTTGACTGGACCCAGCCTTCCAAGCAATCCAGGTTGCTCTGTGTGACTGCCTTGTGCTCATCATTTACCATTCCACCAATCTAAGTATCATTAGAAAATGTTATCAGCAGTGATTTTATATTTACTTCCAAATCATTGATGGAAATGTGGAATAGCATGAGGCCTAGTACTGATCCCTGTGGAATCTCACTAGAAACGTCCCCATTCAGTGATGATTCTCCCTTGACTGATTTTTGAGAACTGTCAGTTAGCCAGTTCTTAATCCATTTTATGTGTGCTTTGATTTTTTTTTTTTTTTGTGGGGGAGGTATAATGCTAATTTTTTTATTTCAGTTACTAATAAATCCAAACTGCAGGAGTGGAGTAAATTTGGATGGTATGCAGTGTATATATACTCTGGTAACCTCAGCTGCTTACAGAGAGATTATCTATGCTTTCCACTGTCACCCCAACACGCACAAGAATCCTAAAACACTTTGATATATATTTTAAAAATTAATTGTGACGATATGATGTGTTTTTATAAAAATACCACATAGGAATATACCATACCAGGCTTATTGCTGTAAAATTGGCATATCAAATATGTGTTACAGTTTCAAATGGCTGTGTGCTGTGTGGTGTTTTCGGTGGACTGTGAAGGGCCATTTGAGGCCACAGAACCTATGATTCAGTATGTAGGAGTCCATGGGTAAAATCTTGGGTTCCATTTGAAGCGAATGGCAAAATTCTCACTGACTTAACTAGGATTAGGATTTCATTCCATGTCTCTTCCTTTTTGTGCACAGATAGTCTCCCTTGAAATCCAGGAAAATGTAACCGGACTTGCTCTTTCCTATACCTGTCACTTGGCTCTAAGAAAGCACTTAAATTCTCTGTCTCCAAAGATGTAATTCTATTAGGAACTAAATAACTAATTACACTTTACCCCTCTGATCACTTGATTCGCATACTAAAGAAAGATATATGAACACTGTCTTTGTAGGAAACAGAGTAGAGATTTGTATGGTAGGATATCATTTCCAGGGTAAAATGATGAATTCCCAGCAAGGAGTTGTTCAGAAAGGTTATCAAACGTGGATTGCACCTACCTATTATCTTTGATCAGTCTATTCATCCTATTCAAACAGTTACTTTTTTCTGACATTTTAACAAGGCTGTGATGTATGCAATGTGCTTTGACCTCTCTGTTAGATCAAATTGTTTCTCTTAATCTCAGATCACATACGCAAAGTATGAAATTATTTTAAGGCAGAATGGAAACTGGCTCTGAGTACTACAGCTTCAGTCATTAATTGGTAGTTCTGTTATCTTGGCTTAGAGTATATCCTGTCTCTTTGCCAACATAACTAATAATAAAAAGGCTAAATTCCATGATAAGTACTTCCTGTTAATTGAGGTAAAAGTGGAGGGGGGACAGACCCATTAATAACTATAAAAAACTAGTAAAAAATCCCTAGATTTTTTTTTTTAATGGCTTAATCTTGTAAAAGCCCCTGATATATGCTCTCTGTGTGCTGCAAGACAATAATTTGCAACTTGAAGAAAGGTTGTGTTTGCTGTCAGGTGATCTTCAACCAAAACCTAAATGAGATATTAGAAGTAAAATGGTTTGAGTTAGACCACATGGAGCCTTTTGAATTTTCCAATGTTCTGCAACAATTACTCCGGCTCATCACAAGGTCAGAATTATTTGACTCTGGATGAAGCTTTGTGCATGGTCAGAAGAACTCCTGAGTTATATGGCCTTGAAGGTGGGACATTAAAGAGGAGTGACAAGTGGGTAATTGGCGATCTGAGAATCAAAGACAGGGTAAAAGCGTTTTGTAAACACTGACTGGTGCTCATACACTTGTGCTGCTAACTAGCCATATATTAGATGTTCCACTTTGTTGTTGAGCAGTTCTGTATTTACTCAACTCCAACAGTACTGAAAGAGCTTTTAATAAGTCTCTCAAGCAGCACTGTAATTAATCTTTTATTAAATTAGTATTGTGGTATCGCCTAGAAATCACCGAGCAAGGATCAAGGCTCCAGTGTGCTTGGCGTGGTATATGCACACGGATGCAGCGTTTGCAATCTAAGGCTCTAATTCTGCAAAGATTGGTGCACATGCTTAACTTTATGTATTGCCAGTGATCTCATTGAAATCAGTAGGACTGCTCACAGTGCAAAAGGTTAAGCACATATGTAAATCTTTACAGGGCCTTAGTAAAGAATGAAACTCCGTTTTATATGCTGCCTGCTGCACACAGGTTTGATAGAGAGGTAGTTCTTCATATTTAACTTTAATGTAGAGAGTTTCCTACACTTCTGTTGAAGAAACACTGCTAAAGGTTGTTTCCAATCCAGTAATTTGGAAGGGGAAGCTATTTGGTGGGAAGGGGCATTGCCTTCAAAGAGGGTAATTAAGCATCTTCCTCAACCTGCCATCAGTATTTAAAAAAACAAAAAACAAACCCACCACTACTTAGGAAGGAATTTCAGATGACAAATCCACAAAGGAATTAAGTTCTGTGTAGGAACCAACACTGTTATTAATGCCCTCATTCAGCAAAGTAGATGCGTAAGTGCTTTGCTGGATCGGGACCTTAGAGCGTTATCATTAAATAAACCCACAGGGATCCCAGTTAGTGTTTTCTGTGGGTTATAGAAGGATCATCGAGTCCCATGTTGCTATCCTCTTATTTTGGGATTTAGCTGCTGTTTAACCTTGGAAAGTCCTGCCTTTCCCTATATCTCTGATTCATCCCTTGCTGTGGTTATATAATACTTCTCCAAACTAGGTTGTTCAGTAGCCTCCTTGGAGTAATACTAAAAAAATGTAATAGAGTAACAACATGGTGGTTGCATGACCTCTGCTATTGTAAGAGATAAAATATAATTTAAATCCCACAAAAGTGAAGAAACTTAAGAGTTTAAAGGGACACAATCAACTTGCAAAAATTGCACATTTCCCTAAAATGTTTTCTCTACTAGTGTTACAAATAAGAATTGTAAATAACAGGGTGCAAAATATTTCTTTCAGGTTGTTTATTTAGTACACAAAGTGCTATCAAATGCAGAATTTCTCCTGTACAGACTGTTAGTCAGTTTTCCTGTTTGTTTGTTTTTTCCTTTGTCATAAAACGGGGAACAGGAAAACGATTTAAAAATAGAAAAATGTGATTGCACACATTAGCACAGAAATTAGGAGTGGTTGGAAGCTATTTCTACCTTTTGTCAACTTGCTATCTAGTCAATTAAGTGTCCTTTTTAAAGTTAAATTCTACTTTCCTAGATGCACCATGGCTAAGGGCTCTTGTGATGCATGCCTTTCCCTCACTAAGAGGGGGAAAGAGTGGTGCATAATTAGGGTGACCAGACATCCTGTTTTTAAAGGGACAGTCCTGTATTTAAGCCCTCCTGCAGGTGTCCTGACTTTTTCTTAAACATGGGTAAATTGTCCCGTATTTTCTGTCTCTTCCCTCCCCCCCCCTCCCCCCCAGCAGGTCCTGCTGCTGGCTGGATCCCTGCTTGCCAGCCCACCAGCGGTGAGTGTGTGGGGGAGGGAGTCCAGTGGCCAACAATGGAGCTGGGTGTGCAAGGTTGGTGGCAGGATGAAGATGCAGAGTGTGGGGCAGGCCACTCCCCCTGCTGGTCTGTCATTGCAGCCCCCGCTGTGTGCCGGCTCTCAGCCACCAGGGTCCTGCCCCCTTCCTGTTTTCGGGGGGGCACTGGCTGCGAGCTGCGGTGGTTGGTGAATATGGGCAGGCGGCATCCAGTTACATATCGCCTCTGCTGCCTACTCATCGTCCCTTTATGTGCTTCCCATCTCGTTGTCCTCTCCCTGCTTTGCCCCGTCATCCCCACCCAGCTCCGCTGCTTCTCCATATCCCCTCCAGCGGGGCGCGTCCCACTCCCAGCGCTGTGTGGAGAACCAGCCCTTGTCGGAGCGCTCAGCTCACCAACAGCCTGGCCTTCAGGCTCCTTCCTTCCCCCACTGCCTCTGGCTGGGCCAGTGTCCCGGGAAAGTCCAGGCCCAAGACCCTGGGTGCCAGCCAGGAGCATGTGCCCCTGCACAGCGCTGGCATGTTGAAGCCTCTCCGCCTCTCAGGTCAGCTCTGGAGTGGCAGGTGGGGAAGCGATTTCCAGCCTATTGACACCCCAAACCTGCAGGTTCCACAGCAGCTCCCCAGGCAGGGGCTTAGCACCCTCTTCCCCCACACCCTCCCCAGCCCTGGGTCCTACCCCCAGGGAGCACGGGGCTGCTCTGTCCCCTAGGCACCCTCCCCTGCTGAGCCACCTCTCTGGCTGGGTTTGCTGAAGCCCCTGCAGTCAGGTTCCCTGGACCCTGGTGCACAATTCATCCTTAGGGGTTAATCCCTTCCTGCCCGCACTGTAGCCAGGGGACAGGAGGTGGCTGAATTATGTTGATGGCCAGCAGCAGCCTGGAAGTGTTAGCTGCCTTTTGAGACTGTGGGCAGGGACAAGCTGCTTCCAGCCACATGTTTTGGGAGGGGGGGAGGAAGGGAGGGAGGGAAAGAGATGAGCTCTGTAAAAAACACAGGCCAGGTCATCCCCTCCTCCTCCTCCCCTGCAGCTGGAAGCAGCTCCTGTCCCTTCCCTTCCGCATAGTGACGAAAGGCTGCTGCTGGCCACATTCTGGTGTGAACCCTGGCAGAAATCTGGGGAGGGAGCGCATGTGACCCTGCCTGCCCCCCGATGTTTTGCCTTGGGAAGACGTGGTGCCAGGTACCAGGAGAGGCGAGTCTGTCCTGGGGGCCAAGCCAGGCATGGTGGGTGGCGCATGCTGGTTAGAGAGGGTCAGGTCAGTCGGTCACACCCACCCACCCCCATTTTGTGTAAGAGGTGTACAGGAATGTGTGTGTGTCACCCCTCCCTGTGTGTGGGGTAGGAGTGTGTGTGTGTTACAAGGCTTCTCCCTGGAGCCTTTCTTACCAGACTGGATCCTGATTTCTAATCTCCCTCCTGGCCATCTGCCTGGGTTTTGGCCCTTTCCAGGGCCTGCCAGAGGAGCCTCCTTTCCTGCCACCTTCTCCCTTCAGGGCCAGTCACAGGACAGAACTTTCCTCCTGCGGCTCTTCTTACCAGCTGAATGCTCTCAGCCCTTTATGGAATTCATCTGATGCCTTCCCAGGTGGCTCTGAAACTGAATTCAGCCACTTGATCCGCCTGTGGGAGAACTGATCCATCACAGGCAAGGCTAAGCCTGTCTCCCCGTAAGGGGCCAGCCAGCCTGTCACATAGGTCCAAGAAATTAGTGCTAGCCCATTGCTTATTATCACCAAGGTCTGCATGCATCTTGTCAAACCTTCTTGATGTGTGTGAAGCTTCTAAGGCAGATTGCAAGATGTTTTGGGCTGCAGTCGTCAGTATATATTGATTTTACTTGGCTCTGTTATATTTACATTGAGTCCAGATATTGGTAACATTTCTTTCTCCATGTCTGACCAAGGTATCATTCATGCTACCTCCTTGTAATACATGTACTTAAGGTTATCCTGAAGACCACCCAGCAACTTTAGCTAGTGCAGAACGCAGCCACCCTCCACCTGAATGGAGTAGGGTGATGCACGCGTAATCCCTGTGCTCAAATCTCTTCACTGGCTCCCTGTGCACCACTGGGTGCAATTCAAGCTGTTGGTGAAAATCTTTTAACGCTCTCAACGATCTGAGATGTAGCTGTTCAAAAGCTGCCTCTTGTGCTATATGCTATCACAGTGTGCGGTCAGCTCCCTGGTTGGACATTTCTAGGACTTTCCCAGCGAAGGTCCCCTGCTCATTACCACCCGTGTTTGGTGCTTGTTTCTTCTTGCAGTCTGTTAGCGCTCAGATCCCGGACAGTGTAGCTGCTAACATTTCTGCCAGCAGCATTATCAGTTTTTATTAGAGCTATCCACAGTGGATAGCTATGTATAACGTGTTGGTAAATATTGTAAACAAGCTCTTAGCTGTCATAGCAATTAGAGCTCTATGTGAGATGCAAACTTTTAACACTCTCTTTTGTAAAATTGGGCGTATTTTTATTCTGTAATGTGTTCTTTCTCTGTATCAGATGTTTCTTCTTCCAGTCTCATAAAAGAAACACATGGACAAGATGTATAGTTTCTGACATGGTGGTGGTAGGAGGTCAAATCTGGGTGTTTTTGGGGGTTTTTTTGTGTGCTTTTATTAAATTCTCAGTTCTCAGGAAGCTGTTTTGGGTACACAAAAGGAATAAGAAAATAGAAATTGGTACTGCCATGGTTCGTTGCAGCTAACTGCATGTGTGTCTAAGAGAATTTTTCAAAATATATGTGCCTGAGGAGTGTTCTTCAATTCACAGTACTGGTGTTTTTTGTTTTGAAAAGGAAACTTAAAATTGATCATGTCTAAATCTCTGTGAAAATCTTTGTTTTAAAACTCTCACTGCAGGTAGACATTACCTGTTCTTTATAATGCAGGATTACAGCTGGACAGACATCCGATGTCCCTTTGAAAAGCGCAGAGATGCAGCTTGTGTCTTCTGGGACAATGTTGTTTATATTTTGGGTGGCTCCCAACTCTTCCCTATAAAGCGAATGGACTGCTACAATGTGGTGAAGGATAGCTGGTATTCCAAACTGGGACCTCCAACACCTCGAGATAGCCTTGCAGCTTGTGCTGCGGAGGGCAAAATTTATACATCTGGTGGTTCAGAAGTGGGTAAGACACAATTTTTTTAAAAAACAACCCAAAAAATACATTAAATGCTCTTTAGTTGCATGACTTCCTTGTCTGAATAGAATCTATATATTTTGCTGTTATACTAGACAATAAAGTTCTTCTGTTCAATAATAGGTCTCTCTCTTTCCAGATGTTGAGAGGTTTTATCAATTTGTATTGCATTTTTAGATGCTATTTTACAGAGTGAAAATGAACAGTCTTTTATCTGTGTCATAAATTACTGCAACTGTCGAGAAAATTAGGTGCATGCAAATACATTTTGGGGGTCAAATTCTGTTCTCTGTTTACTGGTGTAACTTCCAGAGAATTCCACTGACTTTTGATTCAGCAACAGCAGAATGTAGCCCAAGATTTTTTGTCATAGCTAATGCAGCACTAAGACATTGCATTTGGGTAGCTAGTGTGAATAAGATTTCTGTTAATAGTCTTACTATAATGGGCCTAATAAATATGAAGCCCAAATATCAGCCATCTTAATAATGCTATTTAATGTAACTATATAGTATTTTCAAAAGCTATCCTTTTTTACTGGAGGGCAAACCCTACTTAACTGTTCATGGAAAGAAAGATTTCCTATCCCCCAATTTCAGGGGATAATTTGTTTTAAAAAGTTGCTTCTTGCTGGTTTGTTATTCTCTCGTTCTCTGTTAACTTCAGTTAATGAGGCAGAAGCTAACTTTGTCCCTCAGAAACAGATTTTTGACTGTGTAACAGTGAGAGAGACCCTGTAAACCACAGAGGAAGATAAAACTATTGCCAAGACAAGTGCCCTGGTTCTGATTTCACACTTTAGTATTAACTCAAATTATTTCAATTGGCTTAAGCCTAATTTACACTGATGTAAGTAAGGTCTGCATCAGACCAATTGCTGCAATGTAATGGATGTAGAATCACACAGATTATTGCTGTGTAAGAGCTAAAAGCTCTGCAGTCTGCCAAAATATCTAATACTGTGACAGTACAATTCATAGTAAGTCATTTTGAGTTCTACCATGCTGCAGAATAAAGCAAGCAGAAGATAAACAACCATCATCATCAGTGAACATTAAAATATTATTCCCTTGATAAGAAGTTGTGATATTTAGATAGCATTTGATTTTAAAATACTTGATCAGGTTTGACTTTGCAATTGATAAGGCAACAGTTCATAGCTGCCATCTAGTGTTGTACATATGAAATAACTGATTTCCCTCTTTCAAATCATTTACTCATCTCATGCTGTGATATTCAGACCTGAGTAAGACCTAGCCTTCTCTATCCAAAACAACAGTCCATGAAGGTAGTGTGACCAAAACTTTGACTGCATAGGCTCTTTTGCCCAGCATATCATGTGAAGTTAATTCAGCTGTAATAGGAAACTCTTCTAGGATTTATGTGTTTTCGGTTAAATAAAATGTATAGTTCTCCTTTTCTCACTATAAAATTCAATATAATTTAGTTCTTCTCTTACACTGCCAAAATTAATTCTATTAGAAGAGTATTTTGAAATCTTTGACAAACATTGGCCAATTGTCCAGAAGAATATTTTTATTCAAACTGTGACAAACTTTTACCATCCTGTTTATGATCAGAGTGAATAAGTAATGTTTTTACCTGTCTTGTGTCTAAAGTTTTTTTCCCCTAATCTTCCTATAATACTTTATTGAAAAATCTGTAATTTACAACTAACTCCTCGACAAGTCAGTAACTTATTGTGTGTTGTTGGATTGGCTATGATAAGGTCTGAAAAACATGGTACCAATTTAATCGAGGTTGAGGATTTCACTGGCTGATTTCTATTCACTGTAAACTGTACTTTGGCTAATATGGCCTCTTTCCCCCTTTGGTGGGAGTGCATTTTAGTTTTAACTTGAAAATTTTTGTTAGCTATTGCAAGTGATGGAACTCTTTATTTTATTTAGACAAAGAGATTCATTTATATTGTATCGATAATGTATTCAGAACTGATGTTGTATTTCAGATTTTTTTAAATAAAGTTCTATGGCCATTCCTGTTAATGCTAACTTGCACAATTCCCGTTAGTGTTAATGAGTCTGTGTACTTGTATAAAGGAAGAATATGCTCCATTCCGTGTGTAGTTTAGCTTTATGATTATTATCCCATGTTGTCTCTGCTAAACGGAATTAAGGTGCAACACAGCCTGTTTCATAATTAGTTAATGTGCAGCTTGGCTAGTCTGATGATAATATGTACAATATACATGTATGTTTCATAGAAGTCCATGCAGGCCTGATGGCCTAGTGAAAATGTAATGCTCTGCGCCTCTGCCACATGGGTTCCAAGGGTTTGAATACCTACCTCCCAAGGCAGGCAAGGGTTGGGAGTTCTGCAGAAGTAGCATACTCGGACTTGGAGAGGAGGGGGAAATACCTTGCCATCAGTCGAGTGATGCTATCTTAGAATCATAGAATATCAGGGTTAGAAGGGACCTTAGGAGGTCACCTAGTCCAGCCCCCTGCTCAAAGCAGGACCAATCCCCAATTTTTGCCCCAGATCCCTAAAGGCCCCCCTCAAGGATTGAACTCACAACCCTGGGTTTAGCAGGCCAATGCTCAAACCACTGAGCTATCCTTCCCCCCCATCATATCTGATGGAATGAAGAGTTCAAATGACAGAGTAGCTAGAGGAAACCATATCCAACCTTCTTCAATTGGGCCGTGATTCAAACAAGCACTTAAGCTGGTGCTAAAGTATAATTGGATTACTGTTGTAATCAATAGGACTCTTTCTATTGACTTCAGAAGGAACTGGATTGGGCCCTTCAAGGGAAGGGCACTGATACAGGACCTTTAGAAAGTGAGAGGCACATGCCATCTTGCCACCCCCAGAAAAGAAGTACAACAGCAAATGGTAGCTTTGTAGTTAAGTGGTCACTAATCACATGGAAGTAAGCTATAACTTAATATAGCCACATCATTCCAAAAAGAATACATTGTGACCAGCGTTCTGGAGTGAATTAATCAAGCCGTGTATTGTCATGTGAATCCTGTTGATTTGTATGAATCTGTGCAAAAACAATTTACAAGTCTTTATCAATTTTGACTGTAGCATCTAAGAGTTCAGCCCATTTCAAATAATGAGGCTGACATCAGATAAACTATCACAGGGGTAGGCAACCTATGGCACATGTGCCGGAGGCGGCACACAAGCTGATTTTCAGTGGCACTCACACTGCCTGGGTCCTGGCCACCGGTCCGGGGGACTCTGCGTTTTAATTTAATTTTAAATGAAGCGTCTTAAACATTTTTAAAACCTTATTTACTTTATATACAACAATAGTTTAGTTATAAAATATAGACTTATAGAAAGAGACATTCTAAAAAAGTTAAAATGTATTACTGGCACGCGAAGCCTTAAATTAGAGTGAATAAATGAAGACTCGGCACACCACTTCTGAAAGGTTGCCGACCCCTGAACTATCATTTTATCAATTACATGTAAATGTACTCTCTCATGTCTCTGTTCATTTCCTCTTTTAATCCACTTCCCTGAGCTATCCAAATGACTTTCATTAAATTTTAAAGTACAGATATCAAAACTTATCCCAAGTTAAAGGCCAGCTCGTTTTTGTTTTTGTTTTCGGGGGGGAAGGATTTTTAGGTGGGGTAGAGCGGAGCGGGATAGAAAACAGCTTTCCCCTTTAACTAATGATTGAATTATTGACTCAGTATTGTTCGATTTTTCCTTTTCAAATACAACCACTAAAGTAAGTATTACTTTGTTTTCTTGAAGGAAATTCTGCTCTGTATTTATTTGAATGCTATGATACAAGAACAGAAAGCTGGCACACAAAGCCCAGCATGCTGACTCAGCGTTGCAGTCATGGGATGGTGGAGGCAAATGGCCTGATTTACGTATGTGGCGGAAGCTTGGGAAACAATGTTTCTGGAAGGGTCCTGAATTCCTGTGAAGTTTATGATCCAGCAACAGAAACGTATGTACCAATGCTAACGCCCTTTGTCACTAGCCACTCTTGCGGACTTGCTCGCTTTTCAAATAACTAAACTATAGACAACCAGGAAGAATTGTGCAGTTACTGAAGAAGGGCCAGGAATAGTGAATAGGAACCCAGGATATTTGACTGACTGGCTGCAAACTGGAGGTCTGTGCATTAGGCAGCTTTCCTCCTCCATATCTTGCCTTTCCCCAATCCCAGAAGATGGGAAAGAAAATGTAAATAAATGACCAAGAACTAGGTGAGTAACTCTTCATTTTTTCTTTTTTTCAGGTGGACTGAGCTGTGTCCAATGATAGAAGCCAGGAAGAATCATGGGCTGGTATTTGTAAAAGACAAAATATTTGCTGTGGGTGGACAGAATGGCTTAGGTATTCAGTTTTTTAACCCTTCAATTTATCCACTAAATATTGTTTCTGACCATGTTTACACATACAAGTTATTAATGATTAATAATCAGGTTTTATTGCCGTAGTACCTAAAGACCAAGCAGGAATAGGGCCCCATTGTGCTAGACACTGAGCGAGCAAACCGAGTAACAGATACTCCTTGTCCTGAAGATCTTACAGACTAAATAGATAAGACAGACACAGGGTGGTAGAAAAGATAAAACACACTAGCAGAGTGAACAATGTGATAGTGGCAAAAAGCATGTAAGTGCCACAATTTTTGCAGGAGGTGGTGGATTTACTTAAGAGGGGTTCAACTGGAGGGATCAGGAAGGGGTAGAAGAGGATTAGAGGAGCAGGTGTGGAGTGAAGCTAAGGTAAAGAGACTGTGAGGCAGGAGGAAGGTTGAAGCAAACAGCTAATCAGTATTGGACAGAGAAAGTTCATTGCAGTCATGTTCATGCAACTGAAGGACTCTTATGAGCAGACGAGTAAAACACCTGTTTGCAGTCTTCCAACTAAACTAGCGGATGAGTTATCTTGATAACATGAACATTAAAATTGGAATGATGCTACTTTGTAACTTGGAAGACCACTTGTTAGTTTGTTTTTGTTAATACATCAAATCACTACAATTATTGATAAAGCTACTTCTACTGTTTTTGGAATGTATTGCTTGGCAACATGGCAATCATTCAAAATAAGAATAGAAGCTATCTCGTGTTCCCTTTTTTGTGTACTCACACTGTAAAATCTGATCTAGGTCAGAAATTAGGATACAGTCAACCTATTGTTTAAAACTTGGGTTATGTTTAGTAGAAATCTGGTATCATGCAATCACATAAAGATGGTATTAAAAGGCTCTGGGATCTGAACAACCTTAGGTTATTAAGGGCCCTCATTATTGCATCATATGCAAAAGATGGCAGCTTCTTCAACAAACCCTCTTCCCTTGTTTTCAGTTCCCTTCCTAGCATTATGTTGGAATTACCGAGTCATTAAGAATAATTAACCTACCTGTTTGTTTTGTTCAGCACTCTGTTCCCCCCCCCCCCTCCCTCCAGTGCAGTTTCTCTAGATATGCAAGACATACTCTTGCACAGTTTAAGAGAGCTGACAGGATCACAGCTGAGGGAGGTTTCCCTTGCAGCTAGGTTGGGAGAATTGCTAAGCTCTCTAGTAGCTTAACTTAAACACTGGCAGTGTCAGAAACTGCATTTTTATGATCTTGATCTCCATTTCTTTGTTTTTGGGGGACAGCAAACATATACTCTCCTCCCTCCACTGTTGCCTCCCTTCTTCCCGCCTCCTTGTATCCTAGATAGTTCTCAAACTTTCCTACTTGAAATTGGATCTGGTGGGACTGCCAGTAGTAAGTACTTTGGGGAAGCTTGTTTCCACTGTTAAATGAAACTATTCTAGAATAGGGTTAACTGGATTAACTTGTCATTTAACAAGAGGGTAACTTCATTATTCTTCATTAGATATTTTTGAGACGTGGCAGCATTGTGCGTAGCTCTGTGAGAGAGAGAAAGATACAGTCACGCCCCTGAGGAATTTACAGTCTAAAGGATTATTACAAATCAGTAATTTAAAAGGGTGAAACTACCTGTTTTGCCTGCCCTGGGCAGTCTTGGGCAAATCTCTTATCTTCTGTCTCCCCACCTGTAAAACAGAAATAATAATACTTACCTACTTCACAGAAGAGTTGAAAGTTAATTAGGTAATGTTTCTAAAGTGCTTTGAAGATGAAAACTACTCAAATGCTAAAAGTATTATTACTTATTCATGCTTACAATACTGGAATATTTTGTTTTAGATAAATGCTAATTAAATGGCAAATTATAAACGATCCCAAAATATTTACTAATGGTATTCCAGCGTAATGGGTAGTTTCCAGTGCAAAGAGGTATATGTAGGCGCATCTTACATGCACGCAATGAGACAATCAGAGTTAGAAACGCCACCCTCTGAGCCTACTAGTTGCACACCAAATTTGAAAACATACACCACTTACCCAGTAGCCCAAAATACTATTTTGCAGTTAACTTTTTGTTCAGTGAAAATTGGCCTGATTGACTAATTACTTCCTTTCAGTGCAGTCACTGTGGTATAACAGTGCCATTGTCATGGATTCCATCTCTCTTCAGGTCATAAAGTGTTCTTAAAATCCCATGCATCTAAACAGTTAGAATTTGAGACTGGAAATCAATACTCCTCTCTGCCTTGGGGGTGGTAGTGTTGTGAGGCACTGTTTGTAAAGTGCTTTTTAAGATTTTTGGATGAGATGCTATAAATTCAAATTGTTTGTGGTCTTGTAACTGCTTTTCAGCACTTCCCCTGTCCCCTTCCCTCTTTTGAAAGAAAAAGCAACTAATCCCAATTAAAGAACATGTTGCCTTCTAAGAAACAGGAGGAGGAGATCGATTTTAATTTAAAAAAAAAAAAAAATGTAGATGTCAAGTTTCAGCCCAGAGTGAAAGTTTTAATGAAGAATTATTAAATAGCAATTTATAATTGGAAATGATACACAACTGGAACTCCAGCAGCACAAACATTACCCACGTGTGTGGTTATGCACACTCTACACAAATATGTGTGTTCTATAAATACTAATATGGATGATAGTAGTAGAGGGCTCTTTAATCTATCAGTCAAAGGCATTTTCTGTGAGATTTCTATGTAAGCGGTGGCAGTGTTCATACTGCTGTTAACTGTTACTTGTTTGATTCATTTCAAGGTGGCCTAGACAACGTGGAATATTATGATATTAAGATGAATGAATGGAAGATGGTGTCACCAATGCCGTGGAAGGGTGTAACAGTGAAGTGTGCTGCTGTGGGCTCTATAGTCTATGTCCTGGCTGGCTTTCAGGGTGTGGGCCGATTAGGGCACATCCTTGAATATAATACTGAAACAGACAAGTGGGTAGCCAACTCCAAAGTCCGTGCTTTCCCAGTGACGAGTTGTTTAATCTGTGTTGTTGATACTTGTGGAGCAAATGAAGAGACGTTAGAGACATGAAGGCCTCAAGAAGAGGTCAGGACATTTTTCAGAGACTTGGAAAAGATGGCCATCGGTGCTTTGCTTCTGTGTTTTACTGATTCTTGTTAAAATGAATAATCTGAAAAACTGAGATGCAATCCTCACATTTGTGTGTATATATAGTATGTGGCCAGTTTAATTTTTACAGTTTGTTTTAAAAGATGGGATGTATTTCAAGATTCCACTAACATAGCTGAGAACACATGACAAGTTCTCTTGCAAATATTTTTTGTGTGGGGCTTTGCCAGAAAACAAGCAACCTCCACCCTCGCCCCACACCACTCAACCCAGTTACTTAGATAGTTTGAGTGAAAAGCAGACTGTGAAGAGTTAAAAAGGGATCTCATAAAACTGGGCAACAAAACGGCAGATGAAATTCAATGTTGATAAATGCAAAGTAATGCACATTGGAAAACATAATCCCAGCTATACATATACAATGATGGGGTCTAAATGAGCTGTTACCACTCAAGAAAGAGCTCTTGGAGTCATTATGGATAGTTCTCTGAAAACATCCACTCAATGTGCAGCGGCCGTCAAAAAAGCTAATAGAATGTTGGGAATCATTAAGAAAGGGATAGATAATAAGACAGAAAATATCATATTGCCTCTATATAAATCCATGGTACGCCCACTTCTTGAATACTGCGTGCAGATGTGGTCGCCCCAGATATATTGGAATGGGAAAAGGTTCAGAAAAGGCAACAAAAATTATTAGGGGTATGGAACAGCTTCCGTATGAGAAGACGAGATTAATAAAACTGGAGACGACTAAGGAGGGTTATGATAGAGGTCTATAAAATCATGACAGGTGTGGAGAAAGTAAATATGGAAGTGTTATTTACTCCTCATAATTTAATTTGGTGACCCCTAGTTTTTGTATTAATAGGCAGCAGGTTTAAAACAAACAAAAGGAAGTGTTTCTTCACACAGTGCAGAGTCAACCAGTGGAACTCTTGGCCAGAGGGTGTTGTGAAGGCCAGGACTATAACAGGGTTCAAAAAATAACTAGCTAAATTCATGGAGGATAAGTAAGGCTGCATGTCTGTCACAGAGGTCACGGAAATCACGAATTCCGTGACTTCTGCAGCAGCCGGTGCAGCTGGCTCCAGGGCTGCCCGAGCAGATCAGGCAGCCCCTGGGCCAGCAGCACTGGCCGCTGCTGGGGGTGTTTGGGTGTGGGAGAGGGCTCAGGACTGGGGGGAAGAGCTTTGGGTGCAGGGTGGCACTTACCTGTGGGGGGGCTCCCCGGAAACAACCAGCACGTCCCTGCAGCTCCTAGGAGGAGGGGCCAGAGGGCTCTGCGCGCTGCCCGCGCTCGCAGGTGCCGCCCTGCAACTCCCATTGGCAGCAGTTCCCTGCCAATGGGAACTCGTGGCAGGGGCAATGCAGGGAGCCCCCCTGGCCTTTCCTCCCCCAATGGGACCTGCAGGGATATTCAGAGCCAGGTAGGGAGTCTGCCAGCCCGGCCAATCCCTCCAGCACCGGCAGGGGTCCCAGGCCGTGCCCTCCCCAGCACCAACAGGGGGCCATGGGTTGTGTGCTGCCACCCACCCCCCAGCACCAGTGGGGATCCTGGGCCGTGTGCTGCCGCCCACCCCCCAGCACCAGCAGGGATCCTTGGCCACACACCGCAGCACCCACGGAACCCCTGGACCACCACCCCCCAAGCACCCGCAGCCCCCCAGCCCAAGTTTTAGTTGGGGGTACAAGTCCTGGACAGGTCACGGGCTGTGAATTTTTGTTTACTGCCCATGACCTGTCCATGACTTTTACTAAAAATACATGTGACTAAAATGTAGTCTTAAGGATAGGTCCATCAATGACTTCGCTACGATGGGCAGGGATGGTGTCCCTAGCCTCTGTTTGCCAGAAGCTGGGAATGGGCGACGGGGGATGGATCACTTGATGATTACCTGTTCTGTTCATTCCCTCTGAAGCACCTGGCATTGGCCACTGTCGGAAGACCGCTTACTAGGCTGGATGGACTTTGGGTCTGACCCAGTATGGCCATTCTTATGTAATTTCTACAGCTCAGTCACAGAGATTCTCCAGTTACCAAAGGTGAGTGACTATAGCTTGGGTCACAAGCAAAAATGAATTTGCTCATACTGTTCCCTTTCTCATTGATGCACATTGCACAACTGTGATTCTACTTATATAACTGTAAGTACCCAACCTTGCAACACAAGGGATATAATGGATTAGGAGTAATGTGCAGATAACTTGCACAGCGCTTGTCTATACTATGGCTGGTTTATTCCCGTGCTGTTCATACCTCACCTGCATGACCATTTCAGTGCATACTGATTTTAAAAATTAGACAGGCCATATGTACATTACAGAAACACTGATGCCTAGATATTTGATTTGGCACTTTGAGGGCCTTATACAAAAAGACCTCTAAATTATCACAAAACTCAGAATCTTGAAGTTTGATTGCATATTTCATTCATCACAATAATAGTGCTCTGTACTATCAGGTTGGGCACTTGGGATCAATTCCCAATCTGTTTTCCCATTCAAATGTGCTGTAAGCACTGTGGAGGCCAACCCGTTTGTGAAGATTTGGGGTGGAAAAGTAGTAAGATAGTTATATTGACTTTCTTCCTATTGGAATTGACTGTATAAACATAAAATTCCTTATAATAATTTTATAGAGACTTATAAAGTTGGAAAAGATTTTGAAAAATGTGTGGACTATAAACATATAGTACTGTAAATGTATCCAAATCATCAAAAACTTCACTGTAAACATGGCAACAATATAATCTTCCAGTTCCCCCATGCTCCAGTTTACAAGACAAATAAGCTAAAGTGTTAATGCTTGTCAGGTAACCTCTCGTACACTTATCAAAGTCAATATTGTATAAACTTTCCCACTTTGAAAAACTACAGACTGGTATGCATAAGCTTGTATTGCTTTGCACAATAGTTCAGTTCGTTCATGAGTTTTCATCCCAATTTTATCAGTTCTATAACCTGTACTTTTCAGACCCATCCCTGCTAGACTATCAAGATAGCAATGATTTAAAAAAAAAATTAGATTGGTACATACTTTTTAATGGATACTCTGCCAAAAGGAAAATGGGATGTCCAAAAGATGCTCTGCTCCAAGTTCTTTATAAATTTGGTAAAATCCCAGCTTCAAGATCTCACTACCTTTCAAGAATCTCAGTTAGCTAAAGTATCACATATACTCTCATAGACTGGATTAAATCCTACACTTTCTGGGTTCAACAGGCTGATTTTCATAACTGCTAGTATGTTTTTAAATTTCCAAAGCACATTTCTCTAATTTTATTTTCGATAGGTTGATTTTCTTAAACTACTGACAAATTTATAAATACAAAGAATGAAAGCATTTGAACAAATTTGACTGTCGTGTAGCACAGTTAAAAAGTGGCTTCAGTGGGACATTTTGTTGGAACTGCTATACGATACTTTTGGTTTTAGCCTTTTGTCTTTTCTAGAAGATCAATCCATCTCTTATTAATCAGTTGATCTCAATACTTTCTATAATTTATTGACTTAAACTAGTGTAAAGTAATGAAGATCTTGCTTATGTACTGTTCATCTGTTAGAGCTTATTTGAGTTTTCTCATGCTATGTAATCTAGCTTGTAGTCTAGAGCATGCTAAACCTGGTTCATTGTCTGAATTATTGGTATCAGTATTTGAACATTACTGAGAGTGCAACAAAACTTTTCTTCGTAGATAATTCTGTGTATCAAGCACGTGTACTGATAAACCTTAAGTATGGCTTCTGTGTTCAGTATCAGAAGCACCTTTTGAAACTCTCTGATGGAAATGAAACAAATACCTCAGTGAAGCTTGTGGATCAGTAAACATTGTTCAGTAAATGTTTTCTTCAGTACTACCAGCAACGTGTTAATGCTTGTCTTATCTCCCCACAAAAACTTAAAAAACCACAACTGTTTGTCACTTAGAATTGTAGTGACAAATCCATATGCCCTACTTAAGCCCTGTCTACACTGGCAAGTTTCTGCACAGTAAAGCAGCTTTCTGCGCTGCAACTCCCGAGGTGTACACACTGCCAAGCCACTTAGTGAGCAGAAACTGTGCAGTTGTAACACTTTAAAAAAAAAACACCCCAAGGAGAAGTGTACAGCTTTCTGCGCCGGGGCTACAGTGCCCTGTGTAGACACTGTGATGATTACAGTGCTGCGATTGGCCTCTGGGAGGTGTTTCATAATGCCTGTTCTCACCTCTCTGGTCATCGGTTTGAACTCTACTGCCCTGCCCTCAGGTGACCAACCATCATCCCCACTCCACAAATTCCTTTGCAAATTTGAAAGTCCCCTTCCTGTTTGCTCGGTAATGCATGCAGTGGTCTCGGCACATCTTTTCAGGTGGTCATGCCTGCTCAATGCACCAGGCTATCCCCCTGCTTGGAGCAATGTCGAGCTGCTGGACCTCATCAGCATTTGGGGAGAGGAGGCTGTGCAGTCCCAGCTGTGCTCCAGCCATAGGAATTATACCTACGGACAGATTTCACTATGCATGATTGAAAGGGGCCATGACCAGGACACATTGCAATGTAGGGTAAAAGTGAAGGAGCTGCAGAATGCTTATCATAAGGTGCGGGAGGCAAACCACCGCTCCGGTGCTGTGCCCACGAGCTGCTGGTTCTACAAAGAGCTGGACGTGATACTCGATGGCAACCCCAACTTCACTGCGAAGGCCCCTGTGGATACTTCGTTGATTCGCGTGCCAGTCAACAGTGGACTGAACCAGGAGGAGGAAATCTTGGATGAGGAGGGGGAGGGGACTCAGAGGCAGAGGATGACTCAGATTCCAGAGATGCAGCTAGGAGCTCCGACAGCAGTCGGATCTTGGCAAAGCGCAAACAGGAAAGGAGGCCCCTGGTAAGTGGATCTGATTTTGGAAATTGCTCAAGCAAGTTGTTGGGGGCAGGAGGATTGCAGAAAGCAGGCTTGTTTCCCACCACATGCCTAGTCTGTTGATTGACTCCCTCACTTCACAGGAATCTCAGAGATCTCCAAGAAACTCTTGTGGCAATACTGGGCAATCTGCTGTCGCAAGTTCTTCGGCAGAGCTACTTTGTTTCTTGCCCCATTAACGGTAACTTTTCTACGCCACTGTGCTATCACGGGGCGGGGAACCATTGCTGCACACAGGCGAGCCGCATAGGGGCCAGGGCAGAAGCTGCAGACTTGGAGAAGGCCCTCCCTTGATTCCCTGCTCACTCTCAGCAGTGAGATATCTTCCATTATGATCACATCCTGCGGAAAGTGTGGGGACAGAAATGATTCTCAGTCCCCCCGGCCCCAGTGCTGGTTCTCCCCAAGAGCCACATGCCCAGTGTACAGCAGGGTCTGGAAACAGTGATTTACCCTGCCCCTGTGGCTACTCACCATATTGGGGGTTTTGTGGCTCATGTGGGCTTGCCTGGGGTCAGCCAGTTAGTGACAGGTGTGAGAGTACCGGCTGTGTTTTAAAGCACTGAATTAGTGTTGTCTGTGTTGCAAACAATACTGCTGTAAAATGTTTTAAACTTCACAGAGATGACCTTGGGAGCCCAGCCTCCCTCTTTATTATCGGCGGCAGAACAGCTGTGCAGAATTAGAAAGCGGCCAAGAAGAACTAAGGAGGACTTTCTGCATGTTATGATGCCCTCCGCCACCGAGAAACAGGAATTGAAGGAGTGGCGGGACAGCAAGAAGAGGGACCGAAAGGAGAATGCAGCACACCAGAAAGAACATTATGGAGCACCAAGCGCACATGCTGCAGGCGATACTAGCTCTTCAAACCAAGTAGCTCTGTGCCCACCCTCCCCTGCAGCCGCTGTCGCAAAACTCTTTCCCATGCACCCCACAGACATTGCCAACACACTCTTATCAATCTCCTGGCTCCAGTCTCTACCCACAGCGTTCCACTCATCACAGTCCAGCATTGTGAATTCCCATCACCCACTGCACTCAACACTCATCCCTCTGCAGTTTGGCCCTGCTGAAGTACAGTACCTGCTGCATTTTACTCAAAAGGTGAAAGTTGGATATGATCCCTGGACATACACACATCTTTAGCTGTCCCGGGACCCCTCCCCCTCACTGCTGATGTATTTTTTTGTTTGACTCTCTCCTCTGATGGGTGTCTTTTTAATAAAATAATTGTGTTGATTTGAAAGCAATCTTTGTTCTATTAAGTGAAAGCAAAAAGAGCACTGCAAAGCAACATACAATTATGTTAAACCCCCTTATGCATCATGTGCACCAATCACCTCCTTGCATTACAAGCACTGCAATCCTGAGCATAGGAACAAATATTCGTGGCTTTCAGCTTCAAATTGCTACCTCAAGGCATCCCTGAGCCTTATGGCCCAGTGCTGTGCCCCTCTAATAGTCCTGGTCTCTGGCTGTTCAAACTCAGCCTCCAGCCACTGAGTCTCCGCAGTCCAGCCCTGAGTGAAGCTTTCACCCTTTCCTTCACAAATATTATGGAGTGTACAGCACGTGACTATAAGCATAGGAATATTGTCATCGGCAAGGCCCAGCTTCCCATACAGGCATCCCCAGTGGGCTTTTAAACGGCCAAATGCACACTCCACAGTCATTCTGCACTTGCTCAGCCTGCTGTTGAACTGCTCCTTGCTGCTGTCAAGTTGCCCTGTGTGTGGCTTCATAAGCCACTGCATTAAGGGGTAGGCAGGGTCTCCCAGGATCACAGTGGGATAATTTCAACTTCCCCTATGGTGATCTTCTGGTCCAGGAAGAAAGTCCCTGCTTGCAGCTTCTTGAACAGGCCCATGTTCTGAAAGATGTGTGCATCATGCACCTTTCCGGACCAGCCTGTATTAATGTCCATGAAACGCCCATGGTGATCCACAAGCGCCCGGAGAACCATTGAGAAATACCTCTTGTGATGTACTTGGTAGCTAAGTGGTCTTGTGCCACAATTGGAATGTGCATGCTATCTATTGCCTCTCCGCAGTTAGAGAAGCCCATTTGTGCAAAGCCATGCACAATGTCATGCAACACGTTGCCCAGAGTCATGGTCTTTCGGAGCAGGATGCGATTAATGGCCTTGCACATTTCCATCAACATGAGTCCAACGGTTGACTTTCCCGCGCCAAACTGCTTAGCAACTGATCGGTAGCAGTCTGAAGTAGTCAGCTGCCACAGTGCAATCGCGATGCACTTCTCCAACGACAGGGCAGATCTGCACGGCAAGGCTGGGGCGAGCTCATCACACAGTCCCATGAATGTGGCTTTCCTCATGCAAAAGTTCTGCAGCCACTGCTCGTCATCCCAGACGTGCATGATGATATGATCCCACCACTCAGTGCTTGTTTCCTGAGCCCAAAAGTGGCATTCCACTGTGGTCAGCACCTCTGTGAATGCACAAGCAATCTCGTAGCTACTATGCATAGTGAGATCAATGTCGCATTCCTCTTGCCTTTGAGGTTTAATAACTCCACTGCCCCTCATGCCATGTTGGTCAGAGCAAGCAGCATACTTGTCAGCAATTTGGGATCCATTCCTGCAGCCCAAAGAGGTAGGGCACGCAGTACACAAACTGTTGAAAGATGGCGCCAAATGCGGCTGGAAGCACAGATTTCTGGGATGCAAAGCAATGCATCACGGGTCATTGGGACAGGATCCAGGATGTCACGTGACCCTCTCCGCCTTCCCATAAGTCTTAGCGGCAGAAGAGAAAGAGGTGCTCTGTGGGATAATTGCTCAAAGTGCACCATTCCGAATACCGCTGCAAGTGCCGCAGGTGTGAACAAGCTAAGCTATTGTGCAGGCAGCTGACAGCATGAAGACACAACGGAGGTTTCCCTTCAGTGTCTCTCTGAGTGGTCCTTGGTGATGCAGCTGTGAAAAAGGAGTGATCCTGCAATTGAGATAATTGGATACAGTTTATCTGGTAATTCAAATTATTATTTTGACTTTTTACATAATGTGTAATAATGTAGGATTTTTTTAAAGTTCTGTTTGATTAAAATAGAGTTTGCTTAGTAGCTGGATAGGGTAAAAGGGAATTGTTTTAAACAGTGCTCTCTAACTCTTTGAAGGCTACTACTACCTCAATATCACGTTTTGCCTAAGTGGGTGTAATTTTCATTGTTTTACACTCTCCTCCCACCAATGTTTCCATGTGTAATTAATGTTTGGAACACTAGGAGCCTGTTTTCCCTTACTCCTAGGGGCATGGGGTCAAGGTGGGTCACTGTCTCCCTCTGCCGGGAGGGTTGCAGGGTGGGTCCAGTATGTCTCTTGGAGATGCCAGCATCACAGTCTGTGTTGGGGGGAGGAGGGTGATGAGTCATCCCCATATGAGGGGCTTTGTTTTATAGAGGTAACTACTTCCCCCTGCTCCTAAAAAGGAAGGGGACTGATTTTTCACATTTGCTATCAGGTGCTGGCCGGGGTGGCGGGGCGGTGCAAGGGCGTTGTGCCCTGCGCGCTGTGCTGAGGACCGGCCGCTCCGGGCACAGGTGGGAAACGGGACGGGGTTGGGGCTTGGGGGCGGTGGACTGGCGGGCGGGGATGATCGCACGTGCAGGTAATAGGTTGAGGCCCTTTGATTGGCTGTTACACTAAACAGGGAGTAAGGGGCGGAGCAACAACGCCGCTGCTCATTACGCCGCTTAGCGGGCAGTTTTTTCTACAACCGCTAAAAGTCGGGTCCCGCCTTCTTACGCCCTCTCTTGCATTGAGGGTGGGGCTCGCGTACGTCATTAAGAAGCGCCGTAATGTCCCGTGGTGAGGCGGTTGTGGGCCCTGTCACGTGATGGCAGTGGGCGGCTCTGTAAGCCTGCATCGTTAGCTGTGCTGGCGGGTTGTTATGACGCAGCAGGGGTCGGTTGAGGAAGCGGCGGGGCCCGGCCGCGGCTATGACCATCTGCCACTTCTTCCTGCAGGGCCGCTGCCGCTTCGGCGAGCGGTGCTGGAACGAACATCCCCGCGGCGGGGGGCGCTCGGGCCCGGCCGCGCCGCCCTCCCAGGGTACCCGCTTCTCTTCTCCTCGGCCTGCCGGGGGCCGCCGCTGGCCCCTTACAGAATGTGGGGCGGGGGGCGGGCCGCGCGACTGGGACCTCCCGCCCGCGGCGATCGGCCCTCGCCGCCTCTCTGCGCGCGGGGAGCCGGCGCGGGAGGGCTCCGAGCCCCGGGTTTGAAGCGGCTGGATCTGCCGGGGCCCGCGGGTCCCAGCGCCCCCCTTCGCGCTGCGGTTTCAATGGCCAAAGAGCGTCTGGGACCCCACCTGCCCCCCCCCCCCTCCCCACGCATGGGGCTTGTGCCAGTCACCCCCTGGCAAACCCAGCCTCGCGCGGCTCACTGCCCCGCCTCTGCGCGGCGCTAGCGCCGGGGCCCTGATCCATGGCGGGGGCCCCCTGGGCGCTTTCATAGAAGTCATTCCCGGAGCTGCCCGGCTAGCTGGAGCTCTGGTCTGACCCGTCCAGTAACCTGCCCGCAACTGGACAGCTTGCGAGGAGCCCTGCCGCAGGCATGGGGGTAACCTGCGCCCAGAGACCGTTCTTCCTGACTGCGCTCTCCCCCGTTGAGAGGTTGGCTTCTGCCCTAAAGCGTCGAGATTTATATCCCTGGCAACTCCCTTGTTTGTTCTCTTAACGTTTAGTCTTATAATTCTAGATCGTGTCGTCATCTGTGTAGACACCTAATTATTGTCAGAATGCTCTGACGTTTTTGTTTCTATTCTGTGCCGTAATCATGTAACCACTGGCGCTGCTGTTAGCACCTGCTGTTTCAGTGCTTACTGTGGTGGGGTCATGTGTAATCCCGGACAACTGGCATCTTGCACTCTCCTCCCTCCTTAATGACCAGGAGACTGGTAGAGGGCGACTCTTTCCAACTCCTTAACCAGTAGATTCTAAAAGAAACAAAAATTGTGTTGCACCACGTATAAATACAATATTTAGGTGCACCAAATGCTGTAGGCGTTCTCGGGAACTTGAAGTTTAAAGGGTTAAATAGCTGTCAGTTCAAATAGGAAAACTTTATTTAATCGCAAACAGTTCAGTATTTTACCTTTTCTTTTTTTCTTTTCTTTTTTTAAAATAAATATTACTTGTGGAATTCTACCATGAATTATCTTTCAATTGTCATCCTTGCCATTGGTCGCTATTTCACATAGCTCATGTGGGAATTCCTTGTAAATGACTAATAGTTTGGGGCTAGTAATATCTGTAAAATAAAAAAGTAGACTTTTTTTCTCGTTAGAAATTATAGCCTGTCTAGATGCATTTTGCTTTATTCTGATACTTAAGCAAGGCTTGATAGTTTCTGGAGGGTGTTTTCAGAAAATCTTTTGTTTTCAAAACAAAAAAACTTCTCCATTCTTGATTACTGGATGACTGGAATACTCATAGGATTCTGACATAAGTATTAAGGAAGATGAGAAACGGGTACACTGGAGAGAAACCTTTCCTAATTCCCACTGCACAGATGTGGTTTTTCTGTATTTCTTCCATAGATAGAACACACAATCACAGTGCTGTGATTTGTTGTTTCCAAAGTGGACAGTTTGAAAGGGAACATCCAAGCCTTGTTAAATACATCAGTAATGTTTCTGATTTGTAAGGGGTGCTGCCAACTTGGAATCTGATCTGTTAGAAAAAATATGTTAAAAGTTTTTTCAGGTGCTTATCTGCCGCTGAATCTCCCAGCAAATGTTTGTAGCTTACAGTCACATGTTCCCTTGTTGTGGGGGGGTTGTGTTTGTTTTTTTTAAATGATTCTGTCCATATTACTCTGAAATTTCTCAAAAGCAGTGTGAAAATGAGGGTCTCATTCTTCTAAGCTGACCATGTGGACTTGATTTGGCAGGGCCAGGGGTGCAGCTACACAGGTCATCTTTCAGGATTGAGGCCTAAATGGTAGACTATCACAAAGTGCTGTCAAATGGGCAAAATAAACTGAAAAAAGAATAGTGAAATTTTTTACTGTATCTGAAAGATTAGAAATCTTAAGTGTTGCTTGCAATAACAATGGGTACATTTCCTATTGGTGTATGTATATGATTTTTATTGGTGTCCCTTATGGTTTATTTTACTTTGGTTTTGGCCTCTTGAAAGTTTTTGAGATATGAATGGGATACCTTAAGACCCTACTCTGCAAACATGTGCATAAATAGTCCCATTAGCTTCATTGAGACTGCTCACATGATTACAGTTGCTTACATGTGCAGGCCTGGGCTCTTATATGTCCACACATCTTTAAACAAAATTCTGATCACATTAAACACAACTCTGAAAACGTTGACTCTGTTTGAGAATTTGATTCTCTTCATGCTCTATTGTACTTTTCAGTGCTACCATGTGCAGCTGGGCTCGGTTTACTTGATTCATGGTAGTGAGGAAAATGTGTAAAATGTGCAAGAATATTTAATTATTGTTTTTTCTTTTTTGTTGTAAGGTACTGGCAGAGGAGGATGGGGTGCCCATAACCAGAGATACAGCAATGTTGTCCAACCTTCTAACTTCTCTAAACCCACTACATGGGGTGGCAGCAGAGATGATGGAAAGGCATTTTTTGGACCCTCTATTGACTATGGAGCAACAGGCAGTGGCAATAAAAGTTCAGGATTTTCTCAAAACAGATTCTCTGCATTAAGCTCTGAGCAAAATATTGGCAATAGCTACAGAGATGAAGAGGAGAAGCTTCTGTACGTCCTTATTCTGTCTTTCAGCATCTAGAAAGTATTTAGAAAAATTAATTTTAAAAGTGTAGATTTGTATGGAGGCGCTGGTTGAGTTTATTATGTAATTTCCCCATAATGAAGTCTAAAGAGGCTTCTGATGCATAAATATTTATTATACATTATAGATCATTTGTTAATATGAATGTCTTCACCAGGGGGTAATAAAGAAGTGTTTGTAGTGAAATTAATTTTCATGGGACTTCAATAGAGCTGGAAGTAAAACCTCAGTGAACCTTCCATTAAAGTGCACACAGACAGCCTTTATGAATTTAAATTGCTGTTTTAAAAATTTGCATTTCTCTTTAAAGGTGATCTGCAAAGGGGAAAAATTGGGCTTGTATCTTTTTTTTTCTCTTTTTGCTTTATTCTCGTCCATAAAGGACACCTGGAAGGTTTTGGAAGTCTTTTATTTTATTTTATTTTTTTTAATTGCCTTCTGCCCCAATCCCCCCTGCTTGTTTTGAACCAAAAAAAGTCAGGTCTTGGCTATTGGATGACTGGAGTACTAGGATTTTTATATCACAGGTATTAAGGAATTGAGGTACTAGTTGAGGCCAGAAGTGACTTTTATTCTCTTTTTAGTTAAACAGGTGTTCTGAAAAATAACATTTTAATATACCTAGATCTAGGGGAACACTTCCTTTAAGATTTTGATGTCCCAGCCATGTTAATTAAAGGCGGAGAGCTCCCAGTATACCTTTCAGTCATTAAAAAAAAATTCCAACAAGAAAGGAAAGATTTGTCTTGGCTTTCCTGACACTTAAGGAGAAAACAAGTACAAACCTCCTCCCCCTTCTTAAGGAGGGGAGAGGGGAAATCAGACATTCTTTATACATTAAGAAGGGCACTAACGAACTAACTTTTTTATTTTTATTTATAAAATAAATATATATATAAAATTTCCATTTGCAGGTCACTTTTCTAGAGTAGGAGGAAGACATTTTTTAAATCCTTAAAAGCTGATATTTACCTAAATTTTGGCTACCTCATATGAATGTGTGTTTTATTACAAAAAATCCAGAGTAATAAAAGCAAATTTCAAATACTTGGTGATCTTCACTCCACAGTACAGTATTCTCGCTTTTGCTCTCTTCAGTGTTTCTCTAAATGTTCTCCTTCCATTTTGTTTTACTTCAGTTAATTGTCCTTTATCCCTATTATTTCATTACTTCGACAGTATATGGATTTCTGTATTCTCTAAATTTGACATGACAGCTGTTTTCCTCTAGTCAGTCTTTCTGCATTTTACTTTTTGCTGCTATACACAATAGTTTAGTTTATTTTTGTAGAATTACCTTTGTAATGTTTAAGGTTTCTGAAATGGTAATGTTGAGATAATGATCTGCACCCCTCAGAGGGAATCATTTAACATGAGGCATGCACTTCAGGCTGCCAATCTTTTTCCAACTTGCTTAATTCATTATGCAATTATATACTTTAGCAAAACATTTAAAAAGTGGCCATTCCTGTAAGTTATCTCAATTGTTCACTGAGGGCCCAATTGTCCCACTGTTCACAGTGAGGAGTGCCTTACTTCAAACGTGTAAACCATTAACTTCCATGGTTCAGCTTTACTACTAGGATGGGGAAATGCTTACTCCCATTAAAGTCAGGGAGACTGCTCATGGAGTATGGTGCTGCTTGGGGTGAGGGAGTGTATCAGAATCTGGCCCTGAATTATTTTGAAATACCTTTTTGTTCTTTTTTTTTTTTTTTTTTTTTTTTTTGATCGAATAATTAGTTCGATGTATTCAGTTTTTTTCCTTTGTTTTGGTATAATTTTTCTAGCGAAGGCATAATAAAGGACATGGAAGTCTGGGAATCTTCAGGACAATGGATGTTCTCCTGTTACTCACCTATGAAAGAAAAGCCTAACATCTCAGGTAGTAACTTCCCTAATGTCATCATACACTTCTTATTACCAAGAATGTTTCTCTCAAGGTGTTGCATTATATTTATTTTGGGGTCCAAAAGAGTGCCAGTTGCTTTGCAGAAATGCACAAAACAAAAGCTCTTCCCCTAAAGAGCTTAAAGCCTCAAACCTTCCACTTGTTCCACCCGTGTGGAGATCTTGCAGGATCTAGACTTAACTTGTGATGCAACAAAAAGGAAACAATAAAGTGATAGGGTGCCTCATTTTTGGCATGTGCAACCTTGAGGTTCTATTACAAGTGACCTTTGCATCTTTTCAAAGGTACTGTAACTAATTGACTTATTATGGGTGTTGCAGCAAGGCCTATCTATTGTAGCTTCATAAAAGTGCTCTCAAACAATATATCTTTCTCTGAGGATTTTGATTGTTCCTTTCCCTGCAGGTTTTCCGGACTTCTCCCCAGAAGAGTTGCATCTTGAATACTATAACTGCAGAGCAAACAATAATATTCAGAACTATGTAAGCTTTTTAAAAATATTGCAGACTTTTCTGATGTAACATACACACTTCAGAGTAGTGCTACTTTAATAACTGTACAGTGGTGGCTCATTTGATTTGTGTAACACATTCCAAGGAATTTTCAGAATGCCAAAATATACTCAATGAATTGGCTGTTTTTAGTTTTAAATATACTGTGCATGCTTTCCAATTTCAATTATTAATTTCATTGAGAACATTGGCCAAAACTGTCACACCTGGGTGCCTAAAATTAGTCAGCTAAAAAAAGTGGTTTGATGTTCTAAAGTGCTGGGCACTTGCCTTGTTAATGCTGCTGCTCCATGGGAAGCAATGGGAGAGGGCCTTTGGCTAATCCCACATAATTAAATGTAGGGGCTGCTCTTTGCCTAGATTTTCCTCTGTTCACACTTATCCTTACTCCCCAAGTTTCTCCTCTGCTAGCCCTTATAATCTTCTCTGTACTATTTGTGTAACTGCTTGAATCATGCCCCAGAGCTTGACACTAATGTCTCTGCTGGTGGTAATTTGATATTGATGGGGAAGAGCATAGGGCACAATGAAGATAAACTCCATGTATTGTTTAAAGTTTACCCTTTAGAGCAGAGGTCTTGTACCAGTACAGTTAAACAGCTATTCATTTTAATTTTATGTCCTTGCTGCCTCTAAAGCCACATAAGTATCAAGGGAACCAGCCTGGCAATGGAGACAATTAGTCTCTGGAGTCTCATAGTAGGAATTGGGCTGTTTGACAGATGTGGGGAAATTAGAAAAACTGCAAAGGGAAATAATACGTAGTGGTAGGCCTGCCCTGAATGCAGTCACTACACTTAATTTGATCTGCTACAGTCAACCTCTCTTGCAGTGTCAGCAGTTCAGATTTCCTTGGGAGGAAAACAGCCACCTGAATCACTAATCATGCAAAAAAAAAAAAGTAATCATTTAGTTTTATAAAATGATGTGTACTATGAAGTGGTGCAGTGATCTTGCTGGTGAAGAAGAGGACAAAGTCAAAAAGTGTGTGTATTTGAGCTAATTATATGGGTTTTGTACCACCTGCACCAGTCAGATTGAAGTTTCATCCACGTCCTTTCATAATACAAATTATTGGATTTACAGATGACTGAAAGATGACTCAGTCAAACTTCTGAGACATGAACAGGTTATCTGTATTACAAACGTATGGCGCTGGGAAGACTCCCGTCTTGTGAGCAAAGTTTTTTCCTTGCCTCCTATTCAAAACGTCCTCCTCTATACTGCTGACAGTTTTGGTGTTTTTTTTTTCTACAGCTATATCAGCAATGCCTCCTAATGTAGATACAGCTTATACTGGCAAAGGAGTGCTTTTCCAGTATAGCTGATATCAGTTTCTCAAATGAAGTAAGCTATATCAGCAAAAGCATTTGGTGCTGGTATAATTGCATCTTCGCTAGGGCTTTGGTTGTTATAGAAATGTTGTTTAAAAATAAATTAAATCCCTGACTGACATTACCAAAGCAGCAAAAATTCCACAAGTAAACCTTGCCTTAGTCTCTGTGTCCAGTCAGAAAAATGTGTCCATTGATTCTATACCCTCTGTTCTTTCCAATCTGTCTTTTACCATCAGTCTTGCTTGCTAAACTAAAATCAGTTGCAGTAGTATGGTTATAATAATATAACTGTTTATAACACCCTCAATAATTCAAGCGTATTATTTTAAAATTTGTTTTCCTCTTTTCGTTCTTTCTCCGTTCACAAACAGGAAATTACATTATTGCAAAAGATTCATTTTATGCACCCTAACGACATCAGCCAAGTCAGATTTCTCTTTGAAAGTATTTGACGCATTGCCCCAAGTAACACCTAACGTTAACTCGGAGATTAAAGGAAAAATATTTTTTTGAAAAAATTTTGTGCAATTAACACTTTACGTGATATAGTCCTTCCATGAGATATTCTCATCCAAATTGGGTGTTTCATTCATAAACTGAGTCAAAATATAAACTAGGAATTTCCTAGTCTGTCTTATAAGAGCTGGTGTCAGACAATATGATCTTCCAGCATGTGACCATGCTGAATAGAATTGCTGTTGTGTTTGTGATGTTTATGATGTTGAGACCCTTTGAAAGTGTGCAAAGATTTTACTAAAAGATTAAACATTCCACTTTCACAGGATGCTGGCACATCAAAAGGTTGTTCTTATTTTGACATTTTTTTTACAGAATGTTAAACTATAGCTACTTAAATAAAATGATGTGCTTTATAATTTGTTATAAATTATACTAATGTGGAATAGTGATGTACACAATATTGTGATGTGATTAAAACATTAGATCATTACTAAATACCTTTTTCTATTAAAAGTTTTATTTATTGTACTTTAGCAATCACTACAGAATTGTGTGTAGTAATCCACTCCGCACTTTAAGGGAACTGATTATATTAGTGAATTTAAGTCCTTAATTAGTAAGTATGGAGTGATAGTGCTAAATTATTCTGAGAGAGAAGGGGGTGTTTTTGCTAGAAAGCAATGGGAGCCTTAGGTGAACTCTTGGTACTTTTAACTTCATGATTCAGCACATACAATGTCAACTCTACCAGCAATAAAACAAGGATTGAAGAGTTTATTCTTGTAGAGCTGGAATTTGTAATTACTCTGTTAATACTACTAATTGATTAGAACTTGCATTAAAGAAAGTATCCTGCAGCTTCTCATGTTTCATATGCACACAAAGCAATATGCTTGGTCTGAGAGCAATTGTGTAAAGAAAGTTGAAGGAATCTTGAGTTTCAGACTTAGACTTCCCCTGCTCAAATTTGTAGTGTGGAGGTTTTGGGAAGGGGTAGGTGTCTGTCTTCTTTTGGGCTAGTGGGGTTGTCCTATCATAATTTGAAAAACCTATGCCTTTTCAGTTGAATCATTAAATTACTCAATATTGCCATTTCTTATTTGCATCATTAACACAGACTTAAAATGTCCTTTTTGTCTCTTTTTTTTTTTTTTTCCTCTCCTTTTTAGATAAATTCAGTCCAGCAATTAGTAAACCAATGGAGAAATAGATTGCTTGAGTTGAAGACTCTCAATACATCTACCAAAGCAGCATTGGTGAGTGTTATTAAAAATATTTTAACTTTTAAGTATGTTCTCCTCCTAATTTTAAACAGGAATGTTTAAGTTGGATTCAAGATAGCTTTTAGACACATCATGCCAAAGTGTGTGCTACACATACCAAAGTTAGTTGCTTTCACAATGATCATTAATGAACCAATTTCTAAGACATGATATGGGTGAAGAAATGGAATCCGTATTTGCCAACCTCCTGAATTGATCTTAGTAATCTGGCAAAAGATCTGTATTTTCTACACACGGAAAATATAGTCATAGGATTTAGCCATCTATCTTCTATTTACATTAAATTCTAAATCCCCCTGCTTGGCTTTGAAAGTTTCAACATTTATTATTTAAGAACAAGTACTTTGCGCTCATTTAGAATGGTCTTGCTTGGCTCTAAATAGCCAAGACTTGAAAACATTTGCTGTCTAGCTATGGCAATTTTAATAGAAGATGTGTGGCTAAAACCTCTGCAGTACTTTGAAAATCTCAACTCTGGCGTTTATCTTCCATATTACTGCCATGCAGGGGTATCCATGTGAAAGGGCCTGGCCAAGTAGCAATGAGAGAGGCATGTTGATAGTAGTCTGGAGTCAGGTCTTGGATAATGCTTTGGGAACACTTGGCTTCTTCTGGCGGGGGGGAGAGGGGTGGTGAAGAATGACAGAATAGATGGAGGGTAAGAGAGAGAGAGAAGGTGTTCTGGATTTGAAAACAGTGTCACGCTCCACCCCTGCCGCATAATATTTTTAGGCTTGGCATGATAAGACAATGTACTTAAAAGAACCATGCTAATTAACTTCTTCAGTTGAAACTAGCTTTGACATCACTGACTTAATTATCAGACGTATTTATATTATTAGTAATAAATGTTTATAGAAAAACACATTTTCCCACTTTAAAATGTGAATCCTACATTTGCTTTTTTTCAAAGGTATCTGAACTGAAAAATGTGGTTAGTCAACCATTGCCCGCCTTTGGATTTGGTGGACAGCAAACATCAACCTTTGGGTCATCAGGTAAGTTTTCTGTATTAATAGCTAGCACTGTTAAATATTGCCTTTGTTTTTCTGCAGTATTCTGGTAAAAGTGTTTTAGAACAAGCACACTTGCAATATTAAAAGTTTCCCTATGTGTATAATTGCAGGCTTTCCACTAAGCAGCAGCAGCAATAGGAGTGCCAGCAATTCCTCCTTTAAATCAAATACTGAACTTGTCAGTGCATCTTCTGGAAGCACCACTGCATTTGGAAGCTCTTCTATGGTTCCGGACCCTTCAGCATTGGGTGTGACTTCTTCCTCAAGATCAGCCACTTCCATTGGCTTTGGCAGCCAATCAGCTTCATCTGCAGCCTCTTTTTCATTTAAAAAGCCTGAAACTGCAGGTAGTTTTGGAGCTTCTGGATTTTCAGGGTTTGGCGGTTCCTCTGCTGTGAACTTGTCAAGCACAACCTCACTTCCAGCCTTTGGCGCTGTTAATGCAGCAGTTGCTGCCCCTGCCTCAGAATCAGGTAACTCTTTATTTGGACAGTCTGTCAGTGCCTTTGGATATAATGTAGCACCAGCACCTCCTGCAGCCACAAGCATTGTTACCTCAGATAAGTTATTCACACCAAAGACTGATCTATCACCTGAAGAGTTGAAGCAGTTTGAAGCAAAGAAGTTTACGCTAGGAAAGATTCCTCTAAAGCCACCACCAATAGAGCTTTTAAATGTTTGAAACTATAACATGTACAGTAAGGAAATTCTGAAATTAAACTTTTACAGAATGTTTTTAATTTTCTGTAAGTAGGCAACTTGACACTTTAACAATTCAAATATATAATTTTGAGGCTTGGCCTGAACTATATACTTTCTTGTGAGTTAAATTTTAATTTCCTTTCTAAAGCTGCTCCAGGAAGGTAGGCTCCTAATTGTAAATATTCTTTGTTTGCTTTGGAAGAGTCTTTAAACCCAAGAAGTTTACAATTGAAAATAAAGGTTTTTTTATAGTGAATTAACAAAAATACAGTGATATCTTCTCAATCTTTCCTTCTCTGCTGTGAAAAGAAAATCTGCAGTGGAATGGCAGTACTTTTTGAGATATGCAGTCAACCAACTGATAGTGAAATGTGTACAAAGTAAAACTGCTCTAACCCTCAAATCACCTACTTTCCCTTGCCTTCTTTTGCCTTTAAAGAAAGGGACATGCTTTCTTCGGCAACTGACAATTTTACTGGGTGTGTGAATTGGAGACAAGTACAACCCCATCTACTCATAGGCTCTAACCTTGTTTCTTCACCCTACAGTCAGTTCATAACCATAAAATCTACAATAGGGCAAAGCCCTGGCTGTCAAGAGAGCCTGGATTTTTTTTTTAATTTATTTTTAGGCTTTTGTTTGGCCCTCATCACCATAGCATCTGAGCATCTCGTAAAGGCTAATGAGTTTTTTAGAGCTGGTCAGTGAATGGTTTTCCTGTCCTGTGAGAGTTTGAGATGTCAGAATTTTCCCATTTCAAATCATGATGAAAAGTTAATCTCAAAATTTTGCTATCTGAAAAAAAAAAAATGTGGAACAGGTCGACCTAAATATTTCAGTTTCCACTTCTGATTTTTTTTTAATTAAAAAAAAAAAAAATTTCTAAACAAGAATTTTATTTTCTTGTTTAAATTTCCAAAACAAAGTTATTTTGGAAATTTAAACAAGAAAATAAAATTCTTGTTTAGAAAAAACTAAAACTTTTTTCAAAAAAATTTTGAATCGGGGATGTCAAAATCAATTATCTCCCATGAACAGTTTTGGTTTTGGTGAATTGCCATTTACCACTGAAAAACCATGTAGTTGGAAGACTTATGACTAGCTCTACAATTGTTCTTCCAAGAGCTTGTGGGATGAGGAAACATTTTTATCACCATTTTACAGGGAGGAAAACAGGCAAAAAGGTTGTGATTTGACCAAAATAATCTGTGTAGTGCAGGGGTCGGCAGCCTGGCATGTGAGCCGATTTTTAATGGCATGCTGCTGCCAGCCGAGGTCCCGGCCTCCGGCCCCGCTCAGCCAACTGCCAGCCTGGGCGGCCAGGACCCCAGGCTGGCAGGGGCCGGCGGCCGGGACCCCAGGCTGGCAGCCCCGTTCAGCCCACTGCCCGCCTGGGGTACTGGCAGCCAGCCTGGGGCTCTGCTCCTGGCCTCGGTCCAGCGCTCTTCAGCTGCCCCGTGCTGTGGCCCACGTTGGAAAACTCAGCAAGGAAAAGCAAGGGCAAAGATCACACTAAACTGATAAGATCTGCATTTTAATTTTATTTTAAATGAAGCTTCTTAAATATTTTAAAAACCTTATTTACTTTAAATACAACAATAGTATATTTATATACTATAAACTTAGAGACAGACCTTCTAACAACGTTAAAATGTATTACTGGCACGCGAAACCTTAAATTACAGTGAACTTGGCACACCACTTCTGAAAGGTTGCCGACCCCTGGTGTAGTGTGTGGCAGAGCCAAGAACTGAACCCAGATCTGTTGCCTTAAGCACAATACTATTCTTGCACAGCTCTGCCACATGCTTTGTGACCTTCAGCAAATCACATCACTTCTCTCTGCCTTTAGTTTTCCTATCTGTAAAATGGAGGTAACTGCTCACTTTTGTAGAGACCTTAGAGATCTATGAATGGAAAGACCTATGTAAGCATATAACCCTTTCTATTTCCCAGTTTACAGTTAGTGCATGGATTGATGTACTTTTCTTATCGCTGATAGCTACAAGAGGAACCTCACAAATGTGTGGCTTGGGACTCTGATTGTCCAGAGCCATATTCTGATTGGCTGGAACTCTCCTTGGAGATGTCACAGCTTTGCACCAACTCACATAATTAGATCCTCTTCAGCAAGCAGGGAAAACACTCTCCACTCTTTGTTCATGCAGAAAGAAACCTAAAACTCTAGTGTTTTTGGTGGTGGTTGTTTTTTTTTGGTTTTTTTTAAAGGGTGAGAGGAGGGTGTGTGATTATTCTAGGAACCACTTTTCATAGTGGAAGGATAAATTGCACAAATCCTTCCTAAAACTGGCTAAGATTGTTTTAAACTACTGAGCCTCACATGCTTTAATTGGAAAACAAAATAATAAACTCACTCCAGGCTGTGCATTAATAAGCTGAGGTAATTGAGCAGTTTGAAGACATTTTGCCTTAAATCTTACTATGGACCACATAGCCTTTGCACAAATACACTACTAATTAACACAGAAGATGGCTTGTTTAAATAATGGGAGTGAATGTGGTGTACATGAAAGCAAACTTGAGACAGGCAGAGTACAGGCATGTGCTATGCAGGCTTACCACAGAGACTCGTGTGTCAAGCCTGATCTGCAACAGCTTCTGTCATAGTTCTGGGTGGTTTGCACAGAATTTCTGGTGACTTCCATGTAGATTAGAAGAATGGAAGCATATTGTGTGTGTTTTATTTCTGACCCAAAACAAGTTTTGAACTGTTCACTTTTCAAAGGGAAGGCTATTACATTATGCTACCTAGCTCCTGTGAAAAGTATGTTTACATAACATGCTGCATCTTTTGAATACGGATACTTGTACAAATTAGGGCATGCACATTTTCATTTAGAACTGCCATAGCTATGGGTTTCTTACACCAATTGCTTCTGGTTTAAGATTTCTACTTGGAGAAGCCAAGGCACATACCAGAATTAAGATGAAATAGCCTTGCTCTAGAACTTACCAGATGATAAAACCTACTTGCATGTCAATTGTTATGCCTTTGTAATTCTAAAAAAATGCACCCTCATTGCCTCACTTTTGTAAAATTACTTGTAGATAAAAACAGACTGTTAGCACAGCTTTACCCTTGGTGCTTGATTTAGAAAACCGAGTCAGTAGTTGGATGGGAGATTTCCAAGGAAAAACTAAACCATATGCTCCAGGAAGAGGTGGTGGTGATATTCTTTCTGTTAAACTAGTGTTTAAACCAGTGCATGATGGTAGACTGCATGAGAGGTTATAGTTTGAAATAAAGCTTAAAAATTAGGTCCTCCTGGCATTAAAAATCCCCTGGCATGTTTTAGAAGAAAGTCATTCTTAACCATTGTGTGCTGGGAAAATTCCACAACAGGTGGTTATAATCTAGAAATTCCATATATTTCAACTTTCAATACATTATTCTTCACACCTATCCTAATGGTTTATCCAGTTAAATGGCTGCCATAGTAATGACAGGGATCCTTGAAGTAGCAATTGAGGATAGGCTGCATCTGCTAAAAGCTTAAGTCACCTTCATAACACTGAAAAAACTAGGCCACTACAAGAGCCTTTAGCTGTATTCGCAATGCCGATGATCCTTATAGCTGCTTAGCATTGAACTTAAGTGCTGAGCTGCCTAAAACTTTTAGCCCCTTTTAAGGTGTCTCTCAGGCTGCTACTAAGCTGCTTTAAGAACTTTTAAGGGCTTAAGTGGCCACGGGCTTCTCTGAGCTACAGTGGTTTTGCATGCATACCACATTCTAACCAGCTATATGATACTGTAATTTGGAGTAGAAAAGTCTATTGCATGCAGCCAAAATGCCAACTTTAAAATGACATTTTTCAGACTTGGATGATTGTGTCAGGCTCAGGGATGTAAAAAAGCCAAGTTTAAGTTTTTAACGTCAATCATTTTAAGGCTAGAAGAAATGCATATAAAAGGAATGAAGGTACAGTTCATTATGAGGGTGTACAACAAAAGTATCATTGAGGTGACTTTGTTCAACTTTCTTTAAGATAAAAACAATCCCTATTGAGCTAGCACCCCACCCCTTCATCCCCAATGGAATTTGTTATGGATAACTGAAAAGAGGAAGTGGTTAGAATAGAAAATTGGTACTCTATATTAACTGGTAGCAGTCAAGCATCTGAGCGTAGTGGCCTATACAACATAACACAAGTCAATGCTAAAATGAGCATAAGTATTATGACAACTATTTGTATTATTGTAGCACCTAGGAACCCATCTTGGACCAGAACCCTATTGGGCTAGGTTCTGTACAAACACCGAACAACGAGACAGCCCCCATCTCAAAGAGCCTAAAATCTAAATGTAAGACAACCGCAAGAGAGGGCAAGGAAACAATGAGACAATATTGTCTGAATAGACAAGATATAGACAGGCTGTGGGAAGGGGTAGAACACACTAGCAGAGTGAACAATCTGATGGTGGCAAGCAGCATGTTAATCCCTTTTTATATTGTACAGGTGTGTTTTCTTAGAAGGGGGATCAGCTAAGTTGAAGGGTGTGGGGATGAGAGGTACATGGCAGGTGTGGAGTGAAGAGATGGTGGGGGAGGATTGGAGCAACCAGGGCAGAGAAAGTCAGAACATGCTACAGTTTTGACTGGCATGTCCAAAGGTCCCTACTTTGGCTGCTCCTGTTCATACCAGCTGGAGTCTCAGTGGCTGGCTGCTCTCTAGTTACTCCTCAAGGCTAATGGGGAGGAGAAGCACCACCTGGGTTCTAGTGCCCCTCGAGGGGGGGGGGGGGGTTCCACTGCACAGTTCTGGGTCCAGGGCAGAGCTGGGGCAAGGAAGAGTGGCCCAGCTGGGCCCCACTTCACCCCCTCCCCCCAGTAGAGCAGTCTGCTTTGGCTGCTCGTATCCCTTCCATCTGGAGTCTTGCTTAACTCTATAAGACAGATAACTTCTTAAGTCAGTCAGTCCATCCAACTGAACAGTTGTGTACAAAAATGTTTCCCCCCAGTGGCGTAGCCAGGTTCTAACACCAGGGGGAGTGAACACATAAAAAAAGGCGCCACCCCACCCAACCTGGGTGAAAGAACCCAGGCCAGCAGCGGGACCCCTGCTAGCAGGAGCGGGAGTGGAATCCCAGAGCGGCGGCTGGCTGAGCTGCTCAGCCTGCCCCGCTCTGGGATTCCCCCGTGGTCTCCCCCCGTGGTCTCCTGCCAGCCCGGGTCTCTCAGCCCGCTTCCAGCCTGGGTTCTTTCACCCAGGCCCACAGCAGGCTCTTGGTGGGGCCAGCGGTGGGACCCCTGCTGGCAGGAGCCCGCGGGAGGGGAATCCCAGAGCAGGGCGGGCTGAGCGGCTCAGCCAGCCGCCGCTCTAGGATTCCCCCCGCGGGCTTCTGCCAGCTGGGGTCTCTCATCCCGCTGCCAGCCTGGGTTCTTTCACCCAGGCCCACAGTGGGCTCTTGGTGGGGCCAGCGGCGGGACCCCTGCTGGCAGGAGCCCGCGGGAGGGGAATCCCAGAGCAGGGCGGGCTGAGCAGCTCAGCCAGCCGCCGCTCTAGGATTTCCCCCCGCGGGCTTCTGCCAGCTGGGGTCTCTCATCCCGCTGCCAGCCTGGGTTCTTTCACCCAGGCCCACAGCGGGCTCTTGGTGGGGCCAGCGGCGGGACCCCTGCTGGCAGGAGCCCGCGGGAGGGGAATCCCAGAGCAGGGCGGGCTGAGCGGCTCAGCCAGCTGCCGCTCTAGGATTTCCCCCCGCGGGCTTCTGCCAGCTGGGGTCTCTCATCCCGCTGCCAGCCTGGGTTCTTTCACCCAGGCCAGCAGCGGGCTCTTGGTGGGGCCAGCGGGGGATGTCGCTCCACCTCCATCCGTCTCCACCCTTTCAAAAATTAAAAAGGCGCCACTTCTGGAAAATCTGCTCAGGGGGAGCGGCCGCTCCCCCCCTAGTTATGCTACTGTTTTCCCCACATGCACACCCTGTCACACTGCCATTATTAATCAAGTACAGTGAAAGCAGAACAGGATTTCAAAATTCACTGTCAACATGGGGAAGGGGGAGAGGAGAACTCCTAATTCATAGCAGTTATATTCCTCATTTATCCTCCTGAGGACTAAAGTGCTGCCTCTTGTGCCTACCTCCTTGTTTGGTTGCTATACAGATAGTCATTAAAGTTTGGACTTGACATATGGAAAAGAAAATAGAGCACGGTAGCAGAGTCACAGATCTCATTGTCACATTCAGCTTTAGTTCAGGTAATAAGAGTTTAAAAATCACAGTGCAGGGCTATAACAGATTTAAGTTTCATGATTGCTGGCAGAAGACTAGGTACAAAAGTGGAGTAAAGCACCCAACCCAGGTTCTGGCTCCATGTGATATTGAGTATTTCCCTTGCTTTGATATAACAGGATTTATGAGTCACTGAAATTCCTGTGGTGCGTACGCATAACTAATTTGAAGTTTGGTTCATGGGAGATAGCAGCAGCTATGGGCTGGCTGTACGCCTGAGAGATTCGTCATCCAAAGGCATCCCTCTACTGCACAAGCGAAAGGAGCAGATTTAATGGTCAACAGCTGGAACTCTCTCCAGGCTTATTCAACCAAATATTAGCAGCAGCAATATGGAGCCTCAGATGTAAGCAGTTAAAGGGGGAGGGGAAATAAGAGGCTTGAACGTAATTCCAATTGTGTAATAAAAGGAAAGAAAAGTAGTAGCAACAGCTTATGTGGCTTCACTAACTGCTGCTGAAAAATCAGAGGTTAACACTTCTGACAATCAAAGAGGAAGGCGGTGATGAACTGAGAATGTTAAAACTTGTAAAGATAAGGGCAGCAAAAAAATAAAGAGTTAAAGGGGAAAGAGAAATAAGGGCTTTTACAAATATATTTAAGGAAATACAAGCCTTTTAATAAAGGAACAGTGAGATGAAACCGATGACTCTGAAATGGCTGAGAGATCATTTTTAAAAACACTGTTGAAATAACTGGCCAGGAGGAAGGCAATGAAGATGCAAAATGGTTATTGATAAAAGGCAGCTAAGGGAATCTTTGTGAAACGAGAATCTACTGTACACAAATCATTGAGTCCAGATGGCGTATCTCCTCCAGTAGTAAGAGAACGAGCTAATGCACTTACTGTGCCACTGACAATTATTGTGATAAGTTATGGAGCAGTAGGGATGTACTAGAGAAAATACATCTTAGCAGACAAACAATTGCTTTTTTGACAATTACAAAATAATTGAAGGGAATTCCATGGATGGATTGCTTGACTTTTAGTAAAGTGTTTATAGTGTATCCCAAAAAATGTGATATGTTTGTTTCAAGGTGATTTGGATAGGAACGTTGCTAGGTGTACTGAAAATGATGGAATGCCATTTATTTATAGGCTTCTTTCTGTACCTAGTTTGAGTGAGACAGCTAAAGGTCAGTGTTAATTCTGTTATTGAACACTTTTATTAATGATCTGGAAATAGAGGGAGACAGCATGTTAATGAAATATACTAGACCATGTTGTAGACAGAGAAATAATACAAAAATGTATTTAGAGGTTATAAATAAGTGTACAATTATACTTAACTTTGAAAAATGCAGACTAAGAGCTTGTGAGAAATCTGTACTATGTATTCAGTGAGAATGAGAAACCTGTAAATCTGTGATTCTCGAAGATGTTAGGTGACACTGGACAGCAAACTAGATATGACTTTGGAATGGGCTAGGTCAATAAAAAAAGCCAGTACCATTTTTGAAGTATGCAGGTATCAAGTATGGCAGTAGAGAAATAAGTCTCATTCTAATGGTGGCTCAGTACTGGTGCCATTAGTTCTAAGTATTGTGTAACCACAAAGTTGTTTAAACAGTTGAAGAAAATTCAGAGGAGAGCAAGCAAACTGAATGGGGAGTTGGAGGCATGGACTTATGAAGAAACATAAGAGATAAATAACTATTGCTTGGTGATAACTAAGTATGTGGAGTGGCATAACTGTCTACAGGTACTCAAAGGGTGTAAACACTTAAGGGTGGAGATGGAATTTTTAAAGGAGATATAAATAGTCATAATAGGTGAAATGAAGAACTTGCTGTTAGCTTTATTAGGCCAATAGTTCCCACTGGGACTACTAGAAGTCCCATTCCCTCTCTATTTAAAACTTCGTGAACCAAACACACCACCACCAAACAGTATACATTAGGGACCAATCCTGCGCTGGCTGGTAAAAGGAATAGACGACTTAGTGTATTTCTTTAATGATATACATAATTTGGAGTCAGGATGAAGGATGCTCTCCCACAGAGAGGTATCTCTCTCCCACAACTGTCTGTAGTTTTCCTTTTGAGCATACCTGAGTACAAAAAGGAAAAGTAGCTCTCCTTAACAAATCAACTTTAGGCAATACTCTTACATAGTCTGCATCGCTGCTGCATCTCTTCAGAGTTCTTTGTGCAGGAGGACTAGACACATTCTTATCAATATCACCTTAAAAAAAAAAAGGGGTACTGGGTGTACGTTTTTTTTCCCCATACAAAATGAAACAGCTTGAAACGTTGGGAAGAGGAACAAAGGTGAAGAAAGTTCTTTTAGTGTCAACAAATACATCAAAAGTGGTTTTGGATTGATTTGGTTTTGTTCATGCTTTCTCCCAGAAGACTACACACCGGTGGGTGGGATTTGATTACACTTAGTTTACAATATTCAAACACAATTTGATAGATATTAGAAACAACTTTCATGCACTGTTTCCTTCGAGCAGCAAATTCTGTAAAAGTGTTCATTATATATAACTTAATGGCCACTGGAAAGGAAATGCGGTGGTTAAAAGTACATGCAGCTCTTATTTCCTGCAAGTCCTGTGTTTCTGTTCATGATTAAGCAGAGCTTTCCACATCCCTCTCAGAAAACTAAATACTTTCTAGTCAGCATCTTAGTCACATTCCTATAAGACTTCTCTGTTTCTTTATCCTTGCAGATCACGTGAAATCTGGCTGCAGCATATGCTCCATCATGTGTTCTGTCTAATTAGATTGTTCTTAATTACTTAAATGCACCCAATGTACTCTACAAATACTGCTTTACTTCTTACTTTGTTTAGTGTGTTTATATATAATACATGGTGTAGTAACATATATAAGACCTCTTTGGAAAGGGATCACATGTGGCACTGTTCTTGCTGTTTGCTACTCTGCTTTCCTACCTTCCCCCTGATTTTGAATTTTCTCAGCTAGGCAAGTCTTTGAAATATCTGGTGAGCTCTGGACTATTGTGCAGTTAAATGCTACAGAAACCCTAAAAAGCAAAGGAGAATTTTTTGTTTACTCCACTCTCATGATGGTGGCCTTCTCTTTACAATGAAAAATATATTCAGGTTTCCCTTGAAGTGCTGGCCATTGATCAGGAATGGCATTTTATAACAATGGGATAAACTTAAGAAAACGTCATAAGTAGCGCACGGTTTCTGCACATCAGATGCATGTCAGATTAGATCCAGATAGAATCCTGCCTTAGATATTCTTTAACTCTTGCTGTGATCAAGGATTTACAACATTAGAGCAAATAAACTACTAGTCCCAATGATTGAACTGAAATTATAGCATTCCTCCTCCTTCTAAAGGAGAGAGAAAATAGCTGTTGCTCTGAACATCTTACACATTATTAGACCTTATCTACCAACATCCACTTTTAGAACAGCTTAGAACAGTTTTGAAATATTCCTTAAATCCGCTGTGGAAGGTCTCTTCTGGTGCCCTACGTTGGCACACATGCTATTCAATCCATGATCACAACATAACACAAAGCATGCAACTCTACCATTACTAAGCAGGAGTTATCTACAGTTGCAGGAGCCATAGATTGATTGGTTTTAGTACTGCAGTATTGCTAGTCATTATTTGTGAAGACCTGGTGTCACAGCTCAGGGCTAGCTGCACCTCTAGCCCTTTCCTTGGTCTCTTGTGAGTGCTTCCCCTCCTAGTCTTGGGCATTGTGCCTTCACCTTTCTAGGGCAGAATTCCACAACTCTCTGACTCGAAGACCAGGCCTGGGCCCAGGGCTACAGTACCCTGTGTACCAACCATGCTTACCCAGCAGAGCCTACTGAACTCGGTACATGTGGGAGTTGCAACCAGTGGTGAATACAGTGTTCCCACACAGTCTTCTTAAAACAAATTATTGTTTAACCTTAATAGTAGAAATTCAGCATAGCATAAGAGGAAAGGGATTTTAAAACAAAAATGGATATACACATTTATCTTACTTACAGGCTTAGTTACGCCTTTCTTACCCCAGACTCCCACCTCTAGAGTCTGGGGGTCAGTCTGCTCCACAACAGTCTCTGCCTCAGTCTCCCCCTTAACCATCTGCCCTCCTCGAGTGTGTGTGTGTGTCTTTCAACCCTTCTGAGGCCCTTGATCCTGTCCACCCACCACAGGAACTGAATCCCTCTTGGAGAAAACTCATTTGTCTGGTCCATAAGGGCCCGGGGCGGGGGGGGAGGTGAGCTAGAGTTTCAAAGTGAATTGCTCTGCACTGTCCTCCCAGTGTTTGCAGAGAAATGTGTATATCCGAAACCATCTCCCTTCCTGACTACATTTCCTGACAGAACTGTTAAGAATTAACTCAAACATATACACACAGCAAACATCATGATCCAGCCCAGATATACTATTGATAAATTATTCCAGGAAGCTCCAAGGCAGTCACAGCCAGCAAAGGGCTCAGTGCTGCACAAGACCATAGAGGGGCAGTGCCACTACCTAATACAACTTGTGTTTCAGGTTGCAGCTGTTCAGAGTTGCCATCCCATTGCAGCATTTCTTTTACATGGTCAGACTGGATCGAAACAGATTTTAAAATGTGGGTCTTTCACCTGGAACAAAGTAAATCTGAACCCCATTTGACTTAAATATCCAGTATAACTTTTGGTCCCCTCTTCCTGCTTTTCCTTCAGGTCAGCTGGCTTTCCCTGTGCTCCTACTAACCACAGCCAGTGGGTGGATGGCACTGAAGCTGTTGTTTCAACTGCAAGCTCCAAGGTAGATATTATTTTCTCCCAGACACCTGTCCAGAGAGGTTAGAACATTACTTCCCCTTCAAAACAACATGTGGAAGTGACTTGACTTTTTTTTTTTTTTTTTTTTTTTTTTTAAAGGCAGCCACCTTGTTCTCGTCTCTCTCTTTCCCTTTAGCAGACACCATGCCAAGGACATGGTCTCTAGGCTTCAAATTACCCTGGGATTCTAGTCTTTTACAGTCTGTGACCCTGTAGGAAAATAGAGGTGAAAGACTCAACTGTCATATATCAGATACAATGGGGCAGGTTACACCAGCATTTTGCCATCATAAGGCTTGATCAGGACATAGTCTGTAGAAAGTAGAATAGTCTTGGTCCATCACACAATAATGACTCCCCCTATCGGCTAACATTCTGTTGTGTGTCCCCCAGTTTCCTCTGGGAAAACATTTCAACTGCCCCTTACATTTTTGCCTTTACCATAGTCAGGCTGGAGTGGCAGGATCTTGGTTTGTGCATTCTACTTCTACAATGGAAGAGTTATGTCGAAGGTGGGCTAATAATACTAGTATTATTATTAAGCTTTTATGCACACATTACTTGTTTCCCACCCCACCCATCACATCTCATTTCCTTAGCAGCACCCCCACTCCACGAGCGGTCAGCTTTTGGTCTAGATAAGCAGCCAATGCTTTTAAGTGTCCTGGGTTGAGGGAATAAACTGTTGAATCCAGGTCAGTCTGCCTTTAAGGAGATGGAGCTCATGTTTTCTTAGCGTTATCTCTGTCAAATATGCATCAGTGACCAATTCATAACACTGGAACACTGCAGAGCCTAGCTGTGAATTTTAAAGGTAAATCCTCCCCATTTTGGGCAGAGTGCTCGTGCACTGGTGTTGTGCAGGCACTGTGGAAAGAGAGGAATCCTCCCTCCAGTTGCAGAACTGTTCTCAGACTACGCCTGCAGCTCCTGGACCTGCACACAAAGAAGGCTTTAACTAGCAGGTTCTCATAGTCTACTGCCAGTCACCCTCCCCTGAATGCCCCACAGATAGCATTTGTAGGCTCCTCTCATCCTATGGGTTCTCTATAATCTGTCCGCATCCGGCAGCCCACATCTGTATTTTACAGGTGGGGAAACTGAGGGACAAAGCACTTATGTGTCTTGCCTCTGGTCACACAGGAAATCTAAGACACCACTAGGGATAAAACCTAGATCTCCTGACTCTGGGTCCCATGCTTTAATCACAAGACCATCCTTCCTCCCACAGTAGATCTACAGAGTAATGTTTATGAAGGGCACATTCCACACAAGAAATAGGCCAAAGAGTGTATGGTTTAACCATGTGTTGCTTCTTACATCAGGAAATATATTTCACATATGGCTGCTGATTTTACTTCAATAAAAATATAATAAAGCAATGTGGACATCTGTCAGTATACAGGCCTGGACTGTCAGACTGATTTGTGCTGAAGAGATCTGGGCGCTCTTATTCATATTTTTCTCCCCTTCCCATTTACACTTTCACTTAGAATGTAATCTAATATTTTCCCCCAAAAGGTTAACATTGTTTCTATCACTTGGTATTTAAATTCAATACTGCAGAACAAGTAAATAAATACACACAACAGACATCTTGATCACAGCTGCTATAAAAGTGGTTCTGGCAGCATTGGGAGAATTCCTCCCAGTTAGATGTTCATTGGATGCATTCCATTCTTATGATGTCTACTTTGAAAAGGTTTATTTTTCCAGCAACAACGGAATGGGAACATTCATGAACAGAGGGAGCCCTGTTATTGTTCTCATCTAAAGTCATTATGCATTTTCATAATCACAAACATGTGCTGTAATCTATAGCTATGTAACTTAATTCTGTGTGTATATATAGAAGTGAGTCTGGATGTATGTGAATATATTAGAGTACCGGTACACCTAATGGGGATATAGGCAGCTTTCTACCAGATGTTTACCCTGATCCTGGGGCTAGCCAGAGCCCATTTAGCCCCCTGTACAACCTAGGGCTGCTCCAACTTGTGCTGGCAGTCTAGGACCGCTGGAGCACAGTGTTCTCTAGTGTCCTATTCCTGAATGCCCTCTGTGCTGGGGATGGTATGCCCCAGGAGTAAGTGGCATAAAACCAGCTATATGCTACCCAAGGATTTCCCTGTGTTAGGAGAGTCCCCAGCTAGCAGTTTAAGCTTTCTGGAGCAACACATAAGGGATAGAGCGAGGCTGGTCCATGCTATTTATTTTCTGCTTTATATTTGAACATTCTAAAAAGCCAATACATTTTTTAATTCAAAAAACAAGACAAAACCCCTATTGCAATCTGTAAAAGAAACCCATGTTTGGGCCACCAGGAGTCGGAGCAATGGAGGAGAAGCAGTTTGCTTAGCCCTTCATGTGGGGAGGATTGTTATTTATTAGACTGGCCACAGGCCCAATAAGAGTAGTGCTTCTAAGGGAGTTGTATCCAGCCTTCCTGAGATCATAGGGAAAATGGACTGAATCACTGGAGATGAGCTCCAAACAGTTTCTGCAACTGAACATGAATCTTGGTACATTTTCCTTGGAAACAGGACAGGCTCTAGGCACCAGCAAAACAAGCAGGTACTTGGGGCGACACATTTCTAGGGGGCAGCATTCTGGTGACGGCTATGCTGCCCCTAGAAATGTGCCCCCGCCGCCCCAGCTCACCTCCGTTCTGTGCCGCCCGGCTTCTCCCCCTCCCTCTCAGGCTTCCCGAGCATGAAAGCCTGGGTGGGAGGGAGGGGGAGAAGCCGAGCGGCGGAGGCAGAACAGAGGTGAGCTGGGGTGGGGAGTGATTCCTGTTCCTCTACCCCCGTTACTTCCTGCACCCCCCTTGCCCTAGCTCACCTCCACTTCGCCTGCTCCCCTGAAGGCGCTGCCGCTTCGCTTCTCCTCCCTCCCTCTCAGGTGAGGGAGTGGGGAAAAGTGGAGCGGCGGCATGTTCATGGAAGCAGGTGGAGCGGAGGTGAGCTAGGGCGGGTAAGTTAGGAAAGTGCTTCTTACCACAATTAAATTTTTCTTCTGATCATATTCTAGCCTATTCTTTTCTAACTGTTCACCCCACTCCATTCTGTACATACGACATGTTTGTTTATTGTTTTCCATTCTGTCCAGTAGGAATCTCCCCTGAAATACAGCCGGACTCCTAAAGGATGTTTTATCTAGTGCATCTTCAGAATTATTCTAAATATATTGCCACCAAGTGTGACACAAGCCCCCAAAATATAGCTCACACAAATTGACTCTCAATCTCACCTCATTCCCAATCATCCCATGCTCCAAAAACCACTCCTGCACCTCACCAAACCAGTAAGATAATAAATGAGCCGGGAACCCTGCTCTGAACATCAATAAATTTAGGCTATTTTGACCCAAAGTGGAATTGAGTTCCAGACTCAGCGATCTCTCACAGAACATGCTTAGCTACTGGGACCCCTCCCTTTTAAATCATGGGGTTGATCATTCATGTGAATCAACTGATCACCCATGTGATGCTGTTACATATGGGGAAAGAAGCAGTTTCCACAAAGGAAGAATCCAAAACATTCAGGACTTTATAGATCAAAGTCAGAACTTTAAACTCCACCTGGAAACTGAGAGGCAGCTAGTGCAGATTACAAAGCACTGCTATAATATGTTGTTTATATGAAAAGCCACTTACTAGGCATCTGCATCTCCACTAGCTTAAGTTTCTGATTGGTCTAGCGCCATATGGTTATGTCTTCACCCTTTACACAGCCATGGTGTATGACTTCATAAATTCTTTATAGCACAGTCAACTGTGACATAACACTTAAGTCACCAGTGCAGTAGCCAAGTATAAAACAAGATAAACTGGAAGAAGACATTACTATAGGCCCACTCCTCTGCCTTTGTTTTATCTTTTATGTGCCACTCCGAAGAGCTCAAATTCCCAGCTGGGGATACTTGTCGCCTCATTTGTTTCAGCTGTGGAATATGGTGACCTGTGAGGATGAAGGAAAGAAAAAGGATATTTAGGAGCCCACTGCATTGCTAATAGGACAACAAGGTCATTATAAAATCCTCCCAGGTCACTGAGGGCGTGATCCATTGGACAAAAAGTATTGTCTCCCAGTCATCTGTAGGTGCATGGATTCCATTAATTTCAGAGAGTGGCTCATCACAATATTGCTCTGAATGGAAGAGTGCTCTGACCTAAAATCAAAGGAGATACTATCCGCCTGTGATAGACGCATATGCCATCCATTCTCAATCTTTCTCCCTCCTAGCCCCCAAGCTTTCCCTCCCTGGCCAGTGTTGCCAGCTGTGTGAGATGAGCTAGAAACCACCTGGCTTAATCCTATGTTGCCATGGCAGCTTCAGCTAACTCAGAGGAGTTGTCATAATATGATCATTTTATTAACATCAGCAAAGAATATGGATAATAAGCAAGTGTCAGGTAAGTCTGTGTTTATCCATGGTACCAAAACAGAAATGGAAGAATGGAGGCTCAGCCAAGTACAGAGCAATTAAATCTGACAATGATAGTGCCGTTCCAGACGTTCCATAAATATTAGAACCTGAGTTTAAACAGCTGAGTCTCTGGGGCAGGGACCGTCGTTTATTTTATGTCTGCACAGTGCTTGACACAGTGGGCTCCAACCTGGGTGTGGCCTGTAAGCATTACTGTGATATAAATATTATGAGTTCTTAATTACAAAGCAGCTCGTGAAGACTGAACATCAAAATTATCAAAAGCATCTTCCAAATATGTCTTCTGGCTGTATTCCTAAAACTATTTAAAATGAAAAACCTCCCCAATTCTATGCAGTTTGAGAACCTACTATATTATATCAGAATCTAAAATAATTTAAATCAATATGTGGATACCAGATTAACTGGTGACTGAAATATGTAATCTGTCTCTCTCAAAAACTGTATGAACTCGGACAGTTTACTTGGCATAAAAGATAACATACTAACAAGCTAGAATTTCTTCCTTTCAATAATTTTCAAGCACACAATAAATAAAATAAACACAACTGAATGGTGTAAGATGCTGATCTTGATTAAAAAGTTTTCCCCAAAAATGTATGATGTAACTTGGAGCAGAAATGTGTCTGCTTAAAGCTTTTTCTCCCCGACTTCTCATTAGCAAAGGCACATGTTCCATCAGCTCTTTCGCCACACAAACATCACACAAAAGTGCATGACTGCTGACCTTAGCTCTCTCTGGTGTTTAGAAAACTTAAAATCATGCCTCCTAAAAGATTTTGAAGAAAGGGCAGTACTGGAGAGTAAAGTATTGTCATGAACACACCCTGGGCTCTTAATTTCAGTTTTTTGTTAACTGGTATAATATCTTCTTCTAGTATCGTGCTCATAAACACATGCTATAGGACACACCTTAAAAACTAAGGACCAAATTCAGAAGTGACCCTAATCTAATCTAATTTGGTGTGATTTACACCTTCTTCTGGCCCTTTCAATGTGTGTGTTGTGGAAACATGTCCTCCCACTGTCTATCTTTACAGATTTATTTATATAGACGCATATCACCTTACCAATGTGAAAATTATATGTACATCATCACCTCTGAGTTGGCCTTTGAGGTCTAACTGAAGCAAGGGAATCTAACTTAGTGCAAAGGGCTCAAAGCTAGATGTGATGTGCACATCACCTCTGACTTCACCCTCAGGATGAAATTCACATCGCCCATAATAAGATGATGAAATCAGGCTTCGTGTGGCTGACATGCATGAGGTCTAGGCTTGGCAAGCCATCCTTATTCTGGGATCAGGGTGCAGAACAAGCTTCTGCTTCCTTCTCACAGCCACTACTCCTGGCATGGGTTGGAATAGTAGCTGCAATCCCTATGTGTCCCTGGCATGGGTTGTTAGGCCAGCTGAATCTCTGTAGTTGTATGTTTCATTATTCTGCCCCAGTTTCTACCATCCAAAGTATGCAGAGGTCCTCTGTGTAGTTGCTCTGCCTTTGGCTCTCAATGCACATCCCAGGATGTGGCTTAAGGGGTGAAAAGGATTTGTGCGGGTCCTCCATGTTGAGATAAATTTCACTCTAAGAGCACAATTTTTTAATGATGTGTTATTCAGCACAGAAAAGACAAAATGTACTGGGAGACTTGTATATGATCACGAGAAATCTATTTATCTGTTTGATAGCTAGAATTTGCTTGGGACCCCATTCACTTTGTCAAGTAGGTGGCATTTTCATCATCAGTGCCACCATATGTAGTAATGGCTTTCACATCACAGCTATAGCTAAATGTCTTTATACAGGAAAGAGGATATTTTCCCCCTACAAGTAAATTTAGTGCTATGGATTGATAGCTATGGAGATATAAATCCTTTCTCTATCTGCAAAATAGGCACAGCATATGCAGATATAATATAAGCTTCCCTGCACTGCACTGCCTTCCCAATGTGTCTCAACCCCTTTATGGGCCTCCCCCATCCTCCAACTTCCTCCCTTTTACCCCATCAGATCTATCCAGGAGTCTCCATTTCCCCTCCTCTCTCTTACCTTCCAGAACAAAATAGTTTAGTCTGCATGCCCATCCAGTCCTTGGCCTCTCCGCTCAGCTATCCAACAATGATGCCATTGTGCTGGTGGTAGTTTAATATGAACAACAAACAACTTTATTTTTATTTGTGAATAACCTGAAGCTTTCTTTTTAATTAGTAATTATTACAAAGCACCCTCTGCTACAAATTCTTGAATAATCCATCTACTCAGGACATTCCCTACACTAACACAGGAACAAATCAACATACCCTTAGAGCCCTGACCGGGGTTATTCTATCTACTACCCAAGATCCACAAACCTGGAAATCTTAGACACCCCATAATCTCGGGCATTGGCACTCTCACTAAAGAACTGTCCGGATATGTGGACTCTCTACTCAGACCATATGCCACCAGCACTCCAAGCTATCTCCGTGACACCAATGATTTCCTGAGAAAACTACAATGCATTGGTAATCTTCCAGAAAACACCATCATAGCCACCATGGATGTAGAGGCTCTCTACACAAACATCCCACACACAGATGGAATACAAGCTGTCAGGAACAGTATCCCTGATGATGCCACAGCACAACTGGTTGCTGACCTCTGTGACTTTATCCTCACGCACAATTATTTCAAATTTGGTAACAATATATACCTCCAAACCAGTGGCACCGCTATGGGCACCCGCATGGCCCCACAATATGCCAATATTTTTATGGCTGACCTGGAACAATGCTTTCTCAGCTCTCGTCCACTCACACCCCTTCTCTACCTATGCTACATTGATGACATCTTCATCATCTGGACCCAGGAGAAGGAAACTCTGGAAGAATTCCACCACGATTTCAACAGCTTCCACCCCACCATCAACCTCAGCCTTGACCAGTCTACATGGGAGGTCCACTTCCTAGACACCACGGTGCAAATATGTGATGGTCACGTTAACACCACCCTACACCGAAAACCCACTGACCGCTATGCCTACCTAAATGCCTCCAGCTTCCATCCCGGACACACCACACGATCCATTGTCTACAGCCAAGCACTGAGGTACAACCGTATTTGCTCCAACCCCTCAGACAGAGACCAAAACCTACAAGATCTTCACCAAGCATTCTCAAAACTATGATACCCGCATGAGGAAATAAGGAAACAGATTAACAGGGCCAGACGTGTACCCAGAAGCCTCCTGCTGCAAGACAAGCTGAAGAAAGAAACCAACAGAACTCCACTGGCCATCACTTACAGTCCTCAGCTAAAACCTCTCCAACGGATCATCAGTGGACCCATCCTGGACAACAGTCCCTCACTTTCACAGGCCTTGGGAGGCAGGCCAGTCCTCGCCCACAGACAACCAGCCAACCTGAAGCATATTCTCACCAGCAACTACACACCACACCATAATAACTCTAACTCAGGAACCAGTCCATGCAACAAACCTCGATGCCAACTCTGCCCACATATCTACACCAGGGACACCATCACAGGACCTAACCAGATCAGCCACACCATCACCGGTTCATTCACCTGCACATCCACTAATATAATATACGCTATCATGTGCCAGCAATGCCCCTCTGCTATGTACATCGGCCAAACTGGACAGTCCTTACGCAAAAGGATAAATGGACACAAATGAGATATTAGGAATGGCAATATACAAAAACCTGTAGGAGAACACTTCAATCTCCCTGGACACACAATAGCAGATTTAAAGGTAGCCATCCTGCAGCAAAAAAACTTCAGGACCAGACTTCAAAGAGAAACTGCTGAGCTTCAGTTCATTTGCAAATTTGACACCATCAGCTCAGGATTAAACAAAGACTGTGAATGGCTAGCCAACTACAAAAGCAGTTTCTCCTCCCTTGGTGTTCACACCTCAATTACTAGAAGAGGGCCTCATCCTCCCTGATTGAACTAACCTCATTATCTCTAGCCTGACTCTTCCCTGCATATTTATACCTGCCTCTGGACATTTCCACTGCATGCATCCGACGAAGTGGGTATTCACCCACGAAAGCTTAAGCTCCAATACCAATACTTTTGTTAGTCTATAAGGTACCACAGGACTCTTTGTCGCTTCTACAGATCCAGACTAACACGGCTAGCCCTCTGATACTTGAATAATCCAAAAATTGGTGAAAGGCACTGAGAGGCTACAGTGACCAGAGCTATAAAAATACATGTGTAGATAAATAGACAACTTAAAAGGTCCAAGTGGCCTATTTCCACTGTAGGGATCTGGATGGTTTTAACTGTTTCCAATTCTACTTGCATGAACTTTGAAACTTTCCTACGCATTTAATCTTCTCCCCAACATTACCGGTATTTATTAAAGCAATTAATAATTTGTATCTAATTTTCAAGATATTCAAATAATACTGAAGCCTTGTCTACTTTTGGCTTTTAAAAAAACCCAAACTTTTCCATTGTTTCTAATGTTGGGTCAGTTCCACTAGTGATGGCTACAGAGAGAGCACCAGTGTAGACAAGGCTTTCTGGGCTACTGGCATTTTTACCTATGTGATGTGTAGACATCTGCTCTGAGTAAGGTTATATCACACCTGCCTAACATGCTGGCACCCACCCAAAATTCTGTCTCTACAGTAGCTCCCACCATTGCTACCACAGGTGGTAATGGGGTGCGATTTTTCAGCAGTCTAGTGTAGGCCCAGCCTTTCAATGATAAACTGAACACAGCCTTAGCTATCAAGTCACTACTGACACTGCCCTAACTTCACAAATATATTGGTGCATGTTTAAACTATGGGCTGGGGGAAAGCCAATAGATGCAGAGGAGCACATGGTTCAGAGACATCCCTTAGGGGAGGATTTCTTAAAGGAGATACTTTATATCCTAATAAAGAGGAGAGGGTAGACGTTGATAAGGCACAGGAAGAGAAACAATTACATCACATGAAAGCAGTCAACAAAATAGTGACAAATTTGATAAGTGCTTGTATACAAATGCTAGAAGTCTAAATACTAAGAAGGGTAAACTTGAGTGCCTGGTATTAAATGAGGATATTGTTATAATAGGCATCACAGAAACTTTGTGGAATGATTATAATCAATGGGACCTGGTAATACCAAGATTCAAAATATATAGGAATGATAGAGCAGGTCGCACTGCTTGTGGGGTAACACTATATGTGAAAGAAACTGTAGAACCAAATATAGTAAAAATATTAAAGGAATCAAACTACCATAAAATCTCTGTGGATAGAAATTGCATTCTTGAATAATAAGAGGATAACCGTACGAATATACTCCTGACCACCTGACCAGGATGGTGATGGTAATTGTGAAATGCTCAGGGAGATTAGAGAGGCTACAAAAACAGAAAACCCAATAATAATGGGGGATTTCAACTATCCCCATATTGACTGGGTACATGTCACCTCAGGACAGGATGCAGAAATAAAGTTTCTAGACACCATTAATGACAGCTTCTCGGAGCAGATAGTCCTGGAACTCACAAGAGGAGAGGCAATTATTGAATTCGTCCTAAGTGGCACACAGGAGCTGGTCCAAGAGATTAATATAGCTGAACCACTTGGTAATAGTGACCATAATGTAATTAAATTTAACATCCTTGTAGAGGGGGGAAAATACCAAAGAAACCCAATACAGTAGTATTTAACTTCAAAAAGTGGAACTACACAAAAACAAGGAAGCTAATTATATGGAAATTAAAAGGAACAGTCACAGGAGTGAAAAGCCTGCAAGCTGCATGGAAATTATTTAAAAACACCATAATAGAGGTTCAAACTAAATGTATAACCCCAAATGAAAAAAACAGAGCACCCCCCCAAAAAAAGCTACCATAGCTAAACAGCAGAGTAAAAGGTGGTTAGAGGTGTGATGCTGTCTGATTAAAGATGACCATTTATATCATTGATATTACCATTGTTATACAATTACCATAAATCTTGTACAAAGTGTATCATGTAAGATGCCAATGGAAAAGCTACCCTCTATCAAGTGTGATTATCCTGGTTAAATTCATGTATCAGCTTTGTATCTGAAGTTATGAATACTGGCTATGTACTGGTATCTTAAAAGTGTTGTTGTATTCCTGGGTGACACCCATCAGATTGATTTACATAGGGCTAGACAGCTATATATTGATGATCTATCAAGGACACACAGCTCTCACAATGGGCCATTGAAGAAACTCATTCCACCCAGTGAGTCTTCCTGCAGATGCCTCAGACAGCAAAAAGCCTATGACCACCTCTTGTGAGTCAGCAAACCTCGCAACGACATGTGATATGCTCATGTGATCCTGGATTCCATCTTGGGCCAGTAACTTTCCAACCTCTGGGGCTGTGGGCTTTGTTTGAGACAGTAACTTTCCATGCACATGGGAGAGGATATAAAAAGACACCTGAGCCATCTCCATGTTGCCTCTTTTCCTGCTCTAATTCTCTGGACTGTGAATTTACACCTAAAAGGAGCACCTTGAACTATGGACCTTTTGGAAGTTACCAGAGATAGTTTACAAGCTGGCAGGCTATTCAATCACTGTTACACACCTGAGCTAAGGACTTTGCGATCATTTGTATGTATATGATCTATTAACCATGTGTAACTCTTCTTTTCTTTCATTAATAAATCTTTAGTTAGTTTACTAAGGATTGGCTGACAGCATAATATTTGGGTAAGATCTGAGATACAAACTGAGCTGGGGATGTGTCTGGTCCTTTAGGATTAGAAAGAACCTCACATATGGTGAAATGGTTTTCAATAACCTCTCACGATATTAGATTGGGGTGCCTGGATGGGAGACAAGGGCTGGAATGAGTTTGGCTTCTAGTTAACCAGAGTGGTACTGCAGAAGCTCCTTTGTTGCTGGTTTGGTGAATCTGACTATAGAGGAAACCACCAGCTTTGGGGATTGTCAGCCTTATTTCTTGCAGTCTGCCCTGAGTGTAGCATTATCAGTATCAACCATCCCAGGCACCCAGTCACAAAAGGCAAAAAAGCATCCTTTAAAATTGCAAGTCAAATCCCAGGGAGGAAAATAGAATGGAGCATAAACTCTGGCAAATCATGTATAAAAGTATAATTAGGGTAGGCCAAAAAAGAATTTGAAAAGCAACTAACGAACGACACAAAAACTAACAGCAAAAAAATGTTTTAAGTACATCATGAGCATGAAGCCTGCCAACAGTCAGTGGGGCCGCTGGATGCTCAAGGTTCTGAAGGCGCACTCAAAAAAGATAATTCCGTTATAGAGAAATTAAATTAATTCTTTCCATCTGTCTTCACTGCAGAGGATTTGAGGGAGATTCCTACACTTGAGCCATTTTTTTAGATCACAGATCTCAGGAACTATCCCAGACTGAGCTGTCAATAGAGGAACAAATTGATAAATTAAACAGCAATAAGTCACCAGGACCAGATGGTATTCACCCAAGAGTTCTGAAGGAACTCAAATATGAAATTGCAGAACTACTAACGATGGTATGTAACCTGTTCCTTAAATCAGCATCTGTACCAGATGACTGGAGGATAGCTAATGTAATGCTGATTTTCAAAAAGGCTCCAGAGGCAATCCAGACAATTACAGGCTAGTATATGTAACTTCAGTACCAGGCAAATTGGTTGAGACTATAGCAGGGGTGGGCAAACTTTTTGGCCTCAGCGCCACGTCGGGGAATAGAAATTGTATGGCGGGCCATGAATGCTCACAAAATTGGGGTTGGGGTGCGGGAGGGGGTGAGAGGTCTGGCTGGGGGTGTGGGCTCTGGGGTGGGGGGTGGGGATGAGAGGTTTGGGATGCAGGACGGTGCTCTGTGCTGGAATCGAGGGGTTTGGAGAGCGGGAGGGGGATCAGGGCTTGGGCAGGGGGTTGGGGCATGGGGAGAGGCTCAGTGGTGCAGGCTCCGAGCACCGCTTACCTCAAGCAGCTCCTGGAAGCAGTGGCATGTCCCTTCTCTGGCTCCTAGGCGTGGAGCGGCCCCCGACCCTCGGTGCAGGGCCATGCTGCAGCTTCCGGGAGCAGCGTGGTGCGGCCCTCAACCCGGCGCCCAGGCTGGAGCGCCGGAGTGGGGCCAAAGCATGTGGTGTGGCCCCCGACCTGGCTCCCCAGCAGGAGCTTGCAGGCCGGCTTAAAATGGCTCGCAGGATGGATCCGGCATGCAGGCCGTAGTTTGCCCACCCCTGGCCTATAGAAAAGAACAGAATTATCAGACACGTAGATGAACACAATGTATTTGGGAAGAGTCAACACAGCTTTTGTAAAGGCATCTATTAGAATTCCTTGAGGGTGTCAACAAGCATATGGACAAGAGTGATCCATTTGATATAGTGTACAAAAAACCTTAGACAAGGATCCACAGTAAGGGCTCTTAAGCAAAGTAAGCAGTCATGGGATATAAGGGAAGGTCCTCTCATGAATAAGTAACCGGTTAAAAGATAGCAAACAAAAAAGGTAAGAATAAATGGAGAGAGGTAAATAGCAGGGTCCCCCAAGGATCTGTGCTGTTCAACACATTCATAAGTGAGCTGGAAAAGGGTGGCAAAGTCTACAGATAATAAAAATTACTCAAGCTAGTTAAGTCCAAAGCTTACTGCAAACAGTTACAAAAGGATCTCACTAAACTGGATGAGTAGGGAACAAAATGGCAGACAAAATTCAGTTTTGATGTGTGTGTGACATTACACCCCATATTCTTTATGGAAATATGGTTATGATATGAATATGGTATAAGTAAGATATACTTTATGCAAGATGGCTCATGTAAGGTATCATTGGAAAGGTTATGATTTACTGAATGTGTTTAGCCAATTTGTATGCATGTATCATTTTTGTATCTGAAGCTGGGAATATTGACCATGTCTGTATTTCAAATGTGCTACATTGGATGAGGCCAAACAATGTTCGTGGCTTATTGAAGACATGCACACAAGTATAAGGATTACCCCAGGAACTGTATACAATAGAAACATCTCAGAGATAGCTCTACACAATGGGAACTGTTTGACCCAGGTCACAGCAAAGTGGGGGAAAGATATAAAAGAGGGACAATGACAACATGAGGGGTCCTCACTCTCCCTACAACACCACACCTGAAAACACTTGAGGAACAAAAATTGAACTGTGAGAAGTGATGGGCCCAAGCTAAGATCTTTAGCCTGCGTATGAAAACCTGGGAAAGCCAAGGCGACTTGTGCCTTAAGAATCTGCCAGCCTGTTTATCACTCAGGGTGAGAATTTGCTAATTTGTATTCTACCTGTCTAGTGTGTTAAGCTTAGTTTGTGGCTTTTGTTTATTTACTAAGGTAATCTACTTTGTTCTGTTTGCTATCCCTTTAATCACTTAAAATCTTTAATAATAAACAAAACAAATGTTATTAACTATAAACACAGTTTATGCAATTTCTAACTGTGGGAAAGAAGTTGTGCACATTGAGAAAGAGGGTGAATTTTAAGAGCTTGTGCTGTACAGATATTTCTATACAGTGCAAGACAGTATTATTTTGGGTTTGTCTACCAAAAGGGGCGTGTCTGCAGTGGGGTGGGCCCTACCTGTGTGTGCCAGAGAGCCTAATTCAGCAAAGTAGGGAGAGGGAACCCAGGATGGTTGAGCAGGAGAGGCTCAGTTAAACCCCAGGACATCAGGTGGCATCCCAGAAGGGGGGTCCAACCCGTCACAAAGTGCAAAGTAATGTACATTGGAAAACCATAATCTCAACTAATATACAAAATGATGGGGTCTAAATTAGTTGTTACCACTCAAGAAAGAGATCTTGGCATCATTGTGGATAGTTCTCTGAAAACATCCCCTCAATGTTCAGTGGCAGTCAAAAATGCTAACAGAATGTTAGGAAGTATTAGGAAAAGGCTAGATAATAAGACAACAAATATTGTAATGCTGCTACATAAATCCATGGTACACTCACACCTTGAATACTGTATGGAGTTCTGGTCGCCTCATCTCAAACACGATGTATTAGAATGGTAAAAGGTACAGAGAAGGGCAACAAAAATTATTAAGGGTATGGAACAGTTTCCATACAAGGAGACATGAAAGCTGGAACTGTTCAGCTTAGAAAAGAGATGACAAAGCGAGGATATGATAGAGGCCTATACAATTATGAATGGCATGGAGAAAGTGAATAGAAAAGTTTTATTTACCCCTTCACATAATACAAGAGCCAGCAGCCATCCTATGAAATTAATAGGCAGCAGGTTTAAAACAAACAAAAGCAAGTAGGCACAGTCAACTTGTAGAACTCATTGCCAGGGAATGTTGTGAAAGCCACAAGTATAACTGGGTTCAAATAAGAATTAGATAAGTTCATGGAGGACAGGTCTATCAGTGGTGAAGATGCAACCCCTTGCTCTGGGTGACCCTAAAGTTCTGAGTGCCAAAAGCTGGGACTGGATGAGAGGGGACAGATCACTTGATAATTGCCCTGTTCCATTCATTCCCTCTGAAGCATCTGGCACTGGCCACTGTCGGAAGACAGGATACTGGGCTAAACAGACCATTGGTCTGACCCAGTATGGCTGTTTTGATGTTATTTTTATTGGAACAGAGAAACGCATGCATAAACTATGGTAGCTTAAAATCCCCAGCCATTCACTGGCATGATCTACAGCAGTGGTTCTCATAATTTTTCATGATGTGAACTAGTTTGTCTGAGACAGATCCTCTCCCTGACCACTTTCCCTCCCAAATTTTTAGTCCCCCATATAATTTATTATATTGTTGCTCCAAACGTTTCATTCTGTGGACTAACAGAGGGGTTTCTCAGACTATGGGTTGTCTGCAGACCATAACTTGATAACTGCAGATCTACAACATTTCATAATGATGTGAGGCCAGGTCTACACTACAGACCAATATTGGTACAACTTCGTTGCTCAGGGGTGTGAAAAATCCACACCCCTGACTGACATAGACATGCGCTGTGTTGGTGGGAGAAGCTCTACCACCAACAGAGCTACTGCCTCTCGGGGACGTGAATTAACTACACTGACAAGAGAAGCTGTCCCATCAGCGTAGGAGCATTTTCACTAAAGTGTGACAGTGCTGTACTTGAAGACAAGCTCTAAATTACCTGCTTTATTTCTGAGAGCCTTGATTTGTTGTCACCATATTCTGAATATGATGCTCTGTGCTTTTCATGCCATTGTTAGACTGTTTAATTTCATTGAAGGCTTTTAATCCCTGTCTTCATCAGAGCAAAAAATAGCTTCTACTGTGTCCTTCTCAAGGAGAGAAATGCCTTAGCTCATGGAAGGATCTAGTGGAGCAATGCAGAGGCAAAGGGAGGTAGGTCCCTGTTTCATGGCATAGTAGTGAGCTGGTCCTCAGACTGAAAATGTTATCTGTCACTTTTACTCAGAGCTTTTGCCTTTCAGAGGAGTTAATGGGATGAATCAGATTTAATGGTGTGACATAATACAAGCGAGCGAGAGATAGTTAGGTTCCAATAAGTGACTATGGCAAGGTGCTCAGAAGAAACACTTGCATTCCTCAGCATACCCAGCAGAGTCCATGGGTAATTATTTTATGTATAACTCAATGGGAGAGGTCTTTGTGTGTTATCTTTATAATGATCCCTCTATCTTACATACTACTAATTCTTCCTTTCACCTCAATTTTATTCTTTACTTTAGAGCTGGAGTAGCAAGCCTGGAACACGAAGTTATTTATTTATCCAAAGAGCCATACAGCCGAGGCAGCAGCAGTGCAAGCTTCACCACACTATCCTGCTAACGTGTCTTATTCCTAGCCTAGAGGGACCACTTAGAGGTGAGATGGTGTTCTGATCATCAGACACTTTCAGTCTTTGGCCCCCCTGCTTCCACTGCCATCTAACAGTAGCGTAGCCAGGTCCGGAGCACAGGGGGGAGCGGCGCTATAAAAAGGTGCCTCTCCGCTCCCCCTGTACTCACCCGGTGGCGCCTCCAGCGGTCCGGTCCGGTCCAGCGTACCGGCAAAAGCCAGTGCCGTGCCAGACTGTACCGGCTTCCCCGGCAGTGATTTAAAGGGCCCGGGGCTCCAGCCGCTCCGGGGAGCCCCGGGCCCTTTAAAGCGCCGCCGGGGCTCGGGTGGCGCTTTAAAAGGCCCGCGGCTCCCTGCAGTGGCAGGAGCCCTGGGCCTTTTTAAGCACCGCCCGAGCCCCGCTGCCGGAGCCGGGCTCGGGTGAGGATTTAAAAGGCCCGCGGCTCCTGCAGCCATGGGGAGCCGCGGGCCTTTTAAATCCCCACCCGAGCCCGGCTCTGGCAGCGGGGCTCGGGCGGCACCGCTTCTGCTCACAGGGGGAGCGGCCACTCCCTCTGATCCCCCCCTGGCTACGCTACTGCCGTCTAATGCCAAGTGACAGTTTAGTGATGTAGACAGTTGCCCCCTGGGAGCTGGACTCAGACCACCCACTCATTGTACGTAGGCCAGCAAACAGCCATCAGATGCTAGTGATTTATTATCTCTACTTACCTGAAGCAGAATTGCCCACCCAGAGGTGAAAATCTCTCTATCCCACTATTAATCCTAAGTACCCAGGTCTTTACTATAAAGTTAATTGCTGTTCTTCTATTAAACAAATAAATGCACAGTACAAGTCAGTTTCATATTACTAGTGTCCAGTTACAGGTGGAAAAATAAAACAAAATAGCTAATTCTTTCTTCTGACTTAATGGTTTAATAGATCTCTGATGACTGTGAGGCATTTTATGGTGAAGTGCTTCTAATTGAACCTGACTCTGGAATGTAGTTTCCTCTCACAGAGACATAAAATGTGAATTTATTCAAAGCAAGGATCAGAATGCATGCTGACTACTGCCAGTGATCTGAATCCAGATACTAGGTCAGCCATAAATGACACAATGCCTTGAAAGTTTGATTTACACTTCTCATCCTGCTACCTAATGGCACTATCACATAGTTAATGAATCAGATAAAGATCATGCTGTGCTTTTTATTTTTAATAATCACAGTCACCTCCAAGTGAGTCTTGTCAGCGAACAGATTGTTACTGCAATGGGAAATGCAAAGAGTCTGTCTTGTGGCACAAACCTGGAGGATTTCCCAATCACAGTGAGAGCAGAACATCAATACGTACATGTGCGAAGGACAAGAACTTAACTGCCAGAATGAAGGTGAACAATTTCATTGAGGTTGATCTCTCAGCCTCAGAGTTGGGCTCTTTCTTGAACTAGAAAGCAGGACTTAAAGATAAAGAAGCAACTTCATGGACTGACCATTATACTAGTGTTCTTAAAAAAAGAAAAATAACACTTGGTGCTTATACACTACAGTTCTTTATACTTTCAAAGCACCTTACAAATAATACTACTTACTGCTCCGTTCAGCACCCTTGTGGGGTAGGTATTATTTATCATTGACATTTTAGATGGGTAAACTGAGGCACAACAGTTAAGTCAATTGCCCAAATCTGTACAGTGTGAGATATTAGAAATCAGGCTCTCTTGGCTTCTAGTCCTTTAACCAGTACTGCCTCTCTATATGCCTTTATCCTCCATCCTGGCAAAGCGCCAGTTTTTCATACTGCGAGGATCAGAGGCAGCAAAATCTTTTGTGGCTTGTAAGAAACAAGAACTGGCTCTGGCAACCATCCAGAGAATGACAAACCACCAGCAACTCAGAACTGAAATGAGCTGCAATGGTTTTCATTTTGTTATGTTACCCCTATTTCAGAAAGTGACTCAATCGTTTTGCTTTCATTTGGACACTAGCCTTGACTTCAGCCTGGAGAATCACTTTAACTTTGGAGAGCTCTGAATATCTGAACCACTTTTTCCTCTTCTTTTACACTGCTAATTTCTTTAATTTTGTTTCTAATCCTCTGCTCCTAGAGGAAACATGTAGTACCGTACGGGGTCAGATTCAGACCTGGTTCAAATGGGCGCAATGACATTGGCTTCAAGGGTGTTGCAACTGAATGTACATTTAATAACTGTGAAGCTTCCTCTCCATCATGTGTACATTGGCACCATTTGTACCGAACGTGTATTCGTTTGTTATGTGAACAGGCCAGCCACCTCCCGAGCACCCCCTCATGGCATGAGGTCACTCTGCAGGTGCCCTGCCTCAATTTCCCTTCTTTTCAGGGTTCTGGCAGTCAAATTACCAAGACAAACTCTTCTCAAGTTCAGCAACACCTTTCCGTGGGGCTGAATTTATTAACACAACAAAATATTCGAAATAAAAGTTCTCAAACCCCCATCAAGCCCATTCTCCCGGTCTCCCTGCTGGGGGTCTGCCATGCCGTCTGCCTGGAGCTTTTTCCCTGCTGGAGTCCACTTGCTCCCAGTAGCCATTCCCTGCCTTGGCAGGCTTCTGCAAAAGTCTCTTGCTCCCAGCTGGGACTCTCCAGCCCGCTTTATTCACTCCTGCCTAAGCAGCCCCCTCAGATTGTTTAATTTGCTGTTGTACAGGATACAATAGTACCCTGAGCGATAGGTAGGAATCACCTGTTTCTTGGGGGAGATTTCCTACACTATTCTGCTCTTTCTAAGAACAAATCTTTTGTGCTATAGATCGAAGAACTGGCTTTTTTATTTATTTTGGTGATTCGTGTGCATTTTCTGTAGTGAGGGCTATCAGGCCAAAAAACATATAGCTAGATCAGGGGTGGGCAAACTTTTTGGCCTGAGGACCACATCTGGGTGGGGAAATTGCATGTAGGGCCATGAATGTAGGGCTGGGGCAGGGGTTTGGGGTATGGGAGGGGGTGCGGTGTGCAGGAAGGGGCTCAGGGAAGGGGGTTCAGGTTCAGGAGGGGGTGCAGAGTGCAGAAGGGGGCAAGGGTGCAGGGAGGAATGGGGGAAGGGGGTTGGGGTGCAGGAGAGGTGCGGGGTGTGGCAGGGGGCTCAGGGCAGGGGATTGGGGTGCAGGAGGGGTATGGGGTGTGGCAGGGGGTTGGGGTGCTGGCAAGGTGCAGCAGGGGGCTCAGGGCAGGGGGTTGGGGGCAGGGGGAAGGAGGGGGTTGGGGTATGGGCTCCAGCCCAGCACTGCTTACCTGGAGTGTCTCCGGGGTGGCAGTGGCAGAGCAGGGGCGGGAAAGGGTGGAATGGAGGAGGGGCAGGGGTGGAGCAGGGGTGGGAAGAGGTGGGATGGGGTGAAGTGGGGCGGGGTGGGCTGGGGCCGGGTCGCTCGCTGCTGCCGGCATCAGGCCCCCCACTAACCTCCCAGGTCACCTTGGACCCCGCAGTCCCCAGAAGATCAGGGCCCCCCAAAGCGTGGGGCCTGGGGCAGTTGCCCCGGTCTGTCCTATGGATGGGATGGCTCTGGAAATATAAACCCAAACGTTGGTGGAGCCGGGCCAACGTTCCTGAATATTGGTGGAACAAAGGCACCATGGGTCCATATAACTCGCCACCTATGCTGGTGAGATCTGGACAGCCACTGCTGTAAATTATTTTCTGAATTAGCATGTTTCATTAACATTATTCAGTGGGAGTAAATTAGGCAGGATTTTGGCCATATACTTTGTAGTTAACATATTATATAGTATGCTAAGGTTCAGCAGCCAAAACTTTCATCTCGTCTGACCTCCAGTCAGGATTGGTACCAGGGATATTTCTTGAACTTTCAGGGCTCTTCCCTTTGACCCGTTGCTGAGCTTCCTTGTTGAACTCTTTGACTCAGTCCCATAATGGCCTAACCCTAATGAAACATGGCAAATGGGCGGGAATGTTCAGGGAAATAAGACGCAGTACAATACATACATGTTTTTATTGTGTGTCATAAAAAAACTAAACCGTGTGGATCTTGGTTGTTTGAGACAACACTTTTCTTGCTTGTGTCTCAACAGAAAAATTATTATCCAATGGTTTCCGCTTGCTAAGTTCTTTCTACTCACCTACCATAGTCCAATTCTTTCAGTGTTGGTCTTTTTAATAATTCTCCCTCTTTCTCCAAAATATCAATAAATGCCTTTAGAAATGTACGGGTGACGTTTTCAGCAATAATTTGGTTGCACTGTACATAGCTGAAAGATATACAGTAGCAAAACCTTGGCATTTTTCAATGAAAGATGGCTGAATAGATGTTATTATTAAGTGATGTAGTGAAGCATATAAAATGGCATACAACGGAGTAGTAACTAAGTAATTTCAAAGTAATTATATGCCCTGCAGACTGAATGATGATTTCACTTTGTAGAGTCACTATGAATATAAACCATGTGTAACCACTGTTTATGTCTCTACTGTGAAACAGGTCCTCTAGCTGCGTAATCTGCAGTTCACAAATCTATGAGAAATTTAATATAATAAAGCTAATATTTAGACTGAAAAATAACCATGTTTAGTAGTTTTTGTTAGTTTACAAATGGGTAAACTGAGGCACAGGCAGATTAGATGGTTTGTGTAAGGTTACCCAGAGAATCAGTGGGGCTATCAGTGACAGCACCCAGGTGTTCTCTGACCAGTCTTCCGCTCTAACTACACATTGTCCTGGGATGGACACGCTTTCTAGCAACTAACAGCCCTAAAGAGACTGAGGAAAACTCCTCCCTGCCACTCATGCACTTTAAAAAAATAATGTGTGTGGGAGGGGGAGCTTGGAGGATTCAGACTTCAAAGTGCTGAGCTGTCCCTTAAATTGCTGGTCATTTGGCATCTCTCTAGTAAAATATATATGTTAACAAAATTCCAAAAGAATTCACCTGAACAGAGACCAAGCTTGGAAAATATCAACCTTAAGAAAGAAATGTAGAGAAAGGTATCACGAAGTGAAAATGAGGTCTAATAAAACCTGGTTTTGCACTCTTAACTGTAGCATTAGCTACCCCAAAAATGATGATAGAAATAGCTGAATTATTATAAGTCCCATGGCCTGTGTTATACAGGAGGTTAAACTAGCTCAGGGGTGGCCAACCTGTGGCTCCAGAGCCACACACGGCTCTTCAGAAGTTAATATGTGGCTCCTTGTATAGGCACCGACTCCAGGGCCAACTTTCCATTTTGCCGGGGGGTGCTCACTGCTCAACCCCTGGCTCTGCCACAGGCCCTACCCCCACTCCACCCCTTCCCGCCCCCTCCCCTGAGCCTACTGTGCCCTCGCTCCTTTTCCCTCCCCCCCCCGAACCTCCTGCACGCCACAAAACAGCTGATCGGGCGGTGTGGGGGGGAGGGGGAGGCACTGATCAGTGGGGCTGCCAGTGAGCGGGAGGCGCTGTGAGGGGGAGGCGGGGGGGGGAGCTGATGGGGGGGCTGCTGATGTATTACTGTGGCTCTTTGGCAATGTACATTGGTAAATTCTGGCTCCTTCTCAGGCTCAGGTTGGCCACCCTTGGACTAGATGATCCCAATGGATTGTTATACATCTGGTTGTCCATTAGCAAGGTTTTGCTCTTACTGATCTGGATATACCACATACCAATCAAAAGCTTGTGACTGGTATGTTTCAAAAAAGATTTTAGAAGGCAAAAGTGGCTTTGTTTGTTTTCAAACTGGTCAGCTGGTGGCCAGCTGTCACATGCAAAGGGTGATGCGGAGCTCTCACCAGAAAGGCAGCATGTGTAGCCTGACCATGAGTTTTCCATTGAGGGTGGCAAATAATGTTTACCAAACAGCATTTTGTTGTGGCTGATTCCCTCATGTAGTTTGTTATTTTGACAATAACAAACCAAATTCAGTTTTCTCACAATTCCTTTAAGCTTTGGATGAGCAGACGTCCTGTTTTCAAAGGGACAATCCCGTATTTAAGCCCTCCTGCAGGTGTCACAACTTTTTCTTAAAAACAGACAAATTGTCCTGTATTTTCTGTCTCTCTGCATCAGTACTGGCTGGATCCCAGCTCGCCAGCTGCCCGCCCACCAGTGGTGATGGAGGGTGTCTGATGATGGGGTGGGTGTGTGCAAGGCTGGTGGCAGGGCGAAGATGCAGTGCACAGTGCCAGCCACTCCTCCTGCCTGACCATCAGCGCAGCCCCCGCTGTGTGCCGGCTCTCGGCCAGCAGGATCCCGCCCCCCCACCCCCGTCCCATTTCCGGCCGGCACCAGCTCTGTGCTGCAAGCTGCGGTGGCTGCTGAGTGTGGGCAGGCGCCAGGCGGCAGCCGGTTACATGTTGCCTCTGCTGCCCACCCATCGGCCCTTTACGTGCTCCCCCTCTGGCTGTCCTCTCTGCTCTGCCCCTTCCCACCCCCACCCCAGCCCCACTGCGCCTCCATATTCCACCCGGCAGAGTGCGTCCCGCTCCCAGCGCTGTGCAGAGAACCAGCCTCTGGTCGGAGCGCTCAGCTCACCAACAGCCTGGCCAACAGGCTCCTTCCTTCCCCCACTGCCTCTGGCTGGGCCGGCACCCCGGGAAAGCCCAAGACCCTCCGACCTGGGGCGAGCCGAGCCATGCATGTGCCAAAGCCCCACACAGCACTGGCATGGGAACCCTCTCCGCCCCTCAGCTAGGCTCTGGAGCAGGGGGGAGGGAAGCGATTTCCAGCCTGTTTGTGCCCCAACCCTGCAGGCTCCACAGCAGCTCCTGGGGCAGGGACTTAGCACCCTCTTCACACACATACACACCCTGGGTCCTGCCCTCAGGGAGCATGAGGCTGCTCCATCCCCTAGGCATCCTCCCCTCCTGAGCCACCTCTCTGGCTGGGTTTGCTGAAGCCCCTGCAGTCAGGTTCCCTGGGCCCTGGTGCACAATGCATCCTTAGGGCTTAACCCCTTCCCAGGGCCGGTGCAACAACTAGGCGACCTAGGCGGTCACCTAGGGCACCAAGATTTGGGGGGTGCCAAAAAGTGACGCCCTGCCTGGGGGGCTGGTCAGGGTGCCGAGAGCCGGAGCATCGCGCTTGCAGCAGCGGTGAGCCCGAGCTGTGGAGGAGCTGGCGCGGCATGCACAGGGGGGCAGCAGCCCTGCAAAGGTGGTGGCACCACTAGCGGAGAGCAGCCGCGCGCCCCCCCCCCTCCCCACAGCCCAGATCGCCGGCCGGCCGCTGGCATCGGGGCCTCCCGCAACTCTAGAGCTCCGCCCCTCCCCTCCACCTACTCCCCCGCCCTGCTCACCCCTCCCCTGCATTCCAGCACAGCAGGGGAGCATGGCCCGCAGCCTGTCTACCATAGCATGCTGGGCAGTTGGAGAAGGGGCAGTGGGTCTTTGGAGGGGGCAGTCAGGGAGCAGGGGGATTGGATGGGTCAGGGGCTCGGGGGGGGGGCCTGCCAGGGGGCGGGGTTGTGGAGAGGCATCGGGGCAGTCAAAGGACAGGGAGTAGGGGGGGTTAGATGGGTCTGGGGTTCGGAGGGGGCAGTCAGGGAACAGGCAGCAGTTGGATAGGTGTGGGAGTCCCGGGGATCTGTCAGGGATGTGTGGAGAGGGGTCGGGGCAGTCAGAGGCAGGGAGCAGGGGGGGTTAGATTGGTCAGGGGTTCTGGGGGGGCAGTCAGGGAACAGGCAGCAGTTGGATAGGTGTGGGAGTCCCAGGGATCTGTCAGGGGTGTGTGGAGAGGGGTTGGGGAAGTCAGGGAACAGGTAGGGGATGGGGTCCTAGGGGAGCAGTTAGGGTGGGGGGGGGTTTCAGGAGGGGGCAGTCGGGGACAAGGAGAAGGGAAGCTTAGATAGGGGTGAGGTCCCGGGGGGTGGTTAGGGGCAGGGGTGACGGGAGGTGGTGATCAGGGGACAAGGAGCAGGGGGGGTTGGATGGATTGGGGGTTCTGTGTGGGGCAGGAAGTGGGAGGGAGTGGATAGGGAGCGGGGGGGGCGGGGCACAAGGTGGAAGTTTTGCCTAGGATGCAAAATATCCTTGCACCGGCCCTGCCCCTTCCTGCCTGTGCTGTAGACAGGGGACAGGAGGCAACTGGGTTATGTTGGTGGCCAGCAGCAGCCTAGAGATGTTAGCTGCCTTTCAACACTGTGCGGGCAGGAAGGGACAAGCTTCTTCCAGCAACACAGGTGTGGGGGCGCGGGAAGAGATGAGCACTGCAAAGACACGGGGCAGGTGTTCCTCGCCCCCCTCTCCCCTGCAGCTGGAAGCAGCTCCCGTCCCTTCCCTCCCGCACAGTGCCGAAAGTCTGCTGCTGGCCACATTCTGGTGTGAACTCTGGCAGAAATCTGGGGAGGGGGGCTTTTGACCCTGCATGCTCCTCGCCCACGTGTTGCCTCGGGCAGATGCAGTGCCAGGTACCAAGAGAGGCAGGTCCGTCCCGGGGGCCCAGACAGGTGTGAAGGATGGAGAGCATCAGGCAGGAAGGGTCAGGTTGGTCGGTCACTCCTGCTGTGTGAGAGAGGTGTATGGGAGTGTGTGTGTGTCACCTCTCAGTGTCTGGGGGGTGGTGGAAGGGTGTGTGTGTCACCCCTCCCCATGTGGTGTGAACCCTAAAGCTTTAAAGATAAGAAGGTACATAAAATAAATCCAACTATGCAGTATTTCTTTTTAACAGGGGCTCAGTCAACTTGATGTTAATTTGAATGTGTGTATGGTTGATTGCCTTTGAACTCACTTGAATATGAGTAATTTTACCAGGTGTCCCGTATTCAGTATAGGGAAATATGGTCACCCTGTCTAAGCTCAGAATAACCACTATTGTATTGATGTTGAGGAGATGGAAAGATATAACAACAAGAACATGCCAACTCTGTAGCAATCAGGGCATGGACATGCCGAACTATGATCTGACATGCAGACACAGGTTTGATTTCTTCAGGACACCTTGTCATATGACAGCCCTTCAGGCGGTACAGATTATATCTCTGTGTGTGTGTGTGTGTGTGTGAATAAATAAGGGCTTTATCCTGTGACATACTGAACACTTCTTGTGATAGTCTGAGGACCCTGCACACTCAGCTCTTTGTAAGGTCAAGTCCTTTAAACGTCTCTTAATTCATATTCTGTTTCTCTCGATGTTTAAGCAATTTTTCATTAACTCCTCTTTTCCTTAACTCTGATACAGACATAGAATTTTTATTCAAATTGTAATTATACATGAACTTTTCTTGGACTGCAAACCCACTGCTCAGTGGGAAGCCAGGATTAGCTCTCATGTGAAACCTATAAAGCGAATGAAAGCTTTGGCAATGATGACCTAATTTGGTCTGATGAAAACTGATTTAAACAGTTCTGCCGTGTATTTCAGAGGAATTCGTTTACACGTGTACAAGTAAGAAGAAGTCAGTTGAAGTGGGCTAGCAGAAGACTTGTCAGATCAATCAGCCTTTGAGACGTTCAAGCCAGCTTTCAGGCAATCCATTCAGTCTGGAGGGCCAAGGGCCAATTACATCATTTTTAGCTTTGTTAGCCTTGCTGGCCACACCAAAGAGTGAAAGTATCCAAACATTTTCTGTTTCATTTTGAAAATGTTTGGTCTGAAGCATAAGTGCTGAGGACACACTACAAATTCCTAGATTTGTGCAGCACAGACACATTTCAGTGTTTGCTCAACTCACAATGTGTTTGGATTTCTCCTCCAATTACCCAGGTGTCCATGAAAGCACTGATTTCCACCACAAAAGTAAATGGAAAAAGAAAATGCACAAAATCTAGAATGAAGTCATGTCTACACTACAGACCTATATCAGTATAACAACTATGCCACTCAGGGGTGTGAAAAATCCATATTCCTGAGCGATGTGGTTATACCACCTAACCCCCCATGTAGACAGCGCCATGTCGATGGAAGAGCTTCTCCTGTCGACATAGCTACCACTTCTCAGGGCTTTTCTACACTACCCACCAGATCGGCGGGCAGCAATCGATCCAGCGGGGGTCGACCGTTGAGTGCTCTCAACGCACGCAAGCGGAGTTGACGGGAGAGCATCAGCTGTCGACTTACCACAATGGAGACACTGCGGTAAGTAGATCTAAGTACGTCAACTTCAGCAACACTAGTCACGTAGCTGAAGTTGGGTATCTTAGATCAACCCCGTATGGTAGTGTAGATAAGCCCTCAGGGAGGGGGATTAACTACACCAACGTAAGAAGCTCTCCTGTCAGTGTAGGAGCGTCTGCATTAAAGTGCTACTTCCTGTGATCTGTGTCTCCATGGGTCCTGGTAGTGGACAGTGGCACTGGAACAGGAGGGGCCAGGTGGCAATGGCCCCATCACATTTTACTGGCTGCAAGGGTGAGCAATGAGGGGAGGGAGTGAAGAGGAGCGAGCGGAGGGCAGGGTCTTGGGGGGAAGAGGTGGCGCAGGGGACCTCTGGGGACGGGGCAGTGCGAGTCTGGGGCTTGAGGAGAAGGGATGGCGTGAGGGCAGGGCATTGCGGGGAATGGGCAGCACGAGGATGGGGACATGGGGAGAAAGGGTGGCATGGGGGCAGGGCCTCAGGGTGAAGGAGTGGTGCGGTGAGCTCCCACTTTTAGGGAGTTATCGCTGCTCCTGGATGGCTGCGTGGATGTGTTTGCCACCCTGCATTCAAAACCCTCTGGGCCTTACACTCTGTCTTAATAAACCTCATAATAATAGCACTACCTAATACAAATAACAATTAATAGTAGCAAATGTTTTGGGGGACGGTGCGATGTCATCATAACGTTCCTCCAGGTAGCATCACGTATCACAAAAACACTACATCAGATGCATGAGCGTGTCCTGACTCCCGCAGTGAAGATACTTTTAAGAATGACTTCCCTAAAATGAGCATTAAATATGAGCCCAAGTCCTGGTAATGAACCGGAATCAAGCATTCACCTTTTAACCAGGGGCGGCTCTATGTATTGTGCCACCCCAAGAACAGCAGTCAGGCAGCCGTCGGCAGCGTTTCTGCGGGAGGTCGCTGGTCCCGCGGATTCAGCGGCGTTCCTGCAGGTGCTCCACTGGTCCCGCGCTGTCAGTGTTCCTGCCGCCAAATTGCCAAATCAGCGGGACCAGCGGACCTCCTGCAGAAACGCCGCCGAAGGCTGCCTGACTGCCGCCCTTGCAGCTACCGGCTGGCCGCCCCCCCTGAGGCTTGCCGCTCCAGGCCCGCACTTGCTGCACTGGTGCCTGGAGCTGGCCCTGCTTTTAACCCAGAAATGTTACCCACCACATCACACAGACATGACGCGGGTGTCACTCCCAGGTTTACAGAAGGGGAACGAGCGACTGCAGTAACAATTACAAACTGGGCTGAGGCGAGAGGTAACTGAACGAGCGACTGCAGTAACAATTACAAACTGGGCTGAGGCGAGAGGTAACTGAGGGGAAATGGCTTTAATTTGAAAACAAACATCTACAAAAGCTGGAAACAATGGCATGTTTCTAAGTGGGTCTTTTAAAAATGCCAGTGAATGTTAAAGTGAGAGGAGTGAGTCATAAGCACATGAGCAGGGAGTTGAGTTGAAGACAAGAAATCATGCATCTCTGCTTAATGCCATCACATGATGAGCCCTAGGGCTCTCCATTAATCACAGAGGAGGAGGGCAGCAGACAAACATTATTCTCACTTCTCTGAAGAGAGCTAACCTGTGCAGGAATTGGGGGCACAATACACACACATTCCCACACCATGAAGGGTCTCTGCCTCCTCCTCGGCGTCCTGCTCCTTGTCGAAGGGGTTCTGCATGCTGCTGCCAAACGTGAGTGCCTTGGTTCCTTCCCCCCATCACCCCCCACTTCCCCAGGTTTAATTTGCTGAGATGGTGTGATCACAACTATGCTGCTATTTTGAAATATGTTTTGCTTTGGTTGCTGCAGCTCAGAGGTTGGGTGCTTTCAGGCTGCAGCCTACCCAGCTGGAGGTTATCTGCCTCTGTGGCTGCACGCGTGATCTGAGCTGGGATAGGAATGAGAAGAGCTATTCTGCTACCTGCTGTAACACCAGGGGGACAGTGATGGGCCCTGAGCCTCTGTTGACCTCCCCACACCTCCAGATGAGACACACCAGCTCAGTGACAGGGACAATGAGCCTCTGCTGATTTCCCCACCTCTGGAAAGGTCCTCTGGATGTGACTCACCAATTCAGAAACAAGGGTCTCAGGGAGGATCCCATTCCCTCTCCACACTGACAACGGGCCATGGATCCTGGGAAAGGGATTAAGCCTCTTTGGAACTCTCTCTCTTGCTCTCTTCCAGGTCTGACAGACCCTCTCGAGTACAGAGGGGCAGGACCGACTGGGACTGAGCTATTGCTGACTTTCCAGGAGTCCATGGTTGACTTACTGGCTCAGGGATAGAGTTCTAGGGTTGGGGACTGAGCCTCAGTTGGCCTCCTTTCCCTTCCCTGGGCAACACACTGTCTCAGGGAACGCTGAACCTCTCCTCACCTCCCCATCTCTCCACCAGAGATAGCGTACAAGCTCCAAGATGAGAGCCCAGCTGAGTTGGGAGCAGGGTGCAAGGAGCGCCAGCTCCTCTCCCAATATCACTAAAGTATGGTGTTATTATTAACAAGAATCACTTTCTTGGGTTTTATTATTACACTGGCTGCTTTGGACTCAGTTGCTCCACATGTGGTAATGACTGACACTTGCTTATGAAGGCTGTGTATAGTTAAGTGGAGGAAAAAACTTCTGTAAAGGCTCTTTTTCCTTACCCCTCAGTTCATCTCCATGTGGTTTAGAGGGACTGGTGCCGAAGTAGATGCTAGGGTGAAAAATGCCTTGGCCATATAATCCAAAAGCTTGTGAAACTTCTTATATTTGATTGAGATAAACACATTACAAGCGAGTGAAGAAATATCATAGGAGCTTACCTTGTTAGAATTTGTGATGGCCCAACGTTATGATTAGGGCTGATGGTTTGTCATAGAAAAAACATACAAGCCACGGTCCAGTCATGGAGCAAATGCCAAAAGTTGCGGAGCACTTTGTTTGAATCCAGATATTACCCATGTGTCAATAACAACTTAAGTGTGAGGTTGTGACTGGTCACAGGGAGGGTGCATGAAGAGGGAAGGAGGCCAGGAGTCTTCCCCAGCCCTCTATCCCTTTTGCAGAGGCCAGGCACAATTGCAGCCCTTGCATGCTTCTGAGGTCAAAGACTGCTCCCTCCTAAACACCTTGCAGGGCACAATTCCTCACAGAGCAGGGAAGGGCTAGCAGCAGCGCTCGGTGCACACGGGACTAGTCAGAGGGGACTCCAGTCCAGCAGCAGCCTCAGTGGGTAGTAAGGCGGGTGGAAAAAAAGCAGCTGTTGCCTCTTCTTCAGCACTGCTTCCCTGCCTCCACCTCAGGCATCACAGTGTTGTGCAGACACCACTTCATCCAGCTATATCTGCACGGTGCCTCTTCTAAACTACAAAGAAGTGACAGGACCCCTGAGCACGTAACACACCACTATAGGCACAGAGGCGGACTAAGATTTATTGGGGCCCTGGGCACAAAGAACATTTGGGCTCCCTTACACTCCAGGGGCCCAGCGGTGCCAGAACCGGGAGAACAAGGGGGTCATGTCCCCACTTTTTTAACATGGTCATAGTAGCTTTGGGCAGTGGTGGGTGATGACAGCAGGGGTTTCCCCACCACAAAGCACAGCCCCTGCTAGTGGTGCCAGCCTCTTCTCGGTGTGGGGCTGAGGTGGGCCATAGCCCCCCTTGCCACAGGGCCCTGCCCCCCACTCTGCCTCTTCCCAGCAAGGTCCCGCCCCCTGGCCAGGCCAGTAGCCAGAGCCAGGCCATGCTAAGAATCACCCAGGGAGTCCAGGCTGCTGTGGGGAGCCCTGGTCCCTCCACCTGCCCTGGGCAGTGTGCTCTGGGGGACAGGGACATGGTCTAGGGGCTGCTCTCATGGCTTTCTGTGATCCACCCATAAAGCAGTCCACCTCTTTATAAAGTGAACCAACACCACAACTGCGACGGTATGTCCAGTGATATGAACAATTTCTGCAAATTTCACAGTAAAAAATACCTGTTAAAACTTTCTTCTCTTCAGCTAGATAAGATAATATGGCACAGCAGCTAGAAACATGTACAGATGGTCTTAAAACTTTGGGATGTAAAATATTTCTTGCCAGGACTTGAATTGGGACGCGGGGGGTGGGGGGGGGGGGAAGTATGCTCTGGTCTCTTCTAAACAGATTATAGTGAGACGTGTGGGTATGTGTGTCCCAGGGACCCCATTGTGCCAACTGGGAGAGGGCACAACTGCACAAGGCGGAGGGGTGCATGAGGTTTTACAGGGATCCCCTGGCTCGGATATATGCATAATACTTCACCAAAGGGTGGCATGTGAGGTCTCTGCTGAGAGCCAGTAGCCCACTGGTCATCATAATCATTGAGAAGCATATGTACAGATAATAGCAAAGAAGTTATGTATCTATATTGGAAATTATATTCTTAAGGTCTTGGAGTTAAGGCAGGTCATCAGGAGGTAACTGTTACCTATCTCCGTATCTGGCCATCTGTATATTGTGTGCTTCACAATGTATGTGTATTTGCATACTGAGCCAGATGCAAATTAAGACATTGTGAAATCTACAAGAGAGGAATTCTTCAGGAAGAAAACACAGAAGGGGGTGTCCTGTTTATGAATGAAAACAAAGGATTGCTCTAGTACATCTTGGGGTGCAAAGAGGCACAAGGAATCCTTCATCTAGGCCGCAAACTGATGGTGTGCTTGTCTCATGAAAGGAGGGTCACAGCCAGCCTAGCTGAAAAGTGCTATAAGGATTCTCCACAAGACATGAAAGTATCTTGTTAATTAACTCTATGCTCAGCATGCATGTCATGATTTTGTTTTATATTTAACCATTTGCTTCCAACATTTCTACTCCCTTGAATCTCTTTCCTTTGTCAAATAAATGTATACTAGATTTCACTATAAACATATCTAAGTGCTGAGTGTTAAGCACAAGAGTTTGGGGTGTACTGTTTCTTTGGAAGCAGCAAATTTGTGAATCCTGCAAGTGCCCAGTGGACCAGGGGCTGGACACTGCAGGGAGATGCGTGGGTGTGCCAACTGCTAACTTGTAGAGTGACAGCAGGGCCTACAAGGCCTAGAGGGGAGTGCGTGTGTTGCCCATGGCTGGCAGAGCTGGGGACTTGACCCATGGCAGGCACAGACAAGGTTTCCTCACACTAAAGACAGATGGTAGCAACATGCCTCTGGCTACCCTAAGAAGAGTCAGAGTATTCCAAACCCACTTATAGAATCGTAGAAATGTAGGGCAGGAAGGGACCTCACCTCAAGAGTTCATCTAACCATCCCCCCACCCTGAAGCAGGACCAAATATACCTAGACCATCCCTGGCATTTGTCTAACCTATTCTTAAAAACCTTCAGTGACAGGGATTCCACAACCTCCCTTGGTAACTTATTCTAGTACTTAAATATTGTTACGGTTAGAAAGTTTTCTAATATCTAACATACATTTCCCTTGTTGCAGATTAAGCACATTACTTCTTGTCCTATCTTCCATGGACATGAGGCAAAACTGATCACCATCTCCTTTATAATAGCCCTTAGTATACTTGAAGACTATCAGTTCCCAGCCCCCCGGTCTCCTTTTCTCAAGACTAAACATGCCCAGTTTTTTTAACATGTCCGCATGATAAACCTTTTATCATTTTTGTTGCTCTCTGGACTCTCCAATTTGTCCACATCTTTCTTAAAATGTGGTGCCCAGAACTGGTCACAATAGTTCAGCTGAGGTTTCACTGGTGTTGAGTATAGTGGGACAATAACCTCCCATGTCTTACATATGACACTCCTGTTAATATACCTCAGAATGCTATTTGCCTTTTTCACAACTGCATCCCACTGTTGGCTCATATTCAATTTGTGATCCGCTATAACCCCCAGATCAGTACTACTGCATAGCCAGTTATTCCCCATTTTGTACTTGTGCATTTGATTTTTCCTTCCTAAGTCTAGTAGTTTGCATTTGGCTTTACTTAATTTCATCTTGCTGATTTCAGACTAATTCTCCAATTTATCAAGGTCATTCTGAAATCCAAGCCTGTCCTCCAAAGTGCTTGCAACCCCTCCCACCTTGGCATCATTGGCAAATTTTATAAACCTACTCTCCACTCTATTGTCTAAGTCATTAATTAAAATATTGAATAGTACTGGACCCAGGACAGACCCCTGAGGGACCTCACTAGATATTATCTCCCAATTTGACAGCGAACCATTAATAATTACCCGAGTATGTTTTTTCAACCATTTGTGCATCCACCTTATAGTAATTTCATATAGACTACAGTTACCTAGTTTGCTTATGAGAATGCCATGTGGAACTGTGTCAAAAGCTTATTAAAATCAAGATATACCACATTTACTGCTTCCTGTTTATTCACTAGGCCAGTAACCATGTCAAAGAAGGAAATTAGGTTAGTTTGGCGTGATTTATTACTGGCAAATCCATCTTGGCTATTACTTGTCACTCTATTATCCAATAAAAACAACAAGGAGGCCTTGTGGCACCTTAGAGACTAGCAAATTTATTTGGGCATAAGCTTTCGTGGGCTAGAACCCATCAGATGCATGGAGTGGAAAATACAGGGGCAGGTATAAATACATGAAAGGATGGGAGTTGCCCACTTGGTAAGGCAACTCTCATCCTTTCATGTATTTATGCCTGCTCCTGTATTTTCCACTCCATGCATCTGCTGAAGTGGGTTCTAACCTACAAAAGCTTATGCCCAAATAAATTTGTTAGTCTCTAAGGTGCCACAAGGACTCCTCATTGTTTTTGCTGATACAGACTAACACGGCTACTACTCTGAAACCTATTATCCTGTAGGTGCTTACAAATTGATTGTTTAATGATTTGTTCCAGGCTTTGTCCAGGTATTGAATTTAGGCTGACTAGTATTCATTCCTGAGGTCCTTTTTGTTCCCCTTTTTAAATATAGGTACTGTGCTTGCCGTTCTCCAGTCTTTTGTGACCTCACCTTTCCTGTTCTTGAAGATAATCACTAATGGTTCAAAGATTGCTTCTGCTAGTTTAAATACCCTAGGGTGAATTTAATCAGGTCCTGCCAACTTTGAATACATCTAACTTATCTAAATATTCTTTAACCTGTTCTTTCTTTATTCTGGCTTGTGTTCCTTCCCTCTTGTTTAATATTAATTGTGTTAAGCATCTGGTCACAATTAATTTTTTGAGTGAAGACTGAAGCAAAATAAGCATTAAACATGTCAGCCTTCTTAGTGTCGTCCATTAGTAGTTCTCCTTCCCCACTAAGTAATAGACTTACACTATCTTTCACCTGTCTCTTGCACCTAATGTATTTATATAACCACTTATTATTGTCTTTATGTTATTTATGTCCCTTGCTGGGTGTAACTCATTTTATGCCTTAGCCTTTCTGATTTTGTCCCTAAATGCTTGTGCTTTTATGTCCACAACAGAAACATTAGACTTTTCTGTTGAATGCTTCAAGTACCTTAGGTGTTAAACTATAAGTAAAGCTACAATCCTGCAATGCATTCCATGTAGGCAGATCTCTATGTTCATGTGTGTTCCCATGGACTTTAATGGACACGGGAGTCCACCTGTGTAGAACTCATTGCCAGATTGGGGCCTAATAGCTCACTATTACATTCCCTAATGTCTCTTTTAATAATCACCTGTTGACAGTTTACCTGTAATTTTTTTGGTTTATAATTCATTGAAAATATTTGTAAAAGTTCTGAGAAAGTATAAATGATCAAAAGAAGGGCTGGAAAATATTCATCCATGTGATCTTATTCCACCAAGTACCCTTTCATATAACTGGAACATGTCCTAATGTAAGGAAAGGATGAAATATGTATAGCCTAAATTCAGAGGAATTTCCATTGTCAATAGACTGGAAGACATAAGCTTTGTTTATAATGATAAAGTTCCAAGCACATCCATTGATTAAGAGTTTTGCGTTCAGTGCATGAATTTAGTATTGTGAAATGGAGCAGGGGAAACATTCATACTTTATGTTGCTCATATTTCTATCTAGAGTTTCGAGATGTGATGAGCTACGGAAGATCTTCTCATGTCAGGTCCCATAAGAAGCTACATGGCTGGTCGCCTGATCAAAATCAGTGGAATGAAAAGCTTTATCCTTTCTGGGAAAAAGGAGATCCAAGATGGAATGACTGCTGGAGAGGTAGGTCTAGATAGGCAACCCTAACGCTCTGGGAAATGTAGCCACAAATTCTATATGATAGAATATAAAGTTATAGATAGTGCGTTTTGTACTGTACATATCCCAGAATTGCTCTACACAGTAATGAGCTAGACACTAGTACTTAATACATTGTCTGACAAAGCAGCCATGGCTACCATTACAAAATCTGCTCAGTAATAATTCACAGCCTCAGATATTGAAATCTGGTTTATTGAAAAGGAACATTAGCCAGGACACTGGGAAAATCCCCTGTTCTCTGTGAAAAGTGCCAGTAGGTTGGGATCTTCAACTTCCACCCCAAAGGCACATCACTGGATCAGTTTAACACTTTCTATGAAGAACCAGCACATTGTATGGCACTGTTTTATTGCCACTGGTTATGAGCCCAGGAATAAAGGCTACACCTTCTGATAGAGACAAAAGAGCTGTCCTCTGGAATACGCGGCCTCTTTTGTGTACAAATGTGTTTATAGTTTATAGTAGGGGAATGTCTACAGAACGGTTGACTTCAATTGACTGCAGTGTAGCTACGCTGATTTACATTGGCTTAGAATCTGACCCACTAAGTCTAATTTATTGGTATAGGTTTGGATTTTGAAAAGCACCTTAGTGACTTAGGATCACAAATTCCACTGAAAGTACATGAGACTTGTGCCCCAAAGTTCCTTAGCACTTTAAAAAAAAATCTTACTAATAATTTCCAATTGGTCTCCTCCAAACTATTTAAGTAAAAAGTTTCTATTTTTTGTTCTGGTTAGATATTAAGAGCATCCAGTATCTCAGATGGCTAAAAGAGTGTCTTCAGGAAGGTCACTACAACGCAGCATAGTATGTTGTAAGAAGTGATAGAGACAGGGTCATCTCCTCAGCAAGTGTAAATAGGTGTAGCTCTTTTTGCAGCCAACGGTTTACGCAGCTGGGGCTCTGGCTCTTACAGTCTTTGTAATACGTTTAACATGATTGATTTAAAACTTTGTTGTTTACGTTGTATACAAATAAATAATAGCTACTCAAAAAGACTGGTGTATAAATGAAATCTCATCTTAATTTCTTCAGGAGGAAAGGTGGTGGCCAGATTGACCTCTGACAGCCCAGCTCTAGTAGGATCAAATGTGACCTTTACTGTGACCCTACAGTTTCCCAGGTGCCAGAAAGAAGATAATGACAGCAACATAGTATATGACAGGAACTGCAGGAATGGTAGGTAACAACAATACCCTTATATTGTGAACAAGTCTGGCAATGGTACTGCTGCATTTGTGGTCTACAAAAGTGTCATGAACACTTGGAACCATCAGCATTCTGCTTCCATGTTGCAGTTCTATCCCTGTTAAATTGAGAACCACAATAATGTCAACTTGTGTCACACAAAAAGTCCGTGTTCAGAAGATGACTGTCTTATTTTTACCCATCTGCACCCACTACATATAATGGTCAAGAACTTTAAATGGATTTTTTCCATTACAAAATGGAGTGTTTTAATCTGGCTCCCAGAAAAACTGTTGCTGCTCAGCTCAGCTTCAAGTTTGCCCAGTCACTGGGCTGAATACTGGCATGTTATATCAGTAACATGGGGTTTTCTAACCGGGTCTGTAAAACTGAGAATCTTCAATAAGGAGTTTGAGTTCACTAAATAACATCTTTATATGGCTACCTCCCAAGGAAGAGCAGATCTTACATTCCTGCTATTTTAAAAATAAAAAACAAGCAGGGTAAAATATCTTTTTAAAATAAAAAACGTTTTTGACCTTCTTTATACCTCTTAAACTAGAAAAAAAAGGTCAAAAGCCCAATGTTTTTATATGCTGCATCTTGGCAGAAATAAACCTTTGTTCCAACATCCAGATAGATTAAATAACACTTTCTACTGATCAATTTCATGAAATGTCAATCACTGCTTGAATAGCATAGCTTCTACTTACTTCATAGTCTAATGCCTGAGATGCTTGTATCTGTCCTATGCTTACTAATGTTGTGCTTTTCCAATGAAGAAACATATATTTTGCTGATACTTGTGGCACCTTAGAGACTAACAAATTTATTTCAGCATAAGCTTTCGTGGGTTAGAACCCACTTCATCGGATGCATGGAATGGAACATACAGTGGACAGAAATTTATACATATCTGTCCACTGTATGTTCCATTCCATGCATCCGATGAAGTGGGTTCTAACCCACGAAAGCTTATGCTGAAATAAATTTGTTAGTCTCTAAGGTGCCACAAGTATTTCTTTCTTTCTTATTTTCTTTTTGCTGACACAGACTAACATGGCTACTACACTGTAACCTGTCATATATTTTGCTGATTCTATTGGTGCTTGCAGTTTACATGGCACTTATCTAAAAATGACACAACTGGCTCTTCTGACAAAAGAAAGAAAAATAAAAAGCAAGCCAAATTCTATTGTGAGTTTCACAGCTGCAGCTCCCATTGGGCCAGAATGCAGGTGAAACCCCACTGACCTCAATGAGATGGCATTGTCCTATGGGGCTGGCAGCAGAATTTGGACCAACAGCTTCAACTGGCATCTTCTCTGTGAGCCAATAAAATTCTTGAAAACAACTACATTTTTTCGTCGGAAGCAGAAAATACCAAGCAGAAAATACCTAGGATTATAATTAGAAAGAACAGAGGAATTGTGATGTAGTGAACTTTAGTCTAAAAACGCCCTCTCCTCCTGCTCCATATTTAAAAACATTATAAAAATGAAAAGCAATATTGTGGTTTAAATGTAATAAATGTTCTGCTTTGGTGGTGTAAGTTCCCTGGGCAAGATCATCTCCACTGAAGTTAATAGGAATTTTTCATTGACTTACCTCCCTTGGCAGGTAACAACAAAGTCAACCAGGGAGTTGCAATCAGGGAGTTGCAATCAGGACTGGGCCCCATGTCTTCGGCCTTGTTCCTCATGATACACACCATAGGCATGTGGTTCCCACATCTTTACATAATCCAGTCCTTGTTATTTGCTTATGTACAATAGTCCAGACAGTTTCATGAGCACCTAACTAAGGCACAACATGAGCTTTCACTTAATCTGTCTTTATACTGTGCTGGGAAAAACTTGTGGTTAAAGCACTGGACTGGAACGCAGGATATCTGCAGTCTGTGTCCGGTTTTAGCACAGACTTCCTGTGTGAGCTTGGGCAAGTCATTAAGCATGTGGTGCCATAGTGCCTACTATGAAATTGAAATAATAACACCTCCATTCCCTGCCTCACTGAGTCATTGTAAAGACAAGTTAATGGAGGTGTCTGAGGATCTTTGTTGCCATGAATGAGCCCCATAGAAATAAAGAAGGGAAAACATTCCACTTTTATATAAAAACACATATAAATTTGCCACTTAATAATCTGTGATCTATTTCTACACCTAGATTCCTCAGACTTTCCTGACCAGTATGTCTACAACTGGACTAAGTGGATTGATGACTGTGGCTGGGAAAACTGCACAAGCAACAATACCCATAATGTGTTCCCAGATGGGAGACCTTTCCCTCATCATCCTGGCTGGAGAACGAGGAATTTTGTCTATTTGTTTCATACAGTTGGTGGGTCCAGTAAAATATATCTTGGTTTTATTTCCTAACTTGTTTCCCTAATGCCGTGCATTAGAATTCCCAAAGAGGAATTCAACAGTTGTTGAGTGAGAGAATACTTAACACATTCCGAGCTGCTCAGCGAGAATAGCAGCTGCTCTGTTAATTCCTCCGAGGTTTGGAAGTCATATACTACCATGACATGTTCTGTAAGACTGCAAATGCACAGAGCTACCACTGTTGAAAAGAACTCCCTGCTCAATCACAATTTGGATATAACATTTAGAGGAAATCTTCAGGGCAAAGAGGGTGGGGGAAGCCAGATGATTTAGTGATTAGCATTACCAAGTAGCAGTCTGAGGTTCAGGAGTGATTTTGTGCCTGTAGGTCCTCAGACTGGCTTCTTCACCTCTAGAGAGAAGGTGCAATGTGCACTTTGCTTCAGCACTCCTACGCTGGCTGAGTATAGTTCTGTTCCTCTCCTGGTTGTGACTCCTGGCGACAGCGTGTGTAATTGGCCCATCACTGCTATTGACTACACTGTAAATCTTAGGCTCCTAACTTTGACTGGTAAAATGATTTTAGGTATTAATCTAATTTAGTTGCGTTGGGGAGATTAAGGTGCCTTGGCAAATGCCTTTTCTTGGATCGATGGGAGCAGGCACATCTTTCTAATGCCTTTGGCTGCTTTGCTGAAACTCAGAAAAAAACCCTAATGGCAGGGAACATAACAATGACATGAAGTGTGTTTGAAAAGTACATTTCACACAAATGAAGGATGAGCATAAAATACACACTTTTGATTTAGACAATCCAAAATTTCACAGAAATGCTACTTCTCTTTATAAAACTTCTTCTATCTTGTCACAAGAGGAAAATATGAGTTCATGTCCTGTTCACAGGCCAGTACTACCAAAAAACTGGAGGCTCTTCAGCAATTGTTTCCATCAACACAACAAATATCACTCTTGGCAAACAGATGATGGTGGTCTCCGTTTACAGAAGAGGTCATGGAACATATGTTCCAGTTGCAATAGCAAGTGGCATCTATGTTGTGACAGGTGAGTGTGCTGGACTAAACCACAACTAAATACTTGGCAGTGTTTGTAGTGGAGATTTTACATAAATGCAACTCAAGTGCTATCTGGGAGAGTAGGGAGGGATATAAGGAGGGATTGGAACAAGTGATGCTTTTAACTTTCATGTGAAATCTCTGGTAGGTTATCCTGAACAGTATGGAATAAGTCCTCTTAGCAGACTTGCTAAGAGATAGTTAACAAATGTGTCCTTAGCTATGGATATTAACACTGCAAATATATAAGTAGGGATGGAAATGAATTATGCTAATAATATTTATCCAGAACCCTATAGACAATATCATTTTTATCTATGCTACAACATCTGATACTCCAGAGTCTTACCTCATGCTATCCTGCAATTTGACTTGTCCCAAATAACATTTAAGATCAATTTCTACTTATTGTTCTTTGTCTGAAATGTTTGAATAAGCAACAGAAATCTGTGGTGTACATAAACAAATTTACCTTTCATACGGAATGTGAATCTAATCTTAAACGTATGGACGTAATGCAAATTGTCCTTTATTTTGTCTGCATCCCACATGCATCCCTAGTACAACGGTCCAAATAAAAGAAACTGGAGGGACTTCCTGACCCTTTCTCTGGATGAAATTCATCACCCTTCTCTGGATGAGGCTGGCTAAAGTATCCCAGGGATTATTTCTCTCTCTTCATTCTGGCTGTCTCTTAAATTTAAATAACCCACCAACATCAACCCAAATGCACACACTGCAACAGTTCAGTCAACGGATCCTTTCTGCACCACTGGAACAGACAAACAAATCCTTGCGCATTGAGTATGAGACTTGCTCACTATACCTCATGCTCAGGCTCTCATTATCTGTGATCTAGACAATCTCAGATAAAATAACGGTGAAGGAGAAGTATCTTATTCACGAAGAGCCACACTCTGACACTCTTGCTCATGCTGAGTAGCAACTTTCACCACAAGTGGTCCTAGGGTGACCAGACAGCAAGAGTGATAAATCGGGACAGGGGGTGGGGGGTAATAGGAGCCTATATAAGAAAAAGACCCAACAATTGGGACTGTCCCTATAAAATCGGGACATCTGGTCACCCTAAGTGGTCCCATTGAAGCCCAGGGGAGTTTTGACATTGACTTCAGTGGTCGCAGGATGAGGTCCTATAATGTCCCCCAACCCAAATTCACTAAATCTTCTTAATGAATTGAGTTTCAAGGGTTTTTCCTCTTCTTTTGTACTGATGGGGAGCGAGGAGGGGAATACATAGGAAATTACAATAGGACCTTTAAAAACACAGTTGATGTAATAAAGATACTACTGAAAAGCAAATGTTTTGCTTTCTAAATGCATCAAATTGCACCAAATGGCAGGTATAGAACAATATTAATGGGACAGGGAACCTCCAGATGACTAGATATAGGGTCTTCAGTAGATGCACATGACTCTACCTGGTTGCAGTGTTCCACTTTATTACTGTAATCTATTGAAAGTGAGTTAAAGAAGAAACCTGTATTAAAGAAATTAAGCGTGGCAGTTAACATGATGCAGGCTTGTGTCTTACACTGTGACCGTTGCAGTCTGAGGGCTGTGAAGCAGTCTGTTACTTGCATCCATACACACCTGCTTCCCTTTCTTTCATTTTTCCTGCAGACCAGATTCCTTTATATGTGAACCTGACCCAGAAGAATGACCGCAATGCCTCAGACTCTGTCTTCATCAAGGATTCGCCTATCACATTTGATGTCAAGATCCATGATCCCAGTCACTACCTTAACAATTCTGCTATCTCCTACAAGTGGAATTATGGAGATGGCAGTGGCTCATTTATATCCAACAGCCCTATTTCAACTCACACTTATACGCTGCTGGGAAACTTCAGCCTGAATTTGACCGTGCAAGCCATTATACCTGTACCTTGCGGGCCTGCAACACCTACCCCACCACTTCCTACCTCACCAGGTAAGAGCCTGTCAATCAATAAGAATATTAGGAAATAAACTAATAATAATCATTAATAGACCAACATTTTGGTTTTTGAAAATTACATACCTTTAAAAGCTTTACGGTCTTCAAAGTTGGAGCTACACAGCTTTTGTTAACATAACATATGTACACGTACTTAAGAGTCTGAATCAATAACAGGATAAATACATAGTCTAAAGTTACAGATATAAAAGGATTCTAATTTATGCTAAAACCAATTTACAATACCCTGACAGTGTAAAGGAGCTTTCAAGGGGGAGTAAATTACATGTGCACTAATTTTACGGCCCCTCAACACTGCCAGAGCAGGGCTTGCGTACGTGAGGAAGTTATTCCAGAATAAGGTAGGGTGTGAATTTAAAGCGCAATGCCTGTTCCAGAATAGCTATTGTGGAACAGCTTATGCTGCAATAGATATTCCAGACAATTTCCTAGCATGGACAAGCCTTTATAGTAGTATGAATGAGAATCAAGCTTGTAAGATTTTGTTTTGACTGTAAATCTATCCAAGTTGTCACCTTTATTCAGTTACTGATTTATAATAGCATAGAAGTTTTATATCTGCAAAGTTTTGCAGCTCCAACTTTGATAGTTATAAATCTCCCACCATTACAGTGTAAAGTTGAGTGGGTCAGTGTGTTTAAAATTTTGAAATGTCAACAGTTATTCCTTTTCTCCAAAATTTGGACTCTCAATCAAAAAATGGGAAAAAAGTCAATAACATTTTTCACAATTTCCCCCTTATAGTTCAATCCAGTGTAAATTAATAGATAAATATCTATTTTAAGAAAAAAACCGAATCTGTAATTTGTCTGCACATGTATTCTGTTATTGATTTGGGAATCTTAAACAAGCATTTTCATCTACCCATATTTTGCAGGTCTACCTTCCCTTGCTCAGAGACAGGTGACTACACTTGAAACGCTACAGTGGGACACCTGCAGAACTGCAGCTGCACCGCTGTAGCACTTCAGTGTAGACACTACCTACGCCGACGGGAGGAGTTCTCCCATCGATGGAGGTACTCCACCTCCCCGAGAGGCAGTAGCTAGGTTGACACAATAATTCTTCTGTCGACCTAGCACTGTCTACAAGGGGACTTAGGTTGACTTAACTACGCCACTAAGGAGTGTGGGGGTTTTCCATGTAGTTTAGCCAGCCTAATTTTTTCCCGCAGACCAGGGCTAAGATGTGGGCGTTTTTAGTGGGAGGCTACCAAATGTGTGTGATTCAGCCAAATTAATCCAGCACTGTGCCAGAATGACCCTTTACAGCAAATAGAAGGTAATTATACTGCTGTTGTATTTCTGGCTGTGCTAATTAACACAATGATCTTTTACAGGGGCAACAACTCAAAACTCAACCAGTATTACAAACAAAACTGAGTTGACCACTCCTGCTAGTAAGTTTATATCGCTTCCTATGTAGACTGTTAGAAACATTTTCTAGTAAATGATTTTCTATTATTCTCACAGCTTGATTCACAAGGTCAGGGGCTCATTCGCTCATACTAACCTCAAGCAGTTTCCTCACAGCACTAATTTGAGGAAGAGTTTGCAACCCTCTTGCCTTGTCTGCATGCTCAGCTTGTTCTCCTCTCTTTCTGACAGCCTCCCCTCAGGACACAGAGCACAGTCCTCCCTTCCCAGGTAGGACACCAGTGGCAAACCCCCAACACCAAGTCACAACATCCAATCCCAGTTACCTTAAATAAAAGTTTGGTTGGCACAGAGTAGGAGTGACTGTTTAGGGGAAAGAGGAGAGAGGGGGCAAAAGAAAAAGAAAAAACAATCTCGTTGATTAAACAAAGTATAGAGCAAATGGTGCAGGAGTTCTGGTCTGGCTGAGTGGCACTCAACCCAGGACCAGATAGGGAAGGGAGCAAAGGTGTCATCGTGCCATTTTTGTGGCTCCTTAATCCTGGGGCTGGCCCTCAGTGCCTCGTAGACTAGCCTCCCCCAGTTGCCCTTTGGCCTCAAGGTGCTGTTCTGTTGGCCAAATGCAGAGCAAATGACTCTCCAGTCATGCTCTTCTCACCCACCCGCCCCCCCGGTGGCTCCCCTGCCCTCTCCCCGACATGCTCCTTACACCAGTAGCTAGGAGAGAAGTGGCTTAGAGCCTCTATGCTGACTCTATAACACTTGGAAGGAATCTCCCTGTATTAAGGGAATCTCTAGAAGGCTTTTTAATGCAGCTTTATGGCCCCTTTTAACCATCAAAGCAGTGAAAAGGGGTGATAGCAGTGATTCTGGCCTAGCTATTGGTTTGTTTGGATTTGAACAAAAATAAAAAGAGATGCTTATTGAAAGCTCACTAGTTAGGCTAATTTAGTATTCATTAGCTAGACTAATCACTGTGCTGAGTGGAGCTGCTTAAGCTCTAAACTTAGTTTACCCGTACGGTTAAAGAAGATTAAAACCTCACAAAGCAGCACATTGCCAGCTCTAACTACCTATGTCTGTCCCTGCAAGTTTGTGTGTGTTGTCCTGTAAAGGTATCTCATAGACTTTATAGACCCATAGACTTTAGGTCAGAAGGGACAATTATGATCATCTAGTCTGACCTCCTGCACAATGCAGGCCACAGAATGTCACCCACCCACTCCTGCAATAATCCTCTCACCTATATCTCGGCTATTGAAGTCCTCAAATCATGGTTTAAAGACTTCAAGATGCAGAGACTCCTCCAGCAAGTGACCCGTGCCCCATGCTGCAGAGGAAGGCGAAAAAATTCCAGGGCCTCTACCAATCTACCCTGGAGGAAAATTCCTATCTGACCACCTTCTTCTGGATATAATAATTAGCTGGTTGATTGTTTTCAATGTCTCTTGGAAGAGAATGATTCATTACCATGCAAATGGAGATAGCCCCACTTTCTGGCTAATTGATATCAAATACCCCTTAAAGACCCATGTAATAACGTATGGCTCAGTCCAACACCCACTGAAGTCGCTGGGAGGGAGCCTTTCAGTTGATTTTGATGGGTGTTGGACCAGGCCTTTGATGAACACAACTATTTGAACTCAATCTAATGGATGTAATTCATTGTACACACAAATATCCAAACAGTGTAAACAATATGAGCATGAAATGACACATCTCACAGATAAGTACAATGTAAAACCTATACTATACACAACAAGAGACAGACCAAGACAATGGAAGGCCTTTATATACTGTATTACAATATATCTGGAGACTGGAATGGGTCTGATAACATATAGTGAAAGTACCTGCAGGTGAGTGGAACAGACATGATTAACAGTAGTAGAGGTTAAAAAAAAAAAGAAGGGGAAAACAAGAGAGAAGAGTGGCAAACTCATTCTGTGCAGAATGCTGGATTCCATTTTTAATCTCCTGTGCGCTGGGGCATAAATTCCTTTCCACCACCTCATGTGCTGAATGTGCTACTTCTGCAGCTCCTACTCCTGCAGGCATAGGGATCTGAAATCCAAATTACTCCTCTTGCATGGTTCTGCAGAACACTGGGCCAAGCAGGTTTTCTTTTAAGTTTTGCACAAGATCTCTTTGAGATAAACTGCATCACTTATTTACTCACCGTGCATTTAGCAGAAGGGCAAAAAACCTATTTTTTTAAAATAATTTGGCTTCCCTTCATTGGTGGTGTGAAAGAAATTAATCCACTTAGACTTTGTCTCCATAACATAGATTGTGCAAAATATTTTCTAAGCAGTGTAACTAGCAATATGTTTCTTTCCCCCGCTCAATCCAACAGTAACTACTAAAACACCCTCTAATCTGGACTCTCCCACCAGTACTGGAGTAATGGAAGATACTCCTGATGGAGGCTGCCGTATTTACAGATATGGACATTATAAAACTACTATCTCTGTTGTAGGTAAGTGCCTAAATCAATAAGAGATTAGGAAAATGTGTTGATATGGTACTAAACGTATATGGGCTGCCTTGTTTGTTCAGTTTACCTACTATCTATTGTGTAAACACCACAAGAAGGAACTATAAGAACCTATTCTGCAGGCTTGGGTCTGGTTTCATAATTTAACATACAGTGAGCTGACTGGCATTGTTTGCTTTTTTACAACCTGGTTTATTCAGTTGCTAAGATGTGGACAGTGAAGGATTTGAGTGAGTTTGTCACTAATTAGAGTGGAAGGCAACAATTCAGTATGGGTACAAGATTATGTGCATTGTAACATCTTAAAATTTCCAAGATTTTTTTAGGGGAATTTTGGGGTGAGATGGAGTATAGTAAAGAGACCAGACCTGAGCTGACCATTAACAAACCACTTATCTTATTGAGTTTTTAAATGTGTAGTCTTCAGAGCCAGTCAGGATAATTCAAACACAGATCATCTACGATTCTAAGTGGACTATTTTTGCTGTATCATGTCGTTGCCTGAGTAACCTAACAGGTTGATGGGCTCTTTCCTCCCTTAGAGGGAATCCTTCAGGTAAACATTATTCAGATGACAAGTGTCCAGATGACAGTGGCTCAAGGTGAAAACTCTCTGGTTGACTTTGTTGTTACCTGCCAAGGGAGGTAAGTGTATTCACTAATTTCCCTCTTTAAAAAATTAGGTACTTGGATGTTATTAGAATGCTACCCACATTCATATGCAGTTGCAGGAACAATAGTTGGAAACACATCAATTACCATCTGTTGACTGAAATTAAGATAATAGAAGTCTCATTTGTGAGTTATACCAAGAGAAATTGTTGCCAGGTTCTTCGGCTTCAGCCCAAAATGACATGTCTAAGCAAAAATAATAGAACTAGTTGGCGGGCAGAAGCAATTATCTGTTTTCCAGGCAAAGATGGAGGACTTCAGCACTCACACTTAAAAGGGAAGTGGCTTGCTCAAACTGGGAGGAAGCCAGAGGTTTTCTTACATTTGGAATAAAAACTTGCGTCAAAGGAATTCCTTGGATGCAAAGAGCATTGCATTAATATTCCTAGCCACTAGAAAGTGTATGGATCTGAGAGAACTGAGCGGTACAGATGAGTCTTGGCAACATAACTGGGAAATAATCACTTTGAAAGTAATCCTAAAACTAGCAAGACATTTCTGCCACATGTACAAGTACATCTAAGAATCTCCAATGGGTTTACATTATATGCCTGGTGAACTGAACCAAAATTAATCGATTTTATCAACTAACTAGGGGCCAGGTGATACTGTGCTTTGAGTGTAATTGCTGGTAACATTATATTAACTGAGTCTAAATGATGCCAGAGATAGTTGTGAAATTATGTATGCTTGCAGGAGTGAAGTGGGGAAAATGCAAAGTCCTCTGTAGTCAGAAAATAATGAGTGTTATGCCAAGCAGCTAATTTAATGGAAGAGTAAGGCTACTGGGCCAGTTTTATATTGGTGTAACATCACTGATTCCAACAGAGTTGAACCAGCATACAACAGGTCCAACTGAGGAGAATCAGGCCCAATGAATCTATGAATTGGATTAATAGTAGTTAATACATTCATTTTCTCTCTCACACTTCCCCCAGTCTTCCTACAGATGCCTGTACAATAGTCTCTGACCCCACATGCCAGGTGTCACAGAATGTGGTATGTGACCCTGTTGAAGTTACTGATCAATGCTTACTGACCATCAGAAGAGCCTTCAATGAGCCCGGAACCTACTGTGTAAACATTACGTTGGGTGATGATGCAAGCCAAGCCCTCACAAGTGCCCTTATATCTGTAAATGGAGGTGAGTCCAAATGGAACAGATGTTGAAGATCTGTGAATAGCTTCTCTTCATGGCCATTTCACAGGGAAGTGGGTGTGGGTGTGTCTATTATTAATTATTTGCATTATGACACTGCTGAGAGACCTCAACTGAGATTGGGCTCCATTATGTGAGAAACTATACAAACACATAGTAAGAGATAGTCCCTGCCCCCAGAGAGTTTCTAATCTAAATAGAAAAGAGAAACAAAGGGTGTGAGGAGAAAACAAAGGCACAGACAGGGAAAGTGATTTACCTACGGTTACCCAGCAGATTAGTGGTAAAATCAGGATTAGAACTCAAGGCCCTCTATCAATCTAAGGTATTCATATGCCCCAATCTTTATTGTATTTCTCCTCACAACAGCCCTGTAAGGCAGGGAAGTGCCATTATCCCCATTTTACAGATGGGGAACTGAGACACAGGGAAGCTGAGTAACTTACCCAAGGTGACACAGGGAAATCTGGGTGGAGCAGGAAAGTGCAGCCTGGTTTCCAAGTCCTAGGTTAGTGTTCTGGCCACTAGACTACACTGCCTTCCCATTGACTTCAATATTGCTGGGCCAATTTACATAATCTGCGGAAGTGGCCTTTGGTACTCACAACACTGTTTTCAGCAGATCATATTTAGTTTGTTCCGGATCTGGTGAGTCCATAACAGCTGGGGACACTCTGGGACAGATTTTCAAAGGTATTTAGGTGCCTAAAGATGCAGATAGGCACCTAGTGGGACTTTCACAAGCACCTAGGAGCCTAACTCCCATTGATTTCAATAGGCGTGAGGGGCATAGGCGCTTTTGGAAATCTCACTGGGTGCCTATCTGCATCTTTAGGTGCCTAAATGCCTTTGAAAATCTGGCCCTCAGTGCTTTGCAGGATTGTGCCCTCTCTAAATTGGTGTGGTGTGCGGCATGACTGTTTAACAAAAGTCCAGTTTATGTGTATTTAAATTACTGTTAGATAGGATGTAGTTCCACAATGTATACATGCCCCTTGAATGTATAATGCTTTCCAGATCACATAAGGGTACATGTGATTCACACAGGAATGTACATCCCTGGGTGCTGTTTTCACAAGGACGACGGTGTAAACTAGCATTATTGTTAGGCTTATCCAAACATTTATAATAACACACTGCAAGATGGTATGGTTTACATAGATTATGTCAACTGTTAACACTAATTTAAGATCTTGATTTGAATATATTTACATAGCAATTATGGATTAATAAATTAGGTCCAAATCAATGTGTATCTCTAGTTTACTGTGCTTTATAAACATAGTTGTGAATGGGATACGCTGCCAGTATTACAAAGGCAGAACACTCAACCCTAGGAGGGGCATCACATCATTACCAACAATCACCCCATCTACGGACACTCAGTCCTCTCAGGAGGATGTCCTGTCCAATCCTGGGACAGAGAGGGGAAATCACTAGAACGTACGGCTAGGGCAAATGAAAAGATACCAGAGAGATTCCATTCTTTCTCCTCCCTCAAACCCTACTCCTCAATGACATGCTAATTCTTATTCTCTGGGTTATAAAATGCTTAAGTACTTTGTACTCTTAATGTAAACAATCCCTTTGTAGCAACCAACTGGGCAAGTAGCAAAGAAACTCCAGATCTTGTGGGATGCCAACTAGCCCTGCAGTTCCTTTGCACATTGTAAAGGTATTTGCATGTTACAGTCAGCAAACAATATATTTCATATGGAAACATACAAGGCACTCTTAGTATTCACCTTTAGTATAATTCAGCTGGCATCAAAGATGAATTGGACCCTACAGTCTGTGAATGCTGCTGAGCCCTACTGTTTAGCGTGAAGGGAGTGTTAAATATACTGCACCTTCTAGAGTCATGTGGCTGAAAGAATGGTGTTGCTGGAAAATTGTACCTCACTGTATAGAACATGAGGCTAATATTTAAAACAAATTTGTTATTCAAGCTCCAGGGTCATCTTCGAGGACAGTGGAAGGTGTCTTGATCGCCTCAGGTTTCTTGGTGGCATTTGTCATCATTGTGACTCTCCTTCTTTACAAGTAAGTTGCTGGTTCCAACAGTGAAGAAATAGATCAGGATGACAAAAATGATTCCATGAATATTCAGATGGATAAAAAATTGAATTTGCTTTGGCTATGCTTGCATCCTTTTTGGGTTTGCTTTCCACAAATATTTCAGCAAACGTGTTTACTGGCTGGAATGCTCATAAAACCAGCAAATTGTGGGTGAATATTAAAGAATATCATGGAAAACAAATTTTGAATTCATCAGCACAAGTAGTCATACTGGAAACATGAGTCTAAAAATTTTACTCATCCAATCAGAGAGAGGAAATAATACCAGATGACTTATGTGTCCAATCAAAACTAACCAACACATCTTAAGTTTCAGATTTAGAATGCTCATAACAAAATGTGTATGAATGATCTGCAGACTAAGAATATTCATTAAAATTGTGAATTGAATAACTGTAACTAATAAATACATTTGAGAAAATAGTAAGGGGCTTGCAGACAATTCACATATAGATACATTTATATTGCAGTATCAGGCCTTCACGATCCCATTGTACTAGGCATTGAACAAACATATAGTGAATGACATTCCCTGTCCCAGAGAGCTTACGGTAAAAAAAAAGACAGTCAAATTCATCATATAAAATATTTGCATAGCTCTAGCTAAGAGTATTCCCACTCTTTCTAATTACTAAGTACCCTTGTTCTTCAGGCTTACATTTTATTACCATCTGCATACATTTACCCTGTCCTTTATCGCAGCGTTCACTATTCATTCTCATTTACTGTGAGAGCAGAACCCTGCTACCAGTAACTATGACTATGTTTAAACATGGTTGTTACTAGCAAGTTTCTAGTACAGTTTCTTTGAGCCTGTATGAACAGGGATTTTTTTGTCTGTGAACTGTATTAGAGGCAGATTATAAAACTATACCAGGAGCAGCAGAAGTATCCTAAAATTGGTGTGTGTGTGTGGGGGGGGGCACAGGAGCCCAATCTGTGCCCTCCCGAGCCCTCCCCCGTGGCCCTGCCTCTGCCCCTTTCCCATAAACCCCGCCCTCTCACTTCCCCTTCCCCCAATGCTCAGCCCTTGCGCTGCCCCTTCTCCAAGACCCTGCCCCACCCCTTCTCCCGAGGCCCCGCCCCTGCACTGCCTCTTCCCGTAAGGCCCCATTCCAGCACCACCTCTTACCCACAAGACCCCATCCACACTCACTCCTCCCCCCCGCCCCCGTCACCTGCTTTTGTGGCCTTTTAGATGTGCAGGGGGCCATGGCCCCTTGGGCCCCCTTCTTCCAGCACCCCTGGACTATACTTATAGTAAGGGAGTAGTCAAGGGCACAAATTGGCTACAATACTCACAGTGGCCAGCGAAATCATGCTAGAACCTTGTCAGAACAAAACATGATTACACAAAGTCACAGCTAGCACAGTTTTGCTTCCATGGTGAGCAAAACTGTGCTAGCTGTGACTTTGTGTAAACATGTTTTGTTCTGACAAGGTTCTAGCATGATTTCCCTGGCCACTGTGAGTGTTTGCCCCCAAAACAGGGGTGCTGGAACAAGGGGTGTAGTAGCATCCCCTGGCTTGAAGTTGTTTTCATCATATACGGGGTTTACAGTTTTGTTCAATGACTTTCAGCACCTCCACTATAAAAATTGTTCCAATGTCACTGCCCTAAAATGCAGTGTGGTAAGGTGGGGTGTACAGCAACTTCTCTTTCCTAGTAAAACACAGAACTGTGTGCATAACAACTCAAAATCCTCTCTGGACCTCTATTATTTTCTTTAATAACCTCTCTAGACCTGGCAGCTCTCACACGATCATTCAGAATTAATCACATCAGCCTCCTGAGGTGGTTTCCAGTTGTGGCGGAGGATGGAGGAGGACATGGTATCAATATTTGGCTCTCTCACATATTCCCAGTGCCATGTTAAATATGCACCATCACTGAAATCCATTTCAGTAACTAACTTTACAATGTTCCTTGCAGGAGATACAAAGAGTATAAACCTATTGAAAGAAGTGCAGAACAAGCGGTGAACAGGGAGGGACTGAGTGTTTACTTCAACAATGTCAAGGCTGTTCTCTTCCCTGGGAACAATGAGAGAGATCCTCTGCTGAAAAGCAAACCAGGAATTGTTTAAATCTTTAGTGTAACCTCTGATATTAGAATGTATATATGGGGTTTATGGCTGAAATGTACTTCAATGGATGACTACTTAGTATGAAAACAAAGGATTAGGGTAACCTCTAAATATACGCAGATGAGTCAGTACATTTTGTAGCTCAATTTATTTAGAAATGGAAAATGGCTTCTTTTCAAAAACGGAATTGTTTGTGATTACTCACTGATTACTCACTGTTCTTGCTTATGATCTGGGTCACACAATATTGAATAATAAACCACTCCAGACTGGGCATGATTATGCAATTCACCTAGGTTAATTTGTAGCTTGGGAGAAGAGGCTAGATATTTTTCATCTCCTCAGTATTTAGATCTTAAATAAGAATTGCACAGTCCCAGTGGCCTAGTTTACTCCCCCTCTGTATGCATCCCTCAGTCTGGGCTTTGTGAGGTTGAAAGACATGGAGAATAGCCATAATGGCCAACCTTCAGTCATTTTATAAAACTAGATCACTGACATTAGGACAACAGGTGAACAAAGAAACCCAATCTACTTGGCTCCTCCTAAACCAAGTACTAAAAGTTCCATTTAACATTCTTACTGTAGTGGTTGCTGCAACCTCTGGTAGCTGTGGTTTCTACTAGTTTTGTGCCATCTGACTTGACTTCCATCGGCAACAGTGTGTTCTATCTGTGTCAGAAGGAACTGCTGTATTCCAGAGGGCAGACAAAGATGAGACCCAGCAGAGTGGTGGCAACAGGAGAAAGATTCTATATCATTCAACTTTTAGTAAAGAGAACTAAGAGGGGCTTTTTTTTCTCCTTCCCTTCAATTTCATCTTGCTCTCTGTAAACAGCCACTAATTACTGCTTGATCCTCCTGTCCCTCTTTTTTTGACTATTCCCTCCAAATAAATGAAACCCCCAAGCTGGGTAGGGCAATATTCTCCAGTTTCTGCTTGTCCACTAAGCGGCTGAGAAACTGTCAATATCTAGAAGGGTGATGTGCCTTTGCTTGCTTAATGCAGCTGCTGTGCTGTGTTAACTTTCAACTACGAATCTCACTTTGATATCTTTCTCAAGTGATCTCGTAAAACCCTGTCTTTCCGCCACTCACTCTTGTAATTCCATATCATGCAGTTTAGCCCTGGATGCAATTTTCTGCTTATCTCTTAGAAATAAAAACACCCTTCTGAAGACTGGATCACAGGGGGATATCAAACAAGGAGAGTGTCTTGTCTGTGGAGAAGAGGGTTGTTGAGAAGGTTCAATCCTTGCGGGTGGGAAGACAGCCAGAAATGCTCTAAATTGAAGGCTCTGTATAATAACCTGATACCTAATATAACAGTTTAAAGCAGAACATAACTAACTTTTAGTTTGGAGTGGGTAGATAATTTCACTTACCCATTTCTAAACACCAGTCACTGAAGACCTATTCATTGCCATCTCAACTGTGAACAATTTTAGATTCTCCTTTATTCCTTCTAATCTGGAACATCCCTAATACATCTTTCCTCTCTCAGTCTCTGAAGGGCGATATAAACATAACCATATTTTGCTGTTTTCCTGGTCGCTGTTGCCTGATGCCCTAAAATAAGCTCCACCATACACACTTGTTAATAATTTGAGAATATCAATAATTGTACAGACACTTATGGGGTTAGCGCTTTGCTTAGAAACCTTTCAAGATTAAGTATTTTCTAGTTCTGCACAAATATTAGTTTTTTAAAAAAACTGTGTTGGTCACTCTCTTGCCCTCCTTATACATTAAGTGACTTATCTTACGGGCTTGATGCAAAAATTACCGGGTGAGGTTCTATGGCTTCTGTTATGCTGAAGTCAGACTAAATGATCATAATGGTCCCTTCTGATGACAAATCTAGGAATCTTGCAAACAAAATTGAATATTAAACACATACACAAAATCTTGGATAAATTCACTGTAACGTTTGCTTTTTGACATATGCACTACAGTCTAGTTTCCCATCATAGTATTTTTGAGCCATCAAGCAACTTGATATCTAAGCGCTAATTTAATTACAATTAATCATCAATGGAAGAACAGTTCCATCTCTTAATCCAAACTAGAAGCTTTTTCAAAGTCTGGGAGTAGTTTAGTTAAACCAGTTGTGTCAAGTTGGAACAACTGGATCAATATGAATTTGTTTGACAGTTATTCTTATGGGGTCAGATCCCAACACCTGATAAAAGCTGGGTCATTGGGATTGCCTTGGTGTAGGGGAATCTCTACATGGTGTAAAGCTGATGGAGCCCACAAGACCTGGCACAGGGATTGTGTCGGGGCATAGTCAGAACTCTACCATACTCAGTGATCCTTGGCTGAGGAAGTGCCCCATTGAGTATTACTGCAGCCAGGCATAAGATAAAGCAACCTTTAGGCAGCTCTAAGTTACTCCAGAGTTCAAGGAAGCTAAAGGTGACCTTTACCCATTCCTAGCCCCTCAGCTGAACTGAGTGGAGCTCTGATGCCGCTAAGAATCTGGCCAATGAGTTTTAAGGACCCAATCCTTCAAACATTTACTAATGGGAGTAGAAAATATTGACAGGACAAGGCCCTTAGTTTGCATTTTTCTAATACAAAATCGAGGAATATCATTTGTTAGCACAGATGGGAGGTAAAACTACTAGTGACACAGAACAGGGAGTACTGGTTTAGTTGCATGTTGATGGCACTCCTTTCAGAAAGTCAGCAAATGCAACTTTTAGCCTTACAAAGAGAGTTAGTGAAATACATTGTGTATATACATGATCCTGCTTTTCAGGTTGAAAGAGCATAATAAAGATTATGGTTTTAAATAAAAGTAATTGCGGATTTAGTGACAGGAAAGAGGACAGTTGTAATTTTTATGCATTTCCCTAACTTGAAACAGGAGAAAGTTTTTAATAAAAACTCTAGCATGAGTTCACTTCTGTTGCAGTTGTATCACTTTTGAATCAAAGCTGATGTGGACTATTGGTGACCTAGGTTCTAAGCAGACAGCATGTTACTTCCCAGAGAATGCTACGTGCTATACAGGAATTCAGAGGCATCATCAGCTCTTTTACAATAGGCAGCTTTCAGCCATGCTTAGAAAAGAAATACATTTTATACTTTAACCTGTGTATATAGAACAGCTCAGAGAATCTTCCTTTACATCTCATGTTAGGGGATTAAAATGTACTCCTTTTTATTTTCTATCTTCTCTGCTGTAACTTCCAATAAATGCATATTTGTTTTTATCTAATGGGATCTGATGCTGTATTGGACAATAAACTATCTGGCGATTTCAAACAGGATGTTACCTTTGTCTCGTAAGGAGATGTAGTCAAATGAGTCACCTACTTACTGGGCACCAGGACAGTCGCTACTCCTAAGAGATGACCCAAAGGGACCTGCAGTTACACTGAAAATGTAAAGTGAATCAAAAGTAACAGGTGCTATTCTATCATCCCATTGCCTTTTTGGTGGTGGGAATCTAGCCTCCTGCTGCATTTTTTCCTTTCAACCTTAACTAGAACAAAGGCACTATCAACCTTAGATGTGAGGAGAGCTTTCTAACAACTGGCCCATGACCGTAGAACCCACTTCCAGAAGAGATCCAGAATAATCATGGAACTCAGCACCTTTAAAAGAAATAGCAAGTGATGAAGACTAAAACACACAAATACTAGGAGATGTACAGTTCTCATGCAAACCTTAGGAGATCCACCATTAGCAAATATCTCTACCTCAAAAGGAGAGGGAATTCAAACATGAATAAATCTCTTATTTGGAAACAAGATAATTTCAAACATGCCAGCAAGAATGAGTTGTATGACATGTTGTTGAGCACGCTGGCTTTGAGTTATAGGAGTGCATTATTATTAACAAGCTTTTTAGAAAACAGAAGCACACATTTTTCATAGCAGCATAACTAAAAAATCATCAGATTTAATGTTTTTCATACAAAAAAAGTCACATGTAGGCTGATGCTAAGCATAAAAAAATTCACCCCTTTCAGGCATTTTCTCAGACAGTTATAATAGAGTGAAAACTAGGGGTTAGAACAGATTTGCTCATCCAACCTTCCACTATGGGAGTGCTGTGACTCCAGCTTGTGCTGTAGTGTTAATCTTCCATCACCATGGAACTGGTATTCCCTAATATTATATGCTAATGTATGCACATGAACTGTCAAAGATAAAGACTCTCCAGCCGCAACAGGGAATAACTTGATGAGTGAATTTAGAACCTTTAACTTCTTGGAGGAGGGGGTAATTGGATGCAGGCGGGTGGCGTGCAGAACAAAAGCAGATGGTTCTAGACACTAGCTCATGATTGAGTCTGCAGCAGCTTCAAGATACGTTTGAACCAAACAATTTCTTTAGCACAGACACACAATGAGATGTCAATACTTCATGATGATAGCTTGGGTTGGGAGCAGGGGGAGAAGTTTCCTTCAAAGGAAGAGCTGGCTTGGAATTATTTCCAGTCTCACAACACCTTTTGTCTCAGAGTTTGTTTCTTCCAAGTATCTTTTCACTCACACAGCCCGGTGACATATGCTGCCTTATGAACAAGACTCATCACTGTAAATGTGTGAGGGAGGGGGAGCTCAGCATTAGCTGAACTCTGCTATACTTTCTGTTGTCATAAACTGCAGACATTTGTTTTTTTTAACACTTGATTTCAGCCTGCCTTAGCAAGACTACTCTGTATTATGCTAAGCATATTAATTAGCATTGCCTGTGCATTATATGACTATAAATTATGCATTTTGAAATTCATAAAGTGCATAAACACATTAATATTACACACAAAAAAATAACAAAAACTGTTTTTGTACCAACTGTGGCTTCCTACATGAGGCTGGATTGTTTGAAAGAGGGGTACAAAAAGTTTGAGTACATGATTATAGTTTGCATAAGACTTTTCTTTCCTTTGTTTTACTATTCCAATTCCTGATCTTTTCCTTTTTCCAGTGAAAACACAATACAATTTTTTCAGTCCAAAATAATTTCCAGAGCCTGGCATATTTGGTACTGTGTACTTTAACACCACAATATATTACTAAATCAGTGTTATAATGCAGCTAAAGTGGCTATTCCAAAGTAGGCTGGCGGAAGCACCGAAGGTAGATGCTTTGGCCTGCTTTTCTCAGCAGGATGGTATTGAGCTTTGTTTACACATTGGATTTGCCCTGATTCCAGCCTACATTGGTCACTTGCAGGTTTAAATTAGTGTAAATGGTGAATACTCTGTAACTTGAAGTCTTTAAATTATGATTTGAGGACTTCAGTAACTCAGCCAGAGGGTATGGGTCTATTACAGGAATGGATGGGTGACGTTCATGCAGGTCAGACTAAATTATCATGATGGTCCCATCTGACCTTAAAGTCTATGAGTAACCAACCAACACATGTAAAATCTGTTTGCTTTTTAGTTTTATACTGTGCAGCCTAATTGCCTTTTAGTCTGATCCTAGTATTATTATTTATTTAGTGCCATAGTTATGCATAGCACGTTAGATGTACAGTATCCTCACCGAAATCACAAGCTAAACTGGGTTAGGCCAAGCCATTAATTAATTTGCAGATCAGAGAGTATGTTGCAACATCTGGGTGGTCTCCATTATTTAATCTATCCCCAAGATTTGCAATCAGGCTACGTACACCATGGTGATCAGTGTTGATCATTAAAGAGTCCAACACACGCTTCATAAGAGTAAGGCTGTTAATTCTGCAACTAACTGATCATTTCAACTGCAACTCTGATCATTTCATTCTGTCTATATAAATCTACCCTATTAGTTCTCTTGGAAAATGTATTCTTTTTCTTCCTAACCTACACCATAATGTAGTGTTGCTGTGTACTTTTAAATAGTTGCTGCGTTTCACCCCAGAGTTAGTTGCATTTCAATGGTGGATGAAATGATACTTGCATAGAGTTTATATATCAATTTGTAAAGAGCTCTAGTTTCCTTCAAGAGCACCATTATTTTCAAAATGTGAAAGCAAAAGAGAAGAAAAACTGAGTTCTCAAACTATGATGTTGTTTTTCTTTGAAGTGACAGCTTCGCCTGATCCCGTAAACCCTTACACGTTTAGTCGTCATGCAAGCATTTCCATTAACATTGAGAAGACTTACTTGCATGAGTGAGGATGACATATATAAACAAGAGTTACAAGACTGGGCTGTCCAACGTTAAGCAAAATTCAACATCCTATTAACTATTATGCAATCCTTTCCACTACCATTGATGCTTTACTCCTGAAGCTCATAGTAATTTGTTTACCTGTTTGAATAGATGAGTTTGCCAAAGAGCAGGTGTTATCAAAATATTAGAGCTGGCTGGAATTTTCAAAGTTGAAATGGGGCCTTTTAATGAAAATTATTTTGTTGTTGTTTGCAAATAAATTTTTGCTTTATTTTCAATTTTAAAAAATTGAGAAACGTTTACCAAATAATTAAAAAAAACAACAGACAACGGTTCCGTTTAGAACACTACTAAACGGAAACAACGTTGACATATATTTTTCCATTTTTTTGACCAGCTCCACAAAATATGTGCCATGGGATGTTCCACACAGGAGCACCCACCCATTTCAAATCACATAAGGTGAGCAGTAGTGCTAAACTATCTATCTACTCAGGTCCGTTACATAAATCTGTTTGGCAAGTGTTTTTTGCTTCCTTTCTTGACTGGCCACAAAAAAGATTTTAGTTTAAAAAAATGCGGTACAAATTACTAGATTCTACAGTCCTTCCCCCCTCCATCTCTTCATCTTGCAGCACTCCTGGGAAACTGAGTTTATCACAGGTTAAAGGTAGTATCTCTGATAAAATACTGGGAACATGCCACTGATTGTCAGTTCACATTTTCCTTTCTAGCCCCATCCTGAAGGAAAATTGACTAGCCTGGTTCCTTCTGCAGCTGTTAGTAGGGCTGCTCCTGCACAGCCCAAGAACAATGAAAGAGAGAGATGCTAACAGCAGGGGACTTAGTGAGAGGGCAAAGATGGGAACTGTGTGTGTGGGTGGGGGCAGTGGGTGGGGGAGGTTTATTACCAACCCCAAGTGATCAAAAATCATGAGTTGGTCCCCCCCAAAAGCCTGCGATTGGTTTATAAATCCTGAGATTTTTTTTTAAAAAGAGTAAAACTGGGGGTCAGAGGCATGTAGTTTCCCTCTGCTCTGTTTATTTTTTTCAAATCATTTGGGGGCACTTGGCTGTAGTGCTTAATGTGTCATGAAAGAGGGGCCGGGACTCAAGTGATTATGTGCTGGGGTCAACCAATTTTTTTTTACTTTCATAACTGATGCGGCAAGCCCAGAGTTGCCAGGGTTATGACGTGCCAAGCCCAGAGTTGCCGGGGTTATGATGTGCCGAGCCCAGAGGTGCCGGGGCGATGACGTGCCGAGCCCAGAGGTGCCGGGGCGATGACGTGCCGAGCCCAGAGGTGCCGGGGCGATGACGTGCCGAGCCCAGAGGTGCTGGGACGATGACGTGCCGAGCCCAAAGGTGTTCTTGGGATTCAGCACTGGTACAAATTAAACACTGCTGCGATCATCAGGGCTATGAATGCACTTTTATTGCTCGGCAAGCTGCATGGCTCGCGCAGTAACGTGACTCCAGGAGCTGGGGCAGTCAGGAAAACATCCCTCGCTGTGAGACTAGCCCTGCACCTGGCAGCGCTGGCACTGTTCCTCGGCATCCTCCTGCCACCGTCCGGGAGGCACACACGGCAGCACCCCTGCAAAGGGCCCCGCGATGCCCCAGGGGTCGGCAGCAGGCTCCCTCCTGGCCTAGAGCATTGATGTACCGACAGCCCCTGGGGCTCTGTGCTGCGGTGACCCCTGGTGGCGGGGGTTAGAAGCAATGGGCTGGGGGGTGGGGGGGGGACTGTCAGGGGATATTTTTTAACATGGGTCTAAAGATTTAGAATCATAGAATCACAGAATCTCAGGGTTGGAAGGGACCATAGGGAGATCATCTAGTCCAACCCCCTGCTCAAAGCAGGACCAATCCCCAATTTTTGCCCCAGATCCCCAAATGGCCCCCTCAAGGATTGAACTCACAACCCTGGGTTTAGCAGGCCAACGCTCAAGTTGCATTATTATCACGACAGCCTGGGACAGCAAATGTTCAACGTGTCCGGGTCCAGCGGCGACGGCCCCGCGTAAGCGCCACCGACCGAAGCTGCTCAGCGACTCCCGCGTGAGGGCGGCTCTGAGCCCCGGAGAGCGAGGGGCGGTATCTGCGCGCGCGCGCGCGCGCTCTCCACACGCCAGACGCGGCTGCTGAAGGGGGTCGCAGCGTTGCCTGGGGCTGGGGCGGGCTTGCCCGGGGCAGGGGTGTCCGGTTTTTTGCAGGTCCGAGGCGGTAACCCGAGGCGGTGTCCGAGCCCCTGGGGCCGCCCCGATGGGGACCGGGCTGGAGACTCAGAGCTCCCACTGTGGCCGGGACCATCCTATCTCCCCTTTCCCCCGCCCCGCCCAGGTCCAGGCTGTCACTGCGCCTGCGCCATTCCTCGGGCCGTAAGGCGGCGGGCGGCCAGTCCGTGTAGCAGGCGGTACTTACGGCAGCCAATCAGTGCGGGAAGGGGGGGTGTCTCCGAACGCCGCCGCAGCCAGAGTTCCGTTGCGTGTCCCGGCGACATGTGGCGGGGCAGCCGCTGGCTGCGGGGGCTGCTGCTGCCGGCGGCGAGGCGGCTGCGCCCTGCAGGGCCGGCCCCGGGGGCCGCTGGGCGCTGCGCTCCCTGCTGGGCGGGCCGGACCCTCGGCGGCGGGCCCAGTGCGGAGCTGCGGGCGGGCGGAGGAGCCGAGCAGGAGCGCAGGGCCCCAGGTACGCCAGTGCCGCCCCCGCCTTACACACTGCTCGCCCCCTGTACACTGTCCCCATCCCCTTCCCGGGCTGAGCCGCCCCCCCCCGCCTTACACATCCCGCCCCCCCCCCCCATCCCCTGCCCACCGCCCCCATCTCCCACCACGCTGCTCCTATCCCACGAGGCAATGCCTGGCGTGGGGGAGACCAAGCCCCTGTATGCTCCAGCCTCAGCCCAGGGAGTTGAGGATTGGTTGCCCCTGCACTGAGCCCGAGTTCCCCAGCCATCCCCACCCTGCATGGGGGCCTAGCCCCGGGGGGGTGTCCAGCGAGATGTGCTCCAAGAGGCTCCGGGCTCTGACCCAGGCAGATGGGGGTGCTGAGCAGTGCCACTGAACTGACTGGAGAGAGCCAGTGACTGCGCCCATGGGTCAGTACATCCACACTGCTCCGCTGCACCTGGTTCGGGGCCCTCCAGCTGCTCCATGCCCATGCTAGTGCTTCTAATATATAACCTGTGTCTGTGCAGGGCCTTCTGGACACCTGCCCCACAGCCTGCAGAAACAATGCATTCTGGGACATCTTAGAAGGTGCCTGGTGCAGGGTAGAACCCTTAGTCCATACCAGCTCAGATTTAAAAAAGTCCCCAGACTTGCAGACAGCCTCATCTGCCCATGTTCTAAGACCCATTTGGAGTAAACTGGCTGGGGCACTTCTTGGGTGTAAATGCAAACTGTCCTAATTTCTCTATGGAAGAGTGAGCAAAATCTTCTGTCACTGTAGTGGATGTGTGTAAATACTGTTTAAAAAAAACAGTGCCCCTTCCCCAGCCATGACAGTGGGGGGTTCTGTCTCCCTTCCTCCTTTCCCAGAGAGTAAATCTTGACAGCTGTTTAAACACACACAGCCCTGGTGGTCTTATTTGACTCCACATGTGATATGTATGCAAGACTAGTTTAAAAGCTAATTCTGATCCTAAAAATCTGCACTGGGATCAGTCATACTACTAAGGTCTGTCATTTCACACCACTAAGATCCTTCTTCCAATAAAGCACAGTGTTTTACTGCTAGGAATTCAATACCTGTTCAAAATTGGTGTTTTTGTAAATAAAAAGTAAAAGAGGATTAGCAAGAATCTCCAACTCAGCTGTAGATAAAATATTGTTACAGTAGATTCTGTAAAGGCAAGTTTGGGCATGAACATACTATATGAATTGAAGCCCTCTCCTCTGACCTGTGTATCTTGGCTTTGTGACACAAAACCATCCCCACCCGGGCAAGCCAGTGGAATAGGGTTAAAATAGAACACAGGAAAAAAGGATGAAAAATAAACCCCTGTTTCCTACAGTAAAAGATGACAGAGTAAAACTATTGGGTCCTCTTCAGCTTTGGAATCCATATCTTTGAAGATGATTTGTATTTAATGTTTTGTATATACATTCTAATTTCTACTGAGGACAGAGGCTTCAGGCTGGCAGAAAAGGGGGAGGATCAAAACGAGTGGAGCATTCTAGTGAAGTGTTCAGTTAAATGTAGCTTTTGGTAGAGGTACATGTATGTATACTGTACAAAGTTGTTTCACACATCTCTGCTAAAGAAAAAATCTTTGGCCACAGATGTAAGCCAGGTCTCCCCTAGAAACTATTGTTGGTATAATATCAATGGGAGGAGGGCATGGTGAACCAGACATTTCCATATTTGCAAAAACCCTAGGGTATACTTATTTATACTGCCATAAAAGTACTCTTTCCATTATAGCTTATTTCCCTTAGAGAATAAGCAGTGTCTGCACTAGGAGAGCTTGCTGGTATAGCTATATCAGCAGACCTCTTCTAGAGTAGACTTGTCTGTAGCAGTCATTGTGATTGTGTGCCTGGAGGGGCGCATGTGTTTGTTTGTTTTACAGGCCTCTGATCAGTTTCATGCTATACACATCTGGTTATTGCTTCCTTATTTGGCTTTTTCTCTGTATTGAGGCTGATAGGTGATGAATATTAACTCAGCAATGCTCTGTTAATTTTACAGTTCCATGTAGGGGAAGGGGCATTGCACCTTACTGACAAATTGAAACAGACCTTGCCCTACCTAGTTAGGACTTAGCTACACATACAAATTATACCCATTTGAATAAATCTATTTAGAAACAAATTAGTTACAACTGTCTATGCAAGGGGGTTGCGCTGATCTACGTCAGTTTCTGAATGGATTTAGTTAAATTGGTAAGAGTGGGTCCGTAGACAAGGCTCTATGGTCTGTTAGAAATGACAAGATGAAGGTGAGATCAGGGTATGACGGTAAGAATGGGAACTTTGTAAGTAGGGTCCTACCAAATTCATGGTCCATTTCGGTAAATTCATAGTCATGGCATTTTTAAAATTGTAAATTTCAGTGTCAGATATTCAAAACTGAAATGTCAGTGTTTTAGGTTGGGACCCCCAGAGTTACAAGAGGGTTGTGGGTGTGTCACAAGGCTGTTGTAGGGGGGTAATGGTATTGCCACCCTTACTTCTGTGCTGCTGCCTTCAGAGATGGGTAGCTGGCTAGCAGCCGTGGAACTTCCTGCAGCCAGATGAGGATCCCAGAGGTGTATCTGACCTGGGCCTGTGCAGGGGAAGAGGAAGTCCTGTCTCTCCCCAGCCTGTCCCGGACTAGCAGCTGAAGCCCAGCACACCATATGAGCCCCTGGCAGAGGCACCCCCAGCCTTGCCCCTCCCCGGCTCCAGGCCCAGTGCTTGGGAGTTAAAGGGGCCTTGGGCTGGCGGTGTGTGTGGGGGGACTGACCATGGCATCCCCCTGATCACAGGGCCCTGAGCGGTAGCTCACCTGTAAGGCCAGCAATGTCACCCCAAAAAGTGACAAACCCCAGCCTCCATACCATGCCACACTCACTTCCGCGCTGCCTTCACTGGTGGCGGCGCTGCCTCCAGAGCTGGGCTTCGGGCCAGCAGCCGCCATTCTTCAGCTGCCCAGCTCTGTGAAATCTGCTCTCCCTTACAATAGCCAGATTGCACAGGGGAGATCAGATTTCACGCTCTGTGATAAGCTTTTCACAGCTGTGAATTTGGTAGGGCCCTATTTATAAGATTACTTGTTTCCACAATGTGTGTTATTCTAGGTCAATTTTTATATGTTTGTTTATCCTACTTACAATTTTATAGTGCACTTGTTACCAATTTGCCTGATATCTCCTTATCTCAAGCTTTTTAGAACTTAACAATCATTGTTTTGAAATATTATATCCAATAATTACAAATAACTAAGTCACTATCTCGTGTTAAATCTTACAAGTTACCTACAGAAAGACTGTATCTTAATGCTCCCTGTCTACAGTAGAACCTCTAGAGTTGCAAATACCTTGGGAATGTAGGTGGTTCCTAACTCTGAACAAAACATTATGGTTCTTTCAAAAGTTCATAACTGAACATTGATTTAATACAGCTTTGAAACTGTAGTATGTGGAAGAAAAATGCTGCTTTTAACCATCTTAATTTAAATGAAACAAGCACAGAAACAGTTTCCTTACCATGTCAGATCTTTTTAAAAAACATTTTTTTTTTTAGTAGTTTACTTTTAACACAGTACTGTACTGTATTTGCTTTTTTGGGGGGCGGGGCGAGGGCTGCTTCTGTCAGATCTCATTTGGAACTGGAAGCATGCAGTGTGTGGTTTACCAATGCATGCGTAATTCTGGTGTTCATGACACTTAGGTTCTACTGTAGCTGTCAGAGAAGTGTCTAGCACAGTGTGGATATTATATAAATAACTGATGTCTAGTAACGGAGTATTATTAACCATAAGAATCCGTTTAGTTTCCTGTTTTTAACTTCCAGGAGTTTGCTTTTTCTCAATATCATTATTCTAGCAACTGGAGTTCACATTTCAATCCTCGTTTTTTAGCATCATCTCAAATTCCAGAATGGATGGCTACCCTAGATTATAATTTAGTTCACCCTCTTCATTGTTTTTCAGTAAATTTAAGTAGACAGTTTATGTAATTTGTTTAAAAAGAGAAATCACAATTTGAAATCTTGTTCTTTGTTTCAGATCGTGCGCTTTCCAAGCTCAATATTGATTTTATCATAGCTCTACTGAGGCAAGAAAATGCTAGCAACATTTGTGTTATCCAGGTGCCTCCAGAAATGAGATACAGTGATTATTTTATAATTGTGAGCGGATCTTCTTCAAGACACCTCCATGCTATGGCCCACTACATGCTGAAAATGGTAGGACAATTATTTCCACTCTTCACTTGCTTTAGATTCTGAATCGTTTTAACTGGAAATGTATGTTGTGATATATTTGCAAAAGTGAGAATTAAACTTAGCAAAATATGTAAATTGTATCTGTTAAAGTAGCAATCAGACAAGGTGAGATTCATTGTTCTTATGCAGTATTACCCTTTGTGCAAATAGGAGATGCTGAACCTAATCTGCTTTCTTAGGTAAGGAAATAAAATGTAAAGCGTAGACTGTGAATGGAGACCTCTCTATACGAGGAAGGATGATGATTGCAGAGTTTTGTGGAAGGAGAATCTGGGACCCCAATACAGAGAGGATGGTAACTGATGGTGGAGTGATAATTGTTCTGGTTATATGTGACATCCGAGAATGTTCAAAGTTTAAAATGCAGTTGACCGATCTAAGCAAAAATGGCTTTATTAATTAAATACCATGTTTCTTCAAAGCAAGGCATGGCCTTAAACACTGGAGGAGATTGTCCCTTTTTGTACAAATAAACAGAATCCAGCTCCGGTGTGGGGAGGAGAGCAGCAGCTTCATGGAATTGTCTTTACTTCCCCTGACCCTAGAGCCACCCAGTGGAAGTATTGGGGCTGGAAATGTGGCTGTCTGCATCATACTCACCCCTAACTTTGTGGTGGTTGCTGACTAAGAATCTACTTCTTTGCTTTCCCATTGTACTGAGTGGCAGCCCCATCTTCTTTGGAGCAGGGTTGTGCTCAGGGCACTTTTGAGAGCCCATGGCAGCATGGTAAGAGATGGGTCTCTCGGGATCTGAGATTTAGGAGGTCAAACTACCTTCCAGTTTTGAGGGGGAAGATGAATCACACACATCCTAATACTACGATGTGTTGGAAACCTAGATGTGTAGACTCAATGTCTTGTACCTGTTATAAAAACCTGCACAGAGCTGTAATGACCTAGCCCTAACTGTCCGTGATTTGATTTTTTCATAAGAGTGGGTCAACTGTTCTGGACTCTTCCATAAAACACAACTCTTCTGTCTCTCTATGAGAAGATCTAAATGCTTGGATAGTGATATAATGGTTATTGACTTTGGAACAGGGATTCTGCAAAGTGCTTTTAGATCTTAGAGTTCCCATCTCATAACACCCAAATCCTTCCCCTGGTGCCTCAGTCTGATTCTCAAAAATATTTAATTCTGTGGACCACAGTTTGAGTACTGCTATTTTAGATTATCTTAAATAAGTGCATAGTACCTATGAAGCTTGCACGATTCATAGGATACAGTTAGCTCCCTTTAAATGGCAATTGCTATAAAATTAGACATTCCAAGGTTTGCTCATGGGAACTAGCTTTGTGGCTGTCTAGAGGGAAAGGGAGAGCAGCAGTCCTCCTTTAGTTGGAATTATACCTCAATCTCTTGCAGCACACAGACTGTGCAAAATCTAGAAAGGAAATAGTCCATCTGCTCATCACATCTGAATCCTGGGAGCTTTTATTCTGGCTGGATTTTTGTATTGAAAACAAAGATGGGGGTGAAGAGGCTTATAGCACTACAGGTCTGCCCAAAAGATTGACAGCAGCTTTCAGGTCTTGTAAGAGCCTGGTTTGCTCTTACTCGTGCAGCACAGAGAATGTGTAACTTATACGCTTCACCAGTGGTAGCTGTTGACACTAGCTTTGTATTCTACTTGCCCTTGCTGCTGGATCCTGCTAGCCACAAACATCCAAAAGGTGAACCACAATTTTCCTTATTTCCTGTATTCTCCTTGGCTGTAGGGTGGGTTCCTCAGTCTGACATTGATCACTTAAGCATTTGGGTTCTTTCTAACCCCTCCCCCCTGTTATATCCTCTGAATCTCCCGTCCTCTATCATCCTACTCACTCGCTCCTTGCTGTCTCCTGTTTTTTTTCTCCCAAAATGGTGGGTTTTAACAGTGAGAAGTTGGACTGGAAGAGTAGAGCTGAACTCTGTTAAGCCCCAACCTAGGGACACCTGTGTTCTGTGCCATACTCCACTCATCACTGCAAGCAGGCAATGGGCCTAAACCTGTGGAAGTCGTATTGATGTGATTTAACATACTGAATTGAATACTTACCCTGCATTACCTCATTTGCATGGTCAGTATTATATCAGTCAGTCATGCTGTTTCCATATCCCCCTCTGGACAGCAGTGCCTTTTCGCCTAAAGTCCAGGGAGTCTCCTTTTCTATCCTTCCTCTCCAGCCTAATGGAAAGGGCTTCTTGTCTTTGGGCTGCAGCCTTCTTCTCCCCCTGGTGGCTACTGGCTGTAGCACCAGCTCTGTCCTCCTGAGCAGAAGCTCTACAGGATGAAGTCCCTTTGAGAGGGCAGCGCCTCGGAAGAGATTTGGGCTCCCCTTTCCTGGGTAACCTGAAAAAGGGTGGAATTTGGGCAGCCACTTAAGCCACCCACAAGAGAATGCCTGAAAGTGGGAGTCTTCTGGACAAACCACAGGTTTGGGGCAGGAGAGCATGGCAGCTAGTTAGGTCCATTTCTTCTCCCACCCCCACCTCCAAATGCATTTGTGAGTGAGGCCAGATCTTGTAAACGGCATGACAACTACTATTTACCTTTCTTTAAAAATAATAATAATAATAAAAAAAAAGTCACAGGGCAGGTGCATTTGGGAGCCTAAATCTTAGTTTTGCCCTACTGCAGCTGTGTCTTATCTTTCAGTGAGACATTTTAAAAAGCCCTAATATTTCCACACATTGCTACCCACTTAGCGGCATGCTGACCCTTGCTCTAGTTTAGTATTTCAACAGCTAAAGACCGACTGGGAAAATATTAAAAGTATATGCTGTCAAGCAAGGGAAAGGGCTTATTCTTTCCTGGGATGTGTTGTACCACTTATTCTTACCCTCAATTTTAGCTTGTAACTTTGTAAGCACAGGCCCTTTACCATCTTGGTTATCTGTACACTACCAAAACCAATAAGGACTGCATTTGTGATATCATTTTCCTGTTGAAGTCAGACCCCCTCCCTAGCCAGCCACGCCTTTCTGCTGACTTCCTCAGCACTATTTGCACATAGTTTTCTTCATAATTGTAATCCTCCTGCATAACAGGGCATAGAATTTCATTAAGTAATGCTTAGCTTGAACCTAATAACTTTTGGTTGAACGACAACTGACTTTTTAGAAAGGTATCCAGTATAAAAGACTTCAGATGGAGAATTTAGTATGTTATTTGATCAGCTGTTCCAATGGGTAATTTTTCTCATTGCTAATATTTACATCTCTTTTTTGGTTTACATTTTTCTACCATTAGCTTCTGGTCGTTGCATCTTTTATTTCTTTGTCTCCTAGAAAAGAGAAATCATCCGGTAGACTATGATCAAGCACCTTTTTAACTTCTTTTCAATAAGCAAAATAGATGAAACTCCTTGAGAGGGATTGTCATGTTTCCCAGACCTTATTCTTAAATCTCTCTTCCAAATGTAACATCCTTTTGAAAGCATGGACACCAAAACTGGCTGTAGATTCCAGTAGCCGTTTCACCAGTGACGTATTCCAAGTTAATTTCTTAGACAATTTGTCAGGCTTTAGCTACCTGATAGGCTTCAACACTTTAGAACAAACATTTGGAAGTATCTGTCTTCACACTGATTTGCTTCTTCTTTTACAGTACAAGCAGCTGAAACAAGAAAATGATCCTCATATTCAGATTGAAGGGAAAGACACAGATGACTGGATGTGCATTGATTTTGGTAAATATTTCCAAATTTCACAGATGCTAGTTCCATGTGAGCCATGCGTTGAGGGCAGCATTTCATTGGTAAAATCTAGTTGCTGCTGATAGGTCCTAATACTTAGCTCTTCTGTAGCTCCAAGTATAATTTTATTGCCTAAACTCCACTGAGTCCTTCCCCAATGTTAAGTTTCACAGGAAGAGAACATTGGCATTGAACACTGTGGAGTAACAACTCTGCAGTAGCTAAAACATAGTTCTTAATTCTCAAGAGCGAGGATCAAAAGTTGTGGAAGGAGATATGCAAGGATGTTTCAGTTACACATTTCTGTAAGAATATTACTTTCATCGTATAAACCTTTTTATTCAGTTGATGGCTTTTTGGCCTAGATTAACGGTACTTAACTACTAAATTCAGACTCTCCCTGTTCCTCTAATAAATATACAATTTTCTGGTGAATGTGTTCAAGTGAGAGGAACCAGATGTATTATTTTAAAAACTGTGTGAAAGTATGCAACAATGAAATGATAATTATGACCCAAGTCTGGACAAACTTGGTTACCCTAGAGTACAACTCCAGAGATGGCTAGTTGGAGTTGGCTTTAAGTATTATTGCTGGACAATACTACACTAGGTGAGATATCCTATCCAAACACTATATTAATATCAATACCTCTGTTAGTCTATAAGGTGCCACAGGACCCTTTGTCGCTTCTACAGATCCAGACTAACACGGCTACCCCTCTGATATCCAAACACACTAATTCAATGAGATTGAGAGCTCTAAAATCAGTGATCAGAAACTTTGACATATGCCTTTAAAAGTGTCTTATGTTGAGAAATGTGAATTCTACATTACGTACAGGGTAATGATTTCTCATTGACTTAGTTTATAAAATTAATACTACACACTTTCATAGTGCAGTTTTTGCACTGTGTTCACATTTACATAGGCTTTCTGTTGGAAACTCATTTAAGGCATTTTTTCCCCATACAACTTTTATAAGGTAGCTGAATATATAATGTCCTTGCTGCTAGAGTCTTGTGGGTCTAGGGTCTAGTCATTTTTAGGTGTTAAGTTTGATCAGCGCTTTATGTCCCTCTCCCTATTTCACAAAAAGGGTCAGTCTTCTGCAAGCCAACTGAAAAGCCTAAAGAGTAAACAGATTTTTTACATAATTTACTAGGGACTTGTTAATATGAATGTAGTTAACCACCGTTTTAGAATGTAGTTATCAACCAGGGATCCAGGGCCTGCTGGGGGCCTGCGAGCAGGTTTCAGGGGGTCTGCCAAGCAGGGCCAGTGTTAAGACCTGCTGGGGCCCAGGGCAGAAAGCTTAAGTCCCACTGCACGGGGCTGAAGCCCTTCCACCTGGGACTGAAGTTGAAGCCTGAGCAAACATAGCTTTCTGGGAGCTGCAGGCAATTGCACTGCTTGCTATCCCTTAAATGCTGGTCCTGGCTTTTATATGCAGAAAACAAGCAGTTGTGGCACAGGTGAGCAATGGAGTTTTTTATAGCATGTTGTGGGAACCTCAGAAAAAAAGGTGGAGAAGCTCTGTTCTAAAAGATTACTTAAAATTCATTGCCAAGGTTATTCTATTTTATAGACTTGAATACACCTATATTTTGTAAATGCACTTTTGGCATTAGAGTGTGCTTACACCATTTCAGAGGAAGATGCCTGCCTGGCTTTTCAGATTTCCACATTAGATTCAGAACCTACAGAATGTGGTAGAATGTTGTGTACTCTAAGGGATATAGAATAAACTGGTGTATACTCAATTTATACACACAACCCACACTAGAAATGAGTCTATCACTGGAAGTTAGATTCCCAGCTTTCCAGATGTCACAGCTCTTGCTTCTAGCCCTGGACATTCTCAGGATAACATACAAATGTTCTGAAGATGTTGGTAAGTACAGAACAGGTGGTATAGGTCACTGTTTTTTAAAATGCATTATAATTGGGTGCACTGTACTAGCATTACATGAAGAAGGATATGAAAGTGTTGCAACGAAGTTACATTTTTCTATAAAAAGTGCAGCATACATGTTGGTGTGGTGAAAAGATTTTGGCAACTTAATACTACACATGAAATTTAACCTGTACTTTGTATTTGTGTCCATTTTTGGCTTTATGGTGTCTTTCTGTCCTGTACAGGGAGCATAGTGATCCATTTCATGCTTCCAGAGACACGAGAGATTTATGAGTTGGAAAAATTATGGACTCTCCGTTCTTATGATGACCAGTTAGCACAGATGGTTCCAGAGTCGTTACCAGAAGACTTCATATTTGGACTCACTCACCAGCAGCAGTGATCAAGATCTTTCCTTCATGAAAGGAATACATACAAATAATGCAGCTAGAGCACTCACCACTTCAGGATTAAAAGAATGAAACAAGCAATTTCTTTGGTTTCTTCTTGGGAGAGGAGACACAGCAAAGAGCCACTGTGCTTGAATGTCCCTCCACTGTTGTGCAGTTAGTGAGGGGCTAGGCTTATGGCAAGATGGCTGTAGGACACAAAGTACCTAATTGAATCTGTCTAGAATTGTGGGTATTATGATTCAAGTTGGTAATTGTTTAGAAGGAGGGGATTCCAGTCCCCTTGTTCTTCCAGGAGTGCAGGGGGACCTTGTGACTGAAGTAGTCAGCATCTCAGTTGAAGTTATAGCTGAAAGTATAATGAGTCAGAAGGAATAGTAGACAGTCAGTATGAAACTCCGTTTAAGAGGAACTTCAGGTACCATACCTGCCCCTGATTCTTCCCACCAGTGTTTGTTTTAATACTAAGTGTCTCCCCTTGCTGTATGTGAAAGTGAAAACCCCACTCTACTTCAATAATTAAGGTGTTATGTAAATTACATTGGTTTGAAGGTTAATTTACTGTGTCCCTTTAACACCATTTACTGGCACAGATCCATAGTGAGCAGAGCTCAAACCTTGTTTAATTTGAGGTTAAAGTACAAGTCGGGGAAGCAAAGTTTATACTGATAGTTAGCATGGGGCAAACTAAGGTGTAAATCTACAGCACTGTACTAACATGCCATGCACTAAGAGTTCCAAAGTGCATGCTGATGTACTGCTGTTTGAAACAGTTTTTGTGGGTGGCAAACTAGAATGCTGTGTAGATTTATAACCTGGCTTGCTGTGCATTAACTGATCATGTGATGAGCCCTGAAGGGGATTTTGTGATAAAGTAAGGAGATGTTGTACCTAAAACCAAACAGCTATAGCAACTTTGTCCACCAAACAGCTTCTGTGCAATATAGCTTAACATTTTCTCAAATGCTTGAACCTGAAAAGAAAACCCTACACATTCAGCAGAAGGAAGAAACTTGGAAAGCAATGCTTAAAACCACTCTGGCTAATGTTGAGCTTTGCCTCGCTGATATGTCCAAATTCATTCCAAAGGGGTCCCTTGAAGTCATTAAGGTAGGGAAAGGCCACTGATTTAAGAAAGGAGGAGGAGGAGTAAAGAGGCGATGGGCCAGTCCTATTAAACAGGTCTAAAGAGGGCAAGTCAAGGCAGAAAAAAATGTTGAAAAGCAACATTATAAATAACTTGATGCTTTTTAAACAGAAGCCCTGTGTTTTTGAAGTCTGCTATCCTGTAACAATTAGTTGAGGCTTACTTGTGCTCAGAAGTGATGACATGTTCTACAGTACTGTGATAGTATGCTTTCTGGATGCTTCCTGGTGCTTTTCAAAGCACCCAGTCCAAAGAGAATTTCAGATTACTTATTGTGAGAGTTTCCCTTTCAATATTTTGCCAATAAAATCTGCTCTTATACTAAACAAATTGAAGTAGAAATTTAATCTATCAGGCACTCCCAGCTTTAGTCAAAACACACAAAAGGGTGAGCCAAGAGTCCTCTGACAGGTATTGTACAAAACTACATTGAAATCTTGAGTACTAGTGCAAAGACAGCCACAGCTAGCTCTTAGCCCCAAACAGTACCACAAAGCTGCTACTGCAGGCATACAAGTAGAAATCACACAAGGTCTAGTTGCATTCAAAAATTATGTAATGGTTGGGCTAACCTATAGCTATAAAGCCAATGCAATTTTGGAAGGTATCCAGGTACTCGGTCACCTACCTTAGAGGTGATCATGCAGCATTAGCACCACGTGTCCTTCTCCTATGAATGGCAGAGTTCTAACAGCAACATAGCAGACAACTCAGACAAAACTAGTTATTGCTCAAAACAAAAATCAGCCCTAAAAGCCATGAATGCAGGAGCTAACGATTAATGAACGCTAGGCACAACAAGAAGTTTAACCTGAGAGCCTATCACAATAACTGTTAATAGAAATGCTAATAAAGATGCCTTTGGCAGGATTTTCCGTAACCTGATGAAAAGTCTGCACAGTTCTCGAATAAGCCACTGAGGCAAGAAATATTCCAACTGAAGACAAGACTGGTACACAAATTGAGCAGATGTTACAATGAAATACGTTAGTAGCCAAATGTATTGCAGATTGCTTTTTTGGCGTGCCTCAAATTACAAGGTACTAGCCTGTCCTGATCTAGATTATTTTAGACAGATTTGTCATTATGTTTAACACTGTTAGGCTTAGAACCCTTCCAAGATTCACACATGAAATTTTACACTTGTAGCACTAGATTAATAGTAAGGAGTGGAGGTAATTAAGTATTTATTAGCCCACTGAATATGTATTAAAGAACTCTTGAAGGACACTTGTTTTCATTGTCTTCTGTCCATTGTAAATGGTTTGAAAAGCAGTAGCTTGTTAAATAGAAAAACCTTCCCTAAAGAGGCATCAAATCCTGTCCTGGCAGTTACATGTACAGAAATACTAGCATAACACTGCCTCTGAGACCAAAGACACAAAATTCCATAACTCAAACAAGGAAGGCTTTACTTTGTTATGGGGCTTTGGACAGGAATTCCAAGGAGTTTAGAAGAGTACAGACTTTAAAATTACCAGTAATGAAAACCATGGCAGTGTGAAAGATATCAGGAATTAACCATTTTCTGGGTATTCCGATTAGTGGTGGATGTTGTTATACAAGGGGGGGAAGTTTGGGAATGTTTCCTCCAATTAATAAGATATTTGAGGAAAATAAATCTTGCTAAGCAGTTCTAGATTTTGCTTTGCAATTCATCTTTAAAGATACAGAATGGAAAATCGCTTTATTCTTGCTGTCTCCCATGCACACATACACAAATCACTTCACTTTTCAATTCTCCATTAAGCCTAAATATCAAGAGTAGATACCACCTCACAGAAGTTGGGGGCAAGGAATGAGATCTAGATTGCCACTTTCTGCACGTTAGCATCACAGATTCCATCTGCCCTCCAAATTTCAGGGAAGTGCTATTTGTGTGTCTTGTCCATAATAAGAGGGCCAAAGCAGAAGACCAGAACAAATGGCAGTAAAAAATAATGTGTCTGTAACTCCAAGTGGACAATCTAGATCTCTTTCCTAAGGGCTGTTATATATTCCTTGGCATTCATACGCTTGGTTGTGACAGGCAGGCACAGAGCCTTTCCAAAAAGATCTAGGCAACCTAGAACAAAATCCCTCACAATAAAAAGGAAGCCATTAATTGTAAAGTGTACTGTGGGCAGCATAATATTGATACAGGGGAGGGGAGAAGAAAAAGCTACAAACCACAGAGATGAATACTGGTGTTGGGCCAGGTGAAAATTCTGACTGCATCAGACTGTTGTTGGCTACCCGAAAATAGTGGAACACCTGTGGACTGCTGCAGAGTTCCTTATATAAATACTATTAATACAAAAGACAAATGGAAAGAACGCCATAAAAAAACCTGATCATTAGAGCAAACAAATGCCTGCACTAGTCATATCACATCTTTAGTTTAAAAACAAAAAACCACACAACTATATCTGATGATAGGAGTTAAACTCTTTATTCCATTCAGAGGCATCTGGCAAGTGGAGCTGCGTTGGGGGGCACATTACATATGAAAAAATGATCCATACTTTGCGGATACTGAAATAATTTACAGTATTTACTTTCTAGCTATTCCCAAATACTCCAAATTACCAAGTCTCAATTGAAAATAAGAACATGATTTACCACACTAAGTATAGAAATTTAAGAGAGATGACAGTATTTAAATCAGCAAATGTAAATGCATTGCCTAGTTGTAAAATAACTTTTATGGAAAATAATAAAGTCAAATCCTTCTCAAATGTTAAGAAAGGAAAATTGGACTTAGACTTAAGCCTCAACAAAAATTAAAATGCTATGACTTTTTATACTTCAGTAATTTTAAATTCATTGCAAGAAAAAATTCTAAAGGCTAGATGGTCACTGTCAAAAAGAAAAAAAACCCTCCTTTTTCTCTGCTAAAACTACAACATAAGTTTGTGGTTTTTAAACCAGTTAGTAAAGAAGAGATGCAGGAAAAACACTTCAGACCATTTTCAAAATTATCTAATCTGTACAACAATGATCTTTGGGAAAATTATCTATTCTATGTGAAATGCCTCTATTTCAATATGAATCTAAGAGGTAGATCAACAAAATGATGAAACGTTTTTGCTAGTTGTGCCCCTCAAATCAGTGCAGCATGGTGATTCTGATCATCTCATGCACAAAAACATCACACAAAAAAAAGGTTCAGAGGTAATAGCATGGCTCTGTAGACCACACACATACAGGCGCACGCGCACACACACAGCAGTCTTTATGCACCATGTGTTGCCACATCTTTAAAACTGAGGTAGACTGAAGTTTATTGTAGAAACTTGAATGTGTTATATTACCACAATCATTATTCAAATTACATTCTGAAATTAAAAAATTTGGTAGCTTTCCTGTTATCCCTGCCTTTTGACAATTTGTCTCTTCCTTTAATGGTTGGTTGCAGAATGTGCATAAATCCTGCTGCATCTATATAAGCCAGACTAGAGGTTGTTTTATATAGTTTAAAACCTTCCAAAGTGGCTTAGTGTGGCCCATAACAGCGGCTGGATATGTAAACTTAGCCTTTCCTTATCTTTAAACACGATCAAACAGTGTTTTACCTTCCCCCATCGTGTAACTGAAAGCAGGATGATGCGACCTGCAGGAAGCAGAGACCATACAGCCTCAAAACTACTCCAGCAGATCAAGTGTTCTATCAAACTGAAGATGAAGCTTGCTCTTTGAACAGAATGGCAAAGTCCAAATGGGCTGCAAATGTTTACATGTAGCATTATTAGGTAGTGATGGTCAAAGGCACAAAGGGTTCATGCATTCAATCAAAGTAGCACAAAAATAATAAAAAAATTCAGTCTCCTAATTTTTCCCTCAACCCCAGCCTCTTGCCATCACTTCCTTGTTCTGTTCCCAAAAAAGTACCGTCAAACTTTTTCATCCCATCTTAAAAGAAAAATAAACGGCATTGCTGCTATCAGAATGTTGGCATGATTCGCTATCTTTTGAACATTCACTGAATTTTTTTTAAACAAATGATGGTGTTGAAATGCTCAGAAAATCTGAGTTTATACTTTTTTTTTCCATCTTACTCCCATCAGCCAGCAGCTAGAAGTATCCTACTATATCCCCACCCCCACCCCCACTAATTCTGTAGTACTTCTGGCTGGTGGCTGATCAAATTTTAATTTTTTTTAAAAAAATAAAATGCTCAAGAACTATTAGCTTTATAAAGTATACAAAAAAAAGCGCAAAAAGGAACAATTTCTCATTGAGGTACTAAATGCCTGAGGTAGTTTAGTAAAATGCATATTTATCTTTTTATGCCCTGGCCAACACCATTCAACACTTCCCTTAGGTTATTCATGGCAGTGTTATGTAAAAATGCAACCAAATTTTTAAAAAAATGCCACTTGTTTAACATTGGGACTAACACTTAAACTTTTGTCAATACCCTTGCTCTAACCCTACCCCACCCCCCAATCCCACCCTCCAATTGTGTTTCTTCTTTTACAACTGGACCTATAAGAGCAATGCCTTTTTTTTTTTTTAAACCAGTGAACTCAGAAGAGAAAGCTTCATTAAACCAAGTTCTAAAATTGCTGGGGAATAATAAGAACAATAAAAAAGACTAACAAGTTTATGTTAAATTGTGAGAATAGAACAAAAGGGAAGTGAAGGGGTCCTTATTTTAAAGCTGGGTTTCAAAAGTTTTAGAGCCTAAAGAATACATTCTCAGAGACAGCGTTCAATGGTTGCCTGGTCCTCAAACAGGTGACTGGCTTGGTGAAGCTTCTGCATATAACTCCAACAGGTGTTCAAAACCTGTCTGTTACACAGTCTGTCTTTGGTCTGGCATCTGTCTCTGATGGGCCATTTCCTAAACCTTTATTTTCGTCTTGGCTGAGGCTGTCCACTTTGCGATGTTTTTTGCTGTTGCTGCTGCCTTCTTACCTGAGCCAGTATTTCCTGAATTTTTCTCTGGGCAAGCTGTAGGATAGAAACAAAAAGATGTTATGCTACACTTGGTCGTTCCACCGTTACTTTGCCTTTTTCCTCCACCCATTGTTGCATTTACCTGTTGTCCCTTATCATACGGATAGAACCCTGCAAATCCATGGGCCATTTTTGCAGCTCGTGGCTTGGATGCAGATACAAATTTTGTATCCGCGCAGGGCTCTAGTGATCTCCCCACAGAAAACAGGGTGACAGGAAGGGGACAAGGCAGATGCTCTGGCCACAACTGCAGAAGGTGTGAGGGACCCGGGAAGTGGGCAGGTGTGGGGTGGAGGAGGCAGGCACAGAGCTCTGACTGCAGGCAGAGCACACACACCCGAACGGAGCAGCTATCTCCCAGCCCTCAGGCTCCAGCTTGGCTCTCTGAATCAGGCGGCAGCAGCAGGCTGCAATATGTGACAATCGCCCGCTAGGTATTCTGGGAGTTGTAGTCCCCAGCTTGCGGAGACGGAGGAGGTAAACTACAACTCTCAGATGGGAGCGCGACCGTGTGCTCTCCTCTCGCGCAGTGAGCCAAGTGCCATTTTGAAAGAGGTGTCATTGTACTTTGAACTAGCGGGTGGCAACAACAGGCGCTGTGAGGAGAGAAGTTGTTGCTGCTGTCTGTCCCAGCTGGGTCTGCGTGTGTTAGAGCCACCAGGGCTGTGTAGAGGTGTCTGAGCACCCCACTGAGAGGGCGGCGCTGCACACAAGGGCCCAGGATTGCAGCCCCCATGCCCGGAGAGGGGAAGGAGGGTGCGGCGGGTGACAGAGCAGGTGGTCTCTGGGGAGAAGTGGGAAATGGTTGGGAGTTGGGGGCTTGGCACAGCCCTGTGTCATTGGTGCGCAGTGACCCATGGAGCTGTTATTAGAGCCCTGCAAATCTGCGGATATCCACAGACCATTTTAGTGGATCACGAATCAGATGCGGATACAAATTTTGTATCCATGCAGGGCTCTACATATGGACTGTAAGCTGTTTTGGGCAATCTCTCTCTCCCTCTTTTTTTTAGTTATATTGCCTTGTGTGAAGTACCTCGTACCATGGGGACCCCTAGATGCTACCGTAATACAAATATATAAAGAAAAACCACATTTAAGGAAATGTACAAAGTTTATCAAAATGTTATTCAAAAAATAGGACTTAGGGCAATTAGGAAAATGACAAACATAGGCCTTGATTAGCACTCCCCCGTAGCTAAAGTCCCGAGTCCCGGCACCCCCCGTGGGGCTGAAGCCAGGAACGGAGCCACAGGGCTGAAGCCCCAACCCCCCTGCGTGGCTGAAACTGGGAGCGGAGCCGTAGGGCTGAAGCCCTGAGCCTCAGCGCTCCCCCCAGATTTAAAACCCTGAGCCCTGGTGCTCCCGAGGGTCAGAAACCCTCACCTCCCCCATCCCCGCTGAAACCCTGAGCTCCAGGGCTAAAGCCCCAAGATAGTAAAGTATTTGCTCCCCAGTTTTTTGCATGTGTTTCCGCTGCTGCCTGATACCTTCTGGTTCCAGAAGGTATCTGGTTGATCAGTAAGTCCGGAACTCGGGTGTGTTCGTATCTTTGAGGTTCTACTGTAGTAGCAACTATTCCTTGGGGGATCTGTGTGGTGTGTGTAAACCTAAGATTCACGGATACATTTAGATGAGGTATAAAAATTCACTCAAACTCAGTTACTACTCCCACCACCGAAACCTGCTTACCTGGCATGCATAGAAATGGCCAGTTATTTTCACAACAACTTGATCATTTTCATCAGGTGTCTGGTCACGAGGGACAACAACTTCTGCACTTGTCAAATTCTGAAGCTCATTTACCTGTACATAAAAAAAAAAATAAAAAACAAATTCTGCAAAATGCAGCCATCTTTAATTTACGAGAATTTTTTAAAAATGCTTGGCCATCTGAATGATAAAAGCAGCACCAATACAACTAGAAATCAACCTAAATGCATATTTGCCTATGAAAAAGCAAGTATTTTTCTCCACCCAAAAAAAGCAAGGCCAAGAGTTCAATGTAAAGGGCGAGTAACTTAGTAAATCAGAAACAAATACGCAGAGAATGAAGAATTCTAAATTACATATTACAATTTCCACAATATTTACATTGGTGTTTTTGTTTTGTTTTCTGAGGGAAGGAGAATGTAAAATGTAGCCCAAGGTGACAGAAACCAAAGATATAGTACAACATACACACTTCCGCATGCTATACTGCCCTGGAGATTATAGCTTCACCTTTCACATTGTCTGATTTGGATTTTTTAAATGTATTGGATTGGTGTGCAAATAATGGCAAGGTATTATACTTCAAATGCTCCATGATGTCTCCATGAATTGCTCTAACCATTTACTATATTAAAGATGATGTCATGGGTTTAGTGTAGGGGTCTCAATCCATGGTGGATAGACTGTGCACATCACAATAGGGCAAAATGCACACATTAAGCTATAGACAGCTGCAGACCCATCACCCTAGAAAGTTTCTACTGCATATGCAGGAGTCTTCAAGGACAGTTCTCTTGTATGTTTGTTCCTATTGGGATTTCTAAAGAAGTGCTGAAATCCTGACAATCCTCAACTCCCTTTGGGTCTGATGGGATAGTGGCAGTGCAGGTACTAGTCACCTGCCTCTTAGTTGGTGGGGTGTAGGTTTCAAGGCCTCATTACGCCACAGAATGGATCCGTGCCGGTGAAAACTGTGCAATTTCTTTCCAGAAAGTCAGATTAGATCACAGTGGTCCCTACTGGACTTAAAAATCTATGAAAGACTCAAGGATATTCAGTTCCTCACAGAATTAATGTTATGCAGTGGCAGCAGGTCAAGGTAAAGTAGTACCATTCCTAGAACAGGGTGAAATTGTGCACTCCAAACTCAGGGGACGTCTCAATGGCCAAAGCACAATTTTCTATTTGTGCTTCACACAGGACAACTTTGCCCAGCAATGTTTCATTTTCCATCTGCTTGATACATATTGGGTACGATCCTGTAAACCCTTACTCAAGCAACTGATCCTATTGAAGTCAAAAGGGTTACTGGAACGAGAAAGACTTTACAGAATCAGGCCTCTAATTAGGAATCTATTATTCTGAATGGAAGAAGAACTGTATTTCTATTTTAAGCCCTGAAACCTACAATCAGATCCATGCAGGTGCAGTGGTTCACCTGTGTTTTTTAAAGAGGTAATTCTATTAAATTGGCCCAACTTGAATTGCAGGATGCAGAAAGGAAAAACCCCAAAGAATGAAATAAGTTTAAACAGCACATACAACCTTGAAATTAACATGCAAAGAATTAAAATGTGAATTAGCTAAATAGAAGATTTTACACTTTGAATGTCCTTCAGCTAGATTTCTTGTGTCTCATTATTTAGGTTTTGCTAAAGTACTTGCCGTTTTGCCTCCTTTACCAATAACTCTACCAGCAGCATAGGATGGCACTTTTATATGAGCCTCAAGTTTCACTTCTTCTTTAGGTCCAAAGAAATTTTCTTCTTTAAGTTTTCCATAGATTCTCCCTTGAGCCTGCAAAAGTAATTAATACTTTTAAAGGGACTGCATCATTCTGAAATCAAGTCACCTTCTAAAAAACAAACTAAAACCCACTGCAAGGGAAACGGCCTATGTACAAATGCGCAAACCTACTATGTACAAATGCGAAAGATTTTCTTCTTATAAAAGTAGTTGGTAATTTATTTTTAAATGAATGGAGTGTTCACATTCCTAACTAGAAGATACCATAGTCAAACCCTGAAAGAAGGCTTGACAAGCCATCAATGAATATCAAGTAACGGCATAACAATGAACAACATTCTACTGTTTTCCAGTAGAATAATCCAGCCGTTTGAATGTCTCTCTCTAGAGGTAAAGCAGCAGTAAAGAATCACGGGGGGGAAGACAACCATGTGCCAGATGTTATGTTTTTATTATTACCAGGTTCACATAAAGGAATTTATTGGCTTAAGCAGTAGAAGTTTCTGAAATTCATCCTTCAGAGGATTCAAATTCAAACCACATGACAGACTTAATTTACACCAGATTTTATGCTTTTACATTTAATTACCAAGTAATTAAATGCAATGTATACTACTTTAGGTTAGCTCTGATTTTTCGTTTTTAATGTGGGAGATTAAGTCTCTCAGTATAGAGATGAGTGGCACTTTGGAAGTTGTGTCACTTTAACCAACATGCATCACCCTATTGCAGTATTAGTACATAGTAGTGGTGGGCAATAAGACAATAAAGCAGGAGGGTTTGCCCATTACAAGTGGACAGCTGAATCTCTTACCTTTCCAAATTTATCTGAGTTCTGCTATAATAATTTTAGTGGCTTCTCAAGCAACTATTTCTTTGTTCCCTGTCATTCACAGGCAGTCTTGAGACATATTAGATCACATTTCCACACCCTATGCCTTTCAACGTCAGGTTGATGCTTCCCAAGCTGTATCACAAAACAAGTCCAACTGGACAGTGGTGGAAAGGATCTCCAAGAGATGTACATTAAAGATCAGAGAGACTTTCCATTTATCACATTACCTCCCTCCCCTTTCTCAATCACATCAGTACACAGCAGGACTAGAACACAAAAAGTGATGGATAGGAAATAAATCAATTCGCTACTAGCGGGGCTCTCAGATGTGCCTACTGATAGAGAGTCAGGACCAGTAATACAGCTTAAAAGTGTGACCAACTCAGAAGAACAGTCTTCCACACTTCGGCTAATGTTACTATATCATGAAAGATCCAAAAACTGTTACAGTCCACCAACTGATTTTAACTTTAAACTTTTTGTCATGTCATCATATCTGTTTGAAAACATCTAATCCATCAAAAACAAAACCAAACAAACAAACATGTTGGAAACATTGAACTAGAGGTGGGTGAAATCAAATACATTTGTGGCCTGGGAGTTAGAGATGTTCTCCCCATCTGCCGCTACAGCTGTGCCACTAAAAGTTGTGCAGTGTAGACACTGTTTGTCAGCTGACAAAAAACTTCTACCCCCAATGAGCAGGGTTAGCTTTGTCTCTCCTGCCGACAAAGCACTGTTCACACCGGCGATTGTCATCAGCAAAACTTTTGTCTTTTGGGGGAGGGGGCGTGTTTTTCTAATACCTCTGAAAGACAAAAGTTGTGTCATTCAATTGCCAGTGTAGACATAGCCTTAGATATCTTATGGGCCATGGAAACTGCAGCAATATAGCAAATCATAATAGAAAAGTAGGAAAGGTGATTTGCACATCCCACACAACAGCCAACACAATTTGTTTTATTTATAGCTCTTCTGTGATGCTCAGCAACATAGTATCTGAGCTCCTCACAACATCCATTTGAGCTAGGGAGGCATGAGCCCCATTTTGCAGACAGGAAAACCAAGGCATAGATATTAGGCAACTTGCCCAAGGGTCTACAAGAAGCCTGTGGTCATGATGCCGACATAAGCTGTAGTGTAGACATAGCCTCAGAGCCTCCAAAGAAAGAAAATACAGATTCTGGATCCATCGGTGGTACCAACGGTTTTGCCGGAGAGAAACCATGGCTGGGTCATAGAATAGGGGACATACTCCTTCCATTAGCTGAGGACCTGATGGCAATGGAGATTGGGGATCAGGGAGATCAAAAATGTCATCAGGTGTAACGTAAGTCTCTGCTCTCCCTGGAATGCAAGGGGTCTTGTCCACCCAAACCAATGGAGCTGTAGTATTTATAGGTTAATTTGCACCACAGTCAGGCAAGGCAGAGGCAGTACTATCACTTCTTGAGGCTCCCAATGGTTGCCTTTTCTCAGTGCCATCAGTTCCCGGTGTTTAGGCTTAGTTGCTACTAGAGTGTGGTCTGGTATCAACAGAGCCCTGGATTTGAGGACTTCCTTGTCATGATCCTGAGACTTGGGACATTCTAAGTCAGGGGTGTGCAAGCTTTTTGGCCTGAGGGCCACATCAGGGTATAGAAAGTGTATGGTGGGCCATGAATGTTCATGAAATTGGGTGGAGGGGTACGAGAGGGGGTGAGGGCTCTGGGGCGGGGCTGGGAATGAGGTGTTTGGAGTACAAGAGGGGGCTCTGGGTTGGGATCGAGGGGTTTGGAGGGCAGGAGGGGGATCAGGGCTGTGGCATGGGATTGGGGAACTGGGGGGGCTCAGGGGTGCAGGCTCTGGGCGGCACTTACTGCAAACAGCTCCTGGAAGCATGTCCCCACTCCAGCTCCGAGGCACAGCCAGGCAGCTCTGTGCACTGCCCCGTACGTAGGCGCCACTCCTGCAGCTCCCCTTGGCTGGGAACTGCAGCCAATGGGAACTACGGGGGTGGCGCTTGCAGACGGGGCAGCATGCAGAGCCGCCTGGCCACGCCTCTGCGTAGTATGTAGAAACCGGGGGTGGGGGGGGTGGGGGTCATGCCGGCTGCTTCCTGGGAGTCGCACAGAGTGGGGCAAGTCCCTGACCCTGCTCCCCAGTGGGAACTGAGGGCCAGATTAAATGGTCTGACGGGCCGGATATGGCCCGTGGGCCGTAGTATGCCCACCCCTGTTCTAAGTCTTCACAGGCTGAGAAGGAAGACTTGCTTGACTTGGGCAGGGATGCATCCAACTTCTCTGAAGTGGACTTCCCTGCTTTCCCGACAAGACCCAAACGGGATCTGGGGAGTAGATTCCCTGGCTGTTAAGTCAGACCTTGTGGCAGAAGGTGCACTCCTTGCTGAGCCAGGCCAACTTACAGGGGGCTCCCCTGGCCTGGGTCTGAAAGTAGCCTCATTGTTTTCTCCATTAGGTGCTTCTGAAGATGAAGTTTCAGACCCTCACAAGTATAACTGGGGAAAGAGTGGCAGATACTGCAGCTTGCCATGACATTAGCCTCCCCGACGCAGTATTGATGGTTGTCGCGGACTGAGAAGGAGCACAGGCAAGAAGCACAGATTTTGAAGCCCAGCGTTCTGGGCATAGTCCAGTACTCATAACTGGAGGGGAGAATGGGGCAGAGTTCCCTGGTACATGGAATCTATAACTATAAAAAACTTAGTGTATACGTTTATTCTATAGTTCATTTACTATACATTTGCAGATTGAAGAATAAAGGAAGACAAAGTTCTGGAGACTGGAGGTTCTGATCCAGCCCATGCGATGGTAAGAAGGAACTGGAGCAGGGGTTAGTCCGTTCTGCCCTTTATCTCCTTGATTGAAGGCACAAAGAAAGAGAGGACACCTGCATGGACCAACAGTCACTGCTTTCAAGAATTCTCCAACTCCAAACGCGTACAGCACATTCATGCCCACAGTGGAATATACCTAGGGACCAGCACTCGAAGAACAAGCATGGCTGTAAACCCATGCGAGCAAGACAGCACTGCAATGATGTGAAGTTGTGAGTGACTTTTCCGACTCCTACAGGCCTTACCTGCAAAGCAATCAGGCTGCTATATGACAGAGTGACTTATTTCAGCCTTTGATCCACTCTTACTTAGTGTTCTCCAATTGAAATTAACTTGGCATCTGTACTTACACCATACTCACCTGTTACCCTTGCTCAGGTGGAAGGCAGCTCAACCATTTGATATGTTTAAGAGAGGCAAATGATGGTTGGGGCATCCTAGCAATATTTTATTTTAAATACAATCAGAATCGTTCCACTCATTGGAAAAGCTGCCCGAAAAAGGCATTTCTATATAGAACAAATTAGTAACCTGTGATTATGGGTGTCATATGGTTATTTTTTCTTGCGTGCATTTATTATTAGGTCGAATTCTGATCACAATAAAATGATGCAAAACTTCCACTAACTTTAATGGGACCAGGCTGTGGCCCTTAATAAGTTTCTTTACTCAGATGGTTGTAGGCATTTCTTTTGGCGGAGAGAAGGGGAGGGAGGAAAAAAAAAACCCAGGAACCATTTGACCAACATGTTTATTAGAGAGACAAGGTGGAAGAGATAATATCTTTTATTGGATCAACTTCTGTTGGTGAGAGAGACAAGCTTTCAAGCCACACAGGGCTCTGTGTGGCTTGAAAGCGTCTCTCTCTCTCACCAAAAGAAGTTGGTTCAATAAAAGATATTACCCCACCCACCGTGTCCCTCTAATATCCTGGGACCGACATGACTACAATTACACCGCATACCAACTATTTATTAAAATTCTGAGTACAATGGTGCATTCCAGTTAAGTATTTCAGTAATGTTTCCTCCTACAGAGCAAAGCCCACTAATAATTGACACATGGGATGGAAGTTTTCACACACGGTACCTTGAACTGAGCCTCTGGAGGTCCGGTGATGATAACCATTCTGAGCTTCGCATCTGGCCCTTCAGCAGGAGCTATCTGAAACACGAAGTTTAAATTAACACAGCTTCTCGGTTTTGACAGGTACCTAACTGCAAGGTAAGTTTGAGGAAGAACTTTTCCATATCAGTAAAACTGTTCCATTCTGCCACAAGTGCAAAACCATTCATTACACCAGCAGCATTAAGCTGTGGTCATGCTAGGGTTTTTGTTTTCTTTAAATGAATGTACTGCTTACTGGGGAAAAAATGGCTAAGTCACAAGCAAATTTACCGCTGAAAAATCGTGAGAACGAAACAAAGGGATAGCCACTCGAAAAGATCTGTAGCCCATGGTAAAATCTCATAGGCAGTGTGTAAGTAGTATAAAGAGAGAGCTTTCCAGGGAAGGACATGGTTGAACAACCAAGATTTTTAACCTTACATGCTACTGTCAAACAAGTCCTAACAAGAGAAAGGGGAACATTTTTCTAACAAACTCTGCCCATCAGCAAGACTTTTCCCTTGGGGACCAGGATACGGAAGCTACAACCTATCTAGCTGGAAATATCCAAACATTCCTCCAGATTGTGAGATACACAGATGTTTGTGTCTCCTGGAAAAAAAATTAAGGTGCACTAGGGCTGAACCACAGATGCCTACAGGCTCTTCAGTAGTTCATTTAATCATAAAATAAGATTTCTGTGGGTGTTGTTCTCAGACTCCAATAGCATTAAATCATTTAACCCAGCCTCTGACATAGTGGATGAATCCTTTATCACAACTGACATTTCCATTGCTGCAGCTAGCATTACACAGCCAGTATTGAACAGGTAATGTATTAAACATTACAGGACTTCATCTTTGCCAACAGCCAAGGGACATTTTTTCATCTTTAACAGCTGTGTTTTAATTCTGACAAATTACTAGTGATCATGTATCACTTTTACATAACTGTGGTTAACATAAGAACAGCCATACTGGGTCAGACCAAAGGTCCATCCAGCCCAGTATCCTGTCTTCCAACAGTGGCCAATGCCAGGTGTACCAGAGGGAATGAACAGAACAGGTAATCAAGTGATCCATCCCCAGTTGCCCATTTCCAGCTTCTGGCAAACAGAGGCTAGGGACACCATCCCTGCCCATCCTGGCTAATAATTATCCTTCATGAACTTATCTAGTTCTTTTGTGAACCCTTTTATAGTCTTGGCCTTCACAACATGCTCTGGCAAAGAGTTCCACAGGTTGACTGTGCGTTGTGTGAAAAAATACTTCCTTTTGTTTGTTTTAAACCTGCTGCCTATTAATTTCTTATGGTGGCCCCTAGTTCTTGTGTTATGAGAAGGAGTAAATAACACTTCCTTATGTATTTTCTCCACACCAGTCATGATTTTATAGACCTCTATCATATCCCCCCTAGTCGTCTCCTTTCCAAGCTGAAAAGTCCCAGTTTTATTAATTTCTCTTTATAGGGCAGCCATTCCATACCCCTAATCATTTTTGTTGCCCTTTACTGAACCTTTTCCAATTCCAATATAGTTAGTAAAAATCTGGTTAACAATCATTCACATTATATCCTGCACACTAGCTATTTACTTTGCACACTAACTCCTGCAATCTAACTAGCTATTTTATAGCTACATACAGGTATAACTGCAGCACATTTATTAAGCTACCAAAATAGGAAATGGGCCAACAGCAGGAACAGTCAGACCAAATCCTTGCACTTTCATAAAGTATTTAAATGGTGCCAAATTTCAAGGCACCTTTGCAGTTAGCTTACTGAACGCGTCTTGAGAAGATAATTTCTGTCCAAGTTAGATTGACATGTTTGAGATTGTTTCACTTTGTGCAGTCACCTTACATTTTATTTGTACACAGATTCCGATATTTCATACCAGGGTATCCTTTTTGCCACTAACTCCTGTATTAAATGTTGGGAAAGTATTTTCTATAAAGTCTGTTTCATTTCTGTATTTTTTATTATTATTTTAATGCTACAATATTTTTTTACAATTTCTTTGAGGTTGCAGGTCAGAAGGGAAGAGTCTAAATCTTAGACTCTTCCCTTTTTATCTGTATAGCCAGAGACAAATAGCACTGGGGGCTAGAAAATAGCACTCACTACTAACATTACAGTGCCTGCAGGGGCCACATTCAAAAGCTTCAATATTAATTTTGTCTTTCTTATCCTTGAAATGTGTAAATTAGAGATCTAAATACACAAATGTTCTCTGAAGTTTTAATTTAAAATTTCACAGCATCTATGGAAAACAGACTAATCCCTATACATACCCTCCAACAGCAACATGCACATTCAATATACTCTTGAAATCCCATTTTATGGCTGAATATTTTTATTGGATCTACAAACTTCAGCACTGCACAAAAGTAGATTTAATACTGATTCAAACATATTTACATGCACACCATCCTGTACATACCTCAAACAGGTCCAGAAAGCCATATACAGAGGGATATCCCAATTCTTGCATACAAAAAAAAATCAGATTTCTAGTTTGGCCATCTAAACATTACTCAAGTGTTCCTCAAACTCTTAGGTAAGATTGAACAGGTTGTTTCATAATTCAGAACATATTACTTTGCTCAAATATTAGAACAAAGATTTTTAAGGGAAACGTATGTTAAAAATACAGGATGTTCTTATTCAGAAGTTTTCAGTGGGGCAATAAATTGAGCCCATTGTTATGGTGTGTATTTATTTCTACACACAAAAAAAATCTGGGCTCCATGTAGCACGTCAAAACCAAGATTTATGCAGCATGATTTCTGGATCATTTTTTAAAATATGTCAGAATTTGTCAGAATTACCTTTGGACAAGAAACTTCTTACAATAAAGGATGAAGCTAGAGTGGAGACCTGTAAAGTACTCATTGGCATCTATGCTTGTCAACAGAGATTGGAGAGGCAACATTTTCACACAAGGAAACAAAATCACCATGGTCAACATGAGAAATATAATCACTCCTTATTAGAGCATTTCAATTTGCTGTGTGAGAAAAACTCATAAAGAGAGGCTCCTTGCTAATTGTGATCAGCTTCACTTCTAATATTGCTCTACGAAAGCACATTACACCATAGAGTCCAGATCACCCTCCTTCTGGATACATTTTATAATGCATTGAATGAAACTAACTGGCTTTATAGACAAACTCACTCAATATCCCACATCAACCCCTTTGTTTTTCTCTCACAGCTCTTCCCCAGAGGGGGTGGTGGTAAAAGGGCTTGAGGGTACCCCACAGAAAGGAATTCCCAAGTGCGCCTTTCTGGTTTCAAAGGGTTTTTTTTACATTTGGGTGGTGGCAGCACCTACCCATCCAAGCTCAGAGAGAAACTGTAACTTTGGGAGTTTAATATAACCCTGGAGTGGCTAGTATTAATTTTCAAAATCCTTGCGTCCCCCCGCCCTTCTGCACTCGAAGAGTGGTTTGAAAACATGATTCTAATTATCTTATTTCTCTGGGTATTTAAAGCTTAATTTATAAACAAATATATCATTTATCACATAACTCAATGTGGGGAGTGCCGGGAGGGAGAGAATACAGATTCACTTCTATGTTACTTGTGAAAACTTTCTGGAAGTATCACGTGGAATAGACAGAAATCTTGTCAAGTTAATAGTACCTTAATAGATGCGCCTGCAAAACGAGAAAGTTGTTTGATGTGCTGTCCCTGCTTGCCAATAATGGCTCCTACTGCCAAGGCTGGGATGAACAGATGAACAGTTTCAGACTCGGGCTGTTGCTGTGGAGAAGGAGGAAAGAAATAATATGCCATGAATGGTTTTGAACATTGTGAATCAGACTGACAGGAAAGAAGTATGGAGCACACATGTATGGAAATGAGAGAAATCTTTGATGCCCTGTAAAGTTTAAATGTTTAATGAAGATCATGAAATCCAACTGTACATGAAAGAACAATTCAAGCCCAAGATGATTCTTTCAGTCTTTTAAAAAAAAAAAAGTGTGTGATTTTAATGTTTCCACTTTAAGACCATGGAGAGATTTTTTTAAAGGGATGTTTCATTTTTGCCTATCAGCTCTACCTTGGTGTTTTTCCAGTTTATGACTCGGCAGATTAGATTCTTGCAAATGTGCAAAACTAAATGGACTGAAGGTTAAATAAGTGAACTATTTCTAGATGTCCTTTTTGTTTAATTTTGAAGGTAAATTACACTGACCTTGACACACAAATTGCATAACAAGCCTTAGAGTTACATACATTTTACAGCTTCCTTTGTGTAGGAGTGATCTGGAATGATAAATAACCAACTTTAAAACTGCCAATGAGCCCTCATGTGTAAGATTATGTAACTGTTGGAGTCTTGGCAGCAGTCCCAAAACAGTAAATTAAATGCAAAGTTAAGAGTTTCTAAATTAAATGCAAGGTTAAGAGTTTCTAAAAATCACAAGGACCATCCCATCTCACTACAGGATATCAGACATGAGCAACACATCTCGAAGAACAACAGTTACGAAAGGTAGGTAACCGTTTTTTCATCTTCAAGTGCTAGCTCATGTCGATTCCATTCTAGGTGACTCATGAGCAGTGTAAATGGAGGTAGGCTCAGAGTTCACTGTCTTGCAGCTTGCAGCACTGCTCTACCAAAGTCAGCATCGTCTTGAGCTTGTTAAGTAAGCGCATAATGAGAGACGAATGTGTGGACAGACGACCAGGTAGCAGCCCTACAGATCTCTTGGATTGGTACCTGTGCCAGGAAGGCCGCTGACGACGCTTGTGCCCTAATCGAGTGTGCAGTCACGATCGCCGGTGGAGGCACCTTCGCCAGCTCATAACAGTAGCGGATACAGGCTGTAATCTAGGACGAAATCCTCCGAGCAGATACTGGGCGACCTTTCATTCTGTCTGCCACCCGCAATGAACTCAGATGACTTACAGAACGGCTTTATTCTATCGAAGTAGAAGGCCAGCGCCCTCCTGACGTCCAGGGTGTGTAGCCTGCACTCCTCATCTGATGTATGAGGCTTTGGAAAGAAGATGGGTAAGTATATGTCCTAGCCAGTATGAAACTAGAAAATGATCTTGGGCAGAAACGGTGGGTGTGGTCACAACTGGACTTCATCCTTGAAGAAGACCGTCTAGGGCGGCTCTGAAGTGAGCACCCTGAACTCAGACACTCTGTGGGCCGACGTTACTGCAACCAGAAACAAAACCTTCCAGAAGAGAAGCAGGAGAGAACAGGAAGGTACAGGCCTGAAGGGAGGCCCAATGAGTCTTGACAGCATGAGATTCAGGTCCAAGGGAGGGACGGGATCCCAGACGTGGGGGTAGAAATGCTCCAGACCTTTCAAAAACCGGGCTGTCATGTCATGAGTGAATATCAAACTGCCTTGGAATGGATGGCGGAAAGCCAAGATAGCAGCCAGGTGGACCTTACTCGATGACAGGGACAAATCCTGGAGTTTGAGGTGCAGCAGGTAATCAAGGATCTCCTGCAGCGAGGCCTGATCAGCTCGGATATGCCGTTTCAAGGCCCAGCACATGAACCTTTTCCATTTGGCCAGATAAGTCGTTCTGGTGGAGGGTTTCCTGCTATCCAGCAAGACCTGCTGAACATGGGCCGAGCATTCCTGTTCGTCCGTGTTTAGCCATGCTGTCAAGTGCAGCGCCGCCACGTTTGGGTGCAGAAGGCTGTCATGGTTCTGGGAAAGCAGGTCCGGCCAGAGGGGAGGCTGCAGCGGAGCAATGTGCTGAACCAGTGCTGGCACGGCCGTATCGGGGCTATTAGGATAATCTTCACCCCGTCCTGCTTGATCTTCACAAGGACCCTGTGAATTAATTGCACTGGTGGGAAGGCGTACATCAGAGCGCCCCCAACCACAGGAGCAGAAAGATGGCTGATGGGGGTGCCTGTCCATCCCCCGGAACGAACAGAACACGTGGCATTTCCTGTTCTGCCAGGATGTGAACAGATCCAGTTGGGGAGTCCCCCACCTCTGGAAGATTATGCTGACTGCCGCCGGATGGAGTGACCACTCGTGGTGAGACGAGAAGGTCCTGCTGAGGTGATCTGCTAAGACGTTCGTGGTTCTGGGCAGGTGTGTGGCTACCACACGAATGGCATGCCACACACAAAAATCCCAAAACCGGAGAGTTTCTTGGAAAAAGGGCCGACAACCTAGCTCCACCCTGCCTGTTGATGTAATAATACATTGCGGCAGCGGTGTTGTCTGTTAGGATCTGCACCACCTTCAGGTGGGGCAAGAAAGCCTGGCAGGCCACGCAAACTGCTTTGAGCAACCTGTCGTTGATATGGAGGGCCAGATCGTCCTGCAACTAGTGACACTGGGTGCTTAGCTCGCCCTGGTGGGCTCCCCTGCCCAGGTCTGAAACAATCGGAGACCAGGGTCAGTGACAGGGATGGGGCTGAGAAGCGAACTCCCTCCAGCACCGACCGAGGGTCCACCCACCAATTCAGGGACTCCCGGATATGCTCTGGCACCCTGACTACCCGGTCTAGGTCATGCCTGTTGGGGATGTACACCAAAGCCAGCCATGCTTGCAGAGGCCAAAGATGGAACCGAGCATGACTGACCATGTATGTGCATGCGGCCATGTGGCCCAAAAACCACAGGCAGGTGAGAGCCATGGTCTGAAAATGCACTTCTGGAAGAAAGGCTCTGGCTCATATGGGGTCGAGAATTGCCCCAATAAACTCTATTCATTGCACCAGCTTTAAGGTGGATTTTTTCTCATTTATTAACAGGCCCAAGTTGCAGAAGGCACCAGATCAAGGCTCCTCTGCACTTATTCCCGAGACCTGCCTTTGATGAGCCAGTCATCGAGATACGGGAAGACCTGGACCCCTCGACATCTCACTTAAGCAGCCACTGGCACCATACATTTTGTGAACATCCTTGGGGTTGATGAGAGGCCAAAGGGCAGTGCCATAAATTGAAAATGGCATCAGCCCACTATGAAACGGAGGAAACATCTGTGACCTTGGAATATGGAGATATGGAAATAAGCATCCTTCAAGTCGAGGGTGGCGTACCAGTCTCCTGGATCCAGGGAACGGATGATGGAAGCCAGGGAGACCATGTGAAACTTCAACTTTCTGAGAGACTTGTTGAGGCGACGCAGGTCCAGAATGGGTCTGAAGACCCTTTTGCTCTTGGGATTAGGAAGTAGCGGGAATAGAAGCCCTTTCCTTTCATGTCCCAAGGAACCTCTTCCACAGCCCCCAGTCGCAGGAGGTTCTCGACCTCTCGAACGAGGAGTTGCTCGTGAGAAGGGTCCCTGAAAGGGGGAGGTGGGGATGGGATGGAGGGGTGGCCGAAAATTGCAGGGTATAGCCCTGAGATACTATGTCCAGCACTCAGCGGTACGAGGTGACCTGGCCAAATGGTAGGGACGAAGACGGTTGAGGAAAAAACAAGGTGGATCCTGGGAGGTGACTGGGGCGTTGCTCTTGAACACACCTTCAAAATGAGTGCTTCTGGCCCCCAGGATGCTTTGCCGGGTTGGGCGGATGAGCGGGAGGAGGAAGGATGGTAACGACTAAAGCTCGTGTCTCTATCCCTTCTCCTTGAAGACCCTTGACGAGGCTGCCAAGGCCTTGGCGGTGTGGCGGCTGGAACTGCATCCTTGCAGACTGCAGTATATGCATACCCGGCGACCGAAGGGTGGCCTGAGTGTCCTTTTACCCCATACAGCCTCCCATCCATCTGCTCTGCAAAGTCTATTCCCATCAAATGGGAGGTCCTGGATCGAGGTCTGCATCTCTTGGGACAGGCCGGCGGTCTGAAGCCGAGAGCTGCGCCTCATGACTACCAACAGAGCGACCACCCTAGCCGCTGAGTTCGTCGCATCCCACACCATTTGGAGAGAGCATCTCGCTGCCACAGTACCCTCCTCCACCAGGATGCCGAATTCCTGAGCCAAACCTTGAGGGAGGGACTCCTTGAACTTATGGAGGGAGTTCATAAGTTAAAGTTGTGCCTAGTGATTCGCCCCCTGGAATTGAAGGCTGGCTGTTGAATAAATTTTTATCTCAAAAAGATCCAGTCTTCTGGCCTTTTTATTTTTGGGAGTTAAACTGGTGTGCCCCTCCTTTTCCTTGTTGGCCGCAAAGATGACCAGCGAGCCCGGATGTGGGTAGGTATAAAGGTACTCAAACCCCTTGGCCAGGACGAAGTACTCCTTTTTGGCCCTTTTAGAGGTGGAAGGGACAGACAACGGGGTTTGCCAGAGGGCCTTGACAATTTTCAGGACCCTGTCATGCACTGGTACTGCAACACGGGCGGGGTAGAGGCAGAGAAAACACTGAACAAGGTGTCCACCTGCTCGGCCATCTCCTCCACCTTTAGGCCCAAGCTCTCGGCCACCTGTTGAAGCAGGGCCTGGTGTTCCTTAAAATGGTCCAGCAGGCTGGCCCTCGAGGGTCCCGCGACTGCCTCATCTGGGGATGAGGACGATGACTGTACCGCTGGGGGAAGGCTCCGGGGCATCATTCCCCATGGGGGAGGAGGGATTTTGGGGTGGGCATTGTCTCCTCTACCCCGACCTAAGAGCATGCTTCATGCACCGAGCCCGGTGCCATCACCAGTTGCTCCGAGGTGCCGGCAGATGAACGGTGCAAAGGGGGCATCGTCATCACTGGCACTGGCCGTGCTGCCAAGGCAGCAGCATGGACGTTGACACGGCCTCAAGTGCCCAATCGGAGTATCGGCGAGGGGCTAAATTGCCCTTCCATGCTGGAAGAATCCCCTACCGGTGACCATGTCGGGGCTGTTGCTGCCTGTGTCTGCCTGCTAACCGTCACTGCCGGAGACCGGTGCTTGGAGGAGGGTCAGTGCCTGTGTTGCGGGGGAGGAGGGGAAATCAGTGCCGGAGGGGACCAGTATCGCAACAGGGAGCACTCCTCACAGGGCAGGCGACTGAGATCTGCGCCAAGAGGACAACCGGATGGAGGGCGAAAGGTGCTGGCGGTACAGAGACCAACGCCTCCCCCTAGGTGATCCATGTCAATATGGCGGGGGCTCCGAATGTGGTGCCTGTGAGGGTGACCCCCAGAAGGCCTGGGCTGCAACGCTGGAGATCTGTGATACAGAAACAGAGATCACTGCCTTGGCTCGGGGGATCAGCAGCACTCCACTGCTCCTTGGGGGGGTCTTAGTGGCTGACTTGCCCTCATAGGGAGCCTTTGCTGCCTCCTGCGGCATGCGCGGTGCCAGCAGCACAGGTGGAGGCCTCTGCTCTCTCAGCGCCAGGGAAGCTTGGGAAGGCGTTGATGTCGCCACAAGTTTGGGTCCCCTACCACTCCCGGGAGTTGGTGGTGGATTCTTTAAGGGGCTGTGGGTCTGGACAGGGGAGGCATGTCCACGTGGCTCCGGAGAGGCCGGGTGGCTCGAACTGGGTCGTTTGCCCGATGCCCAATGGCCTTTCTTGTCCGGTGCCAGTGAGCCGTGCTTCTTAGTTTTCTTTCTGGGCACTGGAGATGGGGAGCGGTGCCGGGGGTGCACTGTGCACCAAGGCAGTAGGAGTCGAGTCTTGGCGGAACAGCTCGGAAGCCGGACGGAAGGCAGTCTCCATAAGGAGAGTCCTCAAATGAATATCCCACTCTTTCCGAGTCCTGGGTCAAAATTTTTTACACATATGACAATTGTCCTCCACATGTGATGCCCCCAAGCACTTGAGGCAGCTGCTGTGGGGGTCACTTACAGACATAGGCCGGAGACTGGGCATGCCCCACCTGGGGCAAAGTCCCTGCTGGGACTCTAACTTCTAACTACACTTAATTACTTGACACTAAATACTATAAACAACTATTTCACAAGGCCCTAAGGCTCAAAGTCAGAAGAGACGAAACCGCTAGCCCTTGCTATGCAATGAAAGGTGCTCCGACTAACCACCACGGGTGCTAAGAAGGAACTGAGCCCTGGTCTACACTACGAGTTTAGGTCGAATTTATTAGCGTTATTTCGATTGATCCGTGCACCCGTCCACACGACGAAGCCCTTAACATCGACTTCTAGGGCTCTTAAAATCGATCTCGCCACTCCACCCCCAACGAGGGGATTAGCGCTTAAAGCGATATTGCCGAATCGATGTAGGCTAGTGAGGACGCAATTCGACAGTATTGGCCTCCTGGATCTATCCCACAGTGCAACATTTGACCGCTCTGGACAGCAGTCTGAGCTCCAATGCTCCGCCCAGGTAGACAGGAAAAGCCCCGCGAACTTTTGAATTTCATTTCCTGTTTGGCCAGCGTGGTGAGCTGCAGGTGAGCGCAGATCTCATCAGCAGAGGTGACCATGATGGAGTCCCAGAACCGAAGACGAGCTCCAGCATGGACCGATGTTGAAGTACGCGATCTGATCGCTGTATGGGGAGACGAAACCGTGCTAGCAGAGCTACGGTCCAAAAGAAGAAACGCCAATACATATGCCAAAGTCTCCAAGGGCATGCAGGACAGAGGCTACAACAGGGACGCGCAACAGTGCCGCGTGAAAATTAAGGAGCTCAGGCAAGCCTACCAAAAAACCAGAGATGCAAACAAACGCTCTGGGTCAGAGCCCCAGACATGCCGCTTCTATGATGAGCTGCATGCCATTCTAGGGGGTGCACCCAGCACTGACCCACCCATGTGGTATGACTCCGTATGTGGATCATCAGAAACCACAGAGGAGCATGATGATGATAATGATGCTGAAAATAGCACCCAGACACAGCAAGGAAGTGGAGAAGCCCTTTTCCCCGACAGCCAGGAACTCTTTGTCACCCTGGAGCCAGTACCCTACGAACCCACCCAAGGCGTGCTCGATGCAGGAGAAGGGACCTCTGGTGCCTCTGGTGAGTGTACCTCTGTTAATTAATACATGTTTTATAAGCAAGCGTGTTTAATGATCAATTCGCGGCCAGTACAGCTACAGCTACTGGAAAACTCTGTTAACATGTTCGGGGATGGAGCAGAAATCCTCCGGGGACATCTCCAGAAAGATCTCCTGGATGTACTCCCAAAGCCTGTGCAAAAGGTTTCTGGGGAGGGCAGCCTTATCCTGTGCTCCGTGGTAACACACTCTACCACGCCAGGCCAGTAGCACGTAGTCTGGAATCATTGCTTTGCAAAGCATGGCGGCGTATGGTCCCGGTGTTTGCTGGCATTCAAGCAACATCCGTTCTTTATCTGTCTGTGTTATCCTCAGAAGAGTGATATCATTCATGGTCACCTGGTTGAAATAGGGGAATTTTATTAAGGGGGTATTCAGAGGGGCTCCATCCCTGCTGGGCTGTTTGCCTGTGGCTGAACGGAAATCTTCCCCGCTGTGACCCACGCGGTGGGGGGAGGGGGAACAGCGAACATCTTGGATGTGTGTCTGTGTGTGTGGGGGGGTGTCGATTAGGTTCGCGCTGCACGTTAACCCGAAAACCGCCGCCCCTCCCTTTTCAATTGCCAACCAGTTTTAAATTGCCAGCCCAAAGGCTGTTTGTTATGGGAAATGAGGGGGTTGCTGTTTGAAAACATTCCCACCTGTTATGAAGGTTAAAGAAGCCTATAGACTGTGGCTTACCATGGCTGCCTGCAAGCCGAATTCTGTTGCCCGCCGGACCAACTTGTTGCTTGTGTGATCTCTCACACCAAACCGGCAGACCCTCAATAGAACAGGCAAAGTGCAACCTTGGACCAAATGCATATGTGATATGTAATGTTTGGAGCATTGTTCTCTAATGTGTGTCTTTTAAACTACTCCTCTCCCGTTTGTTTCCTCCCGCAGCTGCAAATGTTTCAACGCCACCCCTTTCATCACCGTCCCAGAGGCTAGCGAAGATTAGAAGTAAAAAAAAAAAAGGAATCGAGACGATATGTTCTCAGAACTCATGGAATCCTCCCACACTGAAGCTGCCCAGCAGAATGCGTGGAGGCAGACACTGTCGGAGTCCAGGAAGGCAGAATTTGATCGTGCGGACAGGTGGCGTGCTGAAGACAATGACTGGCGGGATGAAGAGAGACAGCGGCGGGATGAAGAGAGTAGGTGGCGTCAGCGTGCAGAGAGAAGGCAGGATGCAATTCTGAGGCTACTGGAGGATCAAACGGAAATCCTCCGGCTTATGGCTGAGGAAAGGCGTAGGGTTCAGGAAAGGCCGCCTGAGCCCAGACCGCCGCTACAGCCCCTGTGTAACCAACAGCCCTCCTTCCCGAGTCCCATAACCTCATCCCCGAGACGCCCAAGAACGCGTTTGGGCGGCCTCCGTGCACCCAACCACTCAAGTCAAGAGAACAGTCCAAGCAAGAAAGGGCTGGCATTCAATAAGTTTTAAAGTGCTGTGTGTCCTTGTCCTTCCCTCATCCCCTCCTCCACCACCCATCCTGGTGCTTCCCTTCCTCCACCAGCTATCCCGGGAGACTGTGGCAGTTAGCCCCATAGTTCCCCCTCTTTGTTTTACGAACTAATAAAGAATGCATGATTTTTAAGCAACAATGACTTTATTTCCTCTGCGAGCGGTGATCGAGGGGGGGAGGGCAGGGCGGTTTGGGTAAAGGGAACTAGAGTGAATGAAGGGGCGGGGCTTTTCATTACAGGGGAAAAACAGAACTTTCACACAGCATCCTGGCCATTCATGAAACTGGTTTTCAAAGCTTCCCTGATGCGCAACGCACCCTGCTGTACTCTTGTAATAGCCCTGGTGTCTGGCTGCGCATAACCAGTGGCCAGGCGATTTGCCTCAACCTCCCACCCCGCCATAAACGTCTCCCCCTTACTCTCACAGATATTGTGGAGCGCACAGCAAGCAGTAATAATAATGGGAATATTGTTTTCGCTGAGATCTAACCTAGTCAATAAACTTCGCCAGCGAGCTTTTAAACGACCAAATGCACATTCCACCACCATTCTGCACTTGCTCAGCCTATAGTTGAAAAGGTCCTGACTACTGTCCAGGCTACCTGTGTATGGCTTCATGAGCCATGGCATTAAGGGGTAGGCTGGGTCCCCAAGGATAACTATAGGCATCTCAACATCCCCAACGGTTGTTTTCTGGTCTGGGAAGAAAGTCCCTTGCTGCAGCAGCCGAAACAGACCAGAGTTCCTGAAGATGCGAGCGTCATGTACCTTTCCCGGCCATCCCACGTTGATGTTGGTGAAACGTCCCTTGTGATCCACCAGTGCTTGCAGCACTATTGAAAAGTAACCCTTTCGGTTTATGTACTCGCTGGCTTGGTGGTCCGGTGCCAAGATAGGGATATGGGTTCCGTCTATCGCCCCACCGCAGTTTGGGAACCCCATTGCTGCAAAGCCATCCAGTATGAGCTGCACATTTCCCAGACTCACAACCCTTGGTACCAGCAGCTTGGTGATCGCCCTGGCTACTTCCATCACAACAGCCCCCACTGTAGATTTTCCCACTCCGAATTGATTCGCGACTGACCGGTAGCTGTCTGGCGTTGCAAGCTTCCACAGGGCTATTGCCAGTCGCTTCTGTACTGTGAGGGCTGCTCTCATCTTGGTGTCCTGGCGCTTCAGGGCAGGGGAAAGCAACTCACAAAGTTCCATGAAAGTGCCCTTACGCATGCGAAAGTTTCGCAGCCACTGGGATTCATCCCAGACCTGCAGCACTATGTGGTCCCACCAGTCTGTGCTTGTTTCCCGGGCCCAGAATCGGCGTTACACTGTATCAACAAGCCCCATTAACACCATGATGTCCACCTTGCGGGGGGGCCTTTTTTGAGAGAGGTCTGTGTCCATGTCCTCATCACTGTCCTCAGGGCGCTGCTGTCGCCTCCTCGCCTGCTGTAGCTCTAGCAGCTCCTGGTTCTCGTTCTGCATATACTCCTGGACAATGCGCGTGGTGTTCATAACGGCGAGAACAGCCGCGGTGATCTGATCGTGCTCCATGCTTTCCCTGGTATGCTGTTTGCAGGACAGCAGAGTGGCAGCAGAAGCAGCGGGTGGATAACAATGGAGTCAGCAATATGGCGCCCATATGAAAAAAGGCGCGAAAGGATTTTTTGCTCCCCCCTCAGTTGCTTTCACGGAGGGAGGGGGGAGCAAGGGTTAGGCTCATTTCCTTCTAGCTGCAGATGGTACAATATGCGGTGAGCAAGGAGGCGCCTTCCCTTCTAGCAGCAGATGGTACAATATGCTTGATATCCATCATCAGCTCCTGGCCCCCTCAAGGATTGAACTCGCAACCCCGGGTTTAGCGGGCCAACGCTCAGACCGCTGAGCTATCCCTCCGCCCGTGTTCCAGGCAGTACTGAATCTCCCTTAAACAAAACGTAAAAAAGAGAATGACCAGAGTCACTCTGGTCACTCCCATTTATGTCCAAGCGCCCCCGGCCAGCCACACCATAGGCCGCCGGCCAGGAGCACACGAATACCAATCATATTGTACAATCTGCTGCGAGAAGGAAAGGAGCTTCTGCTGTGTGGTCCCGCGACCACGACCATTTATGGCATATTGCACCATCTGCAGCTAGAAGGCAAGGCGCTCCTGCTGTGTAGTCCCGCGACTACCAGCCTCAGGCGGAATGGCCCCCTCAAGGATTGAACTCGCAACCCCAGGTTTAGCGGGCCAACGCTCAGAACGCTGAGCTATCCCTCTGCCCGTATTATAGTGTGACTGAATCCCCACTAGACCTAATGTCCAGGCGTACGCTGGAGATGTACGGTAATTGTGAGCTGAGCAGGCTTCCGTAGCAAACACGGAAACCCCGGAAAAAAGGCGCGAGAAATATTGCTTTCACGGAGGGAGGGATGACATGTACCCAGAACCACCAGCGACAATGTTTTCTGCCCCATCAGGCTTTGGGATCGCAACCCAGAATCCCAATGGGCGGCGGAGACTGCGGGAACTGTGGGATAGCTACCCGCAATGCAATGCTCTGAAAGTCGATGCTAGCCCCGCTACTGTGGACACAGTCAATCGACCTCATGGTCTTAACGCTCTTTAGTGGGGACACACACAATCGATTCCATAAATTCGGGTTTTAAAATATCGACTTCTATAAATTCGACCTAATTCTGTAGTATAGACGTACCCTGAGAGGGCATAGGGCCGGTGTGGCTTGATATACCAACACCAGCTTGGCACTCAAGGGGGCACCACAGCCAACTCTACGGATACTGCTAAGGCAAAAATCTCTGACAATCACACACATGGGCGTGCACACACTTAGAATGGAATCAACATGAGCAAGCACTCGAAGAAGAACATGCTTGTTTCAAGTTTTACTTTCCCATTGTTGATAAAACACAAGCCAATTATAATCTGGGGGTGGAGAGGAGACACTCTTCTAGGCACAGCTCCAAGGACCAGGTAAAGAGTATAAAAATAGACATTTAGAATGAAAATAAACTCTGTCAGTTGTTTCCGATAACTATGACACATAACTTAACATGTTTTTCTTCACAGGCACATGGGCAACTGGAATATTAAACCGCTTATTTCAATTTAAATCAGCAGTAAGGTAACTACATGTTAAATCACTTACAGGAAACAGAACTCCCTCTCTCATTATCACATCAGATCTCAGGAAAGACCTCATGGTAACACCACTCACTCATCATTAATCCTTCCAGTAATTAGAAAAGTTACTTGGAGTCACTGCTGTAACTATTCATTTGATCTCATCTTCGGTGAAGATGGGTAGTTCAGAAGCAGTATCAATTTGTTGAAAGAAATCAGCATTTTTAGTCCTAGCAGTGGCTCTCAACCTTTCCAGACTACTGTTCCTCTTTCAGGAGTCTGATTTGTCTTGCATACCCCTGAGTTTCATCTCACTTAAAAACTACCTGCTTACAAAATCAGATATAAAAATACAAAAGTGCCACAGCACACTATTACCGAAAAATTGCTTACTTTCTCATTTTACCATATAATTATAAAATAAATCAATTGGAATATAAATATTGTACATACATTTCAGTGTATAGTACGTAGAGCAGTATAAACAAGTCACTGTCTGTATGAAATTTTACCCCTGGTTAAGAACCACTGCTATAGAAGTAATACATGAATTGGAACTCAGTTTAGCAGCAATCCTTCCTTTCCAACCCAAACGGCACACCTCTTGTTCTCACTATGTTTCATCTCAACTACTGCCTTCTCCAAGTCTCTGGTCTCTTTGAATACCAACCTGACCCCACTCCAGTCTATCCAAGATGTCACTGCCAAAATAATCTCTCCCACGAGTTAAGCGGTTTCAACAACTCGCCTCCAGCACTCCTTTGAGTGATTTCATTGGCTCTGCACTGTGCTTCAAATCAAATGCAAACTTCTTGACGTTGCTTTAAAGACCCTCCATCATGCAGCCCCTACCTACATCTCCAACCTGATCTCCTAAGCATTTCCGCCACCCTCCCTGCCTTGCCAATGGAAACCAACTTAATTCCCTTCTTTAGTAAGTATTTCCATGCCCTCCTTGTCACATTGCCCCTATGTCTGCAACACTGTTCCTCCTCAAACATGTTTGCCAAACTACTTCTCTGGCTAAATCCAATTCACTACTAAAACCTCACTTCTGTCATCTCACTTTTGATAAGTGAAGGATGGGCAACAAAATGACCAAAGGTAAATGAATGATCACGATAACTACATGCCTTACTGAGTAACAGTGTCGTATGTCACTCTTGTCCTGCCTCTCCTCCCTCCCTATTCATATCTGTTTACAACCCTCACTCATCTCATGTTAAATTTAGATTGCAAACTTTTCAAAGCAGGGACCAGTTTACTAGTTTTGTGAAGTGCCGTAGAATATATATGGGTGCTTGACGAACAACAGAAGCTAAGGGAGGAGAAAGGGAGCAGTCTGTAATGAGCGATGTTCTAATTTATCAGTGTTTTTCAAATGCTACTCTGCAGTTATATAAAAGACATCTTAGCATCAGGTATCGTATTTGAGAGAAGCATTTCCATTTAATTTCTTCTAACCAGGCATTTTTGTCTACAACACAAATAAGTTAAGAAGTTGTTGTTGGGCGCGGGGTGAGGGGGTGTTGTTTTGTTTGTTTTAAGTACAGATGTCAAAATGATGGGGGTTTTCTTGCTCCCTTGGCAAGGTCTGATCGTAGTGCAGACAAGACAGGGGAACATCAGATTCAAATTGAATTTTTACTACTTCCCCACATCATATATCCTTATATTGATTGGAAGACTGTCCTCCATTGGAAATGCATGAGCACATAGTGTGATGACTAAGCCACCCAACATCATTAACTTTGCAAATTACTGGAATTCTTCGACAATCTTTCAAATTAGGCATTTAATCATCATTCAGTTGCCTCAGTGCCATGCCATTTAGTCATGCTGTTTTTCAGGAGCCTCTAGCCTGGAGATGGTATCACAATTAAATTCCTAGTCTTATAAATACACCAAGAGAACTAAATTAAGTGAAATCATTCTCCACTGCATGCAGTATAAGATTCAATGTTCCTTCCCTTCTTAACTAAAAGGCCAGAATAGATTTAGCATAGGTTTTGGCCTACTACAATGCCCCCAATCCTGCACCAAAAATGGAGGGCATCTACTATTTCTAAGGCAAAAAGAATAAGCCAAAAAAATCCCGAGACATCTTTATGTATTTATATGAAAACAACAAAAAGAGTTCAATAATTTCCTTTGCAGCTCACCTTTCAAAGAGGGAGCCGTTCCCAGCTTCAGTAGAAAGAGATTCTCAAGATCACAAAGATGATGTGTTTTTAGGCAAGTCTACAGCACTTCTAATTGCAGAAGGATCATTGCATAGCATGCACATGTACTCACACTGGGAAGTCATAGCTCCACAGGGCTCCCAAGATCTTCAGCAGGAGCTAGTTAGCTACTCTTCCACACCAGACCTTCAGGGGATATAGCTACCAAATAAGAATCATAGAATCTCAGGGTTGAAAGGGACCTCAGAAGGTCATCTAGTCCAACCCCCTGCTCAAAGCAGGACCAACCCCAACTAAATCATCCCAGCCAGGGCTATGTCAAGCCTGACCTTAAAAACCTCTAAGGAAGGAGATTCCACCACCTCCCTAGGTAACCCATTCCAGTGCTTCACCACCCTACTAGTGAAAAAGTTTTTCCTAATATCCAACCTAAACCTCCCCCTCTGCAACTTGAGACCATTACTCCTTGTTCTGTCATCTTCTACCACTGAGAACAGTCTAGATCCATCCTCTTTGGAACCCCCTTTCAGGTAGTTGAAAACAGCTATCAAATCCCCCCTCATTCTTCTCTTCTGCAGGCTAAACAATCCCAGTTCCCTCAGCCTCTCCTCATAAGTCATGTGCTCCAGCCCCCTAATCATTTTGGTTGCCCTCCGCTGGACTCTTTCCAATTTTTCCACATCCTTCTTGTAGTGTGGGGCCCAAAACTGGATACAGTACTCCAAATGAGGCCTCACCAGTGCCGAATAGAGGGGAATGATCACGTCCCTCGATCTGCTGGAAATGCCCCTACTTATACAACCCAAAATGCCGTTAGCCTTCTTGGCAACAAGGGCACACTGTTGACTCATATTCAGCTTTTCATCCACCGTAACCCCTAGGTCCTTTTCTGCAGAACTGCTGCCCAGCCATTCGGTCCCTCGTCTGTAGCAGTGCATGGGATTCTTCCGTCCTAAGTGCAGGACTCTGCACTTGTCCTTGTTGAACCTCATCAGATTTCTTTTGGCCCAATCCTCTAATTTGTCTAGGTCCCTCTGTATCCTATCTCTACCCTCCATCGTATCAACCACTCCTTCCAATTTAGTGTCATCTGCAAACTTGCTAAGGGTGCAGTCCACACCATCCTCCAGATCATTAATGAAGATATTGAACAAAACTGGCCCCAGCACCGACCCTTGGGGCACTCCACTTGATACCGGCTGCCAACTAGACATGGAGCCATTGATCACTACCCGTTGAGCCTGACCATCTAGCCAGTTTTCTATCCACCTTACCGTCCATTCATCCAGCCCATACCTCTTTAATTTGGTGGCAAGAACACTGTGGGAGACTGTATCAAAAGCTTTGCTAAAGTCAAGAAATAACACATCCACTGCTAAGGACCTTCTCCATCCAAGCAGGGTGGGGAGGGATAGCTCAGTGGTTTGAGCATTGGCCTGCTAAACCCAGGGTTGTGAGTTCAATCCTTGAGGGGGCCATTTAGGGATCTGGGGCAAAAATTGGGGATTGGTCCTGCTTTGAGCAGGAGGGTTGGACTAGATGACCTCATAAGGTCCCTTCCAAACCTGATATTCTATGATTCTATGATCTTTGGGGTAGGCAGCAAGGAGTGGCTCAGTATGCTGGAGCCACTGCTGAACTTCAGGGCCCACTAATAGCTGCACAGATGGAAAGGTTTCTGGGCCATGGTAGGCTGCTTGTGTCTCAGACTCACAGACTTTAAGGTCAGAAGAAGCCATCACGATCATCTAGTCCAGAGGTTCCCAAACTTTTCTTATTGCGTACTGCCTTCGAGCTCTACCAGCTGCCCGTGTACCCCCTTCCAGCTCTACCAGCTGCCCGCGTACCCCTACCCTTCTCATCACTGATACTTTGTGTCTTCTTCTTAATGCTACCCGTCTTTAGCCACCTGCCCATATTTCACTCTTACGTACGGATATAGTTACAGTGCGATGTATAATAATGAAAATTAAAAAAAACTGACTCAGTTCTGAGCTCACTTAGACTGGACAATTGCTTCAAGTTACAGAGAATCCACCATTTGCACTAGTTTAAACCTGCAAGTGACCCATGCCGCATGCTACAGAGGAAGGTGAAAAACCCTCAAGGTCTCTGCCAATTTGACCTGAGAGAAAATGCCATATTTGGGGTTGGGAAGGAAATCAATTAGACTCACAACATATGGGCAAGACCCATCAGCCAGACACCTTGGAAAGAATTCTCTGTTGTAACTCAGAGCCCTCCCCATCTAGTGTCCCATCACCAGCTATTGGAAATAATTGCTGCTAGCAGTCGCAGATCGGTTATATGCCATTGTAGGCAGTCTCATCATACCATCCCCTCCATAAACTTATCAGGTTGTCTTGAAGCCAATTAGGTGGGGGTTTTTTGCGCCTACTGCTCCCCTTGGAAGGCTGTTCCAGAACGTCACTCCTCTGATTGTTAGAAATCTTCATCCAATTTCAAGCCTAAACTTGTTGGACAGTTAATATCTATCTGTTCTTGTGTCCACACTGGTGCTCAACCTAAATAACTCCTCTCCCTCCCTGGTATTTATCCCTTTGATGCATTTCTAGAGAGCAATTATATCTCCCATCAGCCCTCTTTTGGTTACGCAAACAAGCCAAGCTCTTTGAGTCTCCTCTCATAAGGTACGTTTTCCATTCCTTGGATCATCCTAGTAGTAGCCTGCTCCAGTTTGAGTTCATCTTTCTTAAACATGGGAGACCAGAAATTGCACACAGTATTCCAGATGAGGTCTCACCAGTGCCTTATATAATGGTACTAATACTTCCCTGTCTCTACTGGAGATGCCTCGCCTGATGCAACCCAGGACTGCATTAGCCTTTTTCACAGCTGTATCACACTGACAGCTCATAGTCATCCCGCGATCAACCAATATACCCAGGTCCTCCTCTGATATGTCCCCAATTTATAGCAAAAATTCTTGTTGTCTAGGCCTTGCCATACACCAAGCCACAGATCACTGAGGAGAACAGATGCGCTCACGAGACACAGGAGTGACAAAGGAGGCAAGAAAGGGCACAACACTCCAGCCAAAAAAACTATGTCTCCTCCAAGATTACACCTGTCACTTCGGTGAGAAAATCTGCAGGGCAAGAATTGGATTCCCCAGCCACTTAAAAACTCAGTAATGAACCCCCTTGGCAAACATCATCCTTGCATCGAGGGATAGCTGAAGACGACTGGTCTACCAATTCCCCACCTCCACAGAAATATGGATGGGAAGAGGGGTAGTCACCACCTCCCCAAAAAATCTAGTAGGGGTAGTAGTGAACTGCCCCCATGAAGACGTCAAAAGTGAGAAGGCTCTAGTAAGTGTAGAACTGGGGACCAGGCAAGGAGGAAACTGGAGAACATATTGTGAGAATAGAGAAGGGGGAAAAAACAAAAGCCACAAGGACTGGTCAGATTCCCTGCAAATATAAGGGGGCAGGACATGCTTCTGATTTGGGATTTTGTCAGATTTGTATATATATAAAATACAGTTTCATTTCCTCCCTCCTCTTCCAAATGTGCTGCATCTATTTGCTGCTGCTGAGGTTACTGAGCTGAGGTTCAGCTGTCACACAACTCCCTCAGTCACACGTAGAGCACCAGCAGCCACCCATCATTGATTAGGAAGAATGAAGTGTTTTTTGCCATTTCTATTCCTCTTACTAACTCCAGCATTTCAGTGTTACTCACAATCTTGTTGCAAAGCCTCCCAGAGATATTGGTGCGAAGAATTTTTATTTACCAAGTTCTCATGGGTTCAAATCTCCTCCCAATACTGGTGCAGTCTATTACAACATTCAGGTTACAATTTATATATCTTTTAAGACCCAATCCTGCAAACACTGAAGTATATGGGATTTTTGCCATGCTGCCATGGGTAAGGAATTGGACCTTCTCTACATTCTACCTCTGTTACGTATCTCCAATATATGGTTTATTTACCCTACATGTGCTGCAGCACAGTTACCTTAGGATGAAGCATCTATTTCAAAATCACCAGGTCACGTTACTCACTCCCAGCGAGGGTCAGTTTTCAGTTATGAGGGAAATAGTTCAAAACTATTTAAGACTGCCTGTAACAGACTCAGCCAATGTGTTTGGCTCCAACCTAGCATGCTATTTTTAAAAAATATACAGAGCAAATCCACTTAATGGAACAGAATCTGTGTGCAATAGGCACTATATTTAAAAGCTTTTTTCTGCCATTTCCCCTCCCCCACAATCACAATCACCTCCACTAAGGCAAAGCAGATTTATATTTTTCAACGTAAGTGACTCACTTGGTCTTCAGAATGCTCTAAACTTCATCAGAAACCGATGAACTGTTTTATTCAACCCCTACCAGACCCAAAACCAAAATTTAAACCACACTTTTTCAACACGCTTTGAAGAATTACACTGGCCTACAGCTATAGTAAATGCTTTTATTTATTTAGTAATAAAAACTTGCAGCAAGGGGAAACTAACATTAAGCCTAGTATCCTGGAAGACATTCCAGTAAGAGTCAATGCATTAATACAAAATAAGCATTGGTCAAAAAAGTCTGAGTTTATTCCACCCCACCCCCATACCAACATTTAATATTAAAGCCTTCATTGGAAACAAGAGGCTCATTAAGAAAAGCTTATTTAAGATTTTGCTATACAGGCCCAATGTGCCATACACTGAGTTTTATAACCTCCTTGTAAATACCTCCTGGGTCACCACTTACTATCTTAGATAAAGTGATGCAGCCAATGGAGACTAACAAGCTAGAACTCAAGTCAGCTGTTCCCCAGCTTTCTAGTATATATATAACTGATTTATGCCTTCTCCTCCAATTCTAAAATCATCTGCTAGTATTCTGTAATTTTAAAGCCCAAAGGCATAAAGCGGATTTCAGTGATGAATGCCGTCAAGAAAAAAATTAAAGTAAGAATGCTGTTCACCTCTAACTTCAACTGCAGAGAAGCCCCACCCTGGAGACAAAATCTTAGTGTCCACCCCTGCCTGATAGGAGAGTCCAGGAGATGGGGGAATAGGATTCTAGTAGCACTCAGAGCTTGGTAGTGTTCCTGCTGGAGTTAAGTTGAACTACATTCCAGCATGGCACTGGGCTCTCCTAGATGAGATGTCCTTTGAGACTTCAATGCCTATAAAAAGACACCTCCCCCCACACTGACCCACATATTCCATGCTTGAGATCACCACATGGATGAAAACAGCTGGCTCTCTTTTAACCCATGTAATATAGAAGTAATGCTTTTAGGAGCAGGGAAACACTCCAGGAGTTAATTGGGACATGAACTTTTCCTCCATTGAGAGAAGCTACTCTTCAATCACTAAGGTGGTACAGAGTCTGTGTGTTTTATTGGATGACCCATGGGTTCTGGACACAAAGAACACACCACAGATTAGAAAAGCCTTTTTCCACAATCTAGTTGGCCAGGTTATTGCAATCCATCCAGCCAATGAGCACACAATTCCCCTCCAGGTTAGACTATTGTAACTTAACACCTGGCACTGAAAGACACATTAAGACCTACTTGAATACTATACAGCAGCCAGCTTTAAGAAAAAGGGCAAATCACACCAGTGTTCTACTCACTCCACTGCCTCAGTTTGACTCCAGATCTTGGCCCTAAGCTTTAAAGCCATTAATGGATAAGAGCCTGATTATCTTAAGAAGCAGCCTCTGTAGCTGCAAACCACAAAAAGACTTGTACCTATCAGGAATGCTGCTAATAGAGCCCAGAGTGTAATTCTCTGAAGAGGAGGAGGAATAGTCACAGAATCATAGAAACGTAGAGGTAGGCCCCCCATGCTGAGGCAGGGCTGAATAAACCTAGACCATCCCTGACAAGGTGTTTGTCTAACCTGTTCTTAACCTCCAATGATGGGAATTCCACTCCTCCTTTGGTAACCTATCCCAGTACTTAACCACCCTTCAAGTTGGAGAATTCTTCCTAATATCTAACCTAAATCTTCCCTGCTGCAGATTACTTCTTGCCCTACCTTCAGTGGACATGGAGAATGACTGACTGATCATTAGCCTCTTGAGGGGGGCCCTGAAGTCCCCTCTCAGTCTTTTCCGAATATTAGCCATGCACAGTTTTTTTTAAACCTTTCCTCATAGGTCACGTTTTCTAAACCAGTGGTCCTCAACCAGGGGTCAGAGGCCACGAACAGGTTTCAGGGGATCAGCCAATCAGGACCAGGGTTAGACTCACTGTGGCCCATGGCAGAAAGCCTAAGCCCTGAGCCCCGCCACTTGGGGCTGAAGCAGAAGCCTGAGCAGCTTAGCTTTGCAGTGTGCCCTGTGGTGTGGGACTCCAGAGAAGTGCCCTGTTTGCTACCCCCTAACACCGGCTCTGATTTTTATATGCAGAAAACAGTTGTTGTGGCACATATGGGCCATGGAGTTTTTAGGGGGCCTCAGAAAGAAAAATGTTTTAAACCTTTTATCATTTTTGTTGCTCTTCTCTGGACTCTCTGCGCATATTTTCTAGAGTGTGGCATCCAGAACTGGATACAATACTCCGGCTGAGGCCTCACCAATGCCTAACAGTGGAACAATTGCCTTGTGTCTTACATACAACACTCCTGTTAATACCCAGAATTATATTTGCTTTATTTGCAATTTGTATCACATAGTTGGTTCATATTCAATATGTGATCCACTATACCCTCCAGATTCTTTTCAGTAGTACCACTGCCTAGCTAGTTAATCTCCATTTTATAGTTGTGCATTTGATTTTTCCTTAATTGTAGCAATTTGCATTTGTCTTTACTGAACTTCATCTTGTTGATTTCAGGCCAAAGCTTTGTCTACACTACAGACTTAACAGTGGCACATCTGTATGGCTGCAGTTGTGCTGCTATAACGTCTCCCGTGTAGTCATTCTAAGCCTGCTCTCTCGCCAGCGTAATTAACCCGCCCCTAACAAGCGGTGGTAGCTATGTCGGCAGGCGACCATCTCCTGCTGACATAGCGCTGTCCACACTGGGGCTTTTGTCGGTTGGGGGAGAGGAGAGGAAGAACAGGTGTTTTTTCACACCCGATTGACAAAAGTACTAGTGTAGACAAAGCCCAATTCTACAATTTGTCAAAGTCCTTTTGAATTCCAGTAGCATCCTCCACGGTGTTCGCAACTCCACCCAGCTTGGTGTCATCCCCAAATTTTATAAGCATATTCTCTACTCCATCATCAAAGTCATTAATAAAAATATTGAATACAGTAGAACCTCAGTTACAAACACCTCAGGAATGGAGCTTGTTCATATCTCTGAAATATTCATAACTCTGAACAAAATGTTATGGTTGTTCTTTAAAAAGTTTGCAACTGAACATTGACTTAGTACAGCTTTGAAACTTTATTACACCAAAAACAACCCGCTGCTTTTAACTGTCTTAATTTAAATAAAATAAGCACAGAAACAGTTTCATTACCTTGTAAAAACAAATATTTAAAAACTTTCTCCCATTTTTTTTAAGCATACTTCCAGTTCTAAATGAGGTGTATGGTTGACTGGTCAGTTTGTAACTCTGAGGTCCTACTGTAGTCCCAAACCTAGGACAGACCCCTGCAGGACTCCACTAAATAGGTCCTCCCAGTTTGACAGTGAACCATGTATAACTACTCTGAGTACAGTCTTACAACCAGTAGTGCACATACGCGCTGACTCCGTGGGTGCTCTGGGGCTGGAGCACCCACGGGGAAAAATTGGTGGGTGCTCAGCACCCACCGGCAGCTCCCCACCAGCCCCGGGGCCCCGCAACGTTGCCCGGCGTTGGGGGCGGGGCCCCGCAATGTCGCCCGGCGTGGGGGTCCGGCATCGGGGGTGGGGCCCCGCCCCCGACGACGTTGCGGGGCCCCACCCCCGACGCTGGGTGACAGCACCCACCTTTTAGTAATTTCATCTAGACCACATTGCCCTAAGTTTGCTTATGAGAATGTCACGTGGGACAGTGTCAAAAGCCTTACTGAAAATCAAGGTATATCACAATTACTGTTTCCCCGCTACCTACTAGGCCAGTAACAATGCCAAAGAAGGACATTAGGTTGGTTTTGCAGGATCGTTCTTGACAAATCTATATTGGCTATTAATCACTCTTATCCTCTAGATGCCTATAAACTGATTGTTTAAACATTTGTTTCAGTATCTTTCCAGGTATCAAAGTTAGGCTAACTGGTCTATAATTACCCAGGTCCTCTGTGTTTCCCTTTTTAAAGATAGGTATTATGTTTGGCCTTCTCTAGTTCTCTGAGAATTCATGGAGGGCAGGTGAGGTCCCAAAGATAACATAGTAGTTCTGAGATTGCTTCAGCTAGTTCCTTAAGTACTCTGACAATCTTGCAATAGGGCATTCCAAACAGAAACAAGCCTGTCTTCAGAAAATGACATATCCCATGTTTTCACAAAAGCTAACGTTCAGCAATGAAGACAAAAAACCACCTATCAGTCTTTAATTTTGGACAGATGACAGAAAAAGAAAGGTGAGAGGGGAATCGTCAAGGTAACAATGAGTCATGGAGTGGGATGAACCAGGTCTATTATCAACAAATTCAATAAATTCATGAAGTTGTATTTAGTGCTTAAATACTGTGTTGATGGCCACAACAGAAATGCCTATTATTCTAGACACAATTTCTTTGGATTTAGAATGTGTGGTAGTATACAAGCAAGCTGAATGTGTCCCTTGGGCTCTTGGCAAGTTGCCCATGAAGTCCATTTACAGGATCAGAGTATCCACAAATTCTGGTCTGTAATAACTCTGCTGCTTCTAAGGAACTGGTGAGCAAAGAACCAAGTTGTAATCAATCTCCGGAAACATCCCCAAAGGTCAATTGTTCCACCAAGTTTTAAAATAGCAAAAATGTTTCCTTAGAAAGTTATGGCCAGCTCAGAAGTATTGTGGCAGTATCTGCACCAAGTGGGATACACTCCAGGTTCAATTCCTGGTTTCTGGCTGTAAGCCAGGGACTGAGTGCCACAATAGAGGCAATAACTGGTCATCTTAAAAAATTGTGTTCATGGGCTTCAGGGAGTGGGTCCCATCTAGTCCTTAGTTTAGAGCAGGGGTCTCAAACTCTATTTACCTCAGGGCCAGTGCCAATCCTCAAATCCTCCCAGCGGGCCAATAATGTCACTCATGCCGCCCAGAACCCGCCCCCCAAAACTCACCCCCCCCCAAACTCGGCCCCCCACCTGCCTAAGGCTCTGGGAGGGAGTTTGGGGGCGGGGGAGGAGGTCTGGGGTAGGGGATTGGGGAGCAGGCTCTGGGAGGGAGTTTGGGCGCAAAAGGGGTAAGAGGTTGGGCTTTGGGACGGAGTTTGGGTGGGGTGGGGTCTGGGGTGCAGGCTCTAGGATGGAGTTTGAGTGCTGGGTGCAGGGTCTGGGTTGGGACAGGGGGTGCAGGTTCTGGGAGGGAGTTTGGGGGCGGGAGGGGTATGTGGGAAGGGGGAGGGGGTGCAGGCTCTGGGAGGATGTCGGGGGGTGTACCACTTACCTGGGGCTCCAACTCAGGGCAGGCTGCGGGGGGGTCTCCGCGCGCTGCTGCCCCCAGGCACCGCTCCCATAGCTTCCATTGGCAGACGGCGCTCAGCTTCACTGCGCTCCCGGAGCTCCGGGCCATTGTAAATCGCCTGCGGGGGGGGGGGGGGGGGTGTCTGGGGGCGACAGGTGGGCCCAAGGGAGAGACCCAGCTCCAAAACTGCTGGAGCCACGCGGGCCACACTGGGGAGGTTCGCGGGCCACAGATGGCGGGAGTTTGAGACCCCGAGTTTAGAGGATGCTGAAGCTTGCAGTTACAGAGTGGCTCAGAATTTAGGGGACCTTCAGGCAAATATATTTTCTTCCAATTAAGTTTCTTCCCTTTCATAAAGTTTATTAGATCCAATTAAACCTAAAAAAATTCCATTTTTTGATCCAGAGTAAGAATGCCTCAAACAGAACTTTGAGCAAACTGGTTCAAAGTTGCATTGAGGAAGGCGTAATTATTTTTGTTTAAAAATGGTCGGGATCTATGTTTAATCAGTGATGCCTAGAAGCATTGTAGCAGCCTTAAAATTGTTCAAAGCAGCTACCAAGAATAGTTCCAGAGGCTCCAAGACAGTGAAAAAACAAGCTGCTAACTTGCCAGCTCTCTGTTGTTCACGGGGCCAATTTCACTGTTGTCCATTCCACCGGCTGCCAGTCCTCCTCCCCTACAGTCTGAGCATTTCTGGAAACAGTATTTCCTGTCATTCATTCACCAGGAGCAATGCCAATTCAGCAAGGAAGGAGTCAAAAGCATGGCAGGGATGAGAGTTTTGCACTGCTGAGAGAGCCATTCATTTGGCTCCACGAGGTAGACTGATCAGACAGGGTGGAGCAGGATGCAGCAGGGTGGAGCAAATTTTTCTTATATGTTGTAAGGTGTCAATAGCAGCATGAGGGAATTTAGAAAGAAAAAAAGATGTTGAGGATATCTAGACACTGAACATACAGCCTTGGAAAATACAGAGTTTTAATCTTTTGGAATCAATCACTGAAGGGAATTTTTCAACCTCACGCAAATCCACCAAGACTGCTCATTGGCTCTGGCTCTTTCTGGTTTGAATAAAGTGTGGTCTTTACTGCATAGATGCCCAACTGACAGGTGAACAAGGTTGGAGAAATGCATATCCTCCCCACAACTGCATCTGAAGCCCTGCCTCCTTCAGGCTGTAGGACGACTCCCCACAACACCACTACCTGCTGTTTACTACGCTACCCAAAATGATTAAGGTATAATGCAACTCAGAAGAATTACAGTGAATTAAACGAATTAGTGTACCAAACACACACAACCCTGCACATGTTAGAGACGCTGCTTTTAAACACACAATTGTAGGAACTAACCTCTTCACACCTATATCTGAAGGTCAATCTCCAAGACAGACTTGACATGAAAGTTGCTGGAGGATTAGAAACAGTTTACTTTCCTTCCCCCTCACCCAGGGGGAAGGAATACTTCAGGCTATTTTCTAGATCCTTCATGAAGCAATTTTTCATTTAAAAAAGTATCTTTCCTCCAAGAGAAGCAGTGCAGCAAGCATTTCCTCACACGCACAGAACTGAAACAGGACCCCTCCCAGCTTGACACCTCTGAGCTTTTCTCCTATGATGAGAGAGTAGAGGGGGGGAAATCTCTCTTGGTCACCACCTCTTCTGCAGAAAAGTAACATGGCTACAAAAAGCTCTCTCCAAGTCTCCCATCCTGTAGGAGAGGTGCAGGAGTAAAAGAAGGCACAACCTAGCAGCCTGACTCACCAATGAGGGCACACTGAGATAAGACGGCCTTCAAGCCCAGCGCTTGGTTTCTTTTGGTACAGGAGGATGGCCTTTTTCTTTTCTTTTTTTTTTGAACTAGGGGTCTGTATGCATCATTTTGAATTGATCTCATGCAGGGTGGATAAAAATCGTTGATTTAAATAAAAAAAATCCCATTTAATTTTTTTTTAATCGGATTATTTTTGATAAAATGCTTTTTGAGGGAAAAAACAGATCTAAAAATAGTTTTAATTAAGATACATTATAGCTCAAAGATATCTCATCATGGAATAGGGATTATAAATTCTAATTCTATGGTATGAGACAATATATTCATGTAATGTTTAAGAAAAATTTTGTAAATGAGTTCCAATAGTTCATGGATTAGGGACCCAATCTTATGGGGTTCCAGGCGCTTCTGTATAGATCATTTAGGTTAACCTTTCTATCTACCCAAAGGGACTCAGTGCTCAGTCTAGAAGATACCATCAGAGATGCTTAGTTTTGCAGTTCTCAAACTGTGGATTTGTGTCTTGTGGCAAATTGCCGGCACTACTATGATGGGTCCCACACTTTCTCTTCTTGGGGGGGGGTTTCAGGGTGCCATTTCTTGCCCCTGAACCGGGGTAACAGCTATCCTACTAGTATCCCAGGGAAGGGGAGTGGAGAGGGAGGGACCCAGGCCCGCCCTCTACTCCGGGTCCCAGCCCAGGGGCCCTATGATAGCAGGTAAATCACTTGTACCAGTGATTCTTTCCCCTGGGCTACTTCCCTCTCCTGACCTTCAGCTTGTGGGGCTTCCTGCCTTCCCTCTGCACAAGCCAGGTGTCCCTTTACCTAGGATCTTGGTCTTCTTAGCCCGCTGCAGCACTTATCAAAACTCTCCTCCACTTTCCTTCGAACTGCTCTTTGTTCCACCACCAATCCACTCTGCTTCACTCCTCCAAACTGCTCTCTGCTCCACCACCAAACCACTCTGCTCCAACTCCTCCTCACTCTGCTCCAGCTCCTCCTCTGGCTGATTGAAGCAGGGGGATTTGATCAGGTGACTGGCTTCGGGTGCTCTAATTGGTTTCAGGTGTTTTTAATTAATCTACAGGGAATAAGGCTTCTCCTCATCCTAGATCACTCTCCTGCTGCCTTCTGGCCATGCTGTATCACAGTCTCCGGAGATAACATGCTTGTTAACAGCAAAAATCTTTTTAATAAATAAATATATAGAGGTGAGAAACAACAGACTTCAACCCTTTTGTCCCTCTGCAAATTTGTGTACCCAGAGTCAATCCCTTACCTCTCTCTAAAAGTGCAAAGTTTCAAGAAGTTCAATGAATATAAGATTGTTGGGGGCAGAATAGATCTGGACAACGAGAAGAAGTCTGGACGTAAATGTGAGAAGGGAGGGACAAGCAGTAGAAACAAAAGTGAAGCTGTTTGAGCAGCATATTCCAGAAGTCTTGAGGTCTTACTGAGTGTAGCCTTCATTGTTTTGAGATCTACCATACCATTCTCTCACTAGAAGGGAAAACCTATAATGGCATCAGGTTGTAAAAGAGACCCAGTTTGGGAATATTTTAAATGAAGTTCCTCTACCTGTGGGTAAGACAGGCATGCGTGCAAAATGCAAATAGTGCAACAAAGAAATGCAAGACCTGGTTGCCCGAAATGAAACAACATCATGAGAAGTGTTCCTTCTCAGGAGGAAGCTGCGTTGAAGACGATGAAAGGAACATGTCTGAACATGCAGGATCTTCAGGTTGGTAAACTTTTTATTTCATATTTCTTTCTTAAGGACTGCCTGTCTTCCTTCTGGACTATTCTTGAATTCTCATGTTTGAGCAAAAAATATAGTTGTTACTCTATGGTACTATCATTTTAGAAGCAGTTGTGATAAAAAAATACATAGCTGAAATAGGCAGATCTTCCTTTTACAATTTCACCTTTAAAGTAGTTCTGAGTGTCAGTGAAGGCAATGAGTAATACTAAATGAGCAGTATGGTAATAATTAAATAATTGCATTGACTTATTTTGTTTAGGAGAATCCATTCTCAACATACAGGATTCTGAAAACTATCCACCTTCAAGATCAACTCTGAAACTATAGAAAATGATGGTATCTGCCAATGATAGTGTTTCAATCACATCATGTATGTCACATAGCCACAGTATATCATCTGTAGCAAAAAAGAAAAAAAATCTCCATCATCCAGAAACAACCATAGATAAGTTTGTGATAAGAACCAGCAGATTACAAAAAGAGGTAACTGATGAAAAAATTGCCCGGTTTGTTTATGCAACAAACTCTCCTTTCCGTACGAATGAGAACCCACACTTCATTAACATGGTTCAGTCATTAAGACCAGGATACAGTCCACCCAACAGAGCAGATGTCGCAGGCAAATTGCTATTTAAAGCATATGAAAGAGAAATTGAGCAGTGTGCAAAAGGTCTAGAGGTGAAATTATTAACCTGAGTCTTGATGGGTGGAGTAATGTCCACAATGATCCTGTTGTATGTACTTGTGTGACAACAGAAGAAGGGAATGTCTTCCTTACAGAAACAATTGATACATCAGGAAATCCACACACAGCAGAATACTTACAAGTAGCAGCAGTAAAAGCTATAACAAACTGTGGGAAAAAAATTAAAATGTCTAGTTCACAGCTTGGTCACAGACAATGCTGCAAAAATGTATCCAAGATGAGAAGAAATTTAGGAGAGAGTGAAGAGAGTCCCAAGCTAATAACATACAGCTGCAGTGCTCATTTGATGCACCTCCTAGCCAAAGACTTCAGTGTTCCAGAAATAAAGGCTAATGTTGTTGAAATTGCAAAATACTTCCATAACAACCACTTTGCAGCAGCTGCTCTGAAAAAAGTGGGAAGAACCAAACTTACTCTTCCACAAGATGTGCGATGGAACTCAATAGTGGACTGTTTTGAGCACTATATCAAGAACTAGCCTAATCTGATGTTTGTGAACAAAATTGTGAAAAAATAGATGGCACTGTCACAGCCAAAGTTCTCAACATTGGGCTTAAGAGAAATGATGAACATATGCTGAGTACTCTGAAGCCGGGACATAGACGTTTTATTGCTGACGCTGTTGAAATTTGGAAGGAACTGAGTGAGATCTTAAAAAGAGAAATATGAAATGACAGAATTAAATTACAAGCATTAAAAAAATGAATGGGACAAGCACTATCTCCAGCTCATTTTCTTGCAAATATTCTCAATACTGGGTACCAAGGTCAAACCTTAACTGCTGAAGAAGAGGAGTTGGCTATGACATGGACATCCAGCAATCATCCCTCCATAATACCAACTATAATAAACCTCAGAGCTAAAGGTGAACCATTCAAGAAATACATGTTTGCTGATGATGTTTTGAAGAAAGTCATACCACTGAACTGGTGGAAGTCACTTAAGCACTTGGATTCAGAGACTGTTGAAGTGATAATCTCACTTTTAACAGCAGTAGCATCTTCTGATGGTGTAGAAAGAATATTTTCTTCCTTTGGACTAATTCATTCCAAATTGAGAAATCGTTTGGAACTTGAAAAAGCAGGAAAGCTTGTTTTTCTTTTCCAGATTATGAACAAACAGGAAAATGAAGGTGAAGACGACTGAGTTAGCTGCAAAAGCCAATATTTTAAGTTTCTCATATTGACCTGGCTGACAGTCGATTTTTTTTTTAGTATTTCATTTAACTATGTTAGTTAACAATTTTAACAAAAAGAAACCTGATTTTAAAAAATGTGAATGTTTAACTAAATTCAAAAATTCATATGCTTCTTGTTAAAATATTATGTTTGCTGGTGAAGAAAAAAATCCAGAATACATAACGTTGTTTTAGTTAAATAAAACAATTTAAATGTCTATGTGGTGATGTTTTCCTCCTAATACAGCATGGCAAGAAAATCCTCCAAATATTAATGATTAACCTGTTGAATTGGAGATAGTTCAGCTCCCAATGACTTCATAAATATCTGCTTCAATTACCTTTGGTAAATGAAATAACCAATCATTCATTTTCTGATATAGCTGTAAAACTAATCTGAAAAGTTTTCAAAATTAATCACTTAAAAAATGTATAGTGTATACCTTTTAAAAATGAAACCTACATCTATCTCTGAGTTGTGAAAAATATGTATTAAGGTTATAACAATCAACAAGAATGCACTTTTAATCATGGATTTCTACATAAATCGAGTCTTCCTAACTAATGATTTAAATCATGATTTAAATCAAATCCACTCTGATCTCAGGTAACCCAAAATGTAAGGATGCAAATACGACAAAGAATAAAGAAGTACACGTTTGTATTGATTTCACAAGTCACTTTCCCTTTTTAAAAAGGAACTGTGACAAAGCGTTGGGCTCCCTGATCTTGCCTAGAAAGGGTGCCAGGTGGCTTCTCAACAGAAGGTCCTTCCAGGAGAACCTTAGAAGCTCATTCACTTGGTGCAGGGCAGTTTATGTATGCAGTGCTTTTACTTTCAGGTAAGCGGAGGACATTGTGAATAATAACCGTAGTGTGCGTTCATATCAGTGGGATGAGAACCCCACCTGGTTGCATAAACAACCAAATTCCTGTTGAAAGAGGAATTGTTGTTGCTAATCAAGATCTCTAAATTAAAAGTTCTGGCAGAAAAGTACAGTCATAAAGCTTGACTTTCTCCTGATCTCCTGGGTTCTTTTCCTCTAGGCCCCTCTTATTCCCCTTGGTCCTTATCATTAACCTCCCTTAGTATGTTTTCTGCCTACCCTTTGCCCCACCTCCGCGATCCTTCTTCCCGGCCTACAACTTATTTGGATTTTCCTCATCTCAATCTGCTCTCTTATCCCCTGAAACCTTTCCCCTATGACTTGCTCCCATTTGTTCTCCTCCCCCTCTCCCAGCTCCTGTTCCCTTCCCCCACTCAATAGAGCTTGTTCCCTCTAGCCTTACCCCCTGCCCTGTGCATTGTTATGCCAATCCTACTGCATTGCTGCCCAAGTTTTCCTCCACTAGTAGATGCACTGAAGGAGAGAGGGAGCTGGGTAACAGAGCATTAAACGAACATAAAAATGGTAATCCTGGGTCAGACCAATGGTCCATCTAGCCCAGTGTCTTGTCTCTGACAATGATTAGTTCCTGGAACCTGGGGTACTGATGTTACCCAAGCCTAGCTATCTAGGAACTTACTCAGCTTCTCTGATTCTCAGTAGCATCTCTATTTGCCCTTCCAATCCAAGAATCTTTTCTTCCAGCACAGCCACCAACTTGCACTTCATACACAGGAATCCCTTCCAGCTCAGGCAAGAAAGAAAACATGGGACATCTATTGCAGGTCACCACCACGGTTCCATCACTAGCCACTGTGAAATCACACAGAGCTGAACCTGGAAGGACAGCGTCTCTCTCTAACCTAGCTCCAAAACACTCCTGTTAGCTGCCGCTGTTCGTGGCTCTTGAGTTTGCCTAATAAGTGACTTTTTATATCAACACTCCCGGCTCAGCCCTGCCCCTCACCACCAAGCAGCAGGGCTGATCAAAGCACTCAGGGTCAGAGCCATGCAGGCCTTACCAAGGCACCCCAATGCAAATGGTCTACACCAGAGGTGGGCAAACTACGGCCCACATCCGGCCTGTGGGACCGTCTTGCTCAGCCCTTGAGCTCCAGGCCGGGGAGGCTAGTCCCTGGCCCCTCCCCTGCTGTCCCCTCAGCCACGCGGGCAGCGCAACTAGCTCTGGCTGGGCAGTGCGGCTGCCAGACTTGCTGCTCTGAGCGACATGGTAAGGGGGTGCGGGGTGTATGAGAGGCAGGGGGTCCCGGGGGGCAGTCAGGGGGTAGGGAGCAATTGAATGGGGTGGAGGTTCGGGGGGTGGGGTGGTCAGGGGATGGGGAACGGGGGGGTGGATAGGTGTGGGAGTCCCAGGGGGCCTGTCGGGGGGTGGGGGGGAATAGGGGGAAGGGCACTCAGGGGACAAGGGGGTTGGGGTTACAGGGGGGCAGTTAGCGGCAGGGGTCCTGGGAGAGGGCGGTCAGGGGACAAGGAGCGTGGGGGGGGGTGTGTTTCTGAGGGGGGCAGTCAGGGGGTGGAAAGTGGGAGGGAGCCAGGTTGTTTGGGGAGGCACAGCCTTCCCTACCCAGCACTCTATACAGTTTCACAACCCCAATGTAGCCCTTGGGCCACAAAGTTAGCCCACCCCTTGTCTACACCCTCCCCCATTCTTGTTGCCAGTCCCCAATCCCAACCTCCAAGAAAGAAACCCAGCTTGATGTTCCCAGCTATCTACCCTTTGTCTCCACCAATTTATTCCTTAGCTTTTTGCAAATCTACTTACCATGCAACCAGAAACCCAGTTGAGCTAACAGTTGGGACAACAGCAGGTTTAAGAGGTTGAGAGAGTGTAGCAGCACAATGGGGAAGCAAGTTAGGAATCTACTTAAAAACGCATGCCATGGCCTATGCCATTTTCCAGCTGCAAAAATTCTACATTGCTATAAAACAGCACCTGCTTCTGGATGGGCTTTTCCAGCATTTTGATGTCCTATTTCCAGAAATCTTCCACCTGGAAACCGGCCAGGATTCTAAAGGGTAACCTGGATGGGGTTTTTTCGGTGGTGGTAGCAAGTGGAGGGACGGAAGGGTGAGGATGGATCAAGAGAGAAAAATGGGACAAAAATGTGTATTGACATTGCCAGCTTCAAAAAAAGTAGCAGGAAGTTCTCAAACTCGGCACTCAGAGAGACATATACTGGCAGTAGCAATTTACAGTAATAAAAGGAAGTGAAAGCAAAACAAAGAACTGAGAGAAGAATAAGACAGAACAGGAATCTGGGGTTAAAGTAAGAATTCTTGCAGGAGTAGTAGGACAGCTTACAAGTTCAGATAAAAGGAGAAAAGTAGCATTTATAATTACTACTAATGTAAAGAGAAATACTGACTGCCTGCATAAACAAAACCATCCTTCGTTTCCAAAACACAAACCATTAGCTTCTACAGATGACATTTTTGTGCAAAGCAATGAAGCCAAGGCTGTGTTTTAGTTTTCAACCAGAGAAAGTATTTTTGGATTAGTTTCATCTTCAAATGCTAATGAAATTTTTCATTGAGGCTTTGCTTTTAATAGTAAGATTGTGTGGTATAAACATAGCCTAGATTGCCTCCCAGGCTCTCTTTTGGAAAGTTTCCTGATAAGGCTACTAACATTATAAACTATGTTCAGTATAGAACCTCCCTACACTTAAATCGTTCATTCCCATGAACAATGTTATGAGTGTGGCATTTATTCTCTTTCTTTCAGTGACATTTCCTTGGCTTACTTCTCTTGGAAAAATATTAAAGAAACCCCTAGTACAATATGTATAGTTATTTACCCCACCTGAGTGCAGTTATTTGATCAAGTTCACAATTTCTTATCTCATGGTGTATTTGGCTTCATGTACAGCATGCATGACAAATATTATGATGAGAGATTTGCCAAGAAAGCCTTCTGCAAAGCAGTAACCAAGCCTTGACTTTGACACAGGGGTTAATTTATAGTGCAACCAGTGTCCTGAACACAGTTTGTGGGCCTTCATAGCCAATATGCAGCACTGCATTTTTGCCCATCGAGTATTGCTCAATATTAATAAATTTAAAAGTTAACTCAAAGAGATTCTCAGTAAAAAAGATGGTGAAAAGTTCTGTCAGGTCTCTGGGCTTTGTAAAGTCTTACCAGTTGCTTGTTCTAATAGTTCATTTTGAAAATCTAATCATTTTTTACTGAGTTGGTAACCATGGAGGCTAGTGACAGAGGAGTGGTGAAAATTACCTCCTCCCTGCCTCCAAAAACCGCAGAGTTTGCAGACAAGAACCTTCCCTTGTTAGAATGATTCCTAGAGGATCCATGTGATGCAAAATATTGCTATGGAGCAGGCAAACAGTCCCCCTAGGAACATTAAGGAGCAAAGAATTTGAACAAGAGCACACCATGACTCCTCACACATTTTTCAGAGAGCATTATACTATGCAAACATACCTTCCAACAAATTAATCTGTATAAACCATTACCTGTATACTGTAGAACCGCAGAGTTACAAACACCTCGGGAATGGAGGTTGTTCGTAATTCTGAAATGTTCGCAACTCTGAACAAAACGTTATGGTTGTTTTTTCAAAAGTTTACACCTGAACATTGACTTAACACAGCTCTGAAACTTTACTATACAGAAGAAAAATGCTGCTTTCCTTTTTTTTTTTTTTAAAGTAGTTTACATTTAACACAGTACTGTGCTGCATTTGCTTTTTTGGTTTTTGTTCATTTGTTTCTGTTGCTGCCTGATTGTGTACTTCTGGTTCCAAACGAGGTGTGTGGTTGACTGGTCAGTTCGTAACTCTGGTGTTCGTAACTCTGAGGTTCTACTGTACTTAGTGTTGTTGTATACCAGTAGGTTTTGTACATGCACAAAAATGCTGTATTCAAAGATAAATTTGTTTTTGCTATGCAGAATTCTAATCTATTATCAAATGCCATAATTCTCTTCATGTTAGGAAACCAGATAGGAGGGATAGGCTTATATAGATTGCTTTATTTCTTGTAACCTCTGACCAACTGTTTTTCTAACTCATTTAAGAGTGAAGTATAAACTTGCACTTATTTCTCTGCAGGGATATAAAAGAAAATCTCTATCATGTGTTTAGAAAGTAGGGTTTCATACTTATCCAAATCTCACTTGTTTGATTTCACTGATAATTTCATCACTGATAATTTTACAGAACAGTCACTGAGTGTTTGTACTCTTCTGCAACCACCTTAGATAATTTTCATGTGGAAACAAGATAAACAAGCCAAGCTGAAAGCATTCATCAAATAAACCCTGCACATTACATCAAGTAAAAACACAAAAGAACTGTGCTACCAGTATACTGTTGCCGGAACACTGAGTCTTGGGCAAGTTTTCCTTTTTTTCAAGCTTCGACCAGCATCACCTTGTAGTTACTGTTACCCTTCAATGGCAGTCAAAATTTGACAGCACCCTTTTTGCCAATATAATATAGCCAAAAGTAAGAAGACTTCTTACCCCAAATGGTGGATATGAAGTAGCAGCGGCAGCAGAGGCAACACCCACTGTGGGAGGTGGTATTCCTGAAGAAGAAGGTGGGAACAGACCCAAGGCATTCAGATTTAATCCAGGAATTAAATGTGCTTGAAGCTGCAACGGTAGAAGAATTATTTAGCTTTACAATGCACGTTATTAAACGTAATCAAAATCCTGGTTGGGATAATGTAATAGCCTCTTTTGTAAAGATGCCAATGTTTTATTTTAAATCTACATTCTTGAGGATTCAGATTTCAGACCTATAACCCAGACAACTCACTTAGGTCAATAAGGTTAAAAGCTTGGCTCTAATGTGACAGTCAGGTTTCTCTCATTACAACTTTATTTTTCAATGAAGTGGTCCACAAGATTGGAGAAAAGAAATCCAAGTGACAGGCAGACCTTTAGACCGCATGCTTAGAATGAGGTTTAGTACAAAAACAATAACCCGCTTGACTCTGTGATAGGAATTCAACAGTCCTTTAGAAACAGAGCGCCTCCACTCATAACCACTAATTCTCCCCACCTCCCACACTGCTAAAACTGCAGGTGGACTGCAGAGTGTTGAGTGTGAAATTCCCTCACAGTGCTCACAGGATGAGCATTAACTATAAGTGGTTCTCAAGCTATTTACCACTGTGGGCCACATATGCAATGCTGTGTTATGTGGGCCACATCCACACAATATATATACTACCTGTACGGCCCTGAGTATGTCACATGGGCCGCAGCTGTTTGCTGATTGAGCTGCAAGCAGCCCACGGGTTGAGAATCACTGGATTAGACTGTTCCTGGGCAATTTGACCATGCCTAGTTAGTAGGAGCTGTTGTAGCATTCTAACACACTCCAGAATCTTCAGTTAAGCTCCAGTTCCTCCCCTCCTCCCCCACCAAGTTATTTCCCTGCAATACAATTTGACACATTAAACCTGTTACAGCTGGGACATAGACCCCATTTAAGGCCATCACTAGAATAAAACGGTGGGACATTAGCTGCTTAGGTTTCCTTTATTGCCAAAGACCAAGCTAAAACTGCAGCTATAGGGCAAAAAACTAACTTGGAATGACTGGTCAAAATCCATCCAATAAAGCATTAGAAAAAAACCAACATACTTCCCACCCACTGCGAAGGTGGTGAAGAACAGCCCTGGTATTTCTGATCAGTCTGGACAATCAGGAAACATTGGCAACTGAAAGACATTTCCCACCTGACATCCAGAACAGAATGTTTTGGTTAAGTGTTGAGATATATATATATATATATCTGAATTTTTCATAGAATCATAAAAACATAGGGAAGGGATCTCAAGAGGTCATCTAGTCCAGCCCCATGCACTGACGCCGGAACAATTATATCTAGACCAATCCTAATGACCAATGACGGGGCTTCAACAACCTCCTTTGGAAGCCTATTCTAGTACTTATCTATCTTTAGAGTTAAAACATTTTTCCTAATATCTAACTTAAACCTCCTTTGCTGTAGTTAAGCAGATAACTTTTTGTCCTACCTTCAGTGGATATGGAGAACAACTGACCACCATTCTCTTTATAATAACCTTAACATATTCGAAGACTTATCAGTCCCCGTCCCCATCCCGTCTTCTTTTCTCAAGAAAAAACATGCCCAGGTCATTTTTTAACCTTTCCTCATTCCCTTTTATCATTTTTGTTTCTCTCCTCTGGACTCTCCCCAATTTGTCCACATCTTTACTAAAAGGTGGTGCCTAGAACTGGAATCCTCCAGGTGAGGATTCAACAGTGCTGAATAGAGCAGAACAATTACCTCCTGTGCCTTAAGTATGACACTCGTGTTAATTCACCTCTGAATGATGTTAGCCTTTTTCAAAATGCATCACACTGCTGACTTGCATTCAATTTGTGATCCATTATAACCCCTAAATCAGTGGTTTTCAACTTTTTTTCATTTGCGGAACCCTAAAAAATGTCAAATGGAGATGTGGACTGCTTTGGAAATCTTAGACATAGTCTGTGGACCCATAGGGTTCTGCGGACCACAGGGTGAAAACCACTGTTCTATAGTAATAACCTTTTGTGGGCCCCTCTGACAGTCTGTGGACCCCCAAAAGTCCATGGACCACAGGTTGAAAATCACTGCCCTATGTCCTTTTCAGCAGCACTACCGCCTAGTCAGTTATTTCACATTTTGTAGTTGTGTATTTGATTTTTTCCTTCCTAAGAGTAGTGTTTTGCACATGTCTTTATTGAATTTTTTCTGGTTGATTTCAGACCAATTCTTCAATTTATCAAGGTCATTTTGAATTCCAATCCTGTTCTCCAAAGTACTTACAACGTACATCTTGGTGTCATCCACAAATATTATAAGCACATACTCCACTCCATCATCCAAGGCATTAATGAAAATGTTGAGTAGTACCACACCTAGGACAGACCCATGCAGGGCCCCACTAGATTCATCCCACAGTTTGACAGGCTGTACTCAGAGTAATTATGAATAGTTTGCTTTCAACCAGTTGTGCACTCACCTTATACTAATTTCATCTAGACCACATTTCCCTACTTTGCTTATGAGAATGTCATGTGGGGCTATATAAAAAGCCTTACTAAAGTCAAGATATATCACATCTACATCTTCCCCCATCCACTAGGTCAGTAACCCTGTTAAAGAAGGAAATTAAGTTGGCTTGGCATGATTTGTTCTTGACAAATCCATATTGGATACTACTTATCCTATTATCCTCTCGGTGCTTAAACTCATTGTTTAATAAATTTGTTTCAGTATCTTTCCAGGTATCGAAGTTAGGCTAACTGGTTTAAAATTCCCCAAGGTCCTCTTTGTTGCCTTTTTTAAAGATAGGTATTATGTTTGACCTTCTCCAGTCCTCTGGGTCCTTCACCTGCCCTCCATGAGTTCTCAAAGATAAATCGCTAGTGATTCTGAGACTGCTTGACTTAATTTCTTAAGCACACTAGGATGAATTTCATCAGGTTCTGCAGACTTGAATACATCTAACTTACCGAAATATTTTTGAACCTTTTCTATCCCTATTCTGGTTTATGTTCTTTCCCCTTTCTTGTTACTATTGTGTAAAAGCATCTGATTACAATTAATCTTTTTAGTGAACACTGAAGCAAAATAAGCATTAAACACCCAGCCTTCTTGGTGTCGTCCATTATTAGCTCTCCTTCCCTGTTAAGTAGTGGACTTACACTTTCTTTTGTCTTTCTATTGCTCCTAATATATTTGTAGAGCCTCCTGTTATGTCCTTTTATGTCCATTGTTAGGTGTAACTCATTTTGTGCCTTACCCTTTCTGATTTTCTCCCTACATGCGTGTACTATTCTTTTGTTCTCAAAGTTAGCAATTCGTCCATGTTTCCACATTTTGTAAGATGGTTTACCCAAGTCTTCTCTGGTCTACTGATCTCTACCTGTGACACTGTCAAATTACAGGGTAATACTTTTTTGCATTAGATAATCAGCAACTATCTTCATAGAAGTACAGTTCTTTACCTTCCAAATTAGAAAGGACATATTTCTACTCCCAAATTAAAGAGCAAGTCCTATACATGAGAAAATAGGAAACTAAGGAAAGTCTCATTTACAGATTAAAGTTACCAAATAAAAAGATTGTTCTATGTTAAAAATAGAACAGTATCAGGAAACTAGAAAGCATTTCCTTCAAGTACTTTATACTACTGTGGCATCAAATGTTCATAATACAAATAAAAACTCCTTTCCAGTCTCCACAACAAAGGAAGGTAGTTTTGAAGTAAAATTATTCTTCATTTCCTTCATCTAAGTCAATTTTCTCAAATTTTCCTACCCAAGAGATCCAATATATATAAATATAGACTTAAAAAATCTCTCAGAAATACACTTACAAAAATAACTAAGCCATAAAAAAAAAGACTCACATTCATAGCAGCAATATCATTTTCATAGGACTCCCTGATTTTCTTCATTATTTCTTCCTCGGCCTTTGCACAAGTTTCAATACTGCCTTTAACTGTAATGGTCCGTTCGGGGTTATAGAGTGTCAAGTCCTGCAGTCTGCAGACAAAACAGAAATGCAATTAATTACCATTCAAACAGTAGATGGTAATCAAAACTTATCAGTTGAGGCTGGGGAATTTTGAAACTGGCAGGTTTGCCCTGGAACAATGGAACATACAAGATCAATTTGCAGCAGAACTCAAACATGATTCTAACAGAATCTGAAAGAATGCTTTCCTCACAAAAGAATAGACTAAAATTAGTGCAATGTGATTCAGTGTCAAATGGTTAAGATTTGCTTGGACGCGTCACAGATTCTAGCAAAGAGAGATTACTTACCTTGTACAGTAACCTGAGTTTTTTTAGATGTGTCCCTCTGGGTGCCTCACATCAGGATATACACCCACCCGTCTGCTCTTGATTGGAGATCTTTGTCAGCAGTGCCTGCAGGTCCACACCTGAACCCCAGACACCTTTGGGCCCCCAAAAGAGGGGCAGATGCACCACCACTCCAGTTCTGTCTCAACCACAGAAGTCGGAAGAAAGAGATTCTGAGGCAGAGAGGAAAGAGAGTAGGTAGTGGAGCCCCCATAGGGGGACACATCTTGAAAAACTCAAGTTACTGCACAAGGTAAGTAATCAGCATCTTCTTCTTCAAGTAGTGTCCCTATGGGTGCGCCAGGTCAGGAGACTCTCTGTGCCTCTATCATGGAGGAAAGTGCTGAGGAAGTGGATTCAATATGGACTGTAGACAGTGTCACCAAAGGCCACGTCAGTCCTGGAATCAGGCATGAGAGCATAGTGCTGGTAAAATGTGTGCAGCAAAGACCAGGTGGCTGCCCTGCAGATGTTTGAAATGGGTATATTTTTTAGAAGAGCTACAGAGATAGCTTGAGCAATAACTCTGGGAGGGGAATGAGGCTTTGTAGCATGACGACATAACCTGGAACCCATTTGGAAAATCTTGGGAGGAGACTGGATGTCCCCTCATTCATTCTGCAACAGAGATGAAAAGTCTAGGAGAAACCCAAAAGGGCCTGGTCCGGTCAAGGTAAGAGGCAAGAGCTCTTAACATCCAGTGTGAGTGAGGCTTGGTGTAAAATAGTGGCTAGTGAATCTTTTGATTAATGTGGAATTCAGAGAAGACAGCACCCTCACCTCCCACCACTGTCACTGAACATGCTCCTAGGGCCCTTCTCAGGTCCAGGAAACCCCCTCCCCTCCCGTATGGTGGAAGCAGGGGTGGGGGCCTGCCATCACGTGTGGCCTCCTCCCCGGCTGCTGCCCTTCACCGTAGCCTCACTGGGGGTTGGGGATGAGGCTGCCACTTGCTCAGCGTGGGGCAGGAGTGGTGGCGAGGGGTGGGGGGGATCACAGGGCAGACACCCACTGAAGCCCCAGCAGCTGTTCAGGTGAGTGAGGTCCACTCCAGAGGTCTCCCAGCTGGAAGCCCCCTCCGCATCACCTCCCGGTGAGTGCCGGGGAGACACGCATTGCGTGGTTTTACATCACACGAAAAATCCTCCTGTCGCAAGGAAGCAGTAATGAAGTATGCTGCTCTGCAATCACAGGTAACTGTTTCTGCACTAATGTCAGCAATTACAGAAAAGACTCAATCAGCTAGGAATGTTCTGCACAAAATTTTTTAACAGTGTTCAGCACCTAGCTCAACAAGGAATAGCATAATGTGGACATAATGAGAGTGATTCAAGTTTGATGCAGCTCTTGTTGCTACACAGTAGAGATTCAGAGGAACTGAGACAGTGACTTAGTCGCACAAAATAACCTCATGTGACAGCCACTTGTAACTAAATAATCACAATGATGGCGCTAAGACAAACTGTGCAAAAGAAAGTTTTATGCCATTGTAATGGATGAGTATCAATTTGTCAAGAAAAGAACAAGTAAGTTTTTCTTTAAGGTTCTTTTCTAGTGAAGACTGGGAGATTTATGAGGAGTTCTTTGGGTTTTAACAAACTGACGCAATGGATACAGCTTCTCTTTCCAAAATTGTGAAAGATATGCCTCTTGGGCGTGATTTGCCCTTTTCTGATGGCTAGGGGCAGTGTTACAACAGGGCCAGTAATGTGTCCAGCAAATTTACTGGGGTCCAAGCCAGAGTGAAGGATCAAGAGCCAAGAGCAGAATTTGTGCACCGTGCTGCACATTCCCTTAACCTTGCCACGCAGGAAGCCCTGCATAATATTCAAGAATGTCGTGATACGTGTTCGATGGTGAAAGATATCATCAATGCCTTCAGGGAGTCACCAAAGCATATGGCAGCATTCAGAGAGTTACAGAGTGAAGGGGAGCCTTCTTTACAACCATTGTGCCCAATAAGATGGGCACTATGGATCAGTAGCATTAAATCACTGTTCCACAACTACGAGGCCATGATGAACTGCCTAGATGAATTTAGCTCAAAACGTAGTGGATTCTCAAAGCAATTCAATCTTTTTCAACGTACTTTACAGTAACAGTTCTTGTGAAAGCCATGGGTCCTGTAGAAGAAGCTAATGCAAAAATTCAAAGCCAAAATGTGTCATTGGCAAGCGTTATAAAGAAAGTGGGCCTGTTGCATTAGGTGTTGAACAGGACTCATAATACAAACACTTCTGGGAAACAACAGTAGAGAGGGCAAGAAATCTTTATTTAGATGATCCTACATTCCCAAGAAAGTGCAAGCCACCGAGATGGCTCGACCATGGAAGCCTTCCTCATACCTTCAGTAACCCCAAAGAGTATTTTCATAAAATATATATCAGCATCATTGATGCTTGCAAAGATGCAGTTGAACAGAGGTTTTCAACAGAAAGCTTTATATTCTCAGTAAAGTTGGAGAAACATATAACTGATGCAGCAAATGGCTCAAAACAGGACATTGTCCCAATAAGTGAAGCTTTCCATGGTGACATTAACACAGAGGGGCTATTTCTTCATTTAGAAATGTTGAGTGATATTTGCAGAGCGAGAAATTTCCAGCTTAATTCGGTGAATGAAGTGAAACAATTTCTGAAACAAAATGAAGGCTTGAGTGACATGTTGTCAGAAGTTACAATTCTGAAATTATTCTACATTCCGACTACAACCTGGACTGAGTGATCATTCAGTTGCCTGTGCAGACTGAAAAATTATTTGCAAATTACAATGGGCCAAGAACGTCTAAATCACTTGGCATTTCTGCACATTCATAAGAACTCTACCTCTGAATTGGACATTGCAAGTCTCCTGGATAACTTCATTTCAAAAATCAAACAACGAAAAAAAGCGTTTGCTGCCTCCTGAAGAACATTGCAAAAGAAGGGGCTATATTTATTTTAATTTTAGAAAGTATTTGCTGTTAAGGGTTATTGATCCAAGAGTGCTTGATTATTAATACTCCTTTGAATATGGAAACAAAGCTGATATTCTTAAATAATATTTTCTTATGATAATGATATTGTGCAATAAAGGGAAACTGTTTCCAGTCCATTTTTACATTATTTTAAAATATATGTATCAGCTCACAATGGAGGGAGATGGCGGCGGGGGGAGGAGGAGGAGGAACGACACGACAACAGACAGACCTATTCTGGGCACCACCAAAAATTATACAAACCTGCTGCTCCTGCCTATGAGGATGACTACTAGCATCTCTTGTCTCACATTGTTTAGGAATTTGAACAGTAGAGGGACTGGGAGATAAGCATATAAACAGAACTCAAAGCCAGGTAATGGCTAGGGCCTCTTCCATGACTTGTGGCCACACCCTCCCCTTGAGCAGAACTGTCTGCACTTCACCTTGGATGGAGTTTTGAAGAAATCTACCTGGGGATGTCCCCATCTCTCTCTCTCAGAACAGTTCACTGTTCAGTCCCATTCATGGCTGATGCTGAAGTGTCGGCTGAGGGACAGTGTCAATACCAGAGGGTAAGTCACCATTGAAGAAATGGACAGAAGGTGAGCAGGCGCCATGAGGCGAGTTGGTACCGGGGAGGAGTATCTCTCAGGACATCTAAATTACAGTGATTTGGGTTCTTTGAGAATTCAGAGGTCCCCATGAAATAGAAGCCTAGATGATATTGGGGACCCTGGATAGGGTTCCTCAGGAGTAAAAATATTGGGCAGTCCTGGAGACTGCACCAAAATAAGCATGGTATGCTTTTCACCTCAGGCTACGGAAGACAGTACAGATAAAGACTTTACCTTGGTTCTGGCTTTTGGAGGCACTGAGTCAGGTGCCAGGATGTTGGTCCCACTCTAGATGCTCTCAGTATACAACATAGCCTCCTTAGTTGGTACCATGGTTGCAGTATCAGAGGGAATGGGAGCCTCTGCAATACCCACATTGGGACATGATACATGAGACCAGATCAAGGATGCGACTTTCCCCTCCTTCTCTCAGTCTGGAGAATGTGGTCTTTTCTTCTTGGAAGGGCTGGGGAGTCCTCACAACCTCCAGGGACTGCTGAACCAGAGGTGGTCGGTGGAACAGATGTACAGGAGTAACTCGGCTCCTGTGGGTCTCAGGGAGCCCTCCATAAATAGGAGTTCAAGTCTGTCCTCCCTCCATTTTTTAGATCTGTTTTTAAATCCAAAGCATTACATTTACAGGGAATGTGGGTTTCTCCCAAGCAGCGAAGGCAGCTTGAATGTCTGTTGCTGAGGGGAAAGGACCTGCAGCAGGTCTAGCAGGGTATGAAGCCCAGAGTCTTGGGCATAAACCTGCACTCAAGGCTGGGGATGTGGCCCGGGGAAAAAAACCTAGAGGCCCAAAGGGCAAACCAAGAGCAGGGAAGGGGAGAAACTCCCTCAAAAGACAAACTTTTGCTAACTGAAAAAATTAAGAACTAAAAGCTAGAAGAAAAGGCATAAAGAAAGTAAGGCGTAGCAGGCCGCGAGGCTCAACAATGCAATGCTGTCTCAAGCCACAGGCAGTTGAAAAGGCACTGGAGTGGCGACAAGTCAGCCCCTCCCTATAAAGCCTTTTTTCAGGCACAGGGGTGTCTGGGGTGCAGGCGCATACACTGCTGACAAAAATTTCAGACGAAGAGCGCACAGGTGCACACACATCCTGACATGGAGCGCTCATAGGGACACTACTTGAAGAAGAATGACCCCTTCCTGGCCACCCACTAGGACTGCTGTCAAGGAATCCAAACCCTTATGCTTTGGATCCCAAGGGCGTTTCAGGCCTCCAGAGTCTGAATGAAGTCCAGCCACGGCCCCAATCTAAAGGTCCCTAGGCTCACTCTCAGGGCACAGACCTTTTATCTGGCACCCCCACCAGTGTTGGAACCTGCTGTACAGCCCCTGGGCATAGCGCTGACCCTTGAGACTCTCCAGTACATAAAGACTCCCCTCACCTAGAACTCCACTCAAAAAGTGTGAACCTTCTGGTTTACAGTTTAACTCTCTGAGAGACAAGCAGCAGCAGTTGTGAAGTAGTCAGACACAGTCCAGTCTAACATCTTTATGCTCTTTACTTAACAGATAAAGCACAGGAGAATACAGTATTATATGAAACAATAAGACATCATAACTGCAATGTCCCTCACTAGCTCACCGGTCCTTGGGGAGTCCTTGGGGGGCCAGATCATCTCTGTTGTGTCAGGCAGGATCCTCTGCCTCCTTGCCCCCACAGCAACTTCCCTCATCTCAATCTGGGGCAAAATGGATTTCGCTCCCAGTTCTGTCCTGAGAGTCTCCAGAAGGACTCAAGCATCTTTTTGTTCTGCCTTCTGGTAATTTTCCCTGCTCTCAGTTTTTGTAACATGGGCAAAATGTTTATCAGATTCTTTCTTTCATCTCCAAGACTGTTTTCCAATTCTCCTTCTTTATAGAAATTCTTACTCTCTTACTTTCCTCTTTCCCTTTATTTTTCTCCCTTTTGTATTTACACTTCTTGTTTCCTCCTCCTGCATTCAGCTTCCTAACTCACTTCCCTCTCGTCCCTCCTCCTTCGGTGTCCACTCCTTTATTGCTCTCACTTCCCCAAACTTTATTCAGGAGGAGAAGTCCACACTCCTCTCACCCACACCTAGCTCCATGACAGAGCAGTATTCAGACTTTTCAGCTCATTGCAGCACTCGATTCCACCCACGGGTGAGGACCAGCTAATAGCAGAAAGCAGAGCTCTTGCCTAGACATTTGTCTATGAACAATAGATTGGTTACTGTGATACAGCATGGCCAGAAGGCAGCAGGAGAGTGATCTAGGATGAGGAGAAGCCTTATTCCCTGTAGATTAATTAAAAGCACCTGAAACCAATTAGAGCACCTGAAGCCAGTCACCTGATAAAATCCCCCTGCTTCAATCAGCCAGAGGAGGAGTCGGAGCAGAGTGAGGAGGAGTTGGAGCAGTTTGGAGGAGTGAATCAGAGTGGTTTGGTGGTGGAGCAGAGAGCAGTTTGGAGGAGTGACGCAGAGTGGATTGGTGGTGGAACAAAGAGCAGTTTGGAGGAAAGCGGAGGAGAGTTTTGAGAAGTGCTGCGGTGGGCTAAGAAGACCAAGATCCTAGGTAAAGGGACACCTGGCTTGTGCAGAGGGAAGGCAGGAAGCCCCACAAGCTGAAGGTCAGGAGAGGGAAGTAGCCCAGGGGAAAGAATCACTGGTACAAGTGGTTCACCTGCTATCATAGGGCCCCTGGGCTGGGACCCAGAGTAGAGGGCGGGCCCGGGTCCCTCCCTCTCCACTCCCCTTCCCTGGGATACTAGTAGGATAGCTGTTACCCCAGTTCAGGGACAAGAAATGGCATCCTGAAACCCCTCCACAAGAAGAGAAAGTGCAGGACCCATCATAGTAGTGCTGGCAATTTGCCACACGTGGGTTAGCCCAAACAATCCAGTCTTTAAGATGGATGACGTGATCAAGGCCTTAATACAAGCCACCGTGGCCCAGCAGGAGGCTACCCGGGTCCAAGCAACCACCCAACAGGAGGCGATTAGGGTACAGCAAGAGACTGATAGTCTGTTGATGAGTCAGGCTGCCCAGGACCGAGCCCTGCTGCAGGAGCTGGTGAACCAGATGAAGGCCCTTATGGAGTGAAGCCAGAACTGCGATGGGACCCGGACTATACGGGCCAACCACTGCCTACAGAAAATGACACGAAAGGATGATGTGGAGGCATACCTCCTGGCTTTTGAGAGAGCAGCCCTGCGGGAGGCCTGGCCCCGAGACCAGTGGTCCGGTATCCTCGCCCCGTTCCTGTGTGGGGAGGCCCAGAAGGTATACTACGATATGGCCGCAGAGACTGCAGCAGATTACCCCCAGCTGAAGGCAGAGATCCTGGCCAGATCCGGAGTAACTATGGCATTGCGACCCCAGAGGTTCCATGAGTGGCAGTATACAGAGGACAAGACACCCAGATCGCAATTGTTTGACCTGATCCACCTGACCCGGAATGGCTGCGCCCTGAGGCCCTCAGCTCTGAGAAGATGATGGAGCTCCTGGTACTGGACCGGTATATGAGGGGGCTACCACCAGGCCTCCGGGCTTGGGTTGGCCAGAATGACCCCTCCACCTATGATGAGTTGGTCTCCCTCGTGGAAAGACAGCTAGCAGCCCGTGAACTGTTCCAGACCCCAGGGGGTGAAACACGGCAATCCAGGACGCCAGCCCCAAACCCAAGGTCCCAGACCGCTGAGAACTACAGGAGAACTATAACTGGGAGGAAAGACATTGAGGAATGGCCCGAGTCCAAGAAGGGACCTGGGGGTTTGGGAAGAGAGGGCTGGGGGGGCCGACCAAATAGCCCCAGGCAAAGGGCGGCAACTGGGATAAGGGGTCGGTGTTACAAGTGTGGGGAATTGGGGCATATAGCAGCCCAATGCCCCAACAGGGAAGAGCCTATGCAGTGCAATCTGGGGGATCCTGGGGAACAATGTGGCCTAACTGGCCTGGTAGGGGTCGCAATGACCCCACATGGGTATACAAGGTCAGTAAAAATGAATGGTATTGTGACCACAGCATTAGTAGATTCCGGGAGTGCTGTCACGCTGGTCTCGGGGAAGTTGGTGGGGCAAGACCAACTAACCCGGGCCAAAACCACAGGGGTAACGTGCAGTCGTGGATTGAGATCCAGGGGAACACTACCAGGGTAACTGCAGCGGTGGTCCTTAGGCTCCCCTACCCGGTCTTAATTGGTAGGGACTTCCCTGGGTTTGAGAACTTACTCCCCCCAGTAGAGCCAAGGGAGGGTAGCAAACCCCGGGCTGAAATGGAGGCACCTACAGATAGCCTCACCCCAATTATTGCTGAATTTGCCCCAGAGCTATTCTCATCCCCCGGGAAACCCCAAAAGTCTAGGCAGGAAAGGAGGGCAGATAAAAGGCTAGGGACCAGGATTCTAGCAGAGAACCAGAAAGCCTCCCTTGTTGGTAAGCGAACCCGTTCAGGAGGCCAGGAGACAATTCAGGCCAGTGAGGACTCAGAGTCAGTTCCTAGCCCAAGTAGGGGCAACCCAGGGGGCGGAGTAGAAATAGGAATTAGGTCAGATCGGTACCGCCCGTGAGAATTTCAGGCAGGACCAAGCCAATGACCCGCTATATGCGAATGTGAGGGAGGAGGTAGTGGAAGTAAATGGCATACCGGTGGAAGGAAAGACCAAAGGCCTGGGGCCGTATTATGTGATCAAACGTGATCTGTTGTACCGAATAGTGCAGATCCGAGGGGAAGAAGTAGAGCAGCTCTTAGTCCCACGGAAACACACAAGGGCAGTACTAGAGCTAGCTCATAGTCATTTATTTGGGGGACATCTAGGAATAGACAAGACACTGGATAGAGTCCTAAGAAGGTTTTATTGGCCAGGAATACGTGCGGAGGTCCAACGCTATTGTGCCTCCTGCCCAGAATGCCAGTTGCATAGCCCCCGACCTCACTTGCGGGCCCCATTAGTACCTTTGCCTATTATTGAAGTCCCGTTCGAAAGGATAGCCATGGACCTTGTGGGCCCGCTGGAAAGATCCGCACTGGGCCACCGAAACGTACTAGTCATCCTTGACTATGCCACACGGTATCCAGAAGCCAGTCCTTGAAGAAACCCCACATCCAAGGCAATAGCAAAAGAACTACTCCAGGTTTTTGCCAGAGTGGGCATCCCTAAGGAGATCCTGACTGACCAAGGAACCCCTTTCATGTTGAAATTAATAAAGGACTTATGTACCCTGCTCCGCATCCATGCCATACGGACCTCAGTCTACCATCCTCAAACAGACGGCCTGGTCGAGCGGTTTAATCGCACCCTTAAAGGTATGATCCGGAAGGTGGTAGCACAAGATGGAAAAGACTGGGATACCCTTCTACCATACCTAATGTTTGCAATACGGGAAGTCCTCCAGGCGTCCACCGCTTTCTCTCCCTTTGAGCTACTATACGGACGCCAGCCACGCGGAATATTAGACATCGCCAAGGAGGACTGGGAAGAACAACCCAACCCAGGAAAGAATGTCATTGAGCACGTGACATAGATGAGAGAGCGAATAGCTCGAGTAACCCCTATAGTACAAGAACATTTGGAAAAAGCACAAGAGACCCAGCAGACATATTACAACCGCCAGGTGAAAGTACGGAAATTTCAGCCAGGAGAACGGGTGATGGTGCTAGTGCCAACAGCAGAAAGCAAACTCCTAGCCAGCTGGCATGGGCCGTATGAGATAGTGGAAGCCATTGGGGAAGTGGACTATAAGGTCAGACAACCAGACCGCCGAAGGCCAGAGCAGATCTACCATGTAAACTTGCTGAAGCCCTGGCGTGACCAAGAGACGTGCCTGGTCATTCGGAGAGCTCCACCCCAGACGGACGACCGACAGGGGCAGGTGAGGATATCCCCTGAGTTAGCCCCAGAACAACGAACAGAGGTCATTGATATGATCCAACGGAACCAAGATGTGTTCTGTACACAGCCGGGCCGTACAACACTGGTCCAACATCATATCGTCACCAGGCCCAGAATAAGAGTGACGATAAGACCATACCGGATACCGGAAGCTAAAAGAGAGGAAATTAGGACAGAAGTGAAGATGATGTTAGAACTTGGGGTTATTGAAGAATCCCACAGCCAGTGGTCCAGTCCTATCGTCTTAGTACCCAAGCCTGACGGCACCTGGAGGTTTTGTAATGACTTCCGGAAGTTGAATGCAGTATCCCAATTCGATGCCTATCCAATACCACGTGTCGACGAGCTAGTTGATCAGTTAGGCAAGGCCCGATACCTAACCACTCTGGACCTGACTAAAGGATATTGGCAAATTCCCCTGGCCAAGAACGCCAAGGAGAAGACTGCTTTCTCTACACCTGATGGCCTGTTCCAATACACTATCCTCCCTTTCGGACTCCATGGGGCCCCAGCAACATTCCAACGGCTTATGGATAAATTGTTGCGACCCCATGCCAGGTATGCCGCCGCCTATTTAGACGATATAGTCATCCATAGCCCTGACTGGGAAACGCACCTAGTAAAAGTAAAAGCGGTACTAGACACCCTGAGGAAGGCTGGCCTCACTGCCAACCCTCTCAAGTGCGTGATAGGACTAGCTGATGCCAGATACCTTGGGTATGTAGTAGGGAGAGGTTTGGTAAAACCCCAATGGAACAAAGTGGAGGCAATACAAGATTGGCCTCGGCCAATCCGTAAAAAGCATGTCAGAGCATTTCTTGGGTTAGTAGGGTACTATCGGAAATTCATCCCTCATTTTGCCACGAGAGCAGGGACATTGACTGACCTGATAAAGGCTTGGGGCCCCGAGATAGTAAAGTGGTCTGATGCAGCAGAAGGGGCATTCGCAGATTTAAGGACAGCCCTTTGCTGCCATCCAGTACTCATAGCCCCAGACTTCAAGAAAGAATTTGTTCTACAAACTGATGCCTTGGAGGTAGGGCTAGGAGCCGTCCTTTCGCAGATGGTAGGGGAGGAGGAACACCCGATCCTGTACCTCAGCCGGAAGCTCCTCCTCAGGGAACAAAAGTACGCCGTCGTTGAAAAGGAATGTCTGGCGATAAAATGGGCCATGGAAACTCTCCGTTACTACCTACTGGGGCGGCGATTTACCCTGGTGACAGACCACGCCCCGCTCCAGTGGATGCACAGAAACAAGGAGAAGAATGCAAGAGTGACTAGATGGTTCCTATCTCTGCAACCTTTTCATTTCCGAGTACAGCACAGGGCCGGAAGCTAACACGGCAATGCAGATGGCTTGTCACGAAAGCATTGCCTCTCGTCCCAAGTTGCCCAACCCCATGGTGTTGAGCAGGGGGAGAGGATATGTGATACAGCATGGCCAGAAGGCAGCAGGAGAGTGATCTAGGATGAGGAGAAGCCTTATTCCCTGTAGATTAATTAAAAGCACCTGAAACCAATTAGAGCACCTGAAGTCAGTCACCTGATAAAATCCCCCTGCTTCAATCAGCCAGAGGAGGAGTCGGAGCAGAGTGAGGAGGAGCTGGAGCAGTTTGGAGGAGTGAATCAGAGTGGTTTGGTGGTGGAACAAAGAGCAGTTTGGAGGAAAGCGGAGGAGAGTTTTGAGAAGTGCTGCGGTGGGCTAAGACCACCAAGATCCTAGGTAAAGGGACACCTGGCTTGTGCAGAGGGAAGGCAGGAAGCCCCACAAGCTGAAGGTCAGGAGAGGGAAGTAGCCCAGGGGAAAGAATCACTGGTACAAGTGGTTCACCTGCTATCATAGGGCCCCTGGGCTGGGACCCAGAGTAGAGGGCAGGCCCGGGTCCCTCCCTCTCCACTCCCCTTCCCTGGGATACTAGTAGGATAGCTGTTACCGCAGTTCAGGGACAAGAAATGGCACCCTGAAACCTCCCCACAAGAAGAGAAAGTGCGGGACCCATCATAGTAGTGCCGGCCATTTGCCACAGTTACCCTAATGCATTTTAGCTGTTAGAGGCTGCAGGAGAAAGGGACCTGACCCACACTGAAAATTACTACCTAAAATACTACTGTTCTCTTCTTATTTATTCAGTTGCTTTTCTCCTTTCCCTTGTTCCAAAGCCCAGCTGATATAGGAGATTTAACCATGTTATTTCAACTCATTCTATACATACTTCAAAACGAGTCCGGTTATAAAACATGCTTGCCTGTCCAGCATATAACAGTTTCAAGACAGCATTTTATAAACATGGATTAAACTAGAGTTCTGCTTAGTCTAGAATACTATTTTTAGACCAGTCCTTGCCTAGACTATTTTTAGACAAGTTGAGAAGTGTTTAAATTCAGCTAAAATAACAGTTTAAGTTCCAGCGTGGATGGGGGGGTCTGAATGGTTGGTACCCCAGCCTTTACACAATGGACAAAACTTAGCAAGGTTTACAAAACGCAAGAAACTATTTCTGAGGCACAGCACTTCGAGGTTTAGGCCACTGAACACTTACGGAGATATTGTGATTTTAGTATCTGTGTCCTGTTCAATTTTCTTTAGGTTTCTTCCTTCTTTGCCAATAAGACGGCCAACAAAATTGTTATGTGCTAATATCTTCAAGGGAATTTCTTCTGTACTGTAATAGAAGTTACAGAATTCAGACAAATGGACAACCGTTAAAAAGCAATTGAAAGAGGCAAGGTTTTAAATGTAGTATCACTTGAATGAAAAATCTTAAGTGTTTGCTGCAATAACTTATACAGATAAATATATAGTAGATTAAAAATGAAGGCATGTCTACTCTACAGCCCTATGTAATTACTGCAGTGGCTGATGTCCACACTACCCTCCTTCTGTCAGTGGTGTGCATCCTCACCAGGAGCACTTCCACCAACTGAAGAGGGGCAGTGTGAGGGGTTGAGAGCTAGGGCCAACAGCTGATGTAAGTAACAGTGTCTACACAGACACTGCGTCACCCTAACTACACTGACATAAACCCTCCGCCTCTTGTGGAGGTGGAGTTATGTCGTCGGGGCAGTAGAGCACTTACATCAACACTGATATAGTTAGGTTGACATAAGCTGCCTTATGTCGACTTAACTGTGTAGCGTAGACCAGGTCTAAGCTTTCAAAACTGAAAGTACTTTTCACTGTTTTCTCCATTAAAAGATTGGCGCTGTTGTCTCAGTAGTGGCCACTATTTAAAAATACTTTGCAGTCGAATTAACCAAGTTTGGTTTCTTTTTAGATAAAGATGACACACTTAGTAGCTACGAACATCATAATATCTACTTCTGAAATGGAGCTCAACCAAGGCAGTGGGTTAGTATTTTATTATATTAATTTTTCCCTTCTGGAGACCAAAACACAATTTTTGACTTATGTCACTGGCCAATTCTGCTCTCAGCTATAATGGTACCCCCATTCCTATATGCCAGTTTAGCTGGAGGCAAAATTGGACCAAATAGTGCACGTTATAAAACACCATATACAATTAATTATAGTTCAGCCACTCAATAGAAATCACAGACTGAAGTAGAAAGCATATTGTTGGTAAGGACTGACGTGCCTCCGCAGAGCCTTTTGTGAAAGCTCATACAAAATCTGCCCACATTAAAAACTATTAACTGCTCGTGAAAGTTTGAATTTCACTGCAGGTTGCCCCACCAAACACCGCCCCATCCCTCCCCTACACACACACACAAACAACCAATGTCAGGAAGTGTATTTTTTTCACTAAGCAAAGAGGGTGGAACTGAAAATAAAATTAAGTTATTTAAGCCAAAAGTTAAATGCTGTTACCGGACACGCAGGAGAGATTCACCTTCACCTGTTGACAGATAAAGCTAAGAGTACTTCTTTAATGGGATTGGAAAAGGATTTGGAATTTTGCTTTCTTTAAACCCTTTACTTACAATTTGGTATCTTGAGCTTCCTTTTGCATGATCTCCATAATAATTTTACAAGCTGTCGAGCAGCCTTCAGGAGTAGAGTGGATAGTAATTGGTTTCTCAGCAGCACCTGCATTTTCTTTACGATGAATATCAATTCTTGAGGAAAGAAAAAACATTAGCTGTAAGCATTTACTCTATTCTGGACTGATAATAGAGATTATAGATCCACTTTACTTTGAGTTAATACGGATTTTTTAAAAAAACCAAAATCAAGGTTTCATTTGATGAAACCTACAAATATAGTTATTAACACCACATAAAACTCAACACACTTAAATATTTTCCTTTTTAAAAGATACACATTCTGGTTAGTTTCTCAAGTTAGTAAGCACGTGTTGCATTCCACCTGGCTTTCCTATCATAAAATTAGAAAGGGAACAGCTGTTCGGTCACCCAGTCCATCCTCCACAAATGAAGAATTCCTCCCAACAGTGCAATGAGTGTTTTGTCCAGCCTACTTTGTAATGTCCCCAGTGACGGAGTTTTCCAGCACTTCTGTTAAAAGACTATTTTACATCCTACTAATGTTCACATCAGGAATATTTTTCTGGTTTTCAACTCTAAGTGTTTCTATTGTTAGTGTCATCCCATGTCTTCTAGTTATATCTTTGTACCATCCTAAACATCTGCACCACAAAGGGTAACTCAGTAACGTTAAGAATTACTCATGGCCTGCAGAGAGACAATAGGGTCCTGAGTGTTTGCACCTTCAAATACCTTCAGGCTACACACTGCTCTCACCCTGGTGCAAAGCTACAGTTTTCTGAAGTCTAACCATGATTCAATACCTCCAAACCCCTAAATCATTTGTATTGCTTTTCTCTAAACTCTCTCCAATTTGTCAGCCCTTTCTGGATATGGACATTTCATTTTGATTCATAGTGCAGCAATTTGTGAAAAGTCCACGAAACCAATTGTCAGGCAGAAGAAGAGGAAGGTGATATTTGTCTTGTGTATGACTTCCCAAAGTGACAAAAAGGGCAGACAGCATCCTCTGAAGTCATATCTGCTTACAGCCAGTGACAGTACTTCTGCTCTCTTCTGCACTTTTCAGGGATCATGAGTAAGTCCACGATTGTGTCATGCAAATTTTTTTGTTTTTTTAAACCCACAGCAGAGGTTCAGGGGAAAAACCCAAGTCACAAAAAAGGTCACAGCATGAGCACATGCACGAGTGTGTGAACTCATCTTAGAGAGCAAGCCCACCCCCACGTCCCCCCCTTTCATCTCCGGAGGGATGCACGTGCCAAACTTGAATGGCACTGCGACCACATGGGCCAGGTCACAATGCCCAGAGTGGGAAACCAGGCCCACAGGAGCTGCTACTGCTTTATTATAATGCAGGATTACCATGAACACAGAGACCTCTGCGCCAAAATCATAGCCTTAATCTTTAACATTCCCTAGGCAATGCTTCCCAAGCCTTTGCTGGTCTGAGAATTGGAAGTCCTAGGGCTCCCCTGACAATTAGTTTCCTGTTGTGTAGAGCACTCTCCATTAAACAATCTTTTTAGTCCACCTTCACTATTTTAAATCCACTTAATTAAAAACAGTAACAAGATTTTTAGGCTACTGTAAGCATTTATCCATTCAAGTCTGGTTAAATACTACATTTGGAGGTCTGATGTAGTTTCAAAAATTAGATGGATGTTATTTCACACCTCCCCCTATTAAGTCATTGACATGATGCATATCTGCAGCTCATCTCCCTTCCCCTTCCCAAGAAAATCCATCACTCAACGTTAAAACACCAACACACTCTCCCCGGTGCAGTTGCACAGCTGTAAACTCTCTAGTGTAGCCACTCTAAGCCGATGGGAGAGAGCTCTCCCATCGACTTAATTAATTCACCCCCAACAAGCAGCGGTAGCTATGTCAGCAGGAGAAGCTCTCCCACCAACATAGCACTATCTACACCAATGCTTAGATCGGTGTAACTTATGTCACTCGGGGGGGGGGGGGGGGGAGGAGTTGGCTTCTTCACACCCGAGCAACATAAAGTTATACCAACGTAAGTGGTAGTGTAGACGTAGCCCAAGAACCCCCCCCCCCGGGGGGGAGGGGCAGACGGACATGAAAGCCCAAAATTAATTCCCCCACCCCCACACCCCGTGTTTAATTAAACAAAACAGCCTTGAGAGCACCCTGGATAGGGCTATAGCTAGCGGGATGCATTACTACTTGAAGACTTGGTTCCCCATACCAATAGAGTGTGCTCTGCAAACCACCAATGGCCCATGGCCCATAGTTCCAGAATCACTATCTTCTTGCCCTTCTAGTCACCAGATAGCTTCTCTTTAAAAAAAGGTGCGTTCTATACACAGAACCTTACCATTAGAACCCTGAGAAGCAAAATACTTCTGTAATTGGAGACCATTCTATTAGTACTGCTGGTTTCTCAGAGCTTTGAATGAAATTAAATCTGTCAAAGTGAAAGTACTGAAGAAAAACACACCAAGGACAGAATGTGGCCCCTAAACACAGCTTGCTGATTTGTTTGTTACACACAATTCTTTTAGTTTGCCTTTTTATCACATAAGCCAATTATGAAGCATTGCATGTTTTTAGAGTGAGAATGAGAGATAGTCCTTCAGGACAGGTTGTACGATCCCTCACTCTCACAGACCTTGGGAGACAGGCCAGAGCTCGCTTACAGACAGTCCCCCAACCTGAAGCAAATACCAGCAACCACACACCAAAAACACTAACCCAAGAACCTATTCTTGCACCAAAGCCCGTTGCCAACTCTGTCCACATATCTATTCAAGGGACACCATCATAGGACCTAATCGCATCAGCCTCACCATCAGGGGCTCATTCACCTGCACATCTACCAATGTGATATATGCCATCATGTGCCAGCAATGCCCCTCTGCCATGTACATTGGCCAAACCAGACAGTCTCTACGCAAAAGAATAAATGGACACAAATCAGACGTCAAGAATTATAACATTCAAAAGCCAGTCAGAGAACACTTCAACCAACCTGGACACTCAATTACAGACCTAAAAGTCGCAATTCTTCAACAAAAAAAATTCAAAAACAGACTCCAACAAGAAACTTCAGAACTGGAATTAATTTGCAAACTGGACACCATTAAATTAGGCTTGACTAAAGACTGGGAGTGGATGGGTCACTACAAAAACTAAAACCATTTCCCCACGCTAATTTTAACCCCCACTGTTACTCACACCTTGTCAACTGTTTGAAATGGGCCATCCTGATTATCAATACAAAAGTTTTTTTTCTCTCCTGCTGATAACAGCCCACCTTAATTGATTTGTCTCTTTAGAGTTGGTATGGCAACCCCCATCCTTAGAGAGAGAGAGAGAGAGAGAGAGAGTCTTCCTGCTGTAGTTTCCACTCCGTGCATCTGATGAGGTGGGTTTTAGCCCACGAAAGCTTATGCCCAAATACATGTGTTAGTCTCTAAGGTGCCACAAGTACACCTCGTTCTAAACGTTTCTAGTGTATATCTCGCCCAAGCATTCCAGAAAGAGGAGACAAGACGTGATACATACTTGACAAACTAGTTTCATATGCTTCTCCAAACAGTAAGTTGTACCGTGTTCTATTTGTAAAGCCAAGCTTTTCCCAAAAATATCTTGGAAGACATGGAAAGTGGCAATCAATCCCAGGGGAACATTTAAGTTTACACATCAGACAAGAGGGTATTGGAAAGGGTAAGTTTTTAGGGGGGAAAATTTGCCAGATAGACCGAACTTTTGGCTAGTCTGCAAATATATTCACCACTTCATTTGGGGGGAGAGGGAAGGGAAAGAACATAGGCTTTTGCCTGGTGTATAGGGAGAAAGACAAAGACCGCCAAAAGAAAAATTAAAGCCCACAACACAATTCTGTAGAATAACCTACTTGGACTGTGTCTGCTTTGTGATATTTCTGATAGTTGCTCCTTCTTTCCCGATAATGGCTCCTACAAACTGCGTGGGAACCAGCATCCTCAGTGGAACATCCGACTGCGGTTTCTGCCTTGTGGCCGCACCAGGTGACCCTTGCCTCGGAGGACCCCTCTGTCCAAATCCACGTCTCCCCTGTGGATGCTGTTGTGCGGGTGGTTGTGCTGCCATTTCATCTGGGATATATGCAACTTTCAAGGAATAGTTTTCAAGCTGGAATCCGTTTAATTTTTCTATTGCTCTGTACAGTTGCAAAGGGGAAAAATATGAGAATTATACATGGGACCTTATGAAATAAAAAAAATCATTCAGTTATGAGCTTCTGCTCATTGTAAACTACATGAATGAAACTAGAGACTGACATCTACATTAAAGTTTCACTCTTAGGCCTTGTCTACACTACAGCAGCATAGTTATGGCACCGTAGCTATGCCACTGTAAACCGCAGAGTGTAGAGACAGACTACAGGGCACTAGGAGTTGTTCCATCACTGTAGGAACTCCACCTCCCCGAGCAACAGTACTTAGGTCAACAGAAGCATTCTTCCATCAACCTAGCTGTGTCTATACAGGACTCAGGCTAGCATAGCTATGGTGCTCAGAGGTGTGGATTTTTCATACTCCTGGATGCCACACTTATGTCGACTGCATTTTTGAATGTAGATCAGGCCTTGTACAACCCAAGATCCATGATATACAATTACACAGAGAAAGCACTATGCACGAAGTTACAAATAGGCTCTTGCCACGTTTGAGGATCTCTCTACACTCTGGAGCCTAAGCCCAAGTGGCTATGTCTGCACAGCCCCCTAGTTTACACACAGCCTACACTGACACCACCTCCCGGAATGACACATCTCCTTTTGCTGGTATATCTTATATCAGGCAGGTGGTTTAACTATACTGGCAAATTAATTCTTTCTTTCTGCCAGTACAAGCCAAGTCTATGCTTGAGGCTTTGCCAGTATTAGCTATACCAGGGATCGGCAACTTTTGGCACGCGGCCCACCAGGGTAAGCCCCCCCGCGGGCCGGGCCAGTTTGCTTACCTGCTGCGTCTGCAGGTTCAGCCGATCGGGGCTCCCACTGGCCGCGGTTCGCCGCTGGGACAGTGAACTGAGGCCAGTGGGAGCTGCGATCGGCTGAACCTGCGGATGCGGCAGGTAAACAAGCAAGCAAACAAACAAACCCTGGTGGGCCGCTGGCCAAAGGTTGCTGATCTCTAAGCTATACCGGCAAAGCCATTACAGTATAGACCAGGCCTGCACAACTTGTAAAGCGGCGAGGGCCATATTTCCCCAAAGAAAACAGCTGAGGGCCGAAACCCTCCGGCCCCGCGGAAACACCCCCAGCGCCGCCACCTCCCTGCTCAGCCCCTCCCCGCTCGGCCCCACCATCACACCCCTCTTCACCCCCTAGCCCCCCACTGGCTTGGTGCATCCCTCCTAGTCAGTCCCCCACCCACCACTCGCCTCCCCCACCCATGCCGCCCTCCCCACCGGCGCGCCTCCGGCCGGGGGAGAGCGGGGCATGCCGCCCTCCCCGCCGGCGCGCCTCCGGCCGGGGGGGAGCGGGCCATGCCGCCCTCCCCGCCGGCGCGCCTCCGGCCGGGGGGGAGCGGGCCATGCCGCCCTCCCCGCCGGCGCGCCTCCGGCCGGGGGGGAGCGGGCCATGCCGCCCTCCCCGCCGGCGCGCCTCCGGCCGGGGGAGAGCGGGGCATGCCGCCCTCCCCGCCGGCGCGCCTCCGGCCGGGGGAGAGCGGGGCATGCCGCCCTCCCCGCCGGCGCGCCTCCGGCCGGGGGAGAGCGGGGCATGCCGCCCTCCCCGCCGGCGCGCCTCCGGCCGGGGGAGAGCGGGGCATGCCGCCCTCCCCGCCGGCGCGCCTCCGGCCGGGGGAGAGCGGGGCATGCCGCCCTCCCCGCCGGCGCGCCTCCGGCCGGGGGAGAGCGGGGCATGCCGCCCTCCCCGCCGGCGCGCCTCCGGCCGGGGGAGAGCGGGGCATGCCGATCCGCTCAACCCCCCCCACCCCCCACCCCCGGCGGGCCGCACAGTAAGCACGCGTGGGCCACATGTGGCCCGCATGTTGTGCAGGCCTGGTATAGACTAAACTTAACACAAAAAGTGTTTTTAAAAAACACAACTAGCTAACAGGATTTGAAATACCATTCAGCATCTATTTTAGAGAGTTTAACACCTTTCCAATCATATCAGCCAATTATGTTGTAACCTTGTTAGAAAATTAGCCAAGAAATTCACTTGGTCAGGAGCATAGGTTACAAAACAGCCATCTGACACAATAGAAAGGTGCTGAAATGCATTTGCACTAGTTTCTAAATGGTGTTTGAAATACTAATAGCTAGCTGGATATATTTTTTTTTTTTTAAGGACACCTTCCCCCTTGGAGAGACTCACTAATTAACACCAAGCCTCTCCCACTAAGCTCCACTAATTCCCACTTTCCTCCTCATTCTCATTGTTTTGGGGCAAAAGGAGGAACAGAGCAATTACGGCAGCATTCCTCCTCTGCCCCATACAAGAGGCAGAGCATGGAGCTTCCTTCACCCAGTCTCGTCTACTCTGGGAAGTAACACTGTGTTATAAAACGTGCATTTAACATAAAGAACGTAAGGACAGCCATACTGGGTCAGACCAATGGTCCATCTAACCCAGGATCCTGTCTCTGACAACAGTGGCCATTACCAGAGCATCAGGGGGAGTGTCCAGAACAGGGCAGTTGGAGGAATTCACCCAGTCTTCCTCTCCCAGCTTCCTGCAGTCAAAGTTTAGGGTCACCCTGGGCATGGGGTTGCATCCATGACCATCTTGGCTAATAGTCATTGATGGACTTATCCTCCATTAACATATCTAGTTCTTTTTTGAACCCAGTTATACTTCTGCCCATCTCAACAACCCCTGGCAACGAGTTCCATAGGTTAATTGTGCCCTGCATGAAAAAGTACTTGCTTGTTTTAAATCTGCTGCGTGTTAATTTCTTCAGGTGATACCTGGTTTTTGTATTGTGGGAAAAGGTAAACAACACTTCTCTATGCACTTTTTCAACACCATTCATGATTTTATAGATCTCTGTCATATCATCCCTTAGTCAGCTCTTTTCTAAACTGAACAGCCCTAATCTTTTTAGTCTCACCTCGTAGGGATCCAATTCCATACCCTGGATCATTTTTATTGCGCTCCTCTGAACCTTTTCCAGTTCCATTATATCCTTTTTGAGATGGCACAACCAGAACTGGACACAGTATTCAAGGTGTGGGTGCACCATGGATTTATACAGTGGCATTCTGATATTTTCAGACTTATTTTCTACCCTTTTCCTAATAGTTCCAACATACTGTTACCCTTTTCGAGTACTGCTGAACGTTGAGCTGAAGTTCTCAGAGAACTAACCCCGTGACCCCAAGATCTCTTTTGTGAGCGATAACAGCTAATTTAGAAACCATTATATGCGTGTATTTGGGATTATGTTTTCCCATGTGCCTCACTTTGCACTTATCAGTGCTGAATTTCATCTGCCATTTTGTTTCCCAGTTACCATAATACAAAACAGTTTAGTCCATCTCAGGTCAGCCAAAACCGGCTGACATTTTTAAAATAAACAGTCCTCTGCCTAGTCTACTCATAAAACATAGATCAACCTAGCTATATCATAGAGAGGTGTGAAAAATTCACACCCCCTGAGAGACATAGTTAAGATGACCTAAGCCCCAGCACATCCATCAATCTAGCAGTGTAAGAATTCTTCAGTCAAACTAGCTATCGCCTCTTTCCTACAGCAATGGAAAAACCCCTCCTGTCGCTATATCAAGTGTTTACACCACAGTGCCGCTATAGTGCTTGTAGTGTAGAAATGTCCCTTGTCTACGCCAAGTAGTGTGCTCTGTTTAGTTTTGTGTTAATGTGTTATCAATGCAATGTTCTTTCCCAGTGTAGAAAAGACCCTGGACACTGAAAAACAAACCCACTTTGTGGGGCAAGTATGACAGAGTTGTTCCTTTCCCATTAAAGGAGGGGAGGAACACACTAACCTTAACCACCAAAGTTGCCTGTCAAATGAGTTTCAGGGATAGCACATAGGCAGAAGGTGTCCCCAGTATACTCTTTCCATTACAGTGTTACTCCCAGGGAAATGAAAGATCTTTTTAAAAATTATTACTATTAAATAGCCCAGAATTGCCCTGGAATAGAAAAGCTTTCTGAGAGCAGAATCCTTTTGGATTTCAACGCCATGATAGTTTACAGCAGAAAAAGTCAGCCATGTGGATGAACTGGGAGACGTACTGAATCTAGGAGAAACCAGAGTGCCTTGCATTGTGCTGTAAATATCTGTTCACTAACTTTAGCTTTGCTTGGAAAAAAGTTACATTTATTTGTGTGGAGGGTTTATTGCTATGTCATAGGTGGGGCTGGTAGTGCTGCCTATTAAGCACTATTATAAGACCCATTATAAGACTTCCCATTATAAGACCCTGTTTTCAGTTGTTTGTAACTTTGCCAAACTTTATCCATTTGGGCTGAAGATTTCCATGCTCATGTCTGCCTCATGCTGATTTTTATACACGAGGCAGACACTAGCCTGGGAAAAAAATTTAAGACTTCAGCCAGAATAGTTTGAGAACAAGGATAGAGAAAAATACATAATTTTGTCCATGTTACAAATTCTGGCAACCTTTTCTTTGAAAAGCTCTAGTGCCCTCATTCTTTAGAGCAGGGATGTAAGACCAAGAAAACCCCAGTTCACACATGTGCAGGAAATACTTAGGGCATGTGCACACTACAGCCACTTCAGCTGTGCCATTGTAGTGCGATAGTGTAGATTCAGCGGTTCTCAAACAGTGGGTCATGACTCCATTTAAAATGGGGTCACCGGGGCCAGAGTTAGACTTGCTGAGGCCCGGGGCTGAAGCCAAAGCCTGAGGCCCGCTACCCTGGGCTGAAGCTGATGCTCAAGGGCTTCATGCTGGGCAGCCGGGTTCAAGTTTAGCCCCCCACCCCTACGGGTCATGTAGTAATTTTTGTTGTCAAAGGGGGTCACGGTGCAATGACGTTTGACAACCGCTGATGCTTCCTACACTGACAGAAGGGGTTTTTCAGTCTATGTAGTTAATTCATCTCTGAGAGGCAATACTAGATCAATGGAAGAATTGTTCTGCAGCTGAGGTGCATGTACACCAGGCATTAGGACAACCTAACTACGGTGCTCAGGGCATTACGTTTTTCACAGCCTGAGACACGTAGCTAGGTTGATCTGATTTTTAAGCGCAGACCGGATTTTAGCCGCTAAATTCCTCAAAGATTCCATCTGCACTGAGCATGTTCCAGTCTGGGGCTGAGCAGGACTTTCCCTGCAGTTGCAGTTTTGGGCTGCTATAGGCCATGCCAGGCAGGTCCACGCACCTGAACTGAGAGTAGGGAGACTCTCTCCACTATGCTCCTAAACACCTCCCTGCTGGGGCAGGCAGCACGGAGGAAGCTATCTGACCTGGATGCAGAGGGCCCTAGGAGTCTCAGATTGAGCACCCAAAATTAGTGGATACTTTTAACCTTGATCTCTCTGTGGCTCATATCGCTATCTGTAAAATAGGGATACCACACACCCCTGACCTCACAGGATGTTATGAAAATAAATTAATATTTGTCAAGCACCAGGATGCTATATAATGAGGACTGCCATAGAAAAGTCAATGAGGAAATTAGTAATTCTGGGGTTTGAATAGTGTGCAATAAATAAGGCACAGGCCACACATTGACTAGCTGCTCATTAATTGACTACCATCCATCCTCTGCATTGAATGAGGCAGGTGTCCTGCAAAAAAGGCAACATGTGATCATGGAATTAAAGACTATCATAATGCACAAGGGGGTAAATTAAGATTGCACAGGCAACTTTAATTCTGACATTTCCCAACTTTTGAGTGCTTTGACGTTGCAACCTTAATGTTTTAATATATTTTGTGCTTAATAAAAAGATGAAGCGGGGATTGAGTGGAAAATATGTCATTTTAAAAAGGTGGTGGTAGGCCCATTGCTGATCTCCCTCCCCCATATTCCTTCCCACATTTGTTTGCCAAGTTCACGCATTGTCTCCTTCTAACCCTCAAACAAAATGATTCAAGTTGCTTTTGCTTCAAGAAAAAAAGCTTTATAACAGAATACCAGCACTGTTATGAGCAATCCTATACCAAACCAGTGCATAGCTTTCTTACATGTGAAAGGAAATATTTCTGCCCGGATCTCAGCAGCATATATATCATTTCTACACACCATACACGACACAGCAACGACTGCGTAGTCCTGTGTGTTTTCAGTGCAACATAAGCAGGATTTTTATAATAAATATATAGATCAGAACTTATTGCAGTGACTTTATTAAGTCAGTACATAGCTTAAATACAAAAAAAGTAATGATAATTGGAAAGGGGTGTGGGGGGAGATGAAATAAGCTTAAAAGATGAGTAGGGACTAGTGTGGGAAGAAATGTACTACTGGACTAGATTTACTTATTTTTACTAATTAAAACTACAGTAAGTGACCATCCCACGCTCTGGACGCCCTAACAGACCACTGAAGTTCATTTTAAACCCACCTTCTGTAATAAAGCTGCTCCTCTCAGAGCCAGCCAATTGCCCCACAATCTAAACACCAAATCACAACAGCTATCACATCTCTGTATTCTTCAACCACTTCCTCCCCAAATCCTTGGAAGAAAAGATGGCCCTTGCAGTGTGACCAGAAGGTTAACTAATCCAGGCTTTAGTGGAGCAAGTGAGGAAGCAAACTACACTTCAGAAGCTCCCACTCATGTACAACAAGGGGATTCTAGCACCTTAGTTATTCTCAATGGTATCAGCATGGAAATAAGTGGTATCTCAATTTCACTAGAAGCTTCTTCCAGCCAAAGCAAATAGGAAATAATAATGTTTGCAGATGGAAGGGGACAAAGGATAAAAAAATTTGACGGGTGAAAATGTTTCCTATTCTTTGAAACACATCTCTCTAGCACTATTTGCCGAGTGGACAACAGTGAGACTGCACACATTCAGAACCTGTCCTATTAGCACTTGTGTGACCAGTGCCATTTCAATACACCAACTCAATAGAGCAAAAAGGAGGTGATCATACAGGACAAATGCTACTTAGTCATCCTCTGCTCAAATCTCATGAGACTCTGCATAGTTAACATGAAAGACTTGTTTAATGGAAGCTTGGTGAAGAACCTGTATCAGGAGGTACGACTTGTGCCTGCCAAACTCTGACCTACAAACTATCTACTACCCAGATGTGAAAAAAATAAAAGTGGCTTGGTGGAGGTAAAGGGGAGAGGATGAGAGAGAAGAGTTAAATAGAGAGCACTGAACCTGTTAACACCAGGAGGTGACACCCCAAATCTTGTTTAATTCAGTCTGCTAAATTAAAAAAAGATAAACACCTCTATGCCAGTCAACTGCAAGAGTGGGAAGGGGTGATCAACTGGACAGTATGCTCACAGTACAAGTATTTTATCAGAGATTGGTACTAACACAGTATGTGTAGAAGAGGGCAATGGCCATTGATCATAACCTGTTAGAGATAAAAACAGTTAACTCACTCAGAAATAAATGGCTTCCTGCATTAGAATGAAAGAAATATTAAGTATATCATGTTTTCATGTAAGTTCTTGGTTTCAAATCAAGAGCATCAGGTCTTGTTATGTATGGTCTTCTCATCAGCTCTCAAGGCAAGTGTGTCTGTCGCTCTGTCCCTCTCTCTCATGCTGTGGTAGGCTGAACAATATTCTCAACTGCTGAACACAACACCTTCCCCTTTAAGGTTCCAAGTCTTATGGTTAACCAGTTATTCACCGGTGTTCTGATGGCACCGAAGACTAGGTGGGCAAGGTATTTCACTCCCAAGCCCAACCCATGTCTACAGTACTAGAAATTTTTTCCAGTGAACATATTTGCATGAGGGTCTTGGATGGCAGCATTTCTTTTGCATAATTATATTCTTCTGTCTTTAAATACCTGTATTTCATAAGTAGTTTTCAACATTAAAAAACAACAACATAAAACCACAATAGAAATAACAGACTAATTGCACAAAACTCAGGATTTTCACTGTTTGGTTCCCATAGCTACCTTAGTTCTGCCCCCTTGCAGCATGTATTGCAACAGTATTTGATACATGATCAAGAACTTATGCAATAACACAAAATATTTCAGATGCGTACCTGTCATTAAAAAGATATGGTTTCTTTGTGCTATATACTGTCCAGGGTCATAACAGCTTATTCTAATGCATACATGTATCTCATAAAACAAACATACTTCAGTGCAGCTTTCGGATGATAATAATACTTATCAGGTTATACTAGATCTGAAAAGGCATACATCCTTAAGGTCTAGGCACTATAGCCAAAAATTAAAATATAGTCAGTTCAAAAATAGAGCCAGCAGCTATTCATCCCAAAGACAAAGAAAACAATCATCCACAATAAAACCAGATCCAAACAATACCCCTTCCCTTCCCTCCCAAACATTCACCCATAAAATGACCCTCCCTCACAAAAGCCTGGTGTGACAGACCCAGACAAGTGGGGTACAGAAGTCTGATAGAATGCAAATATACTGGCCATTGGATGAATAGTTTTCTGTTCCCTGAGTGACCAGAGCAGGGGCTGCACTAGAACAAGCAGGAACTTTCTGGAACCAATTTAAGGCAGGCAGGCTAATTAGGACACCTGGAGCCAATTAAGAAGAACCTGCTAGAATCAATTAAGACAGGCAGGCTAATCAGGGCACCTGGGTTTAAAAAGGAGCTCCCTTCAGTTTGTGGTGTTGCGTGCGAGCAGCTGGGAGCAAGAGGCACACAAGGAGTTGAGAGCGAGAAGAGTTGAAGGACTGAGGAGTACAAGCGTCAGCAGACCATCAGGAGGAAGGTCCTGCAGTAAGCGTAAAGAAGGTGTTGGGAGGAGACCATGGGGAAGTAGCCCAGGGAGTTGTAGCTGTCATGCAGCTGTTACAGGAAACCCTATAGACAACTGCAATTCACAGGGCCCTGGGCTGGAACCCGGAGTAGAGGGCGGGCCCGGGTTCCCCCCAAACCTCCCAACTCCTGATCAGACACAGGAGGAATCTGACTGTGGGTTCTACCAGAGGGGAAGATCTCTGAGGCGATCAAAATCCGCCAATAAGCGCAGGACTCACCAAGGTAGAAGAGGAACTTTGTCACACTGGGTAAAGATATGGGTTCTGTAGCATACCTTGAGGGTCAACAAATGTGCGTTATTTTAGACCAAGGAGGGAAATGATAAGAGTAGGGTTTTGAAGTGGAATGCCCCTTGCGGTAAATGACCTGCCAGCAGCTCCTCTGTTACACAAATGGGCTCCAGTGCCCTTGTTGATTGTGAGTTTGTCAATATGGCACAAGGAGAGGTAATCTCTCAATAGGCAGGTCCCAAGCCACTTAGGGGCTTATACAGTAGGTCAAAATCATTCCCTTCAACTCTACCCTGAAATCAATAAGCTGACAATGCAAGTCATGGAGGACTGGGCTCACATGGTCCCACTGAGATATGCTGCTGAAGAGGGCTGCACCATTCTGTATCAGTATCTGGATTGATTTAAGATGTGTAGCCCCAGGTAGAATATGTTACAGGACTCTTGTCTTGAGATGGCAAACACAACAATCACAGTAGCTAGGTTTGCAGCATCTGAAAGGAAGAGTCAGAATTTTCTAGCCAGATGAAGACTTGGGTGGCGGGGGGAGGAGGAGAGGAGACGGGGACCACCCCTCATTTCTGGTCACTGCTTCTAGTAACAGACAAATCCTCAATCAGAAGGGCAGATAGAATCCTCAGCCTGTCTTCTGATTGCTTCCCTTAGAATGCAAGTATCATCTCCACCCACTAACTCCTCCATGCCCCCGTCTCACCCAGGTACTGGCTAAGCCAGTGGTCCCCAACGCGGTGCCCGCGGGTGCCATGGCACCCGCTGGGGCATTTATGGGCGCCCACCCACCAACTAGTGCCCAGAAGGGGAGAGAAGCCGAGGCCCCGCGCCTGCCGGGGACAGAGAACTCCGAGGCTGCAGGCTGCCGGTGATCTCTGTCCCCGGCAGGCGCGGGGCTGCGGCTTCTCTCCGTGCTGCCGCATGGCCCCGCACCTGCCGGAGACAGAGATCTCCGGGGCTGCGGACGCCGGAGTTCTCTGTCCCCGGCAGGCGCGGGGCTGCAGCTTCTCTCCGCGCTGCCCCATGCCTGCCGGGGACAGAGAACTCCAGGGCTGCAGGCGCCGGTGTTCTCTGTCCCCGGTAGGGGCGTGGCCGCGGCTTTCCTCTCCGCTGCCCAGAACTGCGCCCCCCCCCCCCCCCAAAAGGGTAAATAAAAAAGAGCCAATTCACATGGTAAGGTGAAAGAATAATTGCCGAATAATTTAATCAATACCTTTTACATGTAAAATTACCTTTTTTATCTTATGAGTTCATATATTATGTAATATTAAATATGATGGTTTTCATATTATTTAATGTACAAATACAAAATAAGTCTTGAAAAATTGTTGGTGCCCACCACACTCTTCTGAAAACATGAATGTGCTATTGGCCACAAAAAGGTTGGGGACCACTAGGCTAAGCATTTGACAGCACCGGCTAAAAAGGCTGAGCTGGCTACAGAGCTGAGGGACAGCTCATGCATCCTCATCAACTGCTCTAATGGTCCCAGATAAACATGGAACAAGAAAGGAGACTGGATGTAATGCCGTGGGACTCCAAATGACACCACCTTTAGGAATGAACAGCAACCCAAAACAGCTTGCAGAGAGCACACAGCAAAAGAGGAATGAGTCCCCTGATAGCAGCCCTATTGTTGTATCAGTCATGCAAGGTACTCACAAACTTCAACAGGTCTTTATTCCAAAAGGGAAACCTCTTTACTAAGTTGCTGCTGCACCCTCTGTAGCTCTCTCAGCCTCTCAACTCCCTCCTCCCTGTTTCCTGTCCTTACAGACTCCCAGCAGCCAGTGCTCCCAGTTCTAATTGTAAGCAAAATCTAAACACCACATTCCCTCCTCTCTTAAGAAACTCTCCCAATTAAAGTAACATTGTTGTTCTAACCACAGGAACAAATATGAAACAAGACACTATACTGGCAGAAATATTACACTGAAAACACTGTAGATACTACATAACATAGTCTCTAGTCCAGACAGGTGGTCGTCTGGGTCTGACAGGCCGCCTCTCAAGCCCGGGTTCCAGTGCAATGTCTTGTTGTGTGGGTGCTACGGTGAAGTCATCCAATGCAGACTGGGTGTTGGCATAATCTCCTCTTGGTGCATAGGCAGGTGCAAGATAAGAAGCATTCCATACCCGTCCATCAGAAGGTCGATAGGTGTAAGGTCCCTTCTTCTCTGTGATTTTAAGAGGAGCTGTAAATTTATGGTCCCCTTTGCGTAAAATTCCAGGTTTTCATATGCTAATGAAGGAACCACACTCAAACTTTGGTTCTTTAGCACCCCGCCGCTTGTCTGTGAAAGCCTTTGACTTTGCTTGGTTCTGTTCAACTGTTTTTCTCACATCATCCTCGTTTGGGGCATCAGGTCGTGCCTTTAACAATCCAGCAACGTTCAGTTTAGTATTCATCTGTTTCCCATGCAGTAACTATGCGGGTGATCTTTGCGTTGTGGCATGTCGTGTAGCCCGGTATGCTTGCAAGAAATCAGTAGTGAAGGGAATCCACAATCGCCCTTCTAGTTTAGCCGTTTGCAAACTCTCTTTCAAATTTCTGTTAAACCGTTCGATTTCCCCATTGGCTTGAGGGTAGTATAGGGATGACCTTCTGTGTAAAATGTTCCTCTCTGTTAGAAAAGTTTCAAACTCCAGGGAAGTAAATTGACTACCATTATCTGAAACCAGTTCTTTAGGGTTACCTTCCCTGCTAAAAACTGAAGAGAGGAACTTAATTACTGTAGCAGAAGAGATTTGCGATGTAAACGCTACCTCAGGCCATTTACTGAAATGGTCTATTAAAGTGATGGCATACCGGCAGTCAATTGGAGCAGTATCAAAGGGTCCTACAATGTCAATTGCCACTTTTTCCCATGCAGATTCAGGAAGAGGAACAGGCTGTAATGGAGGGGTACATGTCACTGCTGTCTTATCATGCATTTGGCAAGTGACACAGGATTTTATGAGTGCTTCAGTTTGAGAGTCCATCCCTGGCCACCAATACAGATCCCGTAGTCGTTGTTTGGTTCGGACAATTCCTTGATGAGTATCGTGTGCCAGGTGTATGAGTTTTGACTGTAATTCTTCTGGCAGAAGGAGCCGGTGTGTACCTCGTAGCACACAGCCATCAAGCAAAGAAAGTTCATCCTGAACTCTAAAATAAGGCAGCAAAACTGGGTCAAGGTTTTTAGGGTTACTGGGCCATCTCTTTGTCAGAAATTCCCGTAGTTTTTGTTGAATTGGACATGCTGAACAAGCAGCTTGAAATTGTTCTCTTGTAACTGCAGTAAGAGTGCCTGTAATAAGTGCAACTACTACCTCCTCATCCTCCGGTGGACTATCTGATGAAGGCAAAGGCAGGCAAGAAAGGCAATCAGCTACCACATTTTGGTTTCCAGGCTTATATTCCAGTTCATAATTGAAAGAGAGTAGTCTCGCAGACCATCTAGCAATACGATATCCTGCTCTTCCCAGTCCTTTCGTGGTGAGCAACGTTGTCAAAGGGCTGTGGTCTGTGCGCAACTTGAATGTGCGGCCCCACAGGTAAGTTCTCTATTTTTCAGTAGCCCAGACACAAGCAAGTGCTTCTTTTTCAACTGTAGAATATTTTCTCTCGGCATTACTTAATGTCTGTGAAGCAAATGCAACAGTCCTTTCTGTGTTGTCCTCATGAAGTTGTGAGAGGACAGCCCCAAGTCCATAATCAGAAGCATCAGTAGTTACAATTATGGGCAATGCAGGACTGAATAGTGCATGTACTGGACTATGTACAATCAAGTCTTTCACCGTTTCGCAACTAGCTTGTGCATCCGTTGTCCACACTAAGGTTGAACTTCCCCGTAGTAATTCTCGTAACGGTTCAATGACAGAAGCATAATTGGGAATGAATTTTGCATACCAGGAGGTAAGACCCAAGAAGGAACGTAAGGTTTGCAAATCTGTTGAAGGGGGAGCATTTGAAATTGCCAGGATATGATCTGGATCAGGCTTTAGTCCAGCCTGTGAAATTGTATGCCCCAGAAAGGAGAGTTCAGTTTGTCTAAATTTGCATTTGGATCTATTGAGCTTGAGGCCTGCTTTGCTGATGCAGTTTAGTACAGACTGCAGGTTATTGTCATGCGCCTCAGAAGTATTTCCAAACACGATAATATCATCCAGATAGCACTGAACTCCATGTTGATTCTTCAGAATCAATTACATCATTTTTTTGGAAGGCACTTGGGGCAGATGCGAGACCGTATGGAACACATTTAAAACGAAATAGTCCCTCATGTGTAATAAATGCTGTGAGGTCTCTGCTATCTTCATGCAACATAACCTGGTAGTATGCAGTCTGCAAATCAAGAGTAGAAAACATCTTTGCTCCACGGAGTTCTGCAAATACTTCTTCTATGTGAGGGAGAGGATGACTGTCAATCACAATAGCTTTATTTGGCTCCCTTAAATCCACACAAAGGCAAATGCCTCCACACTTCTGCATCACTACTGTAGGTGAAACCCATTCCGAGGAGTCACTCTCTTCAATAATGTCCTTTTGAACAAGTTTTCTAAGTTCCTCTGAGACAGCGTCCCTGACTGAAAATGGTAAGCGCCATAACTTCTGTCGTACAGGCATCACATTATTCCGCATTTTAACTTTATGCAGAAACCCATAAGCACAGCTGAGTTTCTCCTCGACCTGGTGTTGGGTCCCAGCTAAACTGGTGTGTGCACTGCAAGAGTGCTTTGCTGAGGAAGATCAATTCGTCCATTAACTACCCTGAGATTTAAAGCAGCCAATAAATCTCTGCCAAGGATAGGGGTGCCTTTGTGGACAATGTAGAACTCTGCAGGTACACAGCGATCACCAAAAGTAACTATTGCTGGCAGGCAGCCATGTACTGGAATATGTTTTTTCAAATAGCACACCAAGTGAAGTTTGGGTTCAGTAAGAGGCACATCTTTAAAGTATTGCAAATAGATGGAATCAGGTAGTATAGATACTGCTGAGCCAGTGTCCAACATTAGCTGAATAGAGTGTGATATGCCTGCAGATTTGGTGGAAATGTTTACAGTGCACTTTATTTGTTCTGGAATATGTGCAGTAGTGATTCTGTCCACACTCAGCACAGTAACATCTGGTATTATAACTGCATGCACCTGTTGGTTGAACTGGCTGCTGCAACATACTTTAGCAAAATGCCCAATCTTTTTGCAATGATTGCACTGAGCTACTTTTGCAGGACATCCTGTGTAGCTTGCAAGGTGTTGAGAGGATCCACAGCGAAAACATGCTTTTACAGGATTTTGCATTTGCTGATTTGGTGGTTTTTTATTAGTTATCATCTCGTAATCTTTTGTCTGCAGTGAGAGTGGATTTTTATGCAAAGGAGTGTCAGTCTGTACTGTGCCTCCTCTATCCATGCTCATTATTTTGGCTTCAGCTGTTGCTGACTCAATCTGAGTAGCAATGGTAATTGCTTTTTCTAGTGTAAGTTCTGGTTCTAGAAGTAAGCGCTCTCTTACACGAAGCACGGTTGTTTTCTCAATAAGCTGGTCTCTAATCATCTCATCTGCCATAGTCCCAAAGTCACAAGTTACAATCAGACTCCTCAGGGAAGCAATATACTGCATTATAGTCTCCCGTTTTCTGCTCGCGCTGGCAAAATCTGTAGTGATGAGCTACTACAATCACTTTTGGCACAAAAGAGTTCTTTAATGCAGTGAGTGCAGTCTCATATTTATCATTTGCAAGGGGAAAAGTGTAAAATATTCGCTGCCCTTCTGCTCCAAGGCAGTGGATTAGCAGAGCACGCTTTCTTACTTCAGAAATCTCTGTAGCACTGACTGCAAGCAGATAAGTCTCAAACATATGGATCCAGACAGTAAAAGCAATTGGAGGCTCACCTGGGCTTTGCAGAAAGGGTGCAGGTGGGTTCAGAGGCCGAAGATCCCATCCTCGTCGCCAAAATGTTGTATCAGTCATGCAAGCTACTCAAACTTCAACAGGTCTTTATTCCAAAAGAGAAACCTCTTTACAAAGTTGCTGCTGCACCCTCTGTAGCTCTCTCAGCCTCTCAACTCCCTCCTCCCTCCTTCCTGTTTCCTGTCCTTACAGACTCCCAGCAGCCAGTGCTCCCAGTTCTAATAATTGTAAACAACATCTAAACACCACACCTATCCACTGTTGTACCATCCAGAATTCGACGTTGCATTTACTCAGTATACTATTTTCAAAGTTCAAAACACTGTCTTTCTTGAAACAGTTTTCTTCTGGCAGAAAAAAGGCACCAGCCCTTTTTCAGTGCTGACTACAGGCCAATGGTAAATACAAAGAACACCAAGGCATACATGTATGAGCTGTCTGATCACACCCTGAAGAAATCTAATGTGGCAATTTCCCCCACATTTTGATCACACAAAATGCAGCCTCAGAAGTTCATTTCTGAACTAAAACCAGGAGACATTTTATTTCAAAACAATAATGCTTTTAAAGATTCTAAACAACTGTAAACAGGTTCAATATCATCTCAGTCTCGTATTAGAGCATGACCAACACACATGCTGTTATATATTTCTGCTAATACACACTTCAACAAGGCAATACACTGTAAAATTCAACTATTGCTTAAGCAAATGGTGCTGTAGCTGAGATGTGACCAGCTTTCTATGTTACTATCAGCCATAGCTTGTAAACCAACCCTACTAAAAGCTAGTTTTATATTTAGTTGCATTGCAGTAGCCCCCAGATGTCCCAATCAGGATCAAGGCCCCACTGTTGGAAGCGCTATATAAATACACATGAAGACATGGTCTCTGCTCAAAGCAGTTTGCAATCTAAGAGCTTTATTAATCCTAAACATATCCTAAATATGAAACCAATATCAGCTGTTGAGTCCCAATTGTCATAAGCAGCTTCATAAAGCCCAATTCTCATGTTCAGACTGACCACCACTATCTTAGTGAAATCAGAGCTCATTAATTTTATAGCCATTACTTACCACTTGAACCTGTTTCAAGTAACAAACTTCAGCTGTGCCTCCAACTGAAACTCAACATCAGTCAGTAAAAGAGAAAAGCCATGTGTACCCTTTCAAGAGTTAATTTTCATGACAGAGGCCTCACAAAGCTTTTCTTTTTAAACACACACACACACACACACACACACACACACACACACACACACACACACACACACACACACACACCCTCTCCTGTTTGTGGTCTCTAAAAGATGAGAGTCCATATCCAACTCCACAACCATAGTTAAAGGCCTAACCACGCTTTCTATCAGGAACCATAACTCGCCCTTTGTAACCTGCGAGTCCACATTTTAACATCCACAACACATATTCTCTTCATCCATCTGCTCATTAGGTTTTTATCCAATACAAGTACTGCCAGCTATGCTAGAGTGTACTACAAATTCCACACAACCCTCCATTATTCAAAAGTTCCATCCGATACTCACTTTAGTCCCTTCTCCAAAGGTTACGTTTGCCTCTAGCTCATCTGCCTCAAATGAGCTATTTTCAATTATTTGTTTTCCTCTCCCCATGCATAACCAAGTTTGTTCCTAATGGACAAGTGACTGGCTGTCTTATCATTGTGTCTATTTGTGATTAACTTTAAAAACTGTATTTTAATAAGGAATATATATAGCAGTACAGTAGCAGCAAGACAATTGCCAGTTGTTGCACCTACCTCTAAGGTTAGCAAGCATATGAAACATTCAAGAAGTCATGTCACAGTTTCTAGATCCAAAGCATGGATCACACAATTCCATGGGGTATTTTCAGACACATTTTGTTCTAATACTCTCAAAGCCATGTTCTGACACGTGACAACGTTTAAATGTGGTTCCAGTATCTTTTATTCTTTTGGTGCTAAAAATTCATAAGTTTTTCTATAAAATCATTAAGACAGAATTTCAAGGCAAGATGGGACTCCTAAAACAAAAAGTTTTGAAAGGAAAAGAAAATTAAACAGCGAATTTGAGGAGCAACTCAATCTCTGCATCCCTGATAAGCAGTTTTCCTTTAAGACGAAGTGTATGTCACATGTTCCACAAGTAAAATTAGTTTATATTGCATTAATTAGCAGAAACACTTAAAAAATTCTGGGGAGCAAAATGGAATTACTGAATTATGGGTTGGTGCAAATGTTATATCACTATGTACTGTAAGAAGTAAGAGTGTATCTCAACTGCTGCTTACAGTTAGCCACAAGGTGGCAGGAATTTCAAAGTAAAAAGAGCCCACAATTTCTGTATGTTTTTTGTACTGTTGTGGTTAAGAGAGGAGAGTGAAAGAGCATGCCTATGCCCCAGATACGAAGATGGAATATCTGAGATGTCTCAAGAAAGACACTCCCTCACCCATCTTGGAAAGGCAAAATTATACATAAATAAATATGCCTAGTGTATTACAAAATGTTAATACAAAAGCAATCTTCTCCTATCCAGTAAGTAAAATTACAAAAAATAATTTAAGAAAATTAAAATATGATAGCTGTGGATTAAAAGACGCCAAAAACTGTAGATACAAGCAAATAAATCAACATGCAATGGATGCTAAGGTAAAAAAGACAGAATAATTCATATAATCAGAATAAGGCAAAAGGATCATTTCAAGTGACACATTTATTTAAAAGCAGCAGCAACTTGCCAACTGACAAAACATTCAATCTTCAGGGGAGATTTTAACCAAACTTAGCAAAAATCAAAAGAGGGTAGACCCTCCGGAGGGAATGAAAACGCAAGGGCAAAACCAGGCCTCTAGCTTTACTAAGAGTTTTTAGCGATGTTTTTACAAGCCTGATCCAAAGACCACTGACAGAAAATTAGGGTACTTATTGGAGTCAGTGGGATTTTGATCAGCTCCTAAGAGAGGTTTGTGGTAAATAATTTTACCCAATTCTGAATTCACGTCTTCAGGATTTCAAATATTAAAAAGGCAGGAGAGAAAGTTGGTGTACAACTGACAGTAAATTAAGGTAAAGAGGAGAAGCTTTCCTAAGGTGCAACTGAACAGAAGCAAAAATATACATACTACTTTACAGCAAAATACGCTGAGCTCAGATTTACAAGTTAAGCTATAAAAACAAAGTGAACAAAAATAGACTTACTGTCTAGCCTGGTCCTTATTGGCGTATGTTACATTTACTACTGCAGTCTCTGTGTCAGTGTTCACTAGAGGGGAAAATGCAACAGAAGAAAAAATTAAATTCACTCCCCACTCACTTCACCCTCTATAAATGTGAAAGCAATTTGAGTTTAGAGCGTGTACCTTGCTCACAGTTCTCCACTGTTCCATATTGAGCTAACAAACTATCCAGCACCTATCAAAGGGAAAAGAAGTTGCAAATTTGAGTTTCAAAATTTCTTGACAAAAAGGCACCACCTGTCGTTACACTATACACTAGAACTTGTAAATTGTAGAATGCATAATATTCAAAAGAACTTCCCACTTTGGGCTTGTGGATGGAATATATTCATAGAAGGGTGCATGCAGTTTGTTCCTTTTTTCCAACCCTCTCAACTTCAAGACCTGTATTTGAAATCTCACATATTTGTTTTTTTCCTGAGCTCTCATCTACATGAGGAGATTGACAAAAATAGTAAATTATTCTGCAATAGCTATTCTGGTCAAATTCCCCATGTAGACAAGCCCTGGGTGACCCAGAAGCAGCAATCACTTGACAACCATGTAGAAGTCATGGTGGCCTTGTGTTTTGGAAGAAGGGCAGGAGGAGAAAAGCAGGTATCCAGAAAGATTAAAGGGAAGAACCATAATTTCAATTAGCTCCTTGTCTAATAACTAAAATTTCATTTGGAGCAATCACCTTCTCTATAACCATAATGGAAAAATATTGTCATAATTTTAGAAAAGGGTGAGCAAATATAAAATATTCCAGTCAGAGCCAGTTTTCAAATATATTTGGTAAAGTTAGAAGTCTCCGTTATCGCCCCATTTTCCTCCATATCAAAATCCTTTAACTTTTTCCTAAACCTAAATTGTTTTAAAATTTAATTTTCTTTCCATTAAGAATTTGTTGAATAATAGAAACAACTGTACAGCAGTAACTGGTATAGACAGCAATCACATTATTATGGTTCATCAGATTTTAACATTTTATCTCAAGTCATAAATCCTGTTAAGGTATTAAAGCAATGCCTAAGCAGTTTGCAATTCACATTGAGCAACAAAAACTAAATCTGCAACCTATGAGGTGTCACACACACTATTTTCTCTACAAATATTCCCTTAATGCTAAATATGTAGCATAATACTGATGAGGGGAGGAAAACCATTTGGTATGAAGAAAAAATCCACACGCATCAGAACAGCACAGCTCACAATTCCTATAAACCTCTAACAACCACAACTAAGACAAACATGCAAAATAACTGGTCTTTAAAATGAAATAAATAAGACTTCAAAGCATGGTATGTTTCAATGAGAAATTAGAAGAGTACCAAGAAAAACATTTACTGATGTACTGTGGACACTTAGTACAATGTAAAAAACAATTTTGAATTGAACTGCAGTTTATCCCTTCCTCTGCCATTTATTAAATAGGAAATGTATGCAGACACTTGAAATGTAACTTTTCTAGTCAGACACACAAATGGCAGTACATTGTTCCCCAAATGTACTCATGAAGCACCACCTTGAACAGCAGTATTTTCCAATCTACTTCGTTTAGGAACCATTAAAGAGTTTTCTGACAGCACTTGGTCTATTACACAATAGTTAAAAGTTTAAACTCTTCCTTCATACAACTAATAATTTGTTTTAGTCTGTGTAATTAATTTAAACAAGCTCCTTTTGGGACAATCCTGTAGAAATTGGAGACTTCTCTGAAACCCATATGAAGTTCCAAAATTTAAAACTGATTCACATTTTAACTTTTTTTAAATCCAAAACACTACTACTACTACTACTACGTATCGCTGATGCTAAGACTTCAGGAGGGTTAAAAAGGGGATCTGACATTTATATCAAAACCATATATATGGAAACTAACTAACTAGAGTAAATGTGAAAGAATCATGGGATTTTCTGACTTCACGCTTCAGGACAAACCAGCTACTCACTCTCTGCCTGGGATTAGAGAGAGAAACTTCTCCCCTAGATAATTTATGCACTAACTTTGCCACAATAGAAATAAGTGGAATGTCCAGAGCACCCATTAGCATCAGTGTTCCACTGTACTAGGCGCTGTACAAAATGCAAAAGCAAGGCAGTCCCTTGCTTCAAAAAGGGCCTGCCTTGTGTTTTTCTTGTGATAGGATAGTAGACTAGAAAGTCCATTGTCTGATAAGGCAATTTAATTTCTATATTATAGCAACACCACAGCAGTGTCACTGACTTGATAATACTATTAAAATAACGTAACTATTCTGTTTTTTCACAAGTTTACATTTAAAGTTACAATTAAACTCTGTAATGATCAGCCAACTCAAGTTCACCCAGGCCCATAACAGCAACATCTTACATTTGAATTTTTGTTTTTATTTTAACCATCTGTTATAAGAACAGGACTGAAATTCCCAGTGTTCTGTACAGCTTTGCAGAATAAAATTTCTCCAATATTTTGTAAACTGGTTATGTGTGTGTGTGTATTAAATTTGTGTCCTGTTCCAAAGATTTTTAAATATACACCACAATTCAGAAAATGCCCCCAGCTTTTGGGGGGAGGGACAGCTCTGAAGGAGATGGGGAAAATGATGTTTCAGAGCTGTAGTTAATTTATTTCATTCTAACAGCACATAACTGTTACAGTTACTACTATCTTTAAAGATACTGCATTCTTCAGGGAAAAACCAAAAATTCCTCTTTCATTTTTTTCAGAATGTTGCCCACACAACACTAAAAACAAAACAAAACCCAAACAGGAGCTTCTTGTTCATTCTAAGAAGTCACATCTGTGACACACCACACTTCTGTGATTAATAAAGATATCCAACCTCCACATTCAGCATCCCACCCTCTTCACCCAGGTTCCTCTTTACCACCACTCATTCTCTTCCCTGTTTCCCTTCTGTGCTGCCACAAACAAGGAGTCAGTCATGGAACACACTCAAGTAACTTGAGTTCCCTTTTTCTCAAAAGAATTGCTTTACCAAACAGATTTAAGAAGTTCCCTCAAAGGACTTGAAGTAATAATCAGACAGTAGTAAATCTTGTTGGGTCAAAGAAACATGCCATCATGATAGCATTGTCTTCATTATAAACCTTTATTTACTTGGCCACCTCAGTCTCAAGCAGCAAGGCATTAAGGATGATTAACACTGAAAGATTAACACCTAATCAAATTGTATTTAACTGTATTAGAAACAAAATAATAGCAGCTGTTGGTGTGTGTATCTGCTGAAAGAGAGAAGTAGCTCCTTTATCACAATTCTCTCCAAAATAATACTCCACTCTTGTACTTTTCGCTCATCTTTATGTTGTTTTCCCTCCATATGTTTTTATATCAACTCTAGAGTCTACTCCCATCTTTCCTTGTCCAGATTTACCTCCCACTCTCTGTTTTGCCTTACCTTCTCCCTCCCCCCTTAATTTTCATCCCTAAAACCCAAAGCCTCTAGTTCTGCGGTAAAACAAATATGTTTTGTTTAAGCTGCTCTTCTGCAACACTCTCTCCATGTACAGCCTTGTTGGGCAATCAGAACAAAATTCAAAGCCAAGTTGGTAGTGCAGCCGCAATTCTGATGAGCAGCTGAAAAGAAAAGTTCATTTGTATAAATATTTAATCTAACTAGAAGAAAAAGTCATTCCTTTTCCTAAAGCCCTAGTTCCAGCATTTGTCTAAACTGGGTCTCCCTCTCTTGTTATAGCACAGATGTCTCTCTCACAAAAAGCTGCAGCCTTATACTGTGGACTTTCATTCATCAGACTCTAAAGCCAACTCTGACTTCATTATAAATACTGTTATCGTACACCAACTGAGCTCCAATCATAACTGCTTTATAGGCTGCTCAACAAGAAAATGTCACTCTTGAGTAGCAGTGTAACTCAAACGTACAGTTTACAAATATTTCGTCTCCCATGAAGGTTTTGCATATTTATTCTTTCAAAGGATTCTACTTCTAACTAACTGTTCAACTTTCAGAGCAATATGGGTATTTCACACAACTCTTATTGCTCTAGCTCTAGGCCTTCTACAGTGGTACCGCAAAGCAAATCAGTCTCAAGATGTCAAGACCACAAGCAAAAGAGGATTAAAAGAGCCACACCATATTTCTTCCATCAATGAGCTGGATTCTAACATTAACTTCTGAATTTTTCTCTTCTCACGTAGAGCAACTAGATTAATTTGTCCAAATGTCTTTCATGAATTTGTTAACAAACATGCTTACGACACAACCAAAATAGCAAACAATGAGGTCAGGACAGGTGAAAGGAGGATGAGGGTCATCCAGTATGACCATGCGGAGATTTTTATTTTTATTTTTTTGGTTGGCTGCAGGCACTTAATAGATGCAGGAATTCCAAGGGCCAGAAGGGATCATTGTGATCATCTAGTCTGAGTTAGAATTCAGCCAGAGAACTAGCCCAACGCTTTGTAAACATTACAGGGGATTTTTAAAACAATCCGGGGGGAAATGAAGTTGTTTGTAATGTGTCTTTAAAAAAGGAGTTGAGAATGAAAGCTGGTGAGGCAAGAAAGAGGTGGTGGTTGGGGAGACTATGCTAGGACAAAATTTAAGTACAAAGCCTTAGTAACAAACGGTAGCCATAATATAAAAAGTCAATATCTTCAAAGGGAGATTATAATGAGAGGTAGTCCTATAACACCAACCTTCGCAGGGTTTTAGGTTGCTGGATTGTTTTTTTTGTTTGTTTTTTGTTTTTTAAGAAAATCATTCACACCTTAGACAGTGTGGAGAATAAAATTAGGAAGTTAAAATCCATTAATCAGCATGGAAGCTGCCTAAGAAGATCCTTGCTTGGATACCACAATCTGGGATGGGGGTTTGGTGAAAACCAAAACTACAATTAGAAGCAAAACAGAAAAGTAAGTTTAGATATTTTTTAAAAGGTAGTGACCCAATCCACACTAGGTTGATACAAATTGAAATTTTCGCAGATAACATGGAGATTAAAAGGTCTAAGAAATTGATATTTAAAAGCAAATGAATGAGAAATGTGGAGAAATTGGTATCTCCCATTTATCCATTTATCTAAAGTAAAAGAAAGCTAATTTAAAACAAACCCAGGCAAATACATGTTTATCCAATGTACGATCTGTCCAACTAAATGCCTCAGGATGTGTGTTACATTATAGTTAATTCCCCTTCAGCTATCAATGTCTATGATTCAGTGCACAAACAGATAACCATCTGGGATTAAGAACTCCTCACCATAAAATAATGCAGCACACATAGGACCCTACTTTTTAAAAACAAACACACACACAAATGTATTTATTTTAAAGGTGAAGCAATTTTCCCAGAACCTTTTTCTCCAAGTTTTGTTAAGTGTGTTCAGGTAAAGGAGATATCACCTGACACTGGGGTTGCTGGGCTGTTGTGAAAAGCATTAGTATGACTGTAAAGTCACATCTATCCCTTTGATCTCATGAGGAAGAACAGAATCTAACTGCAAACTCTATTTACTGCTCCCACCACCTCATCCCTGTAGTATCAACATTAGATGTAACAATATTAGGATCCAATGCTAAACGTGCTGCTCATACTGCCCAAATTATGCTGTCCTAGTGAGAGAATGTGCAACGTGTGGGAGGTGCCAAATTCTGTGGGGGTTTTGGGGAGTGATGAAATGTGTATTTTCTGCATTATTGACATAGCTGTACTTAAACTACCAATAAAGCACCTAACAAGTGCTATGTAATTGAATCACATTTTAACACCTTCCTAGGTCAGTGTCAGAGACAAAACAAGGGTTTAGACAAAATGCTGCTTTGATCCAGTTTGGCAAATCTCAGGTCTCTCTTCAACACTACTATATAAAGCAGGTCAGAAAATGTTAAGCATTTCACCCCCCCCAAAAAATTTTAAACCCCCAAATTTTATCTAACTTTTTCCATGGAAATTTTTTGAAAACAAAAAAAATTGTTTTTGATTTTCAGTTTGTCAAAATTTAAAATGCCAAAAAATACAAGTTTCCATTTTAAAAAGCCATTTTTCATCAACCTGAAATTTTGACCTGATCTAGTTTTATAGCATAAAGTTTTATAGTATAAAGTATAAAAGCATATTTCAGATCAAAAATATTACTTCAATTTAGATATTCTGTGTCTCCCTAAAAACATCTGCCACAGCACCATTCTTGTATCTTTCTATTGTGTGTCAATTTCAAATCTGGTTTATTGCAAGGAAGGAAATTTCTCCTTTCTGCACTGGATTTACCTTTTGCTTGAGTGTATTTACATGTCAATTTTGACTTCATATAAGTCTTGCTTAAAGCATCCAGAGGCTTTTAAGCACACAATGGCAAAAACTGTAAACTGAGTGAGATAGCCATGGTTGCAAAAATATTGACTTTTTTGCATCTGTACAATTTTCTATAGATATTAAAAAGCTCTGGTTTGAAATGTTATTGCTTTAAAGGATTTGTACTAACCTGAACTTCTCAGTTTGCGAGCATAATCTTTGTTAGTTTAAAAAACTTCAAAGCCACAATAGCACAAAAGTAAAGAAGTTGAAAGTTTGTGACTACAGCAACTACAGGAAATTATTGCAACAGCAAAATTGGCTTTTGAATCCTCTTTTGGAAACAATCACTGAGAATAAGCTTATAGGGTTGTGAGCACAACTAAATGTGAATGAGACCATATATAGGAAAAATGTTTTTGTGAGTACTGCTGTATATTTGTATTGTGGAAACAGGGACCACACTTCTGTGATGGATACTCGGTAACTCTACCCCAGGAGTTTTGCCTCTTCCAGAATTTAGCATTTCCTATGGTATCCATTTACAACTATCTGAGAAAAGAACACTAATTACAGGGAGAAGTAGGTTTAGCTCACAATTTTCTCTGATAAAATAAGTATTAGAACTCAGATGGAGACTATATCAAAGACATTAACTGTGTACAGCATACATTCAAAATGATAGGCTTTTAAAGAAAAAAAGTCTAACAACCACTTCATGGCTAACTGACTAAGAAGAATTCTCAGATCTCTTTACAAGCAAAACCTGAAGAAAAAAAACCCATACAAAATTAAAGGGTCGTGCATAAACTATATTATTAAAGAACTTCAGTCATTTCAAAACCTTCTGTAAAATACATATTTCCTCCACTCACAAGCTGCCCTCCCAATGGAAAGCATTGCTAAGGTCTAGCCTGATGTTTAGAGAAAGTTTGGCCTCCAGATAGCTGCTTATCTCCCAAATGGAGAATACACTGTTGCCTTCCTGATTTACAGCTTAGGGAGATGCAGTGTGATTGGGCATAAAATACATTGGAAAAATAAGCATTAGGCCTGAATAAAGACTGGGAGTGGTTGGGTCATTACAAAACCTAATTTCCCCCATACTAATTTTCCCCTACTGTTACTCACACCTTCTTGTCAACTGTTTGAAACGGGCCACTCATTACCACTACAAAAGTGATTTTTTCCTCCCTTGGTATCCTACTGTTAATTGAATTGTCTCGTTAGACTGACCTCCCACTTGATATGGCAACTCCCATCTTTTCATGTGCTGTGTATTTATACCTGCTACTGCATTTTCCACTCTATGCATCTGATGAAGTGGGTTCTACCCCACAAAAGCTTATGCCCAAATAAATTTGTTAGTCTCTAAGGTGCCACAAGGACTCCTCGTTGTTTAAGCATTAGAGAGTGACTTATGCATTATACCAGGTGGAAAGAACTCATTCGGAATAATCGATCCACTGAGGTTCCACACATGACTTTTGTGTTTGCCCATTTCCGTAGTGCCAAAGCTACAGTACTTACAGAACTGACTGTCCAGGTACTGGCTCATTACCCAGCATCCGAGCACCCCACAATCATTAGTGGATTTTATCCTCACAGCACACTTTTGAGGTCGGAAAGTATTATCCCTGTTTTACAGATGGACAGTGGAGGTAAACAGCCACATTAAGTGACTTGCCCAAAGTCACAGGCAGGCTCTGGGTCACCCCCATGGCAACTCACCCCCGGTCCCTCAAGGCCCAGTCCCTATCTATCCTATCTAGGGGGACCACCCATCCCTAATTGGGTGGGACAGTACCGAAATGTACATTTCAAGTCCCGGGCTGAATGACTCCGGGACAGCATTTGTCCCAGATTTCCTGCAGCGCCACTCTGTGCCTCCCCGAGGCTCAGGAGCAGCACCAGCCTCTTCCCAGGGGGAGGGAAGCTGAGGTGGGCTTTAGTCCCCCTTGCCACAAGGCCCCACTCCCTTCTCCTCTTCCCCCCGAGGCCCTAGAGATGGGGAGTAGTAAGAGCCGCCCATGGAGCCCAGGCCACTGTGGGCTGCCCTGGAGTCGCGGACTCTCCACCTGCCCTGGGAGGTACACCCCAAGGGCTGCTCTTGGGAACCGCCTCCCGCCACTCAGTGCAGGTGGAGGGTCCGGGACTCCCCACAGTAGCTCAGGATCCCTGGGCAGCTCCAGCTTCCGGTCTGGCCAGGGATCGGGGCCTTAGCAGGGAAAAGGAGGAGCAGGGGGCAGGGCCATGGAGTGTGGCAGGGCTCCTGCAAGTGTCCCATTTTTGCATTTTGAAAAGGTGGTTACCCTAACCCTATCCATTCGCCCATGCGTCCTGTCTGTTCTCCCCGGGAGGCTCCCAGTCCAAGTGCTCTCTCAGGCTCCCAATCAGGAATTCCCAGGAAACAAAGAGCCTTAATAAGGAACTAGGGGTGAGATGCTCCACTAACAACCACTCAGTCTCTATGGTCTCAGGTATGGAGCTCAAGCCTATGACTGGATCAACACAGCAGAGACAACAGAGATTGTCATAAATATAAAGGGAAGGGTAACCACCTTTATGTATGCAGTAATATAAAATCCCTCCTGGCCAGAGGTACAGAATCATTTATCTGTAAAGGGTTAATCAGTTCAATTAACCTAGTTGGCACCTGACCAGAAGGACCAATGGGGAAAGAAGATACTTTCAAATCTGGGGGGGAGGGGAGAGGAAGGTTTTGTTGGTGCTCTTTGTGTGGTTCTCTCTGGGACGAGAGAGAGACCAGGACAGGAAAAACATCTCTTAGAAACACACCTGAAACGAGCATCTAAAATTACAAAAATAGTAAGTAAAGCAAGGAAAGGCGTTAGATTATGTTTTGTTTTAGCTTGTGCATTTTCCCTATGCTATGAGGGAGGTTTATTCCTGTTTTTGTAACTTTGAAGTTGAGTCTAGAGGGAAATCCTCTGTGTTTTAAATCTTTTTATTACCCTGTAAAGTTGTCTTCGATCCTGATTCTTTTAAAGATAAAATTCTTCTTTTAATAATCTGATGGATTTTCAGTGTCCTAAAAATCAGGGTTTGATCTGTGCTCACTTTGTAACCAATTGGTTAGTATATTATTCTCAAACCTCCCTAGGAAAGGGGGTGAAGGGACTTGGAGGGATATTTTGGGGGAGACAGGACTCCAAGTGGCCCCTCCCTGAATGTTTGTTTCAATCACTTGGTGGTGGCAGCAATACCATTCAAGGACAAGGAAAGGAATTTGTGCCTTGGGGAGGTTTTAACCTAAGCTGATGGAATATAAGTTTAGGGGGTCTTTCATGTGGATCCCCATATCTGTACCCCAGAGTTCAGAGTGGGGAGGGAACTCTGACAGAGATAAATGTGGGTAGAGTGCACTTTCACTTCCTGTCTGTCCTTAAAGCATGGAGCCTCTGGGGTATGGGGAGGGTGGGGTGCCTCACATGCAGTGCACAGTGGGGGGCTGTCACTATGGGGGGAGGAGAAGCAGCAGCTGTGGCAGTGTACAGCCTCTATGACTGCAGTAGTCATCATTGGGAAGCTGGGTCTGAAAAAGTCCCCAGAGAGAGAAAGAGAGAGAGAAAGAAATGGTTTCTCCCCCGCACCTCCCACCACAGTATGGAGCTGTAACATCAAAGGAACCACCGCAGCATTATTCTTACTTTTACTGAGCAACACATTGCCCAGCTGCTCACCACGAAATCTGGGCTCCTTGTTCCCCGGCCCTTAGTGGCTGCTGGAGTTTGATAGGAGACTCCAACCCACCACGTTGTGTCACTGGTAAATATTTTTAAAATCATAAACCCAAGGGTTTAACTTCAGTTTGTGTTTCACTTTTACTAGGACTTAAGGAAAATAAAACGTCTAGTAAAACTACTTATTCATAGATGCTAAGGCCATAAGGGACCATAGTGATCATCTAGTCTGACCTCCCATATTAACACAGGCCGTAGAACTTCTCCCAAATGATTCCTAGAGAACATCTTTAGAAAAACATCCAATCTTGATTTAAAAGTTACCAGTGATGGAGAATCTACCACAACCCTTGGTAAGTTGTTCCAATGGTTAAATTTACTCTCAGCGTTTATAAATGTATACCTTATTTCCAGTCTGAATTTGTCTAGCTTCAAATTCCAGCCACTGGATCATGTTATACCATTCTCTGCTAGATTGAAGAGCCCATTATCAAATATTTGTTCCCCATGTAGGTACTTATATAGACTAATCAAGTCTCTCCTTAACTCCGTTGCACTAAATAAATTGTGCTCAAGTCTATGACTGTAAGGCATGTTTTCTAATCCGTTAATTATTCTCATGGCTCTTCTCCGAATCCTCTGCAATTTATCAACATCCTTCTCCAACTATAGACCCCCGACCTGGATACAGTATTTCAGCAGGAGTTGCACCAGTGCCAAATACAGAGGTAAAAACTGCTCTGCTTGTACTCGAGATTCCCCTGTTCATGCATCCAAGGATCACATTAGCCCTTTTGGCCACCCATCGCATTGGGAGCTCATGTTCAGCAGATTATCCACTATGACCCCAAAATCTTTTTCAGAGTTGCTGCTTCCCAACATAGAGTTCTGAAAGTACGTCTTAAATTCTTTGTTCCTGGGTTTATACATTTAGCTACATTAAAATGCATATTATTTGCTTGCGCCAAGCTTACCAAGAGATCCAGATTTCTCTTGTTTATCAATCACCTGTCCTCTTCATTATCTACCACTCCACCAATTTTTGAGTCATCTGCAAACTTTATCAGTGATTACTATGTTTTCTTCCGGGGCATTCATAAAAATGTTAAATAGTATAGGGCCAAGAACAGATTCCTGTAGAAAGACACCTGCTCAGTGATGATTCCCGATTCACAATGACATTTTGAGACTTATCAGTTGGCACACATCAAATGGATTAAAAAATAGCTATGTTAATTTTATATCTTTCTAGTTTAAGTCAAAATGTTATGTGCTACCCAGTGAACTACCTTACAGAAGTCTAAATATAATAGATCAACACTATTACTTTTATCAACAAAATTTCTAATCTTGTCAACATAAGATATCAAGTTAGTTTGACAGGATCTATTTTCATAAACTGATGTCGATTTGGATTAATTATATTACCCTCCATTAATTCGTGATTAATCAAGTCCTGTATCATCAGCTCCATTATGTTGCCAAGGATCAATGTCAGACGGACAAGCCTATAATTACCCAGATCATTTCCTTTATCCTTTCTTCCAGAACCTCCCCAGTGTTCCAAGACACATTGAAAACCATCATTAGTGGTCTGGAGAGCTCCTCAGCCGTCTCTTTAAAAACTCTTGGATGCAAGTTATCTGGACCTTCTGATTTAAAATGTCTAACTGTATTAGCTACTGTATAAAATTCTCTTCAGATACTTGTGGAATGGAACGAGTGTTATCACATAATATGATTACATTCTCTGTTTTTACCCCAAATACAGAAATATTTATTGAGTGCTTCTACCTTTTCTGCATTATTATTGATAATTCTACAATTTCCATTTTGTATTGGACCAATACCATTGTTAGGATTCTTTTTGTTCCCAATATAAAAATTCTCATTGTCCTTAATTTTGTTAGCGATAGATTTTTTTCTTTTGTCCCTTTGTGTCCGTTAACATTTTTCTACGATTCCTAGCTAGGAATAACATCTTCCAGGCCGTCTTCCTTGACTGTAGGGTTGTGGCTTTTTGGGCATCTAGGAAAGTGTTCTTAAACAATTCCCACTTATTCACATTTTTCTGATTAAACTCTTCCTCCCAGCTGATCTGACTCAATTGTTTTCAGCTTTACAAAAATGACCTTTTGTAAAGCACCAAGTGTATATAGATTATTGGTCTGGACTTTACTCTGTTTGCACATTATAATGTAATCAAGTTATGATCACTTGTACCCAAGCTACCATTTTTGCTGACTTTGAGAGCCTGCCTGTCACTGTGGCAATAACAAGCACTACTGGTAGTGATGTGTATTGCCATATGGGACGGGTCTGTTAGTTGTCCAGACTACTCTTCTCCAGCCATTAGGTGTGAAGTAAAATACTGTACCCACCCAACTACTCCTAGCTGACTGGGTAGGAAAAAATAAATTGTATCCAGTCCTCTGTTGTGGGGATTATGATTTAAATCCCGTCTGTCTCTTGGAAGAGAATGGGGCAGGGAAGCAAAGCATTCAACCCTACTGTTGAACAGAATTTCAGTGCAACTCCCATCAGAAAAGCTGTATTAAGACCAACACCTTTAGCACACGTGAATCACGTACCTGGAAGTACAGGAGACCCCCACTAGACTGCGCGCCACTATAGAGCAATTTGATATTAGCGCGGGGGCGCACATGGCTCCCAAAATAAATTGTTTACATGGGATCCATGGCAACGTGCACCCCCGCGTTAACGTGGTACCGCACATGGCTCCCAAACCCCGTGTTCTAGCGGGGGTGCGGTGTATTTTGAGCTGGGAGAACAGATTGGAACCAGAAATAAATTATAAAAGGTTTTCTGCAATAAGAACAAGCGTGTTCGTAGTAAAGGGCCTTGAAAAGAAAAACAAAACATGCACTGCTGGCATGAAGCCTTCAAATGGGAGAAGAGCTGACCCTCTGGAATAGTGGAAGTACTTTTGACTAGAAAATACTTTTGGGATACAGAAGAAAAAAAAGGCTATCCCCAAGAGCATCCATAGCTCTGGCTACCGATAAATGTGTTCCTTTGTAGGTAAGTGGTTAACTACTGTGATTGTAAATGTGTATTAGAAAGGACAGTTACCTGTTCCGTAACTCGCGTTCTTTGAGATGTGTTGCTCAGGTCTATTCCACAGTAGGTGTGCGTGCTCGCCACGTGTATCGGTGCCGGAAGTTTTTCCCTTAGCAGTATCCGTAGGGGGAGCGCCGCTGCGACCCCTGGAGTGGCGCCGCTATAGCGCGCTATATAGGGGGCTGCGTACTCCCCCCACCCACAGTTCCTTCTTGCCGGACCAACTCCGACAGAGGGGAAGGAGGGCGGGATGCGGAATAGACCTGAGCAACACATCTCGAAGAACACCAGTTACGGAACAGGTAACTGTCCTTTCTTCTTTGAGTGATTGCTCATGTCTATTCCACAGTAGGTGATTCCAAGCAATGTGTCATGGAGGTGCGTAGGAGTTCACACCCTGTCTGGCTGGAGCACATCTCTACCGAAGCCAGCGTCATCCCTAGCATGGGAGACGATCGCGTAATGCAAGGTGAACGTGTGAACAGAGGACCAGGTAGCGGCCCTACAGATGTCCTGGATAGGGACATGGGCTACAAAGGCAGCCGACGAGGCTTGCGCCCAGGTCGAGTGCGCCCTCATAATAGGCGGTATGGGGACTTTCGCTAACTCGTAGCATGTGTGTATGCACGAAGTGATCCACCGGGAAAGCCTCTGGGTAGGGACTGGCTGACCCCTTATACGCTCGGCTGATGCAACAAAGGGTTGCGGGGACCTACGGAACGGCTTAGTCCGATCCAAGTAGAAAGCCAGCGCCCTGCGCACGTCCAGCGTATGGAGGCGGCGCTCCTCGCCCGAGGCATGCGGCTTTGGCAGAGGACAGGGAGGAAAAATATCCTGGTTCATGTGAAAAGCGGAGACCACTTTAGGAAGGAAAGTTGGGTGTGGTAGGAGCTGGACCTTGTCCTTGTAGAAGACCGTAAAGGGGGGGTCTGAGGTCAAGGCCCTGAGCTCCGACACCCGTCGGGCTGACGTAATGGCCACGAGAAACGCTACCTTCCAAGAGAGAGGAGACCAGGGGCATGTGGCCAGGGGCTCGAACGGGGGCCCCGTGAGGCGGGATAACACCAAGTTCAGGTCCCACTGAAGAACAGGGGTCCTGGCATACGGGAAGGACAGGTCTAGTCCCTTGAGGAAGCGCCCGGTCATGGCATGCGAGAAGACCGAGCGGCCCGGGACCGGCGGGTGGAACGCCGATATAGCCGCCAGGTGCACCCTGACGGAGGAGGGAGCTAGACCTTGTGTTCTAAGGTGGAGGAGGAATTCGAGGATAACCTGGAGTGGGGCGCCCCTCGGGGAGGTACCCCGCTCGCCCGCCCACCTAGAGAACCTGGCCCACTTTGCCAGGTAGGCCCGGCAAGTGGAAGGTTTCCTACTTTCCAGGAGGATGCTCCTGACTCCTTGCAAACACACAGTCTCCTCCATGTCTAACCACTGAGCAGCCACACTGTCAAGTGAAGGGAGGCTAGGTTGGGGTGAAGGAGGCGGCCCCGGTCCTGGGACAAGAGATCCGGTCGGAGCGGTGGCAGACGCAGAGGGGCAGCCAGTAACCCTAGGAGGGTCCCGTACCAGTGCTGTCTTGCCCAAGCTGGGGCAATCAGGAGGATGCGGGCCCTGTCCCTCTTTACCTTTTCCAGGACCTTGTCTATGAGGTGAAAGGGAGGGAACGCATAGAGGAGCTGGCCCGACCATGACAGGAGGAAGGAATCTGAGAGTGCATCCTTCCCCAGCCCCGCCCCAGAGCAGAACCAGTGGCAACGTCGGTTCTGTCGGGTTGCAAACAGGTCTACTTGGGGAGTGCCCCAGGCTCGGAAGAGCTGACCTGTGACCTCAGAGTGGAGGGACCACTCGTGTTGGGAGGAGAAGACCCTGCTCAGGCGATTGGCCTGGGAGTTGTTGATGCCCGGCAGGTGGAAAGCCCTGAGGGAGATGTCGTGGGCTATACAGAACTCCCATAGGCTAAGGGCTTCCTGGCAGCGAGCAGAGGACCTCGTGCCCCCCCCCCCCCCCCCCCCCGCCTGCTGATATAAAACATCGCGGCTGTGTTGTCCGTAAGGACCCTGAACGTTCTGCCGCTCAGCCGCGAGCTGAACTCCACACAGGCCAAGCGGACTGCCCTGAGCTCCTTGACATTTATGTGTAGGGATAGCTCGGAGGCCGACCAGAGTCCCTGGGTTTGGGAATCCCCTATGTGGGCTCCCCAGCCCAAGTCCAACGCGTCCGACACCAGGTCTAGTGACGGAGGCGGTTCCTGGAAGGGGACCCCTTGACACAGATTGGTCGGGATGGTCCACCACTGAAGGGAGGTTAGCACCCGACCGGGTACCGTGAGGACCTTGTCCAGACCGTCCCGAGCCTGGGAGAATTCTGAGGCCAGCCAGAGCTGGAGAGGCCTCATTCGAAGCCTGGCATGGCGTACCACGTATGTGTACGCCGTCATGTGGCCCAGGAGCTGTAGGCAGGTCCTAGCCGTGGTCACGGGGAACTCCGTGACCGTGGCTATGAGCCCTTTGAGGGTCTGGAATCTGCCTGGGGGAAGAGAGGCCCTGGCCTTGGAAGCGTCCAGTAGAGCACCTATGAACTCTATGCGCTGGACTGGGACCAACGTCGACTTGGCCTCGTTTACCAGAAGGCCCAGGTTGGCACAGGTAGCCAAGAGCAGCTCCAGGTGGTTCTGCACCTGCGACCTCGAGTTGCCCTTGAGCAGCCAGTCGTCGAGGTACGGGAATAGTTGGACCCCTCGGCGTCTGAGAAAGGCCGCCACAACCGCCATACACTTTGTGAAGACCCGAGATGCGGTGGACAGGCCAAAGGGGAGGACCGTAAACTGGTAGTGGTCCTGCCCAACCAGGAATGTGGAAGTATGCATCCTGGAGATCCAGGGCCGCATACCAGTCGCCCGGGTCCAAGGCGGGTATAATTTTTACCAGAGAAACCATGAGGAATTGGCATTTGAACATGACCCGATTGAGACTGCGCAAGTCTAATATAGGCCTGAGGCCCCCTTTTGCTTTCGGGATAAGGAATTAAAGGGAGTAGAATCCTTTTCCTTGGAATTCCCTTGGGACTCCCTCTATGGCTCCGAGACTGAGGAGCCGGCCCACCTCCTGCTGCAACAGTGGTAGATGAGACGGGTCTACCGTGCCGTACCCAGGAGAGGGGTGGGAGATTGGGGGTGACACGAACTGGAGCGTGTAGCCCCGGGCAATGGTACTCAGGACCCACCGGTCCGAAGTTATATGGGACCATTGCAAAAGGAATGGACGCAAGCAGTTGCTGAAGGCCAACTTTATTTGTCGGAGGGTTCTCTCGGGGTTCACCCGGGTACCCTCCTGCCCCCAGTCAAAACTGTCTCTTGCCCTGCTGCTTGCCCTGGCGGTCGCCTCTTTTGGGATCTGGACCTCTTGTAGGCTGGCTCGTAGTGTGGTTGGGGTGCCTGGGCGGGAGCCTGCGGCTTAGGCTTTTCCTTACCCGGCGGGACGTAGAGCCCGAGCGTTTGCAGGGTGGTACAGGAGTCCTTCATGCCATGAAGTCTCACATCCGTTTGCTCCGCGAACAGGTCCTTGCCGTCGAACAGGAGATCCTGCATGACAGATTGCGCCTCCAAGGACAGCCCCGACAGGAGGAGCCACGACGCCCTGCGCATGGACACCGCCGAGGCGATGGATTGCACTGCCGTGTCCGCCGCATCCGATGCCGCCTGCAGAGCAGCCTTTGCAGCGGCAGCCCCCTCCTCCGCCAGAGCCTTGAACTCTTTCCAGTCGCGTTCTGGGAGGGAGAACGCGAATTTTTGTAGGGACCCCCACAGGTTAAAGTCGTAACGACTGAGGAGGGCCTGGTGATTTGCCACCCTGAGCTGGAAACTCAAGGACAAATAAAACTTCCTTCCAAATGAGTCCAGCCTTTTCGAGTCCTTATTCCTAGGAGTAGGACCCGGTTGACCCTGACGCTCCCTGTGGTTTACGGATTCCACGACCAAGGAGTTGGGCGCCGGGTGGGTGTACAAAAATTCATGTCCTTTCGTAGGCACAAAATACTTGCGCTCCGCCTTTTTGGATATGGGCGCAAGTGAGGTCGGCATATGCCAAAGGGCTTTCGTAATATTGGCAACCCCTTCGTGTAGCGGGAGCACCACTCTGCCCGGTGTCGAAGACGAAAGGACATTGAAGAGCGAGTCTGAATGCCCTTCCATCTCCTCAGCTTGGAGCTGGAGGTTTGAGGCGACTCGCTTTAATAGCTCCTGGTGGGCCCTGAAGTCCTCCTGCGGTATGGAGAGTGGCGGGGCTGCAACCTTATCCTCCGGTACGGGAGAGGACGCCGGTACGGAGCTTTGTGCATCTGCTGGCACTGCGGCCTCGACGCCTTGCTCGGAGACCGCATGCAGTGCCGAGGACCCTTGGTCCGCAGATCTCTCTCTTGGAGCCCTGGATATAGTGGCCAAGGGAGCCTCGGATGCCCCTGCGACTGATCAAGTATCCGGCTGGGCTTGTCCCGGGGGCCAAGGGGTCCACTGGCACCACTGTCCCTGCCATGGAGCCCCTTGCCACTGACCTTGCTGCAGCACCAGCTGGTCAGGTTGGAACACGGTGGCCCTTGAGTGGCTCACCGCTGGCGTGAACGTCGTCCGGTCAGTGCAGTGGCAACGGTAAGATCTACGGCACCGACGATGACGTCTACCTCGGGACCGGGACTCCGACGATGAGGAGCGGTACTGTCTCAAGCTACTGCTCCTTGAGACGCTGTGAAGCCTATGTCTGCAACGGTGCGGAATCAGCGACCTCTTACGGGAGTCGTGGGTCTGGTACCTCAAGGAACGGGAGCTGGAGTGGGAGCATCGGCGGCCGTGACGGGAACGGCTGCGGTAGCTCCGACTCGACCGGGAGCGTCTACAGCACCAGTGTCTGCCATGTTGTGACTCCCTGCTCTGCCTAGAGTGGTGCCCGGAGCTCTGATCCGATGGCACCTTGCCCGAGAGCCTCACCAGCGGTGACGGTGGAGGCTGTGGGCTACGGTCGGACCAGGCGCTGAGGGGCGAGCGGCCCGGGGAGCGGTCCCTTGACCGGGATCTGCGCCTGGTCAGAGTCAATGGCCTGGAGCCCAATGGCAGCTTGCCTCTGGAGCGGACTCCTGGTACCGGGACTGCCGGTACCTGGAGCATCAGCAAGTCCTTGGCTGCCTGGAGGCCTCCAGCGTCGACGGCTTCGGGCGTCCGGAGAGGCCTGCGTCGAGGAAACCGGGCTGCTCTGCTCAGCGTGAGTCAGAGCGCTGGGGCCCGGGGGAGAATTAGGGCTGCCCGACATGGGTCTACCCTCTCCCTTATCCTTGTCTCGACGACAATGCAAAAATGGTGCCTTCCTCTGCTTACGCGACGGTGAGCGGTGCCAGCCACTCGAAGGCGCCGGGGGACTGCCGCGCACCGAGGACAAGGTACCGGGTGCCGATTCCGCTCGGCACACCGGGGTAGGAGCGAACACGGACTCCATGAGGAGGGCCCAGAGTCGAATGTCTCTGTCCTTTTTAGTTCTTGGCTTAAAGGACCTGCAGATTTTGCAGCGTACGCTGACGTGGGACTCATCCAGGCAGCAGAGACAATCTGAGTGCGGGTCGCTTCTAGGCATAGAACGCCTGCAGGACTCGCACAATTTGAAGCCCGGGGCATGCCCCGGCCCGGACACTAACTATCCTAAACTAACTTACAACTAACTAAAGATACCACTAACAACGAACACAAGCAGAGTTCTAGGAAAAAAGGCTGCAGCAATGAAGCTGGAGCAGAAGTTCCGACGCACCTACACTGGCAGCAAGAAGGAACGGGGGGGTGGGGGGGAGCGCGCAGCCCCCTATATGGCGCGCTATAACGGCGCCACTCCAGGGGTCGCAGTGGTGTTCCCCCCTACGGATACTGCTAAGGGAAAAACTTCCGGCACCGATGCACGTGACGAGCACGCACACCTACTGTGGAATAGACCTGAGCAATCACTCGAAGAACAACTATTTTTTCTACCTTTAAAGAAAGATCCCAATTATCCATATACCAAACAATCTTAGATCTCTAGTAGATGGGGCTGCAGCCAAAAAATATTCAAATTTTAAAACAAGAGTACCAAAGGAACCAGTGCAGAGATGTCAAAATGATACCAATGAGATATCAAAAAAGTAACCTAAGACAGTCCAGAGTTCAGTGGAATGACAATTTTCAAACTGTATTAAGCCTTTTTACCTCAAAATGCATCAGGATTTAAAGTATGGGCTGAAAATACAGACATTCTGGCCAATATATTCATTGACATGAATGTCTGTGGGATTAAGATTTAAGTGAAGTACAGAATAGTCACAATAAAGCAACTTCTGAATTTATAAATGCAAGTATCTACGCACCAGAAAATTGATTCCAAGAGTTATACTACCCGAATACCATTTGACCTGCGTATCCAGTCAAAAACAACCAATAATTCAATACTGAGTACTTGCCAACAGCCTACAGACTACAAATTATTCAAAACTTTAAATAATTCCAAACTGTTTGAGAAATTGTTAAGCTGCTTGTTGCTGCAATTTGAGAATGAAAGCTAAAGTCAAATAAGTTGTTATAAATTTACACACTCGACTCTAACTTCACTTTTATTTCTAAAGAAATGCCTTTTTCTACTTATGTTTAGTCATTCACAGTTTTACAGAATATAATTGTGATTGAAAACCATTAACAAATACATCTCTATGCACTAATAAGCTTCTCTCACTTTACAATAATGTGCAAAAACCTCCAAACATCTGAAAACTATAAGTATTTAATGAACATGGAGTCTAGACTACTTTCTCATCCACAAAAACAATCCCACTGGAACAAGACGGAGGCAATGACATTTTAGTGGCTAGATAGATTTGCAGCCCTGGAAACCGAGAATCTGTCACTTTTCACGAGCGCTGAAGTTGACGTTAGTTCTGAAGTAAAGATTGACTAAACCTCTCCTTTTGGGCCTTATGTTTATTGCCAGGTTTTCCATTTGATTAAATAATTGGTTCTGCTCAACTCAGCAGGTTTTGCCAACTGAAGAGAAAGTTGGGGAGTCCCTCAAATAAAGACACTTTTGCAAACATCTGAGTGCTTTGTAACTCAAAGTTCCATTCCAATACGTATTCCCTTTTTGGTGGGGTGGGGGAGCTTTCTTTTTAGAATACTCTGGCTGTATGTTCATTTTTAGTCCAATAGTCTTGAAATAGAAACTGCAAGCATTCAGATAAATGGATTGAAAGGTTTTGTTTCACTAACATTTCTGAAGAATCTCTCTGCTAAAATGATATTTCTTACCTTTCTGTAACATTAGTCCCCATGGACTGCAGTCAATAACTCCCCTACAGGAACAGTAGTACATTAAGACTAGAGATGAGCAAAACATGAGGGCATCAAAAATTTTAGAGAGGCTTATCAGTCCTACAAAGTATCACAGAAGCAACTGCAGCCTCCCTCCTTCCCCCGTCAATACAGCCACCTTTAAAGTTTAATTTTTGACATTAAGAAACCACCTACCCAACAACGCAAGATAAGGGAAGTGGGAATGAAAGTCATCAGTTGTGTTTTTGTTGAGTGTGCATTTCATTCAGATTTTTCACTGACTCAGTGAAATACGGGGAAGCAGATTTTTAAGAGTTGCAAAACTGAACACCTAAATGTTTTGCTGTTCAACTGTCAGAACAAACAAGAGGTAGGAAAGGTTTCACCTGTGTAAGGGAAATCTTTCCTCATTTCCAGGGCTGGGAACTTTTTTTTTTAAAAAAGCGACACCAAAATATTCAACAAACTGGAGAAAATACATGACTGTAGGATTTGCTCAGTTTGCAATACCAAGTGACTAAAGAACGTGCAGGTTAGAGGTAGAAACAGTTTCAAACCAACATCTGCACTTAAGTGCACAATCATGATTTCTTAACATAAGGTATCAAGTTAAAATAATGTAATTGAGAGAGGGAGGCAAGCAGTGACAGCAGCACCAGAGTGATTATTGTACACATGTTGTGAACCGCTGCAGCAGCTGCACGATCACCTGCCAAATAAGGTTTGGCATCCACCCCACCCTCTTGAAATCAGGGACATGGCAGCATTTGTACATGTAGCGGTGACTCGATGTGACCAGTTCTAAAGCCAGGAAAGGTAGGCCACGTGACAGGGAAAGTTAACATAGCAGAATCGGTCACGTGGCTATTAAAGGAGCAACTAAAACTGGGTGCTTAACAGAAAAGACCTTTTAATGAAGGTGTGATGGAGCTGTGCTCAGTCTGATTGGGGATCCTTTGAGGCGGTTTTGAGACAAGAGTTGGCCTAATGAAGGTGGCCTCTTGTACATGGCTTCACTGTAATTTTAAAATTGAAGACTCAAGCTGTTTTTGCAAATAATGGGCATGAGAAGTGTGCAGCTCAGCATGCCACTTAATCAAAATCAGAAGTGTTTAAACGCCAGGAAAAAAATTACTGAAATTTCTCCTTATGAGACTAGGAATTAACTTTACAACAGGTGACCAGAATTTTTAAATAGGGAAACTAGAACTTAAAAAAAACAAAACAAAACAAAAAAAACCCAGAACACCTTCCTCAAAAGTTACAGAATAGTCATTCCTAACTCTTGGAAGTGCTGCAAAGGGTACGGCCCAGAAACCTTTACATCATTCTAACAAAGTTACAACATCATGAGTATCTGTTGTGGATAACCTTGTTTAGATTCTTCAGTACCTTAAAGCAGTGGTTTTGAAACTGCGGTACGCAAGCTCTTGTCAGGGGGTATGTGAGAAAAATCCTGTAATGGCAGACAACGTATCGTGTTATCCCTTACAGACCCTTTTTTCCCTGTTTTCATAGGTATATAAAGACCTTCTCTCAGATGGGGGTACACGGTGGACTACATTATTTGGCAAAGGGTACACAGCCTAAAAAGTTTGAAAACCACTACCTTAAAGCGAAGGCAAAGCCTGTTGTACTGGCTTTCTTTTATAAGTCTTTAGAATAGGTTATAGCAATTACAGGAATCAGGTGCGGCAGGTATAGGCCGGTACAACCACAGAGGGACCCCACTCTCTCTTCCAAGGCCGCTGCACCCTACTCAGCTCTGTGTATATTACTGCCTTTGCCTATGAGCAGTCCTGAGAGTGCTGCTGCCAGGCCCAGAAGCTGTGTTAGAAATGTGAGCACCCTTTCCTTAGGATTAAAGCTCACTCTTAGGAGAAACATGTGCAAGCATTTGGCTGCTTGTCCACAGAAAATTACTTTTCCCTCTGCCTGTCTGAAAGCATGCCTTACTTTGATCAAACGATCATCAAAAGTAAAGTACGGCAATGGCAGAAAATACTTTTATGCTTGGGATGGAGTAGCATGGCTCAGTGTGCTACACAGCATCTCTGGAAACCAAAACTTTATGAGGTCTGGCTGTAGATGCAGGGCAACCCCATGAGTTGCTTTCCAGATTATAATTTCGAGATGACGACTTTGGTCATATTTAGCCTTCTGGAAAACCTCATGAATGGAAAGTGGGTTTTTTTTTTCCATTCCCTTATTGTTGAGCTCTTATCTAATGGTGCACAATGTGTTGTTGTAATTGTACTGGACAATGTGGTACTTGATGCCAGCAACACATCAACATGCTGTAGAACCAACGAGCCCAATACAGGACAGGTGGAATTCCTCCACCACCAGCCTCCTCTTACAATTTAGTAGACAAACTCTGCTATGCTTCCATTTTACAAGAGACTCAGTACATCACCTAAAAAGCATAGTAGGCCAGGCCAATATTTAATTTGTAAATGGAGACACTACAAGTCTCATTCTAGTTGTGGGTTCCAAGTTATCTGCTGTTACCTTTTGGGCAGTGAAGCCACAGCATTCATCATTAATTGAACCAGTGAGCTCTCTCATAAGGATGCACGAGACACAAATAGTTTCTTTCATCCCCCCAGAAGACAAAAAAGGTTCCCCCCCATCTCCCAAGTGGCCTTGCAATGAAGATGAAGCATGCCTAAGAGCACTTCACTGGCAATGTTAAAGCGTTGTCCTGGTAGCACTTTAACGTGGCTTCTGTAGTCACAGCAGGGCTGCTCAGAGGGAGGGGCAAGTGGGGCAATTTGCCCCAGGCCCTGGGCCCTACAGGGGCCCCCTCGAGAATATAACTTTTACGGACGGGGCGGCACTCCGGGTTTTCAGCGGCACTTCGGCGGCGGGTCCTTCAGTGCTGCCAAAGACCCGGAGAGCAAGTGAAGGACCCGCCGCTGAAGACCTGGAACGCCGCCGGGTGAGTAAAAAATTTAAAAGGGCCCCCAAAATTGGTTTGACCCAGGCCCCCTGAATCCTCTTGGCGGCCCTGAGTCACAGCACTGGGAGAGAGCTCTCCTAGCGCTCTTTAAAAAATCACCTCCACAAGGGGCATAGCTCCCAGCACTGGTACACTGTCTACACTAGCACTTTATAGCACTGAAACTTGCAGCGCTCAGGAGGGTGTTTTTTCACACCCCTGAGCAAGAAAGTTGCAACACTGTAAAGTGCCAGTGTAGACAAGCCCTAAGGCAGAAGGAATTTCACGAGAATACATGGAAGGAGTTTCCTTGTTTGATATTAAATATATTTAATAAAGGCTGACTCTTTGCTCTTTTTTGAGCCTTCACACTATCATGCTTTGGTGGTTTCTCAATACTCAGAACAGACATCACCATCCAGAAGTTAACATTCTGATAACATCCTCCTCACTGTCAATATGCACAGACAGAAGAGTGAAGGGAGATTGCTTTCCTACTGTCTAAATCTAATCAAACAAACAAAACCTAATAGTGGATTTCTTTTAACCTACAGGTATAAAACAGCATCCACACTGTGGTTTACACTATAGGTTATATCAACTAAAGCTTTATTTACTTTTAAACCAACTTCATAGCTTTCCTTTCTGATGGTTTCTTCTCCGGTCTTTAGTATCTGATTTTAGTAGATTAGAATCTACTGATGCAGATTTTTCTGGAGGGTTGAGTACACCCCTCCATTTCTGTATGCTCAGAGGCTGAGAGTTTTATTTTTTCATGCCCTGTTCAAAGTGGGAACCACTAAACCAGATAGCGATCTATTTCTAGACTGGTAAAAGTCCAGCTTTGTGGAAACTGATTTGCCATATTGTACCTGTTTTACAATTATTTCCTCAACCTTATCCAGCTGAGAGTGGTCCTATTTTTTGCCCTGCCTTGTCTAACCTTTTTGTCTCAAATATAAAACCCAGGGCACAGAACTCTGCTTAATATACTTATACGATGAAAAGAGCATAGAACGTATGGAAATCAAATGGGTAAATGTCAGGCAGCCGAGAGTGGCTGAGGTGATACATGTCATCTGGTTACCAACTCAGAAATTTAATTCAACTTTTTTCCGTTGTTAAGAAAAAAAGCTCAGCTCATACAGCCAGTATCCCTCTGTTTGTACAAATACGAAAAGGTACTGCTCACATTCAGCTGACAATGGGACTTGATCTCACAAGAACAATTGTCCTGAGACCTCAAGTAACTCACTGTTTTGGCTGCATTAGAAACACCATAAAAACAACCACGTTCATGATATTTTTACACTTTTAGCCAAGTAGTCAGGAAACAGTAGCATGCTAAACAATTAAATGGGAAAAGTGCAAACATTTTGATTTAGCTTTGAATCAAAGTGTAGGCAAAGATAATTCTGTGCATTATATGAATATGCAGACCCACTCTAAATTAACAAGTACTACTTTTTCCTCTCATGCTTTTTACTCTGGTAGAAGACACACCAGTATCTGTTGTAGTACCTCTCTCTCTTCTCTCTGTGACACCAGTAAGTACAATATTTTTGCTGGAATAAGCACTGTTGGATCAGGCCTTTAAAAGAGTATTATCAGAAGATACTAGTGTGCTACCCTCATGTCATCTTGCATAAGAATGAATGAAAAGGAAGCAGTCTAACCACATTTGAGAAATAAGCACATTAAAAAATTTGCATGCAGGAAATATTACCGTATTTTAAAGTAGTGGCAGTTTGAATAATCAGTAAGTATTGACAGAAACCTGGTGCAATAAGATTCAAGAAGCACTGCAGCCTGTGATTCAGTAGTTAAACAATGTAACTGCTAGCAAATCTAGCCTTAAGATTTTCAAGAGGGTCACTGAGAAGATGCTTCACAGTCCCCCGCAAATCTTCAGACTATGACCAACCCCCACTGCTCCTAGAAGCAGAGTCCAGCTGCTTGTACTTGGATTTATGCACAGATGTGAATATTAAAGAGGGGAAAAAAGCAAATGTCCTTAGAAGTTAGAGACCCCAAATCTAGGGTTGATAAAAACCAACGATTTTGGTAACAACTGGACTTTTTTAAATTTAAATCCGAATTTATTTAAATACAGGTTTTTTGTTTACAAATAAACCAATTTAAAATTAAATTTGAAACTGACCACCTATGTTAAAGCCAACATTTCTAGTAATGCATTTAAATTAAATACAAATAATAATATTAAGTATTACATATTAGCTGCCAAGTTTTAAAGAAACTTTAAACCGGACCACTGAACTGGTGGACGTCACTGGCTAAACATCTGGTACCCGAGTTTGTTGAAGTGCTTAACCAGATTTTGTCAACAGTAGCCTCTTCTGCAGATGCAGAGAGAATATCTTCTTCATTTCAGTAATTCAACTAGTTCAGTTTAATAACTGGTTCATTCAAAGTTAAGAAACCAAGTGGGAGTCGAAAAAGCACAAAAGCAGCAGCTTGAAGGATACAGTGATCAGAAACAGAGTTCAACTAACTATTTACAGTTAATACTTCCTTTGTTCAATAAGTCTGTTAGTTTTAAATGAAAAACATGTTTTGATAATTTTTTCTCATCTTGCCAGCATATTTAAGATAGTTTTATTTACTGCGTTTGTGCATTTCTAATTGAATTTGAATTTCCATCCAAAGAGAGTTTGGCACAAATTACAAGTAAAATATTAATAGTCTACTAAATAAGAAATGCATCAGTCACCATTTTCTAAATACAAAATGTAAAACTAAAAATTTGAATAAACGTACATTAAGCTAAATAAATATGCATAAGTATAGTCTTCCTGGTTAGCAAAAAGAAGTATCCAATTTAGTGTAAAGACTATATTTTGTTGTGAATCACCATGTTTTAGATGGTTACCAACCAATAAATCAACCTCTCTTTAGTTATTTTCCTAAACAGTACAAATGCAAAACAATTAAAAATCAATAATTTAAATCAAAGGAGTTTAAATTAATCCACTCTGCCCAAATCCCACAGAGATTTGTACACATTCTGGTGAATTTTAGGTTCTGTCTTTCTCCAGCTGTTTACTTGTAGAATCCAAAATAGCCAGAAATACTAATGTAATATAAATGTCCCTTTGCTCAAAACTTAAAGGAAAACATTGAGCATTTAAAAAAAAAAAAAAAAAAAAAAAGGGAAAAAAAAAAAAGCATAAATGTGCCAGATCTGTCTTTTTACTCACTTGTTCCCAATTTTGATTTCTTTATCCTTTCCTTTCATCCTTACTCAATTTCCATAGTATTTACTTCTCTTCTCATTTCTGCATGGTATTCTTCTCTCCCTCATTTCTTCTCTCAAGGCAATATGGCCCAGACTTTCAAAGGCCATTCCACTGGGCATCTATCTGCATCTTCAAATGCCTGAATACCTTTGAAAATCTGGCTCTACCTTCCTTTCTCTGAATCTTTCACATTCATACCCAAATCATTGGCTAGCCTCTTGCTCTACTATGCTGCATGGGATCTTCTGACTTACATATTCAGATTTCACAAGTAAACTTAACATTTTATCGTAGTATCTAGAAGTGAAGGATAAACAGAACCATATTTCCATGTTTTATATCTACCAAGTTAATTTTAGTTACCAAAGATCATTAACTATAAAACAAATCTCTATCAGTGTTTGCAACTTATCCTGGCAACAAGTCAAATGTTAATTTTGGGTGGAATTCTTTGGAAGTCTGTAGCCATCAAAACCTTGCATAAAGTTTACATAAAAATCAAAGATCCTCTAGAAAGTGAAACCATAAGCTGTGTACATTATAGTTCACAATACACTGGCTATTGCTTTAGAAATAAAACTGATTTTGCAAGCTCCATAGTTTAATTCCCACCCACAGCCAAATATAAAGTTCAAGTTATACAGCATTTTAAAAAAGCAATTTCTATCCAGATTCGGATTAAAGACAATGCTATATATTGAATTCACTATATTTTCAATCATATGCATTTTTAAAATCCTATTGTGTATGAGAAACATCTTTCTGTCCCAGTTTTTGCTATTCTGGACTATCATGAAAAATCCATCTAGCAAAACTGTGTTATTAAATAGGGCATTTGCATTATATTTTTCAAAAAGATGGGTGTTTCAATTTGAGATTATATGGAAATGCATACTGAAACAGAAAAGAGTACTAGGATGTCACCATCCATCATCTTGTTCTTTTTAGGATAACTGTCAGCACATACTGTGAAAGTTACATACTTGAATGAAACGGCTATGCAAATCCACACGCAGTTAAATGTTTTACAAGTAATAACAGTTTTATTGGGAAAGAGAAGTACCTTTAAGAAATGCCATAGAATCATAGAATATCAGGGTTGGAAGGGACCATAGGAGGTCATCTAGTCCAACCCCCTGCTCAAAGCAGGACCAATCCCCAATTTTTGCCCCAGATCCCTAAATGGCCCCCTCAGGGATTGAACTCACAACCCTGGGTTTAGCAGGCCAATGCTCAAACCACTGAGCTATCCCTCCCCTCCATAAAAAAGCATCTCTTTCCTTGAATTAAAACAAAACTGCAAATGCTTCTGTTCTGCTATGGTGTTAACTTCAGCTAATCCTAGAAAAAGCAGCAAGCAGGTGTATAGCAGTACAAGAAAACAAACATGATGGGTGCCAGGTTTCAAGAAACTTACAGAAGCTGCTATGGTGAAAAAAATTCTCATTTGGCTTCTCTCAAATGTACTTCCCCCTGACCCTCACAACAGTCTTCTCATGTCTTTAAAAATAGGCATGGGAATCAACCGTCCAGTTAAAACACTCAGCACATTATGGAATAGTAAATTACAATATGAGTCCACAAACTGTTAATCTACTATGTAGACAATTTTCACTCATTTTGTTTTCCTCCACCAACTCTGTATAACTTTTTTCATGAGTAATGTACCCAAAAGCATGGATGCTAAATATCTAAACTGTATTCTTAAATTAATTCACCTAAATTTGGGTTGTTGCTGATTATGCACCATATTTATATTATGACTTTAAAAACAAACTTTGTATTTGTGGCTAATTTAAGCACTACACCCAGATGTACAGACACTCATTTCTCAATCTATGTATTATATAATTATTTTAACATTAGCTTTGATAAAATTTTTAGATTCTTACAGTACCACCACATTTAAAATTAAGCTAGTTTTCTGCTAAGCCAATAAAGGCTGAAAAAAAGCCCCAAACTTTAGCAATTAAAAATCCTCTTTGAAAATAAACCATCTCAAAACACTTTAGGGTGGAGAAAGTTGGGATGGACCTAGGACTTCACATTTATAGGGCTACTGAAGCATAATCATGAGAAGCCTCCTCAGAGCAGCACAGATGCCCTTTTCTAAGCACATAAGGTCACTAACTCAATGTTGCTTTTCCTAACTGCAACCACCCCAGATAAGACTGTTCATACAGTAATATAGTAGTGGCTATACCTGGGGGTGGGGGGAGGGGGAGAGAGAGAATACTCACTGACATTAAACCCTTTCATTTAAAAACTCATTACATTTTCTAGCCTTTAAAGCACAAGAACACAACTAGTTCAATTTCTGTATCTACCATCTAAAAGTTTTGCTAGAAGTATAATTCTCGGATTCTGACCAGTAAATCAGGCATTAAAGGAGGAAAGATTATACTTTCTAACATTTCTCATACTTTCTAACATTTCTCATCTACAGTACAGTCAATACTGGCATAGACAACAGAAAAAAACCCAATGCATTATGTATCCCTCTCTTTACTAGATACCACATGGATGTATAATTGCTAGAATATAATGGTAACAAGCTATCATACTATTAGGAACGAAACACAAAGTTTTCAGGTCTGGGTGCCTAAAGTTAGGCTCCTAAATATTCACATTCAGGCAGTTAGAAGAACTGAGCACCATTGTAATCATTCGGGGCAGCAAGTGCCCAGCACCTTTGGGGGAAAAAAAAATCAGACCCATTTTATTTAGTTGCCAACTATGAATTTAGGAGCCTAATTTTAGGTAAGTGGGTTTGAAAGTTGTGACCAGTAACCTCTATTGGGTCCCATTTGTAAATCTTGTAATGGTCAACTGCTAAATGAGGAAGCTAAAATAGATCAACTTGCTGTAAGGTAGGTCAAATCTAAAGCAAATCTTTTAGGTGATTTTTTAAAAATGCGTGCAACTGCATGGACAAAGATATATGCAACTGCATACCTAATTTGCACACACAACTGCATACCAAGTAACTGAACAAAATACTTATGCAAGATGTGCAATATTTGACAGGTCTGCAAAGACAGGATTCCTGGATAATTCATGTGTTAACACTTCTCTGGCTAGTTAAGAAAACAAGGCAAGCAGAAACGGGGGGAAGCTTTATATTGAATTCTACTTGAAGATTTTCTGAACCAGGACTCAGGCTGTGATGAAGCTTGTCAGGACTGAAAAACCACATTGATAGTGCACGCAGTGAGGGTTGGGTTTTTGTTTTTTAAAAAATCTTAGCAGATAAATTGACAATGAAAATAGTGCCATCACTTTTGAGCATTAAGATATATCTGTCTATAAGATATTATATATTTTAAGAAAGCTAAATGGGTGGTTGCATACACTCAACACCACCACTGAAGCCAAAAGAAAAAATGCTATACAAAGATCAGGGTTAGTTTAAAACAAAACAGCACTTGTTTTCAAAACTTTTTCATAGCAGAATGATTTCTGGTTCTGTAAGCAGATCCAACAGCCTGCTGAGTCCAAACAGTAAACGTGTATGTGTCAGAACTGAAATTAAAGGACATGCTGAATTTGGAGCAAGTTCAGATGGTGCTCTGAGGGATCATTTGGAGTCTGATCAGAAATTCAAAGCCAAACAGCAGTGTTTGCTAACAGAGGTTTGGTATTACATGTTCCATTACTGTGTATATTGTTGTGTATTAATGGCGACTTGGGAGAAATGTCCCAAGATAAAGGTGCTGTTCCCCCCCAAAAAAATCAGTGTCACATTAGCTAGGAATCAGTATTGGCAACTTATATTTGAAATATTTTCACTGTGGCAAACAAGCCAGATAGGTCATTTCAAAGGAGCAGTGTGATAGAAGTGCCATTTAAAAAAAAAAAAAATTTTCAGCACATGTAATACAAATACAATTATGACAAATTTAATAGAGAATAAAGAAGTTAGGAATCACAGGTAAGAGATCCCCTGCCAATGGTCATGCAGAGAAGCTCAGATATCCTTTGACTAGAGTTGCAAATGGATAGGAATCCTTAAACAACGCAACAGGACACAGGGTCTGCAACATGAATTGTCTTCTGGTAGGATCACAAAAGGTTATTTGGATTCACTTGTGTATGCTATTCTATCTTTGGACATAAACACAAGAAGGTCCAGTGGGTATTCTAAGCCAAATCGGAGTGTAAGGATTTGTGGTAATTTCACACTAAATTAATCCTGTTTTTAAAAACAAATATCCCTATATTAGCAATAGGCAGGAGTGAAAAGTGGACAAAGCACATGCTTATTTACTGCTGGAAATGAGCCCTGAATCTCCGGCACTGTTCACAGTGATACCCAAACAGATTGTTTCATCAATTTAATAGGCTGCCCTTTGGTGCAACATTAGCTTCTATTATACAGGAGGTCAGACTATATGATCACAATGGTCCCTTCTGGCCTTGGAATCTGAATCTATTAATATGGCAAAGAGACAGGGAACAAGTGTTGCAAGGAATCCCTGGAACTCGGTGCTACTTTCATATCAGGGGAAAACTCACGCAAAACACAGTCTACTTTAGAAGAGCATTACTGAGGCTGGGATAGTATGTGCTGAAAGGGGGGGGAAAAAAGACCAAATTCAATTGTTTCAAGAGAAAATTAAGTATTATGACTATGTGATAAGAAACAAAGTGGCCTGCAAATGTCAGAGGATAAAGTAATTGTTATAAAGAAATCCCTGTATCCTACAAAAGTTCACACAGGTGTTTTCCATTTCGGGATCTATATAATTACTAGAGGGTTTTTTTGGTCAAGCTTTTCAGTCATCCAGTACCCTTAGTATCAGCTACTTCAGAACGTAGAAAGTGGCTGTGGATGAAAGCTTGTGCGGAAGCATTCAAGAAAGCCATGAGGTTTATAATTTCAGATGCAGTGCTCACACGACCCAGCCTTTACCTTAAGATTGGCTTGCAATGTGTAACCCCATTGCACACAAGCTGCGGTGGCTGAGTACTTACAAAAGACCAGTCACATTTGCATCTTGTTCATTTACACTAGCCGTAATAATTATGCACAAAGAGAGGGGCCCCATTTGGCTTACACAGTGAAAAAGTTTACCAATATTCATACAGTCATCTTTTTACTTTAAAAGCAGACCACCAATCACCTGTATTCAACCCAGAAAAGGTATTCCCATAAAGGCTGCTGCTCAGGTTCAACATCAGACTTTATTCTTTTATGGATATCAATATAAAACTGAATATAAAATTCAATTAATTTTAATACTTTAATAATTTTAATACTAGTTTATTCCTTCTCCATTCTGTAGGCAGAATCCTTTATGATGGATGTCTAAGATGAGGCAAGAGAACAACCAGCCCTAGGAAGCTGCAGCAATAAGTGCTGAAAGAGTTGTGTTTGACCATCTACAGATGGTTACAATGAATGCTTTGGCAAGAAGCTATGTTTGATAGCCAAAAACTGATTGGCTAGATTGAGAAGTTAGCCAAAGGATGTACAGTGTGTTCAGATGTGAACAAGGCATTAATCCATCGTGAGAGTTGTAGTAGGAAGAGAGCCTGAAACAAGAGTGATAGATGGAACCATGCTAGCACATATAAATTTTATGGAACATTTCCAATTTATGGAACATGTGTCTTCTGACCCATGCCTACATAAAAGTTATCCATCTCGTGTGTCATCTATAACATTGGCACAGGCCAATGAAGAACTGGTACACCACAAAAGATAAAATGGTAACAGTCCACAATATTACTTCATGAATTTCTCTAATTTCAATTGTATTAGAGGAAATCCCACATTAACCATGGCCCCCTGCCATCCATCCACCAATGCCTTGGTGGAACTATTTGTTCAAACATTAAGAGGACTGCAGTCTACGAAGTCAGAAAAGGGAACTCAGGGAAAGAAACTAATCAACTTATTCACACAGAGAAACCTTCCGCAGCAGCACTAGCCAGTCTATTTGAATAGTTTTGGATGAAACCTCTGTTCTCTACTAGGTCTCCTGAAAGAAGATCTTTTTACGGTTTATAAGCAACAATTAAAACAAGCTGCCAGTAGACCACATGCCATCTTATGTAAATTGTGTATTTGTCAGAGACTTATATGGGGACCAAAAATGGGTCCCAGGTACTATTCATTCAGTCACAATTCTGTCCAGTGCTGTACACATTAATGGTTAGATGACAAGGCCAGTTAACAAGCAGCTTGGAAGGAAGGACTCAAGTGCCTGAGAGCTGGACAAAGACACATGCTGTTGCTTGCAAGTGATCAGCAGTAGATACATGGCTGAGAGGCAGGCAGGACAGCATGGAAGCCTTACAATGACACTATTCTTTTTAGGCCTGTACTGGACTCCTAACCTAGAGGCTAGGTTCGGAACTATTGTGATAGTTTAATGTAACCATTAAAGCAACTGAGGCTACGTTTACACTGAAGCTGGAGGTGTAATTTCCAGCTTAGGCAGACATACTCACACTAGATCTGATCGAGCTAGTGCACTACAAACTGAAGCGTAGCCATGGCAGTACAAGCAGAAGATTAGGCTAGCCACCCCAAGTACAACCCTGTTTGAAACCCTAGGTGCGTACTTAGGTGGCTAACCCATCCCATCCCACTGCCAGAGCTACACTTGTAGTTTTTGTCCACTACCAGAGAGTATATCCTCCCTTGCAGGAAACTATACAGCTCAAACTCCAGTGTAAACATATACAAAACCTAGGGTATTTGCCTCTTATTTCTGGATGCCCTACCAAAGGAATCCTCAGCTACTCAAAGAGTGTGAATGCTTACGGGAACCCACAGGAGGCTTGAGCCTGTAAAGCATCGTGCCTGGAAAATCTACAGTGTTCATCTCTGAGCACACAGTACACACGGCACACTACCAAACATCTAGAGGCAAGGAGTACTCATGGCGACACCCTGGGAGTATGTTTGGTTACCTTACACTCACACAATACTGTAGACACCAAACATTCAAAAATTACAAGTCAATGGCGAAAAATCATGAGATTTTTTTTTTTTTTAAACCCTCAAGATTTTTAAGCCAAATGTGTTGGGGTTTCATTTGCTTTCTGGGTTTTGCGCCTTTAAGGTTCACATATTCAAGCTCTTCTCTGCAACCACGAGGGCTGGAAATGTCCTTTGTTTAAAAATGAAAGCTGATATTCTCAGTTAACTTCAGGAGACTGGGAGGTGGGAGGGGGTGTCCATAAGAAAAATCTAGCAAATATCACAACTTGCAAGAGTTGACAACAGAGAGAGAACAGTTTGGAAGTTACAGGATGTTCTTGTATGCTAGCTTTAATAAGGGCTAGTCTACACTGGCAATGCTAAAGCTCTGCCGCGGCAGTGCTTTAACGTGGCTTTGTGTAGTCGCAGCACAGCAGGGAAAAACCCACCTCCACGAGGGGCGTAGCTCCCAGCGCTGAGGCACTGTTTACACTGGCGCTGTACAGCGCTGAAACTTGCTGCGCTCGGGGGGGGGGATGTTTTTTCACGCCCCCCGAGCGAGAAAATTGCAGCGCTGTAAATTGCCAGTGTAGATGAGCCCTAAAATAACTCCAGGCTGTATCTGTGCAGATTCCTCACACTGCAGCTTCTCCTCTAGAAAGTCTAAAAGATTATCACATTCACGTGCAGTTGCTTCTTTGTCTGCACTGTCATAGTAACTGTACAGGCAAATGAAATGCAAAGCTGAGTGTGCCTGTTTCATGAGCAATCACATATATGCAGTTCTTCAAGTCAGGCTCTTAAACTCTTGGACATAATACTGTCAAAAACCACACTGCTAAAAGCCACAATCTATAGGCTGAGTGCCGTCTGCCATGCCCTCCAGCGCCAGAACAGTGACACAGGTGGACAGTGGCCTGAAGGTCACTAATCGGTACAGACAGATAGACGGAGACAAGAAAGGAGTGAACCACAAGACAAGAGTTTTAAAAAAATAAAAATAAAAAAATCAAGAGATGAGAGGGACAGAGAAAAAAGAGTGTATAAAGTTGATTAAAAATATATAGTCAGTAGAAAGAACTGTTCTCAAACAATCATTCTTCACTTTTATCTCAGATTGCTGCTGCTTTTAGAAGTTAAAATCATTCCTTAAAGAAGGGGTATGCATTCTACATATAAAGTGAGCCATAATATATATATATATTATAATGATTATAAAATATATATATATTTTATGGCTTACTTTATATGTAGAATAGAATTCAGGTCTCATTTATAAATAATGTTTTAACACTTTTATGCTAACATTTATCAATTGTTATAGTGCAACAGGTCAAACTGTTTACAAGCCCTGGCTTATAACCATCTATAACAGTGGTTCTCAACCAGGGGTCTGGTGCCCCCTAGGGGTCCACGAACAGGTTTCAGGGGGTCCGCCAAGCAGGGCCAGTGTTAGACTCACAGGGGCCCAGGGCAGAGAGCCCAAGCCTCACTGCATAGGGCTGAAGCCCAGGGCCCTGAGCCCCGCACCTGGGGCTGAAGCCAAAGCCTGAGCAAAGTAGCTTCATGGGGGCTCCTGTGGCATGGGGCCCCAGGCAATTGCCCTGGCTTTTTTATGCAAAAAACCAGTTGTTGTGGAACAGGAGGCCCGTGGAGTTTTTATAGCATGTTGGGGTGGGCCTCAGAAAGAAAAGGGTTGAGAACCCCTGATCTATAACATACGCCTCATAGCTGGAACATGCTCATAACATCTATTAGTCATTTATTAACCCTTTATAATCCAGCTATATATGGGATCTTAAAGTGTGACTTTTTTTGAATGAAATATTATAAACATTTATTGTGAACGTTTTCTTGAAGGAAAAAGGTGCTTTCTGGTAAATAAATAGTAGATATTCTGTGAAAAAATCTGCACCAAATGGTTAGTGCTTTATTTTAAAGATAAAACCTGTACTGTACATACAGTATACATTTTTAGCTGTGACATGCCGAGTACCTTTCCCAGATATGAAGAAAAGCTCTGTGTATCTTGAAACCTTGTCTCTTTCATGGACAAAAATGGATACAATGAAAGTTATTACTTCACCCACCTTGTCTCTCTGACACTGTATAGAGGCAGTTATATAAAAAGACCAATCTTTGAGATAGGTCCATAAACCTAGAACATCTCGGGGTTTACAACTGGACCTTAGCAATTGTAATCATGCAGTTAGCATTTAAAACCTTTTAAGACCCCCGTCTTAATCAAATGAATAGGTAGTTGGGTCAACTTTGTTTTTTAAACATTGACTGAAGCTTAGTGCAACTCTTAACGCATACATGAGTCCAAAATAAAAACTACTCAAAATCCAATGCTTACACTGAACTGCCAGATAAACCAGTAAAATTTAGACTGACGTGTGATTCTATGACAGGGGTCGGCAACCTTTCAGAAGTGGTGTGCCGAGCCTTCATTTATTCACTCTAATTTAAGGTTTTGCATGCCAGTAATACATTTCAACATTTTTAGAAGGTCTCTTTCTAGAAGTCTATAATATATAACTAAACTATTGTTATATAAAAAGTAAATAAGGGTTTTTAAATGTTTAAGAAGCTTCATTTAAAATTAAATTAAAACGCAGAGCCCCACCCCGGACTGGTGGCCAGAACCTGGGCAGTGTGAGTGCCACTGAAAATCAGCTCACGTGCCGCCTTTGGCATGCATGCCATAGGTTGCCTACCCCTGTTCTGTTCTATGACCTAAAAGAGAAAGTGCCTCAGAAAGACCCAGACATTTAAACTATTCTGTGCTTTTTGCAGCATTTAAGGCAGGGTTGCCACCCGTCCGGTTTTCACCCAGTCTGGATGCCATTTGACAAGACCTCATGTCCATTTTTTTTTTTTAAATCGGGATGGGGGGGGGGGGGAGGCAGAGCAGAGGGCAGGGCCTCGGGGGTCCGGTTACCAACCATTTAAAAGGTGGCAACCCTAATTTAAGGCTTACTTACTTTCTCCTCTGCAATTTTTCAGTATTGCTACCTACCTGTAGGGAATTGTTTCTTCCTAGCACAGAGAATTATTGGTCATCTAGGAAGAAAGATGTGCTAAACTATTTTAAAAGTCACACTATCATCATCGAGTCAGCCAACCCAATAAAGTTTAGCCCGTACAAGTACACAACACACGATATGAAGTTAAAGGGCTATCAACTTAAAATCATCTGAAAATATTGCACCTCCTATTGTCACAAGTAACATTTAAGACTACTATCACTGAAAGACAGGCAAGAGCTCTTTTTCCATCTCCAGTTGGCATGGGCTTTTTTTGTTTTGTTTTTTAAGTTATGCATTTGACTGTACTTTTTGTATGGAGAGTTTCACTTTTCTCTGGAGTCAGCAGTCCCGTTTGTGTGGTCTTTCACAGAGCAGCAGGAAAGAGAAAATATTTTTAAATAGACAACTGGTATAAAACTATAAAGTTTGCCTGGATTAAAGCATACCTCCTGAAACAACTTTTAACCCTTTAAAAAACTGACAACATTTCAGTTTGGCTATATTCCTTTAAATCATTAACTAAATCACATCAAATTTCACACTACTTTTATAAGGAGTGTTGCAGACAGTAACCTGGACTTCATAAAGAGGAATCTTTTTATACATTCCCAACAGAAGCTAGGTAGTTTTAACCTTAAGCTAATCAGAGGTACGTAGGAACTTAGTTTGTGGGTTTCTTCGGTTTTTTTATAATTGTACTTTTCCAATCTTCTTAATGGTCTGAATTTGCTAATGAATTTACCATTGAGGTTTTAAGTTCTACCTGAAAGCAAAAACTAAAAATCCTGAAATAGCCTATACAAAGTTTTCCTCTCCACTAGAAGGCCTTCCCACCAAAAGCAATGGCCCAGGAACAAGACACCATAATACGATGTAGTGCAGAAGAAGAATATGGAAAACAATTAGTGGTTTTTTTTGTAGATTTTGTTATTTATTATTTGTAACATGTCTACATAAGGCAGTAAAGTCTTCTGTAGAATGAACTTGGATACTAAAAAATAGACTTCTTCCCTCACATTCATTAGCCAGTTTGAATAAACTTGATCTTTCTTCAAATTAGGGTGTTTCAATGCTTTGTTCCTCCAGGGACATCAACATCTTTTTTAATGGGGGGGGTGGGGCGGGGGCTAAAGAAGAGATTCATGTAGGTAAAGCCCATAGATTTCTCTCTCTCTCACACACACACACACACACACACAGTTATGTCATAGTAACATAACAGAATGATTGGAAACTAGGCAACATCAGAAAAGTTAAATGACATGAAATTAAAACAATTTTAAGGACAAAATGAAAAATCAAAAAATATTTTTATAAGAGGGGGGAAAAAAAAAAAAAAAAAAAAAAAAAAGAGATGGATCCTGCTGCCCAATTCTCCTATAATGACATTTAGAAGCCCTAGTCAAGGTTCAGGGTCACTATGTGCTGGGATTGTACACATCAGAAAGAGTCCCTGCTCCAGAGAGTTTACAGTGTGAAGCTCCACTACAATTTACAAAGCAAAGGTGGACTAGCTCCCATTGACTTCAGTGGGGGCTCTGTGTGGACACTGAAGTCTGCCTACACACTATAAACCGCATAATCAGGGACTATGTAAATACAAGCTAAAATAATTTTTATATATAAACAACTGAAGTTCTTTGTATTAAATGCAATTATAAGTGTTCTTTTAAGACTATACATGTACTGTTTAATGTTCTAGAATAAATTATGACTGGAGAGTCGTAAACAAAATATACTGAAGAGTGACATGACTAAACTACCATTGGTCTCTTTAATCAATCAAACACCATACTTCAGAAATGAAAAATTGCATCACCCATAAAAACCACACTCTAAAAAGGAGCAAGGCCATAAATAGGAAAAATTTTGCTTGCTGGTAGAATCTTGCACACACAAACAGCTCTACTGATTTCAGTGGGGCTCAGTGTGGGTACAGAGATCCCTCTTACTCCATACGACATATTGCAGGATCAGGACCTTTAAAAAAAAAAAAAAAAAGATGCTAGAATAGATTAACACCGATTCAGACAGTTTACACTGTAATCACAATTTAGACCTCCAATGTTCTTTAAGTATAGCACTCTCTCTCTAGTCTAGCTGGTGTCAAATATTTTGATGAGCTGATGTGTAGTTGGGTTCCTTAGCCATCATTTCGATTAAATAAACACTGGAGATAAGAGACAAATCTTTCATTTCTAAATATATTTATACATGGTTTTTAGCCTCCTACACTTCCCACCTAACTAACATCCTGCTTTCTGCCCTATGTCTGAGAATAAGACCCTACCCCTCCCACCGAGAATTGCTTGGTATGCACTTCCATCAGCAAGAGGAAGGTGAGGATAAACAGCAGGGAGGAGTAGATCACTGAAGAGGTTGAAAAGCGACACCTCTACAGAAGATGCTGCTAGATATCCACAAGCCATAAAAGCAAATAAGATACAGCTCAGGGGTGAGTAAAGTTGCTAGCAAAGATAGAAGAGAAGGGCAAAAGCTAATAGGTGTTGTCACATAGTTACCACTGTTCTGCCAGCTCAAAAGTCAGTACAACACAGTGAAAAGTCAAATGCAGGCATCCCATGACATGGTGATGGCTCAGAACAAGTTATGGCCTGATGAGAGTTAGTCCAGTGGCAAGGTGGAGATGTAGCACTAGAGACAAGCAGCCCTCTGATTGCCCTTTTTCTCTAGAGGTGGGTGACCAGAGGAAGAGCAAGAAACAGCAAGGAATCTTAACATTTCTCACAAAGCTCTGTTTCCACACACAGCAGATTAATGACAGTAAACGGAAGTACTGGCTATTTGTTTCCTGGATGTAACTGGTACCCATTTATACTGTATTCTATTCTTGACTTTTCCACTGGCCTGCTGAGTGACCATCTGTCCCTTTGTTTCCCAATCTGTAAAAATAGGAATAAGGATACTTATTTCCTCTGAAAGCACTGAAAGTTATGGATGAAGAGTGGCAAAAGAGAGCTAGGTATTATTATACCTGGTGCTTTTACTGTTCACTAGAAATTGAACTGAAGACACTCATATTAATAAATCAGTCAAGATGAAACCGGGGTACCGAAAGCCAATTGCTAAGCAAACTAATAATACTTGTGATACTTTACATTTCAGTGCACCTTTATGAAGAAAGCTGGCAATTATTAATGTAAGTCCTAGTAATTGCACTACACATACATTAAACCCACAAAGAATCAAGCATGCACAGTTATGAAAGAAAAAGAAATGCTGCTGAAGTTTATGGAAGTTACAGCTTGCTAACCACTCAGCATGGAAATAAACAAAGGTTATGTTTTAACCAAAGAAGTTATTTCTCACGCTAATTCACTAGCCACAGTATAGCTAGTCCTTGTGGTCCAAAATGTTTCAATCATTCCCTTCCAGCTCTGATTACGTGAAAAATATTTTCCAAGTTTCTCAGAGGGATGTGATTAGTATTTAGAACTGTCTGAAGATTAAAGTCAGTCAAATATCCAAAATCTTCATATATATTTCAAGACATTTGTGGTAAATCCTAGTGTAGAAACAGAACTCACTCTAATCTAGATTAACGGTCTGACAAAAATATATTTGATTAGGTAATCTAAATTGCCTTTTGAAAACATTAAAATGAGATCCAAGTAATTGTAACTACAAATATAAAAACAGCAACTTTTTAAACAGTCTGTTTCCAATTATCACGAGAGTGGCCTTAATACAAGAAATCTTCAAGACAGGTTCTGAATATATCAGGGAGATAATTTAACTGAGAATAGCCCTGATTTGTCACTGGTCAAAACAAGTATATTTTTACTGAGGAATCAAAACTAGAATTTCCTTTCCCCCCCTCCATGAAAAACATTTGTTTATACATATTCAATCCAGAAAAATTACTTAAATATTAAATAGCATTATAAAGTCTGAGCATGTCTTAATGCAACTTCATTCTTTTTAAAAACTTGACTTTTAGGATCAACATTTATTTTTCAGAAAACAGGAATACATCAGTTTTCATTAAAATTGTATTACTTTCAATGGAGAGAATAGATATTTCTCCCCAGAAACATTGTGAAATCAGAACATGTGAGCTAACAAGCAAAACTGACCAGTCTAGTTTCACTGTCCAATCTGAGTGATACGTGAAAACAGGAATAAAAGATAAATGTTTAAAAATCAGTTTTAATAATCTAAAGTGTTACTAGTGGAAGTTTAAAAAAAGGTTGGCAATATTCCTTTAAATAAAATACTTCTTGCTCATACAAACAACTGCACAGTTTCTGCAACGGTATGGACCATAGTATCAGTTAACAACTGAAATGAAGTTGGTGGGAGGGAGGTCTTGAAGACCGCCTTGCCTTTATGGAAAAAGGAGGGAGGTTCAGAGGGACAGAGATTACTACAAAGAAAGAATACAGTTCTCCACCCGCCCACGAAAAGATGAACCACCTAACCTTTGGAGATGGATTTATGGTATTTTGCAGCCTTTTCCACCCCTCCTCCCCGCCACCACCTTTAAAGAAGCCAATGACAGAGACTAGATGTACGGTCTACACTGAGGGGTGAAGGGGAAGAGTATCAGAAAGTCTCAAAGCCTTGATCTACTGATTCAGTCTCCCGCTCTGACTAAAAATCGCTGTGTAGACATTCCAGTTCAGGTCCTAAACTGTCCCCCTCCTCCCTGAGCTTCAGAGCCTGAGTTCCTGTCTTAGCTGGAACCTCTACACAGACATACCCTAGGAAGCTAACTGCTTGTGTCTTTACAAGAAAACCGAAATAAAATAAAATTATTTGGAAGGCATTAGGTCTTTGGATTGGCCTCTGGAGCTCGCCATAAATCTAGTTCTGTAGTTGTTTTTTTCTAGATCTGTGAAGAAGCCAGGTTTCTTCCAGTTAAATTTACAAAATATCAGATCAAAACTGACTTGTTCTGGACAAAAGGAGGAGAATTGGAAAGTTTGACTGAGTTACCTGCTCCAGCTCTTCCGTCTTAGGCTTGAGTACTGGGAAAGCTGTATACTACACAATTCTGAAATCTCAAAGTGTTTACTGGAAAATTGGGAGGGTGGGGCACAGCAGAGGATTACTAGGACGACACCCCCCTACACAGCTGCTGCCACTGGAGCATGGGAGATGAAGTGAACGAAGAGGTCCTCCCCACCACCCGAAAGAGTTGTAACACAGACACGGTGGGGATTATGGATCCCTGTTGATACACACACAAAAAGGTTTGGTTCAAGGAATAAGATAAAATTATGTTTTCGTTGAACCAATTAACTTAGCAGTACCAGCAAGTAAAATAGTACCACCACTGTCAACACCCACTAATGGAGAAACCTCTGAGCAAGTACCAATGAGCCAGTCAACATGCTGCTATTAGCTTCCCAAAGATTGTCCAAGGGAAAAAAAGCAATAATTTTGGGATGGTAGACATCAAAATTTAAATTGAAAAGCCTTTAAGATTCAAGAGTTCATGTCCCCATGGCTCTTGTAGATTGCAGTTCTAACTCACTCTAGTGGAAGAACGGTGCAAATGTATTTACAGTCTTCCCCATGACCCATTCCTACTGTGATTGCTTAACCGTCAGCACTATTTCTACATATCACCAAATCTCTAGACTACCCACGATCCTTCCTCTCCCGTTTCACAAATAATCACCAATAACTTTTACTGTGCAAGCGGCACAGCAAGAAAGCCTTGATAAGTGTGAAAGGTCAATTTATTTTCCTACTGGTTTGAATATCAATATGAGAATTAGATTTTAAAACTATATAATGAACAATAAAGCATATGTGCTATATATAATAAAACTGTGTATTGATTATATATCTATACACACATTATTCGTGAACATATGGGTTTTAAAGATTTTCTTACCTGTCCTTAATGCCTCATTAGACTGTAAAGGATTGTATGCGCTGGTTCACTTTTTGCTCTTCATTATGTAAAGAAAAAACTTCGCACGTCTGTATTGTATTTTTCTTCTTTACAAACTAAATTTGGGGACTAAACAAATTGATGGTGTCCCTTTAAAATTGCTCATCTCATCTTACAATAAAAGCCTGATGCTTTTGTAGTATTTAAAAAAACAAAACAAAACAAAAAAAACTCTGGACCATTCACTACTGATACGAGAATAGCACTTTTGAAATGTATTTAAAAGCATTTTCTAGCTGAAAGGAAAGCGCATAAGATGTTGGAACTGACTTATAAGCATTAGTTTTTAATCATTTTATAACCCACGAGTTTTTTATCCAAGTTTAAGATATAAAAATGAAAAACCGAATTACTGTATACACATCTATAATTAACACACTAGTCACAGTTTATATTTAGTGGTATCACCTTCCTGAAACCTATGATTAAAACGGTCTTCCACCAATTGGTTGTGAAGAAGTTACAGGTAGGGTGACCAGATGTCCCTATTTTATAGGGACAGTCCCGATATTTGGGGCTTTTTCTTATATAGGCGCCTATTACCCCTCACCCCCTGTCCCAATTTTTCACACTTGCTGTCTGGTCACCCTAGTTACAGGTTACCTCAAAGAGGGAACACTCAAGAAGAAGTAAAACAAAAGTACTTGTTTGCTCCATTTAGACCATTTAAAAAAAAAAAAAAAAAGTAGTTGTGTGAAGGACTTCCTTGCTAGCGCCCTTGGAAAACTGCATTAAAACCTCCATTTTTTATAGTTCTAAGACTATGACAAAAAAAAAAAGTCATGTCAAATTGCCAACCATCATAAGCCAACCAGAAAGGAAAAGCCAGCAGCACCAAATAAATGAGGTGATAGAAATCTATTGGAATTATTTGGTAGAAAGCCACCAGTGCACAAAACACAAGAACAGGCATTAACTGTATTATTGTGAGTTGGAAAAAACTCTGGAGATGAAGCAACGCAACCTTCTGTTACAGGTAAAACAGCCGTTTCCTCTCCCTCTCACCCCAATCATTTGATATTGGCTAAATGCAATTTAAAGTCTGACAAAATATGTTCTCTCTTGCATCAACATTAGAAAATAATCCAAATGCTGTGGGGACAGCTGCTGGTCACTTTTGTTGTGTTCACTTCCACTAAAGTGAGAAATTTAAAAAGTGAGAATGTAGATGCTGTTCCAGTTACAAGATTTGTTAGTTTGCCAGTTAATGGCACACACAATAATTTGCACATCCTTTTCATGCAACATTTTTATAACACAGTAATAGAAACAAAGACTGTGCATTTGATTAATTGTTTTATTCAACCAATCCACAGAGAAGTACTGCAGCTCAAATAGTTCTCTGCATACTTCTAGAGGGCACCTTCTGTTTTGCATCATTCATTAGTACCAAAATGTTAGTTTAAAAAAGGACTCCTGGGTTTTATTTAAGAACTAAAAAGGATGCAGGCTTTTTTTTTTTTTTTTTTTTTTAAATAAAGGAAAAGACGACAACATGAAATCAGACCCATGGGAATAAGCATACCTTATTTTTCTTTCACCACACAAAGCAAGTTAGGTCCTACATGTGGTACACATAGGATTAAGTGTAACATTTCTTGGGGTACGTCTATACTTACCTCCGGGTTCGGCGGTAAGCAATCGATCTTCTGGGATCGATTTATCGCATCTTGTCTAGACGCGATAAATCAATCCCGGAAGTGCTCGCCGTCGACACCAGTACTTCTGCTCCGCGAGAGGAGTACGCGGAGTCGACGGGGGAGCCTGCCTGCCACGTGTGGACCCGTGGTAAGTACCTTGTAGTTCAAACTAAGATACTTCGACTTCAGCTACGTTATTCACATAGCTGAAGTTGCGTATCTTAGTTCGAACTGGGGGGGGGGGGTTAGTGTGGACCAGCCCTTGGTAACCACAAAGTCCAGAGGGGGTCTGCTCCACTGATAACGTAGGTGTTTCCTAGGACTGTCTGTTGATCTTTATAAGACAAAAGCGCCATGTCCGTCCCAATTATCAGAGGGTTAGATTTTCACCAGTTTTATTGTAGTGGTTATAATCACTCACTAATTTATCCAGTAGCAAAACCAAACACCCATATACACACACAGATCTTAGGACAGACAGTGTGCAATATTTCAGTTTATATTTACACTGCTATGTAGTTCGCTTCATAGACTACACAAGATGGTTTTAAAAGTAATTAGCACACTCAATGTTTTTCTATTCCTCTGGTTACCAGGACCAAGAGCTTAGATTAGCTGTATTAGTGCCCAAAATACCAAGCCATTTACAGTTAATCTCTATTAATTCATTTCAAGTTATACGACTTGTAAATTTAAAGGCACAGGCCTAGCAAGTGATACCTTCCTCTGGAGGTCACATGCTCAAGAAGAACATTTCAGAGCTTCTCTTATGCAGGAGAATATCAACCACCATTATAAATAATCAACTTTAAGTGTTTTGATTGTTTTTAAAGAGCATCTAGCTTTAGGTCAGTGGTAAGTTTACACATTATTCGCGCGTGGACGCACAACAACATTCTTTTCACCAATTTCCTTCCATCGTGAATGTGTTGAATGAAATCTCAGTATCTAGCCAACACTTTCACAAAAGTCCCAATGCCAACAAGACTCACCCTGTATTGGCTCCTTATTTCAACAAGGAAAGATATTAACTAAATTAGTAAAAATTAACAGGCTACCACTGTGAAGAACAGTGGAAATGATGGATACTAAGTTGCTGTGGAAGAGATACTGCATCTGATGACACCACAGAAATTACATGAGAAACTCTAGTAAGTTGAGAAAAGTGGTGTTATCAGAAGCCTCAATTGTTGTAATTTGCCCAAGTGGAGCTGCAACCAAAATTATGGGCATTTCTGGCAGCCACAACTTCTACTACATGAAAACTTGTAGCAGCTTGGACTAAAAAACAAAAAACAAAAAAATCGCAAGAAAGAAAAAGTAGATCACACGGGGCATTATCAAAATGCGGGTCACCAGCACTCCACCCTTACTAGTCATTCCCAAATTTGTTTATCCTCCTCATCTGGTTGCAGTTGTGAAGATGGATTAGTTTAACACAGTGAGACTCACACGTAAGCTATGGCTACACGACTTGGCCGTGCTGCTACAGCCGTGCCACTAAAAGGCATGCAGCATAGCTGCTGTTTGTCAGCAGGAGAGAGCTCTCCTGCCGACAAAAAACTTCCAATCCCCACGAGCGAGAGGCAAAAGGAGAGCGTTCCTGCTGATAAAGCGCTGTTCACACCCATTTCATTGGTAAAACTTGGGGGGGGGGGGGGTCTGTGTGTTTTAACACCCTTAAACAACAAAGTTTTGCCAACGAAATGCCAGTGTAGACAAAGCCTGAGACTCACGAGCTGCAAATGGTTTCTAATGTCTCCTGCCGCTCTCTGCAGCACATGACATTAAAACATTGTGTAATTTAATTAACAACCAAGTGACTTAACAACAAATCAGGATGCTTTTACTATGTTATTAACCAATTGTAGTTGATAAAATAATACTTGGTCAGTCATTTTGCTGTGAGAATAATTATATATAAACACTAAATATTTCCCCATCACACTGTTCAAATATGAGTAGATAGTACTATAATAAACGAATTCATACTACTGTGGCTCTTTTGGATAATGTTGATCACTAATTTTACTCCTGAACCTCTGAGGCCTGAGTATCACTTATTTAACATAATGCTTAAGGGAACACAGCCAGCAGCATTTTGCAACTTAAAAAACAAAAAAAAAAGTTTTATCTGTAAAGATTCAGTATCATTCCCAGAGATATTTTCTCTCCAACTCATGCAGGTGATAGACTTGCAAAGATTCCAAGTTCAACTTAATTTCCAGTAACAACACTACAATGAAGAAAAGACTTGACACTCTACAGGATGATTTGTCAATGCTGACTAAATAGTTTGATGTGCAAGAAAGAAAACTTCCTGGTAAATGTTACAGCCGAGGTGTCTGAAATGATGGCCACTAAGCTCATGAAAGGACACAAAGGTCTTTACAAATCACCTTTCTACAACTGAAAATAATGAAAGGGATGGGGGGGAGGGGGACTTAAATATTTGAAGCTTGTTGGAGCGGCAGAGCTTTCTAAACTTTTCATGTTGGTGACACACTTTTTAGACATGCATCATTTCGTGACACACTGGAAGTGACGCAGAATCAATTCCGCCCGGATTACACATACTGCGCATGCGCAGTACCCAGGGCCGGCCGCCCCAAGCAAAAAAACAAAAAAAACAAAAACAACCCAAGTGCCGCCCCCCCACCCCACCCCCAACGCCGGCCGAAACACTACCCCCACCCAACAACGCCGCCCCGCCAAAACGCCGGGGGGGAGGGCCGGGGAGCGGAGCACGCCTGCCGCCCCGCTGCCCGGGCCGGGAAGCAGAGCACGCCTGCCGCCCCGTGACACACCTACACACTGCCGCCGACACACTAACGTGTCGTGACACACAGTTTGGAAAGCTCTGCCCTAAAGTTTTGAGCCAGGAGGATTTTTCAAGAGTTGGAGTCATGGTTGGGTTGCCAACCCTCCAGGATTGTCCTGCAGTCTCCACAAATTAGAGATTATGTCATGTGATGAAACCTCCAGGAATATGTCCAACTAAAACTGGCAACTCTAGTCACGGTTGGTTCCACTTTATTCATCCATTTTGTTTTGCATACTAAGAAACCCCAGGAATCAAATGACCATATTACTTCAGGTTTATGGGCAACAAGTTTTGTTTTAATGTTGTCAAGTGACATAAGGTTTGTAAGGTCAAAATTCTCTTATACAGTAGCAGCATTTAAATAGGAAAATATTTATGAAAATTAGAAAATAACAGGTTGTGTCCTCTATCTTGCAAGACTGAGAATTTGTTATAGAAGGAGAATCTTCATATCTCCTCAGTTACAAGACAATGTAGCAAATATGAAAAAAGTTGGATCAGATATTAATTACTACTAATTTACTAAATTGAGTCATAAATGGCTTTTTAAGCACTAAACAGTTATTTCTTTAAGGGGATATTGTCAGGAAAAAGAAAAATATTGACTATACATATGATTTTCCAAGATGTATAGCCTTTATTTGTCTTAGTTATGCTTATCTTTTGTATAAGTCACTAATTATTTTAAGATTTTAGCCAATCACAGCCAAGAGAACACTCTCATCTACTCGGACACTGGATGCAGCATCTAGTGATTTCAATCATACAATTTCCATTTCCACACAGACCACTTGCTCAAACAGTTATCACCCACCCATGCCTGCAATGATGCATGCTGAAAGAGGCAAAGCAATAAGCTTTCACACAAAAACTTAGCAAGGTATACCAGCACTTCTTTCGTGGCCCCTTTGCTTTCTCTGAAACCAAAAATTAAATGTTTTAGTCCTTATCGTTTCAGAGATGCAAAGCTATCTCCTTATCTTGTCTGTATTGTGCCCAGCACAATTCAACTTCTATAAATAACTGTAATACAAGTAAGGAATAGGAATAATCTACCAAAAGTGAACCAGTGCAGTGTTGTTTTCCTAAACCTACAGCTACACGAGTGGGATTACCTGCTCCCAGTAACAATGCTAACTCAATCCAAATGGTGATGGATAAACGGTTGGAAAGAGCAACACTATGAACTATTAAACATTGACTTTTGATCATTTTAGAGCAGCTACTTTGGGGATTTGGGGCAAAGCTTGAAAAAACTTCCTCTACTTTTTTAATCTAACCCCTAAAAAACGAATAAAGATTCCTGCTTGTTAGATCTTTTCCTTGTCTATGTAATTACAGTGTCACAATAGCAACACTAAACCTAGGCTTGGAAGAGCCTTGCATTCATCACATTTATATGAATAATCATCTCTCCAGATGTCCAAATGTGTTTATTACATGTTTACTCAAGAACCTCTACTTTTTTCACTTTTAGCCAGTTGCAAATGGTGTTTATTGCTTCAAATACACCTTCACTATGATCATCATCCCCCTAATTAAACTGAGTGATTAAAAACCCAAGATAAGTCACAATGTTGGAGGATACACAGAATTGGACAGTCTACCACAGGAACACTATCCCCTAACTGTTGCTCATGTGGTATTTAAGTCCCACTTCATGCTGTGAGACATGCACAGCTCAAAATATTGGACAGCTGATAAGTCAAAAATAAAAGTCTCCCTTTCCAATTTTTCTTTTATATGTAAGCAGTGTTGAAACTAATCTTGCTGAGCAGCGCCTGAGAATCCTGCAGCTAGTAATGTTAGAATATGAGGACACTGGAGGAGTGGCTAGTGAACCCGGTGGGTTCACCTGGCTAATGGTAAAGGATGTTTTACAGTGGACTACTATCAGAACCAGGAAGACATCCCTTCTAATGCATGTTTGGATGGGAGAAGGGAGAGAGAGAAAGATTGAAATGATGCTTTTGAGTACCTAACTTGAGTAAAGCACATCCATGAACGATGCTCTGCTCAAACTACTTAGGTCCATGAAGATCAATGAGAGCACAATCAGTGGGATTAGGTTTGCATTCAATTGCTCACTAATTTGGCTCCTCAATAGCTGAGAATATATTTTAACCTTGATTACATAGGCTTCAGCCGGGTCTTATGCCACTAAATCCAGTAGCCCACGACCAAACACACACCCGCACAGAGCACAAGCGAGCTAAGCTGGTTTGGGACTGAACTGAAGCAAACCAGGAGAAACCTGCGCTAGAAGAAACAGGGTGGAAGTCTTTCCGTGCCTAAACAGAATGGCTGACTATGAGATAATACTTCATGTGTGCGCCTGGCATTCCATTTTGCTGCACAGTTCAGCGTTGTGTGGGATAGTTTTTAGTAATACAGTAATGGATTAAGCTATCGGCTCAAGCCTCATCTAGAAGTCATTTATTTTGTTGTGTTTTAATACTCCGTTGCTATTGAATTTTCCTTCTCCTAAAATCCCTTTTACTGCAATATTGCCCTCTTAACTTTGGCTCTGCCTCCCTCCGTAACTCACTTTATGAATTAGGATTATATAAAGCATAAGTATTATGATAAAATATCTAAGTATTAACATTTTAACAAACACTAGCCACTACCCCATCACCCCAGCGTTCTGATATTCTGACATTACTAGCTGCAGGATTCACGGGCGCTGCTCGGCAAGATTAGCTTTAACATTGCTTAAATATAAAACAAAACTGGAAAGGGAGATTAACTCACAGTTCAGTTTTTCTGACCCAAGTGATCTCTCAAACTAGAAACCTCTGACGAACCTGCATGTGGCCCCAGCACCACCAGGCATGCATGTGTACTGAAATACAGTAACACCCATAGCTAGGGCAAATTTTAAGTTCCTTCAGAAGTAAAGAAAACACAGAGTCCTTTCTATGCTATGTGCAGAAGAGGTTAATATATCTTCACTCTTCCAACATGGGCCAGAAATCCAACAGTACAAGCCTCATTCACCCTCCAGATATTGTCCAGAGACCCGCATTTATCCCCTCTTCATTACACAGAGTACTCAACACAACAGGCTGCAGACCCCCAGAATACCCAATATATCTAAGGAGCTTTACTTCTGCCCTCTTCACAGAGAGGGGCAAGTGGGTCTAAGCTCTACTTGGCAACATCTTTGCACCTGCAGAAAGCATACCAGTTCATGCCTCCTTCCTCATCTTCTGCCCCGGCCCTCTTTCTTCAAAATCAGCCAGCAAGTCACATGACCCTGGCCTTGGCTACACTTGTGAGTTACAGCACAATAAAACCACCCACAGAGCTGTACCTCACTCCCCGTCCACACTGGCAAGGCTCATACAGCGCTGTGTCTCCGCGGCTACAGCACTGCTGGTACTCCACCTCCCCGACAGAAATAAAGTTTGTTGTGCCGCCACTGGTGCACTGCGGTGCCAGTGTGGCTGCCCAATGCGCTCTGATTGGCCTCCAGAAATATTCGGGAAATATCCCACAATGCCTGTTCTAGCCACTCTGGTCATCAGTTCGAACTGTACTGCCCTGGCCTCAGGTGACCAACCATCAGACCCGCCCTTTAAATTCCCTGGGAATTTTAAAAATCTCCTTCCTGTTTGCTCAGCCAGGGGTGGAGTGCTCTCAGCGCATCTTTCCAGGTGACCATGCCTCCACGTGCCAAGCGAGCCCCAGTATGGAGCAATGGCAAGTTGCTGGACCTCATCAGTGTTTGGGAGGAGGAAGCTGTGCAGTCCCAGCTGCGCTCCAGTCGTAGGAATTATGATACCTTCAAGCAGATATCAAGGGACATGATGGAAAGGGGGCATGACCGGGACGCACTGCAGTGCAGGATTAAAGTGAAAGAGCTGCGGAGTGCGTACTGCAAAGCCCGTGAGGCAAACGGCTGCTCCCCCCACGACCTGCCGATTCTACAAAGAGCTGGACGCGATACTTGGGGGTGACCCCACCTCCACTCCGAGCACCACCGTGGACACTGGAGAGCGGGAGGAGGAGGAAGAAGAAAGCAGGAGTGAGGGTGCTGGGGCAGGGGGAGACACCCCAGAATCCCTGGGAGCATGCAGCCAGGAGCTCTTCTCGAGCCAGGAGGAAGGGAGCCAGTCGCAGTGGCCGGTACGCGGTGGAGGAGAAAGAGAAGAGCAGGTTCCCGGGAAGCGGCCTTTTTTTTTTTTTTAAAGGAATTTTTTCAGTGCGGGCTCTTTGGGCGAGGAGGGTAAGGGCTGCATGCATGCCTAGATGCAGAATAGCGCATTGATGTGGTCTATGACATCGTGGTAATCGGCCTCTGCAATCTCTTCGAAAGTCTCATCCAGACATTGCGTGGGCAATGCCCTTGCGCAGGTTTATTGGGAGAGCCTCCTTGTCCCAGTCAGGCTAACGTGTCCGCGCCACTGTGCCGCGGGGGGATCATTGCTGCACAAAGGCATGCTGCATATGGGCCAGGGCGGAAGCCATACTGCAGTAGAAGACCCTCCCTTGCTTCCCAGGTCACCCTCAGCAGCGAGATATCTTCCAGGACGAACTCCTGTGGAAAATGTGGGGACGGTGTTCAGTCTAGGTGCCCCCTGCAGCTGTTGGGTCTCCCCAAGGCACAGAAACACAGAGGACAGAACAGCCATGAAACAATCAGTCCCCCCGACCCTGTGCTTACTCACCATTTTGGGGCTCCCGTGGGTTATGTGCGCTCTTTGGGACGGGAAAATTATGCTATTGTGTAGACTGTGTGCGCCCTCCTTAAGTGTGGGGGACTCATTGCTCTGTCTGGCATAAACAATGCTGCCTCTGTTAAGTGTTGCATTTTGCCTTTACAGATGCAACCTTGAGATCTCAGCCGTCCATGTTATCACCGGCTGAGAGACTGCAAAGACTCAGGAAGAGGCCGTGAAAAACCAAAGAAGACATGCGGTAAGAAGTTATGCGTCAGTCTTTTAAAAAGAGAATCAAAAAGCTCAGGAGTGGAGGGAGAGCGAAAGCAGGAGCCGCCAGGAAAACGCAGCGCACCGGCGGCAAAGCATGCAGCTCCGGCAGCAAAGCACAGATTGGCTGATAAGCATCATGGAGCGCCAAGCGGACTCTATCCAGGCACTCGTAGCCATGCAGGCGGAGCACTACCGCGTCCGCCCCCATCCCTGCAGCCATTGTCCCAAAACTCTTTCCCTTGTGCCCCCATGTCACCTCCAACCCATTTTCCCCAACATCCGGGTTCTTATCGCCACCAGCTACCTCCAACACCTGTAGCTTCACCACCCAGCCCTGAAAACTACAACCCTTATCCACTGCACTCAACCCCCATCCCGAATTATAGCCATTCTGAAGTACAGCACTCATTGCACAGCACTCCAGACAGGAAGGCTGAGTATGAGAGCAGGAAATACCAAAATCTGTGATTGAACCATTCCCCACCCCACCCCACCCCCTTGCCCTTTCTGTTTCCCAAGCAGTTGTTTCTTTTCAATGCATTTTCCTCAGCAGTTCGGGCTCCATTTCCTGCTGACCGAAACGGAACACAGATCGCGCTGCACAGAAACCGTTGAAAGATGGCGCCAAATGTGGACGGAAACACAGGGATTACTGGGATGCAAAGCGATGCATCATGGGGCATTGGAGCAGGACCCAGAACGCCCCACACCCCAGGTCCCCTTCCCACAACCCACAGCACCAGAATGGGAAGAGGTGCTCTGTGGGATACCCTCCCATAATGCACCGCTCCCAATGCCGCTGCAAATGTGGGCACGACAGTGTGCTGGCAGCTGCCAGTGTGGACAGACTGCAGCGCTTTCCCTACTCAGCTGTATGAAGGCAGGTTTAACTCACATCTGCAAGTGTAGCCATAGCCTAAGCCCAGGCTGAGAATCTCTACACATCAGTGCATCTCTTGGTTTCTCTGCTCAGTCAATCTGGTTCCTTCATTCTGCACAGGCTTGCAGGCTTCACTTGGCAACAACAAAGTTAATTACTGCCATTGATTGTTTATCTGCTCCATGTAAGCTGGTGAGGAAACTGGAACTGGAAGATAGCAGCGGAGGAGAGAGAACTCAACTGCAGCTGCTGACTTTCTACTGAGCTATGAGAGCTGGTTTCCAATACTGCCCCCAGAGAGTTTAGAAGCCACTCTCTGACACTTAATTTCATTTTGTTATATTTACACAGAAATATATTTTGAAAGGCAGTTTCTCTAAGAATCTTACACTTTGAGGAAATTAGTTTATAAATGCTTTCGCAAGAGTCATTTTACAAGAGCAACACCACACTTCACATCATAGTTACTTTTCAGGTGGCCCCAACAAGGGAACATGGCACGCTTTAGAAAGCCAGATTTCTAGTGTGCTGTATTAAGAAGGCCAACTCTAAATGCTTTGGTTTTAAAACTACTTTAACCCTTCTTTTAGAAGGCCGATAGTGTTGCCTTACAAATGTACCTCCAGCTCTCTCATATATGCTGAACAGGTGATTGTTTATGGCAGACAAAAATTAGGGGTCACAAATGTTTAGCGTGTTCTTAATGTGCAAGTGATTGCAAGGTGGGAAGAGATGTGCTGCAAAACCCTTAAAGCCAAAGCTGCAATCCCCAAAATGGGAAGGAAGACTGCTACTGGTGGAGAATATGAAAGGCTTCGAGTAAGGTCCTTTAAACTGAGTGGTAAAGTTCTTAGTCTAGAATCAGGATTTTGACGATTATTTGAAAAAACAGCATCAGTTTAATGCAGTGGTTCTCAAACTTTTGTACTGGTGACCCCTTTCACATAGCAAGCCTCAGACTGCGACTCCCCCTTATAAATTAAAAACACTTTTTTAATATATGTAACACCATTATAAATGCTGGAGGCAAAGCGGGGTTTGGGGTGGAGGCTGACAGCTCGTGATCCCCCCATGTAATAATCTTGTGACCCCCTGAGGGGTCCCGACCCCCAGTTTGAGAACCTCTGGTTTAATGCTCTCCCACCACCACCCATCCACCCACCAAGAAGTTTGGAGCACATACCATGTCTAAAAAACTCTTCTATATAGGGATTCAATTTGTAATGGGACAATTTGTTTATAAAATGTGTTCACTTCTGTATCTTCCTCCTATTGGAGGATATACAGCTCATCTAGTATTTTTTGTGCTATCCTTACCAACATATAGCTCAGGAAAATACAACTACCTTTGCCAAATAAACTTGAAAAGTACACAAGTACAAAAAGGTCAAAGGAGAAAGATATCCCTTTCCTGGGGTGTCTACACATTTCAGAAGTCAACAGATAAAACATCTTTTTCCTACAATGTATACCCTCTATCCAGAATACAGGAGTCCAAGTAGTCAATAAGAGGAGGGAAAAGAGGCAGAAATATGGCAGTGATGAGATCTCCTGATGAGAGGGTTGTGCTGTTCCAAGAGAAAAACAAGTGATGTACTGTTTGGGCTTTAACAATATTCCACAGTAACTCTCTGCAACCATTTTATTAAACATTGTAGTTTAGAACACCTGTAGCTTTTGTCTTACAGAGCCTAAAGAGAAAAAAACTTTTCCCTCATACATGGAGAGGAGGTACATGAACAGCAGTTAGAGTAATCTCTGCAGGAAAACAGCTAGAAGAAAGCATGAACATTCTTTTAATCCAAAGAAAATGAGACACAGGCACAACCTATAGGACTCGGCCAAAAAAATGCCCCATTGACAGAAAAGGCTCCCACTTTGTAGTGAAAAGGAATGGAGAGAGGCTCAAGTAACACAACTGAGCAAATCAGGCACAAGTCTAATCTAGCCAAGTGTTCTTTGATGCATTAAAAGGTAATTAAAAATAAACTATAAAGGGTAAACTCTTTGGGACAGAGACCGTGCCTGCTTGTGTTAGCACAGAGCCTGACACATTGTCTGCTATGGGGATTTTCTGCTGACCTGATCTGTTTGTGTTTAAGATCCCTTTTACAGATGCTAGGTCAGTGGTCCCCAACCTTTTTGTGGCCAAGAGCACATTCATGTTTTCAGAAGAGTGTGGCGGGCGCCAACAATTTTTCAAGACTTATTTTGTATTTGTACATTAAATAATATGAAAACCATCATATTTAATATTACATAATATATGAATCCATAAGATAAAAAAGGTAATTTTACATGTAAAAGGTATTAAATTATTTGGCAATTATTCTTTCACCTTACCATATGAATTTGCTCTTTTTTATCTACCTTTTTTTTTTTTGGGGGGGGGGGGGGGGGCGCGCAGTTCTGGGCAGCGGAGAGGGAAGCCGCAGCCCCACGCCTGCCGGGGACAGAGAACACCGGCGCCTGCAGCCCTGGAGTTGTCTGTCTCCGGCAGGCACGGGACTGTGGGGCAGCACCGAGGGAAGCCGCGGCCCCGCACCTGCCGGGGACAGAGAACACCGGCGCCTGCAGCCCCGGAGTTGTCGGTCTCCGGCAGGCGCGGGACTGTGGGGCAGCGCCAAGGGAAGCCGTGGCCCCGCACCTGCCAGGGACAGAGAACACCGGCACCTGCAGCCCCGGAGTTCTCTGTCCCCAGCAGGCCGGGGCAGCGCGGAGAAAAGCCACAGCCCCGCGCCTGCCGGGGACAGAGATCACCAGCGCCCGCAGCCCGGCCTGCCGGGGACAGAGAACTCCGGGGCTGCGGGCGCCGGTGTTCTCTGTCCCCGGCAGGCCGGGGCAGCGCAGAGAGAAGCCGCAGCCCCGGCCTGCCGGGGACAGAGATCACTGGCGCCCGCAGCCCCGGAGTTCTCTGTCCCCAGCAGGCCGGGGCAGCAGCTTCTCTCCCCTTCTGGGCACTAGTTGGTGGGTGGGCACCCATAAATGCCCCAGTGGGTGCCATGGCGCCCACGGGCACTGCGTTGGGGACCATTGTGCTAGGTACTTCTCCACCCACTCCATCAGCACTCGGGCTTTAGGATGCAACACGGAATACATTTCCCCTCCCTGTTTGTGTGCGCGCACCACAGTGGCCAAACCTGATAAGCAATAAATACAAACTGCTGTGGCAAGTTGCAGTATTCCTTAATAGTTTATTCAATAACTTACCCTCTCACCCATCAATTGGGTAAATTATTTGCGAATAAATTTTTTCAATACTCAGCCAGCCACACAGATGGTTAATGACTCACTACTCAGGTAAATTAGCAAGATTAGTTAGGAAAATATCAAGCATTATACATAATGTTGCCCATTGTTTGGCCAGTTGTGCTGCCTGCTCAGTTCTAGGCAGTCTATATGGAATAACTTCTCCTGTAGGCACCAGATGCCCTGCATGAGTCTTCAATGAAAAAACACATTTTCCCCAGGGGGAACCAAGCTGTGTATACCAGTGTCTGTTTTTTCCCTTGTTATCAAAGAGACTGGAAGTTGCATATGGAGGCACATGTGCCTCTCCAGCTTCCTGCTCATGGTGGTAGGAGTCCAAGTGCATTACCGCAGAAGGAATCCCCTAACTTCTCACATTTAAAGTATTATCTAGAGCGGGCCTAGACCTTACGGGGGAGGCTTTTAACGTCAGAGTCCTTTTCTGAATCTTTCCTAGAACTCCTTGTATTCCAATGACTGGGCTGAATTTGGTCAACTCTTGCATGAGAATTAACCCAGGTGCCACTAGTGCCAACTTGATTGCTTTGTAGCAACATCCATAAAAATAGGTTGTCCAAATAGGAGTGTAGATACAGCAGGGGACTTGAACTCTTCTACCACAATAATTAGTACAGTAGTTTGGTTAATACCATTTACTTTAGGTAACCCAAATGGCTGTTACTTGAGCAGAATCAGCAGAAAGGCTCAGAGGCATGGTGCTATTGCAACAGACAGGTCTCTCTCTCGCAGACAAATTCAGGTCAATAAGTGACCCAGTGAAGTGGCTTCAGGGTCTGTGTGAAACTTCAACTTTCTCAAATATTTAGTGAATTCTGAAAGCTAGCATCTCCCTAATATTGCCACACTTGATAGTTTCTGATGGTGGGGGCATTCTGCAGCATCCAAATCCAAAACAGCAAGAAATTTTTGATTCATTTTCAGAATGTAAACCTTGAATTATGTCTAGGACTAACCTGGCATAAGTGGAATTTTTCCCATTCTGCTGTAAAGCACATCAGCCTGATCACTAGACCACAAGACATGCTGAAAATGAGGATGCCAGGGAGAGCTGTGCATTGGAACCAGAGCTAATGTTTAATAAGAAAGACCAGTCTGGTCTGGGCTTATCCCGTCCTATTGTTCCAATACTTGCTTGTCAGAGAGTGGATCCAAAATCTTCTGATATCTACAGCTCCTAAGAAAACAATTTTTCCTAGCTTCTCTGAATAAGCTGCCTCCTTTCCAATTTCAAAGGATAACATTTAGTAGTGTGGAATTAATTTGAGGAAGGCTGTGGATGTATCTGTATAAATTGTCATTAGCATCAATTTTAAGGATGAATTTTAAATTTTTTGTCTCTGTTGGTTGCACAAAGCCAAGTCTCCTTTGGCAAAGGATATACTATATAGTTGTCCAGAGAGCTGCAGGAACCATCTCGTCATTTCTTCCTTCAGTTTTGGTTTATTGTGAAGAAATCCTTTTCACTGGACATCATGGCTTCTGCTATATACCAAATCTACAGCACCCTTCGAAACAAACCAGGATTGGCCTGGACTGTTAAAATTTGAGGAAGGAATCAGCTGATCCACATTTACTTGTCTGGAAAATTTTTTTTGCTAGGAAGAGAACCTTCATAGATGAATGGAAGAAAAAAAGGTAGCAATTTTTATCCCATTTACTTCCCAAAAATCTCTCTCTTTTTGCAGATTTTTCCCCCCACCATCTCTCTAAGGTGTTTTCCTCTCTTGAATACGATTTGAATAAATTCTACATGGAGCCATCTAATCCCTCTACCCTAGTTTCGGTTTATTTACTCAGAGTACGTAAATTCCCCCAAATGCTGAGGAGCTACATATCTGACTTTAGTTTCAACAAGTAACCTGTACTATTTTAGAGTTTTTTGCAGGATGAAGAGAAGTCAGTAGAAGCAGATGTTTTAGGAAGTCAAGTGCAGTACAGTACTTTTTTTTAAAGTAACTTCTGTCCACATTCTTCTCATTTTAGAGGTTGTTTACCCATGCTTTGAGAATACATGATCCTTGAAGTGGTGCCATAAGAAAAGTCTAGGATCTCAGTCATCCAGTGCCACTATTCTTTTTTTTTTTAAATCCAATAGATACATTCATAGATTCAGATTTTAAGGCCAGAAGGGACCATCATGATCATCTAGTCTGACCTCCTGCACATTGCAGGCCACACCTATCCACTCCTGTAATAGACCCATAAACTCTGGCTGAGTTACTGAAGTGCTCAATTCATGATTTCAAGACTTCAAGTGACAGAGAATCCACCATTTACACTAGTTTTAACCTGCAAGTGATCCATGCCCATGATGCAGAGGAAAGAAAAAAAACTTCAGGGTCTCTGCCAATTTGACACCAAATATGGTGATCAGTTGAACCCTGAGCATGTCTGCAAGGCCCACCAGACACCTGGGAAAGAATACTTGTAGTAACTAACAGCCCTCCCCATCTAGGGCCCTCTCTCTGGAGGCTGGGGATTTTTGCTATTAGCTGTCACTAATGGGCACATACCATTGTAGGCAGTCTCATCATACCATCCCCGTCATCAGCTTATCAAGCTCAGTCTTGAAGCCAGTTAGGTTTTTTTTCCCCCATTGGGCTTCCCCTGGAAGGCTGTTCCAGAACTTCACTCCTCTGATGGTTAGTAACCTTCACCTAATTGCAAGCCTGCACTTGTTAACGGACAGTTTATAGCCATTTGTTCCTGTGTCAACATTGGCACTTATCTGGAAGGGAGATGAGTTATTCAAATTATTTATCCCTCTGATGTATTTATAGAAAGCAATTACATCTCACCTCAGCCTTCATTTGGTTCAGCTAAACCAGTGGTTCTCAACCTGTGACCCAATCAGCACAGAGTTGCGGCCTATGTGAGTCCTCAGGGCCATGCAGGTAGTATTGGATGCTGCCCTCATAGTAAATAGGTTGACAACCACTGAGCTAAACAAACCAAGCTCCATAAGTCTTGTCTCAGAAGGTAGGTTTTTCCATTCCTCTGATCATCCAAGTAGCCATTCTCTGCACCTATTCCTGTTTGAATTCATCTTTCTTAAACATACAATTCAGTTCAAATTTGCGGGCTTGTAGTTTCCTAGATCATTCCCCCCCCTCCACCCCCCCTTCTTAAAAATAGGTATGATATTGTCACTTACCCACAGCAAACCTCTGGCAACACTTCAAGAATAAGGGTGATAGGTCTTGGACTTGAAAGGCAATGAAGCAATGCATGCATGACTAAGGGAAGCAGAAATAATACAACTCTGGGTGGAGTGGTGTCTCTACTACTCTTGTTTCAGGTCCACTTCTCCCCTTAAAAGTACCCTGCCTGCATAATGTGCAGATGCAACCTATAACAAAACAACAAAAGGTTGCTCTGCCTTGTCCCTAGGACTTAGATTTCTTGCCCTTGCCACAAAGTCTGTTTGCCTGCCATTAACATTAGCACTCTGGAAACAAATTAAATATATGTGGCTTTTTGGATGAAAACTATAAAATTGAACCAAAAGAGATTAATGCGCAAGAGTTAATTCTCTGCTTTGAATACTGCTATATTACACGTTTCCAGAGACCGCAGAATGAGTTACAATATTCCACATAGGAGGCAGACCTTCCTGTCGGAAATCTAAGGGAGAAAGGGTTCCCCCACATTCAGGAGTTTGTGACTGGCAGTTCTTAACTATCCCTGCTACATGTGCAGAAAAGTAATATCCAGGAGGGAAGGCACTGGATTTCTACCCAGCTGCTGTGTGTGGACTCTGCTAGGTAGCTCTGTCTTTGTATCAGCCTGTAACTAAACTAGTAGATGTCCAATAACATGAAATCCACAAAGTAGATGCTGGGAAGGGTCAAGGAGTTCTCTGTTCTCCATGATCTAGACTGCTGTAAAGGAAAGGGTAAAGAGAAATGGATCCCTTATTCTGTCCCTCTCTTAGCTTCCTTTTTTTGGGTCCTATTCATAGGTCCATTTCACACAGCTACTTGGGAGATCTAACACTTAACTGTTTCACTACTGCTATCTAAGAAGCAGTACTCAAGCTCCCCAAGGACTTGAAATGTATCTGCTGCTTCCTAGTAAACCTACTAGCAACAGAGGCACTGAAGTTGTCAGGAAGACAAAATAAAAGTTTACATTCGGCTCACGTTTAAAAAAAAGTTACCTTGTTTATAACATCCAAGTTTAAAATTTCTATAGAAATTATGGCTTAGACGCCGCATACATAGGAGAGCCTCTTGTTTGCCACTCATGAGCAAAACAGACAGTCCAAAAACAATGAAAAATAACTGTAAAATCTTACATTTTGCCTCCCAGAGCATCTGATACCACCAGAGTTCTGCAGCAGCCTCTCAGCAAAAAAACCCCTCAGAACGTCCACACACAACCAAAGCCAAAAACCCTACCCTCCCAGGCACAGTTTTTACCCCCAAAATAAGTAGTATTGCCAGAGAATCCACAAAGTCCACTAGACACTTCGCTATTGCTATTGACTTTACATGGAAGGCATTCAGTCACCATGATGATGGGGGCAGTGTAAAATGCTAAGATATACAGATGGCTACTGTCCAACTGGGGGAAACACAGGAGTGACCTGTGATGGATATTCTTATTCACAGATTCCATGGCCAGAAGGGACCATTGTGATCATCTAGTCTGACCTCCTGCATTAACACAGGCCATATAACTTCCCCCAAAATAATTTCGAGAGCATCTCACAAAAACATACAAACCTTGATCAGGGGCACTGGAACAATTCGTACAGTGGGGATGCTGAGAACCACTGAACCAAACTAAGCGTTGTGTATGATGGAAACCATTTCAAGCCAGGGGGTGCTGCAGCACCCCTAATTCTAGCACCTATTATCTTGATTTCAAAATGGCCAGTAATGGAAAATCTACCTCAACCCTTGATAAGTTGTTCCAATGGTTAATTACTCTCAATGTTAAAAATGTACAGCTTATTTCTAGTCTGAATTTGTCTAGCTTCAACTTCTAGCCAATGGACTATATTAAACCTTTCTCTGCTAGACTGAATAGACTGAAGAGCCCATTATTAAGTATCTGTTCCCCATGTAGGTACTTACAGCCTGTAACCAAGCCACCCGCTTAGCCTTCTCTTTGTTAAAATAAATACATTGAGCTCTTTGAGCCTATCATATAAGGCAGGTTTTCCAATCCTTAAATCATTCTCCTGGCTCTTCTCTGAACCCTCTCCAATTTTTCAACACTTCTTAAATTGTGGACACCAGAGCCAGACAGTATTCCAGCAGTAGCCAAACCAGTGCCAAATACAGAGATAATATAACCTCTCTATTCCTACTCAAGATTCCCCTATTTATCCACCCATAGATCACAGCAACCTTTCTAGCCACAGCATCACACTGGCAGCTCAGGTTCAGCTGATGTCCATTACGACCCCGAAATCGTCTTAAGAGAGAATCCCCCATCTTGTTCCTAGACATTTACATTTAGCTGTATTAAAATGCATACTATTTGCTTGCACCCAGTCTCCCAAGAGGTCCAGATTGTTCTGAATCAGTGGCCTGTCCACTTCATTATTTACCACTCCCCCAGTTTTTGAGCCATCTGCAAACTTTATTGGTGATAATTTTATGTTTTTTAATCAAAATGTTATGCAGTATCTTATTTTGCAACTTCCAGATTTGACAGTGAAAACCAGAAGGAGAGGATAGGTGAACAGGGCTGTGTTCATAGCACACAAACCCCTAAATGGGGAGCCTGAACGGGGGAGAGCCCGGTCTCCATTCTTCTAATCCAGAACAGGGCAAAACCTAGTAGATATTTTGCAGATGATGAAGTAGTTGCAGACAGAAAGACAACTGAACAGGTTTGGCCAACCTGCTTCATCAGATGAATGACTTTACAAGAACTTAACTCTCTACCCGCCTCGGATCTCCATCTGCCAGCATGATGACTTACCATCAGCTAGGCTAGGCTAAATGGACACTTGAAAAATACACTTACTACAGTTTCCCACCATGTGTGTATAGAACAAAAAGATTTATCTTCATAACAACCCATCCTGTTCCTACCTACTGTAAAAATCACAATAGTTTATTTGCGGCATAATATGCAATTACTATGGAAATGACTGGTGACAGAGTGGATGATTTAATTGTACTGTATGAGCAAACCTGATTTAATTGTACTGTATGAGCAAACCAGTTTCTATTTGTAGAATTACCATAATGTTACTACTCATGGAAAGGAAAAAAAATATATATTTGAAAGACAAAGGCCTAGTATTAAAGTTTTGCTGTTGAAAATTTTTTTGCCAAGTATTTAAATCTGAACTTCTATAAGATTACTGAGTTCATATACCAGAAAATTCTGAAACGGCCAAACCTTGTCAAGAAGACTGACTGAATCAGGAAGTCAGCATTCACCCAAGAATCTATTTCAGCATTTTTTATGTTAACTGCCTTCATTTCTACTCTCCGAGTTATCTGAACTGCTTAGAAGGCTCTATTGTTCACACTTTCAAAGGATTCCCCCTCCTCCCACCCCCCCAAGAACAGAATGGGGCATGTATGAAGCCCATGGAGGGCAGGGGAAAGGCATGAAGTCTTGTGGAGGAGAAGAGAAACAGAAATATACAGCTTTAGATATGGATGTCTTAATTTTAAAATGTGAAATCCTACCTCCCATTGCAAGTGAGGCGGGATATTTCTGATCTGAAGTTTCCGACTCCTGCAGACGAATTAAAAAAAATAGTTAAAAAACAGGAAAAAAAGCATCATTAATAGCAAAAAGTGTACATTTAAGCATATTTTCTAATGAACTAGGCAGAAGCAGATCCACATTACACAAAGGCAAAACAATGAAGTGCAAAGGGAGGAAGTTAGATCAAAACCAGTGTAAATGAAAGTCCATCAAACTGTTATAGTAATATTTGTTTTACATGTGGCAGCTGTGATGTTTCATAAAAGCATGTAGCTTGAAAGCTAGTTTCATTAAACCTTTTCAAGCAAGACACATGTATCTAGCTCTTTGTATACAAAAGCATATACAAAATACTAGTTTTCCACCCCTCACTGTTTTTGAGAAAAAATGTTATACCAGGAGGTTTCCAAGAGGAAATTTCAAATATTTACTGCATTCTACAGCCCCTGCAAAAAGAAAAACAAAAACCCTGAATAAATAGGTTTGGTTTGAGATTAAGGGGCTTGCCTAACTGATCACATTTTAAACACCTGAATTCCTGACATTCTTTGCCTCCAAAGTAGAAATCATGAAATTAGTTCATTATATTTTCACATCAAATTTATATGAGCTTTCTGTCACTTATCTAGTCAACAAAATATTTATTTTGAAGTAATACAGCAAAGCCCAGTAATGTTCTGACTAGATTCACGGCCAAATCCTTTGTCTCCTCCCTTCCCCCAAAGCAAGAGAACAAATAAATGCCAGAGATGCCACATAGCCCCTGGGATTCTCAAGAATGTGTAGATTAACACAGCTCCAGCTGTACTCAGGTAGAGTGTGCAAGTATGTGGCCAGTTAAGCTATTCTTGTAAGAAATCATGAAAATTGATAACATTATACCATAAAAAAAATCACTTAAAGCCCTTTGGAGGGATATGGGGTGCAACTAAGTCTCAGTTGGCTAAGAATAGCTGAAGAAACATTTTTGCCTCAGAATACATAACAATTGGTTCAAACATACTAGTTTGCTTTACAATGTTTTAAAAGTTTAAAGTTTTTTAAAAAGTGATCTGTATTAAAGTTTTGCGCGGTCTGAAAAAAGTAAACAATTTTTTAAAAATAAAACAAACATGTACAGGCAAGTAGTGTCTTATGATGAAGTAGATAACGTTCACGTCTAGGGATATTCTTGCCTAACGATGGCATGGAAGGCATTCTTTTTCTCTACGCAAATTTCTTCTAGAATTGACTCCTTCTCTCATCCTCACTTATGCACCTTTCCAGCTAGTTTTTACATCTTGAAATACTCTGTTCAAAAGGCCTCTTGTGTTAAACCAAACTCCAGTTGTATCCTTAACATTTTTGGTGCGCGAAGGTTCCCCTCATCAGGTAATTACCAGGCCGAATATTCTAGCTGTACTGTGTAAACAGCCCACTTCCATATCATCTATTTTTGATGGGCAATTAAATTGACTAAAAATAGCAGCTATCTTCTCAAAAAAGTTAATTCTGAAGATGAATGGATACCAACTGCAATGTAACTGTAGAAGTATTTTATATACATCTACTTTCTTAAACAGGTAAAACACATATTTGGTCACCTCATGGTGGAGTTCACAATCAAGTGGACAGAATAAAAGTGGTCTCCAGTATAAATAAATAATAAACTAGACCCCTGAATTTTGAATTTCCAAGATTTAAAAATCAAAATCTGCTGGCAAAAGTCTACTTTGCTCCTTAGGCTGATGTGAAAAGTCTGAATATTTGGAGAAATCTTTGCAATCTCAGGAAACTTTATTATTAAAGGCTTTTCATAATAAGGTTAAAAAGTCTACATTTGTGATGCACTGTCCTGTGTTATCAAAACATTCTTACTCATCAACCCAACAGTAAACTGAATGGATGAACATATATTTTATAGTCAAATCTGTAATCACAGTTTAAAGTATTAGAACATTCCAAGGCAAAGTATCAGTCACCTAAATGCTGTTCAATGTGCTTCAAAAGTCAGATATGTTATTATAGTCTTGCTCATTTGTAGATTCCAATTAAAATTCACTAAAACATTCTGAGAGTGTCACTACTTGCTACAGAAGGATCCAAATGTACTGACAAGATATACCACATGACAACAACAGGTCTAACCAAAAGAGCTCAACACCTGATATAGAATTAGGCAATTGTTATTCTGAATGTATATCCGCTGGTGAATTACATGTACATAGTTCCCGCCTCCCATTTCATCTAGCACAAAAACCCTGTTTCTTCAACTTTACCTCAAAACACAAGACAGACATAATAAATCTAGTTTTATGCCCTTTATTCATGACCTCTTTTACCAGGTCTCAATTTTTTTAAATCTACTAAAGACAAAAAAACTTGATGAAAGTTAACTTGGCCAGTCAGTTTATTTGCACACAGAGATAAGCATTTAGGATGAAAATAAAAAAAGACCATACTCCTAAATGACCAGATCCCCTTTCATTTGTGGAGATGGGGGAAAACAAGGGCGATAGAAAGCTTTCTGAAAGATAACCTCAAAAAACAGGGATTTGGAGCAATCAAATTTTTGAATTGTTCCGCTCCGGCTCCGGGCACAAACTGACTGCTCTGCACTTCAGCTCCAGGCTCCGCTCCAAAGCCCTGCTCAAAAAGGTGTATCTTTCACATTATGCACTTCCGAATGTATGCAATAGTGAGACACTTATTAATACCAAGTGAAAGTGAAAGGTCACATTTTTTAAATTAACACTTCACATTGTTGCTTATAAGTTGAAAGTAAGGTCAGTACAATCAGCTATACCATTCAGCAGCCATGCTCCAAACATAACAGCCCTAACTTCAACTCTGTTGTCTGACAACAAGGCTTTTACATCATCTAGTTTTTCTTATGCAGATCACAAAAATACAAGCAGGGGGAGGAGGGGAATCCTTTCATATCACTGTTGTATTGTAGTCGATGCAGTTAGCGCACACACACACACACACTTCAGTCCAAACCCACAGTCATCATGCAACTAATGTGACAGGAGAGACCACAGACACTTTCTAGAAAATGAGTCCAAAACATATTTCTTTGAAGTAAAAAGGTTTAAGGCTTTTCACCCAAAAGCAATGAGGGGGGAAAAAAAGATGCTATATCGTGCCATATAGCAGACTCACCAGGGATCAGGAATGTACACCAATGATAAATGCACGAGGCTCTCTGCTGCTCAAACTTGGACAGGATTGTACTTACCACCGCTGTTGTACACTTTGGCAACATTGTTTAACAGCTTGTTGTGCCAATAAAATATTATTGAATTACGTTTGTCTGATCTGTGTACACACTCCCATGCAGGATCACCACACAACTTTACTTCAATAACTTCTGAGAAAGTATCATGAATCAAACTACATGAAAAATCTATTAATATGGTCCATAGTAAGGAACAAATCCTGGTAATTGACTTCAGTGAGACAGACACCACTATCTAGCTTTCATTAGACCAGGATTTTTCTCCAAGAAAAGACACGCTTAGGGAGCTTAAGGTGTGGAATTCTCATTTTAAAAAGATATCCCCCCAGGACTGAGGTGGAAGTTAAAATCTCATTCCAGAGACATATTTCTATTTCAGTAACCATCAGCTCACATACATTCCTTATTAATGAATTAATTTATAAAAATTAAGCCAACTGCAGTCACCCAAGATTTAAGGAAATGACTGATTCATTCTTAACTTCATGAAGGTTTTACTTATTGAATTAATTTTTTGGTGATAACCTGATACCTAAGAATGGGTGGGCATCTTAATAGATCTTTATAATAAATCTAGTCAATGTGAACAATTTCTCTGGTTCACTTGCGTTATACAGTTAGTTACTTATTAAAATCAGACATATGCATCTGATCTTAATGTGCTGTTCAGATACTTTTCAAAAAAGTTAGATGTATGTAAACTATGTTCATTTCTCTCTCTCAAAATACACACAATTTTTTAGTTCCTGTATTAGGCTTGCTCCAAAACCGCAACTGAAGAAAAGAACTGGACAAACTCTAATATTATTATTTCAGTTGCACTTTTGGTGCAGTGTTGGAAACTGGATCCAAATACAAGTATCAACAGTGACTTGAAGTGCATTAACAGATTTATACTGTGCCCACATCAGTTTTATATGCTTACAGATTTCACTGTGCTCACTGGCAGAGAAAAGCGCAGTTCTTTACTAAGTAACTATACAGTGGTATGTTTAAAGTAGTGTAACACAGATTACGCAAGTAATAGGAGCAATTTTTATACATCTTAGAAAGAACTTCTGAATGAGGGTACAGTCAAAACATGTTTTGAGACCCACAATGCCTGTGGCCAAGGAGAACCCTACAGCTGTTTGGCAGCGCTTAGCGTTTTCCAGGAGGGAGGGGGGAGGAGCAGGGAGCCACGCGCTCAGGGGAGGAAGCAGAGAAGAGGCAGGACAGGGGCAAGGATTTGGGGAAGGGGTTGGAGTGGGGACTTCAGGGAAGGGGTGAGAAGAGGCAGGGCAGGGGCGGGGCCTCATGGAAGGGATGGAGTGGGGGTGGGGCCATGGGCAGCAAGGGGCAGGGAATAGCAATGAAATAGCTTTTCCTGTCATTAGTATTACAGTCAATTTGCTTGCCAGTTAAGTCAGGTAGGTGATTTTGAAAGACTGTAAAGATACAGTAGTTAAAATTTAATTCCTCTTTTTAAAAAAGCATGTAAGAAATAAGCAAAAAAACAAAATCCTTTGAATAAAGATATTGAATAAATGCTCCTTATTTTAAGTCACCTACAAGTTCCAAATATTATGGCCCCACCAGTTCATTTGCTCCTAATGAGCAATTCTAATAAATGTTTTAAAAACCAAGTTTTGTTTTCATATCCTTTTGCTAAAAGGAGAATTTCACTGCATAGCTTTTAAAAATACACACACACTTGAGATTGTTACCCTGGAAACTATGTTTAGAATTGACATATGGCTAGTGAAGTTTTACATTATTTCTATAAAAAGCTAAGCAATTTCTAATGTGTATTTCTACAGAACACATTAAGGGAAATAATTGCTATATTTTACCTAATTTGGGCCATAAGCTCATAAAACCAACCAAAATGCTTGCCAGCAGAGGGAATACTGGGGAACAGGCTTCAGATTCTTAAATTGTCAACATTATAATATTGTTAGTATTTAAGATGAAGATTTTTTCTGAAACAATGACGTATTTTCCCCTCAAAATACCAGATGAGTAAGTTTAATCAAATTGCTCAACAAGAAGAGAGAGTTGCTAAGTACAAGTAGTTTCTCAAATACTAAAACACAGATACACCATAGCATCTTTATTTTACTGGAGAGGGGCATCCTTGAACTGCAAATCCTACTGACACAATTCAGATTAAAAATACTATTACTCACACAAATGGAGGCCTAGGTAACAAGCTATGTGTTACACAGCCGCTGCACTTCCCCTCCCCCAGTTTAAGAACACCATGCGTCACCATGCAGAACAGGAAAGGTTTTAAAGTTTCAACAAAGTAAGATCTCTCAAAACTCAAAGCATGCTAGATTTAAATCTGAGGATCTGATTCTAATCTCAGACATGATGCATGTCTCATTTTCCTTTTGCACATACAAACCCAACCACAGAAGCAGCTTTGGAGAGGTGCATACATCTATATGCAACACTCAAGATGAAAATGTAGCCCTTGTCGCACAAAGGAACATTCCGCTCTCCCTTACAAAAAAATTTCAAGGTATGATCACTTGTTTCCCCCACATCCTGGATGTACACAATACGTGTGTGCTTGGATCTCTCTACCAGAGATTTTTAAGAGTAACCCTGAAGAATATGTATGGCCATTGTTTTATATATCTCCATTCTTATCTCACAAGCCACCAGCCATGCTACTTGACACCAGTGCAGCAATTTAGTTTCAGTGTAGGCTTATATTATAAAAGAGAAATCTTTTGGTGTGTGAAAGGGCAAGCCTCCCTCGCCCCTTTTGTTTTGCAGACTATATTTTTGAGGGTGGGAGTTGCTTTGGAATGCATGAAACCTAAAGGCTAATATCTATCAACATGTCCAAATTAGCTCACACTGCGTAGTCAAATCATAGGCCTGTAGTCCTTATATTTATAAAAATAAATTAGATAATAGGCTTTCAGTTAAGGCCACTTCAAGACATAATTTTGACTATTTTTCACACTTCTAATTAGACTAAAATCTTATATTCATTATTTGTAAATTCCCAGGTGTGGACCATAAAGAGATTTAATATGGAAAATAATTAAAAGACACTGCAACTATTACCATATTTCAATTTAAATTCTCAGTTATTTAAAGAAAGATACTTGCATTTTCCAGAAGTTTTACCACAACGAAATGCTGTTTTAAGAGTTTTAACTTATTTAAAAATTGATACACCACTATACATATGATGTGGTAAGTTCTATCATCCATCAGTTAAAAACATGGTCTTTAATTTTGCAGCCACTGAGTTTTCAATGGATCTGTGGATGGTACTCCACAGTCCTCCTTATTCCCCCCACCCGGCTCCTTTAGAGAAGCTGCACGTTTATTGAAAGCTAGTTTCTGCCCGCCCCACCTCCCACTCAGACGAAGGATCCATATTCTTCAAACAACTGTACCTCTAACTAAACTCATTTTGTTGACCGAATGCTTTAAAATGATACAACTTTTGCCACTTCTCCTCCCACTCCCCACCAACTGGTATCTGGATCATTGTAAGTTGTCCACCTAAAGACTACATGAAGAACCAAACAATGCCTTTTGCAAGCAGAAAGACACTTACAAATATGGAAAAGGATTGTTTATGAACCATCTTACCTGCATAGCCTTCTAATCCCTTAGTAATAGCACACAATGCTAATCTTCTCCTCCCCTTCCCCCTCCCCCCATTTTATTTTATTTAAGCACCAACATAAGGAAAGGCTCTTCTACCTCCTCAAATATTTTAGTGGTGCCTACTAGTGCTGCTGGTGTTGATGCCATCAGCATTTGCATTACAAACCCAGTTTTCACATATTTGTATCAGCCATAAGAAGCAGCTCCAAGCTGAAACTTGCATACGAAGTCTCTGCTGCAAACTGTAGCCGGTTTGGAGGGATTGTGTGAAAAGAAAGGAAGCATTTACAATCTTCACTAGCAGTTTTTGCTATTTTTACACTACAAGAGGAAAAAAAGTCATCTAAGCATATATTAAAGCCATTTTTAGGCAAATATAGGCACTAATGCCTGTAATTAAAAAAGTCAACAAGTTACTTCACTTCAAAGAGCAGCTGCTGAACAGAAACAGTCAAAACATCTATTTCACAGATATTCTCAGAAAAGTTATTCCTGTGTGCCCATCAGCTAGAAGCTTGATGTAAATGTGTATTATCATCGTACCCACTCATTCTACGCCACACCTGAACATAGCCATTATATATGAACAATTTACCCTCACATCTCAATCTCTGTACTTTGACCCGTTAAGCCTTTACCCTCAATTGGGGATGTTGCAGATTATGTATTCCTTACGTCATCCAATCCTAAAACCGAACTTCGCTCTCCTTGATAATCTGCACCTTATCCCCTGATAACCAGAAACTTCTATGCTTAAACGCTGTACCGTTATTTTTATTTTTAACATTATCTTAATAAAATTTTTAAATCTCTCTCATTGACAGTGGTTATAAAGTTGGGGGGAGGGGAGATTTTTGGTGGGGTGAGATGATGTGGGGTTAATCCAGGAAGAACAAGTCACTAAACTGTCCTGAAGACTAAATTTAAACTATCAATGAGTGCAATAATGTTTATAGTTAAACCTACTACTCTAAGTATTACCAATCCCAATATGTTCAAAAATCATGAGATTAGCTTAAATAAAATACATGCGCCTTCTGGTTTCCTAGTCTTAATGTCACATTTTCAAGGTTCTCTCCACAATTATAAGGGTTAGAAACTTTTCACAATGGAATCTTAGATTCTCACACAGTCACATGACGCCAGAATCCAGGGCTTTGAGAAAAATAGATATTGCGATACTTGACCACAATACATTCTGCTCTTCAGTCTCAACAGCATGAAGTTAGCAATTAAGGTTACCTTGGTCTCTCTCCTTTGCTATTAAAAGTTAGAATCAAATTTGTAATGTTACACCTTGAAACAAATGTCTATTTAAAAGTGAGTTTAAAGTAGTTTAACTTCGTACACCTGTCCCTAAAATCCCCCATCACCCTGCCAGAGTGTTTGATTTAATACACCAGTGATACTCAGACTGAAGCTCGGGAGCCGCAAGCAGCTTTTCAATGCGTTTCTGTGGCTCTTTGCAGCACATGATATTAAAACACTGTGTGATTTAATTATTAGCCAATCAGGATGATTTTACTATGTTAATAACCAATTATAGTTGACAAAATACTTGATCAGTCGTTTTGCTGAGATAATTATTTATATATATTATAGACACACACATACACCCCAGACTTTTCCCGTCATACTGTTTAAATATGAATATACAGTACTATAGTAGTAAATGAAACAATGAATTCACGCTACTGTGGCTCTTTTGGGTAATGCTGATCACTAATTTGGCTAATGAACCACTGAGGTCTGAATATCACTGTTATACACAAACTTATTTTCCTTTTACAGAAAAAAAAATTGTTTTCTCTCTCACATTGCTAAATGAGAGACCCTGACAAAGATGGGAAATGAAGGCGCTTATCCTGGAACGAGCTCCATGATGGAAGATCACCAGACTCTGCTTGGACTACACAGGGAAGACAAACTGAGTGCTGGAAAACGCACAAACTAAACTTAAAACAAATCTTTTTTGTTGTAACAAGAGTGGGTGAACATTCAGGAATGTGTAATTTTCACTTGAAATTCACATTTGTGGGCCTAGAGAGTCTATGATGACATTTTGGAAGATCTGTAATTAAATGTTATGTTTACCTCTGATAAAGGTGAAAAGTTCTAATTTGATTAGGCAGCTCCAGATTATTTTCTTTGACTAGATGGCAAAAATCTTACTACTTTTAATGCTCAGAAGCATTCTTTTTTTAAACACAGGAGTATTAGCCACAAAGAAAAACTAAAAGCAGAATTTATAAGAGCACTCAGTTTTTCAAACACAGTGTTTAAGGTACTGTCATATGATTAGTGGCTATGTTTTAGGTTCTATCTAGCTTTTAACCACCTCTGGTAACTGAAGTTTTAGCCAACAGGGACACACTGTGGAAGTATAGTTGTACGGATATACATACACATTGTTTGTGTTTCTTAATTTTTATATAAAACCTCCCTATTTAACTGCAAGAGTAACTTTTTACTAAATTCTTCTAGCTGTGCATTTAAAAACATACTGTATTAGGTCAATGATTTAATGGTTAAACAAGAGAAGCTTAAAGCTCTATAAAGCTGTTTGTACAGAGGTCACAATTTAATATTTCTATACAATATTTTCTTATTACCAAATATAACAAAGCCAGTTAAATATCGTCCTTCCTTCCCACCCTATACTCTCCAACCTTCCAAGAATTAAAAATAATTAAGGCATGAGGATGGCTACTGGTGGATCTTCTATAACTCTGAACAGGAATAAGTTTAACAGAATTTACACTTCTCCTATCCTACAACAGCAGAAATTGCCTGGTAAATTTACCAGGCAGATTCCCATTAACAAGTTTTTAATTTTTTTTAAACAAGTTTGACCAGAGATTTATTTGCACTCACTCAAACTAGTAGAACCGTATGAATTCACACTAAGGAGAATTATTGTAAATTATTTGCTACTTCACAAAATTCAGTAAGCGAACAAAATTAAAACAAGCCAATGCATTCATAAATGGATCATATATTTTGGCAAGTTTAGTTAATATTCGTTGATGATAATGCTTTAGTAATTGTTCTGTAGCAAATTATTACAGAAATACTACAATCTAAATAGCTGTAAGAGGAAACAGCATCAGTTTATTGCTCCTTTTTAGGAGCCCAATTCAATTGTACCACAAAATTGAAATCTATTCTTTTTTTAAATCAACTTAAATCACTGTGTGTGTGTGTGTGTCTCTTCCCTAGCCCCAAATGCAGAATACTCTCAAAAGCAGAGTAGAAAAACAAACAAAAGTAATAATTCTTTAGACTAAGTTTTATATAGTAAATAGTTACAAATTACTTGTCAAAAACAACAACATAGTTTAGAAGTTTTCAGAATTACAGTGTGATTTTTAACCTAAATGCCCATTAAGTTTTCTCTATGGTTAGAAACCTCAAGTGGACTGTGTGTGAATTATAGGAAAGACAGATTAGCAACAGTCTACTGGAATTTATTCCACATCTGTAATCTCTCTATTATTTTAAGTGTACCAATTGAAAAACTTGCCTCTCCTTTCCCTACAAAAAGGGGTAAAAGAACACGAGCTTTTAGATTGTAAATAAATTCCCTACTACCTTAATAATAGAGAATGCACCCTCATATTCAGCAAGATGACCAATATCTACCAATTTAATAGTTCTAGATATCTGGAATGTGTACAACATCTCTATGCAATAAGGCCTGGCCCTCAGACAAGATTTTGTATCAATGTAACTGTTTGGATTAGGAGCCCCTTGGGGGCATGAATCAGAGTTCATGTCACACTCCCAGTCAGTATCCGGCGCGGGCCGGGGAAGCCAATGATCCAACCAGCAGACCAAATTTGGTGATGATTCCTGGTCACGTGATACCTGAGGCATGTTGTGCATATTCTAAGAAGGAGCCCCCCCCACCACAAACTTCCACAAAATAGCTATACCAGTACAATCCCCAGTGTGGATGCAATTATACGAGTATAGACTATTCCCCCTTCCCATATGAGAATAAGGTTTAACCAGTCTAAACACAGTTACACTTTGTGCCTACGCTGGGGCAGGAGGGGTGTGTCTTACTGCTCTAACTATACTGGAATAGTTAAATTATACAATGTGTGTTTAGATTATGTCCCCCCAGTGTATTTCTTTAAGGTAGCTTACTTCAGTACTCATGTAAAACTATTTTTAGTCATAGTATTTTTCAGATATGGCATTCAATAAAAGTTATCATAACTTAGTGTTTTACTTTTATGCTGTATTCACATAAGCCATGTTTAGCCCACTGATTTAAACAATACTGTAACTCTCAGAAATTGTAAAGATGTTCATTGAACATTTGCATCAGGCCTTACAAAAAGTGTCACTAACTGATTTTAATCCATTGACAATAATTTCAGCTGATCACAAAAATATAACTCTGCAATACTTCAGTCATACTTAGTTTTACATTATATTTTAAGCTATCCCTCAGAAGCAGTTTATATTATAGTAAGGTTACATGTATACAAAATATGTAAGTTTCCTTTTTACACAATAGTTGTGAATTCTATTTAACAAGGTAAAGATTTTCATCCATTGGCTTCACAACACTAGGAAAAATTACCATGAAGTTTATTAGACACACAGATTAAGTGATAATTTAGCTCTTTATTATAATAATTTAGCACCATCTTTCAAACCACTTATTTTCCTTTCCTATTTTCTTAAAAATAAGAAATATGTTTTGAAGACAATATTATAACAAACATTTTTACCAATGCAGTATAAAAAAAGGTTAAGTGGTTTTCATGTTACGGTACAGTGTAAACCTAGAACATGTGAGCTACTGTATATCAGAGAACTATGCCAAAAGTTACAGTATGTTTCTACTATTCCGTCATCTATGCTATTCAAAGTAATATCTTTATATCTGTGTCCCCCCCAAAGATAAAAATAAAAGGAACACTGAAATTGATCTTAGCTTCATCAATTACTTCATCAATTATTTTAACTTGCTACATATTTTCAATTACAGTGAACATTGTAAAATCAAATCGGTTTTATTTATTTTACCTTATTTGAGACTCACTAGAGTATAGCACAACCAAATACATTAAGCTGGTACCTGTTAACTCAGAAATATAGTTAAGAGTTTAAGGTTGTTTGTATTTATTGACTTGTAGGTCCACTAAATGCGCGCCATTTTATTTGATGGATACTCAAAGACCTAAGGACAGAATGTACTGATTGCAAATGACTATTTGCCCACATTAAAGAAAACTAAGCAATTTTTAAAAAAGAAGAAGAAAAAAACTTTAAAATTGGTCTGTTGATAGCTATGGAACTATATTACCACACTGAGAAGACATCATAATTTCTCTTCAACAATTACACAATACAGTTTTATCACAATAATTTTAGTAATTCCGCTGTAAACAAAGATGTGTTATTTGCCATAGCAATGTGATAAACTGTTCACTTTCTGTACCAGTAGGTATAACCCCACCCATCTCCCATGAGACAGAAACTTGCACTTGATCAATAATGTAAACAGAAAACATTTAGAATCTTGAAAAATCAGCTATTCATCCTAAAATGAACAGGTTAGGACCCAAAATCAAGCCCCATTAAACTATGAAAAGGCAATAGAGCACTAAAATAAAGGATTACCTGAGATCATCATGAGGAAAGCTATATTAGAATCTAACAAATGTTCAAAACCCAAGCATGAGATTATCACTATTTATTAGGAGTTACTGTACAATTTCTACATTAGTTTGCATTACAGAAAGATTGCAAATATTTAGTTTATTTCAGAACAGTGAATGCCTACTAATACCAAGTACTCGACAAGACAATATAAATCAAATTAGCAGCAATAAGTAGAACTATAGTTATGAACCTCAAGACAGAGAAACTGATCCAAAATAAGTGGTTTAATAGAGAACACATTTCGCAAATATATGCATGTTATCTACAGAGTGCAAGTAAAGTTCATAGAACTGTATGTTAAAGATGGAAGAAATAGGGTCAGGTCTTCTAATCAGCCCCTTAGAACCAGGCAAGGTTTTCCTTAACTGAATATTCACAAGAGCTTTATCTAGTTTAAGTCTGAATATTGCCTGTGACAGGGCACCCATATTGGTCTTCAGAAAACTAGACCCCATTCTAAGCCATTCCTTCCCCACTAAATTTTCAGGATTGCAGGGACTTTATTCTGAAGTGTCACTAAATTTTTGACAGTATCTTACATGCCCAACTTTCCTAAGATCCCGCCCAAAATGATTATAATGATGCAAGTCAGGGTTATTCAACAGAACTCCTCACTGACACAATACCTGCACATAATTTCAAGCAACCCACAACAGTTAAAGAGAGTCAAAATAGCTTAAACGTTCATTTCAATAGCCATTCTGAAAAGCTGTGGTTTAAAACATAGCACTGGCATAAAGCAGAAAGCTGCCTGTAGCTCGAAGTAGTAAGATGGACCTCTACTACTGATCATGCATTCAAAAGTAGCGTCCCGGATTCTAAATCACTGGATTTAATCCCACACACACAGCAGTATTAAGACTTGCAATAAATGAACTTTGTATACACGGTAATGTAAATGTGGGGGGCAGGGACAAAAGGCAATGTACATTAATTTAAAAATATTTGTCAGAGTGAAAGTCAAAGAAAAATAGCACAGAAAAGTATTAGTTTGTGGGTCTTTTTGCCAACAAGCCAGAAAGAAACCCCACACATGTAAAGTTATCTTTACTAGCCAATGTCTACGTACTTAAAGGGGTCAACATACTAATCTTAGTTCTAGAGCCTTTGCCATTATTATTTTGGCAAACAATTTGCTGTTGCTTATTCAACTGTTCGGTGTTTGAAACATTCTTAGCAGTACTGTCCCATATAACTGACAACGACTCCATTTTAGTGGCACTCTACCGTGGACCGATACAGTAGCTCCGTGGGTATGTGTGCACACAAGTTAAAAGTTATACTAGAGTGCACTTTCCATTTCTATACTAAATGCAAGGTTTTCAAAGTGTTTAAGCAGCAAAATAAACACTGTTTCTTGGTTGAAATAGTGGCCAAATGCCCCAACATAGATATTTAGACAATCTGTGCAAATTCTACTGCAACTGAGTATTGGTCAACCCTACCAAAAATGCATATGTTTTGTAGTTAGGTAGATTTATGCCAACGTGCACATAATCATCAACCTAAAATAAGGTTATTGAAATAGAGCAGAACCTTACCAATTTGCATTAATGGCTAGGAAGTCCTCTGAGGTTCACCAAATTTGGATATTTAGTGAATAAATGAACCAATAATACACACAAGTACATACTTATGTTCTTTAGAAAATTGTAGATTGGGGGGTGGGTTAGAATACTTAGTATACTAGTAAATGTTTGTCTGTTTTGTAAGTGTGAGTCTTCACAATAGGAGACCTTGTTACATCACTCTGCTATTGAATCTTTGAGAAGTGGGATTAAACTCATCAGGAGTTTTGAGAGAATTATCAGTTTGGCAGATAGAATATATATTAAGAAAAAAATTACCATAACTATTAGAAAGGCAGCCACCTGCTTATACTTGGTTGTACTTCCCATTTGTCTTGTCTGAGTTATAATAAAACTCAGTGTTTATAACTTTTGTTTTCTGCTATATAGACTTAGACTTCCAGATCCCCTCATTTTAATTGTTATCAAATACACAGACTGTATGTTCAATTACACACTTAGTTTCTGGTAACACGCAATTCAAATGAAATAAAAATCTAAGTCTATACATGTTTACTTAAATGGCCAACCTGGTAGAAAGATTACTGGTTCTCTTACAAGCGTTCTGGGTTAAGAACTTCTGCACATATGATGAAATATAATCATGTACAGTCGCTAAATAAAAATGGCTTCTTTTAGGGCCAAATTCTGACATCCTTAATCAAGAAAGCTCCTGGTGACTTCAATAGAATTTTGCTAGATTAAGGCAAATTTTAGCTCTTTGTTACTGAATTATGCAACTGGGGGAAGTATCTTAACATTCATCAAAAATCACTTCTGTGAAGCATGCCATATATACAGGTTTAACAAATTTTCTTACTTTTTAGCGACTAGCAGTAGGACTGTGACTGGCATTGCTGCAAGATACTTTTAGTATTGAATTGTTTTCACTAGCTAGCTTTAAGAAAATTGAAAAATTTACACTAACAAAAAGAACACACTGGAGAGCTCTCACCACACACTGGAATATTAAAGTTTTCAATTAAGATCACTCAGTCTGCATATTATCATTGTCAAGATATCTGAATCAACTCAGTGGAAGAGAAAGATGGTATAAACTTGAGTGTTCTATACTGTAGTAATTCACAGAAGAAACAGAGCACACAGCAAGAAGTCAGACTGTGGACAGTACATGTGATATTAGCAACTAGACATTTGGAAGGCAACTTCAAAGTGAGTAATATGATTCCAAAAGACAAGAGATTTTTTTAAGTTTCCTTCTGCCATTTCAGTGCTTCAACAGCCGCCATGATATATTCAGATTGTGAACAAACTTTCACAGGAGATTTCCTCCAGTAGTTTCCACCAGAATTGTACTTACATTCTTTACTCATGTGAGTAACTATACTCACATGAGTAAAGAAGGGCAATTACAAAACAAGAGCGTTTGATATCAGCATGGATTAAATTTAAAAGCTAAAGAAAGTTAGAGAACAGACTAAAAATTCTTCCCTTCTAAATAATGTTAATTTTGAATATTTCTTATTCTAAAAAGGTAAAAAAGGAAAATGTTCATTAACTAGGAGCAACCCGTCATGTTGTCTTCACATCCAAAACCCTCCCACCGTGTAAACACTAAAGATTTGTAAGCAAACAACCCCATCCTGAAAATAAACTTCCATGTCACTTTAAACTTTAAAAACAAAAAAGGGGGGGGGCCCCCACGGGGGAGAGACCAAGCCTAATTAAACTCAGGTTACTTTTCCTAAATTTCCTGTGCAGTCATAGTCCCAAAGTTAGGACCCAATTCTGAAAATTCATACCCATCTAAAAGCCTTCGTGTGACTTTTGAAGACTACATAGGTGAAAAAAGTTTTGTAAGATCAGATCCCATGATGCGAGAGTTGTTATGTAGTGTTTGTGTGTCAATCTCTTTCTTTTAACTGGTCCTCTAGCCTCGCTTATACCTGTAACAGGTTAGAATTACTTTTTAATACCATAAATGTTGAATGGTTACAGTGAAACATTAAAAGCTCAACTTTATTCCGATTTAGTTTAAAACTAAATTATTTAGGCTAATATTTCCAATAAATGCCTTTCTGAACATTTAATCTGAACACAACTAAAACCAAGTTTTGTAGACATACAGTGATACAATGAAACTTTGTTGCTCATAGAACGCCATAAGTGCAGGTTTGCTGGAACCAGAATTTCCATTTGCACTTGACAACACACTAGAATATTTTAGAACTCTTAGCGTTCACCATGAACAAATACCACTTTTGAGTTTTACTTACATATACACAATATGAGAGTAACATCTATTTACCAAAACAATAAAAATCAGCTATTGCCAGAGGGAAAAGATGTATTGAACACATAAGGTAGACTTACATATCTTAAAATAGCATTCCAAAAGTTCAGCTGAGCACAAAAATTCATCTTTCAAAAGTGAATATTCAACTCCAATTGTACTAATACTGAACAAAGGAAATTTAACTATTTTGATAAATTCTTTAGACACTAAATCATTTTCTACTTAAATAGCAAGTGGTTCATTGTGATGTAATCTTGATTAAAAGGCATTTTATCTGAAACATTGTTCTGTATATTATTGTCGGATTGTTTTGAAATACCAAGATCTCAAACACTCCTCACACCAAAATGTAAAGATTAAAATAGAAACTGAAGTTCTTTCCCACCTTTCATGTTTGAACATTTTAATATTTCACTTACAAATCAAAAAAGGAATTATTCTTTGTATAACTGTCGTAATTTATGCTCGTCAAATTATGATTAACACACACAACTACTTCTCCACCCAAAGCCCAAGTGTTAGAACCAAATACTCTTGATTTTGAAGAGAGCATCTTATTTTGAGCAATTTAATATAATCATAAATATATCTTTACAGAAGGCAATTTTTTTTAGTTGAGTACAATCCCACTATACCTAAAATAAAGAGGCAACATCTAACAGCAGTACCGGTATTCAAACAGAAAGGGGGCTAGGGAAGATTCCTAAAGAAAACTACACAGAACACAAGGTAACTTACATTCTGTATTTCAGATTTTTCCTCGCAATAACCATTTTGAAGGGGAACTAGCTTTAGCAAAGTGACAAGAATATAAGAATGTGCTGTATTTTAGTTTATACTATAGATTTTCTATTGTAAACATATAATGAGTATCCTCTTCTGCAGGGGAACATCATTCATTTGACACTAAAGCACTATAGGTTTTGTAAAATCCATAATGCAGGTTATTTCCGGCAGCCTACAGTAACTGATTCATAATATACACAGCTACTTAAACATTACGATAATTCATAAACACATGTAAACTAGTTTGCATCTTGACTTGCTAATAAAGTGGGTTAAAGGGAAAAAAAGATGACTGTGATTAAATGGATTTTAAAAGCTGTGATAATTGTCTTAACCTGCCAAAAGTAAAACAGAAGTTTTATTGTACAGACAGTATTTAAAGGTCAAAATGGCCCTTTCAGTAGATGAATTGAGAAAATGAAATAACCTGCCACTGAGGCAACTGCTAAGTGGACAGGTGCATTGGAAATTATAGAAACAGGTAAGCATGGAACTACTTACTAACACCTCTATCCCAGCACATCACAAGCTTCAATGCAAGACCATATGACATTCTATTATATGCTGCAGCTCTTTTTGAAATCTTTTGCCTTATTTAGGTGGGGAAAGAAATGCTCACATACAGAAACAACCACAGGATAGAAGTCCAGACAAATATATATGCTTGAAAACTGGCAAAATACACAAGTAGACTCTTTAGGCTCAGGTTTAAACATACTTCCTGAATATTCCATTTGACAAAGTCAGTTTTCCAAAAAATATTGATTCCTTCAAAAGTGAGGCATGAACAAAAGACATCTGTATACCAGAAATTACAGAAATTTAGAAAGCACAAAATTGAAAGAATACATTGAGGTTTTCGGGGAAAGTCTTATGGCACTGTATGTCAACTTTTTGTAAATACTTGTACTGTGTACAAATCATCCTAGGTCTTATCCTCAGAAAAATGAAAAGCCATTTCCTTATTTTTGCTTCATAACATCTAATATTTTGTAACTAATTTCAATTTATTTTAATTTCTTTACCATTTTTTAGAATGGCTAACCCACAGCCTATGTGGCTCGTACAACACAAAGTGTTACATACACAAAATATACCAAAGATATGTCTACACTGCAACTAAACACCCACAGCTCGACCATGTCAGCTGACAGGCTCACAAGGCTTGGGCTGCAGGGCTGTAAAACTGCGGTGTAAACGTCCAGGCTGGAGCCCGGACTCCAGGACCCTCCCCGCTTGCAGGTCCCAGAGCTTGGGCTTCAGCCCTACCCCAAATGTATACATCACAATTTTACAGCCCCATGAGCCAGAGTTAACTGACACAGGCCAGCCAGAGGTGTTTATTGCAGTGTAGACACACCCCAATAGTCTTCTGCACCTGACACACCAAACAGCAAATCATAATACGTCTATCCACTTTCTATGCCGTCACACACTGCCTTATCAAAAGGCCAAAAGAAAAAAAAGATACTCTTTGGACCAAGAAGGGAAGCAACTTCCAGAGTTGAAGACCCACCACAGAAAATACGCTGCCACCAGGCTCCCTATATCCTCTAAACTGGGGGTATATTCGCTCCGCTGATTGCAACTAGAAGAGGTATCACAAAAAGAAGTAATCTCTTGGGTAGCCAAGTCCCAAACCATTTAAGGATTTATAGGTCAAAACTAACCCCCTAAACTCCACCCAGAAACTAATTGGAAGCAAGGAAAAACTCTAGAGCACTGGAGTAACGTGTTCTCTATGCAAAGTACCATTTACGAAGTAGGCAGCTGGATTCTGCAATAATTTCAGCTTCTGGAAGGCCTCAAGCTCTACCCCCATGTAGAGAGCACTGCTGTAGTTTTCAGGGGGTTTAATTACTATATAGAAAAAAATCTGATTAACCACTCCCTGACCATGTTTTACAATCCTTTAATTATGCTTTACTTAAAATGATTCAAGTTTAGCATGCCTGCAGATTTGAGGGTCTACAATGCTGAGAGGGGAAAACACGTTTAAAGATTAACCTAAAATTTAAATAAAGAGCCATGTGCTTTTATAGTTCACCCCACTTTAAGAGACTGCGACGAAACGGGTGCTCTTAGTGCACTGCTATCTTATTGTGAGAAAGCTAATCTAGGAGCTACAGAAATGCAATTTCCTACAATATAATTCTCCATAAACTGGGTAAATAATAAGCAATCTATACTCACTATAACTACGTACTGCATGCATGAGAGCCACGACAACTGGACAAATTTTTGTTTTCCACCATTAACAATAATTAGCTTCCCGTAAAAATAAACACACACACACCACTATTCACATCTGCAAAAACAAATGTAAATATTAGGCACAAAGAACCAGACTTGCTAAGCAGAATTTTGACTCCTAATTCCTGCAACAGATTCTCGCTCATTTTGAGCCATGTGAGCTATTCAGTCACATGTGCTCCACCCCTTCCATGTAACAGACTCTGAGCATAATGAACAGATCATTAATATGTCATAAAACAAAAAAGTGCAATTGTATGTACTTATGTACAGTGTATTAACCCCATGTGACATTAGCATGGTGTTCTTACCCCTGCCTTATAGTCACATACTATATCAAAAACAAAAATCTACAAGTATTGCATACCTAACTTAAAAATCTGATCACTTTCATACAGCTCAATCACCCCTTAGAATTTCAGACATAAGCCATTCATCACCTCACTCCCAATACACATACCATGTTCATGTTAAAATTATACATAAATTTTATCCACAACTGACAGCATAAAGTTCATATGCATCTCACTAAACAATTTTATTTAAAAAAGGTCTATTTCTTCTCAAACCAAACTTCTAAAATCTCAATTAATGTGGTGAAGTATAATTAGAAGCTTATGTAGGTTTCCTCTAACAGAGTTACTAGTGGCCAAAACGACTGGTTAAAATGCACTGACTGTGACCTATCTGCCGTACCTCATCATTCCTCCCCCACTACCACAAAATAAAAAAAAAATTTTTTTTAAAGGGCATCAGATTAGGATTCTTAATTTGTTTTTGAAAACAAAGCAAGAGAGTCAGAGGTGGAACAGTATCTATCCTCCCAGCTAGAAAAATCCCTCACTAGTACCATAATATCTGAGTTGTAAGTGTAAACTAACTGCTTTAAGCTTCTAAAGAGAAAGTCACAGCAAGCTTTCCCTAAAGGGCAAAAAAAAAAAAAAAAAAATCTAATTTTAGGTGAAGGTCTATAAATTTTACAGGGATTTAAGAATATTCTCAGAAATGTTAAAGGACTGACTCAATGTGCAATACTCAGGTGGCCAGTGTCAGCTCCCTTCCCTTCCCCCCACTAAGCTAAACTGCACATCACACCAGTGACATCAGTGCTATCTGAATAATCAGATTGCAGCATGTACATTGCCCCACTAGATACCAGCTGCTCCTGAGTCACAGAAAGGGGGTCCCTAAAGGGCTCCACCATAAGTGTACATATATATAAATGTTGCTGCATTTTTGTTTCTCAAAACAAAATTAATGTGAAGGGTTGATCAGAACTAACAATGCTCTCTGTGTTCTCTTGAGAAGCATGACTAGCACTCAGAATTGTTACACCTTCCCCAAGTTTTGAATGAAGTGACTTAAAGTTCTGTGAAGTACTGCAACAGTCTTCCATGATTCATAAGGTCTGAATGCAAAAATTCCACATTTCCCTTTCACATTCCCTTGAGATTTCAGTAGTAAATCAGGAATAAACTTTTAGCTTATGAAACAGTAGGCACCTCCCACCCAAAAACCTCCACCCTTCTTGCAAGTAAACCTTTACCAGCCCTCCTCCCACCCCAGCTACAGTTGCAATGTACCCAACATCTGTCTTAACGCTTCAGTAGGCACTCCACAGTACCATATTCCCAACCTGCCTTTCACAGCAGGTATAAAGGTAATTTTTTTGCAAATGTGGGTGTGCCCACTTCAGACTGGAATGTCCAATAAAGTTTGGAATACAGTGACTACTGGGTCTAAGAATTTCACTCTGAACAACAAACTACACTTCACAATGACGAGTCTTCTGGACTCACAACAACATTATGGCAACCCTGACACCACACCTCTTGACCTTCCTTTCCATGATAAGGTTATGACCAGCTCCCTACCTTCACCCCTAATACACAATCTCACCAACCTCTGGGGGGTGGAGAGGAAATGCAGACAAATGCAAAAATGCATATTTTTTAAAATTGAGTAGGAACTTCCCACTCAGCAGCTACACAGTGATAGAGGTTAATACAACAGTATACACTGAACAATTTAAATGCACTACAAACAACTTTTGCTGTTATTCTTATGCAGCAATAATTTGATCATGCTGTTAATTGTACAGCTATGCATGCTAAAAGAAGGACATGACCTATATTCCACATAATTTTCTTTACTGTAACATCTATTTAACCAAACAAAACACACTGGTACAAGCTGGGCTCCATGGAAAACTAACCCTAGACTTTCAACATACTAACAAACTGGGTGGGTCTTTTGAACACCACCACACAGGATTCTCCACAGAACTGTGACTAAGTGCCTCATTAACAACTATATCTGCCACACTTACTATGTACAGATATACAGGCTTTTTTAAAACACATCTCTTACAGCCATACTTTGAACACATGTAAATAACCTCTTTTTTCCTAAATTATTTATTTAGCTCAACATTTAAAGACTTAACGTTTAAAGATATTTAGTAACTCTAGAAACATAACAACTAGGCAATACTCAGAGAGATCCATGGTAGGAGGGGGAAAAAAAAATCAAACTTGTTGAGCTGGTGCAAGGGAAGTACTACATAGTTTTTGAAGGGAAGCAAGGAAAACTACTTTTGTATGGACGTTACTGAATTAATTTTAAAGTAGATTTCTACAAGTGAGAATTTTTATTTTCAATTATGAGAAATGCAATTTAATTTTCTATAAAAAAAGTCCACAAATATTCTGATCAGACACACCATGTTTAAATAGTGTTGAATAGACATGGTATGAAGTGGGGAATAATACTGATATTTCGGTAACTAAATATTTATAAAAATACAAATATAGGTATGTACCTGTATCCCTGCAATATATTTTGGAAACTTAACTTTACTCTCAAGTTTTATATAACATTTCTTCCAATAAATTACAGAATTACAAACAAAAAAAAGGAAGTTGTAGAAGTGCAAGTTCACACACAAGTAGGAAAACATGCCTAACCCCAACACGAAGAACACTGTATTTTTATACTTTCAGTTGAACTCTATTAAAAGCAGGGAAATACGCATTTAAACACATCAAAAATGGTACAGAACTTTTTCTAAACTACATTTGTGATTATAAAATTAATATGTTTAGAATGGTGTATTTATCAGTGCACTTTTTGTATGTCCTTCAGATTAATAAATTTCTGTTTACAATTTAATTGCTATATTGGCATATATTACAATGACTGGAATGTACTTTTGAGACTGATCAATTCCTACATTTGTCATTGCATTTTCTTCTATTTAACCCTAATAACCTTTTAAGTATACAATAATGTATTTAACCAATATTATACATTCAAAAAATTGAATATATGCTACTGTAATTTGCAGTTGACATTTACCTTGCATAATAAACAAGCCTGCATATTACATTAGTTTCCAAACAACAAAACTAACTAGACACTATAAATACACAAAGACTTTCCTACTAGCATTAAACCAACAAAAATCCCACCACCATACTTTCTCAAATGAAGCTTTCCTCCACTGCTAAACAAAGATTAATCCCACAATCAGATTCCCAACAATAAAACATCTAAAATTTATACACACCTTTTTAATCAACTGTTTCAGAAATTCTATATTTTTGTAAAAGTCTAAGGAATGTGTTAGGAGCACTTTTTAAATAAAGTTATTTAATCTGGGAAGTATGGCTGTTTGTATAATGGAGGGCAGGAACAAGTAAGTGCAAAGTTTGATCTATTTTGTTATTACTCTCTAGAAAACCTAGAGTGCAGCAAAATTTAAACATTAGTGAAAAAAGCAGAATGCCATGCTCTAGTCAGTACAGAAGTACTAGTCTACTTTGCTGCAAGAATCTGAGCATTGTTGCTTCACATCAGGCCCACAAAACTACATGCTACTGAGCCCTGAAGTACTCACTTTGCAAAAATTAAACACACATAAATAAAGGATGCATAAATCATGTCTTTACTAAAGAGAAATCAGCGTTTCCTCATATGTCTACATACCAGATCAAAACAGTAAAGAAAAATTCCTCCTTAAATCTAGATGAAACTTACACTACTTAGCTATAAAATACTGCAGCCTCCAGCATGGCAGGATCAAAAAACTGTATGTATACAAGTATATTTACAAGATGCTCTTTGTTGCCGAGCAAAGCTCACATGCTTGGGAGTTATACAGTTCAAAACATCCCATTTCATTTCCTGCTAACACACAAAAACTAATTCTCAAGAATTTATTTTTTTTAATAATTATTTGTCATTCAATCACAATCTCCTTCCTCCATGAAGAGGGTTGTTTTCTATAAATCCAGTGCAGGCTGATAATACATTACATTAAAAATATACGGGTACAATTCTGGAATTATTTCTGATATCATAGTGGGTTTTTAGTTTAATAAAGTAGCTAATTTATCCACACGGAAGGCAAACATAACTTAAGCTTTTTTTTTTTTTTTTTTTTTTTTTTTAAACTGTGGTAGACTAGTGATCGAGGGCAAGAAAAAAAATTCTTTACCTTTGTCTTTTAGGGACTGAATGCTCAACTTCTATGAGTTTACCATGCAGTTCCACTTTACCTACAAATACAAACAAAATTAGGGAGAAGTGTTTTAAAATGTGTTTGAATGTCTCCCTCTCTCATCTCCCCACCCTTCCCAAATTGAATGTGTGTTTTAAAACAGCACAGGAAATTAAAAGTGCAACATGTTAGCTTATTCATTAATAACTGATGTTGCAGTTTGCCACCATGCTGTTACTATCACAAGCCCAGGGACTTGACTTTTAATGATTCCTTTTAGCACAATAATTGTCCGAAGAGGTAAGTGAATGCCGCTGTTTTAAAGTGGACCTCTTCCTTTATTTGAGCCATTTTCTCCAAGGGCTCTATAATATAGATACACAAATTTCGGTCGCATGAGCTGATCAGGGCCCTACAGCTCAAAGAGAGGAGACAGGAGGGACTGGGAATGCTTCAGGGTTGTGTGAAAATGCTTGTGTCTTTCCTACTTGCCTATTCAGGGCAGGGCGCCCCTCCCTCCCCCCGGCTACCTCCAACGCGTCCCGCAGGGCGACAGGCCTCAATTTAAACTTCATGGCATTTTCTGGAGGGAGATGGGGGTGAAGAGAGCGCATTTCAGAAGGGCTCTCGCAGCCCCGGGAGCCTCCCCCCTGAAGCCTCTGCAAACTGTATTAAACAGGCAACATTACATTTTACACAAAAACAGGATGTAGAGGCAGAGAGGCGGCCTGGCTGCTGCAAGCGGTGATGGGTGCGGGAAAAGCAGTCAAAGGGAAAGCGAAATAAAGAATCCCGAAGGAATGCAGCCCTCTAGGGCCCGAGCCCTGCCAGCCCCTCTGGCCGGGGTTGGGAGGGGGGCGATGGCTTTTCCCTCCTAAGTTTGGGTTACTCTCCTTCCCTGCAGGGAAAGCTACAGCATGCGTCGCCTCTGTGCAACAACCCGCGTGGGGCTGGGAGCTTCGCCAGCCAACTCCTTCCAAGTGCACCCAGAAGGCGGCTCCTGCCAAGCCCGCAGCCTGGCTGCCGGGGATACACGCTGGGCAGGAGATGCGGGGCCAAGGGCGCCTATAGGTGCGCGCTGTATGCACAGAGCAAGGCTCGTCCGCCCCGCCGTCCCTGCACGTTATGCCGGAAGCAGGGCTCAGTTTCCCCTCCACATCGCCAGCCTTGCCTCCGCACCATGCAAACATTACATCGCATGGCCTCCCCGCCCCCCAATACTACCCCACCCCCAATTCCCGGGAAGCCCGCAGAGAAGCCGGGATTTTCCGTCGGGGGCGAAATAGAGGCGCCACATCGTGGTAGGTTTCTGGGCCCAGGCTGCTGCCTCTTGCCCTGGCCTGTTGTGAGCGGTGGGGGGGGGGGGGGGAAACACCTCCTTGGCCGCCTTCCCCGCCGCCGGAGCCAGCCAGCCTAGCGCCCCCCGGGCCCCCTCCCACAGCCCGCATGGCTGCAGCGCAAGCCCCGGGCGCGGGGAAGGCCAGAAGGCGGCTGGATGTCAGACGCCAGCGTACACGTTACCTGCCGGCATGCCCGGGATCCGCAGCCCCCCAGCTCCCGCGGCCAAGCACAGCAGCAGCCCCCCAGCCCCGGCCGCCTGCAGCCCGAGCACACGCCGCCCCCGCGCGCCCCGGGGAGCCGGCTCTCGCTTCGCCCCCACCGCCTGGCAGCGACAGGGGCAGAGAGGCAGGTTTCGGGGTCCCCCCCCTCCCCGGGTTGAAGCGGCGAGGGAAGCGCGGGGGGACAGGAGGAGAACTTGTCTGTGTGTGGGCAGGAAACCGATGGGGAGAGGTGCGGGGGAGGGTGCCCGGGGCCGGCGTGGAGGGTGCAGGGAGCGCCCGGAGGGACTCACCTGAAAGTGCTTCGATGGCCTTCATAGCCCAGTTCTCATCGGGGCAGTCGACGAACGCGTATCCCGTCTTCACCAGAAACTGGCCGCTGAACGGGATCTTGGACTCCTTAAAGAGACTTTCCAGGTCCAGCGGGCTCACGCTCTCGCCGAGGTTGCCGATGTACAGCTTATTCATGGTCTTGTTCGTTTAAAAAAAAAAAAACACCCCACAATCCGCACACGCCCAACAACTTACAGCCTCGGCTTGCAAAATAAGGGGGGGGGGGGTGTAAAATAAAATGCGATGGAGGAGAGAGAGAGAGAGAGAGAAAGCGAGAGCGAGGTGAAAAAAAATCAGATCTGCAGCCGGAGTCCCTCCCACTCTCCCTTCCTCTCTCAGGGGGTAAAAAAAAACTGTATCCAAATCGGAATCCGGAGTGTTTGCGGTGCGATCCGGGCGCGGAGGGGAGCAAGGGGTGGGGGACACCCAGCTTGGGGACCAGGATGGCGGGCGGAGAAAGGAGGGGGAGAAACTACTTTTTTTGTCTTGCCCCCAAGCCCGTTTGGCAGCGTCGGCGGCAGGCGGACTATGAAAATGTCACACTACGTGCATGCTGGCGCCGCCTCTCCATTAAAAAAAAAAAAACAGAGGGGGGGGGGGGGGAGTGGAAGAAAATTACTTGAATATTCCGGCTTTTTGAATGAGCCACGTGTTCAAACTACAAATCAACTTCTCACGTGAGGAATCCCAGCGCCTCAATTAGATAGTAGCCGTAGCTCGGCTCGCTCTCTCTCTCGCACTCGCACACACTCACCGGAGGAGGAGGAGAGACTGGGTGAGGGACAGGCAGGGAGGAGGAGAGAGGCTGGCTGCACACAACGCACAGGGGCAAGTGTAGAGGGAGCTGCTGCTGGGAACGAGCAAGAGGGAGCTCGGGGGTTTGCTGGGCGCCGGCCCCGAGCGCGTGTTCTCTGCTCCCCGTCTGCCCCTAGTCACCACCGTTGTTGACAGCGGCTCGGACCCCTTCGCCGAGCGCTTCCCCGCTCACAAATAACGCCCGGCCTCGCTTTTCTGGGGCCAACCTCGCTCCCAGGCAAGCGTGCACAAACCGCGCGGGGAGGCGAGGACGCGCTGTCTCTCGGGGCGGGTGCAATCGCCCAGGGTACTCCAGGAAGGAGGGAAAACACGCCATATACTGCCCACGCCTCCCCCTCCTCCTCTCTCCCCGTGAGGCGAAGCCACCGCATTATTCATAGGGGTCGTTCGTGCAAGCTCCGCTCCTCTGGCAAGAGGGCTTGAGCACGTTGTGTGGGTGGGTCGCCGAGGGGGAGGGGAGGAGGGGAAGGGAGAGGTACTTAGGAAGGCTGCGTGCTGCTGGGGTAATATTCTTATTAGCAGCACCCTGAGCGATCTCTCTATGCGCAGCACCTTTGCCTGCGATTTCATGTTTGGTGACTTTCGGGTTCTTGTTTGCCATTGGCTGCGCGCTGCAGAAAGACAAGGGACTAAATGAGGGAGGGGAGCGGGAAGGGGGAAACTAGGGTCTTTCCAGCCTCGAAGGAGCCCCCCATCTGGTAATGTTTCTGGCGGGTCGATGAGCGTGGGTTGCACTGTCTCTGGAACTGAGCAGTATGGAAAAAAGGACAAAGGGGCGGAGGGTGGGGGTGGACGGAGGATAGTTGGGGAATGATTGAGAAGTGGAAGAGTCCAGAGTGAGAGAATAACGTGCTCTTCTAGTTCCTACCAAAAGAAAAAAAAAATGTTTCCTTTCTTTTAATCTAGTTAATGGTGGCTCTTATCTTAGAAAATGTGAAGAATGACCAACCAGCGTTACCCTAGGATGGTAATAACACACCAAGGAATTTTAAGCTATTTCCCCCTCCCCCCTTTGGTTTAAAGAACCATTCATAATTTTCAACATTTGTAAAGAGTACAATGGTGGGTTGGGGTGGGGGGGAGATTTGGGTGTGTGGAGCCTTTCCAGTGCAAACAAAATGTTGCCTGAAAATGAAGAAAGGATACGGAAATGAAAGTCAGCACTATATTTAATATAGTAAGCTAGTAGGTTTTGTTTAATAATTTAATGCACTTTAGTAGAAGGTTTCATTTATTCCATGGTCGATTTTTTGTGTGGTAGATTTTAATAGGTAATCCATGGAAAATAGTTAAGTATGCCATATGCTGTATTTTATGTGGAAATGCATAAACAGAAATACAAAACTATAAGCCTTAAGGTATCTCACTTCTACAAACTAAATAAGTAAATACACGTAATTTAATTTAACCTGAAAACATGTTGTTGATGAGTGTTGACAAGTTCTTTTGTTTGTACTTTAGACACTACAATCTGTATGTACTATTACACATGGTTTACAAAAGGCATGGTAAAGACAGTTATTGAAGATTTAGCACAGAGTGGTATAATTCAATGTGGCATTCCTTAAAATAAGAACTGTAGTTAATATGAAATCTCATATTTGTAACATTTCAGTTTAACTTTTGAGGCACAATTTTTCATAAACCAGTATGTATAGTAGAAACTAATCTCTATAAATTTGAATCAATTGTTTAATGTCAGTTTAATTGATGACTTTTACTTGTAGTAGACAAAAGGTATTATTGTGTTCCACTCTTTAGACCTTAAACACAACTTCTATTTTGTAGAAAATGGGCAAATAGTTCCTTAGTTTAGATAATCTTCACTCAACAGTACCAGTTTACAGCAGTCTGCTCTGGACAAGACATTTTTCTTAAATGAACTTGTATTTATTGTAATATCTTGTAAAGTCTGATTAAAAGAGAACACCTGCATATTAAGTTTTTAAAAATTATCTATTAGTTAAAACTGCAAAGTGGTTTAGTCAGTGTTCTCAAAGTGTCTAGTGTTCTTTATAACGTTGATTTGTATAGAATTTATCAGTCCATCTCCATGTGCTCTTTTCTACATGTGTGGTCTAAAAAGCACTGTGCAAATATTTTCTCTTTACAGTGTTAAATGTAGAATGTATACATTTTATTTAATGTTCTTGTTTGCTAGGCTGTTTTGCTACCCACTTTTTTCTTCAGTAGTGGGAATTTAAGTCAAACCATACATCAGTTGTCCAACAACTTACAAATATTTAATTGTCCACTGTAAGAGGGGAGGAAGAAGCCTGCATATTAACATCAGCCATGTATACTGGAAATATATTTTTGTAACAAGAGGCAAAAATGTTGCTTATCAGATTTTTACAGAACTATATTGTATTGTTTTGTTTGTAATGTAAAGAATAGAATTAGCTTCAAAATTAAATTCTAAATATTAACGTAACTTTGTTTATGCTATTAAATAAATAGGGCTCTTCTGATTACCATATGCAAATTTCATTTAACACCCAACATTTAATTAGGGGAACATCTTTTTAATATAACTTATAATTTGATGTGATTTATTTTATTACACCCAAATTAAATAATTTACAATATATCATTTTATAGTTAACTAGGTATTTAGCAAGCCTAGTATGCTAGAAATGTGTGGATCCAGTTTTACCAAATTCAAAACTTTTGAGCTGTTACTTTTTCATATGTTAAAAGTATGTACAGCAAAAATTAAAAGTTACTGAATTTTACCGCATACGAGGAAGCTGAACAAGACTAACATTTAATTGGCTCAATTTCCTTTTAAAACATTTTCATAGGAAAATTAAAGGTAAAAGTAACTGTACTAAAATTTTATCACTTGTGTAATCTAAAACTTCCCCTCCCCCCCCCCATGACAAAACATGTGCTGCCTTTACAGATGTCAAGAAAGAAAGAGCTCTGAGAGAGACTGTTGGAGAAATTATTTTCCTCATAATGCTAGTACACACACAATAGATTGATATGAAGCAATAGCATTTGCCATTAGATGTGGATTTCTTTAACTAATACTGCTTGTCACAGGGTTGGTTGTAAAATTCTTTTTTAAAAAAGATACAGGTGAGTATGTTATGAAGATAAAATAAAAAATGTTCTAAAATATAATTTAAAAAGTTTCTAGATAATTGAGGAGGAGGAGGAGGAGGAATGTATTGGTCTCTGCCATAAAAAACAACAAAAAATAGAAATCATAATATACTTATGCGGTAGAGGTATTTGAAGGGCCTGTGAATGATCTAGTAAACTCTTACCTGTTTAGACAGAGTTCAACTGGCATTAGATAAGGGTTAGGATACAATAGAGACCTGGCATCCATAATCTGCATGAAGAATATGCATTGTACTTGTTTTAGGAATATTGCAGCTGCTTATATAATGCAAGGAGTTGAAAGGTCATTGAAGGGGATTTTTTTTTTCACTGTATTAGGCCCAAAACAAAGAAAGAAACTTACAATTTTAGGGGAAGGGGGAAGAAGATTGTATTGACTCGACCGGGGTTAGCAAATGTTAAAAATATCATTAATTGTTTAACATTCTGGTGCGCTCTCATCCTCCTTTTCCAAACACCTCCCCCCTTCAAGGCCCTGCCTTGTCTTTGCCTCGACTAAAGCTTCCTATAGCTTGCAACGACCTTTAATTGGCTTGAACATGGATGCATAACTGACTCATGCATGAAGCTAATACGTAGACGAAGAGGACACCCCAAAGGCAGTTGAAGGAGGGAAAAAACCCAAACCCCCCCACACCACCGTAGCACCACATTAACACGGAGACAGACTAACCAAGCTGCAGAAGACATAGATGCTGTATAAATATTAAACAACCTTATTGTCATAGTCCAATTAATTGTAAAGACAACGGATTGGATCGTGCAGAAGTTCTTTGCCAGCTGGAAACTACCCGCCTCCTCCTACAAAAGCCAGTTGAGCAAACTCAGCACGTAGAGCAAAGAAGCAAGGTTGCAGTTTAGCACAAGCGCAGGGCGCCTGGGAGGGAGCCGCCGTAGTAATCGTAGTAAGCCGAGCATTGAGCTCACAGCTATGACTCTGAGGCTGTGAGTGAGCGTTGCGTCCTATTGGCTCAGAGCTGCACCTACCAGCTCTCCCAGCCTCGTTTGTGCTGGGGCCACGGGCTGCCTGATTTGTTTGCTCTTCTCCCCATTCATTGGCCTCTTGCGTGCATTCCCTGCAGCTGTAGTGGTTGTGGCGCGAAAACAGCCCCCTTTCCTCTCTCGGGTGTTTTTGTTTCTTTCCGCTGATTGTTCTGTTGGGCCCCTAGAAAAAGGAAACAAAGTGTTACTGGATAGGATGAAGCGATACAATGTGTAGTTCTTCCTGCGATTCGTTCACCCTCTAATGGCTGATGGAGGGTTCTGCTGGGGCTGGTGCTTTGTAAACGTGTAAGTTTGTACCACGCTGCAGCACAAGCAATGCAGCTTCTCACCATTTTCGTGTGCCTCTTTCTTTTCCACATTCTGACTGTGCCTTAGCCGTTAAGATCCGTTGTAGGTATTTGGAATACTTTTTTTTTTTTTTTTGTAAAATGACTGCTAATATTCAAACGTTTCTAAAGAAACTAGTAGCTTTCTCCAAAGTTTCCAAAGCTAAATCTTAAAATACTTTAAAAAAACCCGAAAAAGAGTAACAAAACAGTACATAATTATTTTGCAATGGACAAAATACATAAAAGAACCTTTTGTTTGAAACAGCTACAGGATAGATAAGGTTGCTGCAGTTTTATGGCTGAACAGCTAGCTCTAGGATGGCTGATCCAGCCTAATTTTGTGAAGATGTAAACATTTGGGGATGGGAGGTGGTAAGTCAAAACCAAATCCAGTTCAGAGACAAACAGAAAACAAATGAAATGGGAGTCTTCAAGATGAACAGCAGAGAGAATGAAAAAGTGCATTCACCAAGGTGCTGCAGTTAATTTTGTCACTCCATTACATGATAGCAGTCCAATATCTGATAAATATTGCTACTATTTGCATTCAAAAACTATCAAGCATATAAGCACATACAGCTTCTTTTTTTCCCCCCAGGTTTAACTGAAATAATCACACCAGCCAATACCTGTCATATTGATTTGTATTGCTAATAAGACTGAATTAAAACATCCATTGAGAACTAAATGGTGTATTTTGTACTAATATAAATAACTTTTAAAACATTTAAGAAAATCTAAAATTAATCAGTTAAATAAATAGATAAACATAAACTATTCATAACTTGTAGTGAACTGAGATGAAAGCAGCTGTAACACTTTTTTATTTTTTTTTTGCTATTAGCAAAGTTACAACAGTATAGAAATTCTTTACAGACCATTTACTGAAGAACTGTTATTTATGTAGTTATCAATTACTTTATTGAAGTTTTAATCCTGAATCTATAACAGTAAGTGAATGAACAAAATCAGTATAGTCTATATATGTATGCAGTTATTTGCTATAGATACTTACTAATAATGAGGCAAATAAATGGGAACTATATCGAGTTTTAGTGATTGGGGTAAAAATAATTGTAACAAAGAAATCTGTTTAATTCTTTCACTTAATAAAAATGTTAACTTCTATATATTTTCTTAACTTTTGTGGCTTGATTTACCAAAACAGTTATTTATTTTTGCTTTATTTATTTGTAATGTTAAGAAGAGTTGTTAAAGAGTTTAGATAAAAATGAAAATAATGGTAGAAACAAAATGTTAATATTCCATTATAATCTGAAAGAGAAATAATTGCAATGCATACATGGCGCTATATATTTTGGTGGGAAATTAAATAACTTGCTCTTACATTTTATGGAAGAATATTCTTGTGCAGTAACTGGTTTTTCTATTTATTGTGTTTCTACTTGTTAGACATTCCCAAAACAGTTCTTGCAAAATGAAAACCTGATTATTTTTGTATGTTTACATTAGATAAATGTAGCCTAGATTCCTTTAAGATTGCTTATATGTAAAACAGATATTCAGCACAATATTAATTTGCAGGGCACAAATGGATTTAAAGTTTAAGCTTCAAAACGACTTACAAATATTTAGTGTATTAATATCAAACTTTGTAGATAATGTATAGTACTGTACAGGAGGAAAGATGGTTATTGTATGGAAAATATATCTCTGAAATTATAAACCTCATGTAAAACATATCTAGTGGAGAACCAGGAAAATTCAAAAAGTGACAGTAGTAATTGTTTATATGGCTTCCCCTATATACAAAGGGTTTATGGACCCTTTATAAGAAATCAAGAACTGAAAATTAAGTAGTTATTTCACAGACAATAAAAATGCTTGTCCTAATTTAAATATAATTTATTTCACATACATATGTGTGTGTGTGTGTATATATATATATATATATATATATATATATATATATATATTTGCATTTGGAAAAAGTCAAAATATGTTTCTTGTTTGCTACTCATTTGATCCAGCAGGTCTCTTGCCAAGGGGAAAAATGTATTATCTAATGGAGTAAAATGGGACAGCAACCCAAGCATGAAATCCCACTGGAGAGAACAATGAGAAGCTGCTCTCCACTATAATCTTAGTAAAGCAAAACATATTCTGATGTTTTCAGCTAGTATTCAGCATCATAGGTACCTGATGAACATAGCCCAAACCTTTCTTTAATATCTGTAGGTTACAGGAAGGGAGCCTTCAATTTGCTTTTTAATACTGCTTTGTGGTTGGATCTTGGTCTGTCCTTTCTTTCTAAATAACCAACATCCATAGATTACATTTCCATTGGGAAGATTTTCAAAATGTAACTTATTTCATGATTTGTGAAGAAAAATCTGATGCAGTGCCAGTCTGACAAAACTCTGGAAGACTTACACCTGTAATAATACTCTATTCTGTGATGTCAACAAAAGACAAGTTAAAGTTGCTAATGTTGGAAAGTTTCCTAGGATTTACAAATAAAATGTTTTAAATTAGTACCATGTCTTAAAAGTAACTTATTTTGTAGGCTGAGGTTGATATGTGTAATTCTGTTAATTAATGTTTAGTTTAGATTTTGTTTGTTTCTCTCTTTTACAAATTGTATTTCATTAGATTGAAATATTAAAATTTCCAGGAAAAAATCATCAAAATAGTTGCTTACAAGATAAAATTAGTTACTTACAATTTTATACTTGAAACATTTGATCAGTCATTTTTTTAAAAAACAAATTTTCAAACACATTAGGGTTTCATTGCTTGCTGTTTATTATTTTTCTCAAGATCATAAAGTAACAATGTTAATTGCAATCCAGTTTTGTTGCTCTTCAGTTCTTTCCTCAATTTATCTGACAGTAGTGTTTATACCCTTAGTAATTTTATGTTACTTCAGTTATTTTTACTTAGTTTTAAACAAATCCTCCTCAATTGTATGTTTTTCATATAAACCATATAACTGTTTCCTCTGTAACTGGTTAGCTTAACATATTATTGCTATTCAAAATAATGTTAAGAAAATCAAACTACCAATGATGTATTCATGTAACCACTGTCAATCTACAATAATCTGCACAATAATATATAATGAAAATACATAGACCATCCTTTTTACTCAGTTATGGCACTGCAAGTGTTAAGTAGTCAGAACAAATTTACTTATGTTCCCAGATGTTGTAAAACATCATCTGATACAACCAAGTAACTAGGACTTATACAAAGATTTTATTTTTTTTATTAGACTGATAACCACTGTTTCAACAATTTTCTTCCAGGGACAAAGAATTATAAATCCCATAATCCAAAAAGTATCCTGCATCATCCTAATTATAATCTGTGGAAATAAATGTAACTGAATCTGGCAAGGAAAAATACTGCTACTCCCAAACTAACTAATTCTGATTTTAAAATATCTAATTTACATCCAAGTTGTGTTGTCCTTGATGAAATTTGAGCCATTAGAATGTTTCTATTGATAAATAACTGGTTTCTGTATATTAAGATTAATTTTTTTTGTAAAGACTGTTTTTAAATGTCTAATATAAGTGATAAAATCCTATGCTCTAAACTATAGGTAATGAAACATCTTACCCATGTGTCTCCTTCACATGTAAAGCCTCCTGTGAACTAAAGTTGGAATTGTGAGCAACAATAAAATACAGAGAAAAACTAAACAATATGTTTAGATAAGCCTGAAAGTTTAATACTGAATTTACTCTATTTTGTTATTTGATGGTGAACTTGTATGAGGTTTGTGGTTCATGCATTTAAAAACTCAGGTCACTGAAGGCACACTAAAATAGTATAATAGGGGTCACAGAGGCCAGGGGGGGAAATCAGTTTTGTTGCATCAGACCTGTTATAAAACTTCAACCTATATGTAAACATTCCGTGACACATTCTGATATGTAGTAGTTTAAGTGCAGAATAATATCTACATTATTTGCTGTAACTTAACGTTGCTAAAATAACTTTATTTTTACAAAGACATACCAATACTTTGGTTTATGTTTGTTCTTTGTTTTTATTTTTTAAAGGGAGACCTTGAATGATGCTGTTGAAACATTGGATATCACTCTTTTTGAAATTCAGTAATAGCCTCAAGAAGGTTCAAAAAGTGTGTTTTTTTTTTTATATCACTGTCTTTTGTATATCTGCTTCGGTTACGTTAAAATAATAATAGTCAAAGCTAAAATCAAAATGTTGAGCTAAAAACATCAGATCATGGGCAAAATAAGAAATCTTTTTTCAAAATAGGAAATTAAAATGTTGACTTCAGTACTAACATAAGTAAAATGCAAAATAACCTAATTAATTAAGTGTTAAGATTGTTTAATTAAACTATAAATTAGGAAACTCAGGTTAGAGTTCCCAGGGATGTGTGAAGCTAGCCAAAATGCACATCCTTCTAAGATTTAACAATATCAAAATATATTTATTAAGCTATACATTTAAGAAAAACAGGCATAGAAATTAAGCTAGTTCTGTGAATCTTAACTTTCATTTCCTGATCTTGTGATTTTTAGCTGTGAGGTCTTAATGTTGCATTAAATCTTTTGACAATGTATCGTCTAATTTTTATATGAATATATTTCCCTGGAGTGTTAGGATTTATTTGGTGATGTTGGGTTTTTTTGTTTGTTTTCTGTTTTGTTTTATTGAGAGAGAGAAAGGGGTGGTGGGCGGTAAACAGAGAAAAGGGTGGGAATAGGACAAAAGTGTTCACTGATAGAGAAAACAGGCTCAAGTAAGTCAAAGGCCAACAGGTGCCTGCTCAGTTCCTCACCAAAGCACATACTGGCCTAAGAGGTTCTACTCAATAGCTATTAATGTGTGTGCATTTTTAAATGCCCACTGTTGAAAAAACACACATACTGTATCTTTCTATAAGTACAAATTCTCGGATTTAGTAACAGTGTCTCCCATGTCCAGTATGTAACTTTCAGATGTTCAAAACTAACTTAGTCTTTTTTTAATTCAGACTTGTTCATGGATGTACTCCAGTGAGGACTAGTTAAATGTCAAGTTTCAAAGTATAGCTATTTTTTAATTATTGGGGATGTGGAGGTGCCACTTTTTTAAAAATAGAAAATGTACTGCCATTCCTTCCCCGTGTGTGTATATACACACACACACACACACACACACACAGGTGTATACGCACCTCCAACTTAAGTCACTTTTGAGCAGAAAATAAGCATAAAAACATTAGCCTAAAAATAATTTTTCACAAGATTGAGTGATTAAAAGAGAGAGGAATATTATAACTGACTCTACCATGAAAACATTATTATATGGGAGCATCAGGGTTTTCATCTTCTAAAAATAAAAATTTCAGTCTAACTTTTTGTTGCCCACAATGCAATGCTTGCATTTATGAACACATTTTCAGTTTGGGTAAGTCTTTCATGGCGTGTTGTGAGGTGATAAAACAAGATAGGGCTTGCTTGCAATTTTGAAGTTCTAGGTTAAACAGTGTGTAGCACTGAACAATCTTGAGGTCTTGTTATCAAATTACTATTCCAGATTCTAAAGCTACATGTACATAGCTCAACTTACAACATTTATTTTAGAATCTACACTACTTTGTTTTCTTCTTTTTTCAGTAGTACTGGATTTCTGAAATAATAAAGCAGGTCTTTTTTTTTTTTTTTTTTTTTTTAGATTTTTTACTAGATTTTGAGGGGAGTTTTACTAGATTAAGTTTTTCTGTTTCCCTATTCTGTCTAGTTAAATGTTTGTTACATTAGAATAAATTATTTTACTAATAGTTATTTGATTTAAAACTTTTTACAGAAATAAGTCCATGACCATTTAACTTTTCTATTAGTCATTATTCCCTCATCTTTTACTCGGAGTTGTTTTTATAGAATTTCTGTTATTGTCCTCCATAGTCCTTATAGTCATACATGTTAAGGATATATAAAGCTTTCTTAGAACCAAAATATTAGACATTATCTCTTAATGTCAATTAAATAGAATAATAGTGTGATGTTATGTGAGATGAGGCAGTTATTGAAATTAAATATTGAGGCACTGCACTTAAAATTTTCAAAATGATCTCTCTATTCTTTGCCATAATTCTTTCCTTTGTAGCATACCTGTAAACTTAGGAAAATGTTTTAGACATGGCCACAACTTAAGTTTTCTGAGTGGCCATCAGTTAGGATTGTCGCTGCAATCAAGTGACGGTTTAACATCTTTTCCTTAGCATAGAGAAAATACTTTTTTAATGTTCAGTCACCTATTAGTTTCAATGCTATTAAGTATTGACATATTTTCAACTGGATACAGCTGAAAAAGTTGGATTAATATGAAATAAATTAATGTAACATTTTACCTTACTAAGCTGTCACTGGTCTTGTCTCTTTACTGTAAGAAAATGTCACTGTACTTTCCTTTCTGGTAAATTTCACCCATATTCTGGCAAATCTGCTGAATAGAGTTGAAGAAATACACTAGCTAAGTACTGTGTAATGTGTTTGGCTGGACCTAGAAAGACAGTGGAAGGAAAAGGAAATAGCTGCCTGTGAGACTGATGAGTGGTGTACGTGAGGTATTTCATTTTTCATGCACCCCAACTCCCCAGGCTGCAGGTGCAGAGAGAATTGTCCTTTGGAAAATTTCTTTAGAACAAATCATTTTTACCTGTATTCTACTTTACAGTAAGTGCAAATTTATTATTTCTATTAGGCATAGACCTACACTGTTGCTATGGGTGATAGATGGCCACATGTATACCATTTTCTCTGTAAAACTACAACTTCCAGTTTCATATTGTGGAATCCACTGAATGGAGGTTGGATAGGAATCTGCTATTAAACCTAATAGATTTAATGACATTTACAAGCTCATAAAACAAGTTCTTATGATCAATCTAACGGATAACTTAGGGGCAGTGGTGGAACTTGGTTTTATACACACAATTCCCTTAAAGAACACCTATTGGACTTCAACTAATTAATCTAAATCCAGTTGAGTAAATGGTGCATTTATGGTAGTGATTCTACAGTATACAATGTGAACTGGGAGGCTTTTTGACCTCTTCTGCCTCTGCTTTAAAATGCAATTGAAGTCTAGCAATGAATAAAAACTGCCAGAATACCAGCTTACTTCAGGAAAGTCATCTTCCTCTGCTGCTCCTCTTCTAGTGCAAAGGGTGGGAAAGGCAGAGTTAAATTATGCAAAACTATGGTCATCTAAACAATGAAATAGTTTTAATTTGCTGGAAAGGCACTAAAAACCCAGTGGGGGGAAGTACATAGGATAGAAGCTAGAAGTAGCACTGTTACTAGTAGAATGAGATTATGGCACCACTATCAGAGAGAGAGAGAGAAAGAGAGAGAGAGTCAAAGTTGCCAGAAACTATACATTCTAAAGTCTTGTTTCCACTCCATTTAATTCCTCTTCCCCCCCGCCCCCCACAAAAAATCCTTTTGGAACTGAAATGTCATGTTTAGTTTAATCCCAAAGGCAAATGTTTGTTTGAAAATGTGAGGTTTTTAAACGAGGAGCTACTCTAGTGGAGAGCTGAAAAAAAAATTGTTCATGTTCATAACAAATGTGCAGCTTATAACTTCAAAACCTGCTTGTTTAAAACCAAACTTGCCACATTTTATGACAGGACAAGTTTGAAGAAATTGCATCCTATAATTATAGCTGTGGAAACTTTAAACCCGCTATGCTAACTCGTGGCAGCATGAACAGTTTGAGCACTGTGAGATATACATCTCCAGTGATCTGCAAGTGTGGCTCATTGGGGATGTGCATATTCCCAGTGCATTACCCTCTCTCTCCTCCAGCTGCCTGAAGCCCTCCCATCCCCCACTGAGCTGCCTACTGTCCCTTCCCACCCAATAGAAATCCTCTCTTCTCTCCTTTCTCCCAAGCCTCTGCAGACCCTTACTCCTTATGCCATGACAGAGAAGAGGAGACAAATCACTGCTTGGGGCCCTCGCTGTGTAAGCGAGGGGGATGGGGATGGGGGGAGAGGGAGTGGTTGTTCTCCAGTGGCTGTAGCAAATGCTCAGCTTAAGTGAGGTGCATTGCAGCAGTCACTGAAGACCAGGTATACACAAGAGAAGTCCTCATTCCCAAGCAGCAGAAGAAGAGGGGTCACCAATATTTTCTCCCCATTAACTCCACAAGAGGAGCCCCAAGCCTGAGGTGAGGGAGAGTCTAAACCATCCCAGACTGCTGTGTGTGTTTTTTAAAATGTGCATATTTTGTATGCCCAATTTACAAGCGCTGTTTGAATTTAAATAGGGGTATTTTTAAGCTTGCACGTATTTTAAAAAGTGCCTGGAGTGGGGTACTGGTTTCTCTTCTCCTTGGTTGCAGTCTCAAGCAAGGTTTGGGGAAAGTTCTTTTTTCCTTGTTGGCAGGCCCTAAAGCGTTTGCGGGGGGGGTGGGGTGTGAGTGGAAAATGTTATTTCTTTCTCTCCATTATAGGAGGCAGAGAGGCAAATGCCATGTACTCACTCCTTGTTCTGTGCAAGCCCAATCTTAAATGTAATGGTACCCTAGGCAAGAATTTTTGGAGCATTCTCCTGCTACCCAGACAAGGTGAAAGGGAAGTAGTTAACAATATTTAAATTAGGGCTGTCAAGCGATTACAAAAAGTAATCATGATTAATCGGGTGATTAATTGCACTGTTCAACAATAATAGAATACCATTTATTTAAATATTTTTGGATGTTTTCTACATTTTCAAATATATTGATTTAAATTACAACACAGAATACAAGTATACAGTGCTCACTTTCTATTTATTTTTGATTACAAGTATTTGCACTGTAAAAAACCCAAAACAAATGGTATTTTTCAATTCACCTAATACAATTACTGTAGTGCAATCTTTATCGTGAAAGTTGAACTTACTAATGTAGAATTATGTACAAAGAAAACTGCATTCAAAAATAAAACAATACAAAAGTTTAGAGCCTGAAAGTCTACTCAGTCCTACTTCTTGTTCTGCCAGTCGCTCAGACAAACAAGTTTGGTTACAATTTGCAGGAGATAATGCTGCCCACTTCTTGTTTACAATGTCACCTGAAAGTGAGAACAGGCATTCGCATGGCACTGTTGTAGGTGGCATCTCAAGATATTTATGTGCCAGGTGCACTAAAGATTCATATGTCCCTTCATGCTTCAACCACCGTTCCAGGGGACATGCGTCCATGCTGATGACGGGTTCTGCACAATAACAATCCCAAGTAGTGTGGACTGATGCATGTTCATTTTCATTATCTGAGTCAGATGCACCAGCAGACAGCTGGTTGTCTTTTTTTGGTGGTTCGGTTCTGTAGTTTCTGCATTGGAGTGTTGCTGTTTTAAGATTCTGAAAGCATGCTCCACCCCTTGTCCCTCTCAGATTTTGGAAGGCCCTTCAGATTCTTAAACCTTGGGTTGAGTGCTGTAGCTTTCTTTACAAATCTCACATTGGAACCTTCTTTGCATTTTGTGAAATCTACAGTGACAGTGTTCTTAAAATGAACATGTGCTCAGTCATCGTCCAAGATGCTATAACATGAAATATATGGCAGAGCAGTGGACATACAATTCTCCCCCCAAGGAGTTCAGTCACAAATTGAATTAAAGCTTTTACAAAAAAAAAAGAAAAAAAGAGCATCATTAGCATGGAAGCATGTCCTCTTGAATGGTGGCTGAAGCATGAAGGAGCACACAAATGTTTAGCATAGTTGGCACGTAAATACGTTGCAATGCCGGTAACAAAAGTGCCATGCAAATGCCTGATCTCACTTTCTGGTGACATTGTAAATAAGAAGAGGGCAGCATTATCTCCTGCAAATGTTAACAAACTTGTTTGTCTGAGCGCCTGGCAGAACAAGAAGTAGGACTGAGTGGACTTGCAGGCTCCAGCGTTTTACATTGTGTTGTTTTTGAGTGCAGTCATGTAACAACAACAAAAATCTACATTTTTAAATTGTTTTCGTGACAAAGAGACCACTACAGTTCTTGTACGAGGTGAATTGAAAAATACTATTTCTTTTGTTTATCTTTTACAGTGCAAATACACACTTTGATTTCAGTTATAACACAGAATACAATATATATGAAAATATAGAAAAACATCCAACACATTTAATAAATTTCAATTGGTATTCTATTTTTTAGCAGTGCAATTAAAACTGTGATTAATCGTGATTAATTTTTTAATCAATTTTTTTGAGTTAATTGCGCGAGTTAAATGCGATTAATCGACAGCCCTAATTTAAATATATATAATCTCTTCATGAGACTTTCCCCTAACACCCATGTTCATTCCAATCTGCGTAAGTTAACATAACGCAGTGCAGGTTTGTTCTGTTTTGTTTCTCGCTATACAGTACTATCCTTACTCATGTCTTTAGACTGCAGGTTCTCAGGCAGAGGAATCTATTAATTGTTCAGCACAGATGGCCCATTGTACTGTGACATGTACACTTTTATACAAATACAAACCAAATATTTACTAACCTGAAAGATGTGATCTGATTTTTTTTCTTTTCCTTTTCAACCTTCCCCCAGCTCTCACTTTTCTCTCTCTCTCTCTCTATCGTTTTCCTTACACTTACTGTGTTTCATCTTTCATTTCTCTTCTTCACCCATCTCTTAATATTTAGCCCTCGCAGATTTGTGTCTCTCGAGTTTTGCTATATGCTCCCTATTCTTTTTTTCTGTTACCTATTTCCCCTTCCTCGCAATGTTGATAAGTGCAAAGTAATGCACATTGAAAAACATAATCCCAACTATACATATAAAATGATGGGGTCTAAATTAGCTGTTCTCATTCAAGAAAAAGACCTTGGAGTCATTGTGGATAGTTCTCTGAAAACATCCACTTACTGTGCAGCGGCAGTCAAAAAAGCAAACAGAATGTTGGAAATCATTAGGAAAGGGATAGATAATAAAACAGAAAATATCATAGTGCTGCTGTATAAATCCATGGTACGCCCCCATCTTGAATACTGCGTGCAGATGTGGTCACCCCATCTCAAAAAAGATATATTGGAATTGGAAAAAATTCAGAAAAGGGCAACAAACATTATTAGGGGTATGAAACAACTTCCATATGAGGAGAGATTAATAAGACTGGGACTTTTCAGATTGAAAAGAGACAACTAAAGGGGGATATGATAGAGGTCAATAAAATCATGACTGGTATGGAGAAAAATAAATAAGGAAGTGTCATTTACTCCTCATAACACAAGAACCGGGGCTTACCAAATGAAATGAATAGGCAACAGATTTAAAACAAACAAAAGGATGCATTTCTTCACACAATTCGCAGTAAACCTGTGGAACTCTTCGCCAGAGGATGTTGTGAAGGCCAAGACTATAACAGGGTTCAAAAAAGAACTAGATAAGTTAATGGAGAAGAGGTCCATCAATGGCTATTAGCCAGGATGGGCAGGGATGCAAAACCATGCTTTGAAGTATCCCTAGCCTCTGTTTGCCAGAAGCTGGGAATGGACGACAGGGGATGGATCACTTGATTACCTGTTCTGTTCATTCCCTCTGAGGCACCTGACATTGGCCACCGTCGGAAGACAGGAGGTTGGGCTGGATGCAGGGGTGCTGGAACAATGTTCATAGTGGAGGTGCTGAGAGCCAGTAGACCAAACTGTAAACCCTGTACTGGAAACCTCTTCAAGCCAGGGGGGGCAGCAGCACCCCTCGTTCCAGTACGTATGGATTGGATGGACCATTGGCCCAGTATGGCCATTCTTATATCTTTACTGGGTAACATCACCATGCCCCCAACATCTCACTATCTTTTTTCTTTTCAACAGGGTTCCTGGCCATCCCCAGCCTTGTGTAATAGTATCCATGGGATGTGACAGGAATATTAACCTTTTGTCCTGACCCATTATGGCTGTCTGAGGCTAGAAAAATACTGGTCTCTTATCAGAGCTCGTGCGAATCACGCCTTGCAGGATCCCCCTTCCAGGCTGTTTCTCTAAACCTTGTGCCCCTTTCCAACTTCCAAGCTCCCCTTTTCTCCCTCCTTGTCATCCCTTCCAGACTTTCTCCTCCTCCTCCTCCAGGCAACAACTCATGTGATGCTTCTAATAGCAATGAGCTAGGCTGGGGATTCAAAGAAGCATGTGGTGCCCTACAGCAATTGGGAGCAGAAAGCAGTTTCATTCTCCATCACAGCCTGGGAGGCAGAAGGGCAGCCAGCAGGGGGTGGGAGGGCCACTGCTCTTTGGCCACACTGGCAACTGCTGCAGCTGTGCACAGCAGCATAGTAGGGAAAGAAATTAAGGAAGCCATAAGGCAGAAAGGAGAAGGGTCTGTAAACCTGCAGGCCCCCTCTGTACTGTAGCACCCTAGATGGCCATCCCATTGGTAGAACATTGTGTTTTTTGCCAATGGGAAAGAACATGAAATAAAATTAAAAAATCTCCCCACAGCAGTGGCTCCTGCCCCAGGGGGCTGGGCCCAGCTGCCTGCGCCAAGCGATAGCATTCAACATAATATTTAAGAGCCGGTGTTTAGCTGAATACACTAAAAGTGGGTTTGTTGCAGATCTGCTTTCTGTAACGGGAAACTTGGTTCTCAGAGGAGATGCTAGCTGACAGCGTTCATAGTTCTGAGGAGACCCGGAGATGCTGAGTGCTTTTGGCAGTTAGTGAGGGAGTGGGGCATACGCATAGCTACCTATTTACTGTGAAGACTGCAAGAAAGCATAAGATGTATTGTAATGCCTGCCATTCAGTGCCCTGGGTGCTGTACCAAGGCATTAAAGATTTCCCACCTGCACAAATTACTTCCCATCCACCTGCTCCAGAACCTTCATTAACCCATCAACCCCATATAATCTCCCTCAAACCAGAGAAACCCACAGTATTTCAGTAAATCCTGAACTCTGGTCTCCAGCAAACCACGGCAAGCATTCCAGATTTGAGGATTCCTCACTGAGGAATCCCGGCCCTCAGTGTGGCTTTTGGCCCCATCACATTGCCTCAGCTAATTGCAGCTGGTCTGATGTATCCTATGAGGGATGGGGCAATCTTCTATAGCACCCAGAATCCAAACTCTTTAGAGCATTACAAGTCAAAACCTACAATTTAATTTAGCCATGGCTATAAAAACACCCAACGTTCATTTTTACAGCAGTTGGCTCGGTAACTCAAAATGCATGCAGTGCAGCCTCCTGACTCTGGGGAGTGCCCTTGTACCCTTTCGGGTCAAGCCGGAGGCTGCATCTCGGTCTTTTCTGAACCTGAGTCTGCTCCCTCTCCTGCTGCTTGGAGTAGTTGAGAGCAAAAGCCAGCTGCAGGTTCCCTGTCTGTCCACCATCAGCAGATTCTCCCCTTCCTTCCACCCAGGTAACAGGTGGAGGACAGGGACAGTGGGGCTTTAGAGAGGGAGATTGACCTTGGAGACGAGGAATGGGGGTGAATTTAGGAAGAGAGGAAATTTGGGAGGATAAACAGGGATGAGGCGAGCTAGAGGGAGACAGGCACACGGGGACCTTGGGGAGGGGTTTTTTCATGGCTTAGTGAGTATGGAATAGGTAGGCACTCTCAGAATAGGTCTCTATTATGCCTGCAGTGATTAGTTGTGAAGGTAGGTTACCAAGCGTGCTTGAGTGTTAAATGGGATATGCTAAGGCCTCAGGTTTGAGAACTGCTGCCTTAAACTTCAGCTGGGAATACATTGTTAGCCACCGATGTGCTGTCTGTGGGAAGGCCCTCTTAACAAGAAAGTAGCTCTATTCTGCACTATTATTATTAATTACTTGTACGACCATAGTGCCTAAGAGCCATAGTCATAGACTAGGACCCCATTGTGCTAGGCGCTGTACAAACACAGAACAAAAAGTCTGTCCCTGCCCCAATGCAAATGGCTAGATTTAGGTGGGACCTCATTGTAGAACTCAAGTTAGAGCACATGTGTGTTGTGTGGCTTGTAAGAGAAGGGGTCTCCATTTTGAGAGTGGTTTTCTGGAGCTGGGCCTGACTTCTTTTCCCAAGCTTGCTGGCACTGACCCCAGAAATAACAGCAGCCTTCGATGTGGGCCAATGGGGAGAGCCCCATGAAATTCTTTATCATTTTTTGTTTTATTTCTTAGGAATTTCTTGCTAATTTGTTTTATCCATTCCATTCCCCATCCCAGGGGTTGGTAGCCCTGGGGGATAGGTTGCAGAGCAAGCCTGCTCCTGTCCTACAGGGTTGGGCATGGCTCCCTGCTCTGGGCATTATGACCTGGAGCGTGGGGTCACAGTGCCACTCAGGTTTGCTCATCGAGTTGGTGAGACTTCATGATAGAAGTGAGATTTGCTAGAAAGATAGTGTGATGTTTCCATTGATAAATAGGGAAGCCAGAGGACAGAATATTAGCTTTAGAGAGAATCCAAGAGATCTCCTTCATTTTCCTCTTGCATCCAATTCCACTGGCTTTCTTCCTGAGTTACAGAACTCCTTCCTATAAAATCAAGAGACTGTATGTGATTTCCACTACAAACTTGTTCTTTCCTCCCCACTTTATCATCTTCCTGCTTCAGCAACTTCACTTTTTCCTGTCTTTCTCCTGTGGTTTCAACCCCAAACAACTATTCTCTGTTTTTGACTCTCCCCTAAACTCAATATCCATGATACTTCCCTGTTTATCCAGGATTTTGCCAGTTTCTTTCAGGAAAAATTGATTATTTCTAGCTGGAGTTTTCCTGACCTTGAGAGACCCCTCTTACTCTGTTTCTTATACCTCAGCCTATTCTTTTATCACCTCTTCTCATCTTTTCCCTTATTCTCAACTTCTTTCACCTGGCTCCTTTTCTTCAGCCCTCATCTATCCTCTTGTAGCTCTTATCCTAAAAAACTTCTTTCACCTCCCCTTACTTGCTCATCCAACTATCCCTCTATTTCCTTTCTCCAGAGTCCACACCATCTCAGAGATCCATAAGCACATTTCTGCTTTCTGTTCTGGCATGTGTGCCTAGCACAGGGGTAGGGAACCTATGGCACACGTGCCAAAGGCAGCACACGAGCTGATTTTCAGTGGCACTCACACTGCCCAGGTCCTGGCCACCAGCCTGGGGGGCTCTGCATTTTAATTTAATTTTAAATGAAGCTTCCTAAACATTTGTTAAACCTTATTTACTTTACATACAACAATAGTTTAGTTATATATTAAAGACTTATAGAAAGAGACCTTTTAAAAATGTTAAAATGTATTACTGGCATGCGAACCCTTCAATTAGAGTGAATAAATTAAGACTCGGCACATCACTTCTGAAAGGTTGCCGACCCCTGGGCCCTAGCAATTCAGTTTCTGTGCTAGACACTCCACTCAGACTCTTTGTACCGAAATCACCAGTGACCTCCTGACCAAAACTGACAACCTATTCTGTGCTTTCATCTCCCTCAGTCCATTCACCATCCTCAGTGAACAAGGAAGAGTCCAAAATTTCCATGATCTACCATTCCTGTCTTCAGATTGCCATGATTCTGAACTGTGCTGGTTCTCCTGCTTCTCCAAATGTTCCTATAACCCCTCTCGACAATCTGTTGAGATCCCTGTCCCTTCTGTTTACTTTAACCTTTGGATAGCCTCCTCTTTTCTCATGCCTTCATCTGTATTGATGACTTCAAAACCTACCTCTGATCTTCCCAACTCCAATGTATCCCTACCTTCAGTCTCACGTCTCTGAGTCTCCATCTCCTCCTGGATGTCCCAACATTAACTCTCAGCATAGCAAAAATTGAACTCTCTACCATCTCCCTCCTTTCTTTATGCACATCATATTCCATTATCCTTCCAGTCACTCAGGCTCACAATCTTAGTGTAGTGTTCTTCCCATACATCCATCCTGTCTGTCTGTTTCTTTCTCTATCCAACTCTAAACAACATTTACCCTCCATTTCTCTCACAGTTGGAATTTTCTAACCACTTTGTATATAAGATTTTTCTGATTCAGATTGCATTGACCCTTTTTGTGGAGGCAGTACATTACCCTGGTGGGAGGAGGTACAAATGCAGTCTTCCCTGCTTACATCGGATCTATTGCATTCTGTGAAGTTCCAGAAGTTCTTGGCAGGTCTGGGTTGACCCATGATCTTCCTGATTGGTAAAAGATTGTGGGAAGACTCTGCATAGAGGTTATCAGTGCTTCTCTTTTGGAAAGCAAAGTGGCAGCAGTCCTTAAATGAGCGGTTGTTAAGAAATGGCTATGTAAGGATTATCTTGACAACTGCAGCTGTCGCTCACCTTTCTTTCTGAGGAGAAGTTATTGAGAAGGGTGTTGGAAGGCAACTTCAGCAGTTATTGGAATCTTCAGAGTTTCTGGACTCCTACTAGCCTGGTTTAATTCTTATGCATTGGTCCTATTGGTCAGTTGTTTTCTGGCACTGAACAAAGATCAAATGGCCATTCTGATTCTTTTAGCTCCCTTTGGTACCATTGTTGCTAATACTGAAACAGTGGGTGGATTCCAGGAGTAAAGGTCTGTGCAGTAGGAGGCTACAAAGGGGGCAGTAACGAATGTGGCTTGCGTGAAGCTAAGGGGCAGACATGGAAAACAAAAGGAGACAACAGTAGGTAAGTTCAGAGGGTCCAGAGAATGGTATTGGATCGATACCCTAGTTGCTCTTCAGTCCTGAGGGCTTTCTTATGTGGGCAGGATTCCATACTGGCACCTCTCCTGCTCAGTGTGACGCTAGTAGGGGAGACTGAATACCTCCATTATATGATTGACACTTGCCTCTATATCGCCATTTCATTCAGCCCAAACGGCGTGGGTGATGGACTCTCATTTCTTGGCTGAGATTGAACCTAGATTATTGCTATCTGTCCAGGCTCAACCACAGGAGTTGGTGGAAGGAGTTATCGGCCTTCTTGCTTGAGGAGGTTAATCTTTCCCTTTTAGCTAAGTGTTATGTTGTGGCTGCTGTTGGCTATTCTGATAGCAGCAGTAGCCAAGAGTGTTTTTTTCCCCATCAAAGCCTAGTTGGAAGATTGGTGCTGCTATTCCTTTTTATACATATCTTACCCTGGAGAACCATTGTTTTTTCACCTCCAAACCAGATTGATCTCTGAGGAGTTAAATTTTAAAGTCCTCACAAACCTGAGATAGTGCAGTATGCAAATTCTTCCTCAATGAGCAGTATTTTACAGGTATAAAACGTATTAGGTTAGACTGTAAACGCAGGATTGAGTAAAAGGAAAAGCGAGGTGAAAATGTAACAGCAACCAAAACACATACTAGCTGGAAGGGCAGAGAAGTAGTCAGCTGCAAAATGGCCATTTTAGGGTTGCATCTGGTTGTCTCTCCCAGATTTAAAACATCAGCTACTGGAAAGGAATATGCTAGGGAGAAAGCACACATTAAACCTAAACAATAACAATAATTCTCCATTTAGAATATAAAGAAATATCTTTCCAGAAACACTTCCAAATGGCTGCTGTTCCCTTTCTGCTTTGTTATAGGATAAGATCAGAGGAAAAAGGAGAAGGCACAAGGAGAAGCAGAAAACTCACCAAGACAAAAAGCCCACAATGGGGAACAGCTACTCTTTCACAACTTGAAGCTTCTTGGTATAATTTCTCCTTATGTCCTTCAAACAAACAAGTAATTTTATGCACAGAGGTCCCAGTGAAGTCAAAGGGACTACACGTGAGTCATATGTGTTTAAGGATTGAACCACTGGATTACTAGAAAGGATTCCTGCCTTTTATTTACCTGCAAAGCATGATGCACACCTGTGTAAATAACAAGTGAGCACTCTGCGATCACCTGCGAAGCGATCCTCCCTTTTCAATTTTTTCAGTGGGATGTTTGAGGTGGACTGAGAAACAAAGGGCACCTACCCATAGATCATCACTCCATTCCTCACCCGGCTATCAAAAAGACGTAATATACAGGAGTACAATAGCACACATCCATACATCTCAGTTCTTTAACAAAGGTATTATCCCTGTTTACAGATGGAGTAATTGAACTGCTCTGGGCTTCAGTGATTTACCCAACATTACCCAGGGCAGGGTTACAGACAACCATTTTGAATTAGGTAAAAAGAAAACAAGAAAAATACCTGTGGCACCTTAGAGACTAACAAATTTATTTCAGCATTAGCTTTCGTGGGTTAAGAACCCACTTCATCGGATCTGATGAAGTGGGTTCTTAACCCACGAAAGCTTATGCTGAAATAAATTTGTTAGTCTCTAAGGTGCCACAGGTATTTTTCTTGTTTTCTTTTTGCTGACACAGACTAACATGGCTGCTACACTGAAACCTTGAATTAGGTAGGTAACCCAGCTTCACCTATTGCATGCTGCTTATCCTCTTTCTTAAACCCTCTTCCCACCTCACCGTCAGCATAATACAGATCATTTGTATGTGGGAATGGACAGTGAAATTGTCTCATCAAAGAGAGTGTAATGGAGGCCTTGATTTTTTTGTATGAGAGGATAACATATAAAGTGTATCTTACCTAATTTTGGATAGATCATACATACTATTTAAAATGTTGTATTCATTTCTCTTTCCTTTTGCCCCCCCCCTTTTTTTTGGAGGGAACCTGAGGTGTCTAGAAATGGTGAATCCAATTACTTTGGATTAAAGTGGATTTCTGGGGGGACTGTCACATTATTACATAAATAAAATTCCCACTATAAAATGGCTGAATTTCAGACTTTTTTTTGTTTGTTTGTATCTGTTGATTTTGCTACAGTCGATTTTGCAGGGTCTCCCAACACAGCTAGGGTGACCAGATGTCCCGATTTTATAGGGACAGTCCCGATTTTTGGGGCTTTTTCTTATATAGGCAGCTGTTCCCCCCCCCCCCCCCCCGTCCTGATTTTTCATACTTGCTATCTGGTCACCCTACTCACAGCCAGTATCTCTTGTGAGGGCAGCAGAAGCGGCAACTGTTTCCCACCATACTCTGCTTCCACAGAACAGTGGTAAAGGACATAAGAATGTTTTAATGGGAAATGGATGGAGAGGCACTATTGTTCGTTTTCACAGCACACCTCTGAACAGTGTGCAGTGTTTGATAAGGACTTTTTATTCTTTTTGGTGGGGTGGGAGGCTGGGTGAACAAATTTGAGAGAAGAAGGCTGGCTGTAAATGTTACCAGATGCTTAGATAAAAAGAATACTGAGCAAAGCTGGCTTTTCTTTGAATTTGTAAGAAATTTTAAATTTAATTGAGAGCTGGAACATACTTTGCTCCTATTTCCTACTGATAGGCTGAAGCTGGGACTGAAATCACTCCAGTGATGACATGTAGAGCACTAAACAGCTCAGATAGGTTTCAGTGTAGTAGCCGTGTTAGTCTGTGTCAGCAAAACGAAAATAAGAAAAACTTGTAGCACCTTAGAGACTAACAAATTTATTTCAGCATAAGCTTTCGTGGGTTAGAACCCACTTCTATAGTAGCTCAGATAGTAGCTCAGTCTGAGACACAGTCACAACTAAAGTAAAAATTCCCCTCCCCCATATTCTCTATCTTCATAATGGAGAGGCAGGGAGAAGTAGACTCCCAGCACTACATATGTAGGTGTTGCCCTCTAAGCTAGCTCCTGATCATTGAGGGGGAGGAGCCAACGTGTTAATAAAGTCACAATGGAGCAGTGAGAAATAAAACAAGAAAAATGTTTAAATTTGTGTGAGGATGAGGCAGTTCTTGCCCTTCCCATGTATCTGGCACTATTTGCAGCTCATCTCTCCAGTGTAGATGCAACAGCCTTCTCCACTGCAATGCCTGAAACAACTTCTCCAAAGCCGTCTGCCTGGCCACCTCATTTAAGAGCTGTATTTTCCCCCTTTCTTATGGAAATATTACGTATTAGTAATTGTATTTGTTACAGCATTTCCTCTCCTGCTAAACAACAGAATCCCAACCCAGTATAAATGATGCACATAGTCTCTAGAGAGCTAGACTTAGAGGTTCAATAAAGCCAACATTACAAAGCAGGTTATTAATTCAGATAAGCTGTGCAGTAATATTACACAGCTGGAAATGATCACATTACATATTTCATTGTATCTTTGAAAACACAGGGCTTCTGGGGATTATCTCCTACCAATAGTGTACATGTAATTTATACTTTTACACTGCGTTCGCAAATCGTGACACTATACTGCTATGTCTACACTAGAAAATCCTACTATGGTTGACAAAAGAGTTAAACATCTGGCACTGGCCTCTGTCAGAAGACAGGATGCTGGGTTAGATGGACCATTGATCTGACCCAGTATGGCCATTCTTGTGTTTAAGGCTTCTCCAGGCTTCCCATTGGGGAGTTACAAATAGATTGCCCCACAGATCTGGAGAGGATCAAATTATTATTTTTCCCGGAGCCAGTAACTGCTCTGCACCATAAACTTCAGAGTCTATGTGTTAAGAGGGCTTTTATATGTTGGTTAGCCCTGACGAAGACTCTTTACAAGTCTACAAATCTGTTTCCTTAGACAAAACAAGGCTGTAAGAGCTTCTAGAGCAATAATTTCTTGGTGAAATAAAAACTGTCAATATGAGCAGAAGACCCCTGTACCTCAACATCAGTTTGTACATGTACATGTACACTGCAGAAAGGGCAATGGATTTAGGGGCACTATATCAGCCCCATCCCCCACCCCAGGTCTGAAGCAGTTCCAAAATCTATTGCAGAACACGCTGCATAGTCCATTTATTTGAATAAGCATTTGGGGATGTGGGTGGAATGTAATTATTTTTCTCCAAAGCTTCGGGGTGGGGCTGTTTTGTTAAGGGTTCTTGCTGTTTAGGGAGGGAGTTGCTGCTTTTTTGTTTTGACTTGTGTTTTTAATGGTTGTCAGGGCACCTTCTGGGATAGTCATCCTTTAAAATGTTAAATTTCAATAAATGATATGGATCTAGTTTCACTCTTTGTAGCTCTCTGCTGTCTAGACCTAACCATTCCACAAGACTGACTTTGATTAGAGTTTTCCAAACTGCCACTCAAGAAAAGTTCACCTCCTTGTTCTTGCCTCGCCTCATTCCTAGCTATTATTCACAGTCTTGCTTTGAAAGCTTAGAAAAAGAGGGGTCAGACAACAAAAGGAGAATTACCTATCAGTAACTGTGAGTGTTGCCATCCTCCCTTATTTAATCCTTGTTTGTCTATCTATCTATCTATCTATCTAAAATCTTTGCTTGTCACATTTTTCATTGAGAGAAAGAGGGTGGAGAGTGGATTACATACTGCACCTGGGATCGGTAGTGTCATTTTAGCTCCCACTTTTTAGTGGTGCCGGTGGCTTTAATGCTTGGTGTGTGGAGTACTGGTTTGTTTTCCATTAATACTGATAACCAGTGCCCCATGTTTTTTGTGGCACATCAGCCCTAAATTCTGCAGCAAGGGTCCCTGAATTCTGACATGGTGCTGAATCTCGTGGTAGCATAAAAGGCACATTAAAAATGGAGGTTATACTGAATATTAAAATAGCGTTAAACTAACAGTGCAATACTGAGTTTAATACAAACCTCAGAGTTTGAATGGCTTTCCATACATTTCAACCTGCTGTGCAATTTACAGCTCGCTGTGGAACGCAAGACAGGTGTATGTATAGAGGCAGAAATTAAGAGCCCATACTCCAGATACTACCCAGATCAACAGTGCTAAATTTGGGATGGGAAATGGGGCCTCAGCCCCTTCTGATTGCATCAAGGAAGTGGGATTCTGTGTTCATTAATTTCCTATCAACTGGGAAAAGGAGAAGACTCTAACCCATCCCTTCATCCCAGCTCCAGAGTGAAGGGCTCTGAAAAATCCTGCAAAGGCTCTAACTCTTCCTTGACACAGGAACACTCATGTTGTGTCAGACCAGGGTCCATCTAGTCTAGTATTCTGTTTCACAGTGAAGAGAACCAGATGATTCAGAAGGTGAGAGAACTCTATCGTGAACAATTACAAAATAACTTGCTCACTGAGGAAGTTTCTTCCTAATCCTTGTCAGTTAGAGGCTGTTTTATGTCCTGGAGCATGAAGGTTTATAATTCTGTAACTTTTATCTTGTCTAATACAACTATTATTTGTATTACAGGAGAACATAGAGCACTGGAGAGTGAGAGCCCTTGTGCTTGCTAGGCATTGTCTCTGCCCTGAAGAACTCATCATTAATACAGGTAAAAGGTGGGAGAAAAAAAAATGGGGATAATATTTACTGTCTGTTAACTTGATGCAAGGAGAGATTAAGTGACTTGTCCAAGGTTATGCAAGTAGGCTGTGGCAGTTCTAAGAACTGAATTGAGACCTCCTGAGCTCCTGTTCTCATTAGCCAGACCAATGTCTAATCCTTTTTTGTACTCCGTTAAGCTCTTGGCTTTAATATATTGTGAGTTTCAGCTATTAATTGTAAAAAGTATTTCCTATTATTTATTTTAAATCTGCTGTATTTCAATTTCACACTATTGTAATATAAAAAGGATGAATAGAACACAATTTACTTTCTGCACATTCTTTATTTTGTATATATCTGTGTCAGGTCCCTGTTGTTTCTCTCCTTCCTAAACACTTCTACTCTTGGTTTCCGGGTGTTTCCTCTTCTAGCCTCCCACAGACATAAGTTACACATTTTTCATAAAATGGTTTGTCCAAAGACAGTGTAAATCTCCAATTTAGAATGTTGTGTTAAAAACAGGGAAATATGGTTGTCTCCATTTGTGTGTGTAATCAGAATGGAGTATTTTAAAGGAACATTTGTTCTAGCTACCTTCCCTCCAGACCAAAGCAGCTGATCTGACTTGAATTTAAAACCCTGGGTGTGTCAACTGACTGAATCTAGTATTGGCTTCCCATCTCAGTTACACCTCCATACAGTAGTCTGGGAAGAGCACACCCCTTCTTCCGTGTTTATCCTTCTTGTATGGGAGGTGTCTGAGAAGGAATGGAGTCAATTAGAAGGGTAGGCAAATCACCCATTCCTCAAAGCTGTGTGGAGCTTTTAACAAGCTGAGGCAAGAGGCCAGTTTTCATTCTTGGCTGCTGTCTGGGTGTATAGATCAGTTAACTTTTAATGAGTGCATCCAAATTATTTATTATTTGTATTACCACAGCAGCACCTAGGAGCCCCAGTCATGGACCAAGACCCCGTTGTGCTAAATGCTGTACAAACAGTGATATCTTTCCTTTATATTGCTATTCAAACAACAAGCAATATGTTTCAAGTGGGGCCCCGTTGTGAGGAGAAGGGACAGAATGTTGGCATTGATGTTCTGGAAGGTTCTGTGCCATTTGGGATGGCAAGAGATGCCTCAAGGAAGCAGAATGAAGGCAGCAGTCTCCACTCCCCTCCCCCAACCCATGGAGGAGACAGATCGGAAACAGGTAGTGAAAGAAGGTTCATAGGAAGCAGGGTAAAGTTTGTGGAGCAGCTGCATAAGGGAAGTTAAAATGCTCTGTAGCAGGAGAAAAGGAGAGGGACAGCAAAAGAAACAACCAATGGAACTAGGGAGGAAAGAGAACAGAGAAAGAAAAACAAAACTGCCCTACCTCCTCCCCCACCCCCAGATAAATGATCTGCTCTTTGTTACTGCTGGTTCATTGAGTGTATGAAGGGATTGAACTGCTGCATAACCACTCTTATTTAAATATGAAGAGTCAGCCTTAACTGCAGCGTTAAGCAATTGCAGATACTATTATAAAAACTCAGTGTTTTTTCACAGTTGAATGGTCTTGAAGGCAATCATTCATTTTGTGAGGGATAAACAGGTTTAGTGGTTATTACTACAAATTCTGAGATATTTATGGATTGTGCTGTGGTTATTTGGGGCTGCAGCCATGACTCCTAGAATCAGGGACTCCAAATAATCTATTCTTTAATTATCATCCATCCTTAATTAAATGCATGTGGAATTCTCTAATGCAGGCAGCTTGTCCAGTGGGCAGTAAATAATATTTGTCATCTGGACTAGGTTTTTGGGCTGTCGGGCAATAGTATATGCGTATGCCTAGCCTACCCAGACTTCATCAAACAGGGAGGAGGGTGAGTGTAGACTTATCTCCCCATCATGCTGTCCACCTAGTATTTAAAGGAAAGAGAGGATGCCCGCAGCAGAGGACAAACATTTTTGTAATTTGCACTCCACTCCTTGACTTGAGCCTATGCTCAGGCAAAATGAAGCATTGATTGGAGCAATGTCTCTGCTGAGCCTGAGCATGAGAAAGCCAGAGCCAGGGCATAGACTTCTGCAGCAAGCCCTGTATCAGCAGCAATTTCTGGAAGGCAGAGGGCTCTGGTGACAGAACAATGGTGTTGTGACCTGTAAATTAGTCTTCCCATGATAAGAACTCATTGGTCTGGAGGAAGAGGAACTGCTGGAAATAGTCCCAAGGAGTCACACAAATACAGTTCTCCTGGAAATTACTGGGATGAAATCTCCCACTAGAAAGTTTTCTGTTTTGTTTTTTACTGAGCCACTTCCCCCGAGGCAAGCTTCTAAAGACTTCCGCACACTTACTGAACAATAAACCATTGCACACTCTATAACCCACAACCTGAAACTGCTACAATACATAGCAACTCTTACTGAAAGGGCAGGGTCTTTAGGACTGCTGGATTCTTGTTAGAAGACAAATTTAGAAGTAACTGCCAGACAATTGTGCCCAGGATTTTTAAATGCATACCAGACCAGCAGCTAGTTCTTGAGGTAACTTCCCCCTACCCCATTCTCATATACAAAATGAGATAGTCTGGAGGAAGAGGAACTGTTAACAATTAGAAAGCAGAAAGAAATGGAGGACATATAAGAGGAAGAAATAGGAATATGAAGAAACCATAGCACACTGCAAAATGTAACAAGCGAAAGACATCCACCTTAAGACAGTCATGTTGCTGCTGTCCACATCATGTAATAAAACACTTTCTCATTGCCCATGTGGTAGTCACTGAACTAGCTGAATATGTCCTAATCCTTGATGAAGGAGTTTTACATGATCTTTTGTAAGATTAGCTGATAATAAAAGTTACCTTTCCGTAACTGGTGGTGTTCTTTGAGTGATTGTTCATGTCCATTCCAAGCAGGTGTGTGCGTGCCGCGTGCACGCCAGCCGGAAGATTTTCCCTTAGCAGCGTCCCTAGGGTCGGCCTGGGCGCCCCCTGGAGTGGCACCTCCATGGCACCCAATATAGAGCCCTGCCGACCCTCCACCCCCTCAGTTCCTTCTTACCGCCAGTGACGGCTAGCTGGAACTGTGCTCGCTCTTGTGGCAAGCTTAGCAGTGTCTACGCTTATGTATATAGTTCAGATTTGTTCATAGGTTTTTGTTGTTAGTTGTTCGTTAGTTCGTTAGCTAACTGTTGGGGGGGATCTCCCCCCCCTCCCAACTCAACCACTGTCCCCTCCTGGGGCATGCCCGAGTCCCCAGGGTTTAAACTCTGTGGGGTCTGCGGAAAGTTTATGCCGAAGAGTGACCCGCACTCTTCCTGCTTGAGGTGCCTTAGGGAAAGTCACCAGAGTGACCGGTGTCGCATCTGCAAAGGGTTCCGTCCCAGAACTCTCAAAGACCAGAGCAGAGACTTAGAGTTCTCCTGATGGAGGCGGCCCTGCGGCCACATTCTGACCCGGAACCCACCGAACCGGCACCAAGTACATAGTCTTCGGTGCGCAGTGCTCCGGCACCGTTGGCGTGAAAAGAGGCCCAGTCTTAGGACCATAAGTCCCAGCACCGAAGAGAATCGGGACATACGAAATCGGCCTCCGCGCAACACTACTCCCCATCACCAGTGCCCGTGAAAAGGAAGAGGCCGCTGAAGGTTAGGGTTAGGGCTCCTTGACATTTATGTGTAACATTGTCTCCTCCGGGATTCACATCCCCTGGGTCCGAAGATGTCCAAGGTGCGCCCCCCAACCGAGGTCCAAAGCAGTCAACACTAGCTCAACAGATGGAGTGGGACTGTTGAACAGAACTCCTTTCAGTACCTTCTCATGCTCGGTCCACCACCACAGCGAGGTGAGAACCGCTGGAGGAATGGTTATGATCTTTTCCAGGAGGTCCCTGGATTGGGAATAGGTTGACGCCAGCCATTGCTGCAGGGGCCACATGCAGAGCCTGGCATGGTGGACCACTTATGTGCAAGCTGACATGTGGCCTAGTAGGCGCAGGCACACTATGGCCGTTGTCAGGGGAAACGCGGACACTTCTGCAATGAGGTCCGTCAGGACCTGAAACCTGTCTAACGGCAGGAACGCTCTCACCCGGGTCAAGTCGAGCACAGCCCCGATGAATACTATCCTTTGAACTGGAACTAACATGGACTTTTCGTGTTTGACCATGTCGGAGAAAAACAGAGTTCTCACTCTTTCTTTGGGTGCAGCAAGGCAGATGCATTTTATTAACTCAAGCAATTGCACAGAGGGAGAGAGTGCACTAGGACACAGGGTTTCCCCCTCCTAGGCAGGTCTCTCAAAAGATAAACAATTAAGGCAAGCATTTATACCTTTTATTACATACAGTAATGATCAACAGCTGCGGTTTGTTTATATTATGTCTTGCCCATTCCTTGCCCACTTCTGTTCTCAAAACATAGCTATCTCAAGGCTGGGTCATGCTGACTCTACTCTGCTGTCTTTCCACCAGCTTCTGACGTGAGCCCTGCTTCTACAAATCTCGCGTTATTACAGCTAGAGTTAGCCTGACTCTTGGTCATATAGAGGCCTGCATCCAAATTCCCTCTACCGACTTCCACAACCAGTAGTCCCAAGGAGCGGCAAGCGGCTTGTAGTATAGTGACGTCGCGTTGGACCTGAGCCTTGGAGCTGCCTTTGACCAGCCAGTCATCGAGGTACGGGTAAATCTGGATGCCCTGACGCCTGAGGTAGGCTGTGACTACCACCATACACTTGGTGAACACCTATGGTGCTGTAGCCAGGCCAAACCAAAGGACCACAAACTGATAATGGGCCGAGCCAACCATAAAACAGAGAAAGTGTCTGTGTCCTGGGAAGATCACTACATGAAAGTATGTGTCTTTCAGGTCGAGGGCAGCATATCAGTCTCTGGGATCCAGGGAGGGCATAATGGAGGCCAGGGAGACCATGAGAAACTTTAGCTTCCTTAGGTATCTGTTGAGGTCTCGCAGGTCCAGGATGGGATGGAGACCACCCTTGACCTTTGGGATCAGAAAATAGCAGGAATAAAAACCCTTGTTCTGGTAAGGAAGCGGGACCTCCTCCACCGCCCCTAGCTGTAAGAGCCCCTGAACCTCCTGCTCGAGAAGATTCTCGTGAGAAGGGTCCCTGAAGAGGAACTGGGAGGGGGTGGAAATAAATTGGAGGGTGTAGCCGTGCACCACCGTACTGAGGACACAGCGGTCCGAAGTTACCGCGGACCACACCAGGAGGAAAAAGGAAAGGCGGTTGCAAAAAACTGGGAAAACTAGATCCAGGAAATAGACTTGTAGGTCGCCCCCAGGCGCACCCTCGAAATGACTTTTTAGCTCCTTGCGTGGAGCAGATCGAGCCCGACCTGGCAGAGGGTGGGGGCTGGTGGCTTGTGTGCCGTCTGTAACCCTTGGGCTTTTTGTGTGGTGGGTCCTGCCAGGGCTGGCTCCCTTGCCCCTGGGGAAGTTGCGGTTTGAACTGCTTATATGCTGGGCCTGGAATGTAGAGCCCTAGTGTTTTTAGAGTGGTTTGGGAGTCCTTCAGCCCATGTAACTTGTTGTCCGTCTGCGCTGCAAACAGGGCCTGGCCATCAGAGGGGAAGTCCTGAATCGACTGCTGAGCCTCGGAGGACAACCCAGAGAGGAGCAGCCAGGGTGCTCGCCACATGGAGATGGCAGACGCCATCGTGTGGGCGATGGAGTCTGATGCATCAGATGCCACTTGAAGGGCCGCACTAGCAGCAGCCGTGCCTTTGTCGAGGATTGCTCGGAATTCTTTATGGGAACCTTCTGGGAGGGTATTCTCGAACTTGGCCGCGGACTGCCACAAATTAAAGTTGTAGTGGCCAAGGAGGACCTGGTAGTTGGCCACCCTCAACAGTAAACTAGATGAGGAATAAATTTTTTGTCCGAACAAGCCCAGTTTCCTGGAGTCTATTTTTGGTGGTAGATTCAGGTTGCCCCTGGCGTTCCCTGTGGTTAACTGCATCGACCACTAGGGAATTTGGGGCAGGATGGGAGTAAAGGTATTCATGCCCCTTATTCGGGACAAAGTACTTATGCTCTGCCCGTTTGGAAATAGGGGGCAGAGAGGAGGGGGTTTGCCACAAGGTGCTGGGTATCTTCAATACCCCTTTGTGAAGGGGAAGGGCCACCCTAGCAGGGGCTGTGGAGGAGAGGACACTGAACAGGGAGTCTGTTCCTCCAACTCCTCTGCCTGCAGGCCAAGGTTGGACGCGACCCTCTTCAACAGCTCCTGGTGCGCCTTAGCGTCATCCTGAGGAACCAGGTGAGGGGACTCTGTGATGGCCTCGTCCGGTGCCGATGAGGAGGAGGCCGGTACCACGGGTTCTATGGCATCCATTGGTGGTCCAGCAGGCTGTTCCCCTTGGTCCACATGGACTTGCGGGGTCTTATCCCCCGGGGCCTCAGGAACCGGAGGGGGTTGGGTTGTCAATGCCACAGGCCTGTCCGAGGCTCCCGAGGCCGAGTGGGCAGGAAGGGAGGGCTGGGTGAACCCCCACAGGTGCCAGGGGTACCACGGGCCCAGCCACTGGGCCTGGGGCAGGTTTTGGTACCGATGATACAGGCTGCACCGAGGGTCTGGGAGGCTGCCCTGCCGATATGGAGCCTTGCTCCATACTGGAGCCATATGTGGAGTGATTGCTGCCCAGTGACTTTGATACACCTGAGCGGCAACCCCATGCCTGGCGATAATCACGGTCATGTCTAGAGGAGGACCGGTCTGAGCAGGTCCCCTTCATTGGGACCTCAGTGACTGGCGGCTCTCGCCGGATCCGTGATGGGAAACCGGCGATCCACACCTCGTGCTTTGAGACTGGTACCAGGACGAGGAGCGGAACCTGGAGGTATCGCAGGCCAGGTGCTGGGGGGGATCTTCCCCAGTACGGTGACACCCGTCTCAGGGAACATTAGCGGGGCTCGCGGCTGCGGTCCTCTAATTGTTCCTGGGATCTGTAACGGCGTTCCAGTGACACGAAGGGCCAGTCCCAACATTCCTGCTGGGGAGCGCGTGCCTCTGTGGGTCTGCGTCAGGTAACTGGCGAAGTCCGTTTCGAATCGCATTGCCGGTGCCCAAGGTCTGGTGATCATAGAGGGCTCCAGTGTGTCTGCCTCCCTAACTCCGAGGCATGACGGTTTTGAGAAGGTGAACAGTGGCGAGACATCCCCTGTGATGGAGAGTGGTACTGTTGAGGTAGGAACGGACGGAAAGGTCCCAAGGACTTACTCTGAGGTCTGGGCACCACCGGGGCCGGTGTGGGCGGCACTGGGAGAGTCAGGATCTCCTGCGCAGCCTGGAGTGCTTCAGGCATCGATGGCACCTGAAGCTGATGAAGGCCCGCCTCTGTGTCCAGGCTTCCAGGCAAGGAATGGGGTGGGTTGCATTGTTTGATGTGAGCTGAGGCTCGACTTCGCAACAAGGGAGATGAGGCATCTTGCGCAGGTCTTAGCTCACCCCCAGCTCTGTCCTTTCCCTTGCAGGGAGTAGGAGACCATCCCCTATTGGCCTTCTTCGACTTCTTAGTCGGGGGCCATGGATGAAGATCAGTACCGGCTCGTCGACGGCACCAGCGGGGCACTATGCACTGATGCCGTGGTGCTGGGTGCCGAGTCAGACCTTTGCTCCAGGGCCGGAATGAGCGCCGACTTCATCAAGAGCACTTTAAGTCTGATCGCATGCTCTTTCTTAGTCCTAGGTTTAAAGGATTTGCAGATTCAGCACTTATCACTTGTGTCCTTCACCGCGGCACCTGAGACAGCTACTATGTGGATCGCTCACAGGCATGGGCCATTTGCAGCGATTGCAGGGATTAAAGCGACGGGACTTAAACTCTAACTACTGCTAAGGGCCAACTAACTCAATTGCTATGTACACTAACTTTACAAGAACTCTAGTTTGTACGAACAAAGCCTAAGAAACGCTAGTAAGAGCGGCAAACGTTCCGTGCACCGTCACTGGTGGCAAGAAGGAACTGAGGCTGGGGGGGAGGTGGTGGCACCCCTTATACCATGCCATGTGGGTGCCACTCCAGAGGACGCCAGGGCCACTCCCCTATGGATACTGCTGAGGGAAAAACTTCTGACACCGGTGCATGTGGCGAGTACATACTCATATCCATTCCACATTAGGTGTAAGTACTCAAAGAACTACAGTTTTCTCATAGGCAGATCGTGTTTTTCATAAAAAGAGGTTACTTATAGATCCAAAGGCCAGAAGAGACCACTGAAATCATCTAGTCTGACCACCTGCATACACAAGCTATAGAACTTCCCAAATTAATTCCTAGAGCATCTCTTTAGGAAAATACATCCAACCTTGATTTAAAAATTGCCAGTGATGAGAATCCACCATGACCTTGGATAAGTTGTTCCAATGGTTAATTACTCTCACCGTTAAAAATGTATGCCTTATTTCCAGTCTGATTTTGTCTAGCTTCAACTTCCAGACATAGGATCGTGTTATACTTTTCTCTGCTAGAATAAGAGCCCACTATTAAAAGTTTGCTCCCCATGGAGGTACTTAGAATGTAAACAAGTTACCCCTTAACCTTCTCTTTGTTAAACTCAATAGACTGAACACTTTGAGTCTATCACGGTAAGATATGTTTTTTAATCCTTAAGTCGTTCTTGTGGCTCTTCGCTGAACCCTCTCCAATTTACCAACATCATTCTTGAATTGTGGACACCAGAACTGGACCGTGTTCCAGTAGTGGTCACACCAGTGCCAAACAGAGAAGTGAAATAACCTCTCTACTCCTACTTGAGATTCCTCTGTTCAGGCAGCCAAGGATTGCATTAGACCTTTTGGCCACAGCATCACACTGGGAACTCATGTTCATCTGATGATCCTCCTCACCACCACCCCCAAATCTTTTTCAGTCACTGCTTCCTAGGATAGAGTCCCCCCAGCCTGTAAGTATGACCTATGTTCTTTGTTGGCAGATATACATGTTTACATTTAACCATATTAAAATGCATTTTTTTGCTTATGGCCAGGTTAACCAAGTGATCCTGATCGCTCTGTATAAGTGGCGTGTCCTCTTTATTATTTACCACTCCCCCAATTTTGGGGTCATCTGCAAACCTTATCAGTAATGACTTTGTTTTCTTCTAGGTCCTTAATAAAAATGTTAAATAGGACATGGACAAAAACAGAGTCCCCACAGGACCTCAATACAAACATATCTGTTTGATGATTCCCCATTTACAATTACATTTTGAGATCAGGTAGCCAGATTTTAATCCATTTACTTAGCGGAGTAGCGCTTGTTCGCTGTATGTATTGCCTCCACAGAACCATGCTGTAGGATTGCATGCCTGATCCCACAAACCTTTTATAATTGGATGGGCAGTTGGGCACTCACAAATTCCCAAAGCTTAATAGTACATTGACCACAGATATAAATATCCTACATACCCTCCAACCAGCCTTCAGTCCCTCTCTCCCTCTAGGAGCTTGAGGGCTTTAAGAGTGAAGCAAAGAGGAGGGTCACTGTGGATCTGTGGAGGTGATGCTGTTGAAGAACATGCTGGTGTGGTAGACGACCCTTTTTTGCTTTCATAACATTGCCTCAACAGCACTATGCTATAGAGAACTAGCTGGCAGTGACAGTTGTCACGAGGTGGGCTGAGACCACCACTTATTTGTTGAATATTAGCTAAAGCACTGCCATTTTTGAAACCAGCATCTTGTTCTTTATGAGAATAGTGATTTGTGAAGATGTGAACCAAACTCCATGGAGTAGCGGGCTCTTGACATAAGATAGAGCCCCACCTCAGAAGCACTTGTCAAACAACAATTGATGACAGCATAACTATTCAAAACTCATTGGTCCCAAGGAAACAAAATCACTATATAGACAGGTGCTTTGCCATTAAACTTTGGGTTCGTCCTACCAAGACTTCCCAGAAGCATTGTGTCACGACTGATGGAACCCGCTCCTCCTTACCCGTGATCAGCCTAGCTGGCCACTAGATTGAGTCAGACTCTGGACTGGTAACTATAATATCAACTGGCGGGGGAGAGAGAGAGAGAGAGTGTGTGTTTGAATGCATATTCTAATTGTTGTATCTTCAGTAAACACAGCGTATTGCCTTTTCCCCAGGAAAAAAATCCTGTGTGCTTCTTCTAAGCATAACAATGTAGGGACTGTGACTATCCAAGGTGAGCATACAGATATCTCCAGGAAGCAACAGAATCACAACATATGGTGCTGTAAGAATAGTACAAGGCAATAAGAATTCCATGGGCTCAGTCTGCTCTTCTTAGCTACTCATGCCAACAAAAGACATACACCAAATAGTCTATTTGAGTGAGAATACAACTCTGTAGTCTCTATATCCTAGAGCCTCGATCAAGAAAAATGCAGTCTGATTACTGCTTGAGACATAAGTTGATCTGAGTGCCCCCCGTCACCATTTCTCTTAGATCTTGATCAGTACTGTATATTTCAACTCCAATTCCATTGTGGAGAGAGTTTGGTAAGTTAACTAGTCAACTTGAGGGCTGCCCTTGTACTGGACATGTGTATCCAAGAGAGGTTTCCCACACATTGAGGGCTTGCAGAGAGTAAAATTTGATGGAATAGATGGCTCAGCTGTTGCTCTGAAACAGGATGGAGCTAAATTTCATTTGCGGGCTAAGGGTCTCCAACAGCATTGATCATTGCCTCGACTCCAATTTTTAATCTTGCTATGTTTCTTCCTGGTCCACTTACCATGATGTGTGAAGACCCATCAAAGTGCCTCACACCAACACTGATGTATCCAGTTATCTTTGTGGGAAGCATCTCTCATCAGTACTTTCCCCTGGGATAAATCTATCTTGCTCCACCATCTCAAGGATTATACTAGTGGAGACTGTTACTTCGTGCCATGGATTCTTCTTGGCAATCCACTGTTAGGAAGGATTACAGGTCTGATGCAGGACAGTTAACTGATTTGTGTCTGCATGCATTAGGCCCAGAAGTTCAGCAGCTGACAAATTGGGGCAGTTGGGATTTTGTACAGAGGATCTGCACCCTAGTTCTTAATCTCCTGCTAAAAGGAATACAAGATCTGGATCATGAGATGGGCTGATGTGGTGACCATGCCACTACTCTTCTGTGCCCAACATGCACAACTATTCTGGCTCTCTGTTGTGGCAGGGTCTGAAATGCCAAAGGTTGGAAAACATCCCCTTAAAGCAAGAAAGGGAGGATTTATGTATGAGATGGCTGCTCTTGTGACTGCCTGAGAAGCACTGTAATCCTCCTTTATACTATACTTAAGCTTTCTGTCTGTTAGATCTTTAAGTGCCTACCCTTCCACATGAATTACTTTGGTATGGGAAGATTTATAATTTTGTATGCTTTAGTAATATGGTTTTCTATTTGCCTTATTTTTTAGCTGTCACCTTTTTAATGTTTTCCCCAAAGAGGAATGTCTGTTCATTTGAATGTGCAGAGTATCTATTGGGAATGACAGTCAACCATCCATGATACAGCCACAATAGCCTCCCAAGTGGCTAGGATGCAATCATTCTGCAGGGGGTAGCTTCTAGTGTTTTCTCTATGGGATCCTTTGGTAAAAAAACTCCTTCTCCAAGCATGTCATCTTTTGTCAGCAAGGCCACAGCTGTATCAGTCTTAATCATCTGCAACTTACACAACTTCTAAAATGTGTTTTTGTTCAGCCTTTGTTTTTCTAAGTGTTCATTTAGATCTCATGATATTCATAAAGTTGTGGAGGAAAAATCTGTAACCCTCCTAGCTTGAATAGACTTACCCTTGGTTTTGAGGCCTTTTTCCTCTATCACTAATATGGCATCAAAATAGTTGGATGGAAAGAATCTGACCTAAGTATTTTGATTTGATCGTGTCTGATATAGGTAACTTGCCCTGTGCAAGGGCAGGGTGTATGTGCGTATAAGAACTACCACCACTTTTGGCTTTTTCAGTACCCAAGGCCTTTTAGTGTGTTTCAGCAACTACTGCTGTCTAAAGAAGCTTGTGTAGCAGTGGGAGAGTGGTATCTTGTGCTGTTCAGACATGGTTCCTTTAATTGCTCTTAGGTGGGGCAACTGTAAGTTGTACATCTTCAACTGTGGGCAGACCAATCCAATAGAGGCACTAGGCAGTGTTTCTTTGGGGGTAGGAAGAACCACTAGGGAGTCCTGGGATCTGAAAGACACCTGTCTGCTTCCCTAAACCAGTTAGCTCCAATTTAAGTATTTTAGGAGGGACCTAAGTATCCTAGGTCCTTCTCAAGTAATCTGTTTGGTACATGAGAAGGGTTTTGCACTTAGTGTTCCTTGGGTGCCCCTGAATGAGAGCTAGGTCCTTTATGTATCTTCTTCTGGGCAGAGGTCACCCAGAACACTCCCTGTGCTGTGTGGAAATGGGGGGAGGAAGGAAAAAGGCTCTTCTCTAGCCTTTGAGGCCCTTTTGCCAGCTTGAGAAAACAGATATAGCCCCTCTCCCCTTTCTGATGCAGCCTGCGGAGGACTTAGCAGATATTGCATAGAGGACAGTGTGCCTGACAGGAGGCACTCCAGGAGGGTCTGTGCTTAGGTCGTTTGCTTAACAAATAAAAAATGCTACCCCTTGTAGGGAGCAAGGAAGAAGAATGGGTTTCACTTGTTTTTGTTCCCATCAGTTGTCCAGAAAATGTTAGTTCCAGAGAAGTTGACTCCTACCATGTCACTGGAGAACTTCAAGGTAACACAAGATAGTGCTGTGACAAGTGGAGTAGATAGTTAAGCAACAGTTTGAGTTTCCTCTGCAGCAAGGCAACAAACCAGTATTGCAGACTAGTGGTGACATGAAGCAGAAATACCTGAGGTGCTGATCCCCCTTGGTATTCACGTAACATTTTACTAAGAACCTAAGAAACAGAAGAGGGGAGATGGACAGCAGGTCCAAGCCAAATATTTTTGGAAGTGTTAAACAGCTGAATGCCTCAAGACTGCTTCATAGCTCACACGTTGCTTCTGTTAAAATTAACAATTTTTTTAAGCAACTTGCATCACGTACATGCTTCACATGTAGTGAGACAGGAGATTGAAAACTCAAGTTTTCAAGCACAAAGTATGGGTATACGGTATAAATGGCATTTTTAAAATGGTAGCTTCAGTAAAACTATTTCCTCTCATAGCAAACACTTTTTAGGCCCAACTACCACAAATTTTCTGATTATTTGTAATAAGTTATACAGAAATTAACTGCCACTTGCTTTTCACTGTAAGTACTGAAAGAATCTACATTGGTTTAACACATTTATGCTATCCTGGGTAATTAGAGGTTGTTTTGGACTCAGTGCCATTTGCAAAACATTTTTTACAACCAGTACAAAATACACTAATGAAACCTTTTCAGACTACATTAGGTGTCTACATAAAACTGGTCTATTGTGGTCCTGCCTCAAAGCCACTGATCAAGGATCAAGGCCTCCTCGTGCTAGGACTGGTAATGCATAAACATTATGCTCAGAAAAACTTACAACCAAAGCTCACTGAAAACATCCAATCCCTGATTAATGTCAGGTCTGCTTACTTTAGTAACAATACTTTTTACAGCTTTACTCGTTACCCTGTAGAATTAACATAGCTATTGGATATGGATTTCATTCCTTGTGCATAAGAATTATTCCATTGTTACACCAATGCAAGTGCAATGAGAGTTTCACAGGTGTCACTAAACATTAATCTCTACTTCCTTTTGCTGTGGGCACCCTCCCCCTCTCCCCCCTTGCATCAGTAAAAGGGGTTTATTACCTAATTTCTTCACAGCAGGGTTAGGCTTAATTCCATTTTTTAAAATTCCTTTGACAGTCTCAGTTAAGGCACTAAACACATACAAATAACTATTATTGTGGGACGTTTTGATGGCTTGGGAATTAAAAGGAGAGCTAATTTCAGCCCAAAATGTAGAAGAGACAAGACCCTAACAAATTTAGTTAAAAACGCAATAAAAACATTTAAACATTCCTCCTCCATGCTGTTGTGTCCAAAAATTTTGCTAGTGCACAAAATCATGTAAATGAGAGTAACTATTTTAATTTTCTAAATTTTGTCAATGATTTGGGATGGTTTCTTTGGAGACATTTACTTCAAATCGGTAAACCTTTCTGCATGTGACCAGAGTTCCAGCTATGCATGTTTTACAAATCTAAAACTGAATGAAATTCAAAAAGAAATGAAGTAAATTAACTTCCACCGTTAATTAGTAATAGTTAAGTTTTATAAGTTGATTGTGAAAAAGTTAGCATGAAATACTAAGTCAACATAAATAAAGTGTAATCTAAATCTAGTCATGAGAGCTGGATGATTCAGGAGATTCTTGGAATATGGATCTTCTCCATCTCTAACTCACTAGTTAGAATTTAGCCCATAGTAGTAGTACCTTTTTATTATTCAGATGACATGTAAATACAGAATAAAAGACATGAAAATCCATTTCAGTGTAATTAACTTTATTTTGAGGAGGAAGAAGTTTATATGCAACTGTAATTTTTCTATCCATACCAGCAACTCCAAAAGGACTGGAAACGAGAACTTCCTTAACCATCATTGCAATACCAACATGAGTTTGTATGAACAGCAAATTATATAACTAATTGCTATGTTCAATAAATATTTTTTCTCCTGCACTGATTAAGGGGAAACACTACTTTGAGTTTAATTTAAAAAATCAGTTAGATTTGTACGGTTTTAACTTCAAATGTTATCCACTGTGTAGCAGTCTAGAAACTTTTCATCTATAAAACACAACCTTAATCTTCAGTGTACAAGAATCTATTTTTTCAAAGAAGTTAAACCAAATATGCAAATTTGCTTTAGCTTTAATATTCTACACTCAAAAGCAATTTAACCAAAAAAAAAAACCCCGTCGGGTTCATGACTATCTAGTGAAATTTGTCATTACAGAAAAGGTTCAGAGATGTTGCTTATTTTTCAAAATTAACAACCAAGCATTAACAGAAAGATTAACAAGTTATTTTTGGAAACACAGGTTTATATTAAAGTAGCTGAGTGTGTATATTACACACAACATGCAAGCTTTAAAAAACATCAATGCTCATTTCTCCTCATTAGATTAGCCAGGAGTACAATTGTTTTAAAAACGAAAACAGAATGACTTACAAAATGTAATAACACTTTGGGATTTCTATTTAGTTTTGCTTAAGATGTTTAACTACACAAAACTACAACAATTACAATTTTAAGAGTATTACAATAAAAGGGGGTGGAAAACAGCAATACTTCAACTGAAAATATGGATCTTCTAAATGAACCAAAGATCTTATAGGAGAGATTTGAGGGGAAAGGAGGGGGAGACCAAAGGGAAGCTAAGGGCAGAACTTTATTTAAAAATCATGTCCACAACTGTAATTCTTCCGTTCTTCAGTAGCGTCCTGGAAAAAGATGACAATATTACTATAAAAATCATGTACATTTAAACATTCAAACTTGCAATAGCAGAACTTACACCAAGGCGAATTTTCTGTTGCCACATTCAAGGTTTCTCATTCATCACAAGTCTATTTTCCATTCAAACTAACAAATCAAGTCCAGATGCACTAGCATGGTTTAATACGAACTATTTACATATACTTACTTGGGCTATAGGAGCGGGATCTTGACCGTGATCGATATCGGCTATAATAAGGTGAAGGTGATCGTCTCCTTTAAAGAGAATATAAAGTTTTGGCTTTGTTATGAAAGTGTCTTTATACAATCACTTCTATATGATACAGTTGTTCCCTTGATAGTGGAAGATTGGACTGTATGGTTGATTTAAATCTGATTTGGCAGAGACTCTCAATGAAATATTTAAGGAGCTCCTAGCTTCTTTATTCCAAGTATTGTATTTAAACTTATGAGTTTATTCAGAATATGTTTATTATCCTATATGGTGCTCCAAAGTGTGCACAGCACTTCTGCAGACATGTAGAAACAAGTCCTTGCCCCAAAGAATTTAATTTAACTAAACAATTTTGACAAAGGAGAAAGATTTTTAAATAGATTTGACCTCATACGTAACCATCCCTTTAGTGGCTTTTATTTTCAATATTTTTCATTTTGTTTTAATATTTCCCTGTTTTAATTATATTTGCACCCTTGCCTATTTACATCCATTCTTATTATCTTGGGTTCAGAAATATTTTTTCTCCTCCTCCCGATTCTGAAATCTCACCCATTACATTAGCTTTTCCTCCAGCTCCCTACATTATTTCCCTTTCTCCACCCATTATTCCTCTAGAAATTAGTATGTAGACTGCTGAATGCGTTATTTAGTTGACATAACTGTACTAGTAAGGCTACAAGACTTGCTTTTGCTGATCTCTTTCCTAGCGGTCACTTGAAATTAAAGGACACCAGATATGTATGAGAGTTGCAAGTCTCCCCACAGCAACTATCTTTATTAAAAAAATTAAAATGAAAGAATCAAATAATCAAACTGGTTACCTGTACCGGTAGTCATATTCTTCATATCTGTCATATCCTCTGTCATATCCTCTATCATAGTAGGAATCACGACGACGACCTGCTCCTCCACCACCACCACCGCCGCCGCCGCCGCCGCCACCACCTCCACTGCTTTTTAAAAAAGGAATAAAATGGAAACATAAGTCTGCATTCTTTCTTGTGAATTTTAAGGTCTTTAAAATTATCTTCAACGTCCTCAAGTGACAACTACTCACTGTACACTTTGTCTCACACTCAGTAGATTCCACGTTTAAAGAAAATCACTAAGTGCATTAATTGACCAGAGTGGGGTGGGGTTTAGACATTAAAGAGCCCTGGAAAATCCCCCCCCCCCCCCCAAATCTTGTTTATTTTTAATATATTTTTCACTCAGTAAGCTCTTGGTCTTTAAAAGATATTCATCTTAAGAAAAATACCATTCTAACACAGGGTCAACTGCAACAAACCCACCCAAACTACATCAGAGATAAGGAACAGCTTTAAAAAGGTGGGTTTAAAAAATCCTCACAAGAAATATAGGGCTGGTAGTGTCTACAGTTCAGAGTTCAACCATTTAGTTTAACTCGGTCTCAGGCCGTTTACACGGAATGAAGACTAAACTCCTTACTGGGTTGGCCTGCCCATGTAGATGCCCGGGGTGGGGGTGTGCGCTCTCTTGGTGATGGAATAATCCACGCGAATCCTCCTGCCGTCCAGCTCCATGCCATTTGCATGTTCCATCGCCTGCAGGGGAGACAGGGGCCCGGCCATTAGCTCGCGAGCTGCTACACCACTTAATGAATAGGAGATAAAATGAGCGCTTCGCTTTTCAGTAGCGGCACAAGCCCTGAACAAACGGGCTCTATTTAGGCTGGTAACTGGCGCCCCGCTGTGGCGAGCAGCGCGTCTCGCCCGCCGACATGCCCGTCGTAGGCGGAGTGTTGCAACGCTGCCTGCACTGGGGCGCTGGAGTCCCGTGACACGCGATCCCTGTGCTAGCCATTAACACACTGACGCTTTCCCCAGACTTCGACATTTAGCCAACAAAAAAGTTAACAGGCAGCAAAGCAGCTTTCCCTGCAAACTGCATCCTTCCGAGCTCCTGCTCCGACGCGGAGGGGACGAGCTCATTCACAAGCCGCGCACACGGTGGCTTCCTCCGGGGTGCATATGGCCGCATTACTGCTAGTCGGCTGCCATTTCATGCTCTCTCTGCCTCCTGCCATCTCCCTTACAAGGACCTACTCCAGCAGAGCTTAATAAAATGGCGGGTTCAGCCTACATGGATACCTAATTACAACCTTCCTCCCCACTCGCACTCTGTGCAGCTCGCTAAACCGATACACATCAGGGACTGTGGTGGAAGGCTGCGCCCCCAGGCAGGGCTGGAACCCGCGCACGCACTCATTCACTGGCCCCCTGATACTCTGGGTTTTGAATCAATACAATGGCCCCCTAACTCCATTCCAAATCGTGCAAACCGGAATTCAAAAGGGCACAACACACTTTAAAGAGTTACGTGAATATAATCCAAGACTTCAATCAAAGAGATCAGACTTAACCGCTATTATTTAAATATATTAGGTTACAATTAAGTGTTATTTGCAATAAGCAGCAATTTCTGGCTCCTTCCATCCCTTCTCATTTGCTAACAGGTCTTTGGGTGATCAGTTCACACTAACAATTAGTTTACCTGATTTAGATTGTATTTTCCTTCTATGTGAGCTAAATAGAGTTTTATTAAAATTACCATACCAAATTGTGTTCCCATTTTATGGATTTTAAATTAAATATCCCATACCACACTTAAGGCTGTCTTGTAAATGATACACAAAACATTCTCTTTTACAGACAGAAAGTAACTAAAATTGTAACCATTAAAACAAAATTAGATTCAGAAATTATTCCTTTTCAAGCCCCTTGTTTGGCCAACAATTTTATAATTTAATGTTAAATCAATGCAATAGGAATCTACAAGACAACACCACACGGTCATTGTTTATATCCCTACCAAACTGGAAACACAATTCTCCACTAACCTATTTAATCCCACTTAGTTTACTCCTTTATAATGCTGTTTAAAACTAGACTATATCGCCACCTAGTGATATCTATTCAAGCTCAAAAATAGCTAGATTTAGTACACTGAATAGCAGAGCAAAACCATGAGGGGATAATGAGCAAGATCTCAATCTTTCAACATTACACTTAAACATATAAATACAAGGTTTTGAAGTGGTTACATACCCATAATCTTTTAAACTACTCCTATAATGCCATAAAATAAAAATGCTGTTCAGCAAAGATGCACTAAGATATAAAAAAGCAACTGGCTACAGAATACCCAAGAACTCAACAAGATTCTCAACTGGTGTCATTTTGACCATAGGCATCTCAGAAACTTGATAAAGTGAAATAACGTATAAAAGTTAGGGTTGTTTTATATTCAGGTGGAAGATATTTTAAAATCTCAGGAAATATGACCAAGCAATTTTGGTCAAGTCTTACAAAGCAAATATGGCTGAACTGACAGCCAGTTCACAAATACAGACTTTTGATTGAGGTTTTTGATTAGCTGAAGAACTAACTCTACAGGAAAAGGACCTTTTATTTCAAACGGTCCCTTCTCTTTCAGGGAGAAGTCAGAGTTGAAGATGATCCATTTTGAAAGCTGCTATATACCAACAACATACCTAACTGGCAAATAAGGTTTGAGAGTCTTAGCTTGAAGAATTTCTTAGAACTACCATTAAGATAGGTACCTATGTATCTCAAGACAGTGTAATTCTAGCATCTTATTTTGACCCAAAATATTCATAAACTGTTTCCCCAAAGAACATTAAGTACATTACACTTTAATATAAAGATTATACAGTTTAATTTTTAATTCCACAGCTCTTCAGAAAACCTGACTGGCCTGCTTAGTGTCCCAAATAAATGTTTATCAAAAAACAAAACAAAGACACCCTCCCTCCCAAAAAACCTACACATAAAACACAAAACTAAAAAAGCTGAACTGTCAGCAACATGGTCAGGATTTTAAAAATAACTTTAAAGCAATTTCCTTTTTTTAGCTAGGGGGATTACAGTTTTTATATACATCTATTTATCCAACAGGCAAGAACAATGGGGCCTAGATTTTTTTTTAAAATGTAATTAAAGTAAAATCATTTTCATAACCTGATCCCACCTGCAGCCACTAGCAACTCTTCTTAATGATTCTCTGTACTATTCTTAACAGCACAAAGCAATTAACAGAAATCCATGCAATGATAGTTCATGGACTGCTTTTGGCATCCAAGGATCATTGCAAAATGACTCAACAAAGGCCACTTTGAAAATCTGCTTCCATTTCCTGCTTCTAAACAGTCCACAGGTGAAAGTGTCTTAAATTTGCACAGACATTATTGCCAGGGACACATTAAGAATGCTAATAACTTTTGATATTGTTTGCATTTCTGTATCTGAAATGCATCAGTTTGTAGGGATATTTTGTATTTATATGCAAAGCATGTTTTTATTTACTACTTACTGTAAAGTATATGATAAAAAATGTTTAAAATGTTTACTTGCCTACGGAAAGTTTCCCACAGTTAATCAAATTCTTTCAAACATTTGTAGCAAATATATTTTCAAATAGGATGGCACATCCATACGGCACAGAATCTCAGAAATTAAGTTGTTTGTCAAAAGGGAGGAAAACAGTATTGATTTGAATGTCTAGAAAATCTATAATAGATGCCCAAATTTAAGAGGAAAATTAATTTAGGTTTTAAACATCACTGTTTACTACCCTTTCAGAGGCATAATATGTTTTCCCTGTTGATTTTGTCCTTTTCTATTTGAACACTAATTTTCTCCCCAATACCTGAATGTTTCTAGTGGACCTGAAATCACCATGGCTTTTATAAGATGATGTAACAAACTGACAGCTCTTCTACAGAAGAAAGTTTTAGTAGTTTACTTGTGTAGATTACATGGGCAAAACTTTGTAAATCACTGTCTTCACAGAGGGAGAAAGAGTGGAAGCATATGAACATTGGCAACCGCATGTGAATCCTTCAATTTTAAATTACTATCTTAAACCTGGAACAGCTTAGTAGCTGTTTATATCCTTACAGCTGTTCAGTAGGCTATTAACTTTAAGTTGGTAGTTTGTGTAGATCCTAGTGGACTGGTATACAACCTTTAACCTAGGTGACAACGGCCAAGGATTCAACAGGCAGAGAATCAACTACTCTTTGACCCACTAGGAACAGAGGTTTCCAAACAGTGGTATGCATACCCCTGGGGATACGTAGGAGAAATTGTGCAAGGGTGGATTTTATTTATTATTTATTGCATTTTCATAATAAACTAGTCAAAGCTTTAAAACTGTGGGAATTTGTTATATAAAATACAGTAGTTAATTTACTCCAAGCTGTACCAAAGAGAACACAGATACAAAGAGACATTGATGTACAGAGCCCTCACCTCTAATCATCCTACAGCATGGGTTCAGTTGCCCAGTAACTGTCCAGTCTAATTGAGCTCAGAACTTAGTGAGGGTTTTGGGGTTTTTTTGGTTATATATGTCACACTATAACTATATCTGTATGAAACAATGAAATATGGACAGATGGCTAAAGACAGGTAATGTTTAGAACACAAAAATTATCAGTGATGAGAAGGCTAGAGGTACACGGGCAGCTGGCAGATCTGGAAGGGGGGTACATAACAAAAGTTTGGGAACTTCTGCCTTAGAAAAAAACAACCCAGGGGAGGATTGAGGCACATAGGAGGGCTTACGTCATCTGTGTCTGTTGCACTTGTTCAGCAGATAGAGGATTTCACTTTGTAGAGCTGTCAATATCTTTCATGAGGCCTAAAGTCACTAAAAATAATTGCGGCAATTACCTGATGGGTTTTAAATAAGAGATACAACCCAAACTGCAAACAGATCAAACATTAAAGGCCTTTATTTGACAGTCTCTCATTAACTGCTATGTACAGCTTCAAGAATTTGTGAAACCAATGAAGCAGGCCAAGCATACTTAGTAATTTATTAATTCAAATGTAAAAGTAATACCCTTACACGCTGTAAAAATGTTTTAAATAAAAAACTTCCAGCTATAACTTCTAAACAGTAGTTAATGACTTTTGGGACACATTCAAATATTTCTACATATATTTATTTTCAGTATCTCTTAAAAAAGAACGGCGATTACTTACATGGAAAGGATTTCTACTAAGTCATTGGCTTCTGTTGCCTATTTCTTACCTGAAGTCCTTCCTATGTCATAATCACTTCCATAAAAAACAATTGTGATGCAATGAACAGAATTAAAACGTGATAGGACTAGATAGTCACAATGAATGAATTAAACTAAATCTTTTGTGAAACCAATATATTGTTTAATATCTAATTCAGATCAGAATAAAAAAAGAAAATTAAGCATATAAAAATAGCTTTTTTATTTACTGTAATCTGTGAAGTCTTACATTCAGGATTCTATTTCCTTATAAGAGTGAGTCAGTTTCCTGCTCTGGTGTAGGTATTTGTAATGTTAAATATGTTAGAAATTACAAGCAAGCCTGCATTTTACATATTTAAACGTCCTGTTAAGAATTTAGGATTCTGTTTTTAAAAAAGCTTTAAAGAATTTAAGGGTAGATAAATACAGAATAGAAAACAAAATTATTTCTAACTTGAATGCTTTTCTAATGTTTCTATGTGTGTGTCAGCAACGTCAGGACATTTTACAATCAGCAAACATGTTTTTAAATAGTCATCCCATAGATCCAAAGCTCTCAATCTCTGCTGGTGCATTTTGTTCTCAAGAGTTCCTTCTGTATGATTTGATTTTTTTTAAATGTGAACAATTTTTTTAAGCATTCACTGAATAATTTGTATGAGAATTTTCAAAGTCTGTAATAATGAACTATGTAAATTTATTTCTGAACACACCAATAAGTCAGAACTGTAGAGAGTAATTAACATTGATAATTCTTAACAGTTAACAATGGTCTTAAGTAATGTAAATATTTGGTCAGAATATTTGTGGTCTTTTTTGATTCAAGTTCATGTTTCACTGCTTGGGAAAGGTGATGAATTGACCGCCCTTAAGTTCTCTAGCTGCAGAACAGAAACACAAAGTACATCTAGCAACAATGTCAAGTTCATGCTTTATTAATGCATTATGCTGACCCAGGGAAATTAATTTATAAAGGTCTAAAAAGTAGTGCAGTCTCTATGCCTACACAATCCTCGGTGCCTTTACTTAGACTGCCAAGAGTGTAAATTACCACCACTTCTAAAAATAGTTTTATTAAGATTAACAAAATTGGAAATTCCATACAGCTGGCCTCGGTAAAATTGAAAATTCCGTATAATTACCAATACCCTGAATTATCCAGTCTCTCACAGTTAGAAGTTTACCGACACATTACTAAACAAATACACGTTACAGATATTCTACTTAGGGTTTTAGTGAGAAGGCATTCCACTTCCCCAAATGTGCAGCGCTGTTACTGAAAGGTGTTTTAGCTACGAGTGTAGTAGTTTTTCCCACTGCTATAAATATTCTTAGTCAACACAAACAACATTCCTGAGGATACATGTTTTTTACAACAGAAAAGTGAACCCCAAAACGCAAAGAAGTAGTAGGTGGGTAGGTGAGAATGGGCTAGAATTCCATCAAGTTGTTTAATTAACAATGCTGTAAACAAGTGGAGGTAGAATGATTTTTCATTAGAATTTTATGATGGAATGCCAATCTTGTGAATTATCTCCAAAGGGAGAGGATTACAGATGTGATAATCCCTTGTAATAAGATGCCATTCCTTAAACATCTCATTCTTTGAGACTGAGTAACTCAAGAGAGATCAACACAAGTAATCACATACTGCAACAGACAAGACAAAAACAAATACCCTTAAGAAAATGTGAGTGATAAAACATCTCCTTTCCTCTAAAAAGCACAATCAGACAGAACCTCAAAGACTGTACCCTCAGAAACAATACTTGTTTGACAATTAACCTACTCAAGAAGAAACACCCTGAAAAGGACAAAAAATACTCTAGAAGGTAGAATAGTTTGGGTACCTCCACTTTGAAAATAGCAACTAAAGACCAAACTGGACCCTTAAAGATTCTAAGTAACATTGTATTGAAAAGCATGCAAGAAGGATCACATGCAAACTTACAACCCTGCCTTATATAATAGCATGATAGTGCAGGACTGCTAAAAGCTTATAGCAGCAAGAAAGGCACTCAACACAGCCTTTGTAGTAATAGCAACACCTATTCAGTTGGTGTTAGATACAAGAAGCTGGGTGGATTAAGGCTGTTCAACATCTGATCTTTTGGAAACACTGGAATATAACTGTGAAGTGATTTATTGCATCTGTTGAAAACTAAGATGGGTTTTGTCAATTGACCCCATGGTGTCTTGTAACTCAGCAAGTAGACCTTTACAGTATTCCACATGAGAGTTCTTTGTGAAGTAACTGTGGTTCTTTGAGATATCTCCCCCTTCAGGTGCACATTCACCCCTCAAAGCCCTTGATCAGAGGCAGTTAGCAGTGTCCATTCAGTCCATGCATGTGCCCCATGCGCCTCCTTGTGCCCAGTACCAAGGCTTTTGAGGGGCACACAGATGAATCGCCCTCTCCTCCACCCAAACAGGAATAGTCTGAAGCAGAGGGGAAGAAGGGTGGGTAGTGGAGCACTCATAGAGAGAGACATCTCAAAGAACCCAGGAGAGGCAAGAGGGCCATGGCCCCATCACTTTTAAAAGTGGAAGGGCATACCAGCCATAAGGACAAGTGACCGGGAAGGGCCGGGCCATGGCAGTGGGGCTATAGGGGAAGGGGCCACAGTTCAGGAACTGGTGGTCCCCCCACTTTTAGGGAGCTTTTGCCGCTCCTGAAATAACCAAAGTAACCAACATCTTCTTTGAGAAGTGTTCCTATGAGTGCTCCACTTCAGGTAACTTCTGAGTAGTCTTCAGTGGAGGAGGGAGCTTCAGAATAGAGTCCGGAACTGAAGACAGTACTGCAGAACCAAATATGGACAGCATGGAACAAGGCATAATGTTTTGAAAATCTACGTATTGAAGCCCATGTAGTAGCTCTACAATATTTCAGATACTAGTACAATCAGTAATGCTGCAGATGTTGCCTGCAATCTGGTTGAATGTGCTATTAAACTAGGGGGTGGGGGGGAAATTGATGAACACCTGTAGCATCATAACAAGGGATAAATACATCTAGATATCCATCTTAATAGCCTGTGAGTAGAGATCAAGAACTGTGTGGATCTATCTGTAAAGGAAATAAAGAGCCTAGGTGTCTTCCTAAATTGCTTGGTCCCATCTAAGTAGAAGGCCAATGCCCTTCTGACATCCAGGGTATATAAAACAAAAATCCTGTAGAGCTATGTAGCTTTGAAAAAAACACTGATAGATGAATGGCTTGAATAAGGTGGAACTCTGATAGAATCTTAGATAAGAATTTAAGGTGTGGATGTAAAGAGAACTTGCCCTTAAAGACCACTGTAAATGGGGGGTAGGGAAAGGCAATCTGCCATCCAGGATCCAATCTCCCTGACCTCATGGCTGACGTGATGGCTACTAAAAAGGCTGTCTTCACAGACCAAAGCAACAGAGCAGATTGTCACTGGTTCAAATGGAGGTCTCATAAGGTAAGTGAGTACCAGACTGAGATCACAGGTTGGGGCAGGGTTTCTAATCTGGAGATAGACATTCCTCAAACCTTTAATGAACCTAGACCACACTGCATGAGCAAATATGGAAAATAGTTCTAGCGGAGGATGAAAGGCTGATACTGCATTAGTATATCTGAACTCCTGTGATACTGAATAGGGGATCAGTACTGACATGGTCACGGAAGCCATGGTCGTCAAAGTTGATGGTACCGCCAATGGTGGGCATACCGAAACAGAAGCTAAGGGTGTGTGGTGCTGTTACTTGCTGGTGCAAAATGCATGGGTACTGACAGCTGCGCTGAACTTGATGGTGCCAGTTCTGAGTGTCTGTGCTTGCCCACCTTGCTGGTAGAAGATACCAAGTCCCAATTGGACCTCTCTCTCTTTGGTGCTCCAGGACTTTACAGCCCCTCCTGTACTGGATGAGGAGTCCTTCGACTCAGAGGTATCGAGTCAAGAGGTAGAGCCTTCAGAGACCATAGATCTCACCAGGGTCCTGGACTATTTTTGGAGCTGGGTCCTTAAGGTGAGAGCCAATGTTGTTCTTTTTAGAAGCATTTCCAGAAACCTTCAAAGTTTTTCCTTCCTTGGGAGAAGCCTGTGCTGAAGTAAAAGGGGTGCTGGATCTGTGTGTGTGTGACCAGACCTGACCTAGCAACTGTCTGAAGGGAGTGTTCCATCATTAGCAAACTGAGTTTAACCTCCCTTGTGTTCATTGCCCTGGATTTGAGGGCCACGCAGAAACTTCTGGCAGACCTGGGACTTCCCAAGCAACTGACACACTTAGAGTGGCCAACTCTCACAAGTACAGCCTCTCAGCAGGAAAGGCAATGTTTGAACCATGGTGAGCCAGACATGCCTTGCCAGAAAAAGTAAGTCTCCCAGAGGGGAAAGAGTAAAACAATTCTCACTACTTATCTAACTAAAACTATACTAACAACTATAAAAACTATACCACTATAGAAATATTAGAAAAGCCAAGGCACATTCACAGAGGACACATTAAGGCTTCGTCTCAGGCTGAGGCGATTGAGAAGGAACTCGGGGTGGTTGCCCACACGCGCCAATATAGCCTTGGTATCTGACACAAGGAGGCATAGGGATGGATGAGTAGACTGAACGGACATTGTTAAGTAAAAATCTCCAATCATGGGCTTGATAGGTGCATGTGTGCCTGAAGCGGAGCACCCATAGGGACACCACTTGAAGAAGAAGAGGAGCAGATTTCCAACACCTCTATCGGGGTCCTGTTCAGTTGGAATGAGTGTAGTGTTATGCCATCTACTTTAGCTACGCCATGCAACAATAGAATCAAAAGCCAAAGTAAGGCTGAGGTTTGACTTTTATCCATACCTGGAGAGTGGCCATTAATTACTGCTACAAGGACTGCCTCCTTCTCAAGACCTATCTAAAGTCTGACAGAAAAATTCAAGATGTTCACAGAGATTAATTATATGTAATTTTGTACTGCCTACGAGACATACTCATGTACCAGGACACCACTGTGACAGGTGCTCCATAAACACAGAACAAAAAAGAAGGTTCCTGCCCCAAGGAGCTTACAATCTAATTATACAACAAGAGACAGAGGGTCACAACAGAGAGCACAGGGAAGCAATGAGACAACACTGGCCAGCCTCATTGGCTACTGGTGTGCTGAGACCATAGCCCAACTGTTGTCAAGTTTTTAGGGTGCATCATGGCATAGGAGAGTTTAAGGAGGAATCTGAAGAACATTGAAGTGGTTTTGCAGATGTTTACAGGAAGTTCCTCCCAAACGTGAGGGGCAGCCATGGGAGAAAGCACGAAGGTCCTTGTTTGAAAATCTAACAAGTGGGTAAATGAGGCAATCAGAGGTGGGAGTCGACATCTTGATACTTAATGAGAAATGATAGGGTGGGGCTATTAAGTGATGTTGAGTTTGGCTGTTACCACCTACGATGTTTTTACTTAAGTAGAGGGAGACTGGATAGCATATGGAGAGATGGCAGTTATGTGTGCTCAGACATGCTGGATGGACCTAAATTCTACAGTGACAGAAATTTAGCACTCTGGTGGAAGACTGGAAATTCTGCAGCAGTTTCACACCAAAGGAGTATTTTACAGAATTAAATACAAGCACGTTAAATTCAATTAAATGTTGCACCATAATTATCAGTTTTTTAATCGGCTGCAGAATTTTGTACTGAAAATACAGAACTGCATTGTGGAAACTGGAGACTATCAGCTGGTTAAGAGATAGCTGGGGCTTTTGGAAACTGGGAAAAATGACTGTGAAATAAGCATAATAGCCAGATGTTTCTGCTAACATGGTCAGCATTGTTATAGTTAACAAGGCTGACACAAACTGTCATAATTAGGTTCCAGAATTAACACTCCACTGAGCAGGAGGATAATTCACACATCTTAGACCTACTGTTTCAGACTGTCTACACACTTAGGAAGACAACACGGAGACAGTTTACACTCATTTCATGTTCTCTTCATAACCATGAGGGCTAGAAAGTTTTAAATGAAATCTTAAATTTTGCTTAAGGTGAGGTCTCTGTAGCCAGTTACTTAGTAGCAGAAAACACAGATACTAAATAACTCAAAAGCTGATCAGCTTTGCCAGGGTCACATTAAAAGCTCAAAGGAATCTTAGTGAAGTTTCAGACATAGCAGGTTCATGTGCATTCTGACAATGGTCCAAAGAGACACTTGTCTACTTTGGATTAGTTCTTGAAAGACTAAAGCATAACTCCATATTGAACAGGAAAGAAAGTTCAGCTGTTTACATGGATCACTTTAAGGGACATGCTGGCATGCATGACTTCTACATTTGGTAAGTAATTCCCAAAGGTATGTAAAATAGTGCTCTTCTTCCAGTTACTTCAGCCGAACTGGCGAACAAAAGGGAGCATGGTCTAGTACTGTGGATATGAACTGTTCCCACCGAAGATCCAATTATCAATCACACTTCTTACTGCAATCCAAAATCCCACAAAATTTGTGGCCACAAAAATGCAAATATGGGCTCCCCAACAAGAAACTGGGCCTCACTTTGGAGACTGGGGGCAATGTGTTGAGTAAGGTGCTGATAATAACTATGATTTCCCCCATTCCCCAACCTCATTCCATCCAACTGTTTCAAGTTATTGTGGAATAACAGAGTGAAGTAACTGCAACAAAAAGAAAGGGAGTGTCTCTTTTCCTCACTCCTAAAACCTGCAGCCTTTGGTAGCTTTCTTCCTATCTCCCATTCTTATCACGGGTGCTTAACAAAAAACATTAGTAAACTGATGTTCTACATCCATGAGGTGTTCTCCATTTTACTGCAATTTCTGAATCTATTATCTCCATTTTACAATCAGGAAACTTAACCTGCAAATTACTCATCTGTAGTTACATAAGAAATCTGTGGCAGAATCAGGAACTAATCCCAAATCTCTCAAGTCCTAGTTCAATGTTAACCACTAACCCATCCTGCCTCTTAATCAAAATGCCTTCTACCTTAGCAAAGGAAGTTTTTTGTTTCTCAGCCCCTGGAGTGCAATCAATCGGGTAGCTACCCCCTCATGACCCACTTGGGTGGAGAGGAGGGGAGGTGTCACATCCCAGCATTTGAGAAACTAGTTTAATGGAAGAAGCATTGACTGCAAACTTGAAACTGCTGATGTGGTGGTTATTTTTCTTCATTTTGATAGAGCATGGTTTAGAAAAACTGGAGATACAGTATTTTTAATTGAGGTGGCCTCAGAAGTTTCAATATAATTTCATATCTAAGAAGTAACAATATGCCTCTTTTTTAAAAAGACACTACTTTTCTATAGTGTTCTATAACCCTTGTGCAAAAATCAATTTAGATTTTTGGTTTCCATTCTTTCCTCAACTGACCATATCATAGATGGAGAATGATCAATCTCAGGAGCAAGGTGTGTCTTAAGTGTTTTGCATTGATTAATAACCCACTGACCAATAAAGGCACACACTGAAAAGTCAAAGTAAGCTTTCCAGATCTTGTTCCTTAAAACAATGGTGACAGACAAAAGCTCGGGAAAACAATGGTATTTCTCAGATTCTGACAGATAAGAGACTGCTCAGGGGGGAGAGAGATTACTTTTTAAAGGCAGATGTTTAAAAAGTTTAATAAAGTTAAAAAAAATCCATGCCCCTCTAAAGATTTCATTTCCATTTTGTAATAGATGTAGTGAGGCAAAACAGGGCTTGCATTAGTGGATAGTTATGGTTGTGTTAATGGATGTATACTGATTGTACTTTACAGCTGTCAAGCCCAATAATGTTTGCAAATTACATCCCATTGCTTAAACAGTATATTGGTATATAAAATTGCAGTGTTTTATAAACCCCAAATTATTACTTCTCATGAATTTGACCAATATACTATTTAAATGGCAATTTTCTGCATTTATGACATTCACAAAATACATTTAAATTCTTTAGTTTATACAAATAATTGTAAAGATTTTTACAAATTTGTAATAAGAATGAACTACAGTCAAGAGCAATAAACATTAATTTACCTCTTTAGAATCGTCTATTCTCTCAAAATAAACAAAAGCGAATCCTCTTGATCGTCCAGTCCTCTGATCATAAACCACATTGACGCCACTCAAAGGTCCATAACGGGAAAAGACTTCACGCAAGTCTCGCTCAGTGGTATACAAACTGAGGCCAAACACTCCAAGGCACGTGTTAGGATCTGGATTAGCCTGTTAAAACAAACGTTCAAAATATATTCCATTAAAATGCTATTACTATCATATCCGCCAACTACTATTTGTTTTCCTGGTTATTCAAAGATTAGCACTTCAACCTTAAACTAAAAGATATTTTTAAAAATCAAACTTAATTTTTTGATAAAATATATTACAGCAAATTAAATATTAGCAAACGATGCTGAATTCACAGTACTGGAAACCGAAGCCCTTTGTTCACCTACAGAACAAGTACAATGTAGACAGCTGCTCCGGAAGCTTTCCAATAGCTGCCCCTAGGTAATATGCTACTGGCCTGATTTGGAAGGACAGACACTAGTGGTAAGAGTAGCACTACTCTCCATTGAGATTCCATCCTTGACCTCTCTGCAGAGACTGGAATGTCATTTAACACTCTATTCATGAATATTTAGCATAGGGGGTGTCTGAATTCCTAATTTATCTTTTGCTAGATATGGACATCTCAGCTATTACTATACCTGTAATCTTCCCCAAAGACTGAATATTTATCATATACCACAATAGTTCTATGTCTGTAAATAAAAGGCCCAATTTAGGTTTGTAAGGTGCATCTCTGTCCTATCCCTCTAAATTGACCAAGATCACAAGCTCATCTTATCTAGATAGTATAGATGTGTACTATTTTAAGGGATCTTGGCATTCTAAAGCCAGCAGGACCAGAGTTCTGCAGCAAGATGCCAGGATTCTTACATGGTAGACTGGAAATTCTTTGGCACCTTCATTTCAGCTGAATTTTACTACTTTTACAAAATATAATATTGAACCATACAATCAGTACAGTACTTTCTTTTTATTACATTTATTTTATGTTGTCTCCACATTTTCATTTTTTGATATGCTGGATATTTTAGTTTTAATACAATGCATTGTAGAAACTGTTTAGAAACTTCTGGAGCTGTCGGAAGCACTTTAAGACTGTAGGATTAATTGCAGTAGCTGAATGTTTCAGCTACAATGATCAGCAGTGAAAGTTAATAAGGTTGAAATGTATTTAATCATTTTTAGATAGAACTGATATGAATGGGGCAGTTCACACCTTTCAGACTTTCTAGGCACAAAAAGTGCACTTGTTTACATGTAATTTTCTTCACAGATCCAGGGATCAAGAACAATTTTTTTTCCCCCATTTTGGACCATAATACCACAGCCATGGAATAATTCACTGACATTTTCAGTGACTAACTTGATGCAAGTCATTGACTTACATAAAAAAGTGTAATTTCATTCCTTAATTCCCTACGGCATCGCATATCTCTACAATTGGCATGAACCTCTTATTCATGTCAGTTATTCTAAAAGTAATACTATCTGTGACAATGTGTGGGCCCTGTGCAATTTGAAATGAGGTTTCCATTCTGTTAAAGGCATAAAGACACTTTAAATTTAAAAATCAAACACCTGTATAATTTTCTTGTCATTGTTAGAATTTAAAATTACTAACTGTAATTTTAGTGAGAACATTTTTTTGTACCTTCAATTGGTTTACTTTATTCAATAATGCCAAATGCACAATCAGTTTGAATTATTTGTTTGTGTAAATCTTACACAGTAAAAGAGAAAGTTTTAAAAGAAAATGTGATTGTATATGCTATAAAAATTGACGGGGGATTCCTGGACAGCCATGGGTTCCAAAACTACTACTTTAAATGACCAGATCACAAATTGATTGTGTTTCTTTATGCAATTCTCATGACTAAACCATTTTCTACCTGGTTATCAGATTTGTCTATAATTTACACGGCTTAAAGTTTTCTGTGTCTGAGTGTAAGCTCGTTTACAATATTATATGGAAATGTTTATAATTCCTGGTGAGAACTGATACAGACACGGACTTAAAAGCCAGAATGGACCATCGTAATAATCTAATTTGACGAGCTGAACATCGCAGAATCTCGCTCATTCACTCCTGTAATAGGCTCATAACCTCTGAGTTACTGAAGTCCTCAGATCTTCATTTAAAGACTTCAAGTTACAGGGAATCCAAATTTACTCTAGTTCAAATCAGCAAGCCACCCATGCCCCACGCTGCAGATGAAGGCTAAAAAACCTGTCAGTCTCACCTGGGGAAAAATTCCTTCCCGACCCCAAATTTGGCAACTGGTTAGGCCCTGAGGATGTCAGTAAGACCCAACAGCCAGACACCTGGGAAAGAATTCTCTGTAGTAACTCAGAACCCTCCCCAGCTAGTGTCCCATCTCAGACTGCTGGGGATAATTGGTACTAGCAATAGTGGATGGGCCACTGCAGGCTATTATTATACCATCCACTCCATAAACTTAAGCTCAGTCTTGAAACAAGTTAGGTTTTTTGCCCCCACTACTCCTCTTGGAAGGCTGTTCCAGAACTTCACTCCTCTAATGGTTAGAAACTTTTGTCTAATTTCAAACCTAAGCCTATTTATGGCCAGTTTATATCCATTTGTTTCTGTGACAATGGCCCTTAAAGACCTCCTCTTTTTCCCTGGTGTTTATCCCTCTGATGTATTTACAGAAAGCAATCATATCTCCTCTCAGCCTTCATTTTGTTAGGCTAAACAAGCCAAGCTCCATAGGTCTTGTCTAGCAAGGCAGGTTCTCCAATTCTCTCATCATACTGGTAGCCCTTCTCTGCACCTGGTTCCAATTTGAATTCATCTTAAATATGGGAGTCCAAAACTGCATACCGTAACAGATGAGGTCTCACCAGTACCTTGCACAATGGTAATAACACTTCCATGGCTCTACTGGAAATATTTCTCCTAATGCAGCCTACGATTGCATTAGCCTTTTTCATGGTCGCATCACATTGGTCACAGGATGATTGAGCTGCCAATCAATATACCCAGGTCTGTCTTCTCCTCAATCACTTCCAATGGCAAATCCTCAGCTTACAACAAAAATTCTTGTAATTAGTCCCTGAAGTGCATGATCTTGCACTTTTCAATATTAAATTTAATTCCATTTCTACTACTTCCGTTTTCAAGGTCATCCAAATCTTCTTGTATGTCCTCCTCAGTATTGATACGTCCCCACTGATTCAGTTTTTAATTAGCACTCACTTTTTGTACAAGGTCATTAACAAAAATATTAAATAGGGATTGGTTTTGGGACCAAGCTTGAGGAACTCCACTAGTAACCTCCCTCCACCCTGCCAGTTCACCTTTCAACATGTCCTGTTGTAGTCTCCCCTTTATTTAACCAGTTCCTTACCCATCTTTGATTCTCATATTAATCCCCATTTTCTTCAATGTAACTAATAATTTCCCATGTAGAACTGTATCAAATGCTTTACTGAAATCCAGGTATATTAGATCGCTGCATGCCATCATGTAATGGCAGACAGCTAAAAAGTGACAAGTTTTTAAAGTGCTTTAATAAGATGGGTGAAGTGAAGTGCCTTGCATTAAATGAGGATATCGATATAACAGGCATCACAGAAACTTGGTGGACAGAGTAATACCAGGGTACAAAATATATTGGAAGGCCAGAACAGGTCGTGCTGGTGGGGGAATGGCACTGTGTGTAAAAGAGTGGAATCAAATTAAGTACAAATCTTAAATCAGGGTTCTCAAACTCAAATTACGACGAGAGCTGCATGAGGACTAGTGCATTGGCCCGAGTGCCGCATCACTGACCCCGCCCCTTCACTGCCCCCAGCACCGCCCACTCCACCCCTTCCATTAGGCCCCGCCCCTTCTCCCCCTCCTCCTCTGTGCACACATCTTCCCGCTCCTCCCGCCTCCATCCCAGAAACTGCAAAGCTCTTCCCATGCAGCCTGCGGAGCTCTTCTCTGCTGCCCACAGGGCTCCCCGCACCCACCCATTATTATTTTTTTTAAAACCCCCAGGCAGTTCCCGTCACCAGAACAGCTGTCTGGCGGCGGGAACTGCCTGGGGGTAAAAAAAAAAAAAAAATTAAAAAATGGGGGGGAGGGGGCGGGGAGCAGGGTAGAGCTCTGTGGGCCGCATGCGGCCCGCTTGTTTGAGACCCCTGTCTTAAATGAACCAAACAGTACCACAGAATCTCTATGGATAGTAATTCCATGCTCAAATAATAATATACCAGTAGGGATATATTACTGACCACCTGATCAGGATGGGGATAGTGACTGAAATGCTCAGGGAGATTAGAGAGGCTATTAAAATAAAAAACACAATAATAATGGGGGATTTCAACTATCCACATATTGACTGGATACATGTCGCCTCAGGACGGAATGCAGAGATAAGGTTTCTTGACACCTTAAATTAGGGGTGGGAAAACTTTTTGGCCCAAGGGCCACATCCGGGTATGGAAATTTTATGGCGGGCCATCAATGCTCATGAAATTTGGGGTTGGGATGCAGGAGGGGTGAGGGCTCTGGGGTGGGACCAGAAATGAGGAGTTCCAGGTGCAGGAGGGGGTTCTAGGGTGGGGCAGGAGGTTGGGGTGCAGGCTCTGGCTGGGGATGCAGGCTCTGAGGTGCAGAAAGGTGCTCCGGGCTGGGACCAAGAGATTTGGAGGGCGGGACGGGGATCAGGACTGGGGCAGGGAGTTGCGGCGTGGGAAGGGGTTAGAGGTGCAGGCTCTGGGCAGCGCTTACTTCAAGCAGCTCCTGGAAGCAGCGACATGTCCCCGCTCCGGCTCCTAAGTGGAGGCACGACCAGGTGGCTCCGTACGCTGCCATGTCCACAGGCATTGCGCCGCCACAGCTCCCATTGGCTGCGGTTGCTGGCCAATGGGAGCTGTGGGGGCAGGGGAAGCGTGCGGAGCCCCCTGGCTGCCCCTCTGAGTAGGAACTGGAGGGAGGGAGGGGACATGTTGCTGCTTCCGGGAGCCGCACAGAGCCACGGCACGCATGGAGCGGGGCAAGCCCCGGACCCCACTCCCCGGCAAAAAACACCACAGCGGCCCAACACTGTAGCATTTAATTTCAGAAAGGGGAACTACACAAAAATGAGGTTAGTTAAACAGAAATTAAAAAGGTACAGCACCAAAAGTAAAATCCCTGCAAGCTGCATGGAAACTTTTTAAAGACACCATAATAGAGGCTCAAATTAAATTTATACCCCAAATTAAAAAACATAGTATGAGAACCAAAAAAGAGCCACCGTAGCTAAACAACAAAATAAAAGAAGCAGTGAGAGGTAAAAAGGTATCCTTTAAAAAGTAGAAGTTAAATCCTAGTGAGGAAAATAGAAAGGAGCATAAACTTTGGCAAATGAAGTGTAAAAATACAATAGGAAGGCCAAAGAAATTAAAGAACAGCTAGCCAAAGACTCAAAAAGCAATAGCAAAAAATTAGTACATCAGAAGCAGGAAGCCTGCTAAACAACCAGTGGGGCCACTGAACGATTGAGATGATAAAGAAGCACTCAAGGACGATAAGGCCATTGCGGAGAAACTAAATAAATTCTTTGCATCGGTCTTCACGGTTGAGGATGTGAGGGAGATTCCCAAACCATAGCGATTCTTTTTAGGTGAAAAATCTGAGGAACTATCCCAGACTGAGCTGTCATTAGAGGTGGTTTTGGAACAAATTGATAAACTAAAACAGCAATAAGTCACCAGGATCAGATGGTATTCACCCAAGAGTGCTGAAGGAACTCAAATGTGAAATTGCAGAACTATTAACTGTAGTCTGTAACCTATCATTTAAATCAGCTTCTGTACCAAACAACTGGAGGATAGCTTTTCATAGAATATCAGGGTTGGAAGGGACCTCAGGAGATCATCTAGTCCAACCCTCTGCTTAAAGCAGGACCGATCCCCAATTAAATCATCCAACAAATTTTTGCCGCATACCCCTTCAATGGCCCCCTCAAGGACTGAACTCACAATCCTGGGTTAGCAGGCCAATGTTCAAACCACTGAGCAGGGTTCAAAAAAGAACTAGGTAAGTTCATGGAGGATAGGTCCATCAATGGCTACTAGCCAGGATGGGCAGGGACGGTATCGTATCCCTAGTCTGTTTGCCAGAAGCTGGGAATGGGCAATAGGGAATGGATCACTTGATTACCTGTTCCATTCATTCCCTCTTGGGCACCTGGCATTGGCCACTGTCGGACGACAGGATACTGGGCTATATGGACCTTTGGTCTGACCCAGTATGGCTGTTCTTATGTTCTTTTTGTTTAGAAAAACTGGTTCTCTTCTCAAAGAAAGATCAGCTTGGTTTGGCATCACCTACCATTTTGTAAAACCATGTTGTATTTTATCCCAATTACCATTTACCTCTGTGTCTTTAATTACTCTTTCAAAATTTGTTTAGACCGTGCATACGTTTAAGCTCAAACTAACAGGTCAGTAGTTTCCCAAGTCACTCCCCCTCCTTTCTTAAATATAGGCACTCTAGCTGTAATTCTCCAGTCACATGGTATGACACAAGCTTATGGATTCATTAAAAATCCTTGCTATTGGCTAGCAATTTCATGAGCCAGTTCCAGTAATATTCTTGGATGGAGATTAGCCGGGCCCCTCAATTTGATCTCATTAAGCTGTTTTGAGTTTGGCTATGATGTGGTAGTTTCTACTTCCATATCCTCATTCCCATCAGCAACCGTACCACTGCCCCCAAGCGCCTCATTATCCTTATTAAAAACTGAGAAAGTATTTGTTTAGGTGTTGGGCCATACTTAGTATTATTTTAATCTCCACCTTGTCCACGGTGTTTAGCAGTCCCACTTCCTTCCTTGTTTTCTTTTTATTTATATGGCTAAAGAACCTTTTACTATTGGTTTTAATTTCCTTTGTAAGGCCCAGCTCTGCTTAACTTTCGGCACTTCTCACTTTATCACTATGCTTTCTGACATACACTGTTGGGTCAAGGAAAATTGTTCATTCTCTCAAATATACAAATAAATAGCAAAACAAGTCTATTCAAAGTATTTAAAAGAGGAGATTATATAATGAAATATTTAGACCTATTCATAAAGTTAAACAGAAGAAAAAAATAAGTAAAAAATGCACAATACCATGTACTATTACAGGAGGAACTGGTGGTAATCTCTATATTTCAGTTTACTTACGCTTTCCATTATATCAGATTCTTGTAACTCTTTTTCCAGAAGCTCCAACGCCTACTGAAAAAGAGTTACAAGAATCTGATATAATGGAAAGCGTAAGGAAACTAGAGAGCCCTTGGGTAGAGAAGTGCCTTTAATCCCATGAAATTCCTTTCAGATTTAAGCAGAGTTATAAACAGTTAACATAATTTCCTTTCTTTCACTAGCATTCCTCAGGAAAATTCTGTCTGCATGCCAAAATATTAACAGAATACAGACATTCTAATGAACCAGGCTGCCATAGCACATGATGTATTAGGAACCCCTGGGCCCTACCAGAGCAACTCTAGTAGTGCTGTTTAGGGAAGGAGCTAGACCAGGCCCCCTAATTCTCCAACCACATCTCATGGGTAGAGCCCTGCAAATCTGCGCATATCCGCAAACCATGTTTGCGGATTGGACATGGATACAAATTTTTTATCCGTGCAGGGCTCCACACATAGGACTCTGAGGCCATGATCTGGGTCTATCTCCATATCCCTGCCCTTGGGGGGGCATCATATAGGGCAGGAGCTCCCTCAGCTCAGGGGGCAGTTGGGAAGGGAATGGAGACAATCAGGCCAGGATCCCGCATCTACCCCACTGACTCTGTACATGGCACCTGCAGCCCTCTCCTGCTTTGGGATAACTGTCTTCTGCTGCTGCCGATTAATATGGTCAGTTCTCAAGTGGTAGAAATTTTGCTGCACTGCTGAGGGGTTGAGATCTCGAACTTCCTTGAGTGATTGTTACAGCCGTACAACCAGCTTTATATTTTTCCCTTTAACAAACCTAGGGAAGTGCAATACAAAAAACCGCTTCAAAAGAAAAAAGATGGCTACTCACCGTTGTAACTGTTGTTCTTCGAGATGTGTTGCTCATATCTATTCCAATAAGGTGTGCGCGCGCGGTGTGCACGATCGTCGGAAGATTTTTACCCTAGCAACACTCGGTGGGCCGGCTGGCGCCCTCTGGAGCGGCGCCGTTGCAGTGCTGAATAAATACCCCAGTCGGCCCAGCACCCTCTCAGTTCCTTCTTGCTGGCTATTCCGACAGTGGGGATGGAGGGCGGGTTTGGAATAGATATGAGCAACACATCTCGAAGAACAACAGTTACAACGGTGAGTAACTGTTTTCTTCTTCGAGTGCTTGCTCATATGTATTCCAATTAGGTGACTCCCAAGCCTTGCCTAGGAGGTGGTGTCGGAGTGAGATACTGCAGAGCGTAGGACTGCTGAACCAAATGCAGCGTCCTCCCTGGAATGCTGGACTATGACACAGTGAGTGGCAAAGGTGTGCACCAACGACCAGGTTGCTGCCCTACATATCTCCTGTATAGGTATATGCGCCAGGAAGGCGGAGGACGAGGCCTGAGCTCGGGTGGAGTGGGCAGTAAGGTGCATGGTGGGAACACCAGCCAAGTCATAACACGCCCGGATACACGACGTGATCCAGGACGAGATGCGTTGGGAGGAGACCGGGAGGCCCTTCATCTGGTCTGCCACAGCAACGAAGAGTTGAGTCATTTTCCGAAAGGGCTTCGTTCGCTCAATGTAGAAGGCGAGGGCCCTATGGACGTCCAAGGAGTGGAGTTGTTGCTCTCTTGGAGAGGCATGCGGCTTTGGGTAGAAGACTGGCAGAAAAATGTCTTGGTTAATATGAAAGGCCGACACTACCTTGAGAAGGAAGGCCGGGTATGGTCGCAGCTGTACCTTGTCCTTGTGGACCACTGTGTAAGGGGGTTCCGAAGTGAGCGCTCTGAGTTCAGATACGCGCCTTGGCGAGGTGATGGCTACAAGGAAGGCAGTCTTCCAGGAGAGGTACAGGAGCGAGCAGGTGGCCATAGGCTTGAATGGGGCCCCCATGAGCTTGGTTATCACAAGGTTGAGGTCCCAAGTAGGGACCGGATGGCAAACTAACGGATACAATCGCTCTAACCCCTTGAGGAACCTGCTGACCATGGAGTTGGAAATGATTGAGCTTCCACTCTGGTCAGGGTGAAAGGCCAAGATTGCCGCCAGGTGGACCTTCAACAAGTGCTAACTAAGCTAGGGAGGTGGAGATCAGCTACGCCGCACTCCACAGTTCCAATGACCATCACGGGCGGTAAGAAGGAACTGAGAGGGCGCTGGGCTGGCTGGGGTATTTATTCAGCGCCGCAACGGCGCCACTCCAGAGGGTGCCAGCCGGCCCACTGAGTGTTGCTAGGGTAAAACTCTTCCGACGATCGTGCACGCCGCGCGCGCACACCTAATTGGAATACATATGAGCAAGCACTTGAAGAACTGTTTTAAGTTATGAAACCAAGGATGTAGAAGTTAAGAATGTCCAGATTTATAATTGCTTGTGCAATCTTAATTCTGCAACTTTGTGCACATGCATTTTGACACAATCTTTAATCACATTCCCTCCCCCCACCAAAAAAGACACCTACCTCATTTAGTCCACAGATTGTACGCACAAGGGGGAAGAATTTAGGTTGCATGGGCAACTGTGAAATTGACATTCCCCAACTTTCAAGTTCTTTGCTTTGTAACCTAAATAACTAATTGTAGGTTTAAAATGTAATTTCCTTGGGTGTTTGTTAATACACTTTTAAACCTTAAATAACCTTTTGTAATGCATTTTTGGATACAGTAACTCCTCATTTAATGTTGTAGTTATGTTCCTGAGAAATGTGACTTTAAGCAAACCATGTTAAGCGAATCCAATTTCCCCATAAGAATTAATGGAAATGGGGGAGGAGGGAGGGAGGTTAGGTTCCAGGGAAATTTTTTTCACCAGATAAAAGACTATTATATATATACACACACACAAAATTGGTTTTAAACAAACGAACAGTTTAATACTAGTACACAGCAATGATGACTGTGAAGCTTGGTTGAGGTGGAGACGTCAGAGGGTGGGATATTTCCCAGGGAATGCCCTACTGCTAAATGACAAACTAGCAATTGGCAGAGCCCTCAAGGGCTGTTAATGTAGCCTCACACTCTACAAGACAGAAGCAATGAAGGGAGGGGAGACAGCATAGCAGAGACAGAGAGAGAGAGAGTGTGTGTGTGTGTGCGCATTTCCCCTTTAAGTACGCTGACCCCTGACTAAAGTGCGCTGCCTTGTTAATTAGATCAGCAAGCTGAGACCCACCTCAGTTGCTGCCAGGAAGCTCCTTCCATCCTGACCCATGTCATGTGTGTTCCCTGCTCTATGGAAGATGGGGGAGGCAGGGTGCAGGAGCACAGGGTAGGGGGACACTCTGACATTAGTCCCCCTTTCTCCCCCCCCCCCCCCCCCCAAGCAAGCAGGAGCAGCTCGGGGAGCAGCTCCAAGGCAAAGGGCAGGAGCAGCACATGGCAGTGGGGGAGGGACAGCTGAACTGCTGGCAATTGATAGCCTGCTGGGCAGCTGCTGCACAGGGAACTTAGGGGAGCGAGGAGCTGATAGGGGGAGCTGATAAGGGGGCTGCCGGTCCACCCTGGTTCCAAGCCCCCACCAGCTAGCTCCACTGGGCTGCTCTTCCTGCAAGCAGTGGACAAAGCAGGCGGCTGCCAAATGACGTTAGAAGGGAGCATTGCACAACTTTAAACGAGCATGTTCCCTAATTGATCAGCAATGTAACAACGTTAACCGGGATGACTTTAAGTGAGGAGTTACTGTATATGCATAGAATGCATACAGTACTCATAAGTGTGAGTGCCTAAAAAATTACCACTACAGTAAAACACATGTTGTACACATTTTCTAGGCTGGATTTTATACCTAAAATATTTTATTGTGCAAACTAGTAAATGAAATGGGCATATCGCCATATGTGAAATACTTGCCTTATTTGAACCTTTTACAATATTTTAAAGGTAGCAAGGGGTCAATAGCCACTTTTGATATGGAGAAATGTACTGTCTTATTTTGGACTGAAGATAGCTAACATGGTTACATAAACTAGTGTATTTCCCAAGTTGAGCAATTTAGACTACTTATTGCTAACTCCAACAATAATGTAAAGAACATGTAATCAGGCAAACTGAAGGCAAATGAAATTTTGTTCTACCTTACACACTGACTTTCAGCGTAGCACTAGTCTGGAATTTGGGGCTATGTGTTTTTACAGATTGCGACAGATCGATAGATAGAAAAAAATCATATACACACACACAGAACTCTGAAAAATACCACTAAATAATGGCTAATCAACAGGGGCGTCATGATAAATAGGTTTTTCTGATTCAGTAGGATTTATTTCTGCTGTAATATAGGGTCACTGTATGGAAGAGGCTGAAAACCAATGAAGATGACTGGATAAACCAACTACAGAGGTATACGTTAATACCCGGATGGAACTACCAGATAGATTGTCTCCTTTGCAGAAGGTAATTTACATGACTTTACATGACAAAAAAAAAAGGAGGTTAGAGGAGCTCAGACTGGAATCTGGGCTATGTCTAGTAATGTCCCAAGTGAACTAGGGTAGGCTGAGATAGGAGAACTAGGTATTGTGCCTGAGATCATGGGTCAGCAGAGGCCAGACTTCAAACAGGCTCAAAGGGGAACAGTTTGGTAGGAACATTCTTAGCTGTTTTCAACAACTTTGTGACTTGGGAGAAACCCATTATGAGTACCCAAATGCCCATCAGGACAGACAGCTAATCCCTGGAAGCTGTAAGAGCAGCCCTTTAAGCTACCTTGGGAGACAGAGCCAGAAACTAGGGATAGATAGGGAAGTGTTGTTACCATCATACAAGGCACTGGTGAGATCTCATCTGGAATAGCATGTGCAATTCTGGTCTCCCATGTTTAAGAAAGATGAATTCAAACTGGAACATGTGCAGAGAAGGGCTACTCAGATGATGATAAGAATGAAAAACCTACCTTATGAGAGAAGAGCTTGTCTTGTTTAACCTAACAAAACAAAGGCTATGGGGAGATAGGATTGCTCTCTAAAAATGCATCAGAGGGAAAATACCAGGGAGGGAGAGGAGTTCTTAAGTTTAGTGCCAATGTTGACACAACAACAAATGGATGTAAACTGGCCATCAAAAAGTTTAGGCTTGAAAGTAGACAAATGTTTCCAACCATCAGAGAAGTGAAGTTCTGGAACAGCCTTCTAAGGGGAATAGTGGGGCAAAACAACTAACTTGTTTCAAGACTGAGCTTGATAAACTGATGGAGGGGATGGTATGATGAGATTGCTGACAATGGCATGTGGCCCATCTGTGACTGCTAGCAGCAATTATCTCCAATGGCGGGTGATGGGACACTAGATGGGGAGGGCTCTGAGTTACTACAGAGAATTCTTTCCCAGATATCTGGCTGGTGGGTTTTGCTGACACTCTCAGAGTCTAACTGATCATCATATTTGGGGTCAGGAAGGAATTTACTCCCAGGTGAGATTGGGTTTTTCACTCTCCTCTGTAGCATGGGGCTTGGGTCACTTCCTGGTTTAAACTAGAGTAAATGGTGGATTCTCTGTAACGAAGTCTTTAACTCACGATTTGAGGACTTCAGTAATTCATCCAGAAGTTATGGGCCTGTTACAGGAGTGGGTGGTTGAGGTTCTGTGGCCTGTGATGTGCAGGTCTGACTAGATGATCACGATGGTCCCTTTTGGCCTTGAAATCTATGTACTTCTCTCTTTCCTAATACCAATATTAGGATTTGTTGGGGGGGGGGGGGGGGAGAGCGGGGGAGGCTGTTTTGTGGCAGGATGGTTGGAGAGGCCTTTGAATTTATCAGAGTGGAGAATACCTTGCCTGACAAAGCCTAACAAGCCAGAGATTCTCTTTTGCAATCCAGATCTTTAAATACAGCTTTTCTACTACCTTTTCTGGTAGTCAAAACATGGAGGCTTTGACTCAAGACTAGGAAGGACATCTCTTCTCCAACAGGATCATCAATTTGGAACATCCTGATCATTTCTACCAAATTGGGGTGATCGGAATCAGAGCCACTGAATTCAGTTTTTTCAGGACCCAACGGAACAGAGAAAAAAGGTGTATATTAGATGAACTTCCTAAAGGATCAGGAGTACGTGAGTTGTCCAACCCCCCGGGGGGGGGGGGGGGGGGGGGAGAGGATATCAGATCGATTTCAAAAGTACTTAACGCTGGTCCACACCGCAGCAGGCAGGCTCCCCCGTCGACTCCGCTTACTCCTCGCGCAGAGCTGGAGTTCCGGAGTCGACGGGGAGCGGCTCTGGGATCGATTTATCGTGTCTAGACGAGATGCGATAAATCGATCCCAGAACATCGATCGCTACCGGCCGAATCGGGCGGGTAGTGTGGATGTAGCCTTAGTAGTTGCAAATAGATATGCAGGAAGAGCTCATTTCAGCTTTCATTCCCCCTGGCAGTAAAGACTTAAATCATCCATTTTAATCAGAATAAGCCTGCTGGCTTGGTAAATCATCTCACGCAATACAAAATGGCATATTGCCCAACCCATCAGGATCACAGGCTCTTGTTCTTGGTGTCATCAATCTTGTGGGACTCGGTCTTGAAGGAGGGTCAAGATCCTGTGGGCAAGCTTGCCACAGAATAGATCAGGCATACTCTGGTCACTGTAGCGCCCCATGTTTCATTTCGATTTTGCTTCTGCTGCCATAGCTACGGAAGTGTTGAAGTAAGAGTGCTTGACTCACTAAAGTAACTGTCAACTGGAGCTGAAAGACAGAGGACTACTGATAGAAGGGGCTCTGCTGTGGGCTAAAAGCTTATACAGGAGGTAGAGCTACTTGCAACAATATAAGGAGCAGTACCTCAGATTTCAGACTGGCAGGTTCCTTCCAGAAACTAAAGTAAGTCAGACAGATACTGATGACTCTTGATCATGGATCAAAATGATACGCCAATGCTTGATATTCCCCAGACATTTTTTGAGTACTTTTCCTTTTTGTTATTTCCTTTGATCCAGAATGGCTTCACTACTTTATTCAATGTTTCAGTATAGTTTTGTCACGCTCAAGTATGAGTAATTTGAACAAGGATGCCAACTCCTCCTTTGGAAGATTATTGCATCAATTGCATGTTTAAGCATTTTTTCTCCTGAAGTTTAGCCTAAGTTTTACCATGCTCCATTTCATTCCATAATTACCAGTTATTCCTCCCTGTATCATTAAGCAATTTCCTCTTTCTCCTTGACACCCTTAATTATTTGTGTTTGTTACAGCATGCCTTTAGTGGTTTTTTTTAGCTTAATACATATTTCTTCTAGTTTTTCTTCATGGGCAAGTCCCTCTATACCTACTAGTATCTGTACTGCCCTTCTGTAAATCTCCTATTTGCACACAGTATCCCAAAGACAGCTCAACCATTGCTATTACCTTTCTAATGTGTGACAGACAGCTAGGTATAACCCGTGGTTCCCAAACTGGGGTTCGTGAAATGTTACAGGGGGTTCTCAGGAAAAAATTCCCTAATGGCAGACAGAGCTGTCCCTAGGGACCCCGCCCCTGGGGGGGGAGGGGAGGAGGAGAAGAGGGAATCAACCTAAGATACGCAATTTCAGCTACGGGAATAGCGTAGCTGAAGTCGACGCATCTTAGGTCGACTTACCTCGGTGTCCTCACAGCGGTGAGTCGACCGCTGCAGCTCCCCCGTCGACTCTGCTTCCACCTCTCGCAGTGGTGGAGTTCCAGAGTCGACGGGGAGAGCGCTCAATTTATTGCATCTAGATTTGATGCGATAAATTGACCCCCAAGAGATAGATCGCTACCCACCAATCTGGCGGGTAGTATAGACCTGCCCTTTGAGTTAAAGTTTGGGAACTACTGGGTATAACAATAACTATGCCACTGTATCACATTACAAACATATGTAATATCTTACAATCCCTGTTACAGGAGGGATTAATTTAATATTGCCTCCCATCACCATAGTATGTGAGAAACCTTTCACGTAAAACCAACGGGAACAGTGAAATCCCCAGTGTTTTTTATGGCATCTCTGGCACTTGTCCATGTATAGAAGAAAAAAAAAAAAAAATCTACCTGGGCATTTTGTTTTCAATTTTTTAGATTTTATAAATTACCTTTTTGGAGACTCTAGGGGTTTTAACTGGGTTGAAGGGGGGGGGAGGAAATCAGTGTTGTGAGTGTCTCTCATGGTGGAAAGACCTTTTTGAAGAGAAATGATTTGCAGTGTCTTTCTTGCCTCCCCTTTTAGCCCTCATTTAAGAAGATAACTAGGATATTTCCTAAATTTTAATACTAATTCCAGCCAATTTTTTTAAGAGTTATATAAACAGGTATTCTCAATATTTTAAGTGTATACAACTCCATTTGGCATTGTCATCTGCAAATTTAATTAATTCTTCCATAGATCAATGATAAAATAGGCTAAAATCAATTCCTACACTAACATTTCAAGAAGTTCTGCTAAACAGTTAATTCAGACAAGATGTTCAAGTCAAACAAGATGCAGAATTACTCCTTAGTTACAAAATTAAAAGGATTAAAAGATGACAGGATATATGTGTCCAATACAGTGAAATTTCATTAGATAAAAATTAATTTGAGGCATATTCAAGCATGTCAGAGAAGTCTAGATATCTTTCATAGGAAATAACGTCTAAGGGTTTAAGCAGAGAACCACGAGCCATGATCCTATCCTACCAATGTAATGTCTAATCTTAGGTAAATAATTTTAATCCCTCTATTATTCCCCCTTGCTCATCTTTAAAATAGGGGTTTAGTTTGTTTGTAAAGTGCTTTGAAATACTTAGATATCGCCTTTCATAAGTAAACAGAATAAACTAATGTTTAAACTGTAGCTACATAAAAGTGTAGTTTATTTTTTTTTAAAATTAGAACAATGTTTATTCTTCAAAAATCCATGCCACTTTTATTCATTAGATGCCAACAAATTTGTTCCCCATTACATGCTATCATGTTGCAGATGAGACTTTGGGGCAAGGCTAGATTCTTTACTCCTCTGGCTGGAACCATTATATAGGCAGATTCCTACATTATGTTCCCACATCATGTTCCCACATCCCATCCAGCCAAAGCACTTAGCACAACTGATTAACTCCAGATGCACCAAGAGCCCAGAGCACCTCCTTCACCAAGAAGGCACAAGAAATGCATACTAATCATAGCCCTTCTTCAGCTGTTATTAGAAATGAATAGTCATAAGTGCCCTGAACACAGTACACTGCAAGCTATGCATGGATAACCAATCCAGAAATCTCTTACTCCTTCAGTCAGGCTTAGAGGCAGCCATTCATCCACATACACAAAGAAACGACAGTAAACTCATAAGCACTTTAAAAAAATTTAGCCTCCCTTATGATAGAAATGTCCACAGGGAGCTATACCTTACACCATTTATTTATTTAAAATACTCAGCCTTGATTAATACCACATACTCTGCTGCCAGTGTGCCTTCTTCGGTTAGACATTGGAGAATGACTGCGGCTCCTTCGGCGACGATATTCGGGTGTGTACGATCTGCTTCGAGATCGTCTCCTATGGGAATGAGAATGAGAATGGGACCTGGAGCGAGTGTAACGTCTGTGAGAATGTCTTCTTGATCTGGACCTTCAATGAAGAAAAAAGTTTTCAGGTGTGTGTGTGTATTATGTGAAATACATGCAATAAATTAAATCTTAAAAATTACATGTCCCTAAAGGAGATTTCACAAATTCACTATCACCACATACACAATAAATAACTTAAAAGACTGTTTAAATTCTACTTCTTAATGTACCTATAGATTTGACAATCGCAGATTTATAGTAGTTTAAAATTGCACTGAGTCTGATCAGTAATGGGATTCAAACTCACATGGCAAGTACACTTTTGGCATGTGAACTAGAATATATTTTAAATTAGAGAAGAGATTTCTAAGCTTAAACACACAGCATGTTAATACAAAATGACATCTATAACATGCATTGATATGGAAGCCCGTTATACTATGTTTTAAGAAACAGTCTTACATCAGCAGGGAGATGGACAGATCTAGCAGGGCTTTTCTGTCTAACTTCTATGACTGAGGTAAGCCTAGGCTCAACAGTAATCCAAAATTAAGGCCAGACGGACCATGCTAGTTTCAGGTAGATAGGCTGTTCTTCACATCATTCACACATGTCCAGCTGTTCTCAATAAGATGGTACAAAACTGTTTAAAGTTATGTGGTTTCACACCCAAATATCATAGTCACAGGTAGGGTACAACCCTCCTGACCTAACAGTCCAAGAGAAATATACTCCAACAGCCAAAGACTGCCTGACAGTTTGCACACTTCAATTCATGGTCTTTTGGCATTCATATCATTCATGCTCATTATGAAACCTATGCTCTAACACCTCACAACTAACTGCAAGTCAGAGGACCTGAAAAGTTTTGGCAAACCACAGAAATTATTGTCTGATAGCAATTATGAAGAAACCAGTTTGGTATGATTTGAAGTCACTGATCTAAATTATGTAAATTTAGAGATCATCCTCAGAAATGGCCTTTACAAAAACTTCACTGTCATTTAAAGTTTGGTCATATTCAGGCTTCTACAGATTTGACCGTTTAGTGATTGCAATTGACAGCAACCTTTTCACATTCAGTCATTCTCGTAACATAGCCACAAAGCTCCTAAGAGCTTCCAGCTCAAGCTTCCAGCTCAAGCTTCCTACCTTTGTCATCACTCTGAATGGCCTCCGTGGCTGCTTTTCCTAGATTATAGTTGTGGACACTTCCCTGATGGCTAAATATCATTTTGCATTCCAACTGTGAGTACCACCAGTCAGCCTCAGGGTATGTCTATACTACAAGTGTAAGTGCAATTGCAGTGCAGGCAACTATACCCACACTAGCTTTAATCTAGCTAGTTTGGGTAACAGTGGTAGGTAGTGAGGATGTGGCGTGGGGAAGGGAAGCTTTTGCAGTACAAGCCCTGCTGGGACTATGGCTACTGCAAGCTATGCATGGGTAAAACAGCCAAGAAATGTATGCACTACTCTTCCAGTCATTCCAACCCTTCTAGACTGAAGTTAGCACAAGTATGCCTACCCACATTTCGATGTCACATTTATTTGTGGTTCAGACATATTCCTATACTCTTTACACTCCAGATTTCCTTCCAAATAGCTTTCTCCAAAGACCACAAGTCCCAGTTTGCCTTCATGCAGAGCAATAAAAACTGCCTGCCAGCCTAGCAACAATTGCTAGGTAAAGCACGAATTACAGCTCCACCAAAAAAGGATGAGAACCTTCAATAAATGGTGTAACATCCTATCTAATATAATTTTACCCATTCTATTTGAAACAGTCAGCAACTACACTCATGAACCATTATCCCTTGCTCATTTAGCCCCAAGATACTTTTGGCATGTTTTTTCTCTGGTTCATCTGGGTATTTTTATTCTACTGAATGCAGGGATGCATGTAGCTTCTGTAATGATGGTCTTGGCCATGTCCATGAGAGCCTTGTTTATTGGTAGGGCAATCTCAGAAGAGGCTGAAGTCTGGAGCATGTCCAACAACTTATGTTGGGACTCCGCAACTTGTTCCAATGGAATCTCTAATAAATCTGTGATTCACTTAAATATTTCTCCCAACTGTTTAAAGTCATCCCCCCATTGTGGGTGGTGGAAGCATGATAGCTTCATCCAGAAAGGAGAATGAAAAACTGGTATCTGGGATGACTTCTTGATCTGAATTCTCCTCCAGTTCCTCAACTGCCTCTTCCAGAGGTTATGAGGGTACTGGTGCAAATGGGGATGAGGAATGCCTCGCCCTCTCTGTGTGCACTGGGAGGTTTAGGACCGTGTTTGCAGTACACTGCCCACGAGTCTCAATAAGACCACTGTGGTGGGAATGCCATTGGTGGCAGCATCCATGGGTGTCTATACCAGGGATCTCAAACTCAAATCACCACGAGGGCCACATGAAAACTAGTAAATTGGCCCGAGGGCTGCATCACTGAAACTTTTTCATACAATGATACAAAAGTATAGTCAAAAATGAAAAAAATGAAGTATTCTATTAAAAGTCAATGTATTAACTTTTTAAAAACTGTAATGCAAAGAGGGGTTTTAATAAATATAAACACTCAGTAATGTTTGGAGCTTGGCTGCCAATGGAGTTGGCGCCTATGGCGGGCCGCATGAAATAACTCCGCGGGCCGCATGTTTGAGACCCCTGGTCTATACCATCCGTGAGTTTCAAGTGTGAGTTGGTACTCCTGTTGTAGCGGACCTGGTCTGGTGTGGGTAGGCGAGGAGTGGTGGGAGGAGCAGATTTCCCCTTCATCATCATTAGCTTCATCGCTGGATAAAGGAGGAGCTGATCTTGCTAGTGTGGTAAGTTACAGTACTGAGCATGCTGGAGTAAGATCAGTACTGAGGAGTGGAGATTCCAGTGCTGACAAGACTAAAAGGTCCTTATACCAGAGGAATTGCTGCAGTACAGAGAGCATCGATACCAAGGAGGGTATTGTCGGTGGTACCAGCACCTTTACCACAGTTGCTGGTGCCGAGGGCCTTTTGCTATGCACTGTGGAGGCAGGAAATAGTGCCATAGATTGTAGTGGTGCCAAGCTGCTTAGTACCACATTTGATCAGCTTTGGCAATAGCAAGGCAGGGATTTCCCCATTTTTGTCTTTTTCTGAGCCAGCCCTCTTAGGGTCTTTTGCTCACACAGTACCGAATGGTCCCACTACCTTGGAGGTGGATGGTCTCGGTGCAGTCAATACTGATGTGTCTGAGAGGTTGGAGAAAGTCTCTTTCTGGCAGCTTCCTGAGACAGGAAAATTGGAGCCCATTTGTGTGTCGCTTTTTTGGGGAAGTGCTCTTTCCTCTGAGAGGGTGGTGGGGAAAGCCGGTCATGCCCCTTAGAATAAAGTTCTCCCATGACGGAGGGTAACTATACTACACTAAGGGGTATACTAATAACTGAAACTTAAACTCCTAAGACAAGGAAGATTGTGTTTTTTCCAAAGAAAAATAAACACGGAAAAGATAGGGCAGTTAACTATGAACTTACTCCATGAGACGGGGACAGCGCATGTGTGACCCAACCTGGCACTGATACTAAAAATCTCCGATTCCAAGCACAGGTGTGCAGATTCACCTAAAGTGGAGCACCCACATGGACACTCCTCGAAGAAGAACACAGCGCTGTTTGAAACAGCACTATATTAAAGTGCACTAGGGATTTTAGTGCAGACCAGCAGGGCCCAATTAATACCCAACATGTTAAGCAACAGTCTACATTACTGCTTCATGTAGACAAGACTTCAGATACAAGTAACCATTCCTGGTGTTTTTCCACTGTTTATTGGGTGTGAGAGTTTTAATGTGTTTCTTGGTCAAAACTGAAAACCAGAAGCTCTAGGTATCTTACATCATACCCATGGATATATGATGCAGAATTAATTTTTATCAAATTCAGTACATACCTCGATTTTGATCTTGACCGGGAGTGCGATTCGGAATGTTTGGAAGCCCTCGATGGACTACGAGATCCTGACCTGCTCTCCGATTTTACACGAGCAGGACTCCCAGCTGGAGATTTTGACTGGGAGCGAGACTCCTAACAAAAAAGATAGTATTACAAATGGTACTGGTCACATAAATGCCTAACTCCTAACATTTAAAGTACCGTAATTATATTATTTTCATTGCTCCTGAAAGACAAATGGTTAGGCAATACCCTCCAGAACAAATTTCAGTCTGTTAACCCACTGTTAATATTGTATGCTTTCCTCAAATAATTCCCTACTTGAACCAGATCACCATTTCTCTATTAACTAAGTAATCATGCAAATTCATCTACAACTTGATCATACAGACACTGGAACATAAACCATACATTTACTTAACCTAGGACCCATTCATTCTTCCAGATTCTTTTAATTCTACTTCACTCTTGCTTTCTACTTTTCTTCATTCTTCATTGAGTTTTTCATTTTTCATACTTCGTGTATTCTTCCCCAATTCAAACAATTCATTATAGCCTTAAAAAAAACATTCAAGTGCTTCTATCTGACCAATCTTCTGTTCAATTTTTTCCCCCATTCAATTTTAATTTTCTGATCTTTAATATTTTTCATTAGCCTTCTTTTATCTTGATTTATCTTCCACAATCTTGGAAAAAACTCTTCAATTTCTTCACGAACATTAACCTTAATGGAAAAAGAACATTTAGTATATTTAAGCACTAGGGATTATAAAACTCTGCTGGAGTTCAGAATGTTATCTACCAAAATTGAAAAGCCAGCAGGTAAAGTGCAAGTAACTATTTTATAAAAACATTTTTTTTAAAAAAATCTTTTAAATTGTATTATTTCTAGGTTCTGACAATGAGTTTACTGATTTTCTCTAAATGTTTCAAAGCTGCCCTCCTCCCCTTTCAGATTATAGAATTATCCTTATTTTTTAGAATTTCTACAAGATACAAACATGTACTAAAAATGTAATTTGCACAAATATATTAAGATGTTCTAATATAAAATATAGATTTTTCCTAATATTAAATTTGCACTTTGATATTAAATACCTAAAATGCTAGTCTTGTAATAAGCTTTTATTAAGCCATGTTTAGTTCAACAGAACATTAAAGCAGAGTTTTCCCAGTCAAAAAAATAAATAAATTTGTCTATGAACATAGATACATAAAGGGCCCAAACTAAACCTAAAGTTAATGATTCTCTAATAATTTTCTTTTCTTCCTTATTGTTATCCTATTTTCCTTGAGTATTAAAGCCATATTTAAAATAAAATGTGTATTATAGTACAAAGCAACCCAAGAAGGGCCATTTTTACTTGTATGAACACACACACAAGAGAAATAACCAGGAAAATAAGCAAACAGAGCAGGATAGGATTTTTTTTCCCTAAAATACTTTTTTCCAGGGAGCTTGGCCATATGTGGCTTAAATTTGCTTTAAGTACTTGTAAATGTTTAGATCTGGAGAAGTATTAAATATGCACAAATAAATTTTATTTATAAAATCATAGCAAGCTTTCCCCCACCTTTCAAGTTCTTTTATTTTCCTTTTGTTACATTCTGTTCTGGTTTTCACTATATCTTTTACTACCTGTTGTAAACAGTCTCTCTCATTCTGTTTTACTAATTGTATTTCTTTGTCTGCTAATCTTACAGGATGTTCCCAAGTTCATCTCTCATTCTGCAGTTAACATGGTCAGTTTCTTTAGTGCCTTTCCTACTTTAAGAGGAGAGTTTCCCTTCTCTTACTTTTTCACATGTACTAAAATGACCAGATTAATAGAAGTTAAAATCCTCTACTGAGCCTCATAACATGTAACCTGAGCAAGTTTCCCCAATGTACCTCAACAAGAATTCAAGAGAAAGAAGGGAGAGAGCTACATTCAGACTGCTAACTATTCAGAATGCCCTCTGATGTCTATGGGAGGCTTCCACAGCCATCACAGAAAGAAGGTGGCTTTATGTATCTTTATTCTATTCCATGCCTTATTCTCACATCCAGAGCTCACTCAGAAAACATGCTCCCTTTCAGGCCCACAACTATTCCTACCTTTTCTTTCTTTCCTATCCTCCTTACTCTATTTCTTTGCCCCTTCATTGTCTTTGAGAGCCTCTCCTCTATTCTTTCCTCTACATTTTATTCCCTGCGGCAATTCCCAATGCCTACAGCTCATTCCCACTGCCTTCCTCATTAAAAGTGATCAGCAATTCAAGTTAATGTTGAAGTGTCATTAACATATCAATCAAATTAAAAAGGAAAAGGTGTGGCCCACAGGCTATACGACTGACACCTCTGGTATCCCTGTCCATTCAAACTCAAAACTCTGCTGGCATTGCCAACATGGTTTCCAATTAATGCCATATTGACATGAATGTATCTGCCAGATATTTGAAGGAAACACCTCATTTCGTACAGGTCAAACTATAATCCGTTTATTTTATTTTTAAATTATTTTTGTGCATCTAGAACAGTTTAAACTCACAGGACAGTTCAACTGTTCCAATTTTCAAGTGGCAGTGAAACCACAGGTCCATACAAGTTTCAAACCTCTAAAAATTCATAACAATTGGAGATATGGACTGCAGCTGAGGAGACAACTATTATCTATCTGCAGTTGCATACTATATGTCAATGTCAGGCATTCACAGTTTTCTGATGTAACAGAACATTACTCCCACAGAACTTCAAAGAAAGTATTGACGGAATCTGTATAATGGTTTTATGAGATAGCCGCTTTGCTTTCCTTAGATCCTTAAACTAAGAAAATATTTTCCCCTACTTGTGGTCTTTTGCTGAACTAGAACAGGTTTCCAACCACTGGTGAGTCTCATAATATAAGATGAAGTCATCTGTTGGGAAGGATTTTTTCCAGAGACCTCACCATTCCAACCTTCTTTCCCCAAACTCTCCTCCCCCCCACCCCAAACCAATATGGCATTTTTAAAGTTTTATCATCTACAACACAAACAGAGCAGACCTGATGGCTTTATACACAAGGATTTTATGGGATGGATATAATACACAAGCCTCATATACTATGTGTTGTCCTACAATATAATCCCTGTCCCGGGAAGATTTATCCTTAGCACATAATCTTTAATGGATGGGGGGGGGAAATCTGCTAGGATGATTTGAATTTTCTATGCAGCCACTAGGTCATAAAAATTATAAAAAGCACACCAAAAATAAGGGCTTATATACACTAGAGCAATCTGTTATTGCTCTTCAACTGGTCAGACAACACTGATGGAAATACCTACACTTGAGTCCACACTCGCCTCCCTAAATTGGTTTAAGTTTTGCCCTTGCGTCCACATTCATCATGGCAAATCCTAAATGAATGTGGCCTTGCAGATCAAAAACCACCTGCATTGATTTGAATTCACATGAAGGCTGCCCTAAAATAAAGACGTGGACAGTTATCTTTGACTGCTGCCTAAGCCAGCACATATCCTTACTTGCCAACTAAGAGTCCCCTCTCCACCTTCCTCATCCTTTCAGTATATCCTGCTTCGTAGAAATGCCACTGAGCTATGCCCTCCCTCCTGTTCTGAAGGTCCCCAGTTTGACAGACCACCAGTTAAGGCTGTATTTCTTAAACCTCATTAACCTCCCATCCCACTGCCACCACTAGACAGAACACCTACACTAATGCCTCCCCCTCTATCTGCTACTCAGTGAGTCACTAATGGTTCACCAGTCAATCCTCTTGCTCTAACAAACTACAGGTAGTCTGTCAGAGTGAATACTTCAGATAGCAATCCATGGATGATTCTCCAGCTCAAGAGGCAGCAAGAAGAGCACAACTAGTAGAGTAGCTACACTCCTTACAATATCTCAGATACCAGATTCTCCCTAACACTCCAAAGCTAACAGAGCACCATGACCAACTCCACTCTCCCTGTGGCAGGCCCACATTATGGCTGACATTCTCACTCTGATGAACCACAAGCAAGCAGAGGCACAGTCAGAGCAGGGGACATTACTGGAGGTGAGTGGACAAGCTACAGACTACAGTTTCAGCTACTGATCTACAGGTGCTTCACCAGATGAGGACATGCAGAGTCAGAGGTATTTCTAAAGGATACAGAGGGGCTCTTCTGGGAAGGGAGGAAACCAGAGGCGGGGAAGGGGCCCAGCAAGGGCAGAGAGGGAAAACTCACGATCAACAAACTGAGGACCATTCACTAGCTGAGGGTATTGTAAACTGATAGGTATCAGCTGACAGGGCACCAACCGTGCCAATGTGTTGGGTCTACATTGATACACAACTGGTTGAACCATGGGTTTTATCCATACAAATTTCAGATATAAATTACATTGACTGTTGCCTTCCCAATAATCCATGTTATTTTCTCCAGTACAGATAAGGCTTAAAACAAGCTTTCAAAGTACTTACACTATCCCACTGAATCTTTTGCAGGGTTTTTAAAAAATGCTCTTTCAAATTTCCTGGGGTGGGGAAGAGAATGAGGTAAGGGGAAAAAAGGGCAAAAAATAAGTCTTGGGGGAAGGGATATTTATGCCCTCTCAATGACCACTTGAACATCTCCAAAGTGTGTCAGAATGAGCTTGTCAAATGAATATCAATGGACTCCATTTCTAAGATGAGACATTAAAAAAGATAAAACAGGGCATAGCAGTGTGTGCATGAAGAGTAGAATAGGGAAGGAAAAACAATTCTATGGAATTTCACTATGGCTATGTCTCATAATACCTACCCCGTGCCAAACTGCAGTATGCTTGCCTTGGTTAAAAAGAAAACATACATATTACATGTAGAACAAATAAATCAGTCTCAGAGTTCTATGTAGCTAACATTTCACTTGTAAGAGTTACACATACAGCAGGGTTTTAATCTGGTGAAAGTCATGTGAATTCTACTTTCACCACCCTAAACACACTTAAAACTTCCACTGAGCCAGTCTTGCCTATGCTACTGTTCTCAAAGTCCTTCCCTAGCACAAGAAATAGCATAAGTAGCAAAGTAAGATTGACGGTTCTGATCATATACAATGCTATTCTATTCTTACTTAGCCAGGGAAGAGGAGTACCACAGGCTGGGGCAGTATTGTATGAGCCTTTATTGTTGATGGGGAGTAGCAGCACGCTCAGCCCTAGGCAAGAGACAGGGATAAGCACAAGAATCTGGCTTGCATCACTTGCTGGATATCACCTAAAGTCAACTGAAGGAGAAACATCAATGGTCTGGAGCCAGTGGAAGGACAATCCTATGTACTTCCTTGGGAATTTCACCAAACCCTTCCCCTAGACCAGGGATGGCCAACCTGTGGCTCCGGAGCCACACGCGGTTCTTCAGTAGTTAATATGTGACTCCTCATATAGGCACAGACTCTGGGGCTGGAGCTACAGGTACCAACTTTCCAATGTGCTGAGGGGTGCTCACTGCTCAACCCCTGGCTCTGCCACAGGCCCTGCCCCCACTCCATCCCTTCCCGCCCCCTCCCCTGAGCCTGCCATGCCCTCACTCCTCCCTCTCCCCCTGCCCCCAGAGCCTCCTGCACACCAAGAAACAGCTGATTGGGAGGTGCAGGGAGGGAGGGGGAGGTGCTGATTGGCGGGAGGCGGAGGGGGAGAGCTGATGGGGGGCTGCTGATGTATTACTGTGGCTCTTCGGCAATGTACATTGGTAAATTCTGGCTCCTTCTCAGGCTGGCCACTCCTGCCCTAGCCAGACAAAAAGAAAACACTAGCAAAATAAAGAGGGAGTGAAAAGAAACCCAACCCTTTAAAAGGAAAGGAAAAATAAAAAGGGAGATGATCAGAAAAGGAGATTTTAAGGTACTCCTCTTCCCTGGCTAAGAAAGAATAGAATAGCATTGTATATGATCAGACCCGTCAATCTTACCTTGCTACTCCTGCTATTTCTTGTGCTAGTATTGACAGCAGCCTGAGTTTGTAGGATAAAACATCAACAGGGTAACACATCTATCAGATGAGTCTCTTCAGTCAAAGGTGGCAATTTTACAACAGAAAAGCTTCAAAAACAGACTCCAATGAGAAGCTGTTGAACTTGAATTAATATGCAAACTAGATACCATTAACTTAGGTTTGAACAGAGACTGGGAGTGGCTCGGTCATTACATTAATTGAATCTATTTCCCCTAGTTAACTACCCTCACTCACACCTTTGTGTCAACTTTCCGAAATGGGCAATCTTGATTATCACTTCAAAAGTTCTTTTCCCCTGCTGATACAGTTCCTCTTAATTAGCCTTTTAAAGTTCGTATAGGTACTTCCACCTTTTCATGTTTCTCTGAATGTATAAATATCTGCTTACTGTGTGTTCCATTCCATGCGTCTGATGAAGTGAGCTGTAGCCCACAAAAGCTTATGCTGAAATAAATTTGTTAGTCTCTAAGGTGCCACAAGTAATCCTGTTCTTTTTTCTTCATTCACAGTCACTTACTCAGGGATCAATTGGAATTTCTTGCCACAGAATATGGACAACTTTGCTTTAAATGGAGAAACAGATCTCTTAATGGCTTTTTTTCTTATACCCTATCAAGACCTTGACAAATCAAAACATAAGACTACAAATCCTATAATGTGATATGGGTATATTAAGGTGTCTATGTATGAGTATTTCAACATATATGGGAGGAAGATAAATTGCTGCTAAAAAGGTAATTTGCCAACTATACTGTCCAACACAAAATATACTGATAAACATATTCAACTCAGAATGTTAATGAGTTTCATGATTATCAATAGGAACCCTTACCCTGTAGTGTTCAAAAAAATTAATGGAGCTAAAAGGTCTTTGAAAGTACTCATATTTACTGTTATATCCAAAAAGATGAATTCTGTGCTCTACTTGGGGTTTATTTAGGTGACTATTTTTGCAGAAGGATTGTTTTCAAGTATTCCTCTATAAGGTAGCTCCTATAAGACAGTAACAAATCTCATTTTTGGAAACATAACAGTCCTGCTGGCTACCATGGCATGAATAGTAGTCTAGCAGTAACTACCAGCATTACTCAGTAACAAGATGAAAAGTCAAAGGGACCAAACAGGAATATTCAGACACTTAACAAAAAAAAAGTTACCCTCCTTTTTCATACTCTTATAGACCCAGACCATGGGATTATCAGAGCATTTCCCAAAGAACTGTGGGACTACCCATGTGTGAAAACTGCCACTACTATCTCCAAAAGCTGCAACAGAATATGTCCACACTGTTGTCCTCTAAAATTCTTGTTGGGAGTGTCTGGTCTCTACTGAGGCAGTAGACTGGCCTGGGAGAATATGTTCTGACCCCAACCAAAGGTTACAGATACAGCCTTCCCTAAAATTATCTTTGGGCTAATGAGAGGACCACAAAGAGAATAGATGACCAGATTTCCTTAACTTGCATATTTTTAAGATACACCTGCAAAGTCCTCTTTTCAAGCCAATACTCCTTTCACAATTTCTCTGATTCAGCAAAGCACTTAAGTAACCACACTGACTTCAATGAGACTGCTTATGTGCTTAAAGCTACATACACAAACACTTTTTTGGACTATGACCAATGTTAGGATTTGTACAGAGTAGGAAGAGATCTCAATTAAAATCAAAAGGTACTGACAAACTTAGGAAGATGAGAAAAGATTTGACTACTTTGACCTGGTGAAAAACTGAATAGCACTTCCTACAAGATACACTATCACTCCTTGACTAGCAAGGTAACAGCTGCTGAAGACACCATTTTTTAGGGAAAGAATCCCAGTTATCTATGTCTAAAAGAATGGTTTTATATATTACATACGAGATGACAGGGACTGAGTAAACTGTAGTACTGCATTTTTAACATACCCCCCCTGCTGTGTATAGGATGTTCTCAGTATGAAATAAAGAATATGGGCTTGTTCACCTATTTGAAAACAAACAAACCATCCTTTCCGGTTAGAAAGGGACATTAATCAAGGGATAAGGAATTAAACTGAGATCCTGAAATGGAAAGGAAGAGTGTAGTTTAGAGCAGTGATTCCCAGCCACAGATACTCACAAGTCTTCCAGGGGCTACTCAATTCATCTAGATCAGGGTTTCTCAACTTCGGGGTTTCAGCCCAATGGGGGGAGGGGTCATCAAGCGATGGGTTTGGGGGCGGGGGTGTCACAAGTGCAGGGCCAGCATTAGAGGGTGGCAAGCAGGGCAACTGCCCAGGGCCCCATGCCACAGGGGGCCCTGCAAAGCTAAGTTACATGCTTCAGGCGGCAGGACTCAGTCTTCAGATAAGGCTCACAATAGAAAAATAGTCTCAAGTATCACACTATGACATCCAGCTGAACATGAAGGGAACAAAGACTCAAATCTTATTTAAGTTCTCTGTAATTTAGTAAGAATTTGCACAAATTTTGCATAAGAGGTGAATAAGCCCATGTTCTTTATTTCACTCCAGCAGGGGGAGTATGTTAAAAATGCAGTACTACAATTTACTCAACCCATCATCTCATACTTATCTATGTCTAAAAGAATGTTTTTTATATATAACTGGGATTCTAGTGAAGTACTGTTCCCTGAAACAAGGAACACTCCCCTGACCTGAGGGAGGACAAAATCTCACTTACAGTTTTGGGAACCAAAAGGTAACAAAGGCCAAACTGGAGCTACCAGAATGAAAATAGTTCTTTCGTGAGTACGAGCCCAGGGCAGTGGTTCTCAAACTGTGCGTTGGAACCCCGTTTTAATGGGGCTGCCAGGACTGGCATTAGACTTGCAGGGGCTGAAGCCAAAGCCTTACCCCCACTGCCCAGGACCCAAGCCCAAGGGCTTCAGCCCTGGGTGGCAGGGCTCAGGCTACAGGTCCCCTGCCTGGGGCTTATGTCCTGGGGCCTCCGATTTGGACCCCTCGCCCGGGGCAATGGGGGTTGGGTGGGCTCAGGCTTCGGTCCCCCCTCCTGGGGTCATGTAGTAATTTTTGTTGTCAGAAGGAGGTCACAGTGCAATGAAGTTTGAGAATCCCTGGCCTGGGGTCTGAGCGGAAAATGGAACTATAAACCAGACTTAAATCCAGGGATATGACAAAAAATCCACTCCTGACAATCCCCTGGAAGCTGGAAAAGTAAGACTTGATCTTAGTAAGTATTGCAATTAGCAACCACCATATTCACTTGGGATGGTCTTAGTGTCTGCCACATCAATTAGCACCTTAATTGAAAAGGTGAGGATATTTAATCTTTAATAAAGGCTTCCTTTATATATTTATCCAAAATATCAGGTGTTAAATAGTTTTAGTCACTCTGAATATAAATCTTTTTCCTTTTCAAATTGCTCAACTTCCACCATTTTGGCTCTAATGGGGTCACGATTTCACTAGTTTCCCAGTCAGTGTCTTTCAGCATAGAGGTCTTTTGTCATTTTTAATGTAAAAAAACCAGCAGGATACATCATATAAAAAAAATGCACATGCCCTTTTTTCCTCTTAGCAGATCACTTTTAAGAGAGACATCAACTTGGAATCTACTCAACTTCAACAAAATAATTTTAAATAGCTTCCATTGCTATAATTGCCAAGTTATGGAAATTTCCCTAATAACTGTATTAAATTAAGGTTTGCCATGACTCAGCTTCCATACAAGCATTCCTTTATTAGTTCAAAGGCCACTTGGTGCACGTTACATCCAATATAGCAATATAGAATATATCCTAACAATAATACAGTTATAAGCATTGGCCAACATGCTGACAATAAGTTCAGGCTCTGGAGACACCTCCCCCCCCATTATGGCATGTCTTCAGAAGGCTAAAGAAAACCCTAGAGAGCCTTATTTTTTATACACTATAACAAACAAGTGATATCACTGCTGGTTACTGGACCTTAGCTAAAATCAGCTGAAGCAGTTTACAGCTGCACCATACTTTCTTATCTCACTTTGCCATATTTTTCCCTAGCTGCACCACTTGACTAAGCATTTCTAACTTATTTACTGCACCTGGTGCTCAATTAACCAGATTTTCTTTATTTCTGTTGCTTAGCTCAAACACTCAATAAGGTAACAGTGGTATTTCCAGGGCCATTACAAGTTTTAACACAAACCAGCCCTCTTATTTTTTTCTGGTTGCATGCTTCGGATTTATCACTTAGATTAAAATAAAAACAAATGTAAAATCATAGTTTTTTACTTAGGTCTAATGTAGGCCTATATTCCTACACCAAGACGTCCCAATTTTGTGGCTTTGCAAAACATATTTATCTTTAGTGTGCGCGTGTTCCATGTGGATGGGTAAAACACCCCTCTAAACCAAGTCTTACTGATTATAAAGGGAGAGAAGTGAAACTGACTATACATAGAGTGGTGTCAAATGGAAAGTAAAAGGGACAAATAATTCTCTAGCTTTTTCTAATATTTCAAGTAGAATAAACTTAAGTGTTGTTTGCAGCAATAGTACATAAAATAATTTCAGAGAGAAGTGGGATTTTTTTAAATTTAAAGTTAATTTAAATTGTATGGTTTATCACACATTGTTGGGCAATTCTTAAGGCAGTCTACAACACTTTTTTAAAGTTACTTTATCGTAGCTAGGCTTTTATGACATCCACAAGAGTGGTAATTCAGTTCAATTCATATTATTTTAGAACACAATAAAACACTCAGAAATGCATGTATCAAGGACACATGATGGCGGCTCCTTGGGTTGACATAGTGAACACATACTTAACTAAGCAGCACCATACAGTACTTTAATTTTATTTTAATTAACTGTAGTGTGATTGATTTTTGTTGGATTTGGGAGAAGCGTTCACAAGCGCAAATGCAAGGCACAGGTTTATTGCATCTTTAAAAATGTTTTACACAAAGCAAAAGAAAACCAGATAAAAAATAATTTTAGAATACTCCTAGAGTAACGGGAATTAGTGTTTGTGATTGCTTTCTGTTCTGATATATATATATGAACAAAAGTAAACATCACTAATTTTCTCTACCATTGTGTTCAGCTGCATGGAAGACCATAAAATGGAAAATATATTGCCTTTTGCTATGCTGGTTAAGAAATTTCATCATCATTGGAAATAAGGATAAGTGTACTCCCAAAAGAACTGAAGAAAGGCTAATGGCACACACTGACAAGTAAACTTTCCCCTCTAAATAGAGAGGGGACCAACTGCAACAGCAGTCACAGAAACCTAGCTTCAGAAATGCTTAAAGTAGACCCTTCTATTTCAATGTCAGGCAGTGGAAAACATACAGTAATTCTGAAGCCCATCAGTTTCACCTTCTTAACAACTGTTCTCTTAAACCAGAAAAACTGATGAGAAAATATCTTTGTCAAGAAAAGCAAGATACTGAAATACATAGTAAAAATTAATGGTAAACTAGTGCTCAAAGAACATAATAAACTGTAAAGAATTACTGACAGGTAAGCACGTTTGTTACCTAAGTTTTTCAAACTGATATCTACAAATATAAGTTCATTTTCTATTTACTCATCACTTTAATTAAATCAGAAATATCACAGCTAACAAAGCCACTTTTGCCAGAATAATCCACACTAGAACTGTTTTTGTTTACCTCACCTGAGGAAGCAGCAGCCAACACTACAGCAGTGTATGGTGCTTCTAGCCTAGGGACTATTTTTATTTAGTGTTACAAAAGTAGCACTATTTCAGTAGAGATATTGGTTGGAATACAACACTGCACTGTCAGAATTTCATGGGTCATTTCCCTAGACAGCATCAGGTTGCTGCAAAGCTGCTGCCACTGGTTCATCAGAGAAGGTCACAAAAAAGATCCTCTAAAGTTCTCTTCAAGACCAACTCTTGAGGACACCAAAGATTTCCTACAATAAAACAGAGGTAAACAGGGATGGGATGAGGCCAGTGACCACATGGACGTGAACATCTGTCCCATGTTTCAAATAGTACCACGCAGATTCTAATTCCTGCCTTTGTCCATCACTAAAAAGTGTACAGCGACCATTCACACGTGTACAGAAAGACTGCAGCAACCATTAGAGGGTGAGTGAGGCGCTCAGCCTAACAAGGCCAAGGGCCACCACACCCCAGTAAGTGGCACAGGAGGAGAGGAGAGGTACGGTGGGATCATCAGTGATGACACGGGGCAGTAGCGGAGACACCCGCTGGCATCGGGAGTCTGGTTCAGAGGAAACCCCGTTCACGCGCCATCGAAAGGGAAGAGGCGGCTGGTCCCTGCGCTCCTCAGGCAGTGACACGGCCCGTCTCCCACACAGGCGGGGCCATTAACTGCCCGCCAAAGAAAGCGCAACCAAACCAGCGCTGACACGTCGGGACCCCCCGCCCCAAGGGCAGGCGCAGCGCCGCCTCCGGCGCCCAGGCTGCCGGTAGAGGAGCTCCAGGCGTGGGATCGTGTAGCCCTGGGGGCTTGGGGCGGGCGAGCTGGACTCGGAGCCCGGGAAGAGGAGGAGAGAGAAGGGCTCCGGCAAAAGGCAGAGCGCGCTCCCCGGGGCTGCCGGAGAAAGGACCGGGCCCCGGACGGGCTCACGGGGAGGTCGGCAGGTAGCTCGGCTCATCGCCCGCATCATGAGAGGGGCGGGGCCAGGGCGCCCCGTAGCTAAACGGCGGGGAGCGAGGGAGGGGGCAGGGCGAGGGAGGAGGAAGGGCAGCGGGGCGCGGAGAGCGGCCCAACGCGGAGCCCGGTGGGGGGCATCGAGGGCTCAGCGCCGCCGAGGGGAGCCATCTTAGGGAGAAGCTGCTGCACCTCCCGGCCCGCCGGGAAAAAGCGCCTCGCCCCTCCCCCACTCGCTGGAGGACCGGGCCGGCCTCCCCCAGCACGGCCCGGGCGGGCTCGCCACTCACCCTCCCCTCGAAGTTATTCTCCTCCACGTCGCTCATGGCGGCGGGGTGCTGGTCGCTGCGCTCAGCGAACGGGGGCGCGAGTCCCGGACAGCGGCTTCCTTCCCCGCAGAGCCTCCGGACCCGTCGTGCAGGCAGCGGCAGCAGCGCAAAATGGCGCCTCCGCCTCGTCTGCGCCCGACACCGCGCAGGGGGGCGGGGCCGCCCCGCCAATCACAAAGGATGCGCCCGCCGCCGCCGCCCGCACTGGAGGGCCGCTGCGGGCGGGCGAGGTGACTGCGGTGCGGGCCCGCCCCCGGCCTTCAGCCGTCCCGCCCGCACTGAGACGTGCAAAGCCGGGTGGCGGGGCACTGTCCCCCTTTACCCCCATCCCGCTTCTGTGGTGCGATCCCGTAGCGCGCGCACCCACGGTGTGTACCAGCCTCCTCCAACACACGGGACTTGTACGATTCCCCCACATACTCAACGCACACCGCTGCATATAAGCTTCCCCCGCCACAACACGCACCGCTGCATACATGCCCCCCACCGCAGTTTGTAGGAACTACCCCCTAAACCAAGGGTGGCCAACATGAGCAGGAACCAGAATTTACCAATGTACATTGCCAAAGTGCCACAGTACTATGCCAGCAGACCCCCATTAGCTCCCCCTGCCCCTGGCTCCCCACCAACCAGTACCCCCCACCATCAGCACCTCTGCTCTCCCCCCTCCACCTCCTGATCAGCTGTTTCTTGGGTGCAGAAGGCTGGGGTAGGGGGATAGGGAGGAGCGAGGGCATGGCAGGTTCTGGTAAGGGATGGAGTGGGGACAGGGCCTGTGGCAGAGTCAGGGGTTGACCAGTGAGCACCCCCAGCACATTGGAAAGTTGGTGCCTGTAGCTCCTGCCCCAGAGTCTGTGCCTATAGGAGGAGCCGCATATTAACTACTAAAGAGCCCCATGTGGCTCCGGAGCCACAGGTTGGCCATCCCTGCCCTAAACACACAACTTATACCACCATGTATGAGCTGCCCTACACACAACACACAGTAGTGCAGGGGTCTCAAATAGGCAGCCCGTGGGCCTTCCCTGCGGCCCACTTGGCTCCCCACGACCCGCCCCCCCCCCCCCCAATTACATTCTGAAGTTCCCCCGCCAGAACAGCTGTCTGGCAGCTTTGCGGTTTCTGGGAGGGAGGGAGGGAGGGGGGAGGAGCAGGGAGCCGCACACTCAGGGGAGGAGGTGGAGAAGGGGCAGGGCCTAATGGAAGGGGTGGAGGGATAGCTCAGTGGTTTGAGCATTGGCCTGCTAAACCCAGGGTTGTGAGTTCAATCCTTGAGGGGGCCATTTGGGGATCTGGGGCAAAAATTGGGGATTGGTCCTGCTTTGAGCAGGGGGTTGGACTTAGATGACCTACTAAGGTCCCTTCCAACCCTGATATTCTATGATTCTATGAGTGGGGCGGGACCCGGGGCGGGAACAGTGATGCAGCCCTTGGGCTAATGCACTAGTCCTCATGCGGCCCTCGTGGTAATTTGAGTTTGAGACCCCTGTAGTACTGTGTATGACCTCCTTCCCCCCCCGCCACAACACAGCGTGGTGTGTTGGGACTCCTGCATCTCATAGTGTGTGTATGAGAAGAGAGTGAGGTGAGAGCTTGAGCGTGCCAGTATGTGTGCGTGGATTTTTTTGGGATGGGGGGGTTGTGCATGTGGGGGCTTTGCATATGGCAGCATGTGGGCGCATTGAAGAGAGCATTGTGTCTGTGTGTGTGAAGAGGACACGCAGTGCACACTGGTGTAGAGTGTTGTGTATGCCAGTGTGTGTGTGCCTTATGTATGCCAGTGTACGTCGAGGGAGAGTGTTGTACATACTCATCTCACTCTCTTCTCATACACACATAGGGTTGACAGCCCTCCAGGATTGGCCTGGAGTCTCCTGGAATCAGCATCGATCTCCCGATGACTATTGAGGGCAATCCAGGAGATTTTAATGGGCTATTTTAAGAAAATGACATCATGTCATGTTGGGGGGAAAAATCTCCCGGAATAGCTTCAGTCAGAGTTGGCAACCCTATACACACACTGTGAGATGTAGGAGGACCACCATGGCATGAAGGAGGCCCCCTTATGCCTTCTCACTGCAAACCCCACCATACCAACACCTTCCAGGTGCGTACATATCCATCTTACCTCGTACACATGCTCCAGTACACACATCACCTATACTTTCTCCTCATTTCCCTATCAATTTATTTAAATCTCACCTCTGGACAGGTTCAGTCACAGAGACCCCGTTGTGACTGTCACCTGATGTGCTGAAATTACCTCTAAGCCTGATTTCCCTGCCAACTTGGGACTTCCAGAATCCTGTCTTGGTGAGCCAGACACGCTAGCCTGCTGCAACACAGACTCAGCGTCTGGTCCACGCCCCCAAAGCTGCAGACTTAACTGAAAACAGCTCAGCAGGTTACCTGTCTCCAGCACACAGACACTCAGTTCCCAATGGTATCCAAACCCCAAATAAATCCGTTTTACTCTGTATAAAGCTTATACAGGGTAGTTTAAAGAGACCACTGTCAAGAGACCTTCCATTTTTTAGAACAGGAGCTGACTAAAGATCTAGTGCTAATTAACCTAGATTTTGACAAATCCTTCCTGGTGCTCACAGATGTTTGACACTGGTTTAAGGGCTCTCCTGATGTAAGTAAGTACAGAGGGATAAGGAAAGAAATCCTATATAGTGCATGAATCATCATTTTGTTTTGTGTTTGTGCAGTGCCTAGCACAATGGGGTCCTAGTCCATGACTGGGATTTCTAGGTGTGATCACAACATTAATAATAAAATTAACAATAAATAATCTAGCTATGCAAAAAATACTATTAAGGGAGAAAAACTATGCTACTATTGAAAAAAACTGTCTTGTCATAATGCAGGGTCTAAACATACTACAGCTATCTCATTATGGGAGGGGGTTTACTGAATATACAGACCAGCCAATAATATGATCACATCATATGAAAGGAGTGAATGATTATAAACTGTTATGAAGCCTCAACTCCACAGATCAGCAGCTATGCTGTGAAACCTAGCTCTCCCCACCCCTGATTAGTGGTTGGGAGTGTGTATGTAAGCAAACAGGAAGAAGCTGGACTCTCCACCCTCAAAGCAGTCTGGTTGGCTAGAGAACTGGCAGGTCATTTTGCTCCTGCTTCCTACTGCCAGCTCTCCTAGGACTGGAGAAAGAATTCAGTGGGCTGTTGGAAAGGGCATGTGCAGTTGGCTGCTGGTGAGACATAATATCAGACCAAGAGTCTGAGCTCTAGATAGGAGGGGGAACAGGACTAGGGAGCAGCCTAAACATGTGGCTTTATTCAGTGAAACAGTACCATATGCGAGATTCAGCTAGAGTCCACAAACAGGAAGAAGGTATCCTGAGTGTCTTAGGCTCAAAGGCATTCAGACACTTTGCTGATAACGTGATTGTTTGTTACTTATAAAGGAGTTGCAGTGACTTCTGGATGAATATCTGCCTCTCCAAAGCTATAGGAGGGCCTTAATCCCAAGGAGTTTCAAACTGGCTACTACAGAGGGGAGCCCCCACCACACTGTTGTGCTGGTGTCTAGGCTACAACATGGACAAAGTCCTGTCTCAGGGAACCAAAAAATAAAAATGTTTTTTTTCAATTGTTAGCTTAACACAACTGAAAGTCCCTCTAACACTGGTTAAGATACAGTCTACCATGTTTTAAGGCATATTATCTGGCTGTGTTGCTGCATAGGCTACAACATAGCCAGCCAACATGTCTTCATATGTATTATCCAGTTTTAATGAGTGCCGAAATGGTTTTTCAATTGTGTTAAGCTAACTTGATGGAGAACCATACCTTTTTGGTCCATCAAGACAGGACCTTTTAAAGGGGGAGGAGTATGACAAATCCATTATCCTGTTCATTATGCATATTAGATATGGAGTACCACTAATGTTAAGGACAAACTATACATTTATATAAGCCCTGCATCTTTACAAGCAGACTGACCAGTAGTGTAGCTGGGGGGGAGCGGGGGGAGCGGCCTCTCCCCCACTTAGCAGAAGTGGTGCCTTTTTTGTGCTCAGATGCCTTTTGCTCCTATGCTGCAGCCAGAGCAGAGCATTTTTTTTTTGCTCCCGGTGCCTTTTTTTGCTCTGCTCCCCCTGTGCTCTAAACCTGGCTACACCACTGAGACTGACCTGGCTTCAGGATGACACCTTCAGGCAAGACAATTCACTTGCCAAGCCTAGTACAAAAGGTCATTCTTGGAGAAGAGAAGCTAAATTGGGTCGATAAGATGCAAAAGTGGAGCAGAAAAACAGGAACTGAAATTGTTTGTTCTCAGCACTGAATTAATTTGGGAATGGACCCTCAGAAACACTTCTTCTGCATACCATTTCATGTTTTAATCTGATCTCCTTACATGATTTTTAATTAAACCACTCGAAACTCAGATCATTCTGGACAGGTGACAAATTTCAGCCTCTAAAGATAGGTTAATGAAGAGCATCTGTATAATGCCCCACTCAGGATTCTCATCACAAGGGCATAAATGAAGGAGTCCTCTCTCATTAGGTGTGTCACTTAATATTAACTAAAATTAAATTACACAGGATTTATGTAGTTTGTTGTAGTACTTTTTTTTCTGGTCCTAAAAAATATTGTAATTAAATCACTACAAATAGAAGAACTGACTTTGGGATGTTGGATTAAAGTTCACTTACTCAGCAGATGAGTCTAACAAATATTTATTAAGGCAAAACACTCAAAGTAGTGATCAATTACTCACAAGTGCAAAGCTCACCCAGGATCTCATCACAGTCGCCTGCAGGACTGGACAATACAGCTTCAATCTCCCTTTGTTACATAAATGTATTTATAACTTTTTGTTATCTTTTCTTATACAAACGTATTAGTCTCTCATTTCCACATTAACTCTTCTCCCGTCAGTAGATTAGTATTAGTTCAAACTATTATTTTCTAGTTTATTTACTTTATATTTTCTTGTTTTCCCAAATATGATTACTCTGCAATTTCTTATATGTACACAATTCTACTTATGCTTATGCTGTTAAACATTATCAGAACAAGTATCAGAGGGGTAGCCATGTTAGTCTGGATCTGTAAAAGCGGCAAAGAGTCCTGCAGCACCTTATAGACTAAGGCTATGTTTACACTATAAAATTACTCCAATTTTACAGAACTCGATTTTTGGGAACAGATAGTATAAAGTTGAGTGCATGCATCCCCACTACGCACATTAAGTCAGCGGTGTGCGTCCACAGTACCGTGGCAAGCGTCGACATTCCAAACGGTGCACTATGGCTATCCCACAGTTCCTGCAGTCCCCACTGCCCATTGGAATTCTCGGTTGAGCTCCCAATGCCTAATGGGGCAAAAACATTGTTGCGGATGGTTTGGGGTAAATGTCGTCAGTCAACCCTCCCTCCCTCCCTCTGTGAAAGCAACGGCAGACAATCATTTCACGCCCTTTTCCCTGGATTGCCCGACCAGACGCCATATCACTGCAAGCATGGAGCCTGTTCAGCTCATCGCAGCAGTTATGACCACTGTAAACACCTCAAGTATCAGAGGGGTAGCCGTGTTAGTCTGGATCTGTAGACGCGACAAAGGGTCCTGTGGCACCTTATAGACCAGGCCGGCACAACTCGTAAAGCGGCGAGGGCCACATTACTCCAAAGAAAACAGCTTAGGGCCGAAACCCCCTAGCCCTGCTGCAGAAACACCCCCCCTCCCCAGCACTGCCCACCCCGTGGAAACAACCCCTCCTTCCCCAGCGCTGGGGTGTGGAAGCCTATAGAGGGGGAAAGAAACAGAGTGCATAGGGTAGCCTGATCACAGCAGTAAAACAGGACCCGCCCCCTCCCCGCTCGGCCCCACCATCACTCCTCTTCACCCCCCCTATATTACTGCACACGACAGTCAATCAATGCAGTTGTAGATAAATCTCTGCATTATGCATTTTTATATAACTTTTATATGACTTTGTATTGAACCTTGGTAGTATGTTATAGCGGGCCCCTAAGGTAGTATAATTAACTACCCCTCCGCTTGCCTACTCACCGCCCCGCGGGCCACACAGTAAGCCCACGCGGGGCCGCATGTTGTGCAGGCCTGTTAGACTAACAGACGTATTGGAGCATAAGCTTTGGTGGGTGACTATGAAGAATACGCATCTGAAGAAATGGCTATTCACCCACGAAAACGTATGCTCCAAGACATCTGAGATCTATAAGGTGCCACAGGACTCTGTCTAGTCTCAATATGAAAGCAAAGACGCCGCGCTGCGCGAGGTCGTGACCAAGGCACCCGGCCGAGCCAGGCTGGCCGCTCGGCACCTCCTGAGCGGCACAGGACAAACGCCCCCGAGCCTGCGCGCGCACGCACACAACCACAGGTGGCCGAAGCGCAAGAAGACCCAGCAAACGCTGCGGAGGCAGCTCCCGTGCTGCGGTCGGACTTCTTCCTGGGCGATGAGAGTAGCGATCCGGCAACCAACCCCCGCGCGCGCCCTGCGGCAAGACACGCGGACTTTAGCCCATCGCCCACCCCCTTCTCTGGGGCGCGCGAAGGGGAGAACCCGAGCTGCGCATGCGCCTGGCTCGGCGAAGGCCGCGGGATCTGTTTCCCGGCATGCGTTGGGGCCGAAGGGTTCGGGGGGCGTGGCTGTGAGATGAGCGGAAGCGGGTTGGGGAGTCGGTGCTGTGCCTGTCAGCCAGGTAGGGAAGGGGCGAGAGCGCCGTCGCCGCCGGGCGAGCCCGAGCCTTTGTTGGTAGGGGCGGCTGCGTGCCCCGGGGCGTGGCGGGACAGGGCCGGCCCCGTTCCCCAGGGGGCAGGGATAGGGCGCAGCAGGGCCGGCCCCGTTCCCCGGGGGTGTTTGAGATGGGGCGCAGCAGGGCCGGCCCCGTTCCCCGGGGGTGTTTGAGATGGGGCGCAGCAGGGCCGGCCCCGTTCCCCGGGGGTGTTTGAGATGGGGCGCAGCAGGGCCGGCCCCGTTCCCCGGGGGTGTTTGAGATGGGGCGCAGCAGGGCCGGCCCCGTTCCCCGGGGGTGTTTGAGATGGGGCGCAGCAGGGCCGGCCCCGTTCCCCGGGGGTGTTTGAGATGGGGCGCAGCAGGGCCGGCCCCGTTCCCCGGGGGTGTTTGAGATGGGGCGCAGCAGGGCCGGCCCCGTTCCCCGGGGGTGTTTGAGATGGGGCGCAGCAGGGCCGGCCCCGTTCCCCGGGGTGTCTGTGAGTGCTAGAGTGGGACAGGGTTCGAGAGATGAGGGCGGGACTGCCTAGTGCGCTGTGTTGGGATTTGGGGAAATGATGCGATATAGGGGCGTAGGTAACTGCAGGTAGGTCTGAGATGGGGATTAGGTCATTGTGTGTGTTCTTGGACCTGGGACAGATGTAAGAGTGAGTTTGAGAATGCGTATGGGATAGAGTTTGTTCTACTAGGTGTTGGGGGTGGCCGCAGTTGTTGAGTAAAGTGAGGTTATTACCTCATTATCATCTTATTTTGATTCTTCTCTATAGATGTCTCCCTGGTCGAGGTCATGCTCATTTTTCTTCTTCTTCCGCTCCTGCCCACCCTATCTGTACATGCAATTATCTGCTTTTGCTCTGGTTTGTCCTGTTGCGGCAGTTCCTGGTACTGGACTGTATGAGCACTTGGATTCTGATAGCAGGAGCAATCCCTTTTCCCCTCTCTCAAATCCCTGTTGTTGATACCAATGTTATGTTCCCTGTGTGCTTGTAAGGGAGTTGTTGCAGACCTCTTACCAGTGCCTTTGTGCAGTGTTCTATGGGAGCTAGCTTCCATGACTCAGCCTTATTCTAGCATGGATCACCCCGCTGCACATCTGTGCTGCAATGACCCTGAGTTGTCTTGAAGTGAGTCTGGGTTTGACAATGTGCTGTGCACTGTTAATAATGTATACTTTCCTAAATTGTCCTCTTAGGGGCCACAAGATCTGATGATTATCAATTTTAGGTATATATAGAGCTCTTTTTATCATAGAACCTGAGAATGTCACAATCTTTAAATGTATTTATCCTCACAACATCTCTGTGAGGTAAATAAGTGCTATCACTCTTCTATGGCTAAATCCAAATATAACAATAAGTTATAAATTATTGTTTATATTGAATTATTTTGGGGCGAACAAGGGATATATTGAGGGAATGATGCATCAAATAGTCAAGTCTTCTCTTACTACCCAAATCTAGAATTTACTCAGGGTGCATAGATTGGTGCTTCCTTAAAAACATTTTTGTGTTGTTTCCTTCTGCATTTGTTATAGAATCACAATTTTTACCCCATATAATTCCTAAACTTTGAGAACTGTACTATGGCTGCTGTGACTCTGAAAATGTGTTTGCTGTACTGTAAGGACCCAATCTAACTTTCATAGGGTCCAAGCATGTCACTTACCAGAAAATCAAAGCAATGAGTCTTCTGTTACTGCTTAGTATGCTATTCCACAGCCTACTATACCACACTGTCATCTGTCTGTCTTTATTGTACGTAAACTTTCACTTATAAAATATAATTCAGTTACTTCTAGTGGCAATCCCTTATACCTCCTTTAAATAACTTTTTTCTTTCCTTGGAGTTCAACCTTTCAGATATTTACAGATTATTATCATGTCCCCTGTTTAACCAAGCTATATATATTTACCTTTATTAAACTTTCTCTAAAAATCATTCACTCCAACTTCTTAATCAACCTTGCTAATCTTCTCTAAACTCCTTTTTGTGTACCTCATTATTGGAAAGATACAGATAACTAGAATGGACTATAATTTTCCGGTTGTGATATAAAGAAGGATTTTCTCACTGTTCTGTGATAATGACCTAGGCCAGTTTTCAGCAGTTTAATAATCTGATGCTTTTTCTTGGTGGCTCCAATCTTTGCTCCATAATCCAGGTTACAGTTGAAAAATAAGGCCTTTAGGTGTTAAATTTGCCAACACCACCTTCAGAATGTGAACAGATTGTAAACTGATGCAGTTTTAATACACAGTTCTGAGAGCTGAGTTGCTCCAGTTAATCTCAATGTAGTATTACATCTGGAGCTAAAATATGATGATTTAAATATCACTTTTGTTACTACTAGGGCTAACAAGGGATTTAAAAAATGGCGATTGCGCAATTAAAAAAATGAATTGTGTGATTAATCGTGCTATTAAACAGTAATAGAATACCGTTTATTTAAATATTTTTGGATGTTTTCTACATTTTCAAATATATTGATTTCAATTACAACACAGAATACAAAGTATACAGTGTTCACTTTATATTTATTTTCATTACAAATATTTGCACTGTAACGAACAAAAGAGATAGTTTTTTTCAATTTACCTAATACAGGTACTGTAGTGCAATCTCTTTATCATGAAAGTTGAACTTACAAATGTAGAATTATGTACAAAAAATAACTGCATTAAAAAAAATAAAACAATGTAAAACTTTAGAGCCTACACGTCCACTCAAAGTCCTACTTTAGCCAATCACTCAGACAAACACGTTTAGTTACATTTACGGGAGATACTGCTGCCTGCTTTTTATTTACAATGTCACCTGAAAGTGAGAACAGGCATTCGCATGGCACTTTTGTAGCCGATTTGCAAGGTATTTACGTGCCAGATATGCTAAACATTCGTATGTCCCTTCGTGCTTAGGCCACCATTCCACAGGACATGCTTCCATATTGATGATGCTTGTTTAAAAAAAGAGTTAATTAAATTTGTGACTGAACTCCTTTGGGGAGAACTGTATGTCCTGTTCTGTTTTACCTGCATTCTGCCATATATTTCATGTTATAGCAGTCTCGCATGATGACCCAGCACATGTTTGTTTTAATAACATTTTTGCAGCTGATTTGACAAAACTCAAAGAAGGTACCAATGTGAGATTTCTAAAAATAGCTGCAGCCCTCTACTCAAAGTTTAAGAATCTGAAGTGCTGTCCAAACTCTGAGAGGGATGCGGTGTGGAGCATGCTTTCAGAAGCCTTAAAACAGCAACACTCAGATGCGGAAACTACAGAACCTGAACCACCAAAAAATAAAATCAACCTGCTGGTGGCATCTGACTCAGATGATGAAAATGAACATGAGTCGGTCTGCTCTGCTTTGGATCGTTATTGAGCAGAACCCGTCATCAGCGTGGATGCATGTCCTCTGGAATGGTGGTTGAAGCATGAAAGGACATATGAATCTTTAGCGCATCTGCCACATAAATATCTTGCGATGCCGGCTACAACAGTGCCATGCGAACGCCTGTTCTCTCTTTCGGGTGACATTGTAAACAAGAAGCAGGCAGCCTTACCTCCTGCAAATTGTAACCAAACCTGTTTGTCTGAGTGATTGGCTGAAGTAGGACTGAGTGGACATGTAGGCTCTAAAGTTTTACATTGTTTTGTTTTTGAGTGCAGTTATGTAACAAAAAAATCTACATCTGTAAGTTTACACTTTCATGATAAAGAGATTGCACTACAGTATTTGTATGAGATGAATTGAAAAATACGATTTTTTATAATTTTTACAGTGCAAATATTTGTAATAAAAATAATATAAAGTGAGCACTGTACACTTTGTATTTTGTGTGTAGAAAAACATCCAAAAATATTTAATAATTTTCAATTGGTATTCTATTAACGCGATTAATTGCAATTCATTTTTTTAATTGCAATTCATTTTTTGTTAACTGTGATTATTCTATTAATTCTACTTCATTTCTGAGTAAAGTATAGAAGAAACAAGAGGAACAATATTAAGATGAGCGCAATCCACTTGGAGTGGTATTTCATCTTGGTGTCATGAACGAATGGGTTTTGGTTTGTAGGTAGAATGTGGAAAATTACCACTACTCTTGTCCCATTTTGACCCTCAGGATGTGATTCCCTTGTGTACACAGCCCATTGGCCTCATTCCTTCTTATTTCTTGCATTGTGTATTCATGTCTAATTTGTTAATAATTTATTTGCAGTTATTTTACAGCTCCTGGGAATTATGCAATGGTTTCTGAGTTCTCTGGTCTAGTAAACAGGGATAATCCCCAAAACCTTAATGGATAAGTGCATTAAAATTGCACTCTTATTGTCAGGCCCTTGTGTTCCCTTTCCTCAAAGAAAATGCATCCTATCTTCTAACTGGTTGGAGATTCAATGGGAGGCTGTGGTATTCCTTCTGAGCCAATTCTGATCAAATGGTTCAGTAAGGTATTGACGGTCACTCTGCTACTAGAAGTGACATCTTTCGCTGAAGAGAGATACTAAGGTCATGATCACTTATACTAAAAATCCCATGACACTTTTCACGGGATTTAGGGGTATTAATCCTTGTATTCTGTCTAAATTATAACTTGAGTCATTATATGTTGTCTACTGTAATTGCTATAGGCCTGGTCTACAATATCTGAAGACTAATGGGTGCTGGAGATAGTCAGCAAAGGGTTTACAATAGAATTTATCAGGGCTTTTGGGGGTTTAATAGTTAGCTGGTGATGCTGAACAAAATTAGCCCTGGTCTAAACTGACTGCTAAAATGTGTTCAGCATTGTGTAAGTTAGCATGGACCAGTAGCGTAGCCAGGGGGGAGCAGGGGGAGCGGCCGCTCCCCCACTGAGCAGAAGTGGCACCTTTTTTGTGCTCTGATGCCTTTTGCTCCTACGCTGCAGCCAGAGCGGAGCATTTTTTTTTTTTTGCTCCTGACACCTTTTGCTCCTATGCTGCAGCCAGAGCAGAGCATTTTTTTTTACTCCCAGCACCTTTTTTTGCTCCCGATGCCTTTTTTAAGCTCCGCTCCCCCTGTGCTCTAAACCTGGCTACGCCACTGGCATGGACATCCCTGTTCAGATGTGGGTGAAATCTAAGTGTGGTGTAGGCCATATCTTTTCATTTGGATGTGAAGAGGAGTCTTCACTTCCTATTCTAAGCTTTCTCATTAGGGCTGCTCACTGTTAAACAGCTGCTACATTCCATCCGGTGTAGAGGAAGTTATTTTCATATATATAATATTTATGAAGAACTTTGGGATCCTTTGAGATAAATACTGCTTTGTAAATGTAAGATTTGGTTATTAACTATAGTGCCAAATCATCTATTTAAGTTTTCAAACGTTTTGTCATTGAAACAATCTGTTTTGCCCTTATGGTCGGGGGCGGGGGGAAGAGGGCAGACTTTATCTTGATTATATTCCTGAGCCTTGCGTGTGTTACGAACAACAAAATACTTTGTCACTCAAACCACTATGGTCCCCATATTTAGCTACTTTTTAATGTGATCCTGGCTTTACTAAGGTAAATTGACTAGTTCACCTAGTCAAGCTAGCAAGGATGATCCCAGAGGAACCAAAAGCACTGTCTTTAATGCCTACTGTGTGATTTTATTTTTTTATTTTTAAATCTATTGGGTCAGTATGCTGGGTCCGAAGTAAAACACATTGGAAAGAGAAATTTTAACTATGCGTACACTTTAGAGGATTCTAAATTAACTTTAACTCAAGAAAGATACCTGGACATTGCTGTGGGCAGCCCAATGAAGACCTTGACTCAATGTGCAGCTATGGTCCAGAAAGCCAAGATGTTAGGATGCCTAAGGAACAGGATGGAGAATAATATCGAAAATACGATGCCATTGTATAAATCAATGCTGAAGCCTCACCTAGAATAATATGTGCAGTACTGGTTACCTAATCTCAAATGGGATATTGCAGGATTGGAAGAGGTCCAGAGAAGGATAACACATGATTAGAGGCATGAGGAAAAACTCATTTAAAGAGAGACTGAAAACATTGGGTTTGTTTACCTTAGAAAGGAGACAAATAAGAGGGGATATGATACGAATATGTCAAAGGTAGATCCAGAGTTTCTGTTCTCCCTGACATGACACAAAACAAGGGGATGTTTTAATGAAGGAAATATTTTTTCACACATTATTAAGCGGTGGAAGCCATTGCCGCAGGATACTGTAGAGGCCAAATACTTAGTAAGATTGTAAACAAGGATTTTAAAAGGCAAAGTAGCTGCTTAAAAGAAGAAATCTTTGCCTGCCATTCAAACAGAAGAAGTCACTTCTTCTGTGTGAAATTTGTGTTTGTATGTATGCTAAGCCATGGCATCCAGTTCCAATCATTATTTTAGTAATTTTGGGTTTTCAGGCATAGTTGCTTACAATTAGGCACTGCTCAACTTGAGGCTCCTCCTTGAAAATGTTGGTTTTAACATAATATGCAGAACTTTATTTGAATAAACTTTGCTTGACATGCAGAACTCTCTTTGAAGATGTAGAGCTGGTACTACTCCATACCATCAGAAGCTGGATATTTGGTTCATAAGTACTGATACGTTCCTGCTGATCACTTCCCACCTGAAGTCCTAATCTGTAGTGGCATCAAAATTGGTTGCTATGGTAAGGATTATATAACTAATGGATAATTATTAGCCAAAGTGCTATAAGGAGGTGTAACTTCATTATTTTTTAAGACACTGACAATGTGTTTGATGCTGTACAAAAGCAGATGAGGACCTTGCCCAAGAAACTTAGTCTAAAGATATTTCATGTTTAAGTTTCACCGTAGCCTTGTGACTTTCAGTGGGGAATAAGCAACAGCTGCAGATGAATTTTCAAGGACTTTTTTTAGTGAAAATATGGCATTATAAACAACCACCCAAAATATATTGCTTACAAACTGAATAGTTTCTAAAGGGAAGAGTTTTTTATAGGTTTCTATTAGATGACACTTGCTTGACTTGAGATTGAACCCAAATGCACTTTAAAAAGTTAATTACAATTACAATAATTTAAAATTGAAGCAATGATGGCGGCATTGAAGCTTTGACTTGATGAAAAAAGCTAAAAGACAAAGCTGTAGAAGTAGGTGAGGTGGACAGGTATGTTTCTGCACAGTTATGAATCCACAACATTTCTAGAATATCTAATATTACTAAACTTGTAAACTTTTTTTTTTTGTTCTTTTTCCTGGTGAATGAGCATTTTGACTAATCTTGTAATACTTCAAATTTAGGAATCAAGTGACATGGAGAAAATGTGTTTAAGATGGTCCATCCAGAAGATTTGTTACTTTGTGAAGATCTTGCTTTTGACTAATATGTAAATACCATGACAACTTCAAATTGAATTATTTTTCTTGAAATCGAGACTCATCTTTTGCCTTCATCAGAAATGTTTTTAACATTTTCAAGAAAAAACATGTCCCAGAAACTGAGTTTGTTGTTGCTGGTGTTTGGATTCATTTGGGGCTTGATGTTGCTGCGCTATACTTTTCAGCATCCAAGGCACCAAAGCAGTGCTGAATTGCGTGAACAGATACTAGACTTAAGTAAAAGATATGTGAAAGCACTGGCAGAAGAAAATAAGAACATAATGAACGGTGGTAATGGAGCCTCAATGGCAGGATATGGTAAGATTAAATAAACCTGGCTACACAAATCTTTTTGTTCTAAACTGCCTTTGGTACAACTTTTAAATCTTATTTTAAATGGTACATGGAACTCTTCAAAATAATTTTGTATGTGCTGACTATGTGTTTGCTCATTGATAGGGCTTAATTTTAAGGCATAACTTCTTCTAACACTTGTTCTTTAAACATAGCTGTATGTATTATAGTAATTTGACTGTCAGCATCAATATTAGGTTGTCTTGTTTCTCCACCAATTGCAAATAGAGCTCTGGGGGGTTTTCTCCACAGTAACATGAAGGAGTACATTCATAATGTAGGAATTAAATGTAAAATTAAAACACTTCACTACCCAAACACTGTCACTTTGTGTGTTATTTCTACCTTTTTATTGCTTTTATATCTTTTTTCCCTTAATTTTATTCTCTTCTACTATTAACAAACAATGAGAAGCAATCATGATGGTAGAATTGGAGAGATGGGGGCATGATTATGTATTTAGCAGAATCTGACCCTTATTTTACAGATGGCAGTAGAGTGCTCCAAATCTTGAGCCTCCATTGTGTTTGCATCACCATATTCCCTCTGACTTGACATCACTGTGCCCTGTGCACCTGCTATATGTCTATAGCCCATGCTCATCTAGAATGCAAGAGAGATCTGTGTGTGGTTTCGTTATTGAGATCTGTTTAATGTAAACATTGGAAATTTCTCACTTCAAAAACAATACTTAAAACTCTGCAACCCCAGTCTTATGATTTGTCTAGGTGTCCTAACCTGCAATTGAACAAATACAATCTACTTAAATTTCTTCCACAATTCTCCAGTGTTTCATTCAGACTTAAATTTCTGAGAACTAGATAAAAGAAACTAATTTCCTGCCTGTATTCTGTCATGCAAAACAAAAACTTCCGTGATAACATATGTAATATAGACTTAAACAGGAATTAGTTTTCAGAGAAAGAGATAAATTAGAATTTTACATACAGAGGGACTCATTACTATACTTACTGCCCCTTCTTAGAAGGAATGCTAGTTGAGGGTAAACCTCTCTTTCTGTGTGTAGGTCAGGTTCGATATTTGAGGGTGTCAAAATCTTTAACTCAACAAGACCCTTGTGGGGTGGGGGGGAAGGTACATCTATAACTGTATCTATATTCCTTGGTTCTGTGCAAAGGAATTTATTTGAAACCTATTTAGAACAATAAAATTCATTAGTTTGTTCACTGATCCAAACTCACCATCTAAGGTTTGGTTTGAGAGAATAAGATAAATCCAAATAATGAAGAATTTTGCAAAACTAAGTGTCAAAGAATTTGGTCAGGCCAGATGGCTCTCAAATTGTGAGGAAATGAACTAATTAATTCTGAAAGAATATGTACAGCAGTGTTGAGTTTTTTGATTAATTATATTGATTACTGCATTGTTTGCTTAGTAGTCTTGCCTATTGGTGTTCTTCCTTCCCACGCCTTGATTAACTGTTTTTATAATATCAGTAGGGTCCTCTTCCACCCTGCTTCATTTTCTCGATACATCGATAAGCTCCTTATGAATTTTTTTAGATCAATTTAAGTCTAAATCTTTCTTATTTTAAAATTTTTGGATGTAAACTGTATCCCTTTTTTCTGCTTTAAGAATGACATTGCATATTACAATAATGCTTTACCTTGTCCTTGTGGCAGACAGCAAGTTCTGAACTTGTAGAATAATTGGAAAGGAACTGTAGAAGGAAATAATTAAGATCCATCTTATCTAGGGTGGAAAACATAAGTGTTTTCTAATGCTGCCCAGTGCCAGAAGCTGTTATACAGGTTAAATCTATTTCCTCTCTACTGCTGTTGTGGGTTAAAGTTCAAAATATTACCCTTAAATAGTCACTTATCTTTAAAAAAAATAATGGGGGGAGGAGAAGGGGAGACTAATGTTATTTTATATTCTGTGATTCAACAGGGCAATTCTCAGTTTGCTATTGTGATAGTATCTTCTAGTATGCAAAAAATAAGAAATAGTACTTTAAATATATGGACATCTAGAATCCATATGTAGGAGAATTAAAGCACACTCTACCTTTTCTCTATCCTCTCCAAACAAATCCAGGAAAAAAGAAAAGCAACCTTTGAAGACATAAGTTAGATGTCCAAATCCGTACATTTCTCTCACACTGCTCATAATATAAATGAACAGTATTCAATGCTTTTTTCTTTGTTTTGTCTTCAGCTGATCTCAAAAGAACTATTGCTGTTCTTCTGGATGACATCTTACAACGTCTGGTGAAATTGGAAAACAAAGTTGACTACATTGTTGTGAATGGCTCAGCAACAAATACCACCAATGGAACCAGTGGTAATCTGGTGCCAGTAACTACAAGTAAACGTGTAAATGCAGCAAGCAATATTAGATAACATACAAGAACACTTTATGCTGCTTTATCTATCATAGATTCGATTTGATCCAAGAAAAGCTTTTTACCTCTGGCTAGGCAAAGCAATAGTTGACACTAACATATCATACATTGTTCTGCTATAGAATGTGCTGGGTACATGCAGTCCCAACTTCTGTACATAAGGTTCTCAAAGGATTAATTTGTTGCTTTCAGACAGTTCTGTTAAAGCCGTGCTGTACAATATCGTATGTAAAGATATTCTGGTAACTTGATTGATGTAGTATGCCAAATGGGTGATACTTTGTAATGTTTGAAGTTAAACTAAAATGGAAAAAATATATATTCACTTCTAAAATATATTTATTTAAATAAAAATTTAACATATCTTTTTGGATAGATTGATTATATAGCTTAATCATTTTTTGTGTGATTGGTTTTTAAACCGGTAACTAAGGATAATGTAATGTTAGAAGTGTATTTACAGTACAGTATTTTGTTACTTATTAATTTGCTAGTAATCTGCTGAAGATAACATTGAGATAATGTTTTAAAAATTGCAACCCAAAGAATGTCTTTATTTGCACTACCTGCTAGAATAGCTAGAGAGAATTTATTGTATATTAAAAAAAAATCAATTAGGTAGCAACACTGTCCAGATACCTTTGCTCCAGAAATAGGTCAGTTAGATTATCAAAGGTAAAACAATCTCTGATATCATACATAGCTATTTCATAGAAAGATATTTAAGTATGTGTATTTTGTAACTTCAGATAAGTTATTTAAGAGATGGAAGTCAGTTTTCAGATGTGAATATTTTTATTCATTGCTGTTTCTTTTTAATATTTTAGTATCTTGCAGTGTGTGACAAATATAGCACATCATCTCCTTAAGTTACTTTTTTAAACAGGAGGGAGTAGGTAAATTAAGTTGAAGGGAAGCAGAGCATCTTGGCATATACTAAAGAGATGCATGTGCTAATGGTGTTTTATGAGGGACATAGGTGGGAGGTAAGGTTACATTGCCTTATATCCACGTTAGCCTTACAGCAATGAAAATTGCAGTGAGGGTGCACTATATTCCAGAATGTGCTTTCTGCATCATAAATGCTAAAATGAAAGTGCCATTCAGCCCTATGTTTTTTTACAACTATATTGAGTGGTTGGTGGTTTTTTTTGTTTGGTTGGTTTTTTGAGGTTTTGGGGTTTTTTTTACAATTTATGTTCAGGAATTTTTGCTTGAAATATGCTGAATAATAGCTTTTTAATATTTTATTTTAAAAAAAACTGAATAAGACCAGAAGTGCTGGATGACACTCAAGGTTTTCTGCCTTTCTCCCTAATGATAGTCTGGACTAGTCTATAGGAAAGTAGAATATATAAATAAAACTTGAGTTAGTTTGTCCAACCGTTTATTTTGTGTTTGACATACTGAGTGTAAACTTTTTTTTTCCAGGAAGAAAGAAAATAAAATTTTATTTGTATTTGTGAAAGTTTTTTGTTTTTTGGGTTTTTTTAAATTAAATGATTCGCCTTTTCCTGTTTTGTACACGTACTCTCCATGTACCTTGAGACTTTAAACTATTGATCTTTGTAGTTTATCACTAATCATAAAGTCTGCTATTGATCTCATAGGTTATATAAGTAGAAGAGTGGGTATAATTCACTTGGTTTTGGAACCCTAATATTTCAAACTTTGCCTAGGTTGGAGGGGAGAGAAGAAAATATGACTGTACAATAGTTTTAGAGGGAGGAAGCTTTCAGAGGCACAGAAGACAGCTAGACACAACTGTTGATGCATTTGAAAAATCTCTGATTAATCTGAAGGCACATTATTTTTCTGGATACTGGTTTATTTCACCAGGCAAATGTTAGTAATGCATATATAAACTGGTGATTGATTGCTCCTCTTGAGGAGCATGAAGTCTAAAAGAAAATTGTCAAGGACTACTAGACACGAGTGGTAAAAGTTTCAAAAGTAGGCAAATGGATCTCTTAGAACATAAGAACGGCCATACTGGGTCAGATCAAAGGTCCATTAAGCCCAACATCCTGTCTTCTGACAGTGGCCAATGTCAGGTACCTAGAGGGAATGAACAGAACAGGTAATCCTCAAGTGATCCATCCCCTGTCACCCATTCCCAGCTTCTGGCAAACAGAGGCTAGGGACACCATCCCTGCCCATCCTGGCTAATAACCATTGATGGATCTATCCTCCATGAATTTATCTAGTTCTTTTTTGAACCCTGTTATAGTCTTGGCCTTTACAACATCCTCTGGCAAGGAGTTCCACAGGTTGACTGTGCATTGTGTGAAAGAATAATTCCTTTTGTTAGTTTTTAATCTACCTATTAATTTCATTTGGTGGCCCCTAGTTCTTGTGTTATGAAAAGGAGTAAATAACACTTCCTTATTTACTTTCTCCATGCCAGTTATGATTTTATAGACCTCTATCATATCCTCTCCCCCCCACCCCAGTCCTCTCTATTCCTACCTGAAAAATCCCAATCTTATTAATCTATCCTCATATGGAAGCCGTTCCATACCCCTAATCATCTTTGTTGCCCTTTTCTGAACCTTTTCCAAGTCCAATATATCTTTTTTGAGATGGGGCAACCACATCTGTACACAGTATTCAAGATGTGGGAACACCATGGATTTATATAGAGGTAATGTGATATTTTCTGTCTTATTGTCTATGCTTTTCTTAATGAGTCCCAACGCTCTGTTCGCTTTTTTGACTGCCGCAGCACATTGAGTGGATGTTTTCAGAGAACTAGCCACAATGACTCCAAGATCTTTCTTAAATGGTAATTTAGACCCCATCATTTTATATGTATAGTTGAGATTGTTTTCCAATGTGCATTACTTTTCATTATCAACATTGAATTTCATCTGCCATTTTGTTGCCCAGTCACCCAGTTTTGAGAGATCCTTTTGTAGCTCTTCGCAGTCTGCCTGGGACTTAACTATCTTGAGTAGTTTTGTATCATCTGCAAATTTTGCCACCTCACTGTTTACCCCTTTTTCCAAATCATTTATGAATATGTTAAATAGGACTGGGCCCAGTATCGACCTGTGGGGGACACCACTATTTCCCTCTTGCCATTCTGAAAACTGACCATTTATTCCTACCTTTTGTTTCCTATCTTTTAACCAGTTACCAATCCATGAGAGAACCTTCGCTCTTATCCCATGACTGCTTACTTTGCTTAAGAGCCTCTGGTAAGGGACCTTGTCAGAGGCTTTCTGAAAATCTAAATACACTCTACTCACTGGATCCCCCTTGTTCACATGCTTGTTGAACCTCAAAGAATTCTAGTAAATTAGTGAGACATGATTTCCCTTTACAAAAACCATGTTGAATATTCCACAACAAATTATGTTCATCTATGTGTCTGACAATTTTGTTCTTTACTATAGTTTCAACCAGTTTGCCCGGTACTGAAGTTAGGCTTACTGTGCTGTAATTGCCAGAGTCTCCTCTGGAGCCCTTTTTAAAAATTGGCATCACATTAGCTATCCTCCAGTCATTTGGTACAAATGACAGTTAGTAGTTCTGCAATTTCACATTTGAGTTGTTTCAGAACTCTTGGGTGAATAACATCTGGTCCCGGTAACTTATTACTGTTTGTAGTTTATCAATTTGTTCCAAAACCTCCTCTAATGACAGCTTAATCTGGGACAGTTCTCAGATTTGTCACCTAAAAAGAATGGTTCAGGTTTGGGAATCTCACATCCTCGGCTGTGAAGACCAATGCAAAGAATTCATTTAGTTTCTCTGCAATGGCCTTATCCTCCTTGAGTGCTCCTTTAGCATCTTGATCGTTCAGTGGCCCCACTGGTCGTTTAGCAGGCTTCCTGCTAAATTTTTTTTGCTATTACTTTGGGTCTTTGGCTAGCTGTTCTTCAAATTCTTTTTTGGCCTTCCTAATTATATTTTTACACTTCATTTGCCAGAGTTTATGCTCCTTTCTATTTTCCTCATTAGGATTTAACTTCCACTTTTTAAAGAATGCCTTTTTGCCTCTCACTGCTTCTTTTTACTTTGTTGTTTAGCCATGGTGACTGGTGTTTTTGTTTTTTAATTTGGGGTATACATTTAAGTTGAACCTCTATTATAGCGTCCTTAAAAAGCTTCCATGCAGCTTGCAGGGATTTTACTTTTGGTGCTGTACCTTTTAATTTCTGTTTAACTAACCTCATTTCTGTGTAGTTCCCCTTTCTGAAATTAAATGTTACAGTGTTGGGCCGCTGTGGTGTTTTCCCTGCCACAGGGATGTTAAATTTAATTATATTCTGGTCACTATTACCAAGCGGTCCAGCTATATTCACCTATTAGACCTGATCCAGTGCTCCACTTAAGCCTAAATCAAGAATTGCCTCTCGTGGGTTCCAGGACTAGTTGCTCCAAGCAGCAGTCATTTAAGGTGTCAAGAAACTTTATCTCTGCATCCCTTCATAAGGTGATATGTACCCAGTCAATATGGGGATAGTTGAAATCCCTTATTCTTACTGAGTTTTTTATTCTAATAGCCTCTCTAATCTCCCTGAGTATTTCAGTCACTATCACCATTTGGTCACATGGTCTGTAATATATCCCTACTGTTATAGTCTTATTATTCAAGCATGGAATTACTATCCATAGAGATTCTGTGGTGCTGTTTCCCTGAGACTTTTATCCTCCTCAACAGCACTGAGGCTGTCAGACTGGGGGTGGGACCGATACATGCATCGTGATGCAATCCTTCCACTCAGTGCTTGTTTCTCTAGCCCAGTACTGACAGTCTACCGTGGCAAACTGCTCTGTGAATGCCAGCAGCAATCTTGAATTGTTTCTTTCCTTGGCACATAGGAGGGCAGGCACCATGGATCCTGTTCAGATTCGCAGCTCATGAAATACTGTAGGATCAGCTGCACGGCAGACCATTGCTTTTGGTCTCAGCCCATTAAAATTCGCTCCTGGCTCTCCTTCCTCTCCTGCCTATTTTATAATTTTCATTTATAGTCTCTCTCCATGCCCTGTGTTCTTGTTTTTCAGCATCTGAGGATTGGCACCCCTCTCAGAAACATGCCCTCTTCGCTCCATCTCGGTCACTTCCTTAGCTGGCGGAGGCGCTCTGCCAGTGTATAGGAGGTTCCCCTGAAGGCAGAGTGGATAAAAATCAAATAAAAAAAAAAAAAAAAATTTAAAATTTAAACTGGATTTTTGATAAAATGTTTGAGGAAAAGACCTATCTAAAGATAGTTTTAATTAAGATACATTGTAGATCAAAGATATCGCATCATGGAATAGGGATTATAAATTATAATTCTATAGTATGTGATACAGCATGGCCAGAAGGCAGCGGGAGAGTGATCTAGGATGAGGAGAAGCCTTATTCCCTGTAGATTAATTAAAAGCACCTGAAACCAATTAGAGCACCTGAAGCCAGTCACCTGATAAAATCCCCCTGCTTCAATCAGCCAGAGGAGGAGTTGGAGCAGTTTGGAGGAGTGAAGCAGAGTGGATTGGTGGTGGAACAAAGAGCAGTTTGGAGGAAAGCGGAGGAGAGTTTTGAGAAGTGCTGCAGAGGGCTAAGAAGACCAAGATTCTAGGTAAAGGGACACCTGGCTTGCGCAGAGGGAAGGGAGGAAGCCCCACAAGCTGAAGGTCAGGAGAGGGAAGTAGCCCAGGGGAAAGAATCACTGGTACAAGTGGTTCACCTGCTATCATAGGGCCCCTGGGCTGGGACCCGGAGTAGAGGGCGGGCCTGGGTCCCTCCCTCTCCACTCCCCTGGGATACTAGTAGGATAGCTGTTACCGTAGTTCAGGGGCAAGAAATGGCACCCTGAAACCCCCCCACAAAAAGAGAAAGTGCGGGACCCATCATAGTAGTGCCGGCAATTTGCCACAAGTATGAGACAATATATTCATGTGATGTTTAAGAAAAGTTTTGTAAATGAGTTCCAATAGTTCATGAATTAGGGACCCAGTCTTATGGGGTTTCACAGGCTTCTGTATAGATCATTTAGGTTAATCTTTCTATCTACCCAACGGGACTCAGTGCTCAGTCTAGAAGATACCATCAGAGATGCTTAGTTTTGCAGTTCCCAAACTGTGGATTTGTGTCTCCAGAGGTAACATGCTTGTTAACGGCCACATCCGCAGAAGCACAAGAAACAACAAGCAGAAGCATGATTGTTAGTGCACTGACTGCATCAAATCATAGTAAAATACATCTCTTTCTAATTGTCCCGGGGCAAGCACACAGCTTGACAAACGCCTTAAACATGGTGAGTTTGGCCCAGGGATGGGGATGGACTCGGGATGGGGCAAAGGGTCTAGGTGATTTTTTTTAAGGGGATCACTGCAAGCAACTAGGGACAAAATTGTAAATTCTGCCACCACTTTCCACAGGCAGGGGTCTTTGAAGCCAATATCTCACTCCTGATGGTAAGCAAGGATGCATCTCCTGCATGCAGGTGGCTTCAGACCTGGTCCCTATAGTGCCTGCTTATATGCTGCTTTGGTCCCTGCACAAGTGATTGCTGATTGGCATGGGAAAGTTTCCTACAACAGGGAAGGAACAAAGTAGCTCTGCCAAGGAACCTTTGGCAGAGGATTGGCAAGTACCTTAAGGAAAGTTTTCTAGAGATCTCCCTGGAGGAGACCCGTGACATCTAAGAGGGGGATTAACACGCTATTCCACCCCACTGCATAGCTGCACAGGGGAATGTGAAACACATGCAAACACAGCTAGTCTTGTACATTTCTATCCCTTAACTCACTCCTAGCATATAACAAAGCAAAGGACAGCTCTATCTCATAACAGAGCAGGATCAATTCAAAAAGATCACTTACCCCCCTCTCCATCATACGCATCAGAGACAAAGAGCTGGGCCTAGCTTGAACCCTCCTTGGTTGAGGTCCTGGCTTGCCATGGTACTAGATGACCCTGTTGCCGGTCCCATCTTGTCCTCCAACTCAACCTCCTTGTCCACCACTTCGTCCTCTGAGTTGAGTCTGCTCTTTTGCCTCCCCTCCCGAAATATCCATGGGCCTCTTCGTGGTGGAGGTGGGATTGCCGCTGAGGATGGCGTCCAGCTCCTTATAGAAGCAGCAGGTCTTCAGCACAGCACCAGAGCAACAGTTTGACTCCTCTGCCTTCTGGTACGCCTACCTCTGCTCCTTTATCTTCGCACGGCCCTGATGTATGTCCTGTTTGTAACCCTTATCCAACATGCCATGAGCAACATCACCAAGTGCAGTGATACTGATACTTTGTCAATATAACTTTGCAAAAAGCTCTACCCCTCTCACTGAGGTGGTTTTGTTATGTTGGCATAGCCGGGGAGTTCCATGGGCGGGAGGAGCATTTCAGTGTGTACATCTCCACCATTTTGTCCCCGAAAGCTGATGTTTGTCAATAAAACTCTTTAATGTAGCTAAGTCCCTAGTGTTGACCTGGCCTTATACTGGTATAAAGGCAATGAAAGCCTTGTCTACACTAGAAACCTCTTGCTGACAAAGCTACACCCCTGTGGCTATATCACCAGCCCTCCTACCAGTGTTTTCCCCAGGAATTGAAATGGGGGGGAGGGGTGTTCGAATTTCCAGGGGCGGGTCCAGGGCCGATGAGGGGTGAGATCCACAAGGGTGCAGGTGGGCTGTATGGCACCATAGTAAAAACTGAAAAATGTTTCATGACCATTTTATTAAATTTAACTCATGTTTTAACATCACACAAATTAAAGTTGGCTACTCAAGCCTTCTATGAAGCACTACATCTACATCCTTCTTGGTTTCTTGTTATAATTTTGCACAACTCTGTTAACTTCTTGAATGCAATGTGTTCATCCTTGGTGGCTTCTTGTGTGTCAGGTACTTCCATTCCTTCAACTGATATGCTCATTAGTTCATTCACATGATCAGGCAGAAGGCAACTTCTTTCAGAACACAAAATTCTATTCAATGATGAAAAAGAATGCTCAACTGTAGCTGTTGTTACTGGGAGTATCAAGAGATGAATTTCTACTTCTTTCATCCCAGGAAACATAGCATAAAGATCGGGTCAAGCCACTAGTGATGATAAAAAAGAAGTTGAAGTCAAATCTTCATTCATTTGTCGTACGATATTCCACTCTGTGTTCAAATTCTCTAGTCTGTCCTGAGCACATGGCAGCCCCATTGCTGGTAGTGCCTCACTCCACTCAAATATCGGTGTTTTATAGGACAGGGATCTGTAAAAGCTAAGTAGAGGTTGAGTAGCATCTAGAAGTCACTGTTGTAGATTTTTAAGAATCAAGTCTGTGTACTTTTTCAGTTGTCTTAAACGCTTCTTGTCCTCTTCACTTAAGGATTCAATATAAATGCCTTCATTAGTCAACTTCTTGACTGAAGTCTTTGCTTCTTCCAGTACTTTTTCAATGGATAAGCTCTCTGATTGATCCAAATGTAGCTTCTATTGCTGGACAAAGAGCTACTACTGTTGTAGAAGATGCCTGGATGGCATTGTTTACATGACCCAAGTGGTTTCAACAGTAGACTTACAAGAGAGAGAATGGAAATAGTCTTCTCTTAATATAGTAGCAAAACAAATCCACCAGCCTCACTACTTAGATCCATCCCATCTTGGTAGATACTTTCCAAAGCCAGTAATAATGGCTGGAGTAATTTTAAGACAACAGCCAAGGATCACTCATGAGAAAGCCGGAGGGTTTTCCCAGGTTGGACTAATTTGAACTTCAGTCCCAGTGTATCTTCTATATTTTCCAAGATATTCAGTCTTTTTGGACTCTTGCTGAAAAAAGAATATAATGAAGACATTAAATTTATAGTTTTTTAAATGTCCTTTGAAGAGTCTGCAGCTCGTACTAGTGCTAGTTGGAGTAGATGATTTCTTCAGTGTGTACAGGAGAGATTAAGATTACACTTTTCTCTGAGCAAAGCTTGTACTCCACCATGTCTTCCAGAGAAGTTTGCAGCTCCATCAAATGCCCAAGCAGCCATCTGGGGTCCAATTGACAAGCATTTAACTCTTCTAAGATGTGGATTGTCACAGATGTAGCCAATGTGTCTTCTATAACTTGAACATCTAGAAATGCATCTACTGGCCTACCACTGACATCAAGATAACGTACACAATGACTTAATACTTGATGCCCATTTGCATCGGTGCATTCATCAGCCATGTATGCACATTTTTTGAATGTGGTGAAAGAGTTCTTCACTTTTTCAACTGTTGAGTCTTTCACTGTTGCACCACATGCTTCTAGCCAGTCAGTTGAGTTTCTTGCAGAAAGATAGTGAGCATTTGCTGGTCTTGTTCAGAACCAGTATTCAACTTCAGGATGAACAAGTGACAATGCACTTAACACTGGCCTCCAGTTTGTAGTGTGTAGTACCTCTTGCTTAAATAGAAGGTATGATGCCACAGCCATGTTTGTTCACATGAACTGTGTTGTGTCCCCAGCATTCTTAACAGCCTCATTAACACTCACCGATGTTGTCCTTGGTCAGTGGAGATTCCGAGTTCAGAGGTGCTTTCACATGAGTTCACCTCCCACGTGGGGGGCAAGAAGGCACCTTGCTCGTTCCTCCAGCTGCTCACTGTTTGCTCTGGCCACTGTTGTTTGTTGTGCCACCGTTCACTCCATCGCTCTGTTGCCAATGGCCCTGCGCCATCACCTTCTGCTGCCATCTGCCACTGTGACCTCTGCAAGTTGGTCTCTTGAGGTCCACCCAGGTCTCGGTGATTTCAGCTGAGCTATCAGTGGGGGAACCTCGCTGCTAGTGCAGACTGGGCCATCTCTTCCACAGAAACACTGTCCCACAGCAGGTCTAAGCACTTAGACTTGATTATCAATTATTTCATCTGTAGTGGTCACTTAACAAAACAAAAGACTATCCATGGAGCCTAATCAGCTCTGTCTTTAAACAATGGAGAGGGGCAGGTCAAATGTACTTGTGACTCAGGCAGACCATCAACCAAAACACCTGTCCCCACCCTCTCTCTTGGTGCCCTCAATCAGCACAGGCTAAGTACAGTTCTACTGCCCTTTACTCCTACAATAAGAATAACAACATTTCATTACCCCCCACATTCAAGTGATTTGTAACCCAACCCCAGCCAAAATCTATCACTTGGGCAACAAAGCTCTGTTTGCTGGATACCTAGGTAGATTAGGTGTGAATGTAAACACAATGTGGCCCGAAGCCTTTCCCCCCAGCTCATCACTAGCTGTCAGGGAGAGCTCATTTAGAGGTTGCTTACAAATCATAATTTGAAATTATTAGGTTGGCCAACATCTCCAAAGTGAATGCACTTGACATTGTCATAAAAAAACAATAGCTGTCTAAGGAAGCTAGTCTATGTGCATACTTGTCACATCTATTATACTTTTCCGGATACACCTATTTTATCATACGAACTTTATATGCTTTTAAAGCGTGTCTTAATGTTTCCATTTCCATTCAAATGTCCAAATAATCACTAAATTGGCAGCACTGCATGTAACTAGTTCACAAAACTGGGGCGGGGGGTGTGTTGGGGAAATTCAGGGTGTGTGTGTGTAGGGAAATCCCCGCCTCCTTCCTCTCCCCGCGCAGAAAGACCAGGGGGGATAGAACTGCCCCGGGGGGTGGGGTGGGGGATAGAACTGCCCCGGGGGGTGGGGTGGGCACTGTACTGAGGACGGTACCGCGCGGGGCAGACACTGTCTGTACAGCAGAGGCTGGGCGGGGGGAGGGGAGCTCTGTGAGGGCGCAGTTGGCCAGTCCCCCGCTGGAGACCCGTTGAACCGGCGCCAGCCTAGCAACGGCCCAGGCTCAGCGCGAAGGGCGGGGGTAACCGCTCGTCTCCCGCCTGAGCCGCCTTCCCCCTGGGCTGGGAGGCGCTTCCGAGCGGGAAGCCGGCGCTGCGAGGCGACACCCCGGGCCGGGGAGGCCGGCGCGGATGGAGCGGCTGCGGGTGCAGGCGGGGGGCGCAGCGGCGGTGGACGAGTACTTGGAGTACCGGAGGTGAGGGGCCGCCTGCACCGGGAGAGGAGGGGGGCGGGACCGCACTGAGCTCTGGGGCTGCGGATAATGTTAAGGCCCTTCCTGGTGTGTCACTGTCTCACCCTGCCCCGGGGCCGGTCCCGGTCCCCGTCCCCGCTCCTCTGGGGCTGGGGCGTGGGTCACCGCCCCTCCCGGGGTCCTGGGGGCGCGGGTGGCTGCTGTGTAGTTCGCGGGCTCTTGCTCCTGCCCCTCTCGGGGATGGGCTGAGTGGAGACGGCTGAGGGGAGGTCAGTCTCCCTCTCCCCTACCTACCCCCGGTTCTGGGGATGGCGGGTGCTGGTTGAAGAAGCCGGAGTTACTCTCCTCTGGGAACACTCTAATCCAGCGGAAATACCGTTTTACGAGAGAATAAACATGAATCCCTGGCGGGGATGCTTTGGAGGATGCAGGTAGGGGAATCCTCTAAATTAAAAGGGTTGGACACTGGGTAATTTCTCAGCCAAGTCAGCCTCTGCTGTTAGACCCCTGGGAACCTGATGCCACATGGCAAAATTATACCAATATATTTTATCTAACAAGGTTCTCTTCTCGCGCAAATCAGTCCCCATCCAAATGTCTTTAGGAACCTGGAATCTTTTTTGTTTTCTGTTTTTGAGACGGCTAGAACGCTTTTTTCCTCCATGGAAACACCAAAGCAACAACGCTTCTTGCTTAGCAAAGGGGAGGAGTGCTTTGTAAATAAAAATGTTGTTTAATACTCCACCTGAGGTTATAATCCTGATGTTATCTTCTACCTTTTGCTGTTAGACTTCTTTCTTTTCCTACTATGCAGTATACTACTGGTGATTTTTAAGTTGTCATTGATTGAAACTCTGGCTAGGAGAGCTCAGCAAAGTTTAGGATTCACCAGGACTCTAGAATGTTTTCATGAGTTCTGTGGCTATGTCAGAACACTTTAGAACTTAAAAAAATGTTTCTTTTTCAAAGGCAGGGGGAGGGAAATCTTCCAACTACCCCATGCAATGCCTTTGTCTCTGATGCCAGGTTTCAGAGTAGCAGCCGTGTTAGTCTGTGTCAGCAAAAAGAACAGGAGTACTTGTGGCACCTTAGGGACTAACACATTTATTTGAGCATAAGCTCAAATACATACAGAGAAACATGTATAAATATCTTCTTACTATATGTTCCATTCTATGCATCCGATGAAGTGGACTGTAGCCCACGAAAGCTTATGCTCAAATAAATGTGTTAGTCTCTAAGGTGCCACAAGTACTCCTGTTCTTTTTGTCTCTGCTGTTATGGCTCTATTAATATTTGTCTCTACTAGCTTTGTCTGTGAATATTTTGACATGCATAAACTCATCTTTTAGATATTATATCTCAGTTGACATGTATAAACTCATCTTTTAGATATTATATCTCAGTTGAAATATGAGAGTTGAAATTATGTTTCTGTTTCCCATGCCCAGGCGTGCTTGTATGCCTGTCATCTGCCCAAGAATAAACTTTTGTGAAATAGTTTAGGAGGACAGTTAGCCAGTTCTACTATTTTTTTCAGGAAATATAAGTTGACACACATTTTATTGTGACAATTATAAAAATGTCCCCATTTATAAGAATCTGTAGGTGCATCTTGTTAAAATAATAACTTTAAAAAAAAACCCCAAAAGTGAATTACCTCCTGCTTTACTGAGCACACATGATGCAATAGCTTGCACACTATTTTTAGCTTAAGAAAATGTTCAGTAAAATATGAAAGATGCAGGTAATCATATTTTTTATCTGTATACATTCAAAATGCTTTAAAAAGGAAGGTAAGTTTCAATACATTGTGATATCAGGTGTTGATGAAATATATTAGCACATATTACTGTGATATTGTACATTACTGATATTGTGAATTTGCATATTTATATCCACACTAGCTTACTGAAAAACAGGCCCATGTTATATCTATTGTAGAAAGTCTTAACACATGTAACTTATCATAATAATACTATAAACTTTTATAGTATTTTATAAACATGAATGAATTAAGTTTCACAACTCCATGAGGCAGGTAAGTATTTTTCCTGTTTTACAAATGAGGAAACCGAAGGCCTTTTAGGGCTTGTCCTCACTGCAGAGTTACCTAGAATTATAACTTGAGTGTTGCCCCTTGAGTCCTGTCCACATACACAAATCTGTAACTCGAGCATAGTTAATTCAAGCTGGCTGGCCTGTTGGGATGTAGGTTACTGCTCTGGTTAGCACAGCTCATCAGCTGCTTATAGCAGTGGTTCTCAACCGGGTTATGTGTACCCCTGGGGTACACAGAGGTTCTCCAGAGGGTACATCAACTCATCTTGATATTTGCCTAGTTTTACAACAGGCTGCATAAAAAGCACTGTCAAAGTCAGTATAAACTAAAATTGAATATAGACAAAATGAGAAAGTAAGCAATTTTTCAGTCATAGTGTGCTGTGACACTTTTGTATTTGTGTGTCTGATTTTGTAAGCAAGTAGTTTTTTAAGTGAGGTGAAACTTGGAGTATGCAAGGCAAATCAAGACTTCTGAAAGGAGTACAGTAGTCTGGAAAGGTTGAAACCTACTGACTTACACAATCACTTTGTGCTGCTAATACACCATTCGATACAACTTGACTGTTATTTCATGGTGTGACAGCTCTCATTCAAGCTGGGTTAACTTCAGAAGAGTTAACTCAAGTATAGATAACTCTGAAGTAAAGACGTAGCCATATAGCAGTGGCCCCTGAACTTTTTAGGGTCATGCCCCCCCTTATCCCTGTCTGTGCCCCCTGCCCCCGAGACAGGGATGGGAGTGGGTTCACGGCTCCTGGGGCAGGTGGTGGATAGGGGTAAGGGAGAGAGACTTAGAGTGGGTCTAGGGTTGGGAGCGGAGCCAGGGCCGGGGCCAGGAACAAAGTCGCGGCCAGGGGCCAAGGCTGGGGGTGAAGCCACAGCTGGGCTGGTGCAGAGCTGCGGTGAGGCTGGGTCCAGGGTAGGGAGCGGGGCCAGAACAGAGTTGGGGGTGGGCGGGGCTGGGTGGCGCTTCCTCTCCACCCCCTGTGGGGGGGGTGGCCTGGGTACCACTGCACCCCACCGAACGTTCCTCCATGCTCCCCTAGAGGGTTGTACCCCACAGTTTGGGAACCTCTGCTATAGAGAGATGACGTGACTGGTCAGCAGGAAGTCTGAGTCAGATCTATGGAGACCCCAGAACTCCTGACTTGCAGTCCATTTTCTTCAATGTAAAAAGGAATGTGGTAGCTTGCCTTTCTCTAGCCGTTCTTGAGACACTTTTCATACCATTAAAGCCAGTTTATAAACATTTGTTTAAAAACTTGAGTACAGTTCCTTACAAAGGGTACTATTATGGAAGATAAAATAATGTTCAGTGTTGTTTACTGGTGCATCATTATATATTTTCAGAATTGCAACCTCCCTTTGCCTCCCTCGATTTTACTGAAAGTTAAATGTAATGAAAATATTATGAAACCCAATTACATGTTGCAGAATTGTAGGTGATGACGATAGAGGGAAACTCTTTACCCCGGAGCAATATGAAGAATACAAAAGAAAAATGTTACCAATACGACTACAGAACAGATTGTATGTGAGCTGGAGATCACCAACTGGGATGGACTGTAAACTTGTGGGCCCAGAGACACTCTGTTTTTGTACCCATAGGTGAGGTGTTTTTTTCCTTGCTGCTGAACTTTCTTTTTAGTTAGAAAATGTAAAATGTTTATAAAAAACACTGTCATACCAGTAGTTAACTTGAGAATCTAGGGATGTAAATATTGATGTAATTTAAGGAAGCATTTTTGAGACAAAAGAAATCATTCCATAGTGTTCCATAAATGCAGTTTATGCTTGGAACTGTGAGTCTACCAGAGATTGAAGTGGTCAGAGGTAAATTCAAGAATTTAGAGCTTTGAATCTACTGATATATTTACACTTATTGTGTGGATCTATGACCATGTGATTCCATCGCCACATATTGCTTTGAAAATATATAGTTGAAACGGCACCAAAATCAAATTTAAAGGTCTGCCATATTTTTTCACTAGAGTATAACTTAAAAAGCACTTGAAATCCCACACAGCATTGAAAGCTTTTTTTTGTTTGTAGAAGAACTAAATGTATCTCTGCATTAAACTTGAAATCTAAATTATAAATTCCTTAAAGAATTTTTTAATGGTAAATGCTGAATGACTTTAAGCTATAATTGTTTGTAGTGTTGTTGCAGCCGTGTTGGTACCGCACCGATCTTGTCTCTTTGAACTATAATGGTATTATTATAGCCAATATGCATATGTATTAAATTTATTTTTTTCTGTTTTTAGGTATAAACAACACAAAACAGATTATGAAGAGATTCCAAAAGATCGTCCTATTTGTGTACCCTGTCGAGTGAGCCGTTGCCAGTGCAAATCCTATCACTATGTCCCTCTAAATGGCACTCAGCCCATTCGTTGTAGATGCAAGCACTTTGCTGATCAGCACAGTGCAGCACCTGGATTTTCCTGTAACTCCTGTAAATTAGTTTCCTATAAATACACATGCAGTATTCGTTACTATTAACTTAAGAAGCATAGGCTTTAAATATAGATATATTTTCTAAACTTAGCAGGAAATAGCAGTTCATGCCCATGCAAGATTATTGGTAACACTGCTTTAACATACCAGGAGTTAATCATTGGTATCGCTGAATTCAGTGGAAGTTTTGCTATTGACTATAGTGGGTCTAGGATTTGGCCCTAAAATAGGAATTATTAACATCAGCAGTTAAACTATGTACTCGAGTATCGGGGTAGCTGTGTTAGTCTGTATCCACAAAAACAACGAGGAGTCTGGTGGCACCTTAAAGACCAACAGATTTATTTAGGCGTAAGCGTTCGTGGATAAAAAACCCGCTTCTTCAGATGCAAACTATGTACTGATTTTCTGTCTTTTAGATCTCTTCATATGATATATTGATGGATATTTTTAGCTAGATTTCTAGATTGTCAGTAAATTACTTAGGGTTAGGGTTATGCATGAAGTATGTGAAATAATTTATACAGGAAGGATCTCATAAACCAGTTTTGCTTGCAGAATGGGGAATAATATCTAACAGAATAATATACAACATTGATATAGACTCATAGACTTTAAGGTCAGAAGGGACCATTATGATCATCTAGTCTGACCTCCTGCACAATGCAGGCCACAGAATCTCACCCACCCACTCCTGGAATAATCCTCTCACCTATGTCTCAGCTATTGAAGTCCACAAATCATGGTTTAAAGACTTCAAGATGCAGAGAATCCTCCGGTAAGTGACCCGTGCCCCATGCTGCAGAGGAAGGCAAAAAACCTCCAGGGCCTCTGCCAATCTACCCTGGAGGAAAATTCCTTCCCGACCCCAAATATGGCGATCAGCTGAACCCCGAGCATGTGGGCAAGACTCACCAGCCAGACACCCAGGAAAAAGTTCTCTGTAGTAACAGCCTTTCAAGAATTTAATCTAAATCATGTGTAGCAAATTATTTTAAGTGTAACTGGGTTGTTTCATACTGAATCCTTAAACTACAAATGAATATAATACTTTTGAATGACAGGTCATGTTATGCTTAATACATTTTCTAATGCTTCGCTAGTCTATATGATAGTTAGAGGCCTGGCTGTGTTTTAAATTCTATAGAAGATGTCAAGAATGGACTCTTGTCTCTTGATAAGTGTACATTTTTACTATATTAGTGTTAGTTTACACCAACCTTGGCTCCCGGTCTTGTTTGCCTTGTGACTAGAATATTTGGAACCCTGGCTTTTGTTTTTATACAAATCAGAGTAGTTCAGTTTCTTTAAACATAAATAAATAAAATCATCCTGGTCGCAAGCAATGACTGTGGTTGGTGAGGAACGGGATCAACACAGGAATAGCGTTGATAGATTTTTTGTTTTCTGTAGGAGTATATATCCACTCGGTTTATCCTATATACCAGTGGTGGCCAACCTGAGCCTGAGAAGGAGCCAGAATTTACCAATGTATATTGCCAAAGAGCCACAGTAAGACATCAGCAGCCCCCCCCCCCCCCATCAGCTCCCCTGCCCCACTCCCAGCGCCTCCTGCCCACCGGCAGCCCCACTGATCAGCACCTCTCCATTCCTCCCTGCACCTCCCGCTCAGCTGTTTCATGGCATGCAGGAGGCTCTGGCGGAGAGGGGGAGGAGTGAGGGCATGGCAGGCTCAGGTAGGGTGACCAGATGTCCCGATTTTATAGGGACAGTCCTGATTTTGGGGTCTTTTTCTTATATAGGCTTCTATTACCCCCACCCCCGTCCCTATTTTTCACATTTGCTGTCTGGTCACCCTAGGCTCAGGGGAGGGGGCTGGAAGGGGTGGAGTGGGGGCAGGGTCTGTGGCAGAGCCAGGGGTTGAGCAGTGAGCCCCCCCCCCCGGCACATTGGAAAGTTGGTGCCTGTAGCTCCAACCCCAGAGTCGGTGCCTATACAAGGAGCCGCATATTAACTTCTGAAGAGCTGCATGTGGCTCCGGAGCCACAGGTTGGCCACCCCTGCTATATACTCTTATAACCTGTAGTATATATGTATATAGAAATATAGAGTGAAGTGATTTCTTTGCTCCCACCAAAGATGGGACTAAGTCATCAGAGTGCTCTTGATTCAATCATAAAGTAACTGTGGCAGTAGTTTTGCAAATATTTCATTCTGTGGTCTACTTTGTAATAGAGACTCTTTATAGCTTATCTTCTGTTCCCAGCTTTATAGTCCCCCATTTCTTGTTTCTCAAGTGTTCCATTTTGTAGAGCACCAAGAAGAATTTTGGAAGTCTTGAATCACAGTTTGAGAACCACTGTTCTTTGGAGGTCCAAACATGGGAGTGTGCTAATAAAATTTGTGGATGACAAAGTTGAGAGATTGCCAAAACAGGGGAGGACTGGAATATCATACATGAAAATCTGGAGGACTCTGAACATTGGAATAATAGAAATGGGATGAAATTTAATAGTGCAAGGACATGCACTTAGGGACTAATAATTTTTACTATAAGCTGTGGATGAATCTGTGGAAAGGAACAGAGGAGAAAGACCTGGGTGTGTTGATGACAGGATGACTATGAGCCGCTAATGTGATACAGCTGTGAAAAAGGCTAATGCAATCCTAGGAGACATCAGATGAGGTATTTCCAGTAGGGATAGGGAAGTGTTATTACCATTATACAAAGCGCTGGTGAGACCTCATCGGAATAGTGTGTGCAGTTCTGGTCTCCCATGTTTAAGAAAGATGAATTCAAACTGGAACAGGTGTAAAGAAGGGTTACTACGATGATCAGAATAATGGAAAAGCTACCTTATGAGAGGAGACTCAAGGGGTTTGTCTTGTTTAGCCTACCCAAATGAAGCCTGAAGGGAGATATGATTGCTCTCTATAAATGCATCAGAGGGATGAATATCAGAGAGGGAATGGAGTTATTTAAGTTAAGCACCAATGTTGAAACAAGAACAAATGCATATAAACTGGCAATAAATAGGTTTAGGTTTGTAATTAGATGAAGGTTTCTAACCATTAGAGGGATCAAGGTCTGGGACAGCCTTCCAAGGGCAGCAGTGGGGCAAAAAACCTACTGGTTTAAGTTTATGGAGGGGATGGTATAATGAGACTGCCTAAAATGACATATGGCCCATCAGTGACTGCTAGTACAAATATTTCCAATGGCTGGAGTTGGGACACTAGATGGGGAGGCTGTGAGTTACTACAGAGAATTTTTTTCTCAGGTGTCTGGCTGGTGGGTCTTGCTGACATGCTCAGAGGCCAACTGATCACCAATTTGGGGGTTGGGAAAAATTCCCGCCCCAGGTCAGATTGGGAGAGACCCCAGGAGGTTTTCACTTTCCTCTGCAGTATGGGGCACAGGTCACTTGCAGGTTTAAACTAGAGTAAATGGTGGATTCTCTGTAATATGAAGTCTTTAAATCATGATTTGAAGACTTCAGTAACTCATCCAGAGGTTATGGGTCTATTACAGGAGTGGGTGAGTGAGGTTCTATGGCCTGCAGTGTGCAGGTGGTCAGACTAGGTGATCACAATGGTCCCTTCTAGCTTTAAAGTCTATGCCTGTAAATAACTTTCCCAAGGTCACATGGTGTCCATGGCAGAGCTGGGAAGTGAACGCTGATTGCTAGAATCCCAAACCTGTGACTGGTCAATTGGACCATCCTGTACCCTGATTTAGGTACATGAATCCTTCTTGGCTGGGCATATGTTGGGCTATATGCTGCTGCTTCTGGGTGACTCTGTGCCCATCCCTCAAAACAGCTAGACCCAATTGGCAACTGTTGCTGCCATCTGGGGGAGCATTACAGCAGTGGATCTCACTAGCTAGTTGTTACCTTAGGCCAAAAAGTTTGCCCACCCCTGAGCTGAGGGCCACATCTAGGTATGGAAATTGTGTGGTGGGCCATGAATGCTCATGAAATTGGGGGTTGAGGTGTGGGAGGCGATGAGGGCTCCAGTTGTGGGTGCGGGCTCTGGGGTGGGGCCAGAAATTAGGAGTTCAGAGTGCAGGAGGGGGCTCTGGGCTGGGGCAGGGATGCGGGAGGGGGTGAGGGCTCTGGGGTGGGACCAGGGATGAGGGGCTTGGGGTGCAGGAGGGGGCAGAGCAGAGGGGTTCAGGGTATGGGAGGGGGCTCTGGGCTGAGGCAGGGGGTAGGAGGGGCTACAGGCTCTGGGCTGAGGGTGCAGGTTCCAGAGTGGGGTTGGGGATGAGGGGCTTGGGTGCAGGAGGGGGCTGGGGGTTGGTGTGTGTGGGGGGGGGTCAGGGCTGGGGCAAGGGGTTGAGGCGTGGGAGGAGGTCAGGGGTGCAGGCTCTGGCCGGCGCTTACCTCAAGCAGCTCCCGGAAGCAGCAGCATTTCCCCCCTCCGAGTCCAGCTCCTATGCGGAGGCACGGCCAGGCGGCTCTGCAAGCTGCCCCCTCTGCAGGCGCCGCCCCCGCAGCTCCCAGAAGCAGTGGCATGTCCCCCCTCTGGTTCCAACATGTGCTGCCCTGTCCGCAAGTGCCTGTTGCAGCCAATGGGAGCTGCAGAGTCAGTGCTTGGGGCGGGGGTAGCGTGTGGAGCCCCCTGGGTGCTCTGCGCTGCCTTAGCTGAAGCTGTCTCCAACTTGTTGAAATTGTTTGACAAATTGTAGGAGCACAGTGCACAATCAATCCTTTGATTTGCCTGGGACTGATTCCAGGAATAGAACTCAGATCTCCTGATTCCCATGATTTAACCACATGTTCATCCTCTCTCTTGTAGAGCTTCCAAATGGGAAGTGTGGTTGGGTACTTATGCATGGAAGGAAATCAGCAGTGCTTGGGACAGCAACAGTTTAGGGAAACTCTCTAGTGTGTGTGATAATGAATGAATAGATTCCATTATCATCTCATGCTGAATACTTTTTATTTAGGTTCCAAATGTTCAGGATTTCACAGCTGCTTTACCTGTGGGTGTGGTCAGCCAACATATGCTCATGAAACGGTTGTGGAAACTAAACAAGAGCGCTTAGCCCAGGGAAAACCTGTGGGGCAGGATGTTCCTTATGCTGCAATGGGAGGATTAACTGGCTTTAGTTCACTGGCCGAAGGCTACATGAGACTTGATGACAGCGGAGTAGGTAAGTGCAGGAGACTTGAGACAACGTTTTGATCCTTTGTCTATTTAATTTTCATATTTGAAAATTTTTTGAAATATTAAGTTTCAAGGCAAGTTAGACCTTCCCATAGGAAGGTTTGGGGACTCCAAATCATTGATTTTTTCCCCCCATACATTTAAAGGCCAGAAGAGAGTACTATGATGATCTTCTCTGACTTCTTGTAGAAAAGAAGCTACAGAAATTAGAAGCTATGACATAGTTGGCATCACGGAGACTTGATGGGTTAATACGCATGACTGGAATATTGGTAAAGGATACAGCTTGCTCAGGAAGGACAGCAGGGAAAAAAGGGAGGTGATATTGCCTTATATATTAAAAATGTATACACTTGGACTGAGGCTGAGATAGAAATAAGAAACAGACTTGTTGAAAGTCTCTGGGTAAGGATAAAAGGGGTAAAAAACAAGGGTGATATCATGGTAGGGGTCTACTACAGACCACCCAACCAGGAAGAAGAGGTGGATGAAGCTTTTTTTAAACAACTAACAAAATCATCCAAAGCACAGGACTTGGTGGTGATGGGGGATTTCAACTACCCAGACATCTGTTGGGAAAACACAGCAGGGCATAGATTATCCAACAAGTTCTTGGAATGTATGGGAGACAATTTTTTATTTCATAAGGTGGAGAAACCTACTATGGGGGAGGCTGTTCTAGATTTGATTTTGACAAATAGGGAGGAACTGGTTGAGAATTTGAAAGTGGAAGGCAGCTTGGGTGAAAGTGATCATGAAACGGTAGAGTTCACGATTCTAAGGAATGGTAGGAGGGAGAACAGCACAATAAAGACAATGGATTTCAAGATGGCAGACTTTAGCAGACTCGGAGTTGGTAGGTAAAATCCCATGGCAAGCAAGTCTAAGGGGAAAAACAATTGAATACTGTTGGCAGTTGTTCAAAGAGACATTATTAAGGGCACAAGAGCAAACTATCCCACTGCGTAGGAAAGATAGAAAGTATGGCAAGAGAGTACCCTGGCTTAACCAGGAGATCTTCAATGATCTAAAACTAAAAAACAAGTCCTACAAAAAGTGGAAACTTGTTCAAATTACTAAGGATGAATATAAACACCGTATGTAGGGACAAAATTAGAAAAGCCAAGGCACAAAACGAGATCAAACTAGCTAGGGACATAAAAGGAAACAAGAAAACATTCTACAAATACATTAGAAGCAAGAGGAAGACCAAGGACAGAGTAGGCCCGTTACTCAATGAGGGGGGAAGACAATAACAGAAAATGTGGAAATGGCAGAGGTGCTTAATGACTTCTTTTTTTCGGTTTTCATAAAGAAGGTTGGTGGCGATTGGACGTCTAACATAGTGAATGCCAGTGAAAATGAGGTAGGATCAGAGTCTAAAATAGGGAAAGAACAAGTCAAAAATTACTTAGATAAGTTAGATGTCTTCAGTTCACCAGGGCCTGATGAAATGCATCCTAGAATACTCAAGGAGTTGACTGAGGAGATATCTGAGCCATTAGCAATTATCTTTCAGAAGTCATGGAAGACGGGAGACATTCCAGAAGATTGGAAAAGGGCAAATATAGTGCCCATTTATAAAAAGGGAAATAAGGACAACCTGGGGAATTACAGACCAGTCAATTTAACTTCTATACCTGGAAAGATAATGGAACAAATAATTAAGCAATCAATTTGCAAAAATCTAGAAGATAAGGTGATAAATAACAGTCAGCATGGATTTGTCAAGAACAAATCATGTCAAACCAACCTGATAGCTTTCTTTGACACGGTAACAAGCCTTGTGGATATGGGGGGAAAGCGGTAGATGTGGTCTATCTTGACTTTAGTAAGGCTTTTGATACTGTCTCGCAAGACCTTCTCAAACAAACTAGGGAAATACAACCTAGATGGAGCTACTATAAGGTGGGTATATAACTGGTTGGAAAATCGTTCCCAGAAAGTAGTTATCAGTGGTTCACAGTCATGCTGGAAGGGCATAACGAGTGGGGTCCCACAGGGATCAGTTCTGGGTCCGATTCTGTTCAATAACTTAATCAGTGATTTAGATAATGGCATAGGGAGTAACCTTATAAAGTTTGTGGATGATATCAAGATGGGAGGGGTTGCAAGTGCTTTGGAGGATAGGATTAAAATTCAAAATGATCTGGAGAAACTGGAGAAATGGTCTGAAGTAAACAGGATGAAATTCAATAAGGACAAATGCAAATTACTCCACTTAGGAAGGAACAATCAGTTGCACACATACAAAATGGGAAATGACTGTCTATGAAGGAGTACTGCGGAAAGGGATCTGGGGGACATAGTGGATCACAAGCTAAATATGAGTCAACAATGTAACGCTGTTGCAAAAAAGACAAACATTCTTGGATGTATTAGCAGGAGTATTGTAAGCAAGACGTGAGAAGTAATTCTCCTCTACTCCACGCTGATTAGGCCTCAACTGGAGTATTGTGTCCAGTTCCGGGTGCTACATTTCAGGAAGGATGTGGAGAAATTGGAGAAAGTCCAGAGAAGAGCAATAAAAATGATTGAAGGTCTAGAGAACATGACCTATGAGGGAAGATTGAAAAAATTGGGTTTGTTTAGTCTGGAGAAGAGAAGACTGAGAGGGAACATAACAGTTTTCAAGTACATAAAATGTTGTTATAAGGAGGAGGGAGAAAAATTGTTGTTCTTAACCTCTGAGGATAGGACAAAAAGCAATTGGCTTAAATTGCAGCAAGGTGACAGTTTAGGTTGGTCATTAGGAAAAACTTCCTAACTGTCAGAGTGGTTAAGCACTGGAATAAATTTCCTAGGGAAGTTGTGGAATCTCCATCATTGGGGATTTTGGAGGCAGGTTGGAGAAACACCTGTCAGGGATGGTCTAGATAATACTTAGTCCTGCCTTGAGTGCCGGGGACTGAACTAGATGACCTCTCAAGGTCCCTTCCAGTTCTAGGATTCTATGAAATTCATTAATTAATTTCTGTATTCAGAAGAGTACATTCTGGTTGAATGACATTGACATTCAATGAAGACATTGAAAATTTCTACTTAATATTCCCCTGTTTATATATTCAAGAACTGAGTTGGCCCTCTTAGCCAGAGAGTTATATTGGGATTTCATGTGCCACTTGGTTATCTAACCCATAAGTGTAAGTCCTCGTCAGAAGCACTTCTTTCCAAAATACAGTCCCCCATCCTGCATGTGTGATCTAATTCTTTGTTCTTTAGTTGTATGATTTTGCATTTGGCCCTGCTGAAATTAATGTTATTTGAATGAGCCCAGTTTACCAAAGGATTCAGATCATTCTGCATAACTGACTTATCCTTATCACTGTTTACCCTTCCACCAATTTTTGTGTCATCTACAAACTTTACTAGCCATGATTTTATATATTTTTTTCCAGGTCACTTGTAAAGATGTTGAATGACATTGAGTCAAGAATAGATGCCCATTAGAAACACTCCCATTCACTGATGATTCCCCATTAATGGTTACATGTTGGGGTATCTTCCTATTTTCTCTTAACGTTATTTATTTTAAGTTTTCAGCCTGACAAGTACAGATAAATGATTTTTTTCCCCAGTGTAAGGCACAATTCATAGTGGGATTTCAAACTGATTTGTTATAAGTCTACAATTAATACTCAGTATACAAAATTGGGCATATGTAGAACTGGGTTGTTATCTTACACCACTGGTTTTTAGAGAACTTCTGATTCTCTCTACTTCCCTGTAATGTAGTTTTGAATGGAGAAGTCTTTATTTTGAAATACTGTTTGTATTTAATTACATTTTAAAATCTGGGTCTGGTCTCCACAATTTTTCTGCAATGTAGTTACCGTGTAGTACAGTCACAGCAACAAGAGGAGAAGAGCTCAGCCATTTCATTTATTTTCAAGCCATACTTCGGTTCTTTTACCACACCTATTTTCTTCTAGTATTCTGGATGATACACAATGTGTAATTTTTTCATGCTGTTTACTAAGTATCAGCATTATTTATTGTAACTGGTAGGTATGTTTGGTTTCCATCATGTATGACTCCTAACGCTTCTTGTGAAGCTAATTTTTTTCCAATATGTTTTCTATTAGGGGCACCCTCTGCTGAATTTCTAGAATCACCTAGTAGTGGCATGGACCATCCATTTCTAAAAGCATTCCAAGGCCCATCCAGTTCTGCACAAACCAGCTCACAATTAACCGGTGGTAATTAAATGAACTGATCATGCGCTTTTTTTTTTATTTGTGGTATATTATTAATTTGAGATTGCCTTTATACTGAGTACATTGTATAATGTTGACTTTTTGATGAGTTAAGGAAAGCTTAAAGGTGTACATTAGAGTTCAAAACTAAAGCGAGTATTTAAGATTATTTCCTCTAGGGGTGTATGTAATTAATATACAAACTTTTCTGTAATCAAGATTTTCAAAATAACAGAAGGGTTTTTTCATTGTTGTTTTAGAGAATCTCTCTCCCATTAGTTTAATATGAAAACTAGATTTTCTTGCTTTTGATGCCCTCCCCCTGCATCTGTTTCCTTTCTTAATAATGGATCACCATCTATCCATTTTTGTTTCCCCAGTAAGAGATTATTGTCTGTGAACATACACTGCATATGTATTTACTCAGTGTAATATTGTACAATTGCTTTCTCCCTATATGGACATAGCTGTGAGGTCACTTCTGCCCCATTTTATGTCCCATGGCTAGTAAGATGGTAGTCACAATGTAGCTCCTCTGAGGCCTCTCATAGAAACTACCAGTTTTTTCATTCCAGACCTAGTTAACAGTGCTGCTTACTTGGCTGGAGGTATTGCTTTTAAGTAAAACAGGGTACTTCTCCCTTGTGCAGACTGAAATTTTCATTTGAAAATCTTTTTCCAAATATAAAGTATTTTTAATAGACATTTGTTTTGGTTTTTTTCAGGTGGTTCTAGTGCAGCAAAGCAAGTTTGTAATTTAAGGAGTTCTGAAGAAGATGACATGGCTTACTTTGAAAAACAGTACCAGGAACAGGTAAGTCATTGTATTTAGAGCTTAATACAAACATGTTCCTTAAAAATAAAGGGGCTCAATTTAAGGTGGATAAACTTAAAATTGAACTTGCCTGTAATGGTGCACATTGCTTTAATTGCTATTCTGATCCTGAAAAATGTATTAGCATTTCAAAGTGACCTAATAGTGTAGGTTCATAGGCCAATCATATCTGGAATGGTTGAGTGACCTTCCCACCTAGATCAGGCAGATTTAATTAAAAAACTTAACTTGCTTTGGCCAGAGGAAAGCAAAAGCATAACTACCAAAATACGAAACAACAACAGAAACAAAAAGCTCAGTAATTGTTTTGGACAACTAGGAGATACTGTGTAAAAGCAAAACAAACCCACAAACCTCCTTTGCATACCCAGGAAAGCATGGACCGCTACTCAAGCACAAAACTGCTTAATACCCCTTTAATTTATATGTAGTCATTCATATGTAGTCATAGTTCGGGTAGGTGGGGCTCGTCAGCCTTGGAAGGCAGCCCACCTAGGAGAAGGAAAACTCTGATTTAAAACCTCCGTTGCCTTGTGGCAATACCCACTCATGGGAAAGGCTAAGGGAGTCAGCCCTGAAACCAAATCCGGTGTCGGAGTCCCGATGGCGGTCTGACATTGTCCTCAACATCATTCCAGCAACTCCTGCGACGCCACTGGTGCCAAGTTGTATCGACATTGTCTTTCCCTTGGATCCATCAGTTGCGTGGAGAGGGGGGTTCTGCTGCATGGGCAACAGCTGTTCCTCCATATCACCCTGCCCTGGCTTGCGCCCTGGAGAGGACACTCCAGCTGGCGCATATCCATCGTCTCTCGAGACTAACGGACCCCAACAACAAGTCATTCAGATTCTGGTTTAACTCAGTATTACTTAACTCCATCATCTTAGCCAGAAGTGAATTCTACCCATTTACCAGTTTCTCTATAAAGTAATATTTCACGTAACTAGTTTTAATAAAGTCTAATGTTATGCTTGTTTCTTGTATCGGGTGGCGTTTGTTTGTCAGAACTGGCTTTGAAACTCTGAATCTTTTCTTGAGAAACATTACAAAAATAAAGAAGAAATGTGCTACACATTTTGCAAATGTAATAGTAGTAATGCTATATCTATAAACTAAGTCTCAAGACATTTTCCAGTATTTTCTTTTCCTTGGTGAAGAGGTTGTAAGAATTTCAGATATTTGATCCAATCCTGCAAAGACTGAGGCATGTGCTTTTTCTTGAGCACATGAATAGTCCCACAACAGGACTACTTACCTGTGTGCATAACTTTTAAGCTTGTACATCTTTGCAGGGTCAGGGCCTTACTCACTTTTTTGACAATTTAATTAATCTTCTCCATCTTCCCAATGGGGACCCAGCACCAATGGCAGCACCAGGGTCCATCTCTAGCTGGTCCCACACACATCAGCAGAAACAGCAGGGGAGTACCTTTGGTCACTTACTTCTTCTCTGAAAATTTCCCTTAATTTTCAAACTATTAAAGTTAGGCTGTGACTCCTCTCCCAGTCCCTCCCTCAGCTCAGGAACCATCACCAGGAACGAGGCAGCCTAAGGGCATTGTTCTTTTAAAAGGAAGGAGCCCCAGCCCTGCTCCTTTAGACACCTCTCCACCTGCTGGCCAGGAGGCCACTTTTCAGCTCTTACTCAGACAAGACTAAAAGGTAAGTGCTATTTCTCATCCTCTACATCTCCCTCCCAAAGCAGGTAAGAGCAACAGTGGTGTCATGACAACACAGACAGTTTATTTCAAGGAAATGGATGTCTGATGCCATTGACACTTCCTCTTGCTGGGCTCAGCCTTATTATTGTCATTTATTACAATTCCCATTCCTGTTATGTCACCATGCTTCCAGCATACCCACCAGTGCTCCAGGAACACACTGCTCCAGCTCTATCCCTTCTCAGGACCCAGCCAAGTTACAGCTCCAAAATATATCCAACAGAGCTGTCTTTCCTACGACAACTGGTGAACCAGATAACCATTCCTTCACTTGGAACATCCCATGGCAACATTTACTTCATTACCTATCACAGTTCAAATTGGGAGGACCTATCCAAGAAAACAGGAAAGCAAAAAGAAGCAGCTAGATTCTAGACATAACACACTTGTATGCTGCACAGGTCCACTACGTAGTCCACAGGCCAGAAACAGACAGCACAAGGCATCACAAACTAAAGCTGATGTTGATCAATGCAAGACCCGCTGCTAACAAACAATACACAACCTCATCAGTGATGAGGCACCTGATATAGCCTGCATCACCAAGACCTGGCTGGATGACAGAGCAAGTCCTATACTAGTCAACCGCATTCTCCCAGGATACTTGGTACACCCCTGACCTAGAAAGGGCCAAAAGCCAGTTGGTACTCCATTCATTGTGTTTGCAAACGTCAAATGCAAGAGAGGAGACTCAGGTGAGACAACTTCATTTGAATTAATTAATCTGACAGTCAATACCAGAGCAAAGCGTGTGTGCGTGTAAAATACCCCAGACTACTTCTCCTGGGAGAGTTCTTTATTGATACTCACAAGGCCACACATACAACCCTCCTTCTCCCCAACAAAAAACAACAACCTCATCTCCTCACTTGTCTCCCTAGGACTTTCACAGGTCATCTTTAGCCCTTTTATTTTCAGTTTTTACCAAAACATTCCTGGGTTTTACAAAAGCAATTATTCCCCCCCTCCTCCCCCCAAATATTGGAAGGGCCAGAACTTCCCATCTCCCCTCTCTGGAAGGTGAGATGGCGGCTCGGTAACCTGGGTGGCCCTGGTTTCTGATCCACCATCTTTTTTCCAGAGCGGGTGGGGGATGGATCAGAAGTACTGGAATGACTTCAGCGCTGATGTATGTACTGCTGTCAATCCCACACCCATCACATACATATCATGTGTTCTACAGATAGCATGGATGTTTATAGCATTCAAAGCAAATAAGTTAGTGAACTACTTTTCATGCCAAAATGAGTAAAAAATGAAAAATTGTATTTGACTATGTTTCAAAACATAAGGGCTGTTTTGGAAGTTAAAAACACAAAAACTGGAGAGAAGAGGAGATATTTACACAGAAAACTGCAAAGTTCATTTTTTGCACTGATTTTCACCCATTTTTATTTTTTGTAATAAACATTGATAAATTTCCAGGAAATTTTGAACAAAAACAGAAAACGCAGGGCCTTACCCACATAGCTGACTTGTATTCCAACAAATTCCAAAGCCTGCTAAAGGATAAGAGCACCCCGCCCATGGGGTGAGGAATCAAGGACCTGGTGAATCATTATCATTCTACACTGGTCTCCACCATTGACATGTTTGCCCCCAAATAGCCCCTTTTCCCCATTGCCCACACAGATTATCTTGATTTTCTGACACCCTGTGCTAGATGAAGAGAGAGGGTGGAAACTCAAGTGCTGATGGCGGAATACAAAGATGGATTCCGACAGGATGAAACAAATTCCTCAAAGCCTATACTGAGGATGTATTACAAGCCAAGAGAGCCTTCCTATCCGCTTTCTTTGAGGCTGCCAAATCCCACCCCAAGGAACTATCCAGAGTGGTAAATTCCTTCAATCCTGGATGCCTACAACCTGTATCAGAGCCAAGAACACCAAGCACAGCAAAAACCTCATCCTACTTCACTGAAAAGATCACGCACATTCAGGAAGTCTTCTCAAACAGCATGAATCTGCTCTGCCTGCACTCACTAACCAAGAACCACCTGCATTCTCAGAATTCAGTACATTAACTCATCAAGAAGTTCTGGACATCCTAAAGGAGTCTTGATCCAAGACTTGTTCATGACTCTTTCACAAGCCAAGAAGGGCATAGGTCAGATTCGCAACTAGTGCCACTCCTGAGTGAAATAGGCAATGCTTCGGTCATGCTGTCTAGAGTGGTTCATGACTGAGTGCCAGCCTCAGGACAGACAAACTGACAAAAGCAGGGCAGATATCCCAAACTAGTGGTATGTATTATAATTAGATTTTACCAATCGAGTAACAAATGTGAACTCCTGGATCACTGTAACAGTCTTACCATGGAGTCACAGCCCATCCCCTTGGGCTCTCCAATCTATCTTGCCACCCAGGCAGGCTGAATTTAGTGATAAATAGTCACTTACACCAGAAATCATACAACATTTAGGTTGCGACCTGTCACTTACCCCAGATCAATTTGTACCCTAGATCTCACACCAAAGACAATGCTGGTAGCCAATCCCATAGTAAATTAACAGAGGATTTATTAACTAGGAAAAAGAAATGAGAGAATTATTTACAGGTTAAAGCAGGTAACATGTATACACAAATGAGTTCAGCCTATGGTTCCATGCCAACTATCTTTATTTCCCTCTTCCAGCATTCCAACTCATGGGATGAGGACTTCTGCATGTACTTCTCTATGGGTGGATGGGGCAATCAACAAAGCTTTTTTCCTACAATGGCCCACAACTTTGATAGCCCTCCTGGATGAGCTGAGGGAGCCACTCTTCCCATGTGGGTTCACACGTTCGGAGCAGGCATTTTTAAAGTTATAAAACAAACATATTTTACCTTGTAGCATGGTATACAGACATTACAATCGTAATGTTAACGCATGCAGCAGCTTAGTCATTTTATAGCATCTAAACACATCCTTACAAGTCTAACACCTATCTAGAACAATATTAGCATATAGGTGAGCTGGTCTAGTTTCCAGCTATGAATTTCTCAGTACTCAGCTGACATCTACAGACTCTGCAAGAGCTGGCACTTGGTTTACCAGCATCACAGCCTCATTCAGAGAAGGAATCTTCCCTTCCTCCTTCAAATACAGAATTATCTGACCAACATTGAAGAAACCCATGCTGGCCAACCCAGTACTAGCCAACTATCACAGTATCAAACCTCCCGTTCCTGAGCAAACTCAGAGAAACTAGCAAAGGGCCCAACTACAAATTCATCTAACAGAAGCTAACACTCTAGACCTGGCACAATCTGGATTCAGGCCAGGACACAGAACTGAAATTGCATTAGTAGCACTGATGGATGATCTCCTGCTGTCAGTGATAGAAGACAGACATCCATTCTCATCCATTGCAGCATTCAGTACTGTTGACCATGAGGTACTGCTGTCTCTCAAGACTAACGGACGCCAACAACTGCTGTCTCACCTGAGAGAAACCACAGGAGTCCAGGGCAGTGCACTAAAATGGTTTGAGTTCCACAAGGATCAGTTCTCTCTCTGACCTTTTTCAACATCTCATGTAACCACTAGGTGAACTGGTCAGATGACATGGACTCACATGCCAGCAATATGCAGGTGACACACAGCTCTACCTATACTTCATCACATACGACCACACTACTCCCACCAAGATGGCCCCGTGGTTAGACAAGATCAGTTAATATATGAAGAACAGCTGGCTTAAGCTGAATCCGAGCAAAATAGCGATGATGCTGGTGGGCAAAGGGAAGTATTTTGAGGTGTTTGCAGCTACTATGCCGTGTCCTTTGGCTGAAGGTTCATAGCCACAATTGGTCAATTCAGTCTGTAGTCTAGGAGTACTCTTGGATTCTTTGCTGACACTGAGCCCTCACATCACAACAGTCACCACAAGTAACACTTTCAACTGTGTCTGGTTGTGTCATGGGGTCCACTCACCGCATGTGGCACCTCCTGCTGGAAGCTCTAGGGATTGGTTCTTGCCAGACACTGCTCTCCTCTGGCAGTGTCTCTGCCTGTCATCGCTTTCACTCTGCGGCTCATTTTGCTCTCAGAGCTGCAGCTTCCTGTTCATGCCTGGGCCCTTCAGCCAGGTCACTAAAGTCCTTCCAGACCAGCTGTTTGGCTGGTGTCTCCCATGCCCTGTGCCACTTCCCAGTGGCTGGAAGGGGAACGCAGGCCTGCTCTCTACTCCGGATTCCAACCAACAGTGGCTCTCAACCTTTCCAGACTACTGTACCCCTTTCAGGTGTCTGATTTGTCTTGTGTACCCCTGAGTCTCACCTCTCTTAAAAACTACTTGCTTACAAAATCAGACATAAAAATACAAAAGTGTCACAGCACACTATTACTGAAAAATTGCTTACTTTCATTTTTACCATATAATTATAAAATAAATTAATTGGAATATAAATATTGTACTTACATTTCAGTGTATAGTATATAAAGCAGTATAAGCAAGATATTGTCTGTATGAATTTTTAGTCTGTACTGACTTCACTAGTACTGTTTTTTGTAGCCTGTTGTAAAACTAGGCAAATATCTAGATGAGTTCCCCCCGGAAGACCTCTGCATACCTCCAGGAGTATACATACCCCTGGCTGAGAACCATTGCCCTATAACAAGCAGCCAATGTCTGTGTGGTCCAACCCCTTGCTGATGTTTCCCTGATGTCCCTACTTATTTGTCTTCCCCCTTTTTCTGGGTTTGCCAGCCTAAGCTCCCTTCTCCCAGGGAGTGACTATAGACTATTTCCTTGAGGCCTCTTGTTGCTCACAGCTTCTGGGCTTTATATAGGCTCCTCCTGTTCCTGCCAAGCTGAGCCCATTTCCAATTAGTGACCTGCTCCCTGTCTCCTTCTCCAGGTGCAGCCTAGGCAGTTAATTGGTCTGCTTAGCCACTTTAACCCCTCCAGGTCTTGTGTGGGTTGGACACCCAATCATGGGTTGGCTAGGAGACTCTTTCCCATCCCAGTGGCTGGACTACAATAATGTAATACACCTGAACATGAAACCTTCGCACTTAGAAAACTCCAGCTAGTACAAAACACTGCAGCTAGTCTCAGTAACACAGGCTACTGTGAGCATATCACACTTGTCCTCTGCTCTCTACACTGGCTTCCCATAGAATTTTGAGTTGAGTTCAAGGTTTCGGTTCTTATTTTCAAAGAGCTCCATGACCTCAGCCCAGGATACCTAAAAGACTGTCAAATGCTCTGGATGAAGACAATGGTGGAAAGTTTCAGTTCTCGGCACAATGGAACTCTCAACAATAAGAATAAAGCTCATCCGTGTGGGAGTCATAACTTTCTTCAGGAGTGGTCTGAGTCTGGAATGAACTCCCCCAGGAGCTAAAGACCATCACGAATCTCTCCACTTTCCATTCCAAGTGCAAGGTGTATTTCTTTGACCTGGTCTTGCCTAATGTAAACACATAGTAACATGTGTGTTTAACAAATATTAAAAGAACCCAACCAAAACTTCTGCAGAAAAGAACCTAGGGGGTACAGTGAATGAGAAGCTGGATATGAGTCAACAGTGTGCCCTTGTTGCCAAGAAGGCTAATGGCATTTTGGGCTGTATAAGTAGGAGCATTGCCAGCAGATTGAGGAACGTGATCATTCCCCTCTATTTGGCACTGGTGAGGCCTCATCTGGAGTACTGTGTCCAGTTTTGGGCCCCACAGTCCAAGAAGGATGTAGAAAAATTGGAAAGAGTCCAGTGGAAGGCAGCAAAAATGATTAGAGGGCTGGAGCCCTCATGACTTATGAGGAGAGGCTGAGGGAACTGGGATTAGTTGGTTTGCAGAAGAGAAGAATGAGGGGAGATTTGATAGCTGCTTTCAACTACCTGAAAGGGGGTTCCAAAGAGGATAGATCTAGACTGTTCTCAGTGGTAGCAGATGACAGAACAAGGAGTAATGGTCTCAAGTTGCAGTGGGAGAGGTTTAGGTTGTCTATTAGGAAAAACTTTTTTACTAGGAGGGTGGTGAAGCACTGGAATGGGTTACCTAGGGAGATGGTGGAATCTCCTTCCTTAGAGGTTTTTAAGGTCAGGCTTAACAAAGCCCTGGCTGAGATGATTTAGTTGGGGATTGGTCCTGCTTTGAGCAGGGGGTTGGACTAGATGACCTCCTGAGGACCCTTCCAACCCTGATATTCTATGAAAACAAGACACTCCACTTCAAGAATACAATAAAATTACAAAAGGGACACAGGTTAAATATGTTACTTTAAATCTCCCCAACTCCTGTTTGATTGCTTTTTTTGCCCCTGTTTCTCAAGGCAGTGCAGTGAACATTGATACACTAAAGATCCACACACCTTCTCAATACAATTATTCAAAATAATGTTTAATGTCCCTGTGCATCACACTCCAGTGCGTGCTGACTTCCAAAGCTATGGTATATACATGCAAAATAATTGAAGGAGTTGTCATGCTGAAATTGCAATGGGATGAATATGAATCCACGGTAAAAAATGGGAGTCAGGTATATATTTTGGCAAATCAAAGCATGCAGTAAGAAAATAGTGAAGGGAAAATCAATTGGGAGGAAGAATGATCTTGTGGTTAAAGCACCAACCAAGAACTCAGGAGAGCTGCCTAGACTTCCTTTGTGACCTTGAGCATGCTAATTAGTCTTTTGGTCTGTGTTCCACATCTGTAAAATAGAATTTCTCTTCATTTAATGGGTGTGAGACTAAACTCATATTTGTGAGGTACTGTGGTGTTGGGGGCCAGGTAAGTACCTAGATTTCTATTATAAAATAGTAGTTTAATTAGTACTGCATTGTTCATTTGTTGACACACTACTGCTTGGACCATTGCTGTTTTTATTTATTTCAGCTGAAAAAGGAGAAGGCTGCTAAACAGAAAGTTAAAGGTCCGTTGCTATCAAAGAATCCATGAAGATTAATGAAACAAAGGAGTTTTTGTAATGCAGAATTGTTTATCATTATATTTAAGTGTATTTTCATGGTGTTTATTGCACACATTTTCTAGTTTCTCAATATTAACACTGCTATATTAAAGTATTGATTAAATTCATTTAAAAATACTTGGTGATTCTGGTTGTTTCAAATAAAATTGTTACTTTTTATCAAAGTAGCTTGACATATTATCTAAGCTCTCAAATATTGCTGCATAGATCTCGCCTTTGAGTCATGTGTAGTAGAAAATTATGGTTTTTAGAGACTTCTAGAATTTTTCATTTAGGCTTGGATCCAGCAAACACATGCTTAAGTGCTTTGCTGAATCAGAGCCTTAGGACAGCAGGTAAAATATACATTATACACCACATCATATCCTCAGACTTCCATTACATACTTGCTTCTTTATATGTGGACTTAGAGTTCTTCTTGTTCCTAACTTTCTACTCATTGGGGTTGTAGTATTAACACTGGAGTTTTAATATTTTCTTAAAAGACACAGACACTGCTCCCTTCACTGGCTTCACATCTTCTACTTCAAATTGATTTTCCTCATCCTCGAGCTTCTGCAAGCTCTGTCTCTGCCAACATATATTCTTCTCTTACCTCAGGGTCTGCATTCAGCTAATTCTTTCCTTCATGCCTGTTTTGTATCCTTCTAATACATTCACCTCTGTGTTTTTTCCCCGACCTTTCTCTGCACCACTGTTATCCTCCTTGATCCTTTATGTCCTACAGCCTCCCCAAAATGACCATCGTACTCCTGCCAAACTAATCAAATATAAATTAAGAAAGAAGGGACAAAATATGTATTGCATGAAAACCAGCAACTATTTAATCTTGTTTTGTGGAAAACCTCCCCCTGGCTAAATGGGTTTTCCTGTATCATACCTTACCCAGTTTAGATTGTGAGCCCCTTGAGGCAGGAGATGTGTATTTATTTTCTCTGTACAATGCCATGCAGAGCTATGACATATATAAATGTGTATTAAATATGTCAATCTGTTTAGCTAAAACATTTATTACATTCATTAAAATGCATAATAGGATAGCCAATATCCATTTAATATTAAATATAAATATATATAAAAAAATCGGAGAATTTTTAAAATAAAAATAGCTAGCTTTTATATGAGACTTCTAAAGATGAATTTAAGCTCCCCCTGTTGATTCTAGCACAGTGTTATCTAACGAACAAGCACTACAACATATGCTATGCTAATGCAGAAACTTTGAAGTAAACATGAAGTTACATGTTCATTTTAAAAACAACGAGGAGTCCTTGTGGCACCTGGGAGACTAACAAATTTATTTGGGCATAAGCTTTCGGGGCTAAAACCCACTTCATCAGATACATGGAGTGAAAAATACAGTAAGCAGTATATATATACAGCACATGAAAAGATGGGAGTTGCCAAAGCACATGGGCGGCAGCAAGGGCACCACAGGACCATGCAACTTGCGGCACCCGGCACGCACACAGTAATCATTACAAGGTTCATGCCAAGGTCAAAAAAAAAAAAGGCTAAACACATGAACGCAGTAAACATGACTGTGACTCTGTTAAAATGTTCATTCAAAGCCTCCCTGACCCAAATAGCTCTCCGTAGAGCCCCTCTTACAGCCCTGGTATCTGGCTTCTCAAAAGCAGCAGACAGCTGCTCCACTGCCACCAGGGCTGTCGCGCCCACTAAGCGACCCTAGGCGGTCGCCTAGGGAGCCGGGGGGTGGCTGGCCGTGGCTGCCTCCCGCCCTCCCCGGGGGGCGCCTGGCCGCGGCTACCGCCCGCTGCCCAGCCGAGGGGGTGACTAGCCGCGGCTGCCACACACCGCCCGGCTCCGCGGCTGAGCCGGGAGCTGGGGGGGGCGGCTGGCCGCGGCTGCTGCCCACCAGCCGGCTCCAAATCTGAGCCGGGAGCCAGGGGGGTGGCTGGCCGCGGCTGCCGCCCGCCCTCCCAGGGGGCGTCTGTCCACGGCTGCAGCCCGCCCTCCTGGCTCCGCGGCTGAGCCAGAAGCCGGGGGGGGGGGGGGTGGGGGTGGTTGGCCGCAGCTGCCACACGCCGCCTGGCTCCGCGGCTGAGCTGGGAGCCGGTGGGGCGGTTGGCCATGGCTGCCAGTAGCCAGGGGGGGCACTGCGGGCGGAGGGAGGCTGCCGGGCGGGGGGCTGAGCTGCGGGGGGGGGGGGCGGTGTTAGCATGCCGGGGCGGCGCAGGGAGGTGGATTGGATGCGGGGGGGGGCAGTGTTGATGGAGAGGGTGGTGTTAGCTGGCCGGGGGGGGACGCAGGGCCGGTGCAAGGAAGTTTCGCCTAGGGTGCAAAACTTCCTTGCACCGGCCCTGACTGCCACGCTCCGCCCCAAGGGAAACTTCTCCCCCTTTGATTCATATATATTTTGAAGGGCACAGGAGGCAGCTAGAATCACTGGGATATTTTCCTCGCTGAGGTCTAACCTGCTGAGGAGACAGCATCAGCACCCCTTTAAGGCAAATTCAATAGTAATTCTGCACCTGCTGAGCCTATTGTTGAAGCGCTCCTTGCTGCTGTCAAGGTGGCTGGTGTAAGGCTTCAGGAGCCATGGGAGCAAGGGATAGGCTGTGTCTCCCAGGACCACTATTGGAATTTCCACATCCCCAATGGTAATCCACTGGTCTGGAAAGAAAGTCCCTGCTTGCAGCTTTCTGTACAGACCTGTGTTCCTAAGGATGCATGTGTCATGCACCTTCCCTGCGTTGATGTCGGTGAAATGACCCAATGATCCACTAGCGCTTGCAAAACCATAGAAAAGTAGCCCTTTCTGTTGATGCACTCTGTTGCAACATATCCCCCTCCATTGATGGGGATATGCATGCCATCTATCGCCCCACCGCAGTTAGGGAATCCCATTGCTGCAAAACCATTCACTATTTCATGCATGTTGCCAAGAGTCACAGTCCTTCATAGCAAGAGAAGATTAATGGCCCTGCACATTTGCATCATTGCAACATCTACAGTGGATTTCCTTACTCCAAACTGATTCGCGACTGATCAGTAGCAGTCTGGTGTTGTCAGCTTTCACACAGCGATCGCCACTCGCTTCTCCACTGTTAGTGCTGCTCTCATTTTGGTGTCCCATCGCCGGAGGGCTGAGGTGAGCGCCGCATATGGTTCCAGGAAGGTGGCTTTCTGCATACGAAAGTTCTGTAGCCACTACTCATCATCCCATACTTGCATAACGATGTGATCCCACCACTCAGTGCTTGTTTCTCAAGCCCAGTACTGATGGTCCACTGTGTGCAGCTGCTCCGTGAATGCCAACAGCAATCTTGAATTGTTTCTGTTCATGGCACACAGCAGGGCAGACATCATGGTGTTATCATTATTAGAGTTGCAGTTCATGAAATACTGCAGGATCAGGCATGTTGTGTTCATAATGCTCATCACAATACTGGAGAGCAGGATCCATGCTTTCTGACAGAGATGGTGGGCGGGCAGTTTACCGGGGCTGTTGAAAAGCGATGTGAAATGTACTAGGAAGCCCATGGAATGATGGGATGGTGAAAGCTGCATCGGGGACACTGAGCCGCTCCCATGAGGCATTGCAAACCCTGCCTAGAACAGCCTGCAACAGATGACAGCCAGTTGCACAGTGGGATAGCTACCCATGGTGCACTATTCTCTGTGTTGATGCAAGTTATATTATGGAGCATAGCTAATGTGATGCCAAATTTTAAAAAGGGCCCCAGAGGTGATCCCGGCAATTACAGGCTGGTAAGCCTGACTTCAGTACTGTGCAAACTGGTTGAAACTATAGTAAAGAACAAAATTGTCAGACACATAGATGAACATAATTTGTTGGGGAAAAGTCAACATGGTTTTTGTAAAGGGAAATCATGCCTCACCAATCTACTAGAATTCTTTGAGGGGGCAACAAGCATGTTGACAAGGTGGTCCTGTGGATATAGTATACTTAGATGTTCAGAAAGCCTCTGACAAGGCCCCTCACCAAAGGCTCTTAAGCAAAGTAAGCTATCATGGGATAAGATGGAAGGTCCTCTCATGGACTGGTAACTGGTTAAAAGACAGGGAACAAGGGGTAGGAATAAATGGTCAGTTTTCAGAATGGATAGAGGTAAATAGTTGTGCCCCCCGGGGTCGATACTGGGCCCAGTCCTATTTAACATATTCATAAATGATCTGAAAAAAGGGGTAAACAGTGAGGTGGCAAAATTTGCAGATAATACAAAACTATTCAAGATAGTTAAGTCCCAAGCAGACTGTGAAGAGCTACAAAAGGATCTCATAAAACTGGGTAACTGGGCAACAAAATGGCAGATGAAATTCAATGTTGATAAATGCAAAGTAATGCACATTGGAAAACATAATCCCAACTATACATATAAAATAATGGGGTCTAAATTAGCTATTACCATTCAAGAAAGAGATCTTGGAGTCATTGTGGATAATTCTCTGAAAACGTCCACTCAGTGTGCAGGGTCAGTCAAAAAAGTGAACAAAATGTTGGGAATCATTAAGAAAGAGAGAAAATAAAACAGAAAATATCATATTGCCTCTATATAAATCCATGGTACGCCGACATCTTGATTACTGCGTGCAGATGTGGTTGCCACATCTCAAAAAATATATATTGGACTTGGAAAAGGTTCAGAAAAGGGCAACAAAAATGATTAGGGGTATGGAACGGCTTACATATGAGGATAGATTAATAAGACTTTTCAGATTGGAAAAGAGACAACTAAGGCGGGATATGATACAGGTCTATAAAATCATAACTGGTGTGGAGAAAGTAAATAAGGAAGTGTTATTTACTCCTTCTCATAACACAAGAACTAGGGGTCACCAATGAAATTAATAGGCAGCAGGTTTAAAACAAACAAAAGGAAGTATTTTTTCACACAACGCACAGTCAACCTGTGGAACGCCTTGCCAGAGGATGTTGTAAAGGCCAAAACTATAACAGGGTTCAAAAAAGAACTAGATAAGTTCATGGAGGATAGGTCCATTAATGGCTATTAGCCAGGATGGACAGGGATGGTATCCCTAGCCTCTGTTTGCCAGAAGCTGGTAATCGACAAGGGATGGATCACTTGATGATTACCTGTTCTGTTCATTCTCTGGGGCACCTGGTATTGGTAGGAAGACAGGATACTGGGCAAGATGGACCTTTGGTCCGACCTAATACGGCTGTTCTTATGTTTTGAAGTGCTGCTAATGTGGATATGGTTCACCGACACAAGGAGCATAGTGTGGACATGCACCAGTGGTTTAATTATAGCGGTGGCTTTATGTCAACATAACTTAAGTTGACTTAAATTTGTTTTGTGGACATGCCCTTAGTCTCATTGGAACTCACCCAGCACACTGCGAAGTTGTCATACCAGCTACATGAGTTCTTTATAGGCATTTTAATGTACTCATCAATGTACTATTGTGAATTCCTCTGTTATTCAGCTGGACTTATTAAAAGTTTGTGACTAATTCAAAGGAATCTAGAGTGGGAGAGGTGACTTGCTATCCTGGAGTGGTGCTATTCAATACATTTCATAGCCCTTAATCAGCCCTGAAGAATACTTTTCAAATAGTTTTCTTTTTAATAAAATATTTGTTTTGCCTTTATTATGCTATAAATAGGGTAAAACCACCACTGCTTTGATGACTTTTAACCAATATATGTAACTATTTCCCACTCCAAAAGCTCTTATCTCAGGGATTTAAAAAAAATGTAGGATGAGTAAGTATGCAATCTCACCTCAAGTAGAGATATCTAGTCACAATTTTTTTTTTAAATGTACACTGCCCATTTTTAAAGTCAAGTTTGTGCATGTGTAATTGTCTGGGGAATTGAGGTCTATGTGTGTTTAGAGTTCCTGGAATGTCTCATCTAAAAAATAACTCTGGTTGCTTGGAAGAGATTGTTTGGTAGGATAGAAATAGAGTTCTAAATTTTACATCATTGCTAGAACATTGTTCAATACAAGACTGAATTCCAGTAGTTTCATTTCAAAGACCTTATCATGTATCTATATATCTAAAGTGTGACTGAGGGACCGATTTTAAAACAAATCAGTAGTCATGCTAACAATGGGATCTTTCCCACTAAAAAAATATCCCTAGCCTGTTAAAAAGGGAAAAAAAACATCTTCAGAATTCAGGAACCACAGAGCCTCCCATATTCTGCACTAACTGATTTCAGACTTACTAGTGCCTATCCATCCTTTTTTTATGTTAATTATTTTAAAAAATGATAGACGATAACAAAGCAGCACAATTGTAAATCAACTAAGTGTATACAATAATTATTTTACAGCTAGTACAAGAGAAATCAGAGATAGGAGCAACACATATTCATGTTATCTGGACAAGAATGTACAAGAAACTTTTATTTATTTAGGAGTCTGACTGCTTTGGTTAAGTTATTTTATTCATATTCCAAAAATGGGAACCAAATCATCAGCCTGTACTGGGTCCTGTTGTCCGGTCATGTGTGAGTTTTTTCACGGGTGGCCAACTTGTGGCTCCGGAGCGACATGCGGCTGTTCAGAAGTTAATATGCGGCTCCTTGTATAGGCACCGACTCGGGCTGGAGCTACAGGCACCAACTTTTCAATATGCTGGGGGGTGCTCACTACTCAACCCCTGTCTCTGCCACAGGCCCTGCCCCCACTCCACCCCTCCCAGCCCCCTCTCCTGACCCTGCCATGCCCTCACTCCTCCCCCTCTCCCCCAGAGCCTCCTGCATGCCATGAAACAGCTGATCAGGAGGTGTGGGAAGTAGGCTGACCAGATGTCCCGATTTTATAGGGACAGTCCCGATTTTGGGGTCTTTTTCTTATATAGGCTCCTATTACCCCCCACCCCGTCCCGATTTTTCACATTTGCTGTCTGGTCACCCCAGTGGGAAGGGAGGGAGAGGCGCTGATCAGTGGGGCTGCCGGTGGGCAGGAGGCACTGGGAGGGGGCAGGGAAGCTGATGGGGGGCTGCTGACGTATTACTGTGGCTCTTTGGCAATGTACAGTGGTAAATTCTGGCTCCTTCTCAGGCTCAGGTTAGCCACCCGTTTTACATGATTAGAGGTTTCCATGCTCTTCTTTTAGAGTATTGTCCAGGGTTTTTTTTCCTGTATGCAATTAGGATGAAACATGTTAAGATAGTGATGAGTTTCTGAGGTGTGAGTCTTAATATTTGTCTTTTAGAAAATATTAATTGTATGAGAAGTGAACGTAGGTGGTGGTGGGAACTTTTAATAGGGTAGTTGCAATTAATATTTATGTTATGGTAGTGCTTTCTTGTGCTGGGTGCTGTACAAACATAGAAAAGAAATAATCCCTTTCCTGAAGGGCTTGCAATTAAAGGGAAGTGGCACTAGATACACTGTATAGGCATAGCGCAGTGGTTTGAGCATTAGCCTGCTAAACCCAGGGTTGTAAACTCAATCCTTAAGGGGGCCATTTAGGGATCTGGGGCAAAAATCTGTCAGGGGACAGTACTTAGTCCTGCTAGTGAAGGTAGGAGACTGGACTCGATGACCTTTCAAGGTCCTTCCAGTTCCATGAGATAGGCATATCTCCATATTTAAATTAATACTGTGAATCATTGGCACAGCTGTGTTATTTTACATGAAGCACAGTTTTGGTTTATGGCGGTAGAAGCAGGGAGTGGGGGAAGGACCAAAAGAGAAAAGAAAAAGCCTGTTGTCTCCCTGAAGGGGAGATAACATTTCTGTCTTCTAGCAGCAGTTGTTCTTCTGGTCCAGTAAAAAACGGCTGTATTTTTCACAAAAACATCCACAACATAAACATGGCAGTTACATTTGATCTCTCATAATCATGAGCGCAGGCAGTGTGTCTGCTACAGTGCCTTCCGTGTCACACCCAAGATTAAGTATTAGGGTTGCCAATTTTGGTTGGAGGTATTCCTGGAGATCTCATCACCACATAGTCTTTGTTTGAAGATTTAATTATGTACACTTTAATTCCTGGAGACTGCAGGACAATCTCAGAGGGTTGGCTGCCTTACATTAAGCACTGATCATAGAATCAGAGAATCTCAGGGTTGGAAGGGACCTTAGGAAGTCATCTAGTCCAACCCCTTGCTCAAAGCAGGACCAATCCCCAATTTTTGCCCCATATCCCCAAATGGCCCCCTCAAGGGTTGAACTCACAACCCTGGGTTTAGCAGGCCAATGCTCAAACCACTGAGCTATCCCTGAAGCAAAGACTTTCAAGCTTGTGAGGGAGGCTGCCATGTGCTGGAGAACCAGGTGGGCAAAAGCCAGGGCACTGCGGGGCAGCAGTGTTACTTTCGTGGGAGGCTGCGGGCCTACCCAGGGTGCGCTGCAAGAACGAGGCCCACACACACTGTGTGTTATTGGCTTTATTGAAGGCAAAGTGACACATCCGCAACGGGGACTCCTGGCGCTGCTGTCACGGAGACGGGGAACCCAGCTCACCGAAGCTCAGCCTGGCAAGGAGTCCAAAGTGGGGCCAGGCTCACTCAATTATACACAGACATCTCATACCGAAGCAAGCTGGGGCCGCCTCCTGGCTCAAGGCCATACAAAGCAGTTCTAATTCATAACAAGCTGCAGCTGGGCAGGCCTTGACCGACAGGCCCCCTGAGGCAGCGTAAACACCCTGCCTCGCATGAGAAAGCGAAAGCACCCTTGCTATGCCGTAACACAATCTTCCGTGGTACCCTACAAGCAGTGTCCGGCGGGGGGATACCACCAGGCATGGCCTCGTGCTAGGGGTGGTGCGAAGCCCTTTGCTGGTGTGCACGGGAGGAGGGTTTTCTTAAAATCCAAATATCTGTTCAGTTTCTGAATTAAATCCATGCGAGCCCCTCGCCCCTGCTAGCGCTGCCCTGGCTGAGACCACAGGCCCCCGGCGGAGGCAGAGGCGCCGAGCCGCTGAGGGCTGCGAGCCGCGCGCCCCTTCCACCTCGCAGCCGCACGAGGCCTGTCAGCGTCGCGGGCCCGGCGCGCGCCGCTTGACGCGCCTCGTGAGAGCGGGCACCACCCTGGCGGGTTTCCTCGCGCATGCGCAAGGCGGGGAGCGGCGGGGTCCCTCCCTAGCTCGCAGGGTAGGCGGGCGCGTGGGCTTCTCTCGGTCCTGTTGCCTCTGGAGGCTGCCGCACGTGCGCGGGGCTTGCAGCGCGGGGAGCACCCGCTGCGGGTGACTTTCCTCCCTCCCCGCATCCGAGACCTGCAGCCCCGGGCTGGCTTTCCGGTGCTGTCGCCGGGGATCGAGTGCAATATGTGCCGGGGGAGGGGTGGTCTAAGGCCTGGGGATGCTTCCTCCGGTTGGCCTGCGCCTCCTGGGGTTGGTGTGAAGGGCAGCAGCGGGGACGGCTTGTTGCAACTCCCCTTGCATGAGTTCTGGGAGCTAGGCCCCCGGCTAGAGGCTTCGGATCGCCAGGATCCAATCCCGCTAAATGCTCACAGCAGCCTTGGGTTCAGCGCTTAAAAACCAGGCGGCAGGGGCCCTTTCCAGTAAGGGCAGCTAGAGGAACCCCCTGTAAAAACCAGTTGGTTTCAAATCATGGTAAACTGCATTGCCGTAGACCATGCCAAGTAAGCTAGGAGCTTGCACTGGTGGAGCTGCCATAGTCAGATGAAGGCCCAACAGGAAAAAGTTGAAATGTGGGTTAATGGTCAGACACTTTAACATATTTTCTGGAAGTTGGCAGTTGAGGCAGTGGTTTAGGACTATTAAGATGAACAGACAATTCTTTACTGATGGGATCTCTTGAAGATTGTATTAGACTTTTTCCATGCTATAGTTGTACCTATACTAGCAGCAGTTTAGGTAAAGCAGGATTGTCTCTGGGGAAGCAGCTATTGTGCCTTCTATGTTAGAAGTGAAGTACAAAGCTGTTGTTTCCATAGGGCCATGCTTAAAATATGCCCTCTTTACACACAGTTGCAGATTTGATGTTAACATTTAGATGCCGTTAGGCTATCCTGAACCATATTCATACAACTCTAATAAGGGAAAAATCCTCCAGGTTATTAAATACAGTTCTAAAGAAGCCCTCTGCTGTCCCATATATATTGTGGGAGGGGAGGAGAATGGCGCCGCTATTAGTTTTGATGTCTTTAGGAAAAATGTCCTCTCCTTCCTTTGTTGGTTCTGATTGCACTATTTAGTGGACAGATTCTGTTGTGTCCAGATCTACAGTGTAATTAAATTGCACTTATAGCCCGAAAAGAGACTGGAAAATGTCATTGTGTGGCTCCATGCATGTCTCCGTGAATTCCAGATTGATTTCACTATTAAAGTGGTTATTTGTCTAAACTTGAAACTGTGCAAACTTAAACTAGAATCTGAAAACTAAGTCTGGCTCTTTCTGATTCCTGCATCACCAGTAATATAGATTCAATACATAGGACTTAATTTTTGGCCGGGTAAGCAGATATGATTGTGAATGTACACAGGTAGATCTGTTGAACAAGAATACTACTGTTAGGTTGTCATTTTTCTTGGCATAATTACACTGTTAATTGCTGGTGCAGGTGAAAAAGATTTAATAAGATTACCATGTCAGTTAAGGCTTTAACAAAAAAAAATGTGTATTAATTTCAGCTCCATTCAAAAAAAAGGCGAGAAACCATGCTTCCCCAGTGGAAAGCATGAGACTGTTAGGAAAGAAGTGATCACCAATTCCTGAATATACAAAGGAATCACATTCAATATAAGGAGGATAAAAGTGTGTAAATCAGGGCTTTAAAAGTGCGTTAGTCACATTTTTCACATCTTTTGAAATTGTTGCAAAGTCTGATCATATTTGTATTGTGATAGTGCCTGGAGGCCTCCACCAAGTCTGAGCCCCATTGTGCTCGATGCTGTACAGACATATAAAATGACTGCCCCTTCCCTAGATTCCTTACAGTCTCAAAAACAAGATATACCCGATGGATGAGACCTTCCCCCCCCCCCCAAAAAAGGGTGGGGTAGGGTTGGTGAGGGTGGGAGAAGTGGAGTAGCAAAAATAACAGTTAAGCAACCATTCAATAATAGTGGAGTTTCAGAATCCAGTGTCGTCATTAAAGGTAACGAGGCTTTGCTTTTAATCTACACGTATACTGAAGGAGTTTTCATAAAAGTTCTGAAATATTTTATGGATATCTGTGCAGATTCAAATCAAGGCCACAATATGCAGAGCTCAGTACAGGACCAGAGCCCAACTCAGTAAGTTATTACGTTCCTTAATTTCTACTGTTAGGTTTAACTCTAGATGTTTTGTATTGTTTCAGGATTTGTTGTAATGGATGAACACACAGGATACAATAAAGGTACTGAAGGAAAATAGATTTTCCTTTATTGACACTGAAATTCAGAATTGATTTAAAATATTTTTTTTCCCTCCCAGTTGAAGATGTGGTTGGTTGTCATATTGAAGATGCTGTGACATTTTGGGCGCAGGTGATGTAAAAAAACCTTCTTGAATAAGATATTCCAATAAGGTGTTTGTTTAATCTAGTTTCACACAAAAAAGGCAAGGATGTACTTCCACAAAATTTAAAATGCCTGATGGGTATATGAATGGGACTTGGGGTAAAAAAGAAACTACCTTAGGTTCCAAAGTTGAACATCTAACAATGTGGTTAAAATATTCCATCCAGCTGTTCAGTTGCTTAATACTGACATAAACAGGAGTCACATATTGCCTTCTGAATTGGATTAGAAAACTATTTGACCATCAGCCAGCTCAAAGTTTGCATGGACTTACTCTATTCAGTGTACGGTAGGTCCTACGTAAAAGCTTGAATGTTAGAACTATCAATGTTGGATCAGGAGTAGTATGAAAAGTTGATCTTGGGGCCTTTAAACTTTTAACATGACTAACTTTAACATTCTAACAAAACAAAAATAATGGAAAAGTCTATTGTGATTCTCAAGTTAGAATGGGAAACAGCAAATCAAGTTGGAGGTTTCTGTAATTTTTTGTGTCTTTTTTTAATGAGAACTTGGTCTGTGTTGCTCATCCCCAGGTACATAACTTTAAACAATGGACATACTATCTTTTGGGGGTGTAGGCGATGCGTGTGTTTTGTCTGGTGCGTGGTGTTACAAATAATACTTAAGATAACTGAAAAATTAGGAAAAAAATTCAGATTGTCTTCTTTTTACTTTGTGAATTTGACAGGACTTTGTTTATAGTTAGTTTCACTTTCCTTTATATAGCCAATATCCCTAATTCTTCATGTGGGCACACAGTGGCAGGAAAAGCAGCACTTAAAATAGAATAAATGATTGTAAAATCCAAAACTGGTGGGGGACTCAGTGTCAGATACAGTACCTGAAACTGCTTTTTTTTTTTTTTTTTTAATTCACTAGATATCATGTTGATGATGTCCTTTTTAATTACTTGGAAGTCTTTTCAAATATTGGCTTTAATTGTATATGTAGTCACAGACTCATTATAATACATGAGTTTATTTAAACTACTTAGAAATTTATGCATTGACTGTTTTCTTATAAGGAGATCATTAGAGCTATCACTAGTAATAATTTCCTTCTTTAGAATTTGGAATTTGAATTTGGCGCTCTGCAACTTACGCGTTCTGCAACTTAATCCTAGATTTTTTTCTAGTATTCTGTACCCTACTATTCTTTTAGTGGATAAGCGAGTCATTTTTATTACACTAATTTTTTCTCTCCCTTTCCACACTCTGGATTTTCTACACTTTGAACTTAAAATAAAATATAATAGATGTCTCATCTTCTGATACAGGTTTTTACAACTTGATAAACCAAAATACAATTAAAAGGACTTCTTCATATCAAACCAAACAATTATTCTTACAAGTAAGAAAACAAGATATTAAAAAGTTGTTGCCTTTTCCCATAATGTTGGAAGAAGAGTGCTACATACATATTCCCAAAAATACATGAATGCTCATATTACGAGTTTTTAAATTACATTTTTTGCAAGATCTCTTATGACTGTCGTTTTCACAAACTCTCTAAAAAAGTTAAGCTGTTAAAGTAAATATTTTTTTCAGACCAATTTTCTGCTAGAGTGACATCTCACCATAATATGTTCCCTAACCCCTGAAAGTCGCTTTCCAGTGTTGGAAAGAAATTGCAACCAACTTGTATATACAGTTCAAAATTTAGAAGGTGAAACTTGTCAGGGCAGCGCAGTGGTGTCAGGATTAGTAGATGTTTTGACTTATTTATTGGCTTTTGCAACAGATGTTGAAAGGCTTTCAAATGATAGCTAACACTTTTTATTCTCCCCTCCTACTTCTTAGAACATCAGTAGAAAGAATGACATCTTGAAATTAAGTCGAGCACTGGCTGAAGTTTGTCCTCAGGCCAACTCAGTTTTTGGCAATCCTGATTTTACCAAGGTAAAGGTGTGTGTGTGCGTGTGTGCATGGAGTTTGTGATATTTTTTTTTTTACGCATATGTAAAAATCTTTATTCTACACAACTGATTTCTTCGACGTTTTCTTGATTCTTTTATTGTAACCTGACTTTTATTCTCAACTAAAAAATAAAACCCAGATATTCAAGGGGAAAAATGCAAAATAGAGTAATAGTGAAAATTTTCTAGGGTGTGTGTGTGTATGTATATGTTTATATATATATATATATATATATTTATTTCATGCACACATTTATGTGCTACTTAAATTTACCTATAACTTGCTTCATAGTAGAGTACCTTATCTCCTGAATTGCATAAATTGCAGCTAAATTAGATTATTCTTATGATCCCCTTTTTGATTTCATTTAAAAATTAAATCCAGAAATCTCTATGATATTGTGGTTGGCATTTACCTTCTTCATATCTATTATTATTGTTATTTATTATTGTCAGTAAAACTGTGTAGCATGGCACATACAGCAAAAGCTCCAGGAATCCAATAGATAACATGTTTTGCAGCATGATAAAATATTTCTTCAAAGTATAGTATTGTATAACTAGATGTATTGAGGATTATATATTTTGAAGCATCCAGTGCACGCTAGCTAGGAGCATGCTAGGAGACAGGATACTGGGTTAGGTGAACTGCCACTCTATTTCAATATTGTGCAAATACCCAGATTACAAACTTTTGAAAAATAAGTGTTGTAATGGATGTGGTATATAATTTTGAGGTGCAGTTATACTTACAGAATGCCACTTTCTCTTCTGATCTACAGATCTACGGTGGATGTTTTTCTGAAGATAAATGCTGGTATAGATGCAAAGTACAGCAAGTGATCAGTGATGAAAAGGCAGGAAATACACTTTAGGATATTATTGTTCTTTACTGCTGAATCACTTTAAAAATCAAATATATGGAAACAAAAAATGATATACTTCTGAGGCTTAACGTTGCCTAAAAAAATCTAAATCTGTGGTTACTTATTTGCCTGGGGCATACGTTAAAGCAGGGCTGGGCAAACTATGGCCTGTGGGCCGCATCCGGCCTGTCAGACCTTTTCATCCGGCCCTCAAGCTCCCACCGGGGACCGGTGTCGGGGGCTTGCCCCACTCTGCGCAGCTCTCTGAAGTTGCAGCATGTCCCCCCTCCGGCTCCTACGTGTAGGGGCAGCCAGGAGGCCCTGCACACTGCCGCCACCCCAAGCGCCAGCTCTGCAGGTCCCATTAGCTGGGAACCCTCCTGCTGCTGGCCGCTTCTGGGGCGCAGTGTAGTCCACGGTGCCAGCACAAGGCGGGAAGCCTGCCTCTGCACCCTGGCTGCGCTGCTGACCAGGAGTCGCCAGAGGTAACCTCGCGCCCCAACCCCATGCCCCAATCCCCTTCCCCAGCTCTGAGCCCCCGCAAACCCGGAACCCCTTCCCGTACCCCAAACCCCTCATCCTTGGCCCCACTCCAGAGCCTGCACCCCCAGCCCAGAGCCCTGACCCCCTCCATACCCCAGCCCTGAGCCCTCCCCAAACTCGGATCCTCTCCTGCATCCCAGACCTCATCCCCGGTCCCACCCCAGAGCCTGCACCCCCAGCCCAGAGCCCTGATCCCCTCCTGCACCCCAACCCCCTGCCCCAGCCCTGAGCTCCCTCCCAAGCTCGGAGCCCCTCCTGCATCCCAGACCCCTCATCCCTGGTCCCACCCCAGAGCCTGCACCCAGAGCCCTGACCCCCTCCCGCACCCTAACCCCCTGCCCCCTCCCATACCCTGAACCCCTCATTCCTGGCCCCACCCTGCAGCCCTCACCCCTGCACCCCAACCCTCTGCCCCAGCCCTGAGCCCCTCCCACACCCCAAACCCCTCATCCCCAGCTCAGTTGGGTCGTGGGCATCAACAGTTTTCTTCAACTGGGTCCCCAGAAAAAAAGTTTGAAAACCACTGCCCTAATTTATCCCTTTATTAAAAGAGAACTCTAAATGTAATACGAATACATATACAAATACATGTACATACTTCCCTAAAACTCAAGCTGCTAGCAAGCCAACACTTTAACTATTAGAAGAAAAGTAAGACTGAATGTGGTTTTTCATTTAAAAAACATTGGTACACGAACTGTTGCATTAACATAAGCAAATTGTAAAAACACTATAGAACTTGCTTAACCTTTGAAATGTCCTACTTTTAATCATCAAATATATCTCCTTCTTAGAAATACCACAAAAACCGTAGCCTGCACTGTGAGACTTGAATGGGCTGAAGTGCACTAATGAAACAATGAATGGATATTTCTAAAGATTGTTCTGAAAGTTTTTTAACTGTATACTTACTTAGTAAATATTTAGCTGTTTATGCAAGGTATTAGAACAAAACTGCTAAGATTTCCTTTGAGAAGCCTGTTGTAATTTCAGGCACACTTATTGCCTTTTGTATCTTCATCTTACTGTTTTTTTATTTTATATCTGATACCATTTTTTCTTCTGATATTGAAACTGTAAGATACTTATTAGTTGTTTGTCAAGGTCTTTTGGCACCTGTCAATTGGGAGCTTGTTGCACTGAAAATGATAGTTTTGTACTTGAGGGAGAGGTGGCAATTGCTTCCTCTAAATGACATCATCCCAGCTTAAGGTAAGGGGTGCTATGAACAATGATTATTCTGTATAGAGAATAGATTAATACTGGAAGAGATGAGGATAATAAATGTTCAGGATTTTTAAACAGAAAATGGAAAAGCTGTGACCTTGAAAACACATTATGCTGACCATAAAAATGGTACTGTAATTTAGGACAACAAATTTTATATTTGTAAATTAAGATTTTATTTTTAATTTTCAGTTTTGGTGGTGTCGTTAGAGCTGTGACTTCTCCTACCTAGTAGGTTTGCTTCTATATGGGTTTAGCTATCTTTTCTGTATATTGCCCTTGATCAGATGTAGAACTCCCTTTAGGACCCGCACACTAGGATCACAAGTGATATATATTTCTCTACGTACTGTATATTTTAATACATGCTACTGTAGTAGACTTGTAACAGCTATGCTTATTTATATTTTATATTATTGCCACAGTGTCGGGTATTATACATTGATTATGGAAATTCTGAGATTCTAAATCGATCAGAAATAGTTGAGATTCCAAGGAACTTACAGTTTCCCAGCGTTGCTAAAAAGTATAGACTCTGGGGACTACAGATTCCTCCTCATCAAGATTTAAATCAATTTGACCAGGTAAGTTATAGACTTCTAAATGCGTGGATGATGAACTGTGTAACAAATAAAGCCAAACTATCTACACATTTTCATCCTTAGGAATCCATAAAAGATGAATTGTGAGAATGTCTTTACCCCTTACCTTAAGCTTTCACATCAACCTGAGACTCATGGGGGATAGCTGTAAGATAGTCAGATTTCTCACCATTAATGAACTTTAAAAGCCAAAATGGTCATCTTAAAAAATCAGTGGAGATGCTGTCTAGATATCCAGTAGTAGATGGAGGATGGTCTTGGGAGCTCTAGGTTCTGTTCCTGGCTCTGTCACAAACTCTCTAACCTTGACCAAGTGACATGGCTCTCTCTCTGTTTCAGTGTCTGTCTTTAACAGGAAATAATACTTCCCTAAATCAACAGGGAAGTATTCCCTGTTGGAATGGATCATGAATCCATTGATGTTTGTGAGTTGCTCAGGGATGATGATGATGAGTGCCACAGAAAATAAATAAATTTAAATGCAGTGGAAAGAATGCTGGGTTTATGGATAGAACTAGAAAAATACCTGCCCTCTTGCCATCAGCGAGTGTGAATTTGCTTCCTGCTTCCTCTTTGGCACTTCTGCATTCCACTGGTGGCTTAGAGGAGAATCGGGAGATCGTTGTTAATCTTATAGTTGGAGGTAGTGACAATGCCTGTAGTAAAGGCTGCCTAATAAATTCCATTGTAACCCACTGTTTCCAGTTACTTATAACTGTGCCAGACTTCAGCCGTTAGGGCTACATTTTTCCATATCTGCTCTCTGCCTCAGGCTGAACTTTTTTTGGGGGGGAGGGGGCTTCAGCAAAAACAACTTATTCAAAGAAATGGCTGAGTTAAGGGTAGTTTTTTCTGTTAAGTTGTTTTCAGCCACTTCTTTGAAGGGCTGCACCACATCCTATTCCTCTCAGCCTTCAAACCTGTCAGTGTCTGACACTAGCAATCAAACTAGTAACTGCAGTTCTGGCATTTTCTAACTTTTGAATGCTTGATTTTTTCAGTCTTGACATTTCAGTGTTGATATTCACAATGTAGATTTTTATATGTAATAATGTAATTACGTTTGCATTCCATTTCAAGTGGTGGATATGTAGCTGATCACACATTTTTATATAATTTGCTCTGTAGCAGTGAGGACTAATTTAAATGGGAGATATTTGGGGCTGTGGTTAAGCTTTAGCCATTTCATTTAAGTGAGTATGACCAATGTGGATAAAATGTTGACAGCTAAAATGGCGGGGGGAAGCGGTTAGAGGAATGACACAAATCACATTATTATTTATAATATCTTTTCCTGTTACTGAAAGGTTAACCTTTGTATAATGCTGTTAAATATTTGGCCTGGGATTTTAAGTGGCCTGTTGTAGTTTGGTGCCCAACTTCCATTGAAAGTCTAACTCTTCTAGGCTCCATTGAAGTCTTTAACAGGTCTGTTTGCTGATGGAAAGTTAGTTGAGTTAAGCAAAGAGAAACTATTCACTATGAGCAGTTTTATAACTTCTGTACATTTATTTTACAGGGGAGAAAGTTCTTATGCAGTTTAATTTTTGAAAAAGAAATAAAAATGCGACACAAAGCCACGTACCAGGATGGTACCATTGTTGCCCAGGCAGAGTATGGAAAAGTGGATATTGGGGAAGAGGTGGCTAAGAAGGGGTTTGCTGAAAAATGTAAATCCCCTATAAATGCTAACAACTGCAATGAGAAAAAAATAGATGTCGTTCAGAACCAACCCTGGAATGCAAAAGTTTCAGCTCCAGCATGGGAGAACAGACCCAACCCTTCAGTATCCAACCGACTGAAAGGGCGTTTTGGTGACCAGATAGGTACCAGCATGAGGAATGAAAATCATACTGGGAATCATATGCCTTTTGCGAAGTAAGACAGGGTGGGGTCTGATAGTGAGTGTGTCACTGTTTTGATATAGACTCATTACTGAGCAGTGTGTATGTAGGAGAGGAAGGTGGGAAAAGCAAAAAGTGAGCAACTAAAGACAATACATTTCAGCCCTTGCTAAGTGGATGTTTTGTCTCCTAAAAGCTCCCTTTTACTAAAGAAAATATTTTGGAATTTTTTTGTGGATTATATGTCCAATGGTTAGTTAAGGGATAACTTTTTTTATTTTGTATTGCACAAAACAATAAATAGCTGCCGAGAGTAAGCCATTTATGTGCCTTGTCTTTGCTTAATCCCAAAAGCCATTTGTTCTGCATATACTACAAAGCAAGAGATGTTACTGCCATCATACAACAAACTATAATTGGTACAAAAGTAGTAGTTTTAAAAATGCTGCGTTTGTCTCTTGGACTTTCTAGCAACATAATGAGTTATAAAGAGAGCCTGTTCTAAATGATTAATGAATTGGAGTTTGCACTCAAAGGGCTGGCTTTTTGAAACTGTGCTGTGTTTATGTACACATGGTGTCTGTTTCTCCCACTGTATATTACTACTGCCGTGAATTGCAAGGAAAATTTATGAATGACCTGTGGGCGTGGGTACAAAACTGGCCCTGCAGAAAAGGAAGCCTGGTATGAAGATCAGGCCAAAAGACTTTACACAATTCCCATGAGAGGTCTGTAGAGAATCATGTTGGGAGACAGAAATTTTTTGGTATCCAATATAACCAAATATAGAAGGCATGGTAAATTGTTCTCTTCCAGTCCATCTCCTAATTCACGCCTCTTTCGTGTCTTCATTTTCTTTCCTTCTTTACTTTTATGTATTTTAAAAAAAAGAAAGTGCTTAGCGCACACTGTAGGAAACTCCAGCCCCTTTAAGGCTTTCAAGTTGGTCATCCAAAATCACTGGACACTTTTGAAATCTTTGCCTGATGCTCTTAATTATTGTTTTTTATTTCTAGCTGAAACTTGTCTTTCTTATTAAAGATGGTTTCTGCTCTCTGATTCATTTCATTTGAGCTTTTATTCTCTTCAGTGTTATTACTCTTGTCTTTACTATTTTATTCATCTTTGCACTTGTGTAACAGAGAGAGAGGGCCATGCAGTGAGAGCACAGCAAATTCTCTCTATATTAACTATCTGAAGAATCATTCCGCCCCGCCCCCCCCCCCCCCCCCCCCCCCCCCCCCCCCCCCCGCGCACGCGCTCTTGGAAGAGTTTGGGGCCTGGCTGTTAAGAGGTGTGGGAGAGTGTAGAAACATTGATGAAAGTTGGGACAGTGGTTCCAAGGTAGGGGAGAAGATGATGTGGGAAGGTTTAGTCGAGGATTGAAGTTGAAAGGCATTGGTACCTGCAATAATTTTGCAAAAGAGACAACACAGATATGCATTATATAAGTATGCACTCACACATGTTGTTTTCACCTTATGATAGAGCATATTGGTTACTTGCGCTGGAGCTTACCTGATTCAGTCAGTCCATGTTAATGTACCTGAATATTAAAAAAAAAAAATCACTGTCCAGAAATACAGAGTATAAAAGTATATTTGTTGGGGAAGGGAGTACAAGAGCTATGCTCAGATGAAATAAAGCCAAGTATTACAACTGGAAGTAAGTATGTGTCTGTACCACTTGTGCCTAGAGTGACAAGAGGTGGTGATGCTGGTCATAAATCTTTAAAAAGAAACTCGTGGTATCTAGAGTTTCCAGGCCTACAATTTGCTGAAGAAGTGGAATGTGGGTGGGAAAGATGCTGCTCAGCAACCGGAAACGCTAGGCAGCAGAATAAGTTAACGTTTTCCAAAAATATATATATTTGAACTTCACTGTCTGTTCATATTTTCCTGATCTCCTCTGTCTATTTAGGAATTTTATAGAGAGCCCATCACTGATGCATCTGACAGGGCGTAACGAGGGCGAGGCGAGTGAGGCACTTGCCTCGGGGCGCACTGCTGGCAGGGGCATAAAAGCCTGCTGCCAGGGGCGCACCCGTCCTCCCCCGCCACCGAAGCCGCTTCCGCTTACCTGCGGGTGGTCCGCCGGTGTGCGTGCAGGAGGCCCCCCTCCGCTGAATTGTCGCCAAAGCCGGCAGCAGCAGACCTCCCGCAGGTAAGCGGAAGCGGCTTCGGCGGCAGGTAGCAGCACTTCTGCCCTGCCGCCGAAGCTGCTTCCGCTTACCTGCGGGAGGTCCGCCGCTGCCGTGGCTTCGACGGCAATTCGGTGGAGGGTAAGAGCCCCTAGGAATTTCTGCGCTCCTGCCTCGGGCGCAGAAATTCCTAGTTACGGCTTGTTAGGGTTCCCTCCCCACTCTAAACTCTAGGGTAAAGATGTGGGGACCCGCATGTAGAGCTCCTAAGCTTATTTCTACCAGCTTAGGTTAAAACCCCCAAGGTACAAAATTCCCTGCACCCTGAGAAATGCTTTTCTCACTGCCACCATCAAGTGTTTTAAACAGGAATCCAGGAAAGGAAACCACTTGAAGTTCCCTTCCCCCCCCAAAAAATACCCTCTTAAGCCTGTACCCCCCTTTCCTGGGAAGCTTGAGAATAATCTTCTAACCAATTGGTTACACAGTGATCTAAAAACCCCCCACCCCCGGGGTTTTTAACACCATAGAAAACAATCAGCTTTTTAAAAGAAGGATTTTATTAAAACAAAGAAGGTAAAATCAGCTCTGTAAAATCAGGATGGTAACTATTTTACAGGGTACTTAATTTCCAAACTCAGAGGGATTCCCCCTCTGGACAAACCCTTAAAGTTACAGGAAAAAAAGGAATAACCCCTCCCTCTCACACAGGGAACGTACCAAGCAAAAATAAACAGAAATTTACTCGCTATGCTATCTAAACTTACTTTAGAAAAGTGAGGATTTGATGAAAAGATGACTGGTTCCTTCTGACTCCTAGATCACTCTGAGTCTGACAAAGACCCACACACAAAGCTTTCCCCCTCCCAAGATTTGAAAGTATCTTGTCCCCTTATTGGTGAGATGCCAGCCAGGTCAGGTGTCGGTCTGGTTACCTGCATTTCTTAACCCTTTACTGGTAAGAGGATTTTATCTGCATTAGACCCTCTCCCCCTTCCCTTTATATTTATGACACGGCTCTGGCATCTGAGGGCATGACTTCCCCCATGTTATGTGTTGCAAGATCACATTCTGGATCACCAGGATGTTTGTTCACATTGATGTTTGTTGGGACCATAATTTGGAGTGCAGCTCAGTTAGCTTGATAGTAAACTGCCTCACCCCTCAATTGTTGTGAAGTAGCCAGGACTGTTTCCTGAATTTTAGAGAAGCTCAGGGTCTGGTAAACAATCCATTCTTTCTTCCTTCCTGCTGCAGCAGCATTGTCCTCCATGAGGTCCAGACTGGCCTAGGGAAATGTGCACCTCCTGGCAGCAAGGAGATCCTAGCTTTCTACTTCCACCCATTCCCATGTCTGTTTTAAATAATTCTCTGCATATCCCAACCTTTATTTAGTGAGGTCTTGTTTACATATGCCCATGAAGGAAACTGAGGCGCAAAGAGGTTGTGGCATACCCAAGGTCTCAAAGGTAGTTTATGGTGGAGGTGGGAACAGAACTGAGATTTTTGATCTCTGATAAACTTCTTCAAATCACTGTGCTTTGATATGGGGATAATACTTCTTGCCCGTCTTCGTAGAGGTTTACACATGAACACTAACTGTAAAATTCTTGGGTCGATTTTATAGACAGAAAATCTGAGTTACAGCAGGTTTAAACTTCCCAGTACAGCAGTGTGATGTACTGAGTCTTTTGTTTTTTGGGAGGGCAGGGGGAAGAGAGGAATTTGATTTCAAATCTTTTTTTACTGAAAATACTTGAATGTAGAAGAAGGTTTGTCCAAAGCAAGTAAAACCAAATAAAGTGGCGTGGGTACCTTTTTTCATTGTTGTATACAAATCTGTTTGAAGACCAACGTGGGAAGGTCACACTTCTAAAGAAATGTGGCATAATTTAATCGTGTATAATTGCTTATACAATAGATTTCTATTCTTCATCTGTATGACTAAGGTGTTCTTGACAGTCATGATTAAAGAAGTGTCGTACCATTATAAAATAAGCATCTTGATTCTGTTAATATTCATTTATTTTTAATAGAGAAAAATTGATGCTTTGTGACTTTAATATGGGGTCAAACATCAGTTTGACAAAAATAAAACAGGATCAGAAACTGATTGAAGAGAATGAAAAGCTCAAAAAGGAGAAAGAGATTCTCCAGGAGAAGAATCAGATTCTCCTCCACAATTGTAAAGAACTAGAATCGACGATTGCACTGCTGAACCATCAAGTGCAGGTACGTGAAAAAGCGAGGGAGATTCTCCTGGTGCCCTTTCGGTCCTCACCATCAAGATTGCTTTAGATTGGTAACTTTGTAATCTTGCAGTAGTAGGTACTTACTCACCTTTTTTAATAGACTCATCTGATTAATTTCTATGGAAATCTGTCTTCCACAATAGACTGAATCTTGCTTCTGGCATATAGACTGAAACTTATTTTGTACAGAAGAGAGAGGTCACATTGGCTTTGAAAACATCAAACTATGTTGAATCATCCACAACTTGTTGAGTCACAGAACTGGATGAAATAGATTGCTTCCCTAACTGTGGTGCCAAATAAAATACTAGTGTATGTGTGATACTCCACAGTGAAAGATGTTTATTTTAATTGAGAAATGTTGTACTTAGTACCAGATTTACTGATTGATTTTGAAAATGTGTATGTGGAATATGGTGTGAAAGAAAATGCTTGACCCAAATTATCAAAATGAGAGCGTGTCTCATACGTTAAAAGTATCTTGTGTTAGCTCAGGTTTGAAAAACATGAGATATGTACATTTCAGAACTGTTGAAAGAGCAGGTTACCTTTGATCTGATTCCTTGAGGTTGGGCAGTTGAGGTGGGTGGGTGTCTCCGTCCCATTCTTCCAGAGATGTGCATTTGTGGAGGCCAATCTTCCTCTGTGAATACAGGTTTTGGGGTGTTGATAGAGTAACCTGCACACAGGTGCCTGTCTCCTCTCCCGTTCCTGCTGGACAGCAGATCAAACTGAAACAGACGGGTGAGACCTCAGGACTGGGAGTGCAAGTGAGAGGGAGCAGGAATGTTCAGAACCAGCTTTGCTGCCCAGTAGCACTGTCATATCCTGTGGTGAATTGCCCCTCTTTAGGAGGGCAGCTTTTCTTGCCTCATTTCTCCATGACTGATCAGTATGCAAAAGTCGTCACCAGCGCTTCTGTCCTCTGAAGATACTATCAGATCTTCGACAGGTTTCAGAGTGGTAGCCGTGTTACTCTGTATCAGCAAAAACAACGAGGAGTCCTTGTGGCACCTTAGCGACTAACAAATGTATTTGGGCATAAGCTTTCGTGGGCTAAAACTCGAATAAATTTGTTAGTTTCTAAGGTGCCACAAGTACTCCTCGTTGTTTTTATCAGATCTTTGTAACTCCAGGTAAGTCGAGTAACATTGGGTATGTCTACACTGCAGTTAAAAACCCATGGTGCCAGCTGACTCTGGCTCGGGATAAGGGGTTGTTTAATTGTGGTGTAGATGTTTGGCCCAAGCCCAATGTCTAAACCTAAATTAAACAGCCTCTTAGCCTGAGCCCCGGAAGCCTGAGTCAGCTAGCATGGGCCAGCCGGGAGTGTCTAATTGCAGTGTACACATACCCCTTAACAAACAGTAAGTGAAGTTGTTTGAATGCCTGGAGTACAGACGAGCCCTTTTAAAGGAGATAGACTCTCTGCCTTCTGAGAGTTCTATTGGTTTTCTTCTCACTTCCTAAGTTGAAAGGTTGAGTGTCTTTTTGTATTAATCATGCATAACCATGTTTAAATGAAAAGGTTGTGACATAGTACTTAAAAGACAGGTCTTCCCTCCGCTTCCCTTCTTATGGCTGCGTGCTGGGTGGAGCAATTTAGATAATTGATTTTAAAAAATCCTCTTGATTTATATCAGTTTGAGGCTTTCTAAAGCTAATTGGAAAATGATTATTATTGCAACTTTAGATTAAATTTTAATATGAACTCAGCTATATATGCTGTTTGTTCTAAATGGCACTCCTAGTAGGGTATCTTACTCCAGTTTTACAAAACCGGTATAGGCAAAAAATAAAATAAAATACTGAAACTAAAGGACCTGACCCTTCTAACAGTTAAGCAGGTATCTAATTTACTCAGAAATGTTCCTGTTGACTTCAGGTTTAATGAGGATAAGTATTTGCAGCGTCCAGGGCTAAATTGCTTTTATTAAAAACTGTACTCATACAGACAGCCTTTGACCCTTCAAAACAAAATTTGTGTGTTAACCATGAAAAGTTATTTAGAAGCTTATTGTGAACTCTTTAAATATACATGCATCAAAAATTTAAAAAATAGGCTAAAATTAGCTGCCAAAACATGGATTTAGGTGCCTGAGTGGGATATTTGAAAGCACCTAAGTGATTTATGAGCACAAGTCCAGTTGACAGCAAACTGCAAACTCTGATCAAGGAGTGTAGCCTGGTATGAGTTTTTCATCTTTATTGGTTTGTGGAAGTTCAGTACAGGAACTCCTCACTTAACATTGTAGTTATGTTCCTGAAAAGTGCGACTTTAAGCGAAACGATGTTCAACGAATCCAATTTCCCCATAAGAATTCATGTAAATGAGGGGGGTTAGGTTCCAGGGAAATTTTTTACACTAAGTTTAAAACAAACAATTGAATACTGGTACACAGCGATGATGATAGTGAAGCTTGGTTGACATGGAGGAGTCAGAGGGTGGGAATTTCCCAGGGAATGCCACATGAACTAGCACTCCACTGAGCCCTCAAGGGTTAACTCTCACACTCTGCAAGCCAGCAGGAAAGATGTGTTTCAGAGACAGAGATGGGCATTTCCAATTAGGTATCAAGAGTGGGGTCAGAAGTACACTGCCTTGTTAATTAGATCAGCAAGCCCCACAGCTGCAGCTTCTGCCTAAGGCAGCAGCTTCCTCTCTTGTGCGTCCCCCTGCTCTATGGAAGATGGGGTAAGCAAGGTGCAGGGGGACATTAGCCCCCCTCTTCATTCCCTCCCCCCCCACACAGCAAGCAGGCAGGAGTCTCAGGGATCAGCACATGGCAGTGGGGAAAGGGACAGGTGAACTGCCATTGATAGCCTGCAAACGACGTTAGAAGGGAGCATTTCACAACTGTAAACGAGCATGTTCCCTAATTGATCAGCAATGTAAGAACAACGTTAACCAGGACGACTTTAAGTGAGGAGTTACTGTATACTGGAAGAGTGGTGTTGATTGCATATATAGCACAGGGTATTTGCTTATCAATTGGTGTTTGCATTTGTGGTGTTCTGACAGTAAAGATGCTAATAGGGTCCTGGACTTGTTTTTTTCAGCATCGATGAGCATTTTAAGTGTAAAATTTCTTAATGGGAGGAAAATCTCAATAAAATCTGAAATTCTGCTAACAATTAGGAAACGGAAGAAGTACAAAGCATCCCCTTCAACAATTTAAGACTAAAAGGGGAAGAAAGTAAAGAACTAGCAATATTTAAATACAAAAATATAATTTTTTAAAATCATGATTTTCATCCACCATGGTAGCACGACCATATATAGACATTTTCTCTGTGCTGGGCACAGGCTGGTCTGTATTTCATTTCTAGTTAAAAAGCCCAATAATACTGTGTGTTAGTAATCTCGGCTAATGATTTAACCATTCTTTGTGTCCTTTGTCACCCCTTCCTCCCCCCCCCCCCAAAATTCAACAATGCAGGAAGAAAAGGAAGCATCTAAGGAAACTCTTAAACATTTGGGGAAAACTCTGCATACGTATGTAGGGAGTAAAATGAGAAGTTTGGCTGCCCAGGTTGAGGTACTGAAAGAAGTTAGGTATGTACAAGTTTTATAACTACCAAATTACCACTGCTGTATTTTTTCCTTTTAAAATGAGTGCATGCCATTTGTTCTCTCATTCAATTTTAATTTTTGTAGTCATTTTATTCTGCTATTTTCCTTTTAACAAAACTAACATGAAAAGGCTTAGAGAAGTCTTTTGGACTTGCTACTACAATCCTTGACTGAAATCTGCAGCTTTTGTGTCCAGCTGTCAAGGTGGTAGACTAGTTCCTTCCTTCCAATGTTGGTTGGATAGCTCTGAAGAGTTTAGTTTAGATCTTTGTATTTCTTTCTTACCATCATAGCAAACAGCTTGAAATGCCTATTTAGTGTCCTGAGGCAGGTAGTTAGTTTTTAACAACTTTAATCAGAATGGGCACAGTGAAATACTTTCACTGCTGATTAGGGTGACCAGATGTCCCGATTTTATAGGGACAGTCCCGATTTTTGGGTCTTTTTCTTATATAGGCTCCTATTACCCCCCATCCCCTGTCCCGATTTTTCACATTTGCTGTCTGGTCACCCTACTGCTGATCATCGGCTAGCCATTCAGATTACACCCCCCTATTTGGGGTGGGCTTTTAGAGCGCATGCTGCTATTGTTATTCAAGCTAGCTAGATCAGAGGTGGCTCAGGTATGGCTGTGTGCACTGCGGTCACACCTTAGTCTTTCCTGTGGTTCCCTCTCTGTGTTGCCTTTTTGTTGTGTTGTAGGTTGCAGAGTGAAAGAAATGAAGCAGTACAGGGCAGCTATGGAAAGGGGCTGTGTTGGGAGAAGTCTAGGATAGAAGTGACCATCAATTCTAGTGAGAAGGAAGTTGCTCTAGTGTGTTTAAGAGATAAAATGGATGAACTTTTCAAAGAGAGAGGTGCCTGGGACAGAGAATAAACCTAAGAAAAATGAATAGACAAAATATAAAAGGAGGGAATGAGAAAGTTCAGAGCAGGAGAGACAACACAAGTGTAGCCTCTTTATGCTTTTGAATATTCATATATATATATACCTGTTACTTCCTGGAATATTGTGTTACTTGCTGGCAGATGTCATACCGTTTCATTATCTTCTTTTTTGAGATGGGAGTGAGTAAGAATACCTGCAGGGACAAGTGAAATTTCTGCTGCCTCACTGTTATTGGATATGAAATTAGGTTAATGTGTCAGGTTTTTAAAAACAATGATGTGCACCACTATTGAGTAATATTGTTCTACTATTGTTTCTAGCTATGAAGAAAAGTGTTTTCCAACTAAATATTCTTGTTTAATTCTTTCTCTGCTCACCACCCAGGCATGCAAATATGAATGTTCATTTTGGAGATGACCTCTTCAGAGCTGTAAAAGAGGTTACTGAAAGATGTCTCATTGCGCTGTCTTCCTTGGGAAAGTTGGAGAAGATGTGGGCAGAATATAACTTGGCTCAAGAGATGATTCAGTTGTGCAAAAATGTGGTGGGTTGGATGTTTTTTTCCCTCAGAGTTGTAATTTATAGGCTGTTGATAGAGTACATTAGTCTTATAAAGTGAACTCTGGTATCGTGAATAGAGAATGGAAAAATCTACCTTGCCTTGGATAACTGCAGTATTTTCCAGGAATGATAAATTTGGATTGTTCGCTTCATTTGAAAGAAGATTAAACTTTTGACACTCCCGATTTAAATGAGGCTTTTGGGGCATTCAGAGCCATCAGAACATGGCAGGTGAGCGTTATTGGTATGCTCCCTGCTCAGAAGGCGAGGACATGTGGTATGGGTTTTAACCAGGCTGCAAGTTTATTAGTCACATTACATCCAAGGTTCCCATCAGGGGACAGTCCAGTACAGTCACTTGCACCCCATTGATCTTTTGCCTGTTCTTGGGGCTCCCACTATTACAGAAGGAGCCAGTCATCAAACTAAGAGGGTCTCTGTGTGCCTCCACTTGCCCTCTAGCATGCCCCCTTTGGTGGTTGAGGCGAGGGGACCTTGGCACCCTCCTCCCCCCAGCCAACATCGCTATCAAGCACGTTGATGGGGTGGTCCCCCTGGGGTAGTATCCCAGCCCCTGGTTTGCACTTGCCCCCTGGGGGTTAGACACATGCCCCATCTCGTAAGGAGATGCCCTTGAGAGGCCCCTACGTTACCTTTTTGGATCTGGAGCCTAAATCAGCAAGTTCCTGCACTGGGTAGTGGCTACCTGCCAAAAGTTGTGGCAAGTAAATGTCTCTCCAATAGATCCAAACTGTGCCCTCCGGGACTGGGAGAATCCCAGCCCTCTGGTTGCCCAAAACTCAACCCCTAGATTTCATTGTGAGGAAGGTGAGAGAACCTCGCCAGCCTTGGCCAGTTTGTGTTATGTAGAAACATTCCTTCCCAGCCCCGAAGTGGTGACTAGCACAGCCCGCAGCAACCTAGATAAGGGAGGGACGGTGGTTGACTGCTGGAAGCCAGCAAACAGAAGTGGCCCTGAGACCTTATGGCTCCAAATCCCACGAGACCTCAAGCCCGCTTTGGAAGTTCTGAGGGGCCAGGCAATCTTATGGGATCCACTCCGTGCTGTTTGCCCTCTCTTGTTACTTTAGCTATCAAAACGCTCCCCTTCCTAGGCTCAGGGCTCTTTTGTGTTGTTGTAATAGGAAACTAGTTTCAACATAAAAGTTGGAGATTGTCTCTCTCTGTCACACCCCACAAGTGGTCTTTGAGACAGTATGTTAAATACAGGAGCGCTCTATGCTCCCTCCCTGTGGGAGAGAGAAAACAAAAGTGTTAACGATACAGAAATGGGTGTGGTGGTCTAGTGTAAGAGAGAGCATGCCACCCAGCATAGCCACTGGCGGCCTCTTTACGTCAGTTAACTTGATTGGAGCTGGCCCGAGTCAGGGAAGGTTCTAGTTATGTGCTTTACTGGTGATTGATGGGCAGGGCAGGGTCTCAGCCTGTGGGAAAGGGGGATCCCCCTCTCCATGTCCCCCATGTATGGCTCCAGCATTGGGAGAAATCAAAGAGAGGAGTGGTTGAAACCAGTGTCCTGTGGAGTCCTTGGGAACTCTTGAGACCCAAGAGAAATCAATGGTGTGTATGTGTTTTGGAGACAAAGATGAGGGGATTATACTTCCGCTAGCAGGAGGCTGCTTCTACCTCAGGTACTTCTCCAAAGCTACCCCGGGGAACCGGGGAAGAAACTGTTATCCACACAGCATCCCTCTCCCCTCCAATGTGCTATTTTTCCTTGCTTGCGCTCCCGAGTGGTGGCTTCTGTAGTCTTCCGTTACAGGCTTACCACATCCCTCTTTGGTGCTGGCTTGTGCTGCTGCATGTTCTGTAATGTTTACCTACCTCATAATTCTGCTGTAGAGGCTAAAATAATGTTTGCAAGGAGTCTTGAGTTTTTTATATGGAGGATGCTGTAATATAGCTTTATCCATCGATCTCAAAGGACTTTGCAGAGCAAGGTAAGAGTATCATAAGTGCTAACTTTTGTTCTTAATATATTTATCCCTTTCTGTATAACCTTCTTACCTGGGAGTGCCACCAGGGCTGAGTTCAGTAGTTCTGCAGATAAAGTGAACCTCGAGGATTCATCATTGCTAGAAAAGATAATTTTATCTTACGAAATGTGAGACCAGTAGACAATGTGTCATGAATTTTCTCGTAAATTTAAGAAATTTTTTTTTAAATAAGTCTGTTTACTTCCCAAGCACTGCAGAATTATACTGATACATTAGCTCATTAAATGGACTAGAAAAATTACTGGAAATAGAAGAGAAACAAGTCCATTTTCCTCACCATGCATGAGAAATATTAAAACTAAACAATAGTAAAAAAGAAACTATTTTTAAATTTTCAGTTTTTAATGATCTAGTAGGTTAATTGTAAACAACGTAAAGAGATTTGTTTTTAAAAATATTTAACTTTGCTCTGCATGAGTAACACCCACTCCGAACACATACATTAACAGAAAAACAAATGAGCTTGTTATAATTTGTTTATAGAGAGGTGGTCAGTAATGAAGAGAAATAGGCTGGTTGCCAGGGCTTTGATATCCAAAGTTGTTTAAGTGTAGCAGCAGAGAACAAAGAGAGAGAAGGAGCTTACAGGCTTAGAGCAGTCTTAAATATTCTGTAAATGACTTTTCCTTGGGAACATCCATCATCCCACATGAAGCAGCAGCAGCTGGAATCTTTTTGAGATACATGGGTTAATCAAATTTGAGCAGCAGAGGACAAATAAAACCAAGATCCAGGCTAAGAGTGAAATCAGCACTTGAGTGATCCGCAGAATTCATTTTAAGGTCTCCCTCTCTCACCACTCCTGATTTGCTACAATTCATTTATGGAAAAATCACTTAGGAAAAATAAGATGAGCAAATGCTAGAAGTGGTGAAGTGACCTGATGCGTGAAGAGGATCTCTCTAGTCTCAACATGTTTGTTCTCTGTGAGATAATTGGATAAGTTTGGAACCATCTGCAACCAGCCTGTAGTTTTCTGTGAAGAGATTTTGAAGTCGTCTATTACAGCACATAAAATTGATACATAATAAACATCATGAAGGGAAGATCTCTTCACATGGCAAATTTTCGTTAATTCTGATTTGCTCTAATCGGTGGGACATAGCATTGGGGTTCCACTCCCTGCTTGTTGTGGATGGCTAACAGTATGACAGATGCTACACACCAGGAGAAAAGTTTTTTTTTACAAAACTATACTTTGGGTCATGTTTGACCTGATGCATCTCCTATTACATAGAATCTAGCTATCATCTTGTTTGGAATCTTATTTGAGCGTTCTGACTGTGCAGTGAGGAGAACAAGAGTTGCTGCGGCAGTGTTACAAGTAGCATGAAGAGGAAAAGTTGAATAGACAGGTAATACTGTACTGCCAGGGGACAGGCAGGCCTGAGAGGAGCAGAGGATATGCAAATGGGGAAGTGTGTTCAAGCTTAGAGCAGCCTGAAGAATTAATTTAGACACCAATTCCCCAGGTGAAGTGGCAGCAGCTAGGGGCAGAAAATTTTGCAGCTCCAGTGGAATTTGTGGCAAGTACCCCTGAAGTCTTTGGGAAGTGTAGAAGAAAGAATTTGAGTTGTAGTGACCCAATACCAAAACCACCTTTCTTAAATAAAAAAGAAATTTCTTGTTTTTAACAAAAGCTGCCCTGTTTTTAAAGGACATAGTGGTATTAAGATCTTTTCTAATGAATTACCTAAATTTAAAATCCAAGTGGAATAACACACCCCATAGAGTGTTAGTTAATAAGCACATCTATTGGGTTGATGAAAATACAAGGCATGCACCTCAAAGGTTGATTAATATGCACCTAGTCATCATTACATACATCTAAATAATGTTGATCTAAATGTAGACTTTTAATCTATCTACAGTTGAATAGATCTCAAAGTTTGAGAAATATTTGTTGTCTGCAATATTCTCTGATGGTTTTAATTCCATATGCAGTTTGAAATGAACTGCGTAAAAACCCAGTAAGCCCAAATAGGCAATGAACAGAAAAGTTGTCGATTATGTCTGCTTGCTCATTCTGTCCATTTAACTCATTAAAACAATTTTTATTAGCCCCTTCATGCTATGCACTAGCCTTAGGAACATTATTGATATTTCCTCAATTCTTCCTTCTCTATCCTTTCTGCTATGTTGGTACTTTATCTTGTCACATCTCTAATTAGTTTGTAAGATCTTTGAGGCAAGGATCTTTTCTTTTTTTGGGCAGGCACCTAACACAGTAAATAACACGTGAACAAGTAAACCCAATACAGCACTGGTTTGCATGAGGAATATAGTACTAGATACAGGGCGAATGATATAATTTGATTTTAATTTTCAGCATCTTTACTTCCCCCAGTTTTCTTAGACTGGCTTAACTAGATTCTTATTTTTGTGTGTACAGCCTGCAGTGGGTGGCTTTTGAGCCTGTATAGTAAGTGTAAGGTAAAGCAGACCTGATATAGAATAATGAGATGTATCTAGATGCAGTTTGACAAGTTCTTGACCCTGTTTTTTATCCAGACTGGGTTTATGTACACTGTGAAAGTTTGCTGTTTCCTAGTGGGCCTTGAGAATTACATCTCTGCGCTTAGTGCTCCATGTGGAAAGTCTCTGATTTTGGTGTGTTTTGCCTCTGGCACAAGTGAACAGGCACAAGTGACCAATTAAATGGTAGACATTTTGGGGATACTAACATTGTTGATCTTGAGCCATTTGTTGGTTTCCCAGACTTACTCATTATGTTGGGGGAAGGGATATAAAAACCCCCCATGCACCACAGTAACATTTAACTTTTAAAAATAGGAGCTACACAAGAATGAGGATGGAATATTAAAAAGAACAGTCACAAGGGTAACATGACTGCAAGCAGCATGAGGACTACTTAAAAACACAATAGAGACTCAGAGTAAATATACACCCCAAATCAAAAAAGACAGGAGGACCACCAAAAAGAATGGCTAAACAGTAGAGCAGTGGAGGTTGTTAGAGGCAAAAAAGGAATCCTTTAAAATTTGGAAGTCGAATTCTAATGAGGATAATATGAAGGAGCACAAACTCTGGCAAGTAAAATGTAAAAGTATAAGGCAGGGAGGCCAAGAAAAAATTTGAGAAGCAACTTGCTAAAGATGCAAAAACTAACAGTAAATTTTGTTTTTAAGTACATCGGACGCAGTAAGCCTGCCAAGCAGGCAATGGGGCCATTAGACAACAAAGGTGTTAAAGGAGAACTCGGGGAACATGAGGCCATTGCAGAGATGCTAAATGAATTATTTTAATCTGTCTCCACTGCAGAGGATGTGAGAGTAGGGTGACCAGATGTCCCGATTTTATAGGGACAGTCCCGATTTTTTGGGTCTTTTTCTTATATAGGCTCCTATTACCCCCCACCCCCGACCCAATTTTTCACATTTGCTGTCTGGTCACCCTATATGAGAGAGATCCACATCAGAGCTATTCTTTTTGAGCAACAGTTCTGAAGTACTGTCCCAAATTAATGTGTCAGTAGCAGAGATTTTGGAACAAATGGATTAACTTAATGGTAATAAGTCACCCTGGTGGTTGAGAGCTCCGAGGCTGAAGCAGAAAATGTCACGGCAGTCTCTGAAAGTCACAGAATCTGTGACAAAATCTTATCCTTAATGATAGGTTCTAAATTACCTTTTACCACCTAAAATGTAGATCTTGGAGTCATTCTGGATAGTTCTCTGAAAACTTGTGCTCAGTGCGCCCCAGAGGTCAGAAAGCCTCACAGTATGTTAGGCATTATTAGGAAAAGGATAGACAATAAAACCAAAAATATCATAATCCATGATACACCCACACTGAATATTGTGTCCAGTTCTGGTCGCCCCAACTCAAAAAAGATGGAACTGGCAAAGGTTTAGAGAAAGGAAGGGAAATTATGATCAAGGATGTGGAAGGCTTCTGTCTGAGGAGAGACTAAAAAGTTTAGGGTTGTTCAACTTAGAAAAGAGACAAGTAAGGGATAATATGGCAGTGATCTATAAAATCATGAATAGTGTGGGAAAAAGTGAATAGAAAAAGTGTTATTTACCCTTTTCCACAATACAAAAACCAGGGGTTATCGGAAAAAATTAATAGGCAGCAGGTTTAGTATAAACAAGAAGAGGTACTTTTTCACACAATGCACAGCTAACCTTTGGAACTTGTTGCCAGGAGATGTTGTGAAAGCCAAAAAGTATAACTGGGTTCAAAAATGAACTGGATAAGTTTATGGAGGAAAGGTCCATCAGTGGCTGTGAGCCAAGTCAGGAATGCCACTCAGTGCTCAGGGCAACCCTAAACCTCTGACTATCAGAAGCCAGGAGTGGAAGACAAGGGTGGATCACTCCATAATTGTCCGTTTCTGTACACTCCCCCTGAAGCTCTCATTTTGGCCACTGTTGGAGACAGGATACTGGGCAAGATGGACCATGGTCTAACCCAATGTGGCAACTCTTGTGTTCTTAGATTGATCGGCACTAGTCCATAGTACCATCTATGCTTTTCTTAACCTGGTTTTATCCTCTATTTAGTTGCACCTTTCTGCAGTCTTGATGTTTTGAGGAATTATTTTGTGTTTTGTTAGAATTGTCTGTTTTGTATTGCAGGTTCTTCAGGGCAAGGAGTGTTTATCTGTTTGTAAATTGACCTGACACTTTGCATTGTTATATAAGTGTTTTGTAAGAATGAGTTCATTTGTTTTGAGGGGCAAAACAATACAAAGCCCATACAATATTTCATATCCAGTGGATATCAGTGATGCTTGTAATGATTAGGGACAGCAGTGCTCCCTAGGGGTTAAAGCTTGTTAATAGATTTTTAAGGCCAGAAGAGACCATTATGATAACCTCATTTGACCTATATAACATGAGCCATAGAAGAATTTCATCCAGTTCTGGTTGAGCTGGGGCATGAATTTTAGAAAGACATGCTATCATTATTTAAAGACTTCAGGTGATGGAGAATGCACTCCATTCCTATGTAAGTTGTTCCCCAGTGGTAACCATTGTTAATTTTTTTGTCTGTTTTTTGTCTACCTTCAGCTTCTAGCCATTGAGCTTTTTAGTTTCTTACTGTAATGTGGGTTTTCCAGATTTTATTCTTCTTGGAGCTACTTTCTGAACTCTTTCTATTTTGTCAATAGCTTTTATTAAAATATGGGCTCCAGAACTTGCACATTGTATTGCAGTAACGGCCTCATTAATGCCGTAGAAAGTGGCAATACCACCTCTCTACTGCTAGTCAGTATTCCTTGACTTAAACATTGTCAAATACCTTATAGAAGTTTTCAGTATATTATGTAACAATTATTTTTATCAAACAAACCGTCAGTCTTTTCAAAAAGTGATATCAAGTTTGTTTGACAAGGCCTATTTTCCATGAAACCATGTTGATTGACATTAATTATGTTACCGTCCTTTAATTCTTAATTGATTGTGTCTCATATCCACTTTTCCATGATTTTGCCCAGGATTGATGTCACACTAACCAACCTATAATTACTCGTATCATACCAGTTATCTTTTTAAAAATATTGGCTTCAGCACCTTTTGTACAGATTGGTAATGTGTTTTTGGGAGGTCCTGCTTGTTTTCTGACTATCGTGCATTGAAGACAAAGACAGTGAAGACCTCTCATCAACTAGGCAACAAGAAGGAAAATGAGAAAGCAACAAAAAGCAGGCAGTCTCTTTTGTGGCTTTCTCACTGTTGCTATCTAGTCTCTCCCCCTCTCTCCTGGAGGGTGAAGAAATGGTTGGGAATGGGTGTCTATCATTCTGATAGTCCCCATTTTCCACAGAGATCTTGTTTCTCAGATCTGATGGAGCTGTCCTTGCATCCCTTGCTGCGTCTATGGGCAGCAGGGTTAAGGGCAATAAGGAATTTTTAAAAGTATATTAGGAACAAAAAGAATGCTGACAATGGTACTGGTCCATTACTAGATGGGTATGGTAGAATTATCAATAATAATGCAGAAGAGACAGATGTGTTCAATACATATTTCTGTTCTGTGTATGGGAAGAAAACAGATGATGTAGTTATATTACATGACGATACTCTCTCTATTCCACTAGTATCTCAGGAGGATATTAAACAGCAATTACTAAATTTAGACATTTTTAAATGAGGAGGTCTGAATAACCTGCATCCAAGAGTTTTTAAAGAGCTGGTTGAGGAGTTCACTGGATTGTTAATGTTGATTTTGAATAAGTCTTGGAACACTGGGGAAGTTTCAGGAGACTGGAAGAAAGGTCATCTTGTACCAATATTTAAAAAGGGCAAAGGAGGTGACCCAGGTAATTATACTCCTGTCAGTCTGACATTGACCCTGGGCAAGATAATGGAGCAGCTGATAAGGGTCTCTGTTAATAGAGAATTAAAGAAGGGTACCACGATTAATGCCAATCAACATGGGTTTATGGGAAATAGATCCTGTCAAACTAACTTGATATCTTTTTTTGATGAGATTATAAGTTTGGTTGATGAAAGCAATAGTATTGGTATAATATACTCAGACTTCTGTAAGGCATTTGACTTGGTACCACGTGATATTTTGATTAAAAAACTAGAAGAAGATAAAATTAATATGGCACACATTAAATGGATTAAAAACTGTGTAGCTGATGGGTCTCAAAATGTGATTACAAACAGGGAATCCTCATCGAACGGGTGTTGCTAGTGGGGTCTTGCAGGGATTGGTTCTTGGCCCTGTGCTATTTAACATTTTTATTTGCACTCTAGAAGAAAACATAAAATCATCACTGATGAAGTTTGCAGATGACCAAAAACCTGGAGGAGTGGTAAATAATGAAGAGGACTGGTTACTAACACACAGTGATCTGGATCACTTGATAAGCAGAGCGAAAGCAGACTATATGCATTTTAATATAGCTAAATTTAAATGTATACATCTAGGAACAAACAGGTGACTCTATACTGGGAAACAGTGACTCTGAAAAAAAAAAGTGGGGGGTCCCGGTGAGTAATCAGATAAACATGAGCTCCCAGTGTGATGTTGTGGCCAAAAGGGCTCATGCAATCATTGGATGTATAAATGGGAAACTTGAGTAGGAGTAGAGATGTTATTTTACATCTGTGTTTGTCACATGTCTGACTGCTGCTGGAATACTGTGTCCAGTTCTGGTGTCCACAACTGAAGAATGATGTTGATAAATTTGAGACGGTTCAGCGAAAAGCCACGAGAATAACTAAAGGATTAGAAAACATGCCTCATAGTGAGAGACTCAAGAAGCTCAATCTGTTTAGCTTACCAAATAAAAGGTTAAGGGTGACTTGATGATAGTCTATAAGTATGTACATGGGGAGCAAATAAATAATAATTGGCTCTCCAGTCTAGCAGAGAAAGCTATTAAATGATTGAATGGCTTGAAATTGAAGCTAGATAAATTCCGACTGGAAATAAGGCATACATTTTTAAAGATGAGAGTAATTAACATTGGAACAACTTATCAAGGGTCATGGTGGATTTTCCATCACTGACAAATTTTAATTGAAGATTGGATATTTTTCTAAAATTTATACTCTAGGAATTACTTGGGGGAATTTCTATGGCGTGTGTTATGCAGGAGGTCATACTAGATTATCACAGTTGTCCCTTTTGGCCTTACAATCTACAAATCTTCCTATTTGTGAAGACCTAACTGGAAGGTCCTCTAAGACATCAATGTCCAAGGAGACTATGGTTCAAAAGCATAAATATTGAACAGAAGCAATAAGGCCATTCCTGGGGCGGCACATTTCAAGGGCTGTTTTTTTGGGTTTTTTTAAATTCTTGCTGCTTAGGGCCCTGCTTATGCCTCATAGCAAACGTGCTCTGGAAACATTTTAACAGTCTTGATTTTCTAAGAGATAATAAATCATGATTAGATTAATTTCATGCACATGTCAAATGCTATTTGAGACCAGCATCTTTAATCGGGAAATTCAGAATAATTCCTTGTGATCTAAACCATATCATGGATGCTATTACTTAAACTACCTTTTCAGCCCCTGCTTTCTGTTTCATTCTTCTTGGAGTGCTTGCTCATGTCCATTCCATGTTAGGTGCGTGCATGCGTGCCCTGTGCACCGTTGCTGGAGTATTTTCCCTTAGTGGTTTCTGTCAGGTTGGTTCCAGTGCCCTCTGGAGCTACACACTCGTGGCTGGCCACGCACCCTCTCAATTCCTTTTTACCACCCACAACAGTTGGTGGAACAACCCTTCTTGCTTCGGTAAGGTTTTCGTCTCAGTGGTTTTCGGACTCTAACTCTTCGTTCTTAGTTATCTTAGTTTAGTGTATATAGCTTTTATAATTTGTATTAGTGTGCATAGTTAATTAAAATAGATAGCTCTTGTTATTTGAGGGACTCCTTCGCCCCAGGGGCCAGGCATATCCCAGTCTCCAGACTTCAAAGCTTGTGCCTTCTGTGGCAAACCTATGCCCGTGAGTGACCCACATTCCAGCTGTTTGAAGAGCTTGGGGGAGACTCACATGAAGGACAAGTGCCAGAACTGTTGTGACTTCAGATCCTGCACTAAAAAAGACAGACACATTAGCCTGAAGACGATCCTCATGGAAGCCGCTCTCAGAGTTGAGCTGCTCCAATTCAGCATCAAGCACTTTGGCGTTAGTGCAAAGTGCTTTTCCTGGCACCCAGCTCTTCCCGGCACTGTTCACTTGGGTACCAAGGAAGAAGCACAAAAAGCAGCACACTGACAGGGCACTTGTCAGTGCAGAAGAAAGACAAGCAGGGGAAAGGCAGCACAATGAGACCCGTGTTGGGCTGCTCTTCCACTCCTGGGCCTACGATGGCACTGTCGACTCTGCCTAGAGTGTTGAGTCTGGTGCAGGACCCTCTGCTGATACCTGGAAGCCACTGTGGCACCAGCGGTCTGATTGTTTCATCAATGCTGGAGGCTTTCCAAGTTTTGAGGGACCTACTTTCTCTTCCAGTCCCCCCAACTCTGTTGGGACACCCTCCAGCTCCAACATCCGGAAGCAGGAAGGAAGAAGGGGTGATGGGCTCCTTCCTGGCACCCTCTAGAAACAAACCGACCCTGATCCCAGGGTCCTGACCATCTCCAGTCTGCTGTTGGTCCACGGACCCCGGCACGGTGGCAGAATTTGTACCGCTCTGCTGTGGTCTCAGAGAGAGGACTCTTCTTCTGAATCCAAAGGGGAACCGTATGTGCAGCCTAAGGCTCCGCACCGGTATCCAGCCTCTGCACCAGCAGACTTCGATACCGGTTCCCCGCACCGACAGTGGCCTTACTGGAACCCCTGGGGGTTTCCCTGGCACTGGGTGCTCCCTCCCATTGTTCCCACTCGGTGGCTTCTGAGAAGCGGACTATGCTCCTTCTCGCTCGGCACCAGACCCCGACTCCAGTACTGATGTTCAGGAGATGGCTCAGGTGGACATCGTTGAGGCTGAGGAAGAAAAAGGAGCCTCTCCTCCAGTGGAAGCCGTCTCATTTTCTCCAGACGAGGTTGTCAATGGGACCCAGTAGTCAGCTTCTGCAGGACGATTTCAGGGCCCACCAGGACCTTTTGAAGTGGGTAGCTGTGAACCTGGGTCTGGAAATTGAGTAGCTTAAAGAGACATTACACAGCCTTATTGATATCCTGGCTGCAGCAGCTCCCTCCAAGGTGGCCTTACCCATCAATGAGGCTGCGATGGGACTGGTCAAGGCTCTGTGGCAAATTCCTTCTTCTCTGCCCCCCCAACCTCAAAGAGGGCAGAGAAGAAATATTATGCCCCAGTGAGTGGATTTGAATACTTGTACTCACATCCCCTTCCAGCATGCCTGATTGTGTTTGCAGCAAATGAAAAGGACAGGTAGGGCCAGTCAAGCACTACCGCTAAACAAAAAGACACCAAGAAACTGAACCTTTTCGGAAGAAAGGTTTATTTGACGGGTAGCCTTCAACTATGTATCTCTAATCAGCAAGCTTTTCTGGGGGAGATATAATTATAATCTGTGGGACTCCCTGGCTATATTTAAAGACTCCCTGCCTCAAGATTCAAGGCAGGAGTTCGCTGCCCTCTTGGAAGACGGTAAGAATGTGGCCAGGACCTCTCTCCAGGTGGCTCTGGATGCAGCCAGCTTGGCAACCAGGACAATGGCCTCCGCTGTCACCATAAGGCCTTGTTCATGACTCCAGTCCTTGGGGCTTCCTCATGAGGTCCAACAGCCCATCCAGGACCTCCCCTTCAAAGGCTCCTCTGTATTCTTGGAGCAGATGGATACAAGATTTCAGGGCCTGAAGGACTCAAGGGCCACCCTACGATCCTTAGGCTTTATGCTCTTTTAGCTTTCAGGAAGCACTTCAGGCCCCAGCAGCCTCTTCGTTTCTTGGTGCCTACAGAAGAAAAGGGAGAGGTTAAAAGCGGCGCCAACCACTCCCATCCACCTCAGTCTCCCAGCTGGGGTCTCAGAGGTACTCTGAAGGGCCCACGCAGGCTTTTTGAAGGTGCGCCTGGGGGTGAGATACCAGTCACCATTTCAGATCCCTTCCCCATCCCTCTTCAGGGACCCTTCTTATGAGAAACTCCTTGTCGAGGAGGTGCAATCCCTCCTACGAATGGGGACTGTAGAGGAGGTTCCGCAAGAGGAAAGGGGTTTTACTCTCAATATTTACTAATCCCAAAAGCCAAAGGGGGCCTCTGGCCTATTCTGAACCTGCGTCACCACAAGAAATATCTCAAGAAACGGAGGTTCCACACGGTCTCCCTGACCTCCATCATTCCCTCCCTGGATCCAGGAGACTGGTATGCTACCCTCGACTTAAAGGACGCATGGTTTTACATTTCTCTCTTCCGTGGCCACAGAAGATTTCACAGGTTTGTTGTGGGTTAGCGCCACTATCAATTCACCGCTCTTCCCTTTGGCCTATTGGTGGCCTCCCAGGTCCTCACAAAGTGTAAGGTAGTGGTAGTAGCAGCCTTCCTCAGACGTTGAGGCATCCAGGTCTGCTTGTACCTTGAGGCTCGATGACTGGCTGATCAAGGGTCGGTCACAGGCTCACGTTCAGAACAGCATCAGCACGGTCCAAGCCACCTTCTGAGCGTTGGGCCTGCTGATAAACTAACAAAAGTCAACCCTTGTTCCTTTTCAGAGAATAGATATTATTAGGGTGGTGCTCTACTCGACCCAAGCAAGGGCCTTCCTGCCAGAGGCCTGATTCCAGACCATGTCAGACCTAATATCCGATGTAATGGTCCACCTAATTAAGACAGCTCAGGTTTGCCTCACGTTACTGGGGCACATGGCGGCATGTACTTATGTGATTCAACGTGGAAGACTGTGCCTCAGGCCCCTCCAGATTTTGCTAGCATCAGTATATTCCCCGAGCAGACACCACTTGGACTCTGTGCTCATGGTTTCTCCCCTAGTCCTTGCCTCCCTGGAATGGTGGAAAGACCCAAGATTGGTAATGATGGGGTGTGCCCTTTGTTACCCCTTGACCGTTGGTAGCTTTAATCTCGGATGCTTAGCTTGCCGAGTGTTCCTTCCCCAGATCTCAGGCGAAGTGGTACAAGTCCTGACAGACAGTACCGTGGCCATTTTTATATCAACACACAAGGAGGGGCCCAGTCTTCAGCCCTGTGTCAGGAAGCCATCTGTCTATTGGCCTTCTGCACAAAGCACTCCATTCATCTCAAGACGTCACATCTCCTGGGAGCTCAGAGTGTACTGGCAGATCACCTCAGCAGATCCTTTTCCTCTTGCCATGAGTGGTCCCTTCATCTGGAGGTCACCAGGTTCATCTTCTGAAGATGGGGGCCTCCCCAGGTGGACCTGTGTGCTACCAGAGAGACTAGGAAATGCCATCAGTTTTGCTTTGTACATGAGCACAACCGGTGCTCCCCCTCCGACGCTTTCCTACTCCCATGGAAGCAGAGCTCCTATTCTATATATTTTCTCCAATCCTTCTGGTCCACAAAGTCCTCCTAAAAGTCAAACGAGACAAGGCCAGAATTACTCTGATAGCCCCGGCTTGGCCACGCCAACACTAGTTCGACACATTCTTGGATCTGTCAGTAGCAGCCCCGCTTTATCTCCCACTCTGTCCGGACCTAATCTCAAAGACCACAGCTGATTGCTTCACCCGAGCCTTGCCTTCTTGCACCTACTTGCATGGATAAATCCAGAAGAAGAGGCTTACTTGGAGCAGGTCCGGCAGATCTAGCTAGGTAGAAGAAAGAGAGCTGTCCACGAGGGCTTCCTACCTGACTAATTGGAAACGCTTCTTGACATGGGCGTCTCAAAAGCTCTCTCTCCGTCTTGATCTTCCCTTCAGTCTATCTTTGACTACTTACTCCACTTAAGATGAGAGGGCTAAGCCCTGCTACTTATCAAAGTGCACTTAGCAGCTATCTCAGCCTTCCACCCACTGGTGAACAGTAGATTACTGTTCTCCCATGAGGTGACAGTACGGTTTCTCAAGGGCCTGGCGAAGCTCTGTTCTCAGATCCATGAGCCGATATCCCCCCATGGGACTTAAAACTGGCTCTGTTGAGACTCATGGTTCCCTCCTTTGAGCTGCTAGCATCGTGTCCCCTGCTGTTTCTCTCTTGGAAGGTCGCCTTCTTGGTGGCAATCACCTTGGCCAGAAGGGTCTCTGAAATCAAGGCCTTGACATCAGAACCGCCTTACACGATATTCTTCAAGGACAAGGTCCAACTGTGTCCCCACTTGGCGTTCCTGAGAAAGGTGGTGAGACAATTCCATAACAGTCTGGCCATTTTTCTACCATTCTTCTTCCTGGAGCCTCACAAGAACTCTGAGGAACGGCGGCTTCACTCACTAGACGTTAGGCGTGCCCTCACCTTTTATATTGAGCGGACTAAACCCTTCCGCAAATCAACACAGCTCTTCGTCGCAATAGTGAAAAGGATGGGAGGGCACCCTGTGATCTTGTCCTGAATAATTGCATCAGGCCTGCTACGAGCAGGTGAATGACCCGTCTCCATCCATCTTAAATACTCACTCCACAAGAGCCCAGGCTTCATCAGTAGCGTTCCTCGCAGAGGTCCCAATCCAGGATGTCTGCAGGGTCACACCTTGGTCATCTGTGCATACCTTTGCATCCCACTATGCCATCACCTAACAGGCCCAGAACGATGCCAGTTTCGGGAGAGCGGTGTTGCTGTCAGCATGTCCATGAACTCTGAGCCCACCTTCTGAGGTACTGTTTGAGAGTCATCTAACATGGAATGAACATGAGCAAGCACTTGAAGAAGAAAAAGCAGTTACTAACCTTTTTGTAACTGATGTTCTTCAAGATGTGTTGCTCATGTCCATACCACAACCGACCCTCTGTCGGAGTTAACGGCAAGAGGGAACTGAGAGGGTGAGTGGCTGGCAGCACCCTTTATACTGGTGCATGCTCATGTGGCTCCAGAGTGCACTAGAGCTGGCATGACGGATACCACTGAGGGAAAAATCTCTGGCAATAGTGCATGCGGCATGCACACACCTAACATGGAACGGACATGAGCAACACATCTTGAAGAACAACAGTTATGGAAAGGTTAGTAACCGTTTTTTCTTCTCACTCTACTAGAAAGGTGGGTCAGAGAAAGCTGGGGTAAAACTGTGGAATTGCAGTACTCTACGTTCCACAGTCACAAAATGGTTTCTAAATACTCCTATGTTGTAAATTTTTTAGAGCAAGGACTGACATAGTAAATGTGTGTACTACATCTAGTCAAATGGAACCCCTAATCCTCTCAGTACCACTGTAATACAAATAATAAATAATCCAAAATAAAATTTGTACGTTAGATGTTCGCAATAGCAGTCAAAATCCACCAGGTACGAACTCAGTCATACAGAAATCAACCACTGTGTTTGTACTCTACTAACTTGCATTGTAGGCATGCTTAAGTGTGATGGATATCGCATTTCCAGCGGTGGATATAACAGAATGTCAATCCCCTGGAATAGTGTTTAAAGCCTGTAATTTCATGCGTCACTCATTCCTATTCAAGTGTGATGCATTGTAACCTAACTAGTTAAACTCACCTTTTATAAATAGGAAGCAATTTTACTTCATAAGGAATCTGAAGGAAAATATCTTGATATCATTTCTTGTTATGTTGTGCTTGCAAGGAGATTAGATGTGATTTCTGACTGCTGTTTCTTCTACATAGAATGAAAGTGATGTCTTGATTCTCAAGAGAAATGAAGTGCAACAGAATTTGTACTCTGCAGTGGAAGAATTCATTCTGGAAGTGGATGAGCTACCTCTCTCTGAGCGTTCAACTATTTTGCAGGTTGGAAAGAAACTTCTTATTACTATTATTAAACACCTCTAATCTGCTCTTCAGTTTTTTTTGAAGTTCAGTGTGTTAGAATTGGAGGTTTCAACAGCAATAAATTGATCTTAGTGTGTTACAAGGCTAGGCAGTACAACTTTTTCTACACTTTTCTGCTAAATTATCTCTAGTTTGATTTACTCAGTAAGCACAACAACTTGCAATACACTTTTTAAAAGTTCTAGTCATATTTTGTTCAAAATATGTAATTAGTCATATACTTTTACAGTGTATATGCTGAGGTTTCCTGTAGTGTTGTTTTTTTCCCCCCACATGAAAAATGGGAAAGTAGTGGGAAATTACTTAAAACCATATACAGACACGTTTTAAAATATTCAAAAACAGTTCAGCACTGAAAAATGGTATCAAACCTGTAATCCTGTTTGTGGAGTTCTTTCATTTGAAGGCAAAAGAATGTGAAAATGAAAAATTGCTATAATCCAAAATTACTAAACACTTTTCATCTCTGTATTAAGCCCCAGCCTGTAACAGTTTACTGTTCTGACCCTTAAACCATTAGGAAAATGACCAATTGCCGATTGATTGTAAGCAGTGTGTCCCATGTAAACCCAGGAACTCTTCATTTGGTGTTGAAAAGGGGTTAGATTCTAATTTAGGCAGAACAAACCAGTATTCAGCACATTCACAGAAAGCATGACTGAAACCAGGTTTCGCTGGGGGTCGCAGTCATGCTTTCTGTAACAATTTTGTCTGATCTCTGTTAGCAGCTAAAATGTTCTCTATACCATTTGAAATGGGGAAGAGTGGTTAGCAATGGGTTGTCTTTTCTGGGGCAGACAAACCCTAATGTGTGTGCTGCTTTTCACGTCACGTGTGAATGAATGTCAATCAAGAAGGAATAGGTTGTGATAATCAAGCTCAGTTACTGTGTAACACAAGATGGCTTCGAAACCTGGCCTGTGAAGGTGAGTGCTAGTATTTATTGTACATTAGCTCATGGCCACCTAGTGCACATCTGCAATACTTTTTTTTTCTGTTTTTTCCTTTTTTACTCTGTTGTGATACACTCACTTAAAAATGTGACTAAGTTTTACATTTGCAAATAAATTCTTTTATAACCAAAATTTCAGTGTGTTTGAGGGATTTTTAATGGAGAAACTTTATTGTAGTGAATAACGACAAGCAAATATACATTCTTCTTCATTAAGCTGTACCACTCAGGATCATAGTAACAATGAGTCATCTGAGTACATGCAAACAAATGAGAACCCAAACTTCAGCCAACCTGTTCAAGTCTGGCACGGATCTGATCAACAGTGTGTCAATAAAAATTAGCATTATTGAAAACATTTGAATTGGGAGTATTTTTAAATAGTGCATTCAGAAGTGCAGTTAGATTTTATCTAAAAATACTTGCTTTTCTGATTCTGCTGCTCTGCTGCAGAACTGGAGGTTTTTGATTCACCAGAAAATGAATTCATATAAATAGATTATCAGGGTCTGGCATCATTGGAAAGAATGAAATGTCTGGACCTAATAGTTTCAAACAGAATAAAACTGATTTTTTTCCTAGCTGCATTACAAGATTGTGCTTCTTTAGCTCCACTAGGTGGTAGTCTTTAAACATTTTTTAGATGCTGTACCAGAATAGAATTGCAGCAAGATTTTTCAGGTAGTTAATAGTGTCTGGAATGTTGAGTGCATTCAGACCTTCTCCTATTAGTTGTGTTCAACAAAATAAACTTTTTTCTTGTTCTTTAAGATAACTCTGCTGACAGACTCAACTAGTATTTGAAAATGAAGGGTGAAAAACTAAGATAATACTTCCAAATACTAACACTACCTTGGTTATAGACTAGTCTATAATATAGTTGCTTGGGTTTTCAGTTACTGTATTTACTCAGTAAGAACAATTATGAAGAAATAGGATTCAATTTACAGGATTTTAACAGGAAAGTTAAATCTTCGATTCCTCATACAGATTATTTTTTCTAACGAGTTTTTCAAGGTGACTAGTTCCAGCCGTATTTATTACAGGTTTGGGAATAACATTGCAATAAAACTATTACAGTTCAGAAGGTATGTTGTTACACAGACCTGTTTTCAGGTGCTAAGTAGCACTCTGCAATCCCCCCCCCCCCCGATGAGATGTCTGTTTTGTTTCTGTTTGTTCTCAACCCAGAGGTTACTTCTTTAATCTCTTCACCAACCCCCATGCACAAAATAAATTGTGGTAAATTCTTGTCCAGCTGTTCTTGAGAAAGTGTAAAAAAGGATTTTCATCGGGCAGAAATTTTGCAGATGACTTTTGTGTATTCAGATAATTCAAATGGCTGCTATAAACTTGTCATAGACCTACCCCTTAGTTAAGCAAAGCATATTTTGCATATTTGAAGAGGTCTGGTTTAGAATGAAGTAATAGAAAAACATCTACTATGCTTGCGTGAATCTTATTCACTGCTATTACAGTGTTCAGGCATACTTTTAAATAACCAAATAAATTCAGTGTCCCAAATTGTTGCAGTGTTGTGTGTTTTAATGCTGGGAAGTTCATTTATGGTCCATACGACAACTAGAAATCTGCTATGCTGCACATTTACAGTATAAGAGTCTAATGTAACAATTTATAATCCTATACAATGCTAGGTACATGTAATGAGGCTATTCTAGTTGTTGGAATAAGTATTTTCTGTCTCTTGTATATCTAAATTCTCAGCCATCCCGTTGCATAATTTTTTTTTGTATTACAGTATTATATGTTATCGTATCTTGTTGTGCATTCAACAAAGATTTACATCTGGTACATCAACCTTGTAAGTTATGTTGTAGCATGTTAGTATATATTTTTGCTTCCAAAATCATTGGGGAAATGGACATGATCAACCAATCAGAATTTTGTGATAGATCTACACCTACAAGAAGGTAAGGAGTCAAAAAAGGCTGTTATTCGGGAAAGGGTACCCAGCTAGTCTCCTTCCTCTTCGGTCTTTTTTTCACCTCCTAAATGTATAGGTGATGCTTCAACCTTCTGAGCTATGAAGGAAAGTTAAGAGACAACTATTTTATGAAAGATAATTGGAGGGGATAGTTTGCCTATAGCTAAATCCAGGTCTGAGGCATTGGCTGAGACTCCCCCTAGGAATAATCTTCTTCCCATGCTGCTGCCTCTTTCCATTCACCAGTGGCATGGAACACCTTTGCTATGTTTGGGTAAGGCCTCTGATGTTGCCACCCTGTGTGTGTGTGTGTGGGGGGAAGCCCAGGCTTTGCTCTGCCTGTCCTCAGCTATCACTGATGTGATGGGAGAACTTTAGCTGTAGGCTTCTCTGTTTTCTATAGCTTCTGGTGATCTAGGGCTCCTTTCCACCCCCATTTCATGTAGCAGCTTATTCCTAAGAGGGAGGCCTGGATCAGGTACATACATGCCTCTACCCTGGTTTCTCTCCAGCCTGCTCTGTCACCAGCGAGGGTAGTGGTACCAAACTTTTCCTGTCACACTCTCCTCTTACCAGTAATGGAATCTGTCCGCATCCCCCCTCCATTACTGCACAGTTCGCTCAGCAGAGGAGTTTAGGCAGAACTGGGGATGGGGGAGCAACTGAGGCTAGAGGCGGAGCTGGCCTGGGGGTGGAGAGGGAGTGAGGGCAGAGCTGTGGCTGGGGACGGAGTGGGGCAGAGCTGGGCTGGGCGCATCGGCCTTGAAAGTTCCTCCATGCCCCCTAAGGGGGCATGCCACACAGTTTGGCGACCACTGAGCTAGGGGAACCTCTTAGTGACTTCTGCCACTTGGAAATGTATAATGGCAGGCAGCTGCCTAAGTTGTCTGCTACAGCAGGAAGTCTTACACAGGTTGCCCTTCCTTGTGGTTCCTGTTGTGCCATTGGGCCCTTTGTTGTGACAGCGTTGGGTTCTGCCAAGGGTACCCCACCCTTTTATTGATCACATGCAGAGCCAGCCTCTTCTGGCTCCATTCAGATCCATGCATTTCTTCATCTACAGTAGGTTCTTTGCCTGCTTTTTCCATTGTTTGCATCCACGGCAATGTGGGAGGAGGTTGTTCTGACTGTAGTCGGTTTACATGGTATGGGACGGATCATCAGTCAGCTAAGGGAACCTCTCTCAGCATCCAACAGCTTTCTGAGCTCAGTGCTTCATCCCTCTTTCCTCAGTCCCAGTTTTAAGACTATCTGTGCTTCCTCATCAGTTTCCCCTTTCCCGCCCTCTTGATGCTCCAGTCCCTCTTGTTCCCTGATTCTTGTGGAGAGACTCTGCTGGCCTGCCTCTTTGAACCCTGGAAGAGGATAGCTTGCTGGAGCCGTGTTAGTGGGAGAGTTGGGGTGGCAGCGTGAAGTACTACACCTCTGATCAAGCAGAAGCTCTTATTGCTAGGATATTAGCATCTTTGGGGGAAAACAGCCATCTCTAAGAGAGGTGTTTTCAGGAAAAAAGCCTGCACAGTTCCCCGTAGTGTTCCCCTTTTGCAAGGTTGTCACTGTTGGTAAGTGTCTTACTTCTCCCCAAGTGGCCAATAAGTATTTCTCTGACCTTAAGGTCAAAGTAGTGGGTGTCACCTCTAATTCTGCCCTGCCTACTTTCTCACCACACTCGTGATGCTATTCATCCATAAAGCATCTGAGCCAGATTTGCAGTTGCTCTCCTTGCTGGCCTAGTTGCCACCATTTAGCATTGATCGCTCGAGTGCTGCAGTCTGGTCTCAGTCAGCTCTGTGACCCAGTTGCTGTCAGGGCCGCAAAAGTGATCAAGTGGTCATTGGAAGACTCCAGGAAAGAGACATAGTTCTTGTGTAATGTCATTTTTGGTAGTGCCCAGTTGGCCCTCAGCTCTGTTGGTGTCTCCAAGCTTGGCTGCAGGCAAGTTTAGCTGTGGGACTAGAAGGATAACCTACCTGCAAAGATGAAGCTTGCTGCTAAATTCTTTTTAAAGGCGCTGAACTCTTTGGAGAATACCTTGGTAATATAACCTGAGCATTCTGAGGCCTAAGAAAACCCATTGTCTCAGTTTCCAAAACACCCTGCATCAAACAAACCTTTCAGCCTCATTCTCTCAGGGTTACGTTAAGTCCTTTTGATGCAGGGAACAATCTAGACAAGTAAAATCAGCAGTTCACCACCTTTAGAGCTCATGGTAGGAGTGCGTAAGCTGATGGGAAGGTGTTTAGCACAAAAAATATTGTCAGCCATTCAAATCCCTTTTTGTGTTGAGAACTTTATCTTTTGGTCACAGAAAATCAAATGCCACCATCAAAAAGGAATGCACAAATATTCCCAGGCATGGAACTTTTTATCCAGGTGCGCAACCCTGGGTTCAGAAAATAGCTTTTTGTCAGGATGTGTCAGCAGAGAATTGACCTAGCATTTTCTTCAATTCATTTGGCAGATCTTTTTTCTTTAAAAGTGTGGGTTTGCTCCCTACGCTTTGGCCTGAAAACCATCTCTCTTTCATGCTGACTTAGTTTCCCCCCCCTCAAGTTCCATATATGAAGGGAAACTCCATGCTCCATGAAGGGAAACAACATGTATTTATGTTGTATTTAGATTGAACTAGAAGTTTCAGGATTGGAAAAGTCCTGTTTATTAGGGTCTTGAAAATGCACAGGGGTAGGCGCTTCAGATACTGCAGTTTCTGTGTGGGATTGTTATCTCTTAGATTATGACCAAAAGCACTCAGGAGAGATTTGACTAGAGACCTGTGTCTCCTGACATCAATTTAGAATGTCAGAGCTGTTACGTGATTGACACATCTCACGGCCCACTTGTTCGCTGCATTTGGACCGCTCTGTAGGGAGCAATCTAAGGTGAGCTCCTTTTTTTCTTAGTACTATTGGTCACATCCACACCCAGTTCTTGGTCACAGGGAAGAAGAGATTTGAGAAAGGGAAAATTATTGTAGTCTCATCTCGCTCCTGCCTGTCTTTTGTATGCTATTAGGTATGTCTGGAAGTGCTTGATTTGAAAGGCAGGAGCCTGGTTATGTAGATGTCACCATGATTGACAGACTTGTTGCCATCTTACCTCTGGCAGGTGAGAGACATAGAATAGCCAGTTCTGAGAGGAAAGGAGGAGACTACACACTTAGCAGTAAATAATAGTGTAATTTGTGACTTGAATAGGATGTGGGTCTAGATTTTCAGAAGTGAAAAGTGCTGTAGTGAGTCAGCACACAAGCTTACTTCTTTCATTTGTGGGCATACATTAAATGTCTTTTAACTGCCTATTTATAGGACATCCATCAAGTTCCTTTCTGTTTGCATACCTGCTATTTTTTTTTTTTTTTGCTTACCTTGTACAGGAACTGTCTGGTTCTCTGGAGGCAGTATATGGTCAAGTTAGTGAAGCAGATGACTCTGAGGAGGCGTTTCAGCAGTTTTTTGAGTGGAAGCAAACTAAACTGGAGGAATTCAGTCGTGTCAGAAGTGGTACAAATGCTTCCCTACAGATTCTTGCAACATGGTTCAGTGGCATGATGAAGGTAGAGCAGACTTTACTTCTATCCTGTAATGTATGTGAAAAAGACACAGTTCTGCATGCAGACAGTAATCTTGTGCAATAGATGTTAGTGCCTGATAAGCTGGCCTGAGAGAGCTAAATACAAGTTTCCATAGTTGTACTTACGAAGAGTGCGACTTGGTGCCAGTGTTTCTGTGCAAAGAGGACAATGCTCAGTGAAGACCAGATTACTTACCTCAGGAGCTAATACATATTGGAGTCAGCAGGTACAAAATATAAATACATGGTCTTGGGTTAGAGGACATGTTTCGTGGTTCAGTTAAGTGTTTTCCTGGTCTGACCTAATATAAGCATATTATGGGGGGAGAAAGAACTGCTTAGTGCATTAAAATAATCTGTTCAGACTTTTCCAGTGATTAAACAAAAACATCCTCATTGATACAATAATATAATATATGCAGATATGCTTATCTCATAGAACTGAAAGGACCTTGAAAGATCATCGAGTCCAGTCCAGTCCCCTGCCTTCACTAGCAGGACCAAGTACTGTCCCCTGACAGATTTGTGCCCCAGATCCCTAAATGGCCCCCTCAAGGATTAAACTCACAACCCTGGGTTTAGCAGGCCAATGCTCAAACCACTGAGCTATCCCTTCGCCCCTCCCTTTCATACTATTTTTGAACTAAAGGCTTGAGGGTAAATTAAAGGAATCTAATCAAACATTTATGCTGAAATAGTCTGAGGAGAGAGAAACAAAAACAAGGATTACCAAATGAATGAACAGGATGTTTCTGATTTTAAAATGCACTAGGTACAGATTACCTTTTTCTTGCCTTGAATGTTATGTGGAGGAATTAATGCAAATTGGAAGGTTGTCTAGTATTGTATTTTTATGTAGTATTGTTCCTGAGCTGATGTGCTGTTTTAACGCTATTTTATAGCTTCTTGCAACAGTGCTTAAGTCTATATCCAGCAGTTTCCCCACAGTACATTGGGTAGGGTTGAGTTACCTCCCCTTCCTTTTCCACCCCCCCGCAAGAAATCGGAGAATCCTCTTTAGAACTTTGCCAGATCAGAATACTGACCCTTGCACCACTAATACAAGATGATGTGCTTTAAGTGCATACCAGAAATAGAGGGCTATTTTGTTTTACTGGCAGTCAGTTTTATTTTCCTTGTTAAATTGTGGTAGTGGGTGCCATAGAGGTTTAGAAGATGCTCCTGAAGGGTGCTGTTGCAGCATTTTCTTTTAAGCTCTATGGGAGCTAGTCAGTAATATTGTGGAGCAGCCTTTTGGATATGTCTACACAGCCATTAAACTCCCGTGGCTGGCCCGGCTCTCAGGACTCAGGCTGCAGGGCTGTAAAATTACTGTGTAGACATTCAGGCTCGAACTGGAGCCTGAGTTCTGGACCCCATGAGTGGAAAGGGTCTCAGAACCTGGGCTCCAGCTCAAGTCCGAACATGCACATCACAATTATACGGCCCTGCAGCCTGAGCCCTGTGAGCCCAAGTCAGCTGACTCTGGTCAGCTGTGAGTGTTTAATTGCTGTGTAGACCTACTGCGTTAGTCTGGAAGGTCTCAGGCGGTGGCTGCCTGAAGACAACTGCTTCTTAGGAGCAGTTGGACAATGGTTTGGGGCCAGGGAGAGGTAAGACTAAGACAAAAATGACCTGAACTTCCAGGGATGATTTAAAAGTGAAAAATGCAGTCTGCTTGGATGAGGAAGGATAAGATTATGTGGGCGAGCCATTTATTAACAGTAAATAGTTTCAGCCACTTAGGCCTACTCCACACTACAATATTTTACTATGCCTAAGTACTGCTGTGAACAGCTGGGTTACCTGACATGATGAATGCTTTTTTGTAGTCAGTATAGACTGGAGTGGGCTGCGTTCAGCAGGATGTCAGTTAACATAATTATTCACAACTGTGCTGAGTTGCAGTTCAAGTGTACCAGACCTTAGAAACACAGTTACAGTTAAAGCAGTTTTAGTTATGTGACTGATATTATGAATGATCCAAAATAGCAATATTACCAAGGGGTGTTTTTGTGTCTTGGTATGACTGCACAAGCTGATGCATTCATTCTAATCTAAACTCTGAAAATAGTCCAGGGAGTGGGGAATTTCCAGATTTATGCAGCTGTGGTTTTGAATGGGGGAGGGAGCTTTCAGCCAATAGACCTTTTATCGGCTTCAGTTGTGATTCTAAGATTACTCCATTGCAATTGGCTGGACATTACAGTTCCTGTTTTTGTGAAAAAAGGGTGACCAGACTGGACAGAGAAACTATTTTAAACTCACTATTTTAGGTTTTTTTTAAAGTTCCTTTAAATGTTTACTACTTTCATTGCAAATACATTCTTAACATGAATCTGTGTCTGTTTCCATGAAACCTACAATGGAAATGACAGTCCACAGCAGAGACATTGTGGCTATCATTTTCAGAGGTTGGGTGGTCATTTTCAGATGTACTACTCCAGACTTTTTGAGCCAATGTGTTCTTCAGGCTTGCATTGTTACATACCTACTATAATTTTGTTACATACTTACTATAATTTTAGCTTTTTATTTTGTGAAGTTCTTAAAATTAAATCAATAACACATTTTCAAGATCTGCAGTTATACTGAATATATACTCTTAGATGGCTGATTGAATGAATCTGAATAGGGCAAGTATGTAGTATAGCTCCGTATCTCTGGTGCATACGCTGTGTATTAATTACAGAGATCACATTCCCATGTTAGTGTGGTTGCTGCTGTTAATTTAATACTCCTACATGCACAATGAGAGATAAAGCTATTTATCTAAAACATTTGGCATTGGAATTAACATTTGGTGTAGCCACAGGCTAGTCTTGCTCCAGTGATTTATTCTTTGCTCTGTGGCATCCTAAACTTCATGCACAGGGGAACGTTAAATTGTGTTGTTGTTGTTTGGTTGGTTTTTTTTTGGCAGGAAAAGCCTGTGCTTCATGTTGGGCACATCTATGAGTTCATATAGCACCACAAACCAATCACTTGTATGCTCCTTTACTGTGATCTCTGAAACAGCCTTCAGTGTAGGAAGTGCAGAATTCCTCCTATTTCAGAATAACACCCCGAGAGCTCCTTTACTTCAGGGCTCACTAAAACGTTTTAATTTTGGAAGTACGCAGCTCTTTTCGTTCCCCCACGCCCTCATTCACCAGCTGTTAAAATGTAACATGGACCCCAAAATACATTTGTGCACAATCTGCTTCTTCTTTTTCATTAAAATGGTTCATCTACTTAGTTCACCTCACTTAAAAACTACTTGCTTACAAAATCAGACATAAAAATATGAGTGTCACAGCACACTATGACTGAAATTGCTTACTTTCTCATTTTGTTTGTATTAAATTTTAGTTTGTACTGTCTTCGCTAGTGCTTTTTATGTTTCCTGTTGTTAAAACTAGGCAAATATCTACATGAGTTGATGTACCCCCTGGAAGATCTCTGTGTACCCCCACGGGTATGTTTACTCCTGGTTGAGAACCACTGGGCTAATTTGTTAGCAAAAACATTTTAATCCTATGATGATAGTACATGGAAAAAGCTGAGCTAAACACAGTTTCACCACACTGAGCTCAGTAACCAAGCAAGCTCTGATTACAGCCTTTGTTTCTATAATGAAAGGTCTGGGTAATAGAATACATCAGCTATCCATGTGTCCATTTCACTTGCAATTAAGCACTATGCAAGAGCAAGGTGTGCTTTCCTGGGCTATAGGTACAAATCTTGTGTTGAAGCATAAGGCAGAAACAAGCGTCTTTGACCACTTTGCACCAAAGGTTCTAAAGTGCTTTTTGCTGTTGGAGCATTAAAAAAAATAAATCTTACAACAACTTAGAGCAATTGACAGCTTCAGAAATAATTTCTCTCTCTCTTTCCCCTGCAAATATATCTCCACTATCCTTTTTTCACATGTGGCTAAAATTGCTTAATTTAGCTTTGATGTTGCTTTCTCTTTTTTGGATTTTTACAGAGGGAGAAGCCAACTAACAGCTGTTTTAGCATCACTAGATGTTGTCAAAAGGTTTCTCAGTAATGAAACCTAAAAGTGCCTGTGTAGAAACACGAAGATGGGGAAGGGAATGGGTTTAACTGAAGACATCCCCTTTATTTTTCTCGGGAAATATGATTAAAAACACAAAATGAAAGGCTCTGTCAGAGAAACTAAAGGGTTGTTTAACCCAGTGGTTTTCCAGACTACTGTACCCCTTTCAGAAGACTGATTTGCTTTTTGCACCCCCAAGTTTCACCTCACTTAAAAACTACTTGCTTACAAAATCAGACATAAAAATACAAAAGTGTCACAGCACACTAGCACTGAAATATTGCTTAATTTCTCATTTTTACCATATAATTATACAATAAATTGTGACACCCCCCCCCCCAGATTGAGAAAATCTGATATAGTATATAGGGCAGTATAAATAAATCGTCTGCATGAAATTTTAGTTTGTACTGACTTCGTTTGTGCTTTTCATGTAGCCTGTTGTAAAACTAGGCAAATGTCTGATGAATTGATGTACCCGCTGGAAGACCTCTGCTTACCCCCCAGGGATATGCATACCCCTGGCTGAGAACCACTGGATTAACCTACCAGTTTTGTCTTGGGCATTTTCTGTTTCATTGTGTGAGTGAGAAAATATATTGTTTTCAACATCAGAGACTCAACAGGTGATGGATTTGTGATTGCTCTGCCACTTACATTAGTTTTAGTTTTCAATTTAGATAAAATCAGGGTGAGGTTTGGAAAAAAGAACCAGAGGAAGGCAAGATTCAGTTTACATTTCTTTTCTAGTGGTGAGGCATAGTTTATGCTGTACGTTTTCTAGGAATTGTATCACCTGCAAGTCTCAATCAGCCAATAAGAACCTGGCATTAGACTCTGATGGCCTGATTTTCAGAAGCGCTTGGCCTTTGTGCCAAAGCCCTGTTTTAATAGGAAGTACTAATTCTTTGCTGGTATTGTGCATTAACTTGTAATTACAGCATTCAGTTCTCTTTCCCCTCAAGTTTTTTGACCTGACATCAGAAGTATCTTTGAAGTCAGAAGAAGTGGTTGGCAACGTGGATGAAGTTCTTGAGAAGGTCGAGTCAGATATCTGCAAAGAGCTGGAGATTTCTCTAGTTGTAAGTTCCTATCATCTCTACTTGTTCATACTTCTGAATGTTTTACACAACTCTGATCCCAGTTACAACTTTAAATTTATGGATGGGTAGCTATTAATCATTGCAACTTAGGCAGCATAGGCAGCATCTTTTTCATATGAATGAGATGGAGAAGGTGTATTAAGTTTTATATAGGTTGTCCTCTGTTGATATAAGTGCCAGCATTGTACAGTGGCCTGAGCATAGGACTGGGAACTAGGAATTCCTGAGTTGTAATCTCAGCTCAGTCACTAGCTTGCTGCATTGCCTTGGGCAAATCAGTGACCCATCTGTATAATGGGAATAATACTTCAGAGTGCTATTGTGAAGTTTAATGTAAGTGTGCTCTGAAAATGTTAACTGCGTAAAGTATTGTAGCGGTATTAGATAATTTAACCTGTTTCCATGCTGGTTCTTACCACAGTATTTTCTCCAGTGCTTTGTCCAGTCTTCAGTGGTTTCCACCACCATTTTTTTTAAAGACTTACTCCATTCTGTTCTGATTAGGAAATGTTTTCTGATGTTCAGCCTAGTTTTATCTCTTCAGTTATTTATCTTTCATGGTAAAGAGGATTGCTCCATTCTCTTCATTTTGATAATTCTTCTCTGAACTCCATGCACTGGCTCAACAGTACAAGTCCCTACTGTACCAGAGAGAAACAGCCAGGAACAGAAATAGAATCAGTCTCTTGATAACATAATGCTACTAGAACATCAGTTCAGTCAACACTTATTTTGACTGCAATCTGCAACAGAGCAGGTGACTTGCTTTTTAGAGGTGAAGATGATGCATGCACATCCTGACATTTAGTATCCATTAAAAAAAACCCAACTAAACTGTTAAGCTTTTTTATACAGTACAAAATATAACATGACAAAAATGAAGCTTTTGTATGGAAATGCCAATCAGTCTTTATTTTACTGCAACTCTTTGGTGAACTCTTAAGACTTGTGAGCTTTCCATTTCCAGTCCCCTCAAGAAAAGAGATAAAAATCTGACAGAGCCATTCCATTAACATTGGTATTTTCAGTAGAATTTTATATCATAGATGTTGACACTTACAAATTGAGAATAACTGCAAGCCTTTTATCTACTACTTATGTGTAATTCAACCCAGGAGCAAGATGAGGCAGATAAGGAAATAATCTTAAATGCTTACAATAAAGTTATACGGAAGATCCGTCAGGAGCAGCATCTAATCACTGTAGTACAGAGCAAGTATTTGGCCAGTGTTGAGGTCAGTTTACCCTGTTACCTGCTTGTCTATCACACTGTTCAATATTTTCTGAACTCATTTGTTTTTTAGGGTGTTCTTTAACTTTTCTTTTTATATTGATGATTGTGCGTGTCTGGTTCTGGCGGTAATTTGCTTTTTATTTGGGAAATCTGAGAACTGCTGGTCTCCTGTTCTTAACTTAAGTTATTATTTATAAAAAGCATTTCTAAATTTTAAGATTTGAGTCTACAAACTCTTTTTTTAAAAATTCATGAAGTATAACTTTAAGGAGACTGTTGTTAGATGACTTTTTCCTGAAAGATGATTTTAAGATTGTACTTGTAAAGAAGCCTGCTCCTATACGCAAGTAGTAATCAGTCCTACAAAAACTAAATTAAATAATAGGCTTCAGCCAGTCTTTTCTAAATGTATTAGGACATGTATGTAAATACATTCACTAACTGTTTCTTTTTTTAAACTTAGTTTAAAAAGCAGATTGTGGAATGGTTGAATAAAAGCCCCAACATTGACAATTTGTTATCAATTAAGAAGACTTTGAAAAATGTAAAGGCACGACTCAGATGGAAGTTGGTTGAAAAGAGCAACTTGGAAGAAGTATGGAAATATTCCTGTTTTTTTAAAAAAAAAACAACAACATACTACAGAAACATTTAAATTGCTTATCCCAGCTAAGTGGTAACCAGTGGTTATAGTTTGCTAGATTGAAGAAGTTTCCTTTAAGTTCTGACTAAACAGGCATTTATTTGAAGACCAATTTTAAGTTGAGCAGTATTGACTAAAAAAGCTGTTCAGATTAGAAGTTTTTCAAATATATTCCATAGTCCGGGCCTGGGTAGCTTTGAAGTCAGCTCTTTTTGGGCAGGGGGAGAGTTTTGTCTAGTGACCTAGTCATATTTCATGTCATACTAAGCAAGAATATCTATCTTACTTTCCAGTGTTCACTGTGTGATCCCTTTCACCTTACTTGGTTTCTCAGATTCCATTTTTGCTCACCTCCATGTGAGTTATACTTTGGTGTTCATCAATCACTTCAGGTTTTTATATGAATATTTTGTCTCTCCCCTATTTAAGTGTGGGAAACCATCCCTGGGGGACACCACTATTTACCTCTCTCCATTCTGAAAACTGACCACTTATTCCTACCCTTTGTCTCCTATCTTCCAATTTTGAAAGGATGCCTTTTGTCTCTAACCTCTTATTTTACTTTTACTGCAGAGTTCCAAAGGGATCTCATAAAACTGGCTGACTTGGCAACAAAATGGCAAATATAATTCAGTGCTGATAAATGCAAAGTAATGCACATTGGAAAGCATAATACCAACTATACATGCAAAATGAGGGGGTCTAAATTAGCTGTTACCACTCAAGAAAGAGATCTTAAAATCATTGTGGATTGTTCTCTGAAAACATTTGCTCAATGTACAGCGGCAGTCAAAATAGCTAACAGAATGTTAAGAACCATTAGGAAATGGATAGATAATAAGACAGAAAATATAATGCCACTATATAAATCCATGGTATGCCCAAACATTGAATACTGCATGCAGTTCTGGTCGCCCCATCTCAAAATAAGATGTATTAGAATTGGAAAAGGGTCAGAGAATGGCAACAAAAAAGATGGGCTATGAAACAGCTTCCTTATGAGGAGAAAAGACTAAAAAGTTTAAAAAGACTATTCATGTTGGAAAAGAGACGACGGGGCATGTGATAGAGGTCTATAAAATCATGAATGTTATGGAGAAAGTGAATAAGAAAGTGTTATTTGCCCTTCCACGTAACACAAGAACCAGGGGTCACCCTATGAAATTAATAGGCAGCAGGTTTAAAACAAACAAAAGGAAGTACTTCTTCACACAATGCACAGTCAACCTGTGGAACTCGTTGCCAGGGGATATTGTGAAGGCCAAAGTATAACTGGGGTCAAAAAAGAATTAGATAAGTTCATGGAGGATAGATCCATCAATGGCTATTACTCAAGATGGTCAAGGATGCAACCCCATGCTCTAGGTGTCCCTAAGCCTCTGACTGCCAGAAGCTGGGAGTGAATGATGGGATGGATCACTCAATAATTGCCTTGTTGTGTTCATTCCCTCTGGAATTGGCCACTCTTGGAAGACAGGATAGTGGGCTACATGGATCATTGGTGTGACCAGTATGGCCATTCTTATGTTCTTATCTAAAAGAACAAGAACTCTAGATATTTGTCTCTTACTACTCCCAAGAATGTATTTACAGAAGACACCATCCTTACCTCCTGGGGTTTACAATCTTGAGTTTTAGATGTAGCACAGGTGAGAGTGATGCATCAAAAAGTAATTGGGTAGGTCGGATGATGGTTACAGTAATGCCATCATGCATATATTCAGTTTATGCATATGCACAATTTGATGTGTTTTTTTAAAACCACGCATGCCTCAGTGATTGTGAGCACTGTAGAGTGGATGGGCTTTCAAGAGAGATTTAAAATGAGAGAGGCTAATGGACCAGAGAAGGAAGATGATTCCATACATAGGGAATGGCATAAACCCCCTTTCCCCCAGCGATGCTTATGCTTATGGGAGAAACAGGTGAATGGGCTATGAAGACTAGCATCATTGGCGGAGAAAGGTGGAGCAATTACACTATAAGAGACAGAAGGTTTGGCAATTGGAAGGGGAGAGTTACGTAGGGCCTTCAAAAGGAGGACAAAAGTTTTTTAGAACTCCATTTGTGCAGATACCTGGGGCAGTTGAGACTTGTCCATGAGACTCTAAGGTTTTGTCTACATTCCTTCCACTGTCTCACCAGATTCTCTTCCTCTGGACTGTGCAGACAGAGCAGCGATTCAGCACTCCCACCTTATCTGTCACAGCCCAGCATTGAAAGATGATTTTGAGATCACTGTCTTCTCTTCTTTATTGAGCCAAAATTTCAGGGCCTTATTTCTCTGAATAGCATCACCTGCCGTGCACCTTTCTTTTGTTAATTCTCCCTTCTTCCAGCATGGCAGAGCTGGCCAAAGGAATTGAGCTGAAGGGCAACCTGGTCCTCTGTCTGCAAGAAGATATTCTCTGGAGCCACAGAAGAGAAGTTCTGAGGTGATTGCTCCCAGCCCAGAGCCCTCCCTGAGTCAGGGGGAAAAGGCCCTTGATGGACACCTTGATGAGGCTTCTGTATTTCACAACACCAGCCAAAACTCCCCCAGAAACACCTCCACTGCTTGGTCTTACTCAGCTCTTGGGAGTCTGGAGGTATCAGTGTTGTCACTGATTAAGAGTTCTTCAAGGGTAAGGCACTAAGGGCTGGTCCACACTAACCCCCCGGTTCGAACTAAGATATGCAACTTCAGCTACGTGAATAACATAGCTGAAGTCGAAGTATCTTAGTTTGAACTAAAAGGTACTTACCGCGGGTCCACACGCGGCAGGCAGGCTCCCCGGTCGACTCCGCGTACTCCTCTCGCGGAGCAGGAGTACCGGTGTCGACGGCGAGCACTTCCGGGATCAATTTATCGCATCTAGACAAGACGCGATAAATCGATCCCAGAAGATCGATTGCTTACCGCTGAACCAGGAGGTAAGTATAGACGTACCCTAAGTCACCCCCAGTCCAGTCTCCCTCAAAAGGAGAAAAAAATCTAGTTGTGCATCTCAGGTTTTTAATGGTTAATTGAGTCATTAGTCAAGGGATCCATCATCCTTTCAGACAGTTGTTCTTCCCAAGACGAGGATTTGGGATCTCTTAGGGACAGTCCCTTCCTCTTCCTCCCCAGTTCTGTATTACATAATGAGGCACAACAGGGCTCAAAACAAATTGTCTTTGCCCAGGCTAAGACTTCAAAGAGAACACTAGACTAGTAGGGACTGATCCTTTGGGGATTCTCGCTCTGCAAAATACATTAGAAATCCAAAAAAGGCTTAAAATAACACAGGAAAAAAGCACAGCAGGTGTTCAGCTCCTTGGCGTACCCTGAAGTAGGGGAACTGTTCGTTTTGGATCATGACAACACTGAGGAACAGATATGCTTGAAACTTGGCATGAAGGTTGGTGGGCACCACTGACATCTAGCCAGAGCGAGAGGGTGTGAAAAGGGTAATATTTCTTCAATTCAGAACTAATAATTTGCTATCTCCTTATTTCTCCTTCAAGAAAATCACAAGGAAGGGCTGGAAAATGGACAACAAAGGGAAGAGGCTGAGTTTGATAGCCTTCCAGGTTCTAGAATTGCAAGATTCTCTCTTCATCTTTCCTCAGCTGTGATGTCCCTGTAAAGGACATATTAATTTCTGCCAAGGAGAGATGTCTTCAATACCTTCAGGCAGGAAGATGGAAGCCACCCTTAGGAGAGAATTAGAAATGTTAGCATAGCCCTTTGAGTCTCACTGGTCATCGCGTGCTTTGTGCAGCATCAGTATCTTGATGGGATGTCCTTAAAGAGCTTTGACACCCCTCCACCCCGAACCATGTCAGTACTAGATAAAATATCCCTGATGACGTGTTCATGGAGGATGGAGCCATCAGTTCTGTGAGCAAGAGTTATAAGAGCGAACTAAGTGGCCAGGTGCCAACTCCTACCAGTCCAAAAAGTCAGTATGTCTGCATCTGAGCGCCCACCCCCATCCAGCATGCAGGCTGTCAGGCAGGATCATCCTACTTCTTAGACTCCTGTTCAAGCAGTAGCACAGAAAACGACAACCAAATTTGAGTGCTCTTGTGACCCCATGTGCCAGGTTGCAATATCACTCACTCAGATATGGTCTGGCTTCCCCTCCATTATGCCATTATGGAAAGAGGCTCCTCTGTTACTCCACCCAGTTCTGGTCAGAGGCCAGTTGGAGAGGGGTGGGGGCCCCCTCTTGTTGTGTGCCTCTGCCTAGTTCTGATTCTCAACAGGTGGGGGCTTGGCCCCCCATTTAAAAAGTGTGGGGGGCATTGCCCCCCTTCGGTCTCCAGCATCCAGGGGTTCAAGTTGTCCCATGTTGGAGGGTATAAGAGAGAAAGTATGTGTGTTGCATTCTGGAGCTTCAGGCTCCTGCACATCCTTTCTTTTCCCCTCTTTCCAGCCTCAATAGACAGTGACAAGCACCCTCAAGGAAATTTCACACCTTCTAGAATTATTTGTGACAGATGCTGTTCCTCAGAGCAAAAAAGTCAAGGGCTCTAATGTCTTTTCTTCAGGGAAAGAAAAAGAACTGACGGAGTCCAGGCGGAGTTAGACTTTAAGAGATTGAGTGGGTTGGAGGAGAAGACTGAATACAGGATGCAGACTTTCACTTCCCTTTTGCTGCACTCTGCAGATAGGTCCATTATCAGCTCTCCCAGGGATAGTTGTGGAAAGCCCTGATACCCGCAGTTCCTTCAGGATGCTTATAAAAATAGCCACTGTCAGTACAAAGTGTTACCATACAGTCTGTCCTCCACACACAGCATGTTCACAAATCCACTGATGTAGTGTCCTGTCTGAGGAGTCTAGGGACTCAGATGCATTTTTTCTTAAACTAAATACTCACCTCGTACAGTCTTGCAAGAAGCAACCTAACCAGACCTGCATGCTGTAGGCACATTTGTCTGTGTCAAACTTAAAGAAGAGCTCTCTGATTCCCTTTTAGAGAACCATCTACCAAGCTTGATGCAGAGCCAGCATGCTCACAGCACAGGAAAGGGTTGACAAGATTCAGGCACTGATCTCCTGGGCGTCGAGGAATACCATGTATATTCATCCGTACCAGCTCCTAGGATTTCCAATCTCTTTGTGTTAGGGGTTATTCCATGGGCAAAGCTGCACTAGAAAGGTTAAAGGATTGATTTTAAGGGCCTGTAACAGTTTCCAACAGAAGATGGAAAGGAATGTGAGGATACCATGTAGTGATCAGGTCCCCAGCTTGGTGGAAACAGCAAATCCATGTGATGGTAGTATCCTTCCTGTACAATCCAGAATCCAAAATTGTGACCAGGGATATTGATGTTGCAGGGTAGCTGACACACCATGGGGCACAAGGAAAGTAATCAAGGTCAGAAAGGTTCCCGAGAAACTAATTCCTAGAGATCAATGAGGTGCTGATTCTCTGAGACTTCCAGGACCGTCTGAAGGAGGACGATGCACTGGCTCAGACAGACAACTCAATGACTGACATACATAAAATGGAAAGAGAGCAAAAGGAGGTCAAATCTAAACACTGTAGTAACACACAAACTTCTCTGAGCAGAATGTCTCCATTAGAGAGATTCACATAAAAGTGATACTGAACACACAAGCAGACAACCTCTGTAGTCAACAGATGAACCACTCAAATGGTCACCGAATCAAGAAGTTTTCCAGCCGATACTTGAGTAGTTGGGGTACCTTCCCCCCATTTACCTATTTATATCCAATCCAAGCACAAGAGCGAGAGTCATCAGTGGGGAACAAGGTACAAGATCACTGGGGATAGATACTTTGGCTAATCTCATTTCTCTTTCCTTCTAATTTTTCCTTACAGCGTGCTACATCCCACATGTCTTGGAGGGGAGGGTATGATCCAGAATGGACAGTTGTTAATGTATTACCTTTCTCTTACTGCCCTCTCCCCGCAAATTTGTCCCACTCAAGATAAGGCCTTCAAGTATCCTTTGTGATGGCCTCTTCCATGCATGTCAGTAATATAGTGGAATAAGGCTTTACCATTAATCTTATATATTTAATCTGTTCATAAGAATTTAGTGTTTCCACTCAATGCTTTGAAATAGTCATCTGGAGAGAGTATGCAGTGTTGTTCATCCCAGGATATTGGAGAGACAAAGTGGGTGAGCTAATATCTTGTATTTGACCAATGTCTGTTGGTGAGAGAGAGACTTTTGAGCTACAAAGAACTCTTCCTCAGGTCTTGGAGGAAGTGCTCTGTGTAGCTCAAAAACTTGTCTCTCTCACCACAGACATTGGTCCAATAAAAGATATTACCTCACCCACATCATCTGGAGAGATGGCAGAAGCAGTTTAGCCAAGCACTGGCACCTCAAGGATAAGTCTTACTCTCTAGCCTCGGTTATTTGCAGGAAGAGAGGTGCGGTTCATATATTTTTGAATATGAGATCAGTACAAGAAAGGAAAATTTGTTCCCAGATTATTTCCATTTCCTTTAGTAGAGGCTAATGGAAAAATTCAAAGGGTGATGTAGTTTAATTGGGCTAGGATGATACTTTTTGCTGTCGCGTTTTGGTAGGACTGGATGGTGATGTGTACGGGGTGGAGATCAGAGAGGAAGAGGTAGAGGTAACAGTTGAGATGAGAGATGGTTAGGGTAAGGATGAGTGTTTTCACTGTCAGGATATCAAGGACAGGTCGGATCTTCTAAAGGTGTAGAAGTACTAGCAAGTTTTGGGAGAATGAGAGAGGAGACCAAACTGATTTAAAATTAGAGTTGGTCAGAAAATGCAGTTTAGTCAAAACCAGAAGTTTTCTTGAAATTGTGTAGATTTCACTGAAATTTTGTTTGATGGAATTTTTCTCTTTTTTTCTACAATATCAAACCATTCTGTTTCTGCACTTTGTGAACTAAACATTTTGATTAGGGCTGTCCATTAATCGCGATTAACTCAAAAAAATTAACTGTGATTAAAAAAATTAATCGTGATTAAACACACTGTTAAGCAATAGAATACCAATTGAAATTTATTAAATATTTTTGGATGTTTTTCTACATTTCAAATATATTGATTTCTATTAAAACACAGAATACAAAGTGTACAAGGCTAACGTAATATAATTATTTTTTATTACAAATATTTGCACTGTAAAAATGATAAATAGTATTTTTCAATTCACCTCACATAAGTACTGTAGCACAATCTCTTTATCATGAAAGTGTAACTTACTATTGTAGATTTTTTTGTCACATAACTGCACTCAAAAACAAAACAACGTAAAACTTTAGAGCCTACAAGTCCACTCTGTCCTACTTCTTGTTCAGCCAATTGCTAAGACAAACAAGTTTGTTTACATTTACGGGAGATACTGATGACTGCTTCTTATTTACAGTGTCACCTGAAATTGAGAACAGGCGTTTGCATGGCACTTTTGTAGCCAGCGTTGCAAGGTTTTTACGTGCCAGATATGCTAAACATTCATATGTTCCTTCATGATTCGGCCTCATTCCAGAGGACATGCTTCCATGCTGATGATGCTCTTTAAAAAAAAGTGCATTAATTACATTTGTGACTGAATTCCTACAGGGAGAACTGTATGTCTCCTGTTCTGTTTTACCCACATTCTGCCATATATTTCATGTTATAGCAGTCTCGGATGATGACCCAGCACATGTTTGTTTTAAGAACACTTTCACAGCGGATTTGACAAAATGCAAAGAAGGTACTGTGACGGTGTTCCCCATAAAACTTTATGGGGAGATGCTTATAAATGTATATATGTAACTAGAATATGTTTTATGCTACATGTGCCATGTAACATATCTCTGTGAAAGTTATGACCTACTGAATTTATTCCTCCTGTTTGTAGGCATGTATCATTGTTGTGGTTGAAGTTATGAACATTGGTTTTATATTTGCTGGTTTTATGCATAGCTTTTGTAAGAACAATGGACCAGGTCCAGAGGAAGGAATGTGCAAGTTAAGGACAAGTACTTAACAGACAAAAGAAGGTGCAGACCCCAATCCACATCGGGGCCCCAGTCAAGGATGCAACTGGTTAGACTGGTTAGGGCGCATGGACAGGTGACTTGCCCATGTGATCCCAACACTCGAGGGCAACTGGATCCTACGCAGGGAGAGGAAGAAAGGCTATAAAAGCCCTTGCAAGACCCTTCCATTTTGTCTTCAGCTGGCTAAAGGGAGAGGCTCTCCACCCCCCCAAGGACATTCCTGAGGGGAACTGAACAAAGGACAAAGACACTAGGGGGTGTGAGCGACTGCTGGACCCAGGCTAATTCTACAGCCTGTAAAAAGGAAAATATCCGAATCTGGTGAGGCTTTTATCTGTGTTAACTTTGAATAGACATAGACGTGTGTGTTTTATTTTATTTTACTAAGTAATTTGCTTTGTTCTGTCTGTCACTACTTGAACTCACTTAAATCCTATTTTCTGTACTTATTAAAATCACGTTTTACTTATTAAGTCTCCTTGAGTACGAGTTGGTACCTGGGGAAAGCGAACAGTTGTGCATATCTTTCTATCTTTGAAATAGAAGGCGAACTATTTATGAGTTTACCCTGTATAAGCCTTATGCAGGGTAAAACGGATGTATTAAGGGTTTGAACCTCCTTGGAGTTGAGCAGCTGGGTGTCAAAGGCAAGAGCACTTCCAGGGGCCTTACAGTGGTGAGTGGACTTGGTTCGGACCTGGGTCTGTGTTTGCAGCAGATCAGTGGAATCTGGCTCAAAACAGACAGGATTCGGGAGTCCCAAGCTAGAAAAGGCCTGGAAGCAGGGGCAGAAGTAGCCTTGGCATACCAGGTGGCAGCACCAAGCAGGTCTCTGTGGCCCCAACCCGTCACAGGTACCAATGTGAGATTTCTAAGGATAGATACAGCACTAAACCCAAGGTTTAAGAATTTGACGTGCCTTCCAAAATCTGAGAGGGACAAGGTGTGGAGAATGCTTTCATATGTCTTAAAAGAGCAACACTCCGATGCGGAAACTACAGAATCTGAACCACCAAAAAAGAAAATTAGCCTTCTGCTGGTGGCATCTGACTCGGATGATGAAAATGAACATGTGTTGGTCCGCTCTGCTTTGGATTGTTATCGAGCAGAACCCGTCATCAGCATGGATACAGGTCTTCTGGAATGGTGGTTGAAGCATGAAGGGACATATGAATCTTCAGCACATCTGGCACGTAAATATCTTGTGATGCCGGCTACAACAGTGCCACGCCTGTTCTCACTTTCAGGTGACATTGTAAACAAGACGTGGGCAGCATTATCTCCTGCACATTGTAACCAAACTTGTTTGTCTGACCGATTGGCTGAAGTAGGACTGAGTGGACTTGTAGGTTCTCAAGTTTTACATTGTTTTATTTTTGAATGCAGTTATTTTTTATACATAATTCTACATTTGTAAGTTCAACGTTCATGATAAAGAGATTGCACTACAGTACTTGTGTTAGGTGAATTGAAAAATACTATTTCTTTTGTTTTTTACAGTGCAAATATTTGTAATAAAAAAAATATAAAGTGAGCACTATACACTTTGTATTCTGTGTTGTAATTAAAATTAATATATTTGAAAATGTAGAAAACACCCAAAATATTTAAACAAATGGTATTTTATTAATAGTGCGATTAATCATGATTAACTTTAATAATTGTGCGATTAATTGCGATTAATGTTTATAACTGCCTGAGAACCCTAATTTTGATTTATCCGTTTGAAATTACTTTTTGTTTCTATTTTTTTGTTTTATATTCTGCATTGTAATATAAACATTTTAAAAAGTCAAAGCGAATATGTAACAAATTTTCTTTCACAAAGTATTTTGAAATTTTCAGGTTTTGTTCCAAATTGGAATGCAAACAGATTTTGAAATCTCAAACTCCTCTGTGAAATGGAATTTGCATTTCTTTCCCCAGGTCTGTTTAAAACATTTCCTATTCCAGTACATTTCACAGGGCCTAATTTCCAGTTGCCAGACAGGCAAGTGTTTGCATTCCTACTGAGCAAGTACCACCTAGCTTGATAAGTGCACGCTTAGCCGTGTAGATACACAAATGTTGATTTGCGTATTTGCATCTGTATGTGTGGTTTTCCATATACAGAAAAGTTTCAATGTGTTTTTGTCCCTCACATGTCTTTCTAGGCCATGTGCCTGCTTTGGATCTGAAAATCAGACCCAAAAAGTTCCAGTAATGTATCTGATAGAGAATGATTTTAAAAAAATTATAAGAATCATATTAAAAAAAAAAGTTTCTCCAGAGAGAGAGAGAGAGATCTCCAATGTGTAGTACTGAAGTGAACACACCTTCCAGTCTGATTTTTCATCTCTCTTCCTGACCAGGTTCTGTAAAGTTTATTTCTAAAATTAAGCCAATGGCCAGGAACTTTCAGATAAGATCTAAATCTGGTGTAGCATCTTGTCCAGTCATTCAAACCCCTAATTTTATTGTGACAATAATTTAGGCCACCCACCTGGGTGAATTGAATGCCCTTTTTAATCATTAGATTTTATTGGTGTCCAGAGGATTTCCAAAAAGGAGAATGAAGAAAATTACAGCAAATAGATAATTTAGAAAAGCAAAAAAAGAGGTTTGATGATGTTAGTAACTTTCCTTCATTCTAGAATACTTTTAAGAATAAACTGCATTCTCAAATTATAATGTGATATTCAAGCTGCTTTTTAGGTCTTATGTACTAGGTTACATTATATAGTATGATAATTTATTGAGAGGCATATATGGTAATTTTATTGTTTTTGCATGCAGTCTGAAGATTACAGTGAGTATGAAATAACAAAAGTAAAAGAAGAAATCACTGGACTGAGAAACTGTCTCATTCAGGAAATATACAATGAACAAGAAGAATATGTAAGTATCAATTATGTAAGCAGCTTAAACTATGTAGGTGTATGAACTACATTTACATATAAAATTGCAAATAAACAAATTTGTTATAAAATTTGTTGTGTACAGTAAATAAATTTGTTACTCTTTGTTAGCCACAAGGGGCTCCTCTTTGTTTTTGCTGATACAGACTAAAACGGCTACCACTCTGAAACCTATTTACATTTCATTTGCTTTATTATATACATTCATTCTCAGTAAAATCTAAAGGATGAATGTTACAGTACTGAAAGGAAAGACTAAAGACACATTCATATTCAATAAAGCCTCTGAAATGAAATAGTACTCTCTGAGATGGAGGGAGATAATCATCAGTTTTCCTCTTTTCCACCTGATGCAGCTTTTTTCAAAATGAATGATAGAGGAAAATCTGGAAGTGTGAGCCCCAGTCCCCTCACCAGAGCAGTAGGAAGATGATTAGGCAGCACAGCGGCTGAAGAAAGCCTTTATCTGTGTGATATGGGGGATAGTATCAGGGCAGTGAAGAGGGAGGTCCTTCCTCCAAGTTGAAGGCAAGACTGACACCAGTGATCTCCCACTTCCTAAATACTCTGCGTGGAGGGAGGAATCCAAAATCCATGGCCACTCCTCTTTAGAAATAGGAAGCGGGAGGGCAGGAACAGGACCTCGGGTAATGCAGTGCTGGCATGAGTAACAAGTAACTCCTAAATGTTACAGGTTTGTGGGGTGGCTGGAGGTGGCAAGAGCTGTGGCCTGTTTCACCAACTCTGAGGTTTGGCCACCTCGCTTCTTATTTCCCATGCTTCTCCTGCTGAGGTTGGGCTGCCTCTGGTGGTGGTATTGGGGTTCTTCTTTGAGTGCTTGTTCATGTCCATTCCAATCAGGTGTGTGCACGTGCATGTTGACCGGAAGATTTTTCCCCTACCAGCATCCGTTGGGTCAGCCTGGGCGCCCCCTGGAGTCGCGCCTTCATGGCGCCCAATATAGAGCCCTGCCGACCCACCACCCTCTTAGTTCCTTCTTACCGCCAGTGATGGTGGCGGGAACTTCCCTTAGCTCTTGCTCAGCAAGTTCACTCTCTATCCGGTTGTATATAGTTAGTTGTTAGAGTTATTAGAGTTTAGTTTAGTGTTTGTTGGGGGTGTTCCCGGAGCTGTGGTATGCCGCGGTCCCCGGGTTTCAAAAACTGTGTGGTCTGTGCCAAGCACATGCCGAAGAGTGACCCGTACTCGTCGTGTCTATGGTGCCTGGGGGAGACCCATCAGAAAGATCACTGTAAGATCTGCCGCGAGTTCCATCTGAGAACTCGTAAGGAAAGGGAACAGTGGCTCAAGGTGATCCTCATGGAGGCAGCTCTATGCCTCCACTCTGACCCGGGCTTGGGAGACCCGACTTCTACTATGTCGTCCTCGATGCGGAGTGCCTCAGTGCCGTCGGTGAGCTCGGCGCTGAGAAAGGACTCTTCCCGAGACGCTCGGCACCGTCATGGCTCCTCATGGGGCCCGTCTGACAGTAGGCATTACTCCCACTTGCCGGTGCCTCAAAAGAAAAAAAAAGCCGGACGATCGTTCTCTGGCTAAGCCATGAGATGTGTGACTCCAGGTGGGCCACTCCTTGGGATCTCCTTCCGGGCCTGTGTTGACTCCTGCCCAGGTGCGGTAGTTGAATCCGGCCCCACCTCGATCACCGGCACCTACACAGCACCTGCACCTCCCGTCCACGCCGGAAGCATACCAGGCTGACGGCACTGTTCTCGCCTGCCAGGAAGGAACCCTCAGTGCCGGCGGACCCACATTCTCCAGTGCATTTGAAGGGGAAGCCAGCTATAATGTCGAGACGCTCCCCCTTGCCATGTCCATTGGTGCCTACTCGCTCCGACAGAGAGCCTACCCGCTCCCCGAGCTCTCGACGTTCGAGGCACCGAGGATCGGCTCCTCCGTGGTCTTCAGTGACTGAGACCTCGGAGTCAGAGTCCGACTCCTATTGCTCTGGTAGGAGCAGAAATCGTAGATCGAGGTCCAGTAGAGACAGAAGAGAGCCTCAGGTGTGGCCTCCGCAGTGGCCGAACCTGCCTCAGTGGCCCTTCTGGATCCCCTGGGCTTTTCACCAGGGCTAGGGAGGAACCCAGGATCCATGCCCAGCAACATCTTCCGTGGCCTCCGCCACCTTCCACTGCGCATCTGCCCTCGGCGCCTACGGTCCTGATGCCTCTGTCCTCCGGCTCTGGCACTGACTCTGGCACTGTGCTCGGCTCCGACCTTGGCACCACCTTTCACGGCGTCAACTCACCTGTCTCCCATGCCTGCACCATTGTCGATGTTGACCTTGATGCAGGCACCTGTGGCCCCAGTGCCGATGTCGGCACCGGGCCCCCTACTTCCGGTGGCTCCTGTGAGCATGCCGACGCAGCCCCCTCCTGTAGGACTGATGCCAACACCTGTTCCAATGCCTATAGACCTGGCACCGCCAGTGGCACCACTACCTCCAGTGCTGCCCTGGGAGTCACGTGACCCCTCTGGGGCAGATGGTAGGGAGCTTCCACTACTGGCGCACACTTCCTCTTCCTCCTTGTCACCGGATGAAGCGTCGGCGGGGACAGCCATAGCCCCTGCATTAGAGGACAATAGAGTCCTGCAGCAGTTGCTGCCCAGGGCTGCCCAGGGTCTGGGCATCAAGGCTGAGGAGGTAGTAGAGGAGGCGGATCCCATGGTGGACATCCTGGCATCCTCGAGACTTTCACGTATAGCCTTGCCTCTTATAAAGATCGTTGTGGACACCACTAAGACCCTGTGGCAGATGCCAGCATCCTTGCCATCTACTGCCAAGCGCAACGAGCGGTGGTATTTCGTTCCCTCCAGAGGGTTTGAGCATTTATACTCCCACCCGCCTCCGGACTCCCTGATGGTCGATGTGGCTAACCAGTGGGAAAGACAGGGCTTCCAAGGTCCCTCCCCAGAGAATAGGGATGCTAAACGCCTTGCCCTTGTGGGGAGAAAGGTCTACTCGACAGGTGGTTTGCAGCTCCATATCGCTAACCAACAGGGCATTGTGAGCAGGTACTCTTATAGCCCCTGTGCAGCAATGGCAAAGTTCACAGAGCTTGTCCCTTCAGATTCCCGATTGGAGATCACTGCCTTGGTGGAAGAAAGGAAGCTAATCTCCTGGGCTTCCCTGCAGGCCGCATTAGATGCCGCAGATGCCGCCACTAGAGTGATGGCAACAGGGGTGGCTATGAGGTGCAGTGCTTGGCTCCAAGTCTCATGGTTACCCTATGTGGTCCAGCAAACCATTTAGGGCCTCCCGTTTGAGGGCGAGATTCTATTTTCAGAAAAGACAGACAAACAGCTGCACAGCCTGAAAGATTCCCGAGCCACCCTCAAATCCTTGGGCCTGCCCACCCCCGCCACGCAACAGACGCGTTTCCACCCACAACTTTCTCAAAGGTTCCAACCCGAGAACCGCCAGGAGGAGGAGGAGGTTCTCGGAGGAGGAACAGGAGACAGAGGAACAGGAGCGTCAGGAAGAGGCAACACCCTTCCTCAGGTCAGGGTTCTGGCCAGCCCAAACCACCCTCTGGCCCTAAGCCAGCCTTTTGAACGTGCAGTTGAGGATAGCATTCCAGATCAGAGACTCGATCTACTCTGCCTTACCTTTTCCTCCTGACTATCCCCTTTCTACTGTGCATGGTCCCATATCACTTCGGACCGCTGGGTGCTCCGCATGGTGGATAGGGATACTCCATCCAGTTCTGTGCCCTCCCGCCCTTCCACCCCCTTTCCCCATCCCTCTTCAGGGACCCTTCTCATGAGCAGCTTCTCATTCAGGAGGTGCAGTCGCTTCTATCACTAGGGGTGGTGGAGGAGGTTTCTCTGGAGCACAGGGGCGAGGGCTTCTGTTCCCGCTGTTTCCTAATACCGAAAGCCAAAGTTGGCCTCAGGCCTGTTTTGGACTTGCACGACCTCAACAAGTTCATGAGGAAACTAAGCTTCTGCATGATCTCCCTGGCCTCCATCATCCCTTCACTAGATCCAACAGACTGGTATGCCGCCCTCGACTTGAAGGACGCGTACTTTCACATTGCAATCGCTCACAACCACAGATAATTCGTCAGTTTTGTGGTCAATGGTTCCCACTACCAATTTACTGTCCTCCCGTTCGGCCTGTCAGCGGCACCTCAGGTATTCACCAAGTGCATGGCAGTCATCGCCGCCTTCCTGTTGAGACATCAGGTACAGGTGTTTCCGTACCTCGACGACTGGCTGATGAAACGCCGCTCCAGGACGAAAGTGGAAACTCAGGTTGTGTTCATCAGAGCCACCTTCGAGAACCTGGGTCTGCTCCTAAACGAAGCAAAATCGATGCTGTCCCACATCCTGAGGCTAGAGTTCATAGGGGGAGTACTGGACTCACCCCAAGCCAGGGCATTCGTCCCACAGGCGGATTTCAAGCCCTCAACAGCATGATCCAGGGACTCATGCAGTTTCTCACCATTACTGCGAGAAACTGCCTGAAGCTTCTTGGGCACATGGCAGCCTTTAGGTATGTGGTACGACATGCCAGACTCAGGCTTTGGCCGCTACAGATGTGGCTAGTGTCAGTCTATCGACCAGCCAGGATTGTGACCCTGCCTCGCTCTATCCTCGACTCACTCCAGTGGTGGACCGACGCCCAGCAGGTGTGCTCGGGGTCCCCTTCGCTGCCCGACAGCCATCTCTGGCATTAGTGACGGACGTCTGGGATTTGGGCTGGGGAGCTCATCTGGGGGTCCGCAGGACTCAAGGCCTCTGGTCGCAAGCAGAGCTGCGACTCCATATCAATGTCAGAGAGCTCAGAGCGGTGTGCCTAGCGTGTCAGACATTCCGCCCTTACCGAACCGGACAATATGTATCAGTCATGATGGACAATACAACTGTGATGGTCTATATCAACAAATGGGGGGGGGGGTGCACGCTCCTCTCCCCTGTGCCAGGAAGCCCTCATGCTATGGGACTTCTGTGTTGAACACTCAGTCGACCTGCGGGTGTCGTACCTCCCCAGGGTTCAGAACGAACTGGCGGACCACTTCAGCAGGTCGTTCCGCAGCCACGAGTGGGTCCCTTTTCCCAGACATCACATGTTTGGTCTTCCAGAGTTGGGGATGTCCCCTGATCGACCTCTTCCTCACACAACGCAACAGGAAGTGTCAGCAGTTCTGCTCCTTCCAGAATCACAGCCTGGGCTCCACAGCGGATGCTTTCCTCCTCCATTGGGGAGGGATTCTTCTATATGCCTTCCCGCCAATACCGCTCGTCCACAAGGTCCTGCTCAAGATCTGCAGAGACCGTGCTCAGGTTGTACTGATAGCACCGGCCTGGCCACATCAGCATTGGTACACATCTCTCTTGGACATGTCCGTGGGAGCCCCAATTACCTTGCCGCTCTTCCCGGACTTTCTCACACAGGATCATGGACGTCTCCAACACCCAAACCGGCAGTCGCTCCACCTCACGGCATGAAAGCTCCATGGCTGAATCCGTCGGAGCTTTCCTGTTCAGACCAGGTTAGACAGGTCCTCCTTGGCAGTACAAATCCCTCGATGAGGGCTACGTACCTTGTCAAGTGGAAGAGATTTTCAATCTGGTCAGTGCAGTGCGACTCGCCCCCGACACTAGCCTCAGTGCCGCACATTCTGGACTATCTTCTACACCTGAAACAGGAGGGTCTCTCATTGCCTTCTATAAGAGTGCACTTGGCTACCATCTCGGCATTCCATCTGGGTGTACAAGGCCGCTCGGTTTTTGCTAACCCCATGGTAAGCCGCTTACTAAAGGGGCTCGACAGGTTGTATCCACATGTCCGCCAACCGGTTCCTGCCTGGGACTCAACTTGGTCCTCTCTAGGCTCATGGCTCCCCCCCCGTTTGAGCCTTTAGAAACATGCTCCCTGCTCTACCTCTTTTACAAGGTTGCGTTCCTGGTGGCGATAACCTCGGCCAGGAGGGTGTCTGAGCTCAGGGCCCTAACTTCAGAGACGCCCTACACCGTATTTTTTAAGGACAGGGTTCAGCTCAGGCCCCATCCTGCTTTCCTCCCGAAGGTTGTGTCACAGTTCCACATCAACTAGATATTTTCCTCCTGGTTTTCTACCCTAAACCTCATTCGAGCAGCAGGGAGCAGAGGCTCCACACTCTGGACGTCCGCAGAGCGCTGTCTTTCTACATCGAGAGAATGAAACCATTGAGGAAGTCAGTCCAGCTCTTTGTGGCAATGGCGGAAAGGCTGAAAGGTCAGCTGGTTTCAGCCCAGCACATTTCATCATGGATCGTGGCCTGTATCAGTGAGTGCTACAGTCTAGCAGGAGTTCACGGTCTTCCAATCACAGCACACTCTACCAGGGCACAGGCTTCATCGACAGTGTTCCACTCAAGTTACCACCCAGGAAATCTGCAGAGCGGTGACGTGGTCATCCATACACACTTTTGCTGTGCACTATGCAATCAGCCGGCAGGCCGGAGACGATGCAGCCTTTGGAAGAGCAGTATTCCATCAGTGGACAGCTCCGACCAGACCTCCTGAATTTGGCTTGGGAGTTACTTGGTTGGAATGGACACGAACAAGCACTCGAAGAAAAAACGGTTACTCACTTCTCGTAACTGTTCTTCGAGATGTGTTGTTCATGTCCATTCCAATACCCACCCTCCTACCCCTCTGTCAGAGTAGCCAGCAAGAAGGAACTGAAGGGGTGGTGGGTCGGCATGGCTCTGTATTGGGCGCCATGAAGGCGTGACTCCAGGGGGCGCCCAGGCCGAACCGACGGATGCTGCTAGGGGAAAAATCTTCTGGCCAACGTGCATGTGCGCGCACACACACACCCCTAATTGGAATGGACATGAACAACACATCCTGAAGAACAACAATTGCGAGAAGTGAGTAACCATTTCCCCCCCCCTCTTTATCCTTTGAACTACCTTCAGGTTGGGGAAGGAGAGGAGAGTAAGTAGGAACTTCTTCTTCGAGTGATTGCTCAGGTCTATTCCACAGTAGGTGTGAGTGCTCGCCACGTGCATCGGTGCCGGAAGTTTTTCCCTTAGCAGTATCCGTAGGGGGGAGCGCCGCTGCGACCCCTGGAGTGGCACTGCTATAGCGCACTATATAGGGGGCTGCGCGCTCCCCCCACCCTCAGTTCCTTCTTGCCGCCAGCATAGGTGCGTCGGAACTTCTGCTCCAGCTTCATTGCTGCAGCCTTTTTCCTAGAACTCTGTTAGTTGTTCATTGTTAGTGGTATCTTAGTTAGTTTGTAAGTTAGTTTAGATTAGTTAGTGTCCGGGCCAGGGCGTGCTCTGGGCCCCGTGCTTCAAATCGTGTGAGTCCTGCAGGTGTTCTATGCCCAGAAGCGACCCGTACTTGGATTGTCTCCACTGCCTGGGTGAGTCCCACGTCAGCGTACGCTGCAAAATCTGCAGGTCCTTTAAGCCAAGAACTAAAAAGGACAGAGACATTCGACTCCGGGCCTTCCTCATGGAGTCCGCGTTGGCTCCTACCCCGGTGCGCCGAGCGGAATCGGCACCCGGTACCTTGTCCTCGGTGCGCGGCGATCCCCCGGCGCCTTCGAGTGGCCGGCACCGCTCACCATCGCGTAGGCAGAGGAAGGCACCGTCTTCGCATCGTCGTCGAGACTAGGATAAGGGAGAGGCTAGACCTGTGTGCGGCAGCCCTAATTCTCCCCCGGGCCCCAGCGCTCCGACTCATGCTGAGTGGAGTAGCCCGGTTTCGTCGACGCCTTCGATGCCGGAGGCCTTCCAGGCGGCCAAGGACTTGCTGACGTTCCAGGTACCGACAGTCCCGGCACTGGGAGTCCGATCCAGAGGCAAGCCGCCGTTGGGCTCCAGGCCGTCGACTCCGACCAGGCGCAGATCCCGGTCAAGGGACCGCTCACGGGTTCGCTCGCCCCTCAGCGCCCGATCTGACCATAGCCCACAGCCTCCACAGTCACCAATGATGAGGCTCTCGGGCAAGGTGCCGTCAGATCAGAGCTCCGGGCACCGCTCAAGACTGAGCAGGGAGTCGCAACACGGCAGGCACTGTAGATGCTCTCGGTCGAGTCGGAGCTACCGCAGCCGTTCCCGTCACGGCCGCCGCCGCTCCCGCTCTATCTCCCATTCTTCGAGGCACCGGGAACACGACTCCCGTAAGAGGTCGCCGACTCCGCATCGTCGCAGACATAGGCGTCGCAGCGTCTCAAGGAGCAGTAGCTCGAGACGGTACCGCTCCTCGTCCTTGGAGTCCCGGTCCCGAGGTAGACGTCATCGTCAGCGCCGTAGATCTTACCGTTCCCACGGCACCGACTGGGCGACGTTCACGCCAGCGGTGAGCCACTCAAGGGCCACCGTGTTCCAACCTGACCAGCTGGTGCCGCAGCAAGGTCAGTGGCAAGGGGCTCCATGGCAGGGACAGTGGTGCCAGTGGACCCCTTGGCCCCCGGGACACGCCCAGCCGGATACTCGATAGGTCGCAGGGGCATCTGAGGCTCCCTCGTCCAGTATATCCAGGGCTCCAAGAGATAGATCTGCGGACCAAGGGTCCTCGGCACCGTATGCGGACTCCGAGCAAGGCGTCGAGCCTGCGGTGCCAGCAGATGCACTAAGCTCCATACCGGCGTCCTCCCCCGTACCGGAGGACAAGGTTGCGGCCCCGCCACCCTCCGCACCGCAGGAGGACTTCAGGGCTCCCCAGGAGCTATTGAAGTGAGTCGCCTCAAACCTCCAGCTCCAAGCTGAGGAGATGGAAGGGCCCTCAGACTCGCTCTTCAATGTCCTTTCGTCCTCGGCACCGAGCAGAGTGGTGCTCCCGCTACACGAAGGGGTTGCCAATATCACGAAAGCCCTTGGGCATACGCCAGCCTCACTTGCGCCCATATCCAAAAAGGCGGAGAGCAAGTATTTTGTGCCTACGAAAGGACACGAATTCTTGTACACCCACCCGGCGCCCAACTCCTTGGTCATGGAATCCGTAAACCACAGGGTGCGTCAGGGTCAGCCGGGTCCTACTCCTAAGAATAAGGACTCGAAAAGGCTGGACTCATTTGGAAGGATGTTTTATTCGTCCTCGAGTTTCCAGCTCAGGGTGGCAAATCACCAGGCCCTCCTCAGTCGCTATGACTTTAACCTGTGGGGGTCCCTACAAAAATTCGAGTCCTCCCTCCCAGAGTGCGACTGCAAAGAGTTCAAGGTGCTGGCGGAGGAGGGGGCTGCCACTGTGAAGGCTGCTCTACAGGCAGCATCGGATGCGGCGGACACGGCGGTGCAATCCATCGCCTCGGCGGTGTCAATGCGCAGGGCGTCGTGGCTCCTCCTGTCGAGGCTGTTCTCGGAGGCGCAGTCCGTGATGCAGGATCTCCCGTTCGACGGCAAGGACCTGTTTGCGGAGCAAACGGACGTGAGACTTCATGGCATGAAGGACTCCCGTACCACCCTGCAAACGCTCGGGCTCTACGTCCCACCGGCTAAGGAAAAGCCTAAGCCGCAGGCTCCTGCCCAGGCGCCCCAACCACGCTACGAGCCAGCCTATAAGAGGTCCAGACCACAAAAGAGGCGACCTCAATGGCAGTCCCGCTCTGCCCCGCAGCCTGGGCCCTCCAGGGGCAAGCAGCAGGGCAAGAGGCGGTTTTGACTGGGGGCAGGAGGGTACCCGGGTGAACCCTGAGAGCACCCTCCGACAAATAAAGTTGGCCTTCAGCAACCGCTTGCATCTATTCCTTTCGCAGTGGTCCCATATAACCTCAGACCGGTGGGTCCTGAGTACCATTGCTCGGGGCTACACGCTCCAGTTCGTGTCACCCCTGATCTCCTGCCCCCCTCCCGGGCATGGCACGGTAGACCCGTCACATCTACCCCTGCTGCAGCAAGAGGTGGGCCGGCTCCTCAGTCTCGGAGCCATAGAGGGAGTCCCAAGGGAATTCCAAGGGAAAGGGTTCTATTCCCGTTACTTCGTTATCCCGAAAGCAAAAGGGGGCCTCAGGCCTATTTTAGACTTGCGTGGTCTCAATCAGTTCATGGTCAAATACCGATTCCGCATGGTTTCCCTGGTAAAGATTATATCCGCCTTGGACCTGGGCGACTGGTATGCGGCCCTGGACCACCAGGACGCATACTTCCACATCCACATATTCGAAGGACACAGGCACTTCCTTCGCTTCCTGGTTGGGCAGGACCACTACCAGTTTACGGTCCTCCCCTTTGGCCTGTCCACCGCACCGCGGGTATTCACAAAGTGTATGGCGGTTGTGGCGGCCTTTCTCAGACGCCAAGGGGTCCAACTATTCCCGTACCTCGACGACTGGCTGCTCAAGGGCAACTCAAGGTCGCAGGTATGGAACTACCTGCAGCTGCTCTTGACCACCTGTGCCAATCTGGGCCTTCGCATAAATGAGGCCAAGTCGACGCTGGTCCCGGTCCAGCGTATAGAGTTCATAGGTGCTCTACTGGACGCTTCCAAGGTCAGGGCCTCTCTGCCCCCGGGCAGATTCCAGATCCTCAAAGGGCTCATAGCCACGGTCACGGAGTTCCCTGTGACCATGGCCAGGACCTGCCTGCAGCTCCTGGGCCACATGACGGCGTACACATACGTGGTACGCCACGCCAGGCTTCGAATGAGGCCTCTCCAGCTCTGGCTGGCCTCAGAATTCTCCCAGGCTCGGGATGGTATGGACAAGGTCCTCACGGTACCGGGTCGGGTGCTAACCTCCCTCCAGTGGTGGACTGTCCCGATCAATGTGTTGCAAGGAATCCCCTTCCAGGAACCGCCCCCGTCGCTAGACCTGGTGTCGAACGCGTCGGACTTGGGCTGGGGAGCCCACGTAGGGAACTCCCAAACCCAGGGACTGTGGTCGGCTGCAGAGCTATCCCTACACATAAATGTCAAGGAGCTCAGGGCAGTCCGCTTGGCCTGTGTGGCGTTCAGCTCGCGGCTGAGCGGCAGAACGGTCAGGGTCCTTACGGACAACACAGCCACGATGTTTTACATCAACAGGCATGGAGGGACGAGGTCCTCGGCTCTCTGCCAGGAAGCCCTCAGCCTATGGGAGTTCTGTATAGCCCACGCTATCTCCCTCAGGGCTTTCCACCTGCTGGGCGTCAACAACTCCCAGGCCGATTGCCTGAGCAGGGTCTTCTCCTCCCAACACAAGTGGTCCCTCCACTCAGAGGTCACAGGTCAGCTCTTCCGAGCCTGGGGCACTCCCCAAGTAGACCTGTTTGCGACTCGACAGAACCGACGTTGCCACCGGTTCTGCTCCAGGGGAGGGCTGGAGAAGGATGCACTCTCAGATGCCTTCCTCCTGTCATGGTCGGGCCAGCTCCTCTATGCGTTCCCTCCCTTTTCTCTCATAAACAAGGTCCTGGAAAAGGTAAAGAGGGACAGGGCCCGCATCCTCCTGATTGCCCCAGCTTGGGCAAGACAGCACTGGTACGGGACTCTTCTAGGGTTGCTGGCGGCCCCTCCGCGGCTGCTACCGCTCCGACCGGATCTCCTGTCCCAGGACCGGGGCCGCCTCCTTCACCCCAACCTAGCCTCCCTCCACTTGACAGCGTGGCTGCTCAGTGGTTAGACGCGGAGGAGACTATGTGTTCGGAAGGAGTCAGGAGCATCCTCCTGGAAAGTAGAAAACCTTCCACTCGCTGGGCCTACCTGGCAAAGTGGGCCAGGTTCTCTAGGTGGGGGGCGAGTGGGGTACTACCGCGAGGGGCTCCCTGCTCCAGGTTATCCTCGATTACCTCCTCCACCTTAGAACGCAAGGTCTAGCTCCCTCCTCTGTCAGGGTGCACCTGGCGGCTGCATCGGCGTTCCACCCGCCGGTCCAGGGCTGTTCGGTCTTCTCGCATGCCATGACCGGACGCTTCCTCAAGGGCCTAGACCGGTCCTTCCCGTATGCCAGGATCCCTGTTCCACAGTGGGACCTGAACTTGGTGTTCTATCGCCTCACGGGGCCCCCGTTCGAGCCCCTGGCCACATGCTCCTGGTCTCACCTCTCCTGGAAGGTAGCGTTCCTCGTGGCCATTACGTCAGCCCGACGGGTATCGGAGCTCAGGGCCTTGACCTTAGAACCCCCCTTTACGGTCTTCTACAAGGACAAGGTCCAGCTCCGACCACACCCAGCTTTCCTTTCTAAAGTGGTCTCCGCTTTTCACATGAACCAGGATGTTTTCCTCCCTGTCCTCTGCCCCAAGCCACATGCCTCGGGCGAGGAGCGCCGCCTCTATACGTTGGACGTGCGCAGGACGCTGGCTTTCTACTTGAATCGGACTAAGCCGCTCCGTAGGTCCCCGCAACTCTTTGTTGCCTCAGCCGAGCGTATGAGGGGTCAGCCAGTCTCTACCCAGAGGCTTTCCCGGTGGATCACTTCATGCATTCACACATGCTACGAGTTAGCGAAAGTCCCCTCACCGCCTATCGTGAGGGCACACTCGACCAGGGCGCAAGCCTCGTCGGCCGCCTTTGTAGCCCATGTCCCTATCCAGGACATCTGTAGGGCTGCAACCTGGTCCTCGGTTCACACGTTCACCTCACATTATGCGATCGTCTCCCGTGCTAGGGATGACGCTGGCTTTGGTAGAGCTGTGCTCCGGCCAGACAAGGTGTGAACTCCTACCCACCTCCATGACGTATTGCTTGGACTCACCTACTGTGGAATAGACATGAGCAATCACTCGAAGAAGAAAGGACAGTTATCTGTTCCATAACTGGTGTTCTTCGAGATGTGTTGGTCAGGTCTATTCCACATCCCGCCCTCCTTCCCCTCTGTTGGAGTTGGTCCGGCAAGAAGGAACTGAGGGTGGCGGAGCACGCAGCCCCCTATATAGCGCGCTATAGCGGCGCCACTCCAGGGGTCGCAGCGGCTCTCCCCCCTAAGGATACTGCTAAGGGAAAAACTTCCGGCACCGATGCACGTGGCGAGCACTCACGCCTACTGTGGAATAGACCTGAGCAACACATCTCGAAGAACGCCAGTTACGGAACAGGTAACTGTCCTTTCTCTTCAGCAGCTGGTTGCTCTCCAGCTGCCTTCCCCTTGCTACTTCGATGAGGACGGGGCTCTGTTAATGGCAGGGGCTGGATCATATTTTTCTAAGGGATGTGGGCATCCAGAAGTCCCTAAAATTACCACAAAAACCCTGTTTTTAAACATACATCCAATTGGGCTGTTTTAGTACTGATACTGTGAAAAAGTGAAAGCCAGTTGCATTCTGAGTGATGTAACTGGAAGAGGGTAGATTCCGCTCTTCATATTTTCAGAAATCGACATTTTGTGGGCATACAGTCTAGACTTCATTTAATGTATTTTCTGGTATATACTTGTATGTACTGCATGTGGAGGCAGTCGGCATTGATGAATTTATCCCTAATTCAGGAGAGGCTTACTTGCCTGGTACAGAAATGGTTCCCTGAGCTGCCACTCCTTCACCCGGAAGCAGGAATTCTGAAGTATATGGTAAGAAGCCCATACTGTTTTTCTAAGGGCAGGGAACTGGAAGTATGTATTAGAATAGGGGAAGTAGCTTCATTAAATATGCCTTAAAGCAGGCCTGCAGAACATACGGCCCGCGGGCCGCATGCGGCCCGCAGAGCCTTACTGTGCAGCCCGCGGTGGGGTAGAGAAAAAAAAATTATTATTTTTTTTTTTTTGCTCAACGACTTTTGGGGCGGGAGAAGAGTTTCGGCCCTCGCCTGTTGTTTTCTTCGGAGTAATATGGCCCTCACCGCTTTACGAGATGTGCAGGCCTGCCTTAAAGCAAGAGATGCCAAAGATTCTAGTAAGTGATGAAGGCTTTAAGGGCAGTAGTCCGATTACACTGGTCTACAATTTTTGAGAAGTCGTCTGCTTCAGAGATAAAATGTGCTATTTAGTATGTATTTTGATGTGCTGAATTCAAATGACAATTAAAACAACTGATTGGCTACTGTTTCTAAGATATTTAAGGTTTTACATTTTATGTCTATGTATATTGTGTAGATAGTAGAGTTTTAATAATAAATTGTAAACCTAGGTCTTTTCATGTGTTTATGGTTGCTTTACATGATACTATTTCACCTGTCCTGTTTATGTAACACTTTAAAAATCAGCAAAGGGGTTATATAAATAAAATGTATTATGAAACAAAAGGCAAAAAACTATTATGTACATAGTTTAGTCCTATTCAGTGTCTACTCGGCGCTTCTTGGCTTGTCTCTTGTATTCATGAAATGGAGCATCTCTTGTCACTGTCCAGCAATAGCCTGCAAGCATTGATGGGCTCCATTTGCCCTGATAGCGTTTCTCCATTGTTGCAATGTCCTGGTGAAGTCGCTCGCCGTGCTCGTCGCTCACTGCTCCGCAGTTTGGTGGAAAAAAATCTAGATGAGAGTGCAAAAAATGTATCTTTAGTGACATGTTGCAAGCAAGGCTTTTGTATGCCTTGAGGAGGTTTTCCACCAACAACCTGTAGTTGTCTGCCTTGTTGTTGCCGAGGAAAATTTATTGCCACTAACTGGAAGGCTTTCCATGCCTTTTTTTCCTTGCCACGCAGTGCATGGTCAAATGTATCATCTTGAAGAAGTTCACGAATCTGAGGACCAACAAAGACACCTTCCTTTATCTTAGCTTCACTTAACCTTGGAAATTTTCCACGAAGGTACTTGAAAGCTGCTTGTGTTTTGTCAATGGCCTTGACAATGTTCTTCATCAGACCCAGCTTGATGTGTAAGGGTGGTAACAAAATCTTCCTTGATTCAACTAGTGGTGGATGCTGAACACTTTTCCTCCCAGGCTCCAATGACTGTCGGAGTTGCCAATCTTACTTGATGTAGTGGGAATCTCTTGCACGACTATCCCATTCGCAGAGAAAACAGTAGTACTTTGTGTATCCAGTCTGCAGACTAAGCAAGAGAGCAACAACCTTCAAATTGCCACAAAGCTGCCACTGATGTTGGTCATAGTTTATGCACCTCAAAAGTTGTTTCATGTTGTCATAGGTTTCCTTCATATGGACTGTATGACCAACTGGAATTGATGGCAAAACATTGCCATTATGCAGTAAAACAGCTTTAAGACTCATCTTCGATGAATCAATGAACAGTCTCCAATCATCTGGATTGTGAACGATGTTGAGTGCTGCCATCACACCATTGATGTTGTTGCAGGCTACAAGATCACCTTCCATGAAGAAGAATGGGACAAGATCCTTTTGACGGTCACGGAACATGGAAATCCTAACATCACCTGCCAGGAGATTCTACTGTTGTAGTCTGGAGCCCAAAAGCTCTACCTTACTCTTGGGTAGTTCCAAATCCCTGACAAGGTCATTCAGTTCACCTTGTGTTATGAGGTGTCGTTCAGAGGAGGAGGATGAGAGAAAATGTGGGTCCTGTGACATTGATGGTTCAGGACCAGAAGTTTCATCCTCTTCCTCTTCCTCGTCTGACTCAAGTGAGAATGATTCTGGTGCATCAGGAACCGGCAGTCCTTCTCCGTGGGGTACTGGGCGTATAGCTGATGGAATGTTTGGATAATGCACAGTCCACTTTTTCTTCTTTGACACACCTTTCCCAACTGGAGGCACCATGCAGAAGTAACAATTGCTAGTATGATCTGTTGGCTCTCTCCAAATCATTGGCACTGCAAAAGGCATAGATTTCCTTTTCCTGTTCAACCACTGGCGAAGATTTGTTGCACAAGTCTTGCAGCATATGTGTGGGGCCCACCTCTTGTCCCGATCTCCAATTTTGCAGCCAAAAGAAAGGTGATAGGCTTTCTTAACCATAGTGGTTATACTGCGCTTTTGTGATGCAAAAGTCACTTCACCACAAACATAGCAGAAGTTATCTGCACTGTTCACACAAGTACGAGGCATCTCTGCTCACTTTGGCTAAACAGAAATGTGTCCCTTTGCAAAATCAAACACTGACAAATAAGAGAGGACGACACTGTATGATTTCTAGAGCTGATATAGGGCAATTTGTTCAGCAGAGTGATGTAAGCTTCATTATGATTGCATCATCCATGACTTCTAGGAATAACATGATGCAATTCATATCATGTATGACGCAATACCAGCTTCAGATTGCATCATTCATTGTTTTGCCTAAAAAGCAAGTACTGTCCAAACCCAGTCATAGATTTATTCATAGATCCAGTCAAAGATGTATTTTAGTCATTTCTGGTTTAAATTGAGATCTCTTCCCTTTATAACTCACTTATCCTCCGCCATTCCCAAGTCAAGGGTCGTATATACTGACCCAATAGCATGTCTTGAAAACTAGAGCCAATCAACAATTTTAAGCATCATTTTCGTTCTCAGTGACCCAGAATTAGTAAAGTTTGACTACATTTATTTCAGAAGCATTTTGGCTGTAGAGCAGTGTTACAAGTTTAACAACTGAACATATTGTCATGGGCCAAATTAAAACTTTAAACAATAAGTGAGAGATTTTATTATTCATATCCCAAAGAGACTTCTCTCTCACACACACGTGCAATGTCACCCACTCATGCCAGTAACTAGAAAATACATTCACATACTGTGTTCAGACTTCAGTAGAATTACACATTCAGCTTTACTGGTCATGTTATGGTTTAATTCACCAACAGTAACACCTAAATGCTGGCCCAGCATGAAATGCTGAGACTGGTTGTGTCTGCTGCAGGATGAAGGGAGGAGAAAACAAAAACCATGTGTTATGCATGTCAGGAGCTCAGGTTTTTAACGCCTATGAAATAGATGGGAGGTCAGTGGCTCATGTATATGACACTGACAGATTAAATCTAAATTATGTCTGTTGAAGGAATGAAGGTCAAGTTAACGTGTTTAACACAGAGGGGAGGGGAAAAAAATTACCAAATGTAATCTTTCTCTTTATTTGAAAAAAGAGTACTTAATTTAAGCCTAAATTTGACCTTCCTTCCATTATGGTAAGTGTCCTGCATTATCCGTGGTGGTAGATAAATATTAAACATTCAGCAATGCCAAGAATGTTTAAATATATGCAGTGTCTGGATTATTAAACTAGTTAGTGGCATTTCGGTTGTGTTTGCATGTGTGTGCTCCAGAACTCTGGTGGACTTCTGACAGTCAGCTTAGAACGGGACCTCCTGGATGCTGAACCCCTGAAGGAATTGAGCACAAAGCACCCATTAGTGTGTTCGGAAGTTCAAGAACAGAAGGTTCTTTTAAAGGTAATTTTCTATCTCTGACTTTCAATTCTTAGCTGAATGTGGAGCTCTTCATAACTTAAAGAGTATATTGATCTGCTTGAACTCAGTAACCGCTTCTTTACTACTTTCAATAGTACCCTTGTAAATGCTAATAATTTGGGCTAGGCTCTTGGATCACTACCAAAGCAATGTTATTTTTTTTACTGTTTGTCTCCATCTCTCTTCTCCTCTTTCACTTCTCTGGGGGCAGCTGCAAGCGTGTCCCTTCCTTTTGCTGACTGCCATTCCTGCGAGTCAGTGGGCCTTACTCTTACTGGCTATCACTCCCTGTTCTTGGTGCATTTAGTCTCCATCCTACTCATACCGACACCTTCCCTACTGATTCCTGGGTGTCTCCTCTGCTTTCCACGGCCACACTTCCCCTCCTACCCACCAGTGTTTGGAAGATCAAGAAGTATGAAGTTAATGGTGGAACAGTGTAAACTAATGGTGGGCAACCTGTGGCCCATGGGCTGCACGCAGCCCATCAGGGTAATCCGCTGGCGGGCCGTGAGACAGTTTGTTTACATTGGCCGTCTCCATGCACGGCCCCCCACAGCTCCCAGTCACCGCGGTTCGCCATTCCTGACCAATGGGAGCTGAGGGAAGTGGCGCGGGCCTCAGGGACATGCTGGCTGCTGCTTCCCACAGCTCCCATTGTCCGGGAACGGTGAACTGCAGCCACTGGGAGCTGCGGGCGACTGTGCCTGTGGACAGTCAATGTAAACAAACCGTCTCGTGGCCCGCCAGCGGATTACACCGATGGGCCACAGGTTGCCCACCACTGGTGTAAACACTGCTCGTTAACTTGTCTATGATACTGTTCGGGCAATGGGAACACCGGACTTGTGTTGCTAGTCCAACAATTTAAACGTTCACAAGGAAAATTTGGGGCTGATCTCTCAGATCCCAGGTTGAGCATTATAATACAATGTAACAGGAAGTCACTTAATAGAATTTGTCATGTAATTGTTCTTAAAAATAAAATATAGTAATTCCACATTAAGAACGTTAATTTAGGAATCAGCTGAAAATTCTTTGTTTTCAGGGCTATTCGGTAGATGTGAACACAGAGGCAAAAGTGATAGAAAGAACAGCCAAATATCACAGAGCTTGGAGTGAATTTAAGGAGAAATCTGGATTATTACAGTTGATGTTCCTTTTTTTGTGCAAGGTAAATTCCAGATTGACATCCTTTTTTGATTGCTATTTTTCATCTAGAAGATTCATGATTTGTTGTTGAAGCTTTTTGTTTTTTAACCAAAGCTTTGCGTAGAAAAACTTCCATGCAGAACTTACGTAAACAATCAAATGAAATTGATTTGGTTTAGTGAGGACTTAATATGTGCTAAATGTGTAATAAAGTTAACTTTGCAGTAAGTAGATATTTTAACTGAAATCCCCTTCTTTATCAGTCTATTGTCCTTGTTTTTTTTTGTTTTTTAAGTCTGATCCTTTGGTATATCTGATGGTCCCATATTACCCAGGAGCAAGTCTTGGAGCACTGCAAGCTAGTACACCTTTAACTTCGAAAGTAAGTAGTAGGGTAATTTATTCAAAATCTCAGCAAGGTTTTTTAACAAATATTTAAACCAACTTGATCCTCTCTTCTCTTATTACACCTTTTTCTTTGCTGGGCAGTGATGTGGCAATATAACTTGCATTCATGGTGAGCACTGTTGATAAAACCCTGCAAAGGAATAGGCCAGTTTGTGTTTTTATGAATACCTCAGTTTAGTGTCCAGTCACTGAGGCTGGGATTTTCAAAGGACCCTGGTCGTGGGAACCTAACTCACTTATGCTCCTTTGAATATTCCAGCCTTTGTTGTTGTTGCTATTCTTTACAAAATATTGGCAATCAAATTTTAAAGTACTATGATCATGATTACTTTTGTCTGAGTTTTTATCCTGTCATTTTCTTTCCTACCTTTCCTTCCTCAAAATGACTTCCAACTGTAAACAAGCCATTTGGCCGCATAGCCTTCTTTTTAAATAAATGGTCATAAGTTTTGTGAATGTTTTTTTCTCTTGGATTGCTTGTCAGGACAGAGCCAGTTATGAATCCACATATCCGAACGGGTATTTACATTGTGTTTTTCAAAATGACTAATCCAGGTGTGACTGGGTTCTTTTTTGACTGGCTCTGCAACTCTTTAGAATCTTACTAAGTGTTGTGTAGTTTCCCATTCAGAATACTTGCAATGGTTCTGCACTGGAAGCATGATGTGTTTTTTCGCTTGGCTCCTTCAGTTTTTAAAATTGTTTATTTTAATCAGGAAATATTGAAAGTGATGGAAGGAGTGGCTCGTGGTCTGCATACGCTGCACAAAGTTAATATAGTTCATGGATCTCTGCATACAAATAATGTGTTTGCTGTGAATCGAAAACAAGGAATTGTTGGAGATTTTGACTTCACCAAATCAGTGGTAAATTTTTTTTCAAATATATTCAAGGGTTTCCTTAATCTCACTCAGAATTCTCCATTATGAGTTATAGCGTGAATGCCTTTGCTATTTTTTTGGTACCTCTTATTGTGAAAATATAAAGGTAGGTTTTATTGACAAATTCTTCATTTGCCAGTGTATTTTAAATAGTACTTCAAATGTGAAAGCATGGTGTATGCAATGATTCTGAATAATTCCAAGATCGTGTTATAAGTACTGGTGGAATAAGTTTCTGTAGGCACTATAATCTGAAAAAATATGATCTTTACTGAGTATGGCCCTGGTTCACCAAAGCAGTTAAAAAAAAAAAAAAGAACATGGGTATTGTTGTATTGGGTCAGCCTTGTCCAGGTCTAGGTTTGTCTAGTCCAGTATCCAGTCTCCATCAGTGGCAGCTAAATTCTCTGAAGATTGTGTCTGCACTGAGCATGTTCCATCCATGGGCTGCAGGGGCTGGTCAGGACTTTCCCTGCAGTTGCTCCTCCTGGCAGTCATGGAGTGTTGTTGCGCTGGGCACAAGAACTGAGAACAGGAAGTGTCTCTGCTGTGCTCTATCTAATCCTGGAGTCCAGGCAGCCAGGAGGAGGTGGAGAGATGCAGCTGACTCAGATGTGGACCTGAGACAAAAAGCAGGAAGCCTGACAGAATTGAGACTAGAACCTAGTTCTTCTGAGACCCAGTCCAGTGCTTTACTGCAAGGCCCACCTTCCTTCTCTGGGCTGAGAAGGAATGCTGCCCCTCTAGAGTTATGTACAATAAGGCAGCCAGCTGGATATCTTTACATATCTCTTCAAATTTCCACAGATGACATTTTTGATAAGTGGGTCCTGTGTGCTGTAGTCTGTTAATCTGCTTTGTGGTTGCTTACCCTTTGTTCTGGAGTTGTATGTTGCTATCGATGTTCTGTCTGTGTCTAGAATGGCTTAGAGAAACTTTGGAGAACAGTAACTTCTAAAATTTCCTTTATTTCAACCATAACATCGCAGTCTGTTTCTCTCGTGGTACTGGAGTATCTTTTCATGTGTAGTTTTTTGTATTAGAATTGTTATATTTCATGACGTGTGAGCAAGAACCAGATAGTCCTGTGTTTTAAGAGTGATACTTCATTGCCTTTATTCCCCCTCTGCTCCATTTCTGGTGGTAGGAGGCCTTTACAATCCCCTGTCTGGGCCATCATTGAAGGAAGAAATGTAAGGCAAAGGTGTTCATGTGAGATCACGAGGAATGGGAGGGAATGTTCATTTTACTGTATTGCTGATAGTAATGTTGTCCCTTCTAGGATCAACGTGCCTCTGCAAACTCTATGGTAGTGGGTAACTTGAACTTAATTTCCCCTGAATTAAGAATGGGACACCTGGCATCTCCATCCTCTGACATGTATGCCTATGGCTGCCTTCTATTCTGGGTATGTTATTGCGTATGAAAATGACGTTTTGTTAATATCATGAAAATGTAGTAGGCATTATAAATAGCAATAAATGTTATGTCCATCTTTTGTTTTAACCTGTCCTATTGTAATGAATACTCATATTCTTCTTTGAGTGGTTGCTCATATCTATTCCAGTTAGGTGTGCGCGTGTGCGCGTGCACGGAAGTTGGAAACTTTTTCCCTAGCAGCTACCCATCGGGCCGGCTGGGGAGCCCCCTGGAGTGGCGCCGATATGGCGCTCTATATAGTACCCTGCCGGCCCGACCCCCCTCCAGTTCCTTCTTACCGCCCGTGACGGTTGTTGGAACAGTGGTCTCTTGCTTGCAAGTGCTCCACTACTCCCTAGCTATCAGTGTTAGTAGTTCTCTTTGTAATTAGTGTTAATAGTTTTCTTTGTTCAATAAGTAGTTGATTAGTGTAGTTAAACAGTTGAGGGGCTCTTCCTCGAGCCCTTTCGGGCTTTAGGGCATGCTGTCGCAAGGCTTCAAGCCCTGCAGATCTTACAGCAAGCCCATGCCCACAGGTGACCCTCACGACTCCTGCCTCCGGTGTCTGGGTGAGTCCCACACAGCGGACAGGTGCAAACTTTGCAAGACTTTCAAACCTCGCACCAGGAAAGAGAGGGAAATCCGCCTAAGACAATTACTGGTGGAAGCGGCACTACGTCCCTCTCAAGATGCGGGCTCCGGCGACTCGGTGCACAGCGCGCCTCCATCAGCACTGGCTGCAGCACCGCAAAAGGACTCCTGCCCTCCACGGGGCTGGGGATCTTCCGTAACCCGGGGCCGCTCACGGCACCGCTCACTATCACCATCTGGCCGCAAGGGGCAGGCTACGGCCCAGGACATCGTTGCGGCACCGACTTGCCCCAGCCCGACCAAGTTAGCGAGGCCCCAAACGGCCCATGTTAGCCCACGTCTACAGGCACCGCCTTACCTTGACGATGTGGCCCTGCCCTCTACTCTGGATACCTTTGAGGCAGCGAGAGGGCTCATTGAAATGACGGCACTGGCACCTCCCGTCCCGGCGCTGATCCCGGTACGGGCACCGGTGATCTCCAGAGGCAAGCCGACGTTCTTCGGTTCATCTGCACAAGAACAGCCTCCTGCACGCCACTCGGAGTCCTGACATCGTTCAGAGTCCCGGCACCGCACGGTGCATCGGTCTGACTCATGATGCCGGTCTGACTCGCGGCGCTGGTCTCGCAGCCCGGACCCTCGGAGCCGTTCACACTCGCGGTCATCTTCAGCTGCCAGATCGTGGTCCCGTTCGACATCCAGGATGAGCCTGACGCCCACCCGGCATCGAGCGGACCGACATCACCCGGTACCGGGCCATCGATCACCACTTCGGCTCCGATCCCCAGCGTCCAACCGTACAGATAGGTCACACCGCCGCGCGGACGGAGCACCGAACCGAGTCTCCCCACGCCAGAGCTCCCCTCGGTGCTGAGACCCACCGCGACGCCGAGACTCACCACGGTACCCGGTCTCCCCGTGGCGCCGGGACTCACTGCAACGCGAAGTCTCTCCCCGACACCGAGACTCTCCGCGGCGCCCGGACCCTACCCGGCACCGAGACTCTCCGCGGCGCCGGGACTCCCCGCGACATCGAGACAGCAGCGTGCGGTACCGGTCACAGTTCTCGTTCCTATTCATGCGACCGATCTTCCACCCGGTACCGATCGTCGTTTGACCGTCCATCACAGGTCCCGACAACACACCCTGCCTGACACACCGCTCCACCCTGGCCATCACGCCAACAGCCCTTTGCCAGTTCAGGTAGACCGTCAAGGACACCTGAGGCCACCCAACCCGCACCTGTGCAGGACCCGACTGTTCTGAATTGGCAACCCCAATGGCCTTTTTGGACACCTTGGGCATATCACCAGGCCCAAGGCACACCGCTGCCTGCCTACCCACTGGTTCGCAGCCATCCTCCTGTGGCAACGATCAGCCGCCCACCCGCGGAACAGGCACAGCCTGCGGATCTCGCTCCTATGGAGAGGGAAGCGCCTTCAGGTACCCAAGAGGATCACTCTGCGACAGAGCAGGTGGATTTGTCTGATCCTCCCCTCCCTCTGACAACATCCTCGTCCTCGCCTGACGAGGCAGTGGCTGGCACGTCGTCGTCTGCTCCTCCTCCAATGGACTTTAAGGTCTTACAGGAGCTACTCCGAAGGGTTGCCCTAAGCATGAACCTTCAGATAGAGGAGGTGGTTGAGGAAGACGAGGACCCCATGGTGGACGAAATCTTGAAACCCGAGGGGCCCTCTAGAGTGGCCCTCCCGATGAACAAAACCATTCGTGGTAATGCCACGGCGCTTTGGCAAACCCCGTCTTCCATCCCGCCAACTGCTAAAGGGGCTGAAAGGAAGTACTGCGTCCCCAATAAGGGATTTGAGTATTTATTTACCCACCCCATGCCTTGCTCTTTAGTGGTGGACGCAGTTAATGCGAGGGAAAGACACGACCAATAGGGCCCTGCCCCAAAATCAAAGGACTCCAAGCTCCTGGATCTTTTTGGGAGGAAAGTTTATTCCACTGCTGGACTTTCACTAAGAATTGCAAACCAACTCGCGATTCTTAGCAGATACGCTCACAACTCCTGGTCGGCAGTCCTTAAGTTCCAGGATCAGCTTCCACCGGAGTCCCGTACTGAGGTTACGGCGATGGCAAACGAGGGCAGGCTGGTAGCTCGCACTTTCCTCCAAGGCGCCCTGGACTCAGCAGACGCAGCAGCCTGTACGCTGGCTTCCAGTATCTCTATGCGTCGGAACGCCTGGCTTCAATCATCTGGCCTCCCACCTGAGGTCCAGAATACCATCCAGGACCTGCCCTTCGATGGCCGGGGTTTATTCGTGGAGCAGACTGACTCCCGGCTGCATAATCTCAAGGACACGAGAAATACCATCAAGTCCTTGGGCATGCACACCTCAGCAACGTTACGAAAGCCGTTTAAGCCTCAGCCTCCCCAACAGCGCTTGTTCCCACCTAGGGCACGGCAGGACTTCTCTCGTAGTAGGAGCAGGTTCACGCGGCGTAAACCTTCCCTCCCTCCCCAGGGTCAAAACCAGGGCCAGCCTAAGCCCCCGCCAGGCCCTAAACGCCTGTTTTGACGGAGCGATCGAGGACGGACTACCGCTTCAGAGTCCAGTTACTTTCCCTTTTTTGAATCGTCTATCCCGATTCCACCATGCCTGGTCCCTTATTACATCAGACCGGTGGGTCCTACGGACAGTAGAGGTGGGATATTCTATCCATTTCCATTCTATCCCCCCTTCCTGCCCCCCCCCCTTCAGGTACCCTTCTCACGAGCAGCTCCTATACCAAGAGGTGCAAGCGCTCCTTACCCTAGGGGCAGTGGAAGAGGTGCCTCAGGAATTCAGAGGCAAGGGGTTCTATTCTCGCTACTTCCTAGTCCCGAAGGCCAAGGGAGGTCTACAGCCCATTCTGGACCTAAGGAACCTCAACAAGTACATCGTCAACCTGAAGTTCCGTATGCTCTCCTTAGCCACCATTATTCCCTCTCTGGACCCAGGAGACTGGTATGCCGCCCTCGATATGAAAGATGCATATTTTCACATCTCCATCGCCCCGGCTCACAGACGTTTCCTTTGTTTTGTCGTTCACAAGACACACTACCAATTCACAGCACTCCCTTTCGGATTGTGCACGGCCCCCCGTGTCTTCACAAAATGCATGGCGGTAGCGGCTGCGTTCCTCCGCCGCCATCACGTCCACGTCTTCCCGTATCTCGACGACTGGTTGATTCAAGGCCGGTCTCGTCAACAGGTCCAGGCACACGTGCAAATGATTACGGACACCTTCTTTCATCTCGGTATCATAATGAATACCAGCAAGTCGGTGTTGGTGCCAACCCAATCTATTGAGTTCATCGGGGTGATTCTCGATGCAACCAAGGCACGAGCGTCCCTCCCGGAGGCCCGTCGTCCGGCTCTCGTGGCCATAATCACCAATCTCCGTCTGTTCCCCACCACGACGGCGAGACAATGCCTCAAGTTACTGGGCCACATGGCGTCCTGCACTTACGTAGTACAGCACGCCCGGTTGCGACTTCGACCTCTGCAGGCGTGGCCGGCATCCGTATACCGACCAGGTTGCGACAATCTGGACATGGTCCTCACAGTTCCAGCTTGCACGTTAGACTCCCTGCAATGGTGGTTAGACCCGCTGACGGTGGGCGCAGGAGTACCCTTTCAGTCCCCTCACCCCTTCCTAACTCTGGTGACGGACGCATCAGCGTTGGGATGGGGCGCACACCTCAGGGATTTAACAACGCAAGGCATGTGGCAACATCACGAGCTCAATCTGCACATCAACATCAAGGAGCTCAGGGCAATTCGTCTGGCGTGCCGAGCATTCCTGCCTTACCTACGGGACCGCTGTGTGGAAGTCCTCACAGACAATACCACAGCCATGTTTTACCTGAACAAGCAAGGCGGAGCCCGGTCATCACCACTTTGCCACAAAGTCCTTCTCCTTTGGGAGCTCTGTTTAGCCCATTCCATCTCTCTCCAGACATCCTACCTCCCTGGAGTTCAGAACGTCCTGGCGGACAAGCTGAGCAGACGCTTCCTCGTCCACGAATGGTCCATACGCCCAGACGTGATCCATTCGATCTTCCGTATCTGGGGGTTTCCCCAACTCGACCTGTTTGCCTCACGAACCAACAGGAAGTGCCCGACCTTCTGCTCCTTCAGAGGACACAGCTCAGGCTCTCTTGCGGACGCTTTCACGATCCCGTGGTCACGCCACCTGCTTTACGCGTTTCCGCCCTTTCCATTGATCCACAAGGTTCTTCTCAAGATTCGCAGAGACAAGGCGAATGTCATCTTAGTGGTCCCTGCCTGGGCACGACAGTGTTGGTACCCGACCCTGATGGATCTGTCAATACAGCCCCCCATTCCTCTCCCAGTCAGTCACAACCTCATCTCACAAGATCACGGTTGTCTTCTCCATCCGGACCTCCACTCGTTACATCTCACAGCGTGGAGGATTCGTGGTTGAACCGAACGGAGCTGGCCTGCTCGGCCCCAGTTAGACAAGTTCTTCTTGAGAGCCGCAAGCCCTCTACAAGACTCACGTATGAGGCTAAGTGGAAGAGGTTCTCTTTCTGATGTGCCCAGCAGCGGATATCTCCGCTTCTTGCCCCTGTGCCGTCTATCCTGGATTACATATTACACCTCAAGGACAACCATCTTGCCCTTGGATCCTTGAAGGTTCACCTTGCGGCCATCTCGGCCTTCCACCCAGGAGCGGATGGCCGCTCAATATTTGCGCACCCCATGGTGCGTCACTTCGTCAAAGGATTGGAAAAAGTCCACTCTCCAACGAAGTCACCCGTTCCAGCATGGGACCTCAATCTCGTCCTTTCTCGTCTCACAGGTCCCCCCTTTGAACCGATGGCCTCATGCTCCCTTCTCTACCTATTGTGGAAGGTCGCCTTTCTCGTGGCCATTACCTCAGCTAGACGGGTATCCGAATTAAAGGCTCTTCTGTGTGACCCTCCGTATACCATCTTTCATAAGGACAAGGTTCAGCTACGACCTCACCCGTCCTTCCTCCCTAAGGTGGTCTCTCGTTTCCATATGTCACAGGACATTTTCCTGCCTGTTTTTTTCTCCAAGCCGCATGCCAACTCCAGGGAACAGCGGCTACATTCCTTAGACACGAGGAGAGCGTTCGCCTTCTATATAGAGCGCACGAGGCCGTTTTGTAAGACGCCCCAGCTTTTCGTCGCCGTTGCAGATCGTATGAAGGGCGCTCCGGTCTCTTCACAATGCATATCCTCATGGATTACGGCTTGCATCCGTGTCTGCTACGACCTGGCGAAGGTTTCCCCGCCAGTAGTTACGGCCCACCCTACAAGAGCTCAGGCTTCCTCGCTAATGTCCCTCTCCAGGAGATCTGCAGGGCTGCCACTTGGGCATCGGTGCATACCTTCACATCACACTATGCCATCATCCATCACTCCCGTGATGACGCGGCCTTCGGCAGGGCTATTCTCTAATCCGCACTTCCTTAACTCGGACCCCGCCTCCAAGGTAAGGCTTGGGAGTCACCTAACTGGAATAGATATGAGCAACCACTCGAAGAAGAAGAAAAGGTTACTCACCTTTGTAACTGTTGTTCTTCGAGATGTGTTGCTCATATCTATTCCATTCCCCCCCACCTTCCCGTCTGTCAGAGTAGCCGGCAAGAAGAAACTGGAGGGGGGTTCGGGCCGGCAGGGTACTATATAGAGCGCCATATCGGCGCCACTCCAGGGGGCTCCCCAGCCGGCCCGACGGGTAGCTGCTAGGGAAAAAGTTTCCAACTTCCGTGCACGCGCGCGCACCCACACCTAACTGGAATAGATATGAGCAACACATCTCGAAGAACAACAGTTACAAAGGTGAGTAACCTTTTCTTTTAAATTGAGTGCTGTGAGCAGAGGGAATGGGAATTAGGTTTGTGAGCATAAAAATGCATTTTTCAATACAATTTACAGTGTGGTTGGTCTCCCTAAACAGCAGCACTTAATAAAATGAGGCTTTTGTTCTGTACACTGCAGGTTGTCAGTACTATTATATTTCTTATCCTTTCTGTGTAAGGTGCTTTCTCTAGCTTCATCTGCAGGTCAGTAGATAGTTGCCTTCATTTTCCATCCCTCCTGTGATCTGAATCAAGAAAGAGATTGTCGGGTGCTCTTTTTCCTGCAGTATCACTTGGATTTCCATTCCACCTGTGGTATCAAGTCAAGGAAGAGCAAATACCTCATTTTCAGTTAGTTACTGGGTTATGTTAGGTAATATGCTCTGCAGTAACTCATGCTGCCCTCATCCATCCTGGTTTTCTGTTGCTTTACTTCTGTGCCCTCTTGCTTAGGGCTCTGAGGATTGTAAGAACATAAATATGGTAGTTGTAGAGAGATGTTTGTGCAAAATTCTAATTTAGAGAGGCTCCATCATAAGGGTCAGTATTATGAATATAGGAATTTGGAAAAATGCCCTGTGTAGCTGTGCCCAGCAGTCCACCACAGAAGCTCCCTAGTTTGTTTTTAATAACATTTTTATTCCTGTCTCTTTCACTGATTTGCTGTTTAATGAGAACCCCAAGATTATTACATGGTGTCAGAAGTGCCATATGAAAAGGAGACTGTAGTAATTTTGAGGTTTACTCCTGAGTTTGAAACAGAAAGGGGAACACATGGAGCAGCAAACAGAGAAGAATAAAGGCTATTGTATGTATTTTATGAGCACAAAAGTAGCTCGACTAGCTTAAGAAGGGAAGAAAGCCAAAAGTGGATGTGTTGCAGCCTCCATCCAGTCTGCAGTTGACAGGCAATGCTTCAGAGAACTGAAAAAAATTCCGACAGAGATTTGAATTGTGCTTAAGCAGCCGTAGAGGCAGAGGAGAAAAATTATAAAGTGAAATCATCAATCTTTTTAATGATGTTGGTGAGGATGCTTTGGATATTTGTAAAAACTTTAAGTTTGAAGAGGATGAAATAATGAGATTAAGTAAAATTTTGACTAAATTTGAGGAACATTGCATGCCAGAAAGGAATGAGATCTTTGAGAGAGACACATTTTTTACATGCATGCAAAAAACTGGTAATATAGAGAACTATGTGACAGAATTAAGGAGACTCAGTAAGACCTGCATCTGAAGAAATGGGTATTCACCCACGAAAGCTTATGCTCCAATACGTCTGTTAGTCTATAAGGTGCCACAGGACTCTTTATCGCTTCAATAAGACCTGTGACTTTGGTGAGCTGATGGAGTTTCTGGTCAGAGATAAAATAATTTGTGGCATTAAAGACAATCCATTGAGAGAGAGAGCTCCGTGAAGATTTAACTTTAGGAAAAGCTCTCCAGATGTGCGGAGTAGCAGAAGCTATGAAAATGCAAGCCAGAGAACTGAATTCATAAGAAGGGATTATCAACAAACTGAGTACAAAAGAATATAGCCAGAAAAGGTCAAATAAAAAAGTGGAACCACTCTCTATGAAAATCACTCCTGGGGAGAGACTGGGAACACACGGTTATGAGGAATGTGTGGATCACAGCATGGCCCCAAACAGTGTATTGCCTTTGGGGGAAACTTTCATAAATGCGGGAAAAATAATCATTTTGCAAAATGCTGCACATTCCAAATGCAGAAAAGTCAAGTGCACTCAGCTGATGACAACCTGATTGAGCAGTTTTACATAGAGGTGCTGGGATCAAACAGACCTAATGAGAGGGACTGGATACTGCCTATGAAAGTGAATGTAACAATTAAATTCCACTCAAACTGGACACAGAAACTCAGGTTAATATTCTGTCTGAACAAGATTGAGACTGAAAATAAAAATAAAACTTGGATCAACAAAAATAAAAGTAACTGGTTATTCTGGAACAAATATACCTGTATCAACTATAAAAACCCCATATACAGGTTCTTGTTCATTGCAGTGCCAAAGGAGGTGATACCAATTTTAGGCCCTGCCACCTGTGAAAAAACTCACTGGTATGGTGCTCTCACTCCAAGATTATACTGAACCTGGCTATGAGGCACTCATTTGGAAATATCATGATCTGTTTCAAGGGTTGGGTTGATTGCAGGGTGAACACTCAGTCCAGATAAACAAGCAGGTCCCTCCAGTTTTCCATCCATTTGGAAAGGTGCCATTTGCACTCTGTGATAAACTCAGGGCTGAGTTCACAAGGATGGAAGCAATGTAAGTAATACAAAAAATTGAGGAGCCAATGGAATGGGTAAGCTCCCTAGTCATTGTGGAGAAAAATAATGGCAAGCCGCACATATGCTTAAGTCCGAGAGACCTCAGTAAGGCTATAAAAAGAGAACATTTCAAACTACCAACCAGATAAGAGATTATGCTTCAGTTTTCAAGAGCATGATATTTCAATAAATTGGAAGCATCCTCAGAATTTTGGCAGCTAAAATTAACTGAAGAAAGCTCAAAGCTATGCACATTTAATATCAGTTTTGGAAGATACAGATTCTTACACTTACCCTTCAGCATAGCTTCAGCGCCAGAAGTGTACCACAAAACTATACATATGATCTGTGAATGTATTATTGATGTTGACACCTCAATAGATGGCATCATCATCTTGGACTCAATTAAAGAGGATCATGATCGTAGACTTCAGGAAGTCTTGGTTGTAACTAGAGAAGCTAAATTGAAACTAAATAGGGAGAAATGTGTTTAGGGGTTACAGAACTGACTTTTGTTGTAGATATTTTTTCCAGTGAAGTTGTAAAACCTGATAAGAAGGTTTTAGCCATTGAAAGGATGCCTCATCCCCAGTCAAAGAAAGATGTCCAACGGTTCCTGGGAATGATTAATTATCTTGGAAAATTCATACCTAATCTGTCTACAAAAGCAGCAGCTTTGAGGAAACTCCTAGAAAAACAAGAATGGTACTGGGGTGCAGAACAGGAGGAATCTGGGAATGTTTGAAACAACAGCTGATGCACAAGCCAGCGATGAAGTTCTATGCACCAGGCAGGCCTATTAAAATTTCAGCAGATGCTTAACAGTCCAGGTTAGATGCAGTGATTCTACAGAAACACAAGGATTGTTGGCAATCAGTAGCATACACATCCAAATCATGGACTGATGCAGAAACAAGATGCGTATAGATTGAGAAGCGACAAAGGGTCCTGTGGCACCTTATAGACTAACAGAGGTATTGGAGCATAAGCTTTCGTGTGTGAGGACCCACTTCATCGGATGCAAGCAGTGGAAATAGATTGAGAAGGAGCTTTTAGGAATATTCTTTGCCTGTGAAAGAGTCAATCAATATATTTATGGCCAGACAGTGGTTGTTGAAATGGACCCACCCCTATTAGCATTATCTGGCAAATGACTAGATGGCTGTACCTTAAGGATTCAAAGAATGATGATAAAGGTGCAAAAGTACAATTTGGTTGTAACCTACACACCTGGTAAATTCATGTTCACTGCAGATGCACTTTCCAGAGCAGTGACTCCCACTACTAAACCAGAGAAGACCATGGAGATAGAGATGCAAGCCTATGTAGATTTGGTTTGTAAAGTCAATTCCCTTAGGTAACAAGAAACTGCAACAGATAAGAGGGAAAACAGAGAAAGATGAATCACTACGGTGGGGATGCTTAAAAAAGTGATAATTATAGGGTGGCCTGAAGAAATAAGCAGTTGCTGTCCAAGTGTAAGAGACTGTTGGAAATGCAAACATTAACTTACAATGATAGATGGGGTGATTTTCAAGAGTAGTAAGGTTACAATACCAATTATCTTCTGGGAAGAAATGCTATAGAACAGTGCTTCCCAAACTCGGTCCGCGGCTTGCTAAGCCCCTGGTGCATCGGGCCGGTTTGTTTACCTGCTGCCTCCGCAGGTATGGCCGCTCGCAGCTTCCACTGGCCGCGGTTTACTGTTCCCGGCCAATGGGAGCTTCTGGAAGCAGAGTGGGAAGATGTAGGGATGTGTTTGTGCAAGGCTCCCTCATAAGGGTCAGTATTATGACAATAGGAATTTGGAGGCGTGCCCTGGAAGTGGCATGGAGAACACAGTGTAGCTGTGCTCAGCAATCTACCACAGAAGCTCTCTAGTTTGTCTTTAATAAAACCTTTATTTCCTCTCTCTCATTCACTGGTTTGTTGTTTAATGAACCCCAAGATTATTACAGCAATGGTCAGGTATTTAATATGGAAAATGCCATTAAATAGCTGTGAGTTAATGTCAAGCATCCACATTCCCAAGCTATGATTTTAGTAGGAACGTTCCTGACATCTCATAACTGCCTCACCAGGGGCTAGTTACATCTGGAGGTAAATGGCTGGGCATTCCTGGCAACTCTCAGCAGGTTAAAGAGGTCCCATTCCATCAGCTGCAGTGTGATAGGTTTGATAATACGTTCTATGCCAGAGCATCATAGGGCATGGCTACACTTGCAGATGTAGAGCGCATTGAGTTAAACCAGCCTTCAGAGAGTGCAGTAGGGAAAGCGCTGCAGTCTGTCCACACTGACAGCTGCAAGTGCAGTGGCGTGGCCACATTTGCGGCACTTGAAGCGGCATTGGAAGCAGTGCATTATGGGAAGCTATTCCACAGAGCACCTCTTCCCATTCTGGCGCTGTGGCTTGTGGGAAGGGGGCGGGAGGTGCAGGGCATTCTGGGTCCTGTCCCAATGCCCCGTGATGCATCTGTTTGCATCCCAGCAATCCCTGTGCTTCCGTCCACATTTGGCGCCATCTTTCAACGTTTTTGTGCTGCATGCTCTGTCTTCCCTTTCGGTCTGCGGGAATGGAGCCCGAACTGCTGAGGAATATGCTGATGAGTCTCACCAGCACGTCACGTTTGGCAGTCGAGTTAGTCCTTAAGATCCAAACTGACGGGACTCTGACGATATCGACACGCGTAACACATATGACACGAGATTGCTTGTGGCATTCACAGACATGCTCACCACTGTGGAATGCCGCTTTTGGGCTCGGGAAACAAGCACTGAGTGGTGGGATCACATCGTCATGCAAGTCTGGGATGATGAGCACTGGCTGCAGAACTTTCGAATGAGAAAAGCCACTTTCATGGGACTGTGTGAGGAGCTCGCCTCCACCCTGCGTCGCAAGGACACGAGATTGAGAGCTGCCCTGACAGTGGAGAAGCAGGTGGCTATTGCAATCTGGAATCTGGCAACTCCAGACAGCTACCGATCGATTACTAACCAGTTTGGAGTGGGAAAGTCGACTGTTGGAATCGTGTTGATGCAAGTTTGCAGGGCCATTAATCACATCCTGCTCAGAAGAATCGTGACTCTGGGTAACGTGCAGGACATTGTGGATGGCTTTGCACAAATGGGTTTCCCTAACTGCGGAGGGGCGATAGATGGGATGCATATTCCAATTCTGGCACCAGCCCACCTAGCCTCCGAGTACGTTAATCGGAAGGGGTATTTCTCTATTGTTCTCCAGGTGCTTGTGGATCACTGTGGGCATTTCATTGACATCAACGCAGGCTGGCCTGGAAAGGTGCATGACACACACCTCTTTCGGAACACTCTTTCGGCCTGTTCAGGAAGCTGCAAACTGGGACTTTCTTCCCAGACCAGAAGATCACCGTAGGGGAAGTCAAAATTCCCACTGTGATCCTTGGAGACCCCGCTTACCCTTTAATGCTGCGGCTCATGAAACTCTACACAGGGAGCCTTGACAGCAGCAAGGAGCGGTTCAACAATAGGCTGGGCCGGTGCAGAATGACTGTAGAGTGTGCTTTTGGCCGTTTAAAGGGCCGCTGGTGCTCTCTGTACGGGAAGCTAGACTTGGCCGATGACAGCATCCCTGTGGTTATATCCGCGTGCTGTACCCTCCATAACATTTGTGAAGGGAAGGGTGAAAGCTTCATTCAGGCATGGAACTCGGAGCTTCAACACCTGGAGGCTGAATTTGAACAGCCAGAGAGCAGAGCTATTAGAGAGACCCAGCAAGGATTAGGGATGCCTTGAGGGAGCAATTTGAGGCTGAAAACCACCAGTAATGTCTGGTGCCCTGCACGGGAGTGAAGTGCAGTGGTTCCAATGTTAGTAGGAATCTGTGTTTGCTACGTTGACTTGCAGTGCCTGTTGCTTTCCTGGGCTAAGGTATCTTTTACTTTATGCAATAATAAAGAATGTTTTCAAAGCAAAAAAATCCATTTATTGAAAAGAAAATTCATTTATTGAAAAACACCACAACTGCTTGGGAAACAGAAAGGGCAAGGGGGTGGGGTGGGGAACGGTACAATCACAGATTTGCGTATGTCCTGTTATCATACTCAGCCTTCCTGTCTAGAGTGTTGTGCAATGAGTGCTGCACTTCAGGATGGCTGTAATGCATGGGGGTTGAGTGCAGTGGATAAGGGTCGTAGTTTTCATGGCTGGGAGGTGAAGCTACAGGTGTTGGAGGCAGCTGGGGGCGGTAAGAACCCGGATGTTGGGGAAAGTGGGTTGGAGGTGACATGGGGGCACAAGGGAAAGAGTTTTGGGATAAGGGCTGCAGGGGGCGGGGGAGGCAAGCGCGGTAGTGCTCCACCTGCATGGCTATGAGTGTCTAGATAGAGACCACTTGGCGCTCCATGATGCTTATCAGCTGTTCCGTGCTTTGCTGCTGGAGCACAGTGTTTTTCTGCCGGCGCTCCTCATTCTGCTGGCAGATCCTCCTTTCACTCTCCTTCCACTCCTGCACCTTTAGATTCTTGTTAAGTGACTGCTGCATTACTTCATGCAGCATGTCTTCTTTGCTTCTACGCAGCTTCTTCCTGATTCTTTGCAGTCTCTTGGCCGGTGTTAACACGGACGGCTGAGATCTCAAGGTTGCATCTGTAAAGGCAAAATGCAACACTTAACAGAGGCAGCATTGTTCTCACCAGACAGAGCAATGATTCCCCGCACTTAAGGAGGACAAGCACAGTCTACACAATAGCATAATTTGCCCGTCCCAAAGCGAGTGCACATAACCCACGGGAGCCCCAAAATGGTGAGTAAGCACAGGGTCAAGGGGGACTGATTGTTTCACTGCTGTACTGTCCTCTGGGTTTCTGTGCCTTGGGGAGACCCAACAGCTGCAGGGGGCACCTACACTGAACACTGTCCCCACATTTTCCACAGAAGTTCGTCCTGGAAGATATCTCGCTGCTGAGGGTGACCTGGGGAGCAAGGGAGGGTCTTCTACTACAATGTGGCTTCCACCCTGGCCCATATGCAGCTTGCCTGTGTGCAGCAATGGTCCTCCCGCCCCTCGCGGCACAGTGGTGCGGACATGTTAGCCTGACTGGGACAAGGACCACAGGAACCTGCGCAAGTGCACTGCCCAGCTTCTGCATGAGACCTTTGAAGAGCTCACTGAGGCCAATTACCGCGATCTGAGAGAGTACATCAACGCCCTATTCCGCATCTAGGCATGCATGCAGCCCTAACTCTCCTCGCCCCAAGAGCCCTCACCGAATAACTTCCTTCCGTCCCCAAAAAGCCGCTTACCGGGAACCTCCTCTGGTGTTTGTCCTTCCCCAAGCACCAGCCACCGCGACTGGCTACCTTTCTCCTGGCTTGAGAAGAGCTCCTGGCTGCATGCATCTAGGGATTCCGGGGTGTATTCCTCCGCTTCAGCACCCTCGCTCCCGCTTTCCTCCTCCTCCTCCCTTGTTGGACTGGGCTCTGAAGTGTCCATGGTGGTCCTTGGAGTGGAGGTGGGGTCGCCCCCAAGTATCGCGTCCAGCTCTTTGTAGAAATGGCAGGTCACGGGGGCAGCACCGGAGGGGCCGTTTACTTCGTGGGCTTTGCGGTAGGCATTCCGCAGCTCCTTCACTTTAACCCTGCACTGCAGTGCATCCTGGTTATGGCCCCTTTCCATCATGGCCCTTGATATCTGCCTGAATGTATCATAATTCCTACGGCTGGAGCGCAGCTGGGACTACACAGTTTCCTCCCCGCAAACACTGATGAGGTCCAGCACCTCGCCATTGCTCCATACTGGGGATTGCCTGGCGCATGGAGGCATGGTCACCTGGAAAGATTCGCTGAGAGCACTCCACGCCTGACTGAGCAAACAGGAAGGGGATTTTCAAAATTCCCAGGGAATTTAAAGGGCGGGTCTGACAGTTGGTCACCTGAGGGCAAGGCAGTAGAGTTCAAACTGATGACCAGAGTGGCTAGAACAGGCATTGTGGAACACTTCTGGAGGCCGATCAGAGCACATTAACAGACCAGAGTGTCCACACTGGCGCTGCGGCGCTCCAGTGGGGGCGCATCAAACGTTATTCCTCTCGCCAAGGTGGATTACCAGGAGCGTTCTAGCCATGGAGTCAGAGCGCTCTACGTGCCTTGCCAGTGTTAGCGCGTCATGAGTTAGAGCACACTGAGCGGCTTTAGTGGGCTCTAACTTGCAAGTGTAGCCAACCCCATAGAGTGCTTAATTATAGACTTACTTTGGTAATTGACCCTGGACCTGTTGCAGGGATGCTTGCAATGAGGAGATCTTAACTCCCTGTGCTGAGCAGGTAAAAGATTAATACAAAGCTGTTAGACTGGTTAGTTAAAGTCACTTTTCAATATGTTTTCTTCTTGAGGATTTATTTAGGAAATGATAGGTAAAAATTAAGCAGTCTCTGTGTTTATAAATGGGATTATTTCTAATAAAATAAATTCTTAAATCCAAAACTAACAAATGTTTAATCACCATGACAGCAGCTAGTTGCAATGTATTAATGCAATAGGGCTCATGTATGTTTTCAGTAGTTTAAAGCCACATTAAAGGTGGTTGAAAAAAATAGTTTTCATTGCATAGGAGGGCCGGGGGCACTTGGCATAATAAATAGGTTAAAGTATATGTGTTCCTGCATATAGGGAGTAATGTGAATTTTACTTACAAAACACACCATTCTTAGAAGAAATGAAAAGAATGCAACATAAGCTTTAGGCCAAAAAAAGTTCAATCCTAAATTAATCACTGACATAAGCAGGCGTTGCCCCTATTTCTCAGTATTGTGGAAAGAGGGTCATGGATTAAGTTAAGAATGGAGTGGTAACATCTACTGTGCCTTTATCCAGCATTGACTGCTAAGCAGTGCCAGTGGCCACTGGAATGTTGCTAAGGAACACTTTGGGTACTGGCGATGTTTCTTCCTGGTAAATTGTAAATTCTGTGTCCTTGGCCTACATAACCACTGGGAATGTGTATGAGGGAGGGAAATCGTCAGGTACTTTTCATAAGAAAAGAAACCCTTCTACTCCCTAACCACTTTAAAATGTTGTTCATAGCTGTAGCAAAAATCAGCTAAGGAGTTCCTAGTGGGTGCGGGAGTTAGTGGTGGCTGGCAGGGTGAAGCAAAAAGGTGTGTGGGTGTGTGTGTGTACTGAGGAGTGGCAGACAGATTGGAACATGGTTAACAGTTGTAGCTGTACCAGTGATCCTGGAAAGAGGCAGGAAAAAGTGGCCAATATGGGAGGAGAAGGAAGTGAATAAAGAGGTTCAGAATTGTCTTGTGAAGGCTGGCTCTGCCTAAAGAAAGGTTTGTAATATGATGTGACAATAGCAGCCCTCTGAAATCTCATCAGTTCCATAGGTACAGCTATCTGTTTCCTGCCCAAATTCCAGATTGATTAATACACATGTAATCATATCATTGCCCCTTGTAATTCAAATTGGTATGGTAGTGTCACCATACCTCACTGAGTCACAGCTGAGAATACCAAATTCTGGACAGACTTCTGAGAAATAGGGCCGACTCCTCCCAAACTGGTGGTTATTCTATCATTAGATTATACCAAGATGTGATAAATGAAGGGGCAGGGGGGTTAGCTCCCTTTTATGGACACCCAGCCAGCCACTTAGCTATAAAGTCCCTCTTGGTGGCTGTTCTCTGCTTGCTTTACCTGAGTGGAAAGGGTTAATAAAGTCCCCCAGGCAAAGGAAAGGGAGTGGGCACTTGACCAAAAGAGCCAATGGGAATGCTAGAACTTTTTAAAATGGGGAAAAAAACCCTTCCCCTTTGTCTCTGTTGTGGTTCTCCGGGAAAGAGGGGAACAGGGAGCAGTTATGCTATGAGAAGCTTTAAGCCAGGTATGATCATAGATCATCATATCATACCTAGAACTACTTATTTGGAACCCCCAAATGTGTAAGTAGATCAGGAATGTTTAGAAAGAGGCGATTAGGTTTATTTCTGTTTATTTCTTATGGCTAGTGGACTCCTCTGTGCTAACCCCAGATGCTTTTGTTTGCTTGTAATCTTTAAGCTGAATCCCCAAGAAAGCTATTTTGGGTGCTTAATTTTTGGAATTGCTCTTTTAAAATCTAGCAGAAGTCTAAGTTCCAGATGTATTTTCTTTCTTTTTGTTTTTAATAAAATTTACCTTTTTAAAGAACAGGATTGGATTTTTGGTGTCCTAAGAGGTTTCTGCACATGTTGTTTAATTAGCTGGTGGCAAAAGCTAATTTCCTTTGGTTTTTTTCTCAGCTCTTTCCTGGAGGGGTGTGTGAGAAAGGGCTTGAGGGTACCCCACAGGAAGGAATTCCCAAGTGCGCCTTCCTAGGTTCCAAAAAAAGGGGTTTTCCATTTGGGTGGTGACAGTGTTAACCAAGCCAAGGTCAGAAAAAAGCTGTAACCTTGGGAGTTTAATACAAGCCTGGAGTGGCAAGTATTAATTTTTAACAATCCTTGCGGGCCCCCACCTTCTGCACTCGAAGTGCCAGAGTGGGGAATCAGCCGTGACACAAGCCAATAACAAAAGTGAACTTCTGTATCATCACACTTGTTAACAAGAGGTCAAAATGCAGACTCCATAGGCATTCCAGGTCTTGGCTCACCACCCAGACACTGGACTTCATGATGAGTGGTTACTGAAAACCAGTTTTATCAGATATAGGGTCTTTCCAATCCCAAGGGATCAGCCACATAGCCAGGTCAATATATAACTTGGATCTTATTCTATAATTATGCTGATATCAATCCTTTAGTAGCTAAAAACTAAAGGTTTAATAATATAAAAAAGAGGGAAAAGAAGGGAGTTCTTGAATGGTTAAAGGATCATAGACATACAAGTGATTTTCAGTGTTCATAGATCAGGATTACAGCAGTAATGGAATAAACTACTGGCTTGCAGAAGTCTCTGTCTAATCAGATTGGGGTCATCAGTCCTTGTTTAAAGCTTCCTTGTTAGAAATTCAGTCCAGAGATATGAAGCAGGAAATGAAGACAAAATGAAGATCTTTCAGGGGTCTCTTATATCCTCTGCCATGTGCATGGAATTTTTACTGTCCCAAACAAAGCCCAAAGCCCCTTTTGTGGAAAGTCACTGGCCCAAGATGGATTCCAAGGTAACATGAGCATATCACATGTTTTGTTGAGTCACAGAGGTTGGCCATTAGCCCCTCGGTGTCTGAGGAATCTTCAGGGAGAGCTGTCTGGGCGGGATGAGTTTCTTCTACGCCCGTTGTGAGAACTGAGTGTCCTTGATGGGCCATCAACACACAGGTGTCTAGGCTTGCTGTAAATCTATTTGAGAGTTGTCACCCAGGAACAAACACAGTTGAGATGCAAATAATAGCCAATATTCAGAACTTTAGATATAAAGAAGATACATGGATTTAACCAGGATAATCATATTTGATAGCTTGTAACTTTTCCATTGACACCTTACATGACACACTTTGTACAAGCTTTGTTGCAGTTGTTTAACCAGCAGTCATATCAATTATATAAATGGTCATATTCAATCATACAACATCACAGGTAGTATTTATTGTTTGACACAAACTCTTATGCAGTGATACTGTGCAGCATTAAACAGCTGCCATGGTTTTGCCCCAGACTCTGCAGAAAAGATGTAATATCCCTCATTGATCAGTAGTGTAGATTGCTATTTGCCATCAGAGGCAAGGTAAGTCTCTGCTTAGTCAGTATTGTGCACTTTCCTCCAAACTTTAAAAGAAATTGTCAGATTGTCAATATTTCTAGGTTCTCTTGCAACATGGACCAGCCAATGACTGAGAATTGAGACATTGCCATTCTCAGTTTGGTCCATGAGGTTTTAGAGTTGTGGGCTCAAGCACTGTTCCATACAATAAAGGCTCATAGGTCGGGTATATATATGTTTCCATCTCGGTCTGAAGATGTTTCTCCTACAAGCTTCCTTTGGTCATAGTTTAGAATTTTTTGCAAGACAGTCATGACAAGAACCTTATTGCGCTTATGGGTAGGATACAGGTGTGACTGAGGGGTGGCAGACAGGGCTAATCATCTTACAATATACTAGTAAGGCTTCTTCTAGTAGTACATATATAACCAGATCCATGACTCTGGAGTTTGAGTCTAATTTTTAAAAGGCTCTGCTCACTTCCCGTGGAGCCTCTGATGGCTTTATTTGCTTTTGATACCAAAAGTAAAATTTCTAATGGTTATTACATCTGTACGGATAACGTAGGTGGCCTGGAAGCCCCCGTGTGGGTTTTCCAGTACTATGAGTCTGTACTTAAGATTTTTGGAGACTTTTAATTCCAAAGCTAGTATTCCCACTTCATTTGGAAAAAAGGATCTCCTTGACCAGTGTTTACCCCTCTGTAAAACTAGAGGTGAGATATTAGCATGCTTTAGAGATGAGACTCTAAATTTTTTTCTATGAACCATACACAGTCATATTTGAAGTTATGCAGGGATTGTATTTTTAACTTGCAGCTGTTCGTTGGAGATCAAGAATTTAAAATGAAAGAAAATGGAACCCCTGAAGTGGATGGACTTATTATGGTATGTGAACTTCCTTATTTGGCAGCTAAGTGAGACACAGAATATAGGCCAGTGCTGCTTAATTGGTTTTATTAATTGTTTGATTAAAATGCCATGTTTATAAAATGTTTAATTGACAATTTGGCTGAAGAATTCTCAATAGCATACACAAATGGAATCATTATTGAAAAGGTGGAAGAGGCTGAAGTTCTCTTCATATTTGACCCTGTTCTCCACGAGAAGTAAAACACTTGCCTCTAATGTGTTAATCTAATAGAGCTAGTTTAAATACATACAATTTTACAAGTTTAGGGCAAAATTTTCGAATGTGGATGCTTTAAATTATGCACCTAAATAAGGATCTGATTTTTTCAGAGATGCTGAACACCTACATTTGAAAATGTTGGCCTTCGTGCTTCCTGACTGCTCTAAGAAGTATGTTCTCATGTTAATGCTGAAGGATTACCCCATAATTCTAATGGAAATTGCCTAATGTTTTAAAAATGTTTATTGCTATTACAAAAATTTATTTTGTGCCCTTCACCATGTAATTTAGGTGTAACTATCAAACACACTCTAATTGATATTAATATTAAATTAATATTTTATTAATATTAGCCATAAACAGGAAATCAGCTATTTTATTGGTAATGTCAATTTTAGCAAACCGTTACTATCTATTTGAAAAACTGCAAACCAGAATTGAAGAGGTGGTCTATGAAATAGCCTGGCCCTATTCCATTTAAGACTTCATTGATCGCCTTCCTTCTGTTTCCGCTCTTTCCTATACATTTGTTTCCCCATATACTTGTTTTTACCGAAGTCTTCAACAGCCTCCTAGCGAAGTCTGGTGCCTAATTCACAATAGCCTGTCTGCCGTTGTCACATCTTTAGTAAAAGCAAGGAAAATAAAAAATCTTCATGCTGTATTTTATGCTATGATTACATGTACAAAAGTGACAGTCATCTAGCAATACAGCGTTTATTACAAATGTGAAACGTTAACCGTGGAATAATAATAAAAACTTCACTTTGGCTGAGAAGCCATCCTTTAAACTAATAAGTTTAGCATATCATGTGTGAAAGCTGTGCAGATTTATTAAAAGTTTTATTTATTTAAACAATTGTGAAAACAATATTGTAAGACAAAAACAAAACTGATTACTTCACATGAAATTATCAGTTCTGACTGCCATAGGATTTAAAAAGCAAAACAAAACCCAAAGTTTACCCAGAACCATTTGCCCAGTGTACATTTCAGCACATTGTTATGGTAGAGGAGACAGTCTCTTTGGGCTGGTCCACACTAACCCCCCGGTTCGAACTAAGATACGCAACTTCAGCTACGTGAATAACGTAGCTGAAGTCGAAGTATCTTAGTTCGAACTACAAGGTACTTACTGCGGGTCCACACGCGGCAGGCAGGCTCCCCCGTCGACTCCGCGTACTCCTCTCGCGGAGCAGGAGTACCGGTGTCGACGGCGAGCACTTCCGGGATCGATTTATCGCGTCTAGACAAGAAGATAGATTGCTTACCGCCAAACCAGGAGGTAAGTATAGACGTACCCTTTGAGATGGGAGTTTGCTGAAACACCTAACACAACAGGATAAAGAAATCTGTCTGCAGTTCAACACATAATAGGCATGATTATCCACTATCATGCACCTTGCATAATTACTTGCATCTGTGCAAAACGCTACCACAGGTATGAGTGGAGAATTCTGATTCTGTATCATGTTGCACTCACTTTGCACAGATATAAATGACTATCCAGAGTGCAAGGCAGTGGAGAATCATCCCAGCCTCTCTAAAACCTGTAACATTGTTTAATTCTTAAATACTGAAAAAAATTAACTTCCCCCTTACTACTTAAGGCATACAGAAAAACCTTAATTTTTCAGGAAAACAGAAATAACAAAATCCTCAGATCAATGACGTCGGGTCAACAGTAGCTGTCATATGATTTCCACTGTAATAAAATACTAATTTTATGAAATGTACTCTGAATTACGTGCATCCAGACTCAAATGGGTGATTCCAGCTTGCCAAACTTTTTGTTTTTCTCTAATCCAATAATTTAAATACGTTTGGAGATGTGAAGAAATGCTTTTTCTACCCAAAACCAATTAAGAATCCTTGTTGGGAATAGTAATGTATAATTTCCTTTTATAGTTTTTAGCTGTTAGAGAGCAAGATTTCCTTTTATCAGTGAATAAATTACAATGCACCAGGCAATATGGTTCCAATCAGTATACTATCATTGGTAGTTTGAGATTCATCCCTTCCGTGTTTTGTACATGAAGCATCTGAGGCCCGGAGGAAAGCCATCCATGCTGCTCTTGGATTCCAAGAATTTCAGTAAGAAAACTTAGAGTGCTTGCTCATGTCCATTCTAATGAAGGTGTGTGCACTCCGCGTGCACTGCTGCTGGAAAGTTTTTCCCTCAGTGGTATCTATTGGGTCGGCTCTGGTGCTCCCTGGAGTTGCACCCTCATAGTGCTGGTATATAGTGTCCTGTCGAGCCGCTGCCCCCTGAGTTTCTTCTTACCGCCCATGAAGTTCTCGGGAACTTCTGCTCGTCCTTGCATTCACGCAAGTAGTCTCCTCGGTGGATTTTGCCTTTTTCCCCGTATATAGTTAATTATAGTAGCTAGAATTTACAATTTAGTGTTACTTAGTAGTGATTAGATTAGAACCCTGGTGAATGTGGTTACCCTGGTACCGGGACATGCCTCGGTCCCTGGGGTTTAAGCCATGTGAGTCTTTCCATAAGCCCATGCTCATTACTGATCCCCATTCTAGCTGCCCTAAGTGCTTGGGGGAGGCCCACCTACGGGAGCGCTGTAGGATTTGTAAAGGGTTCAAACCCTGTACCTTAAAGGACAAAGACCAGAGACTTAAATTCCTCATTATGGAGGTAGTTCTCCACCCCTCGGAGCTGAGCCAAGCTGTCTTGGCACTGAGCACCTCTACTTTGGTGACAAGTGCACTGGCTTCTCTGAGAGACGGGTAGTGTAGCTTAGCCTCACCAGCACCAGTTCAAGAGGTATTTCTAGGGAGCAGAAAACCATCCTGGTGAAGTGGAAAAGGTTCTCAATCTGGTCAGAAAGGGGTCTCGCCCATGCTATCATCAGTACTATGTATTCTGGACTACTTGCTACACCTGAAGCAGCAAGGGCTATCAGTGTCTTCAATTAGAGTCCACCTGGCATCGATCTCGGCTTTTCACCCATGGATGAACAGCAGGTCCATTTTTGCAAACTCACTCTGGTAGTTGCTTTCTCAGGGGGCTGGATAGGCTGTACTCACAGGTGACAGCTGATCCTGCCCTGGGACCTTAACCTGATGTTGTCAAGACTCAAGGATCCCCCATTGGAGCCCTTGGCAATGTGCTCTGGTGGCCATCACCTAAGCCAGAAGGGTTTTGGAAATCAGGGCTCTTACTTCAGAATCTCCATACATGGTCTTCTTCAAGGATAAGGTCCAAATGCACCCTCACACAGCCTTTTCCCCAAAGGTGGTGTTGCAATTCCACAACAATCAGGACATTTTTTCCCCAGTCTTCTGCCCAAAGCTGCATGCCAACAGCCAGAGAGGCTCCATTCATTGGATGTCAGGTGGGCACTTGCCTTTTACATAGAAAGGACTAAATCCTTTAGGAAACTACTCAGTTTTTTGTGGTGGTGGCAGACAGGATGAAAGACCTCCCAGTCTCAACCCAGAGAATTTCATTGTGGATCACTTGTATCTGCGTGTGCTACGACCTGCTGAAAGTCCCTGCTCTGGTCCTGACTGCACATTCCACAAGGGCCCACGTGTCTTCAGCTGTATTTGTGGCACAGGTTCCCATCCAAGATATCTGTGGAGCAACAATGTGGTCTTTGGTCTGCACCTTTGCAACTTACTATGCCATCACTCAGCAAGCCAGATACGATAACTTGCTCAAACCTAGGACTCTGTTCTGGTCCTCAGCGACTTTTAATGTGTTAAGCTTTTGGACTGTAGAGTCCAAATATTCTAAGGTATAAATGAAGGGCTGATGATAAATTTAGCCGCCGTTGGTTTACTTTCCATTTTTTCTTTATCTGTCAGAGTTGGGACTAACAAGTGGAAAAGTATATCTTGAACATGACAAAAATTACAGTAACGAAAATGAATGTAGTGGAGGGCACAAGACAATTTTAATTGACCTTCTAATTGCCATACTGGTGTTCAGGATATCCCTGATGATGGCAAATAAAAACAGTTGAAATCATCCATTTATAATGGCTGTGGGAACTGGCACTGTGGACCATGACATGTTATGGAAGAAATTGCCCGAGTGTGAGATCTACGAGCGTTAAAAGGTTAACAGTGCTTGTTTTTGTCAAGTTGTTAACAACTACCACCTCTTTTTAATGTGCTCAGTCTTGGAATTATATTAGGTCAGCACTGTTTTTTGCATGTGTAATATCTCTGGGCTCTAAGTACTTGGAAGAAGCATTGAGGACATATTTGATTTGTTAATGGGCATTTATGGAGCTGGAGGCCTGCGTGTTCCTCCTGCTAAGTAACTCTTTTCGCTTGCTTTCCCCTACCTCTTCCCTTTTGTTTTCTCTTAGGATGATAAGGTTAAATCTCTACTCTTGAATCTGATCTGCAGTAACAGAATGACAGCTGAGCAGGTGCTGAATGATGACTGTTTCTTGTTGCCTGATGTGATCTCAGCTCCACCGCAGAATGAACCTGGTGAAGAACTTGAACATGAAAAGACAGAGGAAAAAGGCGAGGACATCACCAGTTCTGACAACAAGACAGATGACAATGAGGAGATAGACCTTTCTCAGTAGGCCAGAGGACTCGCCAGCCATTTCCTTCAGTTGTTATTTTCTTTGAGTTCTAAAAAAAAACCCAACCCCCACAGGGGATCTGAAAGTAGTTGTCCTACGCTCAAATATTCACAATATAAAAGGGTTTGGTAAGCCGAACCATTTTGGTGTAATTACAGGTGTGGTCCCTTCATTGGGATTTCTTTTAAAAAGTATGTTTCTGAATAACTGTTTGAATAACTGTTTTAAGTTAAGAGTATGATGATGCTAATTGAGGCAGCAGCAAGGAGAAATGCTCATAAGTTTGTCAACGCTTTGCTTTTTCACTTTGACCATTCTGAGGACCTTTCGAGGAGATGTTATCTACTGGTGGTAGAGCTGTTAGCCAGATAGCAGGAGATCAGACCTGTGGAATCATGACTCCTTTTCATGCCCGCTATCCTCTCCCTCTTTCCCCTGCTCTTGCTCTGCTCCCTTCCAAGCTGTTCCTGTTAAAATAGATGACTGCTGCTCTTCTGAGTGGCCAGTGATGTGTTTTGTCAGAGAGCCAGCTAGATATTCCAACAGCAGCTGCCTCCAAGACAAAACCCACTTGTGGTGCCTTTAGAACTGATCAGCAGAATGTACTAAGTGGGGAGAGCTATCAAGCCTATTTTCCCTCCCCAGACTCCAAGCAAGGTATGTTTGAGCCCCTCTGACTGAGTTGGGAAAAGGCCAAGAATATTGTGTCTGTCTCAGCTTTGCAGTGCTGGCACCTGGCTGGTCAAATAAAATACCATGCCTTGTTATCGCAAGAAAATCCTGCTGGTCTGTTTATAAAAGTGTGGGTGGGTGGGTGTTTTTTATAGGAAATAATTTAGTATCTTTCAGGTTTTGGTCCCTAACAAACATAAATAAGTTTTCTGAACGTTTGTCTAAATATATTTTGAAGACTGCAGATTGTCACCATGGCGGGAGGGGAGGGTTGTTAGAAGGAACAAAAGAATAAAAACTCAAAGTATTATGCAAAATTTGGAACAAGTCTATTTATAATTACTGGGGTGCAAGAAGTCACTCCTGACTTGCATGTTTATTGAAGCCACTGCTGAATCACTCTTTCATTCAGTAGTGTATTTGGAGACTGAAATGGTAAAGAGGGCGCAGCAATGGAAAAGAAAAAGGGACCAGACAACATAATTCCTGTAAGAATATATCTGGCCACAGGGTGTTGCTCTTGACTGGTGATATTGCTCTCGGACAGCGTTTTAGCCAGAGACTAGTGTGTGTAGGGGAACTTTTAACAGAATTGCTGTAATAGGCCATTACTATTTGAAGAATGTACGGTGTTGCGTTTTTGTTTGGGGGAAAGACTCGGAAGTTTCAGGTACAGTGATACAGTCAATACTAGACTTAAGGTGCAGTCTTGGAATTGCTTCTGTAACGTTAAAGAATGTTTTGCCGGAGGTGGTATTTCAGCTTTAATTGATATTTGATTTGTTTTTCTGACTTTGTTTTGTTATAGAATATTTGATTAAAATGTTGTCTTATTTTTCTGATTAGAGGACACTGATTTTCAGATATTTGTATCTATAATAAAAATCAGTGATAGCAAAATCTTTGTAAAGTGGTTTTGGTTTTAAAATTGTTTAGGGTTGACTAATTTTGATTACAAAAAAGTCACAGATGCATGGTATATTAAAATGTGTATTATCATTAGAGTAAAAACAACAAAATATATACAGCATTTTAAAAACAGTACTTTCATATTGTTGAATAAAGCTTTTATTAATTCAGGGGTATGTTTTAAATAAATGCAGCAGTAAGCATCATCTAGAGAGCTAAGCTAATATTTGGGTTTTACTTTAGATACTGCATTCAGGTTGGGGAGGTATAGTATACACAACTCCCTCCAACATGCTTTCTTGTGCCCTAGAATCTAAACTGTAATCTTACTATTGCTTACACTATGGTTCACCCAGGAGCCCCAATTATGAAGAAGGACCCCGTTGTGCAAGGTGCTGTACAAACATGAACCAAAAGATGGTCTATGCCTCAAAGAACTTACAATCTAAAGCTTGCATCTTGAATAAAAAAATTTCTAGGCCTTGTGGTTGTGAAGAAAACCATCAAAATATGAACCAAGTGTAACCAATGTAGTGATGTTGGAGTTTGCAGCTAGCCTGAAACAATAGCTCTGAAAAAAGGGAATCTGTTCCTGTTCATTTTAATGAAAGTTAGCACCAATGCCTAATGATAATTTAAATGTCATGAACTAGTTCACCTACGAACAAAGCATGTAAGAGAGTAGAGGCAGGATGGTATTATAAATCTACTGTGCATAACATCTCATTCTGGCACCATGAGGAGTGGTACTTGTAAGAATACCACTACTTACTGTGGAGGCTGTAGTTGGGTCTGCATCACAGCGAAGGAGAAACCAATGATGTGGAGTCTGAGTATATTCTAAATGTGACTTGTTTTATTTAAACACATATACCAATCTTGGAACAGCGGTAGCTACAAACAATCTTTCATTCAGCAATCTCAACCTGTCACCAGTGTCCTGTTCTCAGAAAGCAGTTCTGCCTCAAGAATTGACTTCTGTCAGACCTAGGCAGAGAGCAAAGTCTTCTGCTGCTTGCTCAGTTCCCTCTACAAAGAACCTTGCATAACAAAAAGTAAAACATAGCATGTCTTTCCAAGACTGAATATTTGCTTGCACATTAAGAAGAACTTGGAAGACTGTGTAACAGCACCACCTGATGACACCTGCCTTAACATTTTTACCCAATCAAGAAAGAGCTAAGCCTAATAAGATCACCACTGTGCATAGTCATATTAGAACTTTTGCACAATCTAGTGAGAGTGGCATCTCATTTTTGCCATCTTGGCTAAGTGGAACTTAGTTTATGGGAGAGTATTATTGCTCTTGTTTTCTCTTTGTGTTTTCTTTTCTCTTTCTCTCACCCCCCCGGCTTTAATTCCTGACTTTATTTTCTACATGAAATCACAGATTCTGGAGCTCAAGATAGCAACCTCCAGAGTAAAGTACCTGTCTGCTAATCCCCAGTGAGTAGCCCAATCTGACCACTCAGCAATAGAATCAGATCTGAAATAGAACCAAAACAGAATCTTGTTAGCAATTTGCTAAAAAAAGAAATTCAGATGCAATCTCAGATATCTGGAATATTGTATTCTCCTACCTGTTGTTTGACCGCGAAGGTACTGTGATGTTTTGGGTTTATAGTATGATTATTCAGGCATCCTAATTCACCAGTTAGGACATCGACATTAACTATATTAAGGAAAGAAATGTAATATATACGGTGGAAAAATTTATTCCAAGTGAGTTGCACAGTCAACTTCTAATTGAATCGCTACACTATGTATAACGCACTATAACTTAACATACTAAGAATCTGAGCAAGATGTATTTTAAAAAATGAAACCCATAAGTACTTACGTGTGCAGTATCATCTAGTGTATAGAGCACTGGACTGGAACACAGGAGAATGGGTTCTATTCCCAGCTCAGCTGGTGGTCTGCTGGGTGATTTTGGGAAATCACTTAATCTCTTTGTGCCTTGGTTTCCCCATCTGTAAACTGGAGATAATGACACTGCTTTCCCTTGTAAAGTGCTCTGAGATCCGTGGACAAAAAGTGCTATATAAGAGCTAGACAATGGTGGTATTGTTTTTTGTTATTACATATATTGTCTTCATAGTCCATACAGTTTAACTGATATGGAATTAAAAAGTTACTTTCACAAGATCTTGTTTTACTAATTTTTACTGTTTTCTTAGGGAGCTGGAGATTCAGGTCTTTCCCATTTTTTCTTCCTTGTAATAAGTGTGTGTGTGTGTGTGGCTCTAGTTAAATAATTTGAGTATTGTCAAGCTGCTTGAAGAGGTTTTCTTCTCCTAAAAATAATATTTAAATTCAAACAATAAAAATGGTTGTTTGCTATGTCCCAGTATTAACACGCCAACAGATAAAGACAGAATATGGGTTCTCTTACAGTATCTTGCCATGGTATGTCTGACACTATGAATTATTTGGTGAGTATATACCTGTAGAGCGAGACTGATGCATTGCTGGAGACAGGAGAAGGGTACAGGGCAATTCTGGGGGATTACTACTTGAGTTATAGCTAGGGCCCTACCAAATTCACGGCCATGAAAAACACATCACGGACCATGAAATCTGGTCTCCCCCCATTAAATCTGGTCTTTTGTGTGCTTTTACCCCATACTGTACAGATTTCATGGGGGAGACCAATGTTTCTCAAATTGGGGTTCCTGACCCAAAAGGATGTTGCATGGGGATCACAAGGTTATTTTAGGAGGGTTGCAGTATTGCCACTCTTCTGCGCTGCTTTGAGAGCTGGGCAGCTGGAGAGCGATGGCGGTTGGTTGGGCGCCCAGCTCTGAAGGCAGCGCCCCGCCAGTAGCAGTGCAGAAGTAAGGGTGGCAATACCATACCAAGTCATCCTTCCGTGATGCTGCTGGCGGCAGCTCTGCCTTCAGAGCTGGGCTCCCAGCCAGTAGCCGCCAGTCTCCAGCTGCTCAGCTCTAAAGGCAGTGCCACCGTCAGCAGCAGAAAAGTAAGGGTAGCAGTACTACAACTCCCCCTACAATAACCTTTCAACCCCCCCACAACTCCTTTTTGGGTCAGGACCCCGACAATTACAACACCATGAAATTTCAGATTTAAGTAGCTGAAATAATGAAATATATTATTTAAAATCCTATGACTCTGAAATTGACTAAAATGGATTTTGAATTTGGTAGGGCCCTAGTTATAGCTATGACATTGGCTCACACACATGGTCAGGAAATGTAAGCCAAGCATATATCTCCAGTTTCTCACTATTTCTGGGTCTTGCACTGGTCTTTGGGAAGGTGGACAGAGGAATATTATGTGGAGGAGTTTAGAAACAGTTCTTGTGTCTGGAGGCAAATTGATGTTCACTTCACACTAGTCTGTCCTAGACTCCTGGTTCAAGATATTTGTAAATTCTGGTTGCATTCATTTGTGATGTCAGTGATACAGGATGCTTCAGTACATCCAAATATTGTTTTGTTTTTCTGTTTAAAAAGTGATTCTGAAGCTGTTCTCTTTGATTTGTTCATGATCAAATATCTGAAATGGGGAAACAAAGAAATTCTGTAGCTAAACCATTTTTCCTTTGTAGTTAAATACTTAAAACTATGGCATCATCTGAGAAGAATTAAAACCTGTGTTGTTGCTGCTTCCAATTTGTAGAATAGGAGAAACTATGGGATTGTTTTGCTAGAACAGATTGCTTTACAATGCTTTTATCAAAGTGTCATGAAGGAAACATGATGAATTTCCCCAAATACATCCCTGCTAATTTATAGATATCCAGAGTTACATGAGATGGCTGCTATTTATGCAAGCCTCTCTGAAAGTGCTTATATTTGCAAACAGATCTTTTCTTTTATAACTTACTTCAAATTAAAAGGCAACAGTTCTGTAGGAGACTCAAGTCTGTGTTTCGTAATGCATGTGGCCTCTCAGTGATTAAGATGAAGAAGCTAGTGGCAAAGGTAGCCCTTTAGGCTGCAGTGGATGCGCGGTAGACATGGCTTCCAAATGTTTGGCCGCTAGTCTAGTCATGAGGAGGGACTTATAGCTTCAATCGTCAGTCGAATCTCTTTAATGAGGAAACGGACAAGTCCCTGCACTCACTAAAAGATTCAAGATTGACTCTGCATTCCCTGGGGATTTCTCTGACCTCAAGATAAAACACCAGAGGCAGCCCTATAAACCAAGGCCATCCCCTTCTTATGCACCTTAGTACCAGCGCACAGCTGAGCCGCCACACAAACATCAGAAGATTCAGCCTTGCTTCTCAGTCCTCTTTACTGTCAAGCCTCTACTCACACACAACCACTAGCCGAGAGCCACTTTTGATATGTTGGTTGAGACCCGTGTACCACCACTGATGCCAACCACCTTGTCCCCTGTTACCTTTGGGGGTAGACTTGCACTCTTTGCCTACAGCTGGAACAAGATCACTATGGACAGTGGGTTCTGGAGATAATCCACCAAGGATACTCCATAGAGTTTCTCCCCTTCCCACCTCACAAACCCCCTTCCTGGTCCTCTTTGGGGACCACTCTCATGAGGTAATTCTTCAATGGGAAGCAGAATCCTTCTTACAAGAGCGTGTCCCACCTCATTACCATGAGAGAGAATTCTACTCCCCATATTTCCTAGTTCCCAAAAAAGGCAGAGGGTGGAGACTTATCCTGGACCTTTGGCAACTCAACATCTCTAATTGAAAACTGAATTTTCAGATGATTATGCTAGCATCTGTAATCCCCTCTCTTCAAGAAGGGATGTGATTCACGGCTCTCGATGTGAAGGACTCCTATTTCCATGTGGACATTCACCCATCACACAGGAAGTTCCTGTGTTTTATAGTAGGCCAGGAACACTTCCAGTTTCAAGTCCTTCCCTTTGGGCTGGTTACAGCACCCAGACTATTTACAAAGGTTTTCTCCGTGGTAGCAGCTAAGATGAGACACCATGGCTATATGGTATTCCCATACCTGCATGATTGGCTCCTGGGAGGCTGATCTTGTCAGAAGGTCTGGTCAGCAACAAGGTTTCTCATACAACTTTTAACTGCCCTAGATATTTGCATACATGAAGACAAGTCCAATTTGTTACCCACACAGTCAATAAACTGTGTAGGGTAAAGGTTGGACTTGACTTCTGTGAGAGCATCCTCTCCTCAGAAAGGTTTCATGCACCGAGCACCCTGATGTCACACATCACTCGCAGACCACGAACCACAGTGCACAAGTGCCTCTCACTGTTAGGCCACGTGGCCATGTGCACCTGCATGACTCTTTTGGCCAGAATCCACTTACGGTGCTTGCAGGCTTGGCTCCATTTGACCTATCAATCAAACAAGAACCATATCTGCTCCAGGGTCATCATTCCTACCAAAGTTGTCACCCTTTAAACTTAGTGGCTGAACCAGGAAAGGTTATAGTGGGAGTTCCCTTCACTCCTCGTACCCTCAGGGCCATCATTGTGACGGGTGCCTCCCTTCTGGGGTGGGGTGCTCACCTGGACAACCATACTGCTCAGGATACTTGGACCCCCGCGAGACGCCAGACTACATATAAACTTACTGGAACTGAGGGTGGCCCGCCTTGCGTGCAAGGCCTTCCTTTGTCTTGTACGCTTGTTCCATATTCACATAATGTCAGAGAATATCACCACAATGGTCTATGTAAGCATACAGGGAGGAGCAAGATCTCATCCTCTCTGTCAGGAAGCTGTTAGACTTTGGAACTGGTGCATCAGAAACCACATCGCTACACAAGCTGGATATCTTCCCGGTATGTACAACTCGCTGGCAGACTAGTTAAGCAGAAGCTCCTTGATAGACCACAAGTGGAAGATTCACAATACATTTGTGAACGAGATATTTACACAGTGGGGTACTCTGCTATGAGATCTCTTTGCATCCCAAATGAAAAGAAAGCTTCCTCTATCTTGCTCCGGGGGAGCCATGGGTTATGACTCCCAAGATGATGCTCTGCTGCTGTCTTGGACGAACAGCCCAAGATATGCCTTTCCTCCCATTCCTGTTTCCACAGGTCACAGGGAAGATATGTCATGACAGAGTCAACACCATTCTCCTAGCTCCCGCCAGCCCAGACCGTTTTGGTTCATGGAGCTTCTAGCAATGTCTTCCCATCCACCAATCAGGATCTGCCTGTTCTCAGATCTCCTATGCCAAGATTGGAGGGACCAAGCATCCCAATCCAGGTTTATACCATCTCATGGCCTGTTTTTTAGATGGGCATCAGAAATAGAACATGTTCGGCCCCTGTTCATGTAATCCTTAACCAGAATAGAAAAAGAAACTACTAGAACCTTCTATCCAGCCAAACATTTAGCAGAAATTAGTGACTTCCTCCTTTCAGTGAAAGGAAGCTCTGTCTTTACTCACCGAGCTACAGTACAATTAATGAAAGGCCTGATTGGGACCTTTCCACCAGTGCTTAAACCTATCCCTCAATGGGACCTTAATCTTATCCTGTCCAGGCTCACTAGTCTGCCTTTTGACTCCATGGCAATATGTACCATGGTCCATCTGGCCATGAAGGTGGTGGTGTTAGTAGCTATCACCTCAGCTTGGAAAGCAGCAAGCTCGGAGTCATCATGGCGGACTCTCCTTATACAGTGTTTCACAAAGAAAAGGTTTCTCTTTGACTACTCTCCAGATTTCTCCCCAAGATTATTTCCGAGTTCTACATCAATCAAGTGATACACTTCAAACTGTATTTTCCCCCAAACCCCATGCTGCTTCTGAAGACAAGAGACTTCCTCGACATCCAGCATGCCTTGGCATTCTACCTGCAAAGAACCAAACCCATTAGGAAATCACAGAAACTCATTATTGCCATAACAGAGTGGTCACGTGGGCAAGCCATAGTCTCCCAGAGAATTTCTAAGTGGGTTTCGAAATGTATATTAGAGTGTTACAAGATAGAAAACATGCGTCCCTCTGGGAGTGTCACATCTCGCTCCACGCAAGTACAAGCTGCCTCCATGGCATCCCTATCAGACCTTCCACTGCAGGACATCTATACAGTAGCCCCTCGAGTCCAAGCTATACATTCATGCTGTCCTATGCCCGTGTTCATGCCATGGCTGCAGATAAAGTGGTGGGATTGGCAGTAGTGCAAGCATCTTTGCTGCCAGCTTCCTTGCATCTGTCTCTAGTCTGAACACTGCTTGCCAGTCACCCACATGTGGCATACACATAGGGACCAGCACTTGAAGAAGAAGTGGAGGTTACTTACTGTAATTGGAGATTTTTCAAGATATGTGATCCTTCTCTGTATTCCACTACCCATCCTCCATCCCCCCTGCTTTGGATCCTGTTGGATTTGTGGTAAGAAGAGTGTGACAAAGATTCTCCTCTGCCTTGGTGGGTCCTGTGCTTTTTTGGCGGATTTGCTCGCCTCAGAGTTTCAGGGCAGTCCCCAGTTTGGCCACTTCTGATAGAGGCTCTATCTGATAGAGGATGGATAGAGCTAACCTCATCACTGGCCAGCATGGGGGAAATGGAGAACCATCTCCACAGTCTCTGTTGTCCCACCTAGTGGGTCAGGGACAGGTCAGATCCCTTTCCAAATTAGACCTTTCCTTCTGGTGTTGCTCACAGACCAGGTCAATTCCTCCTGTGTCTGATCAGGAGTTGGGGGGATGGGGAAGAACCTGGGCCCGTCCTCTACTCCGGGTTCCAGCCCAGGGTCCTGTGGATAGCAGCTGTCTACAATGTCTCCTGTATCAGCTGCGTGACAACTACAACTTCCTGGGCTACTTCCCCATGACCTTCCCCCAGCACCACCTTTATCCTCACTGCAGGATCTCTCTCCTGAAGCCTGATCATGCTTGTACTCCTCAGTCCTCCAGCAGTACACCTTCTCACTCCCTGCTCCTTGCACGACCTCCACTAACTGATGGGAGGTCCTTTTTAAACCAGGTGTCCTGATTAGTCTGCCTGCCATAATTGATTCTAGTATGTTCTTAATTGGCTCCATGTGTCTTAATTAGCTTGTCTGTCTTAATTGGTTCCAGCAGGTTCCTGATTGCTCTAGTGCAGGGGTCTAAAACACGCGGCCTGCGGGCCGTATGGCTCCCCATGCCCCCACGCCCCCATTTAAAAAAATATATTTTTTTTTACCCCCAGGCAGTTCCCGCCACCAGACAGTTGTTCTGGTGGCGGGAACTGCCTGGGGGTGTAAATAAATAAATAAATGGGGGAGGTGGGGCACGGGGAGCCTGGCGGGCCGCAGGGAAGAGCTCCGCGGGCTGCATGGGAAGAGCTTCGCGGTTTCTGGGAGGGAGGGGGGAGGAGCGGGAAGCCGTGTGCACAGGGGAGGAGGCGGAGAAGGGGCGGGGCCTAATGGAAGGGGTGGAGTGGGGGTGGGCCGGGGCAGCGAGGGGGCGGGGTCAGTGATGCGGCCCTTGGGGCAATGCGGCCCTTGGGGCAATGCACTAGTCCTCATGCAGCCCTCGTGGTAATTTGAGTTTGAAACCCCTGCTCTAGTACAGCCCCTCCTCTGGTCACTCAGGGAACAGAAAACTGCGTATCCAGTGGCCAGTATATCTGCCTTCTACTACTCAGCTGTACACAACTGGCCTGGGTCTATCACAAGAGAAACTGGAGAGGTGTCGGCCTGTGCTGCCTTTAATATCCTTAGTTTATATCCAAACTTGCATACCCATGTGTGGAATACAGATAGGGACCACACATCTCAAGGAACTTCCAGTTACAGTAAGTAACCTCCACTTCTCTCTCTCTCTCTCTCAGTTTAAAGCACTGTGTATTTACATAATTCTGTTAACCAAACCACCATGGCATTGCTCACATTGAAATGTTAAGTGAAATATATCTCTTTTTTTCACTTAAGATCCCAATAAAATATGGGAAGGTTAGCATTACTTGTGTGTGAGAATATAGAAATTAGATGCAACTCTTGGGTTCCTGGCAAGTTGCTAATGTAGCCCTTGGTGCAATAGTTGGGATACCACTGGTCTTTCCTTCACCCCATCATATTTCAGTATTTCATTCTATACTTTGTCCAGTCAGGTGTCCCTGTTGCATAGACCAAAATGAGTAGTGCTGTCCATCACTTTGAGCTGCCTCTATTTGCTTAGCTTGTCACATATCTCAGGAATGCAGCTACCGACCTGGTGAAGAAATTAAATGTACAAATAATCAGTGGATTTCTGATTCATTGTTTAGATGGCTGCCTGGCCTAGTTGGTAAATAGTAGACTGAGTTCAGGAGAGCTGGGCCTTCACCATGGGATGGATATGCACGGTACGTGGTGCTATGCACATGTTATGGCACATCTCATAGTATAGAAGCCGCTAATCTTAAAATAAAAATTGGGGTTGTAAAGTTCAAACCTCCTTTGTTCATAGCCTCCTTACCCAGTGCTTGGGAGAGCGATGCTGTGTGGCACCAGAGGAGACTCTGGTTACTTCTACACAGTAGTTGGGTTCGGAATACCTTTTGTTCCTTCCTGGTATTGCCATTTTTATAAAAGTTCCCCTAAAAAGGGAGGTATATCTTTTGATAGTGAGATTGGGAAATATGCACGGAAATGTATTTTTAAGTAACTCATCATAACAGAGGCTTTCAGTGTGCAGCCAAATGTTGCTCTCTGAAGGTGTGATTATCTTACGATGGCCATTCATTCCCCAGGAGTTATCCTTTTTCCCTTCACAAGAACTCTGTGGTGAGAATCTGCATTTTATTGCTGCCAGAAGAGCCAAACTGCTGAACTCAACAAATTATTGGAAATGTAAAGCATTTTCTAGTCAAAAAGCATCGGCAGACCTATATGTTCTGTTAATACCTTGAAGTCTTTATAACTGCTCTGAGGTACAGTTCAAAGTTAATCTTTTGACAGTTTTATTTGCTATTTTGTTGAACATCACGATTCATTTTTATCTTTTAGGAGTTCCATTTATGGCTGTCATTTAATTGGTGGTAACTACAAATTATACTAGCAGCAAAGGATCACATAAAAGATGCAAGTAGAGTAATTTGGAACATGGTAATCTTAGTTGTGTGAGTCATGGATTGCATCATCCACTGCAGTTAATATCATTTTATGATTCATAAGTTTGTTCATTTCTTTTTTGGTGTGTCATCAGATAAATAGCTCAACTACAGAATGGTAAAACTGTATTGTGTGCAGCTCTGTTGGCAAGAGAGAATTTGGTTCTCACCTGCTCCTTTGTGTACACAGTAAATCGGTCCAGCTTTCATAACGTCACTCAGTAAACCTCTTTGAAAATAGCATTTTCCAGTGACAGCAAGGCATTTTCAGTTAAAACAACTTTATTTCCAGAGCACGAAGTGACTGATCTCCTTAATTAAATTTTAAAACATCTTGTTAAAAATTTTAAACCTTTTTGTTTTTACACTTGCTCAGATGGGTTATTACTAGTGATTAGCATGGCAGCACCGTGTAAAACAAGCCAGTGGAGATCTAAGCTCGGAGCAGCCCACATTTGCTTTAATGCTAAGTCTGCACTGTGGAAAAAGTTCAGATGGACCCTTGAATAGCTGCTGCTAATTTCTTAAATTTTAAGTAAATAAAATAATCTGTCTCACTCTGTTGGTTCACACTTGTCCTAAGATTTTCAAAAGTGACTAGTGACTAGTTTTTTAAGGCAACTTGAGATACCTTAAAGATGCCAACTACCTGTTCTCTGACAATCAGGCTCCCTTTAAGGTGTCTCAAATTAGAAAGTTAGACACCCAAAAATCGAGCCAACCAAAATCACTTGTCACTTTGGAAAATTATGGCCTCTGTTTTTAATTGTAAAAGTGAAAACTACATTCAGGAGAAGCATCTGCCACGGGCTGCACCCTGCTTTTTCTGGAGCCCACATCTGGAGTGGGGAGGGAAGTAAGGTAAACTTTATGGGGGCAGACATGGTAAGTCTATAGTGTGTGTATATTTCTGGCAGGTTTATAAAGTCCGTATATTTCTTTTCTGTTAAGCTTCTAAGCTTATGCTAATATAAATCTGTTATATAAACTTAATGCCTTGGAGGATTAGCTGTAGGCACTGGCAGACACCTTGATAGCCAGAAGTAACAATGTAATCGTAGAGTGCCAGCAGAAAGTTACTTTACACTGAAACCAACCTAGTTTTATAAAATACAACCAGGACCATCGCCTATCATGTGTTTAGTGACATTTAGTGCAGCTCAAACTGTACCCTTTATATGTGTACATTGTGAATTCAAATTCTGTTATAGGATTTATTTTTACAATTTTAATTTCATACAACTTTTTTGTATGAATTTGTGATTGACCTATGCAATTAGAATGACTTCTGTGTTAACTGTGAAATGATCCACGAAATGCCAGCTACTCTGACCAAGACCTTTTTGCCTTTCACTCATTTCAATAAATAAAACCTAGCACAGCAGCTCACTCTCATTTGTGCAAGTTTTGTCTATGTCAGAGATGTATGCAAAACCATGTATTTGGATAATAACCCCAGCAACCTTTTAGCTAGAGACGCCATCATTCCTTAATCCAAAATTGTTTGTTTGTTTTAGAATGTGGATTTCACCCACAATCTTCTAGGCGCTTTTCAAACACATCTGGAGAGACAGTCACAGCCCTGAAAAGCCTAAGCTAAGTCTAGCTTCTTACTCTTCTTACTAGTGTAACCCTTCTGCCAGTCAGAGTCAGCAGCAACAAGGGCCGGGCTCCGTATCTAGGGGTTCCATTCCAATAACACAATGCAAAACCGGCTCGAGCCCCCACCCAGTGACCTGGGACAAATATATATCACCCCCCCCCCCCCGGGCGCCTCTAAAAGGCAGACTTCCCCTCTCGCAAGCACAGAGTCTGAGTGTAGAAAAACCTTTTAATGACAGAGAGAAACAATGCGACATTTTGTTGGGGAAACACCACATCTAGGATTTGTAAACCAAACTGTGAGCAACGACCCACCCCAGCAAATTGGCCATGTCCTTTCCCTTTGGTTCTTGAGTCCAGAAACCCCAAAAATCACCCAAAGTCCCAAAAGTCCAACAACCCAAAAGTCCAGACCCAGAGTTCAAAAGTTCATCTGCAGAGTGTTACACCCCCCCAGTCTGGGTAGACATGGGGAGGGGAGAGGTAAAGGGCACCTTACGTGGCTCGAAGCTGACTGCCCCGTCCCTTCGTGGGGCTTCGCTCGGCTCTGCTCCGCTCCGCCAGCCATCCCATGAGTCACTCCGCTCAGCCGTCCCGCAAGCCGCTCCGGCTGTCCCGCCAACTGCTCCACTCCGTCAGCCGGCCTGCAAGCCACGCCGGCTGTCCCGCCAACTGCTCCGCTAGCAGCTCCGCTCCGTCGGCTGTCTCGCCAACTGCTCCGCTCTGTCAGCAGCTCTGCTCCACCAGCCGCTCAGCAATATATCCTCCGGCTCCCCCACTACTTAACACAATGCTCATAACAATTTCAGCTTTTTAGTGATTTCAGCTTGTAGTTAGGGGAGCCTTCATGCTCATTTGCACACTTAGCCCAGAGCGATTCCAACTCAGCAGCCTGTGGTTAGACTCCTAAAGAACTCAAAATTAGCTCTGATATTCCACAGTGGAGAGAGAAGGAGATGTAATTGACATTTAGGGCCCTCAGAAGAGGCCCATGCTACCAGATAGAAATACCTGTCCCCAGCCTCTCTCAATTCACTGGGTTTTGGAATCCATGTCCCTCGCCTAGCAAGTGCTGCTTAGCTAAGGGCGAGTCCCTTCATCATAACAAAAGCCCACTGTCCTTGATTCACATAATCAGGGTAACAACACTTTATTCTTCCTGCCCCAATAACAGAGAAACTGGGGCTCCCACAGCAGTCAAAGTGACCATTTGGGCAAGCGGTCCATCTTGCTTTGCAGGGTGGGTGTGTCCATGCAAACAAGATTAGCCCGACATCCCTTTCCACAACTCACCACCAGATGTCAGGGTAGAGCTCATCCTGACTCTGCTTACATCAGCAACTGAATGTTTGACTTGTGTTGTCTCAAAGGCAGACTGACATTTGCCCAGATCTGATCTCTCTGAATGTTACATCCTGCCCGACAGGATGACTTTAGTAAAGACACTGAATAAGACTGAACAATTGATATATTTGTAAATCAGTTTTACAGCATTTTAATTTACTTTACAGAGGTCTGTTTTCGTGAGTTATCAAATGACTGGCTACAAGTAATAACGGTCTTCTGTGGCCAGAATTTTATGGATATTTGATTAGTAATATATTGTGCCTTGTTTTGATGCAGTGCCTAAAACACCCACTGTTGCCTCATGGAAATCTTTTAGGGAAGCATTCTATTTATAGCCCATTCTGCCTTCATATCAAATCTCCCATGGGGGAGAATTGTCAAAAATCCCACCATCTTGCGATGAGTAGTCACTGGGGGGGAGGGCTGCACCTGAATCACTATTGCACCATCCAACAATATGATCATAGGACAAAAAAGATTGTGAAGAGGCATCAAAGCAGTGACTAAGCTCTGTCCCGAGAGAGAAGCTATTAAAATATTTACTGTTTTTATTCCCTTTCTTTACTAAAAAGTATATTTTATATGAAAAGATCTTTTTTTCCTTAGGTTAGGTCATCAGCCTCTGCTGTTGATCTCCCCCACAACTTGATATAACTAGCTTGTTTGGCACAGCGTAACTATCTGCCACAGAGATGTTTATGATGCTCTAGTCACAATTGACTTCAGGTGGGAAATGAACAGCAGGAGATCGACTTCAGGTGGGGGAATGAACAGCAGGAGAGGAACTTCTGAAAACCTGCATCCTGTTTTTTGTTCAACTGTCCCTAGTAGCCACATAAAAATAAAAAAAACCAACACAAACAGAATATGATGTACAAACAGAATGATTTCTAAATGGAATGATTTGCCAAGAGTTCCAGAAGAGGTCAATTATAACATATTTTGAACTATTATCTCTGACCTGACTCAGTGCTATTAGTCTTTCATTTTCAGGAGGTCTAAAAATCAAAGCTTGAAAGATTCAAAGGTGGGAGTGGGGGCGGGGAAGTGTTAAAGAAAAGGTAGACGGAAAGGCCCCTTTTGTCCAGTCATTTTCAAATATCTTAGTGTCGTAAACAGTAACTGAAAATGGTTCCTTCTCACACACAGGAGTTAATGGGAACCTTAAGCACTACTGTATTCACTACTTGTACCTAGTCTGTGCAGAATGTAGCTGCTGTGATTTTTGCCGTTCATTGATTTGAGTAGAAGTGTTCCAGAGTTTCAATCGGGCATATGCCACAGTGCCGTTTAATGACTCAGATTTTAGGTTAATCCCGTTTGGATGCTCTAATCCCAACGCACCAGGTCTTTTCAGCATGTGCAGTGTTATTCCTCCTTCCCATTAAGGCCTTGATTCAGCAAAGCACTTAAGTACGTACATAAAAGCCTTGTGGAACAGAGATGGATGTAAACATGTGGATTAGGTGTTTTGCTGAATCAGGGCCTATGCCGCACTTTCCCCTGCCATGTGCTCACAGCCGTGCAACACAAGCCCTGTGACTGGGAGGTCTGACACAACCTTTAATCTGAACTCCAGCCCTATGCTAGGTAGTACTCACATTTTTTCAGAGACCAATAATGTCTCCTGTATTATGAACGCAGCCCCTTCTCCCATGCATTTCAACTATCTTTCTCTTTAGATGAAATTTACTGTAAATTGCCACCAAAATGCGGAATCTTATGTGTATGGAACTCTACACACTGCATCCATTTCTTTTATTTAGACTTTTAGCACCAATCTTGTACTTCTGTGCTTTACACAGTGGAATAATTTTCAGTACAGAAATTCTATCCTTAATGTGTTGTTCAAACTTCCATGCAAATCCCCCAATTCAACTCTCTCCTCACATCCATGAGATTATTCCCTCCCACTCAGACCCATGTGAAAAGGGAAGTTTTGCGGTGCACCTGGAGGGCTAACACATTCTGGCTCTGGAGAACCAAGGTAAGAAAAGGAGTTCCAAAATCAATGGGCCTTCATGGAGAACTCATTGTGGTAGTCACCATTCCAGTTGGACTCCAGTTGGGTTGCATTTGTGATTGTATCACACTTGTAGAGAGACTGCTTTTCAGGTAATCTGGTCTTTAGGCTTTATACTGGCAGGTTAAAATGAGTCCCTTGATTTGCCCCGGGACTCCTATAGTTAGCCAGGGCAGATAGATGGTGGAGAACCAATGAAACGTGCTTTCTGTGTGATGTAGTCCTTAATAAGCGGGGAACTCATTCCACACTAGATCAGTTTCCAAGTTCTCTCAGTGTGTAGCCTCACATGGAGCATGTACCTCTGCCTCGTACATACTCATTTTAGTTCAACAGGTTTAAGTTTTAATAGTGTGGGGGCAGGTATTTTTGGATGTCTGGTTGGTTTGTGAGGGAATTTTCAGCGCAAGAGGATCTTTGGACTGGAGTGTAGCATGGATGTTGTATTGCTGATCCAAAGTGAAATGCAACATGGGCAGAGCATGTACTCTTTCCCATCAAGCCTAGTGCTTTTTGTGGCTTTTCTGATCAGTTCCAAATTTTATACACTTTGCTATCACATATAAGAAATGAATAAACTGAGAGTTGTCATCACTTGGAGAAGGTTAAAATTCGCTACCTCCAATAAATAGGAAAAATGTAGTCCGGGACAGCATCCAAACACACATGCCAGCAGCATCTCTCGTGGATTTGGTATCGTTCTGCTGCTAATCTAGTGTTGTTAGGTGTGGATTAAAAGTGAGACCGCATTCTTTTAATTTTTCTTGCCTTTGCAAAAAGCTTGGTAACTAAATGAAGCATTGAAAAGGAGATGAAAATTCACATGCTGTTAATAGAAAACAGCATGGGATAAGTTTGTGTGCTTGGAGGGAAAGGGGTTTTAAGGCTGGAAAGGCTTCTTCTTTAAATTTGTTACTGTTGATATACCAGTAAATGCCTGTTAAAATACCATATTGAAATAGAATAATCTTGATGAAAGCACAGAGAGGAAATTTTGCATTACTGCAGTGAGCTGCTTATACAACATGTCTGTTTTGTGAATAGACCCTTTTCTCTGTAACATTCTTCATAGAACTGACTATCATGACAAGGAAGATGTGTTCTGCGCAAGGCACTTCATACAGTGTCATTCTTAATTATTATTATTCAGAAAAGGTACATTTGACCTTATTTGAGAACATTATTATGCTGAAAAATGCTCTTGAAATCTAAAGTAAGATCTTTGAGTTGGAGTGAGGACTATGTATTCCCCTTAGCCAACTGAGGGCCATTGTGTTAAAGATCTGGGGTGCTAACTACATACAATACTCCTCCAAAAAGGATTTTTAAAATGTATTTTATCAGCCAGGAGGTGTAGTGGTACAGGAGTACTGTTAATCTACTAAAATCTTTCTTTATGTTGATTTAATGTCTGCATTCCTAGGTACATCCAAGTATTTTATTGATCCTGGAATTATTTATAGGGGCGGGATATGTTCCATAGCTGTGCATCTTCTTTTACACTTCTTTGAAAAGCCTGACGTTTCAGTTAGTATTCAATTCCACACTAGTCTTTTGAATTGATTGTATGGGGTTTCTCTCAATTACAGTATTTGGACAGTATTTGTTCTGATATTGCTCTAACTTCATCTAAGCTTGGGAAGCAGGTTTAAAAATTCTGGATTCTAATGAAACATATACTTAATATGTAGATGGAAAGTAACAAACCCAGCTTTTAAAACTACATTATTTTTGCTGCACTTCTCAAATGAATTTGTAATAATCTTATCTACATACAACCACAGGCATTTGCTACTTCTTGGTAATGAAATTTCTGCTCAAATTAAACAAAATACTATTTGTGTGGTTTCCAAGGATTTGGAGACTGTAACTATCACCTGTATATGAATCCCTTTGATATGGCTTCAACAAAGTAATAAGTGAAACAGATTGAATCTGGATTAATTTTTTCTGCAGTTACCCATTTAATGTGTGAATAGGTTTAATTATACCAAACCTAGGAGCTTGCAGAAATGCATCAGGAATCAAATGAAAACTGGAAATGTTAAGTTGCCACTCTATTCAGGCAGGTTTCCACAGTTTACTCCTCTTCATTGAAACGTAGTTCAATGGAGCAATTTGACAATAGGATTGCATTAATGTGCCCTTTGACTTGAAGCACTTGCCACGGGGAGAGATTTTTTACTGTGAACCAATAGCAATCACTCCATAGCTATAGTTGCAATGAGTTTCTGTTTAGAAACCCAATTTTTCGCTCCACCCTTTAAAGTTCACAAAATAGTTATTAGCCTCATGATGGTAGCTTACATCTGTGGCTGAGGTAGGTTTGCAGAAAAATTTTTTCTGCCAAATTTGAAGTGAATTAGCCACAAAATTCCTGAGCATTGATGCTCACATACCAACTGTCAGACAAAAGCTATGAAGGTCAACTTTTTTTTGCTCCTTACTGGACACCTGTAGCTGATATCCAGAGGCCAGGACTGAAGTTTAGTTGATGCATGTCAAATTATGATAATTATTCACACTTTTTGTTTGTTTTTAGTATTGTTAGGGAACATTGGCGTTGCCAAGCTAAGTCTAACACATCAAAAAACTTCTGGAGGCGTATTACACTTTTTAATGAGGTGGTCTCCTTTACTTCCAGAGAACGTCCTCAAAGTACAATGGACCACTTGGGAAGCTTGTTAATGGCAATAGGGGGAACTCTTCCATCAGCACGTTCATGCAGAGCTGTTGTGTCTCCCACTACTCGGGGGTGGGAGAGACCTTATGAAAACTTCTAAGGTTCATGTAAAAGGTTTATCTACCCCCTGCTGGGAATCTTCCCCTCCTGCATACCTGAAGAGGAGAGGGCCACTTGATCTCTTTCCTCCCACCTCCAAGCTTAGTTCCCCAGCCTTTCCTGCTGACATCCCGAGATCCTGGATATTAGCAGAAGCAGGACTCCTCTCTGATAGACTGTAGGAGCCTTGTTGTATGGAGAAGGTAGGGAAGAACTAATGCCCATGGGCAGGAGCACCCCTGGAAATTTTTCAGTGGTACACCCAACTGAACACAACAGAGGGGCTGCCAGGCCAAATTTCAGTGAGTGGCGTTGCCAGAAACTTGTCGACATTTTTCTGTTTTTTTACCAGTGATCAAGCTTTCAATTTTGGAAAAGGTTTGCCACAATTAAAAAAGGTGAATTTTAATTTTTTATCATGAAAATATACTAAAGGAATAATTTAGGTGATTTCCAGATGTCTCTTATGATGCCGCCCAAAGCTGGAATAAAGAGTGAAAATTGATTTATGCCTCCAAAGTAATTTAAACAAACTACATAATTTCTCATCCTACTCGAGGTATATCAGATAATGTTAAAATTTTCTTAAGAAATATGAACAAATAAACAATTAGCTGATGTAAATAATTGTCACCTTCGATAACTAAAATGGTTCAAAAGGATGTTTCTTGCTGATATTTTTGTCAATCCTTTTCTAAACTATTTTCCTGTCTCTTGCTTTGTCTGGTCTGCTTTTAAAGATTATCAGGAAAAAAAATTAGAAACTCCAGGAAGGCATGTAGAGTCTACATTTCTTGCAGACTAACCAGTGAGAACATAGGTTGTGGCTAAAATGTGGTCAAGAAATTGCAAGTTACTGCTAAGACACCATTTTCCTCAGATCCGTAGGCTTCCCCTTTGCTACCTATCACTTGTGTGTCTATAGTGCATCCCATTTCTATATTATCTGAGAATCTCACAATCTTTAATTTAGTTATCCTCATAACACCCAAATGAGAGAGGGAAGTATAATTATCCCCTCTGAGGCCCAGAGACACTAGATGATTTGCCCAAGGTGGCACAGGTATTGAACCTGCATCTCTCCCAAGTCCAAGGCTAATGCCCTAATCACTCAGTATTGGTCCTGTTACTGGACTGGCCTCCCCTGACCTCAGACATTGAGTTATCCTTAGCCAAGCTGCCACTGAGTGAACCCCAAAGCAGAAGTTATAGAAGTCACTTCTAGGCATTAACAGCTGCTTTTAATACTTTTTTTTAGTGGAGGTCATTGGCCTGGAAACCTTCTGTACAGAGATCACGGCTGTCAGTCTCATTTTTAGACTAGGATTAGTGTGTGTCTCACAGCACCTCACCTGGAAACACATCCCTACTAACTCCTTTAAGTTCTTGTACACTTTATATAGCTGCTCTGAAGCCTCCTTTAGTTTAATGCTAAAGATGTTTATTCCATGATTTATATTTGTCATATCATAAACATATGCTTGCCAGCTGGTATGGTGTGTATTAAAATCTATCAGTCATCTCCTGATATTCAAATGAATACATCTTTCCTCCCCCCGGACATCCCTATACTTAGCCCATAAAACAGAGGTGGGCAAACTTTTTGGCCTGAGGGTCACATCTGGGTACGGAAATTGTAGGGCGGGCCATGAATGCTCATGAAATTGGGGGTTGGGGTGCAGGAGGGAGTGAGGGTGCGGGTTCTGGGGTAGGGCCAGAAATGAGGAGTTCAGGGTGTGGAAAGGGGCTCTGGGCTGGGGCAGGGGGGTTGGGTGCAGGGGAGCTGGTTGAGGGCTCTGGGGTGGTGCTGGGGATGAGGGGCTTGGGATGCAGGAGGGTGCTCCAGACTGGGATTGAGAGGTTCAGAGGGCGGGAAGGGGATCAAGGCTGGGGCAGGGGGTTGGGGTGTGCGAGGAGGTTAGGGGTGCTGGCTCTGGGCGGTGCTTACCTCAAGCAGCTCCCAGAAGCTGCGGCACGTCCCCCCTTCAGCTCCTGCGTATAGGGGCAGCCAGAGGGCTCTGCGAGCTGCCCCGTCCGCAGGCCACTGCAGCTCCATTGGCTGTGGTTCCTGGCCAATGGGAGCTGCAGAGCCTGTGCTTGGGGTGGGGGCAGTGTGCGTAGGAGCCAGAGGGGGGACATGTTGCTGCTTCTGGGAGCTGCGTGGAACGGGACAAGCCCCCTGACCCTGCTCCCCGACATGAGCTTGAGGGCCGGATTAAAAGGTCTGATGGGCTGGATGCGGCCCGCAGGCAGTAGTTTGCCCACCCCTGCCGTAGGAGCCAACAGCTGCAGTTTTGTGTGTGTTCAGCGCAGGGTAGGAAGTAGGCCATGCAGAAATTGTCAGCACACTGCTGTATAGTGGGAGGCCAGTACCTGGCCCATAGTTAATGTTGCCTTTATAAACCCAATTTTCAACCTATCCTTCCAGCTGCCACTAAAGCAGTTCTCCCTGAAATGTCACATGCCACATCCCATCTCATGCTAGGGTTTTCTAGGAAGTTTGGGGAAAAAATTTCTGGTGTGTTTAAAATTGTAGCCATGTGGCTTATTGACCCAATCCTGGACAACATGGGGTGCCTCCACTGAAGTGAGCTTCGATGTGAACAAGGTCTGTGTGTGACAGACCATAGACGGTCACTAAATGTGTCACACGTGGCTGGGACTAGGATTCTGCTTCTTTGACTCTAAAAACACAGGCTTATACTACTTCAGGAGATCCCCCCTGTAGCTGGCAACTCTTGCCATTGTTTACTACATTCTTCTTACCTTTAGTTTGTAAGCTCTTAGGGACAGGGACTGTCTTTTACTATTTCTAACTGCACGAAGAGGAGCTCTGCATGTGTGCAGATGACCACCAAAGTTCCATTAACTTAAATGGGCCTATGCATAGGTGCAGATTTCATTGCAAGAACAGGACCTTAGTTACTAATGTTACTCATGGATTCACTGGTACAGTTTTTCAGAGAACTAATTAATTTTTTCAGTAACTGGCATTTTTTCAGCTATGCTTTAACATGTATAAAATGCCCAGTGGCAATTTAATTTTGTTGTAATCAGTGTTGATTTTCTTTGTGGGGTGGGGTGGGAAGGGAATTCGTTTTTCTTTTTGCATTTGCCAAGTGAGGATGCCAGAAATAAACATGGTCACACAGTGAGTGACAATTTAATTTAAGAACCCACGAGTATATGTCTCTCTTCTGTTTCTGTGCTGTGACTCAACATAGCTATTCTCCTCCAGGAGTCTCTAAATGTTAGGGAAAAGCCTATTTGCACCTCAGATTGTCAACTCCAAGCCCAGTTGCTGACAAAGACACCATGAGACACTCAAAAATATCCAATCTGAAAGCTGACATTTCAGCTTAATCTTCCCCAGTGATGCGAACAACTGAGGGCATGTCAAAGCAGGCATCACAACAGTAACAAACGTATGTGTACGTATGTACTCTGTGTGTGTGTGTCTGTCTGTCTGTCTGTCTGTCTTCCTGTCTAGCTATCTAAAAATATGGAGGGGATAGGCATGTGACAAATTTGGAACCTTCTAATAAATTAATTTACCATGCCTCTTTGACTGCCTTTGTGGCTATGTGTGGGCTAATCCCCTGTTCTGGGATTTAGTCTTATATTCCAAAACCCCGAGCAGCCTCCAACAGCTGACATTTAAAACAAATATATCATCCTGCCCAGGAGTGTTTTATTCCCCACTCAAATAAAGGGAAAACCCATTTCCAGACATCCAAAATCAGGGTATTTGTGCACACAATTGGCTAGTTGGATGACCATTTGCATGTGTAAATACCTGATTTGTGTGTGTAATCTTTAACTCTGCATGCTAGATTGGTAACTGCACATGCACAGGTTTACAAACTGAGCCCTAAATAGTTGAGACATAATTGGATTAAAATGTATTATCTTTTGTCACTTGCCTGAAATGAGAAACTGCTTTGGTGGTGACATAGGCAATTGGATAAGGAGTTCTGAGGGTTGTAATGAATAAGAATACAGAGATTTACTGCAAATTCTTCCATGATATCTATGAGAAATCAGACAAGTAATGATGGCTCGGCTGAGCAGCAGTTGAAAATATGTTTATATTTATTTATAGACTCTAAAATTGATGTAGATCTGCAGGCTGTGCACACAGGTAGACTAACCATATGATCCTTTTATGGTTACTCTTCTCCCCCCTTCCTGTATTTTCTTACTTTTTGCATCAGTTTGAAATTAGAGCATAAGATCTCTGGGGCAGGGACTCGTGTATTGTTCAGCACCCAAAACAAGGGGGCCCAGAATCTGACTGGGGCTATTGCAATGCAAATAATAATAGCTTGCAAGCTGTACAGATACTGAAAACTACCCAGTATCCCTGTGCTCTGGCTGATTGAGACTATTCATTTTCAGTGTAATTCAATATGTCACCTGTTCACTTCAATAACAGTGCATGCTTTCATTCTAAAGGATGTCACCTGTGAGAGAAACGGAGACAAATTTGTCAGGTTATATCTATGATGGTGAACCAAGAAGGCTTCTGTGTCTAATAGAGCAAGCCACCCTAGAACAATGTAAAATTTGTATTCCTTTCATTTATTTTTATCCATCCAGCATGTGTCAATTTTAGTTTTGTTTTCTTTGATTTTTGACTATTTTTGCTTTAAGGTTTGGAGAATATTTGAAAGACCTTCCTTTGGGCCTTCTATTCAGGTTCCTATACTGTAGCCTCAGCATGGTATCTGAGTGCCTCTTCATGTGGCTCAACCCCTTTCCTTGCTGTTGTTAAGAGAGATTTTAGGTGCTGTTTGCCGGAAAAAACATATTTATGACACACACACATCTATATCTGCAGGCTAGCATACTGCAGCCTGCTGTAAACTCATTAATTGTCCTCAGTCATGACAACATCAGGCTTCCATGGCTAATCTATGCAGAAAGGCACCAGCAATGCTGACACTCAGGATGACTTGCTTTGTCAGTTTATTGCCACAGAACCCAATGATTTGGAGACCTGGTGCTTTGCGCCGAATGTAGCTAATGATTGGTTTTGAAAGATCTTGAGAAAGAGACTGCTTTTGCCAAAGGAACTTATTTGAAACAATGTCAGATTTGGCTCTAATTTCACATAAAGCCAAAGGAAGTACACTGGTTCTGCTGAAAGAAATTCAACTTTAGGGTGGCAGAACAAGGATCTACAGCCTGGGGTTTTTAAAAGAATTTTAACTTCTGTATATGGCACCCAGACACTGTGACATCCTAGGAATTCCTTGAGAAACATACTTGTAGCGGTGTTTGTAAGTAACAGAAAAGGATGAACTCCTCTTTTGCAGCATAATAGAGTGGTGACTAGCTTGTACAGGGCATTAGTTGTCTGAAGTGAAATTGAGGTTGTTTGACAAAATATTTATTTTATGAGTTTTGATTTTCCCGCCTTTGTTTCATTGAATGCCCCTTTGTTCTGTTCTCCCTAACTCATATCACAGGTTCCTGGTCTACCTTCTTGAGGCCAGTCATTATTTTATATACTTTCATCATGTCCCCTTTCAAAGATAAATAATCCCAATTTTTTCAGTTTCTTCATATGAGGTTTTATTGGGGCCCTTGATCATTCTCATTGCTCTTCTCTGAATCTTTTTTAGAGGAATGGTAAGGAAAATGAGCCATTTTAGGATTTTCTTCTATAGCCTCCTGTTGCCCAAGAGGAGAGGGAGAGGAAACAGGAGCCAATCTCATGGACAGGAGCCACCAACAGAAGAGGGAAGAGCAGGAGAGAAAATTGTAAGGCAGTTGGGCAGTATGGTGTGTCCAGGAGAGTAGGGTGAGAAGAAGATGAGGTGTCTGGACGGCATGTCTATGGAGCAAGTACATGTAAAATGTTGTGTTCTTGAGGCTGGTAATAGTACTTTTCTCTCTGGCTCTGGTGTAACCACAGCTGGATTATTGTGTTCAGTTGTGCGTACCTGGAAGGATATTGGGAAATAGGACATTTTGGAGAAGATCAGCTAACGTGAGGCAGGGCTGGATGACTGATTTATGAGGAAAGACTCAAAAAGTTAAATGTATAACTTGGCTAAGAAAAAGAGGGTGGGAGAAGGCAAGACAGTTGACAAATATTTGAAGGGTGTAACATTGAGAGTGAAATCCTGGCCACTTGAGAATTTTGTGGCACAGCTCTCATTCAGTAAGGCCAGGATTTCACCACAAGATTGTTGAAGAATTACTCTAGCTGGTGCATGGTATAAGTAGGAGTGAAGGTGTGAAACTTGCATTGAACATCAGGAAGACTTCCTGTCAGTGAAATGTATTAGACTGTAGAACAGTCCTTCAAGAGATGTGACAGCAGCCCACTGACTGCGTCTTTTAGAACCTACCTGGACAAATCACTAGAGAACAGTGTGCGATCAGGGAACAATCTCACACTGACAGGGACGGGGGCTGGGTCACCTAAATAAGTCTTTTCCATTCTCCAGTGTGATACATGAGAATGCATTGGACACAGTGTCTAATTATGAGAGAGCATCCAGTGAGCCATAGCAAAACACACGGTAGAATCAGATCACTATGAAAATGGAAATATTTGAGAAAAATCTTTTCTTTATTGAGCACTGGTTACTGCCACTCATTGTTGCCCCAGACCTAGGCCTATCTGGGCTGTAGAGGTAACATCATTGATTACACTCAATATAAAAACAACGAGGATGTGGGTTTTAGCCCACGAAAGCTTATGCCCAAATACATTTGTTAGTCTCTTAAGGTGCCACAAGGACTCCTCGTTGTTTTTGCTGATACAGACTAACACGGCTAGCACTCTGAAACCTGTCACTCAATATAAAGATTCCGTTACTTCTTGTCTTATTGTATTGCAATCCAATCCTTTTTCACCTTCCAATCCTGGCACAAAATAAAAAAGAGAGGGAGAGTGGTCAGTATGCTGTGACTAGTACCTATTAGCCAGATCTGCTGCTTGCTTTTGTAGTGTAAATCCAAAGAGAAACCCTACCTTGAGTACTTAGCTTTCAAAGAAACTGAGATTCAAATAACCCACCATGACCTAATATGTTCATAGATAGGCCAGAAGGGACCTCTGTGATCATTTAGTCTGACCTCCTGCATAATATAGGCCATAGGATTTCCCTGAATTAATTCCTGTTTTAAGTAAGTCATATATTTTAGAAAAATATCCAATCTTGATTTAAACCCAGCAATGAACAATCCACCACAACCCTTGGTAAATTATTCTAATGGTTAATTACCTTCATTGTTAAAAATTTGAACATGATTGCTAGTCTGAATTTATCCAGCTATTGTATCTTGTTATACCCCGTATCTTTGCTAAATTGAAGAGCCCATTATCAAATGTTTGTTCTCCATGTAGGTACTTAGACTGTAATGAAGTCATCCCTTCTTTTAGTTAAGCTAAATAGATTGAGCTCCTTGAGTCTCTCACTATAAGGCATGTTTTCCAGTTCTTTAATCATTCTCATGGCTCTTCTCTGAATGCTCTCTAATTTATCAACATTGAAATGTGGTCACGAGAGCTGATCACAGTATATTTGTGAGGTCTCCCCAGTGCTCAATACAGAGGTGATATGGCCTCCGTACTCTTACTTAATATTTCCCTGTTGATACACCGCACCCCCACTAGAACGCGGGGTTTGGAAGCCATGCTTGGTACCGCGTTAACGCGGGGACCACATTATCACGGGGGGGCGTGTTACCATGGATCCCAATGTAAACAATTTATTTTGGGATCCATGGTCGCCCCCGCACTAATATTGAATTCACGCTATAGTGACACATGTTCTAGTGGGGGGTCTCCTGAATATCTAAGGATCACATTAGTCCTGGGTCACAGTGTTGCACTGGGGTTTCAACTGATTATCCACCATGTTCCCGCAAGTCCTTTTCAGAGTCACTGCTTCCCAGAATAGTCTCTCCCATTGCATGAGTATGGCCTATATTGTTTGTTTCTAGACGTGTACTTTCACATTTAGCTGTATTAAAATGTAGGTTATTTTCCATAAAACTATGTTGATTATATTACCTTTCTTTAATTCTTTATTAATTTATTAATCCCGTATCAGCTGGTCCATTAATTTTCCTGGGTTCAATGGCAGGCCTATAATTACTGAGATCATCCTGTTTAACCTTTTATAAGTATTGTCACAATATTAGCTTTCTTCCAGTCTTCTGGAATTTCTCCAGTGTCAACATTAATGGTTCAGTGAGTTCTTTGGTCAGCACTTTTAAAGCACTTGGATTATCTAGTTATCTAGACCTGTTGCTTTAAAAATGTTTAACTTTAGTATTTTCTCTTTAGGATTCTCCTGATACTAACATAAGAATGGACAGAATAGGTCAGGTCAATGGTCCATCTAGCCCAGTGACAATTGGAATGGAAAATGTTTCATTTGTATGTGATATGACTACATCATCTGTTTTCCCCCCAAATATATATTTAGCACCTCTGCCTTGTCTACATTATTATTGACAATTCTATCATTTCCCTTTAGTAATGGACCAATACCACTGCATTAGGAAACCTTGTGTTCCTAATAAAGTTAAAAAAATTCTTCTTATCTTCAACTCTGTTGGCTGTAGATTTCTCCTTGTATCCTTTTGCTTCCTTTATCAATTTCCTAGCTTCTGCTTTATGTTCATTACTATCAACCTCCCCTTCTTCCGTTTGTTATGTATTTTTTTAAAAAAAATTTATGGCTGCCTTTTTCCCCTCTAAGCAGGTTTTTTTTAAAAAAAAACAAATCAGCATTACCTTCTTTCTTGACTGTGGCTTTTTGGACATCTAGTAAAATGTTCTAAAGCAATTCCTAATTATCATTCACATTTTTCTGTTTAAGTTCTTTCCCAACTGATTTGGCTCAGAATTGTTTTCAGCTTTGTGAACTTGGTGCTTTTAAAGAACTAACGATATATATTACTGGTTTGGACTTTATTCTGCTTGCACGTAACAAATGTGATCAACATGATCACTTGAACCTAAGCTAGCACTAACTTCTAGTTTTGTGTTTGATTCCTCTCTATCTGTCAAGAATTTTGTTTGTTAGAATTCCCCCATGTTGGCTGTGACACTTTTTGAGTTAGAAAGTTGTCATCGATAATAATTAGAAACTCTGAGGATGTTTTGGAACTGGCACAATGAGACTTCCAGTATATTTCACTCAGATTGAGGTCCCCCATGATCGCTCAACGTTTTTTCCTTACACTTAATAGGTAAGTGCTTAAGGAGCATCAGTTCCTTAGGCCTGGTCTACACTGGGGGGGAGGGCGAGCTAAGTCGGTCTAAGTTATGCAACTTCAGCTACAAAAATAGCGTAGCTGAAGTTGACATACTTAGAGCTACTTACTGCGGTGTATTCACTGCGGTAGGTCGACTGCTGACGCTCCCCCCGTCGACTCCGCCTGTGCCTCTCACTCTGGTGGAGTACCGGAGTCGACTGGAGAGCTCTCAGTGGTCGATTTATCGCATCTTCACCAAACACGATAAATCGACCCCTGCTGGATCAATCGCTCCGAAGGTAAGTGTAGACATGCCCTCACTGTGATTGGTACCCCATCTTGTACTTTATCTGTTAAGACATTGATCCATAAGCATTCAAGAGCATTTTCTTCTGTGCTGTCAGTGACTCAAACAGGTAACGGCATTTTGGACAAAGTTTTCCCTCCCCTTTTGTTCACTCAATCCTTCCTAAATCGATTATAACCATTGATTTTAACATTCCAATCATGCACCTCATCCCATCAGGTTTCAGTAATACCAACTAGATTGAATTTATGCTCATAAATGAACAATTCCAATTCTCTTGTTTGTTACTGGGACTCCTAGCATCGGTGTATTGGCAACTAAAGAATTCATTCTCATCAGGTCCTTTGGTTTCTCGGTTAAATTTGTTCTCAACATCTTGATTTAGTGCTAAATGAATGCTCATTTATTCCCTCTCTTCAGCCTCCCCCTTTGTTATTAGTTTAATGCCCTCCTAACTGTTCTAGCCAGCCTTTCCCTGAGGAGATTGGTTCCCCTGCTATTGAAGTGGAGACCATTCAAACTGTACAGCTTCCTGTGCTCATAGGAGGTGGACTAACGTTTCATAAAACGAAAACTGTCTACCTTACACCATTACCTAGCCAGTGATTCACTTCCAGACATGGTGACACTAGAATAATTAGCTTGGTGGAGTGAAAGGGAGGTGAAGGCCATTATTGGGAGAGCAAGGATTTTGCTACATATACTTTAGAGCAGGGATCTCAAACTCAAATCACCACGAGGGCCACATGAGAACTAGTAAATTGGCCCGAGGGCCACATCACTGAAACCTTTACATACAATGATACAAAAATAGAGTCAAAAATGAAAAAAATGAAGAGTAATGTAGTATTCTATTAAAAGTCAATGTATTAAATTTTTAAAAACTGTAATGCAAAGAGGGGTTTTAATAAAATATAAACACTCAGTAATGTTTGGAGTTTGGCTGCCAGTGGAGTCGGCGCTATGGCGGGCCGCAGGAAATAACTCCGCGGGCTGCATGTGGCCCGTGGGCCGCGTGTTTGAGACCCCTGCTTTAGAGAATGGGGATAAATAACATGGGTAACAGTTTATTTACTTTATTGAAGCTGGCTACGTCTGTTGTTATGAGCAGCAGCAAATCAGGTGACAATTCTCTTCAGATCAAGAGATTCTGATAACTTTTTTCAATAGCCATGACAGCCAAGTCTCTTAACCAGTCACTTGCCTTGCCGTTCCTCAGATCTGTTGAATGCACTAGTACTTTCTTTCATTTGCAGCTCTTGACGGAGGAATACACACACCCAACACACACAAGTTATGCAGTTAGTGTAAAGGAAGTTTGTATTTATCCAAAAAAAAATTAGCAGCTGCAGCAAACTGTCAGTCTTGGACTTCTGCTCTTCATAGCATTCAGTTACTTTTGGGGAGAGTTTTACTTGGTCTTCACATTGTCTGTTTCACATCTATAGTGTTCTGTGAGCAGTTTTAATTTTAGAAAGTCAAGAAAGTTCTCATAATTTCGGTTAAGGCAATTGACACCAACAAGAACAGATTTATTTTCAGAAAATCTTAAGGCTTGTCTACACTACAGAATTAAGTCAACTTACGTTCGGTTGACTTACAGCCATGACAGTAATCAAATCGTCTGTTCATGTCCACACTACCCTCCTTTTGCCAGTGGTGTGTATCCTCACCAGGAGTGCTTGCACCGGTATAAGTGGGGCATTGTGAAGGTTTGACAGTGTGGCGTGGCGGAGCTCTGGCTGTCAGCCTTGTGCGGGGTTGACAGCTCAAAGGCAGGAACACGTGATGTAAGCAACATAGCATCTACATGATCACTGTGTTGACCTAACTACATCGACCTAAGCACTATGCCTCTCACAGAGGTGGAGTTATTAGTCGGTGTAGTGGGTGACTTACATCAGCGGGAGCAACACTGAAGTGTAGATTCTTAGGGCTGGTCTACACTAACCCCCCAATTCGAACTAAGATACGCAACTTCAGCTACGTGAATAACGTAGCTGAAGTCGAAGTATCTTAGTTAGAAAGAAAAGGTACTTACCGGGGGTCCACACGCAGCGCGCAGGCTCCCCCGTCGACTCCGCCTACTCCGTTAGCGGAGTAGGATTACCGGCGTCGACGGCGAGCACTTCCTGGTTCGATTTATCGCGTCTAGACAAGACGCGATAAATCGATCCCAGAAGATCAATTGCTCGCCGCCAAAGCAGCGGGTAAGTATAGACGTACCCTTACAGTTAGGTCGATGTAAGCTGCCTTATATTCACCTAACTCAGTAGGTAGGCCAGGCCTTATTTGAAGTTATTTGATCAAGCACTTGCAAAAAAAAGCATGTTTCCTGAAGTCTGCTTTATCTAAAAGGGGCTGTTCTTCACTTGACATTTCTTCAGTCAAAAAGTATTCCTGGAGTTTTTCTGGGCAATTTTCCTACATGACTGTGTATTCCCGAAACTTCAGACAGCTTCAAATAATTTTCCAAAGCTATAGTAATGGCTTCACTCCATATTTTATCAAATGTCTCTTCCAAAGCTCTCATGTTCAGTAATTCACAGATTAGGGCATCCACAGATAAGCATGCCTGAAACAAGTCACACTCAACTGCTTGCAAGGAGTCAGATGTAACTTTGTCAGGGGTGAGCAAACTACGCCCCATGGGCTGCATCCGGCCAGTCAGACCTTTCAATCCAGCCCTCGAGCTCCTGCCAGGGAGTGGGGTCGGGGGCTTGTCTTGCTCCACACAGCTCCCAGAAGCAGCAGCATGTCCCCCCACTGGCTCCTACACGTAGGGATAGCCAGAGGGCTTCACATGCTGCCCTGCCCCAAGCGCTGGATCTGCAGTTCTCATTGGCCAGGAACCGCGGCCAATTGGAGCTGCAGTGGCGGTGCCTGTGGATGGGGCAGTGCACAGAGCTGCCTGGATGCGCCTCTGCGTAGGAGCTGGAAGGGAGACCTACCTCAAGCAGCTCCCGGAAGCAATGGCAAGCACCGCCTGGAGCCTGCACCCCTGCCCTCCTCCCATTCCCCAACCCCCTGCCCCAGCCCTGATTCCCCCTCCTGTCCTCTGAACCCATTGATCCTAGGCCGGAGCACCCTCCTGCACCCCCAAAACTCATCCCCAGCTCCACCCCAGAGCCCACACCCCCAGCTGGAGCCCTCATCCCTCTACCCCAGCCCTGATCCCCTTCCCGCCCTCTGAACCCCTCAATCCCAGCTTGGAGCACCCTCCTACATCCCAAACCCCTCATCCCCAGCCCCACCCCAGAGCCCTCAAACCCCTTCCTGCACCCAACCCCCCTGCCACAGCCCAGATCCCCCTCCCGCACCCTGAACTCCTCATTTCTGGCCCTACCCCAGAGACGGCACCCTCAGCCAGTGCCCTCACCCCCTCCTGCACTCCAACCTCCAATTTCGTGAGCATTCATAGACTGCCACACAATTTCCATACCCTGATGTGGCCCTCAGGCCAAAACGTTTGCCCACCCCTGCTTTAAGTAGTTGAATAATTTTTGTGAATAAGCAAAGGAGGACAATGAAGTCGGTCCAATACTGAACTAAGAACTTGTGCACTCACTGCCATGTCACCTATTGTGGATGTGACATGGATGGATGAAATTGTATTTTTCACAGCATTACAAGCAGAAAGTTGGTATGCCCATTGAGTGTTTCAGAGCTTCTTCAAGTCTAAGACTTTATTTTTGGGTTGTTCTTTCTTTTGAATGGCTATGAATTTAGTGTGTATAGCTGAGCCAATGAGAAAAGCATACAGTTTCTCCAGGATAGTGAAAAAGTTCAATGCATGTTTGTTTCCATTGCTAATAACTAAATTGAGCCTGTGATTGAAACAGTTAACATACAATGTTTGAGGTACTTTTTCCTGTAAGAGAACTTGCACACCATTAAGATTTCCACTCATAACATTGGCACTGTCATAAGTCTGGGCTATACAGTTCTGTATATCAGTATCACACTGTGACAATGAGGTCTTACCATATTAAAGGAGACACTTTGCATCAAGTGACAGCAGGATGAAAGCAAGAAATCTTTCATATACAATGCCACGCAAATAATGTTTCAACACAACTGACACTTGTTCTGTTTCGCAAATGTCTTTATTTTCATCAGTCACTAGAGAGAAATTATTAGCCTCTTTCACTTCTTGGCTTATGTATTCAAGTACCATTTCTGACATCATGTGGATGATTGCATTTTGTATTGACAAATGGGTGTATTTTCGCATTGTGCGGTCAACTTGCAATTTTCATGCTGTCAGAATCCTGACTCCTTGGCCAGAGCTTTCTTCCAGTTACTGAAGCCATTACCAATAAACACAGATTTTTCTACAGCAATGAATGTTGGAAAAAATTTTTCATGGGAAGCTGTAAGCCACATTCATTATTTTGCTATATTCAGCCTAGGGATATAAACAGAACCACTCTCTTTTGAAACTTCTTTACTCATTCTGCGTTTCATTTGAGGATAAGATCTTAGCTGTGGTTGTTTATGTACATCATGTACATCATGTACAATTTGCACAATTTCACTTGGTCCTGGTGGAATCTTACTCCCTGGCCTTAACTTATTTCCAGGTGGGTTCTCTTTCATGTTCCATTCATGATTCCATGATCGCCCAGTTGTTTCCTTCCACCTCTTCAGCTGATGAAGAATCTGATGCTGAATGTTCCACTTCTGATTCTTCTACAATACAATCTTTGTCATTATCTAAGGTACAGAGTTGGGAGGTAATACTGGCAGAGCACTTTCCTACTGATTTTTCTAAAATTTGGCCCATTTCCGAAGTTGAGGGAAGTCTTGGAGTATTTACTTTTCTTTGATGCATTTTGTTTGCTAAAAATTTCTGAAATTGTCCATGATTGCCTGACATCTTTGAAAAATATTTTTTGAACTACTTGTATTCATAAATGGGGGGCTTCTTAGGCAGGGGCCTGGGCCAGGCCTCTCTTGCAGGCTACTGTTTTGGTCTAGTCTAGGCCAGACCTCCCAGGCTAGCTTCCTCTTCCTGGCTGAGTCCATGCTCCAGGAAAAAGTGTGCGTATGTGTGTGGTGCCAGCCCATAGTCCAAGGCTGCAGGGGGAAATCACCTGGAAAAGGAACATGCACTGCGCCCCTCTGCACATGGACTCGCCCGGCCCTGTCCTTGGCTAGAGAACCTGGCCTGGCTGAGAGCAGCCTCCCTCTCCGCTACCTTCACTGGCTCCTGCTTGCTGGGGTGGGGAGAGGGAAGGAGGGAGAGGGAGACAGAGAGTGACTGAATGTCTGTGTGGGTATGACTGTTCATTGCAACCACATAACCTTCAGGGATATTCCCCAAGCAAGCAGAGACACAGGATGGTCATCGGTTTGAATCTCCCTTCCACTGGCGTGTGTCCTGTAGGTTGCATTTCAGCAGCAATCTCTTTGATCAAGGAAGTAAGGAGTGCCTGCTCATACACCTGCTCACACACCTTCTCACACACTATAGTAAGGGAACAAATCACCTCTGCTGTTGTTCTGATTCTCAGGGCAGGTGGGATAGCTACCCCTTGGCATTCCTTGTCTCATCCCTGCTTCCAGAATCTTCCATCTTCCTTCACTCACAGGACAGGAAGGATCTCCAAGAAGATCACTTGGACATTCCTCTCCTCCTTCACCCTTCTGGGTTCCCTGAAGTCATGTCTAATCTGTGGCATATCTTACAATGCAGCATTGATAGTGCTGATATGCAGCATCATCAGTGGATCCGCTCCTGTTGACTTCAGACTACTTTCCGATCTTACATTACTATAGCAGGAGTAAGTGAGTGGGAAGGGAAAGGTGAACATGTGTTAAAGAAGATTTTATGAACTGAGAAGAAATACAGGAGACTGTACGTTTTCATTTAAATGGCTTCCCCACTCCAAAGTGGGCATTAGTAAAGCAAGTTTAAGTAAGAAAACGTCACAATACAAATGATTTTAAACAGAATTAGAAAAGTATTTGCCATCCATCCACATTTATATGGATATAACCCACCTGCCGCAGCTCACAACCCCTCACGCACAAGTTGCAGATATGGTGTAAAAACAAAAACCCAAGAACTCTACTTTCCTGTACTTGAAATTAGTCACTGGTTCTTCCCTTGCAGAAATGGCACTTACAGATGACAGCAATTCCCCTGGACCACACACGTCCTCGCACTTCTTCAGACTTACAGTCCAGCTCATCCAACAGGATCACTTGTGGCATCTGCTTTTCAGACGTTGTACCTCTTCTCTTCTGATCTCAGGGCGCCTTGCGAGACTCCTGATATCTTGCTCTCTGGCAGTCTGCCCTTGACCTTGTCAGGATAAGAACAAAAGCTTGGCCTCTCCTAGGGCATGGGAATCAGGAGTGAGTCTATTCCTGACCACTTCGGAGAGGATTTCCCTCCCTCCCCAACTAATTCCTTTCTCAGAAACTGTAGCTCTCTCCCTGGGGAGTTATGGCCTCCCAAATGTTTGTTTTTCCACAGTTCTCACACTCAACAGCTTTTTTTAGGCCACTTCATTCACTGAAGCACTCCAGTTTTCCTAGCTGCCATCTCGGGTACCAACGTTCCATTCTGCTGCTGTCCTCTTCAGCTTCAGTCAAGAGCCCTCTATGTGGTGTACCCCGTCAAGGAGCCACCTCTGTCATCTCCCATTGCAAAGTCCTCTGCAGAAGCTCTGGCTGTGAAGTGCTCTGAACAGTGCATAATCCTCAGGAGGAGGGGGAACTAGTAGCATATAGGACCCTTGAGCAGACTCCTTGATACAAGATACGTATCCCTGACATGCCTCTCAGTTCAGTTCCATTACCCAAGAAATTGTGAGTTTGTCTACTGTTGTGGAGACTCCCAAAGTGTCTCTGGAGGGATTTTGGTAGGAAGTTTATGCAAAACTTTGTGTGCAATCCTCTGTTCGCCAATAAATGGGGTCAAATAGCTCTTTCCCTTCTGGAGCATCTGGCCATCTGGAGTTCGGGGTAAACAGCTTATGCAGATGAAGCAGCTCTGTGGCTGTTCTTCCCTCTCCCCGCCCCCCTATTCACCAGCAGGTGAAAGCAGAAAGCTCCCGGCCTCAGTGCTTACGTGTGATATTGATAGCCCAGGAGTCTTAAGGCCTCTCTCTTCACCAAACAGGGCAGCAGCAATGCAAGCTCTGCAATGCTATCTCATCAATATGCCTCCGCTCCGACCTGGAAGGACAACTTTAAATGGGCTATGAGGCCCTTGATTCAGCTCCATATCTGTTCAGTCCTTGGCATTTCTGCTGAAACGGTTTCAAAAACAGGCCGGAGGAGACAGCTGGAGTCATGGCGAAACAGCTGCTACAGAATAGAGACTATTCTGATGAAGTGGGTTTTAGCCCACGAAAGCTTATGCCCAAATAAATTTGTTAGTCTCTAAGGTACCACAAGGACTCCTCGTTGTTTTTGCTGATACAGACTAACACGGCTACCCCTCTGAAACCTGTCAGAATAGAGACTGTAGCACATCCTGGGTAAATTGTGTTTGAAATACCTAGCAGTTGCTAACCTACCAGTTTACAGTGTAGTAGCCGTGTTAGTCTGTATCAGCAAAAAGAAAATAAGAAAGAAAGAAATACTTGTGGCACCTTAGAGACTAACAAATTTATTTCAGCATAAGCTTTTGTGGGTCAGAACCCACTTCATCGGATGCATGGAATGAAACACAGTGTGAAGGCTTTAAAAGATATTTTGAATTTCCCAAGCCAAAGACTGTTTTCTTTTTTTAGGCATACATGGGTCAATCAAATTAGTTGACAAAGCAGTCATCTCATGACATTTTAATTGTTGCTGTTTCATTCTGAAAATAAAGAGTTCTCTTCAAACCCTTTTTGGTAAGCAAGGATGTATACACATAATTATAGGATGCTTTTGTTATAAAAAAGTTAAATGAAATGACTAATCTGTTCTGATGCTAGAAGTGACAGCTGTAACAAACCCGCTGCTCTGTCAGCCATAATCTTTTATCCCTGTCTTGTACTAATGAATAAATCATTTTATTATTACATAAAATTACATTCTAATCATTCCCACATCAGTCTATTTCATGTTAGACCTGAGCAATCTAAGGCTCTCTTGGTTTTTGGGTTTCCCCCTTCTGCTTCTTGCTGAGAAGTCACATTTACAAGCATTAAGGGAAGGGACTGGGTGTGGGAACTGGCAGAAAGGGAAGGACAGAGAGAAGTAGGGAGGGAACTAGGAGGACGAAGGAGACAGCGGAAGAGAAATATAGGAAAAGAGAGCTTGAAGGGAAGTAGGGAGTGGGTGGAGAAAATGTGAAGTGGGAGGTGAGAAAAAGGGGCATGGAGAGGGAAAAAAATAAGAATAAAAGAAAAAGGAAAAACCTGAAAGAATATACAGATGAGGAAAAAACCATAGAAAACCAATAAGTGGTGAGTGAGAAGAGAGAGAAGATGAATCATAACCATGTAGGTCATGGGAGTGGGGCCTTTTACGTGGATCTGCTAGAAACTGGGGGTTTCAACAGCAAATGGTTGGGATTGGCCACTGATTCGCGCAGATAGTGGAGTCAGCAGGCAAGTGCTGTGCTTGAGAAAGTGTCAGAACACAAATATTGGGAGGGCCATAAGATGCCGTTCCAGCTCCCCCCAAAATGGCATCCCGGTGTGTTCTGGAGGGATCTGAGCACTGCATAGGGTCCTCCTTTAGCTCACGTGGGATGCTTTTGGAGCTAAAGAGCAAGGATTCTAGCCCTGGTTCCTGCTGTGTGGTGCGTGTGTGACAGATATGGCAATGTCCTGCAGTGTCCTTGGGAGATCTTATTACATTAAATTAAAGTATCTGTGGAGTCCATTGTATTGAATGAACGGTTTATGTATTATTGTGGACTGGGATTGTATGTAACCTCTCGAAGGGGGAGATGACAGATGTGAAACCTGTTTCAAAGTACTGTATCGAACAATGTGCCAGACAAGTGTGGTCTTTTGGAACAAAAGCTGTTAAGTGGTTTTCCTGGGGAATAGCTAGGGGGACCCACATCTGAGAATCACCTTGTTGCCACCTGTCTCCAGTGTGAGAGTCTTGTGTGTGCCAGCTGGGTGTTAACTCCCTAACACAACCGGCCTGTCAGCAGATCAAGGCATATCCTCTGGGCTATACCAGCCCTCCTGGTTGATAAGATACACCCCAGCCTCTGAGTCCCTTCAAAGTGTCCCCTTGTGGTATGCAGTCCTTGATCACTGGATACTCACAGAAATTCCAGCTCCTCCATTCCCAAAGGAAGAGTGTACCCTGGTTTACCAATTTTGCCTTCACTCACTGTTCCTGTATCCCACACAGAACTTGTCTTGATTATAGTAAAACAAAAGGAAATTTATTTTAAGAAAGAAAAGAGATTCAAATAGAAACCAGTGTGAGTGATGGAAACAAATGGCTACATAAAAAATACAATAATAAAACATGAACTAGGGCTTACACTTATTAATAGCTACCTTTCCTATCTAATAAATTAGATTCTCACCCCAAAATTCAGTCTTTTTTGCAGTGTTTGCTAGCCCCAAAAAGCCAGGATCCAGTTTTTCATGAAGCACTTCTGCTCACCAAGGTACCTCCTCAGTGAACGAATGCAGTCTCTCTCTCTCTCCACCCTCTGATATCCTGTGTGACCCACGAACCTCTCAGCGCCAACTGGCAAGGGCTTACCAGAATATCCTGATTCTGGTATGTACATGCTGGGTCACCAAAGAATGTCATGTGAGATCTTAAATGAAATCCAGGATTACATGATAATTAATATCATTGTGAAAAGTACATACAGATGCTATGTAAGGAACTATGTACATATAGTGAAAATATTTTAGATTCTTTATTACCACAGAGGTTTAAAAACAGGTTTTCTGTCTGACAAAAGATGTTTACTTGCTTGTCTCTCAGTCAGCATGTAAATTAAGCATTGTAAGCTAACACAATGGTGGCGCATTTACATACAAAGTCAACAGTGATATGAAGTCAACAAGGAAGAGCACACAGCAGGGAGAGAGAGAGAGAACCTTATCTGGATATACACTTCAAAGGTTTGCTGGACTATATTTGGGGAACAGAGAAGATACCCCATCATCCTGCACCTGGGAAGTAAATGGCAGTGCATTTACATTAATGAAAATGGGATCTCAACCAGCCTGGGTTGCAGATGCTGCAAAAGGCGTTTGGTGAAATAAGACTTCTTCAGACGGATGGTTAGCCTGTTAAGTTTAGGCTCTAGAAAGCGTGTTATAATTTTGTTTTATATTCAACCCTTTTGTTTCCATTATCCTTACTCACTCTCGCTTGAATCTTTGATGATAAACTTGTTGTTTTCACTATAAATCTATCTCAGCGCTGTGGTATTGAGCTACGGGCTGATCCTGAGTTGAACCATACAAGCTCATGTGTACACTGTTGCCTTGGGGACAGCAGACCTAGTGTTTCTGTGAGTGTTCAGTGGCAAAGGGGCTGAACGCTACAGAGGAACGCTTCAAAGGGGCTTGCGTATGTGTGCACCTATTGTTAACTTGCATGGCAAGTTAAGGGCTGGCCTAGCCCACAGGAGAGTGCTTCGTGGCTTACAAGCTGGTAGTGTCAAGGAGCACAAGCAAGTCTTCCTCTTGCTGGAAGCTGGGGGGCAAACAAGGTGACTCAGTCCTGGGTGCCCCAAGAACCATTACTTATTGAATCAGTCTTTTGCCTTTATTCACAGACAGGGTGATTCCCTTTGCTATCATATCCTTCCTTTTCACTTCTAAGTGGTTTCAGTGTTTATAGTTTGTCTTTGATAGTTTTCCATTGACTTCTCTGGCTTTATGCAACAGTGGACAATTGAGTAATACATTATGTAATCAGCTAGCCAAAGAGGGGTGACCACTCCTTCCTGCTTAAATGGGCCAGCACCAAGGCATATGATTCTATGGTGACTCACTTTCACCCCAAGACCCTAAGGGCATAATTTTCAATATAGTTACATTATTCCTTAAATACAACCCATACACACATTTCACAATGGTTATGAATATTGATAATTTACCAACCTTCAGTAGAGACATGCTACCCTTTATGGATAAATACCATAAAAGCAGTGCATTAGGTATAGGGAGTTTGTCAGGTCTGAGATGGGAGTTGCTTGTAAAGAACAGTGAACCCTTTGCCAGTTGGCACCAATGGAGATAAATGCAAATTCCCCACCTCCCAGTATGCAAAAAACCCAGCCTTTTGAAGCTCCCCCCCGAGGAATGGACCATTGTCTGCTGATCACCTGTTACATGAGATCACGATCAAAAGCCCAAGCTATATAAGGTCTGGTTGTTTCACTTCTAAACTTATAACCCCGGGGAAAACCCAGTTGTGAGTTTTGAAAGACTGACACCTACCAGAGCCCAAGGTTGGAGTTGGAGTGACCTCTGGTAAGCTTTTTAGCATGCATGTAGGTTCTTTTATCCTCCTTCTTCTTATTTTTTATTATGTTTTCTCTATAGTGTTTTCAGTTTAAGAATAAATATGCTTGCTTAGAAAGAGCTATGTGGTGACATAAATGCAGGCCATTTGTATCTTGTCTAACCTGCTTTTCCTGGAACACTGTATGGATGACTGAAGAACTAGTAGGATTATGATGTTGCAGGCAAATGCATCTGATTAACTGAGAGAGGGAGTGATATTTTAATTCAGACTGTTTATTTGTTCATTGTGATAATACCTATTAACTTAAATGCCTGGCAAACAGTTGGAAGAAAGAATCATGTTGTTAAAGATTGAGAACCTCTATCTCTTCCACTAACTGCTGTGAAAGCTCCTGATGTATTTCTCTGGGTCCTTCAGAAGAAACAGAGAGAAAAGACTCGACATTTCCAAGATATATGACAAGCAAGAAAAATGTCTTTTATAAAATAAAACATAAAACCTTTAGGCCTTCTTTATAAGACACAAAGAAACTGTGTGGTGTTCAGTAGTTTATTTATGTTTGTTTGTTGTCCTTGTTTATTTATGTTTGCTACTAAACTTTTATTTCAAGGACAAATTGTTTTATTTTGTTGGGTATAGGGGATGGAAAACGGGGGGTGGGGGTGGGGAGGCTTAGTTCAGTTCCCCATCATTGTGCTCTTAGCCCCAGCTATTATGTTAAAAAAAAAAATCCAAGTAGGAGCTGAATAGAAACTGGCCCTCTGATTATAGTAGTTACAATAACAGTACAAACAATCTGGATTTTAATGTAATTGGGGATAGTGATCTGCGTCTGATCATGCAAGTTGATTATAATTCCAAAATATAATTTTATGTGCCAAGAATTTTCCTTAGTTGTTTCTAATTTTCTCAACTATCTATCATATCGGAGTATTGTGATTCATAGGGATTGATGGAGTATTAATGCTGCGGGGGAGGGATAGCTCAGTGATTTGCGCACTGGCCTGCTAAACCCAGGATTGTGAGTTCAATCCTTAAGGGGGCCATTTAGGGATCTGGGGCAAAAATTGGGGATTGGTCCTGCTTTGAGCAGGGGGTTGAACTAGATGACCTCCTAAGGTCCCTTCCAACCCTGATATTCTATGATTCTATGCTGCTTTATCAGATTATGTATTTGAAAGGCTCTTTAGCAGTTTTAGTTTGTATTTGTTTAATTGTTTTTCTGGTATTTAGTCCGTATTGTGATTCTAATTCTAATGAAAGTGTAAAGATGTATGGGTTTCCGTTAGCTGTTTTCTTTCTCATGTGTCTTTGTGTACTGAAGAGGGGGGGTCTCTAATAAGCATGTAAATCTGAATTCTGTGGGTATGCACTAATGACCGCTCCCTTTCCCCAAGTCTTCAGTAATACCAAGCATTCATCTCACTGCTGGAATATTCTTTTCCAGCTCCTGCAAACACACTCCCGCAGGCAGACTTTTGCCTGAGCCTCTGCATTTAAGCCAATAGGAATTTTTGCACTTGACTTTGGTGGGCACTGGCTAAGGCCCGTTATGCTGATGAAACTAGAATGGTTTGTAAGTTCCGTGTATAAACTAGGGTCATAAAGATAGACCTGTGATTTCATAATATGCTGAATCTGACTTTGTATCTCAGCCTCTGTCCTCCTTGGTCAGCATATGCTGGGAGCTAGTATTTTTTCTGGACAGAAAACCTCCCAGACCTATGAGGAAGAACTTGAATTTGGGCTGGTGGTGGCTAGATGTAGAGTAAAAGAAAAAATGGGAATGAAACAGCGTACAAATATAGATAAATGAGGCATGAAAGAGCAACATGCCTGAGCAGTGATACTGAGTTAAATGAGAAGTATTGTATGTTTCAAACAGAATTAATCTGGTGAGGACAAAAGATGAGGAAAAACAGACAAAACTGGAGAAATATATAGTGTGGTCGATAGTCTCATCCTCCACACTGGTCTGGAAGGTGTCTGTAACACCTCAGGGATTAATAGGAAAGGATGTCAGTTGTTTAGAAGAGATGGGAAATGGTGTTAAGGAGATTAAATGACCTTTTTTGAGACAGACATTTTGTCAGTCCCTGAAAGAGAGGAGAATCTGAGAGAAAATGGGTTCCTCTTCGAGAGATGTCCCTGTGGGTGAGCCACTTCAGGTCAAGGTGCTTCCCAGCACCTTCGATCGGAGATTTCTACAGCAGTACCCCTATGGGCTGCGCACGTGCTGTGCCTGCCTCTCAAGCTGTCAGTGTTTGAATAGCGTGTGCACAGCCCGGGCTCCTCAGTTCCTTCTCTACCATCCCCAGCTAAAGACGGAGTTCAGCAGTGCTCTGTGAGAATGGCTAGTTAGTTTGTTTCTCAGTTTAGTTAGATAGTTAGTTTGTCATTAGAGTTACTATTTAGATAAGATACATTAACTGTTACATTTATTTCTCAAAATCCTCCTTCCTCCCCCCCAAAAAACCCTCCGTGGTTACGGACATGCCTGGCTCCCCAGGCTTCAAGAGATGCATCTCCTGTAATGATGCCATCCCCATCTTGGACGGGCATTCACAGTGTGTATGCTGTTTGGGGGAGTCTCATGTACACCAAAAATGCGTCCACTGTACCAAATTGAAAGCGCGGACCTGCAAGGACAGGGAGCTCAGACTTAAAATGCTGCTCCTGGAAAACTCTCTGACCTGCGTCTAACCCTGGTCAGCAAACCTTTGTGACACCCTGCAGAGGCAATGCCAAAGCAAAAAAACAGCCAGCTTCCTCCCCCCTCAGGGAGCCGTTCCTTGGGGAAGAAGTTAAAACCGGCTCCCCTCTGCACCGGGATTCCCTTTCGACAAGATCCCCCTTCAATTACCATCACCACAGATGCATCTCTCACAGGATGGGGAGCACACATGGGCCACCTCACCACTCAGGGTCTCCGAGCTGCTTCAGAAACCAAGCTTCACATAAATTTGCTAGAGATCAGGGCCGTATGCAATGCCTGCCTCCATTTCCTTCCCATCATCCAAAACTGCCGAATTCGAATCATGACCGACAACATTGTGTGCATATTTTATGTCAACAGATGGAGGGAGCCCAGTCACACTCCCTCTGCACAGACGCGGTAAAACTTTGGAACTGGTGCCTTCAACACAATATCCATATCTCCACCACATACCTGCCAGATTCTCAGAATACCACCGCAGACGAGCTCAGCCAATCGTTCCCCATACAGCACGAGTGGGAATTCAACGACACCATTCTTTCCAACATTTTCCAGACCTGTGGTTATCCCCAACTGGATCTATTTGCCACAGCAACAAACAAAAAATGCCAGACATTCTGCTCCAGAGCAGGCCTGGCGAAACACTCACAGGGAGATGCTTTTATGCTCCCATGGACTGAAACTCTCATGTATGCGTTCCCACCAATGCCTCTATTGCACAGAGTAATTCAGAAGATACGAACAGACAGAGCCAACATCATTCTCATAGCCCCAGCGTGGCCCAGACAACCGTGGTACCTCTTCTTCCTGCGCATGTCAGTCAAGCCACCCATTCCCCTTCCCCCACTCAGCAACCTCCTATCACAATGCCAGGGACAACTATTTCACCTCGACGTACAATGCCTCCACCTGAGGGCCTGGCTGATCAATGGTTCTCTAATGCGAAGTTAACATGTTCGGGCCAAGTGCACACTGTCTTGCTACACAGCAGAACACACACAAGCACACTACCTACCTGCATAAATGGAAATGGTTCACATCTTGGCGCGCTGACAAGCAGGCCTCTCCAGTTTCTGCTTCACTCCCACTGATACTGGATTACTTGTTACACCTTAAAACATCTGGCCTCTCTACGAGCTCACTCAAGGTCCACCTCGTGGCAATCACTGCCGTCCACCATAAGATTGACAATGTTACGGTCTTTGCTCATCCAGTCACCAAAAGGTTCCTGAAGGGTATCCAGACATTATACCCGGACGTGAAACCGCCTGCTGCACCTTGGGATTTACACCTAGTCCTCAAAACCCTGATGGATAAACCCTTTGAACTGATGGCTTCCTGCTCCCTTCTCCACCTATCCATGAAGACCGTCTTCTCATAGCAATCACGTCTGCCAGACGAGTAGGAGAAATGGGGGTGCTTATGGCAGACCCTCCATATACCATGTTCTTTCGCGATAAGATCACACTCCGCACGCATCCAAAGTTCTTACCTAAGATACACTCTTCCTTTCACCTCAATGAGCCTATACACCTCCCAACATTTTTCCGAAAACCTCACGCTAACGCCTTTGAAACAGCAATGCACACTCTTGATGTTCGCAGAGCATTATCCTTTTATCTGGATAGAACAAAACCGTTTAGAAACCACCCCTCCCCCAGACTTTTTGTCTCTACTACTCAGCGCTCACAGGGAAATGCTATCTCTACACAGAGATTTTCCAAATGGATTGCTGATTGCATACACCTTTGTTACCAACTCAGGCAAATACACCCTCCCACATCAATTAGGACACACTCTACCAGAGCTGTCTCCACCTCCACGGCCTTTCTCCATAATGTCCCACTGTCTGACATATGCAAGGCAGCTACCCGGGCATCGAACCTTACCTTCGCCAGTCACTACGCTCTCATCCACACTGCAGTGTCCAACACCAGAATGGGTAGATCTGTCTTGTCAACAGCCTTCTTGCCTGATCCGAAGTCCCAACCATCCTAAGGGATACTACTTTTCAGTCACCTGAAGTGGAGCACCCACAGGGACATCCCTCTCGAAGAAGAGGAGGTTACTCACCCTGTGCAGTAACTGATGTTCTTCGAGATGAATGTCCCTATGGGTGCTCCACTACCCGCCCTCCTCCCCTCTACTTCGGAATTCGTAATGCACTCCGTTGTGGAGAAGGAACTGAGGAGCCCGGGCCGTGCACGTGCTATTCAAACACTGACCACTCAGGAGGTAGGCACAGCACGTGCGCAGCCCATAGGGGTACTGCTGTAGAAATCTCCGATCGAAGGTGCTGGGAAGCACCTTGACCTGAAGTGGCTCACCCACAGGGACATCTCTCGAAGAGGAACCCATTTTCTCTCAGATTCTCCTCTCTTTCAGGGACTGACAAAATGTCTGTCTCAAAAAAGGTCATTTAATCTCCTTAACACCATTTCCCATCTCTTCTAAACAACTGACATCCTTTCCTATTAATCCCTGAGGTGTTACAGACACCTTCCAGACCAGTGTGGAGGATGAGACTATCGACCACACTATATATTTCTCCAGTTTTGTCTGTTTTTCCTCATCTTTTGTCCTCACCAGATTAATTCTGTTTGAAACATACAATACTTCAGATTAATTCTCTCGAAGAGGAACCCATTTTCTCTCAGATTCTCCTCTCTTTCAGGGACTGACAAAAAGGGCTGTATCTTTATTCACAGAAAAAAGTGACCTCCTCTCATTTAGTCATAAAGATAGGATAGGTGGTCATAGCCTCCACCCCTGAAGGGATGTCCCTTAGTGAATGTGGCTTGTCTCCAGTACTCCACTCCACATTTGCAGGGATTGCAGTGTGACTTTTTCTTATCCATCCTCTCTTGTTTGATGCTTCTAATCAGCTCACTATCTTTTATATTCCAGCTGGAGGTGCTTGGCTGTTTTTTCTTGCCACCACAATGAGAATGGACCTGCATTGTTTGACAGGCTGCTGGAAAAGCAGGTATGTGAAGGAGGTGGAGGAAAAGTTGGATGGTTGCACAATGGGGGTGTGTGTGGAGGCAGGCTGGGAGGACTAGACAGTGGAGTGACTGGGAGGCGAAGGGAAAGAATATGAGGGGACAATGGAATGACTGACAGGGAATGGGAGGGCAAGCTGGGAGATATAACAGCAGGAAAAGGTGGTCCTTCATTGTGTACCTCATTTCAGGGGGTCTTAGTTCCCTATTGCTAGTCTGTCAGGTATCCTCATTCCCACAACGTCCTGTCTTGCACCAGCACTGTATGATGCGGGTCCAGGACTATAAATGTGGCTCTGGGTTGTTTATTAGTCAACTTTCAGTGACCATAGCTGAGGAGAAATCACTCCAGACAAACCCTGTATTTGGACCTGGTGCATCTTGAGTAATCCTTCTGATACCAGACGCAGAAATATCAGTCCAGCTGGAGGGTTTGCTGTGGCAGGACTTATTAATCACTCCTTTAAAAATATCACAAGCTTTACTTAAAAAACTCCAAACTGTTAAAAGCAGAGAATTGAAGCCCTGCTGATAACACACCTGGAAATCACCTATTCCTTAGAAATATGACATCACTTTTAATGCCATGTTTTAATAACCAAAGCATCATGGAGTTTTGTTTCTTTTCATCCCATGGCTCTTTTTGTAAGACAAAAGAATGAGAGCACTTATTGTACATGGCTTACTGTGTGGCCTCTTTCTGGTCTTTGTTTTGCTTTGATTTTGTCACACCATTTAAAAACCTACTCATATGTCAACACAGCATCCAAGAAAACATGCCCTACCATTCCCTGATTGAGACAAAATTATTAAATCCAAAGACCGTCTGCTGAAAGAAATAATTTCCTTCTGCTGAATGGCTAGAGTGCTTCAATTATAATGGAAAGCTGCATGTGAGCCTTTCGAAGACAGACACACACTCTGACAGACAGACCTACCTGCCCTCCCTACACTTTTTGAGAGAATGGTATATTGTAATTGGAAAAAATCATTTATTTCCAGATAATTGGCTCTTTAAAGGACATCTGTAGGACCCAAATCTCTCCTGGCATACTGTTTGAACCATTGACTTGAGAGTGTAGCGAAGGTTAGACTTAATTGACTCATTTATGGTTAATCATTTCAGCTTTGCTGTTGCCATTTTGTCTGAAGATAATTGCTCAGATCTGATTTTCTCCTTCTGACGTCTTGATTCATAAGAACAAATGAAGTTCCCATTTTGCAGGTGAGTGTGCTACTTTATTTAGGGCAAAAGGATCACACCTTTTCTGTATGTAATTCAAATTTCTGAAAAATTGTTAAATCGATGGAAGATACAGGCGGCTAAGAGAAAAGGGACATGAGTCAAATTCTGCTACAGTGGTGTAAATCGGGAGTAACTCCATTGACTTCAGTGGAATTAATCTTGATTGTTCACCAATGAAACTTGCTCAGGCATGTTTACTATGTAATTTGCATATTTTAAAATAAATTTAGGTTACAAAGATTACTGCAAATTTATGGCAGCATTTACATTAATTTCCCAGAAATATTGACTTTGCCATGGACCCTGTTCTGCCCTTTCTAATAGCAGGCTGATCTCTTGTTGTGCCATCGATAAAATGAAAGCTACATCACATGACTCTTCCATTTCAATTATGTAAAATCAGTGTATTGTACCCTTTGTTAACAGTTTGGGCTTTTAAAATGAATTTAGTGCATGTGAAAGTTTTGAATTAAAACGCTTTAGACAATGAAATCCTCACATTCTCAAGAAGAGAGGTACAAGGTCAACAACAGCTGCTCAGTCTTCTCTCACTGCCCCAAGTAGGATCCTCAGTACTGGGATAGGAGGGATCATCTCTAGAGGTGAAAAGTCCTTCCTTCTCCATGGCCAACAGAGGGCCTGTCTCATACTGTCACCAACAGCACCAGTTGTAATACCATGGTGGTTTTTGTGTTTAGGGTGTGTGTGTTTTGTGTGTAAGAGAGAGAGATTCCTGCCCACCACAATTTATGGTGGACACATAGGCCTCTGAATTATTCATAGATTTTAAAGCCAAAAGAGATCATTGTGATCATCTAGTGAATCTGATCTCCTGTGTAATACAGGCCATAGAACTTCCTTGAATTAATTCCTGTTTGAACCAGAGCATATCTTCCAGAGGAAAGGAAACCTGCACAACAATTTCAAAAGACAAGCTTGGGAGCTTAAATTCATAAATCTGCTAGACACGAAGGCTATGTCTACTCTGCCAATTGAAAGACAAAACTTTTGTCTTTCAGAGGTGTTAAACCCTCCCCTCTGCCCCGAAAGACGCAAGTTTTGCCGCGACAAGTTTTGTTGGCAGGAGCACTCTCCTGCCGACAATGCAAATGCTGCTTGTTGGGGGTGGAAGTTTTTTGTCGGCAGGAGAGCCGACAAACAGTGGCTGCACTGAACGACTTTTAGCAGCACAGCTGTCGTGACACAACCATGTTGCTAAAAGCTGTGTAGTGTAGACATAGCCTAAAAATCATGGACTGAATAGAGACACTGGATTTATGGTTTATTACAGCAATATGTATTCCACTAACCCCCTTTTTTTGTCCTATGACTGTAGAGATGTTAATGGGCCACTCTACCTTGAATGGTCTCTCAGAATATGTGCTAACTGCTTATGCTAAACAATCTGCTCTGCCTTGCATTTAGCTGTGATGCTCAGAGGGCTGGTCTACACTAACACTGTAAGTTGATCTAAGTTATACGACTTCAGTTACGTAACTGACATAACTGAAGTCGACATAACTTAGGTCAATTTATAACTGTATCTACATCATGCTATGTTGATGGGAGACACTATCCTGCTGACATAGCTTCTGCCTCTTGGGAAGGTGGAGTATGGATGATGATGGGAGAGTGCTCTCCCATCAACTTAGCGAGTCTTCACCAGACCCGCTAAGTCAACACTGCTGCATCAATCGCAGTAGTGCTGATTTACTCAGTAGAGTAGACATGGCCTCAGAGTGCCATAGTCATAGTGAGCACTGAACAGTAGTGGAAGACAGCATTGATAGAGGACCAGAGTGGTGCTATTCTATATGATCAGATCTACATTTCAGATCAGTTGGACACTGTCCAGTATATCAACAAAATGAGTTAAGTATTACATTTTATACTTGAATTCAAAATAAATTATATATAATCTCAGTTCTGACTCTGTCTCAAATGGAGAGGAGAGTGATATTTTAATGTATGTTAAAGTGAGTAATAAAAAAGTAATAATAAAATTATGAGAGAGAGAGAGCGAAACAGGAAAATAGAAAGGAAAAATTCTGGCATAATAGTTGAAAACCCAATGCAGAGAAAAATGCCTTTAGACAATTGCAGCAGCAGCAGCAATATTTCATTTAAATCTTCTTAAGAGAATGAGACCATAGCCTCCAAATTAGAACAACTGTGTTTTCTTTTCAGATAATCAAATTTGAAGTGTTAGCTGTGAGCAGAAGAAAATTTTCCCAAGCCTTTTTCCACACTTGTCAGAAACTTAAGCAGGTTCCATTTGCCCTGAACAAAAAGAATTATTTCCAGATCTCAACTTCCGCCTTAAGATAAGAATAGCTGTAATTAGAGCATCTTGAAAATTTTTTGATGGAACAGTTTGCCATTGAAAACTGCAGTTTAGTCAAAATTGAAATGTATTGTGGGAGTGTGTCGATTTCACTAACACTATTCTAAGGGAAGAAGCCTAAACATTTACTTTCGACAGTGTCATTTTGATTAATTTGGTTTCAATATTTATATTAAATATTGTGTTTATATAAATATTTAATATAAAACGCTATGTGAAATGTATCAAAGTGACAGTATTGAAACATTTTGATGGTCCCGAACTGAATTTTTTTTTGAATTTTCATTTTATGGGAAATTTTGACTTTTGTTCTAATTTGGGGCAATTCCCCTCCCCCCCTCCCAAATTGTTGGGATTTCCTGTGGAATGGAAATTCAGGTTCTTCTTCGAGTGATTGCTCATGTCTATTCCACTGTAGGTGTGTGTGCTCGCCACGTGCATCGGTGCCGGAAGTTTTTCCCTTAGCAGTATCCGTAGGGGGGAGCGCCGCTGCAACCCCTGGAGTGGCGCCGCTATAGCGCGCTATATAGGGGACTGCACACTCCCCCCACCCTCAGTTCCTTCTTGCTGCCAGTGTAGGTGCATCGGAACTTCTGCTCCAGCTTCTGCTGCAGCTTCTTTTCCTAGAACTCTGTTGTTGTTCGTTGTTAGTAGTATCGTTAGTTAGTTTGTGAGTTAGTTCAGTTTAGTAAGTGTCCGGGCTGGGGCAAGCCCCGGACCCCGGGCTTCAAATCGTGCGAGTCCTCCAGGTGTGCTATGCCTAGAAGCGACCCGCACACAGCTTGTCTTCGCTGCCTGGGTGAGTCGCACGTCAGCACACGCTGTAAGATCTGCAGGTCCTTTAAATGTTGTACGAAAAAGGACAGAGACATTCGACTCCGGGCCCTCCTCATGGAGTCCGCGTTGGCTCCAACCCCGGTGCGCCGAGCGGAATCGGCACCCGGTACCCTGTCCTCAGTGTGCGATGATCCCCCGGCGTCCTCAAGTGGCCAGCAACGCTCACCATCACAAGAGCAGAGGAAGGCACCGTCTACGCATCGTCGTCGAGGCAAGGATAAGGGAGAGGCTCGACCCGTGTGCGGCAGCCGCAATTCTCCCCCGGGCCCCATCGCTCCGACTCGTGCTGAGCGGAGTAGCCCGGTTTCCTTGACGCAGGCCTCCCCGGACGCCCGAATGCCTTCAACGCCGGAGGCTTTCCAGGCGGCCAGCGACTTGCTCCAGATTCAGGTACCGGCAGCCCCGGCACCAAGGATCCGTTCCAAAGGCAAGCCGACATTGGGATCCAGGCCATCGACCCCGACCAGGCACGGATCCCGAACAAAGGACCGGTTCCGGGTCCTCTTGCCCATCAGCGTTCGGTCTGACCATAGCCTGCAGCCCCCGCAGTCACCGATGGTGAGGCTCTCGGGCAAGGTGCCGTCGGATCAGAGCTCCGGGCACCACTCCCGATCGAGCAGGGAGTCGCGACACGGCAGGCACCGGCGCCGTAGACGCTCCCGGTCGAGTTGGAGCTATCGCAGACGTTCCCATCATGGCCGCCGACTCGCCCGCTCCAGCTCCCAATCCTCGAGGCACCGGGAAAAGGCCTCCCGTAAGAGGTCGCCGACTCCGCACCGCCGCGGACGTAGGCGTCGCAGCGTCTCTAGGAGCAATAGCTCGAGACGGTACCGTACCTTGTCGTCGGAGTCCCGGTCCCGAGGCAGACGTCATCGTCGGCGCCATAGATCCTACCGTTCCCACGGCACCAACTGCACGACGTTCACGCCAGCGGTGAGCCACTCCAGGGCCTCCGCTTTCCTGCCTGACCAGCTGGTGCCACCGGTGCCGCAGCAGGGTCAGTGGCAAGGGGTTCCATGGCAGGGACAGTGGTGCCAGTGGACCCCTTGGCCCCCGGGACACGCCCAACCGGATGCTCAATCGGTCGCAGGGGCGTCCGAGGCTCCGTGGGCCACTATATCCCGAGCTCCCAGGCCTACATCTGCAGACCATGGGTCATCGGCACCGAATGCAGACTCTGAACAAGGCGTCAAGCCCACGGTGCCTGCAGATGCGTTAAGCTCCGTACCGGCTTCCTCCCCTGTACCGGAGGACAAGGTCGCGGCCCCGCCACCCTCCGTACTGCAGGAGGACTACAGGGCCCACCAGGAGCTGTTAAAGCGAGTTGCCTCAAACCTCCAGCTCCAAGCTGAGGAGATGGAAGGGCCTTCAGATTCGCTTTTCAATGTACTTTCGTCTTCGGCACCGGGCAGAGTGGCACTCCCGTTACATGAAGGGGTTGCCAATATTACTAAAGCCCTTTGGCAAACGCCAGCCTCGCTTGTGCCTATATCTAGGAAGGCAGAGCACAAATATTTTGTCCCGAAGAAAGGACACGAATTCCTATACACCCAACCGGCTCCCAACTTGTTGGTCATGGAATCTGTCAACCATAGGGCGCACCAGGGTCAACCGGGTCCTACCCCTAAAAATAAGGACTCTAAAAGACTGGACTCGTTTGGGAGAAAGCTTTATTTGTCCTCGCGTTTCCAGCTCAGGGTGGCAAATCACCAGGCCCTCCTCAACCGTTATGATTTTAACTTGTGGGGATCCTGGAAGAAATTCGAGCCCTTCCTCCCGGAGCGCGAAAGCAAGGAGTTTAAGGCGCTGGTGGAGGAAGGGGCTGCCGCTGCCAAGGCGGCTCTGCAGGTGGCATCAGATGCGGCGGACACGGCGGCGTGATCCATCGCCTCAGCGGTGTCCATGCGCAGGGTGTTGTGGCTCCTCCTGTTGGGGTTATCCTCGGAGGCGCAGTCCGTAATGCAGGATCTACTGTTCGATGGCAAGGACCTGTTTGCGGAGCAAACGGACGTGAGACTTCATGGCATGACGGACTCCTGTACCACCCTGCAAATGCTCGGGCTCTACGTCCCGCCGGCTAAAGAGAAGCCAAAGCCGCAGGCTCCCGCCCAGGCGCCCCAACCGCACTATGAGCCAGCCTACAAGAGGTCCAGGCCACAGAAGAGGCGACCTCAATGGCAGTCCCGCTCTGCCCCGCAGCCTGGGCCCTCCAGGGGCAAGCAGCAGGGCAAGCGGAGGTTTTGACTGGGGGCAGGAGGGTACCTGGGTGAACCCTGAGAGGACCCTCCAACTAATAAAGATGGCCTTCAGCAACCACTTGCGTCCATTCCTTTCGCAATGGTCCCAGATAACCTCGGACCGGTGGGTCCTGAGTACCATTGCCCGGGGCTACACGCTCCAGTTCAGGTCACCCCTGATCTCCCGACCCCCTCCCGGGCACGGCACGGTAGACCCGTCACATCTACCCCTGCTGCAGCAGGAGGTGGGCCGGCTCCTCAGTCTCGGAGCCATAGAGGGAGTCCCAAGGGAATTCCAAGGGAAAGGATTCTATTCCCATTACTTCCTGATCCCCAAAGCAAAAGGGGGCCTCAGGCCAATCTTAGATTTACGCGGTCTCAATAGGTTCATGGTCAAATACCGATTCTGCATGGTCTCCCTGATAAAGATTATTCCTGCTTTGGACCCGGGCGACTGGTATGCGGCCCTGGATCTCCAGGACACATATTTTCACATACACATATTCGAAGGGCACAGGCGCTTCCTTCATTTCCTGGCTGGGCAGGACCACTACCAGTTTACGGTCCTCCCCTTTGGCCTGTCCACTGCACCTCGCGTGTTCACAAAGTGCATGGCGGTTGTGGCAGCCTTTCTCAGACGCCGAGGGGTCCAACTATTCCCGTACCTCGACGACTGGCTGCTCAAGGGCAACTCGAGGTCGCAGGTGCAGAGCCACTTGCAGCTACTCCTGGCTACATGTGCCAATCTGGGCCTTCAAATAAACAAGGCCAAGTCGACATTGGTCCCGGTCCAGCGCATAGAGTTCATTGGGGCTCTACTGGATGCTTCACGGGCCAGGGCCTCTCTCCCACCGGGCAGATTCCAGACCCTCAAGGGGCTCATAGCCATGGACACGGAGTTCCTCCTGACCATGGCCAGGTCCTGCCTACAGCTCCTGGGTCACATGGCAGCGTGCACGTATGTGGTACGCCACGCCAGACTTCGTATGAGGCCTCTCCAGCTTTGGCTGGCCTCAGAATTCTCCCCGGCTCGGGACGGTTTGGACACGGTCCTCACGGTACCGGGGCGGGTGCTGACCTCCCTTCAGTGGTGGACCGTCCCGACCAATGTGTTGCAAGGGATCCCTTCCGGGACCCGCCACCGTCGCTAGACCTGGTGTCGGATGCGTTGGCCGTGGGCTGGGGAGCCCATGTAGGGAACTCCCAAACCCAGGGACTGTGGTCGGCCACGGAGTTTTCCCGTCACATAAATGTCAAGGAGCTCAGGGCAGTCTGCTTGGCCTGTGTGGCATTCAGCCCACAGCTGCAGGGCAAAACGATCAGGGTCCTTACAGACAATACGGCCGCGATGTTCTACATCAACAAGCACGGATGGGCGAGATCCTCGGCTCTCTGCCTGGAAGCCCTCAGCCTATGGGAGTTCTGTATAGCCCACAATATCTCCCTCAAGGCTTTCCACCTGCCAGGAGTCAACAACTCCCAGGCTGACCGACTGAGCAGGGTCTTCTCCTCCCAGCACGAGTGGTCCCTCCACACGGAGGTCATGGGTTAGCTCTTCCGAGCCTGGGGCACTCCCAAAGTAGACCTGTTCGCGACTCGGCAGAACCGACATTGCCACCGGTTCCGCTCCAGGGGAGGGATGGAGAAGGATGCACTCTCAGATGCCTTTCTCCTGTCATGGTCGGGCCAACTGTTCTATGCATTCCCTCCCTTTCCCCTCATAGACAAAGTCCTGGAAAAGGTAAAGAGGAACAGAGCCTGCATCCTGCTGATCGCCCCAGCGTGGGCCAGACAGCACTGGTACGGCACTCTCCTAGGGTTGCTGGCGGCCCCCCCGCGTCTGCTACCGCTCCGACTGGACCTCCTGTCCCAGGACCAGGGCCGCCTCCTTCACCCCAACCTAGCCTCCCTTCACTTGACAGCGTGGCTGCTCAGTGGCTAGACGCGGAGGAGACTCTGTGTTCAGAGGGAGTCAGGAGCATCCTCCTGGAAAGTCGGAAACCCTCCACTCGCCGGGCATACCTGGCGAAGTGGGCCAGGTTCTCCAGGTGGGCGTGCGTGCGGGGTACCTCCCCGAGGGACGCCCCACTTCAGGTTCTCCTTGATTACCTCCTCCACCTTAGAACGCAAGGTCTGGCTCCCTCCTCCGTCAGGGTGCACCTGGAGGCTATATCAGCATTTCACCCGCCAGTCCAGGGCTGCTCGGTGTTCTCACATGCAATGACCGGCCGCTTCCTTAAGGGCTTGGACCAGTCCTTCCCATATGCCAGGACCCCTGTACCACAGTGAGACCTGAATTTGGTGTTGTCTCGCCTCACGGGGCCCCCGTTCGAGCCCCTGGCCACATGCTCCTGGTCTCACCTCTCCTGGAAGGTAGCATTCCTCATGGCCATTACGTCAGCCTGACGGGTGTCGGAGCTCAGAGCCTTGACCTCAGACCCCCCCTTTATGGTCTTCTACAAGGACAAGGTCCAGCTCCGTCCACACCCAGCTTTCCTTCCTAAGGTGGTCTCCGCTTTCCACCTGAACCAGGACATTTTCCTCCCTGTCCTCTGCCCAAAGCCACATGCCTCGGGCGAGGAGCGCCGCCTACATATGTTGGACATGCGCAGGGCGTTGGCTTTTTACCTGGAACGGACTAAGCCGTTCCGTCAGTCCCTGCAACTCTTTGTTGCCTCAGCCGAGCGTATGAGGGGTCAGCCTATCTCTACCCAGCGGCTTTCCCGGTGGATCACTTCGTGCATTCACACATGCTACGAGTTAGCAAAGGTCCCCTCACCGCCTATCGTGAGGGCACACTCGACCAGGGCGCAAGCCTCGTCGGCAGCCTTTGTAGCCCATGTCCCTATCCAAGATATCTGTAGGGCCGCTACCTGGTCCTCGGTTCACACGTTCCACTCGCATTATGAGATCGTCTCCCAGGCTAGGGATGACGCTGGGTTTGGTAGAGTGGTGCTCCAGCCAGACACAGTGTGAACTCCTACCCACCTCCATGCGTATTGCTTGGAATCACCTATGGTGGAATAGACATGAGCAATCACTCGAAGAAGAAAGAACAGTTACCTGTTCCGTAACTGGCGTTCTTCGAGATGTGTTGGTCAGGTCTATTCCACATCCCGCCCTCCTTCCCCTCTGTCGGAGTTGGTCCGGCAAGAAGGAACTGAGGGTGGGGGGAGTGCGCAGTCCCCTACATAGTGCGCTATAGCGGCGCCACTCCAGGGGTCGCAGCGGCGTTCCCCCCTACGGATACTGCTAAGGGAAAAACTTCCGGCACCGATGCACGTGGCGAGCACGCACACCTACTGTGGAATAGACCTGAGCAACACATCTCGAAGAACGCCAGGTAACTGTCCTTTCCCGGTCAGCTCTAATTGTAATGTCTTTCATGATTCCTATCATAACATTGCACAATCAATGTGTGCTTATTTCAGGCATTGCTTTGTTACCGTAAAATAGGGGTCAGCAACCTTTGGCACGCAGCCCATCAGGGTAATCTGCTGGTAGGGTGCGTAGGGTGACCAGATGTCCCGATTTTATAGGGACAGTCCCGATTTTTGGGTGTTTTTTTTATATAGGCTCCTATTACCCCCCACCCCCATCCTGATTTTTCACACTTGCTGTCTGGTCAGCCCGGGTGTGAGACATTTTGTTTACATTGACCGTCAGCAGGCACGGCCCCCCGCAGCTCCCAGTGGCCATGGTTCGCTGTTCCCGGCCACTGAGAGCTGTGGGGGGCCATGCCTGCGGACGGTCAATGTAAACAAAATGTCTCGCGGCCCACCAGTGGATTACCCTGATGGGCCGCATGCCGAAGGTTGCTGACCCCTGCCTTAAGAGGATTTGCTCTCTACAGGAATATTCCCTTTTCTTTTTTATCCACACTGAGCCTTAATATAAATAACTCTGAATGTATACATCATGCAGTATTAGTATTCAAAATATGCTATAGCTCTTGCATTTAGAAAACCCTCAACTACTGTAACAGCCCACCAAATTATATCCGCTGGAGCAGAATAATTTTAAAAGCATAGAGCTTAGTGTTCCATTGCCATGTGACAGCAAAAGGGGATTTACTCAGGATGCTGATAACAAATGTTTGTAATTCACACAATTTAACATCCAAATTTTCAGTGTCAGGTCATGCAGCCATAATAATTACATTTCCTGTACCAGCACTGCACACCCATCATAAAATCCTTCTTAATCATAAAAAAGTCCTTGAATTGCCTTCACTATAGGGTCAATAATTTTCTAAAGATTTTACTGAAACTCCATTAAGATGTCATGTATGTGTTTTATATTTTCTTTCCTCCTTCCTATCATTGCTGATTCACCAACCCATATAAATAACTTCTTTTTATAATATACCCCATCCTCCTCAATTTATTTGTGACACGGTTCTTAAAGTGGTGGAGGTCTGTGAGGTGATTCCCTCTAAAAGGCAGGCCAAATCTGAAATGTTTTAATTACCGATACTCCTTACTCCTTCCTTACTTAGAAAGTTTCCCTGAGTAAGTCGTCAGGACCTGCCCCTGTATTCAGCTCTCTGCATGTGGATGCTCAGATTAGGTGCACATACTGACAGGAATCCAAAATAGGTGTGTATGCATCTATGTGTTGATTTGGCTAGGGAATATCCTATTAAAGACCTGTATTTGGAAACTCAGTTCACAGACTGCTCTGGAAAGTTAACTTTGGCTAGACTGGAGCCAAAAAAGGCTAATTATCCACCCAAAGGATGGTACCTAGCAAGGGCCTGGTCCCACTCTCAATGAAGTCAATGGCAAGACTTCCATTGACTTCATTGGGAGTAAGGTCATGCCTTAGTAGAGCAAAGAGATGATGTACGGTATTTTTTTTTAAAAAAAAACCATTCCTTATCAAGTAAGACAATTAGATCCACAAGATCTACATTAATGGGTTATGAAAATACTGACCAATGAGACACTATATAGTTTGCTAATATAGCTCAGGACTGTAGATGGGCCCAAGTCATGAAGTTCTGATCCAACTTTTTCAAAGTTCCAAGGAACTTGGATCCAGGATTTTGGTTCAGGCCATTAAAAGGCCATCGAGCTTTCTGCTCAGGACCCAAAGATTTCCTGAACCACAATTGTTGTTTGCCACTACTATATAAAGGAATAATTCTTTATAAGGTGTACATTTTTAATTAACTAGTGGAACAACTTACCTAGGGATATGGTGGATTCTCCATTGCTTGAAGACTTTAAATCAAGGCTGGATGTCTTTCTAAAATCTGTGCTCTAGCTCAGCCAGAAGTGATGGGCTTGATGCAAGGACCACTCAGTGAAATTCTCTAGCCTGTGTTATACAGGATTTTAGGCTAGGTGGTTGTAATGGTCCCTTCTGGCCTTAAAATCTATGAAATTCTTCAGTAAATGTTACAATCGCTCCTTAAAACAGCATCTTAATACCACTCTTCTCATAAATAAATCTTGCTACCTCCATGAAAATGATATTATTTCTTTATAACCAGAGCTGAGAGAGACTCTTATGGATTCAGATTTTAAATTAATAGTATTCATTATAAGTGAATATAGGATTATAAATTTACAGCTGGGAGAATATACTCCCACCCAAGATTAGATTTGTTTTAAATGTATCATGTATAAATAGTAAAATAGACTATTGTTTTGCCATCAGACACTCTAAATTCATTCACCTTTGGGTAGGTTCTTTTGCTGAGGAATTTATTTGAACCATAACATACGGGCAATTTGTGTCTATAAATATATGGGAGAAATCTGATCTTATCTTTAAGCCTTTTGGTCCATAGATAGCACTAACAGGCCTCACTATTGTAACATCTGTCATAACATATTAACTTAGAACCCCTGACACAGCTAATTAGTGAACTATAAGATAATACATAATTTATATTCTTCTATATTATTATTGCCTGGTTAGTTATGACTGTATGTGTCTTTTCAACTTAATGTATTTGGCAGCCACGTTGTGGCAAAGACTGCTAAGTTGTTAGCAGTTAGCTTCTGGAAAGCTATCTGCTCCCAGAATAGCTGCATTCATTCAGTTTCCAAGTGGAGGTGTTTGGATGCAATATGGTAGTACGCTAGATAAGGGAGATCTTTTCCAATAAATACTGTATCTTTCCCACCAAAATTGAATTCTGACTGAGCACATACCTTTGGGAGAATTAAAAACCCAACCCAACCAATCAATCAATCCCAAACAAAAACACCTTTCAGTCTGGGCAAGGAACCCGGGAAGATTTTATACCCAACTGTGCAAAGTGCTGAGCACCCTCAACTCCCACTGATTGCAATGGCTCTTCTTGACATAGGATTAGGTCCCAAGTGGATTATGTCCCTCTCCTGTCAGACCATCTGGCAATAGCAGAGAAAACATCTAGTCACTGTGTATTTTTTAGAAAGCGACAGGTAAATAGAGTGAAATTCTAGCCCCACTGAAGTCAATGGGAGTTCTACAACATACTTCAAAAGGGCCAGGATTTCACCCTTAGTTCTTTATTAAGTAGTGGAAGGATTATCAATACTGTACTAATTCCAGGGTTGGGATGTGTTCTGTTATATTTCTGTGGTATTTGGTTCATGTTTATTAGTTTTTATTCATGCTGAAGCACCTGCTTTCATTTAAAACTGTACGAAAGGCCAGTGAACAGGGACTGGGAATTACAAAACCTCTGATTTATCACTGGTAAATGATCTTTGCATTGCTGCGGTCACCACTAGCCCAGAGCCGTTTGTTGTTTTGTTGACCTTTTCTATAAAATTGTTTGTACAGTTCCCTCCTGTACTTTGTGTTTATGACAGCTGGCTTGATGTATGTTCAAGTGGCCATTTCCCCTCAAATGGTCTTCCCTTAAACCCTTTCTCTGATGTAGTTTTTCTGCAGTGCTGTTAGCATATACTGTATTGTGAAGGGCATGTCAGATATCTTGTCAGCTAAATTGGTATAGATGTGATTGATGCAATGTGTACGGATGTTGGATGCTAATACAGTTAACAGGCATGTTACAGGCACCCCACGATAATAACCACCTCTGTAATAAATGCTTTTTGAGTGTAATTCTAACAGAAAATGGGTCCATAGATTTATAGCCTGATTGTTCAGGAGTGCTGACCACCCACAATTCCCATTGAAGTCAATGGGACCCAAATTTGTTGGCCTAAATGACAAGGAACTTGCTGTCCAGGAACTGAGGGTAAATCTATTTCTGATATATGACTGTTTGATGAGTCAAGTGAAATGTTGTTTGTCAGAACACAGCATGTATTTGAAGAAGCCAAAAAATGTACAGTGGCAACCTGCCTAACCCACTCTGTGATTCATCAAGAGAGTTGTAAGTTAGTGAATTTTGTGTCAATAATCATATAAAAGAAGCAAAAAACCCACCTCATGGCTTTTTATGAAACTGGTTTAAAATTAGGTTTACCTCCCTTGAGACATTATATTTTCAACTGAATCACGTAGTATTCTGACTTTAGCCACTGAGGCTGATTTTGTTCAGTTTTCAAAGGGACAATCATTCCTATCTCTTTTTACTAAAATCTTGTTTTACGTATATTACTTTTGGAAATTGTGATGGGTATTAGCGCTTGACTGGTCTGATGCCCCCACCCTCAGTTGCTTGTCCTGTGGTCTCTCTCTGTGGACTCAGGTTACTCCCTCTTTGTGATGTGGCCCTTTGTCCAGGTCACTATAGTCCTTGATTTCAGAGTATCAAATTCCACTGGACAGATTTTCCCAAGCCAGGCGGTCTTCTGATCTACTGCCCAGTCTGTGCCACTTTCCCAGTGTCTGGTAGGGGAACTCGGGTCTGCCCACTACTCTAGGTTTCAGTCCAGGGACCCTATGCCAGGCAAACATGGTCTGCTTGAGTTCTGAGCTTGTTGCTGTTTCCCTGGTTTCTTTCCTACCTATCTGGAAAGTAACTGCCTTTTTCCCCCTATCTTCTGGCCTACCCCCAGGTTACCACTGGAGCTTCCTCAGCTCCCTGTGGCTACTTCACCCCCTCTTAGGTTCTTGCCAGAGTCTGTAATCCAAGGCAGGATCCCAGGCCTCAATTTTCCCCCTAGAAACTCCTCCTTGAACCTAGCTGACTCCCCTCCTCTCTATGGAGTGACCAGAGAGCTCCTCCCTGCCCCACTCTTACCATCAACTTCCACTCTTTATACCTATTCCTGCCTTCCCGCCCCTCTCCCCCCAGCTGGACTTGATCAGCCATTAGGCTGACTCCAGTCCCTGGCTTCCCTCCAGGTACAGCCTATAAAGTTAATTGGCCTAGTTTAACTCTCCAGGTTTGATGTGGGGTGGACTCCCCATCACAGAGATTAAGATGAATGTACTTTCCCCTGGGCTCTTTGCTTTGATTCTGTGCCGTGCGTGCTGTTAGAAGTTGGGTTACACTCACCAGTTTCAATGAGGCTTAACAGCTGTCCTCCTTTTGGGATAGATGTAAGAAATAAGGGCCTCAAAACACAGGAACATGTCACCACTAGAGCTGGGTGAAATCTCTCGGATGAATAATTTATTTGTAGGGCCCTTTGTTTTTTGCTTTTACTTAGTTTAAAATTTCCTGAGAATCTTAGTGTTTATTCCAATTTTTTTTAAAAATCACTAACCACCAAAGATTCAGGGCAATGGGTGGAGAAGAGGGGTGCTAGGTAATCCCAGGGTGGATGATGGGGAAGAGGGCAGTTGAGAAATCCTTCCACTCCTTGTGGGTCTGCTGCTGCAGCGGTCCGATGGTCTCAGCAGCCAGGTCCCTGCTCCCTGCCCATCTCGCTCTTTCACTGTGCAGAGGGAGTGGGCAAGGACACGCTGCTATCTGGCAGGAACTTTGCCAGGGCGAAGCTGGGTCCGGCAAAAGCCAAAATTCAGGTGACAACCCACGGAAGCCAAATATGTATTTTTTAAAGCTCAATAATTTTGTAAAGTTTTTTTGGTAAATACCAAAAACAAAGGGCAGTGTTTATTAACTGAAAAATGCAGTTTCAGGTTGACAGAAACTATGTACGAATGCGTGTTGAGTTTGTCAAATAGTTTAAACTGAACTGAAAAAATCTAAAGGTTTTGGTAACATCTAAACAAAATGTTTTGTTTCAACCTGACAAATTTATTTAGATTTGGAGGCATTTTGAGAAAAGCAAGCAAGGGATTCACAAAATGGTGGTAGCAGACGGGGTTCTGGTGATGCCTTCCATATAAGCTTTAGCTCAGCCTCAGAACATACTCCTAGGATGTGGGAGACCTGGTTCTATTCCCCCTCTTGCCTGAAGTATAGAAGGGATGTGAACTAGGCTCTTCAGCTTTGTGGGGAAGTGCCTCCCACTGATCTATGAGATATTCTGGTCTGGGGTTTTCTCAATCTCTCCTCTTAGGGCTGTTCCACTTTTTATAACTAGTGAAATGGTCACTGCAGCAGGAACTTGAGCTTGGGTTTCCCACATGAGTGCCTAACCACCAGGCTGTAGAGTCACTCTCACTTGCTTTCCCTGGCCCGATGACTATTCACTGTTATTCATAGTGGTACTTCATAGTCATTCATGAAGACAATGAATAGTTAGTTGGGACATGGAAAAAAGAGGTAGAATGACTCTCTGACTCTGGCAGTTGTATATTTGAAAGAGAGGGACAGAAAGCAGCGTTTGAATTCCCTAGATTCAGATGTTTTGAGTTATCAAAGTTTTGAGAGAAAGGATGATCCAATAGTTAGGGCAGAAGTGTAGGACTTGGGAGGCCTGGATTTGAGTCCTTGCTCGGCCACAGACTTCTTGGGTGATCTTGGGTAAGTCACTTAGGGTATGTCTACACTGCAACAAAAGACTCCCAGTACAGCTGTGGCTGGCCCCCAGTACAGCTGACTGAGGCTCAGGCTGAGCGGGCTAAAAATTGCAATATAGATGCTTGGGCTGGAGCATGGGGTCTGAAGCCCCCACAACGGTGACAGGTCTCAGAACCCGGGCTTACGCCTGAACATCGACACTGCAATTTTTAGCCCTGCAAGGTGAGTCAATTGACCGGGGCTCTGGGACTCGGTGCCGCAGGTTTTTTTATTGCAGTGTAGACATACCCTGCTTGTCTTCACTACCCGCCGGATCGGCGGGTAGCAATCGATCTATCGGGGATCGATTCTTCACTTCTCGTTTAGACGCGCTTCTCGTTTTAGATCGCGCTCCCCGTCGGCTCCGGAAATCCACCTCATCGAAAGGCGGAAGCGGAGTCGACGTGGGAGCGGCAGTGATCGACTCGCCGCCGTCCTCACGGCCAGGTAAGTCAATTACGATACGCCGATTTCAGCTACGCTAGTCACGTAGCTGAAGCTGCGTATCGTAGATCGCCCCCCCCCCAGTGTAGCCGTGGGCTAAGCCTCTCTGTGCCTCTCTTCCCCACCTGTAAAATGAGGCTAATAGCACCTCCCTACTTCAGAGGAGGTGGTGTAAGGATAAATACATCAAAGCTTGTGAGGCACTCAGATACTATGGTAACAGGGCCATACAAATAACGTAGACACCTAAGATAGATCAAAGTGAAAAATTTCTGACTGGACTAAAGGGTTTGTCAGCTATCAAGCACTAACTTTCTTTGGAAGGCCATCTTTAACTGCAGTATCTCTGTTCTTAGTGAGAACAATTGTTCTGTGTGGGAGAGGGAGAGGGAACAGTTAGTGCCTGTCAAATTGCCCCTTCCTTACATGGTGAAACTCTCAGCAATTTTCTCCCTCTTATCATCCCTTCTCTATCATCTGTATGTTTTTTCTTTCAATTAGTCTTGTTATGGAGTGCTTTTTAACTTTTTCTATTAGTGCCATACTTATGGGGGGAAAACAAACAAAAACCAACCAGATCCGGGCCACTCTAAAGACAGGCGTTACAGTTTTAAATGTTTCAAATAATTTTTAAAATTAATTATTAATTTTTGATTAACATCTTATGTAATATGTTGAATCATATTTTGCCCTATGTGTTTTAACTTCCTTTTTAAATGTTAATTTAAAGGGGAAAAAGTTACACTCCAATATATTCTGAGGGACATCTCAGGCATTGTTCACAATGGTTTTCCACAAACATTTGCTAAAGTTAACACTGCTGAGATATGGGCTTCCATTGTGGGTTTATTTTAATGTCAAAATGCCATCTGCTGGGAAACCCTGCTTCAGGAGCCTGGTTTAGGATCATTCTAACAAGTATCTGCTCTTTGCTATTTCTTTGAGTATTATTTTGTGACTAGCTGGTATGGATCAAAAGATTTGCATGACTGCACTTATTTTTACTAAGGTCCAGAAGTGATGCTCTGTTTGAAATGGGTTGCTGAGCATGTGTTCTTCAGCAAGCTATATTTATATTAACCTTGTCCTGGGACAATTAGTACATTCACCAAACAACCATTTAGACTAGTGCAGTATCCAAATGTAAGGACAACGGTGAAATGAAAATTTTATTTCAATGGACTGAGATGCAGATGCTTAGTTAAACATCTGATGGTTCCGTTCCCAGATCACACTGAAGCTGAGCAAAAGAAAAATAATATTGGTCCTTGTCTACTTTAGGAATTTATCTGGATTCCAGCAATCGATGACCACTCACAGGGATAGCTGCACCACTGGAAATGCTGAGTGTACACAAGGAAAACCAGGATTTACACCTGAGGGAATATGGCTCAGTTTCATGCCAGTTTAAGATGGGCTGTTGCCAATTGCTTAATCATGGCTTTCCTTGTCTACACTTGCAGTATGTACCAGTGCAGCTGCATTGGTGTCTGGTCTTTGCTGGAATTAGGGCAGATTCCCAAAGTAGGCAACTCCATTGATTCAACAGCTAAAAATAATTTTTCTTTGAGAGAAGTTTTAGGGTGGCTGCTTACGAGGCATGTACAGGTCCTGGATCATAATGCTGGTAAGCAACAGTGTCGGTCTACTTCTGTCTCTAGTTTGCACTGTGGCTAGGTGAGAAACTCATAGCGGCCTTATGTTCAGCACTGCCCTGTACCATTAGGGATGTATTTATCAATATGTACAAAGTCTCCCTTCTTTAGCCTGCACTTGAAATGAGATGACATCAAAGAAAATTTCTCACATTATGCCTTTTCAGCCAGTTGTTTACATTTTAAGATTAATGGTTGGTTTGGGTTCATTTGCATTCAGGCTATATCCCTGGGTGCTCCATGCTAATATAATTTGAACGCTGAAACATTTTCCTGTTACATACGTGTTGACGTGCCCAACAAGCTTCATGTGTTACCCACATGTGGTTCCCATGTGTCATCTGCAACCCATCTTGTTTAATGATAAAATAACGTGCCCTAAATTATTTGCCTCCTTTCCTACTGCTGTTCATGTGTTTCTGTTTTGGCACATTCATTTCAGCAGGTATGATCAGGTTTTAAGTATGGCACCAGCATGGTATTACGGGGGTGGAGGGTGCGGAGTCCTGTAGAACAGATAGCACTTGCAATAGCTTGCAGGCTGCTCGCTCACATTACTGTCTGGCACCTTTAACTGAGGGAGCTTCTGAGCAGTTGTCACAGTCACTCACAGCACTCAAACAGGTTGGCATGAAACTAGATAATCAATTACTGATATTTGTGTGTGTGTAAAGTACTTCCTAGGGATGTACATGATGGGAAGGAATAGCTGATCCAACTGGATGTCACAAACTTGGGCAATGAGGGGTCTTGACATCATTGTAACATTCCTATTCTGCCAGAGAGATGTAGAGCTTTCAGAAATGGCTGCTCCCAAAATGTGGTGTCCATAGAAGTTCTTGGATAAGTGAAGCACTTAACCTTCCTATGGATCACTGAACATCCCCTATATTTGGTGGTGTGCCTGCTTGTGGCCAGACTTGTTCTGCCATGGAATCCTCGTCTGTGTATCCTTTTTCTGTCTCATCCTAGGAGAATCCTACAGACTGTGTCAGAAGAGACATTCAGCACCTGATATGAACACGATGACTGGGTGCAGAATCCTGATCCCGCAGGCTGACGTGTCTGGTAAGGGTTCCTAACCTGGTCAGGACTATTCACAGCCCTTTGTGGAAGGGATCATAATGAAGCCAGAAGTGTTGTAAGGTTTATAGTAAAACTGCTCCAGTTAGGGAGGCAGGAGGCAAAGTGTGTTGATGCGCTTTAGTAAGTCAAAGAAGGTCTTAGAATGGAGTGACAAGACCATAATCAGGGCAGGCTTGGGCTAATTGAGAGATGTTGGTTTATTAGATTGACAGCAACAGGAGAGCACTACTCTGGTTTCAGAACAAAGATTAACAGCAAGAAAACTGTCTAATTTGAAGCAGCATTTGCTTTCTGAAGTGGCAGATAACAGCTGAGCGGCAAGAGGACTATATTCATATAGACAGGCTCATTATAGAAAGGAAATAGAAGATTAAGCCACTGTTGATTCTCATTGCTTTGGCTGACTCAAAATCCAAGAGCTCCTCACAGTTTGCATTCTGTAATCTTGCCCTCCCCTCTCCTCTTTGCCTTTTGAGAACATTTCTGAACATGCTAGGCAAAGATTTTTGTTTAGACTCCTTCTGAGACTGAAATGTACTGACAAGCTGAATGTGTCAAGGATGCTTACGTATGTTATGGCCTAATAATAACAACAACAACTCAAAACCACTGAGAATTTTCTGCCAGGCCTGCAGCTCACGCAGGAGACTTGAATGATCCTGTCCACTGCAGAATCACTGGTACACTGCTCTCCTCGGGGGTAAGGCTGTAATTAGCTTTCTGCTCTAAGCCCAAATTCGAACCCCCTCATCTCTCTTCAACAAAGTAATTCAGTGTGCTTGAATGTTCTCATGTTTGATCTTCTATTTAAGGGTTAGAAGGTTTTGGTTTTATTGGTTAAATTGGAAAAGATGGGGATCAATATGAAAATTGGGAGGTGGATAAGGAACTGGTTAAAGGGGAGACTACAGCAGGTCATACTGAAAGGTGAACTGTCAGGTTGGAGGGAGGTTACTAGTGGAGTTCCTCAAGGTTCAGTTCTGGGACCAATTTTATTTAATCTATTTATTACTGACCTCGGCACCAAAAGTGGGAGTGTGCTAATAAAGTTTGCGGATGACACAATGTTGGGAGGTATTGCCAATTCAGAAAAGGATCGGGATATCATACAGGAAGATCTGGATGACCTTGTAAACTGGAGTAATAGTAATAGGATGACATTTAATAGTGAGAAGTGTAAGGTTATGCATTTAGGGATTAATAACAAGAATTTTAGTTATAAGCTGGGGACACATCAGTTGGAAGTAACGGTAGAGGAGAAGGACCTCGGAGTCCTGGTTGATCATAGGATAACTATGAGTCACCAATGTGATGTGGCTATGAAAAATCTAATGCGGTCTTGGGATGCATTAGGCGAGGTATTTCTAGTAGAGATAAGGAGGTGTTAGTACCGTTATACAAGGTATTGTTGAGACCTCATTTGGAATACTGTGTGCAGTTCTGGTCTCCCATGTTTAAGAAGGATGAATTCAAACTGGAACAGGTACAAAGAAGGGCCACTAGGATGATCCGAGGAATGGAAAACCTGTCGTATGAAAGGAGACTCAAGGAGCTTGGTTTGTTTACCTTAAGCAAAAGAAGGCTGAGGGGAGATATGATTGCTCTCTTTAAATATATCAGAGGGATAAATACCAGGGAGGGAGAGGAATTATTTCAGCTCAGTACCAATGTGGACACAAGAACAAATGGATATAAACTGGTCATCAGGAAGTTTAGACTTGAAATTAGACGAAGGTTTCTAACCATCAGAGGAGTGAAGTTCTGGAACAGCCTTCCAAGGGAAGCAGTGTGGGCAAAAGATCTATCTGGCTTCAAGATTAAACTAGATAAGTTTATGGAGGGGATGGTTTGATGGGATAACATGATCTTAGTCAAAGGTCAATTAATTGCCATCAGTGGTAAATAGGACCAATGGTCAATGATGGGATATTAGAAGTTACTACAGAGAACTTTTTCCTGGGTGTCTGGCTGGTGAGTCTTGCCCACATGCTCAGTGTTCAGCTGATCGCCATATTTGGGGTCGGGAAGGAATTTTCCTCCAGGGTAGATCGGCAGAGGCCCTGGAGGTTTTTCGCCTTCCTCTGCAGCATGGGGCACGGGTCATTCGCTGGACGATTCTCTGCATCTTGAAGTCTTTAAACAATGATTTGAGGACTTCAATAGCTGAGACATAGGTGAGAGGATTATTCCAGGAGTGGGTGGATGAGATTTTGTGGCCTGCATTGTGCAGGAGGTCAGACTAGATGATCATAATGGTCCCTTCTGACCTTAAAGTCTATGAGTCTATGCGTCTATGGTTTTGAAAGACTGGTGGGAGCTGGACAAAATCTTCATGAAATAGGATATTTTGCAAAGTTTCCTCCCTTTTATTTTTTGTCGTAATATAGCTTAAAAAAACAAACACAAAACCAAACAAAACCTTGGTATAGAAACTCCAAATCTGATTTAATGATGTTGTCCTCAGTGAGGACTGATGCCTTTGAGTAATTTCTACTTTTCAACAAGTTGTTGGGATAATTTTGAAGTTAGTTACTAATTCTACTTTTGAACTTATGAGAACTCTGCAGAGTTTATGAAGCTTGCAAAATATACTGGTGGATTTCATGCAGATTGAAAGGTCCAGGTAAAAATCCAAATTGTGTAGGCCTATCCCACTTTTAAATTGGATTTCAAGAAATGTTATTCTGTCTGATTCCATGGAGATTCCTCTCACCACAACTGTATAGTCCCATATAAAGTGTCAAAACACAGAACCAATTAAATGTAAGACAGAATCATTACATCATTAAAACAAACTCTAATTAGCTGGTTATACCCCAAAGCCAAGATCTAACTAGAAGATCAAGCCATTGTTTCTACCATCTCAACATGTACACCATATTATCCAATTAAACTAAGAAATAATTCTGAACTGAGAAGGATTAACTTTTCCTCAGCTCTCAAAAGGGTAAGAGGCTAATTTCTGGTAAGTAGCAATGAAATCCTGTACCCCTTTACTGCAAATAGCACAGAAAAGCCCCACATTTTTGAGGGGGGAGTTATTTAAACACCTGAGGCTCCAATCCTACAAGCTGCTTTGTGAGTTCAGGGCTTCCCCATACAGAACAATTTGAAGGATTGGGACATTAGATTATAAACTCTTCAGGACAGATGCACCAAGTCCATGCAGTGTGCAGCGGCAGTCAAAAAAGCAAACAGGATGTTACGAATCATTAAAAAAGGGATAGAGAATAAGACGGAGAATATCTTATTGCCCTTATACAAATCCATGGTGTGCCCACATCTTGAATACTGCGTACAAATGTGGTCTCCTCATCTCAAAAAGTATATACTGGCATTAGAAAAGGTTCAGAGAAGGGCAACTAAAATGATTAGGGGTTTGGAACGGGTCCCATATGAGGAGAGATTAAAGAGGCTAGGACTTTTTAGCTTGGAAAAGAGGAGACTAAGGGGGGATATGATAGAGGTATATAAAATTATGAGTGGTGTGGAGGAAGTGAATAAGGAAAAGTTATTTACTTGTTCCCATAATATAAGAACTAGGGGCCACCCAATGAAATTAGTGGGCAGCAGGTTTAAAACAAATAAAAGGAAGTTCTTCACACAGCGCACAGTCAACCTGTGGAATTCCTTGCCTGAGGAGGCTGTGAAGGCTAGAACTATAACAGGGCTTAAAAGAGAACTGGATAAATTCATGGAGATGAAGTCCATTAATAGCTATTAACCAGGATGGGTAAGGAATGGTGTCCTTAGCCTCTGTTTGTCAGAGGGGGGTGATGGATGGCAGGAGAGAGCTCACTTGATCATTACCTGTTAGGTCCACTCACTCCGGGGCACCTGGCATTGGCCACTGTTGGTGGACAGGATACTGGGCTGGATGGACCTTTGGTCTCACCCAGTACAGCCATTCTTATGTTCTTAAGTGCACTTTTGGGTGTGGGAAAGAATGATAGAACTAGTATGTTTTTCATACACCCAAAAGTGTTCTAGGTGTCCCACAGGAGCAAGCAGATACAGCATCTGCCCTGTAGAGTTTACCATCTAAGGTCCCAATCATGCAAATTGTTCTGTATGGGGGAACCCTGTGCTCTCAAAGCAGCTTGTGCAGAATATCTTAGAATAAAAGACTATGTCTTCACTATAAAAAATTCGGTGTTTTTACATTGAGATAGTTAACTTGAGGTAGCTATCTGAATAGGAAATGTAGCTAGTTGACGTCAACCCTTTACCCCCAACCTGGTGTTGACCTTGATTAGCTACATTGAGGTAAAAACTACCTGTGCCTTGTCTCCACTAGGATTTTACATACAGATAGCTGACTTGAGACAGTTATTTTAATGTAAAATCACACCTTTTCTTTTTGCAGTGAAGACAAAGCCTTAGATACAAAGATATTAGGCATTTTAGAAATACTCAAGAAAGACATTTTTTCTGTTCCACCTTTTTTAGTGGAGGTTCATCACAAGGTACCCCCAAATTAATGTATTATTTTAATTGCAGTTATAGACACACGATCACATGATACCTCAGTGTATGCCACTCAAAATCTAATCCTCCCCCCCCCTTTTTTTTTCCTACTCGATCACACTGCATGCTTTGCTTCATATCCAGAGTCCTTTATCCTGCTCGGCCGTTTTTTTGCATCTCCTCCTCAATGAGTGTGTACAAGTGTTTCAGATGATCTTTCTTTAGATGCATCTCCTTCCATCTTTTCAGAAATTATATATGTTGCCTACATTTGCTACCCTTTAGGTTCTCTGTTCTCCTAGGTATTCTTAACACCTACCAATTCCCTGCAAAAAATTTTTTTTGTAGTTTATTGTGGAGACTCTTCTGGATCATCAGAACTATAGCAAAACTTCTTAGATTAGATGGTGTCTTGACTGCATGCTGTCCTCCCATGGGCTGCAGAACTGGCATGAGGAGGCTTTTCTTAATTCCAAGATTGAGGCCCTGCAGAACCTACAAGTCTTGTCACAAGTACAGTAGAATATCACTGCTCATAATACTGGTTAGAAGTGACTATTTATCTTGAGTATTTTTACTACCATATTTATCTTTGTCTTCTTATAATTATAATTAATAATTTGACTGTGAAGCTTCCAGGCATGACTAATACCATGTTGGCTTGCAGTGACGTCTGGAGATTGAAAATGTAGGACAATGAGTCACCACAGAAATCCTTCCATTCTCCTAGTTTGCAACCGCAATACTGCTTATGTATGCTGTCAGCTGGTGAAACAAACTGCGTGCTACAAGATAGCTGCCATTACTGTTTTGCTACAGTTGTCAGTGATAGGATCTTTTACAGTTTCCTTGATCCACAGTTGCCAAGTAGCGTGATGTTAGAATTCACTTTGTTGGCATCTTATTATCAGCAAGAAGCTGGTACATCAGCTGTATTGTATCATACATTTAACTTTTTGTACTTCAAAGAAAAGTCATCAGTTAAATTACTTGCCTGGAAGTAACAAATAAAGTACTGCAAATTGCATTCCTTTCACCTCAAATTGCGCTTGTAGCCTGCCACAAATGGGAGAAAAAAAGGTTGTTTGATTTTTGTAGCATTAACAAAAAGATTGAGAAACATGTTGAATGGATGCCAAGTGTATCTGTCAGGTGCATCAAAGCAATGAAGAGACGATAATGTACTTTCATTTTCACGAAGGAAAGGAAGCTGTTCCTCTCTATTACTTTTATCAAAGTCATCAACCTTAGAGATGCTTGTGCTTACAAACTGGTTTGAAACGTCATTGAGAGTTTATTACCATTATGCAAGTCAATATAATTTTCCATTTGCTTCCTTGAAAACTATATCAGCTGTCTTTGCATAACATCTTGCATGTCTGAATTTCCCCATTTTAAACATATTATGAGATGGTTTAGAGATAATAACTGATAATGGATGCTTAATAATATCCTATCGTAATACCACAGCATTAATTACAAGACGACTGTAAGTTTTGCCATGATGAATATTAGACAATGATGACTTATCCTTACAAGAATACATTATTTTATTATTCAGCATGCACTTATGAGATTTTTGGACTCAAAGGAGATATCTTGGTAGGAACCATAAACTATTCTGATTTTGCTTCTTATTCTACTCCAATATGTATGCTGCTTAATAAAGGATTTTGAGAGACTGGACAGAAGGCAGAGAAAGAAAAATATTTGTGTGTTCATTTTATAATTTTCTGAGATGCTCAGTTACTACGGTGATAGGTGCTACGAACTTACATGGTTAGATGACTTAAGTTGCTGGTATTCCCAGCTCCAGCCTGAACCTTCTCCACACTATCAAATGTTCCTCCTTTTGGACTGCTCAATGCCAGGCCGTAGATTCATTTGACTAGAGGATCATGTCCATTTATTTGATATCCAAGGTGAGTCATCAAGCTTACACTTGCCTCAGTGAGTCACCAGAGCTCAATAGCACCAACCTGTAGGGTTCTACCTAAAGCTGGTCAAAATGTTTCCATCGGAACTATTTTTGAGTTGAAAAACAAAATATTGAACCATTTCAATTGAAGTTTACTGCTGCAGTGCCTCGGGGGAGTTTAGTTCACATGCCTCGTGTTCCCATTCTCCTCTCTGGCACACTCATGAGCTGGACTTTATCTCCCATTCACCATGGTCATGGGACTCTCATGATGCACCTTCCACTCTCATTAGGAGGGGAGACTGTGTTGAATCATTGAAGCTGTAGTCTGACAAGGGACCTCAGCCTGTAGAGGAGTATGGGAACACGGGGCACCCAAACTACAACTCCAATGCCCCACAGCACCATTTCTGCATTGAAATATTTCAGAGTTTAATTTTTTTGCTGAAAAGTCAATTTCCCACAGGAAAATAAACCATTTTTCAACAGCTTTCATTCTAACACTTGGTGACAGGCAGGCTCAACTAAAGAACTCAACCATCCTGCTACAGATTGATTGTGTAAAGCATTTGTAAAAATACCTTCCAAAAGAAATTGAAACCAAACAAGATATTATTTTGTCTTAAAATGTTTAACCTGCTGTCTGTGGCGTCACTGTAAAAGCAAGGGATCTTTACCCTGTTTTCTCTGCTTGATGGTTATGTGAGGATGAACACAGAACATGACAAATTAGGAAGGGCAAAGTGTATGCATACATATGAAAAGAGCCACATGGGCACCTGATAATCGCCTTATAAATTACAGGCTTTCACGGCTTTGTATTTTACAGTGTGATCCTTCAGTGACAATACAAAGTGCATTAACTAAGGGGTATATTTTTCTTTGGACAAAAACAAGCAACTCCCAGTAGTGTTAATAAGGGTTACGCAGTCACATTGTGAAGCTCCTACAAGTTTAAAAGGAATTCTATTTTCTACACCACAGCAAAATGTTTTCATGGACACAGCCTTGCTGTTTTGTTAGAAGAGCAGTGTGAGAAGTTTATTGAATAGGAAAGACAGTAAGTGATGCAAAATACATAGGGAAATATAGGGCAAGTGACAGGAGATGTTCATTTGAACTAGACTGGGCAGGTACTAGCTTGTATTTTAATTCCCTGACAATGGGTATAAAATTTGACAAAATGAACCAGAAGCAGCCTGCACACTATTGATACTGTATACATCTGACCCTTCAAATATATATGCGTGTGCTTAACTGTACATTTTCATTGTGGATGACATTCCCTTGTGTTAAGTCTCATTCTCTACTAAAATATCAATTTTCTCCATCTGTATCGATTCAAACTTCCCTTTTCAAGTTTGGATGGACTCCAGAGAATTTCTGTTCTTAGAATCCAGATGGCTGGAGGAAAACCCTTCAAAAGAACTAATCTTTTAGGGTGGTCAGCATTTTAAATATTTCTAGTAATATTGGTAGGAAATCCTATTTGAACTGGATAGCTCTACCAGATTTTGCTCTCTGAATATTCTTGCATGAAAATCTACATTACCTTATCTATCCATTGTGTGTGTGTGTGTGTGTGTGTGTGTGTGTGTGTGTGTGTGTGTGTGTGTGTGTGTGTGTGTGACTATGCACAAATTTGATCCAGGGCAATATTTTACAGTGTGTGATTTCTATTCAAGCAAATATAACTTAACTTGGTGAAAATATCTCCCTTACTGCGTAAAATCCTGAGTTAAGTGCAGTTCAAAAAAAGCTTACCTTTTTTTGTAGTATAAACACTTCTTTTGTGGTAAAATGTCAGAAACAGCCTTTTTCGTTTTAGGGGAAAATTCAAAGCAAATATGATAAATGTTTTGCTCTTCTGTGAGCCCTTGAAAATGTGAAATTTCCCAGTAGAGAGATTTTTTTTTTTTACGTAGCTTCAGGGGTGAGTTTCCTGCTTGCTTCTTTGGAAGATTTTCATATAAATAGAGGGATTCTGTTTGGAATGGTTTTTAGTTGGTGAGACCATAGAAGAATATCTTCCTCAGTGGGAATTTTTTATCTTGGCAGTGTGGGAAAAGGGAATCTTGAAGATGATCCCCTCACGGTTGGATGATTCCAATTTAAATTCCATAGACTTCCCACTGAAAGTCTTTCTGAGCTGGCAAGAAAGGGTTTTGTTTAAAACACCCCTTCTGAAGATTGTAACATTGTTGCTTGTTTTTCTTTATAAAGTGTGTGTCTGTCTGTCTGATTTTTGAAATATTTGCCTGCAAAGAATTTTGCTCCATTTTACAGAGACACTTCAGGAATCCCCTTCTTTAATCAGTCATTCAACTTGGGAATTTTTAGGGCAAGAAAGAGGTTGAGATAGATTACCAAAGGTCTGCTCAGCACTGAGAAGCATTGAATTCATTTAAAATGTTAAACATTTTTTAAGACACACACCCCACATGAAACCTGTTGGAAAATAAATTGCTGTGGAAATGCTAAAGGAATAACATTCAGACTCTTCCATTTAACTCAAGCCTTTAGTTTCCCATTACCTAGGTAGCTGTGAAGAGAAATAAATGAACACCCAGACTCAGTCCTCAGCTCAGTCTGAGGAGCTCTTAGCAGAGTTGAGGAGGCAGGTTGTGTGAAGGTGGCTTTTAGCCACCTTATCACCCTCCACAATTCCTAAGCAGCCCTAGCACAGAGTGATCTCTACCATAAATCAGAGCATCCTGAAGACTGCTCTAATCTGATTGGCTACCAATGACCCAGAGGGGTTGTTCTGACAGCTAGAGATTACTGGGCACAGGGATGACATGGCCATGTCCCCTTTTCCTTGGCAACAGCCCCAGTGCCTGTGACAACTAGTTTTATAATGACAATATTTTATATTTATTTCAGAAGGATCCCAAATCTCTTTACAAACTATGGTCTTGATCCTGCACTAACATCCATGCAGATGGACATCGATTGATGTCAGTGGTGATTGTCCAAACAAGCAGAAGACTTTGTCCATTCACAGCCAAGCTCAGGCTGGTGTGTTCAAAGCGGGCACAGTTAGGTGCCATCCTACAGTTGGATTTGCATGGAAGGACACTTTTGCTCATACGGCACCCCCCCCCCCCCCGACTTCAACGGGCATCTGCTCATGAAGATTCGATTGCAGATTCAGGGCCTATTACACCAATGAGAACAAAAATAACAACGTGTAGGGCAGAAAATGCCTGTGTAGTTATCTAAAAGCTAAGAATGTAACTGCAGAAAAGGCCAGGTAATTCAGACATTAATATTTCCACTGCAATATTAATTGTGCCACATCACACACGACACACAACATTTTAGGTTGTTTATGCTTTCAAATGTATACTGTAATATATGAGTGTGGCTGGGTCTAAAAGTGCTGTGAGAAACTTAGTGTCTGAATTTCCTCCTTATTGGACAGTTAAATGCTCAACCTTAGCATTGTATAAATGTATTGCCTTTCCATTCCATGGCCTTACAAGAAATGAATAAGTGTCCCATATAATCCTCTCCCTGATTCCAATCCCCTGGCCCCCTGTGACTATGCCATTGCCTTCTACCAGCTTTCACACTGACGCTCCTGCTTCTCTGACTAGCCCATGATTATTCTAATTCCCTGGACTCCATTCCTCTCTCCCGGTAACAAGTCCTGACCATTCCCCTTCCCAGTTAAAGAACTCGAATGGAATTAATCCAGGACACTGGGTTTAATAAATTGCTGTGGAATAAATAATGACCACAGGTGTGTCAGGACCTCAGTTTTCCATCCCATCCTCAAGACAGCACCTTCAGCAGCCCAGTCTTTGCTGACGCTATGCCGGCAGCTTGTGCAAGGAGTACTCTTTTGAATCACTAGCAATGCTCAAGAAAAATTCTATCCCATAATCACACTGCATCTTGTGTTACCATATCTAATGCAAAACACTAAGGGAAAGATTTTTCAGTGTTCACTATGTGCAATTGTGTGAACACTTTTATGTGCATATGTTTTACGAGGCAAATACACAGTGTATGAATATAAATACCTTATTTGGGTGTGCACTTCTAAATATATGTATGCAATTGTGTATGGAACTGAAAACCTGGCTCTAAAAACCATATGGTAAACAGATGAGATAGGTGTTAATTTATTCATGTGTAAAGCCCTTTTCAAAGAGAAGGGGACAAAATAGATTTTACAGAAACTTGATCAATTAATTTCATCTTGAAAAATGCTTCATTAAAACTGAATAAAAGTCACTGTCACTGATTGGTCCATCAGCTCTCACGGAGAGAGCGCCGATAACAACACGTCAGACGTGGCTGAATAAAAGTGAATGAGTAAAATATTTCTATGTTTGGTGTATTAAATAACAATAAGATCATTTTGTGTGTTTTGTTTAGGCATTTTTTCATCATCACTTTCCCGCTGTAGTGACAAACAGAGTTTTTACAGGTTTCAGAGTGGAGTACTTGTGGCACCTTAGAGACTAACAAATTTATTTGGGCATAAGCTTTCGTGGGCTAAAACCCACTTCATCAGATGCATAGAGTGGAACATACAGTAGGAAGATAAATATATATACACACAGAAAACATGAAAAGATGGGGATTGCCATACCAACTCTTAGCCCTGGGCTACACTAGAGGCGGGGGGTCGATCTACGATACGCAACTTCAGCTACGTGAATAACGTAGCTGAAGTCGGCGTATCGTAATCGACTTACCTGGCCGTGAGGACGGCGGCAAGTCGATCGCTGCCGCTCCCCCATCGACTCCGCTTCTGCCTTTCACCGAGGTGGATTTCCGGAGTCGACAAGGAGCGCGTTCGGGGATTGATTAAGCGCGTCTAAATGAGACGCGATAAATCGATCCCCGATAGATCGATTGCTACCCGCCGATCCGGCAGGTAGTGAAGACAAGCCCTTAGAGACTAATCAATTAAGGTGGCCTATTATCAGCAGGAGAAAAAAAACTTTTATAGTGATAATCAGGATGGCCCATTTTAAACAGTTGACAAGAAGGTGTGAGTAATAGTAGGGGAAAACTTAGCATGGGGAAATAGATTTCAGTTTGTGTAATGACCCAGTCTTTATTCAAACCTAATTTAATGGTATCCAGTTTGCAAATTAATTCCAGTTCCGCTGTTTCTCGTTGGAGTCTGTTTTTGAAGTTTTTTTGTTGTTGAAGTATTGCCACTTTTAGGTCTGTTATTGAGTAACCAGAGAGATTGAAGTGTTCTCCTACTGGTTTTTGAATGTTATGATTCCTGATGTCCGATTCGTGTCCATTTATTCTTTTGCGTAGAGACTGTCCGGTTTGGCGAATGTACATGGCAGAGGGGCATTGCTGGCACATGATGGCATATATCACATTGGTAGATGCATAGGCGCCAACTCCGTGGGTGCTCCGGGGCTGGAGCACCCATGGGGAAAAATTGGTGGGTGCTCTGTAGTATATTCTGTAATATATATATATTCCTACTGCATGTTCCACTCCATGCATCTGATGAAGTGGGTTTTAGCCCATGAAAGCTTATGCCGAAATAAATGTGTTAGTCTCTAAGGTGCCACAAGTACGCCTCGTTCTTTTTGCAGATACAGACTAACACGGCTACCACTCTGAAACCTGTCACCATGCAAAGCACTGAATTTAGCCATATGAAGTGGAAATCCATCAACTTCATGAAAAAACTCATACAGAAACAGACAGACACCATCTTCCTTTCCAAATGCAAACAGATGGACATCATATACATATACATATACATACATACATAGAACATGAAAAGATGGGGGTTGCCATACCAACTCGAAGAGATTGATCTATGAAGGTGGGCTATTATCAGCAGGAGAAAAAAAACTTTTGTAGTGATAATCAGGATGGCCCATTTCAAACAGTTGACAAGAAGGTGTGAGTAACAGTAGGGGAAAACGTAATGAAGAATTTTTTAAACAGTATGTAAATAAATTCCTCCATGCTCTCTAGTAACAAAGAGAGAATGATTGCTACCCGGAATACTTGTTCATCTTGATGGTAAGATAGTCCAGAATCTGGTTTATTCATGTTCCTGAGCGACAGAGATAAGAAAATGAATTTACTAGGGTTCAGTTATGGAATCAAGATAAAATTTACTGTAGCCTATGAACCATAGCTTTAATATCAGTTTTACTTCATCAGAATAGTAAGTGGTTAAGGAAACCACTCACTGATCTTAGACCTTTAGCATTGAGTAAGGCTGAAAGCTCAATTTTCTAACTAGAGAGTTATTTTTCCTAATTCTGAATTCTTTCCTCTGAAAGCTAAACAAAAGCATGCAAAAAATACAGTCAGGTCTTAAGGGAAGAATATATGCAGTACAAATATTATTTCATGTAGCAATTGACATATGCAATGGTTATTAAACTGTTTTTCTGTTAATCTTCATTGGTAGGCTACTGGTTTCTCATGTTTTTTTGTGTGTGTACGCAAATCTACAATCTATTGGTAAATTACAGAGGCCAAGCATTTGAATCCTCAGCAAACTACACTCTGGTTTAGGGAGTGTAAAATTCATAGCCCAAAATGAGGAAAGCTTATCTATCCAAAATATAGCGCGTTACAATTATGGCAGTTAGAAAGAACATTGGAACATCACAACCTGAGTATATTTGAAAGGTCAAGTCAGAGACAACATCCATGCACGCGCTCATGAAAAACTGCCTTGTACACCAGCTAAGAAGTCATTAGTAGAGCTAGGGAGAGGTTTTTTTAAAATATGAATTGCAGTTAAAAAAAAAAAGTCTTGCTTTCATTACTGCTTCTTTATGATAAAGAATGTCTCAATGTTTATTTTTTAAAACAATTTTCCCTGCTTGTTTTTGCTTTCTACCTGTGAATAATCAGAGCTATCAGGTACTTGCTTCCCTCTCTTTACTGGAAGACAAGATTTGGAGGAGCTGAACAGTGAGATAGCTCTCTGGAAGTTAACCCGAACTGCAGGTGTTTGATTCTTGAGAAATGCCGGAAAATATACATAAAACAAGACAAAGTGAAGAAAATGGAAGGTTTTGCCAATTGATTTGGAGGGCGTGCTGCAGTATTTAAAATTACTATGATTTTTTACAAACTGCCTTTCAAGCACCCTATGTACCTTGGTGGCAGAGATGTTTCTAATTACTGCGACAAATTATTATTAGAGTCTACAGAACTCTGATTAGAAAATATATGTAACTTTTCAATGTGCACCTTGGAAAATCAGAACCCTATCTAATTCCCACTGAAGTCAATGTGAAGGCTCCCGTTAATGACAATTGGAGTTGGACTGCGTCCTTTGGGTAAAATGCTGGCTTCACTAGAGACACTGGCAAAACTTTCTTTGCCTTCAATGGGGAGAAATGTCACTTTGATCTCTGTTGTGGACTGAAATTATGTGTGCAAAAATTATGCCCACAATGAAAGAGGTCACTAATCTGAAAAATGTCTGCATTATTGACATCATTCATTATTGTTCAATATAGAACTGAGTTGTTCCCAATGGAGACGATGAATTTTGTGCCTTCTTAAAATACACTGGTTTGATAAGTTAAATGTAATGAAACCTTTCAGTTTAGATGAAATATACAGAAAAATCTGTTTTTATTCTGTGGCATGTAAAATAGCCTCTGATTTTTATTCTGGTCTTGTAAATATAGAAGAAGGAAGATATTAAAAATGATATGACAAATGCAGGTTTTCTTCTTGATAGAGAATCTAGGAATTGGCTCTGAGCTTAGGGCCACCCTATCTTCTATTTAAAGTTTTTAGGAAGGGAAGAAGATAAAGAACCTTACTTATATACTTAAATATTTATGTAAAATAGATAGTAAAATGTACAGTCCTTTTGAAATAAAGAAATGAACACGCAGACCAAAAATGTAAAACTTGGGAAACTAAAATAAGACCCTTGAATGCGTATTTGGGCATCTAAACCAGTGGCCTACATTTCAGAGGATCTGAGCACCCTTTGCTCCTATTGAAAACCCCCCTGTTCAAATCAGGCCATTGATTCAGGTGCTCTGAAAATGTTGGCCTCGTTATTTGTCTGTAAGGGCCAGATGCTGGTACCTTTACTCAGGCTGAGTTGAGCATTATTTAGTGAGTAGTCCCACTGATTTCAATAGGAGTTGAAGGATAAGGCTGCAGTATTTGACCATTTATACTAATGGTATATCAAACATGGCTTAGTCTGTTGCATAATATTATATTTCTTTATTATAAAATATACCATGAAGGAAACAATAAAGAGAGGCAACAGCGAAAGTTAGATAAAAGTGAAGTGGGGGGCTTGAGACACTAAAGGAAGTCAACAAATCAAGAAGAAAGATGGATTGCAAAAATTTTGCCTTGTATATTTTTACTGGTTTCAATTACTTTGCCGCTGTTTCAAGAAACCAGTAATAAAGGCCCAAAAATCCAAGGAGAAATACTAAGCAGACATCTAGCAAGAGATTCAGTGTATTCATCTTTATAAGAAATTAGAAAAAGTAGACTAGAAGGGGACTTTTAACATCTGCTGTAAAAAGTTACTGTGAACACTCCGGAAATTTGGTTCTGAGGTGCAGCTTCCAATATTACAAAATGGCACTGCAAAGCAATTTTGCATTGGTTTGTAACTTTGGTAATGGTATATGGTTGTTGCATTGCTGGGAGTATATTTTATATTGCTATGTCTGATTTGGATTTAGGTTTCCTCCTTGTTTAAAGTTTGTATAACTCAAGTATAACTGAACACAAGAGCGTTTTCTGTGAATTTTGAGGGTGAAGGAAACAATGCATGAACTGAGAAAGAAGACTTGAAACTGTATTGTTCAGCAGCCAGCCAGAATAACCAGATGTTTCTGGCATATGTGCTGAAACTGAGAGGAGCTATAGAAATTGGAGGCCTCGAGGAAGCTAGAAATTTGTACTTCCCTAGTTGTTCCATTCCTGATTTGACTTCTAGGAATCAAGAGTTTCTTTTCCTTAGTCTTAGAGACTGGAATTGTTGGAATGATGTGTGGGTTAGCCAGCTGTGCATGGCCTTCTGCAGCCCAAGGTAAAATGTCTTGATTTAGAACCTTAACTGATCGTTTTCTTTCATATTTTTTACTAATTACTGAAGTTAAAATTTAAAGAATAGCATTTCTTATAGACATTCACTTGTATAAACTAAGTATATGCACATGTGCTCTAGAAGTAAATCCTAAGGAGTCGTATGTTAAAATTAGGGCTGTCGATTAATCGCAGTTAACTCACGCGATTAACTCAAAAAAATTAATTGCGATTAAAAAATGTAATCACGATTAATTGCACTGTTAAACAATAGAATACCAATTGAAATTTATTAAATATTTTGGATGTTTTTCTACATTTTCAAATATATTGATTTCTATTACAACACAGAATACAAAGTGTACAGTGCTCACTTTATATTTATTTTTATTATAAACATTTGCACTGTAAAAATGATGAACAAAAGAAATAGTATTTTTCAGTTCACCTAATACAAGTACTGTAGTGCAATCTCTTTATTGTGAAAGTGTAACTTACAAATGTAGATTTTTTTGTTACTTTTGTTTTTGAGTGCAGTTATGTATGTTACACTTTAGAGCAGTGATTCTCCAACTTTTGTACTGGTGACCCCTTGCACACAGCAAGCCTCATAGTGCGACCCCCCCTTATAAATTAAAAACACTTTTTAAATATATTTAACACTATTATAAATGCTGGAGGCAAAGTGGGGTTTGGGGTGGAGGCTGACAGCTCGCGACCCACCACATAATAACCTCATGACTCACTGAGGGGCCCCAACCCCAAGTTTGAGAACCCCTGCTTTAGAGCTCACAAGTCCACTCAGTCCTACTTCTTGTTCAGCCAATCATGAAGACAAAGAAGTTTGTTTACATTTACGGAGATAATGCTGCCCACTTCTTATTTACAAGGGCACCAGAAAGTGAGAACAAGCATTTGCCTGGGACTTTTGTAGCAGGCATTGCAAGGTATTTACATACCAGATATGCTAAACATTCGTATGCCTCTTCATGCTTCGGCCACCATGACAGACGACATGCTTCCATGCTGATGACACTCGTTAAAAAAAAATGAGATAAATAAATTTTTGACTGAACTCCTTCGGGGAGAATTGTCTGTCTTTGGCTCTGTTTTACCCACATTCTGCCATATATTACGTATTATAGTAGTCTTGGATGATGACACAGCACATGTTGTTCATTTTAAGAACACATTCACTGCAGATTTGACAAAATGCAAAGAAGGTACCAATGTGAGATTTCTAAAGATAGCTACAGCACTTGACCCAAGGTTTAAGAATCTGAAGTGCCTTCCAAAATCTGAGAGGGACGAGGTGTGGCACGTGGTTTCAGAAGTCTTAAAAGAGCAACACTCTGATGCAGAAACTACAGAACCTGAACCACCAAAAAAGAAAATCAACCTTCTGCTGGTGGCATCTGACTCAGATTATGAAAATGAACATGTGTTGGTCCGCACTGCTTTGGATTGTTATTGAGCAGAACCTATCATTGGCATGGATGCATATCCTCTGGAATAGTGGATGAAGCATGAAGGGACATATGAATCTTTATCACATCTGGCATCTAAATATCTTGTAACACCGGCCGCAACAGTGCCATGTGAATGCCTGTTCTCACTTTCAGGTGATACTGTGAACAAGAAACAGGCAGCATTATCTCCTGCAAATGTAAAAAATCTTGTCTCAGCGATTGGCTGAACAAGAAATAGGTCTGAGTGGAGTTGTAGGCTCTAAAGTTTTACATTGTTTTATTTTTGAACGCAGTTATTTTTTGTACATAATTCTACATTTGTAAGTTCAACTTTCATGATAAAGAGATTGCACTACAGTACTTGTATTAGGTGAATTGAAAAATACTATTTCTTTTGTTCATCATTTTTACAGTGCAAATGTTTATAATAAAAATAAATATAAAGTGAGCACTGTACACTTTGTAGTCTGTTGTAATTGAAATCAATATATTTGAAAATGTAGAAAACATCCAAAATATTTAAGCAAATGGTATTCTTTATTGTTTAACAGTGCAATTAATGGCGATTATTTTAATCGCTTGACAGCCCTAAAAAAGATCCAAGGAGTATTCTAATGTGTACAGATTTAGGGAAGATTCTCACTGTACAGTATGTTCCATCTTATGCATTATAACCATTTTAATTCAGAGCTCTGAAAACACAGTTTACAGGAGAGATGACATTAGAGTTTAATGACTTCTTTTTGGTGAATAATAAAGTTGCCCCAAAAAATTTATTTTGGGGGGTACCAAAACTATTCACGAATTTCGATTGAATTTCAAAAAAGTCAAAACAATTAATTTCAGCCATTCCAAAACACTTCATTTCAACTTTTCATTTTGGAAAATGAAAAAACTTTTCATTTATTAAAAAATAAAAGAATAAAATAAAAAGGGGGTGTGTGTGAAACACACCTGACAACAGGGTGGATAAAAATAAATTATTAAAAAAAAATCAAAAAAATTGGATTAAAAAAAAATTAAAGCAGATTTTGTTGATAAAATGCTTTTTGAGGAAAAAACCTATCTACAGATAGTTTTAATTAAGATACATTATAGCTCAAAGATATCTTATAGAATAGGGATTATAATTTCTAATTCTATAGTATGACACAATATATTCATGTAATGTTTAAGTTTTGTAAATGAGTTCCAATAGTTCATGGATTAGGCACCCAATTTTATGGGGTTCCAGGGGCTTCTGTATAGATTATTTAGGTTAATCTTTCTATCTACTCAAAGGGACTCAGTGCTCAGTCTAGAAGATACCATCAGAGATGCTTAGTTTTGCAGTTCTCAAACTGTGGATTTGTGTCTCCAGAGATAACATGCTTGTTAACAGCAAAAATGTTTTTAAATAAATAAATACATAGAGACAAGAAATAACAGACCTCAACCCTTTTGTCCCTCTGCAAATTTGTGTACCCAGAGTCAATCCCTTACCTCTCTCTAAAAGTGCAGAGTTTCAAAAAATTCAATTAATAGAAGATTGTTGGGGGTGGAATAGATCTGGATGAGGAGAAGAAGTCTGGAGATAAATGTGAGAAGGGAGGGACAGGCAGTAGGAAAAAAAGTGAAACTGTTTGAGCAGCATATTTGAGAAGTCTTGAGGTCTTTCTGAGTGCAGCCTTCATTGATTTGAGATCTACCATACCATTTCTCTCACTAGAAGGGAAAACCTACAATGGCAGCAAGCCGTAAAAGAGACCCAGTTTGGGAATATTTTAATGAAGTTCCTCTACCTGTGGGTAAGACAGGCATCCATGCAAAATGTAAACAGTGCAACAAAGAAATGCAAGGCCTGGTTGCCCGAATGAAACAACATCATGAGAAGTGTTCCTTCTCAGGAGGAAGCTGCGTTGAAGACGATGAAAGGAACATGTCTGAACATGCAGGATCTTCAGGTTGTTAAACTTTTTTATTTCATACTTCTTTCTTAAGGACAGCCTGTCTTTCTTCTGGATTATTCTTGAATTCTCATGTTTGAGAAAAAAATATAGTTGTTACTCTATGGTACTATCATTTTAGATGCAGTTGTGATAAAAAATAAATAGCTGAAATAGGCAGATCTTCCTTTTACAATTTCACCTTTAAAGTAGTTCTGAGTGTCAGTGAATGCAATGAATAATACTAAATGAGCAGTATGGTAATAATAATTAAATAACTGCATTGACTTATTTTGTTTAGGAGAATCCATCCTCAACATACAGGATTCTGAAGACTATACACCTTCAAGATCACCATCATTTTCTGTAGTTTCAGAGTTATCTGCCAATGACAGTGTTTGTCACACTATGTATGTCACATAGCCACAGTATATCACCTGTAGCAAAAAAGAAAAAAAATCTCCATCATCCAGAAACAACCATAGATAAGTTTGTGATAAGAACCAGGAGATTACAAAAAGAGGTAATTGATGAAAAAATTGCCTGGTTTGTTTATGCAACAAACTCTCCTTTCTGTATGATTGAGAACCCACACTTCATTAACATGGTTCAGTCATTAAGACCAGGATACAGTCCACCCAACAGAGCAGATGTCATGGGCACATTGCTGGGTAAAGTGTATAAAAGAGAAACTGAGCAGTGTGCAAAAGGTCTAGGGGGTGAAATTGTTAACCTGAGTCTTGATGGGTAAAGCAATGTCCACAATGATCCTGTTGTATGTACTTGTATGATAAAAGAAGAAGGGAATGTCTGCCTTACAGAAACAATTGATACATCGGGAAATGCGCACACAGCAGAATACTTACAAGTAGCAGCAGTAAAAGCTATAACAAACTGAAAAAAAATTCAAATGTCTAGTACGCAGCTTGGTCACAGACAATGCTGCAAATGTATCCAAGATGAGAAGAAATTTAGACGAGAGTGAAGAGAGTCCCAAGCTAATAACATACAGCTGCAGTGCTCATTTGATGCACCTCCTAGCCAAAGACTTCAGTGTTCCAGAAATAAAGGCTAATGTTGTTGAAATTGCAAAATACTTCCATAACAACCACTTTGCAGCAGCTGCTCTGAAAAAAGTGGGAAGAACCAAACTTACTCTTCCACAAGACGTGCGATGGAACTCAGTAGTGGACTGTTTTGAGCACTATACCAAGAACTGGCCTAATTTGATGACAGTTTGTGAACAAAATCGTGAAAAAATAGATGGCACTGTCACAGCCAGAGTTCTCAACACTGGGCTTAAGAGAAATGTTGAACACATGCTGAGTACCCTGAAGCCTATTTCTGTAGCCTTGAACAAATGCAGGGAAATAGCTGTTTTATTGCTGACGCTGTTGAAATTTGGAAGGAAATGAGTGAGATCTTAAAAAGAGAAATATGAACTGACAGAGTTAAATTACAAACATTAAAAAAATGAATGGGACAAGCACTATCTCCAGCTCATTTTCTTGCAAATATTCTCAATACTCGGTACCAGGATCACACCTTAACTGCTGAAGAAGAGGAGTTGGCTATGACATGAACATCCAGCAATCATCCCTCCATAATGCCAACTATAATAAACTTTAGAGCGAAGGGTGAACCATTCAAGAAATATATGTTTGCTGATGATGTTTTAAAGAAAGTCACACCAGTGAACTGGTGGAAGCCACTTAAGCACTTGGATTCAGAGACTGTTGAAGTGATAATCTCACTTTTAACAGCAGTAGCTTCTTCTTCTGGTGTAGAAAGAATATTTTCTTCCTTTGGACTAATTCATTCCAAATTGAGAAATCATTTGGGACCTGAAAAAGCAGGAAAGCTTGTTTTTCTTTTCCAGATTATGAACAAACAGGAAAATGAAGGTGAAGACTGAGTTAGCTGCAGAAGCCAATATTTTAAGTTTCTCATGTTGACCTGGCTGACGTAGCTGATTTAATTTTTTTAATTTCATTTAACTATTTTAGTTAAAAACAGTTTTAACAAAAACAAACCAGATTTTAAAAAACTTGAATGTTTAATTAAATTCAAAAATTCATATGCTTCTTTTGTTAAAATATTATGTTTGCTGTTGAAGAAAAAAATCCAGAATACATAACATTATTGTTTTAGTTAAATAAAACAATTTAAAGTCTGTCTGGTGATGTTCTCCTCCTAATGCAGCACGGCAAGAAAATCCTCCAAATATTAATGATTAACCTGTTGAATTGAAGATAGTTCACCTCCCAATGACTTCATAAATATCTGCTTCAGTTACCTTTGGTAAATGAAATAACCAAAGAATCATTCATTTTCTGATATAGCTGTAAAACTAATCTGAAACATTTTCAAAATAAATCACTTAAAAAATGTATAGTGTGTACCTTCTAAAAATGAAACCTACACCTATCTCTGAGTTGTGAAGAATATGTATTAAGGTTATAACAACCAACAAGAATGCACTTTTATGTAGAAATCCATGATTAAATCAAGTCTTCCTGACTAGTGATTTAAATCAAATCCACCCTGCCTAACAACAAGCCAAAATGAAACTAACAAAACATTTTATTCAACCCAAAATGAATGTTTGCTGCTGCTGTTCTCATTTCAGTGAGGAAAAAAATGAAAAAATTCAGTTTTGGTTTACAGTTTTTAGTTCAGCCACCATTGGTTATATAAGGGTCTGAGGTATACAATGGAAACGTATAGCAGAAAAATTAATGAAGTGAAGCATCAAAGCAGCAGGGAGTACAACCACTGCTCATGTGGAAAGGAAAGGAACAGGTCAAATAGAAATTGGCAGATAGTGGATGTGGTAGGGAACTTAATCCCAAATAAAAATAGTGCACTGTGTAACTGTAACCTAAGAACTCTTTTGGTTTATTGACTTCTGCGTGTGCTGTAAGCTCTCGGGGCATGCGGTGGCAGTTTGGAGTAAAGGCAGGACTAGATCCAGGAGCCTAGGTATCAAGCTGAGGGGGGTGACGCCAGAGTCAGGGCTGAGGAGCCAAGTCAAAGGTCAGAACTGAAATCAGAATCAGGAGTAGGGCAGGGAGACAAAGACTGGAGTAGCCCCAGTCAAGGCTGGAGTGAGGACTGGAAGCAGAAGCAGGAGCAGGGCTGGAGCAAGGAATGGAAACCGAAGCAGGAGCAGGACAAGTGCAGCTGTGGGCATGGTATGCATTGAGCAGCTGCTGTGCTGTTGCAAAGCTCAAGTAGCAGGCCGCTGGCTCCTTTGCCCAATCAGGAGGCACTATATTTGGCAAAGGCTCATTGGGCCCAGATGAGCTTGCTGGGTTGCCTAGCAACCAGGCTGAGAGCTTGCTGTGCTCCTGGCAGGTGCCAGTGCGGGAGGCTTGATAAAAAAGCTCCTGGCAGAACCGGGAGAGATATTAGCTATAGTCCATATGACCCTATAGGCTGGTAAAGGCAGATGGATGGTTCTGAAAAACAGATTTAAGGCATTCAACAACAAATTTAACTAATGAACAGATCCTCACAGGTAGTTTTCCATAAATTCTATGGATGACTCGCTGGGGTCTAGATAAACAGTGGAAAATAGGAACCTAAATCTCCCTCAAAAATAACATTAGCACTAAAAGAAGGTTGCTAATTTGTCCTCTGAAAATATTAGTTGTAAAGAATGTTACAGTTAAATGTATACAAGTCTGGAAATTCTCAAGCAAGACTGTTTTCTATATTGATAGTCTCAATATTCATGCTCGAAAACAATCCTTATCACAAACGTAAGGTATGTACCAATAGCCTAAGGATGCACAGCTTGCTGTATGAAACGTGGTCCTTCCCCTTTAAGGAAACTGATATTCAAGGGAGCAGCAGACTAGCTGGGAATGGGGCCAGGCACTGATCAGATTTACCTCTTAAACATGATAAAAGCCAGATTTTAGGGGACTCCTGAGAGAAGAGAGGGCAGATAGCCTGGAATGGAAAATTACAGGGGACATCGCGTCAGGAGAAAGGCTCCCTGGGATGGGAACCAAACCCAGAAGGGCAATTGGTGGGCTGGGGAGCCTGTGTGAATCATAGCAAAGTGCCAAGAAGGAAAGCTGTGGGATCCCTTAACCAAGAGGAAGGAGCTGAGTCCAGGGACCAGGTCAGGAGGAGACCTATGAGAGACTCACCAGAGAGGCCAGGGGCTGCAGTGGGACTGGCAGAGCGCCCCCATTCAGTGGGAACTGGAGGGGAACCCAAAGTCTTGGGACAAGGATGAATTGGAAGCCCCAAGAAGGAAGAGTTTGGGCCAGAAGGGCCAAAGAGACCTATATTTTATAAAGACTGAAACATTCCTCTTCTTGGGGCCTAATCTATTAATTACTCTGGGCTGTGAGTAAATTATTGGGAGAACTAGGACAGAACTGAAGGTAGGGTGCCATCCAGGGCCACATCATGCCATAGCAGGGGCATGCTTGGGGACAGCACGCTGCCACACTGTGGTCTGTTGCTAAACTAGCTACAGAATTTCCTGAGCTTACAATTTTAAATTGTTTCTGTGTAAAGACTGTCTGGCCTTGTATATACTAGGAAATTGTGCTAAAATTTCCCACTGATTCATCCTCCCCAGTAGGAGTGCTAATGTAGACAAGGTACTGGCAGCTGCTAGCACTTTAAGTGTTGGGTTCTATTCAGCTGCTCTAATCACAGCTAGATGACCTGGAATTTAAAAATACTGGTGGCTACTTAGACCTCTGACTAAAGATTTGACACAGCCTTTCATGACAGCAGCTGATGATGCTTGTCTAAGGACAGCCTTTATGAAATGGGAAAGAGAGCGAAAACAAGAGAAAAGATGCAGACAGAGATTTTAAAATGCTAGGCTGTTGCTATCAGTCTTTAGCATTTGTAACCAACACTTACCTATACAAATCGAATACTTCCAAGCCTATTTATAAGGGCCAGGGTAACAAATGTTGCCAGTGCACCCTTGGGAAAAACCTTCAAAGGAGGAAGAGTAAACAGGTGGAGTCTGATCCAGCAGTACCAAGGCCACAAAAAGGCACAGGAGAGACTACAGTCCCAACCCAAAGGGAAGCTTCGGTTGGCAGTGGAGAGTTCCTACTAGCACAGGAGCACTCTGGCCTTCAGGAGCGGAATGGACTATGCTGATCCATTGTTACAGTGGAGTACGTCTACACTACGGAATTAGGTTGAAGTTATAGAAGTCGATCTTTTAAAACCCGATGTTATGGAATCGATTGTGTGTCCCCACTAAAGACCATTAAGGCCATTAGGTCGACGGACCGTGTCCACAGTATCGGGGCTAGCATCGACTTTTGGAGCGTTGCATTGCGGGTAGCTATCCCACAGTTCCCGCAGTCTCCGCCGCCCATTGGAATTCTGGGTTGCGATCCCAAAGCCTGATGGGGCAGAAAACATTGTCGCTGGTGGTTCTGGGTACATGTCATCAAGCCATCCCCCCTCCCTCCCTCCCTCCCTCCGTGAAAGCAACCTTTTTCATGCCTTTTTTCCCAGGTTTCCGGGTTTGCTACGGCAAGCATGGAGCCTGCTCAGCTCACAATGACCATACGTCTCCAGCGTATGCCTGGACATTAGGTCTAGTGGGGATTCAGTCCCACTGTAATATGGGCAGAGGGATAGCTCAGCGGTCTGAGCGTTGGCCTGCTAAACCTGGGGTTTAGCAGGCCAATCCTTGAGGGGGCCATTCTGCCTGAGGCTGGTAGTCGTGGGACTACACAGCAGAAGCTCCTTACCTTCTAGCAGCAGATGGTGCAATAGGCCTTAAATCGGCATCGTCCACTGTGTGCAGCAGACGGTGCAATATGCTTGCAAGCCATCATCATCGTCCCCTGTGTGCTCCTGGCCGGCCTATGGTGTGGCTGGCCGGGGGCGCTTGGACATAAATGGGAGTGACTCTGGTCATTCTCTCTTTTACGTTTTGTTTAAGGTAGATTCAGTAGTGCCTAGAACACAGGCAGAGGGATAGCTCAGCGGTCTGAGCGTTGGCTTGCTAAACCCGGGGTTGTGAGTTCAATCCTTGAGGGGGCCAGGAGATGATGATGGATAGCAAGCATATTGCACCGTCTACTGCCAAGCACCCAGGAGATGATGACGGCTAGCAAGTATACTGCGCTGTCAGCCTACCCCTTGCTCCTCCCTCCCTCCGTGAAAACAACTGAGGGGGGAGCAAAAAATCCTTTTGTGCCTTTTTTCATGCGGGCACCATATTGCTGACACCATTGTTATCCACCCGCCGCTTTCGCTGCCACTCTGCTGTCCTGCAGACACCATACCAGGGAAAGCATGAGCCCGCTCAGATCGCCGCGGCTGTTATCACCGTTATGAACACCACGCGCATTGTCCAGCAGTATATGGAGAACGAGAACCAGGATCTGCTACAGCTACAGCAGGCGAGGAGGTGACGGCAGCGCCCTGAGGACAGTGATGAGGACATGGACACAGACCTCTCTCAAAAAAGGCCCCCCCGCAAGGTGGACATCATGGTGTTAATGGGGCAAGTTCATGCCGTGGAACGCCGATTCTGGGCCCGGGAAACAAGCACAGACTGGTGGGACCGCATAGTGCTGCAGGTGTGGGACGATCAGCAACGGCTGCGAAACTTTCGCATGCATAAGGGCACTTTCATGGAACTTTGTGAGTTGCTTTCCCCTGCCCTGAAGCGCCAGAACACCAAGATGAGAGCATCCCTCACAGTAGAGAAGCGAATGGCAATAGCCCTGTGGAAGCTTGCAACGCCAGACAGCTACCGGTCAGTGGCAAATCCATTCGGAGTGGGCAAATTTACAGTGGGGGCTGTTGTGATGCAAGTAGCCAAGGCGATCACCGAGCTGCTGGTACCAAGGGTTGTGATTCTGGGAAATGTGCAGGTCATAGTGGATGGCTTTGCAGCAATGGGGTTCCCGAACTGTGGTGGGGCAATAGACAGAACCCATATCCCTATCTTGGTACCGGACCACCAAGCCAGCGAGTACATAAACCGAAAGGGTTACTTTTCAATAGTCCTGCAAGCACTGGTGGATCACAAGGGACGTTTCACCAACATCAACGTGGGATGGCCGGGAAAGGTACATGACACTCGCATCTTCAGGAACTGTGGTCTGTTTCAGCTGCTGCAGCGAGGGACTTTCTTCCCAGACTAGAAAATAACCATTGGGGATGTTGAGATGCCTATAGTTATCCTTGGGGACCCACCCTTGGGGAGCTTTAATGCCATGGTTCATGAAGCGATACACAGGAAGCCTGGACAGTAGTCAGGACCTTTTCAACTATAGGCTGAGCAAGTGCAGAATGGTGGTGGAATGTGCATTTGGACGTTTAAAGGCACGCTGGCGCAGTTTATTGACTAGGTTAGACCTCAGCGAAACCAGTATTCCCATTATTATTACTGCTTGCTGTGCGCTCCACAATATCTGTGAGAGTAAGGGGGAGACGTTTATGGCGGGGTGGGAGGTTGAGGCAAATCACCTGGCCGCTGGTTATGCACAGCCAGACACCAGGGCAATTAAAAGAGTACAGCAGGGTGCGTTGCGCATCAGGGAAGCTTTGAAAACCAGTTTCATGAATGGCCAGGATGCTGTGTGAAAGTTCTGTTTTTTCCCCTTACTGAAAAGCCCCACCCCTTGATTCACTCTACTTCCCTGTAACCTAACCGCCCTCCCCCCCCCGGTCACCGCTTGCAGAGGCAATAAAGTCATTGTTGCTTAAAATTCATGCATTCTTTATTAATTCGTCAAACAAATAGGGGGATAACTGCAAAGGTCGCCCGGGATGGGTGGTGGAGGAAGGGAAGCACCAGGATGGGTGCTGGAGGAGGGGATGAGGGAAGGACAGGGACACACTGCACTTTAAAACTTATTGAATGCCAACCTTTTGTTGCTTGGACAGTTCTCTTGGCTTGAGTGGTTGGGTGCACGGAGGCTGCCCCAACGCGTTCTTGGGCGTCTTGGTGATGAGGTTATGGGACTTGGGGAGGAGGGCTGTTGGTTACACAGGGGCTGTAGCGGCGGTCTGGGCTCAGGCGGCCTTTCCTCAACCATACGCCTTTCCTCAGCCATAAGCCGGAGGATTTCTGTTTGATCCTCCAGTAGCCTCAGAATTGCATCCTGCCTTCTCTCAGCATGCTGACGCCACCTACTCTCTTCAGCCCGCAGCTCATTGTCTTCAGAACGCCACCTGTCCTCACGATCAAATTGTGCCTTTCTGGACTCCAACAGTGTCTGCCTCCACTCATTCTGCTGGGCTGTTTCAGTGTGGGAGGACTGCATGAGCTCTGAGAACATATCGTCTCGATTCCTTTTTTTTTTTACTTCTAATCTTTGCTAGCCTCTGGGACGGTGATGAAAGGGGGAGCGTTGAAACATTTGCAGCTGCGGGAGGAAACAAACGGGAGAGGAGTAATTTAAAAGACACATATTAGAGAACAATGCTCCAAACATTACATAGCACATGTGCATTTGGTCCAAGGTTGCACTTTGCCTGTTATATTGAGAGTCTGCTGGTTTGGTGTGAGAGATCACACAAGCAGGGCCGGCGGGCAACAGAATTTGACTTGCAGGCAGCCATGGTAAGCCACAGTCTATTGGCTTCGTTAACCTTCATAACATGTGGGAATGGTTTCAAACAGCAACCCCCTCATTTCCCATAACAAACAGCCGTTGGGTTAGCCATTTAAAACGACAGCGCGAACCTAATCGACCCCCCCCCCACACACACACATCCAAGATGATCGCTGTTCCCCCTCCCCCCACTGCGTGGGTAACAGCAGGGAAGATTTCCGTTCAGCCACAGGCAAACAGCCCAGCAGGGACGGACCCCTCTGAATGCCCCCTTAATAAAATTCCCCTATTTCAATCAGGTGACCATGAATGATATCACTCTTCTGAGGATAACACAGAGAGATAAAGAACGGATGTTGCTTGAATGCCAGCAAACACCGGGACCCTACGCCGCCATGCTTTGCAATGCAATGATTCCAGACTACGTGCTACTGGCCTGGCGTGGTAGAGTGTCTTACCATGGAGCACGGGATAATGCTGCCCTCCCCAGAAACCTTTTGCAAAGGCTTTGGGAGTACATCCAGGAGAGCTTTCTGGAGATGTCCCTGGAGGATTTCCGCTCCATCCCCGGACATGTTAACAGACTTTTCCAGTAGCTGTACTGGCCGCGAATTAATCATTAAACACGCTTACTTATAAAACATGTATTAATTTAACAGAGGTACACTCACCAGAGGTCCCTTCTCCGCTTTCAAGGTCTGGGAGCACGCCTTGGGTGGGTTCGTAGGGCACCAGTAGTTTCCCCAGGAATTGAAATTAGGGGGGGTGTTCGAATTTACAGGGGGGGTGTCAGGGCCGATGAGGGGTGAGACTGAGGGTGAAGGTGGGCTGTATGGCACCATAGTAAAAACTATTATTAGATTTAACTCATGTTTTAAAACCATCACAAAAATTAAAGTTGGCTACTCAAGCCTACTATGAAGCAGTACATCTACATCAGTCTTGGTTTCTTGTTGTAATTTTGCACTCTTTGGTGTCTTCTTGTGTGTCCATTACTTCCAGTCCTTCATGATATGCCCATGATCAGGCAGAAGGCGACTTCTTTCAGAACACAAAATTCTATTCAATGAGGAAAAAATATGTTCAGATGTGGCTGTTTTGACTGGGATTAGCAAGAGATGAATTCTTACTTTCATCCCAGGAAACATAGAACAAAGATTGGGTCGACCCATTAGTAATGATAAAGAAGTTGAAGTTAAATCTTCATTCGTTCAGCGTGTGATATTCCACGCTGTGTTCAAAATTCTCTATTCTGCCGTGAGCACATGGCAGCCCCATTGCTGGTAGTGCCTCACTCCACTCAACTGTAGGTGTTTTATAAGACAGGCATCTGTAAAAGCTACGTGGAGGTGGAATAGAATCCCAAAATCTCTATTGTAGATTTGTAAGAATCAAGTCTTTGTACTTTTTCAGCTGGCTTAACAAACACTTCTTGTCCTCTTCACTTATGGAGTCAATATAAGTACCTTCATTAGTCAGCTTCTGGACTGAAGTCTTTGCTTCTTCCAGTACATTTTCAATGGATATCTCTGATTGATCCAAGGATAGCTTCTATTTCTGAACAAAGATCTACTACTGTTGTAGCAGATGCCTGGATTACATTGTTTAATGACCCAAGTGGTTTCAACAGTAGATTTACAAGAGAGAGAATGGCGATAGTCTTCCCTGAACTTAGTAACAAAAGTAGTCCACCAGCCTCACTACTTAGATCTGTCCTATCTTGGTGGATACTTTCTAAAGCCAGTAATAACGGTTGCAGTAATTTTAAGACAACTGCCAAGAATCACTCATGAGAAAGCCAGCAGGTTTTCCCAGGTTGGACTCATTTTAACTTCAATCCCAGTGTATCTTCTATTTGCTTCCAAAATGTTCAGTCCTTTGGACTCTTGCTGAAAAAAGAGTATAAAAAGGCATTAAATGTATGGCTTTTTAATGTCTTTTGAAGATTCTGCAGCTTGTACTAATGCTAGCTGGAGTAGATGGCCTCTACAGTGTGTATAGGAAAGATTAGGGTTACACTTTTCTCTGAGCAAAGCTTGTACTCCACTATGTCTTCCAGAGAAGTTTGTACCTCCATCAAATGCACAAGTAGCCATCTGTTTGGTGTTCAATTTACAAGCATTTAACTCTTCTAAGATGTCACAGATGCAACTGATGTGTCTTCTATAACCTGAACATCTAGAATGCATCTACTGGCCTGCCATGGACATCAAGATAACATACGTAATGACTTAATACTTGATGCCTATTTGCACTGGTGCATTTGTCGGCCATGTATGTACATGGATTTTTAATATAGTGAGAGAATTCTTCACTTTTTCAACTCCTGAGTCTTTCACTGTTGCACCACATGTTTCAAGAGAGTCAGCTGAGTTTTTTGCAGAAAGATAGTGAGCATTTGCCAGTCTTGTTCGGAACCAATGTCCAACTTCAGGATTAACAAGTGACAATGCACATAACATAGGCCTCTAGTTTGTAGTGTGTGGTATCTCTTGCTTAAATAGAAAGTGTGATGCAATAGCAGTGTTGGTTCACATAAACTGAGTTGCGTCTCTAGCATTCTTAACAGCCTCATTAAGTTCTTCTAAAATTGGCTTTGACAGTGACTGGCTGATGTAAGCAGTCAGGATGAGCTCTACCCTGACATCTGGTGGTGAGTTGTGGAAAGGGATGTCAGGGATGTCAGGGGCTAATCTTGTTTGCATGGACACACCCACCCTGCAAAGCATGATGGACCACTTGCCCAAATGGTCACTTTGACTGCTGTGGGAGCCCCAGTCTCTCTGTTATTGGGGCAGGAAGAATAAAGTGTTGTTACCCTGATTATGGGAATCAAGGACAGTGGGCTTTTGTTATGATGAAGGGCCTCACCATTAGCTGAGCAGCACTTGCTAGGCGAGGGACATGGATTCCAAAACCCAGTGAATTGAGAGAGGTTGGGGACAGGTATTTATATCTGGTGACATGGGCCCCTTCTGAGGGTCCTAAATGTCAATTGCACTGCCTTCTCTCTCTCTCCACTGTGGAATATCAGAGCTAATTTTGAGTTCCTTAGGAGTCTAATCACAGGCTGCTGAGTTGGAATTACTCTGGACTAAGTGTGCAAATGAGCACACAGGCTCCCCTAACTACAAGCTGCAATCACTAAAAAGCTGAAATTGTTAAAAGCTGAAATCACTGAGCACTGTGTTAAGTAGTGGGGGAGCCAGAAGATCTATTGCTGAGCGGCTGGTGGAGCGGAGCTGCTGACAGAGCGGAGCAGTTGGCGGGATAGCCGGAGCGACTTGCAGGCCGGCTGACGGCGCGGAGCTGCTGGCGGAGCGGAACAGTTGGCGGGACAGCTGGAGCGGCTTGAGAGACGGCTGAGCGGAGTGACTCGTGGGATGGCAGAGCAGAGCCGAGCCGAGCGAGGCCCCATGAAGGGACGGGGCCGTCAGCTTCGAGCCACGTAAGGTGCCCCTTACCTCTCCCCTCCCCAATTTTACCCAGACTGGAGGGGGTGTAACACTCTGCAGATGAACTTTTGAACTCTGGGTCTGGACTTTTGGGTTGTTGGACTTTTGGGACTTTGGGTGATTTTGGGGGTTGCTGGACTCAAGAACCAAAGGGAAAGGACATGGCCAATTTGCTGGGGTGGGTCGTTGTTCACAGTTTGGTTTACAAATCCTAGATGTGGTATTTCCCCAGCAAAATGCCGCATCATTTCTCTCTGTTATTAAAAGGTTTTTCTACACTCAGACTCTGTGCTTGCGAGAGGGGAAGTATTGCCTCTTAGAGGCGCCCAGGGGGGGTGATATATATTTGTCCCAGGTCACTGGGTGGGGGCTCGAGCCGGTTTTGCATTGTGTTATTGGAATGGAACCCCTAGATACGGAACCCGGCCCTTGTTGCTGCCGACTCTGACTGGCAGAAGGGTTACACTTATAAGACTTTCTGCATATTGATGCAGTCCAGAAGCATGGTGTTTTGCAGCCTTTTCATATAGGTTGTCAGAATTGGCTTAGCTGATCAGTCTGGCAAACCAAGCTCCTCCACTTTTACTATATAAATCCATGACATGCCCACATCTTAAATACTGCGTGTCGTTCTGGTCACATCATCTCAAAAAAGATATATTGGAATTGAAAAAGGTACAGAGAAGGGCAACAAAAATGATTAGGGGTATGGAGCAGATTCCATATGAGGAGAGAAGACTGGGCCTTTTCAGCTTGGAAAAGAGACGACTAAGAGTGGATATGATAGAGTCTTATAAAATCTTGATTGGTGAGGAGAAAATGAATAAGGAAGTGTTATTTATCCCTTCACTTAACACAAGAACCAGGGATTACCCAATGAAATTAATAGGCAGTAAGTTTAAAACAAAAATTGCTATTGCATCAAGTTTTAAAGGAAGTATTTCTTCACACAACGCACAGTCACCCATGGAACTTTTTGCCAGGGATGTTGTGAAGGCCAAAATTATAACAGGGTTCAAAAAAGATTAGCCAGGATGGGCAGGGATACAACATCATGATCTGAATGTTCCTAGCCTCCGTTCGCCAGAAGCTGGGAGTGGACGACAGGGGATGGATCAATCTATGATTCCCTGTTCTGTTCATTCCCTCTGAAGCACCTGGAACAGTCACTGTCGGAAGACAGGATACTGGGATAGATGGACCATTGATCTGACCCAATATAGCCATTCTTACATAAAAAATAATTATAATAATAAAGAAGTTTAGTACAGAAACTCCCCAAGATAATGACCTCTTGAGATAGCGATGATGTGAGATAATGATCTTGGCAAATAATGCATTTTTAAAATCTTGGCCTACTAGGAAACATATATTTATATAAGTTTCCCAGTCACAAATATAGCTTCTGGAGAAAGCTCACTAAAGCATAGTCCAATTAGGGTGACCAGAAAGCAAGTATGAAAAATTGGGACAGGGGTGGGGAGTAATAGGAGCCTATATAAGAAAAAGACCCAAAAATTGGGACTGTCCCTATAAAATCGGGACATCTGGTCACCCTAAATCCAATGCTCTGGTCGCTGTTGTTTGTCATGCCACCATTCACTCTATTTCTCTGCCCCAATAGCCCTACACTGTCATCTTCTGCTGCCACCTGCCACTGTGACCTCTGTGAGTCGGTCTCTCGCGGTTCCACCTGACTCTCAGTGATTTCAGCTCTTCGGGGTGGGAGGAACCTCGGTGCTAGTGCAGACTGGGGCATCTCTTCCACAGAAACACTGTCCCACAGCAGGTCTAAGCACTAAGACCTGATTATCAGAGATTTCAGCTCTAGTGGTCACTTAACAAACCAAAAGACTTTCTATGAAGCCTAATCAGCTCTCTCTTTAAACAGTGGAGAGGCGCAGGTCAAATAGTACTTGTGACTCAGGCAGACCATTAAGCAAAACACCTGTCCCCACCCTCTCTCTTGATGCCCTCAATCAGCACAGGCTAAGGACAGTTCTACTGCCCTTTACTCATACAATAAAAACAACATTTCATTAACCCCCCCCGCATTCAAGTGATTTGTAACCCAACCCCAGCCAAAATCCATCACTGGGGCAACACAGCTCTGTTTGCTGGATACCTAGGTAGATTAGGTGTGAATGTAAATACAATCTGGTCCTGAAGCCTTTCCCCCCAGCCTCAGCTCATCACTAGCTGTCAGGGAGAGCTCATTTAGACTTTGCTTACAAATCATCATTTGAAATTATTAGGTTGGCCAACATCACCGAAATGAATGCACTGACAGTCACAAAAATCAAAAGCTGTATAAGGAAGCTAGTCTATGTTTTATCATACACTTTATATGCTTGTAAAGTGTGTATTAATGTTTCAATTTCAATTCAAATTCCCAAACAATCACTAAAGTGGCAACACTACATGTAACTAGTTCACAAAACTGGGGGGGGGGTGTTGGGAAAATTCAGGGGGGGGGGTGTAGGGAAATCACTGGTAGGGCACTGGCTCCAGGGTGACAAAGAGTTCCTGGCTCTCGGGGAAAAGGGCTTCTCCGCTTCCTTGCTGTGTCTGTGCGCTATTTTCAGCATCATTATCATCATCTTCCTCTTCCCGAAAATGCTCCTCGGTGGTTTCTGATGATCCACATACAGAGTCATACTACATGGGTGGGTTAGTGCTGGCTGCACCCCCTAGAATGGCATGCAGCTCATCATAGAAGCGGCATGTCTGGGGCTCTGACCCAGAGCGGCCATTTGCATCTCTGGTTCTTTGGTAGGCTTGCCTGAGCTCCTTAATTTTAATGCGGCACTGTTGCACATCCCTGTTGTAGCCTCTGTCCTGCATGCCCTTGGAGACTTTGGCATATGTATTGGCATTTCTTCTTTTGGACCGTAGTTCTGCTAGCACGGTTTCATCTCCCCATACAGTGATCAGATCGTGTACCTCATGCTTGGTCCACGCTGGAGCTCGTCTTCGGTTCTGGGACTCCACTTCGGGTCTGCTGATGAGATCTGCACTCACCTGCAGCTCACCATGCTGGCCAAACAGGAAATGAAATTCAAAAGTTCGCGGGGCTTTTCCTGTCTACCTGGGCAGAGCATTCGAGCTCAGACTGCTGTCTAGAGCGGTCAAATGGTGCACTGTGGGCTAGATCCAGGAGGCCAATACCATCGAATTGCATCCACACTAACCCTAGTTCGATTCGGCAATATCGATTTTAGCGCTAATCCCCTCGTTGGGGGTGGAGTGGAGAAATCGATTTTAAGAGCCCTAGAAGTCGATATAAATGGCTTAGTTGTGTGGACGGGTGGACGGATCAATCGAAATAACGCTAATAAATTCGACCTAAACTCGTAGTGTAGACCAGGGCTAAAAGCACTCTGTAGTCTTTTCTTTATATAGAAAAACCGGCTGCCACAATCAATTTTAACTAGGGCTGTCAAGCGATTCAAAAAAATTAATTGCATTGTTAAACAATAATAGAATACCATTTATTTAAATATTTTTAGATGTTTTCCACATTTTCAAATATATTGATTTCAATTACAACACAGAATACAAAGTGTACAATGCTCACTTTATTTTTGATTGCAAATATTTGCACTGTAAAAAAACAAAAGAAATAGTATTTTTCAATTCCCCCATTGCAAGTACTGTAGTGCAATCTCTTTATCATGAAAGTTGAACTTACAAATATAGAATTATATACAAAAATAACTGCATTCAAAAATAAAACAATGTAAAACTTTACAGCCTACAAATCCATCCAGTTCTACTTCAGCCGATCACTCAGCCAATCAAGTTTGTTTAAATTTGCAGGCGATAATGCTGCCGGCTTCTTGTTTACAATGTCACCTGAAAGTGAGAACAGGTGTTCTCATCGCACTGTTGTAACAGCATAGCAAGATATTTACATGCTAGATGCGCTAAAGATTCAGATGTTCCTTCATGCTTCAACCACCATTCCAGAGGACATGCGTCCATGCTGATGATGGGTTTTGCTTGATAACGATCCAAAGCAGAGCGGACCGACGCATGTTCATTTGCATCATCTGAGTCAGATGCCACCAGCAGAAGGTTGATTTTTTTGGTGGTTCGGGTTCTGTAGTTTCCACATTGGAGTGTTGCTCTTTTAAAACTTCTGAAAGCATGCTCCACACCTCATCCCTCTCAGATTTTGGACGGGACTTGAGATTCTTAAACCTTGGGTTGAGTGCTGTATCTATCCTTAGAAATCTCACATTGGTACCTTCTTTGCGTTTTGTCAAATGTGCTGTGAGAGTGTTCTTAAAACGAACATGTGCTGGGTCATCATCCGAGACTGCTATAACATGAAATATATGGCAGAATGCGGGTAAAACAGAACAGGAGACCTACAATTCTCCCCCAAGGAGTTGTCACAAATGTAATTAATGCATTATTTTTTTTAATGAGCATCATCAGCATGGAAGCATGTCCTCTGGAATGGTGACCAAGGCATGAAGGGGCATACGAATGTTTAGTATATCTGGCATGTAAATACCTTGCAACGCCGGCTGCAAAAGTGCCATGCAAACACCTGTTCTCAATTTCAGCTGAATTGTAAATAAGAAGCAGGCAGCAGTATCTCCTGTCAATGTAAACAAACTTGTTTGTCTTAGCAATTGGCTGAACAAGAAATAGGACTGAGTGGTCTTGTAGGCGCTAAAGTTTTACTTTATTTTGTGTTTTAGTGCAGTTATGTAACAAAAAACCCCCTATATTTGTAAGTTGCACTTTCACAATAAAGAGATTGCACTACAGTACTTGTATGAGATGAATTGAAAAATACTATTTCTTTTGTTTATTATTTTTACAGTACAAATATTTGTAATAAAAAATGATAATATAAAGTGAGCACTGTACACTTTGTATTCTGTGTTGTAATAGAAATCAATATATTTGAAAATGTAGAAAAGCATCCAAAATATTTAATAATTTTCAATTGGTATTCTATTGTTTAACAGTGCGATTAAAATGGAGATTAATCACAATTCATTTTTTGAGTTAATTGCGTGAGCTAACTGCGATTAATCAACAGTCCTAATCTTACTATTTTAAGGCAAGAAGTATTTATGAACCATTTATAAGTGATTGGCTTACACTTCAATCCATCTCTGTCTATCAAAAAGTGGAAACAGACTCTTTGTCTTAATGTCTCATCCATTTATGGTCCTGGATATGACTATAAACTGCATCTGACTGGAGGGCCAGGTGGCAATGTGGTGGAGCTGCTTCTGAGGTAGCTCCTATAAAATATCACAATGTTGCAACCTTCAGAGTAAGTCAAGTATAGGGTGTCTCAAAACCCTAGCCCCCACTGCCTTGTGGGTATTCCTTGGTTGGAGTAAGGTTAAGCGACATTACCCTGACAGAAACGTGCCCTCATTGAGGTGTTAAGCAATCAGCAGCAGCTCTAATCTGTTTCTTTCTGGTAGAAGCTACAGCCATTGAGGCACTGAATGTCTGGACTCCGTCTGACCTTTTAAACCATTCAGACAGAGTTCAAGAGGGGATGGTAGGTCTAGGGCAGCCTCCACTCCTCCATACTCTTGCCTAGACGTATGCATCAAAGATAGGGTTGCCAGGTGTCCGGTTTTCAACCGGAACACCCAGTTGAAAGAGACCCTGGCGGCTCTGGTCAGCACAGCTGACCTGGCCGCTGTGGGGCTGGCAGGCTCTGTGCCTGGCTCTGTGTGGCTCCCGGGAAGTGGCCATCTTTTCTAGCTTCTAGGTGGAGGGTTGGCCACTGGGACTCCATATGCTGCCCCCGTCCTGAGCACTGTCCTGAGTGCCGGCTCCACAGCTCCCATTGGCTAGGAACTGTGGCCAATGGGAGCTGTGGGGGTGGCACCTGTGGGCTGGGGCAGCACATGGAGCCACATGGCCTTTTCTCTGACTAAGAGCTGGAGGGACATGTCACCGCTTCCTAGGAGCCGCCTGAGGTCAGCACTGTCTGAAGCCTGCACCTTAAACCCCCTCCGACACCACTGCCCAGGGCTGGCTTTAGGAAGTGCGGGGCCCGATTTCGATGGGGCCTCGCCGCTGAAATGCCGCCAAGGCAGCAGCAGCAGCTATTGAGCTGCCACCAAAGTGCTGTCACCAGATGTTGAGGGGCCCCTCTCAGACGTTGCGGGGCCCCTCTTAGGCACCGGGCCTGATTCTGGGGAATTGGGGGAATTGGCCTAAAGCTGGCCCTGCCACTGCCCCAGCCCTGAGCCTCATCCTGCACCCAAACTCCCTCCTGGAGCCAGCACACCCTGCACCTCAACCTCCTGCTCCAGTCCAGAGTCCCCCCCCACACTCTGAACCCCTCAGCCCCAGCCTGGAGCCCCTTCCTGCACCCTAAACCCCTTATCCCTGGTCCTACTCCAGAGTCCAGACCCACAGCCAGAGCCCCCACCCTCACCCCTCACCAGCTACTAAGGTGTCCAAGCTGCCCTATTCAGGGGTGGCCTGCTTAGCTCTCATCCATTTATGTTCTAATGCTCTGCGCATGTATGTAAGACGTAAACAAAATAACAACAACAAAGTGGTGTAAACATATTTTCTGATCATGACAGTAGCCATTTCAAGGACAGACTATGGTGATTGTCACTGCAAAGGATAATAAGCCAGCAGAGCAACATTGAATATAAACACTAAGTTATAAATGCAGTGATTATCCATTAGAAATAGTAGCACATCGTTTTTTTTCCAAACAATTTATCCTTGGTTTGCTAGCTATAAACAAATCTTGCTACATTAACCATTCTGTTATGATACAATCTAAAGGAAGTACCTGAAATGAGGTATTATTAGAGGCATCTTAAAAATATAAGAATAATTCTTGGAAAATCAATGTAGCATGTATTTTATCTTTTACTTCTCTTTGAGAGAATAATTGCCCCAGTAGACGATTGTGGACTGTTATAAGATGTAATTTGTTCTGTCAGTTCTCTGAAATGTTTTACAGATTAGTACTTAAGAGCTAGCATTTACAAACCTCCCACTGAAGCTGATGTGTAGCAGTACTCAATACATTTTCCCATATAGCTATTTCTAGAACGGCTCGTGTTTTCTATTTTTTGTTTAAGGATGTGTAGATTTAAAATTATTACACAGATCTCTGAACTCTTTATTGCAAATGCAAATAATGGAATTGATCCTGCAAATAGAGAACATGCACACCTACCCTGGGTTCCCTTCAATTCAGTGGGAGTTTGCATGGGAGTAAGGAACATCGCAGGATTAATCTCAATGATCCAGTTTTCAACTGTGCAGATTTATTTCAGAAGGGCTGATGAGTCTTGAACTGTTGTGGTGGTTATTATTTATTATTTATTTATATTCTGGTAACGTCTAGAGGTTCCAGTCAGGATCGGGGCCCCGCTGGGTGCAGTACAGCCTCATTAAAAAACAGAGAGAGTCCTTGCCTGGAAGAATTAAAAGTCTAAATAGAGAAACAGATCAAAGGTTGTGGAGCAGAGGTGAAGGATGCAACATAGAAATGAGAGTGAGGGGCAAACAGTGTGGTAGCTCTGTTTTAAAAAATAATTATTTATATCACTGTGGGTTTTGTTTTGTTAAATAAGGGCAAAAAAATTCAGGGGCTGAGTTAACTGGATCATAGGAGTCGGAAAAAGAAGGGAGGAAAGGGCAATATTGAGGGAAGAGGAGGATGAAGGCTTTCCTTGTAGGTATGAAACAGAAAGCCTGGCCAGGTCACAGTCTGTTCCCTAATGAACAAGTGACCATATCACAGAAGTGACCACCACAATTAACACTGATTTGCTGGCATCGTTGTTGGCAGTTTCAGGAGAGGAGCCAATAGGCTTTGAAATCTAAGATAGCTTGTATCCCCCTAGAAGTGATCTCTCCAGGTCCTTGCATTGCTTGGGCAATATGGCCAGGGTACCTTCCACTGCATCTCTCTTTGTTCTGCATCTGCTCTGGTCTCCAGGACTGGAAGCCTAGCACCTATCACTGGTGAGAAAGTCATTTGATTTTTTTTGGCATTAAAAAGTAAAAAAAAAGAGTATTCCTAGGTGTGGCAGGAGCAAGTTTTGTAGAATTTCTAAATCTAATCAATGCAGTTTTTATGGTTAAAAAATTGGTGTATTTTTGGATGATGTATAAGACTTCGGGGGGGGGGTTGTTTTTTGATCATGGTTGTAATAAATTCAACAGGTTTTGTATTTGATCTTGCAAATCAGGCTTTAGTGTCTACCAGATTTTTCAGTGCCGGCATAACTTGTCCCCTGAGTGTCAGCCTCTTAATAGGCTTGTTCATTAAAAGAACATCTGCTTCCCAAATACTCTGGCTCATCACTTGAGAATTCACTCTTAGTTCTCAATTTTCTGCATGGTTGCTTCTAAGATTTTGGAGATATACCTATATTGGTTTGTCAAGGCCTTTGGTTGGTTAAAATACAGCAGTAAATATACGAAAAGTTCACTTTAACACAAGTGAAAAGATAAAGGAGTAGCCACACTTGGGGGACCTGTGGATAATGGGGAAATTAAGTTTTAATGTCAGGATAAATTAGGCTTATTGCTTGGCCAAAATGGTGACTATGTAGATATAGAGTTCTGTGGGGGAAGAAATGAGACTTTTGGATGACTGTGAGTATTTTCTTACTGGGATTGCGTACTATGCAAAGCTAAATTGAAATGTCCTATTTCTGGGCTTTATAAATTACTCTGTGTACAAAACGCTCCCAAAATCAGTGTGAGAGGTTTTTGTGAGAATATCAGGTGCAGATTATTGGATCATGATGGAAAACTAACATTAACAACAACTGAGGAAGAAAGGTGGTGATATTCTATTCAAACCACACTCATAATCTCCTGATAACTATGGCCAAAATTCAGACTAGAACAGAAGAACTGGGGCATGGAAGGCAGTAACTACCTGAGCAGCTTTCACATGTGCTGCTCCTATATATCAACCCTGTGGCAGGTGCTGCAGACCACATGATGCCAGTGGACACTTGGGAAAACAAATAAGTTTGGAGGGGAGGAAATTCATTCCACTCTATTTGGCAATATCAAGAGGTAGGTTGCAAGATATAAAATCATACATAGAATTTATTAAACCCCACTATGGCGTCACAAGATGCCTCTTGTGGTATTATTTACATAGCGGCAATGTTGTGACAGCAGAGGTTCTCTGACACATTTACTTTGGGAATTCCTATGGCAGAGCTCTTAATTAGAATTAATTTAGCCTTTAAGCAACAGCTTCACCTTAGGTTGAAGTTAATCATTAAAGGAGACATTTATCACTTACTGTCTTTGAGCAGTCTCGAAGACTCGAGAGTTGCTTTGGCTACTAAGAAGATCCTTCTCAATATGTGGAAAAAATACTAAGATCCTGTATGAGATTTGGTGGAGCAGTAATCCAGGTGAGTAAATTCCACGTGTCCAAGCAGATTTGGCATCCAGTTTTAAGCAGATTAGTAGTTAACAATTTAGGTTAGAAATATCCAGAGTCTCTCATGATGTTTTATTAATTATAGCGCTGGAGCCCATTTAAAACTTTAATTTTCTTTTTAGTTTCTAGTCTGACTCTGAGAATGGCCTGCTTACACGTTACAGTTTCCAGCAATTCTCTGTAGGGTAGTACACTATACGATGTAGTCTACTGTGATGTAAATTGGACCTTCATATATGGGTTTTGTCTGGATGTGTCCATGTTTGTCTATGTATGGTGGTGTTTCTCCTACTGTTTGTTTTGTTCATCAGAGAATGTCTGATGTGGACTTCATCTCTTTACCACTGTACAATATAATTGGAAATTTGTGGTGGCTGGGCCTTACAAATTGTGGTCCTAGTACAAGAATGGTGTTGGTTAAGGTGAAGCCAAATTGTTGTACCCCTTGTAATCTTGTCTGTTATATTTGTTGTTCTAAACCTTTTCAGTCTAATTTATAAAACCTATACAATACATTAGAGGCCAAAAGATATATAAAAGTTTTCTATAAAATGAGTAACACATCAAAAAGCAATGAGCTTAATTTACAGCAAGGGAGATTTAGGTTAGATATTACGAAAGACTTGCTAACTACAGGAACTCCGCACTTAACATTGTAGTTATGTTCCTGAAAAATGCGACGTTAACGAAATTATGTTAAGCTAATCCAATTTCCCCATAAGAATTAATGTAAATGGGGGCGGGGGGGAAGGTTCCAGGGAAAAATTTTTCACGAGACAAAAGACTATATTATATTATATTATTATATACGTAAGCAGAGTCAGGATGAGCTCTACCCTGACATCTGGTGGTGAGTTGTGGAAAGGGATGTCAGGGGCTAATTTTGTTTGCATGGACACACCCACCCTGCAAAGCATGATGGACTGCTTGCCCAAATGGTCACTTTGGCTGCTGTGGGATCCCCAGTTTCTCTGTTATTGGGGCAGGAAGAATAAAGTGTTGTTACCCTGCTTATGTGAATCAAGGACAGTGGGCTTTTGTTATGATAGAGGGACTCGCCATCAACTAAGCAGCACTCGCTAGGCGAGGGACATGGGTTCCAAAACCCAGTGAATTGAGAGAGGCTGGGGACAGGTTTCTTGATTGGGCCTTTTGGCATAGTACCTGGTGGTATGGGCCCCCGGTGAGAGTCTGAGACACAATTGCACCGCCTCCTCTCTCCACTGTGGAATATCAGAGCTAATGTTGAGTTCAGGCTGCTGACTGGAAATCACTCTGGGCTAAGAGTGCAAATGAGCACTAAGGCTCCCCTAACTACAAGCTGAAATCACTAAAGAGCTAAGAGTCTTATGAGTTGAAACCACTGAGCACTGTGTTAAGTAGTGGGGGAGCCTGAAGATCTATTGCTGAGTGGCTGGTGGTGCGGTGCTGCCAGCGGAGCAGTTCGTGGGGACAGTCGGAGCGGCTTGCGGGATGGCTGGCGGAGCGGCCGGCAGAACGGAGCAGTTCCTGGGGACAGCTGTAGCGGCTTGCGGGACGGCTTGCGGGACGGCTGGCGGAGCGGCCTGCGGGACGGCTTGCGGGACGGCTGGCGGAGCAGAGCGAAGCCCCACGGAGGGGTGAGGCAATCATCTTCAAGCCACGTAAGGTGCTCCTTATCTCTCCCCTCCCCATTTCTGCCCAGACTGATGAACTTTTGAACTTCGGGACTGGACTTTTGGGTTCTTGGACTTTTAGGGTGATTTCTGGGTTGCCAAACTCAAGAACCAAAGGGACAGGACATGGCCCAATTGGCTGGGGTGGGTCTTGCTCACAGTTTGGTTTATAAATCCTAGTTGCGGTGTTTTCCCAATTTAATGCTGGTGTCATTTACCTGCTGTTATTAAAGATTTTCTGTTACACCGAGGCCCTGTGCTTGTGAGAGGGGAAGTATTGCCTCTTTGAGGTGCCCAGGGGGTGTGTGTAAAGATTTTCCCAGGTTACTGGGTGGGGGCTCGAGCTGGTTTTACATTGTATTGTTGAAAAGGGAACCCCTATGTACTGAACCCAGCCCTTGCTGCTGCCAACTCGTCCTGGCAGAAGGGTTACATATATATACACATACACATACACAGTATAAGTTTTAAACAAACAATTTAATACTGGTACACAGCAATGATGATTGTGAAGCTAGGTTGAGCTGGTGAAGTCAGAGGGTGGGATATTTCCCAGGGAATGCCTTACTGCTAAATAATGAACTATCCCTCAAGGGTTAACGTTGTTATTGTAGCCTCACACTCTACAAGGCAGAAGGAATGAAGGGAAGGGAGACAGCATAGCAGACAGAGACACACACCCTGTGTGTGTGTGTGTGAGAAAGAGAGAGAGAGATGTGCATTTCCCCTTTAAGTATGCTGATCCCTGTCTTAAGTACACTGCCTTGTTAATTAGATAAGGAATCTGAGACCCACCTCAGCTGCTGCCTCCGGGACTGTCGTGTGTTCCCCCTGCTCTATGGAAGATGGGGTAAGCAGGGTGCAGGAGCAGGGGGGAGGGAGACAGCCTGACATTAGCCCTCCTCTTCCCCCCGTCCCTCCCCCCTCCACAGCAAGCAGGAGGCTCAGGGAGCAGCTCCAAGGCAGAGGGCAGGAGCAGCACATGGCAGTGGGGGAGGGACAGCTGAACTGCTGGCAATTGATAGCCTGCTGGGCAGCTGCTGCACAGGGAACTTAGGGAAGCGGGGAGCTGCTAGGTGGACTGCCGGTACACCCTATTTCCAAGCCCCCACCAGCTAGCTCCACCGGGCTGCTCTTCCTGCAAGCAGTGGACAAAGCAGGCGGCTGCCAAATGACGTTAGAAGGGAGCATTGCACAACTTTAAATAAGCATGTTCCCTAATTGAGCAGCAACGTAACAATGAAACAACGTTAACCGGATGACTTTAAGTGAGGAGTTCCTGTATAAGGGTAGTTAAGCTCTGGAATTGTCTGCCAAGGGAGGTTGTGGAATGCCCATCGTTGGAGGTTTTTAAGAACAGATTGGACAAACACCTTTCAGGGATGGTCTAGATATACTTGGTCCTGTTTTGGTGCAGGGAACTGGACTAGATGAACTCTCAAGGTCCCTTCCAGTCCTACATTTTGATGATTCGATGACCCCAATTGTCTGAGGTGCTTAATGCTTTTATGAAGCTGAGTGTCTTTATTCAGTGGCTGTTTAGGGCACTAAGCAGCCTTTAAAGGTTGGGCCCTCACTTTGGAGATGCCTAGGTACTGCACAAAAATTGGAACATTGCTTGCAATATTTCACAAAGAAGAACAAAATTCACTGTAGTTTTTAACCATTTTTCCGCTTTTCTGCTGGACCAGTAAGTAACACAAGAAGTGCAGTGATACAGCTAGTGATGTAAAATGAACACTGTTAAAAAATGAGATGATGTTACTTAATTTTTTTTCTGTTCTCAATCAAAAATAAGTCTTGTTCAGTAACATGGGGTGGGTGACAGACTAGCTCACAGAAAAAAATACATTTGCTAAGACAGTGATTATTCTGTTTTCTCCTTGAGGCAATCTGTAATATCGTTAAGACACATGTATCTTTCCAGGCTTTCAGTAGACTTCTTTGAAAGCTTGGGTGCTTTATAAGAAGAGTAAATTGCCAAAAGCAAGTCACTTGATCTTAGATGAAGTCCTTGGCAATTACATGAGGTGAAGAAATGTCACAAAGAACTCAGGTCAGAGCTGCCTTTGTGAATACCACGGTCTTGCAACACTGTAAAGTCCTCTTTTAAATTCAGTATTAAAGGAAAAGAGAGATTCAAATTATTGCATCTAATTACCAAGAAGAGCTGATTAATTTGTGTGTGTCTTAATATGTTAGAAAAAGAATAGTTATAAACAGGTGCCTGCCAACCTAAGAGTTTGGGGCTGTACATTTTATGGCACAAAGAATGCAGATCACCATATGAATGCATAAGAAAGGCAAGAGACTGTCAGGACCAGCTTTCCAGTGGCTAGAGGAATGTAGCACTGCCAAACTGGATCAGTTCATTAGATGATCCAGTCTGTTACTCTGTCTCTGACAGTGGCCAATACCAGATGCTTAAGGAACGTGTTCAAGATCCCATAATGGGTAATTATGGAATAATCTGCCCAGAGGGGACATGTTTTCTTCACTCAGAGCAATTAGTTATTGGCTTATGCTGTGAAGCTCACAGTTTATATCTCTTCTAATTGTTTTAGTCTGTCCAATATTACTGTGGGTGATCTGATTTTCTGTGAAGATATGCAAATTTGTGGAGTCCTCCTGAGAGCTTTTGCTTCTATGATATCTTGTGGCAGTGCTAGGGTGACCAGACGTCCCGATAAAATTGGGACCGTCCCGATTTTTTGCTCCTTGTCCCACGTCCCGACCGATGCACGGTCGGGACACCATTTGTCCTGATATTGCAGCTTCGGCGGGTTTTTTTGCTCCGCAAACTTTGCCACTGTGGGTTTTCTTTTTTTGCTCCGCGCACTTCACTGCTGTGGGGTTTTTTTTTGCGTTTTTTTGCTTCCCCCATGTGTCCCAATATTTTGTTTTTTTAATCTGGTCACCCTAGGCAGTGCGTTCCACAGGTTAATTATGCAATGTGAAATAAACTATAATGAATTCCACACTAGGTGAGGCGCTGTCATATCAGCAATATTTTCTGTGCAGTACTTTATTACACCTTTATATTTGATTTGCTGTTTTGACCACTACTGCCCATTGTTAAAATGTTTTCACTGAGCTGCTCACAGTTACCCCTAGCTCTTTCCTCTTGCTGAGTATATTTTACACATCACATGTGAACCGCATGTTGGGTAAAGGAGGTCTAGTCACATTGTTGCTGTTAAACTGCAGATTTATTGAAAATAAATATTTAGATAAACTCCGCCATTTCGAACCTCTGCAGTCAGTGGTGTAGTCGAGTGTAAACTGAGTTTACCTACTTTTCATTTGGGACATATAGAGTTTAGATTAGTTTACCCACTTCTTTTCTGGCCACATCATCACTGTCTGCAGTAAAACATTCTGCAATCAAATCTCTGTAGCAAAATTAAAATTAGGTCATGCAACCAAACTACTTTAAACTAAAAATCCTCTTCAAGGAACATTTGTGATTCAAATTGGAATAGGACCTCATTAAAATTGCAGCATACTGGTACCAGCAAGTTTGTTTTATTTTTCTTCACTATCTTTCCCTGTCCTGTTTCAAGTTGATTTGCTGGCTCTGCTTCTCTATACAGCCATTATGTCAAGGGAAAATGAGAAGGTGAATACACTACTAATTGTACATTTTTTTTGATACATTGCCTTCCTGCACTTTGATGCTTGATTATCTGTCATTGGTTGTTCTATGAAGAAGAGAGAACTGAGAAGTCTAAGGAAAGGGAAACAAAAAAGGGACTAGGGGATTTAGCCACACAATTCCATTTAATTCATCTTTCTGAGATGCTCAGATACGGTGGTGATGAGTCATATTAAAAACAATAAATAATAGTGAAGAACTCTAGATGATAATGCATTTCAATCATATAACACAAGACCTATTTGTACTGCAGAAAGGGCCTTTCTGCCTCTTTCAATTTGCTCCGCCCCATTTTTAAAATATGTTTATAGTGAGGGTAGTGAATTGTTGTAACAAGGTACGTAGGGATGTGGTGGAGTCTCTATCACTTGAAGTGTTTAAACAAGACTGGATGTCTTCCTGACAGATATTCTCTAGCTCAACCAGAAGTTATTGGCTTGATGCAGGGACCACTTGGTGAAATTTTATGGTTTGTGTTATACAGGGGGCCAGATAAGGTGATCATAATGGTCCTTTCTGGCCTTAAATTCTATGGGTGACACCTGGCCCCTTTGAAGTTAATGTTGAAACTCTAATACTGTGAAAACTGATTGTTATATTCCACTGACTTTTCTAGTATACGAAAAATGTAGTACAGCAATAGCAAATCGCAGCCAGAGGCTGCTTATGTACAGTGGTGTGGTGACTCTTAGCTTTCATTCCCCTTCCCTTTGTTAGGCAAGAGTTAAAATTCAGTTAGCAGCTGAGACAGAAACCTATGTAACTAACAAGCAGGAATACTGGAAGCCCAAGTACACTGGCAGCTGTAAACACTTGATAAACGTATATAGTCAACTGTCCACCCAGTAACTCGGCTCTTAGAACAGAACAAATCCTCCCTTCATAGCGCTCTGGATATCTGTAAACACTCACCCCCACCCCACTCCTTCGCCTAAAGGGCAGTTATAGATAATCAATGTAATCAAAATAGTTTTATGCGTATGTTCTGCTCCTGTCATCATTATGTTAAATGTTCTTTCTCTCTCTCAAACCATGTTTGTCTCTGTAAGTACAAGATAAATGCAAATGAAGTGATAAGAAAAAGGTATATAATTGGTCACTTTTGAAGCTGTTTATCAGTCTTCTTGGTACCGTGAATAAACCCCTTCAGTACTGTCTGTGCCTGCCTGATTCTCGGGGAAAAGAATCTCCTTGCTTCACACCTTGCATGTGTAAACTCCAAAGCAACATTTAAATATGTCTTCACAGAAGGCACTTCATGTCAAGTCATTAAGTTTAATTTTTCATTTTAACAAACTATGCAATATTTGATGGTTTCATAATGAAAAGTATAAGATAGTGTATTGTACTTTTCAGCTTGGAACAGAGATGACTAAGGGGGATATGATAGGGGTCTATAAAATTGTGACTGGTGTGGAGAAAGTAAATAAGGAAGTGTTATTTACTCCTTCTCATAACAGAAGAGCTAGGGATCACCAAATGAAATAAATAGGCAGGAGGTTTAAAACAAACAAAAGGAAGTATTTCTTTACAAAGCACACAGTCAACCTGTGGAACTCATTGCCAGAGGATGTTGTGAAGGCCAAGACTATAACAGGGTTCAAAAAAGAACTGGATAAGTTCATGGAGGATAGGTTCATCAATGGCTATTAAGCCAGGATGGGCAGGGATGCAAAACCATGCTTTGAAGTGTCCCTAACCTCTATTTGCCAGAAGCTGGGAATGTGTGATGGGGGATGAATCACTTGATGATTACCTGTTCTGTTCATTCCCTCTGAAGCACCTGGTATTGGCCACTGTCGGAAGGCAGAATACTGGGCTAGATGGACCATTGGTCTGACCCAGTATGGACATTCTAATGTTCTTAAGTTCAATGTAGCCTTGTTAGTGAATTTCACTTTTATCTACACTATATAATTTGACTAAAAGAACCTGTATTTCCATAACTATTAGTTACAGATTATGTCTAAGAAAATACATAGTATCAGAAGCGACAAACCAGTATTTTAAAAAGATTAGATATTGTTGAGACTAATTTCTTAAATATTGCCAACTGAAATATTGGAGAAAGTATCATTTAACATTTCCTTTTTTTATTCTCTCACTGGGGAGTAAAGCTGTCTGTAAGAGGCTTCCCTTTAATCTGTGATCTTTAATAAAATACAGGAAGCTAATGAATCAGTTGTCATTGCTAGCAAAGGGATGTACAAATTTTCTGCCACTGAGGTTGGGTGTTTTTCTATGTTTAGATCCACATTAGAGAAGGTAGTTAGGATGCATGCCACACACATCCCCAAACTGCACAGGACAGATCTCAAGACAGAAAATCAGAAGTCTTGTGAATAGAATGTATTGATCACACCAAGAATGTATTGATCACAACAGCTTTAAGTCCCTGACCAGCACAACACTTGAGCACATGGTTAAGTTTCAGTACCAGTAAGAAGTACCATTGATTTCTGAGGGTTCCTTCTGAAAAACACTGCTTAGTACTTTTTGTGTTCAAAGCAATGCACAAATACTAACAAATCCTTAATACATCCCCGTGAGATCGAACAGTAAGTACCATTCTCATTATTCAGTTGGGAAACTGAGGCACAGCTAAATTAGGAAACTTTTCTGAGGTAATGCAGCGAGTCAATGGCAGAGCCGGTTAGAGACCTAGAGAGTTCCTGCCTCCCGTTCTCATGCTCAGTCTTTCACAGCATGCACTATAGTTTGTATTTTTATACATCTTTGCGTTTGTGAAGCTAAGAATATTCATTCAACACCTTTCACAGGGCAAGTTGTTGTTATTTAGCTTTTGTAACCGAGGAGCTGTTTCTGTAGCAAGTTTACCCTTTAATAATCATTTAGGAGGGAGAGGCTCTTAATGTATTTCTTGTGGAAAGAGTTGATAGATTTGATACAGAGAAAATGCGACCTACGAGCAGATGTCTTGAACTGCTCTTTGAGAAATTTCTGTCGTACACTGAAAAGAGTATGCATGAGAGTGTCTGATGAACAGTAAGATTTTAAAAACAACAGAGAAAGAATAAATAAAGACATTCTGGAACATGAATAATTGCTATATAATTTTCTTGGGATAAATGTACTTATTTCTTGCAGACATCAAAAACAGCGGGCGTTTAAACAGAATCAGGAAAATGTATGAAAGGTGTCCCTAGTTTTCTAACATAGTGGTGTTTATTCTCCTTTGCCAGGCGTGCGTGTGACTGCCCCTTAGCATTAATGAGAGTTATGTATAATCATCACGGCAGTGTATATACCAGAGCCTAGGAGGAAAAATAATCGTCCCAACCTCAGAGACTGATGTGCATACGCTTCATTAAATCTCTTTTAGCATGGTTTGGAAAGGGGAGGCAAATGAAAGCAATTCTAAGAAAAAGTTATTGCTAACTGAAAGGTGGCTGTAAGTGGAAAAGAAAACGTTTATGGATGAGAATGTGCTGCAGGTGCAGATGAGGTGTTGTATGGGTACCTCTATAATTATTCACATAGGCAATGCATGTACCTTTCCATTTCAACTGATTATGCTATTGGAACCCCCTTTTCAACGGTGTCAGCAGCAACAAGGGTTGGTCCATTTTTGAAGGGATTCTCTATAATTTCTTAATTTTTTGGTTTGAGTCCCCACTTAGTAATCTGGGAACCTATAACTGCTCTGGGCACCTTTGCTAGCAAATCTGTATCCACTCGCAAACATGGGGGTTTAGCAAACACACTCTTTTGGGGGAGGGAAAGAAATGGGAAAGGCCAGGTTGAACTGGGACAAATATTTACAATTTAACACCTTCCATCACCATTTACCTCAGCGTGCATAAATCACAGTCCCACACAATTGGAGCCCAAATGGCTGATGCAGTTTGTTGTGCCTCCCAGCCTCACACTTGCAGTTCCTGGGTCCCCCACTTCCTCACTCACAGTTTGTGGTTCCAAGAGTCCAGGAAAATCAGGGTCCCTGTTTCATCAGCAGCTGTGGGGCTCTACCACCTGTCCTGCTGTAACAATTTCAGCAGCTAGGACAGCGAGGCCTCACCAGAGTCTCTAGGCTGATGTAGACAGTTGCTATGAATGCCTCTGCTCCCACTGTAGTGCATGCAACTGATCTCACTCTGCTGCTCTCCTGCTGGAAGCTGTGGCCTGTGGGTGACTCCAACTGCTGCTTTGCTCCATCTGCTGGGTGCTATGGCTGGGCCCAACTGGTGCCTTGCTTTGCCTGCTGCTCAGATGATCAGAACTGCTGCTGGGCTCTGACCACCGCCTGCCACTGTCTACACAACTGGAACATCTGGGAAGCTCTGCCCACATAAGGCAAGTACAATTCTTAGAGGAGCGCTTTCAGATACAAGGGGATCAGTGGTCTTAGAAATATATCAGAGTCCCTGCTGCCCACAGAGACATTCCCAGCAGCAAACCCAACACAAACTCAACTCAACTCTCTCCCTTTGCCCTCTAGCTTAGTCCAGGGCCTCTTACCCCACCTTGGCAAATATCAGTTGTCATTAGGGTGATCCTGTGCCTAGTCATTGTCCAAGCTTTGCCCAGGTGGGTTCCCAACAGAGTAACCTCAAAAATATGGCCCCCAAGTACAAAACATAGTCACATTATACTCCAATGTCCCCAAATTACCTAACAGTAATATGCAAATGAGGTACCTCTTGTTCAGTTGACTCCCCTTGCTCTCCAGCAGATGCCATCAGAGAGCTCATTCAATTATCTCCCTTCTCTCCTTGGCTTCAGGCCACACTGCTTACACTCACTGTCAGGATCCTAAAATAGTTCAGATGTCATTTTAATTTCTTTAAAGTTATACTTATAACTTGAAGTGAGGAACAGCCAGCAGGAGCAGATGAAACTGAAAGAGACGCCGAGATGGGACCAAAAACGTGGGCACCCAAGGTTAGTGGACAATTGAAAAATTGGGTTTAAGTGTCTGTCTCTACTTCTGTTCTTGCTCCCATTGAAGTCCGTGGATGTTTGTCATTGACTTCAGTGAGCACAGGATAAGGCCCTAAGATTTCAGTCCTCCTGCAATGTTGTTACCTATGGGTGGAATCCTCTGAGTCCCCGTGGAGCTGCGTTGACTTTGAGGGGGCTCTGAGTGAGTGCAGGGGTCCACCTGTGTGTAGTGAATTGTAGCATGGGGTCCTAAGTGTGTTGATTTATTATACAGTATAATTTGAAGTGATCTTGGGCAATGGCTTTTAGTAATTATGCCTCATGTCTGTGGAATCTACTACCTGGTGATATGTGTCTCCTCTTTTAAATCCAGATTCCGTGTTAAATTCTGCTTTTAATGGCACTGGTATTATAAAGTCCCCTCTTTTAACATTCATGTTGATATTTTTACTATTACTATATTACTTCATTATGGGAAAATATTACATTTTTAAAACTTCGTAGCTGAATCTATTTTGATAACTATTCTTCCAGAAATATAATTGAAATCTAGTTAAATAAAACATCTCCCTTTTCTATTTTTCCAGGACATTTTTTTCTTTAGTGACTCTTGGAGGCCGGGGGTGGGTGGAGCGAGAATAGAACTGAGCCCATTGCTAAACTTTAATCCATATTCTTTGTGCATGTACCATCTGTGGGTTAGAAGATAATGAACTTTATTCCTATTGATAAAAGGTAATTTTCTATTAAACCGACGCTAATGTCTATCTTACATCTTCATATACCAGCTTCCTTTGCACTGATGTCTGGTTTATAGAGTCTGAAACAAATTGTATCTTTAAAAATGACCACAGACATTCTAAATGAAACTTGAAGGTACGTAAGCAATCTGAAAACAAAAATACAAAAAACTTTTAATGTTTAAAGCTGTCTTTAGAGATAGGGATATTTTGTGCTCTTTTTTTTTCTTTAACAGAGTCAGATTTCTTACACTAAAATAAATTGAGTTCTGATTTCTGAAATGCTGTGTAAGTTCTTGGGTCCACACATTTAAAGTCTGACTCCAAATAAGAATGCTTCAAGGGAAACACATGATAAGGATCCCACTATGAAGAAAGGCAGGTCTGGCTTATATAAAATTTGAAATTAAACTGAACCGGTAAAAGAGTGGCATGTTTTGTTAGCAGCCCAGAAAAGAAAGACATTTTGCATGATTTCAGGAGCAATTTTAAAGCTACATTATAGGGAAAAATACCATTGGAATTATGATAATATTATCATAGATCAGATCAAGATCTTTAGACATTTTTGAAAGGGTAAACTTAATGATTTCTTCATCAGAACTGTCCTTATGTTCTCCTGATCCTGGCAGAAGAGATATTTAAAGGACATAGACAAAAACAGATGTATCTGATGTGACAGACCCAGACAAGTGGGGTACAGAAGTCTGATCCTATTGGGATCCGGGAAGTGGGCGGGCAAAGCCTGCCCACTGCTAAAGGATCCCCCCCTTCAGCCTTAGGGGAGGGATCCACAGGACCTGGATACCAAGTGATTCCGGGGGACAAAAAATGAAAAACAGGAACAGGAGTGCAGTCAAAGGGTCAAACGAAGTGAACCAGATGGGGACACCGAGCAGAGAACCCCGGACAGTGCCCACTGCTCCTCAAAGGCATCAAGGGAGCCAGTGGACGCTGCCCAGAGGAACTCTGCCCCGATGCGTGAACGAACAGAGGATCAAAAATAGGCCCCACAGTCACAGGAGCCTCCATCGGCCAACCTCCTCACCCTGGTTTTGTAGATGGCCACTTTAGCTAGGGCCAGGAGGAGGTTGACCAGGAGGTCCTGCGACTTCGTGGGGCCACGGATGGGAAGTGCATAAATAAAAAGGTGAGGGGAAAAGTGCAACCAAAACCTCAACAAAATGTCTAAGAGGAGCCGGAACAGGGGCTGCAGCCTGGCGCACTCCAGATAAATGTGCGCCAGGATCTCCCTCACGCCACAAAAGGGGCAGGTGTCGGGGATAGGGGTGAACCGCGCCAAGTACACGCCCGTGCTCACGGCTCCGTTAAGGAGCCGCCAACTGACATCCCCGGCGGGCCTTGGGACTAAGGAGGAGTAAAGGCTCGCCCACCGGGGCTTCTCACCCTCTAGAGGTGGCAGGAGGTCCCGCCATTTTGTATCGGTGTGGGATGTGAGGGTGAGGAGATGAAGGGTGTGGAGCACGAGCATGTATAGATGTTTCCTTGGTGCGGTCTGGAAGCGGACCGGCTGCAGTTCGTGCAGCCGGCTCGTGGTGAAGGGACAGGGGACTCGGTTGGGTCCACGGGGCAGGGGCCCAATAAAAAGGTCTGGAGGGCTTAGGGTGAAGGGAGGGTGGGGCGTACCCTCTCGCAGGACCCGGTCGAGGTAAGCCCGAGCAGTGGACGGCAAAGCGGCCTTTACCTCCTGAAGTACGTGCTGGGGAGTGTGAGGTCTGGAGAGCCCCATGCGCTGAGCGAGCGTCAGGGGATCCAGCCAGTCTCCCCGGTCGTAGTCCAGGAGGTCTCCGACCCTAGTAACTTCTGCCAGGACCAACCTCTGGTGCACCGAGAGGGACTCCGCCACCTGCACACGGAGCTGGGGGTTGTGTAGCAGGGGCTCTGCGAGGAGATCTGCCCCCTCGGTGGCCGCCACGGACCTGGTCGCTGAGAATAGCTTCCAGGTCTGGAGGAGGTCCTGGTAGAAGACCGGCAGCCCGGAGAGGTCTCGCGGAAGACCTCTCGGATGGAGATAAAGGAGCTGCCGGTCGTATCGGAGCCCTCGGAAGCGGCGTAGGAAGGCATGCACCAATACGCTCCACGCCGGACTACCGGCACCATAAAGGAGCCTCTGCAGGGCCTGGAGATGGAAGACATGGACCTGAGTGTGTGGACACTTCAGGCCCTGCCCACCCTCCTCCAGAGGAAGATGGAGAACCCCTGCAGAGACCCAGTGTAGTCCTGACCAAAAGAACTCCAGAATCGACGTCCGGAGGTTGGCCAGGAAACCAGGGGCCGGGACCAGGGTGTTGAGCCGGTACCAGAGCATGGACAGGACTAATTGATTGATTACCAGTGCCCTCCCTTGAAAGGAGAGGCACCGGAGTAGTCCTGTCCATCTCCGGATCCGCTCTGTCACCCTGCCCTCTAAACCTTGCCAGTTCTCTGGCGGGGATGGATGCGTGGCAGAAAGGTAAACGCCGAGATAGAGCAGCGGACCCGCGCTCCACCTGATGGCCTGAAGCGTGGGTGGGAGGGAGCTCGCCTGCCACCTGTCCCCTACCACCAGGCCAGAGCTCTTGACCCAGTTGACCCGGGCAGAGGAGGCCGCCGAGTAGATCGCCTGGCAAGCCTCCACCCGCACCAAGTCGCCCAGGTCCTGGACCACGAGGAGCACATCGTCGGCGTATGCCGACAGGACCAGCCGCAGCTCCGGCTCTCGGAGCACCAACCCCGTCAACCTTCTGCGGAGGAGACAGAGGAAGGGCTCAATCGCCAGAGCATACAGCTGGCCCGAGAGGGGGCACCCCTGCCGTACTCCTCGCCCGAAGCTGACCGGCTCGGTCAGGGTCCAGTTGAGCCTGACCAGACACTCTGCGGAGGCATACAGCACCTGGAGAAAACCCACAAACTGGGGCCCAAAGCCAAACGCTCGCAGAGTGCTCAGGAGGTACCCATGATCCACCCTGTCGAACGCCTTCTCCTGATCCAGAGACAGGAGGGCGAACGACAGACCATCCCTACACCCAAGCTCCAAGAGATCCCGGACCAGATACAGGTTGTCGAGGATGGTGTGGCCTGGGACGGTGTAGGTCTGGTCTGGGTGGACCACGTCTGCCAGCACGGATCCCAGCCGCAGCGAGATGGCCTTTGCTACGACTTTATAGTCCGTGCTGAGGAGCAAGACGGGACGCCAATTCCGTAAATCGCGGAGGTCCCCCTTCTTTGGCAATAAGGCGAGTATGGCTCGCCTGCACGAAAGAGGGAGGACCCCGCCCTGCAAGGACTCGGCCCAGACGGTGACAAGGTCCGGGCCGAGGACGTCCCAGAACACGTGGTAGAACTCCACGGTCAGCCCGTCCAGTCCCGGAGATTTGTTGGTGGGCATGCAACGGAGGGCTTCCGAGAACTCGGCCAGAGTGAGAGGCAGCTCTAGCCGGTCTCGGTCGCCCATGCTGACCATAGGGAGTTCGTCCCAGAGCACTCTGCAAGCGATAAGATCGGTCGGATCTGGGGAGAAAAGGCTCACGTAGAAGGCCCTGGCCCTCTCGTACATCTCCGCCGGATCCGTGGGGGGGGTGCCATCTTCTGCGAGGAGGCAGGTGACATGTTTCTTAGCCCCGCTCTTTTTCTCCAGGGCGTAGAAGAAGCGGGAGCCGCGATCCATCTCCTGAAGGAGACGGATGCGGGATTGAACGAAGGCGCCCCGGGCCCGATGGTCTTCGAGTTTCCGGAGCTCCTCCCGTTTCTCCCGGCACGCCCCACAGAGGGATGGATCCTCAGGGCTGGCGGCCAGACGCCTCTCCAGCTCTAAGACCTCCCGTTCCAACTGCTCTATCGTCGCATCCCTCCATCGGCTGGCACCCCGGGTGTAGTCACGGCAGAAGAGCTAGGCGCGCACCTTCCCTAGATCCCACCATCGCCGCGCCGAGGGAAAGGCGCGCCGCTGCCCTCGCCAGGCCAGCCAGAACTCCCGGAAGGACGCCACGAAACCCACATCCTCCAGCAAACTGTTATTAAAATGCCAATAGGCCGGCCCCGGCCTCTCCGCGCAGAGAGAGGCCGTCACGGTAGCTAGATGATGATCAGAGAATGGGGCCGGCCGGACGCTGGAGGAGTGGGCCCGCGAAAGGTGAAAACGTGATAAATAGATGCGGTCCAACCGGGAGTGGCGCGACCGATGGGCCTCCACCCGGACAAAGGTGAAGGTCGAGATATCATCTGGGTGGTGGTCGTGCCAGTCATCCACCAGGGAGTGATGTTCGACGATCTCCCTGAGGACGTCCGCGGCAGCTGGGCACTGCTCGATCCCCGAGCGGTCCCGTTCCTCAAGGGTGTTATTAAAGTCCCCGCCCAGGACCAGGCACTCGCGAGGATCCAAGGTGCCGAGGAAGGTGGACGCCTGCTGATAGAAACGAAGCTGTTCCGGGCCCAATGTCGGGGCATAGATGTTGATGAGATTGACCATGAGCCCCTCCATACGGACCCGTAGGTGCAGCAGGCGGCCCGGCACAGCCTCGGCAACCCCCAGCACCTCAGGCTGTAGGTCGGGGGAGAACAGGGTCGCCACTCCAGCCTGGCGAACAGAGAGATGGCTGAAGTAGACTCTGTCCCCCCATTCCAGCCGCCAGCTGTCTTCGGCGGCTGGATCCGTATGGGTCTCCTGCAAGAATACTACAGAGTACCCCCACTCCCGAAGGAAGGAGAGCACCTGGCTCCTGCAGAGACCCATCCTACAGCCCCGGGTGTTCAATGTTGCGAAGAAGAGAGATGCCATGAGGAGGGCTGCGGGGGATCCTCACCGGCAGGGTCGCTCACGGCCCCCGTCGGGCCGCGTAACAATCCGTGACCCACCCCGTAGGTGAGTAGTGAGTCACGGAAAAGGCGGCCCCGTTGGTAGGCCGTGGCGGCCTGCTTCCCGGTCCTTTTACCCTCCCCCATGAGGGCCCTCGTGGCCCGGAGGATTTGGTGGAAATCCCCCCATCGCTGGAGAGTGAGCTGTACTTTGTTGCGGGAGCCCCGGACGTCCTCCAGGAACTCCCACAGCTCCTCTCGCAGAGTATGAGGGGCCGGGGTTACTGGCTCCCGGCTATCTAAAGAAGGGGCCCCTGACACAGCCCCGTGGCCCACCGAAACGGACAGGCAAGGGACAGACCCTCGACGCAGCTCCTGCTGGGCTGGCGCTTTAGGGCCCACCCCGAAATTCGGCTTAGTGGGGGGAGGTGGCGGAGGGAGAAGAGCAGCCCCTGGTGGGTCGGGACGAGGAAATACTGGAGCCGCTCCCTGGGGTTCATCCTCCGAGAAGGGGAGGGAGACAGCCCCAGGGGCGGCAGTGTCATCGTGGGAGGTGGAGGAGATTGGGACGGCATCAGGGGCGGGGAAGGGATCAGAAGTAGGGGCAGGGAGGGGGACGTGAGCAGGGCCGGGCTGAGGAACGGGTATAGGATCCTGAGCCGCAGGAGCTGGGCCACTGGGAGGTGGCCTCTCTTGGTGTGGCTCAGGGATCTGGGAATTGGGAAGGGGACCCTCCGCGATGCCGGGCTCTAGTGTGATGGCGTGTGTAACAGCCACGGCATCGGGAGGTGGACAGATATTTGCGGGGTCCCCGCCTGGGAAGGAGAACTGTTGTCCCACCCCAATGAGGGGTACCCCCTGGGATTCGGGTCCCGGCCGCAGGGCACTGGCCGTCGCTTCAGGAGGCTTGGCGGCCGTCAGCGAGGTGCCACTTGCGACTGGGCAGGTGGAAGAGCCCAGGGGATCCTCGGAGGTGGGAGCGGAACCAGCGGTCAGGGGGAGGGAGCATGGGGAGAGGGGGGAAAGGGGCACCGGGGTGAGGTCGTTGAGATAGAGGCCTGCTGGTAAAGGGTCGTCCTCCCCCTGGGTGATTGGGGTCAGACCCAGGGCCTCGATCTCCTCGTAGATGGAGGGCAGGTCACCTTCTGCCACCCCGGGGTTCTCCCCGCCGGCACCTGAAGCAATGCTCGGGTCGGGGCCCGCAGGGTCGACAAAAGGGGCAGAAGGGGCTCTATCGGGGGCTTCCGAGGGAGGGGCGGTAATACCTTCCGGTGCTCCCACGTCTTTCCCAGCCGGTTCTGGCAGACAAAAGCTGCTCAGGGGCAAAGCGGAAGGCTCGGCATCAGTGCCCGCCTTCCTGGTCTTCCGGGGGGCTTCCGCATCGGTGGTAAGAGGTGGAGCTCGAGCCTTCCGCTTGCTTCGCTTCCCCTGTGCTAAGGCCCAGCTGTCCATGGCATCATCTGGGGGCTGGCTAGCAGGGGTTGGGTCGGGGGGCAGGGGGGATTTCTTAGGGACTCAGGGAGGTAGTGGTGGGGCAGCATAAGGGAGAGAAAACTCCCTCTGGGGCGGGCCCTCTCCCCAGCCCGGCGGTATCCCTGCCTCACCCTCCTCCACAGGCCTCATCAGACTGTTTGCAACGGGCCTCTCCCGCTCATCTGGGCACACTGGAGGAGGTACTCCCAGGGCCCAAGCGGGAGCAGCGGTGGACTGGGAAGGAGGAGGGGCGGCTCTGGGCACCAGGCATTCAGGGGCGCCGGCGATGACGGGGCCGACGCCCTGCCAGGGCTCAGGGGTCTCGGATGCTCCTCCTTGCCGGGCCAAGGGACAGTCCCTCCGAACGTGTCCCATCGCCCGGCAGAGGTAGCACCGGGCCTCCCCCGTAGAATAGTACACTCGGTAATGGGCCCCTTGATAGGGGACCATAAAGGACCCCTCGAGTGCCTCCCCATCACGTGCCGCCGGTGGCATTTGGAGCTGCACCAGCCGGCGGAACGAGAGGATGTGACGGAGGGCGGGGTCTTTGCAGCCCAGTGGGAGAGGACTGACTACAGAGATGGGTATCCCCAGGGTGGAGAGGGCAGGTAACAGGGCGGCATTGGGGAGGAAGGGAGGGACGGAAGTGAGGACTAGGCGGACGCCCAAAGTCCTCCAGCGGCTCTAATGGGACGAACACGCCCCCCCACCGCCAGGCCCTTCTCCACCGCCTCTTGGGCTGCGGCCTCCGATGCTAGGAAGAAGACTACCTTCCCATACATTTTGGAGGCCGCTACGATGGCTGTGGGTCCCACCACTCTCGCTAATGCCTGCACATAGGTTTCTACGTGGGGCGAGGCGGGTACCAGGAGGCAACGGACGCCATGCCTCCTGGTCAAGGTGGGAAAGGGGCCCCGGCCACTATAGATGGTAGCTGAGGTGGTGGGCGGGTTAGGTGACATTGCGGCAGGTGGGGGGGCTGCTGCCACCTGGGCGTACGCTCTAGGGGTCAGGGGCGGAACCCCCGCAGAGCTGGTAGAGGGAACAGCAGGGAAGGATGCTGCAGCCGGTGGCGGGGCCGCAGCAGTAGTGGCAGCCTCTGCCATGGAGGGCCTGGCCTTTGTCGCGGGGCCCTTACCCTTCTTTTTACCCTGGACCTTCCTGCCAGCTGGGGGGGCTCCCCCAGAATCAGGGGGGGCGAGGGACGTGGCAGCAGCAGAGGTCTGTTCAGTGTCTGCCGCTGCCGGTGCCCCAGCGGGGGCGAGAGCAGGTGGTTCGGCAGGGGCGGTCGAGGTGGAGGCTAGGGAGGGTGACGGGGGAACAGGCGGAGGAGGGGAGGCCATGCCGTCTGGAGGGGCTCCTCCCTCCATGTCGCCTGCCATGATGAGCAGGGGAGGAAGGGAAAACTCTTGAGGGGGGGGAGAGGAATTGGGGTGACCACTCCTCCCTGCTAGGCTGCAGGCAGGGGAGGAGGGCACTAAAAGTGGGGACTGGGTTATCTCGGACTAGTGCGGGGGTAGGGTTCAGTCACCCACTCAAGATGGGAAATCTGGTTCCTCTTGTTGCACTAGGGGAGGGGATGATATAACGGCATGGGGGTGCAGTGAGATAGGGTCAAAATTAAATAGGGGAGGGGCACAAGCGCATGGGAGGGGGCGTGGGTTCACGAAAGCGGGGGGCTAATCAGGGCAAATGGAGCTTCAGGGGGAGGGAGACAACCAACTGGGAATGGGGCAGAAAACCAAGGGACTAGATTCAGGGCTAGGGCAGGGCAAACAAACAAGGCTGCAGAGGGAGAGGGGCGGGGCAGGCAAAACTGAAACTAGCAAGGGGCGGGGACCAAAAAAGGAGAGGGGCCCAGATAGCTGCAAGGGGAACTGGGGCAGGTGGCAAGGGACAAAGCAAGGGGTGTGCTAATGGAGGGGGAGGGTCAGTCCAAGGGGTATGGGGAGGGGCATGTGCGCTCGTGCAAAGTCAATAGGTGGGCTGGCTGCTGCTTCAGGCCCAAAAGGTGGAAACGGGCTCGACTAGCCAGGCAAGCAGCTGAGTCCAGAGGCAGGAACCAGGGCAGATGGTGAGCAGCCAGCAGAGGTGGTGGTGGAGGGGGCAGCGGTGGTGGTGGGGGTTGGGGGGGGGGCACAGATGAACCAGGGGGCAGGCTCTACGCCACACCCCCTGTGCCCCTACAAACACAGTCAATACCCCCACCACGAGAGCACAGTTCGAAACATACTCAGTTCTTGGAGGCCCCCTCCACGGTGGTCTGCAGAATCTCTGTGCTCCTTCAGCAGCCGACGGTCTTCCTGGTTCTTCCTCCTCTGGGTTCCAGCAGCTTCCTGGCAGCAAACAGGGCAGCAGCAGCAGCTCCAGCAACTCCAGGCGGTGGTCCGGTGGTCAGGCAGGACCCCTCACGGATGGTGGTGGTCACAGCAGTGGCTGGAGCGGGGGCCCCTCACACCCCTCCTCTGGGGAGAGGGCCAGTAGGCCCCCTCCCCCCAAGGGGCTGCTGCAGTAGCAGGAGTAGCAGCAACCAAGGTGTTTGGGGGGGTTCAGCTACCAGCCAGCAACCAGAGAGTAGAGTAGCGGGAGGGGTGTCTGGCCCAGCCAGGGGAGTAGCTGGAGCGGTAGCAGCTACAGCAGTAGCCAGGAGAGACCAGGGCCTAGCAGCAGCCCCAGCAGCGGGAGCGGGAGCAGTAGCCCTCTACCTCCCTCTTCTCTCCGGGGCAGTTGGGTGTAACAGAAGAGTCAAAAGCAGATCTACTGGCCACTGGAGAAGCAGGTTTCTGTTCCCTGAGTGACCAGAGCAGGGGCTGCACTAGAACAAGCAGGAACTTTCTGGAACCAATTTAAGGCAGGCAGGCTAATTAGGACACCTGGAGCCAATTAAGAAGAACCTGCTAGAATCAATTAAGACAGGCAGGCTAATCAGGGCACCTGGGTTTAAAAAGGAGCTCCCTTCAGTTTGTGGTGTTGCGTGCGAGGAGCTGGGAGCAAGAGACACACAAGGAGTTGAGAGTGAGAAGAGCTGAAGGACTGAGGAGTACAAGCATCAGCAGACCATCAGGAGGAAGGTCCTGCAGTGAGCATAAAGAAGGTGTTGGGCGGAGGCTGTGGGGAAGTAGCCCAGGGAGTTGTAGCTGTCATGCAGCTGTTACAGGAAACCCTATAGACAACTGCAATTCACAGGGCCCTGGGCTGGAACCCAGAGTAGAGGGCGGGCCCGGGTTCCCCCCAAACCTCCCAACTCCTGATCAGACACAGGAGGAATTTGACTGTGGGTTCTACCAGAGGGGAAGATCTCTGAGGTGATCAAAATCCGCCAATAAGCGCAGGACTCACCAAGGTAGAGGAGGAACTTTGTCACACTGAATATACCTATGCTGCCTAGAGAGCTTTTCAAAGCTTCAGAAATGTACACTTCTGTGAAGTTATCCTCATCCAGGGGCAAAACAAATTGCTATGATTTAGAAATATCCAGTTTCTACTGTTTGTTCCACAGTTTGCATGTGAAGTGTTTTCCACATGTGCAGTACTTAAGAAAAAGTACTTGAAGGTATTAGGCCAAATTCATCTCCATGGAAGCCCTGGAATTGTTCCAGGATGAATTTGGCCCATTTAATTTCTGTATATAGTTCAAATTAATATTAAATTCTATTAAGGCTTTAGATGGCAGTAGATCAGGGCAGGATTAACTGGATAGTGAGTTATCCCAACCAAATATTGTACATATAATTTGTTTCTTCATTGTACCTTTTGTTTAATGTCAAGGAGAAACCTCCTAAATGATGTTTTCATGGTCTCTTTCATGTCCTTGTTTTATAAATAAGCTTATTTTTAAAGTATAATTATACCAAATATTTGGAATAGTTCTTAGACATTGGTTATGGATTGCTCAGCAGCCTATCCTAGCAGTTCTTACTTGTGTACCCAGCTGTGTCTCTTTGCTGAGAAGGTTGAATGATGTCACATGCTGAGCATGTGCGGGACTCAGGATTAATGGTTACAAGGGCTAAGATCCCTTGATCCCTTTGATGATGGGCAGGCGGATGATAAAGCATGAAGAAGAGGTGGTGCAGGGGAGGATTTTGCATCCAATCTGTAGTGCAGATCTGCTGCCCCATAGGTATATTGAGTTAAGTATGTCCCCCTGGTGCATGATGGGAAAAGGAACAGGTTGGTGTGCAAGTCACCCTGAACCTGCTCCAACATAGGGGCTCAGATGGGGTGAGCAGTTCTCCACAGTTATGGCACTGGAATAGTCGAAACTTAGTGTTTGGTGATTTTACTGTCCATGTAGTTGGTAATTCTTGTGGATTGGCTGAGACTTTTATGGCTGCCACAGTAACACTGGTATTATCTCAGGTGACTGTAAGATCCACACATAAGTTTGGGCGCACTCTGGATCTGCCTGTTGGGAGGGAAGAATAATTCACCCTTTGCTATAGACGGACAATTGTCTCCTTTGGTTTCTGTTTGGAATGCACCTATGCCAGCAGGGTGAGGGACCTGTTTTAATGATCCATCACTGGAAGGCGATGAAGTCAAAGAGTTCTAGGCAGCTTTGAAGAAGAAAGTTGTTCTGGTTATCAACTCTGTTGATTGTTCAGCAGGACTTCATAATAATCATTCATCTTCCACTACCAATCCAGTGGCCCCTAAATTCCTTCTCTACTGGTCTCTGCTTCACAGGTCACTGTGTCTGTAGAATGATCTGCAACAGATGAATGGGAGGAGGGTCAGCTAGAGCAGTGGTTCTCAAAGCCGGTATGCCGCTTGTTCAGGGAAAGCCCCAGGCAGGCCGGACCGGTTTGTGTACCTGCCGCGTCCGCAGGTTAGGCCGATGGCAGCTCCCAGTGGCCACGGTTCGCCGCTCCAGGCCAATGGGGGCTGCAGGAAGGGCGGCCAGCACATCCCTCGGCCTGAACTGCTTCCCGCAGCCCCCATTGGCCTGGAGCGGCGAACCGCAGCCAGTGAGAGCCGCAATCGGCCGAACCTGCAGACGCGGCAGGTACACAAACCGGCCCGGCCCACCCAGGGCTTTCCCTGAACAAGTGGTGGACCGACTTTGAGAACCACTGAGCTAGAGTGTGAAAGACAGAAGTCTCAGGCTCAGCCCAACCATTTATGAAGTAGATTATTGAAATAGATACATGCTGTAAAAGGTTTTTTCCAGCTCCGTCACAACATCTGCAGTTACACACAGCAGAATTGTTTGAAGTGGTTGACAGCCTGGTTGACAGTCTTGCTTCTGCCTTATTAGAGTCAAGTTTTTCTCACGGTGAAGAATTTTCATGTTACTTTGCTGATGCAATTGCTTGGATTCAGACTGACCTGTCTACTGTTGTGGACACAGAATAGTGTTTATGGGAGCAAATTTTGTGCTTGAATGTCAGCCAGTATTGCTCAATGAGGTGATGGAACAACTGAAGTAGCTTTGTGTTACAGTCTGTGATCTGTACCCTCAACCTGTGGGGAAATATTGTTTCTATTGTTTGAGATGTCAGCTTTTCCTCATGTGGAGTGTTGAGGAGATGCTAGTTGTTCTTAAAAATTCTGTTATGAGGCCAGTGCTCAAGCTACCAACTCTTAACACTGACAATCTGGCTGCCTATCAACCAGTATCTAATCTTCTATTTTTTTGAAAGTTCATTGAAAATGATGATGAAGTAATACTGATGATTTCTTCAATCCTCAGATATCCTTGACTCCACTTAGTCAATTGGACATGTGGTAGAAATTTAATTGGTTACATTCGTTGATTATCTTCATCCACAGCTAGGAAGCGATCATGTCTGTGCAGATTCTTTTAGATCTGTTGGCAGCTTTTGCTACCATTGATCGTGAGTTTTTGTTGACTCGTGGCCCTTAGCAGGAGTGGGTGGTGTTCACTCCTGAGTAGATCTGTTCTCATCTTACTAAGAGAACCCAGAAGGTAACTGTGGACAATGCTTCTCTCTTTCAGGGTGGTACAGGGTACCATATTCCCACCTCTTTGAGTCAACATGTACATGAGGCTGCTGGAAAAGTTAATGAGGAGACATGGACTGCCATATATTCAGTATAATGATGGCACCCAGTTCTATTATATCTGATCTGACCAATTCAGTAGACCCAGTGTCTTAGTGTTTAGAGGAGCTTGTGACATATTGGAGCTAGTTAGCTGCAATTTAACCTGGACATGACGGCAGTAATGTTGAGAAGCAGCCAGAGGAGTTAGCAGAATTTATACTGATGACCCTCTTTGGGAGGAGTGCTATGGGCATTTGCAATACAGGGGCACACCTTAAGCATGGGGCAAATTCTTGGGCTGCTCCTTGATGCAGAGAGAGCAGCTGTGATCAAGAGTGTTATTTACAGTGGTGCCCGATGTGAAGAGTGCAACTTTTCTGTCCAATATAGACCTTGCTTCAGCTAGCCACACTTGCTATGAGATTGTTGAAATGCACTCTACATAGGGCTACATGTCAAGGCCACTTATTAATTGGAGCTAACGCAGAATGCCGCAGCCCTCTTATTAACTGGAGTTTCATTGTTCTAGCATCTCCATTGGTTGCCAATATGTTTCTGACTAGTGTTAAACTATGAAGTCCTAAAAGGTTTGAAACTATTTACCTGAGAGACCACCTCTATCTTGGTACCATACTGACACTGTGCTATACAGACAGTAAATACAAGCCAGTGAGTTCCAAGGAAGCCTTGGAGAATAAGATTATTACTGTACTGATGGTTTGAGAGAGAGAGAGTGAGTGTGAATATGTGTAGGTGGAGAAAGGTTCAGGTTTATTTTATTATCATCATACTGAAAGAGTCAATATGATTGGCAGTCCTTTATATTGTATTTTTTTATTGTGTATTTTAATTGATTGGCTGTGCGTTTGTTAAGATTTTTATAAATCCAAAGAAATAAGAAAAATAAATAACAGGAAAAGGCCTAGCATTGTCTTTTGCAACCTTACGACCCAACACCATATTTCTAAATAGTTTTACAGCCATTACTGCAAGATTTAATGTATTTCCTGCCTGTCACCTTACTAGAAGACGGAGTAGTGCAGATTAATTCTTCTTCGAGTGATTGCTCATGTGTATTCCACAATAGGTGTGCGTGCTCGCCACGTGCACCGGTGTCAGAAGTTTTCCCCCTAGCAGTACCCATAGGGGAGTACCCCTAGTGACCCCTGGAGTGGCGCCTCCATGGCCCAGTATAAGGGGCACTGCGTGCTCCCCCCACCCTCAGTTCCTTCTTGCCACCAGTGAAGGTGCTTCGGAACTGCTCTGCTCCAGCTTTGCTGTAGCTCGTCCCCAGAACTCTTGTTCATTCAGTGTATGGTACCTGTAGTTAGTAGTTTAGTTAGTACACCTGGGCCGGGGCATGCCCTGTGCCCCAGTTTTTAAGTGTAGGCGACTGATGCCAGTGAATGATCTGCATGCGGACTATTCACGCTGTTTGGGTGAAACCCATCTCAGCGATCGCCGCAAGATTTGCAAGTTGTTTAAACCTTGGACCAAGAGAGAAAGAGACATTAGGATCTGGGCTATCCTGATGGAGTCAGCATTGACCCTGACTCCGGCGCGCCGCTCTGAGTTGGCACCGAGTACCCTGGTGTCGTTATGCGGCAACCCACCGGCTCTGTCTATCAGTCGGCACCGCTCCCTGTCCGCGGGACACGTCAAGAAGGCTAAGAAGAGTCTTCTCTGCTGCGGCACTGGAACAAGACTGGGGGAGAGGTTAGACCCCTGCTGGGCAGTCCTCGGTCCCCATCAGCCTCTCGGCCTCCGACTCAGGTCAAGTGGAGGAGCCTGGCCCATTCGGAGCAGGCTTTCCTGGATGTCCGGATGCCCTCCACGCCAGAGGCCCTGCAAGTGGCTCGGGACATTATGTCTATGCCAGTACCAGGAGCACTGCCAATGTTGGCCCCGTGGTCCAGAGGCAAGCCGCCGCTGGGATCCATGCAGTCTCCCTTAGCTCGGTACTGGTCTTGGTCAAGGGAATGTTCCTGATGCCGTTCGCTGCTCAGCGACTGTCCCGTGCATAGTCCACGCCGGTTGCCTTCGACCCCCACCAGGTTGTCTGGTTGGGTTCTGTCTGACAAAGTCTCCAGGCACTGCTCGGCCTCGAGAAGCGGATACTGACGGGACCGAGGTAGACACCGCCACAGGTCCTCATCTCAGCAGGGCTACCGTAGCCAGTCGCGACACAAATGTCGACGCCATTTTCATTTGTCATCTCGCTCCAGGACCCCGCCTCAGCACCCCTCCCATAGCCCCGGGCGTGGATCGCCGGCACCTCGCCATTGCAGGTCCGCCCGCCGGAGCCGATCGCAGAGCAGCTGCTACCGACGGTACTTATTTTAAAGCTTTTATTCTAATGCACAGAGCTAGTAGGATAGTGGAAACTGATTTAATAGGCGATAGAAGAGTTCCTAGGTCTTCTGGCTGCTTTCCTCAGCCCACTCCTCCTAGGAAACCTTGATTTTTACCTTATTGTTATATTAGTCTCTCTTAATAACTTTCCAGTTGCCTTAAATGATGTTAGGTAAGCAAAAATTTTATCTCAGCATCTAAAGTGTTCTAGTTATTCCCTTATACCAAGTATTGGGTAGTTTAGGTGATAAAGAAATAGTCATCTTTAATAAAATAGGCAAGTTTCTAAAGGAGCTACTATATTATGTATAATAGGGCACAACAATCTGGCAACCGTAGGATGGAAACAAGATGCAAAATGTTTACTATTTACCAATTTGTTCATTGCTAACAACACTAATCTGCCTCTGTTCTGTAGAGTCTGCTTGGGGAAACTGAACATTTCATTTTTAGTGAATACTTTTCTTGATCCACATTTTAGACCTAAAGCTGTGGTTATATACAACCTATTGCAGCTTATCTGAACACAGCGTTAATGAAGACATCTGGAAAATATATAAAATGGTTTGGTGATTATGAAATTTCCCAGAGCACTGGAGGTATACTATCACAGGAAGTGGTAGCTCTAAGGCCAAGCAATGACACACAAATTGTCACTGCAGAAGGTCTTCCCCCCCCGCCCCCGCTTTATGTATTTGACACTTACCCTAGTTCTACTGCATCCAGTAACACATTTCAAGAGATGGGGGAAAAACTGTATCAGTAACAATGGACAAGAAAAACTAATTTGTGCTTTACTTGCTCAGGGATCTAATGAAGCTAAATCCATGTGATTTTATATTTATGTATATATAATTTTCTTTCAGTTTGTAAGATCATTCCCATCCAGTGCTCTAGGCACATGTACAACCTATATAAAAATTAAATGAACAAAGAAGACCTAAAGTTCTAAAACCAAAGATGGTTCCAAATCCCTACAATTTAAAACTCAAAGCACTCCCATAACACCCACCCATTCACTCCTCACTTCCCTTGAGAGTACAGATGCATCTTGAAGTGTGATCTGGCTCTGGTGAGCCAAATTTTCTACTCTAATTACCAGTAGTTTTATAGATAAAGGAAAACAATAAATCACTTAGTATGGAGCCTTGAAGGATTCACTTGATAAATCTTAAGACCTGGAAAATTCCCCTCCTTAACATGGAGAAGCCATTTAGTAAGGAAAAATGAACTACTTGTATACAGTAAGTGTGTGGAGTTCAAGTGAATATCCAGGTCAAAGAACAGAAGTAGTAATTATATTTTTATATCTATATAGCACCTTTCAGCCAAATACCTTAAAGCACGTCGCAGCACAAATTAAATCTGACCAAACCCCACCTCCCCCCTGCCAGGAGGTAGATATGAAAGGGTTAAACTCTGATTATCCTGATGGTACTATGACTTGCCTGTATGTTTCAAAGGTCAGAATTTGAACCTAAGACAGCTCGTTTGGTGAAGGCAGTATAAAGGTTCCATTTCTGACTTTGCCACTGACACGAAATGACCTAGTGCAAGAAGTCAAGTTACCTTTTTGTGTAGTTTTGCCATTTGTAAAATGAAGCTAATACCCAACTCGCAGCAGTGTTGTGAGGCTTGTTATTTCTGTAAGCACTTTACTTTCTACAGATCAAAGTGTATATTGACCTTAATGTTTAGGGACAGTCTGTAAACCCTCTACCCATATGGAGGATCAATTACTCAGTGAGCAATCCCAATGAAGTTAATGGGGCTATTTGTATGAGTAGCTGCTTACCAGTTTGAGTAAAAAGGTTCACAATCTGGTCCTTATTAAATATCAAGATTTATTTTGCCTTGCAGTGTTAATCATCTTAAATACATTTACTTGATATTGACCTGTGAGCTTTTCCATCTCTACTCTCTGATCAAATGAATTTTTGTGTTTGTGCTACACAAGTAAAGCTTCAGTTGGGTCATTCTGGTGGAGAAGGTTGGAGAAATTCAGACAAATTGAACCGATTCTCTTCCCTTGCTATAATGGCATCTATACAGTGTGTTCAGCAAGAACCTTATTACTGCATGACAGAATATGTCAGTGTATTTATCTTAATGGATCTTACTTTAACCCTTTGGTTCTACTCTGTCATTTGTAGAGATGACCAAATGGTTATAGAGTTTGATGACAGTTTCTATTATGACAATATCTAACTTGACAAGAACATATTTTTTAGTGTAGTGTGGATACCATTTGCTTGGACTACATTGGCGTTTTCTTGCTTTCAGGATGTGCTACACATAGAGCAGTTTCCTTCAAAGGTTACATTTGCATTATGAGCAGAGAATATGGAAAACTGCACAATTTTGGCTGATTACAAACTAAAGAATCTTTAACCAGCTCTGTAATTTTAATTGCTTCTTGCTCGGTTCTTCAACAAAGTTTACCAGCTAATTTACGCAACCATATTCAGCTGTGAAGAACTGGAGATCAGTCAAAGGCTGCAATAACTTCCTGTTTCCTTTGTTTGAAGCATCTGTTATGATAAAATAGTAAACAATTTATTTTTTGAATAATTCCCAAAGAATTCATTCAGTGTAATTCATCCTAAGGAAATCTTAGACAGCACACAGACTCCTTTTGTTCTACAACTTCATACTATTAAGAATACATTCTATTATTGTGTGTGATGCCAAATGGAGCCTATTAAACAAACGAAACAGGAGTCTGCCAATTAAACTGCTGAGGGGCTGACCTTTATTGAAGCTAAAAACAATGAAACGTCAGCCATTCAAAAACCAGCTTTTTCGGAGCCATACAGTTAACTTTTTAAAAAATTCAGCTTTCAGGGAGGAAAAAGAAGCAGCTTCTGCGTGAACCACAAGAAAATGTTCTGCTTTAACTAAACCAAAATATCGTTATGGTACTATGTGTCAGTTGTTAGGTATAACAGGAATAAAATTCTTGCTCAATCTCTTCAACTGACAAACAAATATTTAGACTTTTCCTCAATTTATTTTTGCTAAAAGTCACAACTTTGCTCTGAAAAATTCTGTGACGATATCGTATTCCATTGTCCTTAACTTTTGATCAGATTGAATCAACTTTCCTCCTTTACCTACAGGAATTTACCAAAATATTGTGCTATTTAAAACGAATGGGGAAAAATGTACTTAAAGGACTGGATGGCTCAGGGGGCTAGAAAGGGAATCATAGAATATCAGGGTTGGAAGGGACTTTAGGAGGTCATCTAGTCCAACCCCCTGCTCAAAGGAGGACCAATCCCCAATTTTTGCCCCAGATCCCTAAATGGTCCCCTCAAGGATTGAACTCACAACCCTGGGTTTAGCAGGCCAATGCTCAAACCACTGAGCTATCCCTCATAATGTTCACCAATGTTATAAAATGAACCAGAATGCTTATGCTAAGCTATGAACCAAACTCAGGCATTCTTTTGCACCTATGCTAAGCTCACGGTAAACTCTGTATAGCCTCTTGTTTCTGACAGCTCAGTAGAACAAAGAGGTATGAGATGTACCAAATACGAACTCTTAGTGCCAATGTCTCTAAAGGTTATTAACATCCAAAATATTACTGTGTGCTTGGTACAGCATTCTACGGAGGATTAGTACAGAAATCCTTGTCCCCTGAAAAATACATATGAAGCTAAGATAAAGAAAAAGGGAGTGAGGTATTAGTCTCCTGCTTGTTATAAACAAATCCTCTATAAATACAATTTGAATTAAAATCATACTTTGGAACAGAATTGAAGATACTGTATGGTGTTCTCTGGATTGGTGAGATATTAACCCTTGCCTTTCTGTTTGTGCTGATTTTTCTGTGTTCAACAACGCTGAACCTGGGTTATCTGATGTTTCAACAATAAAATCCTTGAACCTTAAACAGAATATAGAGCTTTTCGGCCATAGATTGAAAAGGCTATAAACTTGCATTTGCAGACTGCTGTCTCAATGGGAGAAGAGCCCCAGAACAAGGCACGACCGGAGTGAAGGAAGGCATGTTTGAACTGTGGTGCAATCCAGCACTGATGGGAGTTGGCTGCTCAATTGGTTGTCAATGGACTAAAGTAAAATCTGTAAAATTAAATATTTTTTTTACCATTAACTCAAAGCTAAATCAAACTGGTATTCACCGAGTAAATGCCCTAATGAGAGACCGAAGATTAGTAGTAGATAAATCAGGGTATTGAGAACTTATTAATTGGACAGAGTGCAAAATGTAAGGTTACTTTCCTTGTGACCAAGTGGCATATCTACACACTGAGTGTGTGCAGCTCATGTTCCTTGGAGCCCATGCACAAGATCTTGAAGTCAGAGTTGCTAAACTGGTGGAGAAGAGAAACACAAAAGTATTTATAGATAAAGCATACAGGAACATTAAGGAGCAGGCTCACTTCAGAGCTAGCTGCCCTGTCCTACAGGCAGCCAGTGTTATGGTGGGAGAGGGCCAAGGTGGAACGGATAGACAAAAACCCTTAGGTGGGATCCATTTTCCAGCAAAAGCTGATCATTCCTCACACACTGTAGAGGTCCCTCCAGGAGATTATCTGGATATCATTGTATAGCCTGGAAAAGATATGTTTAATAGGGTATTCAATTATTAGAAATATTGATAGCTGAGTTCATAGTGACCACCTGAGCTGTTCAGTGACTTACTTACCGGAAGCAAAGATGAGGCTATCACAAGACATTTAGACAAACTTGTAATGAATTCTGGGAGGAGTCCGTGGTCAGGGTACATATTGGTACTGGTAACTTCGGGAGATGTAGGAAGGTGGTTTTGGAAACTAGAATTAGGTAACTTTAAAAAAAAAAAAAGCATAGATATAGGCTTTCTACAGTGACCTTCTCTGAACTGTTTATAGTTCATCATACAAGGCTTTAAATTTATTAGGCACTGGGAAACTTTTTGGGGAAGGCAGACTGCTAATAAATAAACCTGACTAGGGTTTTGAGGGTGATTAGGAGCTGGAGAAAAAGATGTCAGGTGTTGAGGAGGGTTGGACAAACACATTTATTAGGTTTCAGAGTAGCAGCCATGTTACTCTGTGTTAGCAAAAAGAACAGGAGTACTTGTGGCACCTTAGAGACTAACAAATTTATTTCAGCGTAAGCTTTCGTGGGCTACAGTCCACTTCATCGGATGCATAGAATGGAACATACAGTAAGAAGATATTTATACATTCAGAGAAACATGAAAAGGTGGAAGTACCCATACCAACTGTAAGAGGCTAATTGATTATCACTTCAAAAGTTTTTTTTTCAAAAGTTTTTTCCCCCTGCTGATAATAGTTCCTCTTAATTAATTAGCTTCTTACAGTTGGTATGGGTACTTCCACCTTTTCATGTTTCTCTGAATGTATAAATATCTTCTTACTGTATGTTCCATTCTATGCATCCGATGAAGTGAACTGTAGCCCACGAAAGCTTACGCTGAAATAAATTTGTTAGTCTCTAAGGTGCCACAAGTACTCCTGTTCTTTTTACATTTATTAGGGACACCAGAAATACCCTCTACTGGATAAAGGGTTACCTTTGTATGAGTGAATGTACAGCTGAACTGGAGAAGGGACAAGTCGAGGACATAGAAATATATTCCAGAAAAATAACAGGGCATCAGAAAAAATAGTTAAATAAAAATAAGCACACAGCCAAAAATGAAAGCCTATATACTAATATGAGAAGCTTAAAATCAAAATTAAAAGCTAAAATAGTTCAGCTAGAAAGCCTGACAATGAAGGAAGACCTTGCTATAATAGGCATTTCTGAAACACTGATGGATTGACCAAAAGAAGTGGGATACTGAAATTTTTGGGTATAATCTATACAGAAAGGGCAGATTATGTCATAGAGATGAGGGAGTAATTCTATACTAGCAAGATTCATAGACTCTAATGAGATAAAATTTCTTATTGGAGAGGATTGTACACAAGCATTTGCCTACACAGAGTCAACTGCAAATCAGGGTTTAAATAGTCACAAGATGTGAAGTAAAGTATGTTCATGAATTAGAAACTGGCTAAGCAACAGCCAAAGATTAGAAATAATATTAAAATTTCAGTTTTGCAAAAGGTGAACAGTAGTTCAGTTCCACAGATCTTTATTAGCGATGGTGTTAAATATACTAATAATCTGGGGATAGCGTGATCAGTGAGATGATATAATTTGCAGATAGCACAAAATGATTTAGGTCCACTAGAGACAATTGTGAGCAACTGTAAAGAGACTTAATGAAGCTGGGTGACTGACCAGTACAATGGCAGATAAAATTCATTGTTGCCAAAGCAAGGTAAAGCAACAGTTGAATTGAACTGATGGGTTTTAAAGTAACAGTAACCACTTAGGAAAAAGAACTTCACATATATGTGGACAGCGCAGTGGAAACATCTCCATGTGCAGTAGCAGTCCTAAAACCAAAACAAAATATTAAGATATATAAAGAATGGGCTAGAAAATCAATAACTTAATTCTTTGAGGTAAAAGATCACATCTAAAATTCTTTCAAAATAATTCCACATGTACAATGTAGAATAAACCTAATTTGGAGCCATGTGTAACATCCAGTAAGAGGAAGAATGATCTTATGAACTGGGATTCTGGAGTTCTGTGATGAATTCCCAACTGTGCCACAGACTTCCTTTGAACTTGCTCAAATCTCTTAATCACTCTGTGCCTCAGTTTCCCAGCTGTAAAAATGGAATTTCTTCATTTCTCTCACCCTTTCTCAGTCTTATCTATTTAAGGAGAGATTTTTTTCAAAGAATTTAGGAGGTCAAATCCTGTATGTACTCCAAATCCCATAGGCACTGTTGATTGACCCCCCAGAAGCTGTAAATGTTTTGGGGCTCAGATTATATGTATACATAGTGGAGGAGGGATAGCTCAGTGGTTTGAGCATTGGTCTGCTAAACCCAGGATTGAGAGTTCAATCCTTGAGGGGGCCATTTAGGATCTGGGGCAAAAATCTGTCAGGTGACAGTACTTGGTCCTGCTAATGAAGGCAGGGGACTGGACTCGATGACCTTTCAAGGTCCTTCCAGTTCTATGAGATAGGCATATATATTTATAGTGCTTAGCATAATGGGGTCCCAGTCTTGGTGGGGACCTCTAGGCCCTCCTATAAGACAAATAATAATATCACCATTGCTTTCATTCAATCTCAGCAAAAATAGCTGTAATAATGATAATAATCCAAGTGGTCAAAGAGACCTCCCCACAATTTGCCAGATTAAAAATTCATGTCACAGTACAGAAGCCACACCAACTCTGTTTTTGAAGCCCTATGACAGCAAGACAAATGACAGGCTTTTTAAGATCAAGATTATGGAAGTGTGACCCATTTTCTGTATCCAATTTGCTTTGATGAAAGATTAAATTGAACGCTGCCATAGAATTGATATGTGGGTTTGGACAGAATTTCTGTCCTGCCTCATTTCTACAGATATTTGCTTTGAATGACCCTTTATTAATAGTCCATGGGGACTGAACTGTCAATTCCTGGGAGATTTGCTTCTCACCAGCTGTCTCATCATTGCTTCATAAACCTTAAGTGAATCCTTTAATGTGCAATGCGACTCTGAAACATCAGCCTGTCAAAAGTGAAACTCTCCCCCTCACAGATTTCCATTGTGCTGCAGGAAAAACTTGTAGGTAGCTCATCTGTACAGTCAGATGTGATTACTCATCATTATTTATGTGCCAGTGTTGAGGGGCTTCATGGAGAAATCAAATGTTATATCTGCAGTAGCTGAAATTGTTCATACGAACCAATGTTAACAGCTAGAAGAAGTCAGAGCTGGTTTTCCCCAAAGAAAGCAGGATGGGATTTATGCAGATAATTCTAAATAATGCAAAAGTGACCGCCATAACCCCCACTGCCTTGAGATGTCTCCTCGCATACATGGAGGGGTATGGATCTCAAAGTGCCTAGTGAGGGAAGAGCTCATTTAAACCTCAAGTGAAGTTCTTTAAGTAACTAATGCCATATCCCGTTAGAAGCAGATACTGTTTAAGAAGCACAAAATGTTGTGATGTCAAAATAGGCAAGATTGACGACCCTTAAAAAGGGCGTTCACTTCAGATAATTCCAACTTTCTGAGTGTCTTGATGGAGCATATTCTCCTCCTCTTTGCATCTAGATATGCAGTCAGCCTCCATTAAAAAAAAATCACAATAATCACTTTTTTCTTAGTATGCTAGCTTTATAATGGACTACATTTTAAACAGAAAAAAGGGCCAGTAAATCCATATTTTCCATTGAAGTAAAAAGTGCTCCTAGATTGTTTTTTAAAAAAATCCAATTTTGGGTCTGTGCAGCATCAGTTTATAGCCATGCATTATTATTTTTACAGAATACACCACTTTGGGCATACAAAGCAGACCCTAAAACTGAAATACATATTTTAAAAGTGTTTGTGTAGTCTGGAAAATATTTAGCTAAATTATATTGTCATTTTTACTGACATACATTTTTTTAAAATGAAAGTTAGTTTCTGATTTATTTTTTTACTGTCAGTAAGTAGATTTCCAGGAGAGGGGGGGAGGAGCGGGGATGCGGCATGCTCAGGGGAGGAGGTGGAGAAGAGGTGGGGTCAGGGTGGGGATTTGGGGATGGGGTTGGAATAGGGGCAGGGAAGGGGTGGGAAGAGGCGGGGCAGGGGCAGGGCCTCATGGAAGGGGTGGAGTGGGAGCAGGGCCAGGGGCAGCATGGTGGGGGGGGGGGGGCTTTTGTATCTTTATATGAAAAAGTGTCAATGATGTGGCCCTTGGGCTAATGTACTAGTCCTCATGTGGCCCTCGTGGTGATTTGAGTTTGAGATCCCTGTTCTAAACTCTTTGGGGCAGGGATTCTCTCTTACTATATGTTTGTACAGTGCCTAGTACAATGGGATCCCAATTTTGGGTCAAGGCAGTACTGCAAAAAATAAATATAATTTACAGTGGGGAAGATATTTAGCTTTTACCAGGTAACTAGTGATCAGGATTCACGTTGTCTGGCTTTGGAATTTGTACATTTAGGAAGTGCTACTTTCTTTTGGTTTTGCATAGCAGTGTCTATTAGCATAGAAAATGTTATGGATGACTTCAGAAAACATTTCTTTTGAAATCTTACACTTTCAGAGACATAAAGGGAGAGAAACTTTTGGATCAGCTTTGTGTCTTCATTTTCAGAGACCCAATATTGTAGACATTTTAAAAGTTGAATTCAAATAATAAGCATTCATTATTTCTACATTTTTGAGTGCCAGTTTCTGGCAGCCCATGTGAAAAAAGGTGCCCTGCTTTTCCTCTGTACCTGTCTTAGTAATTGTATATAATTGTAGGGTAACTTATCCTTTTTTACAATTTTGTGTATTATCCCTGTAAAATTCTTGCCAGTTGAACTATGTGTTGTGTCGTAGCAGTTTGCTAGTTCATTTAATTAAACATTAATTTAATGATGTTTAAACATGCCTAAGGTTAGTAATGTGACAAGATAGTAATCCATTAAATGTGCAAGCAGCAAATCTACTATCTCTTTTTTTCGAGGAGGCTACAATATGCCACACAACTAATTATCTAAAATCTGAATGTACTTAATTTCTTTGAACTGCAAGATGAAACAATTAATCAAGAGAATATTTCAGCTCAATTTCAAAAGGAAAAGTGATAGCTTTTTAAGCCTCTAAAACTCTTTAGAAATCACTGCTGCACCTTGTCGACGCAGCACACTTACATGAAGCATTTGTGCATGTCAAAGACAAGCTCACCCCAACTTTAATGATGATAATAATAATACATTGCACTGACTGTACAGAGAACCTTTTGTCTGAAGTTCTCAAATCACTTTGCATATGTTAATTCATCCCCCCCCCCAAAAAAGACAGTAAATAGAATGTAGAGCAGCATTGCTAGAATGCTGAAATTTTCATAAAAATCAAACATTTGAAAGTGAGGACATTCTGAGTTAAAGTAAAAAAAAAAATAATCAAAGACTGTAGTTCAAATCACCCTAAATGTCCTGTGCACAAGTGTCCTAGCACCCCTAGCTTTTTTGGCCTCCCTTTACTTGTGAAAGAAGCCCCTCAGTAGTTGCCCGCTGAAAGAATGTGTTTCTTATTGTGCATACAATTTAAAATAATAGAAATGTAGGAAGGGACCTCAAGGGATCATCTTCTCCATCCCCCCCATGCTGAGGCGAGAGTAGTCAGACCATAGTATGTTCTGTTCTACAATCCTTTAACTTTCACCCTCCCTTCCAGTCTATATCCAGGTAAGGAGGAAGTTCAGGCTCATCTTGCAAGGGTGTGTGTGGCTCTGCAGGCATTTGTGGTCATACGTTCAAGATAGATGTTGAAAAAGTTAATTTCTGACCTATATTTGGAATATAATATCTCTAACTGATATTGGGATGTGAATGGGATAGAGTTGCATATCTAGCACAGAGTGAGGTGATAGATAAAGGAGGGTCTTGTGCAGGACATATGTAGAGGGCCACATGTGAGTTGTGATGGAGATCTGATATCTTTTTATTGACTTCATTTGGTGCAGGGTCCACCCAACAGCAGGAACCTCACAAGCTGTGCTGACTTCAGTTTTATGCTAGTGCACAAAAAGGAAGCAATATAAGTACAACCATCCTAATTTTAAGAGCCATGTTACATTTAAAATATTACTGAATATATTTCTGTAAATCATAGTAACTTTGATGTTACATTTGTCACTATATATGAAATATAAGACTATGTTCTCCATTGTTTTATGCCAGTGTGACTCCATTGATTTTAGTGGAGTTACACTAGGGTAATATCAGTGTAAAAGAATGGAGAATCAGCCTGCAGTATACAAATGCATATATGATCTTAAAATAGCATATAAAAGCAATCATATACAGTATTCCAAAGAAGGAACAATAGTAAGACTTTGTAAGTCTGAAAGAAGAAAAACCTGGTCATAAAGTTAGAACAGTGGGGAAGTAAAGACAATAGTAATACTTTTTCACCACTGATATTAATTATCAGCATGCTCTTCTCACTGCCTATTAATTATTATTCATTTATTTATAAAGTACCACAGATATATATAGTGCTTTGCATATGCCAGCACATAGGAAGGCAGGTAATTAAAGAAATAATACAATTAACATTAGTAATATAAATAATTGTGCTTTCAGATGGGAAATGAAAACTATGATCCATTCTTTTTAGGTTTCTCTCCCATGAAGTATAGCCTTCTTAAACATCTTAAATGAGAAAATACTCCTTTGTGAAGATTACTCCTATATTATCCTTTTATTGGAGAGTTTTGCAAGACTTAATGAATCCTTCCAATGTATTTTCATCATGTTACCAATTCAGATTTTGTATCCTTGATTTTTTTCTTATTTAAATTCCCAATAAAACCTCTTTGCATTTTTTCAGTTTATCTAAATAATTTGAAAACAACATAATCCAGGGCAGCACTGCCTATGACATTGCTCACACGCACATCTAGCAGCTCTGTTGTCATCATTCTTTATCAGCCCTCGCCAGATAATAAACAGAATAACTCTGTAGCTAGTGATTGTTTAATTAATTGGAATTCTTTTTTGTTGCTTTTCTAAGGTACCAGTTTATGGTGGGAAGTGTAAGAAGTACTGATATAATTTGTCTTTTCTGTTCTTTATATATATCAGGAAAAAGCCTACATTATTATTAAAATTCAAGAGATTGTAGGTAATGAGTTATTAGAAGGCCCCCATGCAGAAATGTCTCACACCACAATATAATTAAACAGGATTAGTAAGCCTTTAAAAGTAACTGATTCATTTTATTTTGTCCATTTCATGAAAACTTCCAAATAAAAGTGCAGAAACCTAAAAGAGCCTCACTGGGGAATAAAAACAAAACATAAAACAAAACACCAACCAAACAAAAAAAATCCCCCTAAACTAGCAATAATAGGAGTTAATTTGTCATGAAGGTACTGTATCAAGCTGTGAAAGCCCATCTCTTAACTTGTAATGATACTATCAGTTACAAATGTGTTCTCAAGTGTTAGGGTTGTTGTGATTTTCCCCAACCTGAAATTTTTTTTGAAAAATTCTCCCCCAAACCCAAGAAGATTTTATGAAATGAAATACAAAACACATCCTGTATAATTCACTGTGCAAGCATATTTACTCCTCATATACAAAAATGGTTTGTCTATACACACAAAATGGACCATTGTAGATCACGCTAGCTAACACAATGTGAAAGATGACTGAACGCGCTGTGTAGACAAGGACTGTCATGTTTAACATCATGTCAGTTGGTTGTGGTTAACCATGACTTGGACCTAAGTTAACAATTGTGGGCCTGGCCACACTGAGATAAGAGTTGTGTAACAACCTGGTCCAGTACTTCTGTGTACTTCACTAGTTTGTTGCAAGTTGACCCAATCACTGGGTTGCACTTGCTTCCAAGCCTACTGGATCTGGGTAGAGTCTATTCACTGTTTCTGTCTCTGGGACTCTAAGGTGAATGCCCAGGCTCAGACTTCTTGTCTGACACCCTTCTTGGGGATGAGGGGTGCTACTCTCCAGCCACCTTAGACCTCAAAAACAGTGTCTGAGACAATCTGAGCACACCCAATCACCTATACACACTCCCTCAGGGTTCCATCTAGGCTGTGAGCAAACTGGGCTGTTAGTTTAATCTCTTTAGGGATAACATGGCAGGAAAGCAAGGAACACAGGCTTAGACAAGGAATTTCTTAACTGCAGTCACTTTACTCTTAAAGACCTCAAGAGTTATGGCTGCTTGAAAACAACAAAGTCCTAAGATACACCCTCCCCATGTCTATGCTCACCCTTCCTGTGAGAATAATAGAATCAGAGAAGATTAGGGCTTGGAAGAGACCTCAGGAGGTCATCTAGCCCAACCCCCTGCTTAAAGCAGGACCAACCCCAACTAAATCATCCCAGCCCGGGCTTTGTCAAGCTGGGCCTTAAAAACCTCTAAGGATGGAGAATCCACCACCTCCCTAGGTAACCCATTCCAGTGTTTCACCACCCTCCTAGTGAAACAGTATCCAACCTAGACCTCCCCCACTGCAACTTGAAACCATTGCTCCTTGTTCTGTCATCTGCCACCACTGAGAACAGCCTAGCTCTATCCTCTTTGGAACCCCACTTCTGGTAGTTGAAGGCTGCTATCAAATCCCCCCTCACTCTTCTCTTCTGCAGACTAAATAAGCCCAGTTCCCTCAGACTTTCCTCATAAGTCATGTTCCCCAGCCCCCTAATCATTTTTGTTGTCCTCCACTGGACTCTCTCCAGTTTGTTCACATACTTTCTGTAGCGGGGTCCCCAAAACTGGACGTAGTACTCCAGATGTGGCCTCACCAGGGCCAAATAGAGGGGAATAATCACTTCCCTCAATCTGCTGGCAACACTCCTAATAATGCAGCCCAATATGCTTTTAGCCTTCTTGGCAACAAGGGCACACTGTTGACTCAGATCCAGCTTCTCATCCACTGTAATCCCCAGGTCCTTTTCTGCAGAACTGCTGCTTAGCCGTCGGTCCCCAGCCTGTAGTAGTGCATGGGATTCTTCCGTTCTAAGTGCAGGACTCCGCTCTTGTCCTTGTTGAACCTCATCAAATTTATTTTGGCCCAATCCTCCAATTTGTCTAGGTCACTCTGTATCCTATCCCTACCCTCCAGCATATCTACCTCTCCCCCCAGTTTAGTGTCATCCACAAACTTGCTGAGGGTGCAATCCATTCCATCATCCATATCATTAATGAAGATGTTGAACAAAACCAGCCTCAGGACCGACCCCTGGGGCACTCCGCTTGATACCGGCTGCCAACTAGACATTGAACCATTGATCACTACCCGTGGAGCCCGATGATCTAGCCAGCTTTCTAGCCACCTTATAGTCCATTTATCCAATTGATATTTCTTTAACTTGCTGGCAAGAATACTGTGGGAGACCGAATCAAAGTCAAGGTATATCACGTCCACCGCTATCCCCATATCCACAGAGCCAGTTATCTCATCATAGAAGGCAATCAGGTTGGTCAGGCATGACTTGCCCTTGGTGAATCCATGTTGACTGCTCCTGATCACCTTCCTCTCCTCCAAGTGCTTCAAAATGGATTCCTTGAGGACCTGCTCCATGATTTTTCCAAGGACTGAGGTGAGGCTGACTGGTCTGTAGTTCTCCAGATTTTCCTTCTTCCCTTTTTTAAAGATGGGCACTATATTTGCCTTTTTCCAATCGTCCAGGACCTCCCCCGATCACCATGAGTTTTCAAAGATAATAGCCAATGGCTCTGAAGTCACATCAGCCACCTTCCTGAGCACACTCGGATGCATTGCATCCGGCCCCATGGACTTGTGTTGTATGTCCAGCTTTTCTAAATAGTCCTTAACCTGTTCTTTCACCACTGCGGGCTGCTCACCTCCTCCCCATACTGTGCTGCCAAGTGCAGCAATCTGGGAACTGACCTTGTCTGTGAAGACCAAGGCAAAAAAAGCACTGAGTACTTCAGCTTTTTCCACATCATCTGTCACTAGGTTGTCTCCCCCATTCAGTAAGGGTCCCACACTTTCTCTGACTACCTTCTTGTTGCTAACATATCTGTAGAAAGCCTTCTTGTTACCCTTCACATTCCTTGCTAGTTGCAACTCCAATTGTGCTTTGGCCTTCCTGATTACACCCCTGCATGCTCGAGCAATATTTTTATACTCCTCCCTAATCACCTGTCCAAGTTTCCACTTCTTGTAAGCTCCCTTTTTGTGTTTAAGCTCACTGAAGATTTCTCTGTTAAGCCATGCTGGTCACCTGCCATGTTTGCTATTCTTTCTGCACATCGGGATGGTTTGTTTCTGCACCCTCAATAAGGCTTCTTTAAAATACAGCCAGCTCTCCTGAAATCCTTTCCCCCTTGTATTATCCTCCCAAGGGATCCTGCCCATCAGTTCCCTGAGGGAGTCAAAGTCTGCTTTTCTGAAGTCCAGGGACCATATTATGCTGCTCTCCTTTCTTCCTTTTGTCAGGATCCTGAACTCAACCATCTCATGGTCACTGCTGCTCAGGTTGCCACCCACTTCTACTTCACCTACCAATTCTTTCCTGTTGGTGAGCAGCAGGTCCAGAGGAGCATGGCCCCTAGTTGGTTCTTCCAGCACTTGCACCAGGAAGTTGTCTCCAACACTCTCCAAAACTTCCTTGGTTGTCTGTGTACTGCCGTATTGCTCTCCCAGCAGATGTCAGGGTGATTGAAGTCCCCCATGAGAACCAGGGCCTGAGTCTGAGGTGGTCATGTTTCAAGATGGGCAGAATCTATCCTGCCTCCTGTCTCTCCTCACTGGCCTTCTTACATGTGGTGGTGGTCAGCCCCACTGCTCAGAACTAAGTCCTGCTCTTAACAAGTCCTCTGTCTCTCTGCTGTGTGCTCCCCTGGGAAACTCCTGCCCCCTCCCACTGTCATGCATGCCTCATCTGTGTGGAAAGACCATAGTTCTGTAGGAGTGGGGTGGTAGTTGACAAGTCAGTCATTCAAAGTCCATAACTCCAGATTACTCTTTGTGACATCTTGTTGAAGGGCTGCCGCAGAGGTCCCCTTTCCTTAGCAGGGCAGCTGTCTGGAATGCAATTCAATAGGTTGCCCTCAGGCAAATTTAGATGTGTTCAGCACATAATACAAAATGGAGTTCATAATTTGATACAGAACTATTACACTCTTGTCATAAGGTGTATTTTAAAACAAGTTATTGATCACATTTTAACTAATACATTCTAAAGCCCTAGTATAAACAGGACAAACTTTATTTTAACAGGTATTAGTGGGTCAAGGTAAACCCTGAAACGCTCCTTTTATCCTAGTGCGGACAGGTCCTGAGTTTTTAACATTGTGTTAATTAACACATGTTCTAACACACTGTGTTTTTTCCAGTGTAGACATCAGCTAGCTTTAAACAGACCATATTAATCAGATGTTCGTCTTCATGAAGTTTCCGGATACTAGCAAATCTAGCCTCCTCTAACAATTCACAGCTCTACCCACTCCCCCGTCTTCAACATCCAGTGACAGTTGATGCCGCCCACTAGGCATGCCCGTGTCTCTAATCTCAACTGACTCTACCCACTCTCTTTCCCCTCTAGGCTTCTAGTAATTTTTACAGCATTGTTATGTTTCCTAACAGGCTTAATGCTAACCTTAACCTTCTCATTGCTTCTCCTTTAACTTTTTGTAGAGTAGTTAAAGTTTTCATTTATGGATTGAAATTAGATCCTCAAGATTAATTCCCAGTGTCAAAAAACTGTCAAATACATGCTATACTCATATAAAAACTTCAGTGTGACACAGTGACATGTTAAAAATAAAATTTAAAAAACCCTGACACACCGTTAACACAAATAAACACCATTGGACTGTGTTTATTGTTGTAAACACCCATTTACCCTCCCACCACTATTGTTGTTAATCCTTTCTAATGAGTAACATAAAAGGTTTAATCGGCCCAGCACAACTTCACTGGTGGATAAGAGTAGACTTTCATTTGTACACTGTCCATTTGTTACTTGAAACAATTTAAAAACAAAGTGGAACCAAAAAAGTGACTTTTTCACATAGGAAATAACTGATAATATTTTTAATTGTATTTGCATTTCAGTTTTTTGAGTTATGATTTGAGCCATCAAAAATCTTATATCCAATTGGTAGTAAAATGATACATTTTATGTAGCATGTCACTAGTCAAATTATTCTGCTGTACTTTCTAACCTTAATTTTATATACTGTCAGCATCAGCTAGAATTTCAAACAAATGGAACAACTCATCACCATACTAATTGAACGAAAAATGCTTCATGATTTAAATACCTATAGCTTCATCATTGACACAGTTTTATGCTTCCATTTTGTTAAGCATGATGTTGGTGATTAAACTAGATGCATAATTATTAGCAACAGAAAGACTGTTGTCATATCTTGCAGTTTCCTGACCAGGTGCAGGCTTCTCAGATTCATACTGAGCTTATCTGTCAGTTTTATGAACAATCCAGCAAAATAAGTGACTGATTTCTCGTTATAATCACAGAGGCACTTTTCAGCAGATTGTCACACTAGACCCTGTTTTCTGAATGGTATAATGAACATTCCAGTGTCTGAAAAAAATGTGTCAAAATGATATTTGCAAAACTGATCCCAACTGTAATTTATGGGTTAATGATGCATCTTGCAACAATGTTGAAGAACAGAATCAAGGCCTATTGAATTAACCCAATATGATGAGAACTTCAGAAGATCGAGGTTCTTTGCCCTTGTTCTCCAAAATTCTTTCATGTTTAAAACCCTTAACACCAAGTAAGTGAATTAACCATGTGGATAAGAATGTCTTTCATGATCTGGAGGATTAATAGTTTTAGGATTGTGAGCCTTTCTTGTTGCAGTCCATACCAAGACTCCCATTCATTTCAACAGGTGCAGTAGCTGGCCTCTAACTAGCAATTCACTGGGTAAAAGAGAGTTTAGAGTTCAAAAGTTATATGAAACAGGACTTAGAAAACATATACTTTGTGATCAGTTACAAATATACTGTGTGGCCAAATTCTGCAGTCTTTATTCAGGCAAAACTCTAATCGACTCTGAATCTAATTACCTGAAAACGGACTGCAGGATTGGCCCCACAGTTTCCAAAGTCAGCTTCTATTTCAAGACAGTCTCTACGCAAAAGAATAAATGGACACAAATCTGACATCAAGAATTATAACATTCAAAAACTAGTAGGAGAGCACTTCAGTCTCCCCGGACACTCAATAACAGACTTAAAAGTGGCAATTCTTCAACAAAAAAACTTCAAAAACAGACTCCAACGAGAAACTGCATAACTGGAATTAATTTGCAAACTGGACACCATCAAATTAGGCCTGAATAAAGACTGGGAGTGGATGCGTGACTACAAAAACTAATTTTCCCCTGCTGATACTCACACTTTCTTGTCAACTGTTTGAAATGGGCCACCTTGATTACATTGGCCTCATTAGCACTACAAAAGTGATTTTTTTTCCTCCCTTGGTATGCACCCCTTCTTGTCAACTGTTGAGAATAGGCCACTTACACCTTAATTGAGTTGGCTCGTTAGACTGACCCTCCCACTCACTAAGGCAACTCCCATCTTGGTTTTAGCCCAGGAAATCTTATGTCCAAATAAATTTGTTAGTCTCTAAGGTGCCACAAGGACTCCTCGTTGTTTTTGCTGATACACACTAATATGGCTACCACTCTGAAACCAGTTATTTTGTTAGTTCTTTACATTTTGTGATATAATACATCTTCATATCTAGTGGAATTTTGCCATCGTTTACAATGGGGCCAGGACTTGACTTACATTGCACAGACACCGATATTAATATCTTAGATTAGAGTATTGGTGAAACTTTCGCATGATTTTTGTCATTAGAACCATGTAGTAGTCTGGTTGTAACTATAAGTATCTATTCTTGTAGCAGAACTTGTGGTTCCCGGTTCTCAATGGGGAGTTGCTAGCCAGCAGAATGTAAGTGTATGGGAAATGTAATATTCCAGTTCTTCGAATGGCGCAGAAGTCTGATTTAATTATCACTGCAGGCAAGCTGGAAGATACAGGTTATTAATTCAGGGCAAAAATAACCTTCAGACTCATAAGTCAAAAAACAATATTGTGTTCCAAAAGCTGCACCTTCTGAGTCCAGCTGTCACTTTTCAGAATGTTCCTTCCTTCTCCCTCCCCTGTTCCCTCCCTTCCACCCTTCTCAATGACCTGCAGTTCCAGTTCCCTTATGTTCCAATACCCTTAAGTGAGATGAATAGTTTGTTGTGGGAGAGCTCTGTGCTGACACCTATTCCCGAGTCTGACTCCCAGCTCATGGCTTTTGACATTGGCTGGTTTGGATTGAACCCCATGGTGGGCGATTTCAGAGAGTTCCATTGGTCTAGCATAATGTGACATGCTAGACTGGGGCAGGACTCCAAATGACTGGATTAAGGTGAGGGAGCTGGGACTGGACTTTTTCTAGTGGATAGTCACAAGAGAAGCCACTGGAAGGGGGAATCCCCTTTTTCAGCCTGCTGGGGCCCAAAGCTCAACTTGCCCAACCTTTTAAATTTGCCGCTGCTGTTAACTGAGATGGCTACTTGGTAGTCTGTTTATTGGATGGGCAGTTACATCTGTGATACTGTGATACTGCATAAACAAGGATAAGTATTGTGAGAGCAGCCAATCCCTGCCCCAGAGAGCTTTCAATCTACATGTAAGAGACAACACAGATGGACAGAACAGACAGGAGAGGTGGGTAGGAGTGAGATGAGGTAACAAAATGAACAGAGAATGAACAGATAAATAGGACTCTCAGCTTGCCACTTGCCTACCCAATTATTATTCAATTATTCAATTATTATTCACATTAGTAATGTCAATAAGTCATTGAATCATTGAATCAAAAAAATGTAGGGATGGAGATGATCTACTAAGTCATCTAGTCCATTTCTTTCCATAACAAAGTGTGTGTGTGTGTGTGTGTGTGTGTGTGGCTGAGGGTGGAGAGGGAAGAATTACAGCTAAAAATCAGACCTTATGCATCCTGAACACTATACACACAGCTAGAGAGCAATGGAAACAGTAGAATCTATAAGGGTGTAGATGTTCCTGCATGATGATGGCTCATTACTTGTATGAAAATGGGCATGGCCGGGGATGTAAGTAGCTGTACTCTAGAAATGTCACCTGCCCCATAGCTAATGTGCTTGCTGTTGGCAGAGATGTGTCTGTGGGGATGGTTTTGCCATGCAATATAGGGTTAATGAGTGCCAGTGGATACAGCAGCCTGAGGTTGACCCTGGGCACCTCAGTGAGTGTGCAACATGTAGCTTGTGATTAGGCAAGTACTACCTGCGTGCACTTTTTATTTGCACTTTGTAAATAATATTGTGATCTTCTGTATCCATAAAAACAATCTTTGGGATAATAAGGGACAGATTCTCAGTAGTTTAGATCAGTGCGCCTCTATTGACTTGGAGCCGATTTACAATAACTGAGGTTCTGACCCTATGTATTCAAGTGTAAAGAGCCAAAAGTTGGTGCCTAAACTGCACCTACAAAATTTGAATGCACTTCCACTTATGTGAGCAAATTTTCTGTCTGCACATACAAATGTGCATGGGCAAAGTAAGGTTTTACAAATAATTCAAACATGATTTAGGTGCCAACCTAAGTGAACATTTTGCCCAAAGTGTGTTTAGAGGATAAGACTGTTCACTGTAATGTTCCTTTCTGTCACTTTTCCAATATAATTTGCTACCTAATTTTGCCAGATCAATCTACATTTAAATGTTGAATAAACATCCAATCTAAAAATCAAGTCTGCTCAGTAGGAAGATAAACATTTTGTAAATGTGCTATTAAAATGTTATTCTGGGGGATTAAAAACATCATGTTGGAGAAATCAATCTGTAAATCAAGTTTTCCTGTTTGACTCCATTGTAAAGTAAATTCTCCAGTGTATTTGTCATTTCTGCCTCTCACTGAAAATGTTCATCTGCTTTACCAATATGGAGCTAACCTAATCATGGAGCTTTCAAGTGCATCCTACATGTCCCATGAAATAGAAAAGCAGACCAGAAGTTAATATGCTGTAATTTTGTCCTGAACAAGTCTGTTTATTCCTTCCTCCTCCTATTTCAAGATATGTGCCCCTGTAGTTGCATTTTCACAAACACAACAGTAACTAACTCTAAATGGGTTTAAAATAGGTTTTAAAAAATCAGTCTAATTTCACTTAATGCAAGTGTAGCAATACTATCACATTGCTGAAAAACATGGTTCTGCCAAAGAACTTAAGTATCCTGAAGCTCTAAAACCCGTGAAAAACATATTTTCCTTTACATCAGTACAATGCTCCAAAAGAATAAGTCAACTGAAAAATAAGGACAGTTTTAAAATATTGATTAAAGGAGCACTGTTTGGTAAAAAATGTATATGTAAAACTAACTTACCTCTTTTTCTAATAATAACTTAGATCATAACTGAGAATTTAAAAAAAATCTATTTTCACCCTTTATCTCTTTTTTGCTCGGGTAACATCATCAGAGTAGTTGTTTCACTTTTGTACCTAGTGATTTTTGCTTTCTGATTGTCTTGCACTAGCGCACTAATACATTTGTTTCAGCTGCAAATATTGGAGGGGATGAATGTGTACATTCCAACCACCTCCCTAGATAAACACGAAGCACAGAAACATTTCTAATAATAGTAGGTGTTGTCAAACTTTTGAGGGTAATGGCTTTGAGCACCTTGCTAAGGGTGATGTTAGTTGTGATCCCTATTCCCAAATAAGGGTGTTGAAGCAGGACAGCGCGGGCACAGGGAGAGCTGAATAGGCTGTAGGATGCTATCTATTTTTAGTCTGATACATCCTGCAGATTATATACACTATATGTATTTTATTACTTTTAAACCAAACTTTGTACTTTGGGATAATTTAAGCATTATACCCAGACACATAGAAACTCTTTCCTTAACCCGTGTATTAGATAATTTTAACATGAGCTTTAATGCAATTTTTATCTTGACTTTGTCACCTTTGCATCTGAGTGCCTAACAATCTTTAATGTATTTATCCTCGTAACACCACTGTGAAGTACGGAGGTGCTATTATCCCCATTTTACTGCTGGGGAACTGAGGCACAGAGAGGCTAAGTGACTTGTCCAGGGGGCACACAGGAAGTCTGCAGCAGAGCAAGGAATTGAATCCATATCTCCCAAGTTCCAGCCACTGGACCATTCTTCCTCTCTGAGAACCTCTCTACGTGCTGGGCTTTATTATAGCTTTACAGACAGAATTTCACAGCACTAACACAAGCAGCCCCTCTGGTTCAAGTAGAGAAGGAGACCAGCTCTAAAAGAGCCCTGGCCCTCTCCACTGCTGGTAGAGGCTGCTGTGGCATAAGGGGCTGGTGCAGAATGCAATATATATGTCCTGCTCATAGAGGACTAGTGGTATGAAACTGGAAGAAACACTCAGGGGGAGGAAGACAAGGAATGTCTCTCTCTTTACTGGAAACACTTTCCCTTCCTTCTTCCCTGCTGGTTAAGCACCAGCCCCCTGTGTTCTAAAGGGAGAGATGGTGGCATTCCGTAAGTGAGTATAACCAACATGGAAATTAATTAGATCTGTCAGTTACCCTGTTACAAATGACTGCATTATATTAGATAGATTATTTGAGAAATAATGTGATCATGAAATTGAAGACGGTAAGGTAATCATCAGGCATACACCTAAAGGGGCAGACGTAAGGCTGCACGTGAAACCTTATCTTAGGCATTTCCAGACTTTTGAGTGCTAAGCAGTGAAATCGTTACATGATGTTAGCATAGCTTTTTTTGTAGGGGTAACAGACATGTTCAATGAAAATATCAATTATTTTCAACCTGTAGTTGAAAATGCTGCTCAAACATATTTGAAAAAAGAGCTGGAAAAAATCAACTGCAGTGCATTTTATTATTAACGAATCAAATATTTGTCTTTATTTAAATTTAACATGGTTAAATTTAAACAGTATTAAACAGTATTATTAATTTAAGGCACTGACCCTGCACTGTTTCACAGACAGCCTCTGAGTCACAATTCCTCCTCCGCTTCTTTCTTGCTGTAGGGGGTAGGGTGGGGTAACAATTTGCTCCTGGCATTACCTACTCTGGCCATAGAATAGGGGGAGAAGAACCAAGGCAGTGCTCAGAGTCATGCCCCTGCCTATTTGCGCTGGACAAGGGAGTAAGCAGGTGAGTAAACCCACTTACTCCTATATATTTGGACCAAGTTCCTGGTAGCCTACATAGGGGGAATGGGCTTCTTACTTCCTCTCTTTGTCCGGAATGAATTCGTAGTCCAAGTCCAAATCTAGCCCTTAGATATTTCTCTTGAGATTAATTCTCAAAGAGGTATTAGAACAACACCTTCAAAAGAAAGCATAATCTAGTCAACATCACTGTATTATTTGCCCTTTCCAGCAATGTATTTGAGCTATACAGTGATATTTGAAAGCCATTTTTAAAGATCTATTTTCTGTCTAGAGTAAGCCAGAAAATAAATTAATGGTTTTCTGAAAACAAAGAGGCAGCTGGTAGTTTGTCTAACAGAAAATGCCAAACAAACAAGAAATTCAATTTAGTTTTTATCTCTTAATGACAAAAAGTGAGAGAGGTTCCATTAGGGTCAAATATATGAACTACCCAAAAGGCACAACAAACAGAAATATTCAATGGATTTGTAATTTACCCTTGAAACGGCCTGGTCTGATTGAAAGTAATGATGTCTCACTGTGCTGGGGTCAGCATGTTACTCTTTGTTAATGCACAGCTAACCAAGATCAACCATGCACTGAGACTCAAAAACCAATTAGCTATTCCAGGAAGTATATTAGCATTGGAAGATAAAATGTCCTGATTAATCCTGTAGAATATACATATTCCTTAGTTCTGTAACTCCTGTTTGAATATGTTCATTAATAGTTCTGAGTGAAATAATTTAGTTGTTGGATGTCCCAGCAGAGGTCTTGGAGCCAGCTATAAGTGAATTCTTCTGAGAGAATATACATGTGTGTATGTGTCTACAAATACACAATGTCAGATATATCTATAATATATATAAATGTGTGCATGTGAGTATATATGGTTACAGGAACAAATACATTTCACTTAGTCTGGTGCAAATCTTAAAGAAAATTACTCAAGTATTACTACATTATGCTGATTACAGTTTTATTAGTAATGTACAGGAAACTTCTTTCTTGAGAAATTTACCACTTTTCCTGTAAGTTATTAACAAAAATATATTGGTATGGTGCAATATTACTGATTTAATAATTTCAACATTTTTTTATACTGGGCATTAGAAAATACTAGTTTTATTCAATTGATTCTTGCAAGAATCCAGTTTCTCCTTTTGGTTCCATATGCTACATTTGTACTGAATGGTATAGGAAGCTTTTTAATGTTTATAGCTGAAAGTGCAGGAGAAAATGGGTTTCCAGTTAAAAATAGGAAATCAAGTAATGGTATGTCTACACTGCAACCTCTTCCCCCCACCCCCGGCAGTGAGTCTCAGAGCCTGGGTCAATTGACTTGGGCTCGCATTACAGAGCTAGAGATAATAGTGTAGATATTACTACTAGGGCTGGAGCCTGGGCTCTGAGTCCCTCCCCTTTCATTGGGTTTCAGATCCCAAGTTCCAGCCTGAGCAGGAACATCTATACTGCTATTTTTATCTCCGTAGCACAAGTCCCATGAACTCAAGTCAGTTCACTCAGATTCTGAGACTTCCTGCTGTGGGTCTTTTCTGCAGTGTAGCCATATCCACAGTAAGGGGTTTTGTAGCAATTGGAATAAGTTACTCTAGTAATGAATTTTTCATGCATGTTTTTAGCCTCCTTCTTGCGGTAGATTCTGTAGCGGAAGAAGAGCACACTGCACACAGGCGATTGTAGCATAAATTAATGACGGCTGCTTCACCAAATCATTTAACTGTAAGTATCCCCACTTATGTTACCTGGCAGCTGACCTGTCCAATGCAGAGCTCTTTAATTACAAGCTGCCCACATCGGTGGAAGGAATCCAGTCACAACACACCCAGACACCCTCCAACTAGATTGTGCTTTTCTGCACAGCACTCAGCAGAGGGTAGTACATAAGCTGCATCACCCCTGGAGCAGCCCATGGAGGTATTTTGCCTCGGAGCTTCCCCTCTGAGATACAGTTCCTCCCCTCTTGCTCTTTATGCTAGCAGGAAGAGTAAGTTACTGAAGACCTCATAAGGGTGAAGCTTACTTCTCCCTTCCACTTGACCAGCTACTCTGGCCAGCGAGTGGCAGGGGATGGGGCCAAGGCTTTACCCATTTTCAGCTTGTCACAACCTCAGGTTTTCTACAGCCTCGACTCAGGTAACTTCTGCCACCACCTAGCTCTGCACTTGGAAATTTTACCCTGTGTCACCCCTCGCTCTGCTCCCTCATTCCAAGGATGCTGTCCCCAAGGAGCAGCATGATCCCTGATAGCTATCATTGGTGCTTTTCAATGGCCACTGCAGGAAAAACCCAGTCACCACAGCTACACTCCAGATTTGATTAATGAACTCCTTATTAATTTCAAGTAAACCCATGAATGAACTAATTTAGAGTCCCTTCCTGGCATCTTCAACCAGGTCCTGGAACAAGTCACCTCCAGCTAGCCAGGGCCAACTTTCCCTTCCAGCGGTGCTTGGCCAGCTGCTGGAGTGTGAACAAATGTTCCATGGTGGCTCCTGGCAACCAAGTGGGCCTCTACAGAGTCCTCAGCTGTTGCATTACTGACTCATGTCCAACTCCTGCCTTTACTTCCCCTACAGTCCTATACACAACATAACAGTAACTGAACCTATCACCTAACTTTCTCCACATAGCCCCATCCTATTCACTTGCACACAGGAAGGAGTACCCAAAGAGCAGGGGCTGTGCTTCATGCCAGACTTAGACCAAGATTCACATAGGTCTTATTCAGCTGAATGAGACGGAAGGGTCTTATTCTCCAGCTGAGGAGAGGACAAGGTTAGTAAGTAGGGGACAAGTAAGACAAGGGCACAATATGGCCCATTAGGATTAGATTACAGAACAAACTCTGTCATTCTTCCCTTTCCTCATGCTAAGAAATTGGGCACTAAAGCCTCAGTCTGTGGTCCTTGTTGAAGCCCAACACCCTTTCCCGTCCTTCTGAGCTACTGGTGTTATAACGTAGGTACGCTTAGTTATAGCTCAGAAAATTGTTAGTGAATATTAACTCAACTAAGCTCTGCTATTGTTATACCCATTTAAATGAATATTCTAGTAAACATATTCCTGGCTAGATACATTCATGCAAACAGCAAATTTTACAGACAGCCAATTTCTATCCTGAAATCCAAATATTAACACTAGAAAGCTGATTTGAAGAGTAACTCATTCAACCAGGGAAAGGAAAAATACCATGTGATCTATCAGTCCAGGCAAAATTAACCAACATTACTTAGATTTTGAATACAGAATACTTGCAATAAACTGCTCATGAGTAAGGCTAAGATTTAGTCATGGGCATTTTTAGAAAAAGTCATGGATGGGTCACAGGCAATAAACAAAACATCTCGGCCCCGTGTCCTGTCCATGACTTGTACTATATACCCCTGACTAAATCTTTGGTGTTCTGGGGTTTCCAGGGGTGCAGCTGCTGCTCTGGGGTTTGTGGGGGCTCTAGGGCATGTGCTTGGGGGGCCTGGGGCAAGTGCTGGGGGGACCTGGGGCGCCTGCTGGTGCTGGAGGGGACTCTGGGGCGCCCGCTGGTGCTGGGTGTGGGGAGCTCTGGGGAGCCCGCTGGTGCTGGGAGGGGGGGGTGTGGCACAGGGAAACTGTGGCAGACGCTGCTGCTGGCGGGGGCAGCCCCACCAGCCTGGGACTGCTGTGCTGCTGCTGGTGCGGGACGGCCCAAGACTGCCACTGTTGCGGGGGTGGAGCACACTGCGGCTGTCCCCAAGGCCGCCTGAGCTGCTTGGGCAGACCTGAGGTCAGTCGCACCTGCCGGTTGCAGAAGACTCACAGTCTTACTCATGAGCACTCTACAGACCACGAATTACTGAATGAAATTATTCAGGAAATAATTTTGAATAATGAATAAAATACAAATAGAAAAAGTAATAATCTCTATGTGGGCCAGTCAGTAGAGAGAATTTGAGTGCCTGAGCAAAAACCTATGTACAAAGGCACTGATCTTACAAAGACTTTGTGCAAATCCTTAACTTTATGCATTTTGGATGAGATCCTCACCACTGCTTTGCCCTTTGCAGGTAAAAAGGCCAGAATGGCCTAATGGGGCCCTAAAAGCTCTGGTTCTGGCCATGGGATGATTCTCCCAGCATAGGTGCTGTAGAAAACAACCATAATACTATCTTCAGATGAACTCTTACCACCACTGACATAGGGGCATGTCACAGGTGGGGCTATAGGGCAGGCGATGAGCATCAGGGTGGGGTTGCCGCACACAGCACTGTGGAGGTTTTGGGCAGCATGGGGAGGCTGCTATAATTTACAGGCCTCTAAGACTAATACCAGGGGTCATTCCTACCCTGGAGCAGCCAAGAATTGGGATGGTGCAAAGGTGTCTTAAAGCTGCCTTAGCCACTATTCTCCCAAGCTGCAAATTTTGTGCTACTCCTCTCTGGCTATGTCTTCATTTAAAAATAATGCAGTTTTTCAGTGAGATAACTAACATGTGCTAGTTATCTCACAGAACATTCCCCGTCCCCTCCAGCCCAACTCTTTTGGCAGTGTAGAAATAGTTTGAGGCACAGCATGAAACACTGAAGGTATTTCAGGGAGCGACTCAATGTATAAAGTTGAGAATGCATATAAGATTCTGCAGGATCGGGGCCAAGGCTAGTACTTTACAATTGCCTCTGCTTTGGGGCAGATCGTCTTGAATTTCACTTCCCTGGCTAATTAATTCAGAGTTAGAACACCTTGTCTGATTAAACACTGGCCCAGTTTAAATACATAATATCTTATAGCAGGTGGCTCATTTGCATGCCAGTTCCCATACTCTTGTCCAAGCTATTTCTTACCTGTGCTGAGTTCTGAGCTCTAGGGAAAAACATCCAATAGTTTGGGCGTGTGTATATATATACTCTGAGTTCTTGCCTGTGTGTTTAGCAGCAATTTTAAGATATTAATCAAGAGATTTCAAATTTCTCTAGGATCAGTTCTGTACCTAATAATGATATTGGCAGGGGAGGTGCACACACATTCATTAGCCTATTGACATTCAACCAGTCTGTTGACCTTGGCCCAACATTTACCTTGCTTTAGGACCACTTTACATCATATGTGGGGTCCCAGACCAAAGTCAAGAGGGGGAACTAAAAGATAGGTAGAGAGACCAATAGGAGTAGTGATTCTTCTAGCCTGTATAGAGAGGATGGATGGTTTGTTACCTGTCACTCCAACTCATCCAAGTCTAGAATAGAGATGGCAACTTTAAGGTAGTAGAGGGCCAAAAACCCCACTAAAACCCTTTGGGCCTTACATTTTTTTAAGATAGCCTCATATCGCATAACTCAGAAATGTTTGCTTCAGTACAGCATGCTTAACATACAATTAACTGTGTACTAACAGTGTAAACCTGAAGTGTTCTTAAATATAAAAGCCCCTTTTAGCACAACCTTTAAAAACAAAAGAACCCCCACACCACAGTTTAAACATAACTCTTTCACTAACCTTTTTTTTCCAAAGTTCAGAGGAGAAGGGGGGCGTTAATCAATGAAAATAATAAAAACATCCTTCTGAATGTTTTCTCTCTGCTGTTCCCAGTCTCTGCTCCCCCATGTACACATGCTCCAGCAGATGGGGTGGAGCCCAGGACTGGGAGCAGGAGCACATGAACTGGGTTGCAGTGCCACTCAAATTTAGCCTGGCTGGTCACCCATCTGTCATGCCAGAAGGATCACATATATTCTAAGTAACGCATCTACTGTGCATGACAAAATTAATTCTCAGGTTCTCAGAACATTAGTAAAGTTGTCTAGATTATGTAGAAGCTAAAACACATCTATGAATTACCAGCTAACACTGTGGAAACTGATCACTTTTTTAGAAAGCCTCACCCTCCATAACCTGCCTTGAGCAATTGAGAGACAACACTATTAATCAAAAAGTAATTAGTCATTCATTCATTCAGTTTGTAAAATTTTCTCAGTATTTCATTTCAGCCTGGGGGTGATTTATGTACTGATTGGGTTGACAAAATGTGTGGTTTTCTTTCTACCATTTAAAAAATAAAGACAACCTTTAAAAATTGCTCTCTCTCTTCTTGCTCAAGGATAAAGAAGGGTAAACATATCAAAAAAGGGTCTATTACTATGGAACCACCCTGCGTATGCGAGGCACAAATACGTAAAACAGATATAACTTTTAAATTGTTTTTATTGGTTTCAAGGCACACACATAACAATTAAAACCAGAAGTAATCTTGACTGCTTTGCTATATCTAAAACTAGCATTACCTTTACACAGTGGTTAGATAAGAATGTATCTTTTACTCTGGATTGTATTTCATTTGCTTTGTACTTTGACTGTTTTTTGTCACATGTGGTTAAGGATTTGTAGCATAACACAACACAGATCTCAGTTTACAAGAAGCCATGTGCTATTGCTACACAGGTATCCAGATTGGAGAAAGACCACAAGCCACACTCCTCTTCAATATTTTTTAGGAGCCTATGATTCTCTTGGAAGTCACATCACAGTCTGTAGGGATCCACCAGCTATTTTATAGTGAATGATCAGAATAGTCCAGAGAACACGAAGAACTGAGTTGTGATCACGTTACTTATATAAGCAGAGGTGATGTGTGCGGGGGGGGTCATGTGGGGTCACATGCCGCCCCAGATTTCTGCCAAGGTTTATATGCCCTGCCCTGAACTCCACTGCCTACTACCAGAACCTTTAAATTGTGCCCACACATTGACTGAATAATAGCTCTGCACAGGTGATGCTCCCCAAAATGGGCTACATTTTCAAAGACTCTCCATTAAACATATAATTTGTTGATGGGTTTTAATTTGTGCATTCATCTTCTGCATAGTATACCAAAAGTGGACACCCACATAATGAAAACTATACATCCAATCAACAGCTTGGTCCAGATTCATCCTGTTGTAATTCCACTGAAATATCTCTACTGGATTTGATCCCTCTGGTTTTTTTTTTTGGTTTTTTTTTTAAATATCCTGACACGCTGGAAGAGCATATTGAGTTCTGGGTCTGGTTCTGTTCGGTATCTTCATCAGTGATTTAGACAGTGGCACAGAGAGTACACTTATAAAGTTTGCAGGATGATACCAAGCTGGGAGGAGTTGCAAGTGCATTGGAGGAAAGGATTAAAATTCAAAATGATCTGGACAAACTGGAGAAAAAGTCTGAAGAAAATAGGATGAAATTCAATAAGGACAAATGCAAAGTACTCCACTTAGGCAGGAACAATTGGTTGCACACATACAAACTGGGAAATGACTGCCTAGGAAGGAGTACTGCAGAAAGGGATCTGGGGGTCATAGTGGATCACAAGCTAAATATGAGTCAACAGTGCAACACTGGCCAAAAAAAAAAAAGCAAACATCATCCTGGAATGTGTTAGAAGGAGTGTTGTAAGCAAGACACGAGAAGTAATTCTTCTGTTCTATTCTGCACTGATTAGGCCTCAACTGGAGTATTGTGTTCAGTTCTGGGTGCCACATTTCAGGAAAGATGTGGCCAAATTGGAGAAAGTCCAGAGAACAGCAACAAATACGATTAAAGGTCTAGAAAACAAGACCTATGAGGGAAGATTGAAAAAAAAATGAGTTTGTTTAGTCTGGAGAAGAGAAGACTGAGAGGGGACGTAAGTTTTCAAGTACATAAAAGGTTGTTACAAGGAGGAGTGAGGAAAAATTGTTCTTCTTAACCTCTGAGGATAGGCCAAGAAGCAATGGGCTTAAATTGCAGCCAGGGCCATTTAGGTTGGACATTAGGAAAAACTTCTTAACTGTCAGGGTGATTAAGCACTAGAATAAATTGCCTAGAAAGGTTGTGGAATAATACTTAGTCCTGCCATGAGTGCAGGGGACTGGGCTAGATGACCTCTCAAGGTCCCTTCCAATTCTATGATTCTATGAACTGAGCCAAGTCTATAATTACAAGGTCTGGTAGGGAGTCTCTCTCTTTTATGCTTATTTTGCACCTGCCATTGTTAACAGCAAGTCAATGGCTATGCTATTCGCACTCCAGCAATGGACCTACAGAGATTTCTAGGAGATGAAGAGATTGATCTGAAAGAAATTGAAATCATAAGGCTCAGATTAAAAGCTGTGTGTAAACAAAAAGGTTTTAACCAAAGAAAGGCTGGGAACAGTGGGTGAAAAATAATGTATTTCTTCCACTTAATTTGATGATTGGAGAATATCACCTATTGTTTTGCAGATGGAGATTTATCTACTTAAATTGTATTTCGAGTTATGTAAAATATGATGCAGGTTTAGTGTTTTTCCTTATTACAAACCTGATGCTATTGAGAGTTACTCATTTCATCCCATCTCTATGCCTTCTCTTCCCAGGAATACCATATTCACACCTATCCTACAAACACCCTCCTGTGCTCTTTACTGTTAATGCCTTTTTGATAATAGATTTAAAAATGTTTTATTTGGTTGTACAAATGAAACGTGAACACTTTACGAACTGTGTTGGAATGATGAGAAAAGTTCAGCATTTCAGACAAGTGTCCAGAATGACTAGAGAAACTGAACAAAAGCAATGATGCAAGCAGCACTGGGTGCTGGTGGTTATACAAAGTCCAGGGGTTAAAAAAGGATGAGCTGGGATGCTATCTATCATGTTGCAGGTTTAGCTCAATGAATAAAGAACCTGTGTACAATAAGAGGGAAATTATCTTGGCCCATGCTATCATATAGAGCTTTAATCAAACTGTGCCCTATATGTAAGGGGATAACAGTCCCCTTACTAACATTCAGAGCTCCCAGTACCAAAAGGGGAAGGGTCGATGGGACTGACAGTCCCCAGGGGCAATGGGGAGAGGCCAATGCTCCAGGTCAGCCTGATTGACAGGGCGGGCAGGCGAATCGGAGTCAGGAGGTCAGGGTGAATCCCGTCCTCCGTGTGAGCTGAAGTTGCCTGAGTCAGTGAGTGGGGCCGAGCTGAGGAGAGGGCAGAGGCCAGAGCTGAGCTGGGCCAGATCTGGAGGGGCCAGAAAAGCAGCCCAGTGAGACAGACCTGCCGTGGGAGCAGAGGTGCAGCCCAGAGACACAGACCTGCCCTGGGGGGAGAAGCTGCAGCAGCCAGAGCCAGAGGGGCCAGGGCAGCAGCCCAGGGAACTGGAGGCAGAGCAGCAGCAGCAGCAGCCGTGCTGAGGCAGAGGAGCTGGAGCTGAGGCAGAGGAGCTGGGGCTGGAGCAGTCCGGAGCCGGGTGCGGTGAGCAGCTGGGGAGAGCGAGGGGGACCCTGGGCAGTGGGCCCAGCGCAGGGAGAGGCCTCAGCCAAGGGGCCCTGCAGGCCAGACTTGCAGGGGGATCGTAACCCCGAGGGGGCGGGGGCGACGCTGGGAAGAAGGGTCCTGCCACCCAGAGCCTGCGAGCGTGTGGCCACCGCCGGAGCAAGTATCCAAGCCACAGCGTCCCTGCAGCACAGCCAGGGCCTGAGAAGGAGCCTGGGACTTGCAAAGAAACAGACTGAACTGCCCTGACATTGCAGACACACTGTTGTGATGTTCCCTGCCACAGAGCGGGGTGATGTGTTTTCATTAGCCTTTCCCATTTTTCCTTATTCCTGTTACAAATTAATTGTTAATTAAATAATTTGCATTTGCTTTGAATTGTATGCAGTGATCAGTGGGTCAGGGAAGCATCCTGTTCAGAGAGAGTACCCCGGAGTGGGGACACCCTAGCCCCTGACCTAGGTGACTACAGCAAGGTTGGGGGTCAAGCCCCCCAGGAATCATGGGCCCAGCCTTGTTGGGGTTACGAGGACTCTGCCAAACAGGAGAGTGCAAGGGGAGTCCTAGAGGGCAGGGAGGCCTCTGGGTAAAGGAGGTGGGAGCGAGGACTGAGATCCTTCCGCTAGCCCATTTCACCGGGGTAGTGCAGAGACGAGGAAAGTTCCCCACAATAGCGGGACTATTCCCCCGCTTACATAATCATAGCATTTAAAAACCTCATTACAAATCTACATTGTGCTTCAAAAACACTCACAAAATGTGTATTTCATATAAAATGCTGCAAGATTCTAACATCTACATGCCCTCTATGTGGGGATGATTTGTTCATAGTATGCTCTTCAGTAATTGTTTTTTTTATTTAATAGACACAATTTCCTCCATATAGAAATGTATTTTTGATACATTTTTTTCGTTTTATCAGTGATGCTAGAGTTTGCTGTGTGGAATTCTAAAATTTCTGATAGACACAACTATTATATTCCTGTTGACAGAATGTAAACCTGCTCACCTAGAAAACTGAAATTAGTGAAATTGCAGAGAACCTGTCACATGGTATAAGGACAAGTCTTTTCCTCATTTTAATTGTTTTTAATTTAGATTTAGTGTGTTTTTATGGTATTAACTCCACCACCACCAACCCCTCTCCCCCAAAACACACCACTCTGATTTTAATCCACTAAGTCACATAGATTTTACATAATGTATTTTTCCTGATTTTTTTCCAATATCTTGCAGTTTTTGGACCCACTTCTTCTCTGTTATACCAGAGTAAAACTCCATTGTAGTGTTTTCCAATCGACTTTAATGGGGCCAGGATTTCATCCAGTGTAACGTAGCTGTAGTTATTGTCCTTTGTATTTGGGTAATGTTTAGTACTGATGTCTATGGCAAGGCTTGCTGTTGGTGGAGGCATCTAAGAAACTGCATGATGAGCATCTACTATATGGAATATTTCAATGCGACATGGGATTCTTATCAAGCATGTAGAGAAGCCTCAGTCCGTAAGAAAATGTTTTACAAGAGCACTGCACATAATTATTATGGAATTTTCTTTTATAAGAAAGGAGGCCAAATTTATGTGAACTAGGACTCAAGGGGTCTGGGTTTATACCTAGGCTTGACACAGACTTTCTGTGTAACCTTGGCAAAATAACTCAGTCTCTCTCTCTCTCTCTCTCTCGCTCTGTGCCTCAGTTCCTCATCTGTAAAATGCAAGGCTAACACTTCCCTACCCAACCTGCATATTGTGAGGATGAATTCATTTGTGTTTATGGAGTACTTGGATTCTAGAATAGCCACTAGAATAAAGAGTGCCACAAAAAAGCTGCTAAGTAAATGTGACTTAGTGGAGTTGCCCCAAGAATAAATTTAGCCAGTGAAAGTCTGGATTGACCAACCATTGCTGTACCATGGCAGCATACAAGGGATGTAGTTTATGAGGGAGTGTCAAATATATTTACAATGTAATAATTTTGCCTTAAATGTTGCATGGGACAAAGAGCCTCCCCAGAGGTACCATGGTGCCACTCCTTACACACTTGTACTTGTGTAAATTTCCTTCTGCCTATGAGGCCCCCCCCGTCAGCATTTTGGTGCTGCTCAACCTACTTTGTTCTGCTTCAGACTCACCAGAAGTCCAGGAACCCACTTCTTAATTATGCCATTTTAGAAAATATATGCACTAGACAGTCAATGGGAGTTGTTTTGTCTGAGTAAGGCCCTTCATTAGGGAGTCTCAGTTTAGTTTGTTTCTTGTAATAACGGTCTCATTATCTTTCTATTAAAGGAAGGGCAAATTAAGATCTGGTTAAAAAAAAAACATGCAAGCAGAACTGGTTTTAAATTTGCATTTGAAAAATGTATTCTAGAGTGGTTTTTAAACATATCTTAGAGAAGTAATGCCTGGGCTAGGCTGACCAGACAAGCTGTGATTAAATCGTGTACTATGCTTTAACCATATTTAAAATGAATTCCACTGACAGTTCAATTTCCTTTGTGGTGGGAACGTTACAATGGTGTTTTCCTGCAGGGAGGATTTACAGCTCTGGAAAAATTCTGCAGAAATCTTCAATACAATGGACTGACTCCGCCCTTGGGAACCTATAAAATTCTGCAGGGATTGTACAGCAAATGAGTTTCTGATCTAATAGAGGGCTTTTACTATGGAATCCCCTATTTGTGTCTGTCTGCCTGGTCTTTTGAAAGTTTTTTTTTAAATTTTTTTAGTCTATGTATTATTATCATCTTCAATAAAATGTTTAAACTAAACATTGACAGCCCAATTAGATTAACATGCTTGAGAATACAAAAACATAAACCAACCCTGCAATACAATGATGACCAAATTGAACTACAAAGAAGTGGGCTAATTCATCCTCAGCGTAACACCATTGAAGCTGATAGAGACACAGCAGGGATTAGTTTGGCCCAATAGCTTTAAATAATAAATTCCATTTTTCTAAGGTGATTTTGTTCTATCCTGTAGTAAGGACAAATAGTTTGGGAAATTTTGGAAAATATTGCGATGCTGATGTTCTCTAAGCAGTCCAGGGCATAACAGTCATCAAGACAAATGCCAGAAAGTCTTTAATATTGATTTAGAAATCATACCAAATCTTGTAAGTGGAAAAATATCGACTGATTTTATAAAAGATATCAGGACTACTAAAAGGCAGAAAGGGTAAGTGGAGTATACTGCACAATCAAAGTTTTGCTCTCCAAGAGCAATGTGTCATGTTAACTCTATTTTAAAATATTATCGAGGCATATTATATCAATGGATGCAGTTTGACTGAGTTATTGTGAATGTGTATCTATATGTGTATACAATTACATAAGCACATATGCATGATATAATCTCAAACACTAAACCACAATGGTGATGAGTACTATACAAAACCATAAAGTAGGTATCCTGGAACTCTTCCTTCCTACCACTCTGCATCTGGATGGGTATGCTGGAAAACAGCATGTTTCAATAAGAATCTCCAAAGTACAAAGCTGTGTATTGGCTTCTGTTGGGATTTGTTTGACTAACAGTTTTTAATCACTGGTGCAGGAATTCTGCTTTTTGTGAGGAGATAGAGAAAAAGGGGAAATGTTCATTTGGACTGAACACTGACGGTTTAGAAGTGACGTGACAGCTTCCATTGGTGTCCAGTGCACAGGAATGATGGTTCATTGTGCAAAGCACTGACACAAGATAGCTTAATCCCATCAGTTTTTTCAAAAACACATGAATAACAAACATGTATTATAGTATCGAGAATATATAACAACAACTTCAATTAGCAGAGGTCCTTCTTACGTCAAATCCTTCCAAGACTCAAAGAATGGACAACATGAATGCTCCGCTAAGTGTAGTTTGCAGAGTAAAGGCCAAATTCTGTCCTGAACAACACTCATGTGACTCCACTGATTTCAACTATTGAAAATTAGAACAGGGTTCTTATTCTGTGCTACTGTTTTCTCAATAGACCATTATTCGAGTCAGTAATGGGATCCTATCATCATACTTCTAGCTACTTTGGCGATGTGCCTTCTTTGGCTTCCAGCCTGCAGCTAATTCCTTCATCCTTACCACCATGCCAATTCTAGAATTTGGCTTCCATTCATACACTACCACTAAGTAGATTCTTATATTGTTTCCCCTTTTGGGTGAAGTTTACAGTAATGCTCAGGAGAAACCCATAGTAATTCAGACCTTTTCTTCTCTCATAATATAGCATAAAAGAGAAGGAGATTCTGAAATATTTTCTATAGCAACAGAAATCTAACATACCACTGATCAGCATGACTACCAAATGGCCAGAGCTATATTTACCTATAAACTGGCTGAACAAAGGCAACAGTAAATAAGTGAGGCAACAGATACCATAACAGTGAGTTCATAGGCACCATATACATTCCTACATTATTAGTAGTAATCATAACGATAATAAACAACATCAAGCAGGGCAGGAGGATCAGAATGGGCTAAACACATTTTCAGTTGTGTCAATTGAAGGTGTCTTTAGATTTGACTTTGTGGATTCATTGTCTAATAGAAAGTCTTGAGGGCATGTGGAGGGGAAAACTATAAAAGCAGTAATGTGAGCTAGATTCAAGACTCTACAGGAATCTGTTTAATAGTGTAGGCCTACTTGAAAGAAAAGTATTTCAGAGGTAAATTTTGTTATGTGCACTGTTATGTTTCATCATGCACTAAGCAGACAAGTTCTTATCATTACATTTATCATGCTCTCCTTCCCCATCCCCACCTGCCCCCAAACTACAAGTTGGAGGAAGAAACAGAACAACAGGTAAGCAGGTCTCCTCTCCTTCATGTCAGAGTTATTGGATTACTGGCGCAACTTGTAGCTCATCCTGTTGTACCAATCCTCTTAATAAGGGGTTAAAAACAACTGGCCTAAGAAGATGAAAGTGAAACAATCCTAGTCAGACCACAGCCAAGCTACTCAGGCTGTTCAGTTCAATGGCCCTAGTGCTTTAGCCATTCTGTGTTTGTGTCAAGATAAATCAATGAGCATCAGTCACATATCCCCCTACTTCAGAAAGATCATCAAAGTCAGGCTCTTTGGCAAAGTAATTAATTTAATATGTTCTAAATCCCAGGCCAATGTGTAATCACATTTACAGGTAAAGAATGATCACTAAGTGAGTCAAATGTTGGGGGTCCTCCATGGCAAGCATTGTACTTATGCTCTGACCCCACAGTCATGTGAGGGACCTGGTTGCAGTTAGTCCTCCAGTACTATCCCACAGTTCTACCTGGGCTATACTTTCTTGTCTACTTCCCCCCTCCTTCTGCATTGGAAGTCAGTCACTAACACTTACACTGACTCATTTGCCTGCTCCATTTCTGCTGCTCTTCCACGGCACTTGAGAGAGATCCCAGCTAAGAAATCTTCCTCCCAGGCGACCATTACTTTGCCAAAGAGCCGTTGGCCAGACGCTGACACCACTGTATCAGACTGACAATATCCTGAACAAACCTTATTGAATTAGGGTTAATACCTTTGGGGTCTATTGTATTAAAATGCAATTGTGTGTGTGTTGTTGTGGCACTGTATGTACCTTCTCTAGTAGGGAAGTGCTAATGTATGTCCTCTGTTATCAACCTTTGGAAACCACTCCCTGGAAAAGTATCAGAGGGGTAGCTGTGTCAGTCTGGATCTGCAAGAGCGACAAAGAGTCTTGTGGCACCGTATAGACTAACAGCTATATTGGAGCATAAGCTTTCGTGGGCAAAGACCCACTTGGTCATGCATCTGACGAAGTGGGTCTTCGCCCACGAGAGCTTATGCTCCAATATATTTGTTAGTCTATAAGGTGCTACAAGACTCTTTGTCACTCCCTGGAAAGGTTCACATATAGTTATTCAAACTGGAGTCTCCAGGGACCGAGATACAAAGAGAGGGTTTCTGGATAAATAGCCTGTTTTTAAACTGGCTCAGGGCCTTCCTGATCCAGCAAACAAGCAGAACCCCTGATCCACAGAGGGCCCCAATCCCTAGGCTAGGGTTAGAAGGTCTGGGTGCTTGTTCTGAGCTGAAGCTGTAATGAACTGATAACCACAAGGAATCCCACTTGGGTGAGGGGTTTGAAAGACTTTCTTCCAGAATCCATGTTAGGGTTGGGGTGATCTCTGGCAGACTTATTAGCATTCATGGAGGTTCTTTTGTTGTTTTGAATGTATTTTCTCTGTAATGGTTTTTACCTTTAAGACTAAAGTAGGCTTGCATAAGAAGTGCTATATAGTACCTTATAACTGTAGCAATTACACCCATTAACCATCACTGAAGAGAAAGCAATTAGGTGTCCTTGGGCAATCTGTCTGTGCTGGGAATAACCCACTGTAAGCAGGAAACTGTGCCGCCTGGAACTACCCTGGTCACAAGGGAAAGGAATGTGTGTCTCCACCCAAGAAAGGCAATGGCTGAGAAGCTGAAAGCCTGAAAGTGGGTGCCCTTTTGGATCACTGAGGGGAAATACAGGTGCAGTTGCCCTAAAATGTGACAGCTACCCTTCTGGTAAAGCCATGGTGTAATATCAGTAAGACCCATACTTTGGGGAAATGCACCCAAATCAACAGTGCTATGATGATATCTCCAAGAAGATGGCAAAGGAGGAGATTGAATGGACAGGATTTCAGCACAAGGAGAAAATCAAATCCCTTAAGACCATGTACAAGATGACCATGGATCACAACACTACGTCTAGCAAATTGCTGGAAACATGCCCATTCTTCAATGACTTTGACCAGGTGCTGGACACTTCTGATGCCATGGTGCCCCCTTTAATTTCTGATGATCTTTTGGTACAGGGGGAAGAAGGTGTAGAGCAGCTGCAGCAGGCAATGGGGCCAGAAGACATGGAGCAGACCCTCAACCCCAACCCCTATCACCACCATATCATACACTGCCCCGGCTTTGGACAACAACCTCAAATTAATGTTGACCCTGGAATTCTTCATGGACTGATCCCAGGATGAAGTGGAAACAGCATCTCTGCATCAGGGTGAGTAGTGTGTAGCCAGGTGTTATTGTTATGGGACCTATTACAACATAAGGGGTCTGGTTTCGCCTGCAAAGCTTCAGTTGAGGGTGGAAAAAACTCTGTTTTCCCTGGTACCCCTTCCACCTCCCCCTGCCTTCTGCAGTCATGTGTGATTCAAGATGGATTCCTACTGAGGAGAAGAATGTAAAAAGGAAAACAGTGATACATTGTGGTACGAGTTGCTACAAGTATGCAAAGCACAGATTTAGTAAAAGCACAGCAGTGCGCTGCCTGCAAATACAGGGATGGGGCAGAACAAAAATATATGCATATATTATATTTTGCTGTTTGATTTTTCTAGCATTAAAGCATTCTTTGAGACAGTCTGCATATTAAGTCCACTGCATGACCTTCATCGGTATTAAGCTCAGCCAGAGCACTTGCAAAATTTTTGCAGGTTTGGTAGATAGCTGATACAGGTGGAAGGGGGGTGAGTGGGAACCACACATCTGTAATTCTTCTAAGCGGCTACATCCTCGTTCAGTGTCCTGTTTATGTTTGCTGATTTTTTCCCTCCACTCTTTGATTTTTTCTTTTTTGGGGGACATAAAAATAAAATGCTATTTCATTGCTTTTCAGAGACCTATTGACCCCAGTTGTGAATAGGCACAGCACCATGATGCTACGGACTGTCAGCGATGAGTGCAAGAATTATCGGGTGAAAAGAAAAAAGGCCAGAGATTAACTGTTGCAAAAAATACACAGGGAATTTTCCAGCAAGGTGGACTGGCTCCTGGAACACGACAGGCAGATGATGGAAGAGGAGAAGAAGCTGGTAGTGGACTACATTGCCCTTGACTATGAGGTGAGGGAGGAAGATAGAGAGCTGCAGCGGGTGACAGCAAAATCAACATAGGGAGATAAGCTGATGGACTGGCTGCTTAGCATAATGTCCAGCAGACAGCAGAAAATGCCAGCTATGATGTTAGCTGCTGCCATGCATTGAGATGAGCTTACATGGGGAATGAACCACTTAATACAGTACACGGAAGAGGTGCACATAATGTACATAGGTACATCTGGCCATGTGCACTATTTCATTCTAGTCAAGCACAGCAAAGGGGGAAGGAAAACAAGTTTGATCTTGAGGACCAGTCTCATCATTTCATAGAATCGTAGAAATGTAGGGCTGGAAGGGACCTCTAGAAGTCATCAAGTCCAGCCCCTTGCACCGAGGCAGGACCAAGTAAACCTAGACCATCCATGACCAACCTGTCCTTAAAAATCTCCAGTGATGGGGACTCCGCAACCTCCCTTGGAAGCCTATTCCAGATTTTAACTACCCTTACAGTGAGAGAGATTTTCCTAATTTTTAATCTAAATCTCCCTTGCTGCCAGTTAAACCCATTACCTCTTGTATTCAGTGATTTTTTTGGGGGAAGGGGGAGGAAGAAGCCATTTCTTTTTGTTGCAGTTTATTTAGTGCTTGTATATTCGCTGAGCCAAGCAATAGCGTTCTTAGTGGCCAAGTGGAGCTTTCAGAGACCACTGCTGAATTTGGTTAGTGAGCATTCCTCAACAATGCGTATCATTGTTTGATCTGCGCCGGAGCTGCAGTTTGGATTGTCTTGAAGACCCCAATGGTGCTGTTTGGCTGCACAGAGGCATTGCTCAGTCCAGAATCAGTTAAGACGGGCCCACTGACGACATAGCAGGTCGAAGCTGGGTGGACAAGCAGTAGGGTCTGTGATGAGGAACTGATTGGTGGCTGGTGTTAAGTACCAGTCTTCCTGCCACAGGGACTCTGATGTCATGTTCTGGCATGGCAGCCTCGACCACAATGGGTGTAGTGATTAAAGATGTAGCTTGTGGGCTAAAAAGGTCATTGAACAAGGGCAAGCTTGTGTTGGCATGTACCTTCTCAACCAGCTTGCCAGCTGCAATCTCCCTCCTGATGGAAAGGGGAGCAATGTGTCTTAGAACTGGAAGCCATGGAAGATGAGTCAGTCAGAGATAGGGTGACCAGACAGCAAGTGTGAAAAATCAGGATGGGGGTGGGGGTAATAGGCGCCTATATAAGACAAAGCCCCAAATATCAGGACTGTCCCTATAAAATCAGGACATCTGGTCACCCTAGTCAGAGAGTTCTTGTGATGATGCTCATTGTTGAGTTGAGTTACATGTCAACAAGTTTGGTGTGTGATGACTGACTCCATACTGGCACACAATACTATGCTATTGAGTACGAGATGGCACGAGCTGAGGTCCTTAGGGTTGGAGCATCTCCTCCCCATGAAGAACCTGCCAGTTTGCTGAGAAGGTTGTTGCGTGTCTTGGCCTTTGCTGCTATCTTGCTCAGGTGGCTTTTGTATGTCGGAGTCAGCTTGTTGCAATGATTGTTTATATTGTACCTTGACACACCGTTGATTATTTTTTGCTGCTCAATCAATAGCTCCTTTTGTTATTGTTTTGCAGTCAATGGACATGTGAATTAAAGAAAAAGCTTTTAATAAAATCTCAGTTTAAACATACATCTAGTTGATTACTACACTGGTAAATGTTATACCATGTATTCATTCACACAGGTATATTGCTACAGCTCTCCAAAACTATGGTCACATAATTCTCCCTTTCAACGTTTTACAACATTTAATATCCTTATGGTAATTCCCCCTGCAATGCAAGGGTTTGGGCACATAAGGCATTCCTTATGTCCCTTGCTCTCATGCCCTGCACCTTTGCTGCTTTTCATGCAATGTGGGTTGCATTAATAGCCGCTGGAACAGTCCTCTTCCAGAATAGAACCCAGGCCTTTACACTGGTTGTTTGCTTTCCTGAAATGGCAAGCCCATGCACTACAGAAAAGTTCTCCCACAATATGCTGCGAATAGTTCCATAAAGCTGCTCAGTTTAATGCACCACTAAGAACCATGGGAAATCCCACCAGAAATCATCCCGGCACACTGGCTAGTGCAGTACCATTGCAGACACAGTTACACAGGGTTAGCATGAGCACAGTTCACCCATGCTAGGCTAGCCCAGGCTTATAATTGATCCAGCTATCTCCAACATAAAATCTTTTTTAATGTTTGCCAGTTCTGCAAATTCAATTTGGGATTTGAAAGTCAATCTGGCTTTTGTGGGTAACTCGACATTACCAGCAACAATGTATTTGATACATAGAAAATTATTAAACCAGACTGACTCCCATGAACTTTCTCTTGGTTGTCTTGGCTTTGCAGTGCTAACAAGAGTATATATATTTTTTAAAAAGCCCCACCAAAAGTAAAAACTGATCTTTATCAGTAAAATAAGCAAATATGACTCTGACTACACCCGGGTTTGGATCTGTTGGGAAAGAAGGTAACATTTTTATATAGTTAATTTCCTAACCATAACCACATTCTAAGCACAAGGCTGTTTTTCAGCTTCAGTGCCTTAGATCTAGATGAATTCATTTCTGGACACTTATCAGTCAGTGATAATGTTCTACTAATGAATATTCTCAGATTTCTTTTAAAAGCTTCAGCAGATGTATTCCTTGTATCCCCCCCTTTAATTTACTCTCTGCAGGTAGGATGTCTGAGAATCCTCTATCTGGATGTGTTTGGTTTTCTTCAGTCTTTGGCATACTCCCACTAGCCTTTGAAGTCTTTTGCCTTTCAGACAAGCCTCTGTAGTTTTTTCAGATGCCTCATTTTAGCAGACTTGTTGTGGGGCCTACCTGGACTTCTCTCTCTCTCTCTCTTCCCCTTCTTTTACACTGTAGTTGTATTATTGTACATTTTAGTAATTCTATTTGTCGTTGAGCTACAGCAGTTTTCTCAATCTCTCTTGTCTTGTACTCTTGCAAAATCACTTCCCCCCAGAGCCGGGAGATTGTATTTCTGCCATGAAACCCATGTTTTATTTTATGTTGTTACTCCCTGTTTTTGGTGACAGCAGTTGAGCTGTTGCCAGAGATTTTGTTCTATTCTCTACATCCTCTTGAATGTGTCTGTGTTTCTGTGCTGTCTTGGGGGGGTGGGGAAGTGTGTTGGGGGAAGGTCCCTATTGTCAATAATAATGTTTTTGTTGCTTTGGCTAGTATGGTTGTGTTCCTGTTAAAACTGTGAATTTCTGTACGTGTCCTGAGAAATGTTGCTGATCCCCTCTGGCCTCACAACAACATTCTCAGAACTTTGGGTTTATTGCTCTGGTTTTGCAAAACCAATTATAGTTATTGCAAGGTTCCACTGAAGCAAAGTTTCATGTTTCCAGTTGTATATTTCTGTGGTTTATAAGGCAAAGGCTTACAGAGTCTTCATTGGTGTGAACATCATCACTTTAAATAAAGTAGAATTTATCTATATTAAATCTTGAAACTCCAGCTCCAATCCAAGCAGTTTAAACAGCCACTCAGTCATTACCAAAAATTGTTATTTTTAAGGATGTTGCCTTTCCTTTTGCCTAAAAGGGAGAAGGGGTAGATGGAGATGCATGGTGGCCTGAGTGTCTGTGGGAACCTAGCTGTATAATTTTTCTTTAGTTCATCATTGTAGTTCTACACCTTACCTTTCAAAATGAACTCAAATTCTGTGGAGCTTGAGGTTTCAATTCTCTGACTTGGTCATTGAATATAATTAGCCTTCTCAGTATGAAAGTGTTGGAATATTCAGGTACTTTGATGATGGGGGCCATATAGGAATATAAACCCAGATTCTCTAAGGTATTTGGGTGCCTAACTCCCCTTGAAATCAATGGGAGCTAGTTGCCTAAATACTTTTGAGGATCTAGGCCATAGTATTAAATACATAAGAGGGATCTCTCCAAGTCTCTCAGCACTTGGCTTGCATTCTTATGCTCTTCTGAGTGTCCCTGATAAGGGATGAATTGACTGTGTTGCTCCTTGAATGACTTGTGCTGTGCTCTGCCTGTTTTCCTCATTTGTTTGAGTGAGCATAAATTAAAAAGAAAGTGCCTGGTGAGTTAGCTGGGGTACATGCATATTTCTGCCTTTTAGTGGAATATCATGAACCTTCTTGGATATGATGGGCCTTTCCACTACTTGCTGAGTTAGTGAAGATGCTCCTTTAATATTAGCAGACAGAGACATGCTATGCTTTAAAACTGAAGTTCCTAAATTTGAATCTTATTGATATATAAAATGATTAACAAGAAGGGGATCTGAATATGTGTAAAAAAACCCAAGACAAGTCCTTTGGCCTTAGGGGAGTCCTTAAAAGGATGAAAAAGTGAGTATTGACTAGGTGTATTAAAATGCCACGAAAGAGACTGTTCTAGAAGTATTTTTAAACAATCGAAACCTGCAATATTAGGAATTTTGTGTGGGAGCCTGATTTTGTGAGATTACCAGCCCAATTTTCTTACCGTGTAGGTTCAGATAAGTTCATGCAACTATTGAATAATAATTATACTAATCTTATCAGAGTGAACTTCCAAAATTCCAATCTTAAAGATTCAAAATTTCTGGAAGGTTTGTTCAGCTATGGAAACCCTTAGAGAGTCATTTTAATTCTTTTTTTACATGTTAACTTCAAATTACCACTGGGACTTAAAAGGGAGCACAGCCATCATCAGTTGACTGATAATATCTGCCCTTGCCAGTTGCTTCATATCTCCTAAAACTTAGGCGGGCGTTTGTGTTCTTAAACACTCTCCTTATGCTAAGTGAAGTGTTAATCTTGTTCTTGCATTTATAACAAGTGCTGTTAATGGGATCATTGATGCATGACACCTCATTTTGTTTTAGTGAAAATTTAACATTTTGTTTCTTTCAATAATAAGAAACCCCCTTAATTAATTGGCTACATATTATGAGTAATAGTCTATCCACACTACAACTTAATCACACTACATCTCAGTTTAATCACGCTCTGTCATGCCCCATATTTAGTGCAATTATGTATATCACCTTTAATAAATGGCTTAATTTTTCATTCACATTTATGGTATTTGGAAAACAATGTCATCTTCAATAAATTGGCATACTGGAAGAATTCAAGTTCTCATCTTAATCTGAAATTGTAGCTAAACAGCCTTCTATTGAACTTTTAAATACCCTGAAATTAAAATATATGTAATGTGAAGTTTCATGTTCCTTTTGGCTTTTTTCTGAATGCTGTTTTTTGATCTGATATTTGCTAGCAACTTTGAAACAATCCTGTGTTTCACGCTGTACATAGTGTTACATACACACAGGCTCTTTGACTGCCTTTTTATGCTGTCACTGAAGTTAGCCTGCACCAGTGAGCTCAGACATCTACTTCTGTAGACATCAATATCCATCCGGTTGCTTGCTGATGTGAATAAACAGTATCATAACATGGTGGACTGACACTGGTTTTATTAACACATTTTATGTGATCATGCACTTTATGTAGTAATACTTTGATGTGAATAGTTGCTCTGAATATGTGATGCTACTATTCAGTGTATTGATTTTTAACAGGATATTGTGTGAGTATGTGTGGACCTCATTTAAAGAGAGATGTGATGAACAGAGTGAGAATGCACTCATCTGACAGCTACATTTCTGGGGACATGGATGGGATATTTAATCATTTGGCAGAGTAAATGTAAGTAACTAAACTGCTAACACTCCTGAGTCTGTCTCTTTCTGATCTCCCTCCCAAACCGCATTTGGATCATTCCCATCTGTCTAACACTCCCAAACTGCACTCATCTTTTTCTGTCCTTCCTTTCCAGCCCTACTTCTCTCCCAAAAGCTTCCTCCTGCTGAATATGTAGCTCTCATGTCTGCCAGCAAAGGGAGGCAACAAACACCAGCACGCTTGATGCTGGACATCCTGCAGAACAGCAATGCAATTAAAGAACCCAAGTGGGAATATAAAGATGTCATTAAGTGCATAGTGAGCCCTAAGCCTGCAGACCTCTTGCAAAACTCCCGCTGAAATCAATGGGAGCTGGAGAGGTGCTCAGCTCCACCAAACAATCAGGCCACCTAGATGCCTAAATTAGATTCCTAACTTTAGGTACCAGGTTTGCAAATGTTGGCTTTACCATACTATTTTAATAGCTTCAATACCTGTAGATGCATATTGCACTAGTTAACATGTTAAGGGGCCAAAGATGCTTCCCATTGAATTTAGTGGAAGTTTTCCCATTAGCTCCAAAAGGAACAGGATTAGCCCCTAGAGGCTTTCAGTATTTTGAGAAATAGGACAAGAAAAACACCCTGAGAAAATTGTAATACAAAGTTGTAGTGAATTGTATGTATTACTACAATTCTATATGGCCCTGAATCAGGAACACATCCCTATTCAGGAAAGTACTTAAGTATGTGCTTAATTTTAAATGTATGCTATGGGACTTAAGCACACGCTTAAAGGTCAGCACATGCTCAAGTGCTTCCCTGAAAAAAGATGGATTTAAGCACATGCATATGTGCTTTCCTGAATCATGGCTTAGATAATAATGCCCCAGAGCACTGTTCTCTCTGTTTAAAAAAAACCTACTGTTGGAATTATTTATATTACTGTAGCCCATTCATGAGTTCACATATATACAGACATTGAACATATGCTGGTCCAAGGTCTTGGGCTTCCTAAATTAAATCTCGGTACAAAAAAAGCAGTGGTATTCTGAAGATCAGTGAGAAATTAATGGTTTGATATTTCATGAACCACTATGCTATTGTTTGTTTGTTTATTTAAGTATTATTGTAGCAACTTGGAACCCCAGTTATAGACCAGGGGCCCATTTGTGCTAGGTGCTCTACAAACACACAACAACAGCAAAAGATGGTCCCTGGTATAAATGAATGATACAGGCATGCCAACAAGGTGTATTTTCGCAGATTTTTTAGCACTATGCAGGATTTGTTCTAGCTCTGGTAAGTCCTTAGATACTGGACTTTACATTAATTTCATTCTGATTACCATCTTCTTCATTTACTCCTATTTCCATTTCAATTTGATTTTTAATGGGTGCTATCTTGAGAATCAGTAGTACTAGAAATAATAGCAATATTGGAGTGCAAGGAGTCTCAATTTTCAGACTGTATGCAAGTATTAATATCTTTGAGCCGAGAAATAAAAGAAGTTGGTCCAATGTTACCTCATCCCCCTTGTCTCTATAACGTCCCGGAATCAACACGGTTACAACACCACTGCAGACTAAAAGTATGAATGTGGTAAACTCTTCTCCACTTCTGTGAGCTGATGGGAGCCAAATCAAGCAGGGCTGGGCCAGAGAGTGGTAAAGATTGTGAATGCCAGCTTTGGAGCATGGTCCCCCAATATGCCATTGCCACCACCATCCGTCCTTCCCAGAACCCTATGAAAGCTAATTAACCGAAGCACTGCAGGGTTTGGATTCAGCAGAATTTTGGAGGCAAAGTTGGAGGTGGTGGAGCCATAGAGCCGTTGCTTTCTATCGCATATTCTTTAGCTGGACCCATGGATTTCCAATGGGCCTCCTTCGGGGAGTCAGCCAGTGTTAATACAGTTCTGCAGAATTAATAGGGTAACTCTTTACAAGATAACATGCATATGATGTCTCTTTACTAGTCCTGCAGGAGTTGCGTTGCTTGGGGGATGAGGGCTATCAGAGCTGCTGTGCAGAGCACTGTGGATCCCTTTCCGGAGCTGCCGATTTTAGGAGCCAAAGCCCCTGGCTATTCCACGGAAAAAGAGCAGGGAACTCCAGGCATGGAGACTCATTGAAAGTCGTCTTCTACATGGAGTAAAATATAACCCACAGTCTCTCTTTCTGTGTCACGGTCAATGCTTTACTGCAGGGGTGGCCAACCTGTGACTCCAGAGCCACGTGCAGCTCTTCAGAAGTTAATATGCGGCTCCTTGTATAGGCACTGACTCCGGGGCGGGAGCTACAGGTGTCAACTTTCCAATGTGCCAGGGGGTGCTCACTGTTCAACCCCTGGCTCTGCCACATGCCCTGCCCCCACTCCACCCCTTCCCGCCCCCTCCTCTGAGCCGGCCGTGCCCTCGCTCCTCCCTCTCCCCCAGAGCCTCCAGCACGCCATGAAACAGCTGATTGGGAGGTGCGGGGAGGAAGTGGGAGGCGCTGATTGGTGCAGCTGCCGGCGGGTGGGAGGCTCTGGGAGCGGAAGGGGAGGGAAGCTGATGGGGGGCTGCTGACGTATTACAGTGGCTCTTTGGCAATGTACATTAGTAAATTTTGGCTCCTTCTCAGGCTCATGTTAGCCACCCCCTGCTTTACTGAATCATAAACTATTGCCTAATATCTTGGTGAGGGCTCTGGGTCTCTTGAACTTGCTCCCCTGCCTTGGTTTGAAATAGCCAGAATTGGGTGATCTTCCAGGCATGCTGCACAAAGCACTTCTTTGACAGGGTTTTTGGAGAAGGTTTTAACTATGTTCTCAAAATGATGGAGGTGGAAAGGAGCTTTTTTTTCAGATGGCCTACTGGCTGAGTTAATTTGTTCCTGTTTGAATGTTTGATTTTTAATGCTGCCTGGTGTATTATATTGTTGAAAGATTAATTGTCAGGGGGCCTAGAGCTCTTATGTAGGCATTTTATGTTTTACTCTATTTAAATCTAAAGAAAAAAATAACTGAAAGAAAGTTGTATTAATGCTGAAGTGAGAGAGGGGAGCTAAAGGCAAGATGTCAATCAGAATGATTTGATTGTAAAGGGTGGTGTCACGTCATTTAGTAACATATTTTCCATATTTTGTTAGGTTACTGAATGTTACTTTATAAAACCTCTCCATAGTTCCACAAAACTCCTTCCAACGATGTCTGAGCGGCCATTAGAGACCTATGCAACATCCACTACCATAAGCAGTTTCTCTCTTCCAGATTCAGTGAGCACTACCATGGTCTAAGAAAGTTATAGTATTTGTGTCTCCTGGAACTTTGAGGGGCCCACCGTTGCTGGCATCATAGGTTATGTGGGGTGCTGAACATCCTCTGCTGTGGAAGTGACATAAACTATACTGAAAAAAGTCACTTTTATTCCAGAATAGTGTGTTCATATGGGGAGTTATATTAGCAGAGCTATAGCTGATCAATTTCCCTGAACAGATAAGCCCCAAGGCTTCTCTATTTGGAGGGTACAATTTCTGGGTCTGTGGCTATAATTTTGGCAGGATCCAGATCTGAAATCTGGATTTTTATTATGCAGTTGTACATCAGGGTCTGGTGCCTTTTGGTGTAATAGGAGCAATTAATCTTGTTCTATATTTAAGTACTGAAATTTTGGGAATAGGGTGAAAAATTGGCTATATCCGGCAGTGCAAGTTTTTTGTGGGGGTGATGTGCCAGGATGCATCAGGGACCAAGTGGTTTTGTATTGTTTTTTGGGTGTAAGAGGTGTATCTACACCTGTTCTCTAGGTATGCTGTCGAAGTAGAGGATTTGTGCAAAACAAGGGCTGTATCTGGCAGGATTCAGGTGTAAGATCCAGGGCATCCGAACTACTATTGCTCCAGCATGTGCAGTGTTTATTGGTGCAGGGGGAGCAGCTACACCTCATTTAGGCTTTGGAATCTGGGAGGTGGCTGCCAAAAATGAGTCGATTCAGCAAGACAGCGGTTTTGCACCGGAGTTTTTGAGACACGTTTGTGCCAGGGGCCAGGGCTTTTTTGTTCTGGTGCAGTAGCAGTAGCTACAGTTTTGACAGCGCAGTGTGGGGGTTTGGAGAGGCTCCATCCGGAGCCAGGTAGCCCCAGCTTCACCCTGCTGCTGCGCGGGGGAGGTGCCCGGCGGTGCAGGTGGGTGTGTGGAGGGGGGAGGGCTGGCTTGGGACCCAGCCAGCTGAGGCGTCAGCAGCCACCCCGCTCTCCCCACCCCTCCCCCCGTGCCGGGGATGGGGATGTCAGTGTCAAGAGGCAGCAGCAGCCTCTGGTGCCAATCCCGGGGCAGGGCGCAGGCGGCGAGGGGATTGGAGTCACCGAAGCGTCAAGCGTGACCGCCCGAGGCCCCTCCTGCCTGCTGGGAAAGCCATAAAAAACCTCGGCGAGGCGCCGAGCCACAGACCGGAGAGTCGAGCCACTGGCAAGAGAGCGACGCCGACCTGAGCGCGGGAAAAGCCCCATCTACAGCGCCGGCCGTGAGTACCCGCGGGGTCCCCTAGGGCCGGGGGGGCGCTGCTCTGACCCGCTCTCCGGGGCGCTGCCAGCCAGCCGCGCGCCTCGCTGCGGCGTGCGAAGCGGGCAGGGGACCCCGGCTCCAATCGCCGCCCCCTTCTCTGCCGGGAGCGGCGCGGCTCTGCTCCCCGCGTTAGCCCCGGCCCCGCGGCGGGGGTCTCCGGCGGCTCCTCGCCCGCCCGGGCTCGCGTTCAGAACCATTCGTTTCTCCCGCTTTTCGGAGAAGGTGCGAAGCCTCTGCCCGTTCGTGGGAGCGCCCCGGGTTGGGTGCAGCTCAGCAGCCCGCGGAGCGCAGGGGTAATAAACAACCAGCCCCCCCCCCCGTCCCCCCACATGCTTTTAAAAGAGGAAATCAAGTTTTCCGGCGCGTGGGTCTCTCTCCCCACTCACGTTCCATTGGCGGCTGCGGGTCTCTTCCTAGCATCCTCCTAGAAAACCCGCCGTGTTCCCCGCAGCGTGTCCTGTCTCACGCGGCTCCACCCTGGGGCTGCTGCTATAACCAGATTCCCCCCCCCCCCCCCCCGCCATAGTAACAACAAGTGCAACTTCCTTGCACAAGCTCAGCGCGCTCGGGGAGTGGGGCGCGGTGACTTTCATCCAGCGCGAGGCGCCCGGGCGGCCGATGCCCGCCAGAAAGCCCGGGGAGCGGGGAGACTCCCGCCGCGGAGCGCTTTGTCCCGGGAAGAGGGGGCTGGGGGAAGGGCCGGGGCTGCTGCTCTCCGGGCTCGGCTGCAGCCAGCAGACGCCCGCCCTTTCACGCGCCTTTCTCCCGCCTCCGCCGCCCGGGTGTCGCGCAGATGCAGGGGACCATGCGGTCGTGGCTGTCCGGGCTGACTTTCGCCCTGTCCTTGCTGATCTGCCTGGGGACGCTGGCGGAGGCGTATCCGTCCAAACCGGACAACCCCGGCGAGGACGCGCCTGCGGAGGACATGGCCAGATACTACTCCGCACTGAGGCACTACATCAACCTCATCACCAGGCAGAGGTAGGTACTGGGTACCCCAGCGCGGACAGGGAGGGCGAGCACAGACCAGCTGTCCTGTGGGGCTGGGTGGGGAGCCTGTGTATTCACCACGCTCATCCCCACCCTGTTTCTCAGAAAACAAACTGAGGAAATTTCAAATAAGTTCTGATCTCGCCTAGGCTCTGCTCTGCAGGAGGGGCTCTTTCCCTCTGCCCAGCAGCCACTAGTGAGCACTGCCCCGAGGGGCGAGGGTCTAATTCCACTAGGATCTCTAGCTCATGGGTTCTTCTACACCAGGTGGGCAGATGTGAAGGGCAGTCTGGTCAAGGCTGAGATCAGGCACTAGAGGCTGAGCATGGTCCAGTGAGAGGTATGGAAACAGCAAGGTGAGAGGCGAAGTGATGAGGCAGGCGGGCACAACTGCGGGGAAGCTAAAATGCCCCAATCAGAGCTCTGAGCACTTATACATTCACAAAATGAGGTGCCCAAGAAAAACAGTAATACAAAAAAAAGTGTGATAAGGGTGGATTCCATTTCTGTAGCAACCACAACCACCGCTTCATGATGGGGAAAGTCCTATCTGGATACAGGACATGGGTTTTGTGTAAGGTGGAGGTAAATGTGACCTCCAACATGGATAACATGTAATAAAGGATTGGTGGAGTGGTACCAACATGGGCTTTAGAGGCTGGTGTCATCCAGTCTTGTCAGGTTTTAACACAAAGAGTTTTCGTGGCTAGGAACATAAAAGTCATAAGTTTATTGTATGGAGAGAGCATAGGGCAGAAGCAAACAGGGAAAGAGGGAAATGAAACATGAACTTGGAACATGAGAGTGTGAGATAGAGGGGAAAAAAGCAGAACAATTTCACACTTCCATTGCGCTGCTGTGTCTCATATGGTGTTTATCTGGAGCGAGTGACAGTTCTTATTGTTGCTGAAGAATTGTAGTAATTCAGAAATCTTTTGTTTTGACAGCTGCTTAGTACACCAGTCACTTAACAAATAATTAAAGAGCGCATTGTGTCAGCAGGCAAGCCTGCCCTTCCATAGAATGGTTATCTAGGAATGGCCCTGACTTCCTCATGTTACTGCAGATGTGTGTGGTGAAACCTCAGATTGAAATGAAAGGTAAAATTACAATGTCAAATCCCTTTATTTGGGGGCGTCAGTCCAATTTAGTTCAGCTGGCTAATAGAAGAGAAAGCTTCCTCTGATCCATGCGTCACCCAGAAAAGCCGATGCTCTGATAATTTCCCATCTAGGCTATTGGAACCTCCTCTTTGCTGTGTTTTTGCTTTCCTCCCTCTGGTTCACATAAAATGCAGATGCCAACATTTTCTCTCCTCCCCATGGCTCTGCCCATATCGTCTTCCCCTTCCTTCACACACTTGAATCACTTCATTGATTTCCCACTTCTTCTCTCCTATCCCATTTCCCAAATACAGTTTCTTATATCAGCTGATTTATTCATTAGACCAGTGTGTCTCATCTTTTCCAGATTACTGTACCCTTTTCACCTCATTTGTCTTGCGTACCACCAAGTTTCGCCTCATTTAAAAACTACTTGCTTACAAAATCAGACGTAAAAACACAAACGTGTCACAGCACACTATTACTGAAATTGCTTACTTTCTCATTTTTACCATATATTTATAAAATAGATCAGTTGGGATATAAATATTGTACTTACATTTCAGTGTATAATATAGAGAACAGTATAAACAAGTCATATTCTGAATGAAATTTTAGTTTGTATTGACTTCGTTAGTGTTTTTTATGTAGCCTGTTGTAAAACTAGGCAAATATGTAGATGAGTTGATGTACCCCCTGGAAGACATCTGCATACCCCCAGAGGTACATATTACCCCGGTTGAAAACCACTGCATTAGACAGTATTTCAAGTGTGGTTCTAGTCTGTGAAAAGTGACGGTGTAAAAATGACATCACCTTACTTAACAGATCCACTGCTTGCGTATAGATCATATTCATATCTGCTTCCTTTAGTGACAAAAATAAGATTTTACTTCCCCCTTATCCCTCTTAGTTCTGCAAAGTCAGTATAGCAGAGGTGAATGAGCTAGATTCCATTCTGGTGTGCACATTATAAATAGAATGTTGAACCAAAATCTTTATTGATAAGGCATGAAGCAAAAAAGAATCAAGTTTGATTTTTATATTCCAGGTGGCAAGTAGGGGGACCAATCATTTTACTTTTAAATGGAGTAAATTTGAGTTGGAGAGTCAATTAGAGAGTTGAAAAACAACAAATATAGAACCCTACAATGCCAGTTTCACAATGTCACTTTCCAGAGTGGACCACACTGTAATCAGAAGAATGGAGGCCCAAATAGGACTTAATTAAAAAACATGATGCACTGTTTCTCTTGTTCAGGGCATTAACTGCACTGAAACAACCCATGGCAATAGGCTTGCAATTGGTTTTAATTTAACTCTTGCACATTTCCTATTTCAGCGATAATAGAAAATTTTGTGGAATAAATGTCTTTCAGCTCTGATCTATGATCTTGAGTAATATTCAATATGTTCTAGCAGAAGTGTCAATACATTTCTCTCTCTCCACCCCTTATACTTTTACAGTTTTCCCTTTTTCATGATGAACAGCGTAACTAAAGTCAAAGTTCCCCAGTGGGAACTTTATTTCATTTTACTTAGTACTGGCTGATGGTTTTCAGGACTGGTTCTGACAGGCTATGGAACCCATAGATGCTGGAACGAGGGGTGCTGGGCACGCTGCCACACCCCCTGGCTTGAAGTGGTTTCCATTATATACAGAGTTGACAGTTTGGTTCAATGGCTTTCAGCACCCCCCACTATACAAATTGTTCCAGCACTCCTGATGGAACCTGTGATTGCAGGGAGACCCGTGATAAGAGGGCATAGCTAAGCTGCAAACTAAGCCTGTGTCTGTGGGACCTGGGCTTGTGTACTCAGCATTTTAAAGCCCATGCTTGAACGTCCACTCTGCATTGTAAACCTGGGTTTACAATTTCTAGACCCAGCTCTCACAGCCATGCTAATGTGTTCGTTTTTGGGTCCACACTGCAAATGATAGGGGTTGGACCTGAGTGACAGCAGGACGCAGGCTCTGACCCACCCCCTTAGCAGAGTTCTAGGAGGACCCAGGTTCTTGCATCAGACTGATTTGTGTGTGGATGGAAGGGGGGCTTGGGCTCAAACTTGAGTTAGAGCCTGGGCTTAGCGGGAAGTATAGATATAGGCAGAGAGGCTGCAGCCGGGAGGAAGATTGAATTCTGGGTATGCTCATCACTTCTCACTGAGTGTGAGCAAGATCCTGAGGCTTGGTCTGTACTAAAAAAGTTAGGATGACCCAGCTACGTCGCTCAATCCACACCTGTGGGCCGTGCAGTTAAGCCGACCTAACCCCTGGTCCTTGATCTTTAAAATGTTAATACTATTGGATGGAAGTGGCTGTTCAACCATCTTCCACACAGCAAACAGTAGGTTGGGATACTGTCATTGGAAAGTCTCTGAATTGTGCAAGATATGTTTGCAGAAAGTACCATCTACTCTGGTGTAGACTTTATGAAGGATTTCCTCCAATGGCAACTAATTCTCTTTTGTGTTCAGCCCTGGCTTTCAATTCAGTTCTCTTGTCATTGTTCTATTGTGACCATAAGGTCTATCCTAAGTGATAGAGACTGCAAAACTAAGGGGCACACCCAAGCCGTGAACATTTAACATTAGAAGAATTTACTTTCCTTTTTAGTCCTTTGCCACCTGTGCTGATCCTTCAGTCAGCCCTATTCAGGACACGGACACACCCTCTATGGCAACACAGTGCAGCACAAGGTGTTGTCCTCAGTCTGGGAGCCAGGGAGCTTCAGGGACAGAGTGTGTCGAGTATCTCAAAATAAGAATCCTCTTCATGTATCTGAGCCATGTCTCCTTGCTTGCAAGGGACCCTACTCTGTCCTTATTCAGACAAAATTCTCGTTGAAGTCAGTGGGAATTTTGCCGAGGTATGGGCTACTAGAGCCAGTTTTTAATTTGTTTAATCAATTTATTTAAAACAAATATTTTAATCAGGGAAATTCGATTCCTCCTTAGGGGAAGCCCCAATCACGTCCATATTAATTGGAGCAGGTAACTAGAAACAAGTTCCTTTGTGGTGATGGAACATAAGACATTTGATTCAGTATCATGCTTGATTGAATTACTATAATAGCATTTCACTCTGTGCGGCTGATTCTTTCAGATATTCGTTTTCAATCAGTTTCTATAACAGAAATTTGCTTCCAAAACTTGAAACTGATACTTTATCTCTCTAAAGCATGGACAACATACTAAATTGACCAAGACCATGGAAAAAATCCAGTCATTAAGATATAATGATAACAAGTCAGCCTTGTTTCCACAGTCATATCATGGTAAACATATGAAAATCACTACACAAATCATATAAAGAAAAGCTAAGAGTTTTTTGTTGGAAGTTTGCTCTTCTGCAATCTAGCTGAACCCACTGGAGGGACATCTTGAGGACTATTGACTTCAATGGGGCCAGGATTTCACCCCATGCATTTAGTAATTCTTTGCCAATGTAATTTTACTGTCATTTTACCCATACAGTAGAACCTCAGTGTTATGAACACCAGTTACAAACTGACCAGTCAACCACACAACTCATTTGGAACCAGAAGTATGCAATAAAGCAGCAGCAGAGCCCCCCCCCCCCCCCCCCCAAAAAAAAAAGTGGCAAATACAGTGCAGTACTGTTAAACATAAACTACTAAAAAAATAGTGAAAGCAGAATTTTTCTTTTGCATAGTAAAGTTTCAAAGCTGTATTAAGTCAATGTTCAGTTGTAAATTTTTGAAAGAACCACCATAATGTTTTGTTCAGAGTTACGAACATTTCAGAGTTATGAACAACCCCATTCCCGAACTCTGAGATTCTACTATATATCCATACATGTAATAAATCATGATCTTTATTTTTTTACAGTGAAGGAAGTGTTCTCTTGTGGTTACCATTACTATTGTTAACCTAGTGATCCCAGGCAGTAATGGATTACCTGTCAAGCTGACTGCTCATTATTGATACTGTTTTCAGAAAGGAGAAAAAGGGCACATTCCTTTAGAAGAAATGGGAATTGGGATTGTTTTTTCAAGAAAATGTCCCTAATGTATTCTACTGTTTTCAGGAATTTTTTTTTTAATGCAGGAATAGAAACACAGTTGTCAGGTTTTACTAAGAACAAAGATCACACCCGACAACAATTGTCATACCATATTACTAAAAAAGCTCTGATTTACAATACGATATCCACAATGGCAAGATTTTTAAAAGTGACTAGTGAGTTTGGGTAGGTCAAGTTTTGGGTCCCCCACTTGAGACAACTTAAAGGTGCCTGATTTTCCTGAGGTCTATACTCAATACGTTTTGAAAATCTGGCCCCTTTAAGGCATCTCATCTCATGTTACTAGTCAGTTTTGAAAATCTTGGTCTATATGTATGGTAATTTGATGCAGTATGAGCCTTTTTTTGTATTCACTATATATTGCAGGTAGTTTTTGTGGATTTCTCACTGAATGAATTTCTGATGGAAGATGCAGCATTATCCAAAACTGTGCTGGAATTGAACAAAAAAACCTTAATTGCATTTGTAGAAAAGGATCCTAAACCTCAGATCTGCTGTCATATTTCAACTTCTCTCCCCCTCCCTCACTTGCACATCCTCCTGCACAAAAAGTGTGAATGTAGGATATCTGCTAATACCCGCCAAACAAAGAAATGTTAGAAATGTCCGGTTCTATCATGTATAATATAACAGGTGATTATGGAAAATATGTCTATATGAGGGGTCTTTATATGTTCTAATTATTAACATATTTGTAACCAATGTGACACTATTGTGACACATTCTCATATGAGCAAACTGGGTTCAACTAAACACCTGCTGGAGAGTTGCCTTTACTTCTGCCCTACAAAATTTTACAATAAAGGTTTGTATGAGCATTCCAAAGTTAGTCTCAATTTTAAAGTTGGAGGTATGAAAAATAGGTAATTTTTTTTCATTTAATAGATATGGAAAGAGATCAAGCCCGGAGACACTGATCTCGGATCTTTTGTTGAGAGAAAGCACAGAGAATATTCCTAGATCTAGGTGAGTACAAAAGTGCTTTGTGATCGCTTTTATTTCTATTTTAAATTTAGCTGTTTCAGTAAACGATTTTCATAGGCAGAAAATATGTAAGCACCAAAACTAGAGCACTGTATGTCAGTTTATATATATATATATATATATATATATATATATATATATATATATATAAACAAATAAAATTCTTTATCCATTATTAAAACAACACAAACATCCTAGGAACATAGGGGCTATGATACCAGATCAGACCATTGGCCCAAGTCGAGTACTGTATCTTACTTTTGGCAGTAGCTGATACCTGGTGTTTAAAGGAAGGGAAGAATCCCCATAATGCAAATCCCTTATTGTGAAATTCTGCACAGAATACCACCCTGACTCCTGATGGTTATCCACCTACATACTGAAAAACTAGGCACGTTTCCCCATTAACTGTTAATTTCCTTAGTTTTATTTTTCTCTCTGAAATCCTGGGTTCTTTTAAAATAGCTTTAGGTGGGAAAATCTGTGCCTATATTAATCTACGCACGGATTTTGTACAATGACTTTCTTTAAAATATTACATTTTGCATGAGTTTTGTGCCTAATATTTTACAAAGTGAAAAGGTCACAAGTTGGTAAATTTTGGTTGGCACACACAAGAATATCTATATCTGAAAGCCCGTGATCTGGATGTCTGATTTTACTACACCACCATATAAAACAACATTGTCCACGGTGGCTGATTTTATTAAATGTGTTATTGACTATCTCAGTATAATTTTAATTGCTAAAGTATGACTATCAATGTAGAGGGTCAGTATAAGATCTATGCATCACTGAAATTCCACTTAAACTTGATGTTGAGCAGAAAAAGCAGAACCTCAAAGATGCATAGGTCAGGTGTTGTCCCTCTTTACAGGGGTGAATTTCAGCTTGTAAGTATATATCCATTTAAGGTAATGGCATATTTGATTAAAATACTATAATAATGACTAAGATTAACACAGTCTTGCAAAATTGCTACGGTATGACTATCCATTTAAGGTAATAGCATATCTGATTAAAATACTATAATAATGACTAAGATTAACACAGTCTTGCAAAATTCTACTTGACGCCTCATCTGGATTGAGTCAATTTTTTTAATGAAGATGTAAAAATAGTATTTTTAATCTTAATTGTAGTTAAGAGTGGGTAAGCAGAGTTTAAGCCTTGACTGTTATGTTTAAAAGGCTGGTGATTATATGTCTACTACAGAAGTAAACTATTTTCACATTAGCTATGTCATAATGCCCAGGCCAGTTGTTGTGCTTCATAAGTCAATATGCATGAGCCCAATGGGAGTACTCTTGTGCCTAAAATTAAGCACACATGTAAATCATTGCAGCATTGGGACTGAAGGGCCTAATCCTGCAAACCCTTTGTGTCCAGAATTCTCATTGATGCCTATGGAAGTTGTCCATGCAGTAGACTTACAAGATTGGGCCCAAGTATAGGAAATTTTACTACAAAGTTAAAATACAGCATTATGGTTATGACTTTAAGTGCATCTGCTGTGATACAATTTATCTCGCTGATCTGATGTAAACATTAATGTAAACTGTAGTGAAATACGTTATGGAGGTTCTCTATACTTTATAAAGACAAGGCAGAACACATTCTTCAAGGAATGCTATCAGTGTCGTCAGCTTTGGGCAGCACACGTAGTGTTACAATTTATGTAATTCCTCCATGTAATTCTTTATACATAATTCTTCCCCCCCCCTCAAAAAATGCTACAATGCTTTATTTATAATAATCATTAATAATGTAAAGCTTGTGAACAAAAATAAATGAATAAACGAGTGTGCGTGTGAAATGGAAGAAGTTATAAGGAAGAGATTTTCGTTTCATGCCCTCAACAGGGTATTGTAATCAACAGTAAGATTAAAACAAGGTCTAATATTAATAAAAAATAAAAGCAGTTTAAAATTAGTTCAAAATTTAAACTAAAGTAATTATGTATATATTTATATATTTAAGAAATAGATGGACTCACGGGCAGCTAGAGAATAGATCTATTTTCCCATGGCTGTATCATCACCAGAAGGTCTCATTTTATGACTGTCACTTCTGTGAACTTAGACGTTGTACCCAAAATTAATGAAGTATGAAGAAAAACCTGAATAGTATTCAGATTGGCTGAGTCTCCTCTGATGTGCACTCTTACCAGCTAATAAAGAGAAACTCCATAAATGTCTTGAATACTGTACATTTAGACATACAGTAGAAAATTTCTCCCTTAGCAGAACATCTTTACTAGATTCTTAGAGAAAATAGATTAAAAATAAATGTGCTAGGAAACTAAGGGAAACATTGAGTTTAATACAAATGGGTCTCTTATGGCATCGGTGCATGGTTTTGATCTTGTGGATCCCATGTAGTCATTAGGAAATCCTTATACTGTATGTGTATCATCCTTTGTCTCAGTTATGTTTTCCCTCTTTTTGTCTCTTTCTGTATGCACGTAGTACAATACCAGGATACAGAAATACTTTGGGCCCACGGCATTTGCTTTAGCAAATATTTTAAACATTATTTATTTAAAATATTAAGCAATAATGCCACTGTAAGATTTTAGCAATCACTGCTGCTACCTTCAGATTGAGTTCTTGAAAAAACTAAATTCTGGGTGAACAGCATTATAGAATTTTGCTAAATTCAATAAGTCCTCTCTTTGAAAAATATCTGTTGTACTGCTTAGTCAGAGATACAAATGTACTAATAGGCATATTTATATCTCTACGTGCCATAATTTTCTAGCAAAAATGCAGTAAGTGTTAGTCACTAGCCAGGGCCGGTGCAAGGAAGTTTCGCGCCCTAGGCGAAACTTCCTTGCACCAGTCCTGTGCCCCCCCCCCCCACGTCCTCCCCCCCAGCTAACACAGCCCCCCCCCGCGCCCTCCCCCCAGCTAACACTGCCTCCCCCAGCTAAAACCGCCCCCCTGCACCCTCCCCCCCCAGCTAACACAGCCCCCCCCGTTCCCTCCCCCCCGTGGCAGCCAGCCTCCCCACCCCCTGCGGGCTGCAGCTCAGCCCGCGGCCAGCCGCCCCCCTGGGTCCCGGCTCAGCCGCGGAGCTGGGAGGGCGGGAGGCAGCTGCGGCCAGCCGCCCCCCCCGCTTCCGGCTGAGCCGCGGAGGTGGGAGGCAGCTGCGGCCAGCCGCCCCCACCTCAGCCGCAGAGCCGGGAGGGTGGGAGGCAGCCGCGGCCAGCCTCTTCCTGGCGCCCTAGGCGACCGCGTAGGGTCGCCTAGTGGGCACACCGGCCCTGCCACTAGCATAAAATTATTCTGCATTGGGTCTTAGTACTGTAAAGATACAGCACTGATGCAGCAACATTTAGGGGCCCGTTACATAACAATGTGTGGGTATTTAGCCACCTGACTTCCATTCATTTTCATGGAAGGGGAGCAATTCAGTCTTCATACGTCACATTGGAAATGTATCCCATACTCTACTAGTGGTATTAAAGTGAGAACTTTTATTACTTTTGCCTGTTAAAAGAGCATCAATTACCTTAAAATCTATTTGGCTCTATCACTAATCTTTCAGAGAAAATTTCATAATATGTTTAATGTGTGTTACAGGTTTGAAGACCCTTCTATGTGGTGATGGAAACTTCAGCACATCGTCAAACTTTTCCTAGTTTTCAATCCATACTTATTGCTATAAGACCAATCACAGTTTATCACTCCTCAGTGCATGCAACCATCGTACTGAATTCTGTAGCATTTTTCCTTCATCATACTTGTATATACATTTATTTAAATAATTTATTTGTGCATTCCACAGTGTAACATATTAAATGAAAGACAACAACACTATTATTGGCATAGTAAAGATTTGTTTTAAACTATTAAAACTGAATTATAACCTCCCTGCAGTCTAAAGTAGCATGTACAGTGATCATTTCACAAATATTAAAATAATAATTGTGGAAGGTGAAATAATTACAACACTTACCTTGGCCTTTAATTCAGTGTTTCTGTTTTGATTTATACAAATTTATTTATGTTTCATAACATCCAATATATCCTACATAATTTAGGAAAATAAAGTAATCTGGAAAGTGTTTTTTCATAATCATTATACAGAACAATTGTTTATTACTTACATTAACCCATATAGTAAAATTAATATTATTTTCAAAATACAAAGAGGTTTAATTCTGCTAAACAGTCAAGACTGATTAAGAATTCAAATTTAAAAAATGGAATCTTCATTTTGGCAATATATAAAGTGTCAGGAAACAATATAATTCATAAGAATATGAATATAGAATTTGGAAGTGTTTGAGAGTTAATAGTTGATTCCATCAAAAGCTACCTAGTGAATGTTTGATATTTCCTTTGTGACACAAAGTTTTGAATAACTGAATCCAACACACAGAATTTTCCTAATTTCTGTCCTAGTCATCCTTTCCATGAGCAGAGAGTACCTAGATCAGGTCCAATGGTATTTTCTTTGGTGTTTATTCTCCAAATGTTCCATGTGTAAAATTCCAGTTACCCTGGTGGGAGAGCTACTGATGCTTGTTGAGTTGAAAATAACCTTAAGGTTTTCATTCAAAACTACTTGACGTTATAACAGCATTTTCTACCCTCATTCTATATATGGTTCTGTCATTGTCAGAGATTCAGTGTGGAATATTGTCTGTAGCTGTTTGTATTATATTTGGCCTCTTATATAGAGTGGCACAGATTCTGGTCATTGGTCCCTGATATTTTAGCATGCTACCCCTTATTTATACGTCAAAGATGAGTGCATAGGGATCGTGTGAAAGAACACAGCCAGAATTGTAAGTCAGAGAAAAATCTGCTTGGAAGTTTGATGTATAAACATTTCATATCTGTTTTCCAAATATTGTTATATGGCTAAAACACAAATACATCTATACAATTTAAGTGGGTTTTTAATCTGCTTGTTACAGATACACACTGGATGTGTGGTTACATTTTGCAGTTCGACATTTGCCAGTTACTGTATGTCACGCCTACTTCAGTGAAACATTAAAAACATGTTCATTTAAAGAAAACACGCAGATGGTATTTTAATAGGCAAACTGTTTTCAACACCTACATTATCACTTTATTAATTTAGACTATATATTTGGTCTATTCTGGTGCATTCTTTACAAAAATTGAATTTAATGAGAGATATATTGTATTTACCACTGATTTCTGGCATTATGTATAATAAATACATTAGTGATCTTGGGGGGACTATGATTTGATGGTATCGAGGATGTTAGTAGATCCCATGATTGTTAAATTAGAGTTGCCTAGCATTATCTTCAATATATATGCCAGAATGGAGAAAGGAATGGTTAAAGAAGCAGCATATACACAAGTTACTCACTCTATGCAGTCCCACCTAATTCTGTGAATTTTCTTCATCTTATGGAGCACACATTTGTGTACAAAAGCTAGTGAGGTCTCTAAGATGTTATGTTTTATTTACCTTATTGTTTTAATGAGGCATCGATGATAGAGGCAAAGTAATCAAACAACATGGTACCAAATGATATTATATATACTAATATAGTTCTTGGATTTTCTTTCTAAATCTTCCTGTGTTCTCTCTGTTGCAAATGACGCTCTTATAGTATTGAGTGAAACTTGCCTTCTGAGGAACTGAGTCTTTGTGTACCTCATCTTTCAAATACCGAGGAAACTGGAACATTCAAAATCATGAGTGAGGCCCCCCAAATCATTAAACTATCTTAAAAATAATGAGATCCTAAATAGTAAATTTGGGGTTCTTTTGATTCTTTTGGTTTTTGAGCCTTTAGGATTTGTTTTTTCAAACTTTTCCACAACTGTGAGGGGTAGAACCTATTTTTTTCTATAAAAAAAGCTGAGATTCATGACCCTAGAAGTTTGAGGCTTTAAGAAAATGAGAAACTCACAATAAAATCATGAGAGTTGGCAACACTGTATACTGGTTTCACTGGGAATTCTGGATTCATAAGAAACACAGGGTGAACCAGGGGCAGCACAAATAGGGAGGATTTATGCAGAAACTCATGCATACACATGGGGGTGGGAGGGTGGAGGCAGCTTGAGGGGCTGACGCAGCATCCAGGATCAGGCCAGGGAGCAAACAGAAACTGCTGGGACCCCCTTCTTGGCCTTAGTTGGCTCCCTACCCTGTTGAGTTTCAATAACTTCCCTTGCTCCACCTCTGTCTCCTCCTTCACAGTGAACTTCCGCCTACCCCTGCAGGGTGAACCATATAAGTGACAGGCCAATTATTATATTGCATGTCTGCCTTTACTACAGGCAAACTCTCCAAAATATATGTCCACCCAACTCTGATTTATCCAAAGAAAGAATTTCTAAAATAAGGCAGATCATATATATCCTGTAGATCCTATTTGAAAAAGAAAAATGATACACACAAAATCTACTAAAAACCCCACCCCATTCTCTGCAGACTCCAGGAGTCTCCTGCACAACAATGAATTCATTCTTCCACCCACCCCAGTCTTCCACCCCAAAAAGGCAGCTCCCCTTCTCCCTAATTCTGACCCTCTCTGTGTTGCAACATGATTTTGCCCGGGGCTGCAGCCAGTCTGCCAATGGTGACGACTCCAGTTCTCTCTCAAATCTCAGTCCTACCTGGGGCAACAGCCTCCCCCCTCGCTTTGCTTGGCACCCTTCCTTGAGGTAGAGCAGCCACTCAGAGCTGCTGCAGGAGGCAGGCTGAGCTCTCCTTCCCCTCATCTGCGGGGAAGAGATTTTGGGTGGGAGAGGGAGTAGCCTACATCATTCTCCCAGGAGGGAAGGCAGAAGCAAAAAGTCCAACAGCAGCTCTGCTCCTTCCCCTCCTTTGCAAATGGTTCAGTCTGCTTTCTGCTCCTCCCTTCTCCATCCCTGCAACACCAGGGCAGAGGAGAACCACCCACCCCGACCTGAGGAAAAGGGAATGAAGAACCCTGGAGCTGTGGGAAGAGCAGAGGTGAGCTGGGGGACAAGCAGGTGTGGGGTCTGGGGGTTGCATAATTGATGTGAGGGCTAAGGGCGGAGCGGATGTCGGGGTGCATAATTAAGGGATGAGAGGGCAGAATTGATTTGGGGGAAAAACTGATGTGGGGATGAGAAGACAATTAATGAACTAGAATTAGGTGTCTGGGAAGAAGCTGGAAACTGCTCCATCAGGCAGCCAGCGAGAGCTTCTGAAGCAGGGACCAAAATCACCTTTGTCTATACATTTGGAAGAGTTGGCAATACTAATTGTTACAGAAACATACTGGGGGATGGGCCTGGGGAGCAACAAACAGACCAAAAAAAGCACAACAATGTTTAAAAAAACCTCATGATTTGGGGTCCAATCTTGAGTTTTAGGGGGTCTGACATGATTTTTGAACTTCTGGGGTTGGCAGTGCTGCTCTCTTATCTTCTTCCTAAATGGGCGGTGTCAAGGCTGATTCCCCACTCTGGCACTTTGAGTGCAGAAGGTGGAGGCCTGCAAGAATTTAAAAAATTAATACTGGCCACTCCATGCTTGTATTAAACTCCCAAGGTTACAGCTTTTCTCTCGCCTTGGCTTACTAAACGCTGCCACCACCCAAGTGAAAACCTGCCTCTTGCAAATCCTGGAAAAACTCACTTGGGAAGTTTTCCTTGAGGCCCCTCGGCTTTTCGACCTCTCCCTCCGGGAAGCCGAGAAAAAAACAAACAAAAGGAAAACCCAGCTGTTGCCCCCAGCTAATTGAAAAACTTATGCACAGACCTTTTAAGACACAAAACCAACCAGGTTCTTAAAAAAGGTAAATTTTATTAAAAAACAAACAAAAAAATACACCTGGAATTTAGGCTTTTGCTAGATTTTAAAAGAGCAATTCCAAAAATTAAGCACCCCAAATAGCTTTCTTGGGGGTTCAGCTTAAAGGTTACAAGCAAACAAAAGCATCTGGGGTTAGCACAGAGGAGTTTACAAGCCTTACAGAAAATAAAAGAAATAACCCTAATTGCATTTATCTAAACATTCCCTGTCCCAATGAATTCTTCTAGGTATGGACGATGAATTTTCATACCTGGTTCAAACTTTACATAGCATTCCAGCTGCCTTCCCCCCACCCCGCTTCAGCCCAGAGAGACCAAGGGAAAGTTTTTTTTCCCCCGTTTTAAAAAGTTCTAGCCTTCCCATTGGCTCTTTTGGTCAGGTGTTTACCTGGGGAACTTTTTAACCCTTTACAGGTAAAGCAAGCAGCTACCAAGAGGGACTTTATAGCTAACTGGCTGGCTGGGTGTCTGTAAAAGGGAGCTACCCATCCCCCCCTTCATTTATCACAGGAGGGCATCACCCAACTCAAATCAACCTCTACCTTACCCTGTCTCCTTTCATATATTGTGTGCTGGGAAATAACATGAAAGGGCCCCATTCTTATTAACCTAAATTGGCTCTTCATTAAAGCAATTTTTTGCAGAGCTGCTTCATCTGGTATTTACCTTTCCTAGCCATCTGCATACAGAGAGACTTCCTGGTGCCTCCTCCAACTTCGTGCTATCTGAAAGCCCTTCCTCTAGAGGTCATGCCCACCCCGAATCTGGAAATCTGACTCTAGTATAAGTAAGGGCATGGGAAAAGCCTGATTTTTATTTCACCGTAATCCCATAAAACACTCACCCCCACTGGCATCATAGGAAATGGGGCTGGGAGAATGTGTTTGGGGGAGCTAGGAAGCAAAGAAAATAATCCTAATTCCCCTTGCATACAGGGAATGCTCCTCCTGCCTTCTAGTGTCTCTATACATGCTGTAGCTTCGTAGAGGGGTCATAAGAGTGCCTCACCTGGCATAGGAGGCAGTTTGGGAGTGTGCAGGTGAGAGGCCGCTATGGCCTTTCTGGGGAGCTCTGGGTTGTGCAGCTGCTCCAAGGCAGCCCACATAGAGCTACCATACCTGAGAGCAGCTCCCTGGGCTGTCTGAATTGTGCTGCGGGACACTTTCATCTGGAGCTAAGACGTGAAAGCATTCCGTCGATCTGGCCTTTTGGCTAAGATCAAGCACAGTATCTGTTCTTATCAGTTTAATATCTGATATGTCCTTTCTTTGAGGACTGTATATTAAATTGATTTTTGGAACAGGGGGATGGAATACGAGCTTGCTCTGTCCACCCCATGCATCAACCTGGTATTGCAGTGCCTCCAGGAAACTCCCTCGACAGCTTTGAGGAGCAGTGAGCGCTGTCTGAGGTTCTCTGCTCGGTGTCCCCATCCGGTATCCTCGTTTTGAACCTTTGACCTTCACTCCGATCCCTGTTTTTCATTAGTTGTCCCCTGCACTCACTTGGTCCCTGGGTCCAGTGGTCCCTCCCGCTAGGCTGGGGAAGGGGCGGGCGCCCAGGTTTCCAATAGGCACAGACGAATCCTCCTTTTTCCTTGCATCCTGAGCCTGGCATGCTAGCTTCCAGCTCATCTATTCCTCCCCCTTCGGGACCTATCATCAGGTCAGTGATATAAGATTCTGCTGCATCACCCACCTGTGTAAGTGCAGGGGGCCTTGCTGGTTCTTGCTGCCTGATCATCAAATCATAGGGAAGCATGGGTTTGTAAAAGCCAAAAATAATCTCCTAGGGAGAGTAATGGATAGTTGGGTGCTGGCTGGTGTTCTATGCAACGATGACCAAAGGTGTCTATATCCCAGTCTTGTTGGTCTTTGCTAACTTAGGACTTGGCTACATGAACACTTAGTTCACAGCAAACTAGGGTGTAAAGCTACCCAGCACTAGCCTGCCACATACTAAGGGCTGGTCTGCATGGCATCGCAGCGCCAGGGGTTTGTGATTTCTAGAGTGCTCTAATGTGTTGTGTTCTAACTGCCATGTGTAGACCTTGCTGGCATGCTCTAAACGGTACCTAGTGTGCATTAACGTCATTCTCTTTGAAACGGGAGTACATCAGTGTGAACCAGGTACCGTTTAGAATGTGCCAGCAAAGTCTACACATTTTGCTTTCCAGGTTTGTGCATCAACCATGCATAGTCCACTAAGGAATGTCACAATAGCCAGAGTTGACAGTGTTGTGCCAGGTATTGTGTAGTGAAGTTCCCAGATCTGACTTAATCCTGTGATTCCATTAATCTCTGGGGTGGCTCTGGAGGTGGTGCCATGTAGAGTCAGCGTGTGTACTCCTCCATACATGGATGGAGAGTTTGTGAACACAGTGTGCTTTTGTCCATCCTGGTGACATGATTGAGGAGCATGCAACACTGCTGTTGAATACAATGAGTGACTGGAAGAATGGCCAGATCCTTGAAAGTGTGTGACATTTTGCACAAAGTCAAACCACTTTATGATCAAAATTTGGCACTGACAGTACAAAGGTAATGCATCTAGCCACTCCAGGTCAGCCTGTAAGAGAGTCCAGGTTTCTGAACATATAGCAATACAGGTACCACACAGGTATGATAGATCCTAAATTTTGTCTCAGTACAAAAACATTTTTGTATCCATAAGAGAGAAATGGCCTTCATACAGGAGGCAGTGAGACCTGCTCATCAAAGAATAGCCAGATCGCTGAGACCATTTGAACTCTGCTTGCGGCCTAGGTGGATGAACTCATCAATGCTTTCCACAGTACTTGACCCCACCTGCACTGAGAATTTTTGACCTAGCTCCAAGGTTCTGGACGTTGGTCTTCTGCCACATTCAACCCCCATGTTCTCCCAGCATCTTGGAGATCTTGAAGGGCTGGGACCAGGTTTATGGACCAAATGTATATTCAGATAGTTTGTGAATTCATCTCCATAGGCATTTTTCAGGGTTGTGACTCTTAAGAAGCCACTGTAGGACACAGTTGTCTGTGGACATGAATTCCGTACCTAATAAGTATGGACAGTAGGCACTGTGGACCTCCACTATAGCCAGACAGTCCAGTTATATAGCCGAATACTTGATTTTTCTCTCTTTTTAATTTGTGATGTCCAAAAGCCACCAGTCTGCGCCTACCAATTTCATCAGTTTGTTCAAGTGCAAATCCAACAACAGTCATAGGTTATCATAAATGGACAGGAAAGGTCTGGGAATTTAATCACAGCATAATTTAGAAGTTCTCCCATCATTGATTCAAAAGCTTTTTGGTGTTTCTCTGTCCAGACAGTTGCCTGCTACCTGTAATGGCTAATGATTAATATTCACCAATTTAACTTCTGCAGGACAAATTTTCTTCCCCTTCAGCACAGAGTGTTCTCCATGGATCTGATTTTTTTCAGATCCTGAGTCTAACCACATTGTGGTTTTCCTGGTTCATGTATCCAGACACATAGTAACAGGTATCTGGGACACTCTTCACATGGGCCATTCCAATAGTAGTTGATGGTGACCTTACTGTGTCAGCAACTTTTAGTTTCCCTGGTGTTGCTTCCCTCTGCTTGGGCAATTAGGTTTCCAATGGCCTTTGCATCCACATTGTGTGCAAATGTCATCTGGCCTGGGATCCACAAGAGAAATAGTCTCTCTCATCTGCCCCACAGAAAGTCTGTGAATAGCTTGCACCTGGACCTCCTCCAATTTTTTAGCTACTTCGTTAGCAATCATTTCTTGAAGTGCTGCATCTGGTATAAAGGGGTCACACTGTAGGAGGGAATTGAGTTGATACCTTTAAGGAAACCCCAATTTCTGTTTCCACGCATTGAACTCTACATATAAGGGTCCATAGGTTTATCCAGTATGTGATCCTCCTTCACCAACAGATTATAAGGTTCTGCTGTTAAACAATTTATACATTCATTTTTCACACAAGCTTCTCTCATAGTTTGCCACTGGGCACTGTTCCCTCTCTGCATTGCCAGGTCTAGTTTTGGCACTGTGAGTTCTGCTTCACTCAAGTCATCTCCTGGCCAGGGAGGCACAGGGACAGTCCTATCAAACTCACAAATAACTATGCAGGGGTTCCCCTTCCTGCTGCCTCCTGGCTTGCTATTCCTTCCGGTATTTCAAAAGAGCCGATCTCCCCTCTTAGCAGTCATTTCAGTGTTTGCAGAACAGGCTGTAAGATCCACAATGTGCACTGAGAAGCTGCTGGTAGAAAGCTTTGGCAATACCATCCAAAAACACTGCTAGGTACAGTGATGCTTTCTCATCAGTCCACTCATTCTCAGAGAGCAATACCCCAAGTTCTGCCAACTCCTCACAGATTCCAGGCTCATCTGCCATAACTGGTACATTTCTTCTTAAGCACAAGGGCTTTTGCCACCCTGAAGCTGCTGCCAGCAGTTGCAACACTCACTTATAGAATCGCAAGGGTTTATTCAAACATTGCAAGTACCAACTCCAGCACACAAAGAACTTCTCTAATCCCCCTGAACCAAGACAACATAAGCTATCAACATAGACAACAATTTATCACTAAGATAAAACTACAATACCACCTATTGGTGGAGGTGCTGCCTGCACTGATCAATACAATAGTTATTGTCCAATAAGTGGCAGAATTGTCTCATCTGTCAAGTCATCTCCCTTGACCTCCCTCCTACACATCTCTATTTGTGTGTTTTATTAATATGAGGTGATTTTTGGCTGATATGTTTTATTTATATTTGGTTTTAATATAAAGGTGTGGGAGGAAACAGCAGCTGCTGGAATCAGTGGGAACTGACCCCGGTCATGTGACAAGGGACAGAAAAAAAACAGGTTCTCTGATGGGTCACATCTTTGTGACAGTCATGGTGGGCCAGTCCCGCTGCTGCTGTGTGAGTAGTGTTGGTTGTGATGGAGTTAAGGGGGCTCATCCCATAGACATTCCTGTCAGATGGGGATAGAATGTGCCTGCACCACAATGAAGTGGCAGCTCCTGAAACAATGATGCTTGGCCCCTTCTAAGGACTTATTTATCTAAGATCCTTAGATTTTCCTTCATTGTTTCATTCTGGGACCACAGTTTACACCTGCTTTCCTCTCAGTTACATGTAGTCACTATAGTGGCCTTATTTACTGGTAGGGTTGGATGAGGTCACCCTCCTAAATCCTTTGGTGGGCCTGATTCTCTTCTGCATTGCGTCTTGGGTCATCACACTGGTACAAATGAGTGTGGAGAATCTGTCTCACTGACTACTGTAGATATGGGCTTAATCACTTCAAATTTGTTTTCATTTTGAAATATGTTATTGATCTACATTATCAGCAGTGTTTATGTAATAGGCAGCTCGATCAATTATTTTGTTACAATTAAATTATTGCCTTTTCAGTTACAAGTCTTGTATTTGCATAATGGAAGTTAATGATATTAAATAAGAAAGCCCTGGGTTGATTTGAATGATCTCGCTTACATTGCTGCATTTTTTGCTTGTAATGACTATACAAAGAGATCTTGGCCACTGTTGTACAATCCCTGATTAAGGTTATATAGCCTGACGTTACATTTTAATTCTTGCTTTAATAACTTCAACATTTACTACTCCTATTTTTTAAAAACAGGTAGCCAATTATAGTCCTTATTCTATAATGTTACACTCACCCATCACTTTTTTGGCACAATCCCTATAAGGGAAGAAAATAAAACCAAAAAGAACATGCCTACAGCCACTGAAGACTGCCTGTGGTACCGGCAATACATTTGGCTAATGGTCAAAACATCAGCAACAGAGAATGCATTGGATACTGTGTTGCATTAATCAGAGAACATCCAGGGAGGTCTATGAAACACACATCTGAGCCAAATTGAAATGAAAATGGAAAGATTTAATGAAAAATCCTTGGTGTATCTCTCTGTTGACCACTGCACATTGCCCCTCATTTACTGTTGCCTTGGACCTTAGCCCCATCTGTCACATAAGTAAAGATGACGCCGCAGGGAATGTACTGCATGTACTGTTTTAGGTGTTTGCAATAGCATCAGTAATTACAGAGGAGATTATGTAATTTTTAGCTAAATTCTTGGTATGTAGGAGAAAAAGAATTGGCTGTTAAATTATTTTATTTGGAAATGGAAATGTAATAGCCACATTTTTTGCTAATGATTTGGTATCTTAAACAGTATTAAAATTATTACTAAACGCTGCAGTTGGAATTGGCTTTTCTGTTGCAAGCAACTGCTCTCTTAATGGCAGACCATCTGCAGAATTTGAATACTGTTCCATATCCAAACTGACTTGATACCAGTGACAGACACAGACACAGACACAGACACACACACACACACACACACACACACACATTCAAATGTAAGGGCAAATTTATGGTGGTATCAATGGGAACTATATAGGTAAGCCTATCCTCTAAACCACCCTTGACCTCAGACTGTAACTCCCAATTAAAAAAAAAAAAAGATGGCAGTTGACCAGTATTGGAACTAAATTAACCAAATGTCTAGAATTTGATGTACTGGTATCATCCTGCAAAATCTGTTCTCTTTTTTAGATTAATAGTAAAAACTTCAGTAGTTCCTTCTTTCTTTTACTAGGAAGGGATATTACTAGGTTTATATTGTCTCACTAAATAGCCTTAAGTGGCTCCATTACATTGATGTTGCTTAACCGGTGATTTTAGTCTCATCCATCTCTATGAGGCACCACATGAGGTTCTGTTGGAGTCTATCAGTTTGAATGAAGATCTTCTTGCTCTGGGGAAAATTGTCTCCCCATATGCCTAATACATGTGAGACAGCACAGGTAACACTAAACAAATGGACCAGAGCAGCCAGGATATGTTTTCATTCCTCTAGGTTGCCAGGAAGTGATACAACTGGGAGAAGGAAGAAAACCACACACCCACTAAAATGTGACAGCACTTGCGAAAATCCCTGGTTTTATCTCCCATAAATTCTGAATTTTCGGATTTGCTCAGCATTTTATTAAGGGCTGTAGCTACCATTTGGTGAACAGTTACGGGTAAGTTGGAGCATCAAACAAAAGAAAAGGTGGGTTTCTATATGCCCCCATTTTCATAGACAATGTTATGTTCTAAATGGATTGGATTATGGGCTGCTGCTATCAGGGCCAGCGCGCCCACTAGGCGACCCTAGGCGGTCGCCTAGGGCACCAAGATTTGGGGGATGGCAGGCGGCTGCCTCCCGCCTCCGTGGCTGAGCCGGGGGTGGGTGGGGGGGGTGGGGGGAACGCGGCTGGCCACGGCTGTCAGGAGCGGCGCAGGGACCGCTCGCCCAGGCCAGCGCTGTGGGATCCGGGCGGCAGCGGGCAGGGTGGTCCCTGGGCTCCGGGGAGGGAGGCAGCCGCGAGGGACGCTGCACCTGTCCCGCGAGACGCGGGCAGGCAGTGCAGCGGGCAGCCCAGCTTGAGCAGGAGGGGGACGGGCTCCTCCTGTGGCCTGGCGAGCCCATGGTGGCTTTGTGGGGAGCCCTGCGCGCCGCCGGCAGCCGGCTGAGGTCCGTGCGGCGGGGTCGCCCTGCAGCTGCTCCGCTGCGGCCTCGCACCCACCTGGGTCCCCGGAGAAGGGCAGTTCTGGCCCCACCTGCCTCAGCAGCCTCTCCCCCGCCGTGGGGTGGCCCGCTTGCTCCGTGGCCGCTGCAGGGCTGCCCCACTGTTACCGACCCTGTGTCGCCGCTGAGCAGGGGGTGCGGCCCGTGCCCAGCAGGGCAAGGCAGGGCGTGCGCTGGGGCCGAGCCCCGCTCAGGATCCGCTCCTCTGGTGCTGGGCTGAGCCGGGAGCTTGGGGGGGGCGGTTCGCCGGCGGCTGCCTCCTGCCTCTGCGGCTGAGCCGGGAGGGCGCTGCGGGCAGGGAGGGAGGCTGTTGCGGGCGGCGGAGGGGCAACTTCCTTGCACCGGCCCTGGCTTCTATATGGGACATATTGTTGAATGTGCTGATTTTATTTTATCATGGCCTTTGTTTTAATGCTATGATGTGAAAGTATTAAAAGGGTTAGAGCAGTAATTAGCCCCTCAGTGTCTAAATATATAGTAAAAGTGATATCCTCTCAGTGGCATACAACAACCGTATGATTTTAGGAATACCTATTTATTATCTAGCCACTGCTTGCATCCGAAGAAGTGGGTATTCACCCACGAAAGCTTATGCTTCAATACCTCTGTTAGTCTATAAGGTGCCACAGGACCCTTTGTCGCTTCTACAGATCCAGACTAACACGCCTACCCCTCTGATATTTATTATCTGTTAGGAACTATTGATGGAATTTAGTACACCTCAAACATTACATTTGTCCATTATACTTCTGTTGAGAATGGAATGGTTTGCTTTTTTATCAATCTTCTATATGAGCTTTCTATCAGTTTGGATGTTTAACATAGAACTGTTGAATGCATCCGTCTCTATGAATTCTAACATGGGAATTACTGACTGAAAGAAGATGCAAATATATTAATTCTCATCTGTGAATAACTAAATCATTTGACAAAATTATTATAATTTTTACTGGTCCTTGAATGTGATCCTAGTATTCCAGAGATATGCTGCAAGTCTTTTTAAATTTGTGAGATTTCTAAAAATTAAACCCAGTGCAAATTCTACAATTTCATTCTCGTTGACAAAACTGTCTTCAGATCTGCCCATGTATATCCAGAAATAGGAACAACTTAAGCACTGTAATAGGGGCTATTATTCTGCCACTGTCCATATCTGAGATATATGCCTTCCATGTGTACGATGGCAAATCCCTGAAAGGAGACATGATTTGGCACAAAGTGAGTGGTTTAGTCCAAACCATGAAAATCGTCATATGTGACTATCTGAAACATGGCAAAGAGTCCTTTGGTACCTGTGACAAAGTTCCTCCTCTACCTCTGTGGGTCCTGCGCTTATTGGCGGATTTTTTTGTTTGCCTCAGAGATTTTCCCCTCTGGTAGAGCCCACAGTCTAGATCAACTCCTCCTGTGCTTGATCAGGAGTTGGGAGGTTTGGGGGGGAACCCGGGCCCGCCCTCTACTCCGGGTTCGAGCCCAGGGCCCTGTGGATTGCAGCGGTTTAGAGTGCCTTCTGGAACAACTGCACGACAGCTACAACTCCCTGGGCTACTTCCCCATGGACTCCTCCCAACACCTTCTTTATCCTCACCACAGGATCTTCCAGCAGTACTCACTCTCAGTTCCTAGTGCCTCTTGCTCCCAGCTCCTCACATGCATCCCCCCCTCACTGACTAACTGGGAGGCTTTTAACTAGTTCCAGCCAGCCCTTGATTGGCTTCAGGTGTCCCAATCAATCTAGCCATCTCCACTGCTTTTTCTAGAAGGATCTTAATTGGCCCCAGGTGTCTTGATTAACCTGGAGCAACTGCCATAAGGTATCACGGATTTGTTTAGCCTGGGGCTAACATACTGGTTCCTCACCACTTTCCTATAGCCATCTGGCCTTGCCCCGTCACATACCTTATAGACTAAGAGATGTATTGGAGCATAAGCTTTCATGGGTGAATGAAGAAGTGGGTATTCACCCACGAAAGCTTATACTCCAATACGTCTGTTAGTCTATAAGGTGCCACAGGACTCTTTGCCGCTTTCACAGATCCAGACTAACACGGCTACCCCTCTGATATCTGAAACATGTTGATCTCAAGACCATTTTGTAAACCAAAATGATGCCAATTTTACAGTAACTGGAATATCTTGTGTGTAAAGCTGATTAGATAGGACACCAACAGGTAGGTGTCTGCTACATGAATTTTTACATGGCTTTCAGCTAAATTAGAAATCTAACTGCAAAATCTCTCATGTAGGGATGTCACCTGGATTTGTGATACTCCTTTGAGGCCTTTGGGTTCAGAAACCAATGACTGGATTACACGTGGTAATTCACAAACTCTGAATTATTACACCATAATTCAAACCATGTCAAGTCTGGTTGCTCAGTTTTAATATTTAATAATGATCTATTAATAAATAATCCACAGATATCTTAATGCAAGTTACTAATGTAAATTATAACTATTCCTTACTTTGTTCTACTGGTTCAGAACACAAGGTGTGTGAAAATGTTATAGAATGGAACTTGCTTGTGCAATACATATTAGTCAGCTGTATTTTATTGCTGGGCTGCGTGACTATTATTTATTTATTTATTTATATGGTGGTAGCCCCCAGTCGTGGAAGAGGGCTCTATTGTGTTCAGCGCTGTAGAAATACAGAACAAAAAGATGGTCCCTGCACCGAAGAGCGTTGCAATTTAAGAAAACCAGATGGTGGTGGAGGAAGTACAAGGTAACAATAAAATGGTTATGATCAGTTGGGTAAGCAGTTGTCACAGCACACTCCCTGCGTAAGCTTTATATATTTTTTGATTAAAGAAATTAAAAATATGAAGTTCCAAATGGAGGCAAGTATTATATATCTTGAATTTCCTGCTCATACATGCAGTCGCTAAAACTATTTCAGATCCAGGTTGTTGCTTCTCATATAGGCCAGCTCCTAGCTAGAACCCCCAAGCCACTCTGAGAACAAACCCTAGCCTGGGAATGTGCAACAACCATCACCTCTACACCAGCCCAAGAAATTGCTCCATACCATACCTAGCCAAAACTTGCAGCTGTATCCATACCTAATCTGATCCACATCCAGTTCCACCACATGCCCATTCCTTAGCCTAACCTGCGTCTATGAACTCACACCAGCATCAGCCTGAGCACGAGACTGTGAATTTACCCTATGCCAGCCTGAGCTTGCACCCACAGGCTGAACCCAGTACTCACCGTAGCCAAGGCCCACGGGTTAGGTTTAATGTTAGGTCATAGGTTCAGGTTATAGATAGTATTGGTGCCAGTTTGTGGCCTGGGGTTAGGATTAGGTTTGGCACCAGCTAGTGGGGTTGGAATCAGGTAAATGTTGTGAAATCAAACTAGGGTTAGTTTAGGTGCCAGTTCATTGGATCATGTTAGGATATGGATCATTTGAGGGTTAAAGGTGAGGGTGGGGGTGACAGGTTGTCACCCCTAGGGTGTAGTTTGGGAGCCATGTAGGGTGACCAGACAGCAAATGTGAAAAATCGGGACAGGGGATGGGGGGAGGGGGTAATAGGAGCCTATATAAGAAAAAGACCCAAAAATCAGGACTGTTCCTATAAAATCGAGACATCTGCTCACCCTAGAGCCATGGGAACCGCTGCACCCCTTTAACGTCCTAGCTGGCCTGGCCTTTCCTACACTGCTCTGTTGGTGACTCACAGCTGCTTCAGGCCCTGTGGTCACTCAACATGACAGCAGGTGGCACCACACACCCAAACTGAGCTACCTGAGTGCCTTACTCAAAGACAGGCAGGAGAGAACAGCCAATTTTCCAGCTCTTCCACCCTGGACCCTTGCTGGAGTATAAACCCAAAATTGTACCGTCTTGCACTGCACAGGGATCTGTACAATGTAAGCTCATAAAATTCACCTTCCCCTCGATGTGGGAAGGATATGCACAATACGCTTGTGTTAACCAAGCTGAGATTTTTCCCCAGACACTTCACTCAAAGGTACACTGGTTTAGATAAAGCAAAAACAAGTTTATTAACTACAAAAAGAGAGATTTTAAGTGATAGCAAACGGATCAAAGCAGATTACCTAGTAAATAAATAAAATCGCAAACTAAGCCTAAAATACTAGAAAGATTGGATATGAATTAGCAATTTCTTACCCTGACTGATGATACAAGCAGGCTTGCAGATTCTCAAGGCACAAGCTTCACTTGCTTTGCAGCTTGGGCTCCCCACCCCCATTCCAAGTCCTTTTCTTTTGGAGCTTCTCTAAGGTGTTGAGTTGTGGGGGAGTGAAGAACCACAGATGATGTCACTCCCTGTCTTTTATAGGTTTTCCATAGGGCGGGAACCCTTTGTTTCAAAAAAGTTCCCAGCCCAGTTTGTGGAAAAATACAGGTACTCAAAATGGAGATCAGTGTCATGTGGTCTGGTCACATGTCCTTGCATGCCCTGCTAAGTCATAGCAGCCATTACTTACAGGCTGTGTGGAGCCTTCTCAGGAAGACTCACCAGGTGGGGGATAGGCTTCTCCTAAGGCCTATTGTTTTTCCGAATAACCCATTACCCTGAATAGGCCCTTCACAACCAGCTGTCTAGGCGGGAAGCAATTTGCCTAGTGGGTGTCACCCAGATATAACCACATTTGAAATACAGATACATAGTCAATATTTATAACTTCATATACAAAAATGATACATGCATACAAACAGGATAATCATATTCAGCAAATCATAACTTTTCCAATGACATCTTACATGACCCATCTTGTACAAAATGCATCATAATATTACTATGATGAATGTGGGGTGTAGTGTCACAGTGGGGTTGGGTCCCATTCTAAGTTTGGGCTAGAGTCTGGATTGTTCTGGCTTGTGAGCCTAGGTGAAGGTTGGCCTGGGGAAAATTTGTGGGCCTGGACTAGATTATAGTTTGCACCAGTCTATGGGTTTGGGTTAATATCTGCGCTGGCTTATTAGGGCTACATTTGGTGCTAGCTCATGGGCCTGGGGATAGGCAGATGGCTGATTGGCTCAGATGTGGCATCAGCTGGGCCCACGCTGTGGTTTAAGTTAATGGGCACAGGCAAGGATTAGGTATTGGTGCCAGTTTGTGGGATCAAGCTAAGGTTAGTCTTGGCACCCCTGGGTTGGCTCAGGCCATGGTTATGCTGCGATTGCCTTATGCAGCGTAGTGCCCCGTACTACAAATGCTGCACATGAGGTTGTAGAAAAAAGTTATGCTATTGTATGGTATCATAATTATTTGAGAAATTGTATATCATCAGATAATTGAAGGTTGTTGTGATGCATGTTTGCCAGAAAGCAGACTGGCCTTACCTTTGGCATTTCCTGGCTTTTGGGTGCTTTACAGTACAACCCTAAATTTCTCTTCTTGCAGGTGTGGTTTTGGGGATTTTTTTTTTTTTTTTTGGTAAATCCAAGCTCACTCATAACAGACCACCTTGCATCTCTGTCTGGAGCTCAGTACAGAGTGAGCTATCAGAGGAAGTACTATGGGTAAAGATTCTTCCAGCCCAGCTGCTGGAGAAGCAAAGAGCTGCAGCATTCAGCCTAACTCCAAAGCTCCGGGGCAGAAAGGCTGAGAGCCCAACAGCTCAGCCTTCTCACCACCCCCAGGTCTTTCCCCAGGGGCAGTTGGGGTTGGAGGGAGGGGGGCAGCCAGGGAGCTGTCATTTTAATTTTCCCAACAGAAAAATCAAAATATTTTGCAAAACTGAAGATTTTGGTTTTGTGAAAGGGGCATTTTTACCAGAAAGTCATTCAGACAAAAAAATGTCAATCATCTCTACTTAGGTACTTCTGAAAACCTCACAAGGCACCTGTCTGCATCTCTAGGCTACTACATACCTTTGAAAATCTTGGCCTACCACCTCTCAGGGTCCCAGAGCTTGGGCTCCAGCCCGAGCCTGAACATCTACACTGCAATTAAACAGCCTCTTAGCCCGAGCCCCGGAAGCCTGAGTCAGCTGGCACAGGCTAGCTGTCGGTTTTTAATTGCAGTGTAGATATACCCGAAAGTGGCATTGGTGAGAGCAATGATCTCTGCTGAAAACTTTAACTGTGGAAACAGCCTATGGTGCCAAATACTGTGCATTGGAGTAACAATCTGCTTGAGGTAATCAGTGTTTTTCAACAGATCTTCAAACCTCATAAGTAGGATATACTGTGGCAGCCGCTCTCGGAAGTTTATGTGATCTGAAAGCCTATTTGGCATAGGGATATCTTAGTATTAATTAGGAGACTGTAATGAAATTTGTTGAGTGTGTTCTCTAGTGTGATTTTTCTGGCTGTTTAAGAGATCTCAAACCACATTTTGTTGTCTTTTCGTTCAACAATGACCTTACAAGTGGTTCTTCCCCTTTAAAAAAATCTTTTTAATTGCTGTGTTTAGTTTGGATTGCCTTATGTGGAAAAAAGGGGAATGTAACTTTGAGATTATGCAGTTATAATATGTAATGTTATTGTAGCTTGATATCATCCATATATGTATTTTACCATGATGATCATCTTTGCATTACGATTGTAACCAGACGTTGAAATTTTCCTAAAAAACATTCCTAACGAAAAAGGTTGCTTTTAAGCATCACCATGGTAGACTCAATCAGGGATTTCACATTTTCCCCCCGCCCCGCACCTTTTGTGATTCTGATTTATCCTACCTCAGAGTTAGTGTCTCAGATTGTTTTTTCAGAGGAGCGGATCCATAATTACCCATTTCCCCCCCCCCCCACTGTGTTGTGAAGATTGAATCACATTTTAAAACAGAAAATAAGCATCACCAACTGAATGTTAATATACCAGATGCTAAAACCCCTCTTGACAAGATGAGCCCCTTTCATGCAGAGAGCAAATTGTGCCAAAACTAGATATTAGATCAGAATTGATAACTTCCTTTTACTGTGTAACTATGTAAGCATTTTTATTTTTCACTTACCATCATTTGCTGCCTCCAAAGCAAAATGAGAAATGACAGAAAATTGCTATGACTTTGACGTGTAAGTTATGAGTTTGCTGCACCTTGAGCTTAATATAAATCTACATTTAAAAGATGAATCATATTTAGAGCTGCTTAAAAACCCATCTTAAATTGACTGCCTTATCTGTCTTAGCCAGAAGTACATTTAACATTCCTTCACAAACAAGTGGAGGTGCCTCTGTCTGCTACAGCTACACCGATGTCAGAATTTTTGTGCTTCAGTGTTCATAGTAATTGTCACAATGCCGTGCATGGACTGAAATGCATTTCCTGTACAATGAGACAGGCATTATTATTCATAATGAGCTACATTTAAATGAGTAGAAATAGTTTTTCATTTCATTTAATAGTTTTGATTTATAAGAAGCTTCTTTTTAATTCTCCCAAATTAACCACCCCCAATATAAAAAAGCTTCAGCCTTATTCTGTGTGGAGGAAATAATTTGGTACAATGCGCTATTATACTTACATTTCCTTAAAAACATTTCTGTTTGATCAGGTATTCCACATTTTCTTCTGGGTTTGAGAGGAAAACCCCAGGCATTTAATTAAAATAGATTCTCTCTTTTTCCTTAGAGCCTAATATTTAGTTTCTGGTTTAGATCATTTAATCTGGGACCCAGCTTCAAACTTCAGAGCTTTTTACAGATGAGCTGGGAGTCCGTGGATCAATGCACATGGAAAAATGTCTGCCCCACTGAATCTGAGCAACTACAAGCATTATTATGCAAAAATAAAAGCCCTGACTCATGGAGGTATGCTTGAAAATAAATGTAAAATTTGGCTAGGATACCTTATATTAGAGGTTCTTATTTTTTCATAGTCTGGGTAACATCTTAACAGAGATTTTCTTGGGGACACTTTCCCTCCAATTTGCAGTTGCATAGACCACCTCAATTCCTGTTAATGAATACATAACATCCCTGTGGCAACTAAAGCAATTGCTTGCATGAAAATTAATATTAGGAAGGATTATAATGTATTTTTATCTTCTTGTAATGGAATTTAGCAGATGGAAATAAAAAAGAGAATTCATGTAAATTGACCAGCCAGCTCTTCACAGACCACTAGCAATTGTTCCATGGACAGTTGAGGACCGAAGTCTTATATAGATAGCTTATTTATAGCCCAATTCTGCCACCCTTACTCATGCTGAACAGTATCTTATTCCTGGTTGTCCCATTGGGTGATCCTCATCCCTGCTCTGACTCCTTTACATCACATAAAAGGGCCAGAGTGGCATAAAAGGTCCCTAAAAGCCCCATATTTGGCTGGGAAAGAATTCCCCCGGTGCCTGCACTGCAGAAGACAGCTGTAAGGTTGCTTTTCAAGGACCTCCTCATAATCCCTGGTGTTGGGGACATGATGGTGGCAGAGCTGGAGGCAGGAGGATTGTGTCATGGCCAGGGCTGCAGCACATACAGTTGCAGAGACTCCGGGCAGGGCTGTGGCCCATAGGGCAGCTCTGGGAGACTGCCGTAACTTAGCCAGGTCGCCTGGACTGTCAGAATTATGGTGGGGGCCTATCCAGCCCCAGTAAGAGCCCAGAATCAGGAGGGCACAAAGGTGTCTTAAAAGTCACCTCAGCTACACCAGTGCTCAGGGCTGCAAGGTCTCTGCCATGCCCACACTTTGAGCTATATGTGTGTGATTCCCAGCTCAAGGAGCTGTACCAGCGCTAGCTCTGAGCAAGTTAGCATGCTGAAAATAGTGTGTAGCCATGGTGGGGTGAGTGGAGGGAGGGGCTAACTGCCAGAGCACATGCCTAGTGTCTTGGACGGGTATGTATTCAGGGAGGCTAGCTCCTCCCACCCCTCGCGCTGTTGTAGCTACACTTTCATCCAGCTAGTGCTCTAAGAATAGAGCTAGCACAGGCATGTCTCCTTAGGCTTGGATTCATGCTCTCTCTCTCTCTCTCTAGTGTAGATATACCCCAAGAAGAACAACTGAGAACCTGCCCATTGAGTTACATGGGACAACTGGAAGAGAGATTATGACCCTTAGAAAATGATTTATCTGTGAGTTGTCAACTGTTTAGAAATATTGTATTTGTCTCTGTTTTGGTGATGTTGCTATTGTCTCTGTCAATAAAGCTTCCATTTTAATGATACTTCCCAGCAGCAGAACTAGTCTGATGACGCAGGGCAGGCCTTTGGCATTTGGAAGTATTGGAGTGTCAAATGTGTAAGGTACATTTTTAAAAGGGGTTTAGAGGTGGCTTCCTGTATGGTGTTGGCATAGTGTAAGGTCACGAGCTGAATGCTGTAGGAAGGGTATGAGGTGCAAAAAGCAGTAACATGTTGTAAGGGACCAGATCTGGGTACTGTGGTAAAGAGCCACTTAGAAAGCAAATACTTAGGTAATTCTAGTTACTGGATTTAGCATAGGATACAGCCCCCTTTTTGGCAGAACTTCACAGCAGCATAAATCCACAGGGAGGCTTCCCTAGTATCTGCAAGTTCAGCTCCATTAGGCTTAATCCCCTTAGTGAGAATTACAAACACATTTGGAGTTCAAGAGTAAGTGAACAGGCCCTGATAACTGGGAGCTGCAGGTAGCTAGCTACGCCACAGCTCAGAGCAAACACTGTAGAGAGAGGACTGGAAAACCACTCAGTGCTTTAACACAACACAATAGGCTAATGCTGCAGGCAACTATCCATCTTTAACTCCCGCTCACCCTCGAGGGGCAAGCTGTATACTAAGGTAGAGGTAAGGAAAAAACGCACTTCGGAGCTAATAAAAAAAAAGTCAAAGAGAGAGCATCACAGTGTGTGCTCGTAAAAGATTAACCCAAGGAAACGTGACATGAGACATCCTCTTATCTTCTGGGAACTCATGTGCTTTAAATTGTGTAACTAGAGGGGGAAGAAATTCCACAGAAAGAAACATAGGTGCTGGAACTAGGGGTGATGCTGCCCCCCATGGCTTGAAGTGGTTTCCATCATACACAGGGTTTACAGTTTGGTTCAATGGCTCTCAGCACCCCCACTATACAACTTGTTCCAGCGCCTGTGGAAACAAATGAGGTAAACACTGGAGGTGTGAGAAGAAATGTAAACCAAAGATTAATTTAGCATGCCAGTGAATGGTCTTTAGTAGGAAAAGCTTGGAATAGAGCAATAAGCCACGACAGGGTGTGTATTACTCAGTGACAGGTGTGCACCTCACAGCCCTTGAAGACGTGCACCAATAGCCTGCTTATGTACGCCCTGCTGTATCCTGTTACAATCAGGATCTTTAATATTGCATTTAATGTGAAAAAGCATTTTGAAAGTCCAGTTGTGGGAGGTTTTACACAGCAATAACTTTCCCTAGGCAGAACAGTTCCTAGAAGAAGGCTATGAGCAAAGGTTATTAACCATCCCTCTTTCTTGACTATTTAGGGTATATTAACCCTTTATCACTTTTCAGCCACCTGGGTGACGTGGATCCCTTCCCCTCAGAGTCTAGCTGCATGGCCAGCAGCAGTTTGTGGTCCAGAATCTATTTTCAACTCATTTGCTGAAAACAAAACCGTGTGGCCACAGGACTGTAAACAGCTGCCTACAGAGTATCTGGGATGATGGGAAAAGGGGGAAGTTGAAAACTGTATAACCCTTACCCTTTCTCCCTTAACAGTTCTCCTTTCCCCACTTCCCCTTCCCCAGGTCTCCCTCCACCTTTCTCCTTCCTTCCCCTCCTTCCACATAGTGGCGCGTAACTAAAAAGCAGGCTGGTGGCTTCCTGATGCTGCTATGGTGCAGGAGGAGGCCTTAGTTTGCCTTAGAAGCGCTGCAGCGGAAGGAGCACTGGCAGTGGAGCCTCAGAGGAAACCAATGCTTCCCCCTGCAGCTCAGCCACTGAGCTCATCATTGCCTAAGCTGGGGAAAAGGAGGGGATGAAAAAGGAAGGCGAGAAGAAGCCCATGCAAAACCCCTACATGTGCTGGATACAGAAGAGAAAAGTTTATAAAGGTTTATCAAAATATGTTTTACATTTGTAACCCTTCTGCCAGGCAGAGTTGACAGCAGCAAGGGGCTGGGTTCAGTACCTAGGGGTTCCCGCTCAACAATACAATGCAAAACTGGCTCAAGCCCCTACCCAGTGACCTGGGGAAATTACACACACACCCCTGGGCGCCTCAAAGAGGCAATACTTCCCCTCTCACAAGCACAGAGTCTCAGAGTAGCAACAATCTTTAATAACATGAGGTAAACAACTCAGCATTAAATTGGGAAAACACCACAACTAGGGTTCATGAACACAAACCATTAACCAGAAGACCCACCCCCCAAGCAGATTGGTCAGTGTCCTTTCCCTTTGGTTCTTAGTCCAGCAACCCAAAAGTCACCCTCCCACAGTTTCTGTCCCTGGTCAGTGCAGCCCCAGAGTGGTTCTTGAGTCCAGCAACCCAAAGTCTCCCCTCCCACTGTTTCTGTCCTTGGTCAGTGCAGGTCCCCTCCAACCCCCTCCCCCCCCCCCCCCGAGTTCAGAAGTTCATCTGCAGAGTTTACCTCTCAGCCTGGGTGGAAGGGGGGGAGGTATGGGGGCACCTTACATGCTCATGTTGACGGCCAATTGCTACACCTCTCCATGCGGTTCTACTGCAGTCTTCACTGCAAGCTGCTCCTCTCCACTAGCCACTCACCAATATATTTGCAGGCCCCCCCCCCCACTTAACACAGCTCTCAGTGATTTCAGCTGGTAGTAGGGAAGCCTCAGTGCTAGTGCACCACTAGCCCAAAGTAGGTCTAATGCTTAAACCAAGGTATCAGTGACTTCAGCTCTGAAGTATGTAACAAGACTCCTAATGGAGTCAAAATTATCTCTGTTATTACACAGTGGAGGAAGGGGGATCAAAGTGGTGTTGCAAACACAAATAGCTGTCCCCAGCCCCTCTCAGTTCACTGGGTTTTGGAACTCATGTTCCTTGCCTAGCGAGTGCTACTTAGTTGAGGGCGAGTCCCTCCATCATAAAATGCCAAGTACAGTTCTACTGTCCTTGATTCACATAACCAGGATAACAACACTTTATTCGTCCTGCCCCAATAACAAAGAGACTGGGGATTCCACAGCAGTCAAAGTGACCATTTGGGCGAGCAGTCCCATCATGCTAGGCAGGGTGGGAGTACCCATGCAAACGAGATCAGCCCCTGAGGTCCTTTTCCACAGCTCACCACCAGATGTCAGGGTAGAGCCCGTTCTGACTCTGCTTACACATTTAAAACTAATTGACTTTTAAACTGAGGAAGTATCTGTAGTTAGTGAATTGGACTGATTGTTTCTGGTCACCATGTCCTTCAAAGATTATAGAACTAGTAGATCTCATCCTCTTTCACATAATTTTGATTCATAGATTGGAAGAGGAAATCAAGATTTCCTGCTTTTTCAAATCCCAATTGGTTTCTTAACTTTGAATGAACTGGTAATTTAACTGGACTAGTTGAATAAAACTGAAACGAAGAAAATAATTCTCTCAGCACCTGCAGAAGAGACTACTGCTGTCAAAAGTTGATTTAGCCATTCAACAGACTCTGGTTGCAGGTGCTAAGCCAGTGACGTCCACCAGTTCAATTATTTGACTTTCTTTAAAACTTGGCAGACAATATGTACTGCTTAATATTTTTTTAAACTTAATTTAAATGATTTTAATAGATTATGAATTTAGGCCTTCATTTAGGTTGCCATAATTTCAAATAGGTTTCTTTTAAAAATAAACCTGCATTTAATCTAAATTTAAAGACCCAATTTAAATAAAAACAATCTCATTTAAATTAAAAATCCTTTTATTATCTGTTTTTAATAGATTAAAATAGAAGGGCTGGAAGTTTAACCCAGATAAATTCAGACTGGAAATAAGGCGTACATGTTTAACAGTTTAACCACTGGAACAAGTTACCAAGGGTCTCTATCACTGGAAACTTTTAAACGAAGATTTAATGTTTTTCTAAAAGCTATGCTCTAGTCCACATAGGAATTATTTTGGAGAAATCCTATGGCCTGTGTTAATACAGGTCAGACTTGAAAATCACTATGGCCCTTCTAGCTTTAGTCTAGATAAGGAGTGGTAAAAAATGACACCCTCGCTATCTAATCAATCAATGTAATGCATGCAGCCCTTGTGAGGACACAGGCGTAAACCTTACACCAGTTCAAGGGTGGAGAGCAAACATGGATGCACTCAGTTGGTCCTGCAGCACAACCCAACAGAGCACCACTAGCTAAGCACTGAAATGTAAGCAAGGCCTGTGTGCTCTTCAGCACAGGAACTGTCTATATTTCTGTGTATTGCATGTGGTACCAATCAGCACTGAATAAATAATAATTAAGCATTCACTTGTGTCTACCTAAAGCAGATGCTTTCTTCATAAATCTCAGTTCCACGCTGCATGTTTGAAAAGCAAACCAACCCAAAACAATAAGAATAAACAGACTTGAACCAGGACCAGAAGTTTTTTTGTGGTAACTACATGTAATGTCAGCAATACTTAAATTTTGTACCTCAGGTCAACAGTGAATTGTGGTCAATTCCAGTTTGTTTATTCACTTTTTCTCTGTCCCTTATAAAAATAATCTGAGACAAGATAGGTGAGGTACTATCTTTTATTGGCCTACACCTACCATGTCTTTCTCATATCCTGGGACCAACACAGCTACAACACTGCAAACAAAAATAATCTGATCAGACATTTCTTGTATACTATTCAGTAAAAGCCTCAAAGGGAAATACTCTGAGAGTGTATTGATTTATTAACTCACCTGATTTGTGGCTACAGCTGTTTTCTTTATCTGAGCAAAGCTACAAGTAGTAAATCAAACATGGGCAAAGATTATTTTTGCATTCTGTTTGCTTTTTGAGCTGCTCTTGGTGAGCCTTTTACACGACTGTGCTCATCATGGCACAAACAGTTCTGGGGGCACTCAGCCAAAGCAGCTCAATGACTGCTGCTGTAGGCGGCATAATCACACTCCAAGCTCAGAAGTGCTATTACAAGGCACTAAATGAACTATTAAGTGTTGTGCAAACTACAGTGAGGTGCTTGGTTTCTACTAATTGGTTTAAGTCAAGCAGCCTGAGACATGCCTATTTAAGTAGTGTAAATCCAGTATCTGTGTTTTCAGATACACATCTAGAGATCTACTTCTGAGGAGGCATGGAAACTCTAGGAGCTAGATTCCAAGTGCTAATACATGTGTACAACTCCCATTGAAGACATGTATCCAGAGTTCCTATATAACCTGGGGTTGCTGGCATGGAAATGGATGATGCAGATTTTCACCATCATCTGGAGACTGGTGAAATCCCCCATGTGTGGAGAGAAGCCAGGGTCACTGCACTCCTAAAGCCTGAAAAACCTGAAGATGACCCTTCTAGTAATAGGCCAAGCTCCCTCTTGAGCACCACCTACAAAGTGATGGAGCATATGATGCTGAACTGAATTGGGCCCTCTGTGGACGCCAACATACCCAACGATCAAGCTGGTTTCCAACTACACACAAGTTGCTGTGACCAGGTCCTGGCCCTCACTACAAACACTGAGGCTGGATTCCAATGAAAACTCAAGTCTGGTACTGCTTTCATTAGTCAGTCAGCGGCATATGACACAATCTGGAAGGACGGACTGCTACCAAAACTGGCCAAAGTAATCCCCTGTGTGCAGAGTCTCTGGCTGCTGAACACCATGGACAGTGGCCAAAATACGTGTGTATATCTTGGAGCCAGCTGCACACTTTAAATGTGCAGACACATTTAAGAGGCTACTACAAGGCTCTGTACTCACTTTAACATGCTTCAATGTCTACACCAGTGATATGCCTGAAACGATAGCACAGAAGTTTGCTTATGCTCCTGATTTGGCACTCGCAACTCAGGGTCTGTATTCAGTTAAAGAACTTGATGTGACCCATACATCTGACCTTCAGATCATGGAGGCGTACTTGCAAACGTGGTGGTTGAGATCAAGTACAAGCAAATCAGTGGTCTCTGCTTTCCACCCTGACATCAGAACTGCACAAAACACTCTAACTGTTGAGTTTTTTGGTGAAACTGTATTATGACCCAAAGCCAACATATCGCAATGTCATTCTTGACCACACACTCACCTTTCATGACCACCTCAAGTAAGCAGCCTCCAAAGAGAGGACTCACATCAACGTTATTCAAAAGTTAGCAGGAACAAGCTAGAGATCAACTGCCCCGTAGCTACGAACACTGGCTGTGGCCGTGTACTCACTTGCAGAGTACTGTGCGCTGGTGTGGCAAGCTGCCATACCCAATTTGTGGACAGGCAACTGACTCAGACCATGAGAATCATTATGGGAACTTTAAAAATCAACACCTCTACTGTGGATTTCTGTATTAACAAACACTGAACCTCCAGCTATCTGTCGAGATATAGCCACAGCATGAGAACTTAAACACACCGAAGACTACCCAGAACTTCCCATCTGACAGATTGTGGACAACATACCTCAACAATGCCTGAAATTGCAAAAACCATTATGTCTCCTCATGTCTCTGGATCTGACCAGGGACTGGCAAAGTGTTTGGACCTCATCCCCCTTTACAAACAAGCACATTATTATCATTGACCCACCAAGCCGCCCTCATAGTTTCGATCTGCCACACAGACTTTGGACCACACTGAACTGAATCCAAACAAGCCACGGAAGATGGGGCTACTTGATGCACACATGGAAAATCAAAGACTCCTCTTCATGCACCTGCGGTGAGAACATCCAAACCACTGAATATAGCATAACACAGTGTCCCAAATATGGATTCAAAGGTGAAATGGTTGATATCCAAAACGTCACAGAGTGGGCCTTGAAATGGCTTATAGACCTACAACTGTATCTATAGAATTTTGCTCTGCAGATGCCATATGTGCATGAGAGAGAAAGATATTGAAGTCAAAGGGGAGTTGTACATATGAATCTAAAACAGTTTGGCTCTGAATTCTGCAAATCCTAATCTGCCTATTTTACTTACCCAGTTCTAATATGCTTGATATTAACAACATAAATCAAGTATACTGTGTAGTATACTGTGTAGTGTACTGTGCCGTTGATACAGACATGGTATAAATCACTAGGAAATACACTGTAGGGAACAATACTGTACTGGATGGGGAAAGACTGGGTGACCTAATAGGACTTTTCTATATCAAATTTGTTGATTCTGAGGGACATTGGTGATGTACAGTGACACCTTTGAATCTCCTCATCCATTTATTACACTGAGGTTAATACAAGACCAGTATCTGGAATGGCACAAGAGCATCTTTTGATCTTTTCTGGAACAAAAATGAAAAACCACTGAAGTAGTGAATGCAAATTTTAACACCCACCTTACCCTTTAATGCACCCTTCCACTGTGCTCTTCAACTGTCAGTCGTGGGTGGAGATGACATAAACAGATAATTACCGGTTCTCTTAACTTCCCAGCTAAGAACCAAATTGAATAATACGGTCACTTCATTGTCATCTTCTACATTTTGTAATGGATATACATTTTGCAAAGAAGATGCCTTCAGTCATTGCCATGGAATTGTGCTACAAATGAGTAACAGGAATCTCTGTCCTCAAATAAATGAACTATTAAGCTTTATTAATAACACACGTACATTGGCAGTAAAAAAACACATTTGGTATCTGGGGAAGCACTTTTTGCTAAACATGCAGGAGATCTGAGTTTCTGAGATCTGAGTAGTGCAAAGTGGCTGGAAAGTAACTGGCTCTGGCCAGCTGAGAATTCCTCCAGCATGGGAGAGATCCCAGCTGGTGTAAAGCCAGCAGACCTAACTGCTATACTAACTACGCCCCCCACCTACCATGGTGTCAAAGGAAGGATGATGAGGTAACATCTTTTATTGGACAATCCATGAGATGACCAGGTGCTTGACAGTTAAATCTCAGAGTGACTGTAAATAACGTTTCAAATAAATGTACCATTTACTTTGAGTTATTGCAGATGGGCTTCTTGGAGCCAGGGTATTTCAAGGAAGGATTTGTGGTCATTTGACACAGAAACTAGAGAAAATAATCTGAGCATAAGGAATGACCGGAAGAAGATGCAAAGATACGAGTGGAAGAAAGACACTAAAGAGATGTTAATTAAGTAAGCGGGTTCTCAACCACGTGCTTATTTTGATATAGATAATAAAAGGAATTCAAACAGGCATGTTTTTAATGTGATTTAGTGGATGGGGCATAGGATTAGGAGCCAGGAACTGCTCAGTTCTAACCTTGCCACTGCCACTAATTTACTGTGTGACTTTGAGCAACCCATGCTGTGCCTCAGTTTCTCCATTTGTGAAAACGAGGCTAATAATAGTTACATAATTCAGAAGTGTTGTGGATTTATTTAAATAGTTAACATTTGTACTTGGCAATATACAGTATTATATAAGTACAGAACTGTATTATTTATTTCATTTTATGATTTGTTGTTACTAAATGTCTGAGCATGTCATTTTCTACATTTTCTTCTAAAATCTCCATAAAGTGGCGAATCATTTAATTCTGCAGTGTCTCCAGTTCACTGCTATTGTACATTATATAGCTAATAGTGAGTAATCCCAACAGCCAGCTATTTTTATATTTTAAACAGAACAAACGCTTTAGAATAGTTTTCAGCTCCATAACTGTTGTCTGCAGTGTCATCAGTGACTTCATATATACTGACAAATAGAGTTTGAGATGCGTTATATTACAGGAGGTGGGCTGGCAGATTTTTTTCTATCTTTGACAGATATATTTGGATAATTGCGTTTACTGAAATCACCTCCATGTCCTGTCCCACTTCTTTCTGAAGAAGACAGCTTTAACAAAGGCAGTCTGATGTTTTATTGATATGACGTTAACCAGATTTCAGACTTTTCTATCCTAAATAGGAGTTTTGGAAAAGCAGCATGTATTGGTTCAAGCAAATGTTATTGCTTTCGGTGGTTGTTGAATTGTCTAAATGAAATGAGTTTTGGTGAGTCATAAAACCCACCCTCGCAACTGGCACTAAGTGAGAACCTTGTTGGCCAAGGCCTGAATGGATATGGAAACTCTGTATAGACATAAACCATATAATTAGTTACATTTAGCCATTATTAAAGATTCTAGAAATGGTTATTCAGTCTTAATTTCAAGTGTGTTCAGGCATGATCAAAGCCCTTTGGCTTCAGCGGAAAGGCTTTCACTGATTTCAATGGACCCCATCTTTAGAAAGCAGTGGGGTTGGGGTTTTTTGTTGTTGTTGCACTGCCTATACCAATCAGAAATGCTTGTAAATTGCAGAAGTGATTCAACACTTTTAGTGGTTTTTCTTGAAAAGGGTTTAGGTATGTTTGTGCAGAAATTTGCATTGTCACTGCCCAGGCTTCTCCACTTTTGTCGATAGACAGAGGACTTCAGTTTCTGACACGGCCTCTCTGGCACATTTTCTGATTTTAAAAAAAATATTCTTCCAAAAGCAGAGTAAAAATAAACAAAACCAAAGCAATATCAAAACTACGCTAGCATATCCAGGGTGGGCCAGGGATGGGGTGGGCCAGTGCTAGAAAGTGTCTTGTCTGAAATTAATCCCCTTGACATTACAAAGAATAGTGTGTCCCAGACTGCATTTACCTCAGCTGTTCATTTCCTGGCTTTCTTCTAACATTTGTGTTTTGTGTGGCTGAGAGGTTTTTGTTTTTAGCTGCCAACTGCATGTTCTGGAAGGGTCTGAAGCTCTGCTAAGCATCCCTAATTTAACCAAGTGTTTTTGTTAGGGATTAAAACTGTCATGGCACAGAGGGATTATGAGGAATCCTTGGCTTCGAGTCATGCTTCAGTTACTTGCAGTGGAGGTGGGAGGTGGAGATAGGGTGGGATATAGGTTTGGGGTACCAGCTGTCCGGTTTTCGATCGGAACACCTGGTCGAAAAGGGACCCTGCCGGGCCTGGTCAGCACCACCAATCGGGCCGTTAAAAGTCCGGTCGGCAGTGCTGCGGGTCTAAGGCAGGCTAGTCCCTACTTGTCCTGGCACTGCGCTGCTTCCCGGAAGTGGCCAGCAGGTCCGGCTCCTAGGTGAGGGAAGACCATGGGGCTCCCTGAGCACTGGCTCTGCGCTTCCATTGGCTGGGAACCGCGGCCATTGGGAGCTGGAGGGGCAGTGCCTGAGGGTGAGAGCAGCATACGGAGCCTTCTGGCCCGCCCCCCCCACCTAGGAGCTAGACCTGCGGGCCACTTCCGGGGCGTAGCTCAGAGCCAGGACAGGCAGAAAGCCTGTCTTAGCTCCGCTGCACCACTGACCAGGAGCCGCCTGAGGTAAGGCTACCCCCAAGCCCCAACCCCCTGCCCCATCCCTGAGCCCCCCCCCCAAAACCCGGAGTCCCCTCCTGCACCCAAACCCCTCATCCCTAGCCCCACCCCAGAGCCCGCACCCCAGCCCAGAGCTTGTACCCCGTCCTACACGCCAACCCCCTGCCTCCGAATCCCTTGGCCCAACCCCCCGGCCTGAAGCCTCCTCCTGCACCCCAAACCCCTCATCCCTGGCCCCAGCCCAGAGTCCATACCCCCTCCCACACCCCAATCCTCTGCCTCAACCTGCAAGCCACCTCCCACATTCTGAATCCCTTGGCCCCACCCCCCCAGCCTGTAGCCCCCTCCGGCACCCCAAACCCCTCATCCCAAGAACCATCCCAGAGCCCATACCCCCAGTTAGAGCCCTCACCCCCTCCTGCACCCCAAACTCCTGCCCCAGCCCAGTGAAAGTGAGTGAGGGTGGGGGAGAGCGAGCCACCAAGGGAGGGGGAATGTAGTGAGCAGGGCCTTGGGGAAGGGGTGAGGCCCCGGGAAAGGGGTGGGGCTCGGGTGTTTGGTTTTGTGCGATTCGAAAGTTGGCAACCCTAGGGGGAGATGGAGAGGAGCTAGTCTTGCTACAGCTGCTCCCTGCTGGTAGTGAAGATACAGCCTCTAGAGGCCCTTCGGTACAGAACTACCTGTACCAGTGGAAGGTATAGAGCAGCCTTGTCACCTCCCATAGGTGCATTTTACAGGTAGGCCCTCTGTTGTAATACTGAAGCTTTCTTTAGTGTGAAGATTTTTGTGAAGAAAAATCCCCCAACACTTTCTCCTAAGAGGTGTATTAGGCCACATCTACACTAGCGAACTTACAGCAGCACAGCTGTACCGATGCAGCTGCGCCACTGGAAGATCGCTCGTATAGCTGCTCTATGCCAACGGGCGAGAGGTCTCCCGTTGACATAATAAAACCACTTCAATGAGCGGCGGTAGCTATGTTGGCGGGAGAAGCTATTCCCCTGACATAGCACTGTGTACATTACCACTTATGCTGGTGAAACCTATGTAGCTCAGGGGTGTGATTTTTCATAACCCGGAGCAACGTAAGTTTTGCCGACATAAGTGGTAATGTCAACATGGCTCATACTTGTGACCCCCACCATTAAACTGACCCCATCTAAAATCCTGATGACAGCTTGGACATGTTTTGGGGTAACTAAAGAGTGGTCAGTTGTGTTCTGCAGTGTGGCTTGCAGCCACACTCAGTCATTCAATACAGAGGCACACCTAGTCTCCGCAAGAGGGACCATCATGAGGAAACATATTTATTTTATCTGGACTGAAGTTCTGATATAAGTGGAGGTGAAAATATGTATAGCAGCTCACCCCCATTGTCAGCTCACTGAAGTGTATACAAGGGTCCACTTTGAAGGAGGAAATTTCCTCCGTTGCCATCTTTCTGATCTGACTTCTTAAATACTGTAACGTTATTTTAAGGTTATGGCACTAAAAATAAAATAACATTTGGTGACTTGAGTATTTTCTTTGAGAAATACATAGCAGATCTTTCACAACCAATGATTTGTAGGAAAGTACTTGGAAGATAACAGAAAGAAGAAAAACTTGAGTAGAGCTGAGCAGAACCGGATTTTTTGGTTTGTTGGCAATTTCATAAAGTCAGGGGGGGAAATGTTGTTGTTCTTGCCAAAATGAAAATTTTCAAAATTTTCAGACAATAAAAAGTAAAAAAATATTCTGTTTTGGGTTAACAAAAAATTTTGTTTTGATTTCAACCATTTTTACATATTTTGGATTAAAATAATTTAAAGGAAATTTTAAATGAAAATGGAACATTTAGATTTTTTTCAGATTTTGTTTTCTAAATGAACAACTTGGAGAAACAGACAATTCACAAATTATTGTGCTGTCACCAAATCTGCATTTTTTCTTGAAAAATTTTTGTGGCTGAAAATTTCCCCCCAGCTCTACTTGCAAGGATATTTTTCTATAATTGCACAAGTAATTCCCACTTATATTAATAGACGATCAGTGCAGTATTAATAGTACAGAACTAAACCTGTGTGTGTGTCATATTTATATATATGAAAACATTATAAATAAAAGACAGTGAGAAAGAATAGGAATGGTTATTTTTTTTAATTGGCAGAAATAACAATGAACAGGGAATTGGGTCTCTGGACTCCTGGGTTCTGTTAATAAATGCAATTAACTCATATAGGCTTAGAAAGTCATTTAACCTTGTGGGACTTCATTTTCCCTATCTATAAAGTGGGGGTAATGAGATGTCTCTACTCAAGAGAGCTGCTGTGAGACTTGGTATTTGTGATGTGTTTTTGACAGTATAGCAAGAGAAGTATAGTCTCTTAAAATATGTCATTTACAAATTTATAAATGAATTTATAGACATAGTATTGGCTTCCTTTCTTTCAGGTCTCCTCAGGGTTGATATTTAGGATATTTTTAGAGGTCAGACAAAAGTTTCTAGAAATGTACAAATTTAATGGAAAATTATTGTTTCTAAATTCCTTAATAATTCTCTTCTCTTTCTTTCTTTCTTTCTTTCTTTCTTTCTTTCTTTCTTTCTTTCTTGGGGTGGTAGGGGGAGGTTAAACAGGAGCAGGACCAAGAAGGCTGTCAGCAATCTACAAAGCTTTACGATTTGAGAATATAAAGTATTTGCCTTCTGCAAGATATTGCTTAATGTAGTCTGTCAAAAGCAGTTCACCCTGTCAGTTTGTCTAAACAACATGAGCCTTGAATTTCCTCAACAAGGCTGAAACTATACACAGCACTTTCAAAGCAGATATATTAAATAAAGTCTGTCATGTCTCAAGCTGTGTTATTGCTAATGTATGGTTAATATTAAAAAATGTGTTACCCTCTTATATAGAGCTTTAAGTAGATAGTGGCAGCTAGTAGTATGCCTGCTCTAAAAGACTCCTCTCCTAACAAGGGCAGACTCAGATCCAGGATGAGTGAGATTGTGACTGTGTATAGAGTGGCCTTTTTCCCCTCCAATTTCTCATTCCCTCCTAGCATCCTCTAGGATTCAAGTCCCTCCAAAGGAGGCAGAAAGGAAGCAGGGCCTTAGCCCCGCATACCTGTGCACTGGGCAGCAGATCTGGCCAGCCATGGAAGGAAATGTGTACTTCATAGTCCTAAGGCATGTTTTTTAGCCACAGTCCCTCCTGGTGCTCCTGCTGGATTGGTGTGGCTCCGTGGCATCCCCAAAGCAGGGCATTGTAGCTACAGTCTTAGTGGGGTTATAATTCACAGTTAGACAAAGCCATTAATTCCTTACTTTCCCCCTGGCTGGATCTATCAGCCTAGACAGAACAAGGGCTCACCGAGGACAAGAAAATGTCTAGTGACTGTTTATTACGTGAATGATTGCAGGAAATGAGGGATGGACTTTTTTAAGTTGTTAAGGTGGGCCTAGGTTCTTCCCTTCCCATTTCCCTGGCTGTAACCTCTCTGAAAGACTACATGTCAAGGCCACCATCTTTCCATCTAAGGAAAAATGGATAGGACTTCCTTCAGGCCCTGATACCACCACTCCTCAATTAGCCTAAAAGGGCACAGCTGAGCAAGGTGTGTTGGTCCCTCTTCACACCTCCTTCTACAGAGTTGAGCAGATTATCCTTGAAGCACACTTAGCCTCAGCCTCTGCTATGCCAAAACCAAAACCAAACCAAAACCCCTCAAAACAAACAAGCCAACACCACCACAGCCTGGTCCAGGGACTGAAAGTGTGTGCTCTTTGATAAGCAAACCATTATGTTGGCTTCACACCCATATTATTGCCAACTTTCACAGTTTTATAAGTCTTGCGAGGTGTGGGCTTATCTTAAAGCTCCAGCTGCTGGAGACATGTTATTAATGAAAATCACAACTTTCATAAAAATAATCAATTTAGACCCTCCTGTCCTTCCAGGTTTGCAGAGAAAAGTTGTAAGGGTGAAGCTTAAAGGCTTTGGAGAAATCACAAGTCAAAAAGAAGCCTGAATTTCCCATTTTTTTGTTAACCATTTCATGGGGGTTTTTTGAGTCCCGCCTCATTTTTTTTGAATGCTTGGGGTTGGCAGTACTTCAGTCTGACTCTGCAAGTAATGTGTTCTCCGGTGGACAGCTCTGTTTAGAGGCAAGATTGTGTCATTAGCACAGCTGTGTGGAGTTGCAAAAATGTATTTCCAAACATGAGTGCCAATTTTAAAATGAGTTTTCTTTCTTGTTTGTTCTCCTCTTAAGTTTGTCTTCTGCTAATGTTCTAGTTAATTTCACTGGCAAAAATGCTCAGCCAAACATCGAGTTCTAAACAAATACTGCAAAATATTTGTGTAAAGTGAATCTGAATATGCATTTACACATATTCACACAAGAACTCTGAGTTCTCATCCAATCAGAGAACAGAAACATACCATGTGATCTATGTGCCAAGCAAAACAGTTCAATTATGAATTTTGACTTCTTAAAGTAATACCAACAGCTAACAGTTTGAAAGCAATGCATAAGCTAAAATGTGTTGGCATAAAATATTAACCAATTTCAACCAGGAAACAAATCTGAAGAAACTGTTGTCTGTTCAAGGACACTTTCCAAACAGCTAAAAGGACTAAATCTGACTAAGAAATTACTGGTTAGCTAGTAGATAAAATGAAAAGCAATGTTTGTATTAATAAATAAGAAGAGCTCCTGTCAAGACACAGCAGTCTAGGGAAATATAGTTTCATTTTTGTTAATGCTAAAATCTACAAGTCTGATATCTTGAATACTACCACTAGGAAGAACTTGGAGGAACTAAAGTGACTTAAAAGTAACACCAATAGTTGTAGTTACAATGATTCTGATATTTCCTCAGCCACTTGAGACATTTCAAAGTAAGCAATCTTGTTTAAACTCCCCATTGTTGTCATTCCAGCCTATATTTCAAGAAGCAATCTAAAACCAATTGCTTTTGGTGGTGTTACTTTATTTCTGGGTAACTGGAGATACTTCTCCATGAACTCTGAAGCCAGGATATTAATCTTTCCCAGTTATCCACCATCACAAAATCATGTACTATAGCTGTTGATTACTTTTCCCAAACTGGAATCACCCCAGTCTTAGGGACACATCAGGTTTTTTTCCTTTGACAGAAATATGCTTTCACAATATTGTAAGGTTTCAGTGTAGTAGCCGTGTTAGTCTGTGTCAGAAAAAAAAATAAGAAAAGAATACTTGTGGCACCTTAGAGACTAACAAATTTATTTCAGCATAAGCTTTCGTGGACTACACTCCGCTTCGTCAGATGCATAGAATGGAACATACAGAAATTAGATTGTGAGAGATTGCTGGAGAGGGTAAAGCCCTTTATGGAAAAAAGACAATTTCCATTTGTGTGTGTAGACAGCTAGAAAGTCCATCACAGTCTGTCTTTGGCATTTTTATTATGGTACATGTCATTTTTTATGATGTAAGCATTGTAAAAAATGTCACAGGATCCTACAGGAATATGTTCTTATTATATAAATGATGAAAGTACGTAATCAGAAAGTGGAAAATAGACCTGTTTGTGAAATATTTGGAGTTTTCAAACAGAGTATTCAAAGAAACACCATTAGCTGGGCAAATCCTGCCTCCCTGCACAAAACCTCTCTCTGTGTGATTTGGGGAGATGGAATTCTCCCCCACCAAGCCATGAAGCCCTAGTGAGACTGCTTTCACCACTGCAGCTTATGATTGCTCATCGTTGCAGATCTACTGGCCACATCTACACCCCTTCACCCAAAACTCAATATAATTCATGTTATTACCATTTATACACTATATAGCAGGGGTGGCCAAACCGTGGCTTCTGAGCCGCATGCGGCTCTTTTACAGTTAAAGTGTAGGTCACAGAGGGGCTCCCCTGCCATTCTCCACCTACCAGATTGGGGCAGGAGAAGCTCAGGTTTCTGCCCTGTGCAGGGTGGTGGGGCTAGGTGCTTCTGCCCTGCAGGGAAGGGGGGGGTCTCATCATGGCTTCGGGCCCATGGGAGGCACCTGCCGGGGCTCAGAGCTTCAACAGGAGTGGGGCTGAAGCCCCGAGCTTTGGCAGACGCATCCCTCAGGGCTGAAGCCCCGAGCCCTGGCAGGCACACCTGGCTCTTGAACTTCTGAAGCTTATCGTATGCAGCTTGGAAGGTCAGTAAGTTTGGCCACCTCTGCTATATAGTATATAGGGTATGGACTGTATCTTCCTATGTGTTTATCTAATACCTAGCACAACAAGATCTTGATTATGGCTTTTTAGTGCTTCCACAAATAAAATAATAAATAACAACATTACTGGTATTTATATGGTGCCTCTGGTATTGAGAACTGTACCTTTAAGTGGGTTGGCTTCCCAAACAGGAAGTTTGTGTGAGGAGCTGCAGAAGCCCAAGGTCTGTTATATATAGTGGCAGTTGGAACTGTGCCTGCAGCACTCTCAAACACCTTAGGCCCAGAATGATTGCAGAAGACCACATGGTAGCAGAAATAAATAGAAATTAAAGAAAACAACCTGAGTGGAAGAATGGAGTAACTAGAAGCTCCACCAGAGTAGAAACTCTGGAAATATAGAAGACAGCTGGAAGCTGTTGGTCCTTCACGCTGTATCTGCAAGCAATGGGTATCAGTGTAAAAGCAAACAATCCAAAGGTAGCCTTATTTCTGACGCTAGCTGGTTCTGATGCACTTGGTATTGTTATGAGTTGTGTTAAACCAATATGAAAGAAGATGAGTTTGTAGGCAGCGCCGGTGCAAGGAAGTTTCACGCCCTAGGCCCCCTCCCCCTTTCACACTGCCCCCTCCCCCTCCAGCCAGCCCCTGCGGGCCGCGGGGAGTTCAGCCCTCAGCTGAGCGTGGGGCAGGGGGGCAGCTCACCGCGGCTGAGCAGGGAGGCAGGGGGGCAGTTCGCCACGGCTGCCTCCCGGCTCCATGCTCAGCGGCTGAGCATGGAACCGGGAAGCAGGAGGCAGCCGCCCGTCACCCCCCAAATCCTGGCACCCTAGGCAACCGCCTAGGGTCGCCTAGTGCTAGCGCCGGCCCTGTTTGTAGGTGCCCTTCATTTAAGATAGCTAAAAGGGATAGTTAAGGAACCTTACCTAAAAGAAGGTATCATGGAGTTGGCCAAGGAATTTGAGCTGCTGGGTAGAAGGGCTTTGCTGAGTACTGTGTGCATAAGAGTGTGTGTGTTTGTGGTCTGGGACAGATACAACATAAGGAGAGACACACACGGACACAGAGAGAGAGAGAGAGCAGAGGGAAAGCTAAGCAGACATGGCCTGGAAGCACAGTAACGTGGCTCTGAGAAAAAGCTTTTTGGGATAGTGTTGGCTGGTAAGGAAGGCTAGGAACAATGAACAAATGATCTGTCGCATGCTATTTGATTTTTACTGTGATTGGAGAAACAGGACTTTGTACATTCTACCTGATACCATTTGAACGTGTCATGGGCTTAAAGCTCAGCTGTGCTAATGGTACGTGTGGAACTACAAGTCCAGAGGGCTCTGCGGGAAGTACAATGACTGCTACAATGAGCCGAATCAAGCTTCCAAAGTCCCTCCCCCGATGTCTATTGACCTGTAGGAGTGGGGAGGAAGCAGCAGAGAAAGCAGAGAGCAGAGGATCAGCTGGGGACAGGGAGTGCTGAGACATTTGGTTAACGCTGGAGTGTGACAGTTGGCTCCTAGGAAGCCAGCTGCCTGAGCAATACTGTGCATCCACAAGTAGAAGCTTGGTAGGAACCATTTAAAAATGTGTCCTTGCCTGTATTAGAACCAAAAGCAATGCTCACAAAGCTCACTACAAAGGCCCTGAAAAAGCAAAGTGCAGAAGTATGGGTTTAAAGTTAAGCACATGATTAAGGGGAATAATCCAAAGCCTGTTGAATTCAATAGGAGTCATTTCATTCGCTTCAGTGGGCATTGGATCAGGCTGTAAGGTCCGGGTTTTTAAAGGTAGTTTTAGGTGTTGCTCTGCTCTGCATTGCAAGGCCTAAGTGACTTAAATGGCTAAGTGACTTACGCCAGGTCCACACTACCGAGTGAGATTGACCCACCTATGTCGCTCAGGCATGTGAAAAAGCCATGCCCCGACCGATGCCATTAAACTGACCTAACCCTTGGTGTAGACAGTGCTAGTTGATGGAACAATTTTCTCGGGGAGGTGGATTAACTACGGCAACAGGAGAACCCCTCCCGTCACTGCCGTGAGGGTCTACGCTGAAGGGTTTATAATGAAGATATAACTTAAGTCACTTGGGCCTTGCAACACCGAGTGGAGCAATGCCTACATACCTTTAAAAAACTGGGCCCAAGTGTTTTGCTGAACTGGAGCCAAAAATCAGAGGACCTGATCCTGCGTTCCTTACTCAGGCAAATCTTTAGTTGACATCAAAGGGAATTTTGCCCGAGTAAGAGAGTGCAAGACCAGGCCCAGGAACTGCATTTTATTTTTTCATTGTACTGTTGTTTGTAATTGCTACGAGAATTTTGCAGCAGCTGTATTAGTGAGGTCATGATGGCCAAGTGCTGGCCACAACAACAGCTGTAGCATGTGAAGACTGCCTAACACGTCCTCAACAACCATAATATTCGATTACAGAAAAATGAGGGTAAATCTGGTGAGTACTAAAAAATATCTAAAGCCTGTCCCAATAGCAGAAGTGGCAGCACTTACATAAATTCTTTACATTAGCAATTTAGATACAGCTATTCTCATAAAAGTCCATTTGTAGATAGTAATGTTTCTCATAATTTGTATTGTAATGGTGCAGTGTTGTTACGTTAGAGTGACCTGCAACTGCCTCTTAATCTCATAGACCTGATTTGCACAGCTTGCATAGGGAGTTTAATTTTACAGCTTTTAGTTCCCCAGCAAAAAAATACCACCAATTTATGGAACAAAATTAAGAGTGTATTAGAAATATCAGTCACTGTGAAAATCCTAAAGGATAATTCACAACTCTGTAAAAGGTCATGATATAAATAATTGCTTGGTGAATACGGACTATGCCTGTTTGTCATTAAGCACCAGCAGAGAGAGCTAATATACTTTAATACGTCTACTAAATGCTGTCTGACTGATGTAGAATCACAATCAAGTAAGACAATTAAGCTAAACAATTGCTTCTTGGTGCCAAATATATATTTTCTGAATGCAAAAAGTAAAATAACACATATATTGTACTTTTACGCTATAGTAATGATCACAGCTTTTACTTTATTTATATAACTATCTAGTCTAATTATGCATAAGCTTAAATGTTAAATTGTTATTTTGCAGTGTTATTGTGGCATTTATCAAAGAATATTTTGCATTAATTCCTGCCCCCAAAATGTTATGGTTATATACAGCACCTGGATACATGGCACATCTACTTAATTGGGGTTGTTCCTAGGCACCTTATCCAATGTCCCTCAAACAATGTAATTGACACATTATACACGTTACTGTCCCCATCAAACAACTTTCTCTGCACAAGCAGACTTCTGTGTCCACACAGATCCTCCATGGTTCTCTTTGTAGGATCAGGGTCTACAGATTAAAACCATACTAGAAACAGTAAACATGGTGGTTTTTATCACTGTTCTAGCGAGGTTTCCCGGACCAGTATACACAGTGTTTTGTTTGGTTTTGTTTGGCTTTTTTTTTTTTTTTTTTAACAGTTGCTGAATTCAGTTGTGGCTATATTTAAAAATAACACATTTGGTCAGGACTGTAAGAATGGAATCAAATGTTTGATGGAGCTAGGAATAGATGAAGAGGTGATACAGCACCTAGTGTTTCAAATTGATTACCTTGATAAAAGTGGTGTTTGTAACCAGATTAGATTTAGGTTAGGGTTCACCTTTGTGTCAGTTTTACAAGCCCTAAGTGTAGTGTAGGGAGCGCAAGAGTAGTAATAGGGGTTCCTGCATTCTGAAGGTACCATTGATGCTAAAAGCAAGTGTATGATAAATTTGTCTTTATTTATTATATGTAATGCTTGTTGTGTGGTGTTAATGTATATGTTTTTACAAATAAATATGTATGTAAACACTTAAAATATTCATTAATCAATTAAACTGTGTTACGGAGCCATACCTTGAAAATCATAGGAAACACAGCTTTATCACATTTGTTAGAATAAATCCATTTAGTAAGATCAATATTGAATATTTTTGGGAATGCATTTTGAGTTTGACACAAGTGCTTTTTTATTTAAAAAAAGAAAAAGTAATCAAATTTTAAAATAAGCTCCAGAAGTAAAGTTAGAAATGGGATGGATCACTTGATAAATTCCCCTGTTCCGTTCACTCCCTCTGAAGCATCTGGCACCAGCCTCTGTCGGAAGACAGGGTACTGGGCTAGATGGACCATTGGTCTGACTCAGTATGGCCATTTTTATGTTAAGTCCAAAATTTAGGCAGCACTGTAATCCTCAGGATCCCTGCTCATCTGCTACCTACCTCTGTGAGTGTCTAAAATTCCTTGGTTACTAAATTTTTGCCATAAAAGTCCCCTATATTTCTACCTCTGGGCATCAACACAACACCTCAATCTAGGCACCCAGTGCCCAGATACCTGTCTCATGCCTAAGGCCCAGCAGGACTGTCAGACTAGATGAAGACTGATGTTCCTCTGCCTGTCTTCTATGTGGGGCCTGATCCATTAGGTGTGCTCAGAGCAGACTTACCAGACTGGGGCCCATACAAAATCCCGGGAGACAAGGAGGTGACAGTGCCTCCTTGATAACTTCTAGCTCAGTGGTTCGACCATTTCCCTGAGATGTGAGAAATGCAGGGTCCAGTCCCCCTGCTCCAGTGACTAATTATTGATCCAAAGTGGAATAGTTTCAACAGGAGTAATTAAGGGGCCACCACATCAGAATATCCCATATCTCAGTGGTTAGGGCACACCCCTGGGAGGTTGGGGACCCCTGTTCACACCTTTTCAAAGTGAAACATTTAAGAAAAAAAAGTAATAGTGGATGTTTTTATGTATCTTCCTTTTTAAATGTTACACCCTGAAGTAGGCCTTGCAATTTGGTTAATATCTAGGTGAAATACAAATAAAATAAAAGCTGAGCTCCAGGAGGCTGTTCTAGGATGCATGATAGCAAGGATAAATGACATAAACTAAATAATAGTGAGATGATCTTTGCTCCTCAGTGACACCCGCTAAAAGCTACAAAGACATACAAAAACTGAAGGCCAACCAGGGCTCATCGTCAGTTATGCCAAAATAAACATCCTCGAAATCCAGACATCAAGCTGCAACATTGCATTAGAAGGCAAAAACATCAAGAAAGTAGAACAGTCCATCTATCTGGGCAGCACCTAACTAGTCAATGAAGACCTTGAGAAGGAAGTGACATCAAGTACAGGGAAAGGCATCCAGAGCATTCGCTAAACTCAACAACATACAGAAATCAAAGATATATAGCACCAGAACACTGAGAATTTTCAGCTCAATTATCTCAGTGCTAACGTGGCTGCGAGAGCTGGAGAGCTAACAAAATGTTAGACAGAAAACTAGATGCCTTTGAAAGTAAGTGTCTACAAAAGATCCTTGTGCACTGGATGGAAAGACACAGGGTGTCCACAGTGCAATGTAAGCCTAGGATTGGTAGAACTCAAGTTAGCAGACCCTGGTTTGTTAAGATATGGCTTGAGTGTCTACACTCATTTATAATCTCAGATTAGGAATTGTTGAACCCTGGGTCCAGCCTGTGGTTCCAACATCCACACTGCATTATGCAGGCCTGAGTCTAACTACCCGTATCCCAGACTTCCTAGCACCCTCCCAAAATGTGGCTGATCTAGCCTTTTGTTCATTGTGCAGTGTGGGAAAACTTGACTGTCCAGAGAACAAAAAAAGTCCGCCCATGGGACTGTGGGATACTTTTGTGGATGGTCAAAGCACGGGCTGCAGCTACACTGCCTGCAATGCAATAGGGCTTGAACCCTGGGTCCCAGCTTTACTCAGGCTCAGAATCTCCACCCCTGTGGGGTCCTGGAATTCTGGGCCCAAGTCTTGAGTTAGTGTGATTGGTGTGTAGAAGGAAGGGGGGGTTAGGCTTGAGCCTGAGTTTGAATCCCGTGCTTACACTGCAGCATAGATGTATCCTAAGTCACCAAAGAAGAGATCTGAGAAATCATCAACGAGCAGCTCACCTCCACTAAAATCAGAAGGAAGCACGGGGCATATCTGGGACATGTTCTCTGATGCCAACTCACAGACTGCCATGTGAAGTTGTCACGTGGAAACCAACTGGTGTGAGGAAAGGAGGGTGCCCAACATAAACCTTGAGAAGAACGGGGAGGGGGCCAGCAGTTGATCTCAACACCACAGAGCAGGTGGAAGCAGCAGCAAATGACAGAGGAATGAAAGAGAGAGAGGAATGGAAGGCTAGTTTTCATCCCATGCCCCAACACTGGTGTGGGAAAGTTGTGACCTAATGTAATCATCTCCCAGGGATTTTAACTTCACACTCCCTGGACACCACAGTCTGTTAAAAATACAGGCAGCAGAATTTAACAGGCAGAATAAAATGTCCAGAGAAAGCGAATCCCTTTGCCAGTCTGCTCTTTGATCAAATGGACATGCGGTTCTGATCCAGGTTCAAGCTCCCAAGAGCATAGATTCTCAACTGGTGTTAATCGGCAAAACTCCACTCACCTCCGTGAAGTTCTGCTGATTTACACCTTTATGCCAGCTGAGGGTCTGGCCCAAGGTGTTTGGATCTGGGGTTTTGGTTTGGGCTCATTCTTCTTGTCAACAAAGATAAAGGTGGAAAGAAGCAAAGGGAAGGTGATTCAAACCCATTCTCACAGGGAAAGGTTTATCCTCCGGGGGTTTTATTATAAGAGGAAGAACAAGAAAAAGACTTAAATAGAGAATTAAAATAAGTGAGAAGGGGGAGATTTCTTCCCCCCCCCCCCCCCCGGCCTGTGCGAACAAAACCTGTTCTCTCCATAACCCTTCTCTTTGTTTTTCCCATCTCCCATTGATGTCTACACTTGTCTGAATTTCTTCTAGTAACAAACTCTAGTTCTTCTCCCTCCAGAGTCCCAGTGTTCCTAATAGATTATCACTAATGTCCATTCAGTTCCCCATAAACCTGTCTCAGATACAAGGGTAAAAGCTCTCCCTTATCATGGGTCAGCCCATCCCCATTCTCCGTCCTTCATCTTTCAATCCCCTCTGATCAGACCATAGGGATGAGCATTTAGTGTCCAGTTCTGCAGAGAACTTTTTTTAAGTTTCCCATTTAATGCTTGTAAAAACCACAAGAACACCCGGGCAGCCCCAGCACCTTCTGCTCGCCTTTCCCTATGAAGCTCAGCAGGTCTCAGCTGAAGAACTCCCCAGCAGCTGAATTGTGGACTCAAAAAGGGGCCAAGAGATATCTTGGCAACAAGGTAACAATGAGGCAGCCACTCCAGGGGACTAGCTGTAGTGGTCCTGGCATGACCTACCAACACTTTTAACAGAGAAGTCCCTCCCGAGTTCTGCTGGGTTTCCTGAATCAGAGTCACCCAGAGCTGGAGGTTTGTTTCAAGGATGTGTTCATGATTTTAACCCAAACCAGGCCTGCAACAACCCCTTTTGTTCCGGTTATGGGTAACCCAATCCTCCAAATCAAACACCTTTCCCTGGGCATCCCCAGTCTCAGGGCCGGCTCTAGGTTTTTTGCTGCCCCAAGCAAAAAAATTTTTGGCCGCCCCCCCTTTTTTTTCCTGTGCCCCCCAGCCCCGCCCCAACTCCGCCTCTTCCCCACCCCATTCCAACCCCTTCCTCAAATCCCCGGCCCCGCCGCATTTCCCCTCCTACCTCTCCCTCCCAGGCTTGCCGTGAAACAGCTGTTTCGCGCGGCAAGCCTGGGAGGGAGGCAAGCCACGGGGAAAAATCGGTGGGTGCTCTGCATCCACCAGCAGCTCCCTGCGCCCTCCCCAGCTCACCTCCCCCTCCTCTCCGCCTCCGCCTGCTCCCCTGAGCGTGCTGCCACTGCTCTGCTTCTCCCTCCCTCCCAGGCTTGCCGCGAAACAGCTGTTTCGCGCAGCAAGCCTGGGAGGGAGGGAGGGAGGGGGGAGAAGCGGAGTGGCGGCATGCTCAGGGGAGCAGGCGGAGTGGAGGTGAGTTGGGGGGGGATGAGGGGAGGGCTGCAGGAAGTAACCTGGGGGCGGGGGGAACAGAGGAACCGCTCCCTGCCGCAGCTCACCTCCACTCCACTGCCGCCTGGTCTGCGTCTCCTGTCCGGGAGCACGTGAGCCACTGGCACACACTAGTGCAACCAGGGACAGCTGCCTGTGAGCCTGGTGTCTGCCCCAGTGGGTAGGGCTGGGGACGGTACAGCCATGCCCAGGCTGGGTGCTGGCTCCTGTGAGTGGCGTCCCGGCATGCTGCTGCTTTCACCGCTGCGGTTCCTGATAGAGCCCGGCAGCTCTGCAGGTATCCACTTTATATCCGTGGATATCTGCATCTGCGGATATACATTTTGTATCTGTGCAGGGCTCTACACCAGAGCTTCTTAAAAAAACAGACACATAAATTCAACCAATTCATTAACATGGGCAAAACAATGTATTTTCTCCTAGCCTTATTCTTAGAAACAGATGAACCATTCTGGCTAAAAAATTCCAACAAAATTCAGCCTGAGGCACCCTCCCAGCCTGGGAAATTTAAAGTTTGGCTAAGTTGTAAGCAACTGAGAAGTGTCTGGCTACTTTAACTACATGTGCCATTACCTTCACTGTCTATTGCCAGTATTTTTACCACCATTTCGTTTAAAAAATGCTCTGAGCAGGTTCAGGAGGCACTGTAGTTAAAATGCCAGCCCCTGCCTGGAGCTCTGTTTTCACTAAGTGCTTGCTATATCATCAGCTGAGCTGCACCAATATTAGCAGAAATGGGAAATCTTTCAAGAAAAAGGGCAATTTAGACAGTGTGAGAGAGAGAGAATATCTGTCTTTTTTAAAATGACTTCAGAGCCCATTTGTTCGTATAATGTTTTATTAAATGTTTAATATATATACACACAAAATAAAACATCATAAACTTCCCATAGTACATAAACTTCTCATAATGTGTTAACCATTTGCTACCTAACCATAACTATATTTGAAAAAGTAGATTATGTATAATATGAATGGTTAAAATATAAATCAATTACTTGTATTACACAGTTTACAAACAAACCAAATTGGTTTATAAAAATCCAATTAGTTTTAAATCTTATTCTGCTCAGAGCCCATTTGTGTTCTCCCAGATTTAACTACACATTTGAATGAGTAGACACACTCCGAGGAATATCCAGACGAGTGCAGATGAACCGGAGGGCTTTAAGTCAACCCATGCATAAGATATTAGAGAAGAGTAAAAAGAAAAGGTGAGATTAGTTTTGAGAAGCTTATTTTGTTTATTTAACTATTTTGTAGATAAAGGTACTTTTGTTTGGACTCTAGACTAAATTGCAGCAAGGGAGATTTTAGGTTAGATTAAGAAAAACTTCCTAACTGTAACGGTAATTAAGCACTGGAACAAATTATCTAAGGAGGTTGTGAAATCAGTTACTGGAGGTATTTAAGAACAGGTTAGACAAACACCTGTCAGGGATGCTCGAGATCTGAGGTCCCCAAACTGTGGGGTGTGTCCCCCTGGCAGGGCGGTGCAGGAAAGTTCAGGATGCATGGCGGGGGCCTGGGCCAGCCTCTGGGGGGAGCGCCCAGCCCAGTTGCGGCCCTCACTTCCAGTCAGTCTCAGCCTTGGCCCCAGCCTAGGCCTTTGGCCCCGGCCCCAGTCTCACCCCCAGCCTTGCCCCCTGGCCACGGTGACGGCTCCCTTCCTGGCCCCAGACCCTCCCCCAGCTGCAGCCCCAGTCTTTTCCTCCCACCCCCCCAGGAGCCATGACCCCACTCCTGGCCCTGGCTTGTGGGGCAGGGGGGAGACACAGACAGGGGTAAGGAGGGCGCAACCATGAAAAGTTTGGGGACCACTGGTCTAGATAATAGTCCTTCCTCGGAGCTGGGGACTGGATTAGATGATCAATCGAGGTCCCTTCCAGTCCTATGTTTCTATGATTTCAGTGCCTTTTACTGTCATGTGACAACACTGGCAGAAATCTCCTTTGGACTCTGTTATGGACGTTTTACTTATGCCACTAATGACAGATTTGTAGCTTACAGTAAAACTGCCTCCAGTTTTACTGCTTTGCTGCCTATGTATTTCAGCAGCTGCAATACAGTAAACTTAAACAGCCACTACTTGCCATATTTATCTGATGATAAATGTCAGGTCTCTATTGAGTACCAGCAATGAAGGAGATAGAGTCTTTTCCTTGTCATTGTCTGACACTATGACTAAACCCTGGCTCAGTCAGACCCAGTATATTCTTTCACAATATGAGCATATCACTGAGGAGATCTGCTACTTTGTCTGGGCTGTGACTACAGCTACAGGGTAATCTTTCCCCTCCACTTTGGTTTACCCAGGATTACCCACCCCAAGCCTATAAACCAAACATGCAAATCAAGAGACCTTTTTTTAAAGGAATAAAGTTTAGGGTTTAGCTTCTGAATTTTAAGCCTTCAGGGTAATATTTTCAAGCTTTTCTCCGCAACTATGAGGGCTCATGGTGAAATCCTAGCCCTTGGATGGGGAGAGGAGTTTTGCCACTGATTTCAAATGGAGCCAAGATTTCACCTTGCACCTTTTTTTCCCCCCAATGAACACCTTGATTCTCAGGCAATCACCTGACTGCAGGATCTGGGGCTTTAAGAAAAACACCCAATATCTTGAAACTCACGATAAAATGATAATTGGCAACATTGCAAAACTATCAACATAACAGTTACTGAGATAGTTTGAATTGACCAGCTCTGATGTTTATCCACTGAGAGTTAACCCAAGATACTAGCAAACTGAGGTAAAATATAATTGATGTTTTTGCAAGACAGCCAGGATCTTCAGGGTTATTGCTTGTGTAAAGCATTAGATATTATGAAATTTCTCTCTTTCATAAAGTTGCCACTAATGTGCACAATACTCATTTGCATTATTTAATTTATTTGTATGCTGATCACTCTTTCACACTTGCACACACACATTGCAGAATCTTGGCTCCACTCTTGTCATGTTTTTCATAGCATCTTAAAAGAATTGGGCATTTTTCAGTATGTTAATTTACTCTATAGCCTGATGATTCTATCATGGAGTGTTAAATCAAGTATTTAAGATATATTTTGCTAAAGCACCCTCTAGTGGGACAATAAAAGAAGAACTGGTTTTTAAACGGGCTAGTGATATCTAGTCTATGTATTGTGAAAGAACTGAGTAGAGAAAATGGATACCAGTGAATATAGATAAATGAGTTGCTGCTTTATAACAGTTTAATGTTTTTGGAATATTCCAGCAAGTGAAACTACATTCCTCAAAACACCTGCAATATTCCTAACATGTAAACACACTGTTGCATTTACATAACTGTTCAGGTGCCTTGGCAACAAATATGTCCCGAGCTTGGAAAATCTGAAAGGATGATCAGTCACATTCTAAAAAGAAACTGTCCATAATGTTCTTCTCAATGAACTGATGTTGCTGCGGATGAGACATGAGGATGTTTGATACCTTATTGTGGCAGGAGTATTGTATTTTTCCAGCTGGCTCCATTCCAAGGCCCCAACCTTGCAAGCAGCTCACACTGCAAGCACAACATTAACCTCAGTGCAGCTATTCCTGGTAGTAAAGTGAAGCACATGTAATAAAACATTTAAGCATGCAAAAATGGTTGCAGGAGCTGGGCCTAATAATCATAATCACAAAACTTTTGATATAATATTGAGTACCTGACCCCCTCCAAGGTAACCTACCATTTTCTTACAGGGTATTGGATGTAAGAGTAGCTGCCAGGCAGTGGGTATCAACTCTTTTCATGTGTCAGATGAGAGAGAAAAGAATTATAATTTTAAAAATAACATTCATATACATTTATAGTGGGCATCCAGTTTGACCAGTCTAGCTTTGGGAAGGGGAGGGTTCTTCTGTTTCCAGTACATAGCAAAGGCTTCCCTTTAGTAAGAGAAACATGTATTTAAAAATATATGGGATTTGGGGGGAGAGGTTAAAATTATAGGTTTAAAAAAAGGTTCACAAGCTCAAACTAGCTTTGTGAAGCCAAGAAGGAGGCCAAGAAGTTTTCACAGCCTCCAGAAAGTGTCTGTCCCTGTGGGTTACGTGTTTTACATTATTTAATTGCAGTGCATTTAAAAAAAAATGAGGGGAAAGGGTAATCTCACCCAAGAAATATTCTAGCAGGCTTGAGTTTAGCAGGTTTTTGCCAGGACTACCTGCAAAACTTATCTCCACTAACCCAGCACACCCTGTTTTTATGCCATGAAAATGGCCGGCTCTTCTCCTACTTTCCACCTCTAAAAAATTTAGTTGAATGCACACCACTTTGCATTAATGTGAGTGAACCACCCAGCTAGGTATTTATAACAAAATAAAGTGACTAAGCATCCCTGAAAAGAAGAAAGTCCCTATTTTCAGGGCATGTTTCTGTCCATTTTAAAGACAGCACTGTATTGTTCTGAGGAGACTGGTGCCCAGAAGGCGTTGCTGAACTAGTAACATGTAGGGTTGCCAACTTTCTAATGGCACAAAACCAAACACCCCTGCCCTGCCCCTTCTCTGAGGCCCCAGCCCCACTTGCTCCATCCCCCACCCCTCCTCCATCGCTCGCTCTCTCCCACCCTCACTCACTTTCACTGGACTGGGGTAGGGGGTTGGTGTGCGAGAGGGGGTGAGGGCTCCGGCTGGAGGGGCGGGCTCTGGGGTGGGGCCAGGGATGAGGAGTTTGGAGCGCAGGAGAGGGCTCCAGGCTGGGGAAGGGGGTTGGCATGCATGGGGGAGGGGAATAGGCTCTGGGTTGGGGGTGTGGGCTCCAGGAGGGAGTTTGGGTGAAGGAGGGGACTCCAGGCTGGGGCAGAGGGTTGGGGTGCAAGAGGGGGTTTGGAGTGTGGGGTCCCAGCATCACTTACCACGGCTCCCAGGAAGCAGCCACCAGGGCCCTATGGCTCCTAGGTGCTTGGGCGGCCAGGGATGCTCTGCGTGCTGCCCTCATACCCTCAGGCACTGCCCCTGCAGTTCCCATTGGTTGCAGTTCCCAGCCAATGGGCGCTGCGGAGCCGGCACTGGGGCGGGGGCAGCGCGCGGAGTCTCCCTGGCCACCCATGTGCCTAGAGGCCACAGGGACTTGGTGGCCGCTTCCAGAAGCCACACGCTGCTAGGGCAGGCAGGGAACCTGCCTTAGCCCTAGGCCCCCACTGCACTGCTGACTGGAGCTCCCAGAGTCCCTTTTTGACCAGGCATTCCGCTCGAAAACAGGATCCCCGACAACCCTAGTAACATAGGATGTAGGCGAGGTGAATATAAATGCAGCTCCTGGATCACCTCCATGTCTGCGTGGATTGCAGGTTCTTTGGGGCAGGGACCATCTTTTGTTATGTTTGTACAGTGCCTAGCACAATGGGGTCTGGGACTTTACAAATACAAAGACTAAATGATAGTAATTTATCATGCAATAATGTTGCTGCCCTGCCACCCATGAATCCTCTCAGTGAGCACTGCCTCAAGCCAGTTCTTCCACCTGGAGCTTGATTCTCAGTCAGTCATTGCACTGAGAGACCTCAAAACGGCAAAAGACTCCTCCTGTCTGCCAGGATCCTGCCAATATCCCCAGGGCTGGTTGGGTTTTGGATCTGGCTGGTTGCCAATATGCCCGAAGTTTGCCACACACCCTAATTTCACTGGCCCTTCACAACTCTCCCTTCCTGTCTAGCCTCTCTGGTCTCTTACTGTGCCTTGTCCCCTCCTACTGTGTAACTGGTGCTAGCCTTGAACCACCGCCCCTTTGTCCACTCCTATAATGGCCTTCATTCTTCCATACTCCCCTTTATGCATGCAACACCCTCCCTGAGCTGCTTCAGAAGGCTAATTCCCTCTCTTCCTTCAACTCTTCTCGCCCCACTTCTACCATGGAGCCCAGCAGCAGCTATCCAACGAACAAGGACTAGCTCAAAGGCCAGTGGGAGATACTTGTATCTTTTACCTATAAAAACCATCAGATGTTGATTGTACATTTTTTGGTCTCTTCCCCTCACCGCCTTTGTTTGTTGCCTGTCTTCTTAGATTATGCACTCTTCATGGTGGGGACTGGACTATGCCTTTGTTTGTTTGGCTGGTGCCTAACACATAATATAAATTGATGTAAGGGTGGGGAGGTGAGCTTCTTTAGGTCCGACTCACCCCCAGCCTCACGCAAGAGGATGAGAGGAGTTGCCCTTCTTGGCCTGAGTCTGTGTGTACTTGTCAACATTTGGAAAAATTTTGCAAAGGATAATTGTCCAAAAACCTGGGGCTTGGTGGTACAGGCATGTCCTTGGCCACTGGAGGTTTTTGCATGAATGTTGTCAAGGTTAGGGGTTTTAGGTAGCATTTTGCACACGTTAACCATTTCGTTGTCACAACCAATCTGTAATATAAGGGAATAGTAGTCCCCTATTACAGATGTGGAGAATGAGACATAGAGAGGTTAATGCCAAATCTTTCAAGTCAGGCACCTTTAATCAACAGTTAGACCCCCTTTTTTTTAGGTGCCTGATTTTTAATAAGTGCTGAGTAATTCTAACTCTGACTGAACTCAATTCATGCTGGGGGTGCTCAGAACCTCTCAATTCAGGAGTCTAACTTCAGGTACACAAGTTTGGAAATTTTGGCATATGTAACTTGATCAAGGCCTCATAGAGAATCATTGTCAGAGCTGGAATTTGTCCCTTGCTTTCCACTAGATCATGCTGCTTCTCACACAAGAACGCTACCTCTCCTTGTGACACTGGCTGCTTAGCAGAAGAGCTAGCTCATATACAGGCAGCTAGCTGGCTGAACACTTGTCATGGCCCTCATACTATCAGCAGTAACCTGGATGGTGTTTACTCCTTTCACAGATCTGAGGCACTGTGGCTGCAATGGGGACAAGAAACCAGAGAGGATATCCAGCATCCCCCAGTATCCTGCCCCTGAAAGATAATACAGGTTCACTCCACACAGTGGAACCCCCTTCACAGGGGACCTTGTGGAAAAAGCCCTAGCACTGTAACTAAAGAGCCCTGGAGTTAGTGTGGAGGCACATCTTCCCTGCGCAGATAGCCCTGTATTTCCATTAGATCCCTAAGATTCATAAGATTGGGGGAGGGAAGAATCCATAGGTTCTTGGGGGTTCTACTTCTTCTCTGGGGAATAATTAGAAGAAATTAGTTTCCTCCATATGAGCTCTTCTGACAGGTTTTATTGTGGGACTGGGCCCTGTATTTATTTTCCTCTAGATCAGTAACTTAGAATAGGAATGACAAATAATGAGGAATAATTTTTTTATGCTAATCAGGGCATTGGCTTTATAAATAAGAGAAGCACTCATTTAATTTTACAGGTCAACACTAGATTTCTTTTCTACTGCTTCAGTACTGTGGATGCAAGGCAGTGCCTTGTAGGACTGATATTAATTTTATATATTACTGTAACTTATTAACCTTGAAATGTGGAATGATGAAACAACCTTAGTCTAGCATTTACAGCAATACTTGATCAAAACTTGGATTAAGCTCATATACAATTTCTGACACTAGAGGGAGTGCAAATGTATTTTATGAAGAGAGACAATAAGCCCGATTTTAAATGGGAAATAAATCAAAGGGACAATATAAACTTTAGGCAAAGGATTTTATTCCCTCTCTTCAAATCAACAATAAAAAGTCACCAAAGACAAGTCTTACACTTTACCCTTAATATAGCTAATAATGTGGTATTAGCAGACAGATATTGGAGCATGTAAAGGGACGTTGGGGGCCAGATTGTCAAACAGCATGTGTTGTTTGTATCCATTATATCATGACTGAGCACACAAATTGGTTTATCAGCTATTTGACAAGCTACCAGACATGGCTATCAGTGCATGCAATTACATATCTATGGTCCTTATATGGACCCCATTGCCATAGTATCTGAGAATCTGACAATCTTTATAATGTATTTATCCTCAATACTCCTGTGAGGTAGGGAAATGCTATTTTCCAGATGGGGGATCAGATACTAAGGGCTAGATCTGCAAAGGGGACTTAGGTTCAGTGTTGCAATGCCTAACTTTAGACACCCTGTCACCTAGTGGAATCCTCAGCCCTGAGTTAGGTGCCTAGATTCCCTATACAATGCATGGGGAGAGTTAGGCACCTAAGAATAGAAAGCACAGAAGCCAGCACAATGGGCAGGGTGCCACGTCAGCTAGCCAATAAGAAATGTCAAGGAGATGGGTGTGGCCTAAGCTTGAGTAACGTAGAAGAAGGTCAACATGGGTAAATGGAATTTACCCACGTCTCATTTGGGGGATGTGGGATTTAGTGTAGGTTAGTTTACAGTTTACACCACTGCCTAAGCCCCACCCCTCAAAGGGAGGTAGGTACCTAACTCTGGGCTGGAGGGAGTTGCCTCCCACCACTCAGGATTCTCAGCCATGAGCCCTTTCCTGGAATTGGGTGTAGGGTGACCATATTTCCCAAAAGGAAAACAGGACACTGTGTAGGGATGGCCCAAGCCGCTCGCCCAAGCCCCTCTCCCTGTGTGGGGGGAAGCATAGGCGCCAACTCCGTGTGTGCTCTGGGCCTGGAGCACCTATGGGGAAAAATTAGTGGGTGCAGCCAAGCTCCCCGCCTTGCCCCCCCCCCCCGCTCACCTCTGCCTCCTCCCCTGAGTGCGCTGCGTCCCCGCTTCTCCTCCCAGCGCTTGCTGCCACGAAACAGCTGTTTCGCGGCATAACAAGCTCTGGGAGGGAGTGGAGAGGAGCGGGAACGTGGGGCACTCTCAGGGGAGGAGGCGGGGCTGGAGTGGGCATTTGGGGAAGGAGTCCAATAGGGACAGGGAGGGAGCAGAGTTGGGGTGGGGACTTTGGGGAAGGGGTTGGAATGGGGGTGGGGCGGGGCTGGGGTAGAGTCGGGGCAGGGCCGGGGGCAGGTCGAGCACCCACCAGCGCCAGAAAAGTTGGTGCGTATGGGGGGCAGGCATCACTGTTAGCCCCTTCCCCTGATCTTCCGCACCCCATATTTTTGACAAAAGTGGGCATTTGTCCCATATTGGCAAGAGCAAACAGGACAAATGCTCACTTTTGCCAAAATAAATCGGAACGGCTGGGACAGGGCTTAAAAAAGAGACTGTCCTGGTCAAAACAGGATGTACGGTCATCCTAGTTGCAGGGCCGGCTTTAGCGGATGCGGGGCCCCACACGAAGAACGACGGTGGGAACCCGCCGGACTTGTCGGAGAAAAAAAAAATTGGACAAATCAGCTTAAAGCCGGCCCTGCCTAGTTGGGTGCCTAAACTAGGTCAGTGATTTATCACAAAGAACTGACGAGGTGCTGCCTATATGTCCTTATGTCCTATAGCCCCGTGTTGAAAGCACTTGCTCAGACTGTGGGAGACCAGACTTCAAATCCTCGTTCTGCCTGATGTGGATCAGGGATTTGAACCCAGGTCTCCCATGTGAGTCCTATAGCTACTGGGCTATTCTGGAGTGGGTTTCTTTCAGTCTTTCCTATTGAAGCTGTTCCACTTTGTATATTTATTGGCGGAGGGACTATGAACCTGACTTTCTCACACCCCAGGGGAAATGCCCTAATCACTGGGCTCTAGAATCATTTTCATGCTTTCTTTGGCCCAATGAATATTCAAGTATTTTATACTAAGTGGAACAGCTTCATCAGGAGAGATTCAGAGCAAGCAGCTGGATGGCATTAGGAGATAGGCAGCAGCGTGCACACCCAGTGTCAGAAATTTAGGCCTTGGTGACCTTAGGAAACTTGGATGCCTACAGGGTTAGGCTGTTGATGAGCAGAGGTTTTGAGGATCTATATTTTGGACTTGGGCTGCCTAAAGTGGCAGGTAGATGCCTAAGTCCCTTTGTGAATCTAGTCCTAAATGGCTTGCCTAAAGATCTCTCAGGAAGTCTGTGACAGACCAGTAAATTGAACCATGGCCTCTTGGCTAGTGCCCTCATCATTGAGCTATCCTTCCTCCCTGCTGTTGCAAACCTAGTTATAGTAATTACCCAAAGAGTATAGGCTCCCAACTCACCTCACCCTGCACAAAAGGTTGCTTTTCCAGCCCACGAGTGGGAAGACTGGCCACTAGTACTCCACACCCCAGGCACTAGGTTTTTGGGTAACCAGATGTGTGTAATCATGAACACATTACCTTTGCCCTTGGCCCACCTCAAGCCCCCTTATACACAAGTCTATTCAGGGCTGGTGTGAAGACCTCCTCCTTGGTGTGAGTGGTTGTAGAGGATATCTGCATAGTCGTTCTGCATGTGCCAACCCAGTGTGGGGGCGAAGGGCTATAGTTATGCAGCACAGTCCCCCTGCAGCACCAGTGAGAGTCACCCTTGGGGAATTAGATGAGCTTGATCGCCCATGAAAATATCAATAAAGTTGCAAGAAAAATACAAATGTGGCCATTCAGCATGAACCAGCCACTCTTGTGATAAGTGTCACACTTTTCCACCTTTTTTTTAATCTGAATTGCCTATTACAGACAAGTAGTGCTACCATGTCGTTATCTAAATGTAATCTTAATTACCATGTGATTATCTGGTAGAAGGATCTCCTGCAAATCATTGTGTTACTGGCGGGACCTCCTTTTAAAAAAAGAAAACTAAAGAAGTGGAATTACTTCTGAAAATGTAATTTCATCACCATCATACATGCCACCAGCATTGTCTCTGCAGTGCTACTGCAGAAGAGCAAGCTGTAGAGCTGTATCCAAATGACTGCCTCTATTCAGGCCTTATTTTGCCCATCCATAGCACACCCAATTGCAGCTATAAAATGATTAGGAGGCTTAAATGGCACATTTTGTTATGACGTATTACGTGGGGGCATTACATTGTTTTAAAAACACCTTTAAACACTTTTTTAAAAGGATTTGGTTGAGTGTTGCACAGTCGTTTTAAGGACAGCAATTCAGACCAAATAGAAAAATACTGTACATGTCATTTGGAGTCTGATCCTGCTTTCTCTGTGCACCCAAACATTTACTTTGAGATTTTGGTACATAAGACGAGCAGGAGTTAAATTATCTAGGGAGCCTCTGGTATCTAGGATCAGGTCATTGCCGTTTCTTCTTTTATTTAGATGTATCTGACATATTTCTATATCATATAATCTCCTTTGTGATTATATTTTTATTTATCCTATTTATAGATTTGGAAAGAACAAATGGAAATCATAAGCACCCTGTCAAAGGCTCCAGTCATGACATACACAAGAAAACATCGATCTGATGTGTTCTGATGTTGGTGTATCTCCTCACATATGGTTATATCTCCTCTTGTGTCCCAAAGGGCTTTGCAAGCAAAAAGGAACCAAAGTCACTACAAAGAAATGTCATGCTTTAGAATGTTTGTCTACATTTTTTTCCATTCAATTCAATTCTCTATAGGTTCTTATACCAGTGCCTTCTAGTCCTGCATTCAGCAACGTGGCAAGCATTTGTCCTGGGAGGTTTTTCTTTCTGTAACCATCTCCCCAATGAGCGCTGTGTAGTCCCCTGTTTCAGAAGGGTTTTGTTTGGAGAGCATTAGAACGTGTTGCACACTAAGGGCTTGTCTACACTACCAGCTGGATCGACGGGCAGCGATCGATGCAGTGGGGGTCGATTTATCGTGTCTAGTATAGATGTGATAAATTGACCGCCGATCGCTCTAGCATCGACTCCAGTACTCCACCTCAACGAGAAGTGCAAGGAGAATCGACAGGAGAGCGTCTCCCGTCAACACACCACAGCGAAGACACTGCGGTAAGTAGATCTAAGTACGTCGACTTCAGCTACGTTATTCACATGAAGTTGCATAACTTAGATCGATTCTCCTCCCCACCGCCCCCCGTAGTGTAGACCTGAGATATGTTACTTTTGAAAAATCAGGCCCTTCTCAACACATAATTCTAGCACAGACTTAACTGTTACCTACAGGGAAGAAAGGTGAAAAAGCCTTTTCAAACTTGTCTCCCTTCTTATTGCAAGAGAATTAAAGGTGACTTGAAAAAGCAGAAATAAAAGTTATGCCCTGTTTTGCTTCTTTATGGAGGCTGGAAATGGTTTTTCTTTTCTTTTTAAAAAGGAGTGCAGAGGGCAATCGAGCGGGGAGAATAGAAGGAACTGAGGAGAGGCAAGACGGTGCAATAATTAGGGTGCTAGGGTGCTAGCCTGCTACTTGGGAGACCCAGGTTTAATTCCCTACTCAGCTGCAGCCTTTCTGAGTAACTTAGGGCACGTCTACATTGGCAGAGTTGCAGCACCGGCAGTTACAGTGCCACTCAGAGAGCGCTAAAGGGAAACCACTTTTGTGTGTTCACGCTGTCAGCTGCCTGCGCAATAGCATGTTCACGCTTGCGGCACTTGCAGTGGTATTCAGAGCGTTGCACTGTGGGGAGCTATGCCACAGAGCATTTCTTCCTCTTCTGCCTCTAAGAGTTGTGGGAAGATGGAGGGTCGCGGGGCATCCTGGGTCCTGTACCAATGCCCCGTGATGCATTGCTTTGCATCCCAGCAATCCCTGTGCTTCCATCCACGTTTGGTGGCATCTTTCAACGGTCTGTGTACTGCGTGCCCTGCCTCTTTGGGCTGCAGGAATGGATCTCAAACAATTGACCAGTATGCTGCTCGCTCTGACCCACACATCACAAAGACAGTGGAGTTATTCCTTAAACTACAAAGGCAAGAGGAGTATGACATTGATCTCACCATGCGTAGTAGCTACGATACGAAATTGCTTGTGGCATTCACAGAGGTGCTGATCACAGTGGAACGCCACTTTTGGGCTCAGGAAATGAGCATTGGGATGTCGGATCACATTGTCATGCACATCTGGGATGATGAGCAGTGACTGCAGAACTTTCGGGTGAGGAAAGCCACATTCATGGGACTGTGTGAAGAGCTTGCCCCAGCCCTGCGGCATAAAGACACGAGAATGAGAGCTGCCCTGCCACTGGAGAAGCATTGGAGATTGCATTCTGGAAGCTGGCTACTCCAGACTGCTACCGATTGGTCGCTAACCAGTTTGGAATGGGAAAGTCGACTGTTGGACTTGTGTTGATGGAAGTGTGCAGGGCCATTAATCACATCCTGCTGTGAAAGACCGTGACTGTGGGCAACGTGCGTAACATTGTGGATGGCTTTGCACAAATGGGCTTCCTTAACTGCGGAGGGGCGATAGATAGCACGCACATTCCAATTGTGGCACCAGACCACCTAGCCTCTGAGTACATTAATCACAAGGGCTATTTCTGTATGGTTCTCCAGGAGCTTGTGGATCACCGTGGGCATTTCACAGACATTAACGCAGGCTGGTCCGGAAAGGTGCATGACGCACGCATCTTTTGGAACACTGGCCTATTCAGGAAGCTGCAAGCCGGGACTTTCTTCCTGGACTAGAAGATCACTGTAGGGGAAGTCAAAATGCCCATTGTGATCCTGTGAGACCCCACCTGCCCCTTAATGCAGTAGGTTATGAAGCCATACACAGGGCAACTTGACAGCAGCAAGGAGTGGTTCAACAACAGGCTGAGCAAGTGCAGAATGACTGTTGAGTGTGCTTTTGGCTGTATAAAGGCCTGCTGGAGCTGCCTATATGGGAAGCTGGACCTGGCCGATGACAATATTCCTATGCTTATAGCCACGTGCTGTATGCTCCATAATATTTGGGAAAAGTGAAAGCTTCACTCAGGGCTGGACTGCAGAGGCTCAGCAGCTGGAGGCTGAGTTTGAACAGCCAGAGACCAGGGCTATTAGAGGGGCGAAGCGTGGGGCCATAAGGCTCAGGGATGCCTTGAGGCAGCAATTTGAAGCTGAAAGCCACGAATATTTGTTGCTATGCTCAGGAGTGCAGTGCTTGTAATGCTAGGAGGTGATTGGTACAGACAATGCAATATGAAGGTTTAACATAATTGTCTGTTGCTTTGCAGGGCTCTGTTTGCTTTCTCTTAGTAGACTAAAGATTGCTTTCAAACCAATACAGTTCTTTTATTAAAAAAACAACAACCGGAGGAGAGATTCAAACAACATTAGCAGTGAGGGGGATGGGGGAAGGGAAGGTCCCAGGAGGAGGTGGGGTCCTGGGACGGTTAAAGATTTGTGTATGTCCAGGGATCATATCCAACCTTCTCCTTTGGAGTACAATGCAACGGGACTGTACTTCAGCAGGGCCAAACTGCAGAGGGATGGGTGTTGAGTGCAGTGGGTAGTGGGAGTCTGCAGTGCTGGACTGTGAGGGGGGAGGAGTGGAACACTGCGGGTAGAGACTGGAGCCAGGAGGTTGATAAGAGTGTGTTGTGGGGGAGCATGGAAAAGAGTTTTGAGACAGTGGCTGCAGGGGAGCTGCTCGGTTTGAAGAGCTAGTATCGCCTGGAGCGTATCCACTTGGCACTCTATAATGTTTAAGAGCTGCTCCGTGGCTTCATTCTGGCGTGCCACGTTCTCCTTTCAGTCGGTCTTCTCGCTGTTCCATCGCTCCTTCAATTTCTGCTTCTCGGCCACGGAGTGCATCATAACATCACACAGAAAATCCTCTTTATTCTTCCTGGCTGCTTTCTAATTCTGCATAGACGTTCAGCCGCCGATAACAAAGAGGGAGGCTGGGCTCCCAAGGTCATCTCTGTGAAGTTTAAATACAACATTTTACAGAAGCAGTATTGTTTGCAACACACAGAACACTGATTCAGTGCTTTAAAACACAGCCCTGTCGCTCACTGGCTGACCCCAGGCAAGCACACATGAGCCACAAGCCCCCCAAAATGGTGCGTAGCCGCAGGGGCAGGGTAAATCACTCTTCCTGGACCCTGCTGTACACTGGGCACGTGGCTCTTGGGAGAGCCAGCACTGTAGTGGGAGCCTGATAATCATTCCTGGCCCCACACTTTCCACAGGAGGTGATCATTATGGAAGATATCTCACCCCTGAGTGTGAGCAGGGAATCAAGGGAGGGTTTTCTCCAAGACTTCAGCTTCCGCCCTGGCCCCTATGCAACTCGCCTGTGTGCAGCAATGGTCCCCCCACCCCTGTGATGGCACAGGGGCGTGGGAAAGTTACCATTAATGGGTAACCAAAGAACCTGTGGCAGCGGATTACCCAGTATCTCCATGAGAGTTTTGTGGAGCTCTCTGAGGCAGATTCCCATGAAGTAAGGGAGTCAATCAACAGCCTGTTCCTCTGCTCAGACTAGGCATGCCGTGGGGGACAAGCCTGCTTTATGCAACTCCAAAAATCAAATCCACTTACCAGGGGGCCTCCTCTCCTGTTTGCGCTTCGCCAACATCCAACAGATGTGACTGGCTAGCCTCCTCCGGGGTAGAAAAGAGCTTCTGGCTGCATGCATCTCTGACCTCCGAATCATCCTCTGCCTCTGGGTCCCCCTCCCACTCCCCATCCTTGTCCAAGATTTCCTCCTCCTGGCTCAGTCCACTCTCAACTGACACACAAGCCAATGAAGTATCCATGGTGGTCTTTGCAGTGGAGGTGGGGTCACCGCCAAGTATCACGTCCTGCTCTTTGTAGAACCGGCAGCTTATGGGCGCAGCACCAGAGCAGCAGTTTGCCTCCTGTACCTTGTGATAGGCGTTCCGCAGCTCCTTCACTTTGACCCTGCACTGCAATGTGTCCTGTTCATGGCCCCTTTCTGTCATGCATCATGACATCTGTCCATAGGGATCATAATTCCTATGGCTGAAGTACAGCTGGGACTGCACAGCTTCCTCTCCCCAAATACTGATGAGGTCCAGCAGCTTGATGTTGCTCCAAGCAGAGGATCACCTGGTGCATGGAGCAGGGATGGCCACCTGGAAAGATGCGCGGAGACCACTACACGCATCACCGAGCAAACAGGAAGGGGACTTTCAAAATTCCAAAGTAATTTATGGGGTGGGGATGATGGTTGGTCACCTGAGGTCAGAGCAGTAGAGTTCAAACCAATTATCAGAGAGGTGAGAACAGGCATTGTGGAACACTTCCCTAAGGCCAATCACAGCACTGTAATCATCACGGTGTCTACACTGGCACCGCGGCGCTGTAGCCCCAGGGTAGAAAGCTGTACGCCTCTCCTTGGGGTGAGTTTTTTTTTAAAGCACTACAGCTGTGCGATTTCTTTGCACTAAGTGGCTTGGTAGTGTGTACACCTTGAAAGCAGAAAGCTGCTTTACTGCGCAGAAACTTGCCAGTGTAGACAGGGCCTCAGTCTCTTATCTGCAAAATGGGGAGAATCATACTCTAGTGTTGTAAGTCTAAATACATGAAAAAAGTGAGAGATTGGATATTATGCGGACAGGGATCATAGGAATAACAACTATGGGTATGTCTACACAGCTAGAAAACCCTAGGCAGCAAGTCTCTGACTCCATGTCAACTGACTCGGGCTTGTATTGCAGACCTAAAAATAGCAGTGTAGATACTTGAGCTTGGAATGGACGCTGGGCTCCAAGACTCTCCCCACTAGCTGGGTTTCAGAGCCCAAACAGCTACCTTGCTATTTTTAGCCCTGCAGCATGAGCCCTGTGAGCCCAAATCAGTTGACCCAGGTTCAGAGACTCACTGCCCAGATCTTTTTTTGCTGTGTTGATGTATCCTAAAATGAGTGGGGGGAGAGAAATAAAGAAAAGTTGACTCTGGCGAGAGACAGGTAGGCATAGAAAGAGAGAAAAAATTGAGTGAATTAATGAAAAGAAAAGGGAGGGTAGAAAACCTAGGAGACACAGTAAGTAAAAAAAAAAAGTATATTGTCCTATAGAAAGTCTGATATAACAATATTACAATGAAATACACAAAGTAGTTGTCAGGGCACAGGCTCGAGTAGGAGGGGGATGGAGGGATTTGGCTGTGGGTGGGAGATGAATATGGGAACCTAGAATTATTAGAGAGGAGTGGAGAGGCTCTGGCGGGATATGACGTCGTACATCAACAATGCTGGCATTTGGCAATGGTTTGACATATTTAAATATGTGTGTTGGATGGGAAAATTTGCAAGTTTGACACCTGGTGGCTTTCCAGTGTTTGCTGGGTTTTGTTTTTTAACCAAACCTAATTTACCACTGGCAAATCACAGTCAAAGATCAGGCTCCTTTCCTTTTTCCTTTTGATTTTAATTCATAAAATCTCTCTCCTCAAATGTCTTAAAATCATTTAAAATTCAGGACACTGCACCAGGCACTCCAGTTTTTCCAGAAAAGAACTTTTGGGCCCTTCCTTTTTATTTGTCATTACATCAGGACAGTTTCTCCACCCAGGGTAAGTCTAAACAAGGGTATTTATAAGGATAGTTGTTGAGAGCCTCAGGGATGTGCCTCTGCCCAGCTCACCCCCCACTAGGGTGACCAGATGTCCCAATTTTATAGGCACAGTCCCCATATTTGGGGCTTTTTCTTATATAGGCTCCTATTACCCCCCACCCTCTGTCCTGATTTTTCACACTTGCTATCTGGTCACCCTTACCCTCTCCTCCCCCCTTCCCCCACATACTTGTGCTTGACTAGCTATGGGTCTACTGGGGGACATGAATTCTTTTTGGACACATTTCTGCTCTCGCTGCAACTTGTTGCCACAAGGTAACGCCAAAGCAGGACATGTCACCTGTAATGAGGGTCACCAGAACTGGTGAGCTCCCTCTCTGATTCTAATCTACCTTAACCACTCCTATATGCTAATAAAGTCATATGTCCTTCCTCCAGTGTAAACATGGACTAAAATTTGGTCGATGATTTGTGCTTTGGTATATAATCTGCGGTCACCTGTTATTTCCACCAGTTTTTATTAGTCTGTGTTCTGTTCTTCTGTTGAAATGGATAGTTTTATTGGATGCCCTCACTCTTGAAAATCACTAACAACTAACTTAAAATAAAAAAGTGGGCAGAGTGAAGGGATGTAACCTTATTCTTGTGTGCAGCTGTAAAGCCTGTTGGCCTATCAGCACTGACAGTAACTATTTATAGGGTAACATAACTTCTATAGTTTTCCAAAGATGTTTTATAGGGAAAGGTACTATGATTGTGGTGGATGGTGGATATGAATCTGTCTATCATGTATGACTTTGCTGTTCATCATGTATGGTGCAGACATGGGAAACTTTTTTAATTTGTGAGTAAATGTAGTGTTCATAAAAGGGAGGGATGGATGGCCCTGTATTGAGCTAAGCATAAGGTGAGAGAGGTGCTTCTTTCCCAGTGCTCTACTAATGCATTTCAATTCTGAGTTGCAACGCCCACGCCATTCCAGTCCTTAACAACTCCTCAATAGAGATATTTATGCAATGTTTTAGTCTTTAGGGCTCTTAGCATTTAAATGGGAGAAAGTAATTTCACATTGCCATACAGATACTATACTGTATTATCAAATGATAGAATTATGTTGACCTTGATCTTGCACTCTTTGTGTGCTCAAAATTCTTTGAAGTCAATGGAAGTTTTGAGTGCACAATAAATGCATATCATACTCAATATAGGCAAAATGAAATTCCTGAATCAAGAAAAAAGGAATTTATTCTGACTGTAAATTGGGTTTTTGCAAAGCAGATTTAACAATCAAACTTGGTATCTTTCCTGCCTGACATTCAGGTAGGACAATCTGAGATGAGAAAATCATCATGACAGCCATATAGGCTCCTTTTATTAGAATGCCCAGATCGGCATCCTTGGAATAAACAACATAAAACAGATCCACTCTTTTGTATCTGATGCAAAACCAAATGCAAAATAAATAAGCAAACAAAATAAATAAACATGGAGATTTGTCTATCCGATTCCTGGGAAGATTTGTGGGTCTGTTTTATATAAACACAATTTACAGGTGAGAGTTTCATTTTCTGTCCACAGGGACCATACAATCAGTAGGAACTGGAAGTGAAAGAAACGGAAAGATTTAGAGCAACTGTATCTAGCCCTTGTATGCCTCCAGAATGCCCCATCATCTAATATATACAGAAGTAGTGGGTAGGTGTCTCAATTGGCCATAGCATATTTTCTTCTGAAGGATTTTTAAGGGAGAGAGAGTAAAGGAAACCTTACACAAGAGGCTTTTTCTTATGTGATTAGATACTAGCGCTGATCAGACAATGGGTTGGTTGTTTTTCTAGAGAACATGTTACTGAAAATGAAAAAAAAAATTCTTAGTTTTTCACAGATAATTTTTACTTTTTGGCAAAAAATCAAAACCCCAAAAAATTCATCTGAAAACTGATGTTTTGATCTGGAAATGCTGCCACAGTGACTCATGGGACTTGTAGTTCAGGCGCCTCATGCTCCCATTGCCCTCAATGCACTGGGCTCTGTGGCTAGGCTACATCTCCCAGGATGCACCATGGTGTCCTAGGTCTCTACAGCCTCAAACCAGCACCCTAACCACCTTCGTCCCCTGTCTTGTTCACATAGAGTTTGACAATCTAATATTTATTATAGCCTCACCTAGCAGAGGAAAAACAAGGGCAAAACCTGGAAGGTAAAATGGAAGGAATGAATTACAGGATCATCCTAGGAAAAGGAAGAAGGATGCAGTTACCTTGTCCTCTGAAAAGAGCAGCTCAGTTCCCAATCCTCTCATGCTAGGAGAATGCTCTCCGGAGAGAGGAACATTTAAGCACAAAGACTTGAGGGAAGACAGACATAACTTTCAGAGGATGGTTTTAGGGATATAATATTTCTACCATGCTTTTACATCAAAAGCTAGTTGGAGATTCTTGCTGCTCACACCATGATGGGAAAATCAAGGAGTATCTTATGAAAAAAACAGGGAAGTATTATTTGGTAGTCAGAACAACGTAAAACCTGTAGAACTTGTATGAGCTAGAAAGCTTAGCTTTTTCCTGTCCTTTGAAAGAAACAGTAATTTGATACTGGAAGAGTGAACAGAGAATGAATTAGACATCTGATGTTTCTTAACTATAGCCAGTCAGAAACTGATCTCCACTCCCTGCCTGGTGGATAATTTTACTTTTTAGCAAAAATATCAAAAACCAAAATCTTTTGTGTGTTTGGGCATTCTGTTTTAGATTGAAAAATAAAAAATTAACACAGAAAACATGGACTTTTTGCAGAGAAATTCTTTCCGTCAAAAACCTAATTTTCTGTTGAAAAACTGTTTCAAAGGAAAATTTACAATCAGCCCTAGACTTGGCAGAGGAAAGAGCAAAAAACCTACTCTGAAGTATGTCTTCCAGTAAGACAGAAATAAGAAGTGGTGTTCTTCTACCAAGTTTCTCGATAAAAACAGTTGTATTACCTGCCTGAGAAGGCCTGGTCTAAAACTTAGGTTGACCTAACTATGTCACTCAAGGTGTTAACCAAAATGCTTAAAATAACAGCTTCAACAAAGAGAGGCATTATTTATAATGGACCCCCTCCCACAGGTTCTTCCTCGATTCCGTATCTATTCACCTGTGGTGACCCTTTTCCCAACCAATAATACAATGGGAATGCAATTAAGATACAATAACAGAAATGTATTAAAAAAATAAATCCGTAGTTAACTTTTCAATGGCTTAAAGCCAGGACCACAAACTAATAAGGTGGGTTACAAAGAAAGACAGATAATTATGTACATCATCATTTCCTTCACAGGTATGCAAGGGACCGAGACAACACCAGGACAACGACTGGATCAGGAACCACCAAGAGATGACACCACCAGGGATCAAAACAGATAGGATAGCGGCGAGGACCACAACAATGCAGGAACGGGATCAGGATCAATATAAGGAGCAGGTAGGTATGATCTTTTTTTTCTTCTTCCAAGAAGACACGGAGCAAGTACGACTGCCACTGGGGTGGACAGCACCTCATCCAGAGCGTACAGTCTTTATATAGTCTGATGTTGCTAGGTAGATTTCACCAAATCAGGTGACTTTTCCCGCTCTCGCTTTCCCGCCATTATTCAAAAAGAGCACTAACTGGGCGACAAGGAAGGGACCCAACATGAAGGGCAAACAACAATAATAGAAAAACAAAATGGCGAAACAAGCCCAACAAAGGGTGTGAAAAATTCACACCCTGGGAGACAGTTAAGCTGATTATACCCCTGTATAGGCACTGCTACCTCCTCTTGGGACGATAAATTTACTACAGCAACAGGAGAACCATAGCTAAAGCTATGGAAAAACCTCTTCTGTCGTAGGCAGTGTGTATGCTACAGCGGCGTAGATGCAGCATGCAGCTGTACCTTAGTAGTGTAGACATACCCTTGGTCTGAGAAGTAAAAAAATGTAAGGAGCTGCCTCTAAAATATTGTACTTTGAAGGTCAGGAACCTGCCGTGGGTCCAGAAAGGCTCATTCAGTTATCACAAAACCCCTAGTTTCACAGGGATTTCTGAAGTCTGATTGATTACCTGTCTGAAAAAGGTAGCCTGAAATAGAAGAGAGATATAGGATGCTTGCTCAGGAGTTGGCTGCCATACCTGTTCTTGTATGCAGCCTTTTACAGCATATGATTTAATTTGGTCACTTGTCCGCAACTGTGAGCAATGTAAATCTAGACTTTGTGAATTCGCCTGTTGTGTGTTGACAGGTTGAAAGGCTTCTGGCTGCAAGTTACTAGAAATATAGACACCACCCAGGGTTTAGAGCCAGGTTTCAATTGCTAGAGAGTATATATGCCCTTTCCTCTACTCCCTTTTCTGACAAAGTGTAGTTTACCCAGCTACAGTGTCTGATGGTGGAAAAAAAGTCACAGTAAATCAGAAGTATTGTTTTAAAAAGGAAGGAGGGAAAGTCGCTCAGCCCTGTGTGATGGAGCTGCCAAAAAGATCAAACAATTATTTCTGGAAATTTTACTAGCTAAATGTGGGCAGAAAGTTGTCCTTCTGTGCGATTATATGAGCTAGAAATGACAGAGATTTAGTTTAGATTAAATTTAATCCCTGACGACATTAGTTATGTTTCAGTGGAAGAAAGTGTCAAGTTTTTCAGTTTAATTATATCAGCAATCACAAAGCTGTGTTGCAGAATGGTATCACACATAGAGAAACACTGAAAGGTTCCCAGGCTTAGTTCAGTGAGATAATCATCCCACAGTTTGAATGCTTAGTTGAGGCATTTTGCATCTATCTTGAACCTCTTGAGACTGAAAAGGAAGCTTGGAATTTCATGAGAACAGGCTTCCCTGTGAGAACTCCAGTATTTTGTGCTTCCAGTCAGGATGGAAGCATTGTCGGAACAGCTTTTCTTGCCACATTTCACTACATCCACTTCCCTTAAACTAAGGCCTGGTCTGTACCTAAAACTTAGGTCAATGGAAGTGTGTTGCTTGGGGTGATTGTGGTGAAAAAAATCACGCCTCTGAGAGATATAGTTAAGCTGACCTAAGTCCCAGTATAAACACCACTAGGTCAACAGAAGAATTCTTCATCAACCTATCTACTGCCTCTCCAGCAGGTGGATTAACTACCGTGACAGAGAAGCCCCCAACATTACTGTAGCAAGTGTCTATACCAGACATCGGCAACCTTCAGCACGCTGCTTGCCAGGGTAAGCCCCCTCGCAGGCCGGGCCGGTTTGTTTACTTGCCGCGTCCATCGGTTCGGCCGATTGCAGTTCCCACTGGCCGCGGTTCGCCGTCCTTGGCCAATGAAGGCTGCGTGAAGTGGCGGCCAGCACATCCCCTGGCCCGCACTGCTTCCCGCAGCCCCCATTGGCCTGGGACAGCAAATATTGGGAGCTGTGATCGGCCGAACCGACGGACGTGGCAAGTAAACAAACCGGCCCGGCCTGCCAGGGGGCTTACCCTGGGCGAGCCGCGTGCCGAAGGTTGCCGATGCCTTGTCTATACTATGGTGCTACTGAAGCACACCTGCCGTGCTGTAGCTGTGACGCTCTAGTACCTGCAGTGTAGCCATACCCTAAGAAAAAATTTTGAATCCTGAAGGAAAGTTTGGTTTGGGTTCCAGTTGACTTTTGAATGAAAGTTTGTGGGAGTCATGGGGTTCTTATTTTATCTGGACTTGTTCACCCTTGTTCTGGACCTTGTTCACCTTGTTTATTCCTAATAGTAGTATATAAGGCACTGAAGAATAAAAATACAGTTTTGTTACTGTAGGAGGGGGGAAAATTAGGTAAAAAGTAGATCTGGTTTGAACATTTTCAACAAAATGAAATGTTGTCAAAACATGCTGTTTCATTGAAGTGTTTCACGGAGATGTATTTGTTTTTGGCAACATTTTCATAGTGAAGGATATATTGGTACACGGGCTCTCTCATCACTTCTGATGAGAGAAAGAGAAAGATCTGAATTGAAAACCTGAGCTTTTTGATTCAAAAATGGACTTTTCAACACTATTCAGTTTCATGAAAACGTTCAAAATGTTTTGTTTTCACTCCAATGCAGAACGAGAACAAATTTCGAAACCTCAAAAGTTGCCATGGAACACAGTTGTTGTCCACCAGCCATTTCTAGTAAAAGTGCCAGACATTCTTTTGAGGGGGAAAAGAGGCATTATATGTAGAATTAAAGGGCAGGAAAAGAGCAGCTGCACCAAAGAACAGCTGGTTCTACCTGTGGTGCAAGTGCAGATCTCATCTAAGGGAATTTAATAGTCCCGGCTAATCCTGCAATCACTTACATATGTGCTTAATTTTATGCCTGTGACTATACCCATGAGCCGGCCCCCAGGGCACTAAAGTTCAGCATGTGCACAAGTATTTGCAGGATCGAGGCCACAGATTGTCAACATTACTTACCTTTACTTTATTCTGTAAAACAACTAGTACAATTTTGGCTGCTCAAAAATAAATATACGTGAAGTGTATAAAATGCACAGTTGTGGAGCTTATTAATTGTGACTCCTATAAATGCAAGTACACATCTTATAAAAATCTGTGTTCCACTCTTGGTCCCTAGCATGCGCCAGTCTCTTCTGTCACGGGGGTAAGGATCCCTGGGCAGGACCAGTGCCATGCAGACAGTACCAAGCACTGGTCAATGCTTTTAAGTTAACTTTAAGGTGTAATGTAAAGTATGGGGTGGGGTGGTCGTGTGTCAGTTCATAGGTGGATATATATAGAAATAAGAACTACTTACATAAATTAAATCTCTGAATTTGAAAAGTGAGTGGGTACAGGGACAGTTGTTGATCCTGAAAATTGCTGTGTCTATTTAATTAGCTTAATGCTCATGTTGTTGCACTGTGTATGCTGCTGATCAAGCTGCACAATCTGCTTCTCTGCTGTGCTGCAGCTATACTAAGTCCTATGATGAGATTCTGTAAAAGGCATTAACCTTCCTTGTCTGACCCTGGTCCTTTTATCTGCATTCTGCACAGGCTTTCATTCATCTCCTCTACCAGTGCAATTACAGGGGGCGGAGGGGAGGTGTAGGGAAAAGAGTGCTTTTTCATTGGCTACTCTCATATGCTAAGCATATATTTGTATGACATGAGGCATCCTATACAGAAGTGCTTACAATGCAGAAATAGCTAAAAATACTAGGGGGTATATTTTAAGGACAGTGCTCAGAGACTTAGCAGCATGATTCTTACTGACATTAATGGGAGTCATGAACCTAAATCATAGTGCAGTGCTTTCAAAACTGACCCCAGAAGACATTTCCTGACAGAGGGAGAGACAAAATAAGAAATAAAAGTTTATAAACCAGAGAGCCGAAAGAACTGAATAAAAACAGGCGACATTGGTACAAAACTGTATAAGTAGGACCTTATCAAAATCACGGTCCATTTTGGTCAATTCCAGTCATAGGATTTAAAAAATAATACATTTCATGATTTCAGCTATTTAAATCTGAAATTTTATGGTGTTGTAATTTTAGGGGCCCTGACCCAAAAAGGAGCTGTGGAGGGAGGGGAGTCACAAGGTTATTGTAGGGAGGGTTGTGGTACTGCTACCCTTACTTCTGCTCTGCTGCTGGCGGCAACGCTGCCTTCAGAGCTGGGAAGCTGCAGAGAGGCAGCTGCTGGCCAGGAGCCCAGCTCTGAAGGCAGAGCCACTGCCAGCAGCAGCAGAGAAGTAAGGGTGGCATGGTATGGTATTGACACTCTTACTTTTGCACTGCTGCTGGCTGGGAGCCTGGCCAACAGCCGTCACTCTCCGGCCGCCCGGCTCTGAAGGCAGCGCAGAAGTACCGCAACCCCCCTGCAACTCTCTTTTGGGTCAGGACCCCCAATCTGAGAAACATTGGTCTCCCCTGTGAAATCTGTATAGTATAGGGTAAAAGTACACAAAAGACCAGATTTCACAGGGGAAGATCAAATTTCACGGTCCATGATGCGTTTTTCATGGCCATGAATTTGATAAGGCCCTATGTATGCGTTATGAATCTGATAAGCTGGTATGTAATCTGTAAACCTGCAAGATGAGTGAAGAGATAGTATCTAATCACAGTCTCAACATTTATATGTGCTCACTCTATGGTAAACATTATGGGCTTGACCTCATTTCTATTTACTAGATCTTGATGTATTATGACAGTGAACGTTGACTGACAGTCTACAGAAGCTGTCTGAACTGCAAGACACTCATCCCCCCAGTAGGTGGCTTGACACAACAAAATTTGCCTGATCTTCTGGGATCCTGGGGCTTAATATAGTCAGCAGAATGTACAAGGGAGTACATTCATGGGCTATTGATGTATTAAACCTCAGCTGCATTTTAAGGAATGCGGCTAACAGCTGAGTTTCTTCAGCAACCCCAAAACCGCACCAATGTTCCATTAACGTATAGTGTGGAATATGACTGTATTTTTGTCTTTATTCTTTTTATGATTCGTTGGAGTCAATGGAGCTATGCCAGTCTGCATCAGCTGAGGATCTGGCCCATAAAGTCACGTACATGGCAGAAAAATAATTTGGCCTCTGTTTGGGAACTGGCAAGGGAGAAAATGGAAAAGAAATGGAGACAAAGAGGGCTGCAGCATGCATGGCATGCAGGGCAATGAAATGGAAGGCATAACACACACCTACTGTGTGAGATAACACAAGCTAACACTTGCATGGCAGCTATGAGGGTGTTTTCTGTGAGATCACAGGAAAAATTTCCAAAATTGCCTAAGCGACAGGGGACTAGGAGTGGAATCCACAAAGCTATGTAGGCATCTAAACCCATCTTTAGGTGCCTAAGTCCCCCACTGTGATCCACAAAGCTCTCGTCAAATCCTGTAGGTGCCTAAATTCAGTTGGCACCGAAGTTTTCCCAAGTAAAAAATTCCCTAGGTGTCTAAGTTTCTGCCTCTGGTCATGTGCACGGCTGCCTCCCTCTAGATATCTGTATACCTATCTCCTGCCTATGCCCCAGAGTGACTCACAAACAAAAGGAAGACAGGTGTTCTTCACCCAAGGGACCCCATCTGGTGGGTGCAGTGAGAGGGCACCTACTGGATGAGACCCCATTCAAAATCTGTCTGGAAGAAGTGTCGGGATGCCCATCTTAGAGCACTCACCTGGGATGTGGGACCCAGGTTCAATTCCCTCCTCCCTGGCATCAGGGAAGGGGTCGGGAGATTGAAGCTGGGGTCTGCCACCTCTCTGGGGAGTGCTCTCAGCACTGAGCTGTGGGATGGTCTGATGTGGGGCTCCATCCAGCCTGTTGAAGCAGTTCTACTGTGGATAAATAGTGATTGCATCAGTGGAACTGGACCCAGGGTCTCCTGTCCCCCAGCTGGGTGCCCTAAGCCGTGGACTACAGAGTCATTCTTTCTCTCCGGTCCAATGACTCTTTCTTTCTTTATCTACAGTGGAGCAGCTTCAGCAGGAGAGATGCCTATAGGATCAGGCCCCGCTGGTGAGACAGGTGTTCCCCTGCCTAGTTCGAGAATCCTGCTTCGGGGCCTCTGGGACTATGTCTACACAGCCCCTGGAAGTGAGCTTCCCAGCCTGGATGGACAGACAAGGGCTAGTGCTCTAAAAATAGCTGTGAGGCCAGCGCTTTGAAGTTGCCCCTTGGGGTGGAGCGCAGGCTCTGAAGCCCACCCCTCTCCATAGGTTTCAGAGCCTGAGCGGCAACTTCAAAGTACTGGCGACACACATAGGTGCTGGGACTAACAAGTGGTTTCTGTTATATCCAGGGTTTACAGTTCGGTTCAATGTTTCTCAGCACCCCTGGCTACACAGCTATTTTTAGAGCATTCGCCCCAGTCTGTCCATTGGGCTGGGTGGCTCGCTGCCATAGGCGGTGCAGAAGTACTGGGGCTTTGGCTTGAGCTAGGGCTGAGAGTTGTTTGATAGCTGTGAGGCAGGGCTTGTGGGGCTTTGCAAATGCTGACAGGTGAAAACGTAGGTGCCTAGGGGGTTAGGTTACAGCTGAGTGGCAGTTTGAAAATGCACTGGTGCCTAAACGGTGGATTTAGGTGCCTAAATACCTTTAAGGAACTGGGCCTAAGTCCCCTTTGAAAATTAGGTGCTTTCGAAAATGTTACCCCACAGCTTTGGGGATGCAGAACTTGCCGGTATATTAGCACAGACTAACACAGGCAGGTGACAGTTTGGGGGGTTTGTTTGTTTGTTTTAAACCAACCCTAAATATCAGTTTGCTTTAATAACATATAACTTAACAACAAGCCACACCTATTGGCAAAATCCAGGAAGCAAAATTCTAGCATTCAAAATCGTGTGAAGTTATCAACAACAAAAAAGACATAAAGCAAGGAAAAGAAAATTGTTCTTTGGAAAAGGGAGAAAAAATAACAAAGAGTCGATACAGAGAGCAAACGTTTGTGACACTAGCTTGCAAGTGAAGATCGGGACCAACTGTATAAAATAAGAGACAAACAGAAAGCACACTTTAAAATAAAAGAGAATTGAAAGAGTCTCAAAGCTGAGTATTCTGGCTTCCAGCCAAGCCAGCCTATGCAACAGCGCAGCTCTCTAGAGCAAAAGCAATCCCTGGGACCACATGTTTCAAAGAAGTGAAAGTATCTGTTACAGCAGAAAACAGACAGTCTGGGGCTTTCAGTGGAACAAGCCAGGCAACTGAATCAGCCTGAGTGACATGCTTTTACTTCATGCTGCATGCCACACAATGCTGCAGTTCTCCCACTTTCTTTCTGAACTCTTGGAGATCGTAAACTCATTTGGTAGGGATTCTGGCACAGTGCTTACCCAAGCTTTGGCCTCTGTGCAATAAGTGGTATTTTTGGACAATATTGTCCACCCTTTTAGAATAATCTTTCGTATGAGCTGTGGGGGCTGTCAGTAAAAATAAAAATGCACATTAGTCTAAGTTTATGGACATGATCCTTATAATTATGAGTAACAAAATTACTGTGGATCCTGTTTTATGATTGGCAGCCAGAATCAGGGCATTGGTGCCGTAGACAGACAGGATTTGACTCTTCTTCCCACATAGTGACTTCCTTTTCCCTTCTCCTTAGCTGTGTGGCCACAAATCTGGACCATTTCTTCCTCTAGAAGGTTGTCCCTGTTTCTGCTTTTGTCATCTGTGACAGGTGCTTTCAGTCTCCTAACAGCACCACTGAATTACTGGTAGAAGCTACAGTAGTGTTTCAGAGAGAAGCTCTACAGCAACCAATGCAAAAGGTCTTGGGAGTATATCTAAGACCTAAGGCATTAACTGGACTAAGCAGAATCAGAGAGACTTTCCTAAAGGGGGCTTGGAATCACTATCTAAGCCAGAAAAGAACAGTTCTTCATGGTCTGTTGGTAAATGGCCCTAGGTGTCTCAGCTTTCTTCTGGTATTGCCCTCATAGGTTATGCCCTAAGTGGTCACTTATATGTACATTTGTATGTTGAATGGTTTAAGTTTAAATCTTATAAAAGCAACACTGACCAGCCAATAGGTGACACTCAGGAAAAAACAACAACTCTTGTCTAGGTGGCCAAAGTACCAAAAATGATTCCAAATACACAGAGCACTGCTAGCCAGGGCCTAATCCTGTGAGATACTGAGCATTTCCTGCTGGGTACTGAATGCGATTTTCAGTGTGCTCAGTAGACGGGAAGGGTGCTCAGCACTTTGCAGCAAGCCCTTTGTTGCTTTTTAGCAGTAAAAATACCCCACATACTTCTCAAACGTACCAATGACAAGGTATTTACACAACAACAGACACCAATGGAACACAAGAGCTTTAAGTCTTTAGAATTAAATATGTTGCTCAGTTTTATTTTACAGTGATAAGACACCTGCATAAGGAGGCAGATTAGCTGAGAAAATCAGTAGAGGCTAAATGAAATGGAAAAAATCTAGATCTCTAGACTTTTCTGCTTCTGGCACAAGCTGTGGTGTTTCACTTTTCCTGTTTATGAAGACACCCACTGAAAAATTGCATCTGGTGATTATTTATTCTATTGAGCAAGAGTTAGGGGTTTTAGGCCCGGTCTGCACTAAAAAATTAAAATAGCTTAACCACATCACTCAGGGTGTGTGTGAAAAATCCACACCCTTGAGCAGTGTATTTAAGCCAATCTAACCCCCAGTGCAGACAACGCTAGGTCAATGGAAGAATTCTTCTGTTGACCTAGTCACTGCCTCTCGGGGAGATGGATTACCTATGCTGACAGAAGAACTGCTCCCCTCAGTGTAGGAATTGTCTGAAGCGCTACCGTGGTGTAGCTGTGCCACGGTGGACAAGCCCTTAGAAGGAGGTTTTTAAAACAAATACTCTTTCATTAAGCACAAGCAGTAAGTCCCTTTGTTTTCTAATGATGAAGAATCCAATTTTGTCTGGGGTTGAGTAACCTCATCTCTCACTTAGCTTAATCTATGACAACTGAGGGATTTAATGCCTCACAGAAAGTGCATTTTACCTTCAAGGGATGAAATTCTGGCTCCACTGAAGTCAATGGGAGACTTGCCATCAACAGGGACAGGATTTCATCTTAAGTTTTTTAACTAGTCTTGTAAATTCTCTGGCTTTGGGATAGCATTAGCCTTTACTGCTCTGACGCAAAACCACAGATCCTTTTTGGAGCTCAGTGTATGTGTATGACACTTTTTGTCCAGAATCATCTAGAAGATATAATGTCTGAAAAGGGTGAATCCATCTTTCATTCACAATGCTCTCCAAAGCATGGAACACTCTGGACGAGGTTTGCCATAATTAGACATCTGTCACACTGCTCTGCTGTGTGTTGCAGATAGATTTGTTAGTTTTAGTACTGAACATGTTTATTTTAGTACATATAAACATAACCACTGCCAAAAATCTACCACATAGACTCATCTATCCTGTGCGCCCCACCCCCAAAAGTGCTGCTTATAATAGGATTGAATTAGTGGATTTCTAATAGCATCTTTGTTTATTTAATACAACTAAATATCAATTAGAGATCACTAGCAATTAGTCATACAGAGTAGATATAACAGATGGGCCTTGTCCATGGTTGGTTACACTAAAAATACTATGGGATTCTATTTTTAAAATAGTGTCATTCTAATACCCTTGCTCCATGCAAATCATGCTGAAGTTCATAATGTAGTGGTCAGAAATTCTGCTTCCTGATAAATTTGCAGTTTGCACAAAACATGCTGTTTAAATTGTATAAGTGTTCCATTATTATGTCCTATTACCTCAGGATTATGACTAACAATTATGGTTAATCTTGTCCTAAAAGGTATTGTTGCATAAATCTGATTATGATAATTTGGTTAAAATGCAAAAATATCCAAAGCAGACTTACAAATAAGCAATTTGCACATGTTATCATGATAATTTGGTGTGTAAATTAGGCAAGCAATTTTACACTCATTTTTAGCATGACCTTGGGCTTCTAATGTTATGAAACTCAGGCTGTCAGACATTTAAATATATCTCTGGTGAAAAGGATGAGGGATTTATTTTCCAAAACATGAAATCGTGATGCTGCATGCGTTGCTACCTTTGATATGCTCGGTGTGTGATTTTTAACTATGTTGTACATGGAAGGTCCTTTTATCTTCACCATCAAAAGAACTTTGATTTAGATTTCTGGCACTATACTTATTGTACTGGATAGTTTACAACCATTCTGAAACTTCCACTTTGTCCAAAGGAATATGAACAAAATAGTGAGGAACTATAAATATAGATACAGATATATATAGAGAGAGAGAGATAGAGAGATGTAGTTATATGTAGATAGATAGATGTAGATATAGTTATATGTAGATATACAAAGTTTTATATGTACATAGATATAATATATTCATGTTGGTGTTTTTATCGTGTGTTTGAATGGGGTTTGGATCCTTGTTTGGTTTTGTTTCTTTTGCACTCTCCCATTGGTTCACTGTCCATCATGTGATCTTTTACATTTGTCAGTGCCTAGAGAAAATGGGGCATAGTGGTATGCAGAGCCGTCCCTTGGGTAGGGTGAATCGGGGCAACTGCTCTGGGCCCCGCACTTTTGGGGGCCCTGCGGGCCGGTGCAATTGGCTGGCGCTGTCAGTCCCGGAAGAGACGAACCCGTCACTTCCGCCCCGGGCCCTGCATCCTCCCCGCCCCCCATGGACGGCCCTGGTGTTATGATATAATTATGACAGACACCTCTTCCTATTTAATAGACAATGCCATCTCCTAAAAGGGTTTCAGCTATCTCCCTTCAATATCACACAGAAGAAAAGCTAGGAGAAAATCCCGGTGAGGAATATCACTGAGAGAATTTTGGAAAGGGAGTGTTACCCTAAGAGCTCCTCAGTGCCATTGGCAGAGGGCCCACTGTTCTGTAACTCCTGTCAGGCCTGACACACTCACTACACCTAACCCATTGCTGTCATAGTGTTTATCTGTAAAGAGTGTTGTATGAATTATCAAATGAAAGCTAGCGACACCCTGGTCGTTAATATAATTGTGTGTGTGTTTAGGAACGGATGGTGTGTGCGCTGGAAATACCTTCCTAAAATATGTTTTGGGGCAGAGTTGATTTAAAAAAAAAAAGTTTGTCCTAGAGAAAAGAGTGTTGATTTGACTGTTTGCCTATGTCTCCAATGTAAATTGAGCATGGCCGTGCCAGAGATAATGGGCAGTTCATTTGTATCTGAGGTAAACACAGAAACAGCATGGCGTCAGCACCCCGGAGACAAAGAGAGTGAACTCCCCGGGAATATAAGGGGAAGCAAAAGGGCACCTTGTTATCCATCACTGAGGGGAAAAAGAGGTCAGCGCTCTTTGCATTCCATGACCAGTGGATCCCCAACCCCGGAGCCGGCACTAGGCATAAGCAGACTAAACAATTGCTCTCCCCAAGCAGCTCAAGGGCGCCCTTTAATAATTATTAATATGTGTTGTGTGCCCAATGGGCTAGCACTGGCACTGCCCAACCTTGTGGGGCTGGTGACTCAAAGAAGTGGCTGTAGGTGAGAAAACTGCCTTAGACAAGGATTGTAACCTGTTGAGTAAAGTTTTGGTCACTAGGAAGTGTGATTATATTTTTGTTTTATTTGTAATCATTTTCGGTTTATAGTATCTCTGCTTAGTATCACTTAAGTCTCTGTTTTGTTATATATTCATCTCAGTGCTGTTATATTAGAATAAGGTGAGAATCCTCAGCTGAACCAACAGGCTCGTGTTTTTGGAGACAGTGGGCTTGGTATCTCTGTGGGCATCCAGAATAGGGGCTGGATGCTGCAGGGAGATGATTCTGGAGAGTTCAGGAACTGAAGCACACCAAGGATCAATCTGCAAGGCAAAGTTAGGACTGACAGAGTCTTGAGGAGTTTGTTTGGCTGGCTAACCGACTAGGGTGGCAGGGAGCTGTCACGCAGGCTAGCACCAACAAATTCCTTTTTTGCTAAGGCAGAAAGGTGACAGGGTGACTTACAGTTCTGGATGCCCCAAGAAAGTGTCACAGGGAGCATGTCAGAGAAATATAAAATAAGCCCAGAGGAGCACTGATGTTGAAGGATTTTAGCTAAATTTAGAAGAGTTAGGGTGAAAGGCCATTTAATCTAAGCTGACGAACGTAACCCATTTGAATTGCAATCATGCACTCTTTTCATATTTACAGCACAAATCCTTGCCCTTTTCATTTATTTGGATCAGTAGCACACAGTCTATAATATCTGGAGAGCCCCGTTGTCATCTAATATAATCTCAGACAGTTCTGAAAGAATTAAATGTACATGAAATACAAGTATTGGACCAGATCCTTAGCTTCACTATATACAGTCCCTTTGCAAATCTCTGGCAGCACAAAGGGCCATAAAAGCAGCTTAATTGTCCTCCTGAGAAGCCCTCTTATGTAGGAAGATTCCTGGATGGCAAAGAGCCAGTGTAACAGTTCTTGGCACAGAAGGCTTATCTGGCGAAAAATAGGTGTATTCTGAGCACTACTGCACTCCAGTGATCCCTAACTGTTGGAACAGCCCACTGGGGTAGATACCACTTAGAGCAGACCTGAGGCTGCACTACATTGCACTGGGAGCCAAACTGGCCCCTAGACAGCTCCAGGGTTGGGAGAACCCAGTACCTTCTCCTTTGCTCCTTCTCTCTGGTCCTTTGCTGAGCATAGCTTAGCTAGAAAAGAGGATTCAGCCCAGTGGATGTAACTACTTAGTTGCAGAAATAATGGTTAATGATATTATTAATTAATATTACCCTCTAATAAAGCAAACAGCAAAGCATGAAAAACATCTGGTGAGATCCATGGTAAAGAGCTGCTGAGTTGGTTGGGAAGGATGTACAGTAACCTTCACTCAAGCTTCGGTGTATGGAACAGAGAAACCAACTACACAGAGTCTGTCAGTCACCTGAACTAGCTGGGGGTTCCTGAAAGGCTCCCTGCCATGCTGCCACAAACACGTGAGCTCTGATTGTGAATGGGAAATATTTTGGTCTTAAGACCCAGTCTTCAGTCCCTGCCCAATAGTGTTATTTCAGGAAGCAAAGACAGGGAAACTGTTAGCCATGGACACTCTTTGGTGGCAATTTATTTGATGTCCACCTGTTTCTCAGATGGGGAGAAACCAGTCCCCCTCATGACAACAATGAGGCATTGCCTGAGATGATTTAATCTACAGTGGCTTGATTGCCATATATGGAAGTTGGGCTGGAGTCATGGACAGCCCCTTTGGAGGGGGTTGGGTTAGGTTGCCACATAGAAGTGCTGTTGTGGAGCTGCTGAGGGCTCTTTGGAAAGCTTGGGGCCAGGAGTGGCGCCAGCTTTTTTGCCACCCTGGGTGGCGGCGGCAGGAGAGGCTGCCGCCGAAGTGCTGCCGGCCAAAGAAGCAGCCGCCGAATGCCGCTGAGGACCTGGCGGCTGCCGAGGGACCTGAAATGCTGCCCCCCAAATCCTGGCGCCCTAGGCGACCACCTAGGGTTGCCTAATGGTAGCCTCGGCCCTGCTTGGGGCTCTGTGCCAGGAACAGTGATAGAAGCAGGATTGGGCTCCATGTTTTGTGTTCTTTTGTATGATTTTATGTGACAGGGTTTAGATACCATGCTCCGGTTTTTTACAAGGACAGAAGAGATGTGCTGGCATTAAATTAACTGGCAATTGTATGGAATTGCCAGGGCCACCTACAGGAGATAAAATGTGGAATTAAATATAATTCTTATGAGCCTAGTTTTTATGTTGCCATTTGGGGTATAATGGAAAAATGAATGGGTCCTTTTTTTCTGTTGGAATTATATTGTGTGAAAATGTTTGCGCTATAATTAGAGCAGTAGGTGACTGAAAGTACGCATAAACATTCAGTAGAAAGTTTAGGAAATTTCCAGGGCATTCTCTAGTTCATATCAAAATATACCAGCATGCTACATTTTATGAAAACCCAACTTCATTTTACTGTGGGGCATATTGTCCTCTCCCTTGTTACACTTGTGGGAGAGTCACTGGAGATCTAGGAAACTTAGGGCAGTTCAGATCATGGAGTCTGCCTCAAATCATCCCCTTCTGGGCTCCAAGAGGATGGGCTCCTCCAGACTCACAGAAGGGATGTTCCTCCATGCTGCTGTTCTCGCCTTACAGTCTTTCTAGTAACATAGTGCAGGAGGTGTGCTGTCATTGGCAGAGTTCCCCTGTGGCTGTGTAGTAGTAACTACAGAGGAGACTCTGAGAATTAATTCTGCGTCAAGCACTATTAACTGTAGCTCAGATTTCCAGCTGGAAATCCTTAGGGTCAGCCGAGGACGATGCCGTGGAGAGCAATAAGTCCTCTGCTCTGCTCCCTCCCGCCACAGCCTCCACCCCCAGAGAGCCCAGGCCTGCGGAACTACCTCAGAGGTGCTTCTCTCATGTTCCGGGAAAGAGAAGGGGGAATAATCCCTTAGGAACAGCAGTTACCTCATTTCTTTCCCCATACTTGGGAACTGTCAGGTTTTCAATCCCTCCAGCCACAGAGACAGAGGGAACAATTTGACTCTGAGGTTTTTATTACTTCTGCCAAAAAATGGGAATTTTTTTCTACATTAAAGTCTGATATCTTTTTTTCATTATTGCACCAACTTATTGCCCATGGTGCTGGAGTCAGCCGATCTGTGCAGAAACTCAAAAGTACTGTGATAGACCCAGGCCAGTTGTGTACAGCTGAGTAGTAGAAGGCAGATATACTGGCTACTGGATAAGCAGTTTTCTGTTCCCTGAGGGACCAGAGCAGGGGCTGCACTAGAGCAATCAGGAACCTGCTAGAACCAATTAAGACAGACAAGCTAATTAAGACACATGGAGCCAATTAAGAACATACTAGAATCAATTATGGCAGGCAGACTAATCAGGACACCTGGTTTAAAAAGGACCTCCCACCAGTTAGTGGAGGGTGTGCAAGGAGCAGGGAGTGAGAAGGTGTGCTGCTGGAGGACTGAGGAGTGCAAGTGTGATCAGGCTTCAGGAGGAAGATCCTGCGGTGAGGATAAAGAAGGTGCTGGGGGGAGGCCATGGGGAAGTAGCCCAGGGAGTTGTAGCTGTCACACAGCTAATACAGGAGACATTGTAGATAGCTGCAATCCACAGGGCCATGGGCTGGAACCCGGAGTAGAGGATGGGCCTAGGTTCCCCCCTCCCCTAATCAGACACAGGAGGAGTTGACATGGTCTGTGAGCAACACCAGAAGGGAAGGCCTAATTTGGAAAGGGATCTGGCCTGTCCCCGACCCACTAGGTGGGACAACAGAGTGGAGATTGTTCTCTGTTTCCCCCATGCTGGCCAGTGATGAGGTTAGCTGAGTGAATGGCAGGCTTGAGCCTCTAGCAGAAGTGGCCAAACTGAGGGCTGCCGTGAACCTCTGAGGTGAGCAAATCTGCCAAAAAGTGCAGAACCCACCAAGGCAGAGGAGGAACTTTGTCACAGTACAAAGTTTGATGTGTGATGTTTTTGACTAATAATATCACAGGTTCCCCATATAGTTTGGCCTGTATTGTGGAATAGATGCCCTAATGTTCTACTAGTTCACCTTAGATTCCCTACCAGGACTCTCAAACAGAGACACGATATTGCTGTTAATAAAGTCACTTTTTGAGGACTATTGTTTCAGAACTAGTGCCATAGACAAGGAATTCTCCTGCAGAATTTGGCCTCCTAATGCTGCAGGATTTTCAGAGCCCTGTTCTTGACCCTCGAGACAAGACTCTTGCAATGCCTAAAGCAAATGAGAGGTTTTTTTGTAGTTGATGACATAAGATATTTCATGGCCACCTGATGACCTTGTTTACAAGTGTGTTACTCCCAGAAGTGATTGGCAGTTTATGCTCAATCTGGTGTTTCCAGCAGCTGCCACTAATGATTAATCTAAACAGCCAGCTAAATCTCCGGCTGCCCCTAAAGTCTGGGAAATAATGGCAATCTAAATACATTAATATTAACCCTCTGTCACTAGGGCTTGGAATTTTCCAGTACTGAGTGCTGCTTTCATCAAAACATCACTCAATTTATTATATACAACTGAAACTTGATATAAATTGCATTCTGTTACTAAAGTTGCTGTTCCACTGATTGGAAATGGAACTGAACTAGGCAATAACCAATAACAAACATTTTTCAGTGTCAGGAAAATATTCAGGCAATTTTAAATTTAACATGGGGAGCATCCTCTTCTACCAAAAGATTTCTGATACCATGTTGGGATGGTAGACACTCTCCAAAATGAATTTATCTATTCATTTTTGAGGTAATGAGCAAAACTCTCTGAAATCAGTGGAGTTTTGCCAGCAATAGACTTGCATCAGCAGAGAATTTGATCTGATATTTACAAGAGTGTTTCCCTTTACAAGATCATGCTTTCCTCTGTCACAGATGGTGAATTTAAGTAACTTGCTCCTTCTGTTAGGATAAGATGGGCAAATTGTTTCAAATCAACGGTGGCTTTGCCTTTGGGGTGAAATTCACAAGGATCTCAAATAGGGCAAAAGTGAGACTTAAGTGCCGAATAGACCTTGTGTGGGCCCTCTGTGAAAAGGTTAGTTCCATCTTTTAGGAGGGGGGTCGGAAAAGTATTGAAATAATCATCATCATTCTGGTTTGAAAAGCAAACCAATTGTAAAACTGTCTTTTTGATCACCTCTGAGACATCTTGTTATGTATGCCCTGACATTTAAAAAATCCTATGTAGAAGAGGTTTGACATTTCCTCCTAAAGCAAAAATATTTTACATATCAATCCAAAATATTCTCACTAGTGCCAGCATTTATAGAAAAGGTGCACCATTTTTATTGATGATACAAAAAAGCTCTTATTCATTAATTTTTTTGTTACTGGCTGGAAATGGATACGTAAACTGGCCTGACAATGTCCAGGTATTCTTTTTCAGGAGCAGAGAGTTTTAGTCTGCCCAAGCATTATTCAGTTCACTTTTCGTCCGAGGAAAAGGTTTTTAGCTTTCATTCCTTATCTTAAATTCATGGAGGAACCACACTGTAAATGTCAGATTGTTAATAACAAGACTACATATTTATTGTCCGATCATGACCAGCTGGTCTTACTACAAGGGAATTGGAAATCTGAGAACTGATTCCTCATCAGCTGAGTTGAAAGTGGAGTGGACAGTGGAGTTTTCCATGTCTATATCATAATATTTTATATTCATTTATTTTAACGTTGGTTCAATGTTATCTTACTGGTTTAGGCACTTATAGATAGTCCATTTGTAAAGAAATATTACTGATGTTCAATGGGCATGTAGATTTCTCTCCTGTTCAGTAATGTAGAGGGTTTTTGGCTGATACACATAGGGGCCCCTTTGAGTTGGAATATCAGGTGGTGTAAATCACATATCGTCACTTTACCCCAGCTGGAGATCTGGCCCTCTGTCTCTTGGGGTATGCCTACATTGCAATCGGGAGATGTGATTGGACCACATGTAGGCATACCCAAGCTAAATTTGATTGAGCCATCTTGCTAAAAATAGTAGTGTAGCTGCAGCAGAATAGGTGGCAACACGAGCTGGCTGCTCAAGCACAGTCCTGCCCAGACTCCTAGGGTGGTTAGCCTGTGCCACAGCCTGTGTTGCTGCAGCCACCCTGTTATTTTTAGTGAGCTGACTCAATCAAAGCTAGCTCAGGTATGCCTATGTGTGCTGCAATCATACTGTCTGATTGGAGAGAGCTGAAAATCTCTATGCCAATGCATTGTCCTTGGCGTATTTGTTGATCACTGGATGACTATGAGCCATCCATGTAATGTAGCCATGAAAAAGGCTAATGCAATCCTAGGAGACATCAGGAGAGGTATTTCCAGTAGAATAGGGAAGTGTTAGTACCATTATACAAGGCACTGGTGAGACCTCATCTGAAATACTGTGTGCAATTCTGGTCTCCCATGTTTAAGAAATATGAATTCAAACTGGAACAGGTGCATAGAAGGGCTAATAGGATGATCCGAGGAATGGAAAACCTACCTTATGAGAGGAGACTCAAGGAGCTTGGCTTGTTTAGCCTAACCAAATGAAGAGAGATGATTGTTCTCTATAAATACATCAGAGGGATAAATACCAGGGGGACAGTGGAGTTATTTAGGTTAAGCGCCAATGTTGACATGAGAACAAACGGATGTAAACTGTCCAACAAGTTTAGGTTTGAAATTAGACGAACCTTCAGAGGAGTGAAGTTCTGGAACAGCCTTTCAAGGAGAGCAGTGGGGGCAAAAAACTTAACTGGTTCAAGATGGATTTTGACACATTTATGGAGGGGATGGTATGATGAAACTGCCCACAATAGCCAGTAGCGTAGCTAGGGCGGGAGCAGAAGCAGCACCTTTTTTGTGCTCAGACACCTTTTGCTCCTGCGCTGCAGCCGGAGCGGAGCATTTTTTTTTGCTACCGGTGGCTTTTTTTGCTCCCGATGCTTTTTGCTCCCAGTGCCTTTTTTTTAGCTCCACTCCCCCTGTGCTCTAAACCTGGCTACGCCACTGACAATGGCATGTGGCCTATCTGTGACTGCTACTAGCAAATATCTCCAACAGCCAGAGATGGGACACTAGACAGGAAGGGCTCTGAATTACTACAGATAATTCTTTCCCAGGTGTTTGGCTGTTGGGTCTTGCTGCCGTGCTCAGGGTCTAACTCATCGCCATATTTTGGGTCGGGAAGGAATTTTCCCTGGAGTCAGATTGGCAGAGACCCTGGGGTATTTTTGCTTCCTCTGCAGCATGAGACCTGGGTCACTTGCAGGTTTAAACTAGAGTAAATGGTGGATTTTCTGTAACTTGAAGTCTATAAATCGTGATTTGAGGACTTGTGTAATAGGCCCCTAACCTCTGGCTGACTTACTGGAGTGTGTGGGAAAGGTTCTGTGGCCTGCAATGTGCAGATCAGCCTAGATGATCACAATATCCCTTCTGGCCCTAAAGTGTATGAGTCTATGCTGCAGGTGCTGTGGTAACAGCAATGTCCTCTAATCAGCTTGGGTGGGTACTGGGACATTTTAAAAATAAATATCAGTGAGGGGCCTGAATCAGAACCTCGTATCCAAACACTTCCAAACTGTGTGGCAAAGTCCACAGATTTGATGGCCTTAGTTCCATGTCTAATACACACATAGTTGCATCTTAGGTTCGATTTAGCATCTGGTCTGCTCACTGACTTAAATTAAAATTTCTGTTATTAGGGTACCATAAACAAATTAAACTAAAACTTTTTATGACACACTTGCATATTATATCAATTTCATTTCCCCATTAAAATAATTTTCTGGATAAGGATATAAAGAACCAGGACTCTTCAGAGAGATTTACAGAGCCCTTAGGATTTTTTTTTAATTTCATATCCAGAACTCCAACTAGTAAACTGACATACCAGCCTGGATTTCTCTTTGGGTAATTTGCAATTGCTTGAATAAGTACTAATAAATGGCTCATACATTTATGGCCACTAGAATGCATTAAATTAGCATGTCTAATGTCTACTGAAATTTGTTTTTCATTAACATAAAATGATCAGAACTCTATTGGGCCCCTAGTTAGAAGGTGCTTGTAAATTAAATGAAGAGTTGTCCCCAACTTTCTGTTTGGAATTTGACTTAGTGCCATTAATAAGATTATACATAGCTGCAAATGTAGCCAAATGTCTCTATTAATGTATTTAATTATATTTATGATTATTACACATAAGCCATACATTATTTATATCTTTCTGCATCAGCCAATATGAGATTAGCTTTTAAAACTCTCCTGACTATCACACCAGGGAATTAAACCAGTTATGTAATCTACAAAGAATGCAACATTATTCTAACTACATTCAAAGGAAGCAGATGCCAGAATACTGTTTAGCAGCTATTATTTTTTTGCAGTAAGCAGTATATTGGAATATTTCCAAGCATTAATTTAAGGGGACAGTCCAGTACTGTCATTACTTGAATTTATCTTAATTTGGTGGAGAGAATGCTATGAGATTGAAATAACATTTTAAAGTTTTTTCTTTTTGTGATTTTTAAAATATTTTCATATGAAATCCTGATACAGATCACATGCATCCTCTTTGATCAGCGAGCTTAAAGCTCAACATAAACTAAGGCTCTGCTTCTGTAAGGTGATTAATTTGGATGGACTCTTGCACCTGCATTGAGCTCTGTTGACTTTAGTAGGATTCCACTTGGCATAGACCACAAGACCAGTTTGAAAGAGTGGAGCTCAAGAATGCAACCATAATATAAGTTTTAATCAATCACTTGGTCCTCAATAAAATTTGTTTAGATAGGAACCTACCCAGGGCCTGCGCTACCACTAGGCGACCTAGGCGGTTGCCTAGGCCACCAGGATTTGGGGGGGCGGCATTTCAGGTCCCTTGGCGGCATTTCGGCAGCAACGCTTTATCTTCCGCTGCCCAGGTCCTCGGTGGCATTTTGGCGGCAGCTTCTCCCGGAGGCGCTGCCTGGGGTGGCAAAAAAGCTGGCGCCACTCCTGGACCTACCTGCTTGAAATCCTGACCCTATTGAAGTAAATGGCAAAGCTCTCATTGACTTCAATGGAGCCAAGATTTCACCCACTGTTTTTAGTGCTCTGCTGCTTTACAGCCATTGATTTAGTAGAGGGAGCACATGTTAAATAACAAACTCTGGGCCATATACTGAGAGATGCTGATTAAAATCGGTGGGATTTGCACACTCTCAGACCCTGATTCAGCAAAGGACTTAAACACATGCTTAACTTTTAGTCAATGGGACTTAAGGATGTCCTTAAGTACTTTGCAGACTTTGGCCTCTATTTTCAGAGTTTTAAAAGTATTACTGATTTTTAAAAAGAACTAAGTGAAACACAGCCACATTTTGCTTCTGCTTCACTGAATGTGGGTGCTTGGAAGAAGAAACCAAATCTTACCTAATGGAAGAGGCTATCACTGGTAAGAAAAAACATGTTAATTGACCAGGTTCCAGAAGGGTATTGCGAACAAACAAAAACCTAAAACTCCTTCTATGTCCCTTTGCCAGTTTCAATGAAAAATGTAAATTAGGCATCTTTGGATGTTTTGGAAACACATTTTATTGTTTGTTTTTGCTATAAGAATCTAAGCACACGCAAGTTAGTAAACCCAGGCAACATAAAATTGTCATTTATAAATACAACAATCTGCAATACCAGCTCACACTCGCTAGGTCTAGTAAATTAATTAAACAAGGCAACTTGCTGAATAAAACTAAAATGCTATGAAACAGCTATTGTCCTCCTATGGGGCAGATGTACAATAAAAATAATTGTATGTAAGGTAAAAAGGAAATAGATTAAGCGTCCAAAATAAAAAGGAGATCAGTGCACTTTACAAAAGCATTTTATGCCGCCTATGCGATATATTCAGACTAAAAGTTTTCAGCTAACAAACAGTCAGAGCTTTAGAGGGACTTGAATGGCTTAGAGGATTTGTATTGGGATACAGAAGCTTTCATCTTTACGTCACTACTTTGGATCAGGTCCAGGGTGGGTGGTGATCAAAAGTTGTCATATGATGGCGATTTGTTTGGTAGTCTATATGAAACGAGTTGGTGGTCTCATTTCTGTCCACCTGCGCTCACATCACACCATCAGCAGTTTCAGCCGAGAAACTAAGAACCACCCCCAGATGAGGCCTATGCAGGTGACACATGAGGCAGAACAGGAAGCCAAATTGTGCAGCATCCCTTCTGAAAAATAAATTGAGGACTTTACATAAGTACACATACATTTAACCCCCCAAGCCCCGTAAAAACAGCAGTGCATTAACAGCATCTATTGTAATGCAGCTCTCAAGAGTAAGATTTATATTGTCCACCATTGGATTATTCTTAACCCTGGAGTTTGGCATGGGCATGAGAAGAGGGTCCCTGGAAGACACATCCATATGTTGCTTCAAGCAGTCACACACTAAAGGGAGTCCTTCCTGTCAGATGTGTATGCAAGCTCCTCAGCAGCTATGTTATGTTCTTCATTAGGGCAAAAGAGCTGAAAAAAGGGAAGAAAATGCTGGTCAACATTAGCATTAACTATAACAATATCCTAATGTTCAGGAGTCTTCTAGCTTTGTTCTTGGCTCCAATATGAGCAGCATAAGACATTTTAAAATACTCTACTTTTTTGAATTTTTGTGTGCCATAAAACAATTGGAAACAACAGAGCTAACTATTAATCCAAAGAAAAGTTATGTAAGCCATAGGGAAATTAAAGAGTTTGGGTTTATTTTAAGGACTGAAACCTGACTAGGATAAAGTCAAGGCAGAGAGGTGGGGTAAATTCCTAACACCAAAAAAGAGGTGAAACATTTTATAAGGTTAGCCAGCTATTACAGATCTATCACTAGATCTGTAATTTCTGTGAAATTACTGCTCTATCAACAAGCATCATTGAAGTTAAGTATAAAAAAAATCGGTATAATACAGAATGAGTGAGTCGTTTAAGAGAGAAAGAAATAGTTGTGCTGTTCTTCTGTTTTACATAGCCCAGATTTTGAGAAACCCTTCTGCAAACAGATACCTCTATGCAGTGCTTAATTTGTGATGAAAGAGGTGCCAGAGCTCAAGAAATTAGGTGCCGGGGCTCAAGCAGTGTGTTAACTTTCACAACTGAATCGGCAAGCCCAAAGGTGCCGGGGCTATGAAATGCCAAGCCTAGAGGTTCCAGGGCTTGCCAGGGCCAGCACAAATTAAGCACGGCCTCTATGCCTGTAACAGGAGTAGCATTAAACCAAGAATCTTCAGAAGTGGAACGGCCAATTCTTTATGTGGTTAAACTGTTCTCAAGAGAACAAATGATGGAACAGATACGATCCCATGATAGAACAGGAATGCGGGCTGTGAAATGCATTATTAAGGAGTAAGAATATATTTTAATAAATATGTTTTGTTATCTACTAGGGTGAGAATTTGTTAGTAACAGACATTACCCACTAACCCTTATGAACAGCATGTGTAAGCCATAAACACCTGAATTACTCCAGTCACATAGGTATAAAATCATGCACTGGCCAAGACAGCAACATAAAAAATGTAATTTTCATTTCCCAAATGGAACTGTGATTTCAGATAAAACTGAAGAAGAAACAAGTTCTATTCTGACTAGAGAGATACGTGAGGACATGCCACCTCTCAGGATTAGGAGAGAGAGGAAAACGTAACAGGAGCTAAATATACCAGGGGAAGGAGGGAGGGCAAGCCAGCAGCAGTCATATGCAAAATAGCTACCTTAAGGTGGCAGCCGCTTTTCTCTCCTAGATTTAAAGGACCTGCTACCAGAAGAGCATTCTGGGAAAGGTTCCTGTAAAATGTGGAACCAAAATTGGAGAGCTCAATAGTGACCAGGTAGTCAGAGACCCAGTTTTGACATTTTATATATCTGCTTGTGTTGTACTCAAAGTACTATGCAGGATCTTTTCAAGGGGATTAAGGCAAAACGCCACATTTATTAGTAATACAGGTATCAATCAATACTCTAGCATGTGTATGTGTGTGTATATAGATATATCACACACATGCACTCACACACACAAACACACTCCGTCTTGCTGTTACCAACTGGTTGCTCCCCTTAACTGCACTGGCCAGGTGAGTTAGATGGGGGAGGGGTGGAGCCGGGCTTCTGCTGATCCAGATCGATGCTCTGATGGTGACAAGACGAGACCCGGGGTCCTCTGCAAGACACCTCACTTTTATAGCAGCTTCCCTCTTATGCAAATCCACTCCAGATTCAAAATCTGGGTCTGTGTCTGTTGGTCTGTGTCCATTGGTCTTTGTGCTGCTTTTCTCTGGGTGTTGTCCCAAGGCTGCTCAAAGAGGGTGTTTCCCAAAGGTGGTGCTTGCTTCTAATCCCCAAGGCCCTCAATATGTCTGCTCTTCTTTGATTGTCCTTTGATCTGGCTCCCATCCCCTCTCCAACTGTTGCAGTGTCTGGAGGTGGGTGTCTTCCAAGCCTCATTCATTCACACCTCATTCAGTCAATAGGGCAATTGATTACAGAGTGGGGGAAGATCTTATCCTACTCCTAGCAAAAAGACACGTTTCTTCTACTTTAACTATTTCTATCCTTAGGGGCTGTTAAGGTTGCCTCCCCACTTTAAACTTTAGGGTAAAGACGTGGGGGCCCGCATGAAGAGCCCCTAAGCTTACTTTTACCAGCTTAGGTTAAAACCCCCAAGGTACAAAATTCCCTGCACCCTGAGAAATGCTTTTTTTACTGCCACCATTAAGTGTTTTAAACAGGAATTTAGGAAAGGGGACCACTTGAAGTCCCTTCCCCCCAAAATTTTCTTTTAAGCCCATACCCCCCCTTCCTGGGAAGCTTGAGAATAATTTCCTAACCAGTTGGTTACACAGTGATCTAAAAAAACCCACAGAAAACAGTTAGCTTCTTAAAAGAAGGATTTTATTAAAACAAAGAAGGTAAAATTAGCTCTGTAAAATTAGGATAGTAACTAATTTATAGGATACTTAATTTTTAAACTTAGAGGGATTCCCCTCCCCCTGGACAAACCCTTAAGGTTACACAGAAAAAGAAAGGAGTAACCCCTCCCTTTCACACAGGGAACGTACCAAGCAAAATAAACAGAAATTTACTTGCTATGCTATTTAAACTTACTTTAGATAAGTGAGGATTTGATGAAAAGATGACGGATTTTTTTTTTTACTTTAAGATCACTCCATGTCTGACAAAAAGCCACATACAAAGCTTTCCCCCTCCCAAGATTTGAAAGTATCTTGTTCCCTTATTGGTCAGATGTCCTTAGGGGCTATAACATCTGATACGAAGTTTTCTACAAGTTTTCTATATAGGGATCTAATAAAAAGTTCCCATATCAAATAGGGATCTAATACAAAATGGGGATCTAATACAAAGTTGTATGAAAATAGAGATGCACAATGCCAAGTCATATAAATACAAAATAACACAATGCAACACACAATACAACAACATAAAGATTCATAGAGATACTTAATACAGAGATTTCTCTACACTTGTGCTGGAAGTAGTTCCTAGCTTCCTTGGTGTGCTGCCTGGAGACAGCTGGCCTGCAAGAGGAACCTACCCACTGCACCATCTCCTTTAAAGGGGGCAGCATTTTCCCCCTTCACAGTAACTTAGCTCTGCTGCCAAGGCCAATGCCCAGCCTTCTCCCCCATCCCCTTTAGAATGTCTCTGATGGGCACTCCCTGCACACAGGAGAACATGAGGGCTGCCTTTCTGACTAGACCCTGCACAGGACTACAAGAGAGGAGGAAGCTCCTCTCCTAGACATCCACAGGGAGCAGTCATATTGCCGAGGGTAGCATAAAACCCTTTGCCTAGTCCATCACCAGTTGGGCAAGACCCCACATCAGGAGAATGCCCTGAAGTCTAGATTCACTGACAGAGGTGGTATAAAAGGGGCATGGTGCAGTGAGCTCTATGTACCTTTGTCAGCTTGTGATATTCTATTGAGAGTGTACCTCTTTTCAACCTAAGTGGCTAGTCAAAATTCAGGGACCTGGGGATCAGTAGCATAGCCAGGGGGAGAGAAGGGGGAGCGGCCGCTCCCCCACTGAGCAGAAGTGGCGCCTTTTTTTGCTCCCGACACTTTTTGCTCCCAGCGCCTTTTTTTAGCTCCGCCACCCCTGTGCTCTAAACCTGGCTACGTCACTGCTGGGGATGTTTCAGTAAGGAGCAGAAATTGATGATAGTCTGGCATTTTCTTTGATGCAGTCTTATTTGGAGGAATGTATAAAGTCTTGCTTCTACAAATGCAGCAGGAACCAAAGGCAAAAAGAGCCGTTTCTTGGCTTACAGGCCCAAGAAAGCCCCATCCAACCCAGAATCTCTCTCTACGTTTTGCTCAGGGTCACCCATGAAATTCTTACAGGCTTCTGCTTGGATTTCTTCAGGCTGTCTGTCTCTCTCTGGTTCTGTGTTCTTCTGGGGTCACCCTTGTCCAGCTTGTCTCTGTCCCTCCACGAACACACGTCGATGCCACACCATTCTGTTTTGTTGTGAGCATGTTCTTTCCATTACTGGCCAAAGAGTTTCATCATGGGATCAGCCCAGCTCATTTTTGGTCTGCCCAGCAGTCGCTTGTGGTCTCTGTGGATCCAGTCACTGATGTGGGTTGTCCACCTATTGTCTTACCTATGGACTACACGGCCTGCCCATCTCTGCTTTGCATCGTACATCACCTGAACGACATCGGTCACCTCTGTACACCTTCTGATCTCCTCATTTGGTATGTGATCATGGCATGATATCTTGCATGTTCACCTTTACATTGCTATCTGGGTGACAGCGAATTTTTCTTCTGCTGGGGTGAGTTCACGTAACCATTTTGTTTTAGGTTGCAGATTGTGATTAATTTATGTGGAGATTGTGTTCACACCTATCAATCTCTGAGATTTTAACTCGCCATAACCAGGCTTCACCCACTTCATAACAATAGAATGAAAATCACACTACCTTTCACACATCAGTTGTTTCCTGTGTTCAAGGTTTACCATTTCCTTATCTTAAGGATGCCACGGAGGTGCCTGACATGTGGATAGATGGCAAACAGCATGGTTATAGGTAGAAACCTATAGGTAGATGAGGGGAGGGTTACTTTGATACTTGGGTTCACATCAGTTTATTGTTTTCCCCAGTTAACTGTGACAAGGACTCATGATGAAAGACAGGCTAAGAATTAAAGAACTCTGGTGTGATAGGACCACAGTATCTGTTGAATTATAAATTAATTAAAAATACACTTGGAGTACCTTTCGCAGACCTGAGGAAGAGCTCTGAGTAGCTGGAAAACTTCTCTCACCAACAGAAGTCGGTCCAATAAAAGATATTACATCACCCACCTTGTCTCTCAAAGATACTAAACATTTATGATGCCATTCCAGAATTGTTTACTCTAGCCACTGAGTAAAGGGGGTAAAGAAAGGCTTTGTAAGGTGTAAGATAAAATAGGCTAGAGAGTAATAAAACAGTATTTGTTAATGATTCCAGCTGAAGTGAGAACCTCTTTATAGCAGCATGCTGAGGCTGTAGTATTTTGTAAAGCTGTGTGATAAACTCCAATAGCTTCTTTTCAAATCTCTAGAGGCAGAAGTGAGCTACGCTGGCTGCTGTTGCTCCCACAGCTTTCAATGAATGAGCTCAAAATGGACCCTCTAGTGACAGCTCTGTCAAAGAATAACAGATATGCTCAAAGACAACCCTCTCTCTCTCTCTCTCTCTCTCTCGCTCTCTATTTGTAGGTTCAGGCAAACCTAATATGCTGCTATCAAAAGAAACAATCAGAGCTTTTAAGATGCATGGTTGGATTCTAAACAAATTAAAGCTGACACAGATAGTACTGGATTTTTTTTCCATCTAGTTTGCAAAGCACGATTTTCACTCAAATTGAGAAGAGAACAGAATACAAATATAGGCAGGGGGAATGATTGGAACTCTGATGTCCCCTTCAAAAGGGAAATGTGATGGATAATTATTGTCACTACCTCATGCTTAAAAAAACCCGTCCCCAGTTCAGAGTGTATCCGCTGCAGAAGTGATGGGCTGAATAAACCTGTATAGGTCAGTAAACCTGACCTACAGGCAATCAGCATAAAAACCACTTTCTGGGTAAGATATTTCAGACTGCAAAAATCAATTGGTTAGAGAGACTTAATGAGAACCAAATCATTACCTCATGATGTTACTGGTTTCTCGACAGCTGACTTAATATCCCTAATACATTTTTACATCCGGAGATCATGGTGTGCTGCTTCTGTTGAATAGTACATTACAACCACATGAGTTTCAGAGAAGCACCAGGAGCTTCTCCGCAGTGATGGGTGGTGTGAGTAAATGGACCTATGTGCTTATATTTATAGTAGAGGAAATGAAGACTCTCCTTTGACTTGTAATCTGTTCTAACTGTGGGGAGAATATCGTGCTGTATTGTACCTTATGCAACCCAGCTATATCAGGTGCTTTTTCACAGCCATGCTAAGAGTTTAAAAACTCCAGGCTGAAAAGAAAGACATCCTCTTCTGGATTCTGCTCAGGTGTGACTGGTTGAGCAGCCTGATGGAACTACTGCTATTGCTAATGGAAAATTAAAACAAATTTTGTTTGGCTAATAAAGGGCTCTGAGCATTAATGTCTTTTCCCAAATTGTCAGGAAGTTTCAGTCTCCTATGTGATGAAGACAAAGCACCTGCAGCTATTTTAAGTGGAAATGTCATGGTGTTATTTTAAAAAAATTGTTAGGTAAAATATTTTCAGTCTTTATCTCTGACCTTTGGCAAACAAATCTGTAAGGAATATGGGAGTGTGCAGTAAGGACGGGATAATTATTTTGTGGGGAAGGAGGGGTTAATCCTGGAGCATTCAACCTAGCAGAGCAGATAAAATAAAACAACAACACTTTATGGGCCTGATTCTCAGAAATGCTAGGCATTCACAGCTCCCATTGAAGTCAATAGTCCTGGTTCATCATTGTTCTATTGCTCCTCTGTGCCCTACAATGAATTGCACTGGTGCAGAGGGTGTGTATGCCAGGCACAAAAAGGTGACTCTGTCACCTCTGTGCTGCTTCTGCAGCAGTCCCCAGTACAGGGGGCATACCAGGGGCAGAGTGGAGGTCAGCATGGGAGCAAGCCAGAAAAGGGAGGGAACGTGACTGGGGTAAACCTGAGCATTGGTGATTTTGCTCCCGGGCATTGCTCCATAGTAGTCACTGAAATCAGTGGTACTAATTAGGGAAGCCTATGCAGGTAACAGGGCTGAGCCAGCTTCCGAAAGCCCCTTATCCAAAAGACACAACCTCCAGCAGCAGTGTACCTTAGCACTTGGCTGGGCATTGGTTCATTCCTGACTCGGGTATGTCTACGCTGTAATTGTGGAGTGTGATTGAAGCTTGTGTAGACACACCTGAGCTAGCTTTAATCTAGCTGGCTTGGGGACTGGAGGAGTGAAGCCATGGCAGAATGGGCTTCTGCGTGGGCTATCTGAGTAATTAACCAACGTTCCTGATGGGCTCGTAGAGCTAATGCTGCCTTGACTTCATTGTGCCGGTACCAGCTAGATTAAAGCTAGCTTGGGTATGTCTACATGAGCTGCAATCACATCCTCTGAGAAGAGAGCACCACCTCCTCACTCAACAACACCACTTCCTGGAGCACCGTTGCACTTTGGAGATCTCCCACTGGAGTGCTGACCTGTCCCTATTCTATTTGTTTGAGAGCTGATATGGTGAGATCAACCTCTACGGCAGTATCCTGATCATTGCTTTTTATGGAGTAAAGTAATTCTCTGAACATATCAGTGTTGAACCCACCCCGTCATGCTCCTTTAATATTTCATCCTTGCTCTTCTGCATTGACATACTTGGAAACTGCACCTCCTCCCAGTCACCTAAAAGGAAGCACTACCTGTAGAAATGAAGATTCAGTGTGATGGGAGTGCAAGCGCTATCTTTAGTAAGAAATGTACTGTATAAGAGATGACTCAAGGTTCTCTAACTTTAATGATAATAATAATACATCTTCTTTATATAGAACCTATCTGCATGGCAATCTAACTGCTTCACAGAAATGAGAGCTGACAGCAAACAGATTAAAAAATTAAAATTCATCTTAAAATGAGAGAAAACAATCAAATGAATCACAGAGCCATGGAAAGACAAATCATTATTTCAAGAATGCCATACAACGAAAACAAATGAGAAGTGTGCTCCATCTGAAATGCTAATATCTGAACGAAGATATTAAGAGACATTCTCATCCCTGTGCAGGGACCCATCACAAGCCCTAGGCAGCATCTAAATCCCATTTAAATTTTGTTTTGAGAGCTTAAATTAGACTTAAGTGGTGCAATGACTTTGTGCTGGCCCCCTGGCACAGAAGTGAAATTCATTCATTGAGTGCTTGTATAATGCCATGTCTCCCAGCTCCTACGTTATTCCTGAAGGATGCACTGGCCCAAAGATGGGAAAACTTGATCTGCCAAATTTTAAACCCTCTCCAACATAATGGATTTAAAATGTGACAGTAATGGGGCAGAATTTGTTAGTATTCAAGTGCCATTTTTGCCATATGAAATTCACCAATTTCCTCCGCTGCAATTAGGTTTTGTGGTGCTGTCGGTCACCACCAGTCTCATTGCCCCATTTGTCGTCTCCTCCTTCTGCTTCCATCTCCGTGCCATTATCAATTATTATTACCCACCCTCATCCCAAATTCCCTAGCCACCACCCTCTCCACATTCAAGTCCCTCCGAATGACTCATTTTTCTGTGAAGCCCTCCAAAAGTGAAACAAAATTATATACACACACAAACTCTCTGCTTCAGAGCAGGAAATGTCCTCATTTAAAACAGGGCCAAGCACAAATTTGGTACTTAATAAATAAATAATGGGTCTGACGGCATAGCACTGGAAGTGTATAGATCCCTTTATTGGATCCAAATCTGCATTTTTCAGTTGAGAAAAACTTTGGCTGAAAATTTTTGCCCATCTCTACTTGCAAGGTTGGCAGCATAGCACTGTGAATGCTGATTGTTCGCTGTGGGGGACTTCTCCTCAAACTATTGTGGTGCATTAAGGGTTAATATATGTTGCCACAGCAGTGTGCGGGAGTCATGGGGGGGTTGAGAGAACTTGTCCCAATAACAAAAACAGCAGCACTGACACCTCTGTCAAGTTAATAAAGGTGGCAAAACACCATAATTAGGGTTAACGGGAGGGCCCTTCTTTGTAGTCATAAACCTAGACATCTGGGTATAATAAAAATACATTAACACATGGACATGTGAATTATTTTTCTTTGTTAGCAGCTGGGCAATTACAGCTTAATTTTGCTCAATTGAAATTGATGGCAAATCTCCCTTTCACTTCAGTGTATGTTAAAAAAGGCTCTTACAATACACTTGGGGTTTTAATCCTGGTTTAAATATAAATGGCCAGGCTTGTGGAGAAAAATCAGTATATCAATGATCTAAGATTTTGCAGAGAAAAATATGACTATCTGAAATTACTGGGTGTCAGCTCCTTTCTGTAATTCTGCTAGATGTTAACCTACAGTTAATGACGGGGGTCTAAGACTAAGACCCTTGTCATTAACTATAGGTTAATATTAACTGTAGGTGTTAGCAATAGGAAACACTAAATCATTTCCCTGCCATTGCAGGGCCTCAGGCACTGCTGCACCTCGGTCCCTCCCATTCTCTGCCTGTGGCACATAACAATCGAGCTGTAATAATTTGGTCTGATTTCAGTTGTTGGCTTAGTAGGCGGGTGCTGGATGGTGTTGGTGGCCTGTGATAGACAGACAGGATGTCAGACTAGATGATCTGGTAGTCCCTCTGGCCTTAAACTCTATGAATCCTTAAGTGAAAAACCAGGTGCAAACACCATCAAGTTCTAACTGTTATAAATAAATGGGTATGAGAAAGTTCAGTAGCAAATTACATTCCAGTTTTAGATGGATTACTGTGGATATTCTGTGATTCTGTAGGACACCAGCCTGTTGGCACTTTGTTCTGCTGGCAAGTTAATATCAATCATACAAGAGTGTTATAGATATCCTTGAGACAAGGTGGGTGAGATAATATCTTTTACTGGACCAACTTCTATTGGTGAAAGATAAGTTTTCAACCTGCATAGAGCTCTTCTTTGGGTCCAGGGAAAAAAGCAGAGTCTGAGCTAAAATACAAGTTGGGACAGATTATTAAAAAGAATGGGTAATGCATATTGTTGGCAGTCAATTGAAAGGAAGTGGACAATTGGGGGTTGGATTGATATGCATAAAGTGTCTGAAATGGGCAATAAAGGGTAGCAGGTAGTGTGATATGTTACAAATTGTTGTAATGAACCATTAAACCAGTATCTCTAAGTCCATGGCTTTTAGAGTCTAGCAGAGTTATGAATTTAAGTTCCCATGCTCACCTTTTGAAAGTGTTGTGCAGGTTTCCCTTGAGGACAAGTATTGAAAGATCAGATTTGAAGTGATCACTTTGTGAAAAGTGTTCACCCCCAGGTGATATGGTGGCTTTGTCTTTTTATCATTTTTCTGTGTGAGTTCATTTGATTGTCATTGGGGCATTTGATGCACTGGATGATAGGCATGTGTAGGACCCATGGGTCTTGAAAGGTGTGATGTGGGAACTATTGCTCATCGTAGCAGTGGAGATATGGCTAAGTTTTTGTCTGTTGTTCTGGCAGGGTCTGGTGCTGCTTTTAGTTTTTTGTGTCCTGGTCTGTGGGGAGCTTGCTTCTGATGGTGAGCTTGGTGAGGTGGCTGGGGGAGGGGTTGTTTGAGGGCCAGAAGAGGGGATTCAGGAAAGATTTCTATCAGGATGTGGTCCCCATCAAATATGAGTTGTAATTGTTTAATGAAATCCTGTATGGGGTCCAGGGTGGGCTGGTAGGTGATAACTAGTGGTGTGCAGTCAGTGGGTTTCCTTTTCCTGTATTGACTCTCCTGACCTTTCCATGATTCAACCTACTTCTCTGGTGGAGTGTCCTTTTTTAGTGAAGGTGATTTTAAGTGTGTTTAGGTGTGTATCCTGTACTTTCTCTTCAGAGCAAGTTCTGTGGTATCTGAGTGCCTGGCTGTAGATAACAGATTTTTTGGGGGTGTCTGTGGTGATTGCTGGATCAGAGGAGGTAGGTGTGGTGATCTGTGGGTTTCTTGTATGTGGTTGTCTGTAGGGTTCCATTGCTAAAGCTGATTGTGGTGTCCAGGAAGTTGATGCTATTGTGGGAGTGTTCCAGAGAGAGTTTAATGGACAGGTGGAGGTTGTTGAAGCTGTGGTAGTGGCAGTGTATGAGGGAGTTTAGATCTTCTTCTTAACAATCTGTCCTAACTTGTATTTAGCTCAGACACTTCGCTTCCTTCCCCAGACCTGAAGAAGAAACCTGTGTATCTCAAAAGCTTGTACCTTCCACCAACAGAAGTTCGTCCAATAAACGATTTTCCCTCACCTACCTTGTCTTTCTCATATCCTCGGACTAACATGGCCACAACAACTCTGGAAACAATAGATATCCTTCTGAGCCATAAAAATCTTTGAATTTATTAAAGCCCAGCTACACCCTGAAGTGCTAAATTGGGCAGGATGCCCAAGTTAGCTTTAATTGTGGCTTGTTTAACTTGGCCATTTAAAAGTTAATCCCGTTTTAACATGGCTGTTTCTATAAATATTAAATATCATGGACTTCATTCTCTGCCACATTGCACTGTATGTAGTCATTGATTTGTGCAAAGTGGGTATAAAATGCTTCCAGATCAGAAGGGTAGTATTTTACATCCACTGGGCAAAAGAGTACATGCCTACACAAAGTACAAGGCTGTGGAGAACCAGGTCATGTATCTCTGTGTGGAGGAACGGTGATTTTTTCTGAGCTCTGGTCTACACTACAGAGTTAGGTCATAGAATCATAGAATATCAGGGTTGGAAGGGACCTTAGGAGGTCATCTAGTCCAACCCCCTGCTCAAAGCAGGACCAATCCCCAATTTTTTGCCCCATATCCCCAAATGGCCCCCTCAAGGATTGAACTCACACCCCTGGGTTTAGCAAGCCAATGCTCAAACCACTGAGCTATCCCTCCCCCCCAGTTTACATTGACCTAACTATGTAAGTGTCTACATTAAAATTTAGCTCCTGCTCCGACCCCAGACCACCTCCTGCATTTCCCGGTGCTCTGCCCTGGCCCAGGCTGGCTGGGGCTGGCTGGCCTGCCTCCCACAGGGACTCAGGGTGGCTAGCGCTCAGACTGTGCCGCCTGGGGCACTGGGGCTGGGGGTAGCTGCCCGGCACACTTGGGCTGGGGGCACTGCGGGGATGCTCTCTGGGCTCCTTCAGGGGAGGGGGGCAGAAGGGATAGGGAAGGGGTGGGCTGTCAGTCACAAGGACAGAGTCCAGGGACTAGCCTCCCCCAATCGCTGGTTTACTGGCTGCCCATGGATGTAGATAGGTCGATGCAATGCAGTGTCTAAATTGACACTGCACTGCTTACATCAACTGTTGCTGGCTTTCAGAAGCTGTCCCACAATGCGCCACACTGACAGTTCAGCTGGTGCAAGTGCTCCTGGTGAGGATGCACACTGCCGACACAAGGAGCAAAGTGTAGACACTGTAAATCCCCAAAACTCAGGCAACAACATGCACAAGTGATGTAATTACTGGGGTGGATATATGCCGACCTAAGTTAGGTCAACTTAATTTCGTAGTGTAGACAAGTCCTAACTTGGTTATTTTTAATGCAAAGGTTTTGATTCACATATCATTACATTTGGCTTTACAGAGGTAGTAAGGGTCAGTCTAAAATCACTTATGGAGGAAAAACAAGAAGTCTTAGTAAAAGTACAATCTTAACAAAATTTTAATTAAATATCTTTGAAATGTATAAAGCAGACACTTTTTTTTCTGTTAGGGTATGCTATTTTAGCATACCATCCATGGGAAATAAAAGGAATTGTTTTGACCACCAGAGGGCTCACATTTTCCCATGGATGCAATAGAAATTTATTTAGAATGACTAACAAATTAATTTTAAAATTGAATATAAGGATTGTGAGGTACAGAGTGCATTCTATATTACATATCAAAATCAACACAGTCATTTAGTTAAAATTTGAGTTAATAGCCTATATTATGTGTTAGTTCTTCAATAAAAATAGTCATTCACAGACTTTTGTTAAAAGTATTTTGGAATGAATAAGATAATTAAAGGCCCAATCCTGGCCTCAGTTTCACCGGTGTAATTCCTATCATTCCTATTGTGTATCTGAGGGCAGGATGGGCCCTGTGTAGCAATGCATTTGACACAGAGAAATTAGATATGAACTTTAAAAAACAAACAAGGGCTTGATTCTCCTTTCACTTACATCTCTTTTACTCTGATGTTAACTCCATCACTGCTACTTCTGACTTCCATTGCTGTAAACTAGATCAGACCCAACATTTTGACTATAGAAATAGTTTTGAAATAGAAAACACGCTCTTTTTCTACAAGCCTATATACATTTGCATGAGCCATTTTCTCTGGAAATTAAGGGCTTGATTGTGAAAAGTGTTGAACACCTCTTTAGAGGGGCTGAGAATTCTCAACTCCTACTGAAGTCAATGAGAGTAGAGGGTGCTAATGAAGTAGGCGATCCAGTCCTGCAAGGTGTCCTCAACCTATTGACCTCATTGGGAACTGAGTGCACTCAACGCCTGGCAAGAGGTGCTCAGCACAGGAAGGATTAGATTTTTCTTTTGGCCACCACAAGCATCCACATTATTTAATGAAGGCAACAGAAACCTATTGAAAATCTTTTAAAATATTAATAGAAAATAAATATCAGATCTGGGGTGCAGTCCTGAGAGGTGCTGAGCACCTCCTGAAAGACCCTTGTCTCCTTTTTCAGGAAGCACTTATCTCCTCACCTGACCAGATCTCTGGAACTTAAATGAAACATTCCCTTATTGTTAATAATGCATTGTGTTTCCAATTAATAACATCTGTATGTATCCTAATTTAATGAAAAGTGTTATTAATTTCCACATTAAAATAAAATGTGGAATCAACAACACAAATATGAAGAAACAAATTCCTTCTCTTTTGTTCATACAGTTATTTGATAAATAGGGCATGCTACATCATAGTTTTATCTTTCATAGTTAAGGTATGTAGGTAAAAAACCATCTAAATAATACAATGTTAAGACTTCATATTGTCAGATCAATATGTCAGATTCCCTGTTTAGTTCAGTTCTGAATAAACAGAGATTCTTTTTTTCTAACTTGCTTTGAATCACTTCCATATCCCTCTATACCATATCTCTCTATATTGTCATAGCTTATTTGCTTCACTGTATTTTGCAGCACTAATGTATTTTTTCTAAATGCACTAGAATACAGATATACTTTGGCCTATTTGCAAAGTATGATTGTGGACTAGTTTTGGGGCTGCTGCTATTATTATTATTTTGCTAAGAACTGAAAAAGTATTAGACACAAATGTAAAGACAACCCTTGCCACAAAGAGTTTATAATCTAAAAGACAGACACAGGAAAATGGATTAAGATCTCTAGAGTGAGGAGTAAATTTAGATTGTGTTTTAATTACTCTGTTCTGGTTTAAGAGATCCTTACTGTAATTTAACATGCTCTGCAGTCTTGGAAGCAACTAATTTTCAATCCTGATAACACTGACTGAATGTTGATACAGGGAGAGGAAACGGGGACACAGTCACCAGGACTTTAAAGCACAATAGTCAAACCATCACTTCCTGCAAAGATACCCACCAAAGGGACAAGAGCCGCAGTGCATCCAAGAAACTCCAGGATACGATTGTTGATAGAAGTTTTCCTCAGATCATCCTCTTTAGTGGGAGGGGCTGAGGTGGGCAAACTTTTTGGCCTGAGGGCCACATCTGGGTGGGGAAATTGTATGCAGGGCCACGAATGTGGGGCTGGGGCAGGGGGTTGGGGTGCAGGAAGGGGCTCAGGACAAGGGATTGGGGTGCAGGAGGGGTGCAGGAAGCAGCAGGGGGCTCAGGGCAGGGGGTTGGGGTGCAGGATGTGGCAGAGGGCTCAGGGCAGGGGGTTGGGGTGCAGGCGGGGTGCAGCAAGGGACTCAAGGCAGGGGGTTGGGGTGCAGCAGGGGGCTCAAGGCAGGGGTTAGGGGGCGGCAGGGGGCTCAGGGCATGGGGTTTGGGTGCAGGAGGAGGTGCGGAGTGTGGGAGGGGCTCAAAACAGGGGGCTAAAGGGCTCAAGGCAGGGGCTTGGGGTGCAGAAGGGGTTCAGGGTGTGGGATCTGGCCCAGCACCACTTACCTCAAGCAGCTCTGGGGTGGCAGTGGTGCGCAGTGGGGCTAAGGCAGGCTCACTGCCTGCCCTGGCCCCATGCTGCTCCCAGAAGTGGCCAGTATGTCCAGCAGTGGCTCCTGGGGGTGGGGTGGGGCAGGCAGCTTGACTGCGTGCTGCCCTCGACTGTGGGTACCACCCCTGAAGCTCCCATTGGCCACGGTTCCCCGTTCCCAGCCAATGGGAGCTGCGGGGGGGAAGGGAGGAGGTGGTTCTTGCAGGCGAGGGCAGCGCACAGAGCCCTCTGCCCTCCCTCCCCCAGAGGCCGCAGGGACGTGGTGCCGGCCGCTTCCGGGAGCATGTGGGGCCAGGGCAGGCAGGGAGTCTGCCTTAGCCCCACTGTGTCATGGGGCTGGCAATCCCGCAGGCCGGACTGAAAGCCCTGATGGGACGGATCCGGCCCACGGGCTGTAATTTGCCCTCCCCTGGGCTAGGAAGAGAGTCCAGGAAGCTGACCTAGCAGGAGCTAATTCTTGAAGCACATTAACTCACAATCAGAAATCTACGGGGTCCGCAGAGAATAATTACACTGAGAGCAGCTGTCCCCCTTATCCGTTCTCTCTCATGTTCAAGTATTACAGAGGCCCAACCTATAAAACTCCAGAGGAAGTGGAGAGAATGGTGTTGTGGTGGGCATGTTTCCCATTCCTTCTATGCCTGCCTATCCATCTATCCATCTATCCTTGGTTTTTCTATAGTGTTCATAGCTGAAGTATCTATGCATTGAGTCATTCACTTACCCAACTGAGGTAGAGGGGAGAATCTGACTCAAATTCTTTCCAAAAAGTTCTAGACCTTTTGAGAAACACTAGACTTTACTGGTTTTCCCAACTGTAAACAGAGAGCAGCATATTTGGAGAACAGTGCTCTCATTCATTTCCCAGGCAAAAAGTATGAAATATGGTCTCATCTGAATTCTACTTGTTTCATTCCAAAAGAGCTTCTAGCACAGTTCTTGTTAATTCAGATAATAGATTACTTCAGCAATAAGACACAACAGGCCATGTTTTAATCGTCTATTAAAATGTGCCTTATGTGCATTGTGAAGCAAAAGGCCGAGTAACTTCAACCACCCAAGAAGTGTATTATTGGCCAATTAATGTATATCTTGTTGTGTCTAATTACTGTAATAATACAGATCCTTTGTATTTACCAAGGAATGTCTATAATGAAATTTTGAAAATTATTGTGTGCATTTCATTGAATGCATCTTTATTTTATGAAAAGAATAGATTATAGTAAAAGGAAGGGGGAATTTAGCTTACTCTTTGTAATGACTTTTTAAAAAATTTATACTTTAAACTTGATGCACCAGAAGTGATCTCAAATTATGTTTGTCTATTGGGTTAAGAATTAAAAAAAAAAAAATCCTAAGCAGAACAGACACCATCTATTTGTACCCAGTATTATTCATCTCCAATACAATTGAAAAAGGCAAGATTTTTGACACGTTCTCTTAAACAGCTCATGGGGAAAGAAGAGCGAGATGTAACATATGAATATACTGAGCCATATGTTCCCTTTTGCTTCTGCAAGTGGAAGAGAGCGAACAGCTGCAGATCCTGACGAGGATGGATGCAGAGCAGGGAATGTCAGCTCCATGGCCTGCTTTCAATGGTGACCTAGAAGCACCTCCTTAACCCTGTCAGCATTAATTTATGCCAGTTCCACCACAGGGATATGATGCCCCCGCCCCTCCTAAGAAGAATATCCAGGACATCGAAAGGTGAAAGGCACTACAAAAGCTGTGTTGCTACAGAGAACAGAGAGGGTCTCCATTCACGTGAATGGCTTTGCCATTGGTAGATACTGGAGGTTGGCAGATACTGGAGGTCAACATTCATTCTGATAGAAAAAATGTGAATCTCAATTTTTTAACTATTTAAATGAGGTGTCTCAAAGCATGGATAAGACGATGGTGTAGGGAGGAGGTGTTTAGATTTATTAGGAAGTGGGGAAACTTTTGGGAAAGGGGGAGCCTATACAGGAGGATGGGCTCCACCTAAACCAAAATGGAACCAGATTTCTGGCACGTAAAATTAAAAAGGTCGTAGAACAGTTTTTAAACTAAGGACTGGGGGAAAGCCAATAGGTGTGGAGGAGCATGTGGTTCAGACAGCGACATCTCTTAGGGGAGGATCTGTTAAGGGAGATTCTCTATGTCCTAGTAAGGAGGCGAGGATGGAAGATAAAATACAGGTAGGATCTGATGAGAAACAGCCAAATGAAAAAAAGTCCCATTCAATTACATCATGTAATAGCAGACATCTAAAAAGAGACAAGTTTTAAAAGTACTTATATATCAATTCTAGAAGTCTTACCTCATTTTAAATGAGGATATCGATATAATAGGCATCACAGAACTTGATGGAATGAGGATAATCAATGGATCACAGTAATACCAGGGTACAAAATATATTAGAAGGACAGAACAGGTCGTACTGGTGGGTGAGTGGCACTATATGTGAAAGAAAGCATAGAATCAAATCAAGTAAAAATCTTATATGAACCAAACAGTACCATAGAATCTCTATGGATAATAATTCCATCCTCTAATAATAAGAATATAGCAGTAGGGATATATACCAACCACCTGACCAGGATGGTGATAATGAGTGTGACATGCTCAGGTAGATTAGAGAGGCTATTAAAATAAAAACCTCAATAATAATGGGGGATTTCAACTATCCTCATATTGACTGGGTACATATCACCTCAGGACGGGATGCAGAGATAAAGTTTCTTGACACCTTAAAGACTGCTTCTTGGAGCAGCTATTCCTGGAACCCACAAGAGGAGAGGCAATTCTTGATTTAGTCCTAAGTGGAGCACAGGATCTGGTCCTAGAGGTGAATATAGCTGGATGGCTTGGTAATAGTGACCTTAATATAATTAAATTTAAACATCCCTGTGGCGGGGGAAACACCGCAGCAGCCCAACACTGTAGCATTTAATTTCAGAAAAGGGGACTACACAAAAATGAGGAAGTTAGTTAAACAGAAATTAAAAGGTACAGCGCCAAAAGTGAAATCCCTGCAAGCTGCATGGAAACTTTTTAAACACACCATAATAGATGCTCAACTTAAATGTATACCCCAAATGAAAAAACATAGTAAAAGAACAAAAAAAAGTGCCACTGTGGCTAAACAACAAAGTAAAAGAAGCAGTGAGAGGCAAAAAGGCATCCTTTAAAAAGTGGCAGTTAAATCCTAGTGAAGAAAATAGAAAGGAGCATAAACTCTGGCAAATGAAATGTAAAAATGTAATTAGGAAGGCTAAAAAAGAATTTGAAGAACAGCTAGCCAAAAACTCAAAAAGGAATAGCAAATTATTTTTTAAGTACATCAGAAGCAGGAAGCCTGCTAAACAACCAGTGGGGCCACTGGATGATTGAGATGTTAAAGGAGCACTCAAGGACGATAAGGCCATTGTTGAGAAACTAAATGAATTCTTTACATCGGTCTTCACGGCTGAGGATGTGATAGAGATTCCCAAACCTGAGTCATTCTTTTTAGGTGACAAATATGAGGAACTGTCCCAGATTGAGGTATCATTAGAGGAGGTTTTGGAACAAATAGATAAACTAAACAGTAATAAGTCACCAGGACCAGATGGTATTTACCCAAGAGTTCTGAAGGAACTCAAATGTGAAATTGCAGGACTATTAACTGTAGTCTGTAACCTATCCTTGAAATCAGCTCCTGTACCAAATGATTGGAGGATAGCTAGTGTGACATCAATTTTTTAAAAGGGCCCCAGAGGTGATCCCAGCAATTACAGGCCGGTTAGCCTGACTTCAGTAGCAGGCAAACTGGTTGAAAACACAGTAAAGAACAAAATTGTCAGAAACCTAGATGAACATAATTTGTTGGGGAAGAGTCAACATGGTTTTTGTAAAGGGAAATTGTGCCTCACCAATCTACTAGAATTCTTTGAGGAGGTCAACAAGCATGTGGACAAGGGGGATCCAGTGGATATAGTGTACCTAGATCTTCAAAAAGCCTTTGACAAGGTCCCTCACCAAAGGCTCTTAAGCAAAGTAAGCTGTCATGGGATAAGAGAGAAGATCCTCTTATGGATTGGTAACTGGTTAAAAGATAAAGAACAAAGGGCAGGAATAAATGGTTAGTTTTCAGAATGGAGAGAGGTAAATAGTGGTGTCCCCTAGGGGTCGGTACTGGACCCAGTCCTATTCAATATATTCATAAATAATCTGGGAAAAGGGGTAAATAGTGAGGTGGCAAAATTTGCAGATACAAAATTGCTCAAGATAGTTAAGTCCCAGGCAGACTGCGAAGAGCTTCAAAAGTATCTCTCAAAACTCGGTGATTGGGCAACAAAATGGCAGGTGAAATTCAATGTTGATAAATGCAAAGTAATACATATTGGAAAACATAATCTCAACTATACATTCAAAATGATGAGGTCTAAATTGGCTGTTACCACTCAAGAAAGAGCTCTTGGAGTCATTGTGGATTGTTCTCTGAAAACATCCACTCAATGTGCAGCGGCAGTCATAAAAGCGAACAATGTTTAGAATTAAGAAAGGGCTAGATAATAAGACAGAAAATATCACATTGCCTCTATATAAATCCATGGTATGCTCACATCTTGAATTCTGCGTGCAGATGTGGTTGCCCCGTCTCAAAAAAATATATATTGGAATTGAAAAGGTTCAGAAAAGGGCAACAAAAATGATTTGGGGTATGGAATGGCTGCCATATGAGGAGAGATTAATAAGACTGGGACTTTTCAGCTTGGAAAAGAGACGACAAGGGGGGGACATGATAGAGGTCTATAAAAGCATGACTCGTGGAGAAAGTAAATAAGGAAGTGTTATTTACTACTTCTCATAACACAAGAACTAGGGGTCACCAAATGAAATTAATAGGCAGCAGGCTTAAAACAAACAAAAGGAAGTATTTTTTCACACAACACAGTCAACCTGTGGAACTCCTTGCCAGAGGATGTTGTAAAGGCTAAGTCTATAACAGGGTTCAAAAAAGAACTAGATAAGTTCATGGAGGATAAGTCCATCAATGGCTATTAGCCGGGATGTACAGGGATGGTGTCCCTCGCCTCTGTTTGCCAGAAGCTGGGAATGGGTGACAGGGGATGGGATCACTTGGCAATTACCTGTTCTGTTCATTCCCTCTGAGGCACCTGGCATTGCCCACAGTCAGAAGACCGGATACTGGGCTAGATGGACCTTTGGTCTGACTGAGTATGGCCGTTCTTATATTCTTATAACTACCTGGAATTTTAAATCTTGATTTATACATTGGCTGTTTTAGGCTACGTTCAAGCCTCAATTCTACTTACATCTTGGGCGGTGAGCCTGTTAGCTCTGACAAAGCCCAGCACTGCCTAACTTGTCAATAGTTGAATGGGAGACCTCCAAGGAACACCAGGTTCTGCAGGAAGTGGCATAGGTGATTCAATAGATGGCACACCTCCCTCAGAAGCAGCACTGAACCAAAATTTTGGCATGGGAGATTGTGTTTCTGAAGTTGGTGACCGAGATTCTTCTCTGCATTAGGGCTACTTTGTGCCATGCTGCCATTGGCCCAAAAGCCAGTGTAGATGGTTACAGCAAGATCACTCCAGCATGGGTGATCCACTGTGTTGCATAGCTGGTGTAATGGCTCCTGCAGCATTCCCCTCCCACAACAAAAGGTGGGACCATAAAACAGGGGGCATGGCTAGGGATTCCCTGTACCCTGGTAATCCCCAGTTGCATTCAGGTTCTAACTTATTCCAGCACACAGCTGGACACTGATTAGAGGACTGCAAAAGTGCCTTAAGGTCACCCCTCCACACACCCATACAAGTTCTGCTGTGCATTCTTTAGCCACAGTTGAGGATCTGGGCCTCTGTCATCTGCCTAAGATGTAAAATAAGGAACCTGACCACTTGCAGTGATTAAAAACAGATAGCAGTATTTGTAAGAGTAGAAATGTTAACCCCTGAGTGACCCAGCCAAATCACTTACCTCCTTCCTAAAATCAACCTGTAGTTTCATTTGAATTAGGGTATTCTTCTTCACACCCTGTGCTAAAGTATTGTGTAGAACAGCAGCTCACTGCTGCTACATCTCCTCTGTATTCCTGTGGTAGATGAAATGATGCCTTTATACAACATGTGCATCAGTTTATAAAGTTTATACAGCTTTGAACAGTTCTGCACCCAGGACACTGCTGCTTTTAACTTTCACATTTTAGTGAAAAGCGTTTGATTCTCTAGATTTTTTTTCTCCAACGAGAAATGAAACTCAGCCTTGACACAGCCATAGATAAAGAAACATTAAAAGCCACTGACAGTCTCTGCTGGAAAAAAATGATCTTTCTATTCCTTTGATGGCACTAGCTCAACTGTGACTTTCAGAAACTATCCCCCCTGACTTTACAGCTTTTAACTTATTTTTTTTAAACTCTGAGCTTTAAAGACCCCTCACAATTTGACTTTTATTAATTAAAAAAGCCCCAAACATCCAAATGTTGAGAGGAAGCCCTGGGGTGAGTGAAGTGCCTTTGAAACCATTCAAGCACTGATGCCAGGTAGAAATCTGCTGAAGTCTGGAGTCAGAGCAAGAAGTCTGAAAAGAAGACGAGGGAACCAAAGTGAGCATTTAGGTGACATGACTAAAAAACAGGAAAAAAATCATTCAAAATAATATTACATTATATTATTTTTATGATAGGGCCTAGGAACTGACCAATGAAGGGCCCCAGTGTGCTGGGCACTGTCCCACTACACAGTTGTAGACAGCCCTTGCCCTGAAGAGCTTACAATCTAAATAGACAAGACAGACAAAGGGGTGGAGAAAGGGGACATAACATTATAAACCACTAACACAGGCATGTTTTTACTATAAATTAATAAATGTTTTTTAATTTGTACAACCCCGCAGATCCTGGGGTTTCCTAAACTAAATGCAATATAAAACATCAGACATACTCAGTTCAGTTTTGATTTAAAAACTCAGATTAGTCTCTGAATGTGAAAAGGTAGTAGATTTCATAACTGGGGCATATAAACATTAACAGGGGAATTCAGCCCTGTGTCAGCACTTGCAAAGGACTGGAGGGCTTTCACCTCTCCTATTCAGAGGGCTGCCAACTGATCAATTAGGACCTCAGTGCAGGCTATAGCTGCCCTAACTTTTGCTCCTATTGCAATGGCACCTATAGACCACTGCAGCTGTGGAGAATAACTCGGGCAAAAAAAATGCCCTGAAAAGCTCCTTGTGCCATGGCTTCCTGTTAGGGAAAAGGTATGCATAGCTGGTTCTGTGGCTCCCACAGAAGGTTCCTGACACTGTGGGTATTCCCCATGGGTTCATGCATCTGCTTTGCAGACCACTTGCATGAGAATAGCTGGCACAAAGATGAGAGAATCCAACTCCACCTTTGCTTTCATGGATGCACTTCATAATGGGGGTGATGCTGTAATGGGAGTTATACCTGTGTATGTAGGGGCAAAATTGGTCCTTATGAGCCAAGTCTTCACAACTGGTCTCTAATATCATGCTTGAAACTTAACTGCAGGAACAAACAGTAGGGTTTATACACCAAACTAATTATATTGGGTAATCCAGGTAGTTAGATTTCTGTATTTTACCACTTGCATCTACAACTGTGGTTGCAAAATTAGTTTGGTTGAAGCTTCTCTGAAAACTTGCCTGAAAAAGCTCAAACCTCTGTTCTAAAGTACATTTAGGACAAACTGGCCTACATCCTAAATCCACAGGTTCTGACCCTTAAAGTATATGGAAATTTAAGAAAAAAGTAAGTAGGAAAGGTATGCAGAGTTGAGCCAGATTTTTTCATTAGATATACACTTGCAGCTCCCAATGATATCATGCCTAACTGAAGTGAGAATTTGGTCCTTAAATGTGATTGTAATTAAAATGAACACTTTTTAAATATGTGAAAGTCAGATACAGTAAAATACCTATCCTAATCCTTTCTTTTATTTCCTCTCCAAAGTGTTTAACTTTGAAAATTGCCTCATATTTTGTCTCCCCTGATTTTCTTCTTTCTTTCTTCATTCAGGCAGAAAATCTCCTCTGACACTGCTGTCATTCTTGCCAGATCTGCTTGTGGTTCCCTTTAAATGAATTTGCCAGGGCAGACAGCAGGGAACAGGCAGCAATGCTCGCTACTGAAGATCATCATCTTCTATAAGATTTTCATTAGGTGCTTAATTCTTTCTCTGGCATCCCAAGGAGCTGTAGGGATGCACAGCAATATACTCTGACTTGAGAAGATTTGAGGCTGGTCAAGGAGATCTAGAAAGGAGCTGCCTTTTTCAGCCATAGATATTTGCAGCAGAGTGAAGAGGGGTATGCACTCCTGAGGATACTAATATTGTGCATTATTATGTAATGGGGGGGGTGTATATTTCTTCCTGACCATAGCTAATGATTAACTTTTTGCCCTGAAACATGATGATTCCCAATCCTTATTAGTTTTACTTTAGCTTGTGATGGTTTTTTTTTGTTTTGTTGGGTTTTTTTGTAATGGGGACACCAATCTATTAGGAAGTGAACTAAGTCCATTCACGTTGGCCACCAAACTAGCTTTTCTAATGTGCTGAGATCCACAAATGATTTGACTTCCCCAAGTTTATTTTATTTTTTTTTCAATTAAAAGTCTTTGCCTTTGTGCTCTGATTCTACTGAATACAAAAAAAGGCCTCTTGGGGCTTGATTCTTATTTATGCTAAGGGCCTTATACAATGTTCTGGCAGTATAAAAGAGACCTTCGTGCAAATGAGAATCAGGGTCTTTATATTAATTTTTTTAGCAAGCTTTTATTTGTCTGAACTGAGGAAATGTTGCTGGAAAAAAAAGGAGTTGCTGCACTCGTTGGAAGTGATTATATTCAGATTTGAGTACCACAGAGATCTCCACCTTATTGAGGCCCAAATAGATTTCAAAATATGCAACAAGAGCCCAAATAAGGAACACATCAAAAATAGATACCAAAACTTCCATGATGACCTGGATAGCCCTTGACAGTTCTGCCTCTCTGGAACAATGGAGCTATCAACCCGCAGGGTGAAGTTTGTATGAGCTGGAGACAGGGTTTTCTCAGGGCCTACCCCTCAACTGTGGAATTCACTACCGCTGGACCAGAAAGCCTGATTCACCATTGCCCTGCACTTTTTGTAACTATTTACACCAGTGCAAATATGAGCCCCAGGAGGATACAGGATGGGTAGCAGAGGATTGCAAGGGAGAAGAGGAATCGAGAGGACTTGCAGCCAGAGGGAACAGGGGATAAGACCAGGGAATTGCATCATCACCAGGAAAAGGCAGGTCTACGTGATTGGGGACTCCTTACTGAGAAGAATAGACAGGCCTGTAACCAGAGCTGATCCAGAGAACAGAAGGGTGTGCTGTCTGCCGGGTGCTAAGATACAGGATGTGGACCTGAGGCTGAAGAGGATCCTAAAGGGAGAGGGAAAGAATCCACTGATTGTCCTTCATGTGGGAACAAATGATACCGCTAGATTCTCGCTGGAACGCATCAAGGGAGACTATGCTAGGCTGGGGAAGACGCTTAAGGAAATCGAGGTTCAGGTGATCTTCAGTGGGATTCTGCTTGTTCCTAGAGAAGGGCAACAAAGGTGTGACAAGATTATGATGATCAACAGATGTCTCAGGCAGTGGTGCTATAAGGAGGGCTTTGGGATGTATGGCCACTGGGAGGCATTCATGGACAGAGGACTGTTCTCTTGGGATGGACTCAGTGGCGTAGCCAGGTTTAGAGCACAGGGGAAGTGGTGGCGCTATAAAAAGGCGCCGCTTCCCCTGTACTCACCCCGGCGGCGCTTTAAAGGGCCCGGGGCTCCAGCCGCTGCGGTGCCCCCGGGCCTTTTAAATCCCCGCCCGAGCCCGGCTCCGGCAGCGGGGCTGGGGGGGTGCTTTAAAGGCCCCCCCCCCCAAGCCAGGTCTGGCAGCGGGGCTGGGGCGGGGTGCTTTTAAAGGGCCGGCGGCTCCCCGCAGCGGCAGGAGCCGCTGGCCTTTTAAAGCACCACTCCCGCAGCCCGGGTCCGGAAGCGGGGCTGGGGGGGCGCTTTAAAGGGCCAGTGGCTCCTGCAGCGGCAGGAGCCGCGGGCCTTTTAAAGCGCCCCCAAGCCCGGCTCCCGCAGCGTGGCTCAGGCGGCGCCTTAGCACCGCTTCTCCTCACAGGGGGAGCGGCTGCTCCCCCTGCTCCCCCCCGGCTACGCTACTGGATGGACTTCATCTGAGTAAGGAGGGAAACAGACTTCTAGGATGGAGGCTGGCACAACTGGTTAAGAGAGCTTTAAACTAGGAATTTGGGGGAGATGGTTGGGAGATGTCAAGGTAATCTCCACACTGGATTTTAACACTGAGAGGGAAGAAAATGAAGTAAGAAAGGATACAGCCGTGGATAGGAGAATGGACATCAGGAGGAAGGGTAGTGTAGATACCAGTCTAATAGGTGATACTGGCGGTAGAATGTCCCTGCCTAATCGGGTAAAGAATGTGAGCAAAGCCAAACAGCAAAAATTAAGATGTTTGTACACCAATGCGAGGAGCCTAGGCAACAAAATGGAGGAACTAGAGCTACTGGTGCAGGAAGTGAAACCAGATATTATAGGGATAACAGAAACATGGTGGAATAGTAGTCATGACTGGAGTATAGGTACTGAAGGGTATGTGCTGTTTAGGAAAGAAATAAAGGCAAAGATGTATATCTTTTAAAGGCTATATATATATATATATATATATATATATATATATATATATATATATATATATAAAATCAATGATGAGGCAGACTGTAAAGAAATAAGAAGTGATGTAATGGATAAGACAGAGTCTGTCTGGGCAAAAATCACATTGGGAAAGAAAGCTACTAGAGCCTCCCCGTGATAGTGCTTGGGGTGAGCTATAGACCGCCGGGATCTGATATGGATAGAGACCTCTTTAATGTTTTTAATTAAGTAAGTACTAATGGAAATTGTGTGATCACAGGAGACCTTAACTTCCCAGATATAGACTGGAGGACCAGTGCTAGTAATAATAATAGGGCTCAGATTTTCTTGGATGCGATAGCTGATGGATTCCTTCACCAAGTAGTTGCTGAACCAGCAAGAGGGGATGCCATTTTAGATTTGGTTTTGGTGAGTAGTGAGGACCTTATAGAAGAAATGGTTGTAGGGCATGTTAGGATATAGATATTCAGGCCTGTCTGTAAAGGCCTATACTTTAAGAATGTAGGTATATGTTTATCATTTAGCTAGTTATAGAGATATAAAAGAAAGAATATGTGTAAGGGCCTTCTCTCACTGTGACAGTCTGAGGCCTTGTTCTTAGGCCAATGCTTTTGGCTAAGCAGCAGAGGCAGCCATAAACTGGGAAGCGGTACGGTCACATCCTCACATTCCAAACCAGTCATATTGAAATAAGGCAATTTGGGGCTGTTAGAAAGGTGATCGAATCTATCGCCTCCAGAGAAAGGGAAGAGCCTAGAAGATGTAAAAGGAAATTTAGTTTGATAGTTTTCTGTTTGGTAAAAACTCACTTATCTATAGACACAGCTGGGAAACCCTTATGTTTTTATAGATGTAGTTGTGAAATCCTCACTTCTGTATTGTTTTGTCATTATAGTTCCCACTTTGCTATTGTGTATTTGCATGGTCTCTGCCTGGTTCTGTGATTGTTTTTGTCTGCTGTATAATTAATTTTGCTGGGTGTAAACTAATTAAGGTGGTGGGATATAATTGGTTGGCTAATCATGTTACAATATGTTAGGATTGGTTAGGTAAATTTCAGTAAAATGATTGGTTAAGGTATAGCTGAGAATATTACTATATAAATTAGGGGCAAACAGGAAGTAAGTTGGGATTTGAAAATAAGGAAAATGGAACTTGGATTTAAGCTTGCTGGAAGTTCACCCCAATAAACATTGAATTGTTTGTACCTTTGGACTTCGGGTATTGTTGCTCTCTGTTCATGCGAGAAGGACCAGGGAAGTGGGAGAGTGAAGGAATAAGCTCTCTAACAGGGGACAACCTTGGTTCGAGTGATCTGACCTAAGTCAGTTCAAACTAAATGGAAGTATAAATAAAAATAGACCCGTGACTACGGTTTTTGATTTCAAAAAGGGTTAATTTTAAAAAATTAAGGAAATTAATTAGGGAAGTGGATTGGACTGAAGAACTTGTGGCTCTAAAGGTGGAGGAGGCCTGGAATTACTTCAAGTCAAAGCTGAAGAAACTATCAGAAGCTTGCCAATGAATATTTTCCCCTTTCTTGGGATGCAAGAGTTGTAGACCAAGTTGGATGAGCAAGCAGCTCAGAGAGGTGATTACGAAAAAGCAGAAAGCCTACAAGGAGTGGAAGATGGGAGGGATCAGCAAGGAAAGCTACCTTATTGAGGTCACAACATGAGGGATAAAGTGAGAGAGGCCAAAAGCCATGTAGAGTTGGACCTTGCAAAGGGAATGAAAAACAATAGTAAAAGGTTCTATAGTCATATAAATAAGAAGAAAACAAAGAAAGAAATGGGACCACTAAACACTGAGGCTGGAGTGGAGGTGAAGGATAATGTAGGCATGGCCCAATATCTAAACAAATACTTTACCTCAGTCTTTAATGAGGCTAATGAGGAGCTTAGGGATAATGGTAAGATGACAAATGGGAATGAGGATATGGAGATAGATATTACCACATCCGAGGTAGAAGCCAAACTCAAACAGCTTAATGGGACTAAATTGGGGGGCCCAGATAATCTTCATCCAAGAATATTAAAGGAACTGGCACATGAAATTGCAGGCCCATTAACAAGAATTTTTAATAAATCTGTAAACTCAGGGGTTGTACCGCATGACTGGAGAATTGCTAACATAGTTCCTATTTCTAAGAAAGGGGAAAAAAGTGATCCAGGTAACTACAGGCCTGTTAGTTTGACATCTGTAGGATGCAAGGTCTTGGAAAAAATTTTGAAGGAGAAAGTAGTTAAGGACATTGAGGTCAATGGTAATTGGGACAAAATACAACATTGTTTTACAAAAGGTAGATCGTACCAAACCAACCTGATCTCCTTCTTTGAGAAGGTAACAGATTTTTTAGACAAAGGAAATGCAGTGGATCTAATTTACCTCTATTTCAGTAAGGCATTTGATACGGTTCCACATGGGGAATTATTAGTTACATTGGAAAAGATGGGGATCAATATGAAAATTGTAAGGTGGATAAGGAACTGGTTAAAGGGGAGACTACAACGGGTCATACTGAAAGGTGAACTGTCAGGCTGGAGGGAGGTTACTAATGGAGTTCCTCAGGGATCTAATTTAATCTTTTTATTACTGACCTTGGCACAAAAAGTGGGTGTGTGCTAATAAAGTTTGTGGATGACACAAAGCTGGGAGGTATTGCCAATACAGAGAAGGACTGGGATATCATACAGGAAAATCTGGATGACCTTGTAAACTGGAGTAATAGTAATAGGATGAAATTTAATAGTGAAAAGTGTAAGGTCATGCATTTAGGGATTAATGACAAGAATTTTAGTTATAAGCTGGGGACGCATCAGTTGGAAGTAACAGAGGAGGAGAAGGACCTCGGAGTATTGGTTGATCACAGGATGACTATGAGCTGTCAATGTGATATGGCCATGAAAAAAGCTAATGCAGTCTTGGGATGCATCAGGCGAGGTATTTCCAGTAGAGATAAGGAGGTGTTAGTACTGTTACACAAGGCACTCGTGAGACCTCATCTGGAATACTGTGTGCAGTTCTGGTCTCCCATGTTTAAGAAGGATGAATTCAAACTGGAAGAGGTACAGAGAAGGGCTACTAGGATGATCCGAGGAATGGAAAACCTGTCTTATGAAAGGAGACTCAAAGAGCTTGGCTTGTTTAGGCCTAACCAAAAGAAGGCTGAGGGGAGATAAGATTGTTCTCTATAAATATATCAGAGGGATAAATACCAGGGAGGGAGAGGAATTATTTAAGATCAGTACCAATGTGGACACAAGAACAAATGGATATAAATGGCCATTAGGAAGTTTAGACTTGAAATTAGACAAAGGTTTTTAACCATCAGAGGACTGAAGTTCTGGAACAGCCTTCCAATGGGAGCAGAGGGGGCAAAAGACATATCTAGCTTCAAGACTAAGCTTGATATGTTTATGGAGGGGATGGTATGATGGGATAGCCTAATTATGGCAATTAATTGATCTTTGACTATTAGTGGGAAATATGCCCAATGGCCTGTGATGGGATGTTAGATGGGGTGGGATCTGAGTTACTACAGAGAATTCTTCCCTTGGTGTCTGGCTGGTGAGTCTTGCCCACATGCTCAGGGTTTAGCTGGTTGCCATATTTGGGGTTGGGAAGGAATTTTCCTCCAGGGCAGACTGGCAGAGGCCCTGGGTTTTTTTTGCCTTCCACTGCAGCATGGGGCATGGGTCACTTGCTGGAGGATTCTCTGCACCTTGAAGTCTTTAAACCATGATTTGAGGACTTCAATAGCTCAGACATAGGTTAGGGGTTTATTACAGGAGTGAGTGGGTGAGATTCTGTGGCCTGCTTTGATGATCATAATGGTCCCTTCTGACCTTAAAGTCTATGACTCTATGACTTTAAATTTGGCTTAAAACACTACCATTCTGCTCTGGTAGCATTCTCACTTTGTACTCACGGCAGTGCTGTAAATGACTACATATGGTGCAGGGTACTGGTGAATTAGATCCTAAAAGTAAACACAAACCTCATTTCTTTCTGGTCCAAATGTAAATCCCCCTTCTTTTATCTATCTAAAGTACTTGTATGGCATCCCTCATCATAGTTTCCGAGCACCTCACAATCTGTAACGTTTTAATACTCGCAATACCCTTGTGAGGTAGGGAAGTGCTACTATTCCCATTTTACAGATGGGGAACTGAGGCACAGAGGTTAAGTGAGCCATGCAAGGTCACGTAGAAAGTCTGTGGCGGAGCAGGAACTTGAACCTAGATCTCCTAATTCCTAGGCTCGTGCCCTAACCACTGGACAATCCTTCCCCTTTAACCATGCTTTCCTGCATAGCAACACAGAGCATATTGCTTGTATTTAAATTAATTAATTCAACCCCCCCATCATATATCATTGCCTCTATAAGGGACAAACGCAGAGAGAACACATGATCAACATTAGTCACCTTGTTTATTTTTAACAGTTTTTAGAATTCCCCTAATTTTCTAGAATTCCTCTAACTTTTATATTGAACCTAAAAAGTTGATTATGGGGAGCATTTTTATAGTATTTCATGATTTGCATAGAGACAATGCATGTGGAAAGTGACAGGAATGTATATGAGCAGAGGCTTTGGGATGATAGGTCAGCATTTGGTGGACAGCAGATGACTAATCTTTTTTATGGCACTGCAGTTACTGCAAGCCTAAAACCCCCTACAAAATTTTCATTTAGGAACCCATCGGATCCTAAAGCCCAATGTGATAATTCCTATGAGTTATGCCAAATCACCACATGAAGGTCTTTGGCTTTAATTGACAACTGAATGAGAAGTAAATGGCCCTCATCGCTCATGGTTAGAGAACAGATGGCAGTTTTGTAAGAGTTCAGGAGTGAATTTTGGGGTCCTGTCCAAATTCCAATTTGGATGATTACATTCTACTTACCTAAATTCTCTCTGCAGGTTCAACTAGATATCATATTCTTCTTCACTTCCTTTCTTAAACTGTTCTGAAGTGTTGCTGTGTGCTATTAGGCAACTGCCAAGCTTTCCTCCTGGGGTTGTTATACTTCAGTCGGAAGTGAAATTATCCCTGGGTTTTTTTAGATGAAAAGTTCTATAAAATTGAAGATAGTATTATAAAAAATATTTTTCAAGGTTAATTTACCATGTTTCTCTTCTCTTTGTTCTTCACTCATTTTCATATTTCACCTTTTGAGGTGGGGGTGGCGTTCTTTATCTGATTATTTTTTCCTCATTCTTTTTTAGTTTCTGTTTTCCATTAAACGAATTTTCTACAATTTAGCCATTTTAAAAAATGTTCACTTTTTCTTTCAAAGCACCCATTATTTATTTGCTGTGCTTTTTCCCATCTAGTTTTTTACAAGGTATGGGCAACAATTCATCAGTTGCACGTTACAAACAATAAGGTAGCTTGTTATCAGCTACACAATTATCAGAGGAGGACAGAGAGGGGTGATTCCCTCTGACAGGATCCAAGACCGAATGGAATAGCATGTAAATAATTTTTTATGGTTATGCTTTTCTATGGATATTCTTTGTTCCATGCTAAAACATGCACATATCTTGGGGAAAGGTGAAAGACAGGAAAGAAGAATATTCATCATAGCATATGTCATACTTAACTATATCCCTTCCTTTTAAACACTACTCCCATGCCTTTCATCTAATTAGACAGAATATGTGTGTAACAGGCTGGCAATAGTTGCCTGAAATACCCCACTCTCTTATTAGATGTTGATCCTTCTGGGAGGCTTAAAGGGGTTTGCTGAGGTAGGTGGGTCAATGTCCTACATGGGTATGAGGCTGGGGTGGGGTGAGAACGGCTGTCTATAAAGACAGAATCTAGGGTGTTGACTGTGTATTCCTCAGATAAGAACCCTGGGAGCATCCACATCTGGGGCTAAGGCTTGAGATTAATTTTATATCATGTCATCTCATGCTAATCTCTTTGTCAATAAAGCCAACCCCAAGAAGGGGATTAGTTTTTCCCCCCCTAAATTGTGTGGGCTGAGAGCTGAGAATGTATGTGGGCTGTGCACACAGGAGCAGAGTTACAGATTAGAGAATAATTGATACGTTTAAAATTAATGTATTTGGGGGTAGAGATCAAGGATGGGCACTTCCCAGTTATACTATGTAAGGTATGGCTTGTGGAGATGAAGTTCCTTCTGGAATGTGGACTTCCAAGACACTCTGTCCTTTAATTCTAATCCTTCGACCGTCTAATACAAAATAGTAAAGAACTGCCACATTCACATAGAGAATATAATTCTTGCACAAAGAAATAGCAAAATATTTTCACTTATAAATAACATCATCTCCCTGCTGCACACATTGAAGGAAAATAAAATTCAAGTATACAGACAGAACACCTACAACAATATGTTCATGCAATTAAAGAAAATGAACAGTACTTCTACAACTAAATATTCCAAACACATGTCACTTTAGCTTCTAGCTAAAACAGCTGATCATCATTTGGGACTAGGAGTTTCTGCTTGAGCCACCACAGGGAAGCAGTTTTTGGCAGATTCTATACCAATACTGACCTAAACAGATGATAATATATATTGCAAAAGTTGAGGGAAAGCCACCTGCAAACTCTTAATCATTGCCATTCTTGAGTCCAATCAATGCCTGCTATTTTTGAGCTGGCTGGCCTGCCCAGCCCTATTGGGGAAGGTTTCTGATAGATAGATATTTGGCAACACTGATGTCTGAGAGCAGTAATGCCCAGAGAGGAATTATATTATATCCTCTCTGGGCATTACTGGTTATTATATCCTTAAAATACTGGACCTAACAGATGAAAGATCGATTCTTTTGTGCCTGTTCTGTTACTCCTCCCTGGATCATCTATCTGGCCTGTTGGTCCATCTAGTCCAACAAGTATGGCATCCTGATGACAACAGTAATCAATACTTGTTGCTTTAGAAGAAGGTATTTTTCCCCTCTACCCCATCCCAATAACAAGGCTAGCTAATTGTGCAATATTGCATATAGGCAAAAGAACCTTTCTTGATCCCACAGGGAACTAGTGTTCTGAAGCATGAGATTTGATTAGCAGCTTGCCCAGTTACCAATATTGTAAGCAGTCATGAAATTATCCAACCCTTTAAAAAATCTAGCCACAATATTTGTCTTGATTACCTCTTCCTGTAGAGTTGAATTCCACATGTGAAAATACCACATTGATGGAATATGTGAAAGAGCCTAAATAAACAGACTTTATATTTTATAAAGTAATATTCTCTTTTATTAGTTCAAAACGTTCTGCCTTTTAATATAACTGAATGTTCCCCTAATTATCTCATTTTGGGTCAGATAAAAGGAGAAATTGGTCAATTTTTATTTTATCCTGAATAATGTTAATGACTCCTTTGAATTATTTTTCTTTCCAGCTAAAAACTCCTAAAATTTTGCAATTTCTTATCAAATGCAGATTACACTCATGTTGCTTAACACCTTCATAGCACTTCACTGGACCTTTTTTATTATCAGTTTGGAGGATATATCATGAGACACCACTTCATATTATCTGCCTCGAACTCCTAGCTAGATCCTTTGCCATAAAGAACCTTATAAAAAGAGACCACTAAGGTTCATTATGATTGCCTTGTGCAGTATGTCAGCAGAATAAATAAACTAGGGAGACACTATCCCAGATGTTGGCAAATATGGCAAAAGTAATTGTGGGTGTATTGACTGCAATATACTATCATGTGACAAGTGGAGTATATTCCATGGGTTACCTAACATGATAGTAGACTGGAACTCATCTAAGAAGTAATAATAACAACCGCATTTCATAAACAAATCTTAATGTACTTCAATAATTTACCTTCACAAAGCTCTTGTGAGGTGTGCATTATTATATCCATACTACAGAAATGTAAACAGAAGCACAGAAATTACAGGATTTACACTGGTTGCACAGTGAGTCAGTGAACAGATGGGAACATAGCCAAAGAGTATACTGATGCCTAGTCTCTCACTTTAACAATTTGACCACACTGCTTCACAACAACTGGATTATACATAGGGAACACTTTGTCAAAAGGACAGGATCTTCTGAAGCTGGATCTCACAGCTAAATCAGTAGTTATAATAATTATTCAGACTCTGATGGAATTACACGGAGCAAAACAGAATTTGGCCCAAAGATACTAGCAACGGGAGCATTCCACCAATAATAGGTGGATAAAGGGGGTATATGCGTTTTCCCCCTTTTATCTCAATGCCAAGGGAATTAGGTAAGGGAAGAGACAGAAATATACCATTATACTAGTAACACCAACAGGGAGTTACCACAAAACTAGCAACCCTGTTCTCTTTCATTATGTTTAGAAGGGTACTGAGCATCTGAGCACTGGACATAAAGAGATGATTCCACCCAAATGAGGCCCATTTCCTCATAACACAGAGGACTGAGTCCACAACTTTTTATGGCTGTAATCTCCAGTCTAGTCCAATGGTACTCAGTGCAAGATAAGGGGGGGATAAAGGTGCCTTTAAGCCCCATTCATGCTCCCAATCTTGGTCGCTGAGAAATTGAGAGGATTGTAAACTCCTTGGGGCAAGGACCACCTCATTCCATGAGTTTGTACAGCTCCCAATACAGTGATCCACTTCTGATTGGAGTCTTTGGTTGCAACTGTAATTCAAATAGTGAATAATTATAGGAGGAATTTTTACAGCCTGGCCTCCTAAACTAAGACTGCACATACAATGGCAAGATCATATTTACTATGTGTATTAACGTGTTAATCTGAAAAAGATTTTTAACATGCTGGCAGCTACTTCAATTTCTTTTGCTGGAGAAAGAAACTGAATATACACTGCTTCCTTTGACTCCTCTGGCTGCATAAAAGCTAGCTTGTTCGTTATCTAGTGGTAGAGCACAACCCCAATCTGTTAAATGAAAATCAATACCTAGCCATTTTCCCCCCCAAATGAACTCTACCCCAAATTGCTCTGTGTAAGACCTTATTCCTCCTCCCCCTTACTGCTCCCATTGCAAGAGCCCTGTGAACACATTGAGCCATTACTCAGAGTGATCATGTGTTCATCACTCTATCTGGTTTTCTTAAAGTGGCATAATCAGACAGATTAAGTCCAAAATGTATGTTCAATTTTAAAAATGGGTTTACAGACTAATAGATTTTTTTTAAAAAAAGTTTGAATGAAAACAGGTAGTGGTATTTTTTTTGGTTGTTTGTTTTAGATTTAAATATTTTCTTGCATTGGGGTTAATTCTTCCCTTTTATATGCACATGACTCCTACTGGCTTCAATGGGAGTTTTGCATGCATATCTAATCTAAGGACATAAATTGGCCCAATGTTTGCAACTCAGATACTGCAGCATTGGGTTAGCCCAGGCCATGAGAGCCTAAAAGTGAAAGTTTCTGTGGCACAGTTATATCATTAGTCTATTGTCATTGTTCAAATGGAGTAAAATGCAAAAAGGAAACCGACTAAATGCTGAGAGAAAAATTAGATTTTCAATTTTTCATTCTTTCCATTTGCCAGTCTCTCTCACTGGCTGGCTAAGCACATTGAGTGGGATCCACAAAGGGATTTAGGCATTGCAGTGCTCAGCATCAGAGTTTAACTTTTAAGCACCTAGAAAATCCGAGGAACACACTGTGCTTCACAAAGCCTGCATTAGGCACCTAGGCTCCCTATACAATGAATGGGGAAAGATCCCTAGAATAGGACCCACAAAATCAAGCATACTAGGCAAGGAGCTGCCAAACTAGCCAATGGGAGACACCCACCAGAGAAGAGTGTGTGTGAAACCCTAAATCTGGGTCCCTAAACTCCATTACAGTGGAGTCCCAAGCCTGCTGCCAGCGAGGCCGGCGCAGAGGCGGTTAATGGGCTGTGCACACCACCCCACTCGGTGCTGCAGGGCATGATTCACGGCAGGTTGGGTTTTTTTTACATCCTAATTAAGGGCGTGACCCTGCTGACACCCCGCCCCAGAACCAAGCCGCCCATCCTCGGGCCAAACACCAGCTGCAGCCAATGGATATAAGGCACCATCTGCCCTTCCCTTAAGGGGCCAAGACTTGAAGCCGCGATACCCCTCATCCAGAGCGCGGCTCCCTACTGCGGAGCGACCAGGCCGGTAATCCCGCTCGGGCGCACGAAGAGGCGGAGGCGGCCCGCGCAGGCTCCCAAACGTTGGCCGAGCCACATGGGCTCCGAAGAGTTAAAGGGGGCGGGGCCTGGGGAGAGGAGGTGGCGCGCTCGCGCTCTCTGGCTAGAGCAGCTGTTGGACGCTCGGCAGAAGCGCAACCGCTGCCCCGCTAGCGCTCACGCGCCATAGTGGCTGCGGCCGCGCGCGCTGCGAGGGAGGACCGGGTGCCTGTGCTGGGGCACGAGTGGTGGGCGGCCGGCCGGCTTTCCGGGCACCCCTCCCCCTGCCCCGACTAGCCGAGCCCGAGTTTGTGGATGGGGCTGAGCTGTGCCCGCTGAGGAGGAGCCGGGGCTAGCCGGTGAGTGTCCTTCTCCCACCACCCCCCTCACGCGGAGGGGTCGGTGCGGGATGTTTGACGGGGTTCCCCTTCAGGCCGCGGGGGAGGGGGTCCTGTTGCTATTCTGGTGTCTCCACGGAGCTCCCTCCGCCCCGTCCCTCTCCCCTGCCGGGCGCAGCCGGCGGGAGGCTGGAACGGGGAACGGAGGGGGGGGGGCAGCTGGCCGGCCTCGGCGTTGCGAGGAGGCTCCTTTGCCTCCGGGGGTCGAGCCGCTCCGCGTGTGAGCCGCTCGCACGCAGGCCCGCCCGGAGCCACAGACCTGCGGGGGAACATGGCAGCGCTGGGAGGGAGAGAGGGTTTCCTTGGCCCCCTAGGTGGGGACTGACCGCTCGCCGCTGCCGTGTCCCCAGCGCTTCTCCGGCCGCTCCGGATTATCTCTCCTCCCCCGTTCTCTGGTCTCCTGGAGATTATCTGCTCCCGCCTTCCCTGCCCGAGAGGATTATTCTCCCTATCGCTACCTCCCTTCTCCCCCTTTCTGATCCCGCGCTGCCCCTCCCAGGCATTATCGCCCCTCCTTGCGGGATTATTCCCGATCGCTACCCCTGCTCGCCGTTCCTCCTTCCCCGAGGCATTGCCTCCCCTCCCCTCGCTGCAGTCCGCATTGAGATGGGGGAAAGAGGGCTGGTTTTGATCGGGGAGGAGGGTGGGTAGTAATTGCCTCAGGGCTGTCGCCTTACTAGGTTTTGTACTGGTACTACAGGCTGATGGAAGTACACAGGGTGTCGGGGGGGGGGGGGATACATGACAGAGTTAGGGCTGCAGTGTGTATGCTAAATGCAGGAGGAAATATCCAGCTTCACCAAAGCATTAATGCTCTTGATGCTGTTGCTGGTGAGAGTGAAGAAGCCAGCTGTCTGGCATTATGCTTTATATATGCACACATGCACCTTCGTGTTGGGTTCTGGAGTCTCCCTTTCAATCATTTATTTTTGGATAGTGTCTCGAGAGAATTCCTACTCTCCAGTTCATAAAAAAACCCCATCAAATACAGTAGTAAGGTAAAATTAAAACATGAAGATGCTATATGGATGACATTGCTGTTGTGCAGGGTCAGCTCTGAACTGAATGTTTCTCTTTTTTGTTTTCTAAGGCAGTTGATTGATTGGGGAAGGGGGCGAACATCTTGCACTGGACCCTGGTGTATGTGTATGGACTAGTTCTGCAGTGACACTAATTGAGGGAAAAACAAATTTGCTTAATGGAGTAGCAATAAGGGTGACCCTTTATGTACGGCTCCCACTTGGGTCAGACCACTCATGTCTTCTCTATCTTCAGTTGCAGTACATGGGATCATTGGATTGGAACTGCAGAATTTCCTAACAGCTCTGGGCCCAGGATTACATCCATTAAACTTCCCTTGACTTGGCTCTGGGAAGAGGAGGGGCTGAGGGAAATTGGAGAGAGGCTGGGTGGCTATAAATAGAGATCTAGAGGAGGCTTTGAACAAATCTTGGTGTGTTACTTATGAACACACAGTATCTGTTAAACTAGTTGGTTGTCAGTAGTGTCCTAATGTTTCCTTTTATTCCTGCTGTGGTGGTTGGCTTTTAACACTCCTAAATATTCTTATAAATGAGCCAGCATGTGTTGCCAAATACTGTTTAGAAATGCCATAGAGAAACTTTTTACATTTTAAATAAAATGTTGATTAATTGGTAGCTGGTTTACCAACTACTCTTTCATATATTTTGAAAATAATTTTAAAAGGCTCTTAAGAAAAGACCAAACTAACCAAACACAAGAATGTTGAATACAGAGGCTGTCTCTCTGCCTTCATATGTGCTTGAGCTTGGGTATTGCACCACATAAACATAGATTACCTGAGATCACGCATTGCTCAGAGATGTCTGCAGAGTCAAGGCACAATGTCATGAATAAGGCTGGAGTGTCAGTTTTGGCTTTGGATTTCTGTGGCACTATTGTAGAGGAGACCCCAACGTTTGCAACATTTTATTTGAAAATGAAACTCCACCAATATCTTGAATATATTGAGCCTTCAACTCCTTTGAATTCAATGTGTTTCCAGAGGCTGCAGATTCTACAGATCACTGCTGTTTCAGTTTATGTGGTCAAGAAAAACATAACATAAAGGTTATTGCCAATTAGACCATCACAGCTCCTTAAGAACTATATTTGTTCTGTTGCTATACTTGTGGACTAACTGTGCATACCAAAAATTTCTGAAATGATTGAAAAACTGTTGTAGCATGTGTGCAGTAGATCATCTAAAAAACATTACAACTTTTTTTTTTTTTTTTTTGCAAACAGCAGAAGCAATTAATTTAAATAATGGACTAATCAACTGAAGCTTTTCAATAAAAAATGTAAATTACCAAAGTACACAAGCATCAAACTATTGGTGAGGATGTGGAAAGGATGAACCTTTAAACAAAGATGACCCCAAGAAATTTTGGATTTGAAAAATTGCCCTTGGACTAACTCTATATCCAGTGGTTTGGAACAGAACTTGGGTGAGTTTGAAATGTGCGGAAATCTAGACAGCATCATTTATTCTGGAATTCCAAGATTAATTATAATAACCTCCCCCGCAAATAATGGTCCAGAGTGATCCTTTCCCATATAAGGATCTGATCCTGCAATGTTTAAATGCCATTTGTAAGCATCTTCCAGTTCTGTTAGTGGCATGGGACAATCAAGATTCAACTGAGATTACGTCCCCATTGTGCTAGGCTCTGTACAAATTGAGAGTGAGATGGTTCCTGGCCCAAAGCTGGCAACATAAATAGGGTAGGTGTAGAGTGGGAGGGTATACAGGGATCCAGAGACATGACTTGGGCAAGGTCATACATCAAGGAAGTGGTAGAGCTAGGTATAGAATCAAGGTCTGACCTGTCCAGTTCCTTGGATCCCACTGCCTCTCTGTACAGGCTTGCTAATTTAAAATAAAGAATCTATATACAAGTCTCTACTTCTGCAGGCCGAGAAGTGAGTTGAGTGTCAGTAGTACCTATATAACCGTAACACTTTTAATTATTGTAATAGTAGTTGGAGTGTGCATGGTGCTGTGCCTGTATATAGGAAGAAACAATCCATGCCCCAAAGGGCTTGTGTCCTATGGACTAAGTGGGAGAGGGATGCAAAATGCAAGCAAGTAGTTGAGGTGATTGGCACTAGTGTGTTCCACTTCAGCCACAATATAGGACAAGTCAGTTTCTTTGTGTTTTACTTAAAATACTTAGTTTCTGAAGAAGGGATTTGAATGAGGAAAAGGCAGTGGCCAGGCAACTGGTTCAGGAAGGTCATTCTGTGCATAGGAGATGCCATGGAAGAGCTTGTCAAATGAGGTATCAAGATTGGCATCAAGAGGTGAAGAGTGTTTGATATATCAAAGAATAAAGTTGTCTGAATAGGGAGTGGCAGAGTTACATGGCCTTGAAGGTGGAAAATTTAAATTTGTGGTGGGGATGGAAAGCCAGTGGAGGGATTCAAAGGATATTTATACACAGCTGCTGAGGTGTAATTCCCAGCATGGGTAGACACACTTGTACTAGCTGCACAGAAGCTAGCACATTAAAAATTACAGTGGGGCCATGGTGGGATGGGTGACAGATCAGATTAGCTGCTCAAGTATGATTCTGCGTGACTCCCTGGATACGTATTTGGGCAGCTAGCCTGTGGTGCCATGGCCATACTGTTAGATGCTAGCTCAAGCAGAACTAGCACAATCCCCTGCTAGGAATTACACCTTCCGGTTGTAGTGAAGACATACCCAATATGAGGAAAGAAGGCCTGGTTAGATGAGATAGTAAGAAGACCTTAGCAACTGCCTTCTGTGAATTGGAAAGGGGGGTGATAATGGATGTTGGGGTCAAGAAGGCAGAACGTATTGAGGGTGTCTTGGATGGATCTTAGTTCTATGGGCAGAACAAAAAAGCTGGATTTCTAGACATTTTGGAGGGGGAGAAGCAGCAGGATTTGAATACAATCTATATGGGGGGCGGGGAGGAGGAGGGAATAGTGAAAAATGACATGATTAAGAGTCTGTGACAGGGAGGCTGATGGTGGTGTCAGCTGTGACGGGGAGCATAGGAATAGTGAGGGGGTTGGAAGAAAAAGCGTTTTAGCAGTGGTGGTTTCAGGGAGATGGGCTGATGTACAGGTGTGGATGGAGGAGACAAGACAGCAATAGATGCATAATGGGTTTTGTTTTCACTGACACAGGTGTTTTGTTTTTACTAATTTACAATAGTTACCTTGCTGTAAAACCCTAAATGGAGACAAGGCATTTGTAGTGTTAACCCACCTAAGTTAGGTGAGGTCAGCATTACATCCATGCCTGTGGTTGACTTCACCTAATCACAATAAATGTAAAACTACAGTTCCTTGTTCCCACTATGTTTTTACAGCAGGATAGTTGATGAGCATTAGCTATCCTGAGGTAACAAACCTCTCTTTTTGTTAACAACATAGCCTTAGTTGTTAGTAGAGAGATGGTGGCTGAAGCTGATAACAGCTGAAGGAAGGATATATGAGAGGGTGGGTGTGGGGGGAAGGGGAGGTGAGAAACAAGGGGGCCAAGAAAACAACTTTTTAAAAAAGAGACATACTGCTTGTATAGCATAAGTACTTGTAAAGTACTTTCACAGGCCATATGAAATAATCCAAAATGGTATTGGTAAAAATAGAATTTGCTCCTATAACTTAAGATGGAAGGAATTCAGAAAGCCCTCCCTTCTGTTTAGTCCATGTTTAATTACTTTAGAGGTCTTGCTGATTAAAGCACGTGACTAAAATCTGAGGGGTGCTGCTAATATGAAATACTCTAGATATGTAATATAAACATTTTTAGAATTACTGCTGATTTTAATGTCTCTCCTTAAATTCTGTTTGAAGTGATATCAAAAGAAAAATTCATTGGAATTAAGTCAACACTTGATGTATAAAACTACCAAGGTATGTCTTAATAAAGTGAGAGCTTTAGGTATTGTAACTTTACTCATCTGACGCTCTCCTTCATTTGACAGCCTTTTTCAAGAGCAGGAACAGTACAAGAGTTCTATATCCTTGCTGGCTGATTGTCTCTTTTCCATAAGTTTTGTGGTGCTTAGTTTTGCTTTGACTTTTTAGTCTTTTGCATCTTGCACTGACCTGTCAGTTTCTGCTTTTGCTTAGATACAGAGTCTCAAAGGATCAAATCTTTCTTTAGCTTTTTCTGCTAAATTCACTTATCCAGTAGCTGGAGACAGGCAGTTGATTTCAAACCTTTGCTTTCTGACTCTTAGCATTTTGCCAAAGTATTGGTAGAATGCTGCTGATCATGAAGCAGATGAAAGCACACTTTTATTAATGTGTGTTTATTGAGAAAAATCACTGATTTTTAAAAAACATATTTCCTTGCATTCTACCTCTTCATCAAGATAGCGTGAGCATGCTGGTGTGCTGCCCAAGAAGAGTGATTGCAGCCAATTCATTGGTTTACAATTTGTCCTTTTATGGCTATATTGCCACCTCATGGTCAATGTGTAGCAGAAAAGCTGAAGTGCAACCTGAGAATCAAAGTGCACGGTGCAGGAAAATGTATTGAGTAGAAAGTTTTGCCATTAAAAAACCTCTATCTAGTAAGGGAGGGGAGATGAGACCAAATTCTATACAGTTATCAGGGAGATGGAGCTGTTGTATAGCATCTGCTGTCCACTGGGAAAATAAAAATAGGGGCGTGGGGAATGGAAAAGTTAGTAGTTCTAACTGCATTATTGCTGATACGCTATTGTTAGAGCTCCAGAAAAAAAGAATGCAATTATGACACCACTCCAATTTAAACAAAAGTCTGCAGGTATTTTATTTATTACACAAGTAGGATTCCATGGATGGGAAGAGCCTCCTAGACACACTTTTAACTTGTCTTAAAAAGACACTGACTTAAATTGTTTGAGACTAATTTTTAGAAACATCCAGTTACTGGTAAATCAATCTTTAAATGGCCTCTTTGCTTAAATTTATTTCAATGACTTATAATTTTCCTGATCTCTTTTTTAATGTTTACAAAGTTTTTCCTGTTGAAAAGACCTAAGTACTTGTTTAGCAGAAACAGTGAAGCCGACTATAAAGAAGCTGCAGTCAAATGCACAAAATGATCAAATAAAAAAACTAGAGAAATACTTCCTAGCAACTCTAGGTTACAGTAATCTTGGCTGTTACTTGTAACGTACAATGTTACACAGAAGTGACTTAAGTCTCGTGTCCATAATATTTCACACTAGCAGTCTTTGCATTTTTGCCATAGTGGTTGAAATGCAGGAAGAACTATTGTGGTTAAGACATGAAAAGGATCTTGCTCACTCACAAGTGGAGAGGATTCGGGGAGGCTACTACTAAAGTTTCTAGTCCTTCTGGCTGCAGAAACAACCTTACTGTGGTCTTCCTAAGTGTGCAGATAGGCAGCTTCTGTGGCTTCCTGCTTATTATAGCTTTGCTAAGCTACAGCAGAATAAGATGAACAATACTCACTCTGCTCAAGTCATTTTTGACAAGGCTTTTAAACTTCCCTCATCACTGTAGTATTTGAGCACTTCCAGAAAGTCCTATCTCCACTACAGGTGCTGCAATGCAGTGGCACAGCTATGACTCTACTGCTATGCTGCACTGCTACACTATATTGTAGACACTTTCTACAACGATGAAAGGGGTTTTTCAATCTCTGTAGGCGATCAGTTTCTCTGAGTGGCAATAGCTAGATCCACAGAAGAATTTTTCCATCAACCTAGCTGTGTCTACATGGGGGTTAGGTCAACATAGATACAGTGGTCTGGGGGGGTGTGAATTTTTCACATCCCTGAGTGCCATAGCTATGTTGACCTAACTTTTAAGTGTAGACCAGGCCTGAAGGATGTGACTAGAATTTGTCATGTGAGCCCTTCTCTAAGGGGGAAAACTGACATTGCCTTCAGTATAACACATAGCACTGCAGAACAAAAGGAGAAGCACACGGGGTGTGTGTGTGTGTGTGTGTGTGTGTGTGTGTGTGTGTGTGTTCCCCCTTCAAGTGGAAAGTTTGATATTTAAGGTGATTCTTAGCTCCTATAAGTTTATTCCATAGCCCTAGAACTTTGTTCCTGGTCCACAGATGAGTTTTAAAGTGGATTCATTGTGCTTGAGGAATGGAATTCTATTTCATGGTCCTAATTCTGGAGCCTTGGGTTACCTTTTGGGTATCTGAGATCCAGTTCACAGAGTGCCTTGAAAATGAAGAAAATTTTGAATTTGACTTCCTGTTCTATAGGAAGCCAGGTAGAGATCAGAAGACCGTCTGGTATGATGGTCTTATGGTAGCCTTTGGTGATTAGCTGATGCAGCCCATTTGGAGTTTCCTAAGGACTTATGGTAATGCTCTAGTCATCTTGACTGTGATTATTAAGAACCTTGTGGGCAAGAGGGAACACTCAGGTTTAGGACCCTATCAAATTAACTGTACATTTTGATAAATTTCCCGGTCATAGGAGTTAATCTTAAATTTTGCATTTTCATATATTTAAATATGAAATTTTATGGTGTTATAACTGGGGGGGTCTTGACCCAAAAAGGGCTGGGGGGGAGAGGTCACAAGTCTATGGGTGGTGGTGAGGGTCACAGTATTGCCACCCTTACGTCTGTGCTGCTATCAGAGATGGACAATGCTGCCTTCAGTGAGTGGCAGCTGCTGACTGGGAGCCCAGCTCTGAAGGTAGCACCATCACTGGCAGCAGTTCAGAAGTGAGGGTGACATGATATGGTATTGCCACCTTTCTGTGTTGCCCCAGGAGATGGGTCTGACCTGGCCCCAGAAGTGGCCTGTGTGGGTAAGAGGAAGTCCTGTCTCACCACAGCCCTGCCGGGACTAGCAGCTGGAGCCTGGCTTACAGGAGGATGCCCCAGCTCTGTTCCTCCCCAGCATTCATGTTAAAGGGGTTAACTGGGGGGGGGGCAGGGGTGACCACAGCACCTTGGGCAGTCTTTCACCCATGAGGCCAGCCCTGCTGTCACCCCCCCCCCCCCCAAGAAAGTGATAATCCCCACCCCATTCCTTGGCACCCTCACTTCTGTGCTGCTGGTAGTGGCAGTGCTGCCTTCAGAGCTGGGTGCCTGGCCAGTAGCCACTGCTCTCCAGCTCTGAAGGCAGTGCAGAAGTAAGGGTGGCAATACCGCGACTACCCTACAATAGCCAGATTTCATTGTCTGTTACATGTTTTTCATAGCTGTGAATTTGGTAGGGCCCTACTCATGTTGCTTCTTGGATTAGGAGGAAATGTATGAGCAGCAGCAAGGACAGGCTGTGGAGGGCCCAGAAAAGGAGTTTGTACGAAGGGATAAAACCTAGAACTTTGGAAGATTTCCTTTAGGAGCCCTTTTATGTCTCATTCCATACAACAGAAATAGTGTCTTCCTCTTCTCCCCTCCATTTCCACCAATGAAAGATGCAGAGTCCAGGGACACAGTACCCTAGTGGAAATCCCAGCTACTGGAGTGGAAGAGAGGCTGGGTATTGCCTTTGGACTTCATGGGGAGGGTGTTGCTGGTGTGGGAGCATGTCTGGCTAATAGGGTTGTCAAACTTTTTCACACCCTGTGCATCAGTATTATAAAGCAGAACATTCTTACAGAACAAATTTAGCTAGAGAACTCCCTCTAGTGGTTGAGTTGTGGTATCTGAGATTGAGAAGTAGTCCTGGGAGAGGTTGTAGTTGGTGTGGATGCTATGTGAAGCTAGATAGATGCCTGATGAACTTTAGTGTAAAGTTCCTTGGTTGTGAACTTACAATAGATAACTTTTTTTTTTACTGTCTTAGGGTAGCCTGCTACATTTTTACAAAAAATAAATGACAAAATAGAGGGGGGGTTCAGAAAATGTCATGTAATAAGTGGGCTTAGAAATTTCACTTGCCTACTTATCCAGCAGTTCTCTCTCCCTGACAAGCAGGGGGGCTAGTGCTACCAAATCATGTTGAATGTATATCTATCTTCCACTACACAAAACATGTATGTATGTTAGCTCTGACTGTGAAGAGAACTTAAGGAAGCAAGGTATTGACTTCAGTTTCAGAAAGTCTCCACATAAATATACATAGACTGTGAAATTGACAAGAATGTCTGTTTATCACAGTGTTCTGAGTAGCAAGCAAGTTTTCACTCTTCTGCATCTTAGGAAACCTATGAGCAGCAGCAGAAGCAATGAAGTTGTCTATCTGGGGACTTAAAGGAGTCAATGCATTGAGACAATCAGTGTATGGGGGGGGTGTGGGGGTGGAGGGAGTGAGGTGCTCAAATCAGAAGCTGGGCTAGGGTGTGTAGAATAGCTGAGATACCCTATATCCCCACCAGTCATGAAGCTCTGGAGTTGGAGGTAGAATAGAGAATGTCTTTTCAGCAGTTGGTGGGGATGGAAGCCTTCAAACTAACCATACACCTACCTAAGCAGAGGCTGATAGAAAAAATTGAGCCCTTCAACAATGACTGAGTCCTGGCAGAAATCCAACACTTCTAATCTTCCCCATACCCAATCTACATTTGTGATTTGTGATTGATATAGTTGTGATGGTAAAAGTTCCTACAGTAGATGCAGTTATGCTGGCAAAAACTGCTTTTGGCAGTCTAGTTTACTTCCAATGCACTCCTTAGTGTAGATTGAGTTGCTATGGTAGGAGTTTTTTGCTTCTCCCCCAGGCCATTGGAGCCTGACTACCTTTCATTTGTCTTCTGTCTAGACATCTTAGTAACCTGATAATCAGTGCTTGAAAAGTTATTAGGGATTTTTAAAGTCTCTCTTAAAAAAAAAAAAAGAAAACAACCCAAAACTTTGCAAGTGCATTTTTGGGGAGTGAAAAATGAACCATAAATATAAGACCGTTATAAATGTCTGTGTTTCAGCTAATTATGTGACTGTAGGGATCCACTGCACTGAACAAACCTTAGCTTTAACAGTACTTGGTAAGACAGATCACTTCAGTGACGAGTGAGGCCATGTCTATACAACAAACTGGTCATTGCAAGTTACATCAGCATAAAGCTGCCACAGTTAGTATATCACGTGTGTGTGTGTACTTGGCTCCTTGTCAGTGCTGTGTACACTCACTAGGAATACTTGTGTTAATACACAGTGCGGTGCATCACATGCAACCTGCCACCAGTCAATGCATGGTCTTTTGTGAAGTTTTGGCAATGCATGGTGGGGCAGAAAGGAGTTGTGCAGGGGTGATTGGGAGGAAGGGATCAACTTCTCAGTGTGCAACTGTCTCCATCCCATAATGTCATCTGTATCCCATAATTTTCACACTTGAAAAATAAAATCCCACAAACCCACATGGCCCTCCTCACTGTTGATCATCTCTGACAAAAGCATGGAGCCTGCACAACTCTGCGCTATTGTCATAAGCATTGCAAGCACAGAATGCATATTCTCTGGTATTTGCAGAGCTGCAAGAAGAACTGGATCAATGTGAAACATGATGATTTCTTGAGGACAGATTTCTGTGGGATATAATGAGAACCAATTCAAGGTTGTTGGTGGCATTTGTAGAGCAGCTGCAGATGGTGTAGCCCTGCTTCTGGGCCTGAGAAATGAGCACTGACTGGTGGGATGGTGAGCAGTGGCTCCAGAACTTTCCTGGATCTGTATGCCAACCTTACCCCACTCCTCCAGCACAGGGACACAAAAATGGGAGCACCACTGACAGTAGAAAAGAGAGTGGCGATTTCACTGTGAAAACTTGAATGCCGGATTGCTACCAGTCAGTGGCAAATCACTTTGGAGTTGGAAAGTCACTGAGGGCTGTTGTCATGCAAGTGTGAAGGGCTATTAATTGCCTCCTTTTACACAGGACTCTCAGCAATGTGCTGGACATAGTGGGTGGATTTATAGCAGTGGGGTTCCTGAACTGTGGTGGAGCAATAGATGGCGCACTCATCCCTATTTTTGCACTAGACTGCCTTGCCACAGAACACAAAGGGCTACTCTTTCTATGGTTAAGCAAACATTGATGAATCACCGGGGATGCTTCACCAACAGGGCCATCTCTAGCTTTTTTGCCACCCCAAGTGGCGCGCCCCCCCCCCCCCCCCCAAAAAAAAAAAGGCTGTGGCCGAAGAGCTGCCGGGGGGAGGAACTGCGGCCGGAGAGCTGCTGAAGCGCACAAAAAAATAAAATAAAAAAAATCGGCCCTTGAAATGTGCTGTCCCAAGAATGGCCGGAATGCCACTCCTTCAGATGTGCCGCCCCAAGCACCTGATTCCTTTGCTGGTGCCTGGAGCCGGCCCTGTGCACCAACATCAATGTTGGCTGGTCAGGGAAGGTGCATGACACTTGCATCTTTTAAGAACACAGGACTGTTCGGAAAGATACAAGCCAGAGTCTCTTTTCCGACTAGTGGATTACCATTGGAAATACTGAAATGCCAATAGTGATCCTAGGGGACCCAGCCTACCCATTGCTCCCCAGGCTCATGAAGCCATACACTGGCCATCTCGACAGCACCAAAGAGAATCAACTATCAGATCAGCAGGTTCAAATGACAGTAGAATGTGCTTTTGGTCATTTGAAGGGTTGCTGGTGTTTGTTCACAAGATTGTATCTCGGTGGGGGTGGGGAGTCCCAAGGGTTATAGCTCCTTCCTGTGTCTTGCATAATATCTGTGAAGCAAAAAGGGGAAAAGTTGCTGCTGGGGTGGAGGGCAGAGGTGAAGTGGCTGTCTGCAGAGTTTGGATAGTCAAACGTAAGAGCTATTAGAAGATCTCAATGTGGAGCTCAGGGAGGCTTTGGAAGAGCACTTTAACAGTGAGCCACAGTAATCTGTTGTGTACTATGCTCTACTTGACCCTGCAGTTTTGGGGCCAGCTAGAAGTGGTGCTCTTGGTGTATATCTATGAATATAATACTGTCAATGAATCTATTAATTTTGCAGTGCTTGCTGTACATTTATGATTACTGTCATCGATCCTATGAATTGTCACCCTGTACAGCAACTAGTAAAGTGGGTCCTTTCAGAACTGCTAGGCACTCTGCAGCATACATTGTGAACTAATAACGATGAATTATTTTCCAAATAGGATTTTATTCAGTAACAAAACCAGTGCCAAGAAAAATCTGTAATTTAAAAGCAAATACATTAAACCCAATACATTAGTGAAATGGTACTTAAGGGAACAGAACATTCATGTCCATTTTACCTGCACATAGACTGATCTGTGAAAGCCATGATTGCTCTATGTGAAGCTGTGATTGTCCTTAATGTCCTCCAGGGTGGAGTGGTAGCAGTAGGGATGTCTCATAGAATGAGGTGTCCCTGATGTCCCATGGAATGTTGAGGGGGTATGTAGGGAGGTGCTGTAATGGAGTTCCCAATGGAGAACTCCAAAGGGAGGTGAACCAGTCCATGTTAACCCTGTAGGTCCACAAGAGTCAGCAACATTAGTGTTTGTTTGCTGCTGGAGAACCCCCATCATGGTCTGGTGCATTTCCCTCTCCTTTTCCTGCAGGGACTCCAGAGTCTCTTTCTCCTGTCCTCTTTCCTTCTCCAGGCGGTATGCAGTGTTCACCCACGAGGCCCTTCGCCGATGATTTGAAGCAACACTGACTTACGTGATCTCATTGAACTTGTCATCCCGAGTCCTCTTCTTTCTCTTATCTGGCTCAGGTGTTCTGTGGGTGTTAAGGGGGAACCCCTCAAGGCTGCAGCTGCAGTTAAAACAGCATAGTCACAACAGAAATCAAAAGTTAAGATTCAGAACTTCCTTCCCTTGCTCCCCTAAAGTTTTAAACAAGACATGCTTATTGAAATTTCTGCTTTGGAGTGCTTATGCACAGCACCACTCACAGCACAAGCCACGGTGAGTATGGTCTTCCTGGGGTGAGCGAAATGAGGGAATTGCTTGGTTGCATGTGAATAGGGCAGTGGCACTGAATACTGGCACCATTTTCCATAGGTGGTGGCAATTTTAGTTGATATCTCACTCCTGAGAGTAACACAGGCACAGAAAGGACAGCTGTTGTTGGTATCCTGAAGCTGTCTGCCCCTGTATGCTGCTAGCTTGTATACAGCAATGGTGCCTACTGAAGTTATCACTGACTGGTGTGGGAAAGTGTCCTACATCAGAGGAAGAAATAAGGCTGCCATCCCTAGAAACCATCAGGAGAGGATTGCAGAGTACCTCCATGAAAGTTTTTTATTAAGATCTTTCAGGAGGATTCAAGGGACGTCCTTGTGTAAATAACAAACTACTCCACATAGCCCAGCTTGCTTAGCATTATCTGCTTTTCATTCTCCTGTAGAGTTCTCTCTTGGTTGTGCCACTGCCTCTTGTATGGCTAAATTAATAAAAAGTTGATAGCTGCCCCTGTTAAGTTGGGGACATCATCAGTACATCTTTAGAATGTGAAATAGTTTCACATTTACCTGGGGTACCTTCCTCTTCGTCTGGCTCATCTGCCAGAGCTGACTGGACTGTCGTGGGGTCTCAAACAGGTCCTGGCTCACAGCATAGCTAGACCACCTGGTTGCATGTTTCCCATTCTACTCCTCTTCCTCCAACTTGTCTTTGCCGTTGAAGCTAGGGACTTGTGTCTTGGATCCGTTGGAGGTATCCATGGTGGTGTGGTGTGTGGGGTGGTTGTGGGATATCTGCCAAGTATGGCATGCAACGCTCTGTAAAAGTGACAGGTCTTCAGCTCAGCACTGGATCAACTGTTGGCCTTCTAATATGCCTGGTGCAGTTCCCTCACTATCACATGGCACTGCTACTGGTCCCTGACATACCCATTTTCCTGCATCCCCCATTCAATCCACTTGTAGATGTTGATGTTTCTATGGCTGGTCTCTAGCTGTGCTTGCACAACCTCTTCTTCCCATGTGCACAGGAGATCAAATATTTCCTGTTTACTCCAAGCAGGAGCATGACTGGAGTGTGTAGCCAGCATGCTCAGGTGAGCGGTTGTGCTCAACAATGGAGAGCTGCTAGGTGTGCTCACCAGGCTGTACAGTCAGCAAAAAGCATTTTAAAAGCTTTAAAGGGGTGGAGGAGCTTCCTCTCTGTTACCCAAGGGTAGTGGAGGTCACAGTTGTGACCAGAGTGGGAACATTGTGGGACAGCTACTGGATGACTGTTAGGATTGACAAAAGTAATGCAGTGTCTGTAGTCACTCTTCGTCGACCTCAGTATATCAACCATAGCTCAATGCCTCTTGGGGAGGTGGTGTTACTGGGTTGCTGTAACGGGGCATTTACATCAGTAGGAGACCAATTTTAAATATAGACACATGCACAACGGTGTTGATGCAAGGTGGCTTATATTAACCTAACTTTGTAGTATAACCCAGGCTCAAGACTTGACAGCACAAGCTACTTAAGTAATTTAGTTAGAACTGACTGACTTCTCATGCTTCCGCAACAGTGTATGTAAATGCTATTTAAGTAAATAGAAAGAAATTCCAGTCTCATGGGAAGTTTCAAAAGCTGTTTGTTCCAAACTTAGCAATCTTTCATCCATTCAGCACTGATTTAGACTGATTTTTAATGCATGTCGAAGAGTGACTGCAGGTGCATGTACTTCCTGGACTTAAGCTTTGGAGCTGCAGTCCAACATACTTGTCTGTCCCAGCTAACTATGACCCAGATAGATCATCTATAATGAATGGCTCCCTGTGGTGATGCACTGAGTTAGCAGTTTTACTAATAAAAGTGGTCAAAGAGCATTGGAATTGTATTATTTTGTCTTATTTACAAGGACCAAAATGGCTATTAGGAAAAAAACAGGAACTCTTTTTTACAAAATGTTCTCAGTGATGTGTTTATCTAAAAAGTCAAAAACGCCTTCTATATGTGAAATAAAAGGGGATTTAAGATTTAAAAGCATGCTTTTTTGGATCAAGTTAGTTGAAAACATTGGCGTTTGTGCAAGGGCATACTGTACTATTGACTAAATTGCACAACTCCTTTTGGCATCTCTAGCTTCCTGTTCTTGAAGGGTTTTAAGCAACTCATAATACCTCTTGGGTCTCCTCTTTCTTGCATAACAAATGCAGGATGGCTTCACCCTTCATGTGTTGTGCAGGTGAATGGTCATAGTTTAGATTACGCAGTTGTAGCCTAGTTTGTTTCTGGATATTAGATGAAGTGAGTGAGATCTTTTATTGGACCGACTTCTGTTGATGAGGGAGACAAGCTTTTGAGCTTACATAGAGCTTAGTTTAGATTTAAAAGGCTATTCCTTGCTGCTTACAATCAAACATGCATAGCTGTCTAAACTTTCTAGGATGTTTCACAATAATAGGCTCTTGTCTTATAATTACTGTGCAAAACCAGCTGACTCCTAAATCTTTATCTTGCTAGCCATGTAGGGAAGACTGAGCCAAAGTTTAACCCTCATTTGTTCCTGGCTTCTTATAAAGACATGCAATAAAAAAAAAATCAATTTACAGAAAAGAAAATGCAGTATTTCAGGTCAGTGAGAAAGCTGTTTGAATCTTCTACTTGTTTGCTCAGACTGCCAGTTGTGGTGATTGTCCTTAATTATTTGTATAGGTGCCCAGTAGGGACCAGACTGAGACCAAACTCTCTTCATATACTTCAGTAAGTGAGTTGAAGTTCATGCATATGCTCTTAATTTTGACACGTGCTTAGTCTCTTTTAAGCTACTTCTGAGATCCTGCAGTTTTTAAGTTAATGAGCGCTCTGCATATGGGACTGTAGGATGGATGCAGCTTAGTCTAGTTACAAACTATGGGATGAAGTACTGTTGCAAGAAGTTGCTATATAATTCTTCACCTATTTGGTTTAAATGTACGTTTAAAAGTTACATGGAAACTAGATGACACTCAATTTTTAATTATACCTGTCAACCAGTGCTTTCCAAGGCTGTCTACACTTCAGACTTTTGTAGACAAAAGTTAGGTTGACAGCCAAAACACTATAATAACATTACTATTGCATGTTTGTCAACAGAGTGTAGTGCAGAGTGCTTCCACACTTAGTGCCATCAACAGTGAGAGCGGTGCACTGTGGGTACCTATCCCACAAGGATACTCACTACCTTATGCCTCTATGACTGGTGGGTTGGCAGAGTGGATAGCGCACACCCATGATGCGCTGTGCAATGTCCCATGATGCATTGTTTTCTGTCCCAGCATTCCATGGTCTTGGGCATCAGTTTGCATATTTTTCAACGGCTCTTGTTCTTCAGGGGTGGACTGCTGAGGCATGCCAGCTGGAAGCTGCTTTTGAGCAGCTCGATACCAGGCTATTAGAGGGGCACAACAGGGGCCAATTCAAATCGGAAGTTTTTGAGACAACATCTTGAGAATGAGAACTAATGTATATTTTTATGTTGCAAACTGCAATGCTTCATTAAATCAGATTTTCCTAGGAAGCACTTGTGGTGATTCATGGTCTAGGGTTTCAGTAAGCAAAGGATTAAACTTCCTGTGTATGTCTTGCTGCCACCTGCTATCTCAATTTGTAGGGTATAAATAAAGATGTTATCTTTTGTATTCTGTTTTTATTAAACAATCAACACACAAACGCTTGGTGGGAAAAGAAGGGACCGGGGAAGGGCAAACTGTCAGAGCTGTGCGTAGGTCCAGTTATTTTGAAAGCTGTCCCGGGGGTGGAGTGAATGGGAAACAGAGAAATTCCGGAGTGTCAGGGAATGCGCAGGTGGGGTGGGGTGGAAAATGGTTCTGAATGCGCTGCAGGGGAGGGCGGGCACACATCTGATCGCAGTGTTATGAGGGACTTAAGCATGTTTATGAATTAATTACATTTATCATCCGCTCGGTGACATCCTTAACGAAGTCCTGATTTTCTTTTCTGTCCTGCCTTTCAATTTCTCTTCACTCCGTGTCTTTCTCCCCCCCCCCCCCTTTTTTTTTTTTTTTTTTTTTTTTTTTTTTTTTTTTTGCATCTGAGTATTGCAGGACTTCCTGGAACATGCCTTCCTTGCTCCGTCTGTATGTAAGGGGTTCCCCTGAAGGCCACATCTGCAGAAGCACAAGAAGCAATACACAAGTATGATTGTTAGTTCACGCACAACATTGAATCATTACAGTTTAGCACACCCCTTGTAACATACCAAGCACTTTCTCCTTTCTTGCTGTCCCTTGGCAAGCACACATCTCAGCAAACACGACAGGCATGGTGAGTTTAGCCAGGGTGAGTGAGTTTCTACTTGGGCTAAATAGCAATGGTGCTTTTGAAAGGGTTGCAGTGTAGGTGATTAAGGACAATTATTGTAAACCCGTTTCCACAGGCTGGGGTAATTGAAGCAGATGTACATCACCTGAGGATAACCAGGGAAGCAAAGCTGCATCTGCTGTGGCCTTGCAGATTCCAACCTGGTCCCTATGCTGCTTTCCTGTGTGGTGCTTTGTCCCTGCACAAGTGATTGCAGAATGGGGCAGGAAAGTTTCAGTGGGGGAAGGAACAAAGCATCTCCCAAGAAACCTCTGGCAGAGGATTGCCAAGTACCTCCAGGAAAGTTTTTCCCTAGAGATCTCTCTGGAGGATTCCCTTGAAATCTCAGTGTACATCAACACCTGTTTCACTGTACTGTTTAGCTGCATACAGAAATGTCGAGCACACAGAAACAGCTAGTCTTGTCCATTTCTATCCCTTCACCCATCATGTAACTGAGCACCATCAACTTTTTTTCTTTTTAAAACACCACTTACAAGGTGTCTCCTCTTCTGCTGCTTGCTCATAGGAGTGCTGGGACTGGCTAGACCACTCCGGAGTGGAGAACAGTTCTTGACTGGCCTGGCAACCCTGCTGTGGGTTCCACAGCATCCTCTAACTCTACCTCCTCATCTATGACCTCATCCTCTGTGTAGGTCTACTTTCCGCTGCCTCAAGCGCCACTGAAGTGTCCACAGGGCTCTTGGTGGTGGAGGTTGGTTCGCTCCTGAGGATAGTATCCAACTCCTTATAGAACTGGCAGGCGTTTGGTGCAGCACCGGAGCAATGGTTTGCCTCTCTCTTGCCTTCTGGTACACCTGCCTCAGCTCCTTGATCTTTGCTCTGCACTTCACCGTATTCTGATGTACCCCTTTTCACAAAAGCCATGAGAAATCTGCCTATGGGTACTGAAATTCCTACGGCTGGAGCGCAGCTGGTACTGAACAACCTCCTCTCCCCAAATACTGAGCAGATCCAACAGCTCTGCATTGGTCCAAGCGGGAGATAGTTTGCTGCATGGAATCACCATGATTAGCTGGAAGATGCGAAGTGAGCTCTCGGTGCTCAGTAAACAAGAAGTAGAATTTTAAAGATTCATGGGGCTTCAGAGCAGTCCGGATGGGCATTGTGGGATGTCTCCTGGAGGCCGTTTACAGCAGCAAAACCAAGTGTGGTGTCTATTTGGGCATTTTGCCACTACTTTGCTGAAAAAAATTCTCATTGTGGCGATTTTATTTTGTTTCCAAAACAGGATAGTTTTGTTGCCAGAAGTGGCATTGCAGTGTGAACACTTTCACTGTTTTGACACCAAAAGCGGTCTTTTGCTGACAAAACTCTGTAGTGGAGAGAGCTCTCGCTCTCAAAATAAAATGGGTCTACACCAAAATTTGATTTTAAACTCTATGGAATTATTGAATTGAATATCTAATACATTGTCGTTTTGTTTACCTGGGTCACCCACAGGCATGGAGCCTCTCAGCTCCTTGTGGCTGCAGTTCGCCATTCCCAGCCAATGGGAGCTGCGGGAAGTAGCGATGCTGGCTGGGAACAGCAGACCGCAGCCATTGGGAGCTGAGGGGCTCTGCCTGCAGACGCTCCAAGTAAACAAAACGTTCCGACCCACCAGCGGCTTACCCTGATGGGCTGGGAGCTAAAGTTTGCCGACCCCTGAAATATAGGGTCCCCTTATGAAAGGGTCATACAGTTTTTGCTGTTTTTACCTATCCATCTTGGGGGATCAGCTTATAAACGAACCGGCTAATGAACGAGTGTATATATAAGTATAAAAACAGTTATCAAAGCATTAAAGAGGACCATGGTCAAAAGGTCTTCCCACGCACACAAACTTTCTCAGTATTCACTCCCTGGCAATTTTATTCTCCAGAGCTTTAAAAAAGGATATCCCTTAGGCATCCTCACCAGAGAAACAATCTTTTCCCCAGCACAAATACAATTACCATATTTCCAGAAGGCAAACTCCAGGACTACCTCTGACCAACTTTAATTAATTTCTCTGATTGCCTTTTTTTCCACAACAAGATGGATGAACTGGTGGATTTAGGTGCCCCCCCCCCCCCATAAAAGTACACTGGCTGTTGAAAATGTTAATGCTTGCTTCCCATTGTTTCAATATGGAACTTGGGTACTCATGTGGCTTAAAAGTAAAATTAGCTTCTTTACCTGTAATTCTACTTTCTCCAAGTGGGTAACTGCTGTTTTTGTCAGAATCCACCTTGTGTTTATTTAAGTCTCAATAACATGTAGGGTTTTCTCATTTTGCATGGAAATACTTACTTTTCTCTCCAGATTCCATTATTATGGACACAAAAAACATTGCTACAAATTAATATTTAAAAAAAAAAATCACAGGCCAGTTTTGGAGATATCTTTGCATTCTTGTGCTAACTTACTATTTAGTCTGTATTTCAACGGTGGCAGTATGCCTAGGCTCTGTGTGGCTGCAGCATCTCAAGCAGGTCAGCCAGAAAAACCACCAACCAGCTTGAACAAAACAAGTTCTTTCTATGTCTGCCACTTACTGTTAAGGTGGAAAGACTATTGGAGTTAGACTGATGGAGCACCAGGTACCTACTTGGAGAAGTTTTTATGGCCAGGAAACTCCCACCTCCTTGGGGACCCTGAATGAGTAGGTGGCTCTTAAGGTGCCCTGAAGGTCACCAAATCTGGATACTAGTAAACCAAAGTGAGAGACTAATTTCAAAGCCAGGAATGCTCACCCATCAAGAAGACCCTGTCACAGTCCACCCTTTACCAGGAAGAAGCTGTTGACACAAGTATCTGTGAGCTTGGGGGTAGGATGGTCTATGGTGGGGACAGGCTATAGGGATAATGGAGTGGAGAGTACTTTTTATAAAGCTTGTGGATGACACCAAGCTAGTAGGGGTCTCAGCTTCAGAGGACAGGATTAGAATTCAAAACAATCTTGACAAAATTGGTGAATTGGTCTAAAATGAAAGATGAAATTCATTAAAGACAGCTGCAGAGTACTACTTAGTGCATTTGATTTTTCCTTCCTAATATAAAATGGGGAATAACTGGCTAGGCAGTAGTTCTGAAAATAATCTGGGGGCTATAGTGGATCACGCACTGAATGAGCCAACAGTGGGATGCAGTTGTGAAAAAAGGCAAATATTATTCTGGGGTGTATTAACAAGAGTGTCATAGTAAGGGATGGGAAAAACCTGTCTTGCTCCACTCAGCACTGATGAGACCTCAGCTGGAGTACTGTGTCCAGTTCTGGGTGCCACACTTTAGGAAAGATGCAGACAAACTGGAGAGAGTCCAGAGGAGAGTAATAAAAATAAGATTTAAAAACCTTATCTGTGAGGAAAGGCTTAAAAAATTGGGCATGTTTAATGTTAAAGAAAAGATGACTGAAGGGGAACCTGGTACGTCGTCTTGATCACCAGCCTCTTTATAAGAGTCCTAACAGATCTGAAGAACTCGGAGACAAGCTTTCTGGCTTACACAAACAGAAGTTGGTCTAATAAAAGATATTATGTCATATCCTGGGACCAACACAGCTGCAACGATAGTGCGACTGAATTGTTCTGTGTATCCCCTGAAGATAAGAAGCACTGAAATAGGCTTCCAAAGGAGGTTGTGGAATCCCCACAAAACAGGTTAGACAAACACCTATCAAGGGTGGTGTAGGTATACTTCATCCTGCCCCAGTGTAGGGGACTGGACTTGATGACCTCTTGAGGTCCTATCCATCCCTATATTTCTGATTATACGATTTGTTCCCCTTGATTACTGCAATGTTAAGCAAAGGGGAGACAAGGTAGAAAGAAGATGGAAAAAGTGAAGCCTAGGCCAAGGCTTTTAGTTTCAGTTCTGTTGGCTTCTTCCAGGGTTTCATTGCAAGAGTACAGTATATTAATGGATGTTGAGCTTTGCTTGTTAAATGCAAGGTCAGTGGCTTATTAGACTGGTTATACTTTTACATCACAATCTGGTTGACTCCACTCCTATAGATGGTAGAGGGAGATAAACCTACAGATTATAGCCTTCAGAGTGGTAGCTGTGTTAGTCTGTATCAGCAAAAACAGCGAGGAGTACTTGTGGCACCTTGGAGACTAACATGTATTTGGGCATAAGCTTTCGTGAGCTAAAACCCACTTCATCAGATTTGGAAATTTCCACCCCACCATCAACCTCAGCCTGGACCAGTCCACACATGAGATCCACTTCCTGGACACTACAGTGCAAATAAGCGATGGTCACAGAAACACCACCCTATACTGGAAACCTACTGACCACTATACTTACCTACATGCCTCCAGCTTTCATCCAGACCACATCACACGGTCCATTTTCTACAGTCAAGCTCTAAGATGAACCGCATTTGCTCCAATCTCACAGACCGAGACACAGACTTACAGGATCTCAGGCATTCCTAAAACTACAATACCCACCTGCTGAAGTGAAGAAACAGATTGACAGAGCCCGAAGGATACCCAGAAGTCCTCTACTACAGGACAGGCCCAACAAAGACAGTAACAGAACACCAATAGCAGTCACCTTCAGCCCCCAACTAAAACCTCTCTAGCGCATCATCAGGGATCTACAATCTATCCTGAAGGACAATCCCTCACTCTCACAGACTTTGGGAGACAGGCCAGTCCTTGCGTACAGAGAACCCCACCCCCCCCAAACCTGAAGCAAATATTCACCAGCAACCACACAACAAAAACACTAACCCAGGAACCTATCCTTTCAACAAACCCTGTTGCCAACTCTGTCTGCATATCTGTTCAAGGGACACCATCATAGGACCTAACCACATCAGGCACACCATCAGGGGCTCATTTACCTGCACATCTACCAATGTGATATATGCCATCATGTGCCAGCAATGCCCCTCTGCCATGTACATTGGCCAAATCGGACAGTCTCTAAGCAAAAGAATAAATGGACACAAATGGGACATCAAGAATTATAACATTCAAAAACCAGTCGGAGAACACTTCAGTCTCCCTGGACACTCAATAACAGACTTAAAAGTGGCAATTCTTCAACCAAAAAACTTCAAAACCAGATCCAAGAAACTGCAGAACTGGAGTTAATTTGCAGACTGGACACCATGAAATTAGGCCTGACTAAAGACTGGGAGTGGATGGGTCACTACAAAAACTAAATTTCCCACCTAATGTCACTCACACCTTCTTGTCAACTGTTTGTGTAATGGGCCACCCTGATTACATTGGTCTCGTTATCACTACAAAAGTGATTTTGAAACTGTTGAACTCAAATTGATATGCAAACTAGATTGCATTACCTCAAGATTAAATAAGGACCTCGAATGGCTCGGCCATTACGTTAATTGAATCTATTTCCCTTAAGTTAAGGATCCTCATTCACACCTCTGTGACCATCTTGTTTATCACTTCAAAGGTTTTTCTTCCCCTGCTGTTATGGTGCCTCTCAATTAATTAGCCTCTTAAGGTTGGTCTATGCACCTCCACCTAATCATGTTTCTCTGACTGTATAAATATCTGTCTACTGTATGTTTCATTCCATGCATCCGATGAAGTGGGTACTAACCCACGAAAGCTTATGCTGAAATAAATTTGTTAGTCTAAGGTGCTACAAGTTTCTTTCTTTCTTTTCGTTTTGCTGACACAGACTAACACGGCTACTACACTGAAACCTTTCTTCCCTTGGTATTCTACTGTTCAGAATAGCCCACTTCCACTTTAATGGAATTGTCTCATTAGCATTGACCCCACGCTTAGTAAGGCAACTCCCATCTTTTCATGTACTGTGTGTGTGTCTGTATACCTGCCTACTGTATTTTTCCACTCAGTGCATCTGATGAAGTGGGTTTTAGCCCACGAAAGCTTATGCCCAAATAAATTTGTTGGTCTCTAAGGTGCCACAAGTACTCCTTGTCATTTTAGATTATAGCCTGTATATCTATATTTCCCTTGGCTGTTGAAGACCAATAGGGAGTGTAAAATGCCTGCTTATCTAAAGATGCTATCTTTGTAGAATTCATATTCTTGGGTCTTGGCTCCTTTTGGTGGAACTCTTCTTGCCTTTTAAAAAAAAAAACAGAAAAAACACATTTATAAGGGCAGCTTGTAGGTAGAAGTAGGAAGTAGAATAGCGCATAAGTCAAGCCCCCCTACTAACCATGATTAATTACCCCCTTCAGTGTAGAAATAGCCAGTTCTTCCTTAAGCAAAACTGGCACAGACGTGCCTTGCTGGACCTTATTGACCATTGTTCCAGTTCTTCATTTGATCCTAACATGGGCCATCCTTTCTCCTTTTTTGTGTTCTAATAACACTAAGTTTGAGGCCTTTGGCTTTGGCACTAGACATGCATCAATAGGTTGTGGTGGGTTGTGTTTTTTTTTTTGTTTGTTTGTTTGTTTTTGCACTCAAGTGCTCCCAACCCTTCTGATGTTCTAACAATTTCTATGGCGTTTTCATTAGTTTGTGTTTGGGTGCCAACAATGTTCATGCTTCATTGATGACTTTTTCTCTAGGCACTCTGCACAAATTTTAGAAGCCTTAGAACTTGGTGCCTGTCTCAGTGCTTGAAACCAGTTATATCTACTGGTTTGGTGCTCCTCTTAATGCCCTTGTACTCATTTTTCTCCTCTGCATGACTCCTGTGTTTCAGGTATGACATCCACTGTTCAGAGGTTTATTCGGTGGAGCCTGTGATTTTTGCATAGCACACTTGTCCCAATCCCTGTCATGAGCACCCTATGATGCCAGGATTTGTAGGAAATAATCTGTTTCAGAGTGGAGTAATATCTGTTTTCCCCATCAAGAGCTGTCCTCATCCTATTTCTAGCCTCCGAATTGGGGACAGACTGGACATAGCTTTGTAGGAACAAGTTTCAGAAACCAGGCTTGTTTTCATATTTCCATTTTACCATCCCACAGACAATTCCCTAACTCCCCATATGGATGGCAGCCTTTTTCAACTCCATTCATTACTGATTTATCTGGCAAGTGTGCCTTCTAGGATCATAGTCTTATTCATATTTTGTCTTTTCCTGGACAGTTATGTGGATTGATGCACTGCATAGAGTAATAGCAGAAATAAACACAGTGATATACTGTCTGGAGCATCTTAGGTTCAATGTTTTGCCCACATGCTTTTTCTGTGTCTATCATAGTATTCCAGATCTATCTGGTACAAGGTCTTATCTCAAAAGAATGTTAACAGAAGATGAAGGTTGCTATAAGGAAAGACAAAATGATACCACAAACAAAATATATGCAGAGCCTGTTGGGAATGGTAGTCACATGGACTGATGTTTGTCAACCAGCATTTATATCTATCATGTAATCCACTCCACATCTCGCCCTTTCATATTTATTGGCAGAAGTCAAGATCCCATTTTCTCGTCTCTGCTCCTTCAACTGGTGGATTCAGAGAATCTGACTTTCGGGGGGGGGGGGGGGGAGAAACGGTAATTCTCCATTTGAACCAGGCAGTGTGATCATTGACAGGCACAAGCTGGGGATAATCAAGTGTAGACTTGGCAAGCTGGTCAATTGGCTGGTCAAATGACCCATTATTGGACCTCCATTATTAAATATTCCAGCAGGAATGCCCTGATGTAGGCAACAGTTTAACTCTGGTTGCATCATGGGACCATCTGTTAGCAAGCTTGCTTAAATGTCTTGATCACTCACTTTACTACATGCTAATGTCACCTGTTGTGGGAGGAAAAGGGTGAACTAACTTAAAGTTGGCTAAAATCTTCTAGCACGAGTATTGTATGTATATTTTTATTTGTACATAGGCTATTAATGTGCTTTGTAAACTACCACATATTGAACAAGTTAAAGGCATGATCCCTGCCCCAAACAGCTTACACTCTAAATGGACTAGAGAAACATATATTACTTAACTCAGAAGGGAGTGGGGGAGAGAGATGAGGGTTCAGTCATTAAATTTCCTCCTTCAACACAGAGAAAAAATGCACAGCCATTAAACCTCTTCCTTAACAAACAAAAGCGTCATAGCATAAATCCCCCTCAAAACCTCCCCCACCCTCAACAAACACCGTATAATAAATGCCCATGTAGATAAGAGGGGAGGAAGGAGTGATGTTTAACAAAAATCTCCATAATGTCCCCCCATTTTGCACACCTGTTTATCCCAAGCCAAACCTGCTGACAATATGAAAAGTTGCATTCTACTGAAGCGGGTGAGACATCTCAGAGCCCCCTCCCTTCCTGCTCTGTTCCTCTTCCTGTGCTGCTGCTTGAGTCCATTGTGTTTGCTTCTGGGAGGAAAGGCTGCCCCTACTCCACCCCCTCCATGTGATCTGGGAATCCTCCCTCCTGGGAGGGAGGATGCAGCATTTGATTGAGATTTTTTGGAACAATAGTAGTTAAATGAATGGCTAATGTAGAGCATTCCAGAAAGTGTGACAATAATAAGTGATATGGCAGAATCAGGGAAAGCCAAAGTCATTTGTATGAAAATCTTTTATTAGAGATGAATGTGGAAGAACTGTTAAATCTAAGTGCAGGTTCTCTTCTTCTGGGTGTGTGATATATGTAGATAGAATGGAGAAACACTTGTTAAATTCTTCAGATATATCCAACTGCTGTCAAACAGCAGGAAAACTGGTCTACATCAGAATTCTTTTTCTGTGCTTTATCCTTCATCGTTGGCAGCATCCCCACAGAGCATGAAGCCTTTTGATGAAGGAAGTGGTATGAGTGGCAATGAAAGTGAAGCTAATTTTATTTCTTGATCTTCTAAAAAGAATTTTGCAACTCCATCTGTTTCCACATCGAAACTCCTACTCCTGGAAAGTCTTCAGATGTTCATCAAATTAGTGTTAAGAGGTTTTTGGATTGAATGTGACCTATGACCATAAAAATGAACTTGATGCTAGAGGTATTTAATTATTTATGCCAGCAATACACCCTTTCATATAGCTTAATCATTATATGCTATAATTTTTCATAAATTGCATCCAATTTACAAAGTACCCAGTAGGAAACCGCTTGCAGGAAGTCTTCTGAATGCCAAAGCAGACAATGTGAAAAGGAGTTGATGTTTTTGCACAGACTCCTCACATCTCTCCCCATGTCTGCTGGATAGAGCAATATTCATAGTGAGTGTGTCATCAACTTAATGGTAACTCCACAACCAGTAGTTCCATTCATTCTGTTGGACAACTGAGCATCACCACACAGCCCAATGTGTTGGTGACCATTTTAAAAAATATAGTCAATGGACTGGATCTATGAAGGTTATTTTGGTTGTGACCAATAACGTGGCTAATATGAAAATAATAAATGAGTATCCGCACCTTTTTTGGGTATGCTGCCTATATGATGGTTTTCAGTGGTGGTGTGATGAGAGAGTTGTCAGATCTCCAACATGTTGCAAAAGTGAAAAGCACTGGCAAGTTTTTCAAAAACAGTTACTAGCAGCCATTTTTGGTGCCAATTTCATCTGCACTGAGAGCCTTGTCATATTGGATAAACATCTTCTATTAAATGTCTCTGGAGATCTTCAGATATGCAAGAAAGCTTTCATCAGTCAGCTGTTGTTGAAGAAGGGGCTGCCAGGTGTTGCCCCCAGGTAATCAGCACTGACATTCTTGATTGTCTTGGAGGCAAAACTCAATTCACTTAACTACGTGAACCTATAGCTCAGTCCATTCAGAATGTGGACTGTTTTTTTTTATAGTTCTGCATTATGCAGTGGTGGTGTAGCTATGTTGCTCCTAGGATATTAGTGACAATGGGGGTGAGGTAATATCTTTTGGACCAACTTCTGGTGGTGAGAGAGAGAGAGAGAGAGACAAAGCTCTTCCTCAGGTCTGGGAAAGGTACTCAGAGTGCTACAGCTAAATAACCGTGATTCTCCCAGTCAGTGTGTGGGGGAAAATTAGAGGACACGTGCAGAATGAATTTTATGGGCACCAATATGGAGGTCATGTGTCACACAACAAAATTGGGGCTGAGGGATTCAGAGTGTGGGGGTTAGGGCTCAGGGCTGGGCAGAGGGTTAGAGTGCATGGGGGGGTGGTCGTCTCTGGAGGGGGCTGCTCCTCCCCCAGCAGCAGCAGCAGCAGCAGCAGGTCTGGGCCTGAGTTGGGGCTGGGGTTGGGGCACCCCCATAGGCACCAACTCTATGGGTGCTCCAGGGCTGGAGCACCCACAGAGAAAAATTAGCAGGTGCTGCTCAGCAGCACCCACTGGCAGCCAAGCTCCTCACGCCTCCCCCCGCCCGAACAGCTGTTTCACGGTGTATAGGAAGCTTCAGGAGGGTGAGGGAAGAGGCGGGCCCTGGTGGGGAGTGGAGGGATCAAGCACCTCCCAACTAAAGGGGAAGTTACCACCTATTGGCACTCCTCCCTTGCCGCAGCAGGTTGGGGGTGGGAGGGGGGCCCTATTGCCCCATTGCCCCCAGCCACGGCAGATCTGGAGCTGGGTTGGGGCTGAGGAAGGGGCAGCAGTCCCCTGCCCGTGGCAGGTCCCGGCTGGGAGGGTTCCCTGTGCGCCTGTACAGTGTTTTTAAATAGGCTGTTGCACAGCCGTGCAGCTTATAGGGAGCTTGGCTCATGAGGGGCTGGGAGCTAACTCTAGAGAGGCTCTAGCCTGGGGTGGGCAAACTACAGCCTGTGGGCCGCATCCAGCCGTCCATACATTTTAATCCGGCCCTCCAGCTCCTGCTGTGGAGCAGGGTCGGGGTCTTGCCACTGCTTCCATGAGCCATGCAGAGCATGTCCCCTCTCTTGCTCCTATGCGTAGGAGCTTCCAGGGGGCTCCGTATGCTTCCCCTGCCCCAGTCGCTGCCTCCACAGCTCCCATTGGCCAGCAAACGGGGCCAATGGGAGCTGCAGGGGTGGCGCCTGTGGACAGGGCAGTGCGCAGAGCTACCTGGCCGTGCCTCCATGTAGGATCCAGATGGGGGACATGCTGCTGCTGCTTCTGGGAGCTGCTTGAGGTAAGCACTGCCCGGAGCCTGACCCCCTCCTGTACCCCAACCCCTTGCCCTAGCCCTGATCCCCCTCCTGCCCTCTGAACCCCTCAGTCCATCCTCTTGCACCCGAGAACCCACACCCCCTGCTGGACCCTCATCCACACCCTAAACCCCTGCCCCAGCCCAAAGATCCCTCCCTCACCCTGAACTCCTCATTTCTGGTCCCACCCCAGAGCCTACACCCCCAGCCAGAGCTCTCACCACCTTCTGCACCCCAATCCCAATTTCATGAGCATTCATGGTCCACCATACAATTTCCATATCCAGATGTGGCCCTTGCCCCAAAAAGTTTGCCCACTCCTGCTCTAGCCAATTCTCCTCCAGCTCCTCAGCCTTAAACCCCAGAACTGTACTGTCTTACGCTGGTCAGGCTTCTGACCAGGGCAAGTTCATTACCCAGTTTTCCCCTCTCTTGTTGTGGACAGGACATACACTAGCTTTTGCAAACTGAGCTGACACTGCCCAAGCACTTAAGCCAAAGCACACTCTTTTAGGTAAAATACAAAACAGGTTTATTAAGTACAGAAAGATTTTAAGTGATTATAAGTAGTAAGAGTAGAGATCAAAGTTGGTTACCTAAGAAATAAAATAGATTTGCGGTCTGAGTTCTTTAAACTAAATTGGATTATAATCAAGCAGTGGCTCACCTTGGCAGATGGTATAGTTCAATAGACAGGCTCGGACTCTCCTCCAGCCTGGGATCACCTTGCCCCAGTTCAAAATCTCTTTCAGATGTGCTTCCAGGTGTTGAGTTGTGGGAAAGTGAAGTCCAGTCATGACATCACTTCCCTTCTTTATAGTTTTCTTCCAGCTTGCTGGAAAGATCTATGTTTGTGACATGGAGGTTCACCCCCCATTGGTCAATCATTCTCCATTGTCTATGTGCTCTCTCTGAGAAGTCATCTGGGATAGCTGTTGGGAAAGTAGATTCCCTTTAATAGCCATCAGTGTGTCTGACTACTCCATTGTTGTACCTGAAAAGCTGTTACGGATGTTCCCAACCTCATAACATTTCAGTAACACACACAATCCAACTGGACATTTGTATTCAACAGATCAAGAGGTTAAAATGATACCTCACAAGGCATACTTTGTACAAAACATAAGTACATGACGGAGGTGGATATTGGGGTTCCAGGGTGCTGCTTTGAGGTACAGAGTGCCACATGCTCCTGTAGTCATAGATCAAAAAAAGGGAAGGGGAGGTAGTAGTTTACAGATTGTTTGTATCAAGCCAAAATCCAGTGTCTGCTAGACATTAGAGAGCATGGTTTTAATACAAAGTTATGAATTTAAGTTCCCAGGCTCATCTTTTGAAAGAGTTTATGCAAGTTTTCTTTTAGGATGAGGACTGATAGATCAGAGATAGCGATCGCTTTCTGAAAAATGTTCACCCACAGGTGATGTTTTTGTTTATCATTTTTCTGAGTTCATTTGATCACATAGTGGCTGTCTGGTTTCATCCACATAGTTGTTCTTGGGGAATTTTTTTTGTCCTTTGACTACAGGAGTGTTAATGGGCCATTTCACCTTGAATGGTTGTGACATTCCCCTGGTGTTATCTGGGCATGTGATCTACTAATCACTCTAATCCTTGACTCTGGGAGCCAGCCTTACCTTGCTCTACTGTGAGAACCCCCACTCCTGGGCTGTTCACCACAGCCTCTGGCATGTAAACTGCTCCTTGGATTGTGCAACTGAATGACACTAGCCAATATCTTCGGTCCCAGACATAACCCTAGGAACCTCCGTCTTGCGGTGTCCAGTTATGTCTGCTGGACATTGCAATCTTATACGAGTTTGGCAGTTTAACAAATAAATTGATATGCACCAAGGCTTGTTATCCCAAGTGGAGTTTCTGACTTGCTTCAAACCAAACTTACTGCTTCAGGTAGAATAAACAAATGTATTAACTAAAAAAGATTTTAAGTGATTATAAATCAAAGCATAAGAAGTCGGATTTGGTCAAATGAAACAAAAGCAAAACTCCTTCTAAGCTGATCTTAACACTTTCAGTGCCTTTACAAACGTAGATGTTTCTCACCACAGGTTCTCCCCTTTGATCAGCACTTCAGTCGTTTGATGGTGATGTCTGTAGATGGAGGTAGAAGAGAGAGGAAGAGCATGGCAAATGACTCTCCCTTTTATCATGTTCTTTCTTCCCTCATGGCTTTTCCTCTCCTTCAGAGTCAGGTGAGCATTAGCTCATTGCAGTCCCAAACTGACCAAAGGAAAGGGGGTGACTCACTCAAGACTCAACAGATCCTTTGTTGTTGCCTAGGCCAGTGTCCTTTGTTCCTGTGAGGCTGGGCTGGGTTTGTCCCATACATGCCCTGATGAGGAGTGAACTGCCCCTCTACTCTTGGAGAGTTTTTGCCTGGGCTTGCTTTAAGCCAATAGGAGACATTGTCAGCCTCATAACAATATACATGAAATTACAACCTATAACAATGCTCAGTACATCATGAGCCTTCCGAAGACACCTGACAAGACACACTTTGCATTAAATACCACACGATAATTTCATAAGGATCAACATGGGGGTGTAGGGTATTCCCATGTGATACAGAACGTCACAGTGGTCCCTTGTGTGCTAATTTCTTATGCTAAACTATCTTTTCGACCTTGTATTTAGCTGGGGCGCTCTGAGTACCTTTCCCAGACCTGAGGAAGAGCTCTGAGTAGCTCAAATTTTTGTGTCTCTCACCAACAGAAGTTGGTCCATTAAGGGTATGTTTATACGTACAGCACTGCTGCAGCGCAATTGTACTGATGCAGCTGCTGGGGCATTGCAGTGCGACCAGTGAAGACACTCTATGCTGTTTTAGAACTCCATTTCATTGCATTTAGCATTTTTTATAGTTAAAGTAACTCGCACCTAATTGCAAAAATCAAGTTAGTTAAGTAAGTATCTATTTAAGATTTCTTTTTTGTTACTGTTCCAAAAATTTGTACTGTAAAATATTTGCCTTTTTTTTACCAATGTTTGATACACATTTACCAGTTATTTTTTGACCAGTCAAATGCCCAACCCTAATCAAGGGGGGGTGCATTCAGGTTCAGATTTAATCCAGTTAATTGGTACTGAAAACAGCACACCATTAATTGGCTCAAACATAGTTATTCATTCTTAAAGCACTGTTCCTTCTCTGGCTAACACACAGGGCAAGTTTAGACTATGAAATTCAGTCAACCGAAGTTGCATCGATGTACAGCCGCTACAGTAATTAAATAGCTTTTGCATGTCCCCATTATGCTCTTTGTGTTGACGGTGTGCATTGATGCAGAAAGCAGTGTGCTGTGGGTAGCTATCCCACTATGCAACTTGCTACCATCTAGCGCAGGGTGTTTTGGTAAGGGTTTGCAAGTATCATGGGGTCAAACGAGTTGTGCAGGGGTGACTGGGAACATGGCTTCAAGGTCCCATAATGCGTTTTTTTCCATAATTTTATCTGCATTCCATAATGTTAGGTGCCTCTTTTCAAAAGCCCCAGAAACCTGCATGTGTGCCATCTGTGTGAGAAGTATGGATCTAATACAACTCTGCACCATTATGATGAGTGTTGTGAGCACTACTCCTGATCCTGCAGTATTTGTGGAGCCGCAGGGAACATGACGATTCCTTGGAGCTAGCTTGCTGAGGGACATAGAAAGAAACAACTCATGGCAATTGTTGGCATTCACAGAGCAGCTGCAGATGGTGGAGCGCCTGTTTTGGGCCCAAGAAACTAGCACAGACTGGTGGGATGATGAGCAGTGTCTGCAGAACTTTCAGATGCACAAGGCCACCTTCCTGAAAGTGTGTGCAGAGCTTTCCCCAACCCCTAAAGTGCAGTGACACCAAAATGAGAGCTGTACTGACAGCAATTGCCACTCACTTCTCCACGGTGTGGAAGCTTGCAACACCAGATTGCTACCAGTCAGGAGTCAATTTGGAGTTGGGAAATCTTCATGGAGGTTGCTGTGATGCAAGTGTGCAGGGCTATTAATTGCTTCCTGCTACAAAGGACTGCGACTCTGGGCAATGTGCAGGACATAGTAGATGGTTTTGCAAAAGTGGGGTTCCTGAACTGTGGTGGGGCGATAGATGGGGCACACATCCCTATTTTGGTTTCAGACCTCCTTGCCACAGAGTACATCAACAGAAAGGGCTACTTTTCTATGGTATTGCAAGCACTGGTGGATCACCGTGGACGTTTTAGCTACATCAGTGTGGGATCGTCAGGGAAGGTGCATCACACGCATCTAAGAACACCGGCCAGTTCAGAAAGCTGCAAGCGGGGACTTTTTTTTCCGGGCCAGAGGATTACCATGGGGGGGATATTGAAATGCCCATAGTGATCCTGAGGGACCCAGCCTAACCCTTACTCCCATGGCTCATCAAGCTGTACACCAGCCATCTCGACAGCAGCAAGGAGCGCTTCAGCCACAGGCTCGGCAGGTATAGAATGATAGTTTAATATGGCTTTGGCTGTTTGTAAAGCTGCTGGTGCTGTCTACTCATGAGAGTAGACCTCAGTGGAAAAAAATATTCCACTGGTTATAGCTTTCTGCTGTGTGCTTCATAATATCTGTGAAGCAAAGAGGGGAAAGTTTTTTTGCCAGGGTGGAGGTGGAATGGCTGTCGGCTGATTTTTGAGCAGCCAGGTACCAGGGATTATAAGGAGCTCAACGGGGAGCTATAATGTTCAGGGAGGCTACAGTGAGCCACAGTAATGCGTGTTTCTGTAGTGTGCTGTCTGGCATTGTGGGTTTTATTTGTTTTTTGCATCCTGGTATGAACCTTGTAATGAGTGCTGTGTGTAGTACTAGAACATTGCAAATGTGCCTATTGCTATTATCAGTGAACGATATCAGCCCCAGCCAGCGTATGTTGTGAACTAATAAATATGAACTAAGTTTCTGTAAATAGACTAAGTATTCAAAATACCAAAGGCTTGCAGGATATCTTGGAGCATGTCATCCTGCGTCCTCTTCCTTCTCCTTATCTGGCGGAGCTGCTCCGCTTGTATGGATGGAGACACCCTCGAGGCCACGTTCCCAGCTGCAAAAGACACTCAATAGTATCTCTGTGCATTGTATATTTACAAAATAAATGGAAACTTGGTATACTGAACTCACTCCCCTTGATCCACACAAGTTACAAATACTACATTGTCATTTCTCCTTGGGATTCATAGAGCATGGTGGCAGTCCCAGCCACACTGAGTACAGCCTGGGGGCAGGGGATGAGTTGGTTCAATAAGAGGTGGGGTAACTCATGGCATGAGTATATGTGGATAGGGCAATTGAACTGAATAATGACACCATTTTCAACAGGCGGTGGTGGCTTTAGCTGATATCTCAATCCTGAGGGTAATGGAGGCTGAAAGGGAACAGCTCCCACATGTGTCCAGCTGCAGACTGGGTCCGCATGCTACTAGCCAGTGTGCTCCAGTGGTAATTGCTGAATGGCATGGGAAAGTGTCCTACCAGGGCAGAAAAGAAATAAGGCAGCCCTCCCTAGAAATCTTTGTAAGAGGATTGCAGACTACCTCCAGGAAAGCTTCCTCACAATCTCTATGGAGGATTCACGGACATCCCAGTGCACATAAACTGTTCTGCAGGGCTGCTTCTGCCTAACTGTACAGGGGAATGAGAAGCAGATAGTGACTATACCTTTATCTATTTCACTACGTTTTCTAGCATGATTAAAAAGAATGAATGAACAAGATGTGTCCCTGCAATATCAAAGTAAACGGCATGCTTACCAGAGGTTCCTTCCCCTGCATCAGGCTTGCCTGTGTTGGACTGTAAGGACTGGCTTGACTGTTCTGGCATCAAAAACAGGTCCTGTCTCGCTGTGCCACTGGATCCTCTGGTTGCCTGTCCCCCATACTCCTTCTCTTCCTCCTCATCTAACACCATCTCTTCATTGTTCACTCGGGAGGCCTGTGACTTCAACTCCTCTGAAGTATCCACGGTGGTGGTGGTGGGATCTATGCTAAGGATGGCATGCAGCTCTTTGTAAAAGCAGTATGTCTCTGGCTCCATGCCAGAGCAACTTCTAGCCTCCCTTGCCGTCTGGTACACCTGCCGCAGCTCCTTAACTTTCACGAGGCACTGCTGTGGGTCTCTCCTGTAGCCTTTCTCCTCCATGCCCCAAGTAATCTGATCACAGATATCAACACTTCTGTGCCTGCACCGGAGCTGTGCCTGCACAGCCAGACCTGTCACCTTCTGTGTACTCCAGGCAGGCGCGCATCTGCAGCATGGAGCAGGCATGGTCAGCTGGGCAGTTGCTAGGTGAGCTGTCCACACTTTATAAGGGGAGGGTGTGTATTTGGTCGCCAGGCAGTGGAATTCAAAATGGTGACCAAAGCAGTCATGATCCATTGTGGGACACCTGGAGGCCACTAAAGTCAACGTAAGTAATGCAGTGTCAATGTAGACTGACACTGCATCACCCTAACCACATTGACCTAAGAGCTACGCCTCTCACAGGTGCAGTTAAGTCAGTGTAGTGGGCAAGTTACGTTGGCGAGAGCAGCATTTTATTGTAGATGCTTACAGAGTTAGGTCAATGTAAACTGCCTTGCATCGACCTAACTCTGTACTGTAGACAAGGTGACATTCTGACTGTGACAGATGTCTAATGGAATTTTTTTCATAAATAAGCCAGCAAGAGCACAGTGAGCCGTACCCCATAGAAAAATAAATCAACCTCTCCTATTCTGTGTGGAGAAGTGATTCCTATTTCTACAAGCACTTTGTGGTTACAGGTGTGAATTTTCTTCAACAAAAGTGACAAAGCTGTTGCTGTGTTGAGTGGCCTATATTTAAATGTGTTGATGGCTTATCTAGTTCTGATCTCAAATACAGGCATAGTTTGCTCATCATCTGGCAGTCTTAGGCCAAGGGTTGAAGGCTTACCTATTTTCTTGATCAAGAACCAGTTCCTTGAGAAGTCATTACAGCAGTATGATGAAGCATGCATGTTTTAGTCTCACTTCTTCATGCTGAAGCACCCCACTAAGGTTTCTTTGAAGATACGAGTGAGTGTAGGGTTGCTGCACTGTAAAACTGTGTGTGCTCCAGAAGTGTATAGATGCTTGTAACTGCACAATTCCCCCCCCCTTTGCTGATGAAGGACCCTCTCAGAGCTCCCCACCTAGATTTGTGGCTTATATCTCCTGTAAATTTACATTATTCCTTTGACTTCTCACTCCAAAAACTTCATCCACCCCCTCTCATCTGTGCTTTAAAAGTCACTCTGCAAAAGAGAATGTAGTGAGAGTTCTAGGATCAGTACCCAGAACTTAAGGAGTTGACTTGGTATTTGACAGTTTCTAAAACTATGAATGCCGGTCTTGGTCTAAACTTCCAGTGAACATATAGCCTGTCTTTCAAAAAAGGACCCGCAACTCCAGTCAGGTAGTGGAGCTTGTGACTGTGGAGCAATTTTGAAAATAAGACTTAAGACCTTCTTACTCTTCATGTCGTGAAGTGGCTATTTTCAGCAGTTTAGTTTCAAATTTGTTTTTTTAATAAATCTGAAATGAATACAAAATCCATCCTAGTATTCCCTCTGAACAGCAATGATTAAGAAATCTACAATTGTGAAGTAGCTACAATACTTGCATATTCATCTTAGGTGTTTCAGTATGGGAAACAGATCAGAATGAAAAAACTTTATTTGAAAATTGAGTGGTTGGAGCTTGACCTGGCAATCAGTTATGCTAAACAGCTGTAACAATAAAGACTTTGTTAATGGGCGTCTTAAATATTTCTTTGTCATAAAGTGTGCATTACTTTCTTATAATTAAAGCTCTGAGTTGTCAAAGAACTTGGACTTTGGTCTTGTGCCTTGCAATGTGTCAGTGATGTGTAATCATAAGACACTAATGTATAGTCTGTTGCCATAACAACCAGAATATGAAGAATGCGTGAAAGTACAGAACTCTGGATGAATAAGGAATGAGAGCTCTAAAAGTTGACATTCTCTTTATATTGGTGACAAAATTAACTTCTAGTAGGCAAACACTTGTCTGGGTCACACAACTCAGAGGTCAACTTGTGGCATTTAGGAATATCTTTTCAACTCTGTTTCAAACAAGTCTATTTAGTTTAACATCTTAGAATTCTACTATAGTGTGGAAACAGGTCTGTTTGTAGCTTAAGGCTGAGTTTGCACTTAAAGCAAGATTTCAACCACTCTTACATATGAAGAATATAGTATATCCTCCCAAAATTACAGAATTTGGAGTACAGAATGAATTTTGTGAGAACTTTCAACTAAATCCTTTAATTTTGAGTTACAGCTAATTAAAAATTGGTCATTTTAAGAAATCCTGCCCTGTGTTACACTTTTGGTCTTGAAATGAAAAACTAGCCGACACTGCCCTCTTCCACTGGAAAGCATACAACCCTTTCATTAAAGTAGCGTGAAGCCTCTGGTGTGCACGTATGCCCTATTTGACTCCTCACTAGCTTGGATGACAGTGTAGCATTGATAGCCAAAATATGTTCTCTTGCCTCTAGCTTGCTAGGAAACTTCACTCCTTTCTCCAGATGAGGTCTGGGCCACAGTGATCAATGCACTGGTCACTTCCAGCTGGAAAAATGACCCTTATTATATCTGAAGATGAAAGTGAAGACCATACACAGGCTTCAGCTGGTACAGAATGTGGCTGCCTTCCCTACTCCATGGTGTAGGCCATCATGAGCAAATCAGATCCATGCTAAAATCCTTTCACTGGCTTCCAGTCACTTTTAGCTGCTTGGCTTAATTGAGGACATTATGGCCTCAGTTTCATTGAAGATGGTAGGTGGCAATTGTCTTGAAAGAACACTGTTCTTCATGGAATTATCTGAAGAAAAATATTCTTCAGCCTGTTTCACAAAACTTAATTATGAAAAATAGGGGGGGGAAAACAAACCTTAGTTTGAGAGTGCATGCTTAGGACTATCCATTGCATCAGATCTAGTCAACAAGGAGAACCAGACAGGAAACCTGTATGCTCAGGGGAAAGTGAGGAGAAATTGTGGGTGTGAAGTGGAATGTAGTGGTGAGTTGTTACTGGAAACAGTCCAGACAGCTCAGGCAGTCCCAGAATGGTGAAAAGCAGTCAGAATCCACAGGTGAATCTGACTCAAAGTAAAAATACCAAATTAAGGCTGATACTACATATCATGTAATAATCCTAATAACTTGAAGGTTATGTTCTCTTTGGGTTTCTTGTTTAGTGTTGATACATGAAATATAAAGAGTTTCCAGGGAATAGTGCTAACTTGGATTTCGTATATTTAAGGAAAACCTTAACTACTCCCTTCTCATCTTCTGTTCTTCAGTGACATGGGTGAGGAGAAGGTGGGAATGATGAAGAAATCTATTTTTTAAAATCAGTTTAATAGTATCTAGGACTACAAACACTACTGTGTGCTAGTCATACATGTCCTGTAGTGACACCATACAGTCAACATTTGGGTGCTTGAACTAGGCATTTCCATATTTTAACCTGGTTGGATATCCTTAAATGTAACCTTAATTCTGAATATCTGTGGCTTGTAATGCTTTGTTTTTTAGTCAACTGAAATGCATGTAATGCTTTTACCTTTAACTCCAGTTTAATGTGTTTTTAATATGGGAACTCAGTAAATGCTGTATTATAACATTTAGGACTAGCTTTGTGTGTTCTTTTTATGGAGAAAAAAGTAAATGTTACATCAAAAAAAAAATTAGTATTCAAACTGTTCCTTGCACTGTGCATATCAAATGCAACTTTATTTTCAAATGATCTCCAAAAAGCCACTCTTGTGCAAACTAACATTAAGAAAAGTGTATGTTGAATTATTCATGAATATCCTAACTAACATTGCCTTGCTATAGCCGTGAGCAGTGTTAGTTATGCCAAGGCTTGTGGTGCCTAACTTTGATAATTCACTGGCAAACTTCAGTAGATTTAACTTGTGACTGAGGCTACAGTCTTGATAGCTCTGCCTTTCACTACTTTATTCTCTCTTGCCTCCGTATCAAAGCTGTGTTTCAAATCACTTTTAGTGTTGGAAATTGCCTACAGGCCTCAGTTGTTTTTCTTGCACTGACTGTTTCTAATCAAGCTCCTCCCACATTGCAAGCAATAGAGAAGCTATTGTGGCTTGAAGCCGCTTTCAACACTTCAGAATATTTTTGAACATACATTTAAGTCAATAGAGAACAGAGTAGGAAAGTAATGTATGGTATTAGGTGAATGGAAATAAGTGGTTGACATAAATAAATGAGAGGTTGACACTTTTTGTCACAAGTTTTGATCACTAGTTGCATATGAAAACTGAATAAGAAGGGTTATGGATACAGTTCAAGCAAATTTAATCTCATTCAAATAAATGTACTGTACATGCTCTTGCCATATTAGCTCATCTGTATTCAAGAGGCTGAATATAAACTCAATCTGAGTCTTTTAATGCAGTTAGGTTAACCTTCTTTCCATGCCCTTCTTATGTTCTAGATCCAGAAAGCACTTGAGCACATGTCCAGTTTTAAGCATTTTAGTAATCCCATTGACTTTAAAATTAAGCACATGCTTAAATCACTCAGTTATACACACACCTTTTGTGCTGTTTAGTGGAACTGATCGAAAGAAAGTCCCAACTTTGATACCCAGTGTTTTATGTGCATATATGGTAACTTTTCCAAGTCAGCCCTAGTTCTAAGGCACTAAACCTAAATTATCTGAGGAAAGCCAGGAGTGATGGAAGAAATGGAAAACAATATTTTTGACAGATTTTTTGAAAAACTTTTCTTGGCAATTTTCATCAGTTTTCAAATGAGAAATTGCTAGCTACCAGCCAGAGGTACTATTTTAACAATTCTGTAGGACTGTATAACCAAAGGAGGGAAAGTGTTTTTTTTTAACAATGGCAAAATTACCAACATTTAATTTGTGTTTATCAGTTTGAAAAGGTGCAGATGTCCTATATTGCTGTATACAACTGCAGAACTCTAGCTTTAGCATGAGGCTACAGAAGTTGCACACTTCCTACATTCCAAGCATTGTTTTGCCTCTGATTATGCAGTAGATTTCCACTGAATTCACTAGGATGGCTCTTGCACAAGGAATTATTTTAGGAATGATTAACTGGGGCTCAAATCATCTTTGCTTCATTCACTTTACTAGTCCATTGACTTCAGTAGGACTTGCCTGCTGAGGAAGACAAAGTCACAATCTTAGGGCAAAATTCTGTCTTCATCTCAACACACATTTCTGCACATAGTTGAAGGTCGTCTTATTTTGGCTGGAAAAGCTGTCTCAATTGAAGATAAAAAGTGTGTGTGTAATTATTTTAAATCCAAGTGTAGAGAAGGAACCGTACTCTTAACTTGAACCTAGTGTTAACATTTTAAAATACAGCTTGTCCTGTCTGTTGTAGGGTTTTTAAATCGCAGAATCAAAGAAATATAGGACTGGATGGGACCTAGGTCATCTAATCTAATCTAGTCTCCTGCACTGAGGCAGGACTAACTATTATCTATGGGTTCTCACAACAGTTTTTTTTTTTTTTGTGGCCTCAGGGTGTGGCCACCAATGTTCCCTCTAATTTTTTACAGGCCGTATGCACCAAAAATTTCTTCTGTGCAAATTGTTGTGCTTCTATGCAAACTTTTTTTGTGCACGCGGTGTTTTGCCGTGTGCGTGGGGTTTAGGATCTGTGTGTGCATGCGCACACACGCACAACTTAGAGGGAACAGTGGTGGCCACCAACTTTTGCTGATGGCTGCTCTGACAATTTTTCCTAAAATAGTTAATTACCTTTAGGAAAACACACATATTCACATGTTCAAATCATTGTCCATTTACTTATGTAGGGTTTTTTTCAGTAATAAAAGTAATGTACAGTTGTCTCTGTTCTTTACTGGACCTAAACAGAATTTAAACACAAGTAAGGTGCTTTGTACATTCTTTTCTTTGGTTGCTTCTTTTGCTGTTTTAGTTGCTTTTTTAAAGACTTGCTGGCTAGCAAGTCTGCTGCTGTCAAAAGTGATGCTTGTATATTAATACCACTTTGTACAGCCTCCCAGCTAGCTACTAAGTTTGCTGTGAAAAGTGTTATTAACAAACCTACAAATATCACTTTTCACCGCAAACTTACTCAGCCCTGGCTAGCGAGGGGACAAAGTAAGCCCTGGATGGGGAGGGAGGCAATGGGGCTGGGGTGATAGGGGGAATGGATGGGAGCTGGGTGAGGCAGCAGGGGCCAGGGACAATTGGGGCCAGAGCTTGCCACTGTGCTATTAGGGGGCAGAGTCTTGCGCCCTGCACCTGGGGAATGAAGCCTGGGGCTGGACCCCTGGGGTGGAGATGGTGTTCGAAGCCCTGTGCCTGGAGTCTGCTGCTTACCACCCCCAGGCTGAAGCCTGACCCCACCACCTGCAGGAAGGTGCGGAACTCACTGGCTGCCTCTTCTCCAGCGTTTGTGTCCCCAGAGGGGAGCATTTCTTCTTACTGACTTTCATTCTATTTATTTCAGACCATTTCTCCATTTTTAATTCTAATTCGATCCTTCAAAGTGCTTGCAGCCCCTCCCAGATTGGTATCCTCTGCAAACTTTAAATGAACTCTTTATGCCATTATCTAAATCTTTTATGATGATATTGAACAGGACCCAGGACACATCCCTGGGGTATCCCACTTGATGTGCTCTTCCAGCGTGACTGTGAACCATTGATAACTACACTGAGTATGGTTTTCCAACCAGTTACGCACCCACCTTCTAATAGGTTCGTCTAGGCTATATTTCCCTAATTTGCTTATCAAAAGGTCACATGAGATAACAGACTTTAGATACTTTAGTTTTTAAAAATTACACCTTTTTAACCTCGGGTGGACAGGCCATAGGCAAGGTGAAGAGCAGAGACCACTTCATATGGCCTTATGTAAATCTTAATTACCATGTTTGGTAATCAGTCACATACTGTGATGAAAGGGACAGCCTAGAATTTCTAAAATAAGAGATGCATATAAAGAGAAGAACTTCACTGCCATTCCTCCCCCTCCACCACTCCTTCCCAAATGCTGAAGGATTAAGATCAGCCACCTCTCCCCCTCCCACACCCACCCAACTATGGTATATCTCAAAAAGAAATAGGCTAATTGTTTTAAAGTGCTTGCAGTCTGGGCTTACTCTATCTTCTGGGGAGAAAATAGATTCCAAAGGTAATGGGAAACAAATGCAACTTTCTGTTGGCTTTACTTATAACACTAGAACTTCCATCTGTGATTTTTGGAAGATAAGGCAAGAGTGTCCATATGCTTCTGAACTGGAGCTGCAATGTCAGTTCTGTGACTCATACTAATGGAGCAGTTTTGTAACCTGCAAGGAAGCATAGTAAACGTTCAAATATGCTTAATATAATAAGCAGAAGAAAATCAGCTGGATAGTGAATAATTGTTTCTTTATATAAAAAGCTCACCAGTCTAGAATCTGTGGCTGTTGCCCCTTGTTATGCTGTTCGCAGGTTTTTTCTCTTCTCTCCTTCTCCCCCCTCCCCCCATGCAAAGCAGACCCTTGTTTCTTGCCAGGCTTTTGGGGCTGACCATCAATCCTACCTGCAATCATCTTTTGTCGCCTCTTTTTTTCTGGTGCCTTTCGGTAAGATGCCTTCTGGCTCCTCCTGTTGTGTTGGTGATTGGAGTGGCATATGGGGGCATTAGAGTGACTAAAGTAGATTTGAACCATTACAGGACAGGCCTCTACTATCCTGTTTGCTCTCTGGGACCTTTTCCCAATATCTGATAAGAATGGGATATTGCACAACGTGCCCCATCCCCGTTATTCCCTGGACTAGGCAGATTGGCCTATTCAGGAGTGGTGTGTGCTGGGGCTAGGACACAGATTTCACAGAAAACATTCTGATGGAACTCAGCTATGTTTGAGGAAACTAGATAGGGGAGAGGGTCACCTTCTCTTCTCTTCCCCCCCCCCCCCCCCATGGTTACTGATCCACCAAGATTAAGATCAGGCCTATGGAGAATCTAGTATGTTCTGAGGAGAGTGAGTCCTTCCCTCCCTTGCTTCCAAAAAAGATCAGTCTTGGCCATATAAGACTGTTTTCCCCCCCAAAAATGTCAAAATGTCCAACGCATGAATTTTTGTCCGCAGTGGGGTCACGAGAACCAAAAGCTATGAAGAAGCTGTTCAGTTCCAGGAGGAAAGCCTGACTCGGTTTTCCAATTTTTATGAGAGCATTGAGGTTATTCTGGAATCCTAGGATATACCAAAGAGAGACTTTCAAAAAATCCTGCCTTTGGTTTCAATGAAGGGTTGGATAAAGCAGGAAATGGCTCTGTAGTGGCAGTGTTAATGTAGGAAGAAAGATTAAAGATGTTCTTAGGTTTCTTTTGGGTCAGGCATCTGTCCTGGAATCATTGGGGACTGTGTAGAGGAATTTCCCAATGTTTCCCATCTCCCTAGTCAACAGGCTCTTGAAAATAACATATCTCTTGGCCCATTACTTCTTTTTCTTTCTCTTTCTTTCTGTTTTATTTTTTTGTTCTGCTTCTGTTCTTAAGCCTTTGAATTCACTGTTACCTCTGGTTTTAAGGGAGGGTGGCTGTTTCTTCTAGGAAGGTTTGAAAACTAGTGCCTCTTCCATGAAGGTACTCCTTTTCTTTTAGTGCATAGTGACAAAGTGGAAAACATCTGCAAGCAAATGTTCACATGAGTAATTTCATCAAAGTGAATAGTCCCATAGACTTAAGTGGAACTACTTATGCTTACAGTTACGCATGGGTATAACTGTATTCAAAATTTTTCTCAAATCTTGAATGGCATTAAAATATTTGTTACTATACAACAAAGGCATTGTAGTGTGGAAAGTAGAAGTTTTGGTACATTAACAAAGTTCAGAATTGTGAACTTTTAGATACAAACTCTGTTACTAAACACACAATGCAGTTACATACTTAATTCAGCATTTTAAATGTAGTACAATCCATAATCATGAATGACTTATGGTGGAGTTCTTTCTCACATTCACAGGTCGTGCTTTCAAAGCTTTCAGAATCAATATTTGAGATATGAAACCAGCGCTTAAGCCCTACACACATTTTGCACCAGCATAAACCTATAGGAATTAATGGTTGAGACATCCTTGTTTTCTCCCAGAGCACTTGTCTGTGTCTACACTGCCACTTTCAGCACTAAAACTTTAGTTGTTCAGGGATGTGAAAAAACACCCCCCTGAGTGACAAAAGTTTTAGTGCTGAAAAGTGTCAGTATAGACAGCACTTTATCGCTGGAAACCGTGCTCCCAGCGATAAAGCTACCACCCCTTGTGCGGGGTGGTTTCTTTTTTTTTTTTAATTGCTGGGAGAGCTTCCCCCGGTGATAAAGCGTGTCTACACTGCCCACATCACAGCGCTACTGTGACTATACTGTAACATGGGCAGTTTAGACATACCCTTAATTTGTCTACTACTGTCCTATTCTATAGTATTTCACTGGAGAAGTGTAGTTTTTGAAATGTAGGCAACTTGGCTTACAATTGAACTACTATTGGAAGAAACTCAGGGCATGTCTTCACTACAGAGTTAAATCAGTGCTGCTGCAATCGATGCAGCGGCATCGATTTAGCGGGTCTGGTGAAGATGATCTAAATCAATGAGAGCGCTCTTCTGTCAATTTCTGTACTCCGCCTCCCCAAGAAGCATAAGGTAAGTTGATGGGAGAGCATCTCCTGTCGACACAGGGCAGTGTAGATACCGTGGTAAGTGGATCTAGCTACGTCGACTTCAGTTACGTTATTCAAGTAACTGAAATAGTATAGCTTAGATCGATTTATCATGGTAGTGTAGACAAGGCCTCAGTTACAAGTTGAACTTCTGCATGTGTTTTGCTGTGTGTGGGAAATGGCTCATACTTGAAGTGATCACTTACGTTAGAAAATGACATGGTGCAAAATACTGAAAACATTTTGACAGTGTATAATGGCAATTCACTGAAAGGTGTTTTTGTTTTTGTTTTTTCTACATTTCAACAACTCTAGCTAGTGAACTTTAATTTACCTCTATAGTAATTTGTATTACTATGGACTTCAGTATTTGAGCAATCCCATAACAAACCTTTTCAGACAGCCATTTGGTATTTTTTGGCAAATGGAGTCAATATCCTGTTTTGTACTCTTCACAGATTTTCTCATTAACTGCCTAGAAGATGTTTGTTTTCAATCTGCAAAAGTGTTTCACATTACTTCGTGATACATGCCAAGTGTACGGACAACTTCCTGTTTGCATTTGACAGCTGCAGAGTGGTTGTTGCACATGGAATTTAATCACATGAGCCCTGCAATTGAAACTCATGGGCAGACCCATGTATTACAACTTGGCCCAGTAACACCCCCACCCATCACTGTCACCACTGTTATATCAGTATAAGGGTGCTAGTCCCATACAGAAAGGGGAATAAATTAGACCAGTATAACTGCATCCACAGGAGGGGTTGTAACGCATATTTGTTTTGGTAAAAATCACATTCCTAAACAAAAGTTATTCCCTTATGAAAACTGTGTGTACATCAAACCTTGGCATAAAATATTCAATACTTTACAGCCTAAACAAAAGGAGAAATTAAAACTTGACTGTGGATTTGATTTAAATGCATCCTTGGGTAGTGAATGCCTTCACAATTGTCAATAGTGAGAGGGTTTTTTTTTAAACTGCCAGGTGGAAATGTCATGCCCAATTTTCCAAATCCCATTATTAGTTTCTGCATAAAAATGCAGAGCACTGACTTCCATTTTGACTATGTTTGGGACAATACAAGGGGGCGGAAAGTGTCTAACATTGTGACACCAGTCCAGCTAATGTGGACTGTAAACTGATGGAAATAATTTGTCAAACTTCCAAATCCTTCTCCTGTAATGTTGTCTTTCCTCAAAGCTCTCCCCAGCAATATAAACCTTGAATTTCAAAATTTTTAAAACAAAAAAAGGGTACTTTCTATACTGTATATATTGTGATGAATATAGACACTTTGGGAACACTTGTACTTGTGATAATCTCATATCCCATTTTCTCATAGTAAAAGGAAGCAAGAATTGTCTGGAAAATAAGCATTGAACTTATTTTTTTAATTTAACATTTATTTAGCTTCAGTGGCTAACACTTTAGATAAAGGAAGCCTGTGTTAACAGTTCACTCGTGCTCCCTTGTTTAGGGTACTAGAGCTCATGATTAAAATTTCAGAAACCTTGTAGAGGTCCATTCCTCATAGTTCTGTGCTTTAAAAAAAGAGAGATCGCAAAACTTAAGTTTCTTAAAGTGCAAATGATCACTTCTAAAAAGATTCTTTGGGGTTCACTTAAGATTCTGCAAACAGACTTGATTGGTCCTGTATCAGTGTCTGTCACTGTATTCACCACCATACTGACAATGTTTCAAGAATCTCAAAGCCTCACTTCACATATTAATAAATATCAATCTAAAAAACACCTTGCACTTTCCCAAACATACTTTCCCCGACTTCAGTTGCCTCCTTACAATTGGAAATGCCAACATGTCTAATTTTTATTTGTCTAAATTTAAATTATAAGCTTTAAATGTTCACATTTTAAATTTCAATAGAAAAAGCAAAGTGATCTAAAAAAATCTTTCACAAATTTTTGAGCACCAGTATGGGATCTTACTGCAAAGAGAGCTGAAATGCATGACCATGTGTGATTTGACTTAACCTATCAGGGGAGGTATGAACTAAATGTCAAGGTAGTCCTGTTACCTGTAAGGTAGGTGTTCCCGAGCATGGGTTTCCAAGATCTGAACCAGTTGTCAATGATGAAAAAATACAAGTTCTGAATAAATGAATGGGATTGTATGTAAAACCAGAAATAGTTTAGGCAACAAATGCATTCTAACATGTGATAGATTCTCACACAACAGTACACATTTCCATATAAGAATTATTTTGTATTTTAGTCAGCAGTATCAAGGTAGTCATGGATTTAGCACTATTAAGTAGTAGCCAGACATGGATCAATGGTTCTGGCACAGTATTTGTTGAGGCTTTTTAATGGTGATCACTTAATGTTTTTAATTTGCTTATGGAACATTGGTCTCTCTCATTGTGGAGAGATTATCAACTTTATACACCTTTCAAACTTTGTAATGTATAGAAAGATCATAGTATACTTAAATTTACTTCCCTTTTTAAACTCCTCCTTTATGTCAGGTTTAACTGCATCCTCCCCTTAAATTACACAGAAACTGCATTGTACAATAAGAGTATTCAAGAGTAGATAAGACCTCTTCCCTTTTATTTATTTTATTTTACTTTTATTTTGGACAAAACACATTCAGTTCATTTTTGCACAAAGAAGCGGAAGGGTGCAGGTCCAATATTTTTCAGTTGCAAATCACCTGTTAGACTGTTTCAGGAGCCTGGACTATGAATTTCCTCACTAACACAGTCTTACAATTTAAATTCTTAAAACTCTTTATTTACAGTTAACGCTAAAGTTTGTCTGGGAATAAGCTGTAAATAAAGCTGTTCTGAATGATGTTCTTGGATAGATTTCAATTTGATAGTGTCTAACTACAGGAAAAAAAAGTTAAGTGATTAGAGATGTACACTTGCTTCCGATTTCCCTGTCAATTTTTGTGCTTTACAATCTGAATTTCTATTTTGAAAAATGTTATGCTCCCCTGTTCCTGTGTGAAAGACTTACTTGAAGAAAAGGGGGAACTACACAGGTGAAACTGACTAGATTCATAATTGTCAAATGCACAAAGTAACTGAACTGAAATTTTAGATTTTTCTCTGTTATTTAAAAAACCTCCATATTGTTAGTTGTAACAATAGTAAATAAAAATATTCAGATTTGTTTGTATGATTTTTGTTTTTAGGTGGGTGTCAGCGTAGATCATGTTTAAATAATGGGGTGGAAGTATTATGATTCATCATCTTTGCTGCAGTTCATTAAAAAAGCTGTCTTGTATAATTGATTTCATTTGTACAAATTAACATCAAATCTCTTAAAATAGTCTTGAATAACTTTGGATATTTAAATACTTATTTTGTGTGGTGTATTAAACTGTAAGAGGTGATACATAAATTTTTAATTGACTAAATGAATTCATGCTGACATTTCTGAGGAACATACATTGGCAAGCAATGTTAGTTTGTGGTAACTAAGTCCAAGGGAGCTCTGCACAGGTGCAGACATCCGCCTGCATGGAGCATCTGCAGGATCAGAGCCCTTAGCTTGTGAGAGGTGCAGTACTTCACTAAATGTTTGCATCATATGTAAGCATCCAGCTCTTGCTATGAAATAAGTCTAAAATTTGTAAACACCCTGTAATCTGATTTTAATGTACTATCAAAACATTTTACTAGTTGGATTTATTTCAGGAATTTGTGCCTTCATAATATCTGGACAATGTATATCTTTGTGGCAAAACAAAGTCCACTGTACTTGCCTTGTGTCTTCTTTCAACATTCTGATTTTAATATATTAGGGAGGGCACTTACAGTACACTGACTAGTTTAAACTTCTTGGTGGTAGGAGAACAGATTGCTACTTCTGAATAAAATATGACCTTAACAATTTGATTTTTCCTTGTATGGATTAAATGATAAATGTGCATGAAGATGGGTTTGGTTCAGTCTTTCTGCAAAGGTTAGGCTGAACCGGACATATTCTTATGTAGCATATGTGCAAAAGCTTCTAACTGTAGCACATTTATTCAGGACCTTGGAATTCTGAGATACTTCAGAGCCAGCTTCTGCAAATAACAGAAATTTTGAAGCAATGCAATTCGGTGACTGTAGCACCTATTGACTACAAAATTCCAGAAAACCTGAGAATTCCAGTCTCTTCTAGTATGTTTGATGGATACTAGCAGCCAATTGAGTGAAAATAAATTAGTTGTTCATGTAATATTAGCAAGTGGCTGGCTGAATAACTTCAAAAGAAAGATCTGGTCATGAGTCTTAATAATGCTTGCTTGTGACTGCTTTTAGTTTATTTTAAAAGGTTAATATGTAATGCTATAACTTTAAGCTTTTATGTAATAATTAAAAACAAGGACAACAAGTAGCTGTCTATAATTAGTTCTTTATTGTGGGACTTCTGAAAATTAAAAAATTATTTCCTCTTTTCCTTCTTTTTTGAAGATGTGACTGAATCAGCATCTCAAACTCAAAACAAGCAAATTACTCCTGCTCAAAACAGATAGGAAAGGGAAGAAGTAGTGGAGCACTGCAGCAGTTATTTTGCTGAACCTAAATTCCATATTGTGTAGATATAAAAAATGGAGACCTTGGCTGTTGTAAGAGACATGGGTATTATTTAGGTACAGCGCTATGTAGTTCTCAGATACTTTAGTAAATGACCATTGCCCTGCAGGTCTCGAGAGGCAGATTTGTGTGTCTTGTTGCAATTTTGAAAGAAAACCAGTCTGACTTGTGAATTTTGTTAGAAATAATAAATGTAAAATTGATTTAAACTTTTCACTAAAACTACTGTACTATAAATCTTACTAACCAATGAAGGATTAAGCAGCACAATTATCTAATTAAAATGACAGTTGTAATTGTTAATAAATCAAATTGATTTAATTCCCTATTATTGTCATTAACTGACCAAATCACTGGATGACCACAATAAGATTTACATCATGAGAGTAACAACACATGATCAGTTCTTAAACATACTGTGCCTGGAAACATAAGGAGGCATGGCTTGCTTCTTAGTCCTTTGAAGTTGTGTCTAGACTCCTTCAAGGTTGCCATTGAGGCCTGGTCTACACCACAGAGTTAGGTTGACGTAAAGCAGCGTACATAAGTGTCTACACTAAAATGCAGCTCCCGCCAATGTAATTTACCCGCTACACTGACTTAACTCCGTGAAAGGCATAGCACTTAGGTTGGTGTAGTTACGTTGATGCAGCGTCAGCATAGACACTCTGTTGCTTACATTGATTGTTGCTGCCTTTCAGAAGCCGTGCCACAATGCCCCATACTGACAATTAAATCAGTGCAAGCGCTCTTGGTGAAGATGTGCACTGCTGGCATAAGGAGCATGATGTGGTCATGCTAAAGTGATTTAATTACTGTGGTGGCTGTGCGTTGACATAACTTAAGTTGACATAATTTTGTAGTGTAGATTTGCCCTGAGTGACTTCACCATGTGGTTGTTTCCCTGACTTAATTTATCTCTGCTGTGTCCTTTGGGCAAAGTATTTTTTGCCGACACTATTTTATAACCCACAAAGTGATTTAAGAGAGGACTGACTTAGAATTTGGATATGCACATGCTATTTTTGACTCTCTCTCTCATTCACACCTAAAGAGCTGTTCAGAGAAAAATCATGAGTATAGGTGGCAGGTGTCCCTAACCACAAAATAGGGACAAGAAAACGGTATTTAAGAGAGAAAAAAGTTGCTTTAGCTTGCTCAGTCATCAGTGCCAGGACATAAGAATGGCCATACTAGGTCAGACCAAATGGTCCATCTAGCCCATTATCCTGTCTTCTGACAGTGGCCGGCACCACGTGCTTCAGAAAACGTGAACAGAACAGGGCAATTGAGTGATCTGTCCCGTCATCCAGTTCCAGGTTCTGGCAGTCAGAGGTTTAGGGATACCCAGATCATGGGGTTGCGTCCTTGACCAGTTTGGCTAATAGCCATTGATGGACCTATTCCCCATGAACTTATCCAATTCCTTTTTGAATCCGGTTATACTTGTGGCCTTCACAGCATCCCCTGGTGAAGAGTTCCACAAGTTGACTATGCGTTGTGTGAAGAAATACTTCCTTTAGTTTGTCTTAAACCTCTTGCCTATTAATTTCATTGGGTGACCTCTGGTTCATGTGTTATGTGAAGGTGTAAATAACACTTTCTCCACACCAGTCATGATTCTATAGACCTCTATCATATCCCCCGTTAGTGGCCTCTTTTCTAAGATGAGCAGTCCCACTCTTTTTAATCTCTCCTCATATGGAAGCTGTTCCATACCCATAATTATTCTTGTTGCCCTTCTCTGTACTTTTTTCCAATTCTAATGTATTGTTTTTGAGATGGAGCAACCAGAACTTCATGCAGTATTCAAGGTGTGGGTGTACTGTGGATTTATATAATGGCATTATGATATTTTCTGTCTTATTATCTATCCCTTTTCTAATGATTCTAAACATTGCTAGCTTTTTTGACTGCTGGTGTACATTGAGCAGATGTTTTCAGAGAGCAACCCATAACAAGTCCAAGATCTCCTTCTTGAGTGGTAACAGCTAATTTAGACCTCATCATTTATATGTATAGTTGGGATTATGTTTTCCAACATGCATTGCTTTGCAATTATCAACATTGAATTTCATCTGCCATTTTGTTGCCCAGTCACCCAGTTTTATGAGATCCTTTTGTAACTCTTTGCAGTGTGCTTTGGACTTTTTTGAGTAATTTAGTATCGTCTGCAAACTTTGCAACCTCCCTGTTTACCTCCTTTTCCAGATCATTTATGAATATGTTGAACAGCACTGGTCCCTGTTCAGATCCTTGCTGTTTGCCTCTCCCCACTGTAAAAACTGACCATCTATTTCTACCCTTTGATTCCTGTCTTTTAGCCAGTTACTAATTCATGAGAGGACCTTCCCTCCTATCCCATAACTTCTTACTTTAAGAGCTTATGGTGTGGGACCATGTCTAAGGCTTACTGAAAATCCAAGTACACTAGATTAATTGGATCACCCTTGTCCACATGCTTGTCAACACCCTCAAAGAATTCTAATAGATTGGTGAGACATGATTTCCCTTTGCAAAAGCAGTGTTGACTTTTTTCCCAACATAGCGTATTCATGTATGCGTCTCATAATTCTGTTCTTTACTATAGTTTCAACCAATTTGCCTGGAACTGAAGATAGGCTTACTGGCCTGTAATTGCCAGGATTGCCTCTGGAGTCTTTTTAAAAAATTGTGTTATATTGGGTATCCTGCAGTTACCTGGTTCAGATAACTTTAGGATATAAGCAAAAGGTTACATACCACAGTTAGTAGTTCTGCAATTTAGTGTTTGAGTTCCTTCAGAACTCTTGGGTGACTACTATCTGGTCCACATGACCTATTACTGTTTAATTTATCAGTTTGTTCCAAACCCTACTCTAATAACACTTCAATCTGGAACAGTTCCACAGATTTGTCACTTAAAAAGAATGGTTCAAATGTGGGAATCTCTCTCTCAACCTCTGTAGTGAAGACCCATGCAAATAATTCATTTAGCTTCTCCACAACAGCCTTGTCTTTGGAGACGAGGACTACAGTTTGGGCGACCAGGTGATCTCATCTTTGGTTGATGCTTTATGCTGGCTAGTGGGCTTCCTCTGGGCACTTGTCTGGTCAGGCTGGCATAGCCTGTACTAGTCTTGGGCTCCTTACTATCCCAGTATCCGTTCTTAGTGTTGTGGTGAACTAGCAAGCTCTGCTTCTGGCATTATTGCAGAGTTAGATATTTTTAAGACTGTCTGAGCCCCAAGATTATAGCACAAGTGAAGAAGCTTGAAGAGCCTTCGAGCCCCATTTCTTGTCACAGAAATTCTGTTAAAATTTGGCTGATCAACAGTCTGTTTTCTATAATGGAAGGATAATGGTGCACTGAAAGTAGAAAATAAAGGAATTCTTCCAGAAAGTTGTTCATTCATCCTCACCCTTTTACATATGGTGCTCCAAGAACCTTAACCTTTGCCAGGGTCACCTCTTGGAGAAATCAAACTAGGTATCAGTCAAAACTAATGCAAATCTCAGGAGCAGGGGCTCTCACTTAAGTCACACATGTTAACAATACCTTGATCTTGGTATCCATGGAAAAATGCTTTATGTATGAACATTCTGGAACGGAGAGCAGAAAGATAAGATATCAACATCAGTACAGTGAAGATGTGAGGTGTTTTTTGTTTTTTTTGTTTTTTTTTTTTTTTAAACTTTATTTTATTTTAAAGCAGCATGCTCCCCAGTGGACTCACTCTAACAGGGAGGGACAAGACTGGAACATCTGTGGGATGAAGTTCTGTAGCTCCTGTTCTCTATCGGATCTGGATGTGCAGTGGGGAATGTTGGAACAACCATTACTTAGACTATTTTTCTTTGTGAAAAGATGAACATGTATGTATATTATGAATATTCATTTTGTGTGGCTAGTAATGTGGTATGGCATTTGGGTAACGGTATTTGCAGCAATGAATGATGCTTCTTAGTATGACTAGTTAAAGCAATACTGTTTGTTCCACCTCACTGCAACAATTTGATTAAATGATTCAGCAGGATAATAGCTGTAACTGCATCAGTTTTGAGACTCCTCTGAAAAGGTACACATTAGAGATGAGATAAATTAAATGGAAAGAGGAAAGGCACACTTTAAAGGATTGCTGTGCCCATTTTGTTATCCCTGTTTTGCTACTCTTTTGGACTTTATAAATACTCATTTAAAATCTTAGCAACCTCTTTGTTTCAAACATTAAATACATTTTTAAGATATACAAATATAGTATGCATGGACTTTCAACTTGGGAAGGAAATCCCATTTTTAAATCATGATGATTAAGGGGTGATAAAATATTTATACACCAGTTTTTTTTTTTTTTAATATTACTTCAAAGGCTTTTGGCTATAATTTGCCATTTATAGAATTAGTCATTGTGTTTTAATCCCTCTGTGTGGCTTTTTTAAAAATTGAAATAACTGTTTGGCTTATGTAATTTAGCTGTGCTTTCAGTGAAGGGATGGGTGCTGAGAAAAATCTAACAGATTTAAACTTTTTTCTATTGTTGAAGCTTGTCTGGTAATCTTAAAGATAGAAGAACAAGGAAATTGAACACCAATCTAGACACTAGGTAAAAAATTTTAAAGTCCTTAAGTGACTACGTTCCTAAATCATACTGAAAATCAATGGGACGTAGGCTACTAAGTCACTAGGTGCATTTGAAAATGTTACCAATGTTCCAGATGCTTAGGTTTGCTATTTCTACATCTCTGGCAGATACAGAATAATGAGAGCTAAGTCTGATGTTACTGTTTTGCCTAAGGACAGCCTTCTCTCTCACTTAGAATCAGAGAAATGTAGTGCTGGAAGGGACTACCAGAGGTCTTCTAGTCCCACCCCCTGTGCTGAGGCAGGACCAAGTATACCTACACGATCCCTGACTGGTGTTTCTGTAAGCTGTTATTAAAAATCTCCAATGACAGGGATTCCACAATCTCCCTTAGAAGCCTATTCCACTTTGAGTGACGCCCATTCATTCAGGCTCCCCTAGGAGGTGGGAGATAGCTATAGTTAGTTTTCTGACCATATCTTGTCCCAAGTGGCTATGTGCTGCTGCATCAATCGAGCTTTGATGGGCTTTCCACACAAACACCTTATGACAGAGATAGAAAGATAACTCTCTTATTTTGTTCACACTGAGTGTTGGCTCCTCTGGCTGACCTAGTTGAGATTTTGCAGCCACACTGAGAGCCTAGGCATACTGTCACACTGAAGTACTGACTAAATAGTAAGCACAAGAATTCAAAAAGACCCCAAAACTGGCATAATAGGACTTTTTTTGTTCAAATATATAATTGGGAGCAAAACCTTTTATGTTCTCATTCTCCAGGTTCCATTATGAAGTTAAAAATATTTCCATGCAAAAAACCTACATGTTACTGAATCTTAAGTACATGATGGGTTCTGACAAAACAGCAGGTACACAGTTGAAGAAATTAAAGTTACAGGTAAAGAAACTAATTTTACTTTTCAGTTACATGGGTACTCAAGTTTCCCAATCACCATACTGCTTAAAATGGCAAAAATGTGGACATTTATTGCAGGCTGTCCTAAATATAAAGGGAAGGGGAAGAGGATCTGATGCAGTGCTATAAAATCCTCTTACCAGTAAAGGGTTAAGAAATGCAGGTAGCCAGACTGGCATCTGACCAATAAGGGGACAAGATACTTTGAAATCTTGGGAGGGGGAAAGCTTTGTGTGTGGCTTTTTGTCAGACATGGAGTGATCTTGGAAGACAGACAGAACCTACAGGAAATCAGTCTCCTCACCAGTACTCACTTTTCTAAAGTACGTTTAGATAGCATAGCGAGTAGATTTCTGTTTATTTTGCTTGGTGTGCTCCCTGTGTTAGAGGGAGGGGTTACGCCTTTCTTTTTCTGTAACTTTAAGTTTTGCCAGAGGGGGAATCCCTCTGAGTCTGGAAATTGAGTACCCTGTAATTAGTTACCATCCTGATTTTACAGAGATGATTTTACCTTCTTTGTTTTAATAAAATCCTTCTTTTAAGAAGCTGACTGTTTTCTATGGTGTTAAAACCCAGGGGGTGGGTTTTTTGTTCACTGTGTAACCAATTGGTTGGGAGATTGTTCTCAAGCTTCCCAGGAAAGGGGGTGTATGGGCTTGAGGGGGTATTTTGGGGTGGGGGAGGGAAGTTCAAGTGATTCCTTTCCTGGATTCCTGTTAGACACTTGATGGTGGCAGCGAAAGAAGCATTTCTCAGGGTGCAGGGAATTTTGTACCTTGGGGGTTTTAACCTAAGCAGTAAAAATAAGCTTAGGGGCTCTTCATGCGGGTCCCCACGTCTTTACCCTAGAGTTTAGAGTGGGGAGGGAACCCTGACATGGTGGCAGAGCGGTGGGATATATTGAACCAGAGAGATTTTTTTTTTTTTTTGAACCAGACACAGGGAGTTTAGAATTTTTTTTTCTTCTCTCTGGCTCTTCCCTGTAGCTGCTTGGAACCAGGGAGTGGGGAGGGGTTAAGCTGCTAGGAGCTAGAGTATCTACATATGAAAGCAGGTAGTTTAAACCCTACAGGGAATACCCAAGCAAGTTTTTTTTTTTTTTTCCTTTTCTAACTCTCTCGGGTTAAGACAGATTAAAAACAGAAAGGCTAAAATGACTGCCAGTGAAGCAGCTATTAAACTTGAGATAGCTCGACTACAAGCTGAGGAGGAGAAGAAACATGCAAGACTGCTACAACTTAAACAGATGGAGATTGAGGAGAAAGAAAGAGAGGAAGCATGCTGAGGAGGAGAAGGGGAGAGAGAGAGGAAGCATGCTGAGGAGGAGAAGGGGAGAGAGAGAGAGCAAGCATGCCCTGGAGATGGAGAAGACCAGGGTGGAGCGGAATCTACCGGATAACACTAACAATCCTTCCCCAACAATCCACAAATGGGAGCGACTATGTCCACTGTATGATGAATCCCGTGATATTGCTGAATATTTTCTCACCTTTGAGAGACTATGCGATCTCCATAACATTCCTGATGATCACAAAATGACCATATTGGGAGCAAAGTTGACTGGAAGTGCTCTGGACATATTCAGTAACATGCCTATTGATGAGGCTTCTGACTATGAGAAATTCAAGGATTTGGTTTTAAAACAATTTCAAGTTACACCTGAAACTTAGAGTAAAATTTCGAACCCTTATCCGAGGGCCTGGACTAAGTAATGTAGCTTATGTAAACCGAATAAAGGAGCTGTTAAATAAATGGGTCAAGGGAAGGGGTGTTAATAGCTTTGAAGGAGTGTGTGATTTGATGGCTCAGGAACAATTCCTGAATATGTCCAAGGATGAGATAAAACAGTGTTTATGGGATAAGAAAAGGGACTCAGCAGACAGTCTTGCTGTTTATGCTGATCAATATGAACAGTCCCAGATTAGCAGAGGGACAAGGAAATTTGGCACACAAGGGGTGCAGGAAGCAGAGAGGAACAACCCTGGTCATAGTTTGGAGAGATACCAGAAAGGAAAACCCGAGACCACAACACATCACCAGGGGCAGCCCAAGGCCCCACAAGGAAAACCCAAGACCCCTTATTGCCCCACCACACCATTCTCCAGCAACCCACCTCGCCCCACTGACCAGTCAGCTGGGCGATGTTTTAAATGTAATGAATTGGGGCATGTGAAGGCCAACTACCCCAAGAACCCCAACAGAGTACAGTTCATTGCACCGGGGTCACACCAAAGGTCCTCAGGCCCAGATACCTCCCAGATACCCTTGGAGCGAAGGGAAACGTTGAGTGTGGGCGGAAAGAAGATTACAGCGTGGAGGGATGCTGGAGCACAAGTGTCGGCTATCCACCAATCCTTAGTGGACCCCAGCTTAATCAACCCAGAGGCACAAGTGACGATTCAACCCTTCAAGTCCAGCTCTTTTGATTTATCTACAGCTGTGTTGCCTGTCCAGTACAAGGGCTGGTCAGGAAATTGGACTTTTGCAGTCTATGATGATTATCCCATTCCCATGTTGCTGGGGGAAGACTTGACCAATTGTGTGAAGCTAGCCAAGAGGATGGGAATGGTCACCCGCAGTCAGGCTAAGCAAGCTGTCACACCTAGCTCTGTTCCGGAGACTTCCACCAGAACCCCATCTGTACTACCAGACACCCATATAGAGGTGGTGGAACCGGATACCCTGCCAACGACTGCAACAGCCGTCATAGATCCAGTCGCAGAACCCCAACCAAAGCCAGTCTCGGAACTGGAACTGGCAAAGCAACCAGCACCAGACCCATTGCCAACACTGAGTCCAGCGCTTGCAACCCCATCTACAGTGCCAACACCCGAGGGCACCACCGAGCCTGCAATGGCAGCAGCAGCCGATAACTCAATACAAGAGGCTCAGCCAGAGCCTGAATTACCACATCGTGCACCAGCGGAGAGCGGTTCACAGTCAACAGAACCAACCCCATCACCTACATCGCTTCAGAGGGACCCAGCCCAAGTCCACAACCCAGCGAGGAACTGATGTCTCCAGCATCTAGGGAACAGTTCCAAGCCAAGCAGGAAGCAGATGAAAGCCTCCAGAGAGCTTGGACAGCGGGACGGAGCACCCCACTGCCTCTCAGCTCTTCTAATCAATCCTGGTTTGTTATAGAAAAAGGACTTCTGTATAAGGAGACTCTTTCTGGTGGACACCAGGAAGACTGGCGTCCTCAGAGACAGTTGGTGGTTCCGACTAAGTACCGGCTAAAGCTCTTGAGCTTAGCCCATGATCATCCTAGTGGTCATGCTGGGGTGAACAGAACCAAAGACCGTTTGGGGAGGTCATTCCACTGGGAGGGAATGGGCAAGGATGTTTCTACCTATGTCCGGTCTTGTGAGGTGTGCCAAAGAGTGGGAAAGCCCCAAGACCAGGTCAAAGCCCCTCTCCAGCCACTCCCCATAATTGAAGTTCCATTTCAGCGGGTAGCTGTGGATGTTCTGGGTCCTTTCCCGAAAAAGACACCCAGAGGAAAGCAGTACATACTGACTTTCATGGATTTTGCCACCCGATCCATGGCAACACCCGGGCTAAAAGTGTATGCCAGGCATTAACAGAGATTTTTGCCAGGGTAGGTTGGCCTGCCGACATCCTTACTGATTCGGGAACTAATTTCCTGGCAGGGAGCATGAAAAGCCTGTGGGAAGCTCATGGGGTGAACCACTTGGTTGCCACCCCTTACCACCATCAAACAAATGGTCTGGTGGAGAAGTTTAATGGAACTTTGGGAGCCATGATACGTAAATTCGTAAACCAGCACTCCAACGATTGGGACCTAGTGTTACAGCAGTTGCTCTTTGCCTACAGGGCTGTACCACATCCCAGTTTAGGGTTTTCACCATTTGAACTTGTGTATGGCCGTGAGGTTAAAGGGCCATTACAGTTGGTGAAACAGCAATGGGAGGGGTTTACGCCTTCTTCGGGAACTAACATTCTGGACTTTGTAAGCAACCTACAAAACACCCTCCGAGACTCTTTAGCCCTTGCTAGAGAAAACCTAAAAGACGCTCAGGAAGAGCAAAAGGCCTGGTATGATAAACATGCCAGAGAGCGTTCCTTTAAAGTAGGGGACCAGGTCATGGTCTTGAAGGCGCTCCAGCGTCATGGGAAGGGCCATTTACGGTCCAAGAACGCCTGGGAGCTGTGAACTATCTCATAGCATTCCCCACCTCAACTCTCAAGCCTAAAGTGTACCATGTTAATTCTCTAAAACCTTTTTTCCCCCGAGAATTGAAGGTTTCTCAGTTTACAGCCCAGGGAGATGACGACGCTGGGGGGCCTGAAGGTGTCTACTATGAAGAACCAACTGGTTAAAATTGTCTTGCAATGTGGACAATATTGGTAGTCTTTATACAGTTACTAGTGTATTTGGAGATGCATGTGTCTTATTAATTTTGTTTTCTTTTAGAGCTCCAGGAAGAAATCACAGCCAGTGTTTCACACTATCGGTGATTTGGGGGGCGTGTCCTAAATATAAAGGGAAGGGGGAGAGGATCTGATGCAGTGCTATAAAATCCTCTTACCAGTAAAGGGTTAAGAAATGCAGGTAGCCAGACTGACACCTGACCTGGCTGGCATCTGACCAATAAGGGGACAAGATACTTTGAAATCTTGGGAGGGGGAAAGCTTTGTGTGTGGCTTTTTGTCAGACATGGAGTGATCTTGAAAGACAGACAGAACCTACAGGAAATCAGTCTCCTCACCAGTACTCACTTTTCTAAAGTAAGTTTAGATAGCATAGCGAGTAGATTTCTGTTTATTTTGCTTGGTGTGCTCCCTGTGTTAGAGGGAGGGGTTACGCCTTTCTTTTTCTGTAACTTTAAGTTTTGCCAGAGGGGGAATCCCTCTGAGTCTGGAAATTGAGTACCCTGTAATTAGTTACCATCCTGATTTTACAGAGATGATTTTACCTTCTTTGTTTTAATAAAATCCTTCTTTTAAGAAGCTGACTGTTTTCTATGGTGTTAAAACCCAGGGGGTGGGTTTTTCATTCACTGTGTAACCAATTGGTTGGGAGATTGTTCTCAAGCTTCCCAGGAAAGGGGGTGTACGGGCTTGAGGGGGTATTTTGGGGTGGGGGAGGGAAGTTCAAGTGATTCCTTTCCTGGATTCCTGTTAGGTACTTGATGGTGGCAGCGAAAGAAGCATTTCTCAGGGTGCAGGGAATTTTGTACCTTGGGGGTTTTAACCTAAGCGGTAAAAATAAGCTTAGGGGCTCTTCATGCGGGTCCCCACGTCTTTACCCTAGAGTTTAGAGTGGGGAGGGAACCCTGACACAGGCAAAAAGTCTAAATAAACAGTTCTGTCATATTCCCTCAGTTTCATATTTTCTTTCTTGTTACCCTTTTCCCATCATCTGTACTGTCATGATATGATAAAGGTGCTGATAGAAGATCCAATCTCCTAGAACTGGAAGGACCTTGAAAGGTCATCGAGTCCAGTCCCCTGCCTGCACTAGCAGGACCAAGTACTGTCCCCTGACAGATTTTTGCCCCAGATCCCTAAGTGGCCCCCTCAAGGATTGAACTCACAACCCTGGGTTTAGCAGGCCAATGCTCAAACCACTGAGCTATCACTCCCCCTCAATTAAGGATGCACCTGGATAGTTCTTTTAATGGGAACTTTCACGTGGTTCAGACTTGGATTTTGTGGGGGTAGGGTGAGGAAACAGTTTAAATTAAAAAATGCTTAATTTTCTGAATTAGTGGTTTTCAACTTGTGGTCCGCAGATCCCTGGAAGTCCGCAGACTGTCTAATATTTCCAAAGGGATCTGCATCTGCAGTGAAAAAATTTTAGGGATCTGCAAATGAAAAAAGTTGAAAACTACTGTTCTAAGTTAACTTTTGTTAGCTTATATAGTTGAGAAGTTGGTGTTTTTTGTTTTTAAACCATATTGAAAACTTGGAGTCACTGTTTTCTTCGGACCATTTTTATGAGAAATTATGCATCTACAGTCAAGAAATTTCATTTGTAGCAGGAACTTCATATTTTTGGAAAATGTAGAGCACTGGCTAGGATCATAAGGATACAGATTTGAGAAATTTTGACAAAAATAGTTATCTTCATGTACTGATGTCAACTCTGTCTTCAGTGTAAAGTAACATGACAGAAGGTTTTGGGATGTCACAACAAAAACAAATTTATTATAGCTGTCTCTTTGCTAACACAAAGTAAGCTACTCTACAAGCCATGCAACAATGCATTAACATTCTTTACTAATAGCATAGTTCACAAATCCAGGGTTAGAAAAAATACATCCCCTCTTTTTAGATGGTTGAAGTTCCAAAAGGCGCATAATGTCCAAACCAAACCCATTGCATTTTTTGTTTTGTGGTCTTACAGGAATACTTGTTCCTCCCACAAACGATAGAGTTCAAATGGTCTGGCTGTCACCTTGGTGACTTATTTGGTTTGGGATGGGGTAATGTGAGTTTGTGTGTGTAAAGTGACAAAAAATGTTTGTAGTTGCATGGGTTAACTTATATTGTCTGGGGTTTGTAGCTTTGCGCTGGGTATTTTTGTTTTTTTGCCCATAAAAAGTATGTGTATCTTTGAATATATAATTTTCAGTATGATCTGATACTTGTGAACTAAACGTGTTGTTTGCTATGTACTCTTTCATAGCATGTAAGATTAATGAAAATTTATAACAAGTAGTGGATGGGATTTTTAAAGTCCTCCCAGGGAGGTAAGTGCCTAATCCCCATTGAAAATCCATGTGATTTGGGTGTCTAACTCCATTGGGTCCCTTTGGAAATCACAAACATTGACTTTAACTTTTCTTAAGTATTGTAGGATAAGGATGCTTACAAAACCATCTCTGGAATGGTAGAAAGTGTTTCTTCCAAATGATTAATAATCTGATTGTATTTTCCTTTATAACATAGCTAATGACTGGCTGCAACAACACTGCATATGCTGCCATGTCATTTTAGCTGCTCATATTTATTGTAATCACAGCCTCTGGCACCAAGGTAGTGAACCTGCAGCCTAGAATGAACCCTGAACACACCAGGTATTTTAAGATTTAATTTCTGTTTTGATGGATGATTGAATACCAAGATTTAGTCAGTTAATAATTTTGGAGCACATGCTCCAGAATTATATGACCTAATCTCTGGGGAATCTTAATTAGTCCTCTGAAAATTCATTAATACTGCTTTCCTAACTTGACCTGATACATTCCTGAATGCACTACTAGGTGGAAAATATTTACTTTTTCCACCTAGAGAGAATATGAGCTGTGCTTCCTCAGGCTACCCCATGGACCTAGCACATAATACCAATCCACCCTTTGGGTCAACACATTGGGCAGGAACTTCCCCAACTCCAGCAGCATGAGGGAGGGAGCTGCGCTGGGCTTCCCCTGACTCCTCCCTGGATCCACCATCTGAACCCAGCAACTCATTTCTTCTCCTGTCCCGTATGAGAAAACAGTCTTCTCTGCTGCCAGTTGATGATCTTAGGCCTGGTCTACACTGAGAGGGCGGGGAGTCGACCTAAGATACGCAACTTCAGCTACGCGAATAGCATAGCTGAAGTTGACGTATCTTAGGTTGACTTACCTGGGCGTTCACACAGCGGCAAGTTGACTGCTGCTGCTCCCCCGTCGACTCCGCTTCCGCCTCTCGTGGAGGTGGAGTTCCGGAGTTGATGGGGAGAGCACTCGGGGATCGATTTTTCGCGTCTACACTAGACGCGATAAATTAATCCCCGATAGATCGATCACTACCCGCCGATCCGGCGGGTAGTGTAGATGTACCTTTAGTCCTGTAAGTAGCTCTGGTAGTAGTAATCTCTGTTGTAATACGAAAGGTTGAAATCCTACTGATGATTCATGACTGTGGTAGGATATTGCTACATTTGCACATAAAATGATTAGTTTTTTCCTTTTTCTTTTTAAAATTGGAAAATTGATTGCATGTGCAACTGTAAATCTGGCCTTTCCTGACTTTCAAGTGTTTGACTTTGCAACCTAAAGAATGTTCTTTTAACATGTTTTTGTTGTGCCTTTTGTATATGTATGTATACAGAATCTGTGTGTGTGTGTATTTTACACACACAATGTATATTCTTTCAATATTATCTGTTTATGCAGCCACATCTGAGTAAATGGATGCATTTGGATGGTTGAATCTGCTTTGCATACTAGTGGATTATTGTAAATCACTTCTAATATAACAAGCAATTGCAAATTTCCCTATTGCTTCTGACTGTTATGGTGCTAAATTAGCATTCCTCCTTTAGAAAAGAGGAACATAAGAATGGCCATATTGGGTCAGACCAACGGTCCACCTAGCTCAATATCCTGTCTTCCAACAGCAGCCAATGCAGGTGCTTCAGAGGGAATGAACAGAACAGGGCAATTAGTGAGTGATCCATCCCCCTGTCTTCCACTCCCAGCTACTGGTAGGCAGAGGCTACGGGACACCCAGAGCATGGGGTTGCATCTCTGACCATCTTGGCTAATAGCCATTGATGGAGCTATCCTCTCTGAACTTAACTAATTCTTTTTTAATCCAGTTATAGTTTTGACCTTCACAACATCCACTGGCATGAGTTCCACGGGTTGACTTTGTGTTGTATGCAGAAGTAGTTTATTTTGTTTGTTTTAAACCTCCTACCTATTAATTTTGCTAGCGGACCCCTAATTCTTGTGTTATGTGAAGGGGGAAATAAACTTCCCTATTCACTTTCTCCACATTATTCACAATTTTATAGATCTGTCATATCCCCCCTTAGTTGTCTCTTTTCTAAACTGAAGCTTCTCAGTCTTTTTAATCTCTCCTCATATGGAAACTGTTCCAGATCCTTAATATTTTTTGTTGCCCTTCTTTGTATCTTTTCCAATTCTAAAATATCTTCTTGAGAAGGGACAACCAGAACTGCATGCAGTATTCAAGGTGTGGGCATAGCATGGATATATATTGTGGCATTATGATATCCACTGTCGTCTTATCTATCCCTTTGTAATGGTTCCTAACATTCTGTTAGCTTTTTTGACTGCCACTGCACATTCAGCAGATGTTTTCAGATAAATATCCACAGTGACTCCAAAATCTTTGTTCTTTTTTTTTTTTTTTTTTTTTTTTGGCGTGGTAACAGCTAATTTTGATTACATCATTTTGAATGTATGGTTGGAATTATGTTTTCTAATATGCATTACTTTGCATTGATCAGCTTTTGAATGTCATCTGCCATTTTGTTGCCCAGTCACCCAGTCTTGAGATCCTTTTGTAACTCTTTGGCTTGGTCTACACTAACCCCCCCTGTCGAACTAAGATATGCAACTTCAGCTACGTTATTAACGTAGCTGAAGTCGAAGTCTCTTAGTTTGAACTTACTTGTGGTCCACACACGGCGCGCTGGCTCCCCCGTCGACTCCGCCTGCTCCGTTCGTGGAGCAGGATTACCGGCGTCGATGGAGGAGCACTTCCTGGTTCGATTTATCGCGTCTACACAAGACGCGATAAATCGAACCCAGAAGATCGATTGGACTCCTCTGACGCGACGGGTAAGTATAGACGTACCCTTAGAGGTCTGCTTTGGACTTAACTATCCTGAGTAATTTTGTATCATCTGCAATCTTTGCCACTTCACTGTTTAACCATTTTTCTAGATCATTTATTAATATCTTGAACAGCACTTGTCCCAGTACAGATCCCTTGGGGACAGCTCTGTTTCTCTCTCTCTCTCCTGAAAATCGACGATTTATTCCTACCCTTTGTTTCCTGTCTTTTAACCAGTTACTGATCCATGAGAGGACTGTTCCTCTTACTCCATGACCCCTTACTTTGCTTAACAGTGAGGGACTTTGGTGAGGGACTTTGTCAAAGGTTTTCTGAAAATCCAAGTACACTGTCTGCATCATTCTTGTCCATGTTTGTTAACCTCCCTCAAAGAATTCTAATAGATTGGTGAGGCATGATTTCCCTTTACTCTTCCCTAACATATTGTGTTCATCTATGCATCTCATAATTCTGGTCATTACTATAATTTCAACCAGTTTGCCTCATACTAAAGTTAGGATTACCAGCCTGTAATTGCCAAGTTCACCTCTGGAGTCTTTTAAAAATTGGTGTCACGTTAGCTATCCTCCAGTCATCTGGTACAGAAGCTGATTTAAGTGATAGGTTACATACCCCAGTTAGTAGTTCTACAATTTCATATTTGAGTTCCTTCAGAATTCTTTGATGAATACCATCTGGTCCTGGTGACTTATTACTGTTTGTTTATCAATTTTTCCCAAAACCTCCTCTAATGAGACCTCAAGCTGGGACAGTTCCTCAGATTTGTCACCTAGAAAGAATGGCTCAGGTGTGGGAATCTCCCTCACAGTCTCTGCAGGGAAGACCTATGCAAATAATATGTTTAGCTTCTCCACAATTGCCTTACCTTCCTTGCTGTTTAGTTTTTGAGTCTTTTACTAGTTGCTCTTCAAATTCTGCCTCATTATATTTTTACACTTGATTTGCCAGAGTTTGTTCCCTTCTATTTTCATCACTAGGATTTGACTGCCAATTTTGAAGGATGCCTTTTTGCCTCTAACCGCTTTTTACTTTGTTGTTTAGCCGTGGTGGCTCTTTTTTGGTTCCTCTTACTATGTTTTTTAATTTGGGGTATACCTTTAATTTTACCCTTTACTGTGATGTTTTTACAAAGTTTACAATCAGCTTGCAGGCATTTCACTTTTTTACTGTACCTTTTAATTTGCATTTAATTAGCTTCCTCATTTTTGCATAGTTCCCCTTTCAGAAGTTAAATGCTACTGTGGGAGGCTTCTTTGGGATTCTACCCCACCCCTCCAAGGATGTTAAATTTAGTTCTATTATGGTCGCTATTACCAAGTGGTTCAGTATATTCACCTCTTGGACCAGATCCTTTGCTCCACTTAGGACTAAATCAAGAATTGCCTCTCCCCTTGTAGGTTCCAGGACTAGCTGCTCCAAGAAGCAGTCATTTATGGTGTCTAGAAATTTTATCTCTTCATCCTGTCCTGAGGTGACACATAACCAGTCAATATGGGGATAGTCTCTTAGTATTTTTGAGTTTTCTATTTTTATAATCACTAATCTATGAGAGCATTTCATAGTCACCATCATGGTCAGGTGGTCGGTAGCATATTCCTGTTGCTATGTTATTATTCAAACATGGACATTCCTATCCATAGAGATTCTATGGTACAGTTTGATTCATTTAAGATTTTTACTATATTTGACTCGATGCTTTCTTTCACATACAGTGCCCCCCCCCCCCCAACAGGTGCAGCCTACTCTGTCATTCCTATATATTTTGAACCCTGTCATTCCTATATATTTTGAACCCTGGTATTACCATGTCCCATTGATTATCATCATGACATCAAGTTTCTGTGATTTATATAAATATCCACATTTAATACCAGGCACTCAAGTTCATCTATCTTAGTATTTAGGCTTCTAGCATTTGTATATAAGCACTTATAAAATTGGTCACTTTTTAGCTGTCTGCCATTATGTGATGTAATTGAATGGGACTCTTTTTCATTTGACTGTTTCTATTCATTTCCTACTTGGATTTGTTCAGTTCCTACCTTCACGTAGTGTTACAGAAGTGCTACTTACTAAACCTATTTTTCAGTGTGGCTTATGTGACTTTACATTAGTATTGGGTCTTGAAATACTTATTTCTTCTTCAAGTGATTTCTCATGTCTATTCCACAGTAGGTGTGTGCGCTCGCCACGTGTATCAGTGCCGGAAGTTTTTCCGTTAGCAGTATCCGTAGGGGGGAGCGCCGCTGCGACCCCTGGAGTGGCGCCGCTATAGCGCGCTATATAGGGGGCTCGCGCTCCCCCCACCCTCAGTTCCTTCTTGCCGCCAGTGTAGGTGCGTCAGAACTTCTGCTCCAGCTTCATTGCTGCAGCCTTTTTTCCTAGGACTTTGTTCGTTGTTCATTGTTAGTGGTATCTTTAGTTAGTTTGTAAGTTAGTTTAGATTAGTTAGTGTCCAGGCCGGGGCATGCCCCGGGCGCGGGCTTCAAATCGTGCGAGTCCTGCAGGCGTTCTGTGCCCAGAAGCGACCCGCACTTGGATTGTCTCCGATGCCTGGGTGAGTCCCACGTCAGCGTACGCTGCAAAATCTGCAGGTCCTTTAAGCCAAGAACCTAAAAGGACAGAGACATTCGACTCCGGGCCCTCCTCATGGAGTTCGCGTTGGCTCCTACCTCGGTGCGCCGAGCGGAATCGGCACCCGGTACCTTGTCCTCGATGCGCAGCAATCCCCCGCCGGCACCGCTCACCGTCGCGTAGGCAGAGGAAGGCCCGTCTTCACATCATCGTCGAGACAAGGATAAGGGAGAAGCTAGACCTGCGTTGGGCAGCCCTAATTCTCCCCCGGGCCCCAGCGCTCCGACTCACGCTGAGTGGAGTAGCCCGGTTTCGTCGACACAGGCCGCTCCGGACGCCCGAATGCCTTCGACGCCGGAGGCCTTCCAGGCGGCCAAGGACTTGCTGACGCTCCAGGTACCGGCAGTCCCGGCACCGAGAGTCCGATCCAGAGGCAAGCTGCCATTGGGCTCCAGGCCGTCGACTCCGACCAGGCGCAGAGCCTGGTCAAGGGACCGCTCGCCCCTCCGCGCCCAGTCTGACCATAGCCCACATCCTCCATAGTCACCGATGGTGAGGCTCTCGGGCAAGGTGCTGTTGGATCAGAGCTCCGGGCACCGCTCCAGACAGAGCAGGGAGTTGCGATACGGCAGGTACCGGCGCCATCGACGCTCCCGGTCAAGTCGGAGCTACCACAGCCATTCACGGCCGCCGACACTCCAGCTCCCGTTCTTCGAGGCACCGGGAACACGACTCCCGTAAGAGGTCGCCAACTCCGCACCGTCGCGGACATAGACGTCGACGTCACAGCGTCTCAAGGAGCAGTAGCTTGAGATGGTACCGCTCCTCGTCGTCGGAGTCCTGCTCCCGAGGTAGACGTCATCGTCGGCCCCGTAGACCTTACCGCTCCCACAGCACCGACCGGACGACGTTCACGCCAGCGGTGAGCCACTCAAGGGCCACCGTGTTCCAACCTGACCAGCTGGTGCCGCCGGTGCCGCAGCAGGGTCAGTGGCAAGGGGCTCCATGGCAGGGACAGTGGTGCCAGTGGACCCCTTGGCCCCCGGGACAGGCCCAGCTGGATACTCGATTGGTCGCAGGGGCATCCGAGGCTCCCTCGTCCGCTATATCCAGGTCTCCAAGAGAGAGATCTGCGGACCAAAGGTCCTCGGCACCGCATGCGGACTCCGAGCAAGGCGTCGAGCCCACGGTGCCAGCGGATGCACTAAGCTCCGTACCAGCATCCTCCCCCGTACCGGAGGACAAGGTCGCGGCCCCACCACCTTCTGCACTGCAGGAGAACTTCAGGGCTCACCAGGAGCTATTGAAGCGAGTCGCCTCAAACCTCCAGCTCCAAGCTGAGGAGATGGAAGGGCCCTCAGACTCGCTCTTCAATGTCCTTTCGTCCTCGGCACCGGGCAGAGTGGCGCTCCCGCTACACGAAAGGGTTGCCAATATTACGAAAGCCCTTTGGCATACGCCAGCCTCACTTGCGCCCATATCCAAAAAGGCGGAGCGCAAATATTTTGTCCCTATGAAAGGACACGAATTCTTGTACACCCACCCGGCGCCCAACTCCTTGGTCGTGGAATCCGTAAACCACAGGGAGCGTCAGGGTCAACGGGGTCCTACTCCTAAGAATAAGGACTCGAAAAGGCTGGACTCGTTTGGAAGGAAGTTTTATTCATCCTCAAGTTTCCAGCTCAGGGTGGCAAATCACCAGGCCCTCCTCAGTCACTATGACTTTAACCTGTGGGGGTCCCTACAAAAATTCAAGCCCTCCCTCCCAGAGCGCGACCGCAAGGAGTTCAGGGCGCTGGCGGAGGAGGGGGCTGCTGCTGCAAAGGCTGCTCTACAGGCGGCATTGGATGCGGCGGACACAGTGGCGCAATCCATCGCCTCGGCGGTGTCCATGCGCAGGGCATCGTGGCTCCTGCTGTCAGGGCTGTCCTCGGAGGCGCAGTCGGTGATGCAGGATCTCTCGTTCGACGGCAAGGACCTGTTCGCGGAGCAAACGGACGTGAGACTTCATGGGATGAAGGACTCCCGTACCACCCTGCAAACGCTCGGGCTCTACGTCCCGCCGGCTAAGGAAAAGCCTAAGCCGCAGGCTCCCGCCCAGGTGCCCCAACCACACTACGAGCCAGCCTATAAGAGGTCCAGACCACAAAAGAGGCAACCTCAATGGCAGTCCCACTCTGCCCCGCAGCCTGGGCCCTCCAGGGGCAAGCAGCAGGGCAAGAGGTGGTTTTGACTGGGGGCAGGAGGGTACCCGGGTGAACCCCGAGAGGACCCTCCGACTAATAAAGTTGGCCTTCAGCAACCGCTTGCGTCCGTTCCTTTTGCAATGGTCCCATGTAACCTCGGACCAGTGGGTCCTGAGTACCATTGCCTGGGGCTACACGCTCCAATTCGTGTCACCCCCGATCTCCCGCCCCCCTCCCGGGCACGGCACGGTAGACCCGTCACATCTACCCCTGCTGCAGCAGGAGGTGGGCCGGCTCCTCAGTCTCGGAGCCATAGAGGGAGTCCCAAGGGAATTCCAAGGGAAAGGGTTCTATTCCCGTTACTTCCTTATCCCGAAAGCAAAAGGGGACCTCAGGCCTATTTTAGACTTGCGTGGTCTCAATCAGTTCATGGTCAAATACCGATTCCGCATGGTTTCCCTGGTAAAGATTATATCCGCCTTGGACCTGGGCGACTGGTATGCGGCCCTGGACCACCAGGACACATACTTCCACATCCACATATTCAAAGGACACAGACACTTCCTTTGCTTCCTGGTCGGGCAGGACCACTACCAGTTTACGGTCCTCCCCTTTGGCCTGTCCACCGTACCTCGGGTGTTCACAAAGTGTATGGCGGTTGTGGCAGCCTTTCTCAGACGCTGAGGGGTCCAACTATTCCCGTACCTTGACGACTGGCTGCTCAAGGGCAACTCGAGCTCGCAGTTACAGAACCACCTGGAGCTGCTCTTGGCTACCTGTGCCAACTTGGGCCTTCGGGTAAACGAGGCCAAGTGGACGTTGGTCCCAGTCCAGCGCATAGAGTTCATAGGTGCTCTGCTGGACGCTTCCAAGGCCAGGGCCTCTCTCCCCCTGGACAGATTTCAGACCCTCAAAGGTCTCATAGCCATGGTCACGGAGTTCCCCGTGATCACAGCCAGGACCTGCCTACAGCGCCTGGGCCACATGGCGGCGTGCACATACGTGGTATGCCACGCCAGGCTTCGAATGAGGCCTCTCCAGCTCTGGCTGGCCTCAGAATTCTCTCAGGCTTGGGACGGTCTGGACAAGGTTCTCACGGTACCGGGGCTAATCTCCCTTCAGTGGTGGACCGTCCCGGCCAATGTGTTGCAAGGGATCCCCTTCCGGGAACCACCTCCGTCGCTAGACCTGGTGTCAAACGTGTCAGATGTGGGCTGGGGAGCCCGTGAAGGGAATTCCCAAACCCAGGGACTGTGGTCGGCCGCAGAGCTATCCTTGCACATAAATGTCAAGGAGCTCAGGGCAGTCCGCTTGGCTTGTGTGGTGTTCAGCTCGCGGCTGAGTGGCAGGACGGTCCTTACGCACAACACAGCCGCCATGTTTTACATCAACAGGCGGGGGGACGAGGTCCTCGGCTCTCTGCCAGGATGCCCTCAACCTGTGGGAGTTCTGTATAGCCCACAACATTTCCCTCAGGGCTTTCCACCTGCCGGGTGTCGTCAACTCCCAGGCCGATCGCCTGAGCAGGATCTTCTCCTCCCAACACAAGTGGTCCCTCCACTCAGAGGTCACAGGTCAGCTCTTCCGAGCCTGGGGCACTCCCCAAGTAGACCTATTTGCGACCCGACAGAACCGACGTTGCCACCGGTTCTGCTCTGGGGGGGGCTGGGGAAGGATGCACTCTCGGATGCCTTCCTCCTGTCATGGTCGGGCCGGCTCCTCTATGCATTCCCTCCCTTTCCCCTCATAGACAAGATCCTGGAAAAGGTAAAGAGGGACAGGGCCTGTGTCCTCCTGATCGCCCCAGCTTGGGCCAGACAGCACTGGTACGGGACCCTCCTAGGGTTACTGGCGACCCCTCCGCGTCCGCTGCCGCTCCGACCGGATCTCTTGTCCCAAGACCGGGGCCGCCTCCTTCACCCCAACCTAGCCTCCCTTCACTTGACAGCGTGGCTGCTCAGTGGTTAGACGCGGAGGAGACTGTGTGTTTGGAAGGAGTCAGGAGCATCCTCCTGGAAAGTAGGAAACCTTCCACTCGCCGGGCCTACCTGGCAAAGTGGGCCAGGTTCTCTAAGTGGGCAGGCGAGCGGGGTACCTCCCCGAGGGGTGCCCCACTCCAGGTTATCCTCTAATACCTCCACCTTAGAACGCAAGGTCTAGCTCCTTCCTCCATCAGGGTGCACCTGGCGGTTATATCAGCGTTCCACCCGCCGATCCAGGGCCGCTCCGTCTTCTCGCATGCCATGACTGGGCACTTCCTCAAGGGCCTAGACCGGTCCTTTCCATATGCCAGGATCCCTGTTCCACAGTGGCACCTGAACTTGGTGTTATTTCACCTCACGGGGCCCCTGTTCGAGCCCCTGGCCACATGCTCCTGGTCTCACCTCTCTTGGAAGGTAGCGTTCCCCGTGGCCATTACATCAGCCCGTCGGGTGTCGGAGCTCAGGGCCTTGACCTCAGACCCACCCCCTTTATGGTCTTCTACAAGGACAAGGTCCAGCTCCGATCACACCCAGCTTTCCTTCCTAAAGTGGTCTCCGCTTTTCACATGAATCAGGATATTTTCCTCCCTGTCCTCTGCCCAAAGCCGCATGCCTCGGGCGAGGAGCGCCGCCTCCATATGTTTGACGTGCGCAGGGCGCTGGCTTTCTACTTGGATTGGACTAAGCCGTTCCGTAGGTCCCCGCAACTCTTTGTTGCCTCAGCCGAGCGTATGAGGGGTCAGCCAATCTCTACCCAGAGGCTTTCCCGGTGGATCACTTCGTGCATTTACACATGCTACGAGTTAGCGAAAGTCCCCTCACCGCCTATCGTGAGGGCGCACTCGACCAGGGCGCAAGCCTCGTTGGCTGCCTTTGTAGCCCATGTCCCTATCCAGGACATCTGTAGGGCCACTACCTGGTCCTCGGTTCACATGTTCACCTCGCATTATGTGATCGTCTCCCATGCTAGGGATGACGCTGGCTTTGGTAGAGCTGTGCTCCGGCCAGACAGGTTGTGAACTCCTACCCACCTCCATGGCATATTGCTTGGAATCACCTACTGTGGAATAGACATGAGCAATCACTTGAAGAAAGGACAGTTACCTGTTCCGTAACTGGCGTTCTTCGCGATGTGTTGCTCAGGTCTATTCCACATCCCGCCCTCCTTCTCCTCTGTCGGAGTTGGTCCGGCAAGAAGGAACTGAGGGTGGGGGGAGCGTGCAGCTCCCTATATAGCGCGCTATAGCGGCGCCACTCCAGGGGTTGCGGCGGCGCTTCCCCCCTACGGATACTGCTAAGGGAAAAACTTCTGGCACCGATGCACGTGGCGAGCACGCACACCTACTGTGGAATAGACCTGAGCAACAGATCTTGAAGAACGCTAGTTACGGAACAGGTAACTGTCCTTTTTGCTACTAACAGATCGCCTGAACACTTGTTTAAAAATTCCACCCAAATCATTCTCCTTTAGAAATAGTTGTACATGCTTCAAATTCAGTAAGGCAAATACAAGTTCTTCTAATGGTGCATCCAAAAATGGCTCAGCTGCATTGGCAAAGAGTGGGGAAGAAATACTTCCTCAACGTACGTGCCTAACCTTAAACTTTTTGGATCATATTTTAAATCCTCTGGATTTTGTGATGATCTGGCTGTTGATGATCATACTATAGAGATGGCATGATAAAAGTACCTAGATAGAGCCAAACAGAAATTGATCAGGCAGCTTGAATGATAGAGAAACTAATAAAATAAGGAGTTCTGCTTTGCTAGCTGTTTACCACAGAGAAGAACTTTCAGTTCTGTAAGCAGGACCAGTTCATACCATGAAGTACAACTTTTGGTTGTCAAAGCAAGGCAAAATACATTGAGGAATTCATTACTTTTTTGCCTCTCAGTTGGTTCGTTGTCTTCAGCAGGTGAGGTTGCATCAGTGTATGCTAAACAGGAATTAATAAATTGTCTAATTTTTATTAAAGAATCATCCTAGGCTTATTGTCAAAATACATTCAGTTTTAGTGAATTGTCTTTATTCTTTACAACTAATAGTTTAAAGAAAAATCTAAAATGGTTTCCTCAATGTTTGGCTCTTGATTTCTCTCTCCATTGATAGTATCTTCCTTTTCTGTTGGCCAAAAAATGCCTCCAGCCAAACAATTCTAAATTTGCTTTTATTTCATCGTCTTTCTGGAGTGGTGGTTTAGGTGTCTTTTTTGCAGGAAATAAAATAATCTTAAAATATCACTTCTCTTTCTAGAAAATGCAGCTCTGTAGGCCAGCCATTCATCAGATAATGGATACTGCAGCTTTTTTTAAGTCTTCACAGCCTAAAAGAAGTGAGGCTGCAGATTTTTTTTTCTCATTTAAATGTGTGAGTTTCACGCTTATGAAAATAAGGGTTGGATAGCACTGGTTTGAGCCAGATATAATGTAGGTAGGCAAGTAAACATGATGCAAGCTTCTATCCATAGCTCTAATACTACATCTCAGTCATGATCTGCCAAACCCCTGCTGTTCGACCTCTCTCTAGATTAAAAATAATCTTATCTACAGGCCAGGATCCCATTGTACTAGGCTGGCAATCTCCGTGCATGATTGAGTTGGGAAATATTTTTGCAGTGTAGATAACTGAAGAAAAAGCTAACCTATTCACTTCACGCCTACATTATAACTTCAATCTGAGTGTCAGAGGGGAAAGAACCACTGTGCAACCTAGACCCTACAAATAGTTGTATTTTGTGTGTTCATGCTCAAATGATTCAAAAAGTTCTAGATCAAGTAACTTTTGTGAAGCTGTCCCAAGTAGTGCTGGTTTCATTTTTTCCTCTTTAAATTCTGTTTTTAGTCCTGAGGTTATAGCCCTTCCTAAAACAGGCACTAAAATTTTTAAACCTGCTTAAAGTATCTGTAACTCCTTGGCACCAGAAACTGGAATTTTAGGAATTGCTGCCATAAAGGGATTGTAAAGAGACTTCTTTCTAAGAAGATAATATAATATTGCCAAAAAATTGCACCAGGCAGTTCAGCCAAACATGATGCTTATTCTGAGGATATTATGAGGCTTTTTAAAGTGATAGCCACTTTTCCTTTGTGTTTTAAATGCTTGTGTGCCACATTTGGTCAAGTTTCTCTCTTTTCTTGCATCCGGTAGACAGACCTTTTTATATTTCTTCTCTATCATCCTGGTTTTTATTTCTATTTGTGGGGATCCTCTTTATTAGATTATGTACCACTCAAAATTGTTGTGTGTCTAATATATAGTTTCCATGGCTTTGGTCTTCCAAACAACTATGGGATGGAATTTGTCAGACCTGTACAAATATGTGTGATTCTGCCTTTTAAAGGCTGTAGCCACAAACGATGTAAGCCCTAAAAGGGAGTGAAACTAAGATGATAGGGCATGGAAAAGAGTGGGAGAGCTGCTGCTTGTGTTGCAATCCTACCCCCTCATGAATTTTTCACTGATGTCTTTTTGTGTATATTTATATAAAATTACACACAGAATCTACTTTTACAAATAATAAAGATTGCAGTGTCAGGCACTCAGAGTTGGGAATTCCTGTGCAACCTTAATTTTGCACCTTTGTACATGTGCCTTATGATACAGTGTTTAATTACATGATCACATAATTTTTTCCACAGAACCCATGTCTCATTCAGTGCACAGAGTGGATGGTGTTCATTTAATGAACTATTCAAAATTTTATTTTGAACAGATGAGCTGAGACACACAGAGATTCATGTAAAAGGTATCATTAGCTGTGGGTGCCCAATTTGAGATGCCTAGGGCCTGATCTCCCCCTCCCTCCATCCCGAGTATGTAGCATTACATAGCACTTTATATATTCAAACACAGTTATGACTGACCTCAGTTCCTGTATGATGCTAAGCAAGTCATTCAAACCGGACTTTTCGTAGGTGGTCACTAATGGCATGTGACTTATTTTCTGCATGCCCAACTCTGCGCAGCTCCTGGAAGCAGCGGCATGTCCCCCCTCTGGCTTCTACACGTAGGGGCAGCCAGGGGGCTCTGCAGGCTTCCCCCGCCCCGAATGCAGCCCACACAGCTCCCATTGGCCAGGAACCGCGGCCAATGGGAGCTGCCGGGGCAGCACCTGCGGATGGGGCGGCGTGCAGAGCTTTCTGGCCACGCTTCTGCATAGGAGCCAGATGGGGGACATGCCGCTGCTTCTGGGAGCTGCTTGAGGTAAGCGCCGCCCGGAGCCTGCACCCCTGAGTCCCACCCGTGTCCCATCCCCCTCCCACCCTCGAACTGCTCAGTCCTAGCACAGAGCACTCTCCTGCACCCTCAACTCCTCCTCCTAAGCCCCACCTCAGAGCCTGCACCCCGAGCCGGAGCCCTCATCCCCACCCCAGCCCCCAATTTCATAAGCATTCATGGCCTGCTATACAATTTCCATACCCAGATGTGGCCCTCAGGTCAAAAAATTTGCCCACCCCTGAGCTAGAGCGACTACAGTTGATGATGTTGCACTAAGCATTGTATAGTGAAGTTCGCAGATCTGGCTCAATCCTGTGAATCCATGACATGCTGGGGTGGCTCCGCAGGCAGCACAAGGCAGAGTCCAAAGTGTGCACCCATTCATGCTTTGATGGAGAGCATAAGAGCATGGTGTGCCAAAGTGTGTTTGTCCATTGTGGTGACATGGATCAAGAACATGGAATGCTGCCTTCGAATATAATGAGTGATAGAAGGAAAGCCAGATCTTTGCAAGATTGTGACATTTTGCATAAAATCAAACCACTTTATGCTCATCATTTGGTGCTGACAGTACATATAGAATGCCTCTAGCCACTCCCGTCAGTGAAAAATTCAGTTTCTGTACTCTGTCAGGACAAGCACTGTAACGCTATCAGTGTTAACGTCATGATTTTTCCGGGAGACTCAGAATATTTTATGACACGGCTGAAATTAATTCTATCAAAGCTTTTCTATCTAAGTCATAGACATGCTAAGTGCAAGAAAAATGGCAACAATTCAAATCTTACTATGAACAGAATTGTTTTATGCAGTTTTGAAACAGATTTATCCATTTGTTTGTAGGCATTCTAGAATTTTGACAGGCTGGCTTTGGGAATAATTTACAGCTGGAGAAATAATCACTTCAAAAGAGAACTGTGTTTTTCCCCTCAATGTCTCTGAACACCTCCATCTTAAAAAAAAAAAAAAAAAAAAAAAAAAAAAAAATTCAAAATTTTAGTGCTCGTGAAAATAAACGGCAGTGTCTTAGTTTAGGGGTACTGTGCTAAGCAGTGTGCCTACACAAATACATATTACTTCTGTCCTATAACACTCCTATTTATAATTATTAGTCCTGTTTGGAAAAGGCTTCCAGTTGTGTGATATGGTCAAATGAAGACTTGAAAAAGATCTTCATTCATAATTACTTGTCACATAATTCAAGTTTGGAACTGTATTCACCAGATGCTTTCTTTGAGCTTGAAGTGCAATATTTTTTTGAACCTATTTGAAATTTTTGTTTAAATCAACCAGCAAATAAATATATATATGTGTTTCATTCGGCATACCAGTATGGGGATTTGGGGATTAACCCTGGGACGAGCATATGGAGATTGAGGCAAATTTGAATTTAAGTAGTAGTCTCTGCTCAACAATTGTAGGTGTCTCCAAAGGGTGAAATGTCTGTCTGGTTCTTGCAAGACTAATAGATTCATTAAAAAGTTTTTGCTTTTTCCTCTTGGGTGAGATTCCAGAGGACTGGAAAAGGGAAAATATCGTGCCAATCTATAAAAAGGGGGGAAATGACAACCCGGGGAATTGCAGACCAGTTATCTTAACTTCAGTACCCAGAAAGATAATGGAGCAAATAATTAAGCAATCGATTTGCAGACACCTAGAAGATAAGGTGATAAGTAATGACAAATCCATGCTGACTAAGAACAAATCAAGTCAAACCAACCTCGTAGCTTTCTTTTACAGGGTAACAAGCCCTGGGGATGGGGGGAAACGGTAGATGTGGTCTATCTTGACTTTAGTAAGGGTTTTGATGTTGTCTCATATGACCTTCTCATAAACAAACTAGGGAAATACAAACCAGATAGAGCTACTGTAGGTGGGTGCATAACTGGTTGGAAAATCGTTCTCAGAGAGTGATTCACAGTCAAGCTGGAAGGGGCATATCAAGTGGGGTCCTGCAGGGATCTGTTATGGGTCCAGTTCTGTTCAGTATCTTCATCAATGATTAGATAATGGCATAGAGAGTACACTTAAAAAGTTTGCAGACAATACCAAGCTGGGAGGGGTTGCAACTGATTTGGAGGACAGAATTAAAATTCAAAATGATCTGGACAATCTGGAGAAATGATCTGAAGTAAATAGGATGAAATTCAATAAGAACAAATGAAAGTACTCCACTTAGGAAAGAACAATCGGGTGCACACCTACAAAATGGGAAATGGCTGCCTAGGAAGGAGTACTACAGAAAAGGATCTGGGGGTCATAGTGGATCACAAGCTAAATATGAGTGAACAGTGTAACACTGTTGCAAAAACCTGACATAATTCTGGGATGTATTAGTAGGAGTGGTGTAAGCAAGACACCAGAATTAATTCTTCTGCTCTACTCTGTGCTGATTAGGTCTCAACTGGAGTATTGTGTCTAGTTCTAGGCACCACATTTCAGGAAAGATGGGGATAAATTGGAGAAAGTCCGCTACGTCTGCCTGCGTCGGGGGCGGGGCCGCGGCAACTGCTTGGGGCAACAAAATTGTGAGAGCCACCCCTGTCTACAAAGACAAAGTATGCCCAATAAATGTGGAAAAGGATACAGATTGTCAGCCTAAAGAGCTCCCTGGCATTTAAAAAATCGTTAGATCACCCATATGAGGGACTTTAAAGAGAGAGAGAGAGAGAGAAGGAAGCTGATACATAGTATCAATAATAAGTAACTAGTGCTGTTGCCCACATGTAATGATTGCTTCTGTTTGTAATACACAGAATTTGTCAGAACTTTGTGGAATAAATTCTTAATCTTAGGAAGATTATTATGAAATGGCATTGGCAAATATGTGTAATTTTGTGGAATCTGGTGAGCTCTGCGCAATTTCTTTGTAAAGCAAAGAAAGCATATTGTTATGATTTAACATTTGTGATCCCAACACTGTATGACACATATTACATCAATAAAAATGCTAGATAGAAGCACTTGTATACTTATGTAAATGTATTTATTTTATACCAGAAAACCAGCATTAAGAGAATGTTACAGTTGTGTAGTTAGAGAATTTGGAAATCATGAAATGTGAGTGCAACTTTGTTTGCCAACTTGAACTGGAATGCATGAAGAGGGATTTAACATGTAAGTCTTCACAGGGGCTTTTAAAAAAACATATGGTCTATGTAGAAATTTGGTCGCTTTTAATCATTTAGATATGGTATGCAGCATGAACCTCACAATGTAGTTGCCAAAAGCTTTTGTCTATCAGCTAAAGATTGGAAATAATATATTGCTGTCAGAATCTATGAAAGCATAATGTAACTGTCATTTCCCTCCTACTCATCCTTTCAAGGAGAATTCACTTTCTTAAAGTAAAGAGGGGGGGTTATTACAAAATATGGTTATAGCAGACTTTTTTAAATATTAAAAATAGCTCACAAACCTGTTGATTGACACAAGCTACTGTACGTCAGGATAGCATTTAATTGTGTTAAAACATTCTACTTAATAAAGAGTGGCCAGTAAATATTTTCATGAAATGGATTTTTCTAGGAAGGATAGATATCAGAATGTAGGTGTTTTAAATACCATCCATTCTGTAAAGTTGTTGTTACATAATGAAAGCTATTGTGGAAAACCATGGAGAAGTAATGCAGATTAGGACTACATTCCTGTGTGGGAGGAAAGAGTATGTGTGTCATTTTCTGACTTTTTTGCAGCCTGTGGACCAGTGCAGTATAGTAGCTGAACAACTATTATTTTAAAAATCTTTGTGTGTGTGGAACATTTGCAAGCCCATGTGTACGTGCACATATGGTACAGGTACAACACACATGTTTGGACCTGCAGTATGTGTGGACATGTGCACATGAGGTCTGAAAACACTTCTTGAATGTGCGAAGAAAAGAGAAATAGAAGGAAAGCAGTCATTAATATACATTACATTTAATAATATGTGCAAGTTTGTCTCCAAGGATATAATGTATAGCACATACTCATTTATGTATTTCTTGACACCTTTAAACACTAGCAAATGTTGGAAAAAATGTGCTGCACCTGGCTTCAAAGCAATTGCATTGGTAAAACTCTAAGTGGATCGCAAAAAAAAATATATCGTATTTTCTGTCCAAGCCCCTTTCTTTGTAAATGCAAATGGAGTGTTGGCTGCCCCACACTCACTCCAATGTGCTATATAAAATATCTACAGTAATTCCACTGGAGCAATCACTATATCAGTAGTCTCTAATCATATGAGATGTCTTCTGAATATTGGGTTTTAGTTGTATTTCAGTTTTTAAAGTCTTGTCCAGAGTATTTTTGTCATTACCTTTTCTTTTTATCAGCAGCAATGCAGCAAGTTTTGGATAATCTTACTGATCTGCCCACATCAACAGGAGCTGAAGAAATAGACCTTATTTTCCTCAAAGGAATTATGGAGAACCCTATTGTAAGATCACTTGCTAAGGTATTTTGATGTGTTGATAGTTTGAATTAAATTTGACACTTTGGATATTTTTACTTGGAATATTGTCAATTCAAGAACTCTGACTGGTAGTATAAATTCATTTTGTCCAGAGCATATCTACCACTGGTGGACTTGGAGGAAATTGTGAGAACAGATTTAATCCTGGACCCCCTTGACTTGATCCTTTCTCCACCTATTGAACTCGGTTTCATTTCTAGCATTTAGAAAAGGGGTTGGAATATGGAGGATGAAAATAAGTTTTTTTTTATTATTTATTATTTGTATTATCAAAGAGCATAGGAGTCCCAATCACAAACCAGGATCATACTCTGCTGGGCACTGTAAACACAGAACAAAAAGACGTTTCCTGCCTCAAAGAGCTTACAATCTAAATAAAAGGAAATTTTTAGATGGATATAGACAGACCAACAGGTAAATACAAGAAACATTACTGGTCAGTGTGATAGGCTGTGGGCTCAGCGCACCAGCAGCCTTACCATTGTCAGGTTTTTGTACGCACCTCAGCAAAGGAGAAGTTTAAGGAGGGAATTGAGGGAGAATGAGTGAGTAGATGTCATGGAGCCTTTCTTCCAAGCATGAAGGGAGAAAACACAAAGGAGGTTGTTTGAAACTTGACTTGGTGCTGCACAACATTTTGGTTAGTTGTATATCATTCTAGTTTTTTAATGTGGCACACACAAATGGATTAAAAACTGGCTAATGGGTCTCAAAATGTAATTGTAAATGGGGAATCTTCATTGAGCAGGTACATTTTCAGTGTGGACCAGCAGGATCAATTTTTGTCCCTATGCTATTTAACATATCAATGACCTGGAAAAAAACAAAATAATCACTGATAAAGTTGGCAGTTGACACAAACATTGGAGGAGGGGTAAAAATGAAGAGGACGAGTCACTGATTGAGAGTGATCTGGATCACTTGGTAAACTGGGTGCTAGCAAACAATGTGTGTTTTGATGGAGCTAAATGTAAATGTATACATCTAGGAACAAAGAATATAGGCCATATTTACCGGATGGGGGACTGTATCTTTGGAAGCAGTGACTCTGTAAAAGATTTGGAGGTTGTGAAGGGTAATCAGCTTGAACATGAGCTCCCTGTTTGACACTGTGGTCAAAAGAGGTAATATGATCCTGGGATGCATAAACAGGAGAATCTCGAGTAAGAATAGATGTTGTTTTACTTTTATATTTGGCAGTGGTTCAACCGCTGCTGGGATATTGTGTCTAGTTCTGGTGCCCACAGTTTAAGAAGGATGTTGATAAACTGGAGAGTGTTCAGAGAAGACCACACTAATGATTAAAGGATTAGAAAACATGCCCTATAGTGATAGACTCAGAACTCAATCTGTTTAACTTAACAAAGAGAAAGTTAAGGGGTAACTTGATTGCAGTCTATAAGTATCTACATGGGGAATAAATATTTAATAATAAGCTTTTCAATCTAGCAGAGAAAAATGTAACATGATACAATGGCTGGAAGTTAAAGCTAGACAAATTCAGACTGAAAATAAGGCATAAAGTGACAATTAGCCATTTAAACAATTTACCAAGGGTTGTGGTGGATTCTCTATCACTGCCAAATTTCAAATCAAGATTGGATGTTTTTCTAAATGATATTCTCTAGGAATTATTTTGAGGAAGTTTTATGACCTGTGTTATACAGGAGGCCAGACTAGATGATCATAGTGGTTCTCTCTGGCCTTGGAATCTATGAAAATTTAACAAGTGGGCAATGGAGGCTGGAATCATGGGCCGATCGAAGGTAGGAGTTGATTTGGCAAATTCCTGTGTTTTAGGAACTTAGATATCAAAAATATGGTAAAATTATTTATGAAGACAATTTCAAAATACTCAAAATTTCAAGATTTTCAGTATTTAACATTTATGTAGTAGTACTCTACTGTCTCCTGTCGCATCTCATCCGGTTTGTCTTTGACCAAACTTACATTGTGATCCACGTGTATGAGATATTGTGCCTGATAAGAGCTACTGTGAAGTCAGTGGGGCTCCATGCAGGCACAGTAACCCACCCACATGGATCACAGTGCAGAATCCGTGCCTTTGATTGTAAGCTTCTCTGGGTATGGACCATCCTTATTTGTGTCATGTACAGCATCAAGCATTTTTGGTAATAAATGTAAAGTAGACAATTGAAGAATTCTCAAACACTTTTATAATTTGAACTGTATCTTAGCATGAACCATCTTCTTTTCTAATTGTCATTGCATGGAGCACATCCCCACCCATTCATGCTTGCATCCTCCGTACCTGTGGCAGCTATAGTAATTGCTTACATGGAAAGGTAGTTAATGTATCTTTAGCTATCTCTTAATTCAAATAAACAAGGAGGTGAGCCAGTGCTATATGACAGACCAACTTTGTGTGAATTATCGGCAGGTGCTCCTTAAATCACAGTTTGAGAACTGGTGAAATAATCTAAACAACAAAATCCTTGTTCAATGATCTTTGAGTATAAAGACCGGCAAAGCAAGAGATACATAAATCTGACAGCATTCTTATGAAAGAGAAAAGTGTATTTTCTGTTAGAGACTAAGAAATTTGTAGTTTTAAAAAAGGAAAGAAGTGCACCATGATGTAGCCTAGAGAGAGAGGTGTAGAGAGAAACAATGGCAGTATGCTGCTGTTAGTAACAAGAATGGAGTGAGAAAAGACTAGAAAATAACATAGTTTGTATGTTAATTTAACAAGAGTGAGTGACTTCTAGGCTAAAGAAGTGGCTACTCTGTGCAAAAGTACTGCAGGGATCTCAAAAGGTGGGTGCTCACATTCAATATCTACTGCATACGGATTTACAGCATAGGTACAGTGGTTGACTTTCAAATGTGAATTGTATACCTCCACTTTTATGTTAAATTTGATACTTTATTTTTTTTTATCACCAGGGAGGTGATGCTTTAGAAACAGGCTTCTTTTCCTTCTTTGGCAAGAGCTTCTGTTGTATGGCAAATTACAGTCTGAGCTTGTCTAGAAGAACAGTTAGAGACAAATCTACAGTGCTAGTGTGCCATACAATAACTCAGTGTGGATCCTGCTACTGTGCGCGCTTTGATCTACTCTACTTTGAAATGGGAGTAGATCAAAACACACTAGGGAACTTTTAGGTCATGGGAGCAGGGTCCTCACGGACAGTTACTGTGCGGCATGCTCGTGCTCTGTAGATGTACAGCTCAGCTTGGTGCGCACTGTTATCTAGATGAGCCCTAATGCCATTATTTTCATGGCCAAGTTGCAAATGCAAAAGAGAGAGCCTAAAATGGAAATGTTTACACTCTTGACTATGGGCATATCTCCACTAAAAAGCTGTATCACTTTAACTATACAATCCCCTAGTGTGGCTGCAATTATATCTGTATACATGTATACATGTACTTTATTCCCGTGAAACCATTCTCTTATGGAAAGTGGAATAAGATTGGACCAGTATAACTCCATCCATGTTTTGCATTAGATTGAGCAGTAATATTATATATACCTGCAGCTGGGGGACAAGGAAGGGATTCAGATAATGAGGATAATAAGGTTTCGGCTAAATGGCGTATAATGTATTTAGAGGAAAGTCAGACTACATAGCCCATTCATTACAGGGGGGAACAAAAACTCCTAAAAATCTCTGCACAGAGACTAAATGGATGAGGTCTACATCCAGTCATATGAGAAGTAGTTGGTATTCCCATGTCTGAATGCCTCAGGGTTTGCTCTGTGAGGAAATGGCAGCCTCTATGGCACATCTCTTCTCTACTGAAGGGCTAGCAATGTTCCCCTGTTAGAAATCTGTAGGACTGCTGTGTGGGCTTGTTTCACACATTCTCAGATTGCTGTTCTCTTGATACTGCGTCAAGAGCAGATGCTAGTTTCAGAAAGACAATGCTTCAGTCGTATAACTAGCAGGGCTCCTTTTCAAGGAGGTCACTGCTAACTAGGGTGACCAGATGTCCCGACATTAGGGACTTTGTCTTATATAGGCACTATACCCCCTACTCCCGGGGGGGAAAAAGAGTCCCGATTGCTAACTAGTCTCTTAGAGTGGGACTCTGTGACAGAAATGTCCAGGATCAAGAAAAAGAGTTGTTCTCCAACTGCATTGCCTTCATAAAGCGACACTGATCCTCTCTGTTTCAGAGCCCAGCCCTTGTAGCACTTCTAGAGGTAAAGAGGAACTGAAAGATTGTTCAGAGATGGTGGGCCATTAGACTGTTGTGTAATGTGGAGCTTGAGGGGACACATGTACACACACGTCAGTCCAGTGCTGCTTTAAAATGGGGGTTCTGTGACCAAGTAGTTAAGCATGCTAATCCCATGATGAGGCTGTGAAGGCAGAACAGCAGATTTACTTTAGCTAAGGCACTCTTTTAAATCTTCTTGATGAAAAGATAAATCAGGAAATAAAATTAATCACAGGGCTAAATGAATTAAAAGTACTGTTGAAACTCATTGGCTATCATTAACATAATCTTGTTTTTAATCTCTCACAGGCTCATGAGCGACTGGAAGATTCTAAACTTGAGGCTGTCAGTGACAACAACCTGGAGCTAGTGAATGAAATTCTTGAAGACATCAGTCCTTTAATAAACAAAGATGAAAGTATTGCAGAATTAGTTGGTATACTCAAGGAACCTCATTTTCAGGTACCATATTTTTCCAATTTGCATATTTAAATATGTTACCACTTAATATATCAACATATGCATATTGATCTAACTAGAAGGAGTGGAAAGAATAATTTTAACACCCCCAACTAAATAAGGAGGAAGAATTTGGAAGAAACACCACAGTCTTTTTTCACCAAGGGCTTGTCTACACTACCCGCCCGATTCGGCGGGTAGCAATCGATCTTTTGGGGATCGATTTATTGCGTCTAATCTAGACGCAATAAAACGATCCCAGAACGTGCTCCCGTCGACTCCGGTAATCCACCGCGACGCGAGGAGGAAGCGGAGTCGATGGGGGAGCGGCAGACTTCGACTTTGCAGGGTCCACACGGCGAGGTAAGTCGAGCGAGGTATGTCGACTTCAGCTACATTATTCACGTAACTGAAGTTGTGTACCTTACATCGACACCACCCCCCTCCCCCACGTAGTGTAGACCAGACCCAAGAGTAAAGTTAAAGAGAAATAAGATAAAACAAAAACAAAAAAAGACCACTTGGAGGGATTAGGATATATGCGGACTAATTCATTTTGATCAAAGCATATTATACATTCCTATATATTCTCAAATCTGTCTCTAGCCAAACACTTGCCATTCTTTCTTCCCCTGGTCCAAATTTGCTATGCTCAGGGGGATGATGTATATTACCTACAGATTTGACATCCTTTCACCTGGAAACCTTGTTCTGCACTACCAGCTAAAGAACCTTTCTATTTTTTTTAGAACTGGTCACACTGTTGATCTTGCATACAGGGTGGTTGTTGTTTTTTAGTAGACAGTTTTATGCTTCCAAGGTTACACAAGATCTAAAAGGATTTCCATAACTTTTTTTTTTTTTTTTTTTTTTTTTACTCGGGACTTATTTTTATCTTAAATTTGGAATTATTTTTCTCTACTGCTGTGGTGTGTTTGGTAGACATTCAACTACACCATTATTCCAGTATCCTATCTCTGACAATAGCCAGTAGCAGGTTATTCACAAGAAGGTGCAGGAAACCCCTTATTCATAAGTCTGTGGCCTTCTTTCATCCCTCAGAAAAACAGTTTCTTAAACTTATATTCACCCAGATCCTTATCTGTATAAAACTGGTGCGGACCCTTGGTGAGTTTCTTGGTTAGCCTGATCAGAAATGGTGGGTTAATTACTAGGCAGTAGTTGGGAAAGGTTGGTTTTGTCAAGCAATGGTTTAAATGGCTGGATTATGATGTGCTTTGAAGGGGCTGGTAGATTTCCTTCCTCAAAGGAGAAGTTGGTTCACATTTGCAGATGTTGACTTGCTTTCCCAAAAGTGCTTCTACTTGTGTGAATGGACTGAAAAGGAATTTGACTGGGACAAACTTATCTGGTTGGTAGATATTACAAATGGTTCAGAGAGAATTTATATTTATCCAAGGGAAAAATAAAAGGATTAATGGAAGCAAGATGTGGATGATTTCCATTCCCTTTTGAGAATTGGAGGAGTTGTGTAGGAATGTGTTATCAGCTGTGTCAGATCAGTCTTTAGGGAGCTATTTGCTTCTGGGCTATAATCAAATGAGAAATACTTGAGATATCCTGATGGTGAATCTACCTTGTTTGTAGTGGTAGTGTGTCAAGATTCATAGGCTTCTGGAGACCGAGAAACAAAAAAATTGGTTTCATTACTGAGATTCAAAAATTACCCTTTTGCAACCAAAAAAAGGGGGGGATCCTCTTCCCCTCCTCCTCTTCTCTCCTCCCCCCCCCCCCCCCCCCCCAACAACACTCTGCAGGTAGGAATATTCACCTTTGTGTCTGGTTCTCGCTATCTGAGATTGATTTTAAACTTGTAATTACTACTATTTGGCAGCTGTTTGATTAAATTCATTTCTGTTCTTCGTTTATTTGAATTTCGTATGTGCCCACAGTATCACCACAACCACAATAATCAGTCTTGTTTACAGTCTAACACAAAGGCCAAGGACTTAATTAATATTGAGAACTCTTAGAAGGTGGCTTCTTCATTGTTGAGGCACGTAAGCAGGGGAATATTGCACTGTCATAGTGCATGCTATACCTCTTAAGCAGACTGATGAACCCACTCTTCAGTGCTGTCAATATGGCACCTTTCACAATACTTAAATTTACTTAAAAATAGAGGTTAAACAAAATGTTCTTTTCTTTTTCAGAAAAGGCTGGTTTTGACTAATCTGTCAACTGATGGTACATTGTGGACGCTGTTAAATCTCTTTACATTTTGTGCAGCAAGGTATATGCATATACCTTGCTGCACAAAATGTAAAGTATTTTACCGGACATCCCAAGTGTAAAATTTAGCAACAGAGAAATGGTTTAAATACAATTTTGCATGCATATATTAGCTAATAGATTTTGTATGTACAGGGTAGTAAATTCGCAACCATATGAGGTGGGAAGCAGTAATAATGATTAAAAAATGGATAAAACCAAAACTAAGTCAGAAATTCCCTTAAAGATAAATGAGAATAGCAACTTTGAGGCTAGATACAGTATGTATCAGGTTTGATTATTATAAATATTTATGGACTTTTAGCCAGATACTCAAACAGGAAAGAGGTATTGCACATTTCTATCTATTAAATCATTAATAGTCTAGGAATTGCACTTGACGTGAGCTATGCCCTCTACATATTCCCAAACAAAAAACCGTTAAGGTTGAGCGTATGTATCGGTAACGTAAGGGAAAAAACATAACCTGAATGTTGTCCTACCAAAACCAAGCACTACAAAACCAGGAAATTCAGAGTTAAAGTAATACTTAAGAGATCCAAAATGATAAAGTAAGAAATTCACACTTATGCAGTAGTGTAGCCAGGAGGGGAGCAGGGGGAGCGGCCGCTCCCCCACTGAGCAGAAGCGGCGCCTTTTTTTGCTCCTGACGCCTTTTGCTCCTATGCTGCTGCCAGAGCGGAGCATTTTTTTTTTGCTTCCGGCGCCTTTTTTTGCTCCCGACGCACTTTTTTTAGCTCCGCTCGCCCTGTGCTCTAAACCTGGCTACGCCACTGCAGTTATGGCACCCAAACAACCTTATCCATCATCTATCATTCAGTACCGAAAGGTCAACTCCAGCTTCCCTGGCTCACTTTGATATATTTTCAAACAAGCATCTTCTTCCATGTTGCTTCTTTTGCTTGTGAGTTTTTCCTCATAAATATCTGCAAAGCTAACTCATTATCTTCCTTCAGATTCCTCCTTTGGATTCTCCTCTGTGGTGTTATGTACAAAAAGTTGACAATGGTTAGGCTGCTGGTGTACTGAGCCCGCCCGCAGCTTATTGCGCTGACCAGTAATGTCCCTTGTGTCCTTGTACTTTCCTGTAGGTTTGTCTGTATACCTCTGTCATGTTTTCTTTCATTTAGAGATTGTTAAACTCTTTGGGGCAGGGAATGTCTTTGTTCTGTGTGTGTACAGGGCCTAGCACAGTGGGGTACTGGCCCAGGTACTGTGATCATACAGAAAAGAAGCTTAACTCTGCCCTGTAGTAACAGTGTGAGATGATTTTGATTAAGGAATCTTAGCATTTTGTGGCACCACATTAGGTTAAACTGATTTTTAAAGAGCATATTGGAATATTTTTTCAAAATTTACCCCCCGTGCTGTCATGAGGATTCTGACTCTCCCTTTGCAGAGATTCCTACACAAAAAAAACCTTACTCAAGTTTTGAGCAGAGGACCAGGATCTGTCCCACAGAAGATTGCCTCTATAAAAGAATAGCTCCCAGTCCTGTAACTGCACGGTTCAGTCACAAGCAAATTGGTGGCAGCAGTTAAAGCAAATTTTTGCTGGCCCTACAAGAGGCTCCCAGGAACCTGTAGCCCCTATCTTCTGCTTCCACAGCTGGACCTGAAGTTCTTTTTTTTCTATTATGTCTGTTTCGCTGTTTCCCTGTGTGTGGCACACAGGCTCCTGAAGCATCCCACGCCAGGATATCCTTTTGTGAAATAAACTGCCACTACCCCACTTTAAGGTGAGGTGGGATTAAGGGCCATCACACTCCACTAACTTGTCAAGGGCCTATATTTCCTCTCCCTGTCTCTACCAATGAGACTCCCCTTAGCTCCCTTTCTGAGGGGGTCTGGTACTTCCATCCCATGGGAGTGAATTATTGCCAGGTTGTACAGATGTGGGTTGGAGTACCCTTCTTGTTGCCACGTTTTCCACTTAGGCCTGAAGTCACTATAATCTGTCCCCTAGAGTTTGGTCTTTTGCTTTGTCCAGCAAACCTAGATTTATGTTGATTTTTCATAAATGTTAGAAGATTAGATTTTTTTAATTAAGGGTACATTAAAACTGTAAAGTAAATTATCTTCCAAAGGTATTCATTATAAGATTTCCGTGTGTGTGTGTCCGTCCATCCGTCCATGTATGTAGACTGGGAAGAACTCCTTTAGTTTAAAGTTCTGATCGCTTGTTTCCAGCAAGTGGAGTTATCTCAGTTTACATATATCCCAAATTGTATATGGGACTATAATTCAGGTTCTTGTAAGTAGAAACCACACATCTTGCAAAATCACTAGAAACTCTTATAAACCTAGGACTTACAATTCTGCATAGTTTTAGCTTTTTTGTGGGGGGATTTTTCATTTTACTTCCACCGCTTTGTGTTCATGAGCCTCCAGGAACCTAATGTGACGGCTTGGATACTTCCTTATTAGTCAAAGAAGAAGAATATTTTAGGGTGTCTGCCCGCATGTGCATACGTGAGAGTCCACCTGGTCCTATTCAACCCATGTTTACTCTGTGTCTCCTACAACTGCTTACAGTAAATAATACTTATGTGAGTAGTCCCATATTTGTTCAGATAGTATGGTGATAAAGTCATGTAAATACTTACTCATATGTTCCAAAGAAGTCTATTTAAGTGTTACTATATTCAAAATGAAATAAGGGTTGCAAAATCTAGATTTAAATGAGTTGCCTCAAAACCTTTAGGTACTGACTTGTCATTTAATAACCAGTGTCTTCCATGGATATTAATAGTAAACATGGTTTATTCACTCTTCATTTACAGTCACTCTTGGAAGCCCATGATATTGTGGCATCAAAGTGTTATGATTCCCCTCCTTCTAGTCCAGAAATTAATAATTCTTCAGTGAACAACCAGGTAATACCAGTAGATGCCATTCGTATACTTGGTATTCACAAAAGAGCAGGGGAGCCACTGGTAAGTAAATGTAATTAGGTGTGTCTGTATTTCACCTAAACAGAGAAATATTTTAGATGTTTTGAATTTTCTACACTGTTCTTATTATTTCTCTTTATTCATACTGATCTTTATAATTTTTATATTGAGTAATCCCATTGATGTGCACTATAACATTTTCAAAATCAGTTTGACAAGAGATACAATAATAGGCTAAAATCTGAAGATACATGACCATTCTCCCAGACTTTTCTCTTCAAGGACAAATGATGACCTTGTCATTAGGCAGAATGATATGCTAGCATAAACTATATGAAGAAACTTTTTTAGTATTTGGTCCTAATAAGGAATGACAGAACTTAGTGAAGTTGGTCTGACCGGTGTACGCTTACGTATCAACTTCCTGTGCAGAGTACATATGATTTGCATTTATTTCACTTGGACCATGCATATTTATTGCATAATACAGTGCAATAATGTCAGTTAACAATTTGTGCTGTGGTCACTGTTAAAAAGTCAGCATTTTACTTTGGATAAGAAATAACTAGGATAGCTCAGATAACATTGTGTAGTAACTGTTAGGTAAATGTTAAAACAAAATTTAAGGTGAAACTCAAACAGTGATATTAAACTAAGTAATGGTGTTACTCAATGCTTTCTTTAGGGTGTTACATTTAGGGTTGAGAATAATGATCTAGTAATAGCACGAATCTTGCATGGAGGAATGATAGATCGACAAGGTCTTCTGCATGTGGGTGACATAATTAAAGAGGTGAATGGCCATGAAGTTGGAAACAATCCAAAAGAACTACAAGAACTACTGAAAAATATTAGTGGTAGTGTCACTCTGAAAATTCTTCCCAGCTATAGAGACACTGTTATTCCTCAACAGGTCAGTAACATGATATTTTCATTGCTTCTGCCAGAAAATGTTTTATTTAGTGGTGGTGTTTATAATATATAAGATTATTATAACGGAAGGAATGGAGACAAAAGACTTTTCTCTATTTTGTTTTCTTACTTTGTGCATTTGACCACACTCTTTGTATAGTCACTTTCACTCTTCCCCTGCATAGTCAGCCAGTTTCCCCTTTGTCTGGGTCTTTCTCATACAGTAGAGAAGAGGAAGAAAAAAGTATTTTAAAAGAGAAAGGAATATGTAACTAAAACCACAAAAGTTAGCAGAGGGTCTGAAGAGCAAGTGAAGTATCTTTAATTCTCTTGGGAAAAAAACCCCAAAAAACTAGATTGTTGTCCTTTAAAAGATAGACACAGGATATATCATGTAATGTAAAGCCGCTATATAGCGGGTTGAAATTTTGACAAAAAACGAACATTTTGAAGAGTGACAATTTTTGGACTACATTTTGTAATGACTTTTTTTACTGTTTTTGACTGTATTTGCTACCATTTTTTCATGTAAAACAATGAGGTATGGGTATTTCCTTTTCTTCGTTTGGCACATTTGGTAGTAAACACAGATACTGCAGATAAACTGGAGAATATAAATATCATGGTAATTGGTGTTTTAAAATGCCTCCTATTGCTTCTTAATGAGGTAGGTTGCTTCAAATATTAAAATATGGACAAATAAAAGAAGGTTAACATAATAGGATTTTAACTAGACAAAATCTGATGAGTATACAACTGAGCTATGGATTAATTTTTATTGAGAAACATAGCACATAAAGAGTATGCTTAATGTTATATGGTATTCCTTTACTAATATAAATAACATTTTGGTCTTAAAACTTTTTTGTTCTGGGAACATGTGCCCATTTCAAATGTTTATATATGTCCTCTTAAGTCCCTCATATTGACACACAGGATGGTGTAAAGACCTTTTAGCCAATTAACAATGAAGAAGGTTTATTTGCATTCTGGTGAGCACAAAGGTGGGGTTGCATGTGCCTCACTATCCAATAATTCTAATTTAATTTCATACCAAGAATTCCCTAAATCCCTCACATCTTCATATTCCTGTGCATTGAGTGGTAAAAGTAATAGTCCTTTGCATTTGCATAATGTCTCTTTATTAGAAGAGCTCAGCTGCCTTAAAAGGATGGGTAAGTAGCAGTTTCTCCATTCACATTTTTATATCTTGTCCTCTTATTTGAGAATCAGGAGACAGTCTGTGGGGATGGGAACCTCCAGCTATTTCTTTGCCAAGATGTAAATTTCTCTCTCATCCTTTTTTCTGCCAGAGAATGGCCACTGAATCAGGTGATGGTCTGTTTCATTTTGTTGACACCTGATTGAAACATCAGTTTGCCTTTTGTCTCTGAGGAACTGGTTTGTGGTTGCTATTAGTAATATCATACAGTAGAATCTTATAATGTTGCATACAATGTTGCCACACGTATTTTACCTGGATAATAATGACCAGCAAATTTTGAGTTTTCAAATAATACCCCTCAAGGCATACTTTGTACAAAATTTATCATAGTCTTGAAAAAGGAATGAACATACTAGGGGTACAGACTATCACACTATTGTAAACCAGTTTGCCTGTCAAGCCCTGAAGTGTTTATATATTCTGTTATAGCCCGATTTCTATATTTTAGGCAAATCAGGCTTTCTACTGCAATTCCTGTGTTTTTTATTTTGTTTAAAATCTTGAGCTGAAACAAATGCCCAATTCTCAGTTTTTGGTAATAGATTATTTTCTTCTTTTCTCTTTCATTTTTTGTGGCATTGTAAATGTTAATAACTGAATCTTATTTGTATATAGTAAAGAAAAGAAAATTGAGATATTTAACAATTAAGGGTTGAGTAAGATTAGTCTCTTGATCCACCATGTCTTCTCTTACTTGAACACTTTTCTTTTCAAAATCCACATTTCACATGGATATCTACAGTTAATTTAAGTAACTGGAATTTTATTCATTGGTGGTAAAGAGGGTTGGAGAGTGCACATTTATTTAAAGGTGCTACACACACAACTCTCACTCTTGGGTATCATGTTCCCTTGAGCAACTGGTGTTACTCCTTACCAAAATAATCAGTACCTCATTTAAGAAGGAATCTTTCCTTCCTCCTTCAGATATGCAATAGTTCAACTTCCATTGAAGAAATCCACTTTAGATACTTCAGATTTAGCTTAATTACCAGCCAGTATCAAATCTTCTGTTCCTGAGCACAATCTTAGAGAAGACAAAGGCCAATTTACAAGCCCAGGACCTAGGATCAAAACAGCTGCAGTGGCACTGATGAATGACCTCCTGCTGTGAATGAATGGAGAGCAGACATCCATTCTGATCCTCCTGGACCTCTTTGCAGCATTCAGCACTGCTGATCATGAGATACTGCTGTCCCATCTGAGAAAAGAAGCAAGGATCCATAAGAATGTGCTAAAATGGTTTAAGTCCTTTGTGAAGAAACACTCAAAGCATAATGATGTGAAGCAGCATCTCTGCCACCAGGTCCCTCATTTGTGGAGTCCCATAAAGATACATTTTCTCTGGTCTAGGTGAACTTGTGAGAGTTCATGGTTTCAAGTGCCAACAATATGCAGATGAGACATAACTTCTACCTCTCCTTCAGTACATATGTCTATCAAGATCAGCTAACGGATTAAGAACAGCTGATTGAACTTGAACCTAATCAAGATGAAGAGTATGCTGATTGGCAGCAGAAAGCACTTTGGGAAGTTTTGAGTGCAGTTTCTTTTAGTTAAAAGTACATATGCACAATTGGTCAATTCATTCCATAGCTTAGAACTGCTGCTGGATTTCTGGCTGACATGAAGTCTCACATAGCAGCATCCATGGGGTAACACTTTCTACCATCTCTGTTTGGCAAGGACTAAGTCCTATCCTGATGGAGAATGACCTGGTCCTCAGATATATGTTGCCTTTATCATCTTCTGTTTGGATGATCCAATGGCTGGAAGTTTGAAACTAGACAAATTCAGCCTGGAAGTAAGATGTACATTTTTAACCATGAGGGTATTAGCCATTGGAACAATTTACCAAGAGGGGTGGTGAACTCTCTGTCAATGACAATTTTAAAATTAAGGTTGGATGTTTTTTATGAAAGATCTGCTGTAGGAATGATTTGGGGTAAGTTCTATGGCCTGTGTTATACAGGAAATTAGAGTAGAGGATCACAATGGATCCCTTCTGTCCAGGGCCGGCCCACAACATTTTGGCACCTGAGGGGAGGAGTTCAAATGACACCCCCATGCCCCCTTGCTTGGCCCAAAACTTTGAAAGGTCTCAATTCTGCCTTCTTTCTGCTCTACTCCTCTCATGGTACTGCTCTGCTACCTACCCCAATAAAGGAGAACTAACAACTTAAAATGCCTTGTTCAAAAATTTTAAGTAACACTTAACTTTCAAATGCCTGAACAGCAAATGTAACTTTTCTCATCTGCATAGTAAACACTGGCATTTTTATCTGTTTGAATAATCAAAGTGGCACTTTCCCTGCATTCTTGGTTGCAAAGATTTGAACTGCTTCCTTAAGGTCCACAGTCTGGGCCAGCTCATGCTCTATTCAGATGATTGCAAGGCCGACCAGCCTCTCCTGTGTCATTGTGGAGCATAAATGTGTTTTTATTAACTTCAGCTTGGAGACGCTGCATTCTCCACTGGCAACTGTTACAGGAAGTGTTAGAAGTATGCACAGAGCAATAAAAGCATTTGGAAAGAGGGTGGTCATATATTCCAGAACAGCCTTTGGAGTGGATCCTGCTGAAAAGTATCTTGAAAGGGCTTTCAGTTCATCACCTAAATCACTCTCATCAATATCGTGCATGTCATCGTGTGTCAACGCTGTCTCTAGTGCCCTGCATTGCTGCTGTAGGTCTTCTTCAGGTATAGTGAGGAGTTTTGGAATACCATACAACATCCCAAATATACTGCTGTGCTCCTTGAGCTGCATGAAATGTTCTTCAACTGACTGTATTGCACAATCTAGCACCTGGTTAAAGAATTCAACTTTGAATTGTTGTTTGGGGTCTCTTATGGGATTATCCCATGCCTCGTAATCAAAATGTCGTCTTCTTCGGTGACTTGTATTCTAGAATGGGTGGGAAAATAGCTTCAGTGTGAAGTTCCTCTGCCAACTTCTGTGCACTCTTCAGAACATTTTGAAATCCCTCATCTGACCAGTAAGACTGTAGGTATGACTTTGCTTTGTCCAGTTGTTCCATTGCTCCAGATATATCAAGGTCAACACCATGGAGTCTCTTGCTTACAACATTTATTTCAAACAGTATGTCACGCCACAACACTAAGCCACACAGAAATTTGAAGTTATGTATGTTTCTGGTGATTCCATTTCCCTCTGCCACTGTTCTCCCACGAACAGTTCCTATCATAGCATTATCCTCCATAATGGCAACTATGGCATAATCTATCTTCCCAATTTGGTGTTTGATAGGCTTTATCACCTCCACTCGACTTTCCCATTGTGTGGCCCTCACTGGTTTCAGTATCAGAGAGGATGTTCCCAGATGTTGCTTGAAAATTTGCCATCGATGAGTTGATGCAAAGAACAATACATAGATGCTTTGAATTACATTAAAAAATTCAGCAGCCTCACTAGAAGCTGATGCTGCATCACTGACCACCAAGTTTAAGGAATGAGAACTGCATGGGACAAAAAAAAGCTTGAGGGTTTAACTCTCGGATCCGTGTTTGCACTCCTCTGTTCTTTCCTCTCGTGTTGGCACCATTATCGTAGCCCTGACCTCTCATGTCAGCTATCGCAATTCCCGTATCTTCCAGCTTTTTAAGTAGCGCGTTTGTCAGACCAGCTCCTGTAGTATCATCAATGTCAATAAATTCTAGAAAATGCTCTGTGACAGTCACCATTGCAGGGACATTTTCACTAGGTTCTGTTGTTACAAAATGAGCCATTAAAGTCATTTGTTCCGTATGGCTGATGTCAAGTGTGCAGTCCAGAATAACGGAGTAATACCTTGCTGACTTTAGATCTGCCACAATCTTCTGTTTGACTTTTGTTGCCAGTAACTATATGATCTCATTTTGAATTGTTTTTCCATGGTAGTGGTATGTGTACATTTTTTTGGGTGGTGACTCTTCTTAGATACTCCTGGAGTACAGCATCAAACTCCGCCATCAGCTCCACAATTTTAAGGACGTTTCCATTGATTGGCACACACAGCTGATCTGAAGTGCCACTCAGTGCTAGGTTTTGGATAGCAAGCATTCTCACAATGGCAATGAGCCTTTTCAGAACATTTTGCCAGTAAAGAGACTCTGATGCAATCTTCTCTTAATGCTGATCATCTATGTGGCCTTTAACCTTTAGTCTCATGTCAAGCTTTTTCCACCTATGGAATGCTCTCTGGTGATTTGCTGCCTTCTCCTGGCATGCCAGATTTTTCCAGTCCTTTGTTCCTGTAGAACCCAATGTGGCTGGAACATTAGACTGAAAGGGTTTGCAACGAAAACAGTATGCAGCATTCTGGGTTTTTGAGTACATAAGCCATGGCCTCTCCACTTTGTCACAATTGGGGATTTCACACCAGTAATGTGTTGGATGGAAACTTCTGTTTTCATTGTCTTTGGGGAACATGAAGTTTTTCACTTGCTGTGGCCCATGCAGTACAAGGAAGTCCCTCAAGCTACTGCTCAAGTGGGTCCACAGTCCTGGATCATCTAGACTTAAGGAACTAAACTCAGCAGCAGCTGTTTCTTGCGCCTCCACCACACTCTTCTCTGATCTAAACTTTTCTTCAGGAATGTGCATGGTTACATCCATTTGAGATGGAGATACGGATGCTGCAGTAGCTGCCAGGTCACCTGCACTCTAACTGGAAGATCAGGCATCTCCTCACCACTCACATCCTCACTGGGGCCAGAAGGCTCACCGTGAACATTTGTGTCTATATATCTCAGGAGAGCTCCTTCCTGCTTAGATAGAAAAGCTTTCTTTGCTTTCTTTCTTTTTCTGAATGCTGCCCCAGTGGGGCATTTTCTTCTTTCACTCATGACAGCTGTTCTGTGCCAGCTATAGTGGCTCTCAACACTCGGTTGAAGGGGACAAATCAGCAGGCTATTAGCAGGGCCTGAGTGAGGGAAGATATCAGCATCTTAAGGGCCCAACTGGCTCCTACTACTTCAGTTGACTGCCTGTTCTCCTCAAGTGGGTTCAGGGAAGCAGCATGAAACAGGAAACTCCCTGAGAAGCTGGTGATAATTAGTCCAGGCTCCTGGGCATGCTAGAGAGGTACATAAGAGGCTCCTCCTCTCTCTCCCTGCAGCTCCTGCTGCTTTCTGTTATTCCCTCTCAGCTTTTCTCCTGCCTGCCTGTTATGTCTCCTGTGCCCTCCTTCCTCCAGCACAGAACTCCACCATCTCTGTGCATCTAGAGCAGAGAGAATACATATGCACCAGCAGCAGACACAATTTTCTACACTCTGGGTCCTAGTGGAGCCCCCCCACAGTCTGGCACCTGAGGCGGCCGCCTCAGTTCGCCTATGGTAAGGCCAGCCCTGCTTCTGTCTTTGGAATCTGATTCCAGCAACAAAATATACCTGGACTTGAAGCCATCGGACTTTAGGAAACTTCAACTACTACAGAATGTGGCAGTGTGTCTCCTCAGCAACAAAGGCTGCAGTGAGCACATCAGACCTGTCATCATCTCTCTACGGTGGCTTCTCATAGAATATAGAGTCAAATTCAAGGTCTTGATCCTTACCTTCAAGGCACTTAATGGCTTGGATTCAGGGTATTTAGAAAATCACCTAAAGCTCTGAGATAAGGATCACTGTTGACAGCTCTGCTCCTCAGGCACAACGGAGCTTTCTGCTGCAAAGGTAAAGCTCGTTTGTGCAGGAGACCGTTGTTGTGGGAGCAGAGCCAAGACTGTGGAACACACTCCAACAGGAACTGAGAACTGTCACAAACCTCACCACTTTCCACTCCAAGTGCAAGTTATGCTGCTTTGGCCATATCTTAACTAAAATAAACATACATATATTTTAAAAAAAACTACCACAACTGAACACTCTATATTGCCACACAATTTTTTCTCTGAGGGGTGATGATGAGAGAATGAACCACATGTTAACGATGTTAGTCACATCACATAATGTGTTTCTGAAGGACCTCAAACTATCATGAACAAAACAGAGCAGAAACGTCTCCATAGTAAGATAGGGCAAAACTATCCAAACTCTGCGATTTTGACTCTCGTCAATAAGACGGTGGTATCAAGCAAACAGGCTTCTCTCCTCTCCTTCTCTCTGTCCTTCCTCATACAGTCTGGTCAGCATTCATTTTGCAGCTGCCTTTACCTCCGTTTTCAGGACTTTCCACTTAGTGTTGCCTTGATTGGTAAAAGAGCTCTCCTTAAGTGCTGTAGCCTGACTTTTGTGGCTTCCACTTCTGTTGTCACATGTCCCAGGGTAGCTTTTTCTCCTATATTAATATCCTTTCTTTTTAAATCAGCCAGTCTAGTCAGATCTGTAATAAATTCTTCTGGTTTATTTAACCCATGGTCCGGCTCCTGGGGAGGGACCACGGGGCTCTTCATGCTGCCCCTGCCCTGAGCACCAGCTCCACACTGTAGTTAAAGCACAAAATAAATCATATTCCTCAAAAATTTGAATAAGATTTTACTGAAACATATGTTGGCTCACAGTAAATCATGCGAGTAAATCAAGTGATGTTTATGTCCTTAGGTGCCTCAGAGGCCTAACTGAGAGGAAGAATTGTCTAGTGGTTAGGGCACTAGCCTAGGACTTGGGGAAACCTGGATTCAGTTCCTTGCTCTACAAAATACTTCCTATGTGATCTTAGGCAAGTCACTTATCCTCTCTGTGCCTCAAATCCCCATCTGTAAAAACAGGGAAGTGCCACTGTCCTCATTTCACAGTGGTGTTGTAAGAATAAATACATTAAAGATTGTGAAGTGCTTTTAGATCTACTGATGAAAAGTGCTATATTAGAGCTAGGTATTATATAGTATGAAGAGACAGAGCATAAAACCCCCTTAAAACTTTTTTTCAACCCAAGGTTTTGGCTAACACAAATCAGCATGGGATGGAAAATTGCTGTATATAATTTCTGTATCTTCAATCAGTCTGGTTTGATGAGTTGTTCCTTCTGTGTATATCTTACTAGGCAGCAGAAAAGGCCAATTAGAACACTGAGGGCAAGATTTTAAAAAGTGATTAGTGATTTTTGGGTGAGTCTGCTTTTTTGTCTGACTGACTTGAGACTACTAAAAAATGGCCTGATTTTCAGAGGATAAGTGCTCAACATTTTATGGAAATGTGGCCCCCTTTAAGGTGTCTCAACTTGGGCACCCACAAATTGATCCTCGGCCTGTTGGAACCTTCAGTTCGGATAATCAGTAGTCCAGAAAACAAGAAGCTTCTTTTCCTCACCAAAGTCTAGCTTCTGCCAAGACCAATATGGGTTACTCAGTAACACTACTGCTGTTCTTTTATCAGGTAAGAATCCTTTTTTTTTTTAACTGCATGATCAAAAAGGAAAACAAGAAGAAATAGAAACCAAGCTTCAAAGTGTAGCCTTTAGAAGAGCAGTTTTTCAGCCTTCTTTCTCTGATTTGGTACATTTTTAAACTAGTGTGGCACTAAAGCTTGAAGATGAGCCTAACTCTGTAAACTAGAGGCAGAAATCATTGAAAGGGTTCAAAATTGCATATCCTACTCAGTTCAACACTGTCGAATGAAGGCTCAGAAACTTTATACAAAAATATTTGGAACTCGTGGGTCAAAAGAACTAAAATAAAAGGCTTTTAAGTATCATTCAGTTTAAAGGACTTATTAAAAGACTCAAAATTGAAACTTCAAACCTCCAAGCATAAGGCTGGACTGGAATTGTCAAACTTATTTTGTGCAGATTTATTATTTGTTCAGTACCTTATTGTTGCATGAAGGGAAAACATACTCTACTTTAGAACTGTGGTTTTTCTGCCCACTATTTCTCTTCTTTCCCCCTTCTGCTTCTTTCTTTCATTTGTACTTAGTTCTCTGTAGCAACTCCCGGTTTCTCACCTCTGACCTGTGGATTTTGATCTCAACCCTTTTCTCATTTCATTGCTAAAAGAATAAATTAAATAGTTAATTATTACATTTTAAAGTGTCATTAGATTATTGGTAGTCAGAGGAAGTTCATATCTATGAATCATTGTTTCAGGTTGTTTGCAGAATCAGGCAGATGGCACTACATTGGTTACAGTCCATTCACATTTGAAAGGTTATATATGTAGCCAGGAGAGAGAGAGACGGCTTTTTTTGTTGTTGTTGTTGTTTTAGTTTTTTTGTTTTGTTTTGTTTTTTTTTTTTAGCTTTGGTTCTACAGATTCTGAACATGCTATGCAGGCCATACAAATGTATTTGGTGGGCTGGATCTGGCCACCATTTGACACCCCAATCTAGACCCATACAGAAAAGGGTAACATTTTCTCACCCTCCCATAAGTTCACATTTCCTTATTTCCTATAATAAAAGAGGCTCTTTCATCTTGAGAGAATCTTCTAAGGTTCATTCTATCCACCACACTGTCTCATTGAGTGATTTAAAGTGGGGAGGCTTCTTCACTCTTAGAGGAAAACACTGATAAGTACAAGATTGGGCACCCGCAGTAATGACCAGTAATGCATACAATTACAAGAGATGCCTGTTGTGTCCCCTCTATTCATCCTGCCCTCAGTTGCTATTTAGGAAGAAAAATAACACAAGGTTTTATTAACTGTGTGTAGTTCATTGCCTGTTCAAGTACTGGAGTTCCGTTTCCCTACATTTTATAGTACTGAAAGAGGTGGACCAATTTTGATTTTTGAAATGGCTGAATTTGTTTGTATGCAAGAAAAAATTCTGGATGGAATCTGCTAATGCAAAGATTTTTGGTCGGGGGGACAGTTCATTCAGGGGATTTTGTAATAGGCCTGGATCTCTGGGAGACGTACCTTTTTTTATATGCCTCTAGATCCCTGTTGGCATTATTGTCTGAGACTAGTCCTAGCGAGACATTCACTTTCAGTCAGAACCAGTCCTGCGGACATATACATGTGCTTGGGCTAGAAGTGGTAGCAATAAAGTTTAGTTTGTTCTTTGAGTAATGGTGTCTGTCTTTTTCACATGTGGGATATGCATGCCCACCATGTGTCTGAGTCTGGAATTTTTTGTAAGCAGTGTTCATTAGCCCGCCTATGGGCTGTAGATCTCCTTGTGCTCCAAACTAAGGGCATATATGGTGGTGCAAGCCGATGCCCATCTAGTTCCTTCTTACTACTGCATGGTCTGAGTCGGAATCTTTGGTGTCCTCCGCTCCCCTTTTTTACTGTCATTGCTGTAGGATATTTGGTATAGTTCATTTTTAGTAGCTTCAGCAGTTTTTAGTATTTTTATAGCAAGTTCTACATTGTACAGGAACTCCTCACTTAAAGTCACCCCGGTTAACATTGTTTCCATATTAAGTTGCTGATCAATTAGGGAACATACTCATTTAAAGTTGTGCAATGCTCCCTTATAAAGTCGTTTGGCAGCAGCCTGCTTTGTCCACTGCTTGCAGGAAGAGCAGCCCATTGAGCTAGCTGGTAGGGGCTTGGAACCAGGGTGGACCGGCAGCCCCCGTATCAGTTGCCCGCTCCCCTAAGTTCCCTGTGTGTCAGCCGCCCAGCAGGTTATCAATTGCTGGCAGTTCAGCTGTCCCTCCCCACACTGCATGTGCTGCTTCTGCCCTCTGCCTTGGAGCTGCTCCCAGGATCCTCCTGCTTGCTGTGGGGGGAGGGGAGGGGAAAAAGGGAGGGACTAATGTCAGGGTGTCTCCCTCCCCCCTGCTCCTGCACCCCGCTTACCCGTTCTCCATATAGAGCAGGGTGGGGACATGGACTGAGAGAAACAGAGAGAGCTTGAGGCAGCAGCTGCTGTCTCAACTTCCTGATCCACTTAAAAAGACAATGTACTTAAGAGTGGGGTCAGCATACTTAAAGGGGCAATGTGCATCTCTCTCACACACACACGGTATGTGTCTCTGTCTGCCTTGCTGCCTTTTAGAATGTGAGGCTACATTAACAACGTGTTAATCCTTGATGGCTCAGCCAAAAGCTAGTTCATCATTTATCAGTAAGGTATTCCCTGGGAAATATCACACTCTCTAACTTCAGCACCTCAACCAAGCTTCACAGTCATCATTGCTGTGTACAGTATTGTTTCTTTAAAACGTATACACTGTGTGTGTGTGTGTGTGTGTATATATATAGTTTTTGTCTGGTGAAAAAAATTTCCCTGGAACCTAACCACCCCCGCCCCCCATTTACATTAATTCTTCTGAAGAAATTGGATTCCCTTAACATTGTTTCACTTAAAGTCGCATTTTTCAGGAACATAACTACAACGTTAAGTGAGGAGTTCCTGTATAGTTAATGTTTTTCCCTTTTTGTTTCCCAAGCAGTCTGGGATTATGCCCAGGGTCTCAGATGTCAAAAACTGTTTCTTGCCCTCGCTCCTTTTCAGTGAGCGAAGAACATCAACAGTGCCTCCACTGCCTGGGTGAGGCTCATATTTCTGTCTAGTGCAGCATCTGCCACTCTTTTCCCCCCAGAACTTATGAGGGTCAGGAACTGAGACTCAGAAAACATCCTGTGGAGAAGGCAATAAAGCCCCAATCAGATCTGATCTGGGGATACCTCTGTTTATCCGTCTCAACAAGTGGGCAGTGCCTCTAGAAGCACAAGTTCAGGAATGGAGGCTACAACTGTTAAGCCTAGAGAGAGAGCTTCACATGAGATGCATTCTCATAGACATAAGGACAAGTCATCTTCATCTAAAACTGCCCTGAAGAGAGAGGCTCCCTCCCTGACCCCATCAAAGTCAAGAGAGCTAGGGCGCACTGGCTCTAAGGGCTTAGGCCTCAGTAAATCTTCTTGACAGAAGGAGGAGGCACAGAAGGTTGTAGATCCAATGGTTCTGACATTGTCTCTGATGGTGAAGGCTTGGGATAAACAGCTTCTGACACACCCATCTACTTCTAAAGCTGAAGCGGTACCAATAGTGACATGGCTCTGATAGGAGCCAACCGCCACAGTGACCAGAGAAGCTCTGATTCCAATGGCTCTGCCAATAGACGCTCCTCAGACTACAGGGTATTCTGAGATCTGCGTCTCCCTGGAGCACATCTTTGCTCTTCCTTACCTTCATTCACCCTCCTATCGGGATCATCTCTATTCTTGGACATGCATACACCTGGAAAGAGACTATTCCAGCAAGGCAACCATTTGTACCATTGGTTTCACCAGAGATAAGGAATCCAGCTTTCTCTTCAGATGAGTATTAGCCCCTGCAGGATCCTCTGCAGCATCAGGCAGAGGGAGCATGAGACAAGAGCCCCAGATGATCAGGATTCCAGCCCCAGACCAGATACGATTGGCCAAAGGACAGGTGGTACCTGATGTCATGGATTCCTCCTCCACCAGTTGATCCATCCCACTGGCAATCTTGGGGACTATGGGAGCCTACCAGAGACACCAAGGATCACTTCAGGAGTCCTATTTATCATCACCCAGTTACCCACAATTGAAACTGTCAGAATATTTGGAAGAGGAAGGTGAGCCAGAGCCAACAGTTCTTGTCATCTTCACCGGATGAGGTGGTTATTCCATCCTCTGTTTCCCTCAGATGACTTTAAGCAATACCAGGAGCTTATGCACAAGGTGACTATAGAGCTACAGATTGAGCTAGAGAAGGTCCAGGAGCCTCAGCACAGTTTGCTGGACATTCTGCAGCCTTCCGGTCCCTGCCGAGTGGCCCTCGCCATCAATGAAGCCCTCATGGACCTGGCAAAGATGGTTTGGCACACCCTGGCTTCTTGTGTGCCCACCCCGAAAAGGGCCAAAAAGCATTACTTTGTTCCTTCCTGGAGGGGAGGGAGAGAGGTTTTTGTTTTCTCATCCACTGCGTAACTCTTTGGTAGTGCAAGTAGCTACAGAGCAGTCCAAGCAACAGCACCCAAAGCCCACGCTGTCTGATAAGGGACACAAGCGACTCAACCTGCTAGAGAGAGGTGTCTTCTCATTCACCTCACTCCAGTTCAGGAGCTCAAATTACCAAGCTCTTTTGTCCAAATATGTTGTTAGCAACTGTAATAAATTTTTGGAATTCAGGGACAAGCTCCCTGAGGATAATGCCCACTCCCAGGCCTTAGTGGATGAGGGTAGGATGGTGGCCAAAGCTTCCCTCTAAGCTGTGCATTTAGAAAGATGGCTGCAGCCATTATTATGAGGAGGGACTAATGGTTGCAATCCTCAGGTTTCCCTAGAGAGGTGCAGAGTACCATCCAAGATCTGCCCTTCGATAGTATCAACCTATTTCATGATCATCTCTCCACTCCTTGAGTCTTTAAGGGTAATGCTTTGCTCGCTGAGCATTTATACTCCCACCCTTGAGAGAAAACACCATAGACAAGGGGAATAGGGCAAGGTGATCTCCTCAGCTTTTTAACCACCAACATCCTCAGGAGCCACCACACAAGAGACAGAGGGTTTATATACCCAGGAACTCAGCCACTGTAACATCAACTGAAACATCATATTCCAACCTCCAAATGAAGAGTTTCTTTTGATAGGTCTGTTGAGATCTGCATACCCTTATTGATGCTGCTTCATTCCCCTCCCCTGATATTTGGAGGCTTCCTTACCTAATTTGCCAAAAATTGGAGGGCCCACTACAGATAAATGGGTATTAGAGGTTATTCATGGTAGCTATCTGATCATGTTTCTGGTACTTCCTACTCACAAATCTCCTTCCCTGTTCCATTTCAAGGACCACTCTAACAAGCAGATTCTACAACAAGAGGCAAACCCCCTTCTCCTCTGGGGAGCTACAGAAAAGGTTCCACCACAACATCAGGGAAGGGATTATTTTCCCCTTACTTCCTGACCCCCAAGAAGAATGGGGGGAAGGAGAGCAATTCTCAATCTGAGGCAGCTGAATGTATTCATTTGAAAGCTAAAATTCCGCATGATATCCTTGGACATCAATAATTTCCTTGTTAGAGGAGGACACGTGGTTTGACATTCTTGACCTGAAAGATGCATATGTTCACGAAGACATCCACCCAACTCACAGTAGGTTCCTCTTCAGTCAGTCACATTACCAGTTCAGAGTCCTTCACTTTGGCCTAGTTATAACACCCAAGATCTTTACAAAGGTTTTTTCAGTAGTGGCAGTTCTGATGAGAAGGGATTTACGGGCTTCTCTTACCTCAACAACTGGCTTTTGAAGGGTAATTCCTATGAGGAAGTCCAGTGAACAGCCAGTGTTCTGCTCAGCCTTCTGCCTTCCCTGGATGTCTGCATCAATCACAAAAAGTCCACGTTTACCCCCACAAGATGCATAATCTTTACTGGGGCAATGTTGGACTCAACCACAGCAAGAGCATATCTACCTCTTGACCAGTTTCAGGCCATGAGCACAGTCATACATCAAGTCACTATCAGACCCAGGATGTCGGTCCAAACTTGCTTTTCCCTCCTTGGCCACTTTGTCTCATGCACACATGTTGACACCATTCACCAGACTCAATCTTTGTTGCCTACAAGCCTGGCTTCTCTCTATGGACACATCAGAAGGGCAATATAGATTGTAAGGTGACCATTCCTTCCAAAGTTTTGCACTCTTTCAGATGATGGATAAAACTGGAAAAGGTTTGGATGTGGATTCCATTTCTCTCACAGACTCCTGAGGCAACCATTGTTACCAGTGCCTCCCTCTTAGGTTGGGGGGTTCTCGCGGGTGATCATATGGCACAAGGCATTTGGACTGTATGAGAGTCCAGAATGCATATCAGTTTACTAGAACTCTGAGCAATCCATCAAACTTTGAGCAATCCGTCGAGCCTTCCTCCCATTCATCCAATCCAAACATGTCCAAATGTTGGACAACATGACAACAGTATTTTATATACATAAGCAGGGGGGAACAAGCTGTCATCCTCTGTGCATAGAGGCAAGTGTCCTCTGGAACTGGTGAATCAGCCATTGCATAGCCCTACCAGCAGCATATTTACCACGGATGCAAAACTCCCTGGCAGATTGTCTGAACAGACATTTTTCTGCAAATCACAAATGGGAGGTTTACAGTTCGGTTCTCAACATTTTCTCTCAATGAGAAACACCAGACTGGGACTTTTTCGCCTTAGGGGGGAACAGGAAACTTCCTCAATACTGCTCCAGAGCAGCCCTGTGCAGGGGCTCAATTGGAGATGCTCTGCTGGTGTCATGGATAGATTGCCTGGAGTATGCCTTCCTTCCCATTCCATTGATACCACAGGTTCTGTGGAAGATCCACCAAGTCAGATCTCAAGTCATCTTGATTGCGCCCAATTGGCAGAGACAGTTCTGGTTTATGGATCTGACAAACTCCCTGTTCACCCACCCATGAATATCCCCTCAGAAAATGGGGTATTTGTCCCATCAAAAATGTTGTTTTTCATTAAAAATTGAAAACCAGAACACTTTGGCCAAAACCCAAAATATTTCTATCTGAAATGCTTCTGCAGTGCATAATGCTCCCATTCTCTCCTGTAGGCTGGGCTCCCTTGGCAAACTACATCTCCCATGATGCATATGGTTCTCTACTCTTGGTGAGCAGAGGCATGCATAATAGCAGTTGCATGGCTATGGTGCATCCTGAAAGCTGTAGCCCAGCTGGGGAGGGATTTGATTTTTGGATGTTCAGTTTTTAGACAAAATCAATTTTCCATAGGAAGTAGACATTTTCCACAAAAACAATTTTAGTCAAAAACTCAATTTTCCGTTGAAACAGTTTTGATAGAAAACTTTCAACTAGTCTTAATTTTAATATATTTGTTAATTATTTACAGCCCTTCCCCCCCCCCCCCCCCCCCCCGATTAAAAGAAAGCTACGGTTGCAATGTCAAGCACTCAGCAGTTAAGAAATGCTAGAATTAAGATTGCATTGTAGTACACTCTGGAAAAATAGTATGTGATCTTGTAATTAGTGTCGTTAAGATGGCTATAGACCCTTCTGTCCCTGTCCCCCTTCTCTCCAGACTGTCAGTACTCCTCTGCTCCTCTTTATTCGCCCTCACACAGCTCATTTCCTTATCCCACCCCACTACTTCCCCTTCCTTCCCACCAGCTCATCCCTGTTTGCACCTCTGCATTCAGGTCACATTGCTTCCTCCTTCTCCTTCATGCTGCCTTGGCGGTAGCAATGGAAGCATTGAGAACACAGGAGGGATATTCTTCCTGCTCTCAATTCCAGTGCCTGGCAGCACAGAATTGTTCAGCTGTTGAGATAAACAATTACAGGTAAAGTCTGTCCCAGCAACTCATCCCTGGAATGGCACATGACTAGTCTGGTTGGTCCACAGGAGATGTATGGGAATGAAGAATGCTCTGTGCAGGCAGAATCTTCACAGAGTGATGCCGCTGCCAGTCTCTAACAAATCTCTACTGAGCAAACTGCAGTTTTCAGAGACTTGGCTGAATTTGGATACAGTCTCAATTTGAGAGAGAGAGAGAGGGAGACTTACTTGCTTGAGAGAATGTGAGGTGCCAAAAAGCTCAGTGTTCTGATTGTTAACTTGTACACTGAAGGAGTAAATACATTGTTCTAAATTGATGGATTTGAAGATTCAAAAAAAGCTCTTTGCGGGTGGTAAATTTATCTTCCTGAATATGGTTATCAAAAACATAAATTCTCCAGGACCAGCCTTGAGTACAAGCAAGACAAAAGACTGCTTGGGCTAAGCAGGAGCCATAGGAATATAGGAATGCACTGAGCTTTAGTCAGAGATGCATTCTTCTTTATAGGGGATAAGGCACACAAATCCCCGTCTTCTGAAGCATTGGAACCACAGAGAAGGGGGGGCAATTTACTGCCTATTCCCTTTCCAATAGCAACTCTGAGAGGAAGGCCTTTTATGCAAGCAAGACAAGTGACTACTTGAAACCTCAGCAATTCATAGCCTAAGTTCATACTTAGAATTTCACAAATATCAAGGCGAGTGCTCACATTCTCAGAAATGCATACTTTAGATTAATTTCAGGTTACTGCATGTCAGAATGCTGAGTTGTGGTTTATACTGAAGTGTAAAAATGAGTGTTTCAGTTCCAGTTAGACCATATATATGTGTAAATTTTTTTTAAGGCAAATTTTGTATTTTCCTGGGTTGAGAAGCTTTTTGAGATCGTTGCTGCTTAATTTAGTGTTGCTGCTTACTTTAATGTGCTCTCTGCTGGTATAATAGCAGGCAAAATGTTCTTTAAATCTTCTCCAATAGCTTGTATTTTGCTTGGCCAAGGCAAATTGTTAACCATTAATGAAATTTTGTATGTCCTTAGCAAAGTTACTAAGTATTTTTACTAATGAAGTAATGAGACTTTTTTTTTATATCAGTAGCAATTGTTGATATGCAATCTTTTAAGCTTTAAAAGTTTACAATGTGTTTCAGGTATTTGTGAAGTGTCATTTTGATTATAATCCATACAATGACAACCTGATCCCATGCAAAGAAGCAGGTTTGAAATTTTCTAAAGGAGAAATTCTTCAGATTGTAAACCGGGAAGACTCAAATTGGTGGCAGGTTGGTAAAATACTGAGACCTTTATTACTTATTTATAATAGTAATAGATGTGTATTAATCTAATTCTGTTGGTAGGAGTTTTAGGAAGAAGTATTGACTCTGCTTTTCACTCTCCAGCGTAACCTCAAGTCTTAAAACAACATTCCATCATTCAGTCTTTCACTTCAGTGTTATCTATACCACGCTATTCTTTTTATACTACTACTTATTTGGTCTGAAGCTGCTACATTCCAAAACTCATTGTAGACAGATAATTTCCAGCAAAGTATTAAGTCTTAGATTGTCAATTAATTGTGGTGAGCCTCCCTATGACAGTGATTGTGGAAGAGCAGGTTCTTCTTCAAGTGGTTGCAGACATGTGTTGCACTCAGGTGTGTGCGCACCCAGCGCACCAAAGCTGGAAAATTTTGCCTAGCAGTACCCATAGAATCAGCACTGGCTTCCCTCCCTTCATAGCTCTTCCCATAGCTATAAAAGGGCAGCACCACCCTAACTCCCCTCCATTCCTTCTCACTGCTTGCAGCTAGAGTTGGAGCACTTAGTGTGATCTTTCCTCTCACTTGTCTTTACAGATTTTAATGTCATCTTTGTATATAGTTACTGTTAGTACTCTTAGTTAGCTAATAATAGTAGCCAGGTAGCTTCTCCTGGTAAGATGCCCTCACCGGAGTTAAAACATTGCTCTTTTTGTGGGGCAGCTATTCCCAATAACCATCCCAACCCCCAGATGTTTATTGTGCCTTCAGGAAGGGCATGCTAAAGAAAGGTGCTCTATTTGTAAGTCCTTTAAAAAGAGGACACAGGTAACTAGAGATGTAAGATTAAAACAGCACCTTCTCGAGCAGATAGCATTGCCTGCCTCAATGTTGGGGACCAGTGTGGCGAGTCAGGCCCCTGAAAGGGCACTGGAGCTGGTACATATTGGTGTTTCTAGACTGAGCCCGAATTACTTGCCCAGAAGGAAGAGTGTGGGCCCGATGAAGGGGAGCTGTCAAACAAAGAATCAACAAAACAGATCAAGGTCATTCCAGGGGATGGGGAGATTCATCTTCTCAGACTAAGGGAAATACTGATGGGCACCTGGAGTCTTCTGGTATGAGGGATAGAGTGGGACCATCAACCCGATCTTTGGTATCACGTTTAGATCTGGTTTGTGAATCTGTACCAGCAACTCTGGTGTTCTGCCTTGGGGACACCCATTGATTTTGGTACCTTCAATACAGATGATGGTATCATTGGTTTCCATTCTGTGTATCAGGCAGCAGCAGATTTGCTGTGCCTATCTGTTCCTGATTCATTGCTTATCCAGGACCCTCATCTGACTGCAGTTGCATCATCTGTGGTGTCCTTTGCTACCCTGGGATTGTTGGTGAATTTATTATCATTTCTGACACCGTCATCCACACTGCAGTTTACCCATGATGCATGGTAGTTGTTGACTTCTTGCTCAGTACCGAGGATGTCTTTGGCACAGATAGAATCCGTGGTATCAATGCTGACTACAGCGTAGTCTGTATCTGCTGCCCTGACACCAGCTTTATTTTTGGTATTGATGCCTTTTTTGGGGCCCAGAATGAGTTCAGGGCTGGTACCAATATTCAAGGACTTGTTGACTGCTCCTTTGGTACTCGTGGCATTGTTGGGTTGGGCCATGGATGGCGCTGGATTCTTGGTAGTCCTGACAGGAGTGGCTCCACTGCCACCATCAAGCTATTTGGGGGGATCTTCACAGTTGAGCTCAAAGAGATCTCCTTCCTCATCCCCATCTCACTCTTGAAGGTTGTCAAGACACTGCAGGAGTCATAGTTGGTACCAGGGTTGATACCGTTCCCACAGCAGAGACAAGGGACCCTGATCTAGTTCTTATTGGCCTCAGATGCTGTATTCTTATGCCCAGCAGCCTCCCTGAAATCCCTGGGAAGTCTCTCGCTCAGCAAAGTCCCAGTCATCAGCTCACTATAGGAGGCGATCACCTGTACCTCCAGCAGTCTCCCTGCCAGAACCATCAGTCCTGCAGGCACAGCAGAAGGCGCACTCCCTGTGCATTAGGACATTCTGAACCTTTGGGATGGTTGGATGTCATTCCTCAAGGGATTCCACTGGCCACAACTACATTGTCGTCCTCGTCACCAGATGATGCAGTGGTACTCAAGTCCTCATCTCCAGTACCAGAGGATTTCAGATCATATCAGGATCTGCTCAGACACATGGCATCAGCCTTACGTATTCAGGCCACATTTGTGTTGAAAAATACCCATAAAATGGTAGGTATCTTCCAACAATTGGCTCCTGGGAGAGTTGCCCTCCCTATAAACGAAGTAACACTAGAGTCTGTTAAATCATTATGCAGTACCCTAGCTTTGTTAACACCCAGTGCAAAGTGCACTGACAAGAGATACTATGTGGCAATGGAGGGCTTCAAATCCTTTTTCACCCATCCAGTTCCAAATTCCTTGGTTGTGACAGCAGCAAATGAGAGAGTGAGACAAGGAAGATGTAAATCTATGCCTAAAGAAAAGGAGTCCAAAATGCTATGTTTATTGGGGAGAAAAATCTACTGGACTTCCTCCTTGTAGATGAGTTTTGCAAACCGTCAGGCTCTATTATCAAAATATGATTTTGTGAACCATGACACTGTCCATATTTGTGAACAAGTTACCAGTATCCTCTAAGGAGGAGTTCAAGGCTTTTTTTATGGATGGTACTTTAGTGGCCAAGACATCTTTACAATCAACCCTGGATATAGCAGATGCTTCGTCCAGGTTCACAGCCTCATGAGTACAAAACTCTGGCATAGCGCCTGAGATCCAGCAAAGCATAGAGGACTTGTTTGATGGTCGTCTCCTGTTCTCAGAGAAAACTGATGAGACATTATACTCTTTGAAAGACTCGAGTGCCCTCCACTCATTGGGGATTTATATCCAGGCTGCAAAGAGACTGCATTTTGGGAAGCAGCAGCAGCAGCAATATCGTCCTCAATGATATTTCTGTCAGTGTTCCTACCTTGCAAGGCAGCAAGATTTCCCCAGAAAGGGGCATAAATCATGGAGGGAAGAAACCTTCTGGGTCTACTTTTAGTCAAATGGCTTATCCTCTTCCTCCTTCCGCTAGACAGTCTGTTTGACTGGTGTTTTGAGAGCAGCACCTCAGTTGTCAGTCGTTTCTATGCCCCAATTATTTGTGGAAAGGCTGTCTTGCTTCTACAGTGTTCGGGAGACAATAACTATGGTCAGATGGGTCCAAAGCACTGGGGGGATCGGTTACGCCATTCAGTTCCTATCCATTCCCCACTCCCATCCCCCTACCCTGTCCCTTTTCAGGGACCCATCTCACAAGTCACTGCTCTTACAGCAGGTACAAACCCTGTGTACTTTGGGCGCTATAGAGGAGGTTCCTCGTCATCTTTGCGGAAAGGTGTTTTATTTGCGATACTTCCTGATCCTCACATCTGAGGAAGGAATGAGACCTAGCCTTGATCTCAACAAACTCATCAGAGATTCCACATGGTTATCGTGGTTACTGTTCTTCCTGCTTTGAATTACAACTGGTTTGCTGCTCTCGATCTCCAGGATGCTTATTTTCATGTAGCAATCTTCCCAGGAAGTACCTCAGATTCCTCATCACCAGCTATCACTGCCAGTACATGGTTCTCCCCTTCAGAGTGTCATCAGCCCCATATGCCTTTTTATTAAATGCATGACGGTGATGGCTGCCTTTCTCAGGAGAAGGGGAATTTATTTATATCTTTCCATGCCTGAATGATTGGCTACTGAGAGGTCCATCCAGGGAGCAGGTTCTCTGTCATGTCAGGTTCACACTAGACTTTTTTTTTTTTTTTATCAGTTGGGTCTGATCTGAAACAGGAGCAAATCAGTTTTGAAGCCAACTCAAAAAATTGAGTTTATTGGTTCTCCAACAGACTATGAATTTGAGGGACTTTCCTCTGTCTGAACTGTTCCAGGCAATTCATCACTTTTGTTGGGATCTTCAGTTGCACCCTTGGACCACAGTCCGGGTACGCATGAGGTTATTGGGCCCTATAGTGGCATGCACGTATGTAGTGAAACATGCAAGGTTGCATCTTCACCCTCTTCAGTTGTGGCTGGTGTTAGACTTTTGATTGTGTTGCCAGCTGGTGGCCACTCTTGTGCCCTAAAAATTCTGCACTCTTTACAGTGGTGGATGGAATTCAGCATTGTGTGACAGGGAGTCCCCTTTGCCCACCTTCCACCAACCAAGACAGTAGTTACTGATGCCTCCCCACTTGGTTTGGGAACACATCTGGGAGAGTTAAAAATTCAGGGTTTGTGGTCAGAGGAAGCTTCCTGTCACATAAACCTGCTGGAACTTTGAGCAGTATACAATGCTTGTCGGGTGTTTCAGGATCAAATCTGGGGGGCATGGATTTATATTCTCATGGACACTGTCATTGCAGTGTATTATGTGAACAACCAGAGTGGTGCTTGCTCCGATCAGCTTTGTCAGGAAACAATAAAGGTCTGGAACGTCTGCATCAAGGAAGATGATATACCCACAGAATACTTGCCAGGCTCTCAGAACCAAATGGCCAATCATCTCAGCAGATCTTTTTTGATCAACCATGAATGGTCCCTAAAGAAGAGTGTGGTGAGGTCCATTTTTCAGCAACGGAGTATCCCTCCCATAAACTTTTTTGCAACAAAGGACAACAGAAAATGTCATCAGTTCTGCTCTTGAGCATAGCTTAGCCCAGGGTCTCTTATCAAGGCCTTAGAATCCTAGGATATCATGGTTGAAAGGGACCTCAGGAGGTCATCTAGTCCAACACCATGCTCAAAGCAGGACCAATCACCAACTAAGTCATCCGGCCGGGGCTTTGTCAAGCCTGATCTTAAAAACCTTTAAGGAAAGAGATTCAACCACCTCCCTAGGTAACCCATTTCAGTGCTTCACCACCCTCCTAGCCTTCCATCTAAATTGAGGAGGGAACCTGATGTATGCCTTTTCCCCCATTCCACTGATCTCTCAGGCTAGCCTCAAGCTCAAATGGGATCATGTCAAACTTACTATGATTGCCTCTGCCATGCTGATGCAATGTTAATTTTCCAACCTCCTCTCTTTATCGCCTTGACCTCCCAAGCCTCTTCCTCTTTTTTCCAACTTACTGACTCAACATCTTGGCCGGATTGTTCATCCAGCTTTGAGCAGTCTGCACCTTACTGTGTGGATGTTACATGGCTAGTTCTCGGAGGCAGTTAGAGATATTCTGCTTAGTAGTAGAAAACTAGCCACAAGGGCCATTACTTGTCTAAGTGGAAACAATTTTTGATTTGGGCAACGTCCATGCCAATTCAGCCCACGTTTTGAAGTATTTGGTGCATTTGAAATCCTCGCTCTGAGCTCCCTGAAGGTTCACTTGGAGGTGTTCTCAGCTTTCCATCCTCCTATTCAAGGGAAGTTGGTATTCTCAAACCCTATGATTGTGAGGTTTTTGAGAGGGTATTATCCATTTCTGGATAAATTTTCCACTAGCAAAAGAAATGGTGCCATTGTGGGACCTTAATGTGGTTCTTCCAGCACTGATTGGTGCACCATTTGAGCTGATAGCAACATGTTCATAGGCTCTCCTGTCCCAGAAGACTGCCTTCCTAGTGGCTATAACATCCGCAAAAAGAATTCGTGAGTTGCAGGTCTTAATGGCAGATCCTTCATACCCTCAATTCTTCAAGGACAAGATGGCTTTAAGACCACACCCAACATTTTTGTCCAGAGTTGTATCTCAGTTTCACCTTAATCAGATTATTTACTTACCTATATTTTTTCCCAAACCACGTTCAAGTGTGGAGGAACAGCATCTGCATAGTTTGAATGTAGTGGTTGGCATTTTATTTAGAAAGGGCTAAGCCGTTTCATTCATCACCTCAGCACTTGATTTCCTTCGCTGAGCAGATGAAGGGACAACCATTCTCTGCTCAGTCTATTTCCAAGTGAATAACTGCCTGCATTACTATGGCTTATGAAGTGACTCAGATGACACCTCCACCAACTTTTGTGGGCTCATTCAACAAGAGCTCAGGTGACATCAGCGTCATTTCTTAGTGGTGTCTCAGTAGTGGATATCTGTAGGGCTGTGATGTGTCTTCTATACAGACTTTTGGTAGACATTGTGCTATCACCATGGCATCAAGATCGGCTGCAAACTTTGGGGAGCAGTTCTGCACTCACTATTTAAATAACTCTCAGCCCGCTTCCCACTGGAACTGCTTGTGAGTCACCTGATTGGAATACATGTCTACCACCTGTATTGTAACTGTTCTTTGAGATGTGGGTGCAGACATGTAGTCCATGACCTACTCTCCACCTCTCTGCAATTGAGTCTTCAGCTAGGAATTTTGGCGCGAAGGAACTGAGGTGGGGTTGGGGCAGGAGTGAACATGACGAATATTGCAAGGTAGAGTAAGCCCATGCACACACGTGTGGAATTCATGTCTGCACCCACATCTCAGAACAACAGTTATGATACAGGATACAGTTATGATACAGGAATCTTTTCTCGTTTGCTCAAAGAGTTGGATTTCCATCTCACTCCTTTTGTGTGTTTCTTCTTCTAATCAGCCAGCTACAGTAACTACACAAGGGAAAATAAAGAAGAAAAAAATAGTCTGCGTAATTACTTACTGCAAAATAAATGTGTTTCAGAAGTTAGGCACTCTGAATCTCTTCACAAGAGTGTACTGGAGACATTTAGCATGCATGCTGTCACCTGTCTGTCTTTTCAAACTCCTCCAGCTGGCAGCTTGCAAGAGTCCAGACAAAATAAACCAAAAGTCCTCTCACACAAACCATCTCTAGTGGGTTTTTGCATTTCATTCTGTTCGTTGACATGAACAATGATGTATTGTGTTGTAAGTAGTAACTTGCAGGTGTACCAAAATAGATGTCATTGAATTCCTACAGCTAGAGACTTTTCAGCATCCATCCAGTATTTCTTGAGTGGACAAAAAGTGAGATATTAACTTCATTCCATCTGGCTACTAATGAGATGAAAATATGACTCAGCCTGCTGTTTATGCCATTCCTTTTAAAGAGAAATGGATGCATGTAGCTGCTATTGAGAGGACTGAAACGATAAAATTTCACATTTTTGTGTCCTGAATTACTGACAATGGGACACTCACCATAAAATGATTTCAGTAGAGAATATCTGACTTCTAAGCTTTCATAACTAAGTATAATTTTTGGTTTATAAAACGTAGATCTGAGTTTTTCTCTCCCAAGAAGTAGTAAAACAGTACAATGACCATGAAATTTTCAGATATGGTCAGTTATTAGGCAAAGATGATAATCCATATTCATGAAATGACAGAAAAAATAGGTGCATCAGGTTCCTATATTTGGAATCATGCTTGGCTTAGGGCCTCTGGATTCCAGCAAGAATGCAGGATAAATGGATAAGTGTGCAGCAGAGCTCCATAGATGTTGTGCCATGCAGAATCCTTTCAAACGAATTATGTTTGGCTTTGTGAAGTTTTTTTTTTTTTTTTTTTTGAGCCATTTTGGTCAATTTGGTAATTGTACATTTTAGCAAAAAAAAAATTTATGGCTGAAATATAAACCTCTGGAATTAGAAATTTAATAATTGATGTGATAAACAGTACAATAACTTCATTATCAAGAAATAGTTTTCGGTGTCTCTACTCTAGCCATGTTTCGTGAATTATGATGCTCAAGTGGACTAGAGAACCGGCAAACCCCACTGTGTTTCTGGGAAGCTTAGTATGCTAAATTTGGATTTTCAGGTGTCCATCACTAATGCATCAGTGCTTAGCCTCCAGAAATCCTAACTGACAGAGTGACATCTTTCAAGAAAGCCAGTCTTCAGGAGTGAATGTCTGATTGAAAGTTTGCTACTTGTTTGCATCGTTGGACTAAAATTTAAAATATTTGTCACGGGATTTATAGCTTATTAACTTGATTTCAGGCTAGCCATGTCAAAGAAGGAGGAAGTGCCGGCCTTATTCCTAGCCAGTTCCTGGAAGAGAAGCGGAAGGCATTTGTTAGGAGGGACTGGGATAATTCGGGTAAGGTTTAATGCACGTTCAGAGATAGGTTCCTTTATGATTAGCTTGCTTTGCTTTTTCCATTTACACAATCAGGCAGACCTTATGAAAGAGGCTGCACGGGTGGTTTCAATACATAAAATAAATGCTAGTTATTACAAATGTATTTTATTTTGACCTTGACTGGAAGAGCGAGGATTAGAATGTACACTCAGTTTTCAGAGTTCCGATCCTTTTTGCCACAGGCTGGCAAATGGTAAAATTAAGCAGGAAAATCAACCACAGGGTGACCATTTTCAAATTGCTTTAAAAAATTAGGGCTGTCAAGCAATTAAAAAAATTAATCACGATTAATCGCACTGTTAAAGAATAATAGAATACCATTTATTTAAATATTTTTGGATGTTTTCTACATTTTCAAATATATTGATTTCAATTAGCACACAGAATACAAATTGTACCGTGCTCACTTTATATTATTTTTATTACAAATATTTTCACAGTAAAAAACAAAAGAAATAGTTTATTTGTCCTAGGTGAATTGAAAAATGTAGTGCAATCTCTTTATCATGAAAGTTGAATTTACAAATGTAGAATTATGTACAAAAAATATGCACTCAAAAATAAAACAATGTAAAATTTTAGAGCCTGCACATCCACTCTGTCCTACTTCTTGTTCAGCCAATCACTCAGACAAACAAGTTTGTTTACATTTGCAGGAGACAATGCTGCCCGCTTCTTGTTTCCAGTGTTATCTGAAAGTGACAACAGGTGTTTGCATGGCACAGTTGTAGCTGGCATTGCAAGATATTTACGTGGGAGGTGCTCTAAAGATTCATATGTCCCTTCATTCTTCAACCATCCTTCCAGAGGACATGCGTCCATGCCAATGATGGGTTCTGCTTGATAACAATCCAAAGCAGTGTGGAGCGGCGCATATTCATTTTCATCATCTGAGTCAGATGCCACCAGCAGAAGGTTGATTTTCTTGGTGGTTTGGATTCTGTAGCTTCTGCATCAGAGTGTTGCTCTTTTAAGACTTCTGAAAGCATGCTCCACAGCTCGTCCCTCTCAGATTTTGGAATGCCCTTCAGATTTTTAAATCTTGGGTCGAGTGCTGTAGCTATCTTTAGAAATCTCACATTGGCACCTTCTTTGCGTTTTGTCAAATCTGAAGTGAAAGTGTTTTTAAAATGAACAATGTGTGCTGGATCATCATCTGAGACTGCTATAATATGAAATATATGCCAGAATGCGGGTAAAACAGAGCAGGAGACATACAATTCTCCCCCAAGGAGTGCAGTCACAAATTTAATTAAACACATTTTTTTAAACGCGTGTCATTAGCATGGAAACATGTCCTCTGGAATGGTGGCCAAAGCATGAAGGGGTATATGAATGTTTAGCTTATCTGGCACGTAAATTCCTTGCAATGCCAGCTACAAACGTGCCATGCAAATGCCTGTTCTCACTTTCAGGTGACATTGTAAATAAGAAGCAGGCAGTATTATATCCCATAAATGTAAACAAACTTTTGTATTCGCGATCGGCTGAACAAGAAGTAGGACTGAGTGGACTTATAGGCTCTAAAGTTTTACATTGTTTTGTTTTTTTGAGTGCTGTTATGTAACCAAAAAAAAAATCTACATTTGTAAGTTGCACTTTCATGATAAAGATATTGCATTATGGTACTTGCCTAAGGTGAATTGAAAAACGCTATTTCTTTATCATTTTTATAGTGCAAATATTTGTCATAAAAATAATATAAAGTGAGCACTGTACACTTTGCATTCTGTGTTGTACTTAAAATCAATACATTTGAAAATATAAAAAAGCATCCAAAAATATTTAATAAATTTCAGTTGGTATTCTGTTGTTCAACAGTGCGATTAAAAGTGCTATTAATCGCGTTTAATTTTTTTGAGTTAATCGTGTGAGTTAACTGCGATTAATCGACAGCCCTAACATAAATATTTACTGGAAACAGTTTTGGTCCTTTCCTATTCGTTTCTAGAAAATTTTATTTATTCTATTTTATTTATTTATTTATTCTAGAAAATTCGTTTCTAGAAAAATTATTTTGTTTTCTGGTACATTTTATGCAGGGCATTAGCTTTTATGTGTCTGCTATACCATTTAAAGTATATGTAAAGAGGATTAATAATGATTGGTCTCTCCAGTAAAGGTCATGTTGTGTCTCTGGTTTAAAAAAAAAAAGTGCAACTATCCTTCAATATATGGATGTCTTTTTAGTTAATCCTAAAATCTACATAGAGTAAGCCACCATGAGAAGATATTTATCAAAAAGTGAGTTTAGGAGCTTTCAGTATTCTTGTCTGTTTTACTTTCAGGGCCCTTTTGTGGAACAATAAGTAGCAAAAAAAAGAAAAAGATGATGTACCTCACAACCAGAAATGCAGGTACTTTTTAGTCTTACATTATGTGTAAAATCCAGTAGAACAGTGTACAAGTCCAGTATGATGTAGTTTCTGAATCTGCATTTTAAACTTAAATTATCGCACTGGGTATAGCAGATTAAACTATCATGACACCGAATGCCTGTGTTATAGGAGAAAGTTTTAAAATAAATTATAGTAGCTTGATTTGCAAATCGATCCGCTAGATCAGAAATTATAAACAGGGTAGTTTTTGTGGTTAAGTCATGGTGCCCCAAAAAAAGTTGTTACTGTTGAACAGATGCATTAGGGGACAGAAGGATCAAAGAACAATTTTCTAAATACTTAAACATCATTGGCACAGTGGTAAATGCTGGCATGGTGTCGTAGGCACTGATTCCATGGGTGCTCCAGGGCTGGAGCAGCCACAGGGAAAAAAATGGTGGGTGTTTAACACCCACCTGCAGCCCCCCTATCAGTGCCTCTCCCAACTCCTCCTGCCCCCAGCGGTCCTGCTGATCAGCACCTCCATCTCCTACCCACAGCAGCTCCTGCCCACCGTGGATCAGCTGCTCCATGGTGTGCAGGAGGTGCTGAGGGGAGCAGGGAGGAGCGAGGGTGGGGCGCGCTCGGGAGAGGAGACGGGAAGAGGCAGGGCGGGTGGGACCCTGGAGGAAGGGGTCGAGTGGGGGCGGGGCCTGGTCCGGAGCCGGGGGGTAGCACCCATGGCACATTAGAAAGTCGGCACCTATGCATGGTGTGACTATTGCCTAAATTTCCAAAAAACAATACTACTACAAAATCACTATGTTTAGAGTAGATGGTCATTGAAAGAATCTACAATATTCCCATTTCTCCTTACACATAAGAAAACTGTGATAAAAATATCAGATAAAAATACCTTTTAAGTACTATTTACAGTAATAGGTAATATGTGAATACAAAATAGAATTGCTGAAGTTATCTACAAATGGTAATGACTTTATCTGCATTTAATATTTTGTTACTTTTTTCTATGTAGAATTTGATCGTCATGAAATCCAGATATATGAGGAAGTAGCCAAAATGCCACCTTTTCAGAGGAAGACATTGGTCTTAATAGGGGCCCAGGGAGTAGGTCGAAGAAGCTTGAAAAACAGATTTATAGTATTGAATCCCATTAGGTTTGGAACTACAGTACCATGTAAGTTATCAGCACTCCCACTGTCAAATCCTATTTATTGAAGTTCGTAATTTATCTGGAAAAATTTACTCTAATCCAGGGATCTCAAACTCAAATCACCACGAGGGCCACATGAAAACTAGTAAATTGGCCCGAGGGCCACATCACTGAAATCTTTTCATACAATGATACAAAAGTATAGTCAAAAATGAAAAAAATGAAGAGCAATATAGTCTTCTATTAAAAGTCAATGTATTAACTTTTTAAAAACTGTAATGCAAAGAAGGGTTTTAATAAAATATAAACACTCAGTAATATTTGGAGTTTGGCTGCCAGTGGAGTCGGCAGTATGGCGGGCCGCAGGAAATAACTCCGCGGGCCGCATGTTTGAGACCCCTGCTCTAATCTGAAGTTTGTTGTAGTGACTCAGTCTGGGAGTAATAATTGTGGGTTGAAAACTGACTGGAGAATGAAATACGTTTTCAATCTCCTCAATAAGTAGGAAAACCCTGTTTCTGTGTTAATGACATTTAACTACCAGCCAAACTTTTGTCTGCTCATGCTGAAGACAGGAGTTCCAACGTATGCATCTGGCAGTATTATTCAAGTATATCTATTTTTTTGCTTAGAAACTCATTTTATTGTTTAAATGAACTCTTTATCTTTCTCTGTATGTGAAACTAAAACTTCACATGAAATTTTTAGTTCGTGGATTTAACCCATCGTATCCTAGGGATTAATAAACTATGAATTCTATTTTATTGGTTGTTAATGTTATAAACTGAGGGATGAGAGGCCAGTTAATGTCATTTCTTCCTACTTCTTCCTGCACCAGCCCTACCCCTCTCTGCTCTGGTCTGTCTTCCTTTTAGCTGCTGAAAGAGCTGCCCCTTCCTGCAGTATCAGAATTTTCTCCTACCTCGCACTTTCTGAAAGAACCCCTTCCTTCCTGTCTGCCAGACTACCACTTCTGGCTGACCTCTGAGCAGAGAACAGCTTCATTGTCCCATACCCGTTATGCCCAGCCACTTCTAAGAGCCATCCGTTCTCTTCTGCCTCATAGTGTGTGGCAAGGAATGGGACTGGCAGTAGTGGGGATGTGGGCAAATCTGAAAGACAAGCCAGGAGGGTCTTGTGATGGAGGCGGGGAAACAGGATAGCCCCAGGAGTCCTAATCTCTTTCCTCATCTGTAATGCTCACCAAACCCCAAAATTGGTTCATGCCATTAGAATCAGCGTGCATATCTGGTGGCATAATTTTGTCCAAAGGAACCTATGCTGGGAATCAGGTTAATAATCCATGTAGGCAAAGGGTAATGCACAACATGACATTAACAGTAAATTGTCTAAAAATTAACAAATTATAGGTTTCTGTATATAGTGCCAGTATATGTGCCAACATTATTATTTATTATCGTTGTTTAATCTATTCAGAGCATTTTTGGCCACTTGAATCAGAATGGCACAGAACTCAGAGAGGACATGGTCCATGTGTCAAAGGTCTGACAACCTAAATAGACAAGGCAAATTACCAAGCAGTAAACCAACAACATAGAAACAAAACATGTAAAGTTAAATACTATTTAATGAAGCTACCATAATAATTTATTTGGAGATTAAGGCTAATTCCCACTCTGGCACTTTGAGTGCAGAAGGTGCGGGCCCGCAAGGAGTCTAAAAGTTAATACTTGCCACTCTAGCCTTGTATTAAACTCCCAAGGTTACAGCTTTATTCTGACCTTGGATTGGTAGATGCTGCCACCATCCACGTGCAGAACCTCCTTTGAGAGCCCAGGAAGGCTCACTTGGATTCCTGTGGGGTGTGTGCACGCGCGCGCGCACACACACACCTGTTGCCACCAGTTAATTTTTTAAAAAACCATGTGCACAAACCTCTTAAGACACAGAACTCCAATCCTGTTTTTAAAAAGATAAATTTCCTTTTGAAAAAAGGAAGAAAATATATCTGGAAACTCAGGCTATTGCTAGATTTTGAAAGAGTGACTACCAGGATTAAGCACCAAGAATAGCTTTCTTGAGGTCCCACTTAAAGATTACAAGCAAAACAAAAGCACCGTAGAGAACAGCTACTAAGCGGGATTTTATAGCTAGCTAGCTGGCTGGCTGTCCATCAAAGAGAGCTAAAAATAAAACACATTTAATATTTTATTATTCACTTGTATAACAATATCACCTAGAGGCCCCATTCAGGATCAGGGCTCCATTGTACTATGTGCTGCACAGAGTAAAAAGACAGTATTTGCCCTGAAGAGTTTACTACCTAATTTAAGATAAGATGCAACAAACAGTAGGAAGGAGTGTTGGAGGGACCATCAGGGAAGCTGTAAAAAGAACATGCATTTATGTAGGGAAGTTTTGAGCACAGCTAGATAGTTTTAGTTGTCAATTTAAAAAAAAATGCTCTTATAAGAAAGAAATGTGACAAATATTAGAAGCTTCTACTGGCCAACTGCCTAATTACTATCACTTGAAAATTTACCATAGGCATACAATAGAAGTGGGTCTTGAAGGAGGACTGGGTAATTAGTGTTTTCCTATAGCTTTTCTACTTCCACACTGTGTGTCTGAGAGAGAGAAATAAATGAGTGTTGTGGGATCAGCTGGGCCTGGAAAGAGCCTGAGTCTCACTGAAAGTCAGTGGGACTTAGGCTCTAAGTATCTAAGTCATCTTTGAAAATGAGACTTAGGTGCTGTTGAAAATCTTATGCAACAGTGATTGAAGAGGAGGCATAATGAATTTGGGATATGGAATAACCAAAGAATGATGAAAGTGAGGGAATAAATGAATGAAAGGGTAGATGAAATGAGGGAAGGAAGAGAGTAAGGGCGGAGGGAATGTGTTTGAGAGGAATTATGCTCATAAATTTTGAACGTGAGCTTGGACAGTGGTTTGTTCCACACAGAAAAGGCACATATTATATGCACATGGCTTTACTGCCAATCAATCTTCAGCTATCTTGGGGGTTTTTATATCCGGTGATTTGTCAAAAAATTTTATTTAGTTACTTCACGAAAGCCAAGGGATGATGAAAAAGATGGGCAAGCATACAGATTTGTGTCACGCACTGAAATGGAGGGAGATATTAAAGCTGGCAGATATTTAGAACACGGAGAATATGAAGGAAACCTTTATGGCACCAAAATAGATTCCATCCTTGAAGTGGTTCAGACTGGAAGGACATGCATTTTGGATGTGAACCCACAGGTAAGTAATGTGTCATGTACCTTAAGATGAGTATCACTGTTGAAGAGGTATGTTTTAAATTTGAAGACTTTTAAGCTAGTCTTGTATCCTACAGTACCATGAAAGACCCAAGTTAGTTTGGATTTTTGAAATTTCAGGGTGGAAGAGATCAGGAATGTGCAAAGGCAGTTCAGGCCTGTAACAGAGAGTGTTTCGCATTGCTGATCAGTAACCCATTCAGCCAATGTAAGAGTGATGTAAGGGGAGTTTCATACCATCCTTTGGCAAGGTAGCACTTTGAGGATGGGATAGGAGTGCAAAAATTTGTCTTATTCTGTTAATGGTGCCAGATTAAAATTGCAGTACTTCACTGATTAGTGACTGAGACGTACAATGACTTATTCTCATTTTTAACTAATTCATAGAATCATAGAATATCAGGGTTGGAAGGGACCTTAGGAGGTCATCTAGTCCCAACCCCCTGCTCAAAGCAGGACCAATCCCCAATTTTTGCCCCAGATCCCTAAATGGCCCACTCAAGGATTGAACTCACAACCCTGGGTTTAGCAGGCCAATGCTCAAACCACTGAGCTATCCCTCCCCCCAGGGATGGATAACAATTTAGTGTTTTGAGGGGGTTTGTTTGTTTTTTTGTTTTTGTGTGTTTTTTTCTTTTTAGGCCTTGAAAGTATTGAGGACTTCAGAGTTTATGCCCTACGTAGTGTTTATTGCTGCTCCAGAGTTAGAGACTCTGCGTGCTATGCACAAGGCTGTGGTGGATGCTGGAATTACAACCAAACTTCTAACAGTAAGTAAACTCTTCCATATATAGTTTCCTTTTCACAGGATTTTCTTAAACCTTTTTCCTTTACAACAAGTTCTTTGTAACACATGTGAGTGTAATGTCTTGCTGAGGAAGATTAGGCAACATTTATGTTAGATTACATAATACAGAGTAATTTAAACTGATCATATACTACTAACACTAGTTATGTTCTGTCATAGATTGCTAGTTTTTTAAATAAAGGTAATTAATTTATTAAGGTGGCACCCCCTATAATTTGGCTTGCCTAACACTTTCTGTTATAAAGGATTCTTGCAACTTTTCTTTGGGATGTTCTCACACCTCCACTGTTTGCAGCAGACCTTTGATATTTGAGAGGGGGAATCTTTTAGGGCTGCAGAGGTAGCTTTTCTTTGTCCCATGAAGTTCCATTGAGATTTGCCTAAAATATAAATGATTTAAAAATCAAAATGGTCCTTCACTCACTTGTGTTCCTTGGGAAGATTTTGACAGCCTGTCAATCACTGAACAGGCTCGTGCTGCTGCCACCACAGCATCAGCACATACTGCACTGGGAACACCAGGGAGGAGATGGAGAGCCAAGCTGGGTTCCCCTGCCCCTTACCTGGCTGCAACACATGGAGCCAAGTGGTCCCATAGACTAGGCGCTCCCCTGGAGAAGGGAGGGGACCGGGGAGAGAATATGAGCTGTGCTTCCTCAGGCTACCCCATGGACCTAGCACATAATACCAATCCACCCTTTGGGTCAACACATTGGGCAGGAACTTCCCCAACTCCAGCAGCATGAGGGAGAGAGCTGGGCTGGGCTTCCCCTGACTCCTCCCTGGATCTACCATCTGAACCCAGCAACTCATTTCTTCTCCTGTCCCGTATGAGAAAACAGTCTTCTCTGCTGCCAGTTGATGATCTTAGGCCTGGTCTACACTGAGGGGGCGGAGAGTCGACCTAAGATACGCAACTTCAGCTACGCGAATAGCATAGCTGAAGTTGACGTATCTTAGGTTGACTTACCTGGGCGTTCACACAGCGGCAAGTCGACCACTGCCGCTCCCCCATCGACTCCGCTTCCGCCTCTCGTGAAGGTGGAGTTCCGGAGTTGACAGGGAGAGCACTCGGGGATCGATTTATCACGTCTACACTAGACACGATAAATTGATCCCCGATAGATCGATCACTACCCGCCAATCCGGCGGGTAGTGTAGATGTACCCTTAGTCCTGTAAGTAGCTCTGGTAGTAGTAATCTCTGTTGTAATACCAAAGGTTGAAATCCTACTGATGATTCATGATTCTGGTAGGATATTGTTACATTTGCACATAAAATAATTAGTTTTTTCCTTTTTCTTTTTAAAATTGGAAAATTGATTGCATGTGCAACTGTAAATCTGGCCTTTCCTGACTTTCAAGTGTTTGACTTTGCAACCTAAAGAATGTTCTTTTAACATGTTTTTGTTGTGCCTTTTATATATGTATGTATACAGAATCTGTGTGTGTGTGTGTGTATTTTACACACAGACAGAAAGTGTGTATTCTTTCAATATTATCTGTTTATGCAGCCACATCTGAGTAAATGGATGCATTTGGATGGTTGAATCTGCTTTGCACACTAGTGGATTATTTTAAATCACTTCTAATATAACAAGCAATTGCAAATTTCCCTATTGCTTCTGACTGTTATGGTGCTAAATTAGCATTCCTCCTTTAGAAAAGAGGAACATAAGAATGGCCATATTGGGTCAGACCAACGGTCCACCTAGCTCAATATCCTGTCTTCCAACAGCAGTCAATGCAGGTGCTTCAAAGGGAATGAACAGAACAGGGCAATTAGTGAGTGATCCATCCCCCTGTCTTCCACTCCCAGCTACTGGCAGGCAGAGGCTAGGGACACCCAGAGCATGGGGTTGCATCTCTGACCATCTTGGCTAATAGCCATTGATGGAGCCATCCTCTCTGAACTTAACTAATTCTTTTTTAATCCAGTTATAGTTTTGACCTTCACAAAATCCACTGGCAGTGAGTTCCACAGGTTGACTTTGTGTTGAATGAAGAAGTAGTTTATTTTGTTTGTTTTTAAACCTCCTACCTATTAATTTTGCTAGCTGACCCCTAATTCTTGTGTTATGTGAAGGGGAAAATAAACTTCCCTATTCACTTTCTCCACATTATTCACAATTTTATAGATCTCTGTCATATCCCCCCTTAGTTGTCTCTTTTCTAAACTGAAACTTCTCAGCCTTTTTAATCTCTCCTCATAAGAAAGCTGTTCCAGATCCTTAATAATTTTTGTTGCCCTTCTTTGTATCTTTTCCAATTCTAAAATATCTTTTTGAGAAGGGACAACCAGAACTGCATGCAGTATTCAAGGTGTGGGCATAGCGTGGATATATGTTGTGGCGTTATGATATCTACTGTCTTCTTATCCATCCCTTTGTAATGGTTCCTAACATTCTGTTAGCTTTTTTGACTGCCACTGCACATTCAGCAGATGTTTTCAGATAATTATCCACAGTGACTCCAAAATCTTTTTTTTTTTGGGGGGGGTGGTAACAGCTAGTTTTGATTACATCATTTTGAATGTATGGTTGGAATTATGTTTTCTAATATGCATTACTTTGCATTGATCAGCTTTTGAATGTCATCTGCCATTTTGTTATCCAGTCACCCAGTCTTGAGATCCTTTTGTAACTCTTTGAGGTCTGCTTTGGACTTAACTATCCTGAGTAATTTTGTATCATCTGCAATCTTTGCCACCTCACTGTTTATCCATTTTTCTAGATCATTTATTAATATCTTGAACAGCACTTGTCCCAGTACAAATCCCTTGGGGACAGCTCTGTTTATCTCTCTCTATTCTGAAAATCGACCATTTATTCCTACCCTTTGTTTCCTGTCTTTTAACCAGTTACTGATCCATGAGAGGACTGTTCCTCTTACCCCATGACTCCTTACTTTGCTTAAGAGCCTTTGGTGAGGGACTTTGTCAAAGGCTTTCTGAAAATCCAAGTACACTGTCTGCATCATTCTTGTCCATGTTTGTTAACCTCCCTCAAAGAATTCTAATAGATTGGTGAAGCATGATTTCCCTTTACTCTTCCCCAACATATTGTGTTCATCTATGCATCTCATAATTCTGGTCTTTACTATAATTTCAACCAGTTTGCGTCATACTGAAGTTAGGATTACCTGTAATTGCCAAGATCACCTCTGGAGTCTTTTTTAAAAATTGGTGTCACGTTAGCTATCCTCCAGTCATCTGGTACAGAAGCTGATTTAAGTGATAGGTTACATACCCCAGTTAGTAGTTCTGCAATTTCATATTTGAGTTCCTTCAGAATTCTTTGAATACCATCTGGTCCTGGTGACTTATTACTGTTTAATTTATCAATTTTTCCCAAAACCTCCTCTAATGAGACCTTAATCTGGGACAGTTCCTCAGATTTGTCACCTAGAAAGAATGGCTCAGGTGTGGGAATCTACCTCACAGTCTCTGCAGGGAAGACCTATGCAAATAATTCATTTAGCTTCTCCACAATTGCCTTACCTTCCTTGCTGTTAGTTTTTGAGTCTTTTACTAGTTGCTCTTCAAATTCTGCCTCATTATATTTTTACACTTGATTTGCCAGAGTTTGTTCCCTTCTATTTTCATCACTAGGATTTGACTTCCAATTTTGAAGGATGCCTTTTTGCCTCTAACCGCTTCTTTTACTTTGTTGTTTAGCCGTGGTGGCTCTTTTTTGGTTCCTCTTACTATGTTTTTTAATTTGGGGTATACCTTTAATTTTACCCTTTACTGTGATGGTTTTTACAAAGTTTACAATCAGCTTGCAGGCATTTCACTTTTTTACTATACCTTTTAATTTGCATTTAATTAGCTTCCTCATTTTTGCATAGTTCCCCTTTCAGAAGTTAAATGCTACTGTGGGAGGCTTCTTTGGGATTCTACCCCACCCCTCCAAGGATGTTAAATTTAGTTCTATTATGGTCGCTATTACCAAGTGGTTCAGTATATTCACCTCTTGGACCAGATCCTTTGCTCCACTTAGGACTAAATCAAGAATTGCCTCTCCCCTTGCCTCTCCAGGACTAGCTGCTCCAAGAAGCAGTCATTTATGGTGTCTAGAAATTTTATCTCTTCATCCTGTCCTGAGGTGGCACATAACCAGTCAATATGGGGATAGTCCCTTATTATTTTTGAGTTTTCTATTTTTATAATTACGCTAATCTATGAGAGCATTTCATAGTCACCATCATGGTCAGGTGGTCGGTAGTATATTCCTGCTGCTATATTATTATTCAAACATGGAAATTCCTATCCATAAAGATTCTATGGTACAGTTTGATTCATTTAAGATTTTTACTATATTTGACTTGATGCTTTCTTTCACATACAGTGCCACCCACCCCAACAGGTGCAACCTACTCTGTCATTCCTGTGTATTTTGAACCCTGGTATTACCATGTCCCATTGATTATCATCATGACATCAAGTTTCTGTGATTATATAAATATCCTCATTTAATACCAGGCACTCAAGTTCATCCATCTTAGTATTTAGGCTTCTAGCATTTGTATATAAGCACTTATAAAATTGGTCACTTTTTAGCTGTCTGCCATTATGTGATGTAATTGAATGGGACTCTTTTTCATTTGACTGTTTCTATTCATTTCCTACTTGGATTTGTTCAGTTCCTACCTTCACGTAGTGTTACAGAAGTGCTACTTACTAAACCTATTTTTCAGTGTGGCTTATGTGACTTTACATTAGTATTGGGTCTTGAAATACTTATTTTTATGGAAGAGAACATTGGAGAAAACCAACCAGTAACTGCAAGTTTTGTTTGTTTAGCTGTATGCAAAAGGAACTTCTGATTTGACACTGACATCTTGGTAGTGCTGTATGTGGGAAATCCAGTATTGATAGAGTATAAAACAAAGGTGGAATTTCTTTTCTGGGATGCTGAATGACAGTTTTATAATGGTTTTTAATCCCCTTATACTTCAGATATAGAATGTGCTCATCAGCAGTCTTGGAACAGTCCTCACACACCTCAACATCTCAGAGATAAAATGATGCGGTGGAGGCCCACAAGTGGGAGGATGTGTACAGATGGAAAGATTGAGTGAAATGCAGTCCAAAATAACAAGGAATGCCAGTGTTTATTCTTTGATACTGGAAGGTGCAATTCTAAAACTCATGCATCAAGATTCTTGTTTTGGTGGCAGTGTCTGATGGAAAATTAAGTATATTTAGGGCCAAATAAAACTGACTGCTCAAATTATTCCTGAAAATATTACCTCCACATTCATTGCACCCAACAGTTCCACATAAAAAATAAGTAGCTGCAGTAAAAGGCCTCTTTAGGCAGATAGCCACTAGGTCATCAAAGCACATAAGTATGTATGTAACTTTGAGCACATACTTATGTGCTTTGCTGAATTGGGGCTGGTAGTCACCTTTCAAATTTAGCAGATTTTGAAAGTTTTGCTCTTACTGTTAACCAAATTACATTAAGCATACCTTCTTCCATCTCCATCAAATATTTTAAACTTTACTTCCACGTATTTGTAGTAAATGAAAGCTTTTGTTCAATATTGCAACTAAACCTAGTAAAATTCAGTTGCACTACCTGACAAACTGATGGTACTAATAGTTACATTCGTTCATTTATCTTTGTTTGAACTTGTAATGAACTGCTAATGTCACAATTTTTAATTAGTCTCCAAATCTTTTCAACAGGACACTGATTTGAAAAAAACGGTTGATGAAAGTGCACGGATTCAGAGAGCATACAACCACTATTTTGATCTCATCATTGTAAATGACAATCTAGACAAAGCCTTTGAGAAGCTACAGACTGCTATAGAGAAATTGAGGTTGGAGCCACAATGGGTCCCAATTAGTTGGGTATACTGACAGATTTCTGAAGATAGGCTTAGCTAACAAATGAAATTAACTTCAACAAACATTCTCAGAAGACATTCTGTAGAGATGGAAGATACCTGCAGCACCCTTGCATTTTTATTCTGTGTATATTCAGATGATAGTACACTATTCTGAGTTTTTATATAACCTATTGAAGGAAAAGTGTACTTAAATATGTAATTTATTTTAATTTTTCTAACTTTTTACAGATAACCTTTCTATTCATGTCACATGAAGGAAATGCGTTGAAGCATTTTTATATGTTTTAATTTAGTACCTTTGCCTTTTTCATCTAAAACTTTCAAGTCATTCACTTTAACATTTACATTTTGGTCTTACATTTTCACTGTGATAAGGAAGGATACTTGAAACAATTTTTGTAAAACTCTTGTTCAAGTTAGTGTTCATCTGGTCAAATGTCAGTTGTTATTAGGAGAAAACACTAATTCTTTTCCTAATATGCACCTTTACATTCATTTTTTTATGGGAGCAGAATTTTAAATATTAAGGCAGCAACCAGCATTGCTTTGCTACATTGCTCTGACATCTTTCTGCTCAGTGTTTATACACTTTTGCAGTTTCATGGTTTCTTGTTGTCTATTTTGAGTTAGACAAATGTACTGTAGACTTCCCCTTTGTGTACCTTTTAAGAAACAATAATGTAAAACAATACCATGCACTCTACTTATTAGGCTATTCTTGGGAGCCAACATTTTAGCCCATTACATTTGAGGTACTGATGTCAGAAAGGTTGTATGTAATGTAAATCATTGTAGTTAGGATCATGGTGAAGTAGCCTGAGAAGAGAGCCTTATATTGCAGAGCCTTACAATGAGGCTTAGTGTGTAGGACTATTTATTCACACTTGTGAAAACACATTGCTAAAGAAACCTGCTTTTTTTTTATTGAGACATTTGTTCAGTATTTGTATATTGATCTGTGAATTGAGTTCCTGTGATATTTAGCTGGCTCTTATTTTACATTTTGGAATATTGTGAGTGATCAGTTGTGTTTTATGAAATGTGATGTAATGAGATTTTTGTGCTATTTGTTATATTGTGTTTAAACTGCATTCTTCATTGAATAGCTTGTGAATTTAGAAACTTATTGTCAGATGCTAAAACTCAATGTTATTTATATTTTGTTTTATAACATTCTCTTGTGTTTCGTGATGAAATAATTCTCCATTCAGTAGACTCACTGGCATACTTCCTGTTATCTCCAAGTTGATTCATATTGATTCATACTTTCAAGACTTTTACTAATATAAATTCTCCTTAACCAAGTATAAAATGAAAATATAAATTGTCACTAAGACAAACTCTTCTTGTGACTATATTTTATATTACACTAGCTATTATATAGCTAGTCACATTTCTTCATCAGTTACCAGATTTATGAGCCTAAATTACAGTCATTCATCCACTTAATGTATTTTCTATCTGGTGACGGGCACCTGTCTTCTGAAGTTTTTTTCCATGCCAAAGCATATTACACAGAATGCCAACAAAAAGAGGACTTCTGCTGAATTCTCTTTCTGATGAAAAACCCGAAAGAGTAGATACACTGTAAAAATAATAGTGTGCCCTTGGGCTTTAAAGATTTTTGATTATGTACCCAAGCAAACAGGGTTCAGGTAGTTTTATGTAGTTACTTTATACAAAGAAACTGAGAGTCTCAAAAGTTATATTATAGAAGATTAAAAAACCTCTAAGATTTTTTTAAGATTCCAGTATATTTTGTAAATGTTATACAAAATCTTGCATAGTCTTGGTCTTCTCTGTGGCTCTTGGTATTGAGATTTCAGTTTTTTAAAGTGAGTCTGAAACTTTTAAGGAAAACTTGCATCACTACTTTGTTTTTATGCTGTTAAATTCTGCAAAGTATATATGGGTTTTGTTTCTTTTTAAAAGTTTGGTAGATTTCATAATATGTGGTGCCAGCATGACACTTTTTTATTTGGTACTCTCAGGAGACTAGGTTCTATGATGCTACTGCTCTAATGGTACTTTGAGGAATAGATCTGTTGTTGCCAACAAATAGCAGAGCCTTTGCTTGAATATTTTAAAGATTCAATCTTGGTACTATAGGACTTTATAGCTATAATTGATCTATCAGTGTCCTTGTTGTAAACTATGTAATAGGAGATAAATGTGTGCTGTATGTGGGAAATGTTATCTAGACAGATATTACGCCTTTTATTGTGAGTTAGAAATGACTAACTCCTGAACTGTGATGCCAAAAGTGGGTTGAGCTAGCTCCTCTCTAACAAGTGAAATTAGAAGATTTTACTTTCCACACTGTAGTGCCGTATATTGCAAATTTCACTTACGCCGCAGCTTTGTCAGAGCGTATTTCACCAAATGGAAACGTAGGCCCCAAGGTCTAGTCAGAAAACTACTGTACTACTTCCAGTACCATCGTAGAAATAGGACTGTCGAAAAGGACAGTGTGGTGGTGTTTTGTGCTAGCGCCTAGGCCCGCCTGTGTTCAGTAGAGTGCAAAATGTGAAATTGATCACGCCGGAGCCTATCATAAGTGCCATCAAGCCTGCTGTCTCCTTTTGGGTATTGTCTTTAATGTAGAAGCAGCTGGGCAGTGTGATTCTAGGGATCCCTCACAGGAAGGATTGTCTGGCAGGATGTATATAAGAACCTGGTGTATCAAAACCTTTATGGGGATTATCTGGATCTCTATGCTTAAGGTGGTAAGCAAAATAAACTCTTTACCAGACTTCTTTACCAAATCTTCCAAATTTAGCAAAGTATGCTTTCCGCATTGAAGACCAGGTTAACTGTATAAACACACCTGCTTTGGATTTAAAACAACTGTTCAGAAAACATTGGAACTGTTCTTTAAACTATAAAAAATAGGTTTTCAGCTCATATGGTCACTCAAAAATGGCTGCATTTTTTCTTTTACTCTTTAAAAAAAAAAGTCTTCTAATCTGACAGCAATAAGAATTTTGAGTTCAAACTAACCTTTCAGAGAGGTTCCTAAGCCATTCACCAGAGGGTTAGAGACTGAAGATGCTATCTCCACTGTAACTAAGGTGATAGCTTCATATCATAATACATATTGGTAGGAAGCGTGGTAGGCTAGAGCAGTGGTTCTCAACCTTTCCAGACTATTGTACCCCTTTCAGGAGTCTAATTTGTCTTGCGTACCTCAAATTTCACCTCACTTAAAAACTACTTGCCTACAAAATCAGACATAAAACAAAAGTGTTACAGCACACTATTACTAAAAAATTGCTTACTCTCTCATTTTTACCATATAATTATAAGAAATGGATTGGAATGTAAATATTGATTGTACTTACATTTCAGTGTGATATTTGAGCCTTGTCATTCTGGGAGGCAGTGAAGCGACAGCGACAATCAAGTTTTTCTCCACATTGAGTCTGTCTACTCTTTGTCTTGATGGCTGTCATAGCAGAAAATGAGACTTCACAAAGATATGTTGACCCAAAAGGTAACCAAACATCCAAAGCATGGTTCCCAAGGTCACTGTACTCTTTCTGTACTAAACACCAGAACTGGGTTAGTGTGGAGTCCTTAAACTTCATTTGCAGACCCTGGTCTTAGGATGGCTCAAGAAAATCTTCTTGCTGACTGGCAGAGAGGTTACTGCTACTAACATCTGACAAAATGAATGGGTTTCTTACCCAGTTGAGTTGAGCTAAGTTGTGTTGAATGTTGGGGCAATATTGTTACCCTAAAATTTTAGATGCCAATTATGTTACCTACAATAGCGCTTTTAATTTCTTAAAAGGGTAACCAGGTTTGTGGTCTGTCCTAAAGGAATTGCCAGGGTGTCACCAGGGTGCTTGTCTCTGACCCACAGAGGGCTCCCTAGAGCAAGCTAGTCTTGCTAACCCCTAAAAGGATACTGATACAGCCTTCCGTTCAAGGATAAACATACAAGAAGTACTTCTTCGAAAACAAAAGATTTTTTTATTTAAAAGATAAGTGGTTACAATGTATTTAATGAAGCAAGAAAGAATAAATAGACTATAGTAAAAATGCAATAAAATTACATTTAAAACATCTTAATTAAAGCGGCACAATGAAATAAAAGACAGACTGCTTACAATATTTAACACACAGAGAATACAGCAGCTTCAGTGTAACATGTCTATAAAGATACACAAAGGTTTTTAGTCTTCAGTGTTACAATCTAATCCTGTACTGTAAGATATGCGGTCTCTATATACACATGAGAACTCATTGTCACATAACATTTAACATAACTTTTACTTAACATTAACATTTAACGTCCTATAAGCACTGGCCAAGTGGTTACAAGAGCGTAAGAGAAGATCTCACTCAAGACACAGGCATCCAGCTTTATTTACAGACAAACCCATACACTCTTAAATATTAGATAGAAAAGATCAGACTTACACTTCTTATTCAAAATTTCCCTCTGATTCATCTATTGGTCCTTCTGATCTGTCTGAACTTAGAGAGCACGTTTTTCACAGCTTGCGGTTTCATTGCTCAGTCGGGCTGCTGCTCATTCGTTGCTGCTGGTAAGATAGCTGCTGGCAGGCAGTTGCTCGTTGCTATGGCAACCTTGGAATTCTGCTGCTATTCCAGGTAGCTGCTTTCCAGGATGTTCCATTCTTCTTTTCAAGCAGCTTCTGTACTTCAGTTTCAGCCTCCTGGCTGAACCCACTACAAACTCAGCCTGCTATCGGCCTTATATACTGTTTGCTCTCTCTAAGTCAGCTCCTCTCAGCCAATCAGCTGCTAGCTTTTCAGCTTCTCCCTATTACATCATACCTAATTTTAGGTAGGAAAGCTCCTCCCCTGATGCCATCTTGGATTCTAGACCTTTATAAGCTCCTCCCTCTGACGCCATCTTGTTTGGTAAATTTTCCACAACCTAATTTTGAACTAGGTCATCCCTGTCTCTCCCATTTTGATTAGCCATGTTGGATCTTCTAAATTTAAACTCTCATTAATTTCTACTTAATTAGAACCTTAATCTTAAAACTAATTACTATTTTATGCAAACCAGAGTGTCCTGATACTGTCACCACCTTAATTATATCAATTGGGAAAAGTGAATTTTTACGATATTTAAACCCCTTCTGAGATTTTTCTGTAAGCCTCTATTAAGATATTCAAGGTATTTCAGAACATTAAAAGCAGAATCTCTTGCTACAGTATGACTTGAATTCAGATGACAAGTGAGCAAAATGATCTACTATTATATCTTTAATTTTGCTCTGCTCAATTTCCCCTGTGCAGAAATCAGTGACATGTGCATGAAGCAGTGGAAAACATGTAAAGTCTTTGTCTCCACATTTGAACTTCCAGATTCAGTTTTCTTGATAAAGGCATTCACTTTCTCATAGAGATTCAGAATGTTAGTGTCACCGCCTTGCATGGACAAATTTGGATCATTCAGCTTGCTAAGTGTATCTGCGAGGTAGGCAAGTTGAGGTAATCACACAGTATTCTCAAAGCTTCAACTATTTCTACAAAAGCACACGATGCTTCATATGCTGTCTCCCTTCTTGTAGCAAAATCAAAGAAGCCATATACTATTGCAGAAGATCTGATTCTGCCTGCCGCTGTGGCGCTTGCAGAAAACATGCTTGGTAAAAAAGCAATTGATACTCTCAAGAAAGTACCTTTATTAAATGACACTGTCGTAGAATTGAAAAAATGGCTGAGGAAAAGGAGGGAATGGATGATCAGAAAGAAACGTGTACACTTGTGTGTAATTCAGACAATCTGTCAAGTACTTTCTGTCCTGAAAGCCAGTGAACCTCTGTGTGAAGCAACAGTTGCTGATGTTCTGACCCCATTTCTACGCAAACCATGCAAAACAGGTGAGAATTTGCATGAATTCCAACTCAAATCGTGTTAAGAAAAAGTCAGTTTAAAAATGTCCTCTCCGATTGAGTTTGCCTTTAAACTTTTGCAAAACAGTATGTGCTCGTTGATATCAGTGGTTTCAGGGTATCGAACGTAAGCAATCAGCTGAGCTTCTCCACTAATACCTGTGACTCATCAAGCTGAAGGGCAAATGTTTTTGCCGTTTTAAGTTTCTCTACAAGTTGAGAGAAAATTTCCTCAGCCATTTCTTCAATTCTGCGACACACCGTGTCATTTGATAAGGGTACTTTCTTGAGAGTATCAACTGCATTTTTATCAAGCGCCACAGCACCAGGCAGAATCAGATCTTTTGCAATAGTGTACAGCTTCTTAGATTTTTGCTATAAGAAGGGAGTCAACATATGAAGCTTCATGTGCTCTTGTAGAAATAGTTGAAGCTTTTTTCATTTTAAGCTGGCAAGTCTGGAACTCGGAAACCTTTATTTGAAAAAATTCTACCAGTTTACCCACATGCACAAGGTGTTTTGTCTTCAAATGTTGTTGCAAATACGCCAGCTTCATACTGTTATTTAATAGACTTCTCCGCAAAGGAAACACAAAGTTTGAGGTGGATCGCTATTTGTAGATGTGAATCCAAAAGCAATATATTCCTTGCAGAACTGATGGAGTTTTTTCAGTCATTTTCAATTTCTTACAAATTTCACTGTCGCCACAACCACCGCTTCCAGCGCCTTGTTTTAAAAATCTGTCAATTTTTACATTGGAACTGCATACACACTATGACAACTTCAACCTCATTAACGTGCTTGCATGCATCAGTAAATGACATAAAACGCATGTTTAATACAGTGTGTATATGCATGTTGTCACTGTATAATATAGTATATAGAGAAGTATAAACAAGTCGTATGAAATTTTAGTTTGTACTGACTTCGCTAGTGCTTTTTATGTAGCCTGTTGTAAAACTAGCAAATATCTAGATGAGTTGACATACCTCCTGGAAGACCTCTGCGTACCCCTGGTTGAGAACCACTGGGCTAGAAGATATACAAGTTAGACTGAACTGCATAACATACAAGTAATGAAGAGATGCTATGAATGCATTAAGCTTGAACAAATGAAAATATTTCTCATAGCATGTACTATATTGTTAATGGTATTTTGGGGATTTAAAATTATAACATTTATTATTATCCAGAAATCACTTTTGTGTTTGGTTCATTTTCTGAGTATTAAACACTTGCTCACTTTTTCCTGGGCACTGAAAAGTAAAGTAGCTAAACTTTATGCTGACTAACCATAGGGGTATGTGTGAGTGAGTTAGAGATGCTGCTAACTTTGTAAGGTACATGAATATATTAGTTTACTTTTATCTTCATAATCGTCAAATAGTTGGGAGGTGAATGTGTGCATGCGTGGATGGTAAAACAAAAAATGTTAATGTACACAATCATATTACTGATGTACCAAGACTTAATCCAAAGGAAATATTCCTGCACATGAGATATATTGAAAACTGGCACATATATCTCTTCCTGGATAGTGGTGATTATTAATAAGTGTATTTTTTTAAAATGTACATTTGCTCACTCTAAAAATTATTCTGTATCTGTAACTCCTATCTATATTAAGCAGTTCATGAGGTACCATAAAATTTTGTATGTGTATGTATAGAGTTATAGAGGAAATATTGGGTTCATCCTGTGAATGCTAGCTTTTTGCTAGAATGCAATCAGAGTGTCATGAACCACAAATTATTTCACGGCAGGATGGGGAAAAAATGATGCTTTCTTTTAAAGATCAACAAGAAAAATTGGATTTTTAATTTAAATTAAATGCAGGTTTAGTTTTTAAAATATCTATTTACATTTGAAATACACCTTAGCATAGGTCGTCAAACTTATTATCCATTAAAATAATTTAAATTAAATAAAAAAATAAGAAATCCATGTTTGCTGCCAACTTTTAAAGAAAATCAATCCACCGAGCTGGTGGTAATCACTGGTGAAGCACCTGGAACCAAAGTCTGTTTAAGGGCTAACAGCAGTTTTGACAGCAGTAGCCTCTTCTGCCGGTGCAGAAACAATATTTTATTTCAGTTTATTCAACTAGTTCAGTTCATTTACTAGTTCATTCATAGTTAAGAAACCAATTGGGAGCTGAAAAACCAGGAAAGATTGTTTTCCTCTTCCAACCTAGGAATAAAGACTAGGTGTCAGGATGAGATCTACTAGTTCTAAAATCTTGAAGAACTAAGTGACCAGAAACTATCAGTTCAATTTTAATTTTAAATGCAAAACATATTTTGATCAACTTTTCTCTTAGGCATGTAGCACATTTAAGGGAGTTTTATTTAATGTTTAAAAAATGCTGGTTTTGTGCATCTTTAATTGAATTAGAATATCCAGCCAAATACATCTTGAAACAAATCACAAGTAAAATAATCATCTAGGTAATAAGAAATGCATCATTCACCATTTTCTAACCTAATACAAAATTTAAAAATTAAAATTCTGAACAAATATATGTTAAGCTATATAATTGCTTAAATAAATACGTATAGATATAATGTATCCTCCTGGTTAGCAAAACAAACACACACCAGGTTAGTGTAAAGGCTATATTTAACTGCAAATCAACATGTTTTAATGGTTACCAACAAATAAGAATCAACCTTTCTTTTGGGAAAATAACTAAAAAGTACACATGCAAAACACAATTAAAATAGATTATTTAAATAAAGGTTTCCTGGTTTCTGATTTAAATCGCTTTGATATAAATCAATCCTCCTTGTTTCATAGACTAATTTAAGTAAACACTAAACTAAACTTTAATGCAAATACTTCAGGTGCATAACTGATTAGTTCATAATAGCTCTATTCTTTAAAAGTTATGTTACTGATTCAACTTAAGTTTCTAAATATTGTGACAAGCCAGAGTCTGTTTAAGGTTCAGTGTGGTAAACCATAATAGAACCTGTCAACTTATATGTATTTTTATGAAGGGCTTTTAAAATGTTCAGTAAATATAAAATAAAAGAATGTGAAATTAGAGCAGTATCATAAATTGACGCAGGCAAGGAGACTCAGCCTTATGGGCAACACAGTATTATTATTTTTTCCCTTGTACAGTGTTCTCAGATTAGAATTTCTCTGTGTATTGAGGTGCAAGAATTGTGTGGAACAGGATGGCAAGTCAACCTTAACGTTGAATTTCTGGGCTTAAAGACACTGTCAAGGATTGTGAAGGCTCAAAATTTGACCTACTTTTTCCTGCTCCTTGCATGCTATCCTAATTATGTCTTTTAAAATCAAACTTCAGTGCTTTTATTGTACAAATTGCCTGATGCTCAGCACTCAAGAGCTGTCCTAGGTTTCCAGGATGGTGATGCAAATACGAAATAGAAAAATGTTTTACGAAATATGAAAAATGCTTGGCTGGGTGTCCTTTTTAAAGTTTGTGTCCGTACTGTTCCTTATTTTAGCTACAGCAAAGACAATGTGGGTCTGGTGGGTCGGGCACTAGACCGGCAGTCAGGAGATCTGGGTTCTTTTCTCAGCTCTGCCTTTGACCTGCTGTATAACCTTGCCTATGTCAGCTCCACTCTCTGTGCCTCTGTTTCCCGCCACACTTTGTCTTGCGTATTTCGGTTGTAAACTTTTAGAAACAAGACTGTGTCTACATAGTGCCTACTGAAATACAGCCCCCAGCTCAGGTGGTGCCCCTAGGCACTACTGTAATACAGATATGAGGCTAGATTCTAAACTTAGTGTGGTACATAGGGGGTTTTGCCTCAAAAATGCACCAGTTGAGAAACCCAGTGGGGAACATACATGCACCAGTTCAAAGGCAGGTTCATGCTTCTGCAATTTGAACTGTGCCCCATTCATTAAATCCTGGAGAGATTATTTAAGTATAATTTATATCGCCAAATTCAGTGTAAAAAATGTCAGGTCCTACTTGTTTTTAAAAGGGATATTTTGATACATGAGTTCATAACAGGAGTGGCGGTGAACATGTCCATCAGCATGAGGAATCATACCCCACCATTTTTCAGCATAGAGAATTCCCAAGTAAGTCAGTGGGTGTTGTCTGTAAGAAATTATTTGCAATATGTTGTCTTTTATGTCTTTTTGCAGTATGTTGTACTTCTATTCAAGTTCTAGATTAACTGTCCAAAATATTAAAAGCATCTTGACTAAAGGCATTCTGTAAAGTAAGTAGTTCCATGTCTGTTAAGTAGTGGGCAGTATTTATATTCTATGGGGCAAATTCTACTCAGAAGTAAATGTGAAATCATACATGTACATTAGAAGGAAAGATTGTGGTACTCATAATTTTCAACTTTCATGCTAGTGGGCATGGATTCCCCTTCCTTTGCTGCTAACATAAGGTTGGGTCCTCAAGCCTGAAAGAGTTACATTGGCTATGGGGACATTTTTGCCTGTACTCTTTTCTTTTTAATAAGACTCTGCCAGCTGTTATCCAGGCTCAAGGACAAGATAGTTGGGCACCTCCAAGGCTGACCTCAATATTGCTCCATAAGATACCCAACAGGTACTTCTCTAGAACATGAAGAATAGTAAAGCTTTCTCCAGAACCCAAGTGGCTTTTCTGTACTATCTGACCGCTCAAATAAGGCATAGAACGGGTCACAAGATTCCTTTTAACACTGGGTTTTGTTGGATGGCAGTATATTGGCCAGTACAATGCAGTTTTGAACAGGTGTCCATTCTGTTTCAAAACACAGTCCAAGACATCATACTGTGTTCATGATGTACAAAATATTACTTCCATAGACTTTTTCTTGACTTTTAAAAATGCATGTTGAGTATACCCTTCTCCCACAAATCTTACACTTCCTATGTATAATGTTTCTATATATTGTGGTACAGTAAGGGGACCCACCATTACTGAAGGAGTCTAAAATCTGGAGTTTCTTTGCCAGGGATTCAAGATTTTGGTCGTTAAACTCTGATTTACATTTATATTAAATATGTCTCTGTCACCTTCAATTAAGATTTGACTTACCTTGCGTGTTTTCACAAGTGGCTTTTTCTTTTGGATGTTAACGTGCATGCTTTTTGTGTAACTTATTAAATTTTAAAACTGGACTTGGTACTTGTGAGTTTTAAAAATTGTTCTCTTCTGATGTATACAGGTCTCAGCAGTGCAAAAAACAAAACTAAGAAAACCTTGTCGTTGCCACATTAACCAACTGTTGAGTGATATTTTCTAAAGTAGACTGTGAAAATAACTTAGCAACTAAACTTTTGCCTAAGAAACACCATATTATGAAACAGGTCCAACAAATGGGACCTGTTAGTATTATATCTTTACATGGATAAAATGAGCTGACATGTCAGACTGTGGTTTTTAATCATTTTGTATTCTAAGATCCCACCCATTATCATGTTGTCTTTTACACAGTTATCTTTTTCATGTCATGCATAGTCCAGCATAAAAATATTAATGTACAAATATGTGAAATTCTGTTAATTCGCAACAAAATATTTTTGTACATAATAAAATAAAGATTTAATATTGGGGAAAATGCAGTCTTTTTTTCATGATGTTCACTATACTGTGACTCTTAACCAAATAGTAAAGTTGACAAGATTAGACCACACTATACATTAGATCTTACCTCAATAAATCCCTAACTAGAGCCATCTTGTTCTCTTAAGTGCAAAAATTCCTCTGGTGTTGCAAGTGGACTATCTATCATCCAATGCACTTAATCAGTATACCTAGAAATTCTGCTACAGTATTCTGGCAGACACCTTACAAACCAAGGCCCTGTGATCTGATCAGCACCAGTTAATCTTTTTGCCTGGGCAGAATCCCATTAAAGTCAAAGGGGTTACACATGGACTCATCGGTCCATCCACATGGATCAGATTGCCAGTTTGAGCCCTATAGCACATAAATGTAGTAGTTTTCCTTAATTACTAAAAATCAGTTTTAACATTCACTCCATGGGAAGTATGGTACTGTTCTCAGAAGTGGGCAAGGAAAAAGACCAGATGTAAAAATGAAATGAAAGTCTTTGGTTCTACAGAAATGGCTTGAACCTATTTCTTCAAACAGATTTTTTTAAAGTTTCTCTATGTGTCTAAAACAGTAGTAGTGGTCCTAAAGTTTGCCTCTTAATACTTCCCCTGAAAATTATATAAGAAACTAGTTTAGACATGGCCTATCCAAAACTCTCAATGGGAGGCCAGCAGGCAACTTTGCAATAAGGTAATTAACTTGAAAGAGTCATAACATGGAGAATATATTGGTGGGATGTATACTTTAAGCTTAAAAATATATAGGGGGAAAATAACCTTGGTCCTTGGTGTGTGTGTGCGTGTGTGTGTGTGTGTGTGTGTGTGTATATAGAGAGAGAGAGAGAGAGAATGCATGCCAATGGAAATATTTTTTCCCTCTAGAGATTGTGTTTTGGCAGGTCTTCTGGCTCTTGTGCTCTTACAGCACAAAAACACCTAATCACCTGTGGGTGAACGCTTTTCACAAAATGATCACTGTATCTGACCTCTCAATCCTCATGCTCAAAGGAAAACTACACACTTAAATGTTTGTGCTCTTTACAACACAAGAAAGGTAGAACTCTGCAAGTGACCCTCACCCTTTCCTTGTTACTAGTGGTTGTGTGCACCACTGAGGACTCTAACCGCTGTTCTTAGGCAACAAAACTACTGAAAGTTTCTTCCTTGGAGAAGGAACTCCTCCCCAGTTTTCCACCAGGAGTAGTCTCTGGTCAAGATTTTTTTAGGCACTTTTCTCAGTTTGCCTTGACCTGGCCTTGCCAGCACCTGTATTTGCAGTACTTTGTTGCTCCATCTCATATCAGGGTTTTGGTGAGTTGTCACTGTGCTTTAGTGTCTGTGTTTTGGGAACATTGGTGCCTTAGTGCCTGTACTTGGGCTCCTCCATGAAACATTTAATAAAGCCCAGTTTTCTCTGTGGCTTCAGAGTGTTGGGCTTCAAAACTACCTGCCTCAAGTATAGTTTATTTTTTAGGATTATAGACAACGTGGGTGAGAATTTCTTTTATTGGATTAATTTCTGTTGGTGAGAGACTAGTTTTCCAGCTACTCAGAGCTCTTCCTCAGGTCTGGGAAAGGTACTCAGAGTGCCACCGCTAAATACAGGGTCAAACAGATAGTTTAGTACAAGTCGTTAGCACATTACCTTGAATGGTTCCATAGAATAAGTGGCCTGTTAACACTCCTATAGTGATAGGACAAAAATGGGGGAGGGGGACAATAGTAGGTTACAGATTGTATTAAGCCATAAATCTAGTTCTTTAAGACTAGGATTTTCAGTGTCTAGCAAAGTTATGAATTTAAGTTCCCAGGCTCGTCTTTTGAAAGTGTTGGGTAGGTTTCCTTTGAGGAGGAGGACCAATAGGTCAGATATAGAGTGATCACTTTGTGAAAAGTGTTCACCCACAGGTGATAGGGTGTTTTTGTCTTTTATCATTTTTCTTCAGCCCTTCTAAGCCTGCAACTTCTTGCTGTTTATTGAGGTAGTACTGCTGTCTAAGCTTTGACTCTTGAAATTGATGGTACTAAGCTCTGCCTCATCCAATGAGGTACTTTGTCCTTAGAAGAAATGATGGATAATGGTGCATGGAGGAGACTAAGCTGGGAATATTCAGTAGCAGTGCAAATTCAGGAATTTGGCCAAGTCAGACCTGGTCATCCCTGAAGCTGGCTGAAAGGTTGCAGTGCTGCCATGGAGCTTTCCCCTAGCCCTATGACATAAGTTGCCAGATCTCTGGGTGCCATTGGACTCTTTTGTGCCTACATCAATGGCCAAGCCCTTGAAGTTTGCTCTCCTGATGTGCAGAAATTGGCCCCAACACCAGTATTCCCAGCACCAAGGGCCTTTGACAAAGGAGTAGTCAGTACCGACTGTGCTTGTCGAGGATACAGCCTTGTGGATAACTTTTTCAGATCCACTCACTTGTGTGCTCAAAATAAATTAACCAGAATGATACTTTTGATGCCATTGTAGAGGCAGCTTTTCTGGAGTTTGTCAGCCAGTTTTTTGAGTCCATGCCAATCCAGAAATTTTCCAGAGCCGTAGATGAGATACCTGGGCCAGGAAACACCTTCTAGTAGGGTGGCTGTACCCTTGCATCCTACTTTGAACTAGCTGCTGAAGGCATTGTGGCAGACAGCTTCATTCTACATCCGTCTAAAAGGCAAGAAGGTGTATTCCTAAAAAATGCTACTACCGCTGTCTAAAGGGGAAAGGATGGTCTAGTGCATTGGTTCTCAACCAGGGGTCCAGTGCCCCCTGGGGGGCTGTGAGCAGGTTTCAGGGGGTCTGCCAAAATAAACCAGAGAGCAGATCCAGCATTAGACTCACTGGGGCCCAGGGTAGAAAGCCAAAGCCTGAGCAACTTAGCTTTGCGAGGCCCCGGGCAATTGCTCTGCTTGCTTACCCCCCTAACGCTGGCCCTGGCTTTTAATCTCCTGAAAAAACAGTTGTTGTGGCACAGCTGGGCCATGGAATTTTTATAGCATGTGTGGGACGGGGCCTCAGGAAATTTGAGAACCCCTGGTCTAGAGATCAGGGTACTAGCCTACAACTCAGGAGACCCATGTTCAATTCCTGACTTTGCTACAGACTGTGTGACATGGGGCATTAGTCTCTTTGCCTCACTTCTCTATCTGTAAAATGGGGTGATGGCATCCCTTCACAGGGATATTGTGAGGATAAATGCATTCAAAGACTGTGAGGCACATTGACAGCATAGCGATGGGAGCATAGAAGTACCGTAGATGTTTCCCTCTGCCATCAGAGCTTGGTGCCTAACTCACTGTGATTAGAGGGGGGAAATAGGCCAAACCCTTTAAATTGTGTCCCAAATTCCTGAACTTTGGTAGTGGGAGTCATTTGAAGGATTTACCCATCTACGGTTTAAACCCTCTAAGCTGTGAATAATAATACCTTCGAGTTCCTTACCCAGGACTAACATAAGGTGTCAGATTTTAAATTTACAGAGGCAGTTAAGATACAAATAGGGTGATTTTCAAAAGGCCCTAGATGCCTAAACCATAAAAAGCAATGGGAGTTAGGCACCTAGTCAGCTTTTCAAAATGCCCTATCTGCATATTTTGGTGCCTAAATACCACTTGAAATCTGACCCCAGGAGCTAACAAATTTAGTACACAAGGCCACAAATCTGGCTCAGCATCAGTTCTGGGTTAGCTATTTAGTATGGGAAACTTGGCAGGGTGGGGGGGGAAGGGGCAGGAAGCTGCTGTCTTAGCTATTGGTATAACCAAAGAAAATTTGGGAAGAACATGCCCTCAACCTCTAGTTCTACCTGTAGCCTCAGCATTGGAGGCCTTCAGGGCTCTTGTGTTCCACCAGCAGCTTCAGAAACCGCTTTAGTAGCCATGATCTATGATTGTCCTATACCTAATCTCTAAAAAGGGTCTATCTGCAGAACAGAAAAGAGAGAAAAGCTGGCTTGCATTCTCAGGTCTGTCCTGTGTCTTGAAGAGTTGGAGGAGGCAGGAAGAGGGTGACAGTGGCAGCTATAAGTTATCTGGTGTCTGCAGCTGTTGGGAGGTTTGTCTGAGCTGTTAGCTATTCTCGTGCGACTTCTTCAATGCCAGCTCCCACCCCCTCTTCTTGTACCTTCCATCTCCCTTGTTAGGGTGAAAGGGAAAGGAAGAGAGCTGCTAGCTGCAGCTCTGTTAAGAGTGCAGGATAGGCTCAATTAAATGGGCTTCCATTAACCCCTAGAAATGAATCTTGCATGTGTCCAGAGTAAGCCTTATCCTTGTGCAAACTGAAGTCCCTGTGAGGTACTACTGACCTTAGTCAGCTTTGTTCAGGACTTAAGGAGTGTTTCAGAAAGGTCCAAAGTGACCCAAACACGGTGAAGGGGTGGCAGAGACATTGGCCTGCTTCAGGTCATTCGTCCTTAGGCAGGAAGGCTTTGGACGAGTGGGGCTGCATCTCTTGGCATGGCCAGAACAAGAGGAGGGGCCTGGGCAAAGGATATGGAAAGTGGTTTGCTAAGTCTGTGTTCTGGAACCCTTGAAGAAAAGACATGGAACATGTTTGCTTCTGCTGTGGAGGGCAAGCACCCGGTGCAATGACATGTTGCTACCACAAAAGCCAGCTTTCCAAGTGGAGCCTCTCCCTCTCCTCCTCCCCCCCCCACCCCTCCCAAAGGACAGCACAAGGAGAGCAGCAGCTGGAGTGATGGGTGGAGCACAGCAAACTCCTCCTGGAATGCTCTCCTCCCTCCTCCTCTGCAGCGACTCATAAGCCAGTCTTTTGATTGGTTGCCAGGTGATGACTGCCCTGTCTGTTCCCTCACCTCGCTGTGCCTCCTGTCGCATCCCTCGCACAACCTCCCCCAGCTACCCCCTTCCCATGTGATGGGAGGAGCTGTTACCTGTGCTTTTCCTGAGTCTCAGAGCTCCCACCCTGCTGTACACAGAGTGGGTCAAAGCTGCACTCAGTTAATGGCTTTCTCCCCACCTTCTCCAAACCTAACCGAGAACACTGAAGGGCCCTGAGGAGCAGGGAGTGGTTGTTGGCTAAAGGAGATCCTCTGCCTACTGCTGCTGTGGCAGGGGAGTGGGAAGAAACCTAGGCAGAGGAACACAGTTCCTTTCTACCGACCCCCCAAATAGAGATGGGGACCTGGTGGCGGAAGAGAGACAGAACTGCAGGATTCTTAGGACAACTCCCAATCCTACTCCTCTTTCAGCAACCCCTGCCTCTCAGCTACTCCCTTCCTTCTGATTCCCCACTCAGGGGTGCAGGAAGGAGGAGTTGGGAGTTGGGCTTCTGCCTCCAATCCAAGGGGCTGCAGCCTTGTCTAGACTAGAATTTAAGGTGTGATATTTGCACTTGTTCACTAATGTGCTGATGTGTTTTGAAAGCATAGTCTAGACAAGCACACTGCCTGTAGCATGCTAAATTGCTTGAGTTACAGCCGAGGTAAGTGCTCAATCCATTTTAGCTACCCTATGCAGACATTATACCTTAAATACTAATCTAGACCAGTCCTAAAACTTTGGCTAGGATGCCAGCCCTGCTGTTTGGGAGCTGCTACAGAACACCCCCAACTTCATTCTGCTGCTCCTGCCTCTGTCCATCCATCCATCCTTCCTTCAACCCTCTTTGCTAGCATTTGTAAAAGGAACAGCTGACAACAGAAGGGACTTCAAAATCCAGCTGCTGCTGCTTCTCCTAGAGCTGCTTCCCTCAGAATGATCCCTAACTAGGGAAGGGGCTCCAGGATCCCCATCACCCAAGTGGGTGGCTGTGGTTGCTGAAGAGGGGGAGTCAATGGGGTGGTGGGCACACTCCCCCTTTCCTTGAGGCATATCCTAGAAGTGCTAAGGGGAAGATCCCAAACTTGCCCCCTTGAGGCTCTTCTTAGCAACTGAGGGAGAGCTTCACCGAAGAAGCCAAGTGCAGTGCTCAAGTTTGACTCCTGTGTAAAACCTAGGAACTATGAGCACCAGCCACCGGCACCTTTCTGTTAGCTATTTACATATAGGCACATATCACGTGTATTAAGGCAGGGAGCAGTGGCCCCTTTGACACTAGTTGTCAAAGAGCGTTGGAAAAGCAGCAGCAGGAGCAGTTAGGGTAGCCATGAGCCACAGGAGGAGCACAGCTCTTCTCCTACTTTCTTAACTTTCACCTCGGGGGTCCTGGTCACCCCATGGCTGCTGCTCCCCCTCCCTTCCACTGCTCTAGCGGCTCTTGTCTCCTCTTGGCCATAGGACAGTTATTGGGGGAGGGGCCCTGTTGCAGTGACACAGCAGTATGTCCAACCTCGGGGGGGGGGGGGGCGGGGGAGGGAGTTGCACCTGAAACATTATGAAATTAGCCTAAAAATCTTATGGGTTTTTTTTTTAAGATGCTAGACCAAAACACTCTCCTCTTGAGCTCCTAGTGCCCGTCCCAATGTGTGTAGGACAATTACAGTGCTACTACATCTCACAAATTCACAGTGAAAATTTGTTTTGCCTCCAGTGCAGGAGCTCTTACAGCAGGGGTGGGCAAACTATGGTCCCGGGGGCTTCATCCGGCCCTTCAGATGTTTTAATCTGGCCCTTGAGCTCCCGGAAGCAATGGCACATCCCCCCGCCGGCTCCTACAGGTAGGTGTTGCTAGGGTGCTCCATATGCTGCCCCTGCCCCAATCTCTGCCTGCAGATGGGTAAGCACCGCCCGGAGCCTGCACCCCTAACCCCCTCCTGTGCCCCAACCCCTTGCCCCAGCCCTGATCCCCCTCCCACCTGCCTTCACCCCAGAGCCTGCACCCCCACAGGAGCCTTTGTCCCCCCACCTGCAGCCCAAGCCCCTGCCCCAGCCCAGAGCCCCCTCCCACACCCTGAACTCATTTCTGGCCCTACCCCACAGCCCGCACTCCCAGCTGGAGCCCTCACCCCCTCCCGCACCACAACCCCCAATTTCATGAGCATTCATGGCCCACCGTACAATTTCCATAGCCAGTGTGGCCTTTGGGCCAAAAGGTTTGCCCACCGCTGTCTTACGCGAAGCCCCAGCTGAGGTTAAGTGACACAAACTTGTACATGGTCTCCCCAAATTCCCATGAATGCCAAGCGCCCCACGACATCTGCCTATTTCCTTGCTTAGCAATTAATTACACAGCCCCATGTAAATCTGTGCCCCTCGTTGCCATATCAATGGTGTCCAAGCCCTTACATCTGCCCCAGTCTTCAGCCCATCAACTTTGCCTCCCCATGACTGCACCAATTCTAACCACCACCCTCTGCCCACACACTGTAATGATGCAGGTTCTGGCGGGACCCAACTGAGAGTGCCAATTCAGGATAAATTGCTTAAAGCAGGGCAGCTACAGCCCAAGGCTGGGGTTTTTCCACCTCTAAGGCAAACCAAACCAGCCAGACAGAGAAGACTTGGGTTTTACCCCACTGGCTAACCACAAGTCACCCACAAGCAATTCCCTTAGACACTCCAGCTTCTCAGTATCACCACCAGCAACCACTCATTATGGGGACAAATGGTTATGAAAACCAATACTCCAGTAAAATAAAAAGGTTCTCCCAATCCCAAAGGACCGAGTCCCAGAGCTAGGTCAATATACAACTCAGATCTTACCCACAAATCACGCTGTTGCCGAGCCTTTAGACTCTAAAATCTAAAGGTTTATTCATAAAAGGAAAAAGGTATAGGTGAGAGCTAGAATTGATTAAATGGAATCAATTACATACAGCAATGGCAAAGTTCTTGGTTCAGTGATGAAATAAGCTGCAGGTTCAAATCAAGTCTCTGGAATACATCCACAGCTGGGATGGGTCATTCAGTCCTTTGTGTAGAGCTTCCATTTGTAGCAAAGTCCCTCCAGAGGTGAGGTAAGCAGGAATGAAGACAAGATGGAGGCGCTGCAGCAGCCTTTTATCGTCTTTCATCATGTGGCCGCTCTTTCTTTGTTCCAAAGACAAGCACTGGGGCACATGGCAAGAAAACCCTTAGAGTTCGGTCCATAGGCATGTCCCTGCATACCTTGCTGAGTCACAAGATGTATCCACCTTCTTTCAATGGGTCAGTTGTAGAGCCGATGGCCCTTAATTGGCCATCAAGCAGGCCCGGCAGAACTGAAGCCAAGCTGTCTGGGGTGTCACCCAGAATCTTAGCACAGGTTTGAAATACAGACAGTACAGAGCCAATACTTATAACTTTAAATACAAAACTGATACATGCATATAAATGTCATAATCATAACCAGCAAACCATAACCTGGTCTTAGACACCTCATTTCACCCCCTTTATATAAGATTTGGTGCAGTAGCGCAGCCAGGTCTGGAGTGCAGGGGGAGCGGTGCTATAAAAAGGCATCTCCCCCTGTACTCACCCGGCGGCACTCTGGGTCTTCGGCGGCAGGTCCTCACTCGCTCCGGGTCTTCGGTGGTACCCGCCACCGAAGACCCGGAGCACCGCCGAGTGAGTGCAAGAAGTGGCGCATAAAAAGAAGCGCTGCTAAAAAAAGGCACGGCTTTCTTTTTAAGGCACCGCTTCTGCTCACAGGGGGAGCAGCCGCTCCCCCTGCTCCCTCCCTGGCTACGCTACTGATTTGGTGCCACTACAGGACCTTGGTTGCAACAATGATCTCTACGGTCCCAGTTATTGGCAATAACGTCACACACACACACTCAAATAACCCATGGCTGCACCCAGCAGCCCCACCTCTACTTCTCCTGCAGTTGTGGAGCCTCTTCAAGCCTGCCCCTGCTCTCAGGTATGGGAGGAGAGCAGGGAACTCTTCATTTGCCCCTTCCCTTCCCTCTCCCACACATAGCCTTCCGCGAATTTGCAGGGGAGGAGTCTGGCTCTCCAGGGGCAGGAGTAGAGGTGAGGGACAGGGAGGGAGAGGAGCAGGAACACCCTCACCTATTATTCTAAGGCAGGGAGGAAGAAGAGGGCAGGGCCCGAGACCCCTGGTGCTGCTGGGCTCTTTCTCCCCTTCCCTCCCACCCCCACAAGTGTTGTGTGGGTTAATCCCTCCTCCCCACTCCAGACACTTCTGTGGTTCCTGAGAGGTGGAAGGAGAACTTGGTCTAGTAGCCCTTGTTGGTTACTTTTTCCCAGGAGGCAGGGAAATCAGTAGCGTAGCTGGGGGGGGAGCAGGGAGAGTGGCCGCTCCCGCTTGAGCAGAAGCGGCGCCTTTTTTTAGCAGCACTAAAAAAGGCGCCGCTTCTTTTTAAGTGCCGCTTCTTGCACTCACCCGGCAGCGCTCCGGGTCTTCGGCGGCATTTTGGCGCTGGGTACCACCAAAGACCTGGAGTGAGCCGCCGAAGACCCGGAGCACCGCCGGGTGAGTACAGGGGGAGGCTCCTTTTATAGCGCCGCTCCCCCTGCACTCCGGACCTGGCTGCGCTACTGAGGGAAATAGGACTGGCTAAGAATCACGGCAGGAATTTTCACACACTCACTTGAGGCTGGCTCCATGGGACCCGAATGCCTGGTCGAAAAGGGACCCTGGTGGATCTGGTCAACACCGCTGACCAGGGTGCTAAAAGTCGGATTGGCACTGCAGCGGGGCTAAGGCAGGCTCCCAGAAGCAGCCATCATGTCCAGCTCTTAGGCATAGGGGTGGCCATGGGGGCTCTGTACACTGCTCCCACCCTGAGCTGTGGGGGCTGCACCTGTGGGCACGGGCAGCGCGCAGCGTCCCCTAGGTGCTGGCCATGCAGGCCGCTTCCAGGAGCTGCCTAAGTGCTGCCTGGCTGAAGCCTGCACCCCCTCACCTCTTCCTGCACCCAAACCCCTTGCCGTAGGTCAGAACCCCCTCCCAACCCCTCATCCCCGGCCCCACCCCACATCCCCAGCCAGAGCCCTCACCCCCCTCTCGCATCCCAACACCCCCAGAGCCACTCCTTGATGCCCCCCCCCCGAGCCAGCACCTTCCCCACCCACGGCACTGCCCACCCAGAGCCAGCACCTCCTGCCCCCATGGGCCATGGCACCGCCCACCAAGAGCCACTGCCAGCACCACCATCCTCAGCCGAGTCAGCACCTCCCTCCCCCAGAACCAGCACACCCCCCCCCACTCACAGCCAACGCCAGCCCCCTCCGCCCCCCCCAACCCGCCAGCACCTCCCATGCGCCCGCCGCCCCCCCCCCGACACACCCCATCCAGTACTTCGCTCCCCCACACACCTCCAGAGCCACCATCCCTTCTAGTGCCATCGGGGTGGGGGGGAAAGGGGCCATGGGGACGGGAGGTGCTGGCTCAGGGGAGAGGGGGAGTGACATTGAGGGTGCGGGCTCTGGAGGGAGCTGCTGGCTTGGGGGGGGGGGGGGGGGGGCGGGGGACGGTGTTGTGGGGGGATGCCAAGGAGCTGGCTCTGAGGGTTCTGGTTGTGGGGAGGGGCTGGCGGTGCCTGGGCACAGTGTTGCCACTGCCAGGCCTTTTTCCCTGCACAGATTCCCCACGTCACTCGCTCGCACCCCCCCCCCTCCCTCCCCGAGCCAGCACCGCCATCCCCCAAGCACCCCCAGAGCCACTCCTTGATGCCCCCCCCGAGCCAGCACCTTACCCACCCATGGCACTGCCCACCCAGAGCCAGCACCTCCATCCCCCATGGCAACACCCCCCCCCCCAAAAGCCAGCACATCCTCCCCTATGGCACCCCTAAGAGGCAAGGCCACTATCACTATTGTTGATTCTGCCAGGGGCGGGGGGGGGGTGGCGAAGCCTGGCGCCATCCTTCCATCTCAAGCTGGGCCTGTGGAAATCTCACACCCAAGCAGGCGTCCTCTGGGAAGGAGCTGCAACATGCATGTGTAGCAAGCTGGCTACCACTGGGACGCCCACGTTTAGGCAGCAGGGTTTCACTGGCCCCGGCCTATAACAAGCTGGCGCTGAGCGGGTGCAATAGGGCCCAAGGCTTAGGGCTATCAAGGGGAGACAAGCGGGGGCGGGAGGACATTGGCCACTTCCAGTGGGCGGGAGGGGGGATGTGCCTAACATTCCCAGGCCTAGGGGAGAGGAGCAGGAACCATGGCACCTGGGCTGAATTATGAGGTTATGGCGGGAGTAAAGTACACATGAGGGTTGCATGTCACGTGGGCAGGCTGGAGTGGGGGCGGAGGAGGTTAGAGTAGCCGGGGGAGCACTGCAGGGTAGCAGGAGAGGTGTGTGTCTGGGTCAAGGTGTGTGGGGTAGTTGGCAAATGTCACAAGCAGCTGGCGAGAGGTGATCCCTCCCCCAACTCATTCAGTAAATGGCTGCTTGTGCTGCCGCCACCTCAGAGGCTGTACGGTGCCTAGCTGGCGGGGCTGCTCCTACACCCCATAGCACATGGCAGAGGAGCTTGGGCAGCTGCTGGCTGGCAGGGGTAGTGCTGCCTCTCTGGGCCTGCCCACATGCTGCCTGTTGGAGTGGGAGGTGCCCATGGGCAGCGTGTATCGTAGGCTGGGAGAGCCCTGCCCACACTCTGCCCCTTAGCCCCCACTCCTACTTGCCCTTCCCCCTTGGCCCCAGCCCAGGCAGGCTGGTTGCTTGTCTTCACGGAAGCATGCTGGGGCTAGGATGGCCATGGCCGGGACTTGGGCCTCTGGCACTTGGGGGGCTGCCGGTGCTGGGTCTGCCCACCCTGTGCTTGAGGGGGGCAGGGATGGCAAGCACAGGGGGGTGGGGTCAGGCTCTGGCAGGGGAAGGAGGGGCAGGGCCAGCCAGGGGCTAGCCTCCCTGAGCCAGCAGCTCACCCGCTGCCCATGGAGGTGCTGGATAGCTGCCTCTGGGAGGATACCAGTGGGAGGGGGTGCTGGCTCTGGGGGGCGTGGAGGGGGCAGGTGCTCCCTCTGGTGGGGGGTGCCATGGGGCAGGGAGATGTTGGCTCTGGGGGATGCCCTGGGGGAGGGAGATTTGGCTTGGGGGGTGCCATAGGGGCAAGAGGTGCTGAGGAGCTGGCTCTAGGGTTGTGGGGAGTAGAGCAGTGTCCTGGGAATAGTGTTTCCTCTGCCAGGCCTTTTTTCCTATGCAGCCCCCACCCAGGAGCCCAAACTGCACCACTCTCTCCCTGTAGTGCCCAAGGCAGAGTGAGGCCAGGATGGCTCAAACCCAGGCATTGAGCCATAGCAAAGGGCCCAGTCCAGCCTGCTAGTAATGAGGGAGCAAGGTGGTGCACAGAAGCAGATCAAGCTTGTGGTGCAGGATCACTTTTGGTAAGGCCTCACACACCCGACTCCAGCCCAAAGCCCCACCCCCCCTTGATTTGTCACAATGTTCTAGGTTGTAGGGGTCCTAGCTCATAGAGCTGATCCAACAGTTTCAGGAGCAAGGCACTACATCGTGAGGCCTTCACCCCTGCTTGAGGCCCCAAGTGGCACTCCTGCTAGTTGAGGGGAAACATCTAAAGACCATTGCTAGGGGGTTTGGGAGGAGGGAGTCAAAGCAGTGCAGAGGGGATGTTGGAAGGGAGGGCAGTTTGAGACAGGTGAGGGGAAGCAGGTAGGGTCGCCAGGCATCTGGTTATTGACCAGAATGCCCGCTTGGAAAGGTATGCTGGGGGCTCCGCACAGGACAGCTGAGTGGGCCATTAAAAGTCCAGTCAGCAGCGCAGTGGGGCTAAGGCAGGCTTGCTGCCTGCCCACCCTCGCTTTGGGCAGCTCCTGGAAGCAGCTGTCCAAAGTCCTGAGATAAATGGGCATGCCAGTCTCCAGCCCTTCGGGAAATGGTGCCTGGTCCTGTCCCGAGATGCCACCTGCTACCTGGCTATATTGATTTGAGCTTCATTTATGGGCTGCATGGGAGGAGCCTCACACAAGTTAATTCAACTTTGCTGCGGTCCCATTTCATCTTCCTTTGAAGTGCCTTCCCAAAGGCACAGGACTGCAGTGGCAGGTCATCGGTACCATATAAGATCCTTAAACAGAGGAAGTCCTTGCTCCAAGATCAGAGCCATTTCCTACTCTCCTTTCTGTTCCATTACCCCAGCAATTCTGAGTTTGTGTACTATTATGGTGGCACCTGAAGCAACAATGGAAGAATTCTGGGTAGAAAGTTTATGCAAGTGCCTCTCTCTAGCCATATTTCCTCTGTTCACCAATAGACAGGGGAAGAAAGCTCCTTCCGCTCTGGAGCAGATCTGTAGCCATTCTACGCTCTGGGTATGCCTACACAGCATTTTGCAGTTGGCGGGAGCAAGCTTCCCAGGCGGGTCAACAGACTTGGGATAGCAAGGCTTGTACTAGTGCTCTAAAAGTAGCATTGAATCCACGGCTCAGACTGGAGCTCAGGCTCTGAAGCCTAGGGATGGGGGTGGTGGTGGTATCTGGGGGAAGAAGGGGGAATTCAGCCCTCATAAAAATTCATCAGTCTAACCCTGTCACTGAAGTCCCCAAGAAAAAATACTGTACACAGGGTTATCCCAAATTATTTAAAAGATAGGATTTCAGTCAAATGGGAACTAGTACCACGGACTCTAACTGATCACATGTAGGGTGATGTATTATGCCCAAGAGACTAACTATGTCCATAATGTATAAACACAATGGGAACCAAAGGAGAGAAATTATAAATGATGCTTCTGTTTTCACATCAAATGTTTAATTCAAACAGTTGATAACTTACACTGTTACAATGAAAATGCTTTCAAAGAGTTAGTGGTTGGCAGTTAAGCAGCAAAGTAGGTTAAATATTATTATTAGACAAAGGGACTTCTGCCACTCCACTTTTCCCCCCCACTTACAAAGAAACACACGACTACAATAAATGATAAACGGTGTGTGTCTGTAATAAGGGAATTATGTGGCTTTTGCCACCATAGAAGCTGAACACCTCACACTCTTTAATGAATGTATCCTCAGAGCATCCTGTGAGGTAGGTCAGTGCTATCATCTCTGTTTTACAGATGGGGAACGGAGGCACAGAGCCTGGGGACCAGATTTTTAAAGGTATTTAGGTGCCCAAAAATGCAGATAGGTACCTAATGGGATTTCCAAAAGCTCCAAAGCAGTTTAGGCACCCAAGAGCCATTGAAATCTTAGCTTGTAAATCCCTTGGTGTCAATCTGTAATTTTAGGCACCTAAATGTCTCTGACAATCTGGCCCAAAATGACATGCTCAAAGTCACATTGGAAGGGAACAGGGAATTGAACCCCAATCTCCTTAATCCGAGGCTAGCATCCTAGCTCCTGAACCATTCTTCCTGCCTAGGCCCACTTCCACACTGTTGCCCTTGTTCACTTTACGATCCACTACACGCAGTACAAGAACATGATCCTCAGACTTTTAATTGAAATCTTCCCAAACCAACATTTACAGTTATTTGCACTGTATTTTTAAGAGCACAGTGATATTTTATCACCATTCACACGATGAGGAATCCCCCCACCCCAATTAGGATTAAAGAGGACAGATGCAAAATAATGCACTGAGAATAAACATTAACTTTTATTAAAAAAAAACACCATACTGAAGAGATCAGAAGGGTATAACAAGTGTTTGTCTGGACTGAACCAGGGTGAAGCACATACACACATCAAAAGGAATCATTACATTTTTAAGGGAGCGCTTAGGGAGCAATTTAAACATAGCATGCTGCTGACATTTGCTAACTTGCACAAAAAGTGATCAGCAAAGATGCTGTAGTGAGGTCTAATCACTAATTGGATTAGTTTTAGGAAAGTAAATGAGAGACATGGAGTATTTGCTATGCTGTGGAGTGTTGCCATAAATCAATCTAAACTACTATTGACAAAACAAACGCCCGATTCTGCAACGTGCTGAGTTGAGTAGTACTTGAGGGCACTCTGCAGGACCAGGCCCTAAATGAACAAAGAACATGCTGGGATGTGGTGCCCTTGTATTTTTCATGTTCATTTACTCACCCACTTGGTTACAAAATTCAGTGATTTGCTGTTTGTTTCCCAGGCATATGAGTGCAAATTATCAGGGTTCTATAGCACTGCAAATCTGGTATTTATTAGTGCAGTATGTTCAGCTATTATTCTAGGTTTTTCTTTTTTCCTCAGATGGTCCCACCTAAGGCATAAAATCCATACAATATAATATAAAGAATGAATGGGAAAAAGCTAGGTTCTTTCATGGTTACAGCTTTCATTGAAGACTCCATCATTTCGAGGTTAATGTTTGATAGGGCGAACAGCCTTTGCACTATGTGAAATCTTCCTGTGTCAGTCAGAGGAGCCAGGGCAGGATCTCTCAGTGTCAAAGTGCCATCAGCTGAAGTGACATTAGGCTGTATTTATATAGATAGAAAGAGATGTTAAAGCTATTTTCAGAGTACAGTTTCTGACATCATACAACTTTGCTCTCTGCAGTAAAACTCATGGGGCTCAGATTCTGGAAAAACAAGAAAATATATCGTCTTGCTGCCAAAAAGCTACATTTAGGTAGAGTAAAGATTAACAAGTGTGATACACTCAGCCTGAATGGAGACTTAAGCTCACACAGACAGACACATTCTCAGAAGAGTCCACCAATTTTAGATGCCTCCGTTTTTGGTGTTCAATTTGAGACAACGCGAGTCTGGCTTTCAAAGGAGCTGACACCCTGCTGCTCCCAGTGACTTCCCTGGGAGTTTAGGGTGCTTGGCAAATCTAAAAATCAGGCCCAAGGTATCTCAGACTGGCACTGACAGCTGAGGTGCTCGTTTTGCCCCAACACTCCCTTAAAGTAGGGGCTTGGGGTTAAAGGAAAGTGATGCTTTAACTGCAAGCCTTTTCCTCAAAGCAGCTGAGCGAAGCCTCTTGCTCAGGTCCTCACTGTGGGGGCTACTATTTCCATATGTAATCCTTAGCCCCGGTGCCCTACAGAGACTGCCATTGCTCTGACAGATAGAAAGGATGAGACCCACATCATCTTTTCTGGCCACTATCGACGTAAGCCCAGGGACCAGCAATCAAGAGGGCGTTGTGACAGTTTGGAAGTCCTCTGGCCAGCTGAAAGAAGTTCTGAAGCTCAGGCTTCCTACATGCGTGATTGTGTAGTGGGACAGAGTGGTGCACGGCCAAGAGCACTCCAGTCTATGCTACAACCTCAGCTACCTATCCTTCCTCCGCAGGCCTCTGACCCCTCCCCAACACCTGCCCACAGTGAAAGAGTTCCCGTCATTCTGCTTCCAAACAGCAAGTTCAGCTCCTCTTCCCCCAACTGAGACTCCACTCTGATCCTTGTTCTTCACAAGCCTGCCTATAGCTCGCTAACTGAACCTGGAGCAACTGAGATCTCCCACCCCTCTCCTCACAACCTCTCAAAGTATTGTAACAGGCAGGCTCAGAGCTTCTGCTCTTCAAACTTACCACTGCCTACATATTACTGTTTACACACAATGCAATTCCTACCTCACCTGCCTCTGACGCCCACTGCAGGTTTTTGGTTTATGAAGTGGTCTAATTAGACGTTTAGTAAAATAAAATCGTAACCTTTGACACTTGAACCAAAGTTCTTATTTTCTCTTGCTTCACATTTGATATAGTTTTCTACATGCCACAAGGTGTCAGAAGGAAGAAATCCAGTTTTGGTTTAAACTAGCTGCATTGTTTGTCATTTTAACACACTGGACCAGATGGTGACTAGGCTTAATCAATGCCTACTGATATAATTGGTAGCATATTCCAACTTCTCCTTTATTTAATGACAGATACAATCAGCCAGAGCCTACAGACTCCTCACAGTCACCGGGACTGACCTCTGACCACTAAGGCAGTCCACTCCCTTTTGAATTACTTACCAAACAACACAAGGCAGGGACTATTTGTAGATCACAGCAAGCACGCAGTAGAGCCAGTGTGTAGTCAGACAATTCTGTGGAAGGAGATATAAAAAGGAGACGAGTTAGTTTCAATGATCTCTGAAGCAGGCTGGTTGCTAAAAAGGAGACTGTAGGAATGTATATGAACAAACTAAGCGCACACACACACACACACACACACACACACACAAAATCCCACTGCTTCTCTTGAATGCTGTCCTGATTAGTATAAAGTGCTCTGGAGACCAACACAAACCCCTCACTGAAGGCAGTCATGTGTTTTATTGAGCACTGTCAGTGTGCTCTGTGCTGAACAACCGTAAGAGGCAAATCTAGCCCCTTGCTTGTGCGTGTACAAACTCTCCAGGCAACAGAAGCAGCCTTCCAAGGAGAGCAGCGGGGGCGAAAAACCTAACTGGCTTCAAGGCTGAGCTTGATAAGTTTATGAAAGGGATGGTATGATGGGACTGCCTACAATGGCATGTAGCTGATCTGTGACTGCGAGCAGCAATTATTTCCAATAGCTGGTGATTGGACACTAGATGGGGAGGGCTCTGTGTTACTACAGAAAATTCTTGCCCACATGTGCAGGGTCTAACTTATCGCCATATTTGGGGGCGGGAAGGAATTTCCCCCCAGGTCTGATTAGCAGAGACCCTGGGGGCGTTTTTCCACCTTCTTCTGCATTATGAGTCACAGGACACTTACAGGGCTAAACTGGTGCAAATGGTGGATTCTCTGTAACTTGAAGTCTTGAAATCATGATTTGAGGACTTCAGTAACTCAGCCAGAGGTTAGGAGTCCATTACAGGAGTGGCTGGGTGAGGTTCTATGGCCTAGAACGTGCGTGGGGGTCTTGGGGGGGAGGTCAGACTAGATGATCGTGATGGCCCCTTCTGGCCTTACAGCCTTTGAGTCTACGTGGTGGGAAATGGATGCTAGGAGCTGCACTAAGTGTTTACACTCTCCGTGTGTTACAGAATCCTGTTCTGCATGAACCCCCTGAACAGCAGCATACTGGGCAGTGCAAGTAGGCTGGCAGAGAGGTGGAGCCAGGAGGGCCATGTAAGCCTTTGGGTGGTAAAGGCAGCTTTCCAGCTTGGGTGGGAGAATCTCTCTCTCCTGGTCACCTGCCTACCCTAGTGCCAGGCATGGTATTAGGTCTGGGTGCTGGACAGAGGATTTGGGCCTAAAGGAAGACAGGGTCCCTGCCCCAACATTAATATGAGACACAGACTGTACAATCCATATCATTATAATTCCCAATGGAAAACAGCTACAAAGCAGCTTTCTGGTTACTGATACTGCTTCAGATATACATGAATAACACATCTAGGTATTGTGTCCAGAGCCAGGGTACATTTGATTAACTGTACATTACTTTTAATAGAGTCTGACAAGTATCAGTACATCAGCGGGTCTTTGTTTTGTTCAATTTCTTTTGAATCTCTGCAACTGGCTCATGTTTTCAAAATGTCTTATCTGTCATAAACTGGTGCCATGTACAGTTGCATGGAAACTGACCTTCCACTGTACAGTGCTACATATTTACCCAATATCACACTTCACCTCCTCTCAACACCTGCCTTAATGGAATGAAGATTTTTATGAGAAAACGTTGGCTTTGCAGGTGGCTTTTAATTAATACTGTAGTGCCAATTTCACTGTGAGGGTGGCGTTCATTTACATTTATGAATAATTTCCTTTTTCTGTGGCAGCATAACAACCCTCTAATTACAGATCTACATGTTAAAGTATTTTTGCTAAATATGGTTTGTACTTTAACATAAGTCACACATTCAGCAAATACAAGGAAGCCAGCACCTACAATGCAACCCTGAGACACTAGATATGAAGGATTCTGACGCACAATGAGAACAGTAATTCATTTATAAAACTGAGTGAAAAGGTTTGGCTTCAATGGAAACTCAAATCAAAGGATTTCCAGGGAATGTTAAATTTTACTTGTAAAATATGCAGTGAAGGGGGTTTGAATTTAATTCTTGGCCTGAATCATGAAGTGCTTTCTTCTCTATCCACCCTAGCCCCATAAAACTGAAATCAATACATGTACTGAAGCAACCCAGCTGTTACAATTCATCTACAAAATAAAAATTCATGCTGTACACAAAAGAGGAGTTTCTAAGTGGGAAAGCTGCAGTTATCTCCATTGTACCTGCCACTGCACTGATCAGGATGTGAGCAGCTGAGAAGAGTCCCTTATAATGAAGTTGGTCTTTCTGCAACAGCTCATTCTGTAAACTGTACCCGACCTGCTGCAAGAAGTCGGTTATGTTTTGCTGCTGTGGAGGTTTCAACTCCTTCAGGTCTGTAAAATCTGGCTCCTCTCCTGTGTAAATACTATCTAACTGGAAAGAGGAAAAGATACAACATTATTAGGTTCTCACATTTTAAACCAGACAGAGAAACAAGCCCTGATCTTCCTCACACTGAAGTCAACAAAACTTGTTAAAAAATACTTATAAAAGAAGTGTTTGAATAGAGGGATGTGTTAGCTCTTTTTTTAAACATTTTTAGAAAGAAAAAAGTTCCATCATCTTACCACCTCCTCCAGTGCAATCACCATTTCTTCATGATGCAAGAGCTCATAAAATATTTTATTTAAAGCTCCTTGTTTGTCTTCTGGAAGCTTCACAAAGGGTTGGAACAGCATCTTTAACAGCAACAGATCTTTCCAAGAAAGAAACACAATGTTAAACTCATCACTCTTACAAATGCCAGTATATGCAACTAAAATTCTGTAATTAATCACTAATCTGTAGAATTCATAATGAAATGTTAGGACATATTTGGTTACAGGTGTGTTTTATTAATGACCTTTGCAAATTAATGAAGTGTCAGTGCAAACTGAGAGAAAATAAATACTGTTATTAGGAATCAATATTCAGTTTTAAGATTTCAATATTTTATACTGTTTTTCACATGAAAGCTATTCATGATTCCCATTAGGATGTTCATTTTTAGAACCAGGTAGTCTTACTTTTCAACCAGAATATTTTATTCTGGAACTGCTTCAGATTATGGTAAAACATCATGAATAACTAAGGCTGATGGTATTGTTTATAGTTCAAATTAAACACTCAGACAGTAACACTATTTCTTGCTGTCCTCATATATTTCATCACAGGCCTTACACCTCTTTCTCCTTTGACCAAACCACACGTTTTACATAATATTTTATCTATTACAGTATGTAGTTTAGAAACTCAACTACAGTTTATTAGATTCCTTTTCTTGCAATGCAAACGTGGCATTAAACCAAGATGTTTTATGGAGTAGGAAATTATCAATATTCCAGCAGTGAGTTCCAGTCAACAGAACTTTAGGGGTTGGTGGTTGTTTTTTTATCCCTGAGGATGCCTGATGTTGCATGTAGTGGTATGACTTTAAAAGTAACACTTGTCAACAAAACACATTATCTTTAAAGATGCCTGTTTCACATCAATAATTATAAGATACTGAAAAACAACTTTACTATAGGTAGTGTCTCTGCATATGGTTCAACCAAATAATTATACAAATACTAGAATATCAGGATGGGAGGAAAAGGGGGAGGGATCAAACACCTGCCCCAAATTATTCCAATATAAAAGTTTTGGAAAGCATTTCAATAAATAGGGTAGGTTAATCAAATAAAGAAACAGAATGACAATTCTTTAAGACAGACAGGCACAGAGAGTATTAAGAAAAAATATGTTATCCCTACAAATAAAGATAAATTCTCTTAAGCAAGTCTACACTAAAGACTAGGATTTATTCTAATACAATAAAATGGCTATTTTGGTCATAATTAATTTATTGACTAAACTGTGAACTCAGGGCCAAATTCAGAGATGACATAACTGGTAAATTACACCTTGGTATGTGGAAGTGGGTGAAAAGACAGGACTACTGGAGGAACTGACAGGAGGGAATATAAAAGAGGGATGGGGCCTCCTTCATTTTACACCATCTTACTCCTTCCTGTTTGTTGTTTTCTTTGGTATAATGATACCCTTCCACTCCCTAGCCACTTAAATCAATTTACCAACATGTAATTCGCACTGCCATTTAGCTCACACATGAGTTTAGTCTTGGTGTTCAACTCTAATTTTTCCCAGGTTTCTCAGAACTCGGAGATTCAGGAAGAAAAAACAGCTTTGTATTTCTGGAGATGTCAAATAACCTTCCCCAAGAAGCTTTACTAAGAGAATGTTTTCACATCATGTGTCAAATATTCTCAATGAACATTTTTCAGTGCCAACATAAATTATTATTAATCTTGTGCAATTTAGCAGGAATATAACAAAACTGATGTAAAACCAAAATTGTAGAAGGTTATATTTATGACAAAGGGTAACAATATGTTCCTAGGAGATATACAACTTACTCCCATTCCCTTCATACATTCATTCCAGAAGTACAATATCCTCCCATTTTTCCTACGTGATCACCAAGGGGTTATTGCTAGTGGCTATTAAGACAGGACAGCATAATTTCTATTTACTATTTTGCAAAAATACCTCCTTCTCTTATCTTGCTTAAGACTCTGTAGTGTAATCAAATAAAGCGTTTCTGGTAATACCTTGTTTCAGTACACTTAAGGAAGTATCGCTGGGAATGATGTTTCTATCTCCAGAGTGCCTGTCACTATCCACAGTGTCTGGCTGATATAGAAAGGAAGAGTCTCTAAACGGTAACGAATATGGATAAGGTGAGCCTTCTATGTTTTCTCTTTCAAAACCTCCTTCTTGCTCATCTAGCAGGCAGAATTCTGTAATGAGAGAAACAAGTGAATAAATAAATAAAACCACATGAGTGTACAGAAACAAATATTAATGGCAGTACTTTCAATGTAGACATTAGAAACATGCACTCCGGAAGGCTATGTATCGGATTTCTTGTAGCTGCAAAAAAAATGGTTAACAGTCACTGTCTACATGAACAACTGTACATTGTAGGTTGTTGCATGTTTAGAACAGTGCTGTGCAGAGATCTGCCTTGATGTAAATGGAAACAGGTGCTAACCACAGAACATGAGAAGATTTTGTGGATGCATTTAATAATCCGTTTGGCAAATACCAAGAAAAGAAGCAATCTGCTAAATTAGAACAGCAATGCTCCTTGTGGACAATGAAAACCTGCATACTGTATTATGAGGGAAGGATCTATATATTTCTCACATTATCTATAAACTACTAGATGTTATACAGTGGCCAAGATCACCCCTTCCTGTAGGAAACCCCTGTGAAAGAGCTACAGGTTAGAAAAACTCCATAAGCATTCCACAGAGCTTTGCTCTGGTCCTTCTATCAGTGGGCTGCCCTGCTTTTGGAAGGCTGCAGGTCCACCCCTAAGCCCCATAGATCAGTGGGAGGCCAGGTCCATGCCAGTTCAGTAGCAGCCTGGCTCCCACAGAGTCGCATCACTAGGGTCCTCTTCTGGCCAGGGATGCTTCCAGGAATATTCAAGGGAGACACCCAAAGTGGAGGAGACTCCCTGGGAAAGGAAATACAGCTTCGAGCTGCATTATGTTTCCTGCCTAGTCTGTCAGTTCACGATGGGCTGATGTGCAACCTCTACCCCACCCAATGTGGGGCTGCCACCAGCCAGATTTCTATGTGGGGTGCTGGAAAGGAGGCAGGAGCAGTGCCACAGAAGGCACTGATCCACCCTTTTGTGAAGGAGAGGAGACGTGTGTGCTGAGGATCCTTTTGTCACTCAATTCAGAGGGCACAATCTGGCTCATCATATAGAAAACTATCACTAGTAACAGAGTACTGTCTACCCAACAATGTCCAGCTTTACAGTTCTTTACAAACAGTAACTGCCCTGAGAGTTAGGCAAGTTTCATTTTACAGACGGGGAAACCAAGGCAGAGATTAAGGACACAAAGGGAGCCACTGTCAGAGCCAGGATTACAACGTACAAGTTTGTAACTTCCAGACCTATGCTCAGACCACTAGGCCATGCCCAAAAGAATAATATATGTGAAATAATACAAGACCCTGTATGTTACTGCAAAATTTAATGGCCCAAAAAGAAGATATTGAACCATATACTATTCAGGGCATTTTGTAGCAAAACAAATGGGTAGACTAAAAAAAGAAAGTCAGTTTTAAAGAAGTATGTGACAGAGAGAGAAGAAAGTCCAAAAGTAAACCTGTATTTGAAAGGGCAAGGGGGAAATCTCTGCTACAGAAAGAGGGAAAAAAAGCAATCTTTCAGAAAGCTGCTGTCACCTGTAAAACAACTTAACGAGGAAAGCAAGTTCTAGAGAAACAGAAAGATTAACACAAATAAAAGCCTTTCCCAGCAAGGGCAGCAGCCAAGGCATTACCGACTAAGGAGTATAGTCTTGTCTCAATGTGCTTGTGTTACTCCCATTACTGTTAATGAGATTTACATAGCTTGTCCCTTCAGGTGTGTGTATCACTAAAAAACCAACCACCAAACACAACTAACTGCCCTTTATGGGAGAATGAGGCCAGTGACTGGAATACATACACAGCATCATGTGAAAATAAGTGAGGCAGTAACTAACAACTGTCAAATCCCATTACAGATCTGGATTCAAAAGCAAACACAAGGCTATGAAAGTTTGTATTGTTAATTGTTTTTATAGCACATTAAGTCTGCATGACCCTTTATAGAGATGGGGGTGAGAGCAAGGAGGATTGGAAAGTCAAAATATCATAATGCCATTATATAAAATTAAATTAAATGGTGCACCTTCTCCTAGAACACAGTGATCAGTTCTTGTCACCTTATCTAAACATGCAGGTAGAAACAGAAGAGATCCAGAAATGGGCAATGAAAATGATGAGAGGCAGAGAGACTAAGATGATTAAAGGGGAGACATGTCAAAGATATATAAAACAATTAATGGTACAAAGTAAATCAGCCAGGTACTACTATTTATCTTCTCTCAACACAAAAACAAGGGGACATAATGAAATCAAAAAGGGGGAAAAATTCAACCCTTTAAGAGAGTGTGTTTACACACTCAGTGCATAAACAACCTGTGGGACACAGAAAAATCACTGTGGTAAAGGGCTCAGCGGGATTCAGAAAAGGATTAGACATTTTTATAGCTAAGACCCTCCGTAGTCATGAGAGCGACTAAATTCTCATGCCTTAGAAGGGCATAAGCCAACAAACAAAACTCATGTGCAGGTTATTCCATAATTATCCATTATGGGGATCCTTCCATCTTCCTCCAAAGCAGCTGGTACTGGACACTATCAGAGGCAGGACACTGGACTAGATGGAACTCTGGTCTTATCCAGTATGGCAATTCTTATATTCATAACCAGACATTAATTCCACTCTTACTCTTGCTGAAGAGTACCTTACTCTGCAATTAGTCCCACTGGTTTCCCTGCCCACTGAAAGGAAGGGAAGGGAAGGATGATAGTTGCAACAAATTAAAAAAAAAAAAAAAAGACATATGTTGTTTATGAGGTCCAACAAATAAAGGCAACATGAGACATATGTTGTTTGTGAAGATGGAAACACTAGATAATTAAAATGAAAATAGCATCAGGCAGCAGTGAAGAAAGAGACATGGGAATACGGATCAATGAATGTACGCACACACTAACCAGCTGACAGAACACAGGATATTCCCAGGGAGAGATTCCCAGCTACAAACTTTTACTAAATAATATTTTAATACACATCCTTAGCCTGATGTCTTATTAACACCTGATTCAGCAAGTTGTGTAGTTAACTGGGAAATGCAGTTCAGTTCTGAAAAGTGACTATAAAATGCACAGCCGTAGGGAATTTTCCTGTTGATTGTGTCTCGACGACTTTAGGTCAAATACATTTTGTTTACAGGTGTTTCTTTTTATTAAATTATTAAATTACTGCCAGGCCTACAAACTCATCAGGAGATTCAAAAGTCAGTCTAGATTCCAGCTGGCCATCATCTCCTGTAACAGACCCAAATGAGAGGCATTGTAGGTTTACATCTCAATTGCACCCTAAGGACATCTACAGTTCACCTTGAATGCACTTTAACTTTTCTAACTGCCTGCACTGCACACTCAACCTGGGTTCTTTCCTTCTTGCACATTATCCTCAGTAACCTCACGTGGGTCTGGGATTTGTAGTGATGATACACAAGGAAGAGCCCAGATAGAACGTCCAGAGCAGGGAGTTACAAAACAACAAACCAAAAAACCCAGCAAACCAAACCAAAATCCTCGACCCCAATGTATTTTTACTTGTAATCTGAGTGAATTTGATCTGGAGTAACCAAGAGGCAAAGACTGAACATGGCAAGGACATTTTTACGGTCACTTTTCTGAACTGATCTACATTCATTTGAATGTAAATCAGTAAAGTTCATGAACGATAAGCCTCACACTTTATTTCATCATTTTTTCTAATCAAAATGTTGTACAGACAGGCACTACTCTATCATATTCTAGATCTGATTGACTGTTGCCCTGCATCTTATGCAGTTATTTATACTAGTGAAAAGTGAGTGCAAAGAGTGTATAAAATGCTACTAAATCAAAATGGTAGCAGCATTTTACACCCATTTTGCACTGGTGTAAACGACTATGCAAGATGCAGGGCAATGAAGAACCAGGTGCTGTAAGCCTGCAGGTGAATGAAAGGCTTTACTTGAGGAGGTAGCTCTTTTCCATATCAGAGCTACATGCAAAAGAAAATGGGCATCGTACTTACCGAACTGACCATCACGCTTTATATACAGTTCAATTACGCCATAGGCAATAGCGGTGGGAGCAGGAATCTCTAAGACCACATTGGAATCCTTCCTCACGTTCCCATTTTCGCTCACTGAAACCTGACGGACAGATTCATCCACTGTTTATTTGATTCAACTACAGAGCAGCTTGCACACAAAATGAACTTCAGGGGAACACAAATTAGATTAGGAAAAGAATTAGCTCAATTCTCCACTGTGCCCGAGTCAAGATCACATAGGATATTAGATGTCTGCGAACATTTATCCCAGCAAAGTGCTCTGTGGCTGAGCTCTGCCCTGCGGCAGGAGACAAGAGCAGCTCCTCAACCCTCAGCCTCCCAGCCCCAGCGTGTGCAGGGGGCAGCTTTCACTTATGCTCCTGGTGTAAAGTCCCACGACACCAGTGGAAAACTGGTCCTCGCTGTGCCATACTGCTGCTCTGCCCTGCCCTGCCGCCCTGACACCCCTCCTGCTCATCCCCACCCTCTTTATAGCCAGGCAGCACAAGAGCTAGTAGAGCAGGTTGGCAGAGCTCTGTCAGCTTTATGCCAGTGGAAGCACCCTTACAGTGGGGATTTGTTGGTAGTTCTGAGGACTTTGCCTCAGTTTGTTAGACAGTTATTTCAGAAGCCTGAAGAAAACAGTCAAACAACGAGGCTCCTAGTACTCCGTGGAGCTGGGTGACATGGCAAACCCTGGTTTCCAAATAGTCACTTGAATTTTTAAAATGAATTGGCTTCTGCTGTGCTCTTGCCCCTTTAATGCGCCATTTCTTTTAACGTGTGCGATCTTATGTCATGGGCATAAGAATGGTCACAAAAGCGAATCACATGTCAAGAGTATTCATGGAAACCAGGTTCTAGATTCACACCAGAAGAGCTTGCACTCTCATCCAACCAGGGAACTCTACTGATCAGTGACAAGTAAACAATGTATTGAATACTTGTGGAGAACTATTTGCAACGGATACCAGTAAAAATTGCCAAATACTTAAAAATAATGAATACAAATGAGGAAACGGATCTGTTCTCAGAAAATTCATATGGAGAAGGGGCTAAATTAATTGGATAACATGCTCATTGCCAGTTATGTGCTTAGCTCTAGCAGTAAAAGGAGGAACAGATCTATTAGATCAATTATTAAATCAAGAGCAGGATATGGTCAGTTATAATATGGTTTGTCCAAAATCAGGAGGGAAAAAAAAAGTGGAAATTTTTTCAATTATTGTTTTTTTAATACCATAACGGAGGTTTTGAAGGCATCTAATGATGTTGAAGAAATATTTGTGGGTGCTGCATGGTTGGTGGGTTGTTTCGTTTTTTACCTTTACAATTTTTGTATGGAGTCCGACCACGCCACCATATTTTTCTTCTGTCTGAATATGTTCAGATACCAAACACTTTTGAGTTGTTACTATCTTTTCTGTCAAGATACATAGTACCTCATGTTTTCTTCCAAGCACTTGTTGCAGTAAATTATTGTTTAGATTTATTGTTCTGAAATTTAAAAAAGAAAAAGAAAAAAGTGTATTAATAGCATAAACACTGCAGCTGATAAAACATTCTTCTTAATTGTATGCCCGGCAATTTTTGTAAGAAGCTTTTATTGTAAAGTATAAATGGTTTCAGTATGAGTATCCTCCTCAAATTATTATGTTCTCTTTTGTTATCTGGTAGTAGCAAGACTGTAATTATCTGTTCGGAACAATTTAAATCCCACCATATTTAGTGAATTCTTGGTTTATCATTTCCAGCAAAAAGGCAATTATTTTTATTTGTTTAAATAAAAGCCAAATAACTTCAGACAAATGTAAGACTTCTGTGTGATTTGAAAACAAAATAAACTGATCTTGCAAACTTAAGGGGATATCCTCAGCTGGTGAGTCAGTTGTCACTGACTTCAACGGAGCTATGACAAGTTACACGTTACAAGTCTATTGCTGACTAACAAGCATAGCCCCATTGAAGTCACTGAGTCACATAACAGCCAATTCCCAAATAAGGACTGCAGTAAGTACCCCCCCAAAAAAACAAAAAAAACCACAAAGTGTGTGGTCCATCCAGTGGCATACCTAAGGGTATGGGACAGACATCCTTGTCTATTAGCCAATAATTACAAGTTATACCCAAAAAACATTAAAAGAAAATTATTAAGGCTGCAAACTCAAGCACTCAAATGCTAGAAAATACCAGAATTAATTTGCCTCCCAGTCCCAGCTCCCAGTTCCAAAAATCTCCTTGTCCCAATCTACTCCTTTTCCTCCCCCCCCGCCGCCACTCTGTTTTTTTGTCCCCTCTGCATTTGATCATACAGCTTCCTCCTTCATGCTGTCAGGGTTCCAGCAGGGGTGAGGTATCTTTGAGAGCACAGAAGAGATTGGCTCCATCCTGGCATGGAGCAGCCATTACAGGGGAAGTTCAGCTTTGGCCTCTGTAGCCCTGGGCTGGACCATGCTCTGTCACTCTGAGGGGTACATGCACAGTCTGGTCAACACTAGTAGCTGCAAGAGGTTCAAGCATGCTCAGTGAGGACAGAATCTTCCAAGATTTTAGCTGGAATGCTCTAGGAAGTCTCGACTGAGCATATGTGAAATGCAATTTTTCAATAGCTTATAACTTGGATAGTTTTATCAGGGGATAGCAAAAGGCACATCCCTGACACAAAGATCGCCCTCTTGCAAATTTCAAGTCCCTGCTCCGAAGCATGGGCACAACTACAGCTTTTCAAAGAAAAGGGACACCAGAATTTTTTTTAAATGGGCAAAACAAGATTTTTCCTTAGCGTTCTCAGAAACAACGCAACTGTTTTGGCTAAAAATGTTCAAAAAATTCTGCTTGAGACAGACCTCCAACATGGAAAATTTCAGACCAATCAGGTAAAGTTTGGCAAAGTTATAAGACCTGTTTTCAATTTTTTATAATGGGATGTATCAGGCAACCTTATTAATAAGTCATGCTCCCAACCCCACCTATAGCAACTAATTACCTCCATTTTCTAATCTTGCTATTAATAAATCAGTTTTAGTGTCTAGTCAGACTCATGGCTGGTAAACTGGGATCACAACTAACCAGGTACTTTACACAGTGGACATAGATAACATTTCATAGATTTTAAAGGACAGAAGAGACTGTTAAAATCATCCAGTCTGATCTCCTGCATAACACTAGTCACAGAACCTCACCCAATAATTTCTGTATTGAGTCCATGACTTTATTTCAGTGATAGCATACATTTTAGAAAGAAATCCAGTCTTGACTTAAAAAGGACTTCAAGAAATGGAGAATCCCACCATCCCCAGGAAGTTGTTTCAATGGTTAACTACCCCTCACAGTTGAAAATGCATGCTTTATTTCTAGCGTGAATTTGTTTAGCTTAAAGCTCTTGCATGGACTAAAAGGCTACCCTTTTATTCCCCGTGTCAGTTCCAATACACCTGTGAAGGTCAAGGATACATTTAAAAAATCAATTACCAGAACTGTCACATTCAAAAGATGGGGGTGGAGGGAATGAAGGGGGGGGAGGGGAGGAGAGCAATTCTGCCCCTTTTACTCATGTTGAGTAGCACCGTAATATGTTCCCAATTTAGCAAATCATCCCAACTCAAAGCAGGTCCTTAAGTTCCACTGAAGTCACTCCTGAAGTAAGATGCTATTCAACATGAGAGAGTACCAGAATCATGCCCTAAAAACATCAAGAGACCACAAGATTTTTCTAAGAAATGATTACATACTTCATTACCACATCTTCTGGGGTCTATGATAAAGGATTCAGTCCTGTCAGTGACGTTAAAAGGAACTTTTAACTGTATTTCATCAACTAAAATGTGTAAATTATACCAACCTTTTTCAAAGTACTCATCTGAGGTTCCTAAAAGAGGTGTCATACCTTTTATTAACAGAAGCTCTAGCAAGATAGCTAGGCAATTAAAACACTGCTATCCTTGACAGGAGTTATTTAATCCTTTCTTCTCCATTCTACTGTAAATGGGGTATTCAAAAGGGTTAAAACTATAATTCCCAGAAAATACAATTCAAAGACATGTTCTGTCTCAGATTCATTTAAATCAATACATCTCTAGCTTTTTTTTTTTTTTTTTTAATTAAAAAAAAGTTTAGACACCCCAGTTTCTGGAGCTTCAGAAATTATACAGACAGCACAACATCAGATGGAAGTCAGCTTGATTCCTGATTTTCTTTCACACACAAAACAACCACCCTCCCCCACCCAAAAAATGAACACACCTTCAGACAATTTTTGATCTGTGTGGAATTTAGAACCCTCTAACTGTTTCTGTGAAAGCTCAGAGAGAACGGCCTAAAAACCCTAAAAATTGTGCAGATGAGGAAAACTGTATCAAAGCAATGTAATCATAACAATGCACCCAAACATTCCTGAGATTTTTTTTTTGATTTTTTTTGGCGCACAAAGCTTAGTTTTATATCTGAAAGGTCAGGCTCCTTGAAATCCAAGAATTTTCAAATGGTCACAAACACCGCTGTTCTTGGAAACTCCCACGGACATGCAAAACTGGGGCTACTGAGCAGCAAAGTAACTAACAGAGATTACACTTTCCATATTACTACTACTATAATTAAGCTTTATGCAGTGTTCAAAAGTTTGCTAGGCATCTTGAAGATATACAGCAAGACGGGGTCCATGCTTCAAAGAACTTGCAATAGGCAACATAAGGACCAACATTTCCCCCCATGCTCTCTTGTTTTCATTCCACCTATTTAAGGTGGCTACAAACTTATAGGACATCCTCCATTTTATCTAGTTATAGGAAAAGAAAAGAGAATGTAGAAAAATACAACCAGATTAATTTGGTACCAGAAATAGTACTAACTCAAGAAGTACTTCAAAACCTGCTTAAATTTTGTTAAAAATAATGGCCCAGCAGAGTTCAGTTTCATCTATTGCGATGGAGTTAATTTGGCCCAAACCCTCTTATACCCTTTGACTCTGAAGTACAGCTAACCAATGAGTCCTGTGTCAAAACTGAAGCCTCCTGTTCTCAGGTCCCAATTCCATTGACTCCAATAGGACATGCACTAAATGCTTTCCTGAACACAGTCCCCATACACTAGCAGCCTCCTTCCTGTCCTCACTGACTTTAATGTGAACAGGGATTGGGATTATAAAAACATATATATAATGGCAATGATTAATCTTGAAATAAGTCTCTTAAGGACAACAGTTCTTCCCACAGAGACACACCACTCAGTTTATTTTCAAACAGCTATAATATAAACATCCTAACCCCCAGTCCTGCATTGTGATCTGCGTGGGCAGATTGCTGAAGTCCTGGGGTGCTGTCAACTGCTCACGTGGATCACAATGCAGGACTGGAGCCCTAGAGAACACTGCTATTTTGGATGAAAGAAAAAGAACTAAATCAAACATTTAATAAGCATCACCAGATGAATTAAACGAATAGTCATCTCTTAATTATCTTCAGAAATGGTCTTCAAGGACATAACATAACAAGGCAAAGGTTCAGCAGTTAAAGCTGGGTTTTATGTATCGGGGGACAGTGTCCACCATGCATCAGAGAATTCCAGTGACTAAGAGCAAGTCTACACTACAATCTAAGTCAACCTATGTTAGGTCAACTTACAGCCACCACAGTAATTACACTGCAGTGGCTGATGTCCACACTGCCCTTCTTCTGTTGGTGGTGAGAGAGTCCACAAAAGGAGCGCTTCCATTGACTGAAGAGGGGAAGGGGGGGGGCGGGAAAAAGAGAGCCAGGGCTCTCAGCCCCTCATGGCTCCCTGCTGGGAGTTTCTTGCCTTTGGAGGGGAGATCTTCACCTGGAGTCCCAGGACCCTGGGGGGGAAAGCGGGGCTCCTGGTGGGGAGCCTGAGCAGCAGCCCAAGCCTGTCTTGGAGTAGAGACCTGACAGCAGCCGCGCTGGGGAGCTGGGAGCCAGCTTTCTTGTCAATTTCATGGTTCCCCAGCCCTGAAATTGACAAGACAGCTAACAGCTGAGGTATGAAACAGTGTTCATGTCACCCTAACTACACAGACATAAGCCCTACACCTCTCATGGAGGTGGAGTTATGTCGTCGGTATAGTAGGGCATTTACATCGGCGGGAGCAAGACTGTAGTGTAGACACTGACATGGGTCAACATAAGCTGCCTTTGTCAACCTAACTCTGTAGTATAGGCCAAGCCTGAGGCCAGGTCTACACTAGGAGTGGGGTCGACCTAAGATACGCAACTTCAGCTAAGTGAATAGTTGAATAGTGAATAGTTCAGTGAAGTTGACCGCTGCCACTTCCCTGTCGACTCCGCTTCCACCTCTCGCAGCGGTGGAGTTCCAGAGTCGACGGGGAGCACACTCGGGGAATTGATTTCTCTTGTCTACACTAGACACAATAAATCGATCCCAGATACATCTATCACTACCTGCCGATCCGGCAGGGAGCGTAGACATACCTTAAGACACCTCATTCACTCAGTTTTACCTTAGCCTCGTACTATGAGCATAGTCAACATGAGATGCAGGAAGGGCTAGATTAAATGACTGAGGATGCATACAAGTGGAGTTGCAGTTTTTATTTTAATGCTCTTATTTATGGTGTGCAACACATCACTCTAATCTTTCACATTCTGTTTTACGTGCATCATCACTGATTTGGGTTAACTTCCCATCACTCCATTGCATTCCTTTCAAACTCTTTAAAGGTGAGCTGAAATGCTTTATAAAGGAAACATTATAAAACACGTTTAAAATGCTGGATACCTCAAACCACAGATATATTTACTTTTAATTCTGTACGTGTTTTGTAAATTAAAAGATGAAGTGAAAGTTTTTATAACTCTGATGTTCTATGGCAATGAGTTCCATGGTTTAATCATACATTGTGTAATAAAAACTTCCTTTTATCAATTTTAAAACTTACTTGGGCTGATCCTGCCCCCAATGAAGTCAACAGCAAAACTCCCGTTGACTTACAATAGGAGCAGGATCATGCCCACTGTCTCAATTTTATTGGATGTTCTCCTCTTCTTGTACTGTAAGAAAGGGTAAATAGGAGCACTAAGTTTTTTTTGGTTTTTTGTTTTTTTTACACCACACACACGAAAAATAGAGGAGCCAATAAAAGGAAGGAGCACAACCGGCAGATACAAGATGCCCAGCATCTGGCACTACTACAGCATTCTCAAATAGGTAAAGGATCACAAATCTAGAGCCAACAGCTGAGTGGCCTCCTCGGGTCCCCTGCAGCCAGAGTTTCCTCAGGAGGGCTAGGACCACTCTTCCACCCAATCCTACATAGATTTTCCAGGTGAACAAGATGAAAGGTCCAATCCTACAAACTCTTTATGCTAAATACTCAGCTATTTGCTAGGAGTTCCAAACAGAGAGGGTTTGCAGAGTTGGGCCCTTAGGCACACTCACTGATGGGGCAACATCCTATGTTCTAGCACCACATATTTCTGCTCACCATTTTAAAATCACCCACACTGCTGAGGAACCGTTTCCACATGTGAACCAATTCCTAGCTGTACCAATCACAAATTGATGCTCCCCCCGCAAAAATAAATGTATCTTCTTCACATTATAAAACACATTTCTCTGACCTACTCAACAGAAATGCGCTAGTCAGTTCAATCTTCTCCACCTCACTAACAACAGACAATAGCCTATTTCTTCTATTCAAATACTACCTCCTACTTTACAATGTCAACTCTTGCAAAGCTTTATTCCTTCTCAGAACAAAAGTCTGTAGCCTGGTCTCAGACAGCAGAGAACACCAGTCTAATCCACTGTCACATTCCACAAAACACAGTTCCATATTATTTCCTTTATTAAGCCATTTAAAATATCAGTTTTCTGACTGATTTCTGACCATCACACAATACTTACTATAATCTCCTTAAATACAGTATTTCACAGTTCCCCTACAGAGACACCAGGTAATTACTCTATGCCACTGTCAGGGTTCCCTCCCCACTTTGAACTCTAGGGTACAGTCATGGGGACCTGCACGAAAGACCCCCTAAGCTAAGTTTTACCAGCTTAGGTTAAAAACTCCAAGGTGCAAAATTTTACCTTGTACCTTGAAGAAAAAAAAAAGAAAAAAAAAAAAAGGTAACTGCTGCCACCAAGTGATTTAAACAAAAAGCCAGGGAAAAGGACCACTTGGAGTTCCCCCTTCCCCCAAAAATATCCCCTCAAGCCCTTACACCCCTTTTCCTGGGGAGGCTTGAGAATAATCTCCTAACCAATTGGTACAAAGTGATCAAAGACCCAACCCCTGGGTCTTAGAACAATGGAAAAATCAGTCAGGTTTTTAAAAGGATATTAAAAAAGAAAGGTAAAAATCATCTCTGTAAAATTAGGATGGTAAATATTTTACAGGGTACTCAATTTCAAAACTCAGAGGGTCCCCCGCTCTGGGCAAAACCTTAAAGTTACAGAAAAACAGGACCACCTCCTCCCTCTTAACACAGGGAAAATTCAAGCTCCAGAAAACAGGAATAAACCTCCCTTTTAGTACAGGGAAACTTCACAAGCCAAAGCAAAGATAAGCTAACGCATTCTCTGGTTAGTACTAACTAATTCTAATGGAGCTGGATTTATTGTTTCTTGCTCTGTCTCCGGCAAGCACACAGAACAGACAAAGCCTCCCCCGTCCCAGATTTAAAAGTATCTTGACCCCTTATTGGTCCTTTTGGTCAGGTGCCAGCCAGGTTACCTGAGCTTCTTAACCCTTTGCAGGTAAGGAGGGCTCTTAACCCCTTAGCTGTATGTTTATAACAGCCACATCTTCCCTAAGAGTACTAAAGACTCATGACTGAGTTCAAAAGTGGGACACTGCTCCTGAATTTTCTATACAACTTCCTGTACTCCATTTTTTCCTCTCTCTCTCACACCACGGCCACCTGATTGTATGCAAATCTGAGTGGTGACATTTTAGGAGTTCACTTAAGCCATATAATACTACTGATTGAAATCTACATTGAACAGATACCTGGCCCAGGTATTTTACCAGCCTCTAAGTATTTCAACAGTGCTCAAAAATGTGTTAGATGCTTTAAAGAACAAATACATGGTCCCTGCCTTGATGAGACTACAATTTAACTTCATGCATTACTTGGCATGAGGGGAACATGAGGGGAAGGAAGGAAGGACAAGATTAACAGCAATAAAACTCCCACCATTACTCAGTTTAGGCATATGTAAATACATAATCTGGCTAATTAACGCACGGTGTAAGCAATAAAGTGAATTTTAAGTGGAATATACCAGAACATATTTCAATTTGGGCCTGGTTCTGTTCAATATCTTCATAAACGATTTAGATAATGACATGGAGAGAGCTTATATAAAGTCTGTGGACGATACCACACTAGGAGTGGTTGCGAGTGCTTTGGAGGATAGGGTTAAAATTCAAAATGATCTGGACAAACTGGAGAAATGGTCTGAAGTAAATAGGAACAATCTATTGCACATATACAAAATGGGAAATGATTGCATAGAGACAAGTACTGCAGAAAGGGATCTGGGGGGTTATAGTGGGTCACAAGCTAAATATGAGTCAGTGTAACACTGTTGGGGGCGGGGAGGCAGACATCATTCTGGGATGTGTTAGCAGGAGTGCTGGAAACAAGTAATTTTTCTGCTCTACTCCACACTGATTAGGCCTCAGCTGGAGTACTGTGTACAGTTCTGGGTGCCACATTTCAGGAAAGATGTGAATGAATTGGAGAAAGTCCAGAGAAGAGCAACAGAAATGATTAAAGGTCTTAAAAAAAACAAAACAAAACAAAAAAACCAACACACATGACCTTTGAGGAAAGATTATATATATATAGGTTTGTTTAGCCTGGAGAAGAGAAGACTGAGAAGGGACATAACAGATTTCAAGGACATAAAAGATTGTTACAAAGAGGAGGGTGAAAAATTGTTCTTGTTAACCTCTGAGGATAGGACAAGAAGCAATGGGCTTCAATTGCAGCAAGGAGGGGGTTTAGGTTGGATATTAGGAAAAGCTTTTTGTCAGGGCAACTAATCACTGGAACAAATTGCCTAGGGAGGTGGATGAATCTCCCTCATTGTCTAATCTGTTCTTAAAAAACTTCCAAAACACCTGTCAGGGACAGTCTAGCACTACTATTTAGTCCTGCCTTGAGTGCAGGAGATTGGACTAGATGACCTATTGAGGTCCCTTCCAGTCCTACACTTCTATGATGATATAAAACAAAACAGAAAATAAGCATAATTGTTAACAAATTGATTAGTAGTAGAGTCTCATTTATTCAGTCTAAGCAGCTGCAAGACAGTGAATTACTGCATTTTGTGAATTAGCAACTTAGTTCAGCAAACACAGCAAAAAAAGAGCAAGGATAATGTATCACAAAATGTGCTTTGTTCATATATTTGACAAGAGCATTTTAATTTTAATTATTTTTGATACTTCATATTATGTTAACAGATGCTGTGTGGCATATTTTGTAAAGGTAATGACATTTTATTTATATGGAACCTTACATCACACCATTCAGCTATTAAATCCTTGCTAAAAAGAGGATACACCACAGGTTTTGGTAATTTAATTCTGAGCTTTACTAAGGTTCTCCTTTAGAAGGTACATACAAGTGCAGGGAAACTGATTTTACACCATGCAGCACAGTATCACATTCTGTACTTAGAGGACAAATTATTTTTTTTAAACTTTATTTAAAACTTTTGAATTCTATCACAATTCAAGTAATGCAAAACAAGCACTGCATTTTTGCAAAGAAACATAATGTGGATATACAATAAATGAATAATTACAGATCCAGCAAACCTGGATAAGTCATTTCATTAGGTGAAATCAAATAAACATCCCCTTGATATGTTATCACAATGTTCTATGAGCAAGATAATAGGTAGATGCTGGAGAAAAATTAGTGGCACATTATGAAATAAGATACAAATACAGGAAATTTCAATTTTAAAGAACTGCCACAGCCTCAGTATGGTAAATTCTAAGGGCCATACTGCTTATGATGAGGGACACAGAAAAACTGCAAATTAATCTTGTTCTGTAATCTCCCAACTCCTAGAGAAACTAGGACTGGCTGGAATATTGGCACTACATTTTGTATCATAAGCGTTAATAAGTTATGAAGTGTTATTTCTAGAGAAAATGAGCCAGATGCTTGGGTGCAATGCAGGCATATTGCGCTGGCATACTTCCAGTGCAAAATCTGCATAAACAATCTAGTGATGCTCTGTATATGAGTCTATTACCTTCAGAAAATTAAGGGCCTCAATAACTAGTTTCTGAGTTTAACAAACCAAGAATTTTGCAGTCCCATGTGTGTTCCCATACTTCAGAAGCCAAATACGTATTTTTACTAGATTAGAGCTTGTATTAATTTAATACACTACATTTACAAACATGATACATATCATTGGGATCTTAATTTTCATTTCAGATATTCACAGATTGATGTATACTTTATGACCATCCCAAGTGGAATACAGATAGCGTTTGTAAATGCGGTTTAATTACTGTGAAGATTGTGAGCCCACAGACATTGGATTAAACTTCAGTACATTTCCATTTGCTATGGGAGAGTTGCCTGTTCTAATGGAGCAGCTAACTAACTTTTTGAAAAACTCATTTTTTCCAGGGGATACTAGCATGACAATGACACACTAGATCATGCATAACTAACTCGACAGATTTTTCTTCTTTATACTATATACACACATTCATTTTTGAATCATGGCACACATTTGCCATGATATTTATGTTTTTAATCAGGAAATTTACTAAAAGTAACAAGGTGCCTTTCAACAGAGCAATTTTGATGGCTGTTTGTAAAGGCTCATGACAAGTAGAACGGCAAGCAATTGTTACTGTGAGAAATTGATTACTTTTAGAGCATCTGTTTAGAGGAAATTTACACTGCTTTCGACAACTATCATGCAGCTAGCGAAAAAACTAATTCTTCCATCTCATTTCTACACCTGCCACCTCTCATCATCATTATCAGGGCATCAGCAACGGTTGTTAAAGTATGTTGCATTGAATCTGATAGATTAAGGGCTTGATCCTACCACACACTGAGTACCCTCGACTCCCATGATTCATACCTCAATCCTGCAAGGCAAAGTGCACAAGATTCCTACTGAAGTAAGTTGGGTTCCACGAAGGGGGTCTGTCCATGGACAACTCATTGTAGTACAAGGCCCTTATATGGGATTTAGGGGCACGCAGAGATTGGTAGGAGGTGCTCCGTACCTTATCGAACTGAGCCCCTGACTTCGGAAGTCTATTTTTCTCAGGTTATAAGTGATAGTTTGTATTAGTGATAGGAAAGTGCTGTAAAATGTTTTCTTTCATTTAAAAATTAAATGAATAATCAATTTTCATTGATGTATTGCTCCCCTTTTGTATTTGACTCCTATTAAATTTGTGCAATCAAGTTTTACTAGCTTGAACACTCAGAGAATGGATTTTAAAGCTTGCTTACTAGCATACTGGGTATTTGAAGTTTGGTTTCCATGAGCATTTGCACTAGAAGAAAATCCTCAAATGTTCTAGTTTGTAAACAACCAATATACATTAAAAGAAAAGTATCCTTACTGGATCCATCAAGACTTGCACAAGACTTACAATCCAAGAAACTGCCTGATTCTATTCCATATCTTTGACATTCCCTTTTCCTCTCCCACAGTTTGTTACTCCCACTGGTTACAACCCATCTAAACTCAGGCTCCAATCCTGCATCAACCACCAAACAAGCAGATCCCTGCACCCACACAGAGCCCCACAGAGGGAGGATTTGGCTCCAAGAAGTTCAACGTGTAAATTCAGCGTAAAAATAAGCCACTTTAAAAAGGAATAATAAACACTTTAAAAATATCTTAAACTTTACATGGATGGCAAAATTAAAATTCATACCTTCCCTTGAGGTCTTTCATAAGCTGCTGCAAATCAGCCTCCTGCTTTTTTAGGTTTCCAAATGAAGACTGGCTTGCTACAAAGCCTTTTCCTCCAGCACCCAGGTTGATCTTTCCAAATGAAGTTTCAATACTTCCTCTGACAAAGTTTTCAAACTTCCCCTCATATTTCACAAAGTCAGACTCAACAACAACTTGGAAAAAATAAAAAAAAAATAAAAAATGACTAATGCAGACTTGAAAACAATAGATCCCAAAACAGTAGGAGGATGTGATTGAAAAACAAAAGCTTGTGGAAAATATGAACAGGTAAATAAAGTCACATAGAAGAGTTAACTGGCCTACAACCCTTATTTTTGTTTGTTCCATCTCCTCCCCGCCCCCCCCCCCCCCAATTTATTTTTCATTTTGGCATTTTAAGGAAATGTATGATGATCACAGTACTGAGTTCAAATCCTATGAGAGGTTTATTAAAATACCTAGAGATTTTTTCCTGCCATACACAGAATTAATACACAACTCAACTACTTATGTTTTCAGCTTTCTATTTTCCATTATCTTGGTTTGTCTCATTATGGGCCTGAGCCAAAACCCACTGAAGCCAATGAAAAGACTCCTATTGATTTAAATGGGCTTTGGATCATGGCCTTTATGCCAAACACATACACACACTCTAGGCACAGAACTCAAAATTGGAAACTTATGTGCAAGTTATAGACATAGATCACTCCAGATTACTTGTTTATGTTGGACAGTCATGTCTGCCTAGAGATACTGATCTTGTCCATGCTATTACCCTTTTGAATGTTGGTCTAGCAGTGGTATAACTCAATGGTGGGAACAACTCAAGGAAACAAATACAGACACTCCAAACAGGAGATGACGACATGGGGATAAAAATGCCTGAGCCCTGTCTACACAAGCGCTTCCACTGTTGCTACCACCAGCAGATTTTCATTGGTACACATCAGCATAAAACTGTATCAGAAACAAGCCGACTCCTTCACTTGCTGGTCACTCAATCAAATCTACGTTTAGTCACCGTGACCAAATGTCTTCAGTTTTGGCAGAAATGTCAAGGAATAAACAGGCAGAAAGACTGAGCTCTCCTCTGTATACAACTGGAGCTGGACTTTCCAAGTCAGGGTTCATAAATATTGGTGGGGACCTGTGGGAAAGCTTGCATTCCTGCTACCCGCACGGTTTCTGTTTTGGGGATCGATATAAAACCTTGTTCTCCACGTCAGCTAATTAAGCATCTGAAACAAACAACACATTATAAAAGCTCAGACAGCCGTCAAGACTGATTTGCCCCAAATTAATCATTTGCCCCAAGGCTTGAGGATTATGAGATGCATCTCACCTCACCTGTGGAGGGGCAAGGGGTAACTGCTGAGCATATCACCTGGAGTGCACTATGACTGCACAGTATTACCACACACTGGAGCCTGACAGTGACTCTGAAAGAGCTCTTCAGAATGTCAAGCCATAAAATAATATCATTTAACAACACTGTCATTTGGAGTCGCCAGCATTCAATCACACTACTCCCACTGGACAAGACATTTCACTTTTTAACTAACATTTTATTAGTATTGTTATTAGCTAAATGACAAGTCAAGTATAGAAAAGATCAAACCATCGCATATTTAAAAGTGCTGGATATTTCAGAGACAAAAGAAACCCTGCAGTAACATGCTGTAAGAACTTTATTTAATAATGGTTAAAACAGATTGTACTTTGCATTCTTCTTATCTACTGTAATGTCATATAAGTATAGTTTTACCTGGTTTTATAAGTTTGTCTTCCGTAAGCACATCATTCAGCGTGACTGTCAAGAAATGGTACTTCGGTTTCTGCCAGCACCACAATTTCTTCTTCTTTGTTACTAAGTTCAGAAGCTGTAATTTATCTGAGTCATTCAAGCGGGATACAGGGATCAAGTCACCGCCACAGTCAGTCTCTCTCACAAAATTTTTTGTTGCTTTTGCAAACATCTTGTGGAATCGTTTAATATCTGAAAGAACAAATCCCCTTTAAAAGTACAATTGGAAAGTATCAGTGCTTAGTTGTCCCCCTTTAAAGAAGCTTAGAGTTTTAGAGAGTTAATATGAGAATGTCAGTATTAGTATCTCTTTTTGTTTATGGGCCTTCCTCTACCCAAAACAATGTATTTCATGAAGATTTTTCTAAAAGTGAAACCATAAACAGTGAAAATGACTACATAAAATAGTGCCAAATGCATGAAGTTCATAAACTGAGGACAATATTTTTCTCCCATCTGTTTTTATATGCCTATATGTTAACTTGTAGCAACAGTTAAGTGAAATATTTTCAGAATGAAATATTTTTAACTTGACAGTGTTCTTTTAAATCTGACTGCTAACGCTGAAGAGTTCAAGTTGAAACGTAAAATGTCTTATCTGTCCATTTCTTTTCTTTGAAGCTGAATAATCACACATTCTTCATTAATTATCTGTTCTGTTCCACACAGATATTAGATGTGTCAATTAGAGATAGGGTGACCAGATGTCCCGATTTTATAAGGACAGTCCCGATTTTTGGGTCTTTTTCTTATCTAGGCTTCTATTACCCCCCACCCCTTGTCCCGATTTTTCACACTTGCTGTCTGGTCACCCTAATTAGAGATGCAGACCAGGATAGGGGAGGACAGACTTCAAAGCAAGGACAGACACTCAGTGAGCAATGGTGAATATTGACAGAAAAGATACAGAAGAAAAATACTGAGGAGAGCTTGGTCATAGAACTCGTTTCATTATTAATAGAGGGAAAAAAGAAAATATCTTTACAGACAGAAACTTTCCCTTCTGTTAACTCTCCCAAAATTCCATTTCAGATAATACTTCACAGTGTTAATCAATTGATGTTCAGGTATTTTCTCATGAGACCCCTGTGGCCTATTCTTAGTTCTATATTTAAGCAAGGTTAGTAAAAGGTACTTCCTGACTACACAAAAAATGGAAGGAATTTTAACAATGTTTTAAAGTCAAACAACATTTTACCTAAAGGTCTCTCAGCACTTTCATTATAAACTGCTATTACAATGTACTTGGGGCACAGTCCAATGGGAATACTTCCACTAATTTCAGTGGCTAGTGGATCAATTCCTTAGCTCTAAATTTGTTCAGATTCTTGCATTCTCAAACTTCAACTCACATCCCCAGTTTTAGGCTCAATTAAAATTTAAAAATGACATGCATATGTACAAGTATGGGACACATTTTCAGAACATTTTAAAAGACATAATCGTTCAACTCCATTTATAATTGGAAGGGAAGAACCTCAAACAATAAACAGGCAGGGTTTCCCCCACAGACTTCTACTATGGTGAAGCTGACTTCTGGAACGAATTATTTCCAGTGGAGGAGGAATACGAGCAGTGGCGTAGCCAGGTTTAGAGCACAGGGGGAGCGGAGCTAAAAAAAGGCGCCGGGAGCAAAAAGCGTCGGGAGCAACAAAAAAAAAATGCTCCGCTCCAGCTGCAGCGCAAGAGCAAAAGTCGTCAGAGCACAAAAAAGGCGTCGCTTCTGCTCAGTGCGGGAGCAGCTGCTCCCCCTGCTCCCCCCCGGCTACGCTACTGAATACCAGAGAAATTCTCACTCCCTGCTACAGTATCTGTTACCTGTTTCGAAATGTCCAATGACTTCTCATCCCCAAGGAACATAGTCTTCTCCTCTCTCTCAGTACACACATATGCCTGTGGTTTACATATCCTTTACTCATTATACTGAAATGGAGTCAATCAGGTCTGCATGGGCAGACCCTTCTACATATGAAGAGGGCCACTGACTTCAAAGAAGTTAACGCAGAAAGGAGGTTCACCACAATTGCAGAAATGGATCCTAAAGATATCATTTACCCCAATGTACTCTACAGCAGCCTCATCTTCTAGGAATTTCAGAAGTCTCTAGATTAACCCGAATCTCAATGGAAGAATCTAGAACAGCTTTCTGTTAAGATTAGTTTCTGCTACATGAAAGCATTATCTTGTTTTTTCCATTCAAATTTTAAACCTATTGCTCATTGGCTCCTTGAACTTGATGCCAACTAATCCTACATACCCTTTTCACAGACTTCCATTCAGCTAGAATTGTCAAAGGGACACTTCTAGTCTCAATGGTAAAACAATGTTCTACTGGATTTCCTAAAAAACTTCAGATGTGCTGGTGGGCAGGGCGCTAAGTGCTGAGAGGACATTACCTTTGAATTTTCTTGCTTTGGAGGTTAATGTTAGACCAGGGGTTGGATTGACAGAACTAGGGGGAAAGCTATTCCCCATATCTAAATGAAACAAATTATTGTAAACCGATGAAAGAAAGAAGAGGAGGGGGGTTTTGCTTGCTGAACTGGGGATTTGAGCTAAGCCTTTAAAATGAGTTTGCATGTAGGATGGGGAGGGGACAGTGTTTAATAAGATCACTAAAAAGATGCAGAGGAAAAACGTCAGCTAAACTCAGTCCCATCCCCCCCCGATGACGTACACCTCATTATTCTTTGGAGTAGAGATGGTCTTCTTTTTTTTCTGTATTTGTGCAGTGCCTATCACAGTGGGATTCTGGTCCATGATTATGGCTTGTAGGTGCCACAATAGTACAAATAAAACAAAACAATCTAGTTAAATAAACATCTCCCCATGCTTCATAATGTTTGTATATATTTACTGCAATTCCATAGCTATATGTTTAGGAATATTACCCCAGTAATCTGTATTTAGGAATATTAATTCTGCAGGAACATTTTACAAGGGGCAAAGAGGATTGTGAAAGTGAGTACATTTTACTCTGGGCAGCACAACAGGAAGTTTCATGAAAGTTACCCAGTATTTCCTATTTGTCAGTATATTAAAAAGTGATTTAAAAAAATCCGTTTTGACTACAGGACAAAATTGCTCAAAGCCTTAGGCAGTACGAGGAGGAAGGCTGATGTGGAGGATGAGCGCAATACTACAGAATGTTAGAACACTGATTACAAAGTCAAGTTGTAAGTAAATGCTTCATAGGAGGGTCCTTGTGTACCATACAACTAGCTTGACAGTCCAAAGAGCTGTTAGACTTTATATTTAGTCAAGAACTGCAACAGAGGAGATATTCTTTGAATTCTAATGGGACCTGAGTCTATACTGAATTATACTGAGAGACAAGTAAAGAGAGTGGGTAGCAACGAGTAGCATGTACATTTTATTCCAAATTTTGCTATAAAAGGGTAACTTATTTTTGTGGCCTTATTTTTCGTGGGAATTATTTTGGGGGAGTTCTAGGGCCTGTTACGCAGGTCAGGCTGGGTCATCACAATGGTCCATTCAGCCTTTGGAAAAAGTTCATGCAGTTATTCAGCCCTCAAAGGAGTTAATTTCAGGCCCTCCTCCCTGCAATCACTGGAAACACATGCACATTATTTAGCAGCACTGAAAAGAGGATTGTTTCCAATTCCGATGAACTACAGCCTTTCCCTCCCTCTAAGGGCTGGTCTACAAAGTTGTTCTGCGTTCACTATAGCAGTATAATTAAAGCAGTAAGAAAAAAAATATCCCTGGGGTGGACACAGTTTACACTGGATTAAATTTCTTATGCTAGTAGAGTTCATCCCTTTAGGGGCAGAGGAATCTGTGGTGCAACCTATCCCTATAACTATTTCAGGTTTAAAAAAAAATATTAAAAAAAATCACACCTCTAACATCCCCCCTCCCCCCAGCCATACTTAGGCCTTAGGGTGTGTCCACACAGCAGTTTGTTGTGTTAACGCTGGTGCGTGCGTGGACACACACACACACCCGTGGTTAGCCACTGACCCAAGCCCGTCTCAAATCACCCTCAGGGCATCCAGCCACGAAGTCGCACCGATGTCACTGAAGCCCCGCTTGGCGCGCCGGAGCCGGACCCCGAGGGGGACCCCGGGCTCGGACCAGCCGCTCCTCACCCCAGGGGCGCGCTGCCGAACAAAGGGAGGGAGGGAGGAGGCGAGCGTGGGGGGGGGGGGGAGCGGCTCCCCTGGCCAGGGCTGGCGTCTCCCCTTCGCCTTCCCGGCATGCCGGGGCCGCCCGCGGGGCTCGTACTCACCACCACGCGCGCGGCTCACCCCGCCGCAGCCTGCCCCGCGGAGGACGGATGCTCGCCGCGCTCTCTAGGCCATTGGGTGGGGCCCGCCGCCGCGCGCCGCCCAGCACAGCCTCACTCGGGAGCTGAGTTTGCCGGGCCTCAGGTGCGCGGCTGGAAAGGCGTGACTGGCTTGGCCCGGGGTATTATCAGCTGCGTGCACGCACACACCTGGGCGGGGGTGGCTCCCGGACTGCAGGGGTGTGTGTGAAGAGACACGCTGGCAGCATGCTCTGTGGGGTGGGAGGGGACGAGCAGGTGGGAATCATAGAATATCAGAGTTGGAAGGGCCCTTAGTAGATCATCTAGTCCAACCCCCTGCTCAAAGCAGGACCAATCCCCAATTTTTGCCCCAGATCCCTAAATGGCCCCATCCAGGATTGAGCTCACAACCCTGGGTTTAGCAGGCCAATGCTCAAACCACTGAGCTATCCCTTCTTGCTTGGGTTTGTGGCAAAGCGAGCAGCTCAGACTGGAGGGGAGACACCAGCTGCAGAAGATGAGGAAGGTGCCTGTCATAGAATATCAGGGTTGGAAGGGACCTTAGGAAGTCATCTAGTCCAACCACCTGCTCAAAGCAGGACCAATCCCCAAATGGCCCCCTCAAGGATTGAACTCACAACTCTGGGTTTAGCAGACCAATGCTCAAACCACCGAGCTATCCCTCCCCTCCCATTATGGTTTCTTTCTGCACGCCAGGGAAAGCGGCAGGGAAGCCCTTGCAGTCCAGAGCAAGTCTGAGTGCACAGGACCTGCAAAACCAGCCACTTCCCCAGCCACACCGGGGTGCCATGTTTCCTGGGACACGCAGGGGCGGCTCTATGTTTTGTGCCGCCCCAAGCACGGCAGTCAGGCAGCCGCCGGCGGCGTTCCTGCGCACGCTCCACCTGTCCTGTGCTGTCGGCGATCCCGCTGCCGAATTGCTGCCGAATCCGCAGGACCGGCGCCCTCCCGCAGAAATGCCGCCGAAGGCTACCTGACTGCCGCCCTCGCAGCTAGCGGCTGGCTGCCCCAGGCACGCGCTTGCTGCGCTGGTGCCGGCCCTGGGGACACATGCCTCAGCGGTGCACAATTCCACAACTGTGGCGACAGTCTACAGCGGTGCTGAGAAAGAGGCACCCTCTGAACTCATGTTGCGAACCCAGCTCCAGGATTGAAAAATTAATCTTTAATTAAAGATTATGTCATGCGATGAAACCTCCAGGAATACGTCCAAACCAGAATTGGCAACCCTAGTGTGAACACCCGGGTAATGGAGCCAAGTTAGCAGTTCCACCAGTTCAGTAAGGCCCCAATCCTGCAAACGTGCTCATATGAAACTTTATTATTGGAGTAACCCCTAAAGCTAAGCACACGAGGAAGTGTTTACAGGATCAGGCCTAAGGCCTGGTCTAAAAATTACATCCACCTACCTACAATTCTCAAGGCTGTGAAAGATTTCATGCCCTGTTTGACAAAGTTAGATTGACCTTACCACCCACTGTAGATGCAGTTAGGGGCTTGCCTTCACTATGAGGAGATCCACGCTGCTGCAATCGATTTAGCTCATCTAGTGAAGACCCGGAGGGCAACGAAAATGATCAGGGGGCTGGGCCACATGACTTATGAGGAGAGGCTGAGGGAACTGGGCTCATTTAGTCTGCAGAAGAGAAGAGTGAGGTGGGATTTGATAGCAGCCTTCAACTACCTGAAGCAGGGTTCCAAAGAGGATGGAGCTCGGCTGTTCTCAGTGGTGGCAGATGACAGAACAAGTTGCAGTGGGGGAGGTCTAAATTGGATATTAGGAAAAACTGTTTCACTAGGAGGGTGGTGAAGCACTGGAATGGGTTACCTAGGGAGGTGGTGGAATCTCCATCCTTAGAGGTTTTTAAGGCCCGGCTTGACAAAGCCCTGGCTGGGATGATTTAGTTGGGGTTGGCCAGTTTTGAGCAGGGGGTTGGACTAGATGACTTCCTGAGGTCTCTTCCAACCCTAATCTTCTATGATGCTATGAAATAAATGGTATTCTATTATTGTTTAACAGTGTGATTAATCGCGATTAATTTTTTAGATCGTGCAATTAATCACAATTAATTTTTTTAATTGCTTGACAGCCCTATTATTTTCATTCCTTGCCATTCAGGCAACAACATAACTGTGTTTAACTTAAATTAACATGAAAGGTGCTTCCACCAAATTAAAAAAGTGCCATGTTAACATGAGGCATTACACACGCACACACAATGTAATGTTTTGCACTTAAGTAGTGCTTTTTGTCTATAGCTCTTAACGTTCTTTAATAAGAATGGTAAACATAATTATTCACATAGTATAGATAATTGTATTGTATTGGATAATTCTGGGGATTAGAATTGCCTCTAAGGCTTTATCTTCACTGACACACAGGTGGTGTTTTTACAGCAAGATAATTAGTATCTCACTGTAAAATCCAAAATGGATACAAGGCACCCGTAGGTGCGTTTTTATTTAGGGATAATAACTAATGTGTACGAGCTATCCCACTGTAAAACCTCAGTGGCGACAAGGCACTTAAATTTTATTATGAAGTAGATGAAGCAAGGTCTGCCAAAGGCAGGGTGTATAGTATTGACCTCGCCTAACCACCTCCCAATAAACACTATAAGTGCCTTGTCTCCACTGAAGATTTTACAGCGAGATAACTATTATGTGTTAGTTACCTTTCTGTAAAAATAAACAGACAAACAAAAAACCACCACCTTTGTGTCATCAGTGAGGACAAAGCCTAAGTCACCTATTCAAATCTGGCTCATGTCACTAGTGACCAAAAATCTGCTGGAAGTTCAGTTGCCTATATAAAATGAGTTTGGTGGCGTCTACCCCAGTTCTCCAGGTTGTCTGCAACTCAAAAGATGTAATCACAAATCCAATTGGCATCTTTGTCAGACTTAGCAGAGTCCAAGGACTGAATGACTCATAGGGACTGAATTACCCTCCTATTCTGAGAAGTAGTCCTTCCATAACATCCTGGAGACATGTTTTGTCAGGATAGCTTGGGGAAGCCTGTTCTGCTACTTCTCTTGTTCAGTCTCCAGTGCAATCCAACTGATACCTTTCATAAGAATTAAGAGAAACATCAATTTCCTAACATAAATTTAGGTCCAATCTCCAATCTCGCCCCAAATCTGGAGCCACATGGTATAAAACAAGATGCACGTAAATAAAAAAAAACACACATAAAATGGAGCGTGGGGAGGAGGGGAGGATTTATGAAATACACTGTGAAACTATTTGTATGATACCAGATGCATAAACTTATAAGATCTTTGAATGTAGCTCTGCTCTGGGCTCCTAACTTTGCTCTTAAAGACATCAAAGGTCTGATTCAAAAGAAGTATATTTGGCTTTTACACCAAGCTGCAGAAACAGAAGGAAGTCATTTTTTCAAGGAAGTTTGCATAGAAATCAGAAATGCCTTTTTCACATGAATCACACCACACAACAGGTAGCTTCCTTGAGTGTCTGGGGGCAGGAGTTCTAGGCTGCAGTGAAATGGGCCCAGATCCAGGTATTTAGGCACCCATTGAAATCAATAGGAGTTAGGTACCTAAATTCCTTTGAGGATCTCGGCCATAATGACAAAATTGTCAAATCACTAGGTGTTAATAGACCCAAGATTGGGCTTTGGAACAAAAAGAAGCTCAAAGTCAGATGGCCTTAAATTAACGAACAGTCCCTGGTTAGGTGTAACGGTTCTTTTTTTTTTTTTTAAGCAGGCCTATTACCAGTTTTTCATTCCGTTCTACCAAATGTTCCAGCTTCTCCTATGCATTTCAGTGAGGTTTAGATCTGACATTCCATCCCTTAATAGCCCTCATTAATACCCTTAATGACTCAATAATACTTACTGGTTTTTTTCTATGGTTCCACCCGGCTAAAGGCTTCTCAACAAAGAGCAGAATTGTAACTAACTAAAAAGTGTGAAAAATTACAAAACAAAAACTAATGACAAACTTTTATAAAGGCAACACGGCCTAATAATATAAAAATGGAGACAGGGATTTTTGTTTTTTCTAACATAGCCCACCCCTTAAAATAGAGCCTAATCCTGAGAGAGGCTCAGCACCCACAGCTCTCTCTGACGTGCTCAACCTCTCTAAAGATCAGGCCACAGTTGCAGAATCACGAAGTTTTGTGGATGACAGTAAAAATCTCTCCCACCAGCCACCCACAGATACAGGTCAGGTGTCATCCATTCTCATTGATGGGACTCTTTGCAGTTACAACCTCTGAGTCATTGTACATGGAAGTGCCTAGTAAAGCTCATTTGAGAAATCCAGCCAAGATGTCAGTGAAATAGATCACCATGGAAATATGAATAGGGAAAAAATGTATCCACAAATTGTGAATCTTGTCAGCCAGCTTGGGGTGTTTCTTATTGATAGTCAGGAGCTCTACTGAACAAGTGAAATCCTCCTCGCTCTTCCAGTGATATTTCCATTTTACCAGTGTTTAAGTTCAGCCAGCTGTCATCTATCCAGTCTGCAACATGGCAGGAATCCTGACAGTTTTGAGATATACTCACTTTGGTTGGAAGAGATGGTAATTTAGGTCTAGGTATCATAATTCTGATAGCTCAAGACCACACAATTCTGTTACTAGTTTTCACACATTATACACTGGTGGCAAACCTGACCCCTGGAACACTGAATACGGATGGATGCCTGAGGCAGATGAGTAATCACTTGTACTTCAGTCAGAATATAAATATGTGATGTTCAGACATGTAGGGCAGTTGAAACTGATAGAAGGAAGAAAGATCTTGGAATCATTGTGGATAGTTCTTTGAAAACATCTGCTTGATGTGCAGCAGCAGACAAAAAAGCTAACCGTGTTAGGAACCATTAGCAGAGGGCTAGATAATAAGACAGAAAATATAATGACACCACAGAAATCCATGATATACCCACACCTTGAATACTGCATGCAATTTGGTCACCCCATCTCAAAAACAATATATTAGAATTGGAAAAAGTATGGAGAAGGATAACAAAAATGGTTGGGGTATGGAACAACTTCCATACAAAGAGATTAAAAATACTGGGACTGTTCAGATGAGACAAGAGAGGACTAAAAAGAGATGTGATAAAGCTCTGTACAATCACGAATAGTATGTAGGAAGTAAATAAGGAAGTGTTATTTACCCCTTCCCATAACACAAGAACCACGGGTCACCTAATGAAATTAATAGGCAGCAGGTTTAAAACAAACATAAGGAAGTATTTCTTCACACAATGCACAGTCAACCTGTGGAACTCATTGCCAGCGGATGTTGTGAAGGCCAAAAGTATAAATGGGCTAAAAAAAAATTAGACAAGTTCATGGGGAATAGGTCCATCAATGGCTATTAGCCAAGATGGTCAGGGATGCAACCCCATGCTTTTGGTGTTCCTAAGCCTCTGAGTGCCAGAAACTGTGGCTGGACGACAGGGGATGGATCATACGATAAATGCCCTGTTCTGTTCATACCCTCTGACGCACCTGGCCCTGGCCACTGTCGGAAATCAAGACACTGGGCTAGATGGATCGTTAATCTGACCCAGTGTGGTCAACCCTGCATTCCATAAGTAAGAATGAGGATTTCCTGGATAGACGTCAGGACATGCTTCAGTGGGCACAATGTTCTGAAGATTCAGAGCAGGCTACGCAGCGGGGCCAGAAGGCCAGTGAGGAAAATTGGTGGCATGTGACCTCCAGAAGAGGAAAGAGTACCAGAAAAGTCCATCTACCAGAAACGCAGATTCAGATGAGCAACCGTTTTCATGTTCTCTCCACAGGTACTAGTGCAGAGAGTGGAGTGGATGATACATCTGAGGGAAGAGAGCAGAAGGAGACTCCACCGATTGGAAGGCATGAGATGCACCGTCCTAGGGATGGGGGTTCCACGACCACCACTCCCAAGAGAAGGAGGCGGGTGGTGGTGGTTGGGGACTCCCTTCTCAGGGGGACTGAGTCATCTATCTGCCGCCCTGACCGGGAAAACCGAGAGGTATGCTGCTTGCCAAGGGCTAGGATTCATGATGTGATGGAGAGACTGCTGAGACTCATCAAGACCTCAGATCGCTACCCCTTCCTGCTTCTCCACGTAGGCACCAATGATACTGCCAAGAATGACCTTGAGCGTATCACTGCAGACTACGTGGCTCTGGGAAGAAGGATAAAGGAGTTTGAGGTGCAAGTGGTGTTCTCGTCTATCCTCCCTGTGGCAGGAAAAGGCCGGGGTAGAGACCGTCGAATCGTGGAAGTCAACAAATGGCTACGCAGATGGTGTCGGAGAGAAGGGTTTAGATTCTTTGACCATGGGATGGTGTTCCAAGAAGAAGGAGTGCTAGGCAGAGACGGGCTCCACCTAACGAAGAGAGGGAAGAGCATCTTTGCAAGCAGGCCTGCTAACCTAGTGAGGAGGGCTTTAAACTAGGTTCACTGGGGGAAGGAGACCAAAGCCCCGAGGTAAGTGGGGAAATGGGATACCGTGAGGAAGCACAACTAGGTGAGTGCAAGAGGGGAGGGCTCCTGCCCCATACTGGGACAGCAGGATGATCAGTGAGTTATCTTAAGTGCCTATACACAAATGCAAGAAGCCTGGGAAACAAGCAGGGAGAACTGGAAGTCCTGGCACAGTCAAGGAATTCTGATGTAATTGGAATAACGGAGACTTGGAGGAATAACTCACATGATTGGAGTACTGTCATGGATGGATATAAACTGTTCAGGAAGGATAGGCAGGACAGAAAAGGTGGGGGAGTTGCGTTGTATGTAAGAGAGCAGTATGATTGCTCAGAGCTCCAGTATGAATGCAGAAAAACCTGAGAGTCTCTGGATTAAATTTAGAAGTGTGAGCAACGAGGGTAATGTCGTGGTGGGAGTCTGCTACAGACCACCAGACCAGGGGGATGAGGTGGACAAGGCTTTCTTCCAGCAACTAACAGAAGTTACTAGATCACAGGCCCTGGTTCTCATGGATGACTTTAATCACCCCGATATCTGCTGGGAGAGACAGCGGTGCACAGACAACCCAGGAAGTTTTTGGAAAGTGTAGGGGACAATTTCCTGGTGCAAGTGCTGGAGGAACCAACTAGGGCAAAAGCTCTTCTTGTCCTGCTGCTCACAAATAGGGAAGAAATAGTAGAGGAAGCAATAGTGGATGGGAACCTGGGAGGCAGTGACCATGAGATGGTCGAGTTCAGGATCCTGACACAAGGAAGAAAGGAGAGCAGTAGAATACAGACCCTGGACTTCAGAAAAACAGACTTCGACGCAAATGCCTTGGTGTGAGAATCCTCTCACATTGTGTCTGAACTATGGTAAGAGAGTAAATAAGATTTAAAAGCCACCAGGTGTCAGTATTGTAGAAAGATTACTTCCTTGCACTGATTAATGCTACATCTTATATCTTTATTTTGTATAGTAGTATGTCACAGATTTAGCTGCAAAATTAGCTGCAAAGGGCAATTTCTTTTTCTGTTCCTTCATTTATTATTTCCAGGATCCTGCTGTCCCTCTTCCTTCCTCCTGACTCTCTCAATGTCATTTTATGTTCAGTTTAATTTCTCCTCTGGAGCTGACTGAAAACTGGAATTTCCATTCTGTGGGAAACTCCAAAATTTCATTCTGAAACACCAGAAATCAAAATTCTGAAATTTCCCACAGAAAGAATTTGAAAATTTAATTTAGAAAAAAATCAAAATGGTATTTTACCTTTTAGAAATGTCTCCAAGGCTGCCTGAGCTGCCAGCTGGTTGGAAAGCCCGGGTAACCCAGTTAGGGTGACCAGATGTCCCGATTTTATAGGGACAGTCCCGATTTTTGGGTTTCTTTCTTATATAGGCTCTTATTATCCCCTACCCCGATTTTTCACACTTGCTGTCTGGTCACCCTAGCCCCAGTGCTTCCAGGCTGCTGAGGAGCAGGGAGCTTGGAATTCCAGGATTCCCACCAGGTGAGCTGCTGTGGAGTTTGGCAGGAGACTGGGTAGGGTTCCACTTGCATTTCATCAAAATTGACACGTTCTTTTGGAACATTTTAATTGTGATGAAACTGGCATTTTCTATCAGAAAAACATTCTGTGGGAAAAGCTCTGTTCTCTTCTCTCCCTTCCCCATTGTCTTTCTTTGTGTTGTGTTTTCTCATTCTCCCATTTTCTTCAATAAAATCCTCTCTTTTGCTCTCTCTCATCTTCCTCAGTCTCTTTTCTACACAGACCACAACCAATTCTTCCTTGTCACTGCAGAATTGGCATGTGCTCTGATGACACCTAGTGTCTAAAGTGTAGAAGTTCATAAGTTGATAATGTTTGCAGCGTGGAGATATGGGACACAGATTTACCAACCTCAAATGTTTGAAAATCAAGCATCATCCTAAAAAATCATGGGTTTTGAAATAAATATCATCTGGTTCTGAGCGTTGGGTCGAGTTTTCAAGCTTTTCTTCTTCACAATAACTCACTTATTGTTTCCTTTTATATGAAAGCTGAGATTCTTGCATAGTTTCATGATTCCAGGAGCTGGGGCTTCACACACCAAGTATTGTGAGACTTGCTATGAAATGAGAAGAGCTGGCAACACTGGAGGCATATTGCTGAAAAAACCCACTATACAAGCCTAGAGCAGAGAGAGGGTCCCTCCTCAAAGAGTTTACAATGTAAGATGGCCCTTGAGTCACAGGGTTCCAACAAACACTCCCCAGCTCCTCTCCCCTTTTAAGCTTTCTGCAAAGCTGAATGGAGGGTTAGGTTGGAAGATAAGCAAATGAGCAACTGCTGAGGAGGAGGATGCAAGTAGCCTTCATTGGTGGCTCTCTCAGGGGTGGCTGTGGCCTTTTCACTTTGCAGCAGTTGGAGACATACTGCCTTCCATGCAACAGGTCTAAGCCCAGACTGATGAGGCTGAGCCACGGCCCTCTAGGAATTACTGGCTGTGCATCAGGACATAAGTGGCGCAGCCTTTGAATGAGAGGGAAGACGAGTTGTGACCTGCTAGCCAGTGTTAAGCTAACTGGAAAAAATGATTAACTAGTACAGGCAACGTGAGTGCTCCCTTGTTCTCTTTACCAGGACTTCCTGCCCACCTACTTAATTTCCATGAATTTTATACGTCTTTTTTCCCCTGTCATTTCAAAGTCATGGGTAGGCACTGGTATTTGTGTGCGCCCTCATCAGCCCAGTATTAGAAAAGTAATAACATAGCATTTCTGGAGTACTTTACATGTTCAAAGAGCTGTGCAAAATCGACTAATTACTGTCAGGGCCTCTTACCAGCTGCAAATATGGTTGGAAGGAGGTGTAACAGAGCACATCTGACTCTCCTGGCTCCTGCCTCTGCTAGGCTCAGATAAAGTAACTCAGAGACCCTCGGGTTCTGAAACCACTGGTGCTTTTATTTACAAGTTTGTGCTCCCACCACCTTTTCACCATACAGCCAGGGCCGGCTCTAGCATTTTTGCTGCCCCAAGCAAAAACAATTTTGGCCGCCCCCCCCCCCCCCCGTTTTTTTCTTCCCCCCTGTCCCGCCCCAACTCCGCCCCTTCCCCAAATCCCCAGCCCTGCCTCCTCCCCCCAGGCTCTCAAGCCTGGGAGGGAGAGGGAGAAGCGGCGCGCGAGCCGCTGCCGCTGGGGATCTCCCCCTCCCTCCCAGGCTCTCAAGCCTGGGAGGGAGGGGGAGCAGTGGCACGTGAATCAGCTGTTTCGCGCGCCGCGGCCGCTCGGGATCTCCCCCTCCCTCCCAGGCTCTCAAGCCTGGGAGGGAGGGAGGGGGAGCAGCAGCGCGCGAATCAGCTGTTTCGCGCGCTGTGGCACGTGAGCGAGGCAGAGGTGAGCTAGGGCGGCCAGGGCACATTTTTAGGGGCGGCATGGCCAGCGCCAGAATGCCGCCCCTAGAAATGTGGCGCCCCAAGCACCAGCTTGTTTTGCTGGTGCCTTGAGCCGGCCCTGCATACAGCGTACAAAGCTCTGGATTCCTGGTGTCTCAACCCCGGGGGAAACAGGGGTGGGCAGGCGCACACACACTCCCTGCCTGCTGCCTGCACTCCCACCATCCGTCCCAGCCTCCAATATAGCCCTGGGCTAATTGGGCTGGCAGCTGGCTCTCATTCTCCAATTAGGGCAGGTTCTTTCCAGCCAGCTCCACTTTAGTCACCTATATGGGACTGGTATGGAGGGGTCTGATTCTGCAGTCTTTCTGCTCAGCACCCTGTCACAGGAGGTTTAAATTATTTTCTGAATAAAGACAGTTAAACTCCTTTCAAGTATCCCTGAACAAAACATAAGAATGGCCATACTGGGTCAGACCAAAGTTCCATCCAGCCCAGTATCCTGTCTGCCAACAGTGGCCAATGCCAGGTGCCCCAGAGGGAGTGAACGTAACAGGTAAGGATCAAGTGATCTCTCTCCTGCCAGCCATCTCCACCCTCTGAGAAACAGAGGCTAGGGACACCATTCCTTACCCATCCTGGCTATTAGCCATTAATGGACTTAACCTCCATGAATTTATCTAGTTCTCTTTTAAACCCTGTTATAGTCCTAGCCTTCACAATCTCCTCAGGCAAGGAGTTCCACAGGTTGACTGTGCTGTGTGAAGAACTTCCTGTGTGAAGAACTTCCTTTTATTTGTTTTAAACCTGCTGCCCATTAATTTCATTTAGTGGCCCCTAGTTCTTATATTATGGGAACAAGTAAATAACTTTTCCTTATTCACTTTTCCACACCACTCATGATTTTATATATCTCTATCATATCCCCCCTTAGTCTCCTCTTTTCCAACCTGAAAAGTCCTAGCCTCTTTAACCTCTCCTCATATGGGACCCGTTCCAAACCCCTAATCATTTTAGTTGCCCTTCTCTGAACCTTTTCTAATGCCAGTATATCTTTTTTGAGATGAGGAGACCACATCTGTATGCAGTATTCAAGATGTGGGTGTACCATGAATTTATATAAGGGCAATAAGATAGTCTCTGTCTTATTCTCTGTCCCTTTTTTAATGATTCCTAACATCCCGTTTGCTTTTTTGACTGCCGCTGCACACTGCATGGACATCTTTAGAGAACTATCCACGATGACTCCAAAATCTCTTTCCTGATTAGTTGTAACTAAATTAGCCCTCATCATATTGTATGTATAGTTGGGGTTATTTTTTCCACTATGCATTACTTTACATTTAACCACATTAAACTTCATTTGCCATTTTGTTGCCCAATCACTTAGTTTTGTGAGATCTTTTTGAAGTTCTTCACAGTCTGATTTGGTCTTAACTATCTTGAGCAGTTTAGTATCGTCTGCAAACTTTGCCACCTCAGTGTTTACCCCTTTCTCCAAATCATCTATGAATAAGTTGAATAGGATTGGTCCTAGGACTGACCCTTGGGGAACACCACTAGTTACCCCTCTCCATTCTGAAAATTTACCATTTATTCCTACCCTGTCTTTTAACCAGTTCTCAATCCATGAAAGGATCTTCCCTCTTATCCCGTGACAACTTAATTTACACAAGAGCCTTTGGTGAGGGACCTTGTCAAAGGCTTTCTGGAAATCTAAGTACATTATGTCCACTGGATCCCCCTTGTCCACTTGTTTGTTGACCTCTTCAAAGAATTCTAATAGATTAGTAAGACATGATTTCCCTTTACAGAAACCATGTTGACTTTTGCCCAACAATTTATGTTCTTCTGTGTCTGACAATTTTATTCTTTACTATTGTTTCAACTAATTTGCCAGTGCTGACATTAGACGTACTGTAATTGCCGGGATCACCTCTACTGCCCTTTTTAAATATTGGCGTTACATTAGCTATCTTCCAGTCATTGGGTACAGAAGCTGATTTAAAGGACAGGTTACAAACCATAGTTAATAGTTCCGCAATTTCACATTTGAGTTCTTTCAGAACTCTTGGGTGAATGCCATCTGGTCCCAGTGACTTGTTACTGTTAAGTTTATCAATTAATTCCAAAACCTCCTCTAATGACACTTCAATCTCCCTAACATCCTCAGCTATGAAGACTGAAGCAAAGAATTCATTTAGTTTCTCCTCAATGACTTTATTGTCTTTAAGTACTCCTTTTGTATCTTGATCATCCAGGGGCCTCACTGGTTAAACAACCAGGGAGATTCCCAAATCTGAGCCCTCCTTTGTAGGTGACAAATCTGAGGAATTGTCACAGATTGAAGTGTCATTAGAGGAGGTTTTGGAATTAATTGATAAACTTAACAGTAACAAGTCACTGGGACCAGATGGCATTCACCCAAGAGTTCTGAAAGAACTCAAATGTGAAATTGCGGAACTATTAACTATGGTTTGTAACCCATCCTTTAAAGCAGGCTTCCTGCTTCTGATGTACTTAAAAAACATTTTGTTATTAGCTTTTGAGTTTTTGGCTAGCGGTTCTTCAAACTCCTTTTTGGCTTTTCTTGTTACATTTTTACACTTAATTTGGCAGTGTTTATGCTCCTTTCTATTTACCTCACTAGATTTTGACTTCCACTTTTTAAAAGATGCCTTTTTATCTCTCACTGCTTCTTTTACATGGTTGTTATGCCCCGGTGGCTCTTTTTTAGTTCTTTTACTGTGTTTTTTAATTTGGGGTATACATTTAAGTTGGGCCTCTATTATGGTGTCTTTGAAAAGTGTCCATGCGGCTTGCAGGGATTTCACTCTAGTCACTGTACCTTTTAATTTCTGTTTAACTAACCTCATTTTTGCATAGTTCCCCTTTCTGAAATTAAATGTTACAGCGTTGGGCTGTTGAGGTGTTCTTCCCACCACAGGAATGTTAAATGTTATTATATTATGGTCACTATTTCCAAGCAGTCCTGTTATAGTTACCTCTTGGACCAGATCCTGCGCTCCACTCAGGACTAAATCAAGAATTGCCTCTCCCCTTGTGGATTCCTGTACCAGCTGCTCCAAGAAGCAATCATTTAAAGTATAGAGAAATTTTTTCTCTGCATTTTGTCCTGAGGTGACATGTACCCAGTCAATATGGGGATAATTGAAACCCCCCACTCTTATTGAGTTCTTTATTTTGATACCCTCTTTAATCTGCCTCAGCATTTCATTGTCACTATCACTGTCCTGGTCAGGTGGTCGATAATAGATCCCTACTGTTATATTCTTATCAGAGCATGGAATTACTATCCATAGAGATTCTATGGAACATGTGGATTCATTTAAGATTTTTACTTCATTTGATTCTACATTTTCTTTCACATACAGTGCCACTCTCCACCCCCAACGACCTGTTCTGTACCCCTGAATGATTGTGTCCCATTGATTGTCCTCACTCCACCAGGTTTCTGTGATGCCTATTATATCAATGTCCTCCTTTAACACAAGGCACTCTAGTTCACCCATCTTATTTAGACTTCTAGCATTTGTGTACAAGCACTTTAAAAACTTGTCACTATTCATTTGTCTGCCCTTTTCTGATGTGTCAATGTGAATGTTTCATCTGATCTGGCCCATATTTTATCCTCTTCCAGCCTCTCCTCCTGACTAAAACCTAGAGAATCTCTATCAATAGACTCTCCTCTAAGAGAAGTCTCGGTCCGATCCACTTGCTCCTCTGCAGCAATCGGCTTTCCCCCATCTCCTAGTTTAAAAACTGCTCTGCAACCTTTTTAATGTTAAGTGCCAGCAGTCTGGATCCACTTTGGTTTAGGTGGAGCCCATCCTTCCTGTATAGGCTCCCCCATCCCAAAATTTTCCCCAGTTTCTAATAAATCTAAATCCCTCCTCCCTACACCATCGTCTCATTCACGCATTGAGACCCGCACTGTACAACAGGGCAAACAGGATGGGGTTGTCTGAGCCAGAGTTTCTATAGCTTAAACACACTGAAGCGGTCGACTTTTTTTGGACAAGCACTGCAGTGGATAACTAGGAAATGAGCATCCATCTTCTGCTAGCCTCATTTTGTCTTCCCTGCCCCAACATTTAATCTGGCAGACACAAAAGTCTGGATTTTGTTTATTTTCTGAAAGAAGGCCAGGTAGCAGTTTAGGACAGAGAAGGGAGTAGGTTTGCCATGTTTTGATATATATAGTACTAAATCAAACGACTATATAATTTTATTTTCCTTTAGAAATAAATTACACTTCTTGTAACTGGCCTCCTGAGATAGTCCTTACTTAGCCAAAGCTCACATTGAAATCTGTGGGGGCTTTGCCTGAGTAAGGATTGCAGGATTAAGATCAGGATTTTAAAACCTTTAAGCAAATGCAGTCCTTTTGAAAGCTATTTAACAATTCTGTGTCTTTAGCTGCTTCCAGAAGATTTGTTCCTTTGACTAATGGGTAAGTAGCATACATTGAATACAAGAAGGATGATCTCTTGACTTCACTCCATCTTCATAGATTCTAGGGCTGGAAGGGACCTCGAGAGGTCATCGAGTCCAGCCCCCTGCCCTCATGGCAGGACCAATTACTGTCTAGACCATCCCTGATAGACATTTATCTAACCTACTCTTAAATATCTCCAGAGATGGAGATTCCACAACCTCCCTGGGCAGTTTATTCCAGTGTTTAACCACCCTGACAGTTAGGAAATTTTTCCTAATGTCCAACCTAAACCTCCCGTGCTGCAGTTTAAGCCCATTGCTTCTTGTTCTATCCTCAGATGCTAAGATGAACAAGTTTTCTCCCTCCTCCTTATGACACCCTTTTAGATACCTGAAGACCGCTATCATGTCCCCTCTCAGTCTTCTCTTTTCCAGACTAAACAAACCCAATTCCTTCAGCCTTCCTTCATAGGTCATGTTCTCTAGACCCTTAATCATTCTTGTTGCTCTTCTCTGGACCCTCTCCAAATCTTTCTTGAAATGCGGTGCCCAGAACTGGACACAAAACTCCAGTTGAGGCCTAACCAGCGCAGAGTAGAGCAGAAGAATGACTTCTCGTGTCTTGCTCACAACACACCTGTGAATGCAGCCCAGAATCAAGTTTGCTTTTTTTGCAACAGCATCACACTGTTGACTCATATTTAGCTTGTGGTCCACTATAACCCCTAGATCCCTTTCTGCCGTACTCCTTCCTAGACAGTCTCCTCCTATTCTGTATGTGTGAAACTGATTGTTCCTACCTAAGTGGAGCACTTTGCATTTGTCCTTATTAAACTTCATCCTGTTTACCTCTGACCATTTCTCCAATTTGTCCAGATCATTTTGAATTATGACCCTATCCTCCAAAGCAGTTGCAATCCCTCCCAGTTTGGTATCATCTGCAAACTTAATAAGCGTACTTTCTATGCCAATATCCAAGTCGTTGATGAAGATATTGAACAGAGCCGGTCCCAAAACAGACCCTTGCGGAACCCCACTCTTTTCCCAATCCTGCTGGAAAGGTGTACCATTAATAACTACTCTCTGAGTATGGTTATCCAGCCAGTTGCGCACCCGCCTTATAGTAGCCCCATCTAAGTTGTATTTCCCTAGTTTATTGATAAGAATATCATGCGAGACCATATCAAATGCCTTACTAAAGTCTAGGTATACCACATCCACCGCTTCTCCCTTATCCACAAGACTTGTTATCCTATCAAAGAAAGCTATCAGATTGGTTTGACATGATTTGTTCTTTACAAATCCATGCTGGTTATTTCCTATCACCTTACCACGTTCCAAGTGTTTGCAGATGATTTCCTTAATTAATTGCTCCATTATTTTCCCTGGCACAGAAGTTAAACTAACTGGTCTGTAGTTTCCTGGGTTGTTTTTATTTCCCTTTTTATAGATGGGCACTATATTTGCCCTTTTCCAGTCTTCTGGAATCTCTCCTGTCTCCCATGATTTACCAAAGATAATAGCTAGAGGCTCAGATACCTCCTCTATTAGCTCCTTGAGTATTCTAGGATGCATTTCATCAGGTCCTGGTGACTTGCAGGCATCTAACTTATCTAAGTGATTTTTAACTTGTTCTTTTTTTATTTTATCTTCTAAACCTTCCCCCTTCCCATTTGCAATCACTATGTTAGGCATTCTCTCAGACTTCTCGGTGAAGACCGAAACAAAGAAGTCATTAAGCATCTCTGCCATTTCCAAGTTTCCTGTTACTGTTTCTCCCTCCTCACTGAGTAGTGGGCCTACCCTGTCCTTAGTCTTCCTCTTGCTTCTAATGTATTGATAAAAAGTTTTCTTGTTTCCCTTTATTCCTGTAGCTAGTTTGAGCTCATTTTGTGCCTTTGCCTTTCTAATCTTGCCCCTGCATTCCCGTGTTGTTTGCCTATATTCATCCTTTGTAATTTGTCCTAGTTTCCATTTTTTATATGACTCCTTTTTATTTTTCAGATCTTGAAAGATCTCGTGGTTAAGCCAAGGTGGTCTTTTGCCACATTTTCTATCTTTCCTACCCAGCGGAATAGTTTGCTTTTGGGCCCTTAATAGTGTCCCTTTGAAATACTGCCAGCTCTCCTCAGTTGTTTTTCCCCTCAGTCTTGATTCCCATGGGACCTTACCTATCAGCTCTCTGAGCTTACCAAAATCCGCTTTCCTGAAATCCATTGTCTCTATTTTGCTGTACTCCCTTCTACCCTTCCTTAGAATTGTGAACTTTATGATTTCATGATCACTTTCACCCAAGCTGCCTTCTACTTTCAAGTTCTCAACGAGTTCCTCCCTATTTGTTAAAATCAAATCTAGAACAGCTTCCCCCCTAGTAGCTTTATCAACCTTCTGAAATAAAAAGTTGTCTGCAATGCAGTCCAAGAACATATTGGATAGTCTGTGCCCCGCTGTGTTATTTTCCCAACATATATCTGGATAGTTGAAGTCCCCCATCACCACCAAATCTTGGGCTTTGGATGATTTTGTTAGTTGTTTAAAAAAAGCCTCATCCACCTCTTCCACCTGGTTAGGTGGCCTGTAGTAGACTCCTAGCATGACATCACCCTTGTTTTTTACCCCTTTTAGCCTAACCCAGAGACTCTCAACACTTCCGTCCCCTATGTTCATCTCCACCTCAGTCCAAGTGTGTACATTTTTAATATATAAGGCAACACCTCCTCCCTTTTTCCCGTGTCTGTCCTTCCTGAGCAAGCTGTACCCATCCATACCGACATTCCAATCATGTGTATTATCCCACCAAGTTTTGGTGATGCCAACAATGTCATTGTTGAATTTATTTATTAGCACTTCCAGTTCTTCCTGCTTATTACCCATACTTCTCGCATTTGTATACAGGCATCTAAGATACTGATTTGATCTTGCCTCCCAGTTTTGCCCTGACCCTCCTATCTCTTTGTCATTAGAGCCCACGCCCCCTCCTATTTCCGACCCATCTCCCAGGTCCCCATATTCTCCACTTACCTGTGGGCTTTGCTCACCTGTCCCCGTCGAACCTAGTTTAAAGCCCTCCTCATGGGCTTCAGTTTGACAAGGATTGTTTACTTTTGTGTCTGGCACCATTTCACAATGGTAAATCACTTCTCTCTTTCAGCTGTTAGACAGGATCTTGTCTAGTGATAAATCCATGTAATCTTTCCAAAATTCCAGACATTGCAGTGATGTTCTGACAAAAAAACAAAGAAAAATACGTTTCAAGCCACCTATTGTAATACTTCTTTTTAAACAATCTTTTCATGCCATTTTTAAATATTCTGGTAATGATGTGTTTGGTGACACAGCTAACTCAATTTTTGGTAAAAAAAGTATTGTTAATTATGCAAAGCTCATTATTTTCTGATGACTATTATTGGCCTTGGGGCAACAGAAGTTAAAATGGAATTACAGTAAGCATTCAAATAAAGCATAATAAGAGAAAGTAATGTCTCAAGTTACAAGAAGTCAAATAACTGTTGAAGTCTATGGAGATAAAGACCAGAACTTCAGCTGGTCTAAATTACTGTATGTACAGGTTCTTCTATTCCAGGAATTCACGGTTTTGTTTTTCTAAAAATTTTAAAAGTTGCATCAGTAAATTCAAGGGGCCCAATCCTCAGGTGTAAATCAGCATAGCTCCATTGAGTTCAATGGAGCTATGCTGATTTATATAATTTGAGAATCTGACCCATATTAGGAAATAGTTCTTCTCAGTAACAAATAAAGAGTGGTGTTGCAGATACAGGAGGCTACTGTAGGACACTTGGACAACATAGCGTAAGTACAGCAAATGTGGCTCATGAAAGTGTTGTGTCCAGTTTAGACTGGAAACTCCTAAGGAGTAGGAACTGTGTATTTTGTTGTGTGCGCACACTGCTGATGCTTGGTCTATCATAATGGCCATTGACAATCTGTAGAAAATATACCACATGCTGCAGAATTGAATCCTATAGGATATATGGAAATGTTTTGTGAAGTCTGACATTTTTCATGCCCATTAACTCAACACACATACAACACATTAATAAATTGTCTAGTCTAGTAAGTTATCTGCATGTTTGTCTTTTGTATTCTTAAAAAAAACAAAGTTCACCTTCCTTTTTAAATTGTCACATTTCCCTACTCCCTTCCCCCATCTCTTCTCCCACATCTTCCTTTCCCCTTAGGTCTTCAGTCACTGCACCCTATTCCTCTCGAGCCACCAACCTTGAAGATCCTGCTGCTCTCACCCCCAATCAAAAATTTATAAAAAACATTTGCTTCTGTGAAGTGTTCTTTACAATTCCTCCAGCCACACTGATGTTTCTATCAACACGATCAGCAATGAAATAGTTACCATATAAATGATCATGAAGACGTTAGCACCTCACTGATATGAACCAGGGCCAAATCCTCAATCTAGCATGTGGCCAAAGTGGCTGGATTTCCCTAAGGGAACTAGCAGGAAAGAATTTTCACTCACTGTAGCCATATTTACCTTGGGCTCGTATGCGTGTTCTGCATAGTGAAATGACTGTAATCTTATGGCAGTGAATTCAATTATCACACTCTCCCAGCTCTACCATGGCATGCCCCCAAAGCTCTCTCTACAAGCAGGGTGTAGGAAATGCAGCAGAGCTGTGCTCCAGGCTGATCAGAGTATATTTCACCTGTATGGGCTCCCCACATCCTATTCCACTCATCCCCTGTGCAGCCAAACTACATCTCAGGACCCCTGCACCCATAAAAGGAAGGGCAAGATTTCCACCATAGTGCTATTGATTCAGTATCTGTGTGTGGACTCAAGAAGCAAGCACTGTATTGGTTCCCATTCATGTTCTCGCTGTAGCCATAAAGTACTAGTTTTATGTTTAACGGTTTTGTTGCTTATAGAATGTGAAGATTGGTCTCCCTAGCTGTGTTATAGCATATTTCTGGGCTGTGCATTTTTCTATTGATCATTCTCATTAAGATTAAGCTTCTCTTTGGTGTAAATGTATTCCATGGTTTTCCCTCCATCCACTCCTCAGCATAATATCCATGATGTGGTGTTTTACCATGTGTGCAGATAAGGGTAAACCGTCACGTAGACTTCACTGGGGAATGGCAAAGTTAAGTCCTAGGAGGATTGTGAAAGGGCTGCATCAGCTCCAGATGAGAGTACTTTCCATTATGGAAAGTATAAAATCATAAGGCATTACAGCAGATAGAATTGTTGGCGTCTGTCTAAATGAAATAAATCTGATCAAAAATGAGGATGTTCTGTGACCTTTCATATGTAATATGTATTAACATCTAGCTAAACTGATTAGAGAGAGAAAACAAGCCATAAATTAGGATGATCCAGTGTTTTACAGCAAATGAAGAGGACAGAAATGATTGACTATGGAAGTAGTATCTTCAAAATAGACAGTTGTGATAACTAATGAATAAAATACCTTCCCTGCATAGTGTCTAGTCTGTAATGCCCCACTGAAAATCAAATACATCATTTAATTTTTTTTTTAACAGTTTAATATTTGTAATAGCTCAGACATACACGATACACTTTTCCAAACACAGGAACTAGTAAAAAAACAAACAAGAAATGACATGATCCTGAGAGATTCAGAGTATGCTTAACTACCACTGAACTCAGCAGAATTGAGAAAGCTCCCCCTCTCTTGTGGATCAACCCCCAAAAGTCCTCATGTAAAACAAACCTGTGCAAAGCTCAAAACAGTAACAAGAAGTATTAAAAGAATTTGTATAAAAATAACCATTTAAAATAATCTTTAATACATGACAACTGTTTACACATGGGTTCAACTAAACTTGTTTTATTGTTCTCAAAATTAGAAGCTGCAGGAATTGTTTATAACAGTTGCAACATACAGTAATGCAATTGGCGATATGTTTAGGCATTTATTAACTTTTAACAGGAAAACTAGTTAACATTTTGGCACAGATCCACAAAGGTTTCAGTGGAAGAGGGAGCCTACTTACCTTTGATGATCTGGGCCTTTGTAACTCCGTGTTGGCTTAAGACCTTACTCAATGGAGGATTGCCCTCAGTAGCAGCCTGGGACCGTACTGAGAATAGCAGAGTTATGGATGGCTGAGAAATCTATTTACAGCAAGTATATTTAACTCATGAATAAAACGCCCATTAAATGGAAAGGAATCTTCCATTTTAACTTCACTCATCTTTCTAATAGTACCACTAGCCCCTGGTGATTGCAATAGGAACCAAATTCTGTTGAGAAGATGGCTTTCATCAGTTTGTATTATAGGTCAAATTCTGCTTTCATTTATATGGTTGTAAGTCCCAGAAAGCTTCAGTTGACTTCAGTAAGGTTAATCTGGAGATACTAGATGTACTGCTCAAAGCGGGTTTGGCACTGTATATTGATTATTTGTTAAGCACTAGCAACATATCCCAAGCTGTACAAAACTAGGGCCACGTCTACGCTTACCAGGGATTGACCCTGCTGTGATCGATGCAATCGGGGGGGTTGGGGGGGGGAGGTTTGATAAAGCGGATCTAGTGAAGACCCGCTAAATCGATGGCAGAGCGTTCTTCAGTCAACAACGGTACTCCACCGGAGCGAGAGGAGTAAGGTAAGTCGCTGGGAGAGTGTCTCCCGTCAATGCAGCGTGGTGTAGACATTGCAGTAAGTCGACCTAATCTATGTTGACTCCAGCTACATTATGTAGCTGGAGTAGTGTAACTTAGGTCGATTTACCCCCATAGTGTAGATGAGGCCTAAGGAAGGTAGAGTCCCTGCCCTGAGGAGCTTATACCCTAAATAGACAACACAAGAATGTACGCAAAGAATGCAGATCAGAGGACGGTGCTAATTTAGGACTCATTTCTGCCACCTTTATTCACCCTGGACAATACCTTACTCATTCCTGGAGTAGTCCATTGGTTTTGTGACTACTCTAGAAGTTAGGAAATACTCAAAGTGAGGGAGAGGGTCAGAAGCAGGCCTTTAGGCATAGATTGCTTGGTTTAAAATAGTACAGTGACCACTTTTACTAACATGATTTAGCATTTGTGGACTTTTGAACAGTGAGTTCTGGGGAGGAATTTTAATGGAGGGGGGAGGGGAGAGAGAGAGTTTACCACGGGTACACTAGGATAGGGATGGGTGTCCAGGCAGGAAGGTCAGCAGAGAGAAACTAAATTGTATGACAGACAACTGTAATTTTTGTCACTTTGGCCATGTCTACACTATCAACTAAATCGGCACCACTGCGATCAATGCAGCGGTGTCGATTTAGTAGGTCTGGTGAAGACACGCTAAGTTGATGGCAGAGCACTCTCCAGTCGACTCTGGTACTTCACCAGAGCGAGAGGAGTAAGGTAAGTCAATGGGAGAGCGTCTCCCATCGACGCAGCACAGTGAAGACACTGCAGTAAGTCGACCTAAACTATGTTGACTCCAGCTATGTTATTCACGTAGCTGGAGTAGCATAACTTAGGTCCACTTATCCTGGTAGAGTAGACAAGGCCTAAGATGTAGAGAGAATTTTTAAAATTTCCATTTTGTTTATGTTGTGGTTTGTCCACCATCTTGGTACCCCTTCTTGTTGGGCCAGTTGGTGCCCTTTTCAGTTAAGACAGGAAAGATGGTGCCATGTGACCTAGGTAATCTGCCCAATAAGAAGAGAGCATAAAAAGTTTGTGCATCGAGTGCCAGAGACTGTCCATCCTGTTGGCAGTCCAGTGTTTAGTGTGTCCTAGCCGAGACTACGTGTCAACAAAAGAAGAGAAGATTTGCCTGACCTTCCTGTTTCTAATCTTGAGTGAGTCCACTCCTGAATCCTGTGTCGTGTGGTCATGTGTCTCCGGTTCCTGATGTTGTTGGTGATCCTGCTGTGGCCCTGGATCCGTGTGTGTGTTCCCTGTCCATGATAGCCTGTGATCCGGTGTACTGACTTACCTGAGTTAGTTGTATACCTACCTTATGTTTGTTTGGGGTTCTTGACTTAAGGCCAGTCTGTTGAAATTAACAACCTAGTGCTTTGTGTTACCCTTCGATGCAAACTGTTATTTAGTTGGGAGTCCTGTTTAATAAATTTCACCTTGTTTGTATTTTATATCCTGTTTGCTTTGTGTTATTCCCAGGAATATCACCCCCAGTGACAGATACAGGAGGAAGTATGAGTCTGTAGGATGGGGGCTGGTAGCTAAATTCAGTAGCTCCCTGTTGAATACCCTTTCTGGGTTAACAAAGAAGATAGAGTCCCTGCCCTGAGGAGCTTATCCCCTAAATAGATAAACACAAGAATGTACTCAAAGAATGCAGATCAGAGGACGGTGCTAATTAAGGACCCATTTTTGCCACCCTTACTCACCCTGAACAGTACCTTACTCATTCCTGGGGTAGTCCATTGATTTTGTGACTACTCTAGAAGTAAGGAAATACTCAAAGTGAGGGAGAGGATCAGAAGCAGGCCTTTAGACAGAGCTTGCTTGGTTTAAAATAGTACAGAAGGCTTAGCATTTACTAACATGACTTAGCATTTGTGGGCCTTTGAGCAGTGAGTTTTGGGGAGGATTTTGAATGGAGAGAGAGAGGTTTGCCACTGGTACACTTGGATAGGTATGGGTGTCTAGGCAGGAGAGGTGGCAGAGAGAAACTAAATTGTATAACAAAACTATATTTGTGTGTCACTTTGGCCATGTCTACACTATAGACTAAATCGGCACCACTGTGATCGATGCAGTAGTGTCAATTTAGTGGGTCTGGTGAAGACATGCCAAGTCATAGAATCAGAACTGGAAGAGACTTCTAGAGGTCATCTAGTCCAGGCACCTGCACTCATGGCAGGATTAAGTATTATCTAGACCAGTGGTTCTCAAACTTTTTTTTTGCGGACCACTTAAAAATTGCTAAGGGTCTCGGAGGACCACTTAATGATCTTTCCAAATGTTATTTGTACCATTAGCTAACTATTGTAAAGCGCTTTGGATAAAAGCGCTATATAAAAAAAATTAAACTTTTTTTGTTCTACAAATAAAAGTACACAACTCATATTGTAATATCAGTAGTCTTACCTTTCTAATGCAATGGATGGGCCCTCTCTCCCCTGGCAGCTCCTGAGCTGGGGCTGCGGAGGAGGGGGGTCTCTCCCACTCTCCCCCACCACAGCAGCCCCTGAGCTGGGGCTGGGAAGGACTGGGGTCTCCCCTCCTGTGGCAGCCCCCAAACTGGGGCTGGGAAGTAGAGGGGTCTCTCCCCAGCAGCCGCAGCCCTGGAGCTGGGGAAAGTTGCCTCTTTCTCTGGCCACCACAGCCCTGCATATCCCAAATTCCCCTCACCCCCTCTTCTCACCCCACTGCCCTCTCCCACTTACCTCCTATTCCCCCCCAAGGGCACTGTCTTCTTCAGGGTCCAGGCACCTAATTAGCAGAGCCACTCCTGCACAGCTCCACTAATTAGCCGGTTGGCCCTTCATTGTCACGTGTGGCCGCCCAGACGCACACCTTAGAGGGAACTATCCGCAGACCACCTGAATGGAACTCACGGACCACTGGTGGTCCACAGACAAAAGTTTGAGAACCTCTGATCTAGACCATTCCTAACAGGTGTTTGCCTAACCTACTCTTAAAAATCTCCAATGATGGAGACTTCACAACCTCCCCGGCAATTTATTCCAGTGCTTAACCACCCTGATAGCTAGGAAGTTTTTCCTAATGTCCAACCTAAACCTCCCTTGCTGCAATTTAAGCCCATTGCTTCTTGTCCTATCCTCAGAGGTTATGGAAAAAAATGTTTCTCCTTCCTTCTTGTAACAACCTTTTACATACTTGAAAACTTATGTCCCTTCTCAGTCTTCTCTTTTCCAGACTAAACAAACCCAATTTTTTCAAATTTTTCCCCTCATAGGTCATGTTTTCTAGACGTTTAATCATTTTTGTTGCTCTTCTCTAGACTCTCAATTTGTCCACATCCTTCCTGTGGACAAATGTGGTGCCAAGAACTGGACACAATACTCCAGTTGAGGTCTAATCAGCGCGAAGCAGAGCGGAAGAATTACGTCTCGTGTTTTGCTTACAACACTCCTGCTAATACATCCCAGAATGATGTTTGCTGCTTTTTTTTTTTTTTTTTTTGGCAAAGGTGTTACACTGTGGACTTATATTTAGCTTGTGATTCACTATGACCCCCAGATCCCTTTCCGCAGTACTACTTCCTAGGTAGTCATTTCCCATTTTGTGTATGTGCAACTGATTGTTTCTTCCTAAGTGGAGTACTTTGCATTTGTCCTTATTGAATTTGATCCTATTTACTTCAGACTATTTCTCTAGTTTTTCCAAATCATTTTGAATTTTAATCCTATCCTCAGAAGCACTTGCAATCCCTCCCAGCTTAGTATCATCCGCAAACTTTATAAGTGTACTCTATGCCATTATCTAAATAATTGATGAAGATATTGAACAGAACCGGACCCAGAACCAATCCCCGCGGAACCCCACTCATTATGCCCTTCCAGCATGACTATGAACCACTGATTACTATTCTCTGGGAAGTTTTCCAACCAGTTTTGCACCCACCTTATAGTATCTCCATCGAGGCTGCATTTCCCTAGTTTATGAGGTCATGCGAGACAGTATCAGAAGCTTTACTGAAGTCAAGATATACCATGTCCACCTCCTCCCTCCCATCCACAAGTCGATTATGGGAGAGCGCTCTCCCGTCAACATCTGCAGTCCATCTCCTTAAGAGGCGGAAGCTGTGTCAACGGGAGAGTGCTCTCCGGTTGACATAGGTTGACTTACATTGGTGTCTACACAGCACTAAGTTATGTCGACTTCAGTTACATAATGTACATAACTGAACTAGTGTAACTTAGATAGACTTACAGCATTCATGTAGACCAGCCCTTTCTTTGGTCACAATATAAGTGAGACATAAGTTTGTACATGGCACTAGCACATCAACATTATAATACAGCATATAAAGCAGGGTGGTGCAATTTAGTCTTTATAGAAGATATGGAGAAACCCAAACAAGCTGGATGTATTGTGACATGCTGAAGTTGCACACCTTGTGAGGTGCCAAACTGAGCTGGAAGATTCTTAGTTCACAAACTTGTTAGAATAACTCTAAACAAAGTGGTTAGTTTACATGTGCCATTTTTTTTTTGCAAAATTTTTCACTCCCCTCAAAACAAGACTGATTTATAAGGCTATCCAATAAGAGTACCCATATATGAATATAAACCTATACTGCATCCATGCTGTTATGCTCCTGATTTACAGGTTTTGTTTTAAAAAATAAAAATATTAATAAAAATCAGCAAAAATGACACTAATTATTTACTTCCAGGAAGATTTTTTCTAGTTCAGTTCTTATTGCTCTATTGCCCAACCTGAAGGTATTTGCTGGGTAACAACCAAGGAACAACATGCTACGTGACTAAGGCCTGGTCTACAATGGAGGGTGGGGGGCGAGCTAAGTTGGTCTAAGTGACGCAATGCCAGCTACGAAAATAGCGTAGTACTGAAGTCGACGTACTTACAGCTACTTACCACGGTGTCTTCACTGCGGTAGGTCGACTGCTGACGCTCCCCTGTCGACTCCCAGACTTCACCAGAGTGAGAAGCATAGGTGGAGTCGACAGGAGAGTGCTTGATGGCCGATTTATCGCATCTTCACTAGACGCGATAAATCGACCCCTGCTGGATCGATCGCTCCGGAGGTCAGTGTAGACATGCCCTAAGGCTGTACTGATGAAAAATAAGCTGTTGAAATTCGAAAGTGCCACATATAACACAAGTGTGAATGAAGTCCAGTTGATAACTTATCAAGAGCCATAAACAAATTAAAGGTGTCTATTTTGTGGGGGGATGTTGCAAGCACCCCCTGAACATTTTCTACATAGTTAACACTGTTAAATCAATACAGGGCTATGGACCTGCTTCCGGGGGATCATTCTTTAATCTTACTCCCTTCCAGCACTACATCTCAGCTTAAAATAGTTATCCTTAAAAAGCAGCATTTGCTTGCACAGTGGTATTTGAGATACTGAGACTAGAAACCTATGGCACAGTTTGCCATTATAAAAAGACATTTGCCATCACTCTATACACACACACACACACACACATATATACACACACACACAGATATATATATATACACACACACACACACACACACACACACACACAGAGTGTGTTAATGTATATGGCTGTAAATTATGAAATTAACATTCAATAATTTAGAACCATACCAGTTTTTATCTGGTCTTTATTTGCACTCATTAAAATAAAAACATGAATCACAATTTAAACATTAAAAGGGGATAGAAGGGTGGATTTGGGGTGTGGCATCATTGAAAAATCCTGCTGCACATTAGAACAGCTACAGGAGCAGATAAACTGGTCAGGGGGTGCAATGGGAAGGCTTCTCAAACACTGCAGCAATACTATATTAGGTAAAAACTAGAGCTGAGCTTTAGGACTTGTGAAACCCTGCAGCCACTCCCTCCCCTGTCCCAATACTGTACAGGAAATAAAATAGCTTCCAACTCTAGTTTCAAAATAGTTTCAGCAAAAAGTTTAACAAATGCTGTTGCAATTTGGTCTGAAGTTGGAAGTTTTCCAACCAGCTGTAATATGGTCATGCTAAATTCCATTAGAAGAGGCAGGACATCTTTCAGTAGCTGAGGAACCTAGCAGTCCTCTGGTCCCTAATTCATTTGGATGATTGCCTCTGGCAACTTTTTTTTAAAAAAATGTTGGCAGCTATAGCTACATCTACATTACGAGTTAGGGACGTAATTGCCCTGCGTGTGTACCTATGCTTGCACAGTTCTCATCGAGCAAGCACAAGTGTAAATAGCTGCGTAGCAATGGTAGCTCAGATAGCTGCAGCGGAGCATGGCTTAGCCATACTGAGTACAAACCTGCCTGAAACTGGTGGCTCGGTATGTGCTCCACGGCTACACTGCTGTTTACACACGCTAGCTCAGTAAGAGCTAGTGGAAGTATGTGGACGCTAGCCGGGGAAATCACACCCCTAGCTTGTAGTGTAGTACCCATAAACAGAGCTCCAACACAAGCAGCTGGGAGCCACTTCCACAGCAAGAAGCCAAGTTTAGAGGAACTGAAAGTGTTCCTCCCCACTCCCCAATACCAACCCTCTTAATGTAAGTTAGTCTATTAAGTCCAGTATATATATCCAAAGAATCATCTTAGCAACCTTCTCCCACATCTTCTGGTCAGTTCAGATGGGAGTTGGCTACATCTTGAGATGCAACCAAGTGTTTCACAGGCCCACGCAAAAAAATGCTAAGATCTGCTCTGGTCAAAATTTCAACAGATTGTAATGAGATTCTGTTTACCAAGAATAGTAGGGTAGATTTGTTTAGATCAAAGCGATTAAAATCGCCAATTTTAATCACAATTTAAAATATTTATGATTTAAATAGATAATCCATTTTAATCTTGTTTGCATTTGTACTTATTTTCCTAAAGCAAGGTGGAGATCTCATGCTTTAGTAACCATTAAAACATGTTCATCTGCAACTAAATATAGACTTTACATTAAATTTAGGTGTACTATAGCTACGCTATATCTATACACATTTATGCAATTATATAGCTAAACTCACATTTATTCCGATTCTTAACTTGTACATTTTTGTATTATGCATTTCTTACTTAGATTTTTTTTTTACTTGTGATTTGTGCCGAGGTCTGTTTGGATAGAAATTAAAATTCAATTTAAAAATGCACAAAACAGCATTTTTTTGGTTACAAAACTGTTAAATAAAACATTCATGTGCTGGATACAAGCTTTCTTATCAAGGTTATCAAATCATCTTTTGCATTTTAAACCAACTGAATTATTAAACAAAAGTAGCAGTATCTAGTGAATTGAATAATAGAATATCAGGGTTGGAAGGGACCTCAGGAGGCCATCTAGTCCAACCCCCTGCTCAAAGCAGGACCAACCCTAACTAAATCATCCCAGCCAAGGCTTTGTCAAGCCAGAATGCATTGTTTTGGTTCACTTGGCCATTCAAGTTTTTAGAACTAGTAGTTCTCATACTCTCACACCCAGTCTTTTATTCAGAGCTTGGAAGAGGAACACAAGCTTTCTGCTTTTTCAACTCCCACTTGGTTTCTTAACTTTGAGTGAACTAGTCATTGAACTGAACTAGTTGAATAAACTGAAATGAAGAAATATTATCTGTCTACTGCAGAAGAGACTATTGATGTCAAAACTGGTTTAAACTTTCAACAAACTCTGATTGCAGATGCTTGGACATGTCAGTGATTTGGCTTTCTGTAAAGATTGGCAGCATCTGTGAATTGCTTCTTAAAAAAATAATTCAAGTTTTAATACATTAAGTAAGTTTAGGCCTTAACATGTTGTCATAATTTCAAATTAATTATAAATAGGATTGTTTTTTAAAAATAAACTTGTACTTAATGAAATTTAAACAAAAAAATCTGAATTTAAGAAACATGGATTTTTATCCAACCTAAAAAATAGTGGGTATTTGTGAATTAGGGCCCTGATTCAGCAAAGCACTTAAGTAGGGTCTAAAAAAGCAGTTAAGTCCTGACAAGATAACTGCGGACATCAAGGAGATAATCAGTGTGGGGATTAAGAAAGGAATGCAATGACTAATGATATTGTCCATTTCCATTCACAATATAATGGCTCCAAAGTACCTCTTACACTTCCAAAAAGGTTGTCCTATATAAGCTATACTACTGTTTAATTCCCCTAAAATAATTACACACCAAAAGGTGTGCATGTGAGGAAAAACTATTTAAAGTCTAACAAACCCGCAACAGCAAAATAGACAGAGTTAAAACTTCATTCACTCCTGAAACTCTGCAAGTAGTATAATTAGAGATTTTGGTTTTACCTTTACTGCTTTTCTGAAATTCAGTGTTTGTTTTACGCAAATAGACTCATTTCAAAATGTCTATTACAATCATTTTTTAGAAAATCCAAAAGGCATGCTTCCCTATGTTTGCTCAAATTTTCCTCTCAGTTACAATGTTTTAGTTCAGGAGTCTGCTCTTATCAATTAACACTGAAAAGTCGGTAAAACTGAAGTAGTGACAGCTCCTAATTTCTCATGAACAAACTAGAAGACTGAATCAGTTCTTTTCAGTGTTCATGTTTAAAACACCACCACCAGGAGAGGTAGTTTCAGATAGTTGCAGGAGTTAAAACAGAAAGCCAGAATCGCTGGCTATAGCTCATAAGATACGCAAGACCAGCTAAAGCCCCAGAATAGAGGTTGGTAGCAATGATACTTTCTCTTCATTTATGTTAAAGATGCATGTCTATTTTAACAGCTTCCTTGGTTTTGTGAGCTGATGTCAGAGTCTTTTAATTTCAATGCAGTTTTTTATTAAACTCCGTGGGAATTTGTTATATACAATACGGTAGTTAATTTACTTCAAGATGTACCAGTGAGAACACAGATACACAGAACTCTCACATCTAATCACCATACAGCATGGGTTTAGTTGCCTAGCAACTGTCCAGTCTAACTGAGCTCAGAATTTAGGGTCCCCCCCACCAGTTGTATACGTTGCACTATACCTGTACACAACAGTGAAACAGGGATAAATGGCTAAAGACTGGTTATTTTAAGAAGAACACACAAAGTATCAGTGATGAGAAGGGTAGGGGTATGCAGGCAGCTGGTATATCTGGAAGGGGGTATGCAATAAGAAAAGTTTGGGAACCTCTTATCTACACTAAAGATTTTAAATGGTCACAAATAGCCCAAAACAGTATTGCCAACCCACAGTGCTCAAAAATAATGAGTGAAACCTCCCCCTGCCCCAATCATGAGATTATTTTATAAAATCATGGGATTTTAAAACAATGACACATTTGGGGTTCAGTTTGCCTTCTGGAGTCTGAGTCTTTAGGAGCTCCTGTTTTCAAGCTTTTCTCACAATCATGAGAGCTAGAAATATTCCTAAACAGACTCATGATAAAATTGTGAAAGTTGGCAACACCGCTTAGTTGCATAAGCAGCCTGTTGCTTTGGACGCCATTAACTTACGGTTCTTGAGCCAGCTTTTGATTATTAATGAATTAAGCATATTACATGGATTTGGAAAAAAAACAGACAGCATGCACAAGGTACAATAATGGTCACATCTGATAGCAATGGTGACACTTGCTAATTGTGACAGTGAAACACTAAAATACCACCTTAGTCCCCTCAAATTTTCCTTGAGAATTCTCTTTAAAAGTTAATTTTGTAGGAAAATAATAGTGATGGAAACAATGTTCCCTCTAATTTTTGACAGGGCGTGTGTGCAAAAAATTTCTTCTGTGAAGTTATGCTTCTGTGCAAAATTTTTGTGCGCACGGTGTTTTGCTGCGTGCGCGGGGTTTAGGATCTGTGTGCGCACACACACGTGCACAGCTTAGAGGGAACAGTGGATGGAAAGATTCTATTTGGAATGCTTAGTAACTATTGACGGCAGGGACAACTAGAACATAGAGACGACCTGGGCCTGCTGATAGTGGCGGTGGGGGGGCAAAGTAAGGGCAGCTGACTTCAACAATATTACTGAGCATGCTCATTCCATGTGAGCAAGCTCAGTACAAGCCAAGTACTCAATCGGGGGGGGGGAGGGCATGTGACCCCCCCCCATACCTTCCCCAGGCATTCCCTCTGATCTAGAAGCAGCAATTCTTGAGCCAGCTTTTGATTATGAATGTGAAAATAAACTAAGATGGAGACGCAACAGGGGATCGGACTGTGCAGTTCCCACAACTCTCTCTCAAAACAGTCCAACTATGCCTAATGGATCAGTTTTCCTGTTGAGTCAAAGCCCAGGTTTCACCTGTCTCAAGTTGAGCATGATTTTTTAAAACTGCTGACTTTAAACAATTATTGTGTCCTGCATCTTTAAAGGCCAGATTAAATAAAAGAATGCTTGAGTAACACTCTGTGCAAATGAGAGAAAGGCTGATTTTCAAAGTGAGTTAAGCTCCTAAGTAGCAGCTGTGGCTATGAAATCAGTGAAGTGGAGTTTTAAAGGTGCTACCAGGCAACATTAAATAATACATTTAACTGACATCACAGAACAGCTTTAAAATGCAACTTTTATAGCACTTGTTTAATGTTATACATGATACAATAAACTTGCAGTAAACAGAGCTAATATTTAAAGGGTTTTCTTTAAGACCGCATCGGCACACAGTAAATTGGAAGTTTTTCAAAGCTGTTGATCTCTCTTAAGTCTTCATCTCCCCTAGCTGCAATTTGCACCAGTAATAACCTGGTTAAACATTGCAACAACTTTAGACTCTATCATGTTTCAATTTGTACAATCTCAAAACCTCCACTAAATCATTTACCTTTTTTTTTTTTTTTTTTGTGTGCGCAAGTTTAAACCGGTGGAAACATTTCAGTGTTGTTACCACAGAAAGTCTCGCACACCGTTTGCGTGCAATAGACCTAGAAGATGTGGATCAGGCTTGGGTTCTAGTCTGGCCAGGAATGTAAATTGCTTTGAGTGTACAATTTGTTTTGCTACATGTGCTACTGTATTACTTTGATTTTGAGGGAAGAGGGAACACCCCACCACCTCCACTCAAATGTGCAATTTTTATACATCTATTTTCTGCTGTAGTTTGATAGACATGCTTCTGATATGCATGAAAATATTAACTATATGTACAAAGAGTACAGAAAAGAGATACAACCAATTTAGTGCAAGACACTTAAATATTTATCTGAACACAGCAAGCAGTTAAAGGAAGATCAAAGATTCCATACATGTAATAAGGCAGATGGTCTTTTTTTTTTAAATAAAAGATCTTAAATAATAAGAGGTAGAATATATCAAAAATTTATTTAAGAAAACATCTGTTACTTTAACACAATAATTTTCTTTACTAAGTTTTTAAAAAGTATCCCTGTTGTGATTTTTTTTAGGTAAATAAAAGAAGTCCAGCTACGGAAGCAGAAGATTTTGTGCTCTATGTCGATTTTACTTATTGAAAAAGAGAAAGATCTTCTTTCATCCGGTCAGTGCTCAAGCATTAACCAAGCCCTTTTTAGGGCTGTAAATCTGAAGATTCCTGGTGAGAAGATTTGGTGGTGATTCCTGATCTTCTAGTGTTACGTGTAGCAGGGTAAAATTGCCTAGTAAGGCAGTAGAACCATGAATACAAGCTCACTATTACCTCTTTTAATAGGCTAGTGACAAGCAAATAAAAACAGGAATTTATTTAATCTGTACAGAAAAAAATAAAAAGGTTACTCAGAATCCAGCACCAGCAGACTCACTTTGTTTCAGTAATTAAAAGCTGTCTGAGGCAAGAGACAGCTGAACTACTCATTCCAACCTTGGTGGCCCACTTAAAGTTCATGTAACCATGGCTTCCATTCATGTTTCTTAGCACAGCCAGGAGAGGCTGATATTTTCTCCTTTGTAATTCAATAAGGCATACATTAAATCTGAACTTGCATTACCCCCCTTTGGAAAAGTAGTGTTAAAGCTTCTTTTTCTCTCCTCCCCAGCCATTAACATTCAATAATGTTTATTTTATTAAATAGTTTATAAAAAAACCTGTTTTTATACATTCAGACAATCCTGGTAACAATCAAATAGTAAAGAAATCAAATGAAGAAAATAGATGTGTCAAATTCTAAATTAAGCACAATTCTAGAAGGTACACTTAATGTATGAAGCGGTACACACACAAATCAGAGAAACACAGATGAGCATCTTCTAAGGTCCTCTTTCACCAGAGAACAGGATTGTCCAGTTTGGAAAAACCAGGGTCTTTTCTAAGGTCCATGTACGTTCCATTGCTCACCCAGGAGTCATCTGTGGATTTCCTGTCAAAAGATTAAACGATTTCCTGAATGCATAGCTGAAGACTTATTTGTACATTTGCTGCCCTTTGGTTTCTTGGTCCTACCACCCGTTTAGGTCTTGCGTTGCCTGATTTTCAGAGGGGGTAAGCACCCACTGTTTGCTTTGACTTCTGCTGGAATGGTGCATTTTAAAATCAAGCTCTAGGCTTCTCCCTTGCCTCAAGGTTCACAGCCAGCTTCCTGGAAACCCTTGTGAGAATGGTTTTCCTAAATGATCCAGGATATTACTTTTGTCTGCACTGTGACTGTCTGAATTTGGATGCATCTAACTTCACTCTAAGAACGGCTTATGGCACTTATTTTTTACTGTGGTAGTGCTTAGAGGCCTCAATCAAGGGTCAGGGTCCATGGAGTTAGGCACTGTACATATAGAGAAGTCCTGCCCTGAGAAGATTGCTGTCTAACTTTAATCTAATGTAGAGCATTTATGACCCAACAGCCATTTACTCTAAAATTATTTTCAATAAAGCCAGGTTTACTTATTTTAGGAGAGAGAGAAAATCCAAGTGATCAAAGGTAAGCCTGTATAATCTGTATCTGATCTAAGGTTTGAGTAACAGCCTTGCTAGAGATTTTACCCTATTGATTTAAACCAAAGGACATGTCCCACATACTCAGTGACTCTACCTTCATGATGACCTGCCCTGGCTCTCTGTCCTCATAATTACATTTCTACCAATATACATTTTACATTACATGTTCCATCTTACCCAATATTTAACCAAATTTTGTTTCTCCAAATCAAGGGGCATTCCCTCTGGCAATCTGCCTTTGGGGAATATTGAATAGATCAACAATCTCTTCATATTAAAGGATCTGGGGGAATGCACAATTAAACAGTACTCGGGTGTCTTACCTGCTACACTGACTGGTTAGCCTGCTGGAGGCAAAGCTTGCTTCCCTTTAGTCAAAATCATAAAGTTACCACCCGAGTTTATCCAATATCAGTTATAACTATTAACCAGGGGTTAACTCATCCCAACTCCTCATACACAAAGAATTTTTTTTAGTCACCTCTTTATAAGTACATAGGAACATTTCCAATGTTTCTCTCACAAATTCCCCCTCTAAAAGTAAGACTCCTATGCCCACTGCAAAGAATTAATTCCTCTTGAATCCCCAGGCCTTTTGCCTAGATATATACCTATTCTACTCTGAATCTGGCCCCAACCTTCTTACTAGATCCTGAACCAAGGACATGGCAGGTAAGCGCAATGTTCTTTCCAATGTTCTCTTTTAAACTTGTAGTCGCCAAAGCCTGTGTTAGCCATTTTATGTTATGAATGCAAAGTTTCTCTCTCCCCCCTTACACAGGCAAAACACATTCAAATGATGGAAGTGACTATTGCTTGCATAAAGTGTCAGATTCCTAGCCCAGGAAACAAACCTGCTGCACATGGAATTTCTGTCGACTTCATTGGGAGGGTTATGCAGAGAGGGCTTACACAGAGCAGGCGCCAAGCTTAATCCTTCCACTTCAACTGCGTGCCTTAACTCTTACTCGAAGGGATGAAAAGAAAGTTCATTCCCCAGGCAAATTCAATCTGTGGCCTCGGTATGGAGGCTGCCAACTGAGGTGTGTTTTCCGGGATTACAAATACAAACAAAAAAAAGTTTAAGGATGTCATGGAGAAGGGCAGATTTATTCCTTGGCTACTAATCTAAGTTTGAAGCGAGTTTATATGGCCAGGTTCTAAAAAAACATGATTGTAAAAGCTGACTCATGGAAATACTCACCCCCTGCCCCATGGTGGTACAAAGCCAGTGCTGACACACAAAAACTTCACTAAATTACAGTATCTGCCATTTGTTACATAGTACCTGAAAAATCTAGGTTGATGCTCCAGGTTGTTTTCTTCTAGAACCTTTCGCCGTTCTCTCTGCAACTGTTCAATCCTCTGCTTTTGCATTTCAGCTCCTTCAATATTCCCTTCCTCTAGAAACCTATAGTACAACAATGATATAAGTGCCAAAGATTATTGGTGCTTCTGCTCTTTGGTTTTGCGATGCCCTTCCATTGACTCAAAGTTTCAGAATCTGAATTCTAAAATCATGCAGTTTGTGTTCAGCTATTGTGAACAATTAAAATCGGCAGAATAAGATTTTTCATTCACATAAAAGGAAAGTAATGCATCAAACTTGGAGGGGTTGCAAGCACTTTGGAGGACAGGATTAGAACTTAGATTACATTCAATAAAGACAAGTGCAAAGGACCATAGTTAAGGAGGGAAAATCCAATGCACAAATAAAAAAAGTGAAATAAATGCATAGGCAACAGCACTGCGGAAGAGGATCTGGGGGTTATAGAGGATCACAAATTGAATATGGATTTCCATCATATCTTCAACAATCACCGCCCATCCGTCAAACACTCTCTAGAACATTCCCACACCAGCATCGTCATCAACAACGGAACCCTAAAAACAACTATATACAAGAAACCCACTGATCACCACACTTACCTCCACAGATGCAGCAACACCAAGAAATTGGTTTCTAGAGCCAGGCTCAAAGATACCAGACAGAATATGCTCCAGAGAGAAAGTCCAGAATACACACCTAAACGCACTTAAAACTGCTTTCACCAAACAAGGACACTCTGCCAGAGAAGTAAATCACATCATGGAATGGGCCACCCAAATACCCTAGGAGCACCTGCTTCAATAGAGGGGGGAAAAAAAACCTCACTGACAGCACAGCCCTAGTTGTCACCTACCCCATAGAGGTTCCAGTGTGGGGTGGTGTCAAACAATTACAATCCATACTTGATGGGGACCACATACTGAAAAAAATCTTTCCTGAACCCCCATCTTCTGTCCTTCAAACCACCACCTAATTTTGCCAAGCTCATCATCAGAAGCAAGCTCCCCACAGGCCAGGACACACTAACTCAAAATGGCACCAGATACTGCCAGAACAATAGATGCAAAACCTGCAGACATATCTTCACTGCTATGATGATTAAGGCTGCCAGTCTTTCATGGAGGTCTTGGCAGTCTCGGATTCTGTGACTTTCTGGGACCTCCATGACTTCCACAGCTGCAGCGGCTGACCCCAGGGCCACCCAAGCACTTGGGGCAACCCTGGGGCCAACCATACCGGCTGCTGCTCTGGCGGCCCCAGGCAACTGGTCCCAGGCACTCTCCTGGAGCATCGGTCCAGGAGCGGTGGCGGGGCCATGGGCTGCCCCCCCAGCCCCAGGGGTGGCAGCGTCCGCTGGAGAAACACCCCCTTCCATAGCACCTAAGATTTAGTTAGGGGTATGTTTAGTAAAAGTCGTGGACAGGTCACTGGCTGTGACACTTTGGTTATTGTCCATGACTTTTACTAAAAATACCCATAACTAAATCGTAGCCTTAATGATGATCAATAGCTCCCTCCCAAACGCTCTGTTCAATAACCATGGGTCCTACACATGCTTATCACAACATGTGGTGTACCTCATCCAGTGCATCAAATGCCCCAACAACTGTGTGGGTGAAACCAGACAATCACTATACTCTTGAATGAGCTCACACAGAAAAATAATAAAACACACCATATCACCCGGGGGTGAACACTTTTCACAAAGAGATCACTCCGTATCTGATCTGTCAGTTCTCATCCTCAAAGAAATCCTAGAGAACACCTTCAAAAGATAAGCCTGGGAGCTTAAATTCTTAACTTCGCTAGACTCTAAAAATCATGGACTCAGAGATACTGGCTCCTTACAACAAATGTATAACTGCCCTGACTGCTAACCCTTAACTGCCTACTTCATTTTAAGTGGTCTCCCACAGCAGGTGTGAACCCCTTATGCTTAATCTGTCAACTTGTTATATTTAGCTCAGGCACTCTGGTTACCTTCCCCAGACGTGAAGGAAAACTCTGAGAACCCTTCCATCAACAGAAGTTGGTCCAATAAGAGATTACCTCACCAATCTTGTCTCTCTCAAATTGAAAACGAGTGAACAATGTGATGCTGTTGTGAAAAGGCAAATATTCTGGATTTATTACCAGGAGTGTCATATCTATAAGATGCAGGAGGTAATTTTTTTCCACTCTCCTCAATGGTGAGGCTTCTATTGAGGTACTATATCCGGTTTTAGCACCACACTTTAAGAAGGATGTGAATAAACTGGAGAGAGTCCAGAGGAGAGTAACAAAAATTATAAAAGGTTTAGAAATCATAGTGTCTGAGGAAAGGCTGAAAAAATTGGGCGTGTTTAGGAGAAGAGAAGAGAGAAGAGACTGAAGTGGAACATGATAATTCAAATATGTAAAAGGTTGTTCTAAAACAGATAGTGATCAACTGTTCTCCATGGCCACAGAGTAGCAGTAGTAATCAGCTTAGTTTGCAGCTAGGGCAATTTAAATTAGTATTAGGAAAAACTTTCTAATTATAAGGGTAGTTAAGCTCTGGAATAGGTTACCCAAGGAGGTTGTGGGATCCCCATCACTGGAGGTTTTTAAGAATAGGTTAGGAAAACACCTGTGAAAGATGGTGTAGGTATACTTAATCCTGCCTGAGCAATGGAGGATGGACTAGACCAGTGGCTCTCAACCTTTCCAAACTACTGTAGCCCTTTCAGGAGCCGGATTGGTCTTGCATACCCCCAAGTTTCACCTCACTTAAAAACTACTTGCTTACAAAATCAGACAAAAATACAGAAGTGTCACAGCACAATACTACTGAAAAATTGCTTACTTTCTCATTTTTACCATACAATTATAAATCAACTGGAATATAAATATTGTACTTACATTTCAGTGTACAGTATATAGAGCAGTATAAACAAGTCATTCTCTGTATGAAACTTTAGTTTGTACTGACTTTGCTAGTGCTTTTTATGTAGCCTGTTGTAAAAGTAGGCAAATATCTAGATGAATTGATATACCCCCTGGAAGACCTCTGCGTACCCCCAGCAGTATGCGTACATACCCCTGGTTGAGAACAACTGGACCAGATGACCTCTTGCAGTCCCTTCCAGTCTTACATTTCTATGATTCTATGAAAACAAGGTCCGTAAGACCTTGTCTGCACTAGGTTTCTGCCCCCCCTCCTTAAAATTTCCCATTTTTGCAGTTGTCCCAGTGGTAACGACCATGAAAATTCAGACAAGGCACTGACGGCTGTCGACATTTTGAATACCACAGCCAAGATTTTCAAAAGATTTTAGGGCGGAGTCTCAATTTTGGAGTACAAATGGCAACATCTTAGAGGTGCCTAACTGAAAAACAAGACCTTTTCCAAGGTGCTCAAAGTCAGGCCCCTCAAATGAAGGCACCCAAAATCACATTGGAAAATCTCAGTCCATAATGACTAGACCTGCTCAGAGCAAAGGGTTAAAATGCTTAAATCTGATCTACGTTAGCGCTCCCACCATTGCTAGCAGTAAGTGGAGCAGCACTGGTGCTAGCAAAGGTGGGAAATGTAAATAAAAAGTCTATTCTAAACAGCCCAAGCGTGGAATAAAAAGTGACTTCATAAAGAGTAAAGAATAAAGAATATATATGCAAAACATGTTACCTTTGGTCTGGCCTAAATCGTGTGTCAGTAGGTGGCAGGAATGGCCTAGTCTGAGAGTCCAGTTCATTTAACTCTAATGCAAACTGTGTAAATCCATAACTCTGCTCATAATCTTTAGGCATGGGATCTAAAAAGAAACACGTATAAAGAGTGCAAATTAGGCTTTTATCTTTTTTTATGAAGTCCTGCTATTTCAACACGTTAAGGCTTTAAAGCTCACACCACCCCAAATAGCTTCCTGGAATCTCCGGCTACGTCTACACTACCCGCCCTATTCGGCGGGTAGCTATCGATGTTCTGGGATCGATTTATCACGTCTCGTCTAGACGCGATAAATCAATCCCAGAGCCGCCCCCCGTCGACACCGGAACTCCAACTCTGGGAGCGGAGGAAGTGCTGTCGACGGGGGAGCCTGCCTGCTGCGGTGTGGACCGGGGTAAGTACCTTTTGAAATCGATCTAAGATATTCGACTTCAGCTACGTTATTCACGTAGCTGAAGTTGCGTATCTTAGACTGATCCCACCCCCCTAGTGTGGACCAGCCCTCAGTCAAAACAAAAATGAATACATTACATATTCATGACTTCCCAGCTTGATACCATTTTGGAGAGAGATGGGTGCAAACCATCACACTTTGTGGGAGTTCATATTTGAATCAGATTGCAGAACTGAACTTTTTGGGCCTATCTTTAATGTCTAAGAACAGGCATCCACTAAACAGCTTCAGAAACTTAAAAATATTCTTTTAATTTTTTTTAGAAATAAACCCCTAACACCTACACTTGCCCAAATGTGGAATTAAGACCTAAAATAAGGGGAATACAGTGCAGAAAGTAAAAAAAAATAATCCATGATTTTTCCAGAAGTAATATTTGAGAAATCTAATCATACAATTTAGCTTTTCAGGTTTAAGTTTTACACATCAGAAGCAGAAGTGCAAATTTCTGTACGATAATAATAAACTGGGCCTAACATGTAGCGTGAGATGAGGTATGAACATAGGGGGAAATTCATTCTCAAGCAAATTTAAATTCTGCACAAGTGTTGATTATACTGGTTACTGACTTGCTCGCCATATGCAGGTTGGTGAAGATGGGGTCCCACAGTATATACTCTCGTGCCATTTCCCAAAAAGCCGATGCACTACTTTCCCATCTCTGTCCATGACACTGCCTTCAATCTCATGCATATTAGGATTCCAATATTTTGCCTATTGTTAAAATGAACAGAAACAACATTGCTGCAAAGATAGAAGTATGAACTATTTTGCCATTTAGATATGTTATTGTTGTAGCACTCATATGAGGGTGCTTTTTCTTAAATAGCTTCATGTAAGATCTGGGACACACATCCATTCATTTTCATCTACACTACACAGTGTTACAATCATCAAGCAACCCTCAGTAATTTTAACTAGTTGACTTGCAAAATCTCTTTAACTGTTTATAAAAATATCTGAAATATAAATATCCATTTTTTAAAAGGCAAAGTTAAGCAGAGAAAGGTAAAGCAGGGATTGGACTTTGATTTTACAAAACCCAAGGCAGAACCAGAGATGGGTCAGATCCACAGCCTATTTATCTGAACTTCTCCACTTCTGCAAATTTGAGAGATTGATGCTCCGATAAACAGTCTCACTTTTAGCCAGTTTACAATGTAGAATACTTAAGATTTGCAATACATCTCAAACTTTAAAATCTCAGCTCCAAATACTGACTGTATATAATGTCTTTGTAATTTTTCAATTAAAAATAAGCATTTGCAAATCATTTCAGCGCTACCTAGAAAGTGACCTAATACTCATGGGAACAAATCAACAACAACAAAAAGAAATTTCAAAGGATGTCTTACAGTAGCTTATTTTCCCCTGCTGCTGATGCTTGGTGCATGCAACAGCACTTACCATGTGGAGGCAAGGGATGAAACAAACACTTGCTCCAAGAAACTTAGAAAAGGAGAACCAGGATTTAGGTAAGTATCCCAAGTGATATGCAAAAGTCTCACTCAGGTAGCAACCAGCCTAGTCAATAGATGCCTCACTGGGTTTCTAGTTGCCATGTGCTTCCAAGAAGCCATTTTAATCCACTGCTAATATAACTTTAAATTGGATGGTCAGAAGTACTTCATGCCTCCTACTGAAGCACAAGCCTCACACAACAGCTCAGCTAAGCTAGTACGCAGCGTACACAAAAGGCAGGAGTAGAGTACTGGCTGCTCACTTGGAGTCTTGGACTGAGTGCCAGTTCTACAGCTGCTGGTAAAAGATAACTTGAGAGCAAACAGAACAGACTGCCCCACAGGGGTGTAGTGAGAGGCATGTGGGGAGTCCCCACTAGTGAATACCTAGTGGGTGTCTTTAGTCAGAGGCAGCTGGAACTCTTCCCCTATCCTTGTGGTTTCTTTCCATATCTCAGGAGTCTCCTCATACCAAACAGCAACTTTTACTTTCTGCCTGGCCTTCCCTAATGAAATGCAATTCTTTTAGAGTTCTATTCTCCTCCCGATGGACAAAAATCTCCAAAACACCTGTGTCAATTAATTAGATCAAAGGGAAAATGTAATCCATAAGCAGCCCAAGGAACACGAGTACCCTGCTGGACATGACTACTATATAGCATCCTCCTTACAGCAGTGCTCATTAGAAAAAGTATGGTCAACAACGCTGTGGTGAGCGAAAGTCACACCTTTATGAAAGTCAGTTTGCAGAGACAAGTGTCGTCATTCAGGTTTTTGATGATGATCTCTCCGTAGTGTTCAATCCATCTTTGCCCACTTAAGATGTTATGGATACAAGAAGTCACCTTATTCCACTCAAAATGGTCTCTGAAACTTGAAGAAAGATAAAGAGGTGAATGATGCCATCCCTAAAATAACCAGTGAACTCATAACAATGACTAATGGAGGAATTCTCTTATTCAAAAACGTCAAATGAGTCTTTCCAAATGCATCAGTCTTCTCTCCCTTCCCCCTCTCCCTCCCCAGCAAGCACAATGACACAGCAAGAAAATCCATTTCCCTGAAAAACTTTTGCACTTCTGGTGTAAGCCACAGCACCAAATTCAGTTAGTTCCCTTAGCTCATCCAAAGTTAAAAAAACATAGTGCTCGTATTGCATAACACAATGGATTAAGGGAAGGAGCATTAAAATGCCCATTGCGTTAAGCGTCCACTGTTCACAGTCCCTCACCGACATCTAGGGCCTGACTGAAAGCCCGCTGAAGTCAAGGGGAGTCTATTGACTTCAATGGACTTTCAGTCAGGCCCTCAAAGCTTGTGCTCTAGGTAAGAGCGTAACAACACAGACTTCATTAGTTCCTGAAGACGCAGTTGCATACTACAGCAGGAGCAAAAGGAAAAAATAGTAACAAATCAAATTAACTAACAAGGCAATCATATAACATTAACATCTATAGTCCAAGGAAATTCTCCATTTTTAAAAAACAATGCTGAGCATTTAACAATGTCTGAAAATGAACAATTAAAGAAGGGTTGATAAGTGTTCAAATGTCCCCTCCATTCTAATGGTGTCCAATATATATACATATTTAAAATACCACATTGAACATTCCAAAACCAACCTTAATTCTGCCAGTCTTCAACCTATAGAAACCTTCCTGCACCCAACACTACATCGAACACCATTTTCATAGGGATCATTACCTGCAAACTGCACAGAGCCCGCAAGACTATCTTCCAGTTCACCAGCCCAAAACCACTGATATCTTGCCTTTTACCCTCCATTTACAGATTTCTGTCTCCCCAGTTCAGACTTTCCACTATGGACAAGAGACCACAATATAGCATCCCCTATTCTCCATGTACAGTCTAGAAACACCACTATTTCCATACCCACGATTCCACTATGAGGTAGAAAGTCCAATTTATTTCACTTATCCTCCCTCTGTGGAATGGAACATCATGTACCCTCTCTATTTACCCTCAAAAATGTGAGGAGAATCCCAGCCTTCTAATACTACAGAGTGACATAACTTTACCCAATCCAGTGTACACAAACCTTCATGTACTCCATTCATTACAGCAAGCTAGTACACTGATAATCAAGGAGTGGAGAAAGGAATTGACATACCTGTATCTGTAGAACAGATTTTCAGTTTTAGTCAATGATTGCAAAGAATTTGGAAGTTCCAATTGAGATGTAAACTTATTCCAGATCTGCAAACACAACCTGAGATCTGAAAGTCAAGCTGAATTATCTTGTTCTCTCCTGTACCGGTATCATTCCTTGTAACAAAAGTATCTGAGGGCTATATCATGATCTCAATAGCATCAATGAAGACTTAACCCCAACTGGGCTCTCAGATACCAGGCTGAGTTTGCAGCGGTGGTAGTTGGTAAAAATATTTTAAAAATTCTGAACTGAGCAAATCTGAGACAGCATCATTGAGATTCAATAAACCTAGAACTCCAGAATACCATTTTATGCAATCGTTTTTGAGACTAGAAATGCATTTTAAGTGACTTGCCCCAAATCACTCAAAGTGGATAGAAGAACTAGGATTACTACCCAGTAATCTTGATTCCCAATCCTGTGCTTTAACCATTCCACTATGCTTCTTTAGCTATTTGCCCAAACTCCTTCCCTTTCCTCCAAATCTCTCTATAAACTCACCTGTTCCATTAATCATTCCAGTGAGAGTGTTGCATGATTATGAGTTTGTGTCATAAATATGAAGGGAAGGGGGAGAGGGTCTGATGCAGTGCTATAAAATCCTCTTTCCAGTAAAGGGTTAAGAAATGCAGGTAGCCAGACTGACACCTGACCTGGCTGCCATCTGACCAATAAGGGGACAAGATACTTTCAAACTTTGGGAGGGGGGAAGTTTTTAGTGTGTGTCTTTGTCTGAGAGAGGGTGATCTTGGAAGACAGAAGGAACCTGCAGAAAATCAAACCTCCCTTTTCTGAAGTAAGTTTAGATAGCATAGCGTATAGATTTCTGTTTATTTTGCTTGGTATCCCCTGTGTTAGAAAGGGCAAAGGGGGGGGGGGGTGTTATTCATGGTTTTCTGTAACGTTAAGGTTTTGTCCAGAGGGGGAAATCTCTCTGAGTTTGGAAATATAGTGCCCTGTGAAATAGTTACCATCCTGATTTTACAGAGATGATTTTACCTTCTTTATTTTTAATAAAATCCTTCTTTTAAGAAGCTGACTGTTTTCTATGGTGTTAAAACCCAGGGGGTGGGTTTTTAGATCACTGTGTAACCAATTGGTTGGGAGATTGTTCTCAAGCTTTCCCAGGAAAGGGGGTATACGGCTTGAGGGGGTATTTTGGGGGGGAGGGAAGTTCAAGTGATTCCTTTCCTGGATTCCTGTTAGACATTTGATGGTGGCAGCGAGAAGCATTTCTTGGGGTGCAGGGAATTTTGTACCTTGGGGGGTTTAACCTAAGCTGGTAAAAATAAGTTCAGGGGCTCTGAATGCGGGTCCCCACGTCTTTACCCTAGAGTTTAGAGTGGGGAGGGGACCTTGACAGTTTGCTTTACATGACATTATACAGGATTGTCTTTAGAACAGAAGTTTTTGGGACAGGGACCCATGCGGCACAGTGCGCCAGTTGGACAGCATCATGAACATTTACAGTGATATATAAATAATTGTGTTCACAGATTTTACAAGTTGTGTTGCCAAGGAAATCCAGGACATCAAAAGACGAAGAAGAGAGGAAGAAGAGGAAAGAAAGTACACAGAGACAGGATGTAGAGAGGCATGGTATAAGAGGCAGGGTGAAGAGAGGAAGTTGGTAGGAGTACACTTGTGAATATTTCTCAAGGAAGAGTGTTGGGGAAAGGGTGAGGAACCCCACCTTTAAGTCTTACAGTAGATTTCCAGATAGAAAAATGGCTATTGCTACTTCTACAGAAACCAGGGAAAGTGGGAATGGTGCTGGGGGTGTGTGGAGGGGATCAATTCCTCCCTTTTTGCCCCAGTCTTCAACTCCTCCTCTATTCTCTCTCACCTTTAAAATACTTCTTCAGACTAAGATTTTCTTTCTGTAGGTCTTAGAGTCCTGTGCTCTACTGAGTCAGTAATTCTAGGACTCAGAAAAGAGTCACCGCTTCCAAAAGGTGCCAATTCAGCAGAACAGGGGACACGCAGACTAGCGGGGCAGCAAAGTTAAAGGACCTTTCAGTATCAAGGATGCCTTTTAAATTACAAAGAGAACAAAGGAGGAGACAGCCACTCTAATGACCCTTCACTGGGGCTGTTTGGCACAAACCAACCAATCAAAGCAAACTACATGGAATCAGGGTAGGGAGCATCATCATTTTGCTCATGAATTCAGGTAATGAACAATTTGTGAGAAGGATTTTAGGCTTTACTTTTGTGGCTTGTATTTCACAGATCTATGTATACCCTTCTTTATGTACCACACAGTGCAGAGTCAAGTTTAACAGGAATAAACTAATAAATCTGGACTCAATCATCTCTTCATAATAAACCTCCTCTTCTTACTTCACCACCCCCTGAGCCTAGATAGGAACTTGATGTAGTGTTTGCATTGCCAGCTAATGAATACATGTGTATATTTGTACAAGCTTTGTCTGCTTTGCAAGAGCTTTTAAATGGCAGGTTAATTCAATGTTATTGTTTAGGAAATAGCAGGTTTAAATAGAACACTGCTCAAACTTTAGACCTGTGTTGTGCAACAAAAGATTGAAATAGGACAGATTCTACCACGGAGCTTTTATCTTTTGATCTAATAATGAGTACTCTGTGCCACAGCGGCACAGGAACACCTTGTCTATTTCTTTTCTTTTTAATCAAAGGATATTTATTAAGCGCTGAAGTTGTGTAATTCATCACATTAGCTGTTGATTTTACACACAAGAATATGCTGCTTTTGCTATTTATTATTAATAGTAATTATTTATATTGCATTAGGGCCTAGTAAGGACCAGGGCCATTGTGTTAGGCACTGTAGAAAACACAGAACAGAGTCCCTGACCCAAGGAATTCTCTCATTATTAAGGGCAGTTAACGTAGCCAAAGAAAGGAAAAAGAGTCCATGGCCCCCATATACTACAAGTACGAAGACTGCAGCCTTCCCTTAAAAAAAAGGATAAAATTAATTTTCTCACTAAGTATTTGTAAAACAATTCTAACTGTGTATGGATAGAAGAACTGCTAAAGGATTTTAGACTTTAAACCAATAGCAAAGGTTCTGAGAGGTATAGTACTGTACTGTAGTTGTGGTTCTATTTTGTAAATGCAGCCCTGCTTTGTCTGTGGATAGTAATATGTTGATACAGCACTTACGCTGGCAGAGTTACATGCGTTGTACCAATTGGAACGATTTCCATGGACTTTCCCCAGAATTTGTTTTTCCATCTCACATCTGAAACAAAAAAACATGGACACATTTAGCAGTAAACACAGGTCAATAAAACAATTTCAGAGCGGAATTATTTTGAAAAAGCATTATGTATTAAAGTGTTTGAGATCCTAAGCAAAGTTTTAGCTATTGACCTGCAAAACTCCATATAGTTTCTCATTTTTCCAAGGGATGCATGTCTAATATTTCAACCAGAAAGTCAAAGCCAGAAGTAGAAGAAAATGAAGATATTCTTTATCAGATATTGTTCAAATGAATGGAATTGGAATGAACAATTCCTAGATAACATATACTTCATTCACACGCAGTATTTTATTAGAACGAGGCCATCTCCAAAAGCAAAGCTCATATTTCAAGGAGATTGACTTGTGAAACACACACAAAGATATGGCTTCTGACCCAGTGCAAGATGGTACCGTTCGGGGGGTGGGAGGAGGAGAGACGGGGAGGCTAGAGCCTCTCTGTTGGTTCGTGAGTGGCTGGGAGATCATTCCTGTAACTCTGTTTGGTGTATCCCTGGCTGTGGATGTGTGTGTAAGTACACCACCTGTCAGAGGTTTGTAGCTTGGCAACAGCATCACAGAAAGAGGGACACCTAGAGTTGCCAACTTTCTAATTGCATAAAACCAAACACCTTTGCCCTGCCCCGAAATCCCGCCCCCACTCACTCCAGCTCCCCCTTCCTCCGTCACTCGCTCTCCCCCACCCTTACTCACTTTCACAGGGCTGGGGCAGAGGGTTGGGATGCGGGAGGGGATTGAGGTGCAGGCTCTGGGAGGGAGTTAGACTCAGACTCATAGACTAAGGTCAGAAGGGACCATGATGATCATCTAGTCTGACCTCCTGCACAATGCAGGCCACAGAATCTCACCCACCCACTCCTGGAATAATCCTCTCACCTATGTCTCAGCTATTGAAGTCCTCAAATCATCGTTTAAAGACTTCAAGATGCAGAGAATCCTCCAGTAAGTGACCCGTGACCCATGCTGCAGAGGAAGGCAAAAAACTTCCAGGGCCGCTGCCAATCTACCCTGGAGGAAAATTCCTTCCCGACCCCAAATATGGCGATCAGCTGAACCCCGAGCATGTGGGCAAGACTCACCAGCCAGACACCCAGGAGAAAGTTCTCTGTAGTAACTTCTAACATCCCATCATTGACCATTGGTCCTATTTACCACTGATGGCAATTAATTGACCTTTGACTAAGATCATGTTATCCCATCAAACCATCTCCTCCATAAACATATCTAGCTTAATCTTGAAGCCAGATAGGTCTTTTGCCCCCACTGCTTCCCTTGGAAGGCTGTTGCAGAACTTCACTCCTCTGATGGTTAGAAACCTTCGTCTAATTTCAAGTCTAAACTTCCTGATGGCCAGTTTATATCCATTTGTTCTTGGGTCCACATTGGTACTGAGCTGAAATAATTCCTCTCCCTCCCTGGTATTTATCCCTCTGATATATCTCCCCCTCAGCCTTCTTTTGGTTAAGGTAAACAAACCAAGCTCCTTGAGTCTCCTTTCATACGACAGGTTTTCCATTCCTCGGATCATCCTAGTGGCCCTTCTTTGTACCTGTTCCAGTTTGAATTCATCCTTCTTAAACATGGGAGACCAGAACTGCACACAGTATTCCAAATGAGGTCTCACCAATGCCTTGTATAACGGTACTAACACCTCCTTATCTCTACTAGAAATACCTCACCTAATGCATCCCAAGACTGCATTAGCTTTTTTCACAGCCACATCACATTGGCGACTCATAGTCATCCTGTGATCAACCAGGACTCCGAGGTCCTTCTCCTCTTCCGTTACTTCCAACTGATGCGTCCCCAGCTTATAACTAAAATTCTTGTTATTAATCCCTAAATGCATAACCTTACACTTCTCACTATTAAATTTCATACTATTACTATTACTCCAGTTTACAAGGTCATCCAGATCTTCCTGTAGGATATCCCGATCCTTTTCTGAATTGGCAATACCTCCCAACTTTGTGTCATCTGCAAACTTTATTAGCACACTCCCACTTTTGGTTCCGAGGTCAGTAATAAAAAGATTAAATAAAATTGGTCCCAAAACTGAACCTTGAGGAACTCCACTAGTAACCTCCCTCAAACCTGACAGTTCACCTTTCAGTATGACCCGCTGTAGTCTCCCCTTTAACCAGTTCCTTATCCACCTCTCAATTTTCATATTGATCCCTATCTTTTCCAATTTAACCAATAATTCCTCATGTGGTACTGTATCAAATGCCTTACTGAAATCAAGGTAGATTAGATCCCCTGCATTTCCTTTATCTAAAAAATCTGTTACTTTCTCAAAGAAGGAGATCAAGTTGGTTTGGCACAAGTTAGGGTGCGGGGGATTCCAAGCTGGGGCAGAGGGTTGGGGTATGGGAGGGGTTTTGGGCTCCAGTCAGGTGGCGCTTACCTCAGGCAGTTCCCAGTAGGTGGTGCAGTGGGGCTAAGGCAGGCTCCTTGCATGCCCTGGCTCTGCGCTGCTCCCAGAAGTGGCTGCCATGTCCGGCCCCTAGGTAGAGGTGCAGCCAGGCAGCTCTGCGTGGTGCACGATGCCCGTGCCCGCAGGCGCCACCACTGCAGCTCCCATTGGCCGCAGTTCCTGGCCAATGGGAGCTGCAGAGGCGGCGCTTAGGGCAGCCGCAGCTCACGGAGCTTCCCTGCTCGCACCTGCGCTTAGGGGCCGCAGGGACATGCCGTTCGCTTCTGGGAGCTGTGCAGAGCCAGGGAAGACAGACAGGGAGCCTGCCTTAGCCCTGCTGCGCCACTGACCGGACTTTTAATAGACCGGTCAGCGGTGGTGACAACAGACCGGTCCGCGGTGGTGACCGGAGCCCCCAGGGTCTGTTTTCGACTGGGCACTCTGGTTGAAAACCGGATGCCTGGGATACCTCAGGTTGGTGGGACTGATGGCTCAGCGATCCAGTCTAGGTTGGACCCCAGGAACCCTGTCACAACTTCATATCACATAATAAGTAAGACAGCAACATTACCTGAAGTGCTGCCATATAATAGACATGTCAATGGTACACCGACCTCTCACAAAGGTTAAGTGTTAAGGTACTGTACAGACAGTTACAAGATGCTTTATGGTCTCTTATGTAGTAAGGCTGTCACATTTAAAGACCAGTATATTGGAAACATCTCAAGAAAAATGTAGCATGAGAATCCAGAAAGTTTGGATAACATTTGTACCAAAAGAGGAGTTAACTGGAAGCTATATCTATGGTAGTCAAGGCACAGATACTGCGATGGTATGAGCTTTAGAAGAAGAGAGATCTCCAGATTCAACCAAAGTCCAGCAGATATCAAGGTTTCCTTAACATGTGACAGTGGAATAGGCAGCCAAAAGTTTCAGTTTCATAATGGGGAAAAAAATGGTTCCCAGAATAAACAGCATGGTCAGAACCCACCCTCCTGCCTCGCAAAGTTTTAGTGATCTCATTAATGAGAAAGCTGTGTCAGAGCCAGCTTAAAGGACAGAGTTACAATAGAAAAGGCCAGGTAGGGTTGGGTGGGGACAGAGGAGCAGAAAGAGGAATATTCTTCAGAAGACCCCCACAAAAACACTCACTCAGCATCCAGTTCCTCCAAACTCACGAATGACCAAATCCCAGGAACCACAGCTCTCTTGAGAGAAAAGGAGCCTCTTAAATTTAGAAAGCCTGAAATACTCCATCTTGACAGCCTTGCCAGGCTCAGCAAACCCTGGACTAGACCAAAGTTCTCTCCTTTTAGCAAAGGAGGATGTAGGATGGGGAAACATTCACACCATCCAAAGAACTTTCCTCACACACTAGCTGCTTTACGATTACATTTCTTGATGATGTTTAGAGTTCCACACATGAGGAGGACTGTCCTGTGGGAAGAGGTGGCAGCCTTAGCCCCTGCATTCTCCTAGCAAAAGTCAAAGTGTTGTCAGAGTTCTCCAACAGCTCATCTGACCACTTTTTAACGAACTACATGTGCCCTGGTTCTGTCTTCTCAGGCACCAAAAAGGGAACTTTAGATTCTCACTTACAAGGCCAGATTCTTTCTGGAGGAGCATTTTGTTCTCACAATGCACAAGATGTTATCATAACCAAAGATGGTATTTAAAAAAACAAAACAAAACCAGCCATGTGTATCAGTGTCTTCAATTTTATTAGACAGTTTCTGCCTTGCCAAGATGATACTGTTCAGTCTTCCCTGTACATTGTCTGGTCTCTTTTGTCTGAACTTTTAACCATTAGCTATTTCAGGTCAAGAATAAAGGACTCTTGTCTTGTGTTTATTTGCAAGTCAGAGGAATATGTTGAATGATCAGACCCAGACTAGTAAGAACCCCAATTATTTTAAATATGGGCACGGGTGTAATAACTATACTGAAGTCAGACAACACAATTAAAAAACAAAGTTAACAGTTGTAGCCCAGATATGTCATGCATTGTCAAACCTCTCACATTCAAAGGCTTTAACTCAATTATGGGGACATGGTTAGGTCCCATCTTCTCTATTTCTTCCACTGAGCAGTATATTGGTCAAGGAAAAACCCTGTTGTAACTAGGTCCCATGACTTTGCCATAGTTGTGAAGCTGGCGGGGTCTCTGCACCCATGTTTTTTTTTTGGCGGGGGTGGGGGGGGGGGGGGGGGGGAATTGGGAATCCCAAGACAGGAGCTAAAGAGTCAAACCACACAAACTCCTGCCAGGTTGTAATGATTTCCTTTGCCCCTTATGGTCTCAGTTTTAAAATGGTACATAGGTTTCTCCAATTGTCTTGTCCAAATTTCTTGGGTGGGGGTTGGGATGAGAGTGGAATTAAAATGTGGTAAATCCTGCAAATGAATCAATCAATCAGACTAGGCCCTAGTTTTCTAGTTCTAATCACATTTTTAATTTTTTTTTTTTTAATTTGAGCTGCAACTTTTCCAATGCTTTATTTAACATTATTTTCAGATTGTTTTAGAAATGCCGACATTTGTACTGGTAAAATACCATTTGTTATTGTTCAGGAATTATTACACAAACACTATAAAAGGCATGCCACAGTCTAGGGGCTGAGATTGCCTAGAGCAGCTCTAATATTACTTAACAGCTGGGGAAGCCTGCCTTTCTTGATTTTCTGGATGTTTAATGTTAGACATACAATGAAACTACTAACAAAATGACAGCAGGAAATTATAAACTAAAGAATTACCTTGCCAAAAAGCAAAATTCACAGAGTCAGCATGACATGCAGATATTGGTGGGTGATGACTGACCTAATTGGAAGAAGGGAAAAAATGCATTAACATTTACAAGTTCATTTGAATCTGCTTAAATTTTTTCCATGTATGAATTTTACAGCTTAAATGCCTCATTTTCCTTTCATAATTTTGTCCTCAAGGAGAGCTAGTAAAATTAACCGATGAGCATGGATGATTAAAAAGGGTTGTGGGAAGAGCGATTTCAAGCAAATATTATAAAGAATAGACCTGTGACATTTGTGGGTTGGGTGAACTATTAACTGCATATGTTGCACAGGGTCACTAATGTGGTAATTACATATGGCCTGAGGACCCATGAATGTATTAACAGTAGCCACAAACAGATGTGCAGAAACAAAGGATCAAGTTCACTTCTGGTGTAAGCAGAGTAAAGGAAAAGTTGGCCCCATTTTCAAAGGTGAGGATACGCAAAAATCCCATGAACTTCGACGGAAACTGGTGCTGCTCAGCACCTCTGGAAAAATCAGACCACATAACCCCATCTTCTAACAATAGCTGCTACAATATACGGTCTTCTGCACTTGTTCTTCCTAGCATAAAACCTCAACCACATCTCCTCAGTATTGGGCTTGTGTAGTTGCATAGACCTGAATTAGGGCAACCACCAAATAAAGTCAGGGTTGTAAAAAAAAATAATTTTTTTTTTGACGTTGCAGAGAATGAAAGAAGAGAAGTGTAGTAAAGCAACCACACAGAGTAGAAGCAGCAGCCACCACATTCACGTCTTGGTAAATGTGAATAGGAACTGTGCTAAATGACACAGACACTCAATGCCAGACAAGTAACAGGAATGAGACAAAGACAAATTTATTTTCTGTCAAGAGTAAATACATGCTACTTGGAGTCGCATTTCTGTTTTAGCTGGACATGTAAATAATACAATTTATTTTCTCCTCTGTTATAAATTCTCTTATTCCTTATTGAATACTTTAACCTATAGTGATGAGTCTAATAATGGTACATAGGTTTCTCCATGTAGTCTAATATCTGTATTTCTCTGTACCTGCCAACTGCTCCCTAACCTTCTTGCCAGTAAATTCACTGTATAACCTTTCATTTATATTTAACATACTGCACATAGTGGAGTGTCTGTAGGATAATAGAAGACTCCATGATGGTTCTTAGATTCCTACCAAGTTAGAACAAGCAGTTAGTGTTTTTATTACTTGCTTTATTAGGGTTGCCAATTTTGGTTGGATATATTCCTGGAGGTTTCATTACATGACAATCTTTAATTCCTGGAGGGTTGGCAATCCCATGCTTTATACACAGTAGCAAAGCAAATCCTTCCACATTAACTCAAATTACTGTGACACTGCAACAGCGGGCCTGATTCACCGCTTCATTACTCTAGGTTGGTTTTATGCCAGTGCAATTTCCACGAATCAATGGTTTTCATCACCATAAAACTGGAGAACCAGGAACACTAATGGAATTTTAAATCTGATACTTTCTGCACCCATTCCCATATTTCCATCTCAGTAATGCCTGTGACTCATTTCCTGGGGCTAGGTTAAGATTACATAGCACTTTTTTTAGTCATCTGCTTAAGATCTAGTGTTCTAGGTTCTGCCTTTACAGTTTAAGAAAAAAATTGTTTCTTAATGGATTCTAACTTACGTTTTTTCCATGCCTTTTTATCATGTCTAGAGGAGCTGATACAGTTTTTAACCTACTTCAGTGAATACCATAGTAACCAAATTCCCCCCACCCCCATTTTAATTTAGTGCTTCAATAACCCCACCTGCTTTTGGTATAGCCCAGATTTCAACCTGGTATTATATTTCCTATACTTTAGTCATCTTCCTGTCTGGAGATAATTTGCAGAAATAATCAGACTCTCTTTGCCTAGCTGTATATGGCCTACAACTACATGAGGTGAGATTCCCTGATCTTACAGGGTAAGATCCCAGTCAGGCCCAGTCAGTACCTGAAGACATTCAAAGACAACCCAGGATGCTACAGAAAGTAATGTTGCTGGTTGGACAGTTGGTTTACTGCAGTATGAGGGGGCACCATACTGAAAATACCACATGCAATAACAAGGGCTGGACTATTACTGATTGTTAACGATCACAAGACTTTTCACAGGAATATGAATATGTGCCCTAGTCCAGGCCAGTTTTCAATATAGACAGTTAGAAGAATTTCCCTAGGCAAAATCCATTACTTCAAGTAGATAAGCTGTTATTCTTTGCTTCCTGGTCATAAACTGGTGTGTAATGTTAGCACTTCTATAATGGCTGCTACCATGTTCCACCCCAGAGGTAGCTACATTTTAGCAGATAGTGAAGTGATCTCTATAGTTTATAATTCTGCAATGTCTTCTGAAGATGCTATATATGACTTATGCCCACATTCTGTGGGGAGCCCCAGAGGATTGCTGCCATGCATACAGAATTAACCAGTCTATTAAGTGAATAGTGAAACAGTTAAAGGCACCTGTACCTGTTCTGAAAAAAACTGGAAGCCCTTATCTTCCCGGACACATTCATAGGTTTCTCCAAGCACCGGATTAAATGGCTTACTCCCAGCCCTGTAGTAACTGGATGCATATGCAGATACTGCAAAAGCAGCCACGTACACCTGAGAATAAACAGGATTTTGCTTAATTGGTCACAAATAGTTTTCATTATATATCTTTATCTTTTGATTTTATGGACAAAAGAAAGGCCTCATACAGATGCCAGATACACACATTTGCAAAATGCAGAAAAATGAAGTATATACCTAGTGCAAGCCAACCTTTAACACGAGCATTGAGGCGTGACTCAGTTTGCAGAGTCATTTCAAGGTCTTTATTAAAAATAGGAAGGATCCAAATCCATAAAGATTTAAAATGTACTTCAATTTCTCCTTTCACAACTATGCAGGAAAAAATGAAATCAGAGGCGCAGGAAAAAATGAAATCAGAGGCACACACCAAAAATGAAAAGAGAGAGAGACACAGACAGACTGAACTCCAAATGCTGGATCAAAGAATACTAGATATTAGTCTGCAGTGTTGTAGCCCTGTTGGTTCCAGGATATGAGACACACACAGAGGCTATGTCTATACCAGCACTTTTGTCAGTAAAACTTCTGTTGGTCAGGTGTGTGAAAATATACCCCGACTGACAAAAGCACCAGTGTGGACTGCGCTATGTCAGTGGGAGAGCATCTCCCGCTGACGTAGCTACCACCACTCATTGGAGGTGGTTTACTTATGGCGGCGGGAGACATTTCTCCCACTGGCACAGAGCAGCTACACAGGAGACCTTACAGCGACGCAGCTGCAACAGTACAGCTGTGCCACTGTAAGGTCCATAGTGTAAGAACATAAGAACAGCCATATGGGGTCAGACCAAAAGTCCATCTAACCCAGTATCCTGACTTCCAACAGTGGCCAATGCCAGGTGCCCCAGAGGGAATGAACAGAACAGGTAAGCATCAAGTGATCTATCTCATCGCCCATTCCCAGCCTCTGGCAAACAGAGGTTAGGGACACCATCCCTGCCCATCCTGGCTAATAGCCATTGATGGATCCATGAATTTACCTAGTTCTTTTTTGAACCCTGTTATAGTCTTGGCCCTCACAACATTCTCTGATTATGTCTACACAGATGATGTTGCCAAAGTGGGCGAGGTAATATCTTTTACTGGACCAACTTCTGTTGGCAGAAGGGACAAACTTTTAAGGATTGAGAGGTCAGATATGGAGTGATCGCTTTGTGAAAAGTATTAGTCCATGGGTGATAGGGTGTTTTTGTCTTATTTTGCTGTACGAATTCTTTTGAAAGCATAGTGATTATCTGGTTTCATCCAGATAGTTGTTGGGGCATTTGATGCACTGGATGTGGTACATCATATATCTGATCTCTCAATCCTTATCTCCAAAGGAAACCTATGTAACATCTTCAAAAGACAAGCCTGGGAAATTAAATTAATAACTGTGGTGGGCATTAAAAATCATGGGCTTAACAGAGACACTGCTTTTATGGCTCATTTTATGGCCTATGACTGAAGATGTGTTACGGGGCCACTTCATTTTAAAGTGGTCTTCTACAACATGTGGACCCTTAATGCTTAACAATCTGTCTCACCTTGTCATCTTCTCCAGAGAAGAGAAAGAGCTCTGTGAAGCTCAAAAGCTTGTCCCCTCCACCAACAGAAGTTGGCCCAATAATAAAAAGATGTTAAAGCAACTCAGAATATGATGCCAATTTAAAATGTATATAAAAATGACACTTCTAAAAAACCACTTTAAACAAAATGCCATTCCAAAGAACAGAAACCAGTAAATGAGAAACTGCTTAAAAATCAAATTTCAAATTTTATATTAGAAAGTGTCTCAAAAGATTAACTGTACAATTGTGGTCCCTAGACTTATAAACCATATCCTTTGTCCCCCCACCCCTAAAACATGTGGAAGGGGCTCATATCTCTGTAAGGCAACAGTTTACTGGTCTGTTTAGGTTTTGGTGTGGGGTCACTAAGGCTATGTCTACACTAGAGAGCTGACAGTAGCAAAGCTCGTGTAGTCACTCTATGCCAATGGGAGAGAGCTCTCCAGTCGACATAATTAAACCACCCCCAATGAGCAGCAGTAGCTATGTTGGCGGGAGAAGTGCACACTACCGCTTATGCCACTCGTGGGGGTAGAATATTTACACCCCATAGCAACATACATTTTGCAGACATAAGTGGTAGTGTAGATGTAGCCAGTTTGCACTGACATTTGTCTATTGTGTGCTAACCTTTATCTTGCCAGTTTCCTTTACAATAGCTGGGAGATACTAATCCACCCCTGATAGTTACTAGCACCTCTGCAGAATTGAGCAGTCTGAGGAATGAAAACTTGGAGGTTATTCTGTGAACCTTGATTAATCTCTCCTTCCCTTCTCTGCCTTCCTCCAATGAAACTCCCTCCCCTTTTCCTTTCCTTGGGAAAGCCCTAGACTGTGCTGTAGATGTGCTCCCTCTCAAATCTCACTACCTCAACCCGTAAATGAAACACCCAAAAGTGGACTACAAGGTAGTGGGATTTCAGGGCAGTCATTAACATTAACCCTGCTTTGGGGGGGGGGTCTCATTCTGGAGAATTCCCTATTTCTCTTCCCAATGTAATTTCCCTGAAACCGAAGGACAAAAAAAAAAGAAAAAAAAAAAAAGAAAAAATTGTCTTGCTTTTACTTCCTCCTAAAAAGGCAATTACTTATTTCTTTTTAATACACATTCTCAAACAAAGAGAAGAGAGAAAAGAATGTCTATTGATAATGGACCTTGGGGCATTACTTATTTTGACCCAGACTCAAGTATACCTCTAGCAGAGTCAGCAGAAAAGAGGAAGGATTTTTAAGATGGGATTAAGTTTTTGTTATACAGAATTTAAAAGTTTCTGTTCAGGATGGTTTGGATACAGAAGAGAACAGTGACACTTCACCATGAAAGCCATTGAGCTGAAGTGTTTATTCACTTCAAGGGAAACTGCAAAGCATTAGTTCCAAAACATTAAAAATGCTAATAAGGGATTTTAAACCAATCAGAATGTTTATAGACTTAAACATTAATATGAGATTACACTTAGAAACAAGATAGGATTGAAATCTGTTTCTCCCTCCCTTACCTGCCAAGTTATTAATTCAGAGTTCTGCCTTTCCAATAGTAGACAGCACATGCACACCCTAGCCAGCCCAGCAGTGCTGAGTTAGGTGGTTAGCCTGGGAAATGAAGAAACGTGAAGTCCTGTCTGGGCCGATAAGTAAAGGAGAAAGGGCTCTTCAAAAATTTCATTTCAAAAAGGGCATTTGTGTTTTGACCAAATACACATCACTTGCCTAGTTTGAGATCTCAAATATTTTATGGTGACTCAAAAAGCTTTACACAAAGTCTGACAAAAAAACAGTAGCTCATTCTGTTAATACTATTGTAGTTAACATTGTGTTGGAAGACCCAGCACATGTCCTCCCACAGATGATGCGTGGGGGGGTGGGGTACGGGTGGGAAGAACATGCGGGATCATGGGCCCCTTCCTGATTTGCTGCTTGGCTTGTACCGAGCATGCTCACATGGACTGAGCATGCTCAGTAACATTGCTGAAGCCGGCTGTCCTCACTCTTCCTCCCTCCCCCACTAATCAGCAGGCACAGGTCATCTCTGTGTCCCCCATGCACTGAAAAAGATGTTGCCAAAGCAGAATAGATATTGTGCCATTTATGTTAATCAGGGAAGCATATTAGTTCCACAACAACAAAACAAACACATTTTAAACCTTTGAGAGAGAAGACCGGCAACACAGACCAGAACTAAGCTTCTCCCTTAACTAAATTTGCAGGAGAATTAGACACCTGAGAATGGCTACTCGGTTAGGACAATGGAAATTATGTCAGAGAGATCACAGGAGCTAGTTATGTTTTCTTTTAAAAACCTGCCCCTCTGCGCTGTAAGCACAAGAAATGAAAAAGTACTTTCTGGTTTCTTAGGCTTAAGAAAATCCATTGTGTTGTGTTTTGGTTACATCTCATGTTGCTCAGTATTGTAAAGGTTTGTTTTTTTTACCATCCTTTCAAATGAATTCGGGGTACATGCTGCTTTATCCAGAAGTTCGCTGTATTCCAGTTCTTCACAAAGTAGCTGAAGAGTGTTAAGTGGCTCATTTAACTCAACGGGCATGGCCACCTTGGAGAGATCCTTCCCTATATTGTTTCTCAGGATATTCCATAGGCTGATGTTACTGGTGTTAGGACATGGAGCCGGCAAACACGTTCTCCGCTTGGAATGACTTCCCATCTCAATTTCAGCAATGCAATCTGGAAGGAAATCCCAGTAGCACATTAAGCAATTCATTGTTTTCTTACAGTGTCATCTCTTTTGAAAACACTAAGGATGTATTTAAAGCATCAGCAATTTCCTTACTTTCAGACAAAGCTTCACTCCCTGTGTAACTCAAATATTGACTTGTGGTTTGAAGATAACTGCTGTACACTGATCGTTTAAAACAAGATTTTAAACCAAGTAAGTTTTACTGAGATATACATGAAGCATAAATGCTTGAAAAGAATCCTTTGAAATGCTCTGTAAAAGCTTAAGAGTATGTCTAACACTGCAATAAAACACTTGCAGCTGGCCCATGTCAGCTGACTTGGGTCCTGGAGCTCAGCGGGCAGGGCTATAAAGTTACAATGTAGACATTTGAGTTCAGGCTGGAACCCAGGCTATGAGACCCCAGGAGAAGGGAGCATCCTGAGCCCGAATGTCTACACTGCAATTTCATAGCCCCGCAACCCAAGCCCCGCGAGTCTGAGTCACTTGACATAGCCCAGCCACGGATGTTTTAGTGCAGCGTAGACATATCCACCGGCTCTTAGAAGTTACACCGCTGCAGAGTACATATTAGAACTATCTTGTTTTACAAGAGACGGATTCATGTACATTTAAGTAACATAAAAACGCCTTCCTGACAGATATTCAATTAAGCTGACATTCTTTTCAGAAGACAAAAGTGTGCTTTATAGAACCCAAGTGTGAAAACACCTCCCTCTTCATCTCTTTCTGCTGATTTGATGGACTCCTTGTATCAAGAAAAATCTGATGATGTAGGCAAACACCAGATATTTGTTGGCAGGCTTTTCCATGATGCTCATTCGAGTACCCAAATACCTCACAGACATTACTGAATTTAGCTTCACGACACATCTATGTGCTGGAGACGGCCACAGGAGGGCTATGAGTTTACTTGACATTCAAAAGGATAACTCACGCATCCAAGAGAATGCCTGAGCTCTGTGTCGGGGTTTCAGAGCAATCTGGGCACAATAAATATTTGAAGTTTTATAGTAAATGACTTGATAGACTTAAAATAAAGCCACATTACAGGGATAAGCCTTAGTCCAGGGAGCGTGTCACAGAATGAACTGGCCTGAGTAAATTACTTGGCTTAACTATACCCTCACCCTATTTGTCTAAGCCATCAGGTATATTCTCCTCTCACCCCTCCCGCTATCTCGCTATCTTATTTTCAATCACCCTGAACAGTGTCTGTGTGTTTCTACACGCCCATCTCTGAACCTGGGACATTTGGGTGCTGCCTCAATACATCATTTCCTCCTTTTCCATGTCGTCTTCCCCACATGAGTCTTCGAGGCTATGTCCCACTCACAAAGGGATGGATACGACTGCCTCCATAGTCTGTCTACACTTGCCTGAAAACCATTGCCTATGAAGATATAGTCTGTCCATTTTTAAAAAGTTTCTCACTTTGTACTAACACCAGTAAAACTCCACTGGTGTCTGCAATGGTGAGATGGTGGTAAAAACATAGTCGCCATCTACATTACAGTGTCTAACTCTGCTTAGAGGATGCCACAATGACACTGTAGAAAAGTGGCACCTGACTGGACTATGCTATTGCTGCCAACTTTGCCAGCACTGTTCTAAGGGCACCAGTGAATTTCCAGAAAATTGCCAATGCACACAAAGTCACAGAGCTGCCCAGAGCCCTCTGTCTTTGCAGTTCTCCCAGACACCGATTACCCAAGAGTGAAGGACTAAGAGTCTGAACTCTCATTCCTGCATGGTAGCTATGACAAAACACAGAATAGGTGAATTATAATTTATTGCACATTTTCCTGCCTACATGCAATCTGTCATAATGCTAGTTTGCATAAAAGACTGCAAGCATCCTGAACTTGAGAGCCCACCTGGGGTAAGGAAACAATTAACATACTTGTATGACTTCCCTTTCAGAAAGAGGTTGACTCAGACACTTCCCATGGGGGAGGAAGACAATTAACATCCAAAAAAAAAAATAAAAAAAAAATTAAAAAAAGGACTGATCCCAAAGGGAAGCTGTTTTCCTAGATCCCAGCAGGGAGGAGATATCCTTTGAAAAAGGCAACAAAAGTGCTAAAAATGTATTCTGGTTCAGAACAGCTCTTTGAAATGAGATGCTGTCACACCCTTTGAAATCCTCAGATTGCATAGCAAGGACTAATCAACTGAACTAAATAGTTTGGGCTACATCCTCAGCTGGTGTAAGTTGTTGTAGCTCCATGGAAGTCACCAAAGATGTGGCCTATTAAAAGCAATATAGACAACTGTAAATACATCAGGGCATACATAATCTGAGATAAACAGCCGATGTATAGTCGAACCATGCTAATGGACGCTTGACACCAAGGCTAGCTTTTTCAGTTAGGCACTTGCATCCATACTTTGGGTGCCTACATACAATGTTCTATTTCCAGAAGTGCAGATTTTTCAGTGGCTGCTGGGTTCATTTAGAGTTGTGGGTGTTGAGCACCTGTGATAATCAGGAAGCTTCTCTCAATGTCTAACTTTAGGAATGTACATTTGAAAAATTTGGTGACCGTTTCCTAGAGCTGTAACCATTGGTCTTGCTACACATTGAGAGAGATCACAGACATGCTGAGCTGTCTTGAGAGCTAGATTTTAAGACCAGGTGGGACAATTACGATCAGCTAGTCTGATCTCCTGAAGAACATAGGCCACTGAATTTCACCAAGTGATTCTTGTATCAACCCCATAACTTCTGGTTCCGCTAAAAGCATATCTTTTAGAAAGACATCCAATCTTGATTTAAGCTGAAGTGGCACTAAGAGTATCCAAACTACACAACTCCAAAAACAGTTCAAATCTTAGAAGGAAAGCAAAAACTAACCAATGTCTACATCTTGAAATCTGTGATAGGCAGTGTCTTACCAGAAATCACTCTCTTCTCAGAATAGGATACAACAAAACATCAATCTTACCCAAAGTTTGCCTTTCATTCTCAATGTCGTTACTTAGGTTATCCTCAGAGATGTTATCACTTAGATCACTGGCATATGAGTCATCATCTGATACCTGGGGAGGAAGGAAACAATGCGTATATGTGTGTGTATACATATACATACATACATACATACATACACACACACACACACACACACACACACACACACACACGTTTGCGATATGCTACTCCTGACAATTGTTATGATCATTTTTGAAATTAATGGAAGAAAGATCTGTCATTTAAAGAGATCTGTATTGTTTGCACTGTGTTTCTGTGTTGCAAAGAAGCAACAGGCAAGCCTAACAATACAAATAGGTGTGCAGAACACAGATCGACCACTAAAAAGATTTCATAAGTCACTACTAAATTATTATTTTATTGAAGGCAAAACTTGTTTTCTTTGATCCTGAAAATTTAGAGAGGCCTTTCTTGAAATCTGGTCTTATCAACTTTTTGGAATGTCATGAAATAGAAAACAAAGTTTAAAATTACATGCTGCCATAGGTCATCCTACAGGTGCCACAAGGAAAAAAACCCACTTATAAATACACAATCATTTGATAAACTTTCTTGCCGCTCCTGTAGGATGATTCAGGACAGATGCTGCAAAAATGCATTCCTTATACTTTCTATTTTAAAATCAGGTGCGCAAACTACATTGCCTGTTCTCCCTCTTCAGCCACCTCCCTTACATACTTAAAAAAATAAAGTTTTTAAAAGAGAGTAGCAAACAATTAAGTGTATGTGACTTTGAAACCCTCCAAAATATTTCATTTGTGGTAGATCAGCAAGTTTGCAATTATCACACAGAAAGATAAAAGGTTAAATATGTTGAAATAAGGTACATCAGAGAGATATTCTGATATTTGTGCTCAGACCTCATTTTCTGAAGAACTAGCAGACAGCAGGACTTCTTGAGCATCAAAAAACTCAGAGAGAGAGTCCGTGACAGACAGCCTACTTTCACTGGACAGCTGGTGAACGAGGCTTCTACTTCCTTCTCTTGAATTTTCCTGTTTAAAATAAATAAAAGGCTTTTAGGGAAAAGTATGGTAAGTAGCAACGTGCACATGTATGTACAAACCAACAGATAAAGCCCTCTCTCTGAGTCATGTAAGTGTTGCCACAGATGAACGCATGCGCCCTGCAGAGTTTACTGTAGGAAGCATGCATTTCAAAGAGGGGATAAGCAGCAGAGTGCAGAAGAATCAGACACACAAAGTGAAGCTTAGTAATGTGTATTTTGCAGAATTAGTTACTGCTCTTTAATATGCATTTTTTAAGAACAGCTGTTAAAACGCTGCAACAGTCAAGTGATCTGTTTAGCTAAACGTATGTGTGCGTGTAGCTTCCCCATGAAAGGAAAGCAACTACAAAAACTCCGTGTATTGATGTGAACAGAACAGCAAAATGGGGACAGACATATGCATGGAATTAAGCGGCAGGCCACAACTTTTATTAAACTTTAACACAGCCACCCATCCCGCCTACTCTCCTATAGCAGGCACTTAATTGGTTCCAGTGCAGGGGTTGCAGGGCTCCTTACCATACAACTCAATGTGGGGTGGCTCTCTCCTCAGCCTGCCCCCCCCCCCAAAGAGGCAGCTCTCTCAGAGCCCAGGGCTACACTGGCGGGGGAAGGGGGGGGTGTCGATCTATGATACGCAGCTTCAGCTACGTGAATAGTGTAGCTGAAGTCGGCGTATCATTGATCGACTTACCTGGCCGTGAGGATGGCGGCGAGTCGATCGCTGCCGCTCCCACATCGACTCTGCTTCCGCCTTTCGATGAGGTGGATTTCTGGAGCCGACGGGGAGCACTTTCGGGGATCGATTAATCGCGTCTAATCGTGAAAAATCGATCCCCGATAGATTGATTGCTACCCGCTGATCCGGCGGGTAGCGAAGACAAGCCCTCAGAGTCCTAGCAGCCTCCCCACCTCAAGGGCGAGGGACTTTGCAGCAAGGTGGGAACCTCAGCCCACAAGGGCCAGGTCTCACCCTATTATAAGAAAGGTCCATCACCAAAATCCCAGGACTTTTACCTCTGGGGACTCTTCATTTTATTCTATTAACTTTACTGGAAACCAGCTAGAGGGGACGCCACCAACTAGCCCCACCCAGTCATGCAGCCTGGTATCACAACCCCTGCCCAATCCACGCCTGCACGTGTTGTAGCCATATGTCAGCATCTCCATCTGACAGATGTAGGCCATCATCTCCCAAAACTCCTGACTGATTGTAATGGATGTGGCACTCAATGTAACAGACTCTCCCCTAGCCTCTGCAAATTAGTCATTTATTTCCTCCTAAGCCTTGTTTAAACACAAAATGTTCAGTGCATTGGCATACGAAGATTTACAGGAGCCAAAGAGTATTCTAAATGAAGGTCTTGCTTTCCTAGCTCTTTTTCTGCTGCTAGGCCACTTATGCAGCGGTAGCACTGCACCCAGCACCCCCCGTTACTGAAGAATATCATATTACCAAGGCTACTTAAAGGAAATAGCCTTTGTTGCGAGATTCATAGAGTTTATACATCATAATGGGGATTTGAGCGTCTTGTACCACAGAGAGTCTTAAACAGTCTGTGTGTACTTGGCACAGTGACGCTGTTGGCAGTCTAGTGATGGCAGGAGAAGCACCAAGAGACTCATTATTTTAGACTATCTATAGAGAGGGAAAAGAAGTGGGTAGGAACAAGTGTCCTTGGTCTCTAGCACCTCCACAGCTACTGGGGAGAAGGACAAGGTATGCTTCCTGGATTTTGTCAGCCACACCACAGACTTTGCGAAAGGAAAGCATTAGGATGGAAGTCACTCTCTCTCTTTGTGTGACTCTTTGAAATGAGAGGTTTTCACACAATAAAACACCTGTAGATATTGGCCCTGCCATCTCTTTACAACCCATGCTTCTGAATCACGTAGCGCTGCACGGCACACCACAGTTCTATACAATTAGGCTTTTAGTCTCAGTGGCACGTGCTTGTCATTCACAAGCCCTGAGATATTATTCCACACTCCCCCAGCACTCTCCAGTCTGGACTGTATCTCGCGTTCAAGCTTGCCATCTCCTGTAAACACTGCCGCCAAGGTACCTGAATTGGCCAGTTTGGTTTAATGGTTCTCAATTAAACTCTATATCCAGTTTCCCTGTGGCACTTTACAGATCAAAGTGACTTCAGTCTTAGGCATGGGATGGAAACTAGCATGATTGCTTAGCTGGTCATATCAATGGTTTACTACTTCCCCATGGTCTTATTTTGAGGACGCTCTTATTGATGCATCATTTGCATAAAGTAGCTTCTCACCTTTTCCCATTGGGATGTTTTTGCTGATGATGTCCATCAATATGGTAAACAGGAGCAGACTGAGGGTCAACCCCCGATGCAGTCCAACTTTCACTTTAAAAGGAGCTTGTTCCAAAACATGTTTGGATCATCATGTTGGGTAATCTATATAGTGCATGCACCATAGTTATTAAATTATCAGAAACTCCATATTTCCTCAGCACTGATACGAGCATCCTTCTGTCCATTTTATCAGGTGCCTTTTCTAGGTCTATAGAAGCCCAAGAGCGATCCTGTTGGTACTCTAGCCCCTTCTCTATCAATTGCAGAATGACAAACATGGCACCTGTGGTTCCTCATCCTCTCCTGAAGCTGAACTGTTCTTGTAGGAAGATGGCTTCCACTACTCTTCTAGTCCTAGTGTCTAAGATATGTTCCAGTACCTTCATCCCATGCAACAATAACTTTAATCTTCAATAATTTCCATATTCACAGTTTCTTTCCTTCTTATCTATTGGGATCAAGATAGACTTGCACCAATCTTGGGAGAATCTCTGTCTTGCCAGACTGTTTTATGACTCATCTATTTTATGCCTTTCTCTAACCCAAGACTTTCACCAGGTCCACGGTCACCTCATCAGGTCCCACTGCTTTACCATTCTTCATTTTCTGGATTGAATTTCTCACCTCTTCCTCCGTTATGTCAGGCTTAGGCACCACATTAGGCTCACATGTGGGCAACTCCACCTGAAAGGGGTTCACCTCATTTCAGAAAGACTCAGAGTATGGTTTCCACTTCTCCCTTGCGTGTTCAAGTGTTACTAGCAGTCTCCCTTAGTCGTCATTTACAAATGGTGTTGCAGCACCATCCTCCTTCCCTCTGAGTCTCATTTTTGCAATGCAATAGTCTTTTTGCCAGGTAACTGGGTCGTTTACAAGCTCATTTTACAGGTTGTTTAGGGCACGGTCTTTGGCCTTCACTGCCTGCTTGGCAGCTTGCTTTGCTTCTCTGTATTCACTTTCATTTGCATTCAGTGGATTCGTTTCTTTTTCTTTATGCACCACTTTCTTATTTCGGATTGCCACCTGCACTTCAGGGATCCACCCCCACTTTTCTTTCTCCCTTCTTCCCTCTCCACATCCCATCTTCATTGTCCACAAACCTCTTCCACCCCCACAATCCATGTTCTTTTGAGGTGGTTCCACTCCTCTTCGGATGATGCCAAATCTGTTTCCACCTACCAACCCTGTATTGCTTGCCCAAACTTCTCTGCCATACTCCATTAACTCCCCATACTTTAATTGTTTGTTTCTTTTGAGCGGATCCTCCTTTTGAGGATAAAAAGCCCAGTGTTATCTGCAGACATATTTGCAATAGTTTCCAGGTGTCTGACAGCATGAAGTTTTCATTCTGCAGCTTCCTTATTTTGTTCTAATAATCAAATCTCTTACGTTTAATAGAATGTTTTAGTGCTTTATATTTTTAAAGCAATGCATTTAGCAAGTGAAGTGCACTTGTGTCATGTATCCATGATGCTCTCATGAATTTGGAGGATTCCTTAATTGAGGTGTGTTTCCACGGGAGCTTATGCCAGTCAAGAAGATTCTACTGTACTATGAGATTCTATACAATATCGTGAACTAACACACCAAAAATAAAACAGATTTTTCTTACACAATTGTGATAAAATAGCAAAAAAAAGTTATAACTTCACAATATTTAAAGCTTCATAATCTTTTCCTTTGTCAGGAGGGGGAAGGTATCTAATAATCAAAGTCTCACAGGAAGATTGGATAACATGACTAAAAAACAAAACAATATGAACTAATTAGTCCCATCTGAGAAGATGGTAGTTTCTTACAATTTACTATGTTGGAGTTTTATTCTCTCTTCTTTACTTCGTAAGACTCCAAGATGAGCAATAAAGTAAAGTCATGAGCTGTTATATGGACAAACTAAACTTTTACCATAAATCTTGAGGAACCAGTTTTCTTCCCCCACTGGTTTGATTTCTACAGGGTCTATCATCATAATTTGTTACCAAAGTGTCATGATTATACTGGAGAGTGAGAGAGCATAGAGAAGCTGTCACTGAGTCAAAGCCCTGTGACACCACACATTAAAAGTAAAAATAAGTGATATATTTTTGGAGTATAACCACGGCCAGAGTGCAACTGGAGCTTAAGTAAGACATCTTGCCAATTTCTAGCATCAAGAGAGTTATGATGAATAAAGCTGCCCATGCTGTGAAAATTCAATACTTTTCAACATAATAATATCAATTAGCACCCTCCAAACAAATTAGATTTACCCTGAAAAATGACACAGGAAGCTTGGAATGGGAAAGTAATAGTATCCTTGAGTGCACTTAAAACCAAATTTTGTACAGTGGCCCTTTCTCTTTCTCACCACTCCCACTGCTCTAGAGTACACTGCTCTAACAGTCTTCTAGAACACATTTAACTAGAATGAAACAGAATGTAAGTGCCTTGGTCCTTGAGCTAACTCAGAAATCCTGAACCAAGTTATGGACAGTTTGTGAATGAAACATTAAGTCTTTTTTTCTTATTTATGTATTTAGGCATGTACTGCATGGTATATACATTGCTTCAGCACTGACCCATTGTCATGGCAAGGCTTTATGTATTAATAGGAAAATCTTTTCAAGACTAAGAGTTGGTCTGAGATAAGCTAATATCTGGAAGAGCTATTATACATTTCTGAAACACTGTTCAAATTCTCAGGGGGATAAAAAGCAAAGGCCAATAGCACAATCAATTACACTTTGTAGATTTTTAAAGTGTGACCAAAATCCAGCTCAAAATAGTACATTATACCAAGACAGTTGAACCAACTGAATGATGAAATAAAGGTCTTTTTTTTTTTTTAAAAAAAAGAGGAAATTAACTAATACATTACAGAGGACATGAAACAAAATGAAATCTCCCATTCAACTTCTAATGAAACATTTACTATACAATCGCAATAGAAATTTCTTTGATTTAACATTTAGGAAATCCACCAGAAACAGAACATGAACACACGTGCACACACTCTCTTTCCTTCAAGGAGTAACTTTTTTATTTGTAAGTGACATTTGAGACATGTAGGGGACATCCTAGCTACATACAAGGAAAACTCAATTGCTAAAACTGCTCATATATCTCATTTTTTCATTGCTTTAAAAAAAAAATATTAAAGAATGACCTATTTTTGCATGTTATTAGCACTTATCTAAAAATATAACTAGCCCTTAATGAAACACCCTGGCAGCTGATGTTCTGTACTAACATGGAGTCAAATCAAATTCAATAGAACAAAATATACCCGAAGTACAATACTTAATGTATTTTACAGTAAAGTTACCCTTCCCCTTCTGAAATTATTTGGGTTCTGTGTTAAAGCTGCTATACAGGTAACAGTAGCAATTAGGGAACATGAGAATGATCAAGGAAAACAGATAGCGTTGAGAGAAAATAATGCCAGATAGAATGACGGGGTGACTTTGCTCATGCCTAAGGCAAGGGGGAAGTAATAGAAGGAGAACCAAGGACCTGCCAGCAAAAAGCAATAGAAGTATTTAGGAAAACTGTTCTAAATACATACTGCACAATGCAACATCATGTGAGCCACACGCATGAGGGAAGAGGAGCTCCTTTTGCTAATACAACTCACTGTACGGGCAGCAAAGGAATAGGACAGTACGCAGCTATGCAACAGTCTAAGTGTAAGGGTTTGCAGCAACAGACACCACTGAAACAGGAAATCCATACCCACCTTCACAAAATCGGTACTTGATTTTGCATTAGCTGCTGAATCAAGGAGCATAGACTCAGCATGTATTCTGCGTAACCGGTCTTTAAGATCTGTGTTTTGTGCTATGGCCTGGAACATTTAACAAAAAAAATAGTAGGGCTATAAAGTTTTCTTAGCTAATGTAGACAGTGGCTTCATTGTGCAAAAGGGGCAGAAGAAAAAAACTTTGAATGAAGCAGAAAAAATTAAAAGTCACTAGATACATGACCTGTTATTGGTCCTGCATTGTATATCACACATGCTTCAGACATCGCTCCTCTCTCAAACATGAGTATTGGGGAGGGAGGGGGCTGGGGTGAGGGCAGGGAGACTTCAAACAAAAAGAATGGGGAGACGGGAAATATTAGGCCACCAGAGGCTATAAGCTGGTTTTTAGAAGTTTAGATGTTATTTTATGGGTTCTTTTTCCCTTAGCGGTCTCTTCCTCTATTTGCTCTAATCATGCACTATTAACTCAAACTGTTTTTCCCCGAACTATAAAGCTGTGCAATTAGAAACATTCATTTCCCTTTCAGCTCGACATAAAACACTTCCCCTTGCTTGCCACTGCATCACTGACAGCACATCCAGACTACTGGCACTTTTCCTAAAAGTTATCTCCAGAGCAGCCATATGATTGGCTTTATTCCTATAAAACTGCCTCAAACCATCTTCCTTCTGCTGCATCTGAACCTGTGGGTTATAAAACCAAACTACTTGGGCAAGGATGGAGCAAGCAGCATTAGAGAGCAGAGGACAGCCCTTATGAACCAGAGGCCAAGCGTGTTTCTCCAAGAAAGAACTCTAGTGATGGCAGAGGGACAGTTCCATTGGCAGCGTGGCTGGAACACTGGGGAACAGAAGTGAAAGTGAGGAAAGGCACTTTTCATATTTTAAGACCTAAATTCAACAACATTAGGTTTTGTTCATGTAGTTTGCGCAAGATCAAACAGGATTATGAAGTGAATGGGAGTAGCTCTGTCTTCCTCAAACTGAGAAAGATATTGCGACTTTGTTTAGTGCAATTATTTTATTACCAAACATTTTGAAATTATGTATTTTTAATTTTTGAAATTAGTTAGTTTTCACTAGCAGTTAAAACACAAATTTCTCCATAACCGTGAATGGAATGCCCCATTCTATATTCCATTTCAGAAGCAGATATCTCTTCAAAAAATAAAACAATAATAATACAAAGGTGATTATTCAGAGATTTGAAAAGAAACTGCTTCTAAAGCATAATGACACTGTATCAAATGGGGAATGTTTCCTTTACATTTAAGCATGAGTTGGTAGTTTTTAAATACTGAAGTAAAACAGAAGGGGAGGTGCATTCACTTGTTTCAGTCAGGATGCCTCAAAAAACAAAACCCATATACCAGGTACCTAAAACCCTGACAAATATTCCCTCACCATTTCATAAACAAGATGAGTTGTTGATTTTAGGAAGAAAACATTAAACATTAGAAGGTTTGCAGAGGCACTATGAAAACGTTTCCTTCCTGATATTTATCTTTCTGGTAATAGAGCCTTCATTAGTCCTGACTTCTGAGCATGTGCTTTCACAGCAGAAACTGGATGCCATTGAAACTTAATACCTGGCAACCACATCTTTTTGGCCATGGCCCTGTTTAGTTCCCAAATGAGTGCTTCTGAAGCTGAACTTACAACACAAAAAGCTTTAAACAACTTCACTAATAAACTTGTTAACTTGGAAATAAACTTTCCCTTAAACGGCATATAGAACATTTAAATAACTAAACTATATAAAATTGGTTTTGAGGGGTTGCAAAGGGAGCATCAATGCTGGATAAGAAGTGAAGTCTACATTATAATCTAAGTGGGCGTGACGGACTAGTGGACACACCATTCCCCAGAAAGGAAGTTTTCAGCTAAGAACGTTCAATTCTAGTTCTTAGCATTTCCACTAGCCCTGAAATGTCTGAGGAATAACAAACTATAAGTAATAAGATGGGCACGCTCAGGTAAAAGCAGAGAGTCTAAATATTAGTGCAACCCCCAAAATAAAGTCATTTTAAGGAGCGTATGTATGGACTGCCTCTTGGACACACTCGCTTTCATATGTGGAAGACTGTATATCAGTTGCATCATGTGTGGTGAATGTAGACATGGATAGCTAGGTGGCCTCTGCATATATGTAATGTTGCCTGAGACCTCCCAATGCTGGTGGCTGATACTTGGTTGAATGGGCTGTGATCCTTTTGAGAACTGGATGCACAGAGATGATTGCAATGGTGTATAAAAGAAGCTTGTATCATCACAGATCCCAATATTTTGAGACATGTCTGAATATCTGAGAACTGGTCTTTTGGGAAATCTGCATGATCTGATTCTGGAGTCTGATAAACCCTTCCTCTCTTGGTCTGTAAGTATTATGAAGCCTCCTGTGGTGTCTATTTCCAGTCTGAGGCTGGATAGTCTCCTTTTAGTGTCCTTTCTTCAGGTTTCTGTGGATACAGTACTGCTAGAGAACAATTAAGGCTTTGGCTGTTGGTTCCCTGGATTCTTGGAGATTTGGTTCATCCTGGAATTGATAGAGCAGGGGGCCTGATGACCTCATCTTAAGAATGACTGCCGCCTGTGCTTAATTTGTAATGAAAGAGCTGCTGGGGCTCAAGCAATTTTTTTATATTCATAACTTATGCAGCAAACAGAGGTGCTGGGGCTCTGCCCTGGCAAAAATTCATTACTGTCTGCCGCTCAGTAGCTTCACGAAGCCTTTGGGGGTTTGTACAGGTATAATCTATATAAGAAACAGAGAATCTCATAATGACCCCCCTGAGAACTGGAAATGCTTCTGCCAGGTCTCCTGGCACAAGGTAATAGTTTCTTGGAGATTTTGCAGTTACTGCTGATCTTCCAGTTTCCTATTTTGAATGTGGATTTCTTTATCCATTTAATAAGGTACTGGGGGTTTAGTACCCAGACTCTCCTGAGTCTCTTCCCATATGAAGAAGGTGTAGCAGTGCCAGGAGATGCTTCTGATTAGATGGGTTCTATGACCCTGAGTGGAGTAGAGGCTATCTATCTTTTGGAAGGTTTGATCGTTGTCAGGGCTGAGTGAAGTATGGAGAGGGAGCTGGGAGGAGGTCTAGCACATATCCTTGCCGCAAAATGTCTAAGATCCAGGTATTTATTGTTGAGGCTGTCCAGCTGGATCACAAAGAAGAGAAATACCCTCAATTCTGTGTTCAGCCTCAGTCATATTCTCCAGTTACTGTGCAGAATTTTTTAGTCAGGAGGAAGAGGGGGAAAGACAGGGTCAGCCTCTGGTGTTCTTGTTCCAGAATTTTCATTATAGGATACCAAATATCTTCTGGGGGAATCTCTGCTAGGAATACAGCCAAAGGACTGCTTTCTATAACTGGGTTTGAAATATTTCCTCTGGCTCTTAGAATAATTTGACAAAGGTCATTTGCATGTTCCTACATTCCCTGCCAACACTTTCTCCAGTGTTTCCTGGAGATAGCTTGCTCTTTTCAGTATCTCAGCCAGGAACAGGTGCAGATGGATTCCTGACAACCCTATTATGGAAATGACCACCAGGCAAACCACCTTTCATCTGCAAGCTTACAGGAATAATTATTGGCTTTTTGAATGAGTCTCTGATGTCCATAGTCTCAGCCACAGTAGCCGCCCCTAACCACTGTTTTGCAGACCACAGTCCTGGGGGTGAAAAACACTGCATATATATTTAGTGTCTTATGAAAAATGTGGACACTGACATTATACATAAAAGGGCAAAAAAATCCTCTGGGTTGATGAGAGGTCTGTATTTTTGAGATGATTGCACCAGTACCACACCACTCTCGCGAAGCAAGTAGGTGTCAATATTTGATGATGAAGGCCTCAGACCCCTTCGCACCACAGCCCCAGCTATGGAAGCCATCACTGAGTCTTCTTTCAGGATCTGGACCAGATCTTTTTTTTTCTTGAGCCTGGATTTCAGAAACCTCCTTTGTTTACTCATCTCCCCTTCTCCCCCAAAGAAATTCCTTCTCCGATCTATTCACGATTTGGGGGGTGGGGTGGGGGGTGGGTGGGCGGGGAATGATGGAGGAGGGAAGACAACATACATACCACCAAGAATCAACAAGTTTGAATTCAGAAGGTATGCATTTATCTTTTCCCTTCAGCTGGCTAGATGAACAGCACTAGCTATTACTAGTCTTGTCTACAGTGTCATATAAGCAAGGGACAGGAAGAAAAAGAACTGACACCTTTCCTATGTATCCTGTTCCTGATTTTTATGGTCTGCTGCAGAATGTTCTCCTTCCTGTAGTGTTCAGCCCAAGGAGAGGGATTTTTCTTTGATTATTTGCTCTTCTTGGTCTGTTTGTGAAGGACATGATTATTGCCTTCTCAGCCTTTTGTGAGTGGAGTGCCTGTTACAGGATTTAAGGTAGGAGTGAGTTTGTCTTTCAGCCTCCTTCTCTCCAGAGCCAAGAAGAAAGAAGAAGAGATTTCTCTCTCTTTAAATCTGCCTGATCACCTTCAGAGCCTGTTACTCTGAGCACTTAGCTCACGCTGTCCAGAAATCCCTTTAAACATCTTGGTAAGGACTATGGGGATTTTGGCTAGAGCTCTCTCTAAAAGGAAGCAGGTCTTAGCCAGGAAGAGTTTTGGTACTTGGATCATAACTGCTGCGCTCTTGATGCACATCCACCCTTCCAAACGCCTGCAAAGAAAGCTCCTGGCTTCTTTCTGAACATTCCCTGCTGGATGGGATGATCAGGTTACTGCTGTACCATCACTTTCTCTGGCTTTACAGGCCGAGAATCATAGAATATCAGGGTTGGAAGGGACCTTTGGAGGTCATCTAGTCCAACCCCCTGCTCAAAGCAGGACCAATCCCCAATTTTTGCCCCAGATCCCTAAATGGCCCCCTCAAGGATTGAACTCACAACCTTGGGTTTAGCAGGCCAATGCTCAAGCCACTGAGCTATCCCTCCCCGCACTGTGAGAACAGGTCTCTCAGTGGATTCTGAGCTGAGGAGTGTGGAGCTTCACAGACGGAGCACTCTTTTTGGTGCGGCATTCCTTCTTTTTTAGCCCTATTATGCAACAGCAGGAGATGGGAGTGTTAGAGAGAATTTCACAGGAAATTCTAGAGGAAACATATGAAGATCAATATTTACCTTTTGTGAAAAGGTTACACACTCAACTGACTGTTCACTCTGTGCAGAGAGCCTAAACTAAGCATTTTTTTCTTTACAGATTTAAAAGTAATAAGAAAATAACTTTGGAAAATGACCGCTTGTCCATCTGTGACCTATCTAGCTGTCAGAAGCAGGCCTCATGGGAGCCAAACAGAAAGGTGTGGTCAAATGAACACAGCTGGCTTGCAAGAAGCTTCAGCTGCCTCTCGTTTCTGTGGAGAGAGAAGGCAGCTAGAAGTTGGACTAGTAGAGATGCTATGAGCTAGAAACTCTTTCCAGAAACAGAGATTCTGGAAAGCGAATGGTAGTTATCACCTATGCTAACTCTTGCTGTGCACCCAGTTCTATCAGTTCACCCACAATAGAGTCACCACTGCCTCCAACCAGAAGACTGCAAGATAAGTTACTATCTAAAAGAGTGGCAATGATAATTCTCCCCCTTCTGAAGATCAATCACTGTGCATCTTGGGAGTTGATCAACAATTTTGGGAGTGGGAATCTCAAAATCAATCTCAAATTAACTGCTTGAGACTAGGCTGGTGCCAGTCCGGGGATTGTATTTTATAGCAGTCTTTTCTTCACCAGAATCCAGTGAAGAAAGTTGATCAATACAAAACTATAAACAAGCATTAGAGAAAGCAGAACCACTCTTTTTCGTTACATTTCCATTCGTTTAGCAGGGGCAGCCAAAGGCGTCAGCCACCCAAGAAATGACTTTAGGCCAAAGCATACTGTGCAATGCCTGACTGCTGTAATACAAACCTCCCCACACCTTGGTGGTAAAAATAAAATAGAAATCTTAAAAGTAGAGTCTGCTCTCTGACCATTCTCTTTATAATGCCACACGGCTTCATAATTTCACAGCTAGGATTATGAATAATTTCACAGCTATGATCAATCGGGTTATGCAGTTTCCAACAGCCATTTGTACTGTTAGTACAATATGAAGCACCAAATTAGAGAAAATAGTAACTTTGGATCACTGTCAAACAGCAGCTCTGACTCAACAGAATATTTCCAATACTTAATAAAATACATGATTGATAGATTAACTCTGCACAGTAATGTCCTGTTGATTTGAGGGGCACATCCACACCTCCAAGGTTTGGAATAAGCAGATTATATGAAACACCATATACATGGTTTGCTTGCTTTAGTATTAATAAGATACAAATATAACCCAAGATACTGAAGAATGAGAGATCTTATGAACTGTTATAACCAATCCCTCTGAATTTCACTGAGCTCAACATATTACTTACAGATGATAAGGCATTCTTCAACCCAGCTATTTGTGCAGATGGAGATGAGGCTGCATCATGTTCCAGCAGCTGCTTCAGTTTCTCTCTTTCAACTGAGATTGTACTAAAAGCCGACTTTAAGGTGAAGTAAGCTAAAATAATTTTTTTTAAAAGCAGACAGTTAGAAAAATACCACCAGTTGTATAGCAAGTTGTGAAACATTTCAATGCACCTTAATATGCAGTGACAGAAACAAGACTTGTGGGGACAGAGCACTAAAGATAGGCAAGGTTACCCAAGGTTAAGACCTGGATTTTTACTAGGAAAAGTGCTTCTTATAAAGGCCCTACTTGAATCGCGGATGACGGTCAAATAATTGCTGCTGAGTTACGGACAAAACATAGGAAAAAGTAAAGCAATAATGGACCTTTATTAATTGTGGTAATTTGGAAAAGCCAGAGAAGACTTATTTTATTTTTAAAGAAAAATTTGCTGGAACAATATAAACCCTCAAGTGTTATGTTATGCCTGCTAATTTTTTTTGATAACCAGACATTTTGCTGCAACTATATTACAGTCAATGTATGGGGTTGACAATGGGAGCCCTGGCCGTCAGCTGCCTGGGATGGCCGGGGTTCCCGCGATCAGCCAGCCAGCTGGCAAAATTGCCTGGGTAGAAGCCTAATATTGAGGGATCTGCAATTTCCACAATATTGCGAATTAAGTATTTATTATATGACAAATGCTCTGTGCTCCTGTATTTTCAGAGTCAAAATATTTTGATTCTTTATTATAAATGGTAGCATTGTAACCACATGTACTACATTAATTTGCTTCCCTTCCTCAGTATGGTTTTAGTCTCCAAACACTTGAGGATCTACCCTACGTTCCTTGAATAAGTACCATTTCCAGTGAAAAATCCAAGGAGACACGCTAACCTGTGCTAACTGATTCACAGGGGAAGCAATCCAACTGTGGACAGGCTAATAATTTGTTCATGAACAGGGCTCTGTGGTGTTGGGCCATGCTGCATCTATCTGTGTGGGGATATTTCAATTTAAGTTACAAGAACTAACTGGACCAAACTACAAGATATTGAATTTGTTTAGTAGGTAACTTGCATGCTATGCAAACTTCACACTTATTTCCATTCTTGTCTCTGTGTTACTAACCTCAAGCATTCACAAATCAGGAGTCAGGCCCCAAAATTTCATGTGATAAGTTTAACAAGCATAAGACTTCAAGTAGTAATACATTTTGGATCCTTTTATTTGCCTTCTGGTTTTTGAGATTTTGGGGGTACACAGGTTCAATTTTTTCAAGCTTCTCTTCAACTATGTTGGCTAGAAACTTTTAAAAAAATACTGCATGAGAATTTCAGCATTTACTTGACTCCAGGAGCTGGGGATTTAGGGTAGGACCAAATATCATGAGACTTGCAACATAACTGTGAGAGTCAAGATCGGTGCTGCACTCATCTGTATGTATCACTAGGACTTCTGGGCACACATCCCATGGTTCTGAGCGCTGCAGTAAGTTGAACTGCTCAGTGAATTGTGGGAGAACGTGTGTGTCCTTCTCGGCATATGGGGAGGCATTGTGAGAGGCACTGGAGAAAAAGCAGTTCCTGACTGCCTTAGCCTGTGTCCTCACAGAAAAGTGGGCAGGTTACCATCCCAAGTGAAAGCTTCACCCAGGCTTTAGTCTATACCACTGGATAGCCAGTTAGCCGGGGTGTAAAGCACCAAGTCAGATCATAGGTTTGTATGTGTGGATTGGAGAGATGTTGGGGAGAGATGTTTACACAAGTAAAAACCCAGGTTTACTCTGCAATGAAAAGCCCTAAAAGGGCTTGATCATAAAAGGGGATGAACAGCCACAATTCCCAGTGACCATCAACAAGGAATGCTGTATGCTCAGCCCCTGCTGGGAGGAAACCTACAGTGCTGTACAGCCAGCTCTGTCTATGCTGCCAGTGAGTCTTTTGAGTTAAAACCAAGGGATCAGACTCTGGTACTGGGTCCAAGAGACTTGCACTCAAGATTTACAAAAGGAATTAGTGGTTTTAGGTGCTGAACCTGAAAATCTTTGCCTATAGTTATGATGTAGAGAAGATACAAAGTCATTAGGATTATGGCTAGGGTGTCATATGCAGTGCAAAACCCATGGAAGCCATTTATGAAATACCACTCGTAATTTTACAGTGGTAACTAAGAGCAGAGGAATAACTTATCACATGTCTAAAAGAAATAGACTGTAGTGTTCTAACAGCATCGTGCAAAATCTGATTTCTAACCCTTGTGAGATATACCAGAGCAATCTTCTTAGCGTATGCACAGTGTGCCTAAAATGGTGCTGTTTGATGTTAAAATCAGATGCAAGTTGTAGTCAACCTAATAGGAAACAAACAACTATGAGACTCAAGGGTGATGAGCCTTCTTCAGTACTGCATTAAGTTGTATGTAGCCATTCTCCATTTCCTAAATGGAAGTATTACAATACCCCACAGCCTCTATGTGGGGGGTCCTTGTCTAGCTGTCAAGAAAAGGGGTGCTGGCCCTTTTAAGCCCCCTCCCCCAATGGGGATATTTATAACCCATGCAGCCTCAGAAAAGCCCTTTTATCAGGATCAAGCTGGAAGCAACAGCACCAATTCCAGATGCAGTAGCATGGTGAGATTTGGGGGATGGGGGAATCCTCCCCTCTCAGCACATGGGGGAAGTCAGATTGGCCTGGGAGGGGGGAATCCCTAAACATACGAAACAGGATGCAGGGCTAGGGGAGTAGGGGGTGCAAAGGAGGCACAGAAAGAAGGGGGAACCCTCCCCCCCCCCCCCCGAGTCAGTAAGGGGGACACCACAAGGCTCTCAATAACCCATCAGTAGCAGCTGCAACAAGGAGGCAGCAGAGGAGCCTGCCAGGGCCCCACCAGGTGGTGTTGGGGGTCCAGAGAAGCCTCAGGGTGACCAGCAGGGTCCCAGTGAGGACTGGCTGAAGTCACCCCAGGATCACAACACAATCCGACAGGGCAGTAGCAGCAGTGACAGGCAGCTGCAGGACCCAGAGAAGGGCGGTGGTTTTCCTTTGGCAGAGGGTTTTCCTCATCCATATGAGAGAGGATGTGCAGCGGGGGAGGGCAGCCTGGGTGAGAGGAGGAAAGGTGAGTGGCCCCTTGCAGGGGTGGGTACTGACCAAGGTACCCATACCACAGAGTGGGCAATGGGTGGGCCACTGGGTGGCTCCCCATTCCACAGAGGGGACCTGTTGGGTGGCTGCCTGGGCTCTCCCCCCACTGCAGAGTGAAAGCCAGGGTGGTGGGGGGTGTCAACTCAGTGTGTCAGCACCTCTGTGAATGGGGCAGTGGTGCTCTTCCTTACAGTTGTGGGGCCCCTCTTAGTGGGGGAGAGAGGAGACTGGGTGGCTGGCCAGCCTCTTCCCGCCTCAGAGCTGTGAGGGGCAGGAAGGAGAACAGGAGAGATGCAGGGACATTCCCAGAGTTTGGAATCTCTTTCCTGGGATTCCCCAGGTCCTAGAATCGGGACATGAAGGGGTAGGCAAGCAGTCGTACAGGCACTCTGCAGGCTACACAAGGGTGCTGGAACAGGCAGCAGTTGGCAGAGCAGAGGTCTCCCCAGCAGGAAGAACGCTTCAGATCAAAACATCTTTGATCCAACTCAGAGAAGGAACTTAGGGACAGGGCCAAAGGACACTGCAAGGAGGGGGCATGCAGTATGGTGAGCATTTCTGCAAGAAACAAAACTGGGGAAACTGAGGTACAGCTCAGGGTGGCAGTGGCCAAAGACTCCAGTCATAACTGAGGACCACCTTTGGGGGAACTGAGGAACAGATCAAAGTTGGCTGCACCCAAGGCACCAGCTGAAGTTGAGGCCCAAGTTTAGGAAAACTGAGGCTCAGCTCAGGGTGGCTATGACCAAGACTACAGCTGAAACTGAGGGATCAAAACGGGGGAAACTGAGGTACAGTTCAGGGTGGCTGCCAGTAGAAATTTGGAACCAGAGTTGGGAAAGCCAGGCAGGGCAAACTGAGAAGTGTGCTAGCCTTCTGTCCACATCCAGACCTTGACTGGTAAGCTGAGGTTACCACTGGCAGATGGAAAAATAGAACGGCCCTTTACTGACCCACCTGGGGATTGAGTTAGATATGTGAGCTGGTGTATCTAAACTCCCCCAGGAGAAGCTGGAGGAACTTCTGGGATTGATCATCAAGGCTACAGAAGCCAGGAAGGTTACTTTGCAGGAGCTGCAATCTATTGCAGGCCCAGTGGTGGAATGATTTAGTGAATACCTGGGAACGCAGCAGGTGTTTGGGGGAGGCAGTCACGCATAACTGCTGGTGCTTCCTTATGGCAGATGTTTGATGCAGCTCCTCCTTATAGAAGGGTTATGGTCATCAGATAAAGTGGATTGGAAAAGGATTTGAAGGAAAACATCCCTTTAGGGAGATGAGAAAGGGGGCTTAGGGCTCCTACATCTGGAACAGCAGGGAGCCAACTCCCCTTCTTCTATAGCCCCCATTTCATCTCACATCAAGGGAGGGTGGCAGGATCCCAGCAATGGGATAGCAGAGACCAGGGTGGGGATTATGTGGATATGATTAGGGAAATGATGCTGACCTGTACTGTACAATTTATTGACCGGTACTCCCAATTATTTTAAGTGAATAAAATTGCAGCCTAATTAAGCCACACCCATTTTCTCCTGTCTTTCTTCCAGCACAGCTGGACAATAGGGAGAGGACGTGCATAGGTGCGTTTACGATTATGCCTTCCCCAAGCACCGTTTCCCTTGATGCTAACCTTACAACAAAGTAGGAACTATTTTTGAGCACTTAAGCTGAAATGCTGCATTCTAAGTCATCATGATGCTCTGGTTCTCAGCTTTTATTCATTATACCATTCTCAAATGTTTTAGAGAAATGCACCAGAAAGACAAGTCTATCAGCTGTAGCTAGTTTTACGAGCGCAGTTCCCACAGGAACCCTTCTCTCCTCAATTATTATTTGGGAATATACCCCCAGTCAGAGGGGCAGAACCATTCTAGATTACACTAATACACATTCTAGAATGTTATCTCTAAAACAAATATTACTTCAGATGTGAAACTAAAGACTGATTTTACTCTCACTGCCCAAAATTCTTAATTTGGAAATGACATGTCTGGTCTCCAATGACATAATATATGCCTTAAAAACCCCTCTACTCTCCAGGAAATGTATCAGCACATATTTAGACTTATTCAAGAGACTGTGCCTTTTAAATGCTACATTTGGTTTAATTCACAAAGATAAAACAACCCTCTCCTCCATTTAAAACATCATTTTCCTATTTCAGAAGTATAGACGAGGCAGTGTGAAATAAAGCAGCATTAACAAAAATGTTACATACCCTTTATAAAAGGGTATTAAATGACACTGAGCCAACAATTACCCCAGCAAAAAACAGGTATTGCACTTGGGTTTCTGGCATAAAGCCTATAGCCATGATGCATATTTTTATTTCTAAGAGGGCAATATTTCTGCCACAATTATCTCAAGGAAGAAGATTCTTAAAACATCTTATTTGGTGCTACTGCTTTTTAAAAAATAATAATAAAAAAAAATCATCTAATTTTGACCACATTTGATTTTGCAAAGTTCAATGGTGAGAGAGTTCACTTATGTAAGTACAGTATCTAAAACATACCTCCACCACAGGGGAAAAACAAATGAGGAATGTTTATGATAACATTGCTTCATAGCCAGGGAGAGTGGGTTTTCTGACAGATGTCCTTATTAATGGTGGAATGATTCAAATAAGTCATTTAATTTCCTGTTCATAAAAGCTGCCAGATACTTACAAGGACTCTCCTTATTCCAGTAAAGATACTGCTAGGGTGTGACAGTAGATGGCGCAGAGAGAGACTGGCTATTTCATGTTAGCAAGCAAAGTATAGCTATGGAGAAGAGTTTTTGCAGAAAAGGCTGTTCAGTGGCAGCCTGAGCTAGCCCTCTGGTTGCTTACCATGAGATTTTACTCTTCTGTATTCACTAAAAATAGGTTACTACCATAGCAACCCTTGCATCACAAACAAATGTTAGCTCTGAAATACTGAGAATCATCCTGAATGCATACTGTGTGTGCACCTGTGAGTGAGAGAAAACACGCACACGAGAGAGTGAGCGAGTTGGCACTCTCTTGCTCTCTCTCTCACACACACACACACACACACACACACACACACACACACACACACACACAATATACTGTTGCATTTATAGAAACTGATTTTAGGACAACTGCTTCTTTCCAGGATAAGAGTGTCAAGCGATTACAGATAAAATTGGGGGGAAAGGCAGGCCATCATTCAACGGGGAGTGAAAAATCCAACAATTCCATTTAGACTGGCTTATTACTCTGAGGTCACTGGGTTTGATGGGGATCTGCCCTTGAAAGAGACCACTGGAGTGTATTATGAACTGAAAAGCAGCTAAAGGAAAATTGAAGTCAATTTAAAAAGGAATCGACTTTTTAAAAAAAGTATACACAAAATGAGTTTCAATTTATGTATTAAGTGCAGAGCCTTGCAAATCTGCAGATATTCATTTTATAGCCACAGATTGCAGATCAGCTGTGGATGCACATTTTGAATTGCACAGGGCTCTAATGATGTGAAACCATAACATTTTCTGGACTTGGACAGGGCTCAGACTGTACTCTGGTTCCAAATCTAAAGTTTTGAAGAAAATAATTTGACAGTTAAGCTACTATTTTAAATGACCTGAGCCCACCATATTTGAGTGTCTATCACATCTTGGGAAGCAGGGGAATGGGATGCGACGTTATCCAGGATTTAAGAATTTTTACATAAGCCAGCCTCAGATATCACACTATTATTTTAACTGACACTTCACATAGCCATACAAGAAACACACAGAATCTCACTCACCTTTATGTGCAATGTGACACAAGTCTTCTTGCATTTTAGAAAATTCTGATGTTTCAGAGCCATCAGAGTAATTTTTCTCTTCCCCAAAATCTATTGTAGATAAATTAGGATTGGAAGCATGAAGTCGCATAGGGGCAGAAAATACTGTAGGTACCTACAAGGAGGACATTAACAGTTGGTAAAATATGACAATCAAAGTTTTACATTTACATTGCAGACAATGTACAATCAGGCCTTAGACAACAGCATGGGAGGAACAGCTGTTGATCAGCAATGGTTTTTTGCATGGATAATACCTTTGGCAAACCAAAGAATAGGAGAGACCATGCTCAAAGGTTTCAAACTTGGAGATTTGGCAAAAATTTAGTGGAAACATTATTTTTGGTCTGGGGAGTGTTGTAGAGAATACTGTTGTACCACTGTTTAAACTTATAACTCCCCAATAACATGATTTATGGAAGCCATTAGGTAAACATACAGTTAAATAGTACTGTAAGATTTGCAATGGCTTCTGGACCCAGAAATGGAGGCTCAGTTGAGCCTGTGTATGAAATCTTGGCCACTTTGAAATCAATGGGAATTTTGCGATGGATGTCAAAGTCCTCAGGATTTTGCTCAATGACTAATTTAAGTCTCAGGGCACTGTGAAATCCAATCTCGAATATTACTTGATTTAGAAGGATTCAGATTTCCTTAGACGTGCTAGAGCAAGAAAGGATCAATAAGCAAGTTAGTATTTTGAGAAAGTTGGGTTGGGCAGAAAAAACCCCCAAAAAACTGTTCCAGTTACCTGCAACATTCCTTTAGCATCTTTCCCAATAACTCTAGACCGCCACCTCCTGTGAGTTCTTTTTTCCTTTTTTGGACTTTCAAAAGATCCACCCTTTTAACAACACAGGGAACAAGAATAATGGTAGGTGTCAAAACAATACTGCTAAGAAGAATCAACATCTTGACACCCCTCCCACTTCCATGAAGTAATAATTTTCACAACTGACCTGCATAGCATTTATAGCAGGTGCTGAACATGTCCTATGGAGGACTTCCATGCTCTGTAACAGCTGGCTCATTTCCATTAAATGTGTGTGACAATACGAGAGATCTGTTTTGAAAGAAAATATTTTCAGTTGCTCCCAAGAAATGGAGACATGGGAAGTAATTTTTTACATGCAGTTAAAGCAGGGGTGGGCAAACTTTTTGGCCCGAGGGCCAAATAAGGGTTCCGAAACTGTATGGAGGGCCGGGTAGGGAAGGCTGTGCCGCCCCAAACTGCCTGGTCCCCATTCCCTCCCAATTCTGGCTCCCTAACCGCCCCCCTCAGAATCACCCACCCAACACCCCCCCTTCCCCTAACCACTGCCCCTCCCCGGGACCCCACCTCTTATCCAACACCCCCCTGCTCCCTGACCCCTATCCACACTCCCGCCCCCTGACAGGCCCCCCTACTCCCCCAGAACCTCCACCCCATCCAACCACCCCCTGCTCCCTGTCCCCTGACTGCCCCCGGGACCCCCAGCCTCTTAGCCAACCCCCCCACTCCCCACCCCCTTACCGTGCTGCTCAGAGCAGCAGGACTGGCAGCCATGCTGCCTGGCCGGAGCCAGCCGCGCTGCCCAGCAGGAGCTCGCAGCTCCGCCGCCCAGAGCGCTGGCAGCACAGTGAGCTGAGGCTGCGGGGGAGGGGGGACAAATAAGGGTTCCAAAACTGTATGGAACCCTTATTGGGGGCCGAGGGCTAGCCTCCCCAGCCAGGAGCTCAAGGGCCGGGCAGGACGGTCGGATGTGGCCCACAGTTTGCCCACCTCTGAGTTAAAGTCTTAGGGTATGTCCACACTACCCGCCCGATTCGGTGGGTAGCGATCAATGTTCTGGGATCGATTTATCGCAGCTCATGTAGACGCGATAAAATCGATTCCAGAAGCGCTCCCCGTCGACTCCGGAACTCCAGGTCGGCGCAAGGAGTAAGCGGAGTCGACGGGGGAGCCTGCCTGCGCCGTGTGGACCCGCAGTAAGTACTTTGTAATTCGATTTCAGCTACGCTATTCACGTAGCTGAAGTTGCGTATCTTAGATCGATCCTCCCCCCCTCCCCCAGTGTGGACCAGGCCTTACTTTGATTCACCTCTTGTCTTTGCAGTCTAGTTTGTAACAGATTGGCATTAATCTTTGTGCAGCTGACAGCAATCTGTGGTAACAGTCAGCCCCCTTAGTGGAGGGGACAATGATGTCACAGGCTTGGAGACCGTACTATCTTCTCATACCTAGAGGTGGGTCCTTCTAGGTCAGGATAGAGCAGGGGTCTCAAACACAAGGCCCGCGGGGTTATTTCCTGCAGCCACCAAGCTCCCCGCTCCACAGTCCTCCCAGTGTGCCGTGTCCCCGCTCCTCTGCCTACCTCCAGGTGCTTCCTGCTGCCAAACAGTTGTTTGGCAGTGCTTAGCGCTTTCCAGGAGGAAGTGGGGAGGAATGGGGAGCCACGCGCTATGGGGAAGAGGCGGGAATGGAGGAAGGGAAGGGGTGGGAAGAGGTGGGGTAGAGGTGGGGGGGATGTCAGTGATGCGGCCCTCGGGCCAATGCACTAGTCCTTATGTGGCCCTCGTGGTCATTTGAGTTTGAGATCCCTGGGATAGAGGCATATTGATGGGGCACGCTTAAACTGCTGCTGTTCATGTATTTTTGTTCTATCGGGAAATAACTTCAAAAGAACCTCAAACTGTAAATCTGGCTGGCACGTGTGATATCCACTAAGGCCCAAATTTTCAACAATGGCTAGTAATTTTGGATGCTTCAATTTCTGGGTGCCTAGTTTGAGACACCTCAAAGCCTGATCATCAGAAGATTGGTGCCCAAAACTTTCTGAAAAAGTCAGGCTCCTTTAAAGAGGTCTCATGTTGGCCACCCAAAAATGGAGGTACTCGAAAATTACTATCCCTATAAAATAAGGACAATTCACTTTAAAAAAAAAAAAAAAAAAAGCTATCACCATCGTTTTCAGAGGTAAACAGTACATGAGGACAACCCTTACACAGCCAGTCAATTCCAGTTACAGTCAGGAAAACTGAAATAACCTACTAGTTTAAAGTTCCTTCAAATAACATTACCTTTTGAGCATTTTTCCATATCCTCAGAAGACTGTAGCCAAGGTGGAATCCTGGACTCACTACTTGGACAGGAAAACTGTAAGCTACTTCCAATTCGCAATGAATTTTGTTTTGTCAGGCTGCCTGCCTGTTCCAAAGAAAGAGAAATGAATTATTAATAGAAAGACAATTATTGTGGTGAAGATACATTATGGCATCCAGATGCGGAGGAACAGGTTCAGAAGCTGGTGACAAAAGAAAAACAACAAGAACCAGGTTTGCTGAAAAGTAGATTTAAAAAGGTTTAACCCTTGAAACTAGTTATGTAGGAGTAGTAAATTGAATAGCACATCATCTGCCTTTAATGTTCTCCCCAGTTCCGACTCAGCAAAACAAGGAACAAACCACAAATAGTTTAAATGTTAGGAAGATTTTAAAGAAAGGGGGGAAGTTTCACTAGACGTTATCTGAAGAACTGACTAATGTTTATATTCCTGTGATTAAAGGTATTGAACAACTTCCGCATGCGGAGAGATTAAAAGACTTGGATTTTTCAGCTTGAAAAAGAGATGACTAAGAGTGGATGTCTCAGAGATCTATAAAATCGTGACTGGCATGGAGAAAGGGAATAAGGAAATGTTATTTATCTCTTCACATAACACAAGAACCAGGGGTTACCCAATAAAATTGATAAGCAGCAAGTTTAAAAACAAAGAAGTACTTCTTCCCACAACACACCGTCAACCCGTGGAACTTATTGCCAGAGAATGTTGTGAAGGCCAAAAACTATAACGTGGTTCAAAAAAGAATTTGATAAGTTCATGGAAGATAGGTCCATCAATAGCTATTAGCCAAGATGGTCAGGGATGCAGCCCCATGCTCTGGGCATCTCTAACCTTTGAAGAGGGAATGGATTACTCAATGATTGCATGTTCTGTTCATTCCCTCTGAAGCACCAGGCACTGTCCACTGTCGGAAGACATGATACTGGCCTAGATGGACCATTGGTCTGACTCAGTATGGCCTTTCTTATGAGGCTCTTGAATGATAGTCCTTAGTATCCTTTTGAGTATATGCCACTTCTACATAAGAATTACCATGCTATATCCACCAACAGCTGATGTAGTCTGCTATTCTATTACCTGTCTCCAACTGCAACCAGTATCACATGCCTCAGAACATGATGTAAATCCCCCATAAGCATGTTACTGCATAACTGGCCTTTATGGGGGAAGTTTCTTCCTAACACTAAAATGAGTTGGTGGCTGGTTGATAATACTCTTATCCTATCTAGAATAACTACAGAGCAACTTCTTATTTATACAAGTGCCTAAGCCTTTTTTGGATCCCAGTAAGCTTTTTATCCTCAGTAGAATCTTGCAGGAGCAAGTTCCCCAGGCTAATTTATAAGTTTCATAAAACATTTATTTTAAAATCCATTTTAAATAAGTTGCTTCCTTTGCAATTTCATTGTGTACACCCTTTATTCTAGTATTATGAGAAAGAGATCTAGGCCCTTCCAATTAACCTATCACCTATTTTATATTCTTCTTTCATGTTACCTGTTGCTCAGCTCCTCTCTAAACTAAGCAATACAAGCCTTAAATCTACCTTCATATTAAAGTCTCTTCCATGCCTCTATATGAATAAGCTTGTTGCCTTTCTTTAGTCCTTTTTACTTATGGGGATGGGAAGAAAATTGAACACTATTGATATTATTGATTTTATATACTTGCATTAGAATAAGTGTATTAAATACAACTTGTTTAGTCAGAACCAAGACAGCAAATATTAATTAGTAACTTTATCAATAATTCATGTGTGGGTTGCTCAGCTATACAGCTGCTCTAGTTCATTAAATCACTGCAGAAAGCTGTAGCTATCCATATGTATTAAACATGTTACCCACCTTCTGGAATGTACAGATGGAGTTTATAAAGATGTACAACTTAGAACAACTTTGTACACACATTCCACATTTACTTCTCCAAAATTCATAAAGTGAAACTTACTTTTGCCCTACAATTCATATACAAAAGGAGGCAGGGAAGGAAGCAAGCGCTTTTATAGCTCCATCTAGCTGGACACACTGACTCGCAAAGAGAACGTTAACCCTTAGAAGGCAAACATTCGACAAGCTGTTAAAATGTGTAACATTTAACATTGACCGGGGCCAAATCTTCAGCTGGTGTAAACTGGCATGCCTCCACTGACTTCAAAACTGGGTTAATAAATTGGAAGTATTTCATATTAGAAACAAACAAGTTACGTTACTGTACCTCTGGTTCTTCAAGTTGTGTTATCCATGCAGGTTCCATTCTTGGTATGCATGTGATCGGATTCCTTCAGGCAGCAGTGTCTGTTGGGGGAACCTCTGTGCCCTAGATATCTTTGCATTTTCCCCACCCACGTGCATAAAGAGTGGAGTGGATCCAGCTGTCCCTCAGTTTCTTTGCCAATACAGAATCCCAGAGGAGTAGGTTTCTGTAGCAGTGGGGAAGGAGGGCAGTGTGTGGAATCCATGCAGACCACACGTCTCAAAGACCCACAGTTACTGTAAGGTTAGTAACCATTCTTTCGAGTGATCGTCCATAGGAAGCAGTTGTTTCTACTCGGAGGTGGGTAGTAAGAGTCCTACAAGTAATCGCAGGATAGCCCTACCAAAGCAGGAATTTGATCTGGACACCACTACAAAAGAATAGCGTCATGTAAAGGTGTGGACTGAGTTCCCTGTAGCGGTCTTACAGATTTCAGAAATAGGGATATTCTTCAAGCAGGCAGCAGAGGCTGGGTGAGCTCTAGTGAAATGAGCTCTAATGTGCTCAGGGGGCTGGCTCTAGCCTGGCTAACTCATAACGTGTCCTTATGCAGTTGGAGACTCACTTACCAAGCCTGAAAGGACCCTCTCTGCAAAGGCTACAAACAGTCTAGGTATGTTTCTGTATGGCTTTGTCCCATCATTGTAAAGAAACAGTGCCCTTACGCCATCAAGTGGGTGAAGTTTTGCTTCCCTGGAGGTAGGGCGAGGCCTGGGGAAAAATACTGGGAGATGAATGAATAGGTTCACCCAGAATTCTGAAATAGCCTTGGCTCAAGGGGAAAGCAGAATCCAACAACCCTGCTGTATATTGAGGTCCCAAGGTGGAGGGAGCTCCTGAACTGGGAGAAATGCATGAATGGGGGTTCTTAAGGATAACCAGTGTAGGGTGGGAAAATACAATATGACCCTGAACAGGAGTGTAAGTGCAGCTTGCTACTGCACGTAGCTGACAGAAAGTCAAGATTGTTTCAGGGCTAGTAGTTTGTCTGATATTGCTGAAATGGGTGTTGCTGGGGGAGAAAGCTGGTGCTGGAATGTCCAACTGGAATACCTCCTCCACTTTGCTTTAAATCAGTCCAGTGGAGGCTTTCTGCTGTGGAGCAGATTGTTCTGAACTCTAGCTGGACAGCTTCTTTCTAGTCTGCCAGATGTAAGAAGGTTGGGTGTGGATGCAGGATCTGACTATTATTGTTCTGTGAGACCAGGTCAGTCACAGCAAGTCATGTGGTTGGTGGCTATGTTGAGAGATTCATCAGATCCAAATACCAGAAGGGCCACTAGGATGATCTGAGGAATGGAAAACCTGTCTTACGAAAGGAGACTCAAGGAGCTTGGTTTGTTTACCTTAACCAAAAGAAGGCTGAGGAGAGATAGGATTGCTCTCTTTAAATATATCGGAGGGATAAATACCAGGGAGGGAAAGGAATTATTTAAGCTCAGTACCAATGTGGACACAAGAACAAATGGATATAAACTGGCCATCAGGAAGTTTAGACTTGAAATTAGATGAAGGTTTCTAACCATCAGAGGAGTGAAGTTCTGGAACAGCCTTCCAAGGGAAGCAGTGGGGGCAAAAGACCTATCTGGCTTCAAGATTAAGCTAGGTTTATGGACGTGATGGTTTGCCAAGATCATGCTATCCCATCAATTAATTGATCTTTGACTATCAGTGGTAAATAGGCCCAATGGCCAGTGATGAGATGTTAGAAGTTAATTACAGAGAACTTTTTCCTGGGTGTCTGGCCGGCGAGTCTTGCCCACACGCTCAGGGTTCAGCTGATCGCCATATTTGGGGTCGGGAAGGAATTTTCCTCCAGGGTAGATTGGCAGAGGCCCTGGAGGCTTTTCGCCTTCCTCTGCAGCATGGGGCATGGGGCACGGGTCACTTGCTGGAGGATTCTCTGCATCTTGAAGTCTTTAAACCATGATTTGAGGACTTCAATAGCTGAGACATAGGTGACAGGATTATTCCAGGAGTGGGTGGGTGAGATTCTGTGGCCTGCATTGTGCAGGGAGGTCAGAATAGATGATCATAACGGTCCCTTCTGAGCTTAAAGTCTATGAATCTATGCTGGGGCTATCCTAATTCTCAGTCCTGCCTTTTGCCTCAGTTCCTAAGAATCCTCCATATCATGGGGATCAGCAGAAAAGCATAGATTGGTCCCAGTGTCCAGGGGTGGGGAAAAAAAAAAAATCTGTCAGGGGCACTTGGCTGAAGCCCCTGCTCTGAAACCAAATGCCTGGCACTTGTCATGGTCTGTAGCAAACATCTACTTCTGGGAATCCCCACTTGTGAAATATGTACTGTATCACTAGTTGTCTGACAACTATCTGCTGAGTTGTTCTGAAGGCTGGGAAGGTACACAGCCAGCGGTGCAATTTGATTCAAAATGCATCAACTCCAGAGCTGCATGCCCTCCTGACAGAGCAAAGATATTCTTGCTTCCTCTTGTCTGTTGTCATAATTAGGGCCCTACCAAATTCACAGTCCATTTTGGTCATAGGATTTTTAAAAATAGTAAATTTCGTTATTTCAGCTATTTAAATCTGAAATTTCACAGTGTTGTAATTGTAGGGGTCCTGCCCCAAAAAAGAGTTGGGGGGGGGGTGTTAAGGTTATTGTAGGGGGAGTTGCAATACTGCCATCCTTACTTCTGTGCTGCTGCTGGTGGCGGTGCTTCCTTCAGAGCTGGGCAGCTGGAGAGCAGATGCTGCTGGCCGGGAGCCCAGCTGTGAAGGCAGAGCTGCCGCCAGCAGCAGCACAGAAGTAAGGATGGCATTGTATGGTATTGCCAGCCTTACTTCTGCGCTGTTGCTGGCGGCAGCTCTGCCTTCACAGCTGGGCTCCCGGCCAGCAGCATCTGCTCTCCGGTCGCGCAGCTCTGAAGGCAGTGCAGAAGTAAGGGTGGCAATACTGTGACCCCCCCAAAAAAAATAGCTTTGCAATCCCCCTGCAACTCCCTTTTGGGTCAAGGACCCCCAGTTTGAGAAACGCTGGTCTCCCCTATGAAACCTAGATAGTATAGGGTAAAAGCACTATGAAAGACCAGATTTCACAGTCGGACGTGTTTTTCATGGCCCTGAATTTGGTAGAGCCTTAGTCATAATGTATAGTTGTGGTATTATCTGTCAGGAGTTAGACTGTGGAACTCTGGAGAAGAGTCAGGAATGCTTTGAATGCCAGGTAGATGGCTGAGAGATTAAAAACATTTTATGTGGAGATGAGCTTCTAAGGGGACCATAGGTCCTGAATTTGAAGGTGATCTAGATAAGCTCCCCATGGTGTCCATCCCCACAGTCTCAGTGGGTAGAGATGCAAAGGGTTTGCATACATGGAAAGGGTCTTTCCACCAGTTTAATGAGAAGAGGGCTTCTTGTGGGACCATGAGCATTATGTCTATATGATGCCTGCTGTAGATGCATTGATTTCAGCCACGTTTGTACGGAGCGGAGGTGAAGTCTGGCAAACTATATAATTTAGGTTCAGGAGGCCATAAATCCCAGGTAAGTTCACACAGATGCTCTTGTGTGATCTTGAAGCTGGGAAGGTAAGCCCATTGTCTTGGAATCTAACAGTGCTCCTATGAATGCTACACTTCATCTGAGTCAGTGTGGATTTCTCTCTGTTAACTTTGAGGCCCAATAAGGCAAAGAGCTTTAAGGTTACTTGGATTCAAGTTGGTCACCCGTTGGTGTGATCTTTCTTGGATCAGACAGTCATTAAGATGTGGGCAAACCTGGATTCTGTGTCTCCTTAGATGAGCAGCCACAAGCACCAATCATTTGTGGAATGCCCTTGGTGTTGTGGAAAGACCAAAGGGCAGGACCCTCTACTGTGTTCCTACCAAGACTCTGAGCTATTAACTGTGGACTGGATGATTAGGTGTCTTGCTGGTCAAGAGCTGCAAACCAGTCTTGAGGCTCTGATGAGGGAAGACACCATCCTGAACTTGAAACAAAATTACTTTTTTTCACACGTTAACGGTCTTAAACACCCCCTTTCTTCTTTGGGAAGAAACAATAATAGAAATAGACCCCCTGTCCCTGAAGGCACCTCCTTCACTGCTCCCAGTTGTAGAAGGCAGTCCACTTTTTGCTTTAACAGTATCTTGCAAGGCAGGTCCCTGAAAATTGATGGGGGTTAGGAGTAGGAAGGTTTAGAACTGGAAAGAAGATCCCTTTTCTGCAATCTCTAGAAGCCACCAGTCCAAGGTGATCCCAGTCCAGGCTTCCCAAAAATAAGATGCGATTTCCTTTTTTACCCCCCTTTGGCAAAGATTCCAAATGATTCTGTTGGGCTCTTGATCTTGGCATCATACCTGCTGCCTGGTGGACACCACAGTGTGTGCAGCAGCAGAGAGAGGGGGGCAGAGGATCATCTCTAGTGGAACTTCTTTACTTCTCCTGCTTCAGCTACGTTTTTCTTGTATCTCTGAGATCCTCTGGGGCTGACAACAGTACTAGGCAAAGAAGCACGGCTTGAAAGATGATTGTTGACATGTTTGCTTCCTTCTTTGGGCCACTGTGTTCCAGTCTCAAGAACACAGAGTTGTCCTCTAGTCTCAAGGAACGGAGGGTCTCATCCAGCCTAGAATTAAGAGGTTCACTGCCTGCCAATGGAAGGTTCTCGATTGTTGTTTAGACCTCCCAGGGGATCCCTACAAACTAGAGCCAGGAAGACCTCATTGTTCAGCACAGCCTGTCAATTGGTCCTCCAGCATAAGGACCTTCACCTTCTCTTGATGTGCTTTTGGCCCCATAGTGGTGCTCTTTTCTGCCCATCAGAAGTTGTCAATGCCGGAATAGCAGGTGAAGCCTCTTAGAAGAAGTGGTCCAGGAGCGCAGATTAGAATCTTGACTCACCAGTTCACTAATAGAAAGGGGCTGCCCAAATGACTATGGTCCTGTTCCGACCTTCCTTCAGTGTCCCAGGCAGAGTGCATTGATCTCTCAAGGTGGAACAGCTTCAGATGGGCTTCTCTAGTTTTCCGAGTGTAGCTAGAGAAAGAGTGACACTCCCCCAAAATGCTCTACATGTCCCTATCCTAGGCAGAGTAGGCACCAGAAGTGCCTTGCATTGACAAGTCTTAAAGCTTCTGCTATATTGGTAGGATGGATGCATCTAGCTTAAACTGATTGTTTTTTTTAAAAAATGGGCAATAACTAGTAAATAATTAGCGAGAGTACAGCTAATTAACACTAGCACAGTATACAGAAAAGCAGGCAAACACTGCAGGAGTTTTGACTTGCTGTCTCAAGTGGTAAGAAGGAACCAAGGGACCCATTCTGCCCTTTATTCCCTCAGGAATGTGTGCGTAAGGGGCGGTTAGCACAAGGATATCTATGGTGCAGGTGTGGCCCCAATAGACACTGCTGGCTAAAAGAATCCAATCTCGTGCACATGGGGTGCATGCATTCTAACACTAGAATCTGTGTGGACAACTCATCTCGAAGAAGAAAATTTCATGTCAATTAAACAATTGGCAAACTTATGATTTACAGTTTTATCACCACTGCACATTTTTAAAGGAAGCCTAAATACTTACCATAATATTGGATTGCTAATGTTTTGTAGTTCTTATAGCAAATAATTTCATAAAGTATCCAAGTTTTAATGTCAAACCCACAACTTTTCACCACTGTAGCATGAATAGACAAAGCTTAAATTTAAAGTAAAAATCTAGAGTTACTTTTCCCATTCTGACATCAAAACTCGTGTACCAAAGATATTATGCAACCATTAACAGATAATAACTTTTCCAATATTGGCCTTGTTACTGTTTAAATGAAGCAAAAGAAAATTAAATTAATAAAACAGGATAACTTTACAGTATTCTAGAGCAGTGGTTCTCAACGAGGGGTCCGGGGCCCCCTGGGGGGCCCTGAGTAGGTTCCAGGGGGTCCACCAAGCATGGTCAGTGTTAGACAGCCTGGGGCTGAAGCCTGGGGCCCTGAGCCCTGACACCTGGGGCTGAAGCCAAAGCAACTTAGCTTCACAGGGGCCCTTGTGGCAGGGAGGCCCCAGGCAATTGCCTTCCTAACACCAGCCTTGGCTTTTATATGCAGAAAACCAGTTGTTGTGGGACAGGTGGGCTGTGGAGTTTTTACAGCGTGTTTGAGGGGGCCCAAAAAGAAAAAGGTTGAGACCGCCTGCATTAGACCATTTTACTGTTTACGTCTTGCACCAAACCTTTACCCAACCAAAAACAATACCGATACACAAACCGATAGAGGAAATCAAGCTAAATTAATCCTTGATGAAAGCTCATCATTACCTTTCTACTTGAGACAGAGTCGAACGCACCAGGTACAGAGTCTGCAGTAGAGGACGCCGGGAAGAAATGATTATTGATATCATGTGGAAACATGGCAATTTCATTTTGACGATACATTCTGTGGTGACGCAGTTTTGCTACCCATTCGTCAAACAGTTCCTGAGATTTCACCTACAGAAAATAGTTAAGTTATATGACAAGGAGTCATGGTTCAACCTTAAATTACTAGACAAAACTTGATCGTATTTTTCCCTATTTCTTACAAGGGGGCCACAAGGGGTTCTGAATTCTTGACAGAGCATCAATAAAGTATGCCTGTTAAATAGTACTCGGCACTTGCCTGAATACAACATAGAAAAAAATTCATGGAGCAGCTCAAGAGGAAAACTATGTTAGCTAAAGTTTCTCTCCAAGGCCCCAATTCAGGAAAGCACAAACAAATGTTTGAGTCCATCCCTATTCAGGGCAACACTGACACACATGCTTAAGTTTCATTGACTTCAATAGGACTTAAGCACACGCTAAAGTGCTATCCTAAATAAGGGTACCTTACTAAATACGGCCTAATATTGTGAACTTAAATACAAGTTTTGTAAGCCTGTTGTTTAGAGGACGGGCTCAACTTAGACCAAGAGAAGCGTGGCAGCGTTAAATCTTCACACATGCCATAGGTGTGGGATGGATGGGTATATGTTTTCAGTTTTACTTCCAAACTTATTTGCTTTTAAGTTTTAAAAAAAGACTTTAAATCTTAGTTAAATATAGGTTTGATTTTTTTTTTTAACATTTAAAAAACCCCTAGCTATATATTTTAAGTCAATTTAGACCATTAGATTGATAAACTTACAACTTTAAAACTACAGAATAAAGTCCACAGATGAAATAAATACATTCCTTCTTAATTATGCCCTATTAATAGATTAGATAAGTGCAAGTATGCTCACATAATGGAAAAGATGCCAGAGGGCACAACAGCAGCCTCTAATTACTCTGGTCCATTTTTTCTCCACACATTCGTCTCACAAAAAGGAGTAACTAAATTTAAGTATAAAAAATTGCTGCCAACTATGAGACTTTGTGTTTGACAATATTTAAAGTTAGGGAAAGATTTTACAGAAATTACAAAATTCCAGAAACCGAACTACAGTAAAATAAAGGAGATCATTCGCTTCTCAGCAAACTATAAAGTTTGGCCACATTTGACAACTGCTACAGAATTTAAAATGTTTATTCCTTCTAGTTAACCAACATTTCCACCACCCTTTATTAAGAGGCCAACACCACATACAAAAAGAGATCACTAGGTACATCACAATGTTTTAATATTTTTACAATTTAATTGGTAAGATACAGAATACGATTGCCTTGAAGAATTACCTTTAGATGGTATATGTATTCTTCTGTATCCAAATCTATACATTTTGTTGATTTCTTTACAGACATCACTGAAAGTCCAACATCAATGCAGCCATGAAGCTTCTCTCTCTCTACCTGCAAAGAAAGATTTTACATAGAAAATCAGCATTAATGCCTGAGGCAGGGTAGGAGAAGAGATGCATTGATTGGCAGGACCAACATTTTTAATTCATCTTGTAGTTTAGAAATTTAAAATCTTTCTTTTTCACAACATGACCCACATCCTGGTATTCATATGAAATACCACAATATTGAGAGAGACAGACAGACAGACTTACATCAGCTTGACACTTGGCATACTTCAAAATTCCTCTGTCCAAGAAGAAGTACCTCTGTAATCAGAAATGCAAAGAAACCTTTTATAGGAGAGCAGGAAATGATACAATATATTCCACTAAAAGGGCATCTTCTGGTGTTCACTTTTCAACAAGGATAACCCACCAAGGGAGTTAAGTTTAAATAGCAACTAACCCTACGATACACACTTCTTTCCTACCTTGTGCCAGCCTTTCAGAGGCCATTTCCTCTTTTTCAGCAGGTAGCCTTCCTGTTTCTGTGGTTCCTGGGTATAATTCATGACTCCTCGCAGTCCTTCTACAACTTCCCAGCTGTCCTATTAAAACACAAAATCCAAACCTGATGATTGTTTTTTTAAAGGAACAGAATTAAAACGTTTCTCTGAATAAAACCCAGTGAGACCAGAGTCTCAGATTGAGAGAGACACAATGCAAAGTAAATGAAGTGCAATTTTTCTGACACCATGTCTCATTGAATGTATGTGCTTACCAGGATTATTTACATATAGTACATAGCCATAGGGTATGCCACAGTTTAGTATAAACTTCACATCAATATGGGCAAAACCAACTCCTACTGAAAGATCTCATTAGTGCATCGTTGCCTGTAAAGCAGACCATAAAAACCCTAGATTTCTGGCACGTTCAGTACCCATGAGCAACTCAAGGTTCCCCCCCCCCCACAGAAACAAACAAAACAAAACCAAAGCTAGATGAACAATTCAATTACTGAGTCACACAAGAGGCAGGTGCAAAGGAGGAAAAAACTAAATGAAAACGCCAACAGAAAACGCTTTCTTCTTCATTACAGTACTAAAGGAGTGGCCTTGAAGTAATCTGACGTACAGGCGGGAACAGAGCTGCTGCTGATTCTACAATTTTTATTCATGATTTTTTATTCTAGAAAAAAGTGTTAAAGTATAACAACTTCCCAAATTTCTGACCAGAGGTATCCTCCTATAAAAGTAGTGACTTTGGTTCAACTATCATGGGACCGGACAATTATTTTATTTTATTTTTTGGTTAGGTGTTGATGTGAAAAATATTCTACAAATAGGGGAAAAATTATTTTTCACAGTAGTACATGCTTTTTGTGTCATAGCCACATATTTGTCAGGGATGGAGGGGGAGGATGAGGGAGGAAAAAGGGGAGGGGGAAACATCTAGATAATCTTACCTTTACCTGATAGCTTTTAATGATTTGGGACACTACTGTAATGGAATACACTGACCCTATCAAATGACAGCAGGAAGGGGAATATTTAGGTACCTGGCTTCCCTACTTAAGTTATACAAAGGAGTAACATCCAGAGGGGTCACATAGCACTTCTCTGACCCCCCCCCAAAAAAAAATCTTAAAAAAATATATATATATAAAAAATGATATTTGTCGCGTTCCTCTATTTATTCTATGTTCATCAAACAATTCTGGTTTGCAAAAGGTTTTATATCTAGAACGCCCAACAAGAGTTCAGTCTGAACCATCACACTGCCCCCTCGGTAGAGCTAAATTAGAATAGCATAGAGACAAGAGGTCAACAAATATAGAGGCATATTCATCCTTCATTTTATGCAACATTAGTTGACATAGGAGCGACATTAAATACAAGTGTCAAGATGCAATAACCCACTCCCCACAATCCTTGGGAAGCTAGGTAAAACAATATATTCATTAATAAAGTAAGGTAATGATGTAGAATAGCAAGATACCTCAAAACAGGCATTCCATAAACAGTGTAAGCAAAATGATTCCCCTATTTACCTGTGTCCCTGGTGAGATTTCCTCAATTTGTTCCTCTATTTTCCCTGCCTTGCACTTCAGCACAATTTCCTGCACTGAGAATCAGTATTCCCAGCACTAAACAGTCCACAAGAGTTAGAAGGGTTGCACTAATCAGGTCTCATCGTAACACAACACAACATTTAACTCACAATGGGCTTCCACAAACCAAAGATAGCTAAATGTCCAGTTTCCCTAATTTAAATTCTTATTATAGGAAAAGTTTTGCATGTTGCCCCTTGTTGGTCACGGCTCCCTTTTTGGCTGCATTATAGAAGAATATTTTCCTCACCCCTTCCAATCTGGAATACTTAAGTGATCACTAAAATATTATTTGTAAAAAAGACTTATAAAAAACATGGTTTTCCTTACTAGAAATCAGAAGTTATGCTCCATGTTCTATCCTTTTAATCTTTCCTCATTTGGGCTAGATTGTAGCTTGAACTATACATTCACAGGAGGCATTCTGCCCCCTTACATGTCTAAGTAAGTTACCTGGACCTCTGATCACGGCACACAGAGTCCCTTATACCCACCCAGAGCAGGTGACATGCAGTAGGTGGTGAACTGGTGAACCCTGGGTTCTGTCCTCCAATGAACCAGCCAAAATTGAGCCAGAGTAGTGGGGATGTTGTAGTTTGCTTCTGGTTGAGGATGACAGCAAAGTTCAGTGGCTCTCAACCTTTCCAGGCTACTGTACTCCTTTCAGGAGTCTGATTGGTCTTGCATACCCCAAGTTTCACCTCACTTACAAAATTACTTGCTTACAAAAATCAGACAAAAATACAGAAGTGTCATAGCACACTATTACTGAAAAATTGCTTACTTTCATTTTTACCATATTATAATAAAATAAATCAATTGGAATATAAATATTGTACTTATTTCAGTGTATAGTATATAGGAGCAGTATAAACAAGTCATTGTCCGTATGAAATTTGAGTATACGGATTTTGTTAGTGCTTTTTATTTAGCCTGTTGTAAAACTAGCCAAATATCTAGATGAGTTGATGTACACATACGCAGAGGTCTTCCGGGGTACCCCTGGTTGAGAACCACTGCTTTAGTTGACTGTTTACTGCTGGAGATATATGCAAACACTAAAGCAGACTATAATTTCATAAATAAAGGTGTTGGGGTTTTTTTTGGATTTTTTGCAGTGTGTGTAGGTAGGTCTCAGAGGGAATCCCAACAACATGTATTAACGTATACTCTTGGAAGCCAAAGAAAGTGTATGTTCCACCATCTTTTCTATACTAAAGGTGATTGAGTCTATAATGAAACCCCAAATAAATCCGTTTTACCCTATATAAAGCTTATACGGGATAAACTCATAAATTGTTCGTCCTCTAGAACACTGATCGAGATATGCACAGCTGTTTGCCTCCCTCCCCCAGGTATTAATACATACTCTGAGTTAAGTAAAAAGTGATTTTATTAAATACAAAAAGTGGGATTTAAGTGGTTCCAGGTGATAGACAGAACAAAGTGAATGGCCAAGCAAAATAAAATAAAAACACGCAAGCCTATGCCTAATACAATAAGACAACTGAATACAGATAAAATCTCATCCTCAGAGATGTTTCATTAAGTTTCTATCACAGACAGGACACCTTCCTAGTCTGGGCACAATCCTTTCCCGTTACAGCGCTTGTTCCAGCTCAGGTAATAGCTAGGCGATTTCTCATGATTGCAGCCCCCTTTGTTCTGTTCCACTCCCTTATAAATCTTTTGCACAAGGTGGGAATCCTTTGTTCCTCTCTGGGTTCCCACCCCTCCTTCTAAATGGAAAAGCACCAGGTTTAAGATGGATTCTAGTTCAGGGGACATGATCACATGTCACTGTAAGACTCCAAGCCCTCATTCCTCCCAGCTTAACTCACAGGAAGGCCTGCAAGCAAACAGAGCCATTCACAGTCAACCCACCATTAATGGCCCACACTTTGCATACCTACAGTAGGACCTCAGAGTTATATTTCATATTTCTAGTTTTAAGATACAAGAGTGATACATTTATACAAATAGGATAATCTACTTGAGTGTGGTCACAAGCTTTGTAATGATACCTTACAAGAGACCTTTCGCATGAAGCATATTCCAATTACATTATATTCACACTCATTAGCATATTTTCATAAAATCATATAGAGTGCATCACCACACTGCTACACTTCATTTGGAAAAAAATTAAAGGCTTCTTTCACATCAACATCATTCTGCCCAAAAACATACTGAAAAATCCTGGATGAGGTCAGAATGTTTCTCAGGCTAAAAATTGAAAGTGACTCAAGTAGAAGTCACTAAAGAGCCCCAGGTGCCACCCCAGAAGAAAGCAATGCTATGTACTCCTGGTACAATCTGGATGCTAGTCTGGCCTGAAAAGGCTCTTTGGCAGCTGGGCATAAGGAAGTCCATCCTCACACTGCACCACCCAAGGTTTAGAGACTAGTCCTAAACCTAAACATCTTTGCATCACGGGAGCAGCTCCAAGTTGCCCCCATCACATATCAGTGAAGTGGACATGCTTTACAAACGTGTTCAATCATTTAATTTCATTCTAGCTGCATCATTGTAATCTGACTAGGTCACAATAGCTGGACATAAGCAGTGTATCTAGGCAAAAAGCATACTGTTATGTAGAGTAGTTACTGAAAAACAAACACTGCACGCGACAGAATGCAAGTTTAGTAGTTGACAGCAAGTGCTGTTTTGAACAGGAAATCGGTGATTTTCAGTTTACATTAGTTAAGTAACAGGAATACATTAAAATGTCACAATTATACTAACTGTTGCAGCAGGTTTAGCGTGTGGATAAATTTCCCTGTTAAGGAATCATTTTCCATGAAGTTCAGCTTGACAAGGGTTGCTTTCAGATTTGGTGCTCAAGAAAAAAACCTAGAGAAAAGCTGCTGGATTTAACTGAAGTTTTCTTTGGCTGGAGAGCCTACCAATGTAGCTAAAAGCCTGAAAATGTACTTGATATTTCTACAGATTTTTATTCTTGGAATGAGCCAACTGCTTAAGCGTTTTATTGGCTTCCCCATCAGATTACTCCCTTCAGAGAAAAAAATTCTCAAGCAAGCATTATACATGGCAACGGTCACCCACTGCTTTAGCCCAAACATACTTGATAGCAGCACCCAACACCATAGCCTATAATGAAAAGAATAAATCTGATAAAAACTGAATTACTACTGAACATGGAGCCTTCTTAATGCACTACAGATTGATGGTTTTTGACAAGTGTGGGGAAGCCCTTGATCATCTGGGTTCAGTCCTTGTGCATTTTTGTTAATCATAAGCAGAGAGTAGATCTGGTAGAAAGGTCTTCAATTATTTGGAAGGCAAATTTCCCAAGTGCAGGAGGTTTAGGTCTACTGATATAATGGTCAGAAAAGAAAACAAACCAAGCATGTTCACATAAGCTCTTTAACAAACCACAAACACCTTGACTTGGGATGGGTGGGAGAGAAACTGAACCTTATAATTTCAAATTAGTTATTCATAGTTAAAGCTGCACTCCTCTCAATCAACAAGCACATATAGAAAAGGATCAGAGCATAATAGAGCTCACGCCTCATCTTTTCCTCAAAACTCTATCAAATTTCCAGGTTGGAAAACATCTGAGCACATTCAAAGGGCTGGGAGGGGAATCAGGACACTTGTATAGAGGGAAGGTTACAAAGAAGTGAACTCCACAGGTGATGAGAGGGTCATAGTGGATGGGGGCACATGAGGTGATGAGGAAACAATAGAAAGGCGGCTCATCAAGCTACATTGATTTGGAGGCATAAACTTGTTTGCAATAGCTCAAGTAAATGCATTGAGGAATAGCCCACACTTCTTAGCATGCTCTTAGGGCTCAGGGTGATTGTTTGAAAAGCTGAGATCAGGAGAGGGTCTCAGATCTCGTATTTCTCCAAATCTGAACAGTCAGAGCTGGCATCAGCTCCAATAGGAATCTGGATTGGCAAACGCAAGAAAATGCTTTCAAGGTAATAAGACTTCTTGTTTGAACTTTCAGAGATATGTAGGGTGGCTGGCTGTCCCATTTTTAAAGGGACAGCCCTGTATTTAAGCCCTTCTGCAGGTGTCCCGACTTTTTTTTAAAAACGGACAAATTGTCCGGTATTTTCTGTCTCTCCCCCCCACCCCCACCAGTACTGGCAGGTCCTGCTTCTGATCAGATCCCTGCTCGCCAGCCACTTGCCCACCAGTGGTTATGGGGGAGGGGGCAATGTCCGACAATGGGGGTGGGTGTGCAAGGCTGGTGGTGGGGTGAAGATGCAGCACGTGGGAACGGCTGCTCCCCCGTGCCAGTCCATCAGCACAGCCCCCACTGTGTGCCAACTCTCGGCCAGCAGGGCCCTGCCCCCGTCCCATTTCTGGCTGGCACTGGTGCGCACTGCAGTGGCTGGTGAGTGCGGGCAAGCGCCAGCTGGGTGTGTGTCACCTCTGCTGCCCACCCATTGACCCTTTACATGCTCCCCCTCTTGTGTTCTCTCTCTGCATTACCCCAGCACTGCGGCTCCTCCACATCCCCCCAGCAGGATGCGTCCGGCTCCCAGCGCTGTGCAGAGAACCAGCCCCTGGTCGGAGCACTCAGCTCACTAACAGCCTGGCCAACAGGCTCCTTCCTTCCCCCACTGCCTCTGGCTGGGCCGGCACCCCGGGAAAGCCCAAGACCCTCTAACTCGGGGCACTGGCCAGGAGGAGCCGAGCCCTGTGTGTGCACCAGAGCCCCACACAGCACTGGCATGGGGAAGCCTCTCCGCCCCTCAGCTAAGCTCTGGTGGGGGAAGAGAGCGATTTCCAGCCTGTTCACACCCTGAACCTGCAGGCTCCACAGCAGCTCCCAAGACACAGGTCAGGTCATCCCTTCCCCTACCCCCTCTCCTCCCCTGCTGCCAGAAGCAGCTCCCATCCCTTCTGCAGTGCCAAAAGGCTGCTGCTGACCACATTCTGGCAGAAATTGGAGGGGGGGCAGGGCATGTGACCCTGCGTGCCCCCCGATAAAAAGAATCCAACTACGCAGCATTATTTTTTTTTTTTTAAACAGGGGCTCAGTCAACTTAATATTCATTTGAACGTTTGTACGATTGATTGCCGTTGAACTCACTTGAATACAATTTTACCAGGTGTCCCATATTCAGCATAGGGAAATATGGTCACCCTAGAGGTATGTGGCAATAGGAAAGGGCAGCTTCTACAGTCCCCAAATGGTTAGGGTGAGAGATGGGTGATCTCTCAGTCACTAGCAGGTTCTTGTCCTGGAGTAATAATCAACACTTGAGCAACTGTGCAAGACCTCAGACATGCAGAAGGTCGGGAATCAAATAACTCCCAGATGAACCCTTTATTTCCTTTGTGTCCTTTTCCTTTGAAAGATGCAATTTTCCCTTGATCTGAATCTTATACCCCCTTAAAGAGCACACCACGCTGAACAGAATGGAGCCGATGTGGCCTGCAATTTATCCACAGCTTGTCTCATCTCGAGAAAAAGAAAAAGCATCTGTGGTTGTATGCTGCTAGAAGAAACTACTGAAGCTAGACAGGTCTGCTCAGCCAATGATCTTAAGACAAAGGCAAATAAATCAGTCTGGCTTCTGTCTGTTCTAATTTGTCTGAAATAGAGGGGGAGCATAAGATTTCTTCATGCTATAAATGCTGCTTGCAACTATGTTCTCTTGCTGATTCTTACCCTGCTGGGGACTCAAAACTAAGGTTAAGTTTGGAGAAGCTCAATTACATTAAAAAAAAGTCAATAGCAGCAGCACAGTCTGTGTCCAGACTGGTGGGGTGCAAAAGTGCTATGCTGCTGCGGAAAGTGACTATAGTTAGAACAAAAATTGACTTCCTTGTGGACCATCATCAACAGAGAATGAGCAAAACCATTCCCTCGGACAGCAGTGACTACAAAGGCCAAGGACTGAGGCAGGTCAGCATAGGAAATCTGCACTGCTGCTGTCTGGGTCAGCCATAGAACAGGTATTAAAGACTTTGGTCTCAAAGAACCATTAACCTGGCATTAAATTAACTAATCAAATAAAAGCCCCCCGATTTTCTACAACACAGCGCACCAGAAACTCCTCAAGGCTATATTTTGTTTCTGGGGAAAAGAATGAAGTAACTAGTTTTGAATAGCTCTCAGATAGATGCTCGAATATAGTTGACGACAGTGCCAGACTCCCTTCCAGTATAAAATGCAGTCAGATGCACTGCATGTTTTAAAGTGCCAAAAATAGAAAGCTGCTTCGTGGAGGATAAGGTTTTGCATCAGCAACAACTAAAGCATTTGTTATGGTTCATACATTTGGCAAAAGTTACTGAATTTTCTTTTTAGTACAAGATTTTTTTAATATAGCTCTCTCAGTGCCTTTCCTTACTGTATCTACTTATTTCACAAGTTTATTTATTGCTTTCCCATCCACACTATTTATTTTGAACGTCAACTCTAAAAAGAGAATGATGTTTTTTTCCCCTCCCTCACAAATATTTAAAATTATGGCCTAATGGCACGTTATATTGCGTTACTGGGGGGAGGTGTGGAAATGGAAACCACTTCACACCAACTACTGAGGCTTAAAGGTGAAGGTCAGTCCTGTTTCCTGGGAAGGGATTAATTGTCAGTGTTTTCAGGGTCATGCAGCAAATGTATTCAGGCTGTCAGAAACCGGGCACTAGGATTAGCGAGGGAAGGAAGGGTGTCCTAGAATGGAAGTTCCACAACCCCACTTGAACCAATCTCTCAAGCCATAACAGTCTCTGGTCTGCATCATGGGGATCTTTACATAAGTGTCGCCAGTGCCATATGCTGCTCTGTGGGGGGGAGCAGTCACACCACATCAGACTAAAATACTCTGATCCCAGGAGGTGCCCTTATTCCATCAGTCACACAATACCCACACGCCCAACTAATTTCCCTTTCTCTGGGGCCCGAGTGCACTTGCAGTAGCACTCCTTGCTTGCCTGAGTTTGAGAAACTGGTAACGCGTACCCCACTACTCCACAAAATGTCTGCCAAGAGCCCTTTCTCCCCTGTGCTTTGTAACAATTTCTTTCCACTTAATTGGATTAATGGAATGTCCTGTCCTGTGAGATCAGCTGCAGAGACCCTGAGGCAAAGGGGAAAGAGGTGGCCGGCCAACATTGTCTTGGTATAGCAGATAATAAAGAGAACAGTTCTGATTGAAATGGATAAGGAAGGGGCACATGGGTGGGTGTGCGGGGAGGAGGGGGAATAAATTCCTCACTGGAATGGAAGACGACGAGAATACTAGATGATTAGAGACAATATTCTTCACCTCCCCACACAGGATCTGAAATTGTAAGCTGTGGTTTTGGGGCTCCTTCTAATAAAAAATAGTGGCGTGTACTCTATTTATCCCTCTGGGGCTCTGCTGGATCTTCTCTTTCAGCTAGTGTGATTTTAGTTCCTATAGTTTCATAAAACTACCTTCGTTAAAAAAAAAGTTTTAGACAAGCAATGTAAATGCTGTAATTTAAGCAAAATTTCAGTGACGAAGAAGAAACCTAAATACATAGTAAAAGTAAACAGTCTCTTTCATTTAAGGATTGGTGTTATCTCTAGAGATGGGGGAGGAGGGGAATGTCTAACTGGATGTCTGGACAGTGGCAGGGATGGGAATGCAGCAATTATTCACCAGTTAGAAGAGTTTGGGGAGAAGAGGGCCATTAGTTAGCAATGTGATGTGTATTCTGTCAAATCCAATTGACAGTAACATTCATGGGGAAACTCCCCAAATAATCCAGCCTCACAAATTTCTACTCCCCCACAAATTACCAAAAACCTCATCAAATAACTTTCAGCATGGCTATCATCAGCATCAGTATCATGTTAAAGGGTGAATGAGCAGATTTTGTGAAGACTCATAACTCCTTTTCTTTTCTGAGCTCCCTCCCTCTCTCTGGGAGAGCCAACCTCAGAACCCATTTAAATTGAGCTACATAGAGATTACTCTCTCCTCACTAGCATGGAAACAGTTAGAGAACAGCACACATTTCTACATAAACATGAACAGCATGTCATCTAGCAGCATATCTCCTCCTTCTCAGTTGCTCTACAATGTGTAGACTACTGCACTATTTGGTCCAAAGTGTCTGTCTTTTTCATATGCAACAAAAATAAAAAATATTTTCCATAACATTGCATTACTTTTTGAATTTCATGAACACTTGACAGTCATACTTAACATACTAACTTTTAAAAGTTAGACGTGATCAAGTCATCTTTCTTAGTCAAAGCAGATGTCAGCCCCAATTTTATATTTCTTGTATTTCCCGCCTATTGGTTATTAGCAGGTAAATATCCAAACGGGAAAGACAGTGTTTATGTAGAATCAAAAAAATATTTCAAATATTCCACAAAACAGATCTTGACTTGTACACTCTAGTGTAGAATCAGTCATTTATAGCACACCAACATCATTGTGAAGTTAAACAATGAGCACCAGTAATGTAGGAGTCAAGACAAGCTCACTTCCAAGAACTCTGACAATTGATGCTGAAAATCCACCAATTCAATTCAAAGTACTGCATTTTTGACAGGAATAGACTGTACTGGGAGAAGGCCTTCTGATCTCCTGCTTGTATCTTGCAGTTGGGTACAGCTTGTACTCTAAGTGCCAAGTCTACAAAGCTATTATATTTGCCCCCCAAAAAAGGGGAGAGAAATTAAAAATATCTGGCAATAAGTAATTACAAATCCACTTTTTTAAAAAAAAAAATCCTTCAGAAAATATTTTACTGCCACCCACACTTGACAGAAATGTATTCCTGAAGAGCATGTTAAGACATAAGCATTCTGCATTTCAACTGTATAATGCAGTATTGGCCCCAGCTTTCAGCATTCCTCCTCCATACCTCAGGTTGATAGCATGCTTTAATGGTCACATGTTCTACCAATTACAGCAAAGAAACCTGCTGAATTCGGTTTCTTGACTGGGACATTAACTTTCTCTGAGGTCTTGGGCAAGTCACTCATATTTAATGCTCCAGTTTCCCCATATGTGAAATTGGGATAATATCCACTTAGAGTGTTGTGATGATTGACTACACTTATCAGACTTTTTGGAAGAGGAAAGGTTTAAGTATTAATCAAATCAGGAAGATGGTACATCACTAGGTCTCATGAGGAGGAGATATGAATTGTGGTGCCTTCTGGATGCAAGTGGCATCCTCCATCTCATTATACCTCCATCTCACCGGACCTGGTTGATGCGGTTGGGCAATTTAGCCAGTGCCTAACAGACAACATAGCTTGGGTGAAGGCTAGATGGTGAAGACAACCCAGACAAAGGTTTATAGGGTGCAGGTATGCTCCATCTGCTAGATTTGTAATCTTTCCACATTCAGAACTAGACTATAGCTTGGACTATATGCCCATATAAGCAGGGCCGGTGCAAGGAAGTTTTGCACCCTAGGCGAAACTTCCTTGCCCCAGCCCTGTGCCCCCCACCCTCCAGCTAACACCACCCCCCCCCTCGAGGCAGCCAGCTTCCCCCCCCCCCCCCCCATGGCTCCCCACTCCCCTACGGGCAGTGGCAGCCTCCCCCCCGCCCGCGGTGCCCCCCCAGCTCCTCGTTCCGCTGTGAAGCCGGGAGGCAGCTGCGGCCAGCCGCGCCCCCCGGCTCCCAGCTCAGCCGCAGAGCTGGGAGGCAGCCGCCTGCCACCCCCAAAATCCTGGCACCCTAGGCGACCGCCTAGGGTCGCCTAGTGGGCACGCTGGCCCTGCATATAAGAAACACTCCCTGCCCCAAATCCCTGTGTGCAGGCTACCCAGACCGTGAGTCAGTAGACACAGGAGTAAAAGCACACAGCACCAACTCCCTCGCAACCCCTCCCCCCGCCCATAGAGAAGGTAGGCATGGAGTGGGATGGATAGTGAGTTCTACCCCAAAGCTCTGGCCAGCAAAGCTGAGCCATGCCACTGGGTATTGTAATTTAAAGCCTTACTGTGGCATGTTCTTACAGAAATTGTGTCTGCAAATGTAGGAATGCTTTGACTGTGCAATATACTTTTAGTGGGATTTCGCCATGCTCACGTAAATCTTAAGTTTAACTGAAATCCTGTGTGCTAATAATGCTTGCTTGACATTATCTCTAAGAACAAACTTCATGTATATCTTGCAATTTTTTTAAGTTAACCTTATAATGGAAAAGAAGAAGAGTACCTTGAAAGCAAATGCTTCTCACTCAAAGCTATAAAAATGGGATTCTTTTGCTTATGAGCACAACAATCTTAAAGAGACAGAAATCATTTAGGAGATTAGACTGCCTCTGTCTCTTCGCATGAAGGAGTAACATTTCAAAACATCGTGGCTGAGATTTCAAAGCAGCCTAAAGGCTTTGGATGACCAATTCCCAGTGAAATTCAATTAGAGGCAGCTTTGAAAATCTCAAACAGCCTGTTCTGTGCACATAAAGCTTTACTGCAACAAAGCCACTCACACTCGCTTCTATTCACTTATAGGGAATAATGGCTCAAGTGCACATAAGCATACATTTTCAGTGAGGTTGCAGCAGTGTCTGTTTCTCCAAGAACAAAGCTGGGCTTGGACATCTGCACACACTCACTTTGATGTTTAAAGTGTGCCACAAGTGTTCGAAAACCTAATCCTAAAAAAAAAAAGTTTTTAAAATGCACAGCTGATAAACTCTTTGAAGCACATACCGTGGTTTTTTGCATTAATGTATTAGGGCCTTTGGGTGCCACATGGGGTCGCCAACCCTCTCGTATTGGCTGGGAGTCTCCCGATTTTGGGCTCTATCTTCTGGAGACTACTGAAGTCAAACCGGGAGATTTTAGGCCACTAAAAGTCCGGCGGTGCAACGGGACTAAGGTAGGCTCCCTGCCTGCCCTGGCTCTGCGCCACTCCGAGAAGCGACTGGCATATTCCTGAGGTCCCTGGCGGGAGGAGGGGGGAAGGGCAGAGAGTCTCTGTGCACTGCCTCGCTCCAAATGCTGACTCCGCAGCTCCCATTGGCCAGGAACTGCATCCAATGGGAGCTACACGGGCGGTGCCGGCAGGCAGGGGCAGTGTGCGGGGCCACAGGGACATGCTGGCCACTTCTGGAAGTGGCATGGGGCCAACATGGAGCCACCTGAGGTAAGCGCCGCCCAGCCAGAGCCAGCACCCTTTACCCCCTCCTGCACCCAAATCCCCTGCCCCAGCCCTGAGCCTCCTCCCGGAGCCTGCACCCCACACTCTCTCCTGCACCCCAACCCCCTGCCCCAGCCCAGAGCCCCCTCCGACACTCTGAACCCTTCAGCCCCAGCCCAGAGCCTGCATCCCCCCTCGCACGCCAACCCCCTGCTGCAACCCCGTGAAAGTGAGTGAGAGCAAGCGACAGAGGGAGAGGGGGGATGAAGTGAGTGGGGTGGAACCTCAGAGAAGGGGCACGGGTGTTTAGGTTTGCGTATTATACAGTTGGCAATCCTAGTGCCACAGCAACAATCTGCACTCATGGGCAGATTTTCAGTATCAATACTGGCAACATATGAAGATAAAGGATGTTCCTAACTGAAATACTATTACTACACACACACCACTGAAGGCTTGAGTTGGCAGCTACACAATATGCTACCACTGGGGTGACCTTTTCAACGGGAGATTTAGGGGTCCTAAGCACCAAACCACAGAAGCCAAGCATTCAGCAGCAGACCATAGGCCAGGGTGGGCAAACTACAGCCCAGAGGCCACATCTGGCCCTTCAGACATTTTAATCCAGCCCTCAAGCTCCTGCTGGGGAGCAGGGTCGGGGGCTTACTTTGCATGGCTCTCAGAAGCAGCGGCATATCCCCTCTCAGACTCCTATGCATAGGGGCAGCCAGGGGGCTCCGCACGCTTCCCCCGCAGCTCCCATTGGCCAGCAAATGGGGCCAATGGGAGCTGCAGGGGCGGCACCTGCAGACAGGGCAGCGTGCAGAGCTGCCTGGCTGTGCCTCCATGTAGGAGCCAGACGGGGGGGGGGGGGGGGGGGACATGCTGCTGCTTCCGGAAGCTACTTGAGGTAAGCACCGCACGGAGCCTGCACCCTGACCTCCTCCTGCGCCCCAACCCCTTGCCCCATCCCTGATCCCCCTCCCACCCTCCCAACCCCTCGGTCCTACCGTCCTTCACCCCAGAGCCCACACCCCCAGCCAGAGCCCTCTCTCATACCCCAACTCCCAATTTCATGAGCATTCATGGCCCACCATACAATTTCCATACCCAGATGTGGCCCTCGGGCCAAAAGGTTTGCCCACCCCTGCTATAGGCATCTAGAGAGTGAGAGCACAGTATTAACTGAATTCCTGGGTGTGCTTTCCAATGTTACAAGTATCTGCTAATCCGTAATGTGTGTTTATTTCACTTGACTGAAGACAAGATGCTGCCACTGGCAAAAAAAAGAGGAAAATGGAAAAAGAAAAAAAAAGAACAACTGCACAACAGACCCTTAAACACAACTGTGTTCATCAAGGTCACTAGAACTGACTATTTCTCCTAATACTTTGAAGTCCCACCCCACCCCTTAAACAAATAGGAGCTAGTGAAGTTTACTTTACCTGTCTACTTCCCTGCTTGGAGGAGCAGCTGCTGGTACTTCTTGAAGGTGACAACACTTTCTGGGACACACCCAGGCTCTTTTCTTCACTCATGATCCCAGAGACAGTTTGCCTTGTGTCTATTCAGTTAGAACACCATCCGAAGGGCATTAAGCAAGTGTATTGGAAGACATGGGAGAAAAAGGCAAGAGTAATTGTTTGCCCATATGCATTCCAATGGCATCCTCGGGGCCCCAAGGAGATTCCTAAGAGAAACAAACCAAAAACACATGAGCATCAGACAGTCCATGTTATTTGGTAACATGAATCAAGAATTCATGAGAAAGTCTTTGATAATGTAGTTGGACTGCACTGCTATATGTTATTAGAAATTAACTGAACTGCTTTAGGATAATTTTCAAATGTCAAACAACTCTAAAACTACTTGTTTTAAAGCTCTAACTACTTGTTTTAAAGTCATGATACCATCTGACTGCTTGTAAAGAACACAGTTTAAATGCAGCATCAAGTGTCTCTTTAAATCCCAAACCATGAGCAAGTTTTACACACACACACACACAATAATAAACCAACCTGAACAAGGCTATTACGTAAAAACAAGAACACCACAGAAAGTTAGGAAAGAACAGAACCTTTGTGAATGGCGTGGAGAAACTAAATATCCCACAAGAAGGGAAAAACCAGAACACATAATTAGCTTCCCAGTTTCCTTGAGAATTTAGATACAGTGCACATTTGCAATTCCAGAAGTTGCTTTCATTTTTAGAAAAGAATTGTGCAAACTTAGCTACTTACAGGTGGGCATGACTAACTGTACCTGGAGTTAGAAATTGATAACTATGTCACTTCTGTGACAAAGTGAGTGGCAGGAAGATTAATGAATAGCTTGTCTAACAGTGGTGGTTGCAGTGTGCGCAAAAAAACTTGATGGAAACCCCGAATGATGGATTTGCAGTGTCAGCAACAGTTGCCATGGCAACAGTTTTTCACCCAACAAAGGAGACAACAAAAACAGTCATTTTTCAAAACCTGAAAAAAAAGTATTGTGCAAGTTATGTATCACTTCAGACTTGACCGCTCATGTACAAAGCAGCCTAAGAATTTCCATGGTAAGAGGAAGGGCTTAGAAAAGTAAGGAAGTTTCTACACAGTGGAGGAAGATTTTATTGCTGATGTAAGTGCATGTGACTCCATTGCCTTAAATAAATCACTGCCTTAAATAAATAGTTGTGCCAGCTTACACTCCAATAGTGTATTAGTCTCATTGTGCACTGAGCAGGTTTTTTTTGTTTTGTTTTAAAGGCCTGAAAAATACATTCAGAGACAAGATGGATTAGAGCAACCCTAATAAATGGAGAGGCCTAAGGCACACATTTTTAAAGAATTCAAGCTTCCTTTTTGAAAAAGCTAGGTCTTTAAAATAAGTGTCCAAATATAACCCAAAACAGTGCTGTGTTTCCCAGATCTTCAGACAATACCTCTCTGTGCTGCTATAAACCAGAATTTAGATGTTCTTATCAGAGAATCTTTTTGAAAATCAATAACGTATTTTCTCTGTAAGACAGTTTAATGGAATACTTACTATAACGTTTCTACCAAAATACCTTTTTCCCCATCTAAAACACGGTATTTTTCTTACCTAGTTCACCTTATATTTAAATGAGATACTTATCTTTAAAAGGTTACAGCAAAAATAGCCCTACCATTCTTTAAAGTCAAATTAAAACAAAAAAACAACCCCACAAGACTGGATGGCTCAGGCATCTGATAATAGCCATCTTACAAAGATAGCAGTCTCTCTTTACAAGCAGATGCTTGCACCCCTCTACCCACTCCAAAGTCCAATGCAGGAAATGCTTTTGTAACACTGTTTACAGGGTGACCACTGCCCACTTAAAGATTCCCACTCTTGTGGTTTGAAATGACCACTCTAACCTCACTGTTAGTTGGCTGACATGCTTGCAAAATGCAAAGTTTAACAGTTCATGACTACAAGCAGGCTCTAATTTATAAAGTGCACCGAGTCTCTATTGAACCATCACTGTCAAGATCCAGACAGGATACTCTGAGGCACATTAGACCTAAATTCTGTGGCAAGTGCTCCCAGATTTCTAAAGCATATTACTAAGCACAGCTGTGCTGAATTCTGGGGCAGCTTCAGATAATGTTTTTTAATTCAATAAGAAAAGGGATAAGATCATCAGTACCATATGCCTTATATTATTTGGTTTGGAGTAGGGCTGCCAACATGCTAATGGCACAAAACTGAACACCTTTGCTGAAGCCCCGCCCCTGCTCACTCCATCCATCCTGCCATCACTCACTCTCCCCCACCCTCACTCACTTTCACTGGCCTGGAACAGGGGGTTGGGGTGCAGGAAGGGGTGACAGCTCCAGCTGGAGGAGTGGGCTCCAGGGTGAGGCCAGAAATGAGGGGTTCAGGGTGCAGGAGGGGGCTCCAGGCTGGGGCAGGGAGTTGGGGTGTGGGAGGGGGTAAGGGCTCTGGTTGCAGGTGCAGGCTCTGGGGTGGGGCCAGGGATGAGGGGGTGCAGGCTTCAGCTGGGGGTGTGGGCTCTGGGGTGGGGCTGGAGATGAGGGATTTGGGGTACAGGAGGAAGAGCTCAGGGCTGGGGCAGAGGTTTGGGGTGCAGGAGGGAGTGCATGGTGCAGACTCGGAGGGGGTGCAGGGCTGGGGCAGGAGTACAGGTTCTGGGAGAAAGTTAGGGTGCGGGAGGAGGATCGGGGTGCGGGAGGAGGATTGGGGTGCGGGCTCTGGCCAGGCGGTGCTTACCTCAGGCAGCTTTTGGTCAGTAGTGCAGCGGGGCTAAGGCAGGCTCCCTGCTTACCCTGGCTCTGCGCAACTCCTGGAAGTGGCTGGCATGTCCCTAAGTGGAAGGGTCAAGGGCGCTGCGCGCTGCCTGTCCCCGCAAGCGTCACCCCCACAGCTCCCATTGGGAGCTGCAGAGCCGGCGCTGGGAGCCGGAGCCGCAGGCCCTTTAAATTGCTGCCAAAGCCCCCGGGTAATGGAGCCGGCTGGGAGCCCCAGGGCTCGGGCGGTGATTTAAAGGGCCCAGGGCCCTAGCAGTGGCCAGAGCCCCAGGCCCTTTAGCTGGTAGCTCCAACTGCAAACCCCTGCATCTTTCAGTAATTTCTCTGCACTCCTCTTTAACCAGGGGGGGGGCACAAGGGATAGCTCAGTGGTTTGAGCATTGGCCTGCTAAATCCAGGGTTGAGAGTTCAATCCTTGAGGGGGCTATTTACAGATCTGGGGCAAAATTGGGGATTGGTCCTGCTCTGAGCAGGGGGTTGGACTAGATGACCTCCTAAGGTCCCTTCCAACCCAGATATTCTATGAACTCTCTCCTTCATTAAATTTGAGATTATTAGTATCTCAAGGTCTTGTATTTACAACTGACATGCTCTTCCTCCAAGACTAGGCAGTTGGTGTGAGAGCGTGAGGGAGAGAGAAATCAAACATGCCCAACAACAGTGACAGGGCTTTTCTATGATGTTTTGTTTCAGACCACCACCTATGAAATTTACTGCCGCAAAAATATTAAAGAGCCAAATTGTCTTACTGAGCTATCAGTCAATCAATCAATACTTCAGTTACACTAAGGAACTGTCTATACAAACAGTTATTTCACAGCAAGCTGGGGGGTGGGGGGGTGCAAACATCGGGTGGGCAGAGACCTTGGGGTGTTTTTTTGCCTTCTTCTGCAGTAGGGGGATGGGTCACTTGCTGGTTTGAACTAGAATAAAATGGTGGATTCCTTGTAACTCTAAAACCTTAAATCAAGATTTGAGGACTCTAGTAACTCTAGAGTTCCAGCTGCCTAGACTTTAGTAACTCTAAAGGGAATGAGACCTGAGGCCTGGTCTACACTGGGTGGGGGGTAATTAATCTAAGTTACACAAAACTTCAGCTACGTTAATAACGTAGCTGAAGTCGACGTACTTAGACCTACTCACCGCGGTGTCTTCACTGCGGTGAGTCAACTGCTGCTGCTCCTCCGTCAACTCTGCTTGCGCCTCTCACGGCGGTGAAGTACAGGAGTCGACGGGAGAGTGCTCGGGGGGGGGGGGGGGGGGTGTCGATTTATCGCGTCTAGACTTGACACGATAAATCGACCCTCCTCGCTGGATCAATTGCTGCCCGCCAATCCGGTGGGTAGTGTAGACAATCTCTGCCTGAGGGTATCGGCTTATTACAGGAGTAGGGGGGTGAGGTTCTGTGGCCTGTGATGTGCAGGAGGTCAGACTAGAGGCTCATGATGGTCCCTTCTGGCCTTAAAGACTATTAGTCTATGAACCTACCCTGCGTTAGCCTACCATGGAATAACTGTCTGTGTGGACCCTGCTGATGTGCATTAAAAGTTTGTTAATGCACTTTGATGATTCTTAAATTATAATTATTTTATAAACTCTCTAGGAGCAGATAGAAGATAGTCCCCCCCAAAACAGGACTAGATCAGTCTCATTGTCCCTATATTAAAAAAAACTTAAACAAGTGGTAAAAATATGTTAGATACAGTTGATAGACTTCCACTTCCCTTAAAAAGACACCAACTTGGAGATTCTAGTGCTACTGCTGAAGGTTTCACTAATTCATGACAACAATTTAATGTTTGGTTTTATTTCTTGTATCTCTCAATGTTACAAACTCACTGCAGAGTCCTTATAGCTCAATGTCCTTATAACTCATGGCAGAAGAAAGGGAGAGAGATGAAAGTTAGAAAAAGCTGGAAAACGACAGTATGAAAACATCAAGAAACTTTTTATTATTATTGTGAAAAATGAAGACTTGCAGCTGGCTCAGACTTAATTAGGGTAAAAAGTGCTATAGTGAGCATTTAAATGTGGAGACAGAATAAGATGCAAGTTTTCTGTCACTAAAGTCCACTTTATGAATGGAGGAACAGGGAAGACCGGGGAAAAAAAAAACCCACCAAAAAAAACCACCAATGGAAGTCATTGCAGCACTCCTAACCTTTGCACATTAAGTCAGCGGTTTTCTGTGTGGTATTATTTTAAAATAATACATATAACTGTCAAACAAAATTCTCAAATTATTTTGTTGGATAAATGTTATATTGGAGAAGAACAAAAAAAACCCAAACAGATTTTTGCCCTGAAAGTTAGTGTTAATCCAATTAAAGTGCTTTCCTATCTCCCTAGTCTGTGTGCTGAAAAATAAGTCACAATTAGTTTAAGCATCTTTTCCACCATATAAAAATTTAAACTATAAAAGTGTGTCTCAAAAAATGATGAAAATGTCAGCTTTAATCTCTCTGACAGTCTAACAGTTCCCCAAAGGTAAGAGTCATCTATATGGCAAAAGAATTGCATACAAACATGAGAAATATTGGTAGTGTCTTTTTGGAAGAAGATACCTGTATTTCCAAGGCATTACAAGATTCACAGTATTGAAGGAGAAAAGACAAAACATAGTATTATGTATATACTGTGAAGTTTCTAGGCTGCCCTTTTGAAGAAAATGCTTTGTGACAAAGTTCCTCCTCTATCTTGGTGGGTCCTGCGCTTATTGGTGGATTTTGCTTGCCTCAGAGATCTTCCCCTCTGGTAGAACCCACAGTCCAGGTTAACTCCTCCTGTGTCTGATCAGGAGTTGGGAGTTTTGGGGGGGAACCCGGGCCCGCCCTCTATTCCAGGTTCCAGCCCAGGGCCCTGTGGACTGCAGCTGTTTAGAGTGCCTCCTGGAACAACTGCACGACAGCTACAACTCCCTGGGCTACTTCCCCATGGACTCCTCCCAACACCTTCTTTATCCTCACCACAGGATCTTCCAGCATGCCTTCTCATTCTCAGCTCCTAGTGCCTCTTGCTCCCAGCTCCTCACACGCAACCTCCTTCCACAGCTCCTGACATCCCCCCCCTCACTGACTAACTGGGAGGCTTTTAACTAGTTCCAACCAGCCCTTGATTGGCTTCAGGTGTCCCAATCAATCTAGCCATCTCCACTGCTTTTTCTAGAAGGATCTTAATTGGCCCCAGGTGTCTTGATTAACCTGGAGCAACTGCCATTTGTTAACAAGGTATCAGGGATTTGTTTAGCCCGGGCCTAACATACTGGTTCCTCACCGCTTTCCTATAGCCATCTGGCTTTGCCCCGTCACAGCTTGTAGAAGCAGTTCTGATAGTTAAAAAGTACCAGTTTATTAAACATTACTGCAAACAAAAAATTCGCCAACAATAATTACAAAACAACAAAAAACAGGCTGTATTCATCAAAACAGGTTTCAATTTAGATCTCTAGAGTCAGGCTCTAGCTATTACTTAGACTGTAACCTCTGTGGGACAGAGACTTCTTTAGTTAGGTGTTTGTACAGTATCTAGAACAAGGGGGTTCTGGCCCATGACTGGGGCTCCTGAGTGCTACTGCAATATAAATTATTAATTTCCCTCACCTAAATCCTTCCTTCAGTCCTGGGTCAGGCTTTCATAGTGCCTAGGCACACTACTGTAATAAGGAAAGTTAGTTCGTAAATAACCTACTTATCTTCAAAAAGCAGAAACCATTTAAAGCCCATTTGGTAGCTAATGGATAATGCTTGTAGTTAATCACCCATGAGAAAAGACAGTGCCTATTCTAATCCAAAAGGAAACAGGAGAATTAGAACCTAAGGAACATTCCACTAGAATAAGTCATAAGGAAAATATCAAAGAAATATATGCCTCAATGCTAAGCTTGTTCAGCCTCTCGTGGAGCCAGACAAGCATGTCTGCTGTTTCCTTAACCCTTGGGTTAATTCAGTCCTTCATATTAGCAAGATCTTCCATAAATTCAGAAGCAAGTCAATGTGCACTCTAAAAATATTTTAAAAATTATCTCCTTCCTGCCAATCCCAGAAATTGAGTATTCAATGTATGGTGTGACAAGGATAATTGTCATATGAATGTACCATACTGGCATTAATTTGTATCCAAAGGAGATATCCAGCAGATATTTGTATGAAAAATATTGTATATAGTCTGCACTAATAAATCTGTAAATGGAAAAAAACAACCCATGACACTACTGACATACAAATTTGCACGTGGTAATGACTGTACCATACATCAACTCACTCATACTAGCCATGTGATCCAATTGATAAATGTAGCTGAAAATGAAAAACACGTTAAGTAATATGACCAAAGTTACCTCCAGCCAATCTTCATAGGCCTTAAGAGTAAAATATCCTTTTTAAGCCTCTTGCCTAGTGGTAGGCAGCACATTGCACTATAATGTAGAAGGACACCAGAACGCAAGAGAAGCCTCCAGACGATCACTTGACAGCTGATACACAAGATACCTACAGCGCTCAAGGCTGTTACATAAATAGGGAACCCAGACAGATTTATTCTGAAGCACTCCCTTACAACCAATTAATGCAGAGGTATCAAAGATAACTGCAGCAGAAGGTGCATTTCTTACCCTCAGCTAGAGACAGTGCCTTACTAGTAGCAAGAAACAGAGAAGATATGGGAGCATATTGGAGAACAATATTTGTAGTTTTCAATGAGGAAAGCAGCATTTGAAAGCGATCTTGCAACTCTTCATGGCATACATCCACCACATCTCACTTCCTCATCTACAGTAAGAACACTCTGAAGTGATCACTTATGATACTTAACGATTAGAATCCAGAGAGGGGGTTACGAATGTAAAATGTTTACCACTAAGCTTCCAGCAGTGGCTGGCTGCTCTCTCTCTCTCTTTTTTTTTTTGGTTATCTCTTACTGTTTAAAATTTCGTTCTGTTCATTAAATACACTTCTTCCATTATTTCCCAAGGCCTATTCCTTTTCAAAGCAGCAATCCCTCCCTCATCCCAGATTTCTAAAAATGAGTTCTCTCTCCATTTCTACAAGGTTATTTTAAAACTGATATTCTCTAGCTCCCATTTCAATACGCACAGCCTGATGAAAACATATCTAAACTTTGATGTTCAGTGGCATGCCTTCCCATGACTATGTAACATGGCAGATGCCAGCAAAATAAATCATCTTAAGCTGGTAGTGTCTGTGCATTGAGACAAAGCCACTTCTCTGCTGCTAGAACTCTGGAAGCATCAATGTCTCCTTATCAATGGACAATGGAACAGACTGCCTAGGGAGGTTGTGGAAGGTCCTTTACCGGAGGTTTTCAAAAGGAGGCTGGATAGCCATTTGTCTTCGATGGTTTAGACAACAGATCCTGCATCTTGGCAGGGTTAGACTAGATGATCTTGTGGTCCCTTCTAACCCTATGATTCTATCATTTCATATCAGAACCTACTGGAAAGCCTTAGAGAAAAGCGAGTGGGAAATTCTCTGAAATTCATCATGAAACTCTCGGTCTACATCCTGATGTGCAATGAAAAAAGGGTGAGGAGGGAAAAAGCAACATGGTGTGATTATGACACAGGTAGTTCCAGATTTATTAAAAACGTAAGCCAATCACAGCCTAGAGATGCTTCAGCCACTTCAGGAAATTGCACGTACTTACAAAAGGGTGTTGGACCCCACAGTAACTTGCCTAATGAACCCCTCTCTTAAGCAGTAATATTGGATATCACTCTCCGTAGAATTGGTTACTTTTTCTGCTTAGGCTTTTGTGGGATTGAGGCCTACATGTTTTTGGTGTAGTTATGGGTGGAGGAGAGTTGCCCACAAGTATACTTCAGAATAAATATATATTCTATAGGCTCCATTCAACAGCACTCAGGCAACGACAAATGGCGACAGGAAAACATTTTCCCGTCCTCCTATCTAATTATGGTCCTTCCTTCCCACCACCACAAACTATCAATTTCCCCACTCATCAGTTTTATTTTAGTGTGATTACATCTCTCAAATTAGGTTTCATAAACTGAAATAAGAACATAATTATACTCATTACATAGCCTTGACTAATTCTTTGGCATTGTAACCATGAAGAACCCTCTTGCTGGATTGTAGGATTACTAGATTATTCTGTACTATATTTATAGCACATTAATTTAATAGTAATGTATTACATAAAGGAATTACATGCCCTGGTCACCATCTCATCTTTATTTTGTAAGAACACTGGAAAACCTGCAAAACAAACAGCTACAAGATATAGAACTGCATATACATGTTCAATTTACAAATATTGCCTAATGAAGCAAATATAATCCTAAACATAGAGATAGACATTCAAAAGGAAGGGAAAGGTCACAATAGCTGTTTTTATGCCGTGGAATACAGAACCCATTCCAGCTAGATGATAAACACGTTCCTGCACACCAAACTGCCTAATGACAAGCAGGATGTAAAACAAAGGGAAAATGGTTTCACAGTCCCAAAAACTCTTCTAAACAGCTGTTGCGACCTCACATAGGATTGAAACTCACTCTTTTCTAAAATAGGCAAGGAGATGGAAGGCAATTCCATTGTATTGATCCAGAGGATCTTTCACTCTTTTTCATGGTTTGTGACAAGATTGCCCACTGATATAGTTACTGTAATGTACAAGTCTGAAGCCTTGGTTATAAAGTCTCTAGTTTAAGCAAAAGTTATATTAAGTGATACTGTACTGTTTTTAAAAAATTAAATGTTCAAAACCATGTAAGTGACTTGGGAGCTTAAGTCACTTTTGAAAATGGGAATTAGGTGCCTTTGAAAAGGTTACTCAGAATTTTGTTTCTATTAGCGAAGTACCTGCCTTTCCTGAATTTGGGAAAATGTGTTAGTGTAATTTAAAGAGATTTACTTAAAAAGAAAAAGAAGGACTGCTTGCTTCCACTGCCCTTTCCAGGATGCCTCGGCGTCCCACTAGGGGGATGCACTATTTGAAAAGAAGATGGGCATTGTCAGAATTTAATTTAAAGTCTGATACTCCTTTTTATACTGAAGGTGGCAAATTCTATGATTTTGAGAAGCTAAAATGTTTTTAGCTAGGTCAATTTAATACCTAGATGTCTGTAAATTGTAGACAGGAAATTGGCCAACAAGGAAGGACTGGAGTTGATGATGAATAATTTAGCACTATTGCAGACAGACCAGAATATGAAAGATGTATGTGAGCCTAAATGGACGTGCCTTATACCCAAAGAGTCAATCCTTCCAACTACAGTATAGCACTCAAATGCAAACCATGGCGCCACTCCAGGAAAAGGAGCCAGTGGTACAAATCCTTATTCCTATGAAAAGTTTCATGGGTTTCCATGAGGGCCTACGGTCTGCTCTGGTGGCTCACTTTGCAGAATCAAGGTCTGTATCAGTTATTGCAGCCTACTGGATAACTGCCTTTTCTTTAAGTGTAAGTAATTGAAGAAGCTGAAGATGCGCTCCCCATTTCCAAGTATTTCTAGAAGTTAAGATCGGAGTTATTCTAAAATGAGTTACATGCACTGGGTTAGAAAAGAGAATTTACAATGCACCTCAACTGAGTTGGGCGCGTCAGTACTATAAATGTAACAATCTGTCTTACTACTGCTAGGGAGCGCTCTCTCTCCAATTCCAGCTCGTCACCGCTGAATGGGAATACGGAGAAGACTGGCAGCGGAGTTGTCATGGACACTTTATAATTCATGCACAGTTTACTATTTTTCTCGCTGCTTAGCATTTCCATGGTGGTTTTAAAATTATGGTTCTACTCAGTTATCTGGGGTTTATTTTTAGATTATACAGAAGAATAGCTATCAATGCAACCTGCCTCATAATTCGTATAATTCTTGTTTAAACTTGCGCCTGAACACCAACAAAAAAATGAAGTCCCACCATTTTGTTTTTCTTCCTCCCTTCCTTCCATTTTTCCAAGTGTGTGTGTGTGTGTGGGGGGGGGGGGGGGGAGACAAGCAAGATGGCTTTCTAGATAATCAATATTGTTGCCACAAAGATTGTAAAACCATAGGTGTAACTCTTTTCCAAAGCTTTAATCCTGAACAATTTAATGATTTTCCATTATTTGTACTAATCCATTTGACTAAATTAATACATACATACTTTGGCAAAAAGACCTATTTAGTAGAAACAAGGAGCTAAAAGCACAAAAATAATTCCACACAAGAGAAGACTAGGGTATAAAGTTGTAGAAACTAACATTGAAAGTAAATAATTTCTAAGCAGGTGCTGATTGTGTCCACTGTCCATTCTAGTAAGGACAGTAACATTTTTCTATCACCTTTTTTAGAGAGACAATGTTCTGAAACATTCATGTTTGGTTATTATGTTCTCTATGCTTGGTCTGTATCTGACGAGATATTTGTTTAGGTAATGGACAAAACCCAACCCAACCCGACCCACACACACGAGAGAGAGAGAGATTTGTTTTGTTAAATCTCTCACACACTCTGAGCAAAATCTATTCCAGCATTTTAAAAATAAAATAAAATAATGGAAGAGTGTGTAGAAGGAAAGGGGGGAAATGTTTTTAAAAAACCAAACACACAAACAAGTTTTTCAGACAAACATGAAGTTTGAAGCTTGTTGCATACATAGTTTCCACTGAGGGTTGTTGACTTTGCTTGATTTAAAGGGGATGTGGGGGGAGGGGGGGGGGGAAAGAGTTCCTCTCCAGCAAACGCTTAAGCATAACTCTAGCAATGACTTTGTCAGGAATAGAAAATATTACACACATGCAATGCAGACAATTTAACATTGCTGTTGGAACCTTAGCTTTGCATTTCTTGAGATTTTTGTTATTTTAAACAATGAGATATTAACATTACATTAAAATATAATGTATATTTAATTCAAAAAATGTTTAATTGTGAAAAGGAAAAATGAAACTTCATTTGCAGCAAGCAAAGATATGGAAGAGTAAAGGTAAAGAGAAAATGACTATGAATAGTAACATAAGTAAACAGAATTCAAAACACCAGTGTTAAAACCACTCCATTCTCTGTTCAACACTAAGCTCTCCTTTAAGAAACTAAAGTGTCTTTGAAAAGACAAGTTCAGTTTCTGCTTAACAAATCTTGTGCTGTACTGTGTTGGGAAGATATCACAAAATATGCCAAAAAAATAGCTCAGAGCTTTTATTTTTATCAGCCCAAAATGACAAGCATTGCTGCAGGAAGCTTGTTTAAATATAAATGTCGAGAGATGAGCGATAGCTGAAAAGACTACATTAGAAGAAGTTACATGAATCAGCATTTGTAGTTTCAATAGATCTTCCCACCTGCGCTCAGACTGAAGAAAGCAAGTCATATGCTTGTCGCTGCAGCACAGGAAAGGATGGAGAGTCCCACTGAATTCAGATTTCTGATTACCAGCTCCCCCACACTACTACTCGCCACCACCCACCAAGATCAGCAAAACTGGAAGGAGTTTGAGCAGATTTCACTTCCTTCATTTGCAAGAAAGTTTCTTTTCAGAGCAACTCTTACATTGTTATGAATGAGGGAAAAGAATCCCTGGTCCATCTCTCTGGGATTTCCTTAAAGGTGAGAAAAAAAAAAAAGAAAAAAAAAGGTTCACTGACAGATTTCTGTAGCTGACATATACCAAACAAGTTTTGTCGTTAGCAGCATGCGGATGTTGAAAGGGTTCCATTATGCATAGCAAAGAACACACTTCAAGGTGAAGGAGGAGAGGGTCTTTAGACTAGAATTACAGGCCAAGCAGTTCTGCTGATGACTGAAGGCCATGTACGTCCAGAACTTTGTCAGGATGACATTTTGTGCTTTAAACCTGGCCCTAATCTGGAGAACTACCAGACAGGCTGCTGTTGCTGCAACTACTACTAAATTGGTCAACGATTTAGAGCCTGAGAAGGGAGGGTGCTTCTCAGGGAGGGTTTACAATGCCAACTGCTGAGGGTGGAGATGGAGAGGATAAGTAATGAGACAACTCCTGCCAAATCATTCAGTGGCCAAGGGGCTGGACCATAAAATTGATGAAAAGCACAACAAGCAGCAGGCCTCCTGCATCATTCTGGCTCAGCATTTCTCAAATGCGGCCACTGTGATCGCATGCAGCCAGCAGATTTTACTGCGGCCATGACAGCCTTCAAAGGACAGCGGAGATTGGGTGGAGGAGAAGCAAAGCTGCGGCTCCTCCCTGAATCACTCAGGTGTTGCTCCTGCATACACTGCCTTGGTGTTTGCACTGGTGCGGCCAGCAGGGATCTGCGCCCTGCACCACATAGCCTCCTAGGTGGCTCTGGGCAGTGCCTCTGGAGACACATGGGGCCAGTGTGTGGGGCACTAGAGGCAGCTCTGACCTGTGGCGTTCAGTCGCCAGGACGCTCCCCTGGGCAGCTCCCCTGCTCCTGCTTGGCTGGGGCACAGGGCACCTAGGACTCTGCAGGCAGCCAGTGAGTTCCTGACCCCACTTTCCTGGGGGCGGGGGGGCTCGGGCTGGCAGGGGCCCACTTCTCAGTGTCAGAGCGGCCACCAGCAAGAGTTGATGGCTGCATTCTGAGGCCACCAAAAATTTTGTTGTGAGAACCCCTGCTCTAGATCCATCTGTGACTTCTGGAGAAGACAGTTAAGGTATAGGACATTTCATCATGTTAACAGGTTGTCAATGCTTTTAGCAGTTTACAAAAGCTAATAAAAATCAGACTGCTGCAGGAGACAATTCTTGAGAGCCAGTTGCACAATTTAGTGCCTTTGGTTTGGATCCACCTTAGTAAACGGAGTTCTGTCAACAGCTCACCTTGAAACCCTGTGATTCATGAGCAGGGAAAATAATTGTATTCTGCCAAATATCTGGACAGAGATGCTGGTATTTCACACTGAACTTTTATCTTTGTAGAATTAGGTTTTGGCTTGGTTTGTTGGGTTTTTGCAGGGGTGGGGCGGGGGGGGGGGAATTGGGGAGATTTTTCAAAGGCACGAATGGGAGGAAATTGAGTGCCCAACTCCTCATGACTTTCAATGAGAGCTAGGCACCTGTCTGCCCTCTGTACCTTTTGAAAAATCTCCCCTTAATTCTAGCTCAGTTTTCACTTTGTGTTAAACGTTCTTCTGACCCAAGAACTGCATTCTCTTTCCCACTTTGATTTTTCATATGCTGTAAATGATACCATGTTCATAGGCACTCAAATACTCATCCATCTCTGACTTATATAGAATTTCTTTCTTGCTTCCAAACACTAGAAACAAAGTTGCATTTACGGTTCTTGGTGTTTAACAAGCTGATTTTAGAGAGCCTAAGTCAGGTCTTGCACATTGTTTATGCAATTCTGGTACACAGCCCTTCAGGATGATTAGCCTCCAGTAAATGCTGTAACTTACTGCCTGTGCTTCATTCCACAAATTGTCTATCTTCCTGTTTGCCTGGGGACTCCACATGTGGTTTTAATAGTTTCTCATGTCTGTTACTGCCAGTCTGTATACTATCAGCCCCATTTTTCCTCCTGCCCAAATACCTAATTCTTGAAATTCTTTTCTACAGCTAGGCCAAAACACTGGATACAAAAGGTGAGTGTTATAGGTAGCTACATTTCCCAAATGGGATAGGACAGACCACTTTCTCCATACTTCCCAAGCAAATCTAGGAAGCTAGCAGCACTTGCACAAACAATGAAGGAATGAAGCAGTGAGAAGGTCTGGTTCAAAGAATAACTAATGAAATATGGGGAGGTTTCTAAAAAGAAGGCCTCTGACCAATAGAGATAACTGCAGATTATTTTAAATAAAACAAAACATCTGCTTAAAATGAGCCAACATGGTCCTGCCCACCCCACATACCAGTGTTATCTCAAAAATTAGGGCCTCTGTGAATCCAGGTGCAAAGGAAAAATTGTTGATCAGCAAGGAGGAGAAGAGATACGGAGGAAAGGAGGTTGCAAATCTTATCTGGGATTAAGTCTGGAAAAAAGGATCAGCTGTCTCAGATAGGTTTTTAGCTGAGGTCAGTACTTGGCAATGACATCACTTGTTTGTTGAAAGGTATAAAAAAGTAAACTCTTAAAGGGTTCATTGCCAATACCTGACTGACCACATTGGAGCAAGCCAATATGGGTCTAAGCAGCCCTGGATTTCACTCATTTGTAAGGAACTTGATTAAATGCGGATAAGTGTTTTGTTACTGTTTGGATGTAGTAAATTGCTCATCATTTAGACTTTTTATGCATGTTAACAGCAATTACATAAATACCATTTGGCCTTTGGGTTTAATAAAGGAATTTATAGTTGAATAAGCATTGTAGCAATACCTTGCATAAATAATAATTCCAGTAAGCATCCTGTCCCCTATTATAACAGCCACATCCTAACTGGAGACCATGTTAAGGCTTCTAGCTGGATCACAAATAAAGCCAACCTTTGAAAAGAAAAATTAAACACATTATGTTCTCCACCTCCAGGTCAAAGACTAGAATTTCATTAACTAAGCAATACTGAAGTCTTGCACTCAATGCCATTCCTCAGGGCCTAAAGACAATTAAATGTCACTGTACATTAGATTATGCTGGTCAGAGAAAGTAGCACATATTTCAAGTGTTTAGCTAAAAGGCAACCAACTTATGAATTAAGACTGTTTGTGTCATTGAAGAGTCTGAACATATTTGAACATTTCACTTAACATCTATCTAGTCTGTTCCAATGTTGGACTCAGCCCTAGCGGCCACACAGGAACAGACCAAATGGCAAATGATCGCTACGGCTGACTGTTCAGCTAAGGGTGGAAGACAACGACGACTGAACATCTGTATCGATTTTTCACATTTTTATGGCCCTGACCATTGTTCTTGCAGAGCTGCCTCACTCTTACCCCTGCCTACAAGAGAGAGACAAGCGGACACTACTCTTCCTCTAGGTCAGCTTTTGGTTACTAGATGACTTTTGATGGTGCTACGTTCTATCCAATCAACAGGAGAACTTTTGTAGTAGGACCTGGATGAAGTCAGAGGGTCAGCATAACTCATACTGGCAATAAAGAAACTAGGTGTGCATTAACATTCACAATGTTTGATTCCGAGTGCAGTTAACCCTTTCCAAATCAACAGTAACTATCCTAAACTATGGGGTGGCACTCTACCAGAGAGGCACAGAGGAACATGGGGGGGGGGAGGGGGAGGGGTGCAGCAGAGCCTGGGACAGCCCCCATGGAAGGTGGGGAAGGAGCACCACACTTGCAGCTCTGCTCCGCCCACAACCCTGTTCAGCCCCCAGTCCTGATCTATCTCCAGGCCCAGCTCCACCCCCCAATCCCACTCCGCCCCCCCACCCCAGCTCTGTTCTGCCCCCAGTCCAGATCTGCCTTCATTCCCTCCCTGCCTCTAGCCCCAGCTCCTCCCCCAGCTCTGCCTTCAGCCCAAGCTCTGCTGTGGAGGAAGCCTTTGCTGTGCCGTAATGGAGAAGGGCACAACTGGAAAAGTTTGCGCACCACTGACTTAAGCAGTTAGTGGCAGGGACAGTCTTCTCTTACATGTGTGTACAGTGTCTAGCACAATGCAACACTGATCCTAACTGGGGCCTCTAGATGCTGCCACGATATTTATAATATTGTATATTACAAGATATAATATTATATAGTCAGCCTCTACCTGAGGAGGGTTAGGAAGAAACTTTTCCTAGGGACAGGTTATTCCTTAACTGTCCAGTAGAGGGATTCTTCTGAATCATCTGTTATTGACCACTGCTAGAGACAGGATCATGAAATAGATGAGCCACTGGACTGATCCAGTATAATAATTTCTATGTCCCTGTGTCACCCACCTCCCACCAAGAAGTTCATAACCTAGGCTAGGCAGAAATCTTCACAAAAGATGACAATGTGCACGCTGGTTAGCGAGGGAAAGGGAGACTGAACAATAGAAAGGAGATAGCTCCTAAGTGTGTATCACCTGTTGTCTCTGCCGTTATTTACAATTATTTATGTTTGTTTTTATTATTTCATTTTAAATGGTCTGACCAGGCACTAGATCAAGAACAGAGCCAGAGAGTTTTATGGGGTGAAATGTAAATTAATGGATTTGAAGGAAGAAAGCAAGGATGATCCAGGTGTAAGGTGTAGCACAAAAGAAGGTGGTGGTGGGGGGGGGGGGGGGGAAGTATACGGTTTTCACATTTTATAGATTTATTAGATGCTCAAAAAAAAAGTTTCAAAATTACTGATTGAAAGGCCTTTGCTCATTTTCACTCAAAGCCATGCACTAGCCACTCCCATAAAAATAAGTAAAGTATCCACTACTACTGAGCGGATGTGTCAAATTTAAAAAAATTTAAAAAAAGGATTACTTTGCAGATACAGTCTAGTCCATGGTTCAGTAACAAAAACAAAGGAGGAAGAGAGAGACAATGCATTTCTAGCAGATATAATAAATAAAACATGTAGTCTTGGTCACACAAAAGCAACAACTGGTCTCCTTTCCACTTGCTAATTTTCTAAAGCAACACACCATACGATAGCCCCACATTTCAAATTAAGACAAATATATTCATTCACTCATTGTGAAGAGCATATACATACATACTGTATGTCTGAGAAAGCATGCAACAAATCATTCTTGTGCCCATTAGTCTGCTGTAAGAGAAACTTCCCCATAATCTACATTTCCATTTTTCTAGAAGGCTTACTCATCACCATTCTGTAAGGAAACTCATTGTACTCATCAGCTCTTCCTCAAAAAGCAACAATGCCAGTTTATATCACTTAAATCTAACAAGCTCCAATATAAGAGCCTTCTATAGTTTCCACCATTATAATATACTCTTGGAAACCAAATAACTGGCTCATTCTTTTATTTGTGTGTGAGACTGTTAGAGCTTTTACATATTTTATGACCTGTTGTTTTCCCCTGTCTGTCATGTTACCAGAAGAAACACAGGAGAGCTTGTGTACCATACATCTCAAAAACGAGTAGATGCTGGCACCCCAATCTCCTCCCTCAAATGCCTTCTGTTACTGTGACCCTCCATCTGGAAGCGGGGCTGGATATGACCATTCCTAAAGGGAGACAACAGTACTTAAGACATTTACCTGGAGGATGAAAGGGAGAGAGAACGGGAGTCACTAAAGAACAACAAAATGTATTTCCTTCACCAACTAACATTCCCATGCCAGGACCAAAATTTCAGTTCCCTGCCCCCACACTGCAGTACTTACATCGCTACAAAACTGCAAGGGGAAATCTAGCAATTGAACTTGTTTCTAAATCTAAGCCACGTTTGCTTTACTCATTTAAATATCTTGTACAGTCCAATAAGAGGTCTTGTTTTTCTGAAAATTCTAGTGAGACAATTATTCATTAATATTTTTCTCAGACCTACACACCTAGAAAGTGGCAAATCTCTTCTTTGCAAATACATCCATTCTTGGTAGACAAATAAGGTGAGGTCTACACTATAAACTTACATCGGTATAACTACTTCGCTCAGAGGTGTGAAAAATCCACGCCCCCGAGAGACGTAGTTATACCAACCTAACCCCCAGTGTAGACAGTGCTAGTCAACGGGAGGGCTTCTCCTGGCAGCATAGCTACTGCCTCTTGCAGAGGTGGATTAACTACACCGACGAGAGAGGCTCTCCCATTGACGTAGTCGCGTCTGCACTGAAGCGCTACAGTGGCACCACTGCAGCGTTTTAAGTGTAGACCTGCTTTAAGCAACTTCTCAGACTCTAGGCAAATTTAAAAGAACATGGAAGGGTTGGGTAAATATTCATTCTAATAAAACAAGATAGAATGTATTCAGTCTACCATGTTTACTAGGATGTAAACTTGTTGAAGACTGGGGTTCAACCACATGCAAATGAGGACCTTTGCACTACCCCAGGCACAAGGAACACAAGTTGTTGCTATTTATTTGTATTATCACAGTGCCGAGGTACTGCTGGCTTCTTTAACCACAAAGTCTACCTAATCATGGGGCTGAATTAGAGGATAAGCTCACGATAAAAGGGCATCCACAACTTCAGTGAGAGGTAGAAGAATTTTGAGTGGAAAGAACTTGGGCTGCCCCCAAAGCCTTTAGGAAAGGTGGTGCAGAATCCCATGCTGCACAAGTCCTACTGTAATGCTTCCAGAAATTAACTTACTCCTGTTCCTAAAGCGCAGGCCAGCCAAGAAAACTTCCTTCTAAAATGATCAGACTCTACTTTTCCAGAGTTTTCTTTGCACACAAAAACTTTACTGCAAGAGTTTGCAATGCAGTACACAGGGCTCATATTCTTTATAGATATATTGTGTTTAGTTATGTTAATTACTGCTTCAACCACGCTGTTACAAGCTCTTTGTTCCTCACTACCTTGTGACAGTCAGGGCCAGCCCTGCCGAAACAACCCCCCTTCCCCGAGTGCCGCCCCACCGAAAAAAAAACAAAAACACCAAACCTGAGTGCTGTCCCACCGCCCCAAGATTGACCGCCCCTTAGAAGGTGGCGCCCCAAGCACGTGCTTGGTCAGCTGGTGCCTGGAGCTGGCCCTGGAGAGAGCACGAACAATTGTAATGCATTGAAATGGGAGGGTTTAGCCCAATTGCAATCCATCTTGAACCTAGGCACTAGTTTGTTATAGCCCAATATAGAAGGATCAAGAAAAAAATGTCATGGCCTTGATTAATTACACAGGATCGTGGGCACTGGGAGCAGCAGTAAACAAATGTAAAACTACCCACCAGACAAAAATCTTAGCCACTTGTTCTAGTTAGTACCAGCCATGAGAAACAAGTGTTGATGGAAGAGTTGCAGCCATTTATATACAAATTCAGGAATATGTAAACAATTTTTTTTTGTTTTTAAACAGGCTAAAGATGGGATATTAGTGACGCTACCATATCAGCCCTCTTCCAGTCTATTTTCTTTCTTTAAGGTAAAGAACTGGGGGCAGAAGATTTAGGGATTCCCCTGGCTCTGTCATAGACTTCTTGCGTGACCTTGGGTACAAAACACTTACTCACGCTATTCCTCATTCCCCCCCCCCCGTAAAATGAGACCATTTACTTGCCTCAGTGGGGGGAGGCTTTTTTATTAAATGATGTTCATTGAAATTCTTGATTAAAAGGCATTAGACCAATGCAACATTACTTCTTTCCTGGTAAACCATGGAATGCACAAAAATAATCTCTCTGTGATTAATACTAAATGCCTGTATCACTTTCTGTCAGGGTAAAGTGCTCAGGAAGCACCCAGACATTTCCCTCAACAGAATCCAAGTGTGCCATTCTCACTATGTGACTATGCTTTACTGAACCAAGAGTAAAAGCCAAGGCACTCTCTGAAAGTAGGTTTCCAGTTAAACAAGCCAGTGGGACCATGTAATCAATTAATTTGATTTTACATTATAATTTTAACTTAATATAGTTGCTATTAAAATTTGCTGAACCAGTGTTTTTAAAACAGCATGTGTGTATGCATGCATTTATACCAGACTGAGTCCTGTACTTTCCAGTCTTACTAAAAACCACTGTGCACTTCTTGAGATGAGAATTCTCAGTGTAAAAAGGAGAGAATTGTCCTTGCTTTAGAGGTTGAAATTCTGATACTGTGCAGCAAACTTGGTGAGTCTGAGATATTAAGTGTCCTGTTTGCTGTAGTCCTGGAGAATAGTTTTTATATGAGGAATACTGGATACTTAATCTGATAAAAGTTCCAGGCTGCCTGACGCTACGAGCGCATTGGAGAGAGAGCCAAGCCTTAAGGGAGTCAATAGCACAAGGCAGACATTTCTAGCTAATTAGATCCCAGTAGTGATTGGGTCTGAGGAGCCTGGTCTTGTCCCCCTGAACTCAGGTTGGTGGCTGATGGCTGCGACACAGGGGCCTCAACAGGACAAAGTCTCCATGGAGTATATCTGGTATAAGGAGGTGCCAGCCTTAGAAAATAATGTATAGCTATAGAACATCACAGTACGGAAGCATGGAGAAGAAAAGCCCAGCACCTACTCATCAATTTCCCTTAGGCCAGACAGCTGAGAATGAGGCAGTCATCACAAACTCCTGAAGAAAATGGGGATAATGATACCAACCTTCTTTGTAAAGTGCTTTGAGATCTATGGATGAAAATGCTATAGGAAAGCTAAGTATTAATTCTTAGTATTATAAGAAATAGTATTTGCAATCTTCACATGCCTTTCCTACAACTAGCAATAAAATTATTGAAAATTTCTGGCTACATCTAAAAACAAAATATATGCACAATTAAGGTTTCCTCCCTCCCCCGTACTTCAGCTATTCTTTGTCTTGTGAGTCTATTTTCAATTCTCAGAGGTTACAAGTCGTATTTTCTTTAGATGGGCTGTTTCCAGGAAAGATACAATAGCTCCAGCATAGCTGGGGGCCTGTTACATATTTATGTTTTTCATTACTCTTAACTGAAACTATTGAGGACGGAATGTGAAATAAGCTCTGCCAGATCAGGTAGGGGCTAACAGTCCTGCACATGTTCACAACTCAAAACACATTAAAAAGACAGGTTTAGCACACCACAGAAAAGTTTGTCTGTTATTCTTTCATTGGGTGAGTTTCAGAACTGTTGGTTAATACGACAAACACTGAAATAAACTAGCTGAGAAACTAGTGAAGCAAGGCAGAAGTATATACACTTTTATGAGAAGATGATACATGGAGCTATTGTTCTCAAAGATTCCAGAACACTATCTATATGCACAGTATCTTCTAGTCATCTCCGGGAAGTAATGAATCTTAGACGATACCTTCATGCGTGGGAATTGAGCAATTTCCCTCCCACTGGCAGACCATAAAATACATCCAGTGTGCCCCAAGGTTATGAACAAGCTCATTCCTCCTCTCTACCCCAGGCCTCCATTTTAGGCAGCATCACTAAGTATAATACATTATCCCAAAAAGAAAATGAAAGTTCTTCCCATATCTGTAAGATTTTCCTCCCCTTGCCTATTTTTGATGGTGGAAAAAAGTTAAAGCCTAGTTGTCTCCAGCTCTCTACGTATGAGGAAATTTCTCTCTCTATGAAAGCTTATTAGAGCAATAAAGTTCATCCTCTGGGCTGAAATTAGGCTCCCTAGTAACTTGCCTTCTACTTAAAGTCGGGAGAGAGAATTCACAACTATAATAAAGAACTTACACTGGATCACTCCTCTACTTACACAAGTGCAAGGAATCTAAACATCTGCTTTCTCTAGCTATTCCAAGTTCAAGCAATCCTGTCGGGGAAGTCTGAATCACACATTAAACTGATTTTAGGCTAGAAAGAGATGCCTCATATGAGGAGAAAAGGAAAGTTGATTCTCACATCTGGCCTTTGGGGCCCATGAATCCTGTGACCCAGTAGGACTCTGGTGGAGGAGGATGGGGAAGTCTACAAATATCAGTGTCAGCTCTAATTTAAAAAAAAAAAAAAATTTTTTTTTAAAATGAGCTTCTACCTCTTTTCCTTATAAAGATCCATTTGCATTTTCAAGGCTATTACTGACTTCTCCTAACATAATCTGAATCTTTAAGATCCCCTCTCCAATCATAATGCATCAAAGGTTCAAATTAGCAGAGCGCTGCCATGGAGACAATGAAAATTTAACCTGGAGTGAGATTAAAGTCAATAAAATAAATAAGTAGTAGATTTCTTAATGGAAGCCATCCCTGCCCCCGCAAGGCTCCAGGACTCTGTACAATGGCTTCAGAGTTATATTAACAAACAGAACAAACAGAGGGGGAAATCCTACATAGGAAAGAAGGAAAAAGGAAAAAGTGACATATGTTGACTTCTTTCACCTAAAGTATTATTAAATTGGTTACCTTAATATACACCCAAGGTTTTCAGTTCTGACCTTTAGTTAAAGCTACCCCCTGTTGATAAGACAATCACAGCTTTAGGGGCTTGAAGAGTTGCACCACTGGGTATATCTACACAGGGATAAAAGACCCATGGCATGACCATGGCTGGCCTGGGTCAGCTGACTTGGGCTGGTGAGGCTAAAAATATCTATTAAGACATTCAGTCTTAGCCTGAGCTCTGGAACTTATTTCAAGCCTTAAGACTGGGAGTGGCTGGGTCATTACACAAACTGAAATCTACTTCCCCATGCTAAGTTTCCCCCTACTGTTACTCACACCTTTTTGTCAACTGTTTGAAATAGGCCATCCTGATTATCACTACAATATTTTTTTTCCTCCTGCTAATAGCAGCTCACCTTAATTGATCAGTTTCTTAGAGTTGGTATGGCAACCCCTATCTTTTCCTGTGTGTGTGTGCGTGCGTGCGTGTGTCTATCTTCCTACTGTATGTTCCACTCTATGCATCTGATGAAGTGGGTTCTAGCCCAAATAAATTTGTTAGCCCTGGTCTACACTGGGGGGGGGGGGGGGGGGGGGGGTTTGACCTAAGATATGCAACTTCAGCTACACGAATAGCGTAGCTGATATTGGCGTATCTTAGGTTGACTTACCTGGCCATCCTCACGGCGGCGAGTCGACCGCTGCCGCTCCCCCGTCGACTCCGCTTCTGCCTCTTGCAAGCTGGAGTTCTGGAGTCAACGGGGAGTGCTTTTGGGGATCGATGTATCACGTCTAAATGAGACATGATACATCAATCCCAGATAGATCGATCACTACCCGCCGATCCGGCAACCTGCCCTTAGTCTCTAAGGTGCCACAAGTACTCCTCATTCTTTTTGCAGAAACAGACTAACACAGCTACCACTCTGAAACAATTTACCTGAGTCATCCCATTTACCCTTTGCAACTCTTAGAGCAACATTCGCATTTATCCTGTCCTCTGGGACTTCCCTAGTATTCCAAGATTTATTAAATATTAACATCAATGGCTCAGAGATCTTTTCATTTCTCCAGTCCAGCAGACTTGAAAATATTTAGCTTTAGCAGTTGCTGTTTCTATTTTGACAGAAACTAAAGAAGATATTAAAGTACTCATTATCTGTGAAGAGTTTCATCCAGCTTCTTCCCAAATACACAATGGAGGTATTTATTGAGCATTTCTGCCTTTTAGGCATCATTATTGATATTACCATCCCTGTCTAATAACTGGCTTACATCATTGCTGAAGGCTAAGAGTTCTTTAAAAAAAAAATCCATATTGTCATCAACTCAGACTTTAGGTTTTCTTATCAGTTGTCTACATTTCATAACTGCTAATTTATAGCCATTGCTATCAACTTCTCCCTTTTCCCATTTGTTACATTATATTCTTGAAATTCCCACCGAGTCATGAGCTGCCTGTGAAGCTAGACGCCTCGATATTTTTATATTAGCTGTTTTACTTTATTAGTTCTTAATACATTTTTGATAAAAAGCAGCAGTTAAATACCAGGGCTGGATGTTTAAAAAAGCTAAATTAAAAAAGTGACGTATGACAGGATCATAGTTATAAAATGTTATCAATCCAAACTTTTTCATTGTGTTGTGTTGCCTTACAAGAGTAAATAACTAAAATAGATAAAGCAAAAGCCCACTGGCATTTTTCACTTGCAGGAACTTGCAGTACGTAGGGGTGGCTGAAATAGTGTGACATAAGTTTTATTAGTCAGACACTCCTAAATCCATTGGTTAGCATTTTTTTCCAAATGACTCACAAAGACGACTATCCTATGTTAAATACTTCTCACTGTTTAGGTAATAAAATTCCTTCTTGAGAAACCAAGAAGCTTGTAGCTTCAACTCCTTGTACCATTTATATCTGTAAAAATTAAAACAAAAATATTCTGATTAGAAACAGGCTATTTATCAAATTATAATTGAGATATATTGTTGTATACATTCCATTAGAGACTCCGATATGGATCTCAGCAAAGTGACACACATGCAAAAGAGTACATTTTAATGCACTTCTAACACAGAACTGTTTGATGAATTAACATGGCTAGTGAAAGTGTTCAAATTTCCAAACTCCAAAATATGTAGACTTTTGGCCTGATTATTTTAAAACAAACAAATAAATGAGCAATTAGGTTTGGGCAGGAATTATTTCCTCCCTCCCCCCAGCCACACCATTAGTAAGTCATCCCTAAACCAAAGCTGCCGCGGGGGTGGGGAGCTGCCGTGAGTGGGGGGGGCGCTGGCTGCTGCGGGCGGGGGGGGCACAGGGCTAGTGCAAGGAAGTTTCACCTAGGACGCGAAACTTCCTTGCACCAGCCCTGTGCACCAGCACTTCTGTCGGTGAAATTTATGTCCATCAGTAGTGTGGTTTTTTTCACACCTGACCAACAAAAGTTTTACCGACAAAAGTGCTAGTGTAGACATAGCCTTGTTCAGCAGCTAGCACAACCACTCTGTAGCATGGATGCTGGCTAGCACCACTTGAGTGCAACTAGTTCTTCAGTCCACCCCTACTCCTCGCCAGTATGCCCAGAAAGAACAGTCAAGTTCTCCCACAATTCACTGGGAAAGAAATCATAGAACAGCCCAGTTTACTGCGGCACAAAGAACCATGGAACATGCCCCAGAAGTCCTAGCAACACACACAAGTAGTGCAGCATCAGTGTGGACATAACTTGTGTTGCCCTGCAGTGGAGTGATTTTCATTTGAGCTACACTAATGGCAGAGGAGTAACTGAAGTCTATATCACTGCAAAGTTAACTCCATAGTGAAGATATACTACCCTTGGCCAGATACCTCAGCGCACAGTGCATTTCCTCCATTCAGCCAAGCTTTGCTCTCTTCTTGGCATTGTAAGCAAGACCCCAAAACTTTAGCCTGTAACACAGAACATGCCTGTGTGGCACATAAGTTATCTGTTGATATATCAGCTAGCCTGATAAGACTACAGCGCTTGCTCCTCATCTCCTGAATACCTCAGCAAGTTCTTTCCACAGGTCACTTTGCTTGTTTTTTGTTGGCCCAATTGATAATTCACGTTTATACAGACTGAATTCCTGAATACCATTGAAATGCAGCGCACTTCTGGATCTCCACTGAAATATACAGGCTAATTTGACCCCATCCCCCTCCAAACATTTTGTAACTCTGAATGGCAGACAATTTTTCAGCTTTTTTAGTTTTAGGAAGAAAGAATTCCACACAAGTAGTCACTTAAGTCCTGTATCTCATCTCCCAGAACAAGCCCTCTACTCTAAGCTCACCTATGGCCAGGGATCCTGTGGTGGTCAGAGGAAACGCTACAAAGAGACACAGTGTATCTCAAGAAAACTGATGTGGACATCACAAGCTGGGAGGAGCAAGTCACCCACTGACCTTAATGGCACCACATCCTCCATCAGGCAGTGGCTCGCTTCGAGGAGAAGCGCCTGGCCCTAGAAGCTGAAAAGACAGAGAGAGAGAGGGGGGGGAAAAAAATGGAATTTTCTCCCAGCAGGCAGCTGCATTGCCAGGAAGTGTCTGTACCCTACTGCAGACAGATCTGTGGATCCAGGATCGGACTCCGGAGTCACCTCAAGACCCATATGTAAATCTGTGGTAAAGGTCATCCTCGAATTGAGGGATCACTGACATATTAACACATCTATATGCCAGGTTCACAAGTTTCCAAAAAGAGATTTGAGAAGAATTTAAGGTATGAGTCATTGAAGAAGAACGAGGGAAAGTTAAGAAATAAGAAAGTATGTTTGCCATGGGTGACCACAGCCAAGGAAAGAGATACAAAAGAATTGTTTGGTACCAAAGAAAGAGGAACAAGCAACACAACTGCCCATTTCGCAACCACAAAGCAATCAAGCTTTTTTCTACAGTGCCAGTTTCACAGAAACTGCACATTCCTGAAAGTATTTCTGGGGCAAAAGAGTCCACCAGGAAGCCCAACAAAACTAAGTCAACCTTAAAAATTAAACACTGCACCGTAATAAAAACAGACATTCTTCAATAAGTACCTGGAGCATAGGCATGCGTACAGGTGTGCTGGGTGTGCCCAGGCACACCCTAATGCAGGGGTGGGCAAACCCATCCTGTCCGGCCCGAGTTCGCCGGGGAGGCTCCCCCTGGCCATTCCGCAAGACGCCGCCACGCGGGCAGCACTCTGGGGGGCGGGGCTGCACGCTCCGGTGGGGCAGCGCAGCAGTGTGTCTGGCTCCAGCTGCTGCTCTGAGAGGCGTGGTAAGAGGGCCAGGGACGGAGCTGGGGTTTGGATAAGGGGCAGGGAGTCCCAAGGGGCAGTCAGGGGACAGGGAGCAGTGCGAGGTTGGATGGGGCGGAGGTTCTGGGGGGGCGGTCAGGTAACTGGGGGATTGGATAGGCATGGGAGACCTGGGGGCCTGTCAGGGGGGCTTAGATAGGGTGTGGGGTCACGGGGGGTTAGGGTTGAGGGGTCTCTGGAGGGGGTGGTCAGGGGACAAGGAGCAAGGGGCATGGATAGGGGTGGGCTCTCGGGTGGTAGTGGTTAGGGGCAGGGGGTCTCTGGAGGGGGTAGTCAGGACAAGGAGCAGAGAGGTTGGATGGGTCAGGGATTTTGAGGGGGCAGTCAGGGGATGGGAAGTGGAAGGGGGTGGGGCCAGGCTATTTGAGGGGGCACAGCCTTCCCTACCTGGCCCTCCATACAATTTTGCAACCCCGATGTGGCCCTCGGGCCAAAAAGTTTGCCCACCCCTGCTCTAATGTCTCCAAAAAAAAAAAAAAAAAAAAAAAAAGGGTGGCCTTGCGTTTTAATTTAATTGCATGATCCATGCTTTAAAACTAAAAGAGTGTATTGTTATATTATGCACAAGCACTGAATTGCATAATATAGATGTTGTAGAAATGTATAGAAAGCCCGGGTTCGCTTGCAGCATGCGTCCCCACTACTGCGGCCCCTTAATCTGTTTTGGTCAATTTGGGCTAGCTCATTATCTGGTTAATTATAAAGATCATGAAAATTGACTACCTTTGTATACGCCTGGTTATCACTACAGCAAAAATTTGGTATTGTGTCTCTTTTTTAAGTTTGTATTTTTTAAGTCAAGTTTAGTTGTTAATTTAAAAAATTAAATTTAATTTTTAGTTTCTTTAGTTTGATGAATAAAAATAATGTCCTTTATGACTGAGTATTCAATAAACGTTCGCCTTTACAAAAAATTTTAAGAAAATTAAATTCCCTGGGTGCACACCCTAATGAAATGTGCTGCGCATGCCTATGACCTGGAGCAGTGGTCCCCAACGTGGTGCCCATGGGCACCATGGTGCCTGCTGGGGCATTTATGTGCGCCCGCCATCAGGGCCAGCGCCAAGGAAGGAAGAGGAGAGGAGCATCCGCCGGAGAAGTGTCGCCACTGAAATGCCGCTGCGCAGCGCTTCCGGCAGAGAAGCTTCTGCCGAAATGCCACCAAGGAGCGCTTCTGGCGGAGAGGCTTTCGCCGAAATGCTGCCAAGGTGCGCTTCCAGTGGAGAACCATTGCCACCGAAATGCCTCTGAGAAGTGTCACTGCCCACCATACTCTGATGAAGGGATGAATGTGCTCTTAGCCACAGAAAGGTTGGGGACCACTGACCTGGAGTGATCTAGGTGCATTCTAAAAATCACACTAAGGCTTATGTATCAAAGCCATCAGTGGACTAATTTATTTTAAAAAGAGAAACTGCACATTAAAATAGTTTGCATGAACTGCACTGCAGATAAGCGATTTACAAAAAAAAAAAATCAGTATATAGTACTACCCATGCCACCCTTATTTCTGCACTGCTGCTGACGGTGGCACTGCCTTCAGAGCTGGGTGTCCAGCCGCTGCTCTCCGCCAGCCCAGCTCTGAAGGCAGCACAGAAGTAAAGTTGGTAATATCACAACCCCCCTACAACAGGCTTGGGATCCCCTTTTGGGTCAGGATCCACAGTTTGAAAAATGCTGGTCTACAGGTTGCACTGCAGTGTGCACACCTATCCTTCTCCAAATCTAGTCAGTCGTCCTCTCTGTTACGTAATGGAAAAGCACTAAAGAGACCCTTGTCTCACAGCACAGAACAAAGATTTCTGCAAATTCCAGTTTTAATGGTAAGTTTTACATATCAAGCTCTAGCTTCCCCATCTCAAGAATTCATAACCATAGAAGCATTCATAAGCTCTGAAGATTTATTTCTAGCTGTCAGCTAACAATAGCTGTCAGCATTTCTGGTCATCTAATTAAGAAAAAAAAATCATAAAAGCTGAAGTGAGACAGCAAGATACCCTACCACCAGCTCTTCTGTTTTTCAAGAAGCACCCAATGTTTTTCTTAAGGAGACCTCTAGTGACCGACAGATCGGTACCCCTTTTATTTCCTTGCCTGCATGCATGCTGCAGCACAGTTGTCACCAACTTCTCCCCACTGCCTATTTTCTCTCCTGTTTCACCAGCCCACCTCTTTCTTTTGTATGTTGGACTTATTTTTGTTCTTTTGCTCTTGTTTTGCGGCTTCCCCTCTTTGTTCCCCACCCACAGAAGGCAGAAAGCTACCTGAGGTGGGTGTGGGCATTCATTGGGGGCTCCATGAGCCTAGTTGCATACAGTTTTAGCTGAGTGCCATGGGAGCAGAGAAAAAAAATGGATCTGTGGGTTGCCTAAGAGTGCAGCCCTGCCAATGTCATAGGGTTGTGGTCATCCGCCTCAGGGACTACTGTGGGAGCAGCAAAGGAAGGAAGGTGGCTTTCAAAGAGCTGTCAGCTGCATTACACATAGTTACAGCAGCATGTTTGCATTAAGAGGGGGATCCAAGATGCTACAATTTACTCTGTTCACTGCCCTGGCCCTTCCCCCACCCACACACCAGACTAGCAAAACACTCAGAGGAATGTTGTTTATTCTTTAATTTCCCTTTAAAAGGAAGCCAAGGAGGAACACTGAGAACTTGCGCAAAGTTCTGCATTAGTGCATAAAAGGCTACTAAAGTTGTTTTGGTCAGTGGCTCTCAACCTTTCCAGACTATTGTACCCCCTTCAGGAGTCTGATTTGTCTTGCATACCCCCAAGTTTCACCTCACTTAAAAACTACTTGCTTACAAAATCAGATATAAAAATACAGAAGTGTCACTGCACATTATCGAAAAATTGCTTCCTGTCTTATTGTGATGTTGCACCCAATAATGCTTTATAGAAATATGCTTACGAAAGTAAGTATGACGTAACTGGAATATGTTTTATGCTAGATAGGCCATGTAACATATCTCTGCAAAGGTTATGATCTACTGAATATATTCATCCTATTTGTATGCATGTATCATTTTTGTACTTGAAGTTATGAATATTGGCTGTGTACTTGTTTGATTTTAAGTAGCCTTAGTAAGGCATTTGGTCAGCTTCTTTAGAAAGGAATTTGCAAGTTAAGTGCCCAATCAAGAAACACTTAGACAATGCATCTTGGAAGACTTCAATCCACATAAGAAGTCTACCTGAGGACGTTCAAGGTAGCATGTGAACAGTGGCTGCTACCTGTAAGTTCTGAGTCATGCATGGACATGTGACTCGCCCATGTGACTCCAAAGCTCCATTTTATAGCTGGATTCTACATGGGGGAGGGAGAGGTGTCCACCCACAAGAGAAAGTCTATTTAAACCCCTGGGAGACCCCTCCATATTGTCTTCAGCTGGCTTGAGAGATAGTCTCTCCACCCACAAAGGATACCTGAAAGAAACTGGAACAAAAGACAGTAAACATTTGGGGGGGGGGGGGGGAGAGAAGGGAGGGAGGGTGAGTGATTGCTGGGCCCAGACTAGAAGGAAGCTAGTCTGTAAAAGCAGCATACAGGAACATCTTAGGGTGAGGTTTCATCTGTAATCACTTTCTTACTGTATTAGGCATAGACTTGAGTGTTTTATTTTGTTTGGTAATTTACTTTGTTCTATTACTTGGAACCACTTAAATCCTACTTCTTGTATTTAACAACATCACTTTTTACTTATTAATTAACCCAGAGTATGTATTAATACCTGGGGGAGAGGGGGGGCAAACAGCTGTGCATCTCTCTCTATCAGTGTTATAGAGGGCGAATAATTTACGAATTTATCCTGTATAAGCTTTATACAGGATAAAACAGATTTACTGGGAGTTGGGCATCCGAGTGTTGGGGGACAGGCGCACTTCTTAAGCTGTTTTCAGTTAATCCTGCAGCTGTTGGGGGGACATGGTTCAGACCTGGATCTGGGTTTGCAGCAGACTAGCGGGTCTGGCTCAAGTCCCAAGCTGCCAGGGGAAGCAGGCTCAGGGGTAGTCTCAGCACATCAGGAGGCAGTCCCAAGGGGGTTTCTGTAATCCAACCCGTCACACTCATTTTACCATATAATTATAAAATAAATCAATTGGAATATAAATATAGTACTTAAATTTCATACAATGACTTCTGTATTGTACTATACACTGAAATGTTAGCACTAGTGAAGTCAGGAGAAACTTTTTATGTAGCCTGTTGTAAAACTAGGCAAATATCTAGAGGAGTTGATGTACCCTCTGGAAGACCTTTGGGAACCCACAGCTGAGAACCACTGGTTTAGGTGAACTGTGTTACCTCAATTTACTGTCTGAATAAGGAAACTATTACAAGCAGCTAGGACAGCAACCTAGTAGTTTACTTAAAATATTTAAGCAGTTTCATAAAATAAGGATCAGTATATAGTTCATGGGCTCTGTAGGCTCCTTCTACACCAGTGGTTCTCAACTGAGGGGTCCATAGCCCCATGGGGCTAAAGACAGTAGTTGTGGGGCTGAATCCCACAGCCCTGGTGTGCTTGAGCCCATGGGCAGAGTTGGAGGGCATGGGGAACGTTGCCAGCCCAAACTGCAGTGCCTTACCCAGGGCAGGGCCGTCCTGGGAGCAGCTCCACCCCTCTCCTGCTCTCTCCCCACACCTGAGGCCCTTCTCCCTGGCCAGGTCAGAGGCGGGAAGCCAGAGCTGGGCAATGCAAGGCAGCTGCTGCTCTGCCTGGTGCCATGGAATGGGCAGCAGCAGCATTTCTCCATCTCCGGCTGCTGCCCAGGGTTGTGGCTGCTCCTCAGCTCCCAGCCCTCTTTGACTGCTCAGGCAACTGGTAAGAGCCTCTTGTGAGGGAGGACCTGGCTCCAGGACAGGGAGAGCCCTTGGGAAACAGCAGCCGCAAGAGGGGACCCTCCTGGGACACAGCCCCTAGCTACCCCCCTCTCCGCATCATGAGCTACACCCCTGCCTGCACACAGCCCCTAGCTACCCTTCTCCCTGCACACAGCCCCTAACAACCCTCTCCCTGTATCCTGAGCTACACCCCTGCCTGCACACAGCCCTTAACAACCCTCTCCCTGAGCGGTTTTCAAACTTTTTGAACTGCGCCCCCGCACTCCATTTTGAGCTATAATTTTTGGTTGCGCCCCACACGCACACACCCCAGACAGGCAGGGTGGTCTGCTGAAGTGAGTCAGGGGGAAGAGGTGGCACTCCCTCCCTAAACCCCAGCATGCAGAGCTGGCTTGAGCCCCCCTGTCCCCCCCAAATACAAGTCAAACTATACCTATGCCCAAAGGCCCCTCCTGGCCTGGAGCACCAAGACCCCATCCCACCCACCCTGGGCCCTGGAGATTTTGTAGCATGTTGCGGGAGCCTCAGAAAGAAAAAGGATGAGAACCCCTGTTCTACACTGTAATTTCTTGTGTCACATTCTTACAAACTACTCTGTTTTGGCAGGACCCATTCCTGTTTTAAAACCAGTCCCAGCCAAGGCAGAGTGGCCTTTTCAATGTATTTACATATATTTTAAAACAACACACTGAACATCTATTATAAGTAAACACACTTTTAAACAGTGTATCAATAATGCTGCCAAGGAGTGGATGTGAGGCTGGTGACCAAGGGCTTTCCACTCTCCTCTTGATAGCAGAGCACGTAAGGCAGGGAGATCAATCAGATATAAGCAGAGCAGCTAAGTAAGGAGTGGATGGAGACGAGTCAGGCAGTAGCATGCTTTGTATAGTGACTTGAGCCCCCAAGCACCTTACATCCTTCCCATACCAAGTACAAGAATGGGAGCTGCAGACTCTTCCTGCCTCACTGAGGAAAAAAAAAAAAAAGAGATAGGACAGACATTTTGGGAGTGGGGGTGGAAGGAGTATGCACTGAGGAGGTAAACGGGTGGATCTCAACAGGAGAGAGAGAAGAATAGAGCCCTGCAAATCTGCGGATATGCACTTTATATCCACGGTCACGGACCATGTTTGCAGATCGCAGATCAGCTGCAGATACAAATTTTGTACTCACCAGGGCTCTAAAGATGAGGAACCCACACCAGGAAAGAAGAAATTTATCTGCTGTTCTGCCTCTGGACATACCAGAGAGGATTTATCTTCCTCCTCCAAGTTTGATTCGGAGGGTGGGAGAAATGAATCTTGAGTCCAAGCTCCGTAGACTTTGATAAGCATCTGGAAATATGGATGATTCTCAAGACTTTATAGAAGCCCCCCATTTTTTTACAATGTTAAAATAACCTATATTTCACCAGTATGTACAAACCACCCTCTAGTAGCTGGGGCCTACTGATATTAAAAGCTTATTCAGAAAATTGTTCCTGGGGGAAAAAAAAGTATCTAATGTTTCCAGCAATAACACACACACATCCCAGAAGTTATTCATTCACTTTCCAGTTCCTTTTCTTAATATTCTTACAAGAATGCCTAAATTGTAGCAATAGCTGCTGAATGCCCCAGCAGCACCTATTACTACATTTTGAGGCCATTGTGGAAAATGCATAGGTCATTTTTAAGGAAAACTTTTACCATCGAATTGAATAGCTTGCATGTAGTTCAGAAAACACACATTAAAATAGTCCCTCTAACTCTAATAACTGTACAGTTATTTCCTCCTCTCCCATCATCATGTGTGTGTTTTGTTTGGCCCAAACTATCAACTAATTAATTCTACGTCCCCGTGTATGGTCATAGCTACACCATGGTCATTAGGTCACTGCTCTAGAAATCACATTAATTCTTCCCTCCACTCCTTAATGGAACAGTTTGATACAGTAGATGGTCATATCCATATACTATCTTCTGTGCACCTCCCTACAGTCCATGTCTCTTGACAATATACAGTAGGATGAACCCAATGTCCCTTGAGTCATCGGTCACATGCTTTCCACACGGTCACTGGATATTTTCTGTCTTAGATTTGAGCCTTTACAATCTACATTTATAACTGCTGTTCTGTCCTAAAGTTATTTTTATTTACAGTTCCATATTTTTTTTAAGCCTCATCCATATTATACTTAGGGCTTGGTGGGTTGTTTTTTTTTGGGGGGGGGGGGGTATTAATTTAATTTTTCAGGGTTTATCTTTAATGATTTTTGAGTTTTATGTAGATGTAAAAGAATTGGGGGCTTTTGGAGCTCATTGACTATACTGTAATGATTTACATATATTATATACATTACAGTAGTGCAGATTGTAATGTGTAATCTTGTTGTAAGGGTCCCTAGTGTGCTTTAACATACTATTGTTTCAAACAGCACTACATTCAAGTGCACTAGTGAACCTTTAGTGCACACCAGCAGAGCCTTCATGGACCAATCAATGCACAACATGTTCGTGCGCTTTAAAAAACAAAAATCACACCCCAGTAGTCCACATTACTACTGTATAGACAAACCCTTAGATACAAGTAACCATTTCCAGTGTTTATTGAATAAACACTGATTTCATTGTGTGTGTGTTTTGTGTTTTATCAGTTAAAACCAAAAATCAGAAGCCCTAATTGTAATACACATTTCTTTACATCCACTAATATACTCTAGGGCAATTTTAGCACTGGCATCAGAGAAATACTTGATTTTTCCCTCCGTCACTAGCATTGTTTTTTAATCCCGGTCTCATGATTTGTATCTGTTGTCTATAATGTGCTCCCTAGTACCACAACCATTGTCATTTTCATGTTGTTTGCTCCTGGAAAGGCTACGTGCAAGAGTAGCAGAGGCATCCAGGTAGTGGGAAAGAGAACCATACAGTTATCTAGATAGGCCAGAACATGCAAATGCTTACAGAGAGGGAGGCAGAGCCATGGGGGAAGTGGAAAGAAGGCACTCAGTCAAGCAATATGAAAAGTACATTTTAACAGAAGACAACAGTTCTAAAAATATTCCATTTTGATTCCTTGCTCCTGCCTTCCCCATCTCTCTCATTTCAGGAATATCAGTCCACAAATACAGAAGCTAATTAGTCTATAGTTACATAGACACACAAGCAATGTTCCCTCTAATTTTTGACAGGCCGTGTGCGCAAAAAATTTCTTCTGTGCAAATTTTTGAAGCAGAGTTCAAATTTGTGCGCACCACCACCCCTGCCAGGTCGGCGGGGGAGAGGGGGCATGGATCCCTCGCGCGCCACCGCCCCAAGCGGGACACGGAGCCCTCCGGCCCCTCCCAGCGGGACACGGGGCTCAGCCGCCACCCTGTCCCGAGTGGTTATGCAGAATTATCACATGGAAATGTGCTTGCCGGTTCCTCCATGTTTATCATAGCAACAAGTGTTCTGTGAGACTGGCCCCTTCCCTCGTGCCAGCATGGCTGTCCTAGGCTGGCCAGTGTGCGTGCCACGTTTCCCCGTGTGCGTGGAGTTTAGAATCTCTGTGCGTGCGCACAGCTTAGAGGGAACAGTGCACACAAGTGAAGCACAGCGCTCAACAACATATGCCCACATGTTCCCTCCTACAGCTCAGGAACATTGTCTCATAGTTGGGCAAGTGGCAACAAGTTTGGCCACTGTTGAGCAAGGAGACTAGGAAAGAAAGCCCCTTCAGAGTTCAACCTTAGTGATAAGGTCAGCAGATAACAGACGTGCTAAAACAGGATAGCATTATATCCTTGCCAACATGCAAGACACAAGCAGAAAAACTTTCAGCCAAAGCCCTAATGAAACAGACATTCCACTCTGCAGTGAGTTGAGAATAATGCATATGGAATGGCTATTCAGATTAAACTACTATTTAATAGTTCACCTTGAGGAGTACCAAAGGTAAACAATTGTCTTTCTGTATTAAAACAAAGGACTGTTTTATGCTACCCCTATAATCTAATCATGGGGAAATAAATAATGCAAGGTCATTTTGCAAGGTACGGTTGGTAACACAATATGAATGGTCATTATGGTAGGGATGTTATATCAAAGTTATCAAAGCTGTGAAGTGGAATCATTAGTTAATTTTCACAGAACATCTTCCATCATGGACACATCATTTATCCTTCTTGTACAGGGGTGGTCAAACTATGGCCCGCTGTGGCCCGCTGGCCACATCCAGCCCGCGGGACCCTCCTGCCCCAGGAGGCTACCACCGGCCCCTCCCCTGCTGTTCCCCACTCCCCTGAAGCCTCAGCGTGCCCCGCTGCTGGCGCAATGCTCTGGGCGGCGGGGCTGGGAGCTCCTGAGGCAGCGCAGCTGCAGCGCCCAGCTTGACCCAGTGCTCTGTGCTGCACGGCGGCGTGGCCTGGCTCCAGCTGGGCAGCGCAGCTGTAGCGCCGCCAGCCACCCGTGCTCCAGGCAGGTAAGGGGAGTGGGGAGCAGGGGTCGGGGTGTGGATAGGGGTCGGGGAAGTCAGAGGGCAGGGAACAGAGGGGTTGAATGGGGGCAGTCAGGAATGAGAGGGGGGGTTGGATGGGGTGGCAGGGGGCAGTCAGGGGCAGGAGTCCCAGGGCAGGAGGCAGATAGGAGATGGGGGCTGGGCCACGACCCCCTCCCCTAACTGGCCCTCCATACAATTTCCGAAACCCGATGGGGCCATAAGGCCAAAAAAAGTTTGCCTGCCCCTGTTCTTGTAGCTCTGCAATAGAGAGTACCTGTTGTCTCAGGCAAGTGGCATAATACTTCCAAAGATAAGAAAATTCACCTCATGACAACACCAGGATATTAACCTTACAATTCAACTGCAATGAGACATTAATGAGACTGTTTGTTTGAAAATAAAAAGATGGCACAACCCACAGCTAGATCTTAAACAGGAAGTTGTATTTCTTTCCTGTTACAGCTAATCAAATTAATCAACTCAGACTGAAAGCAGCTTTTGTAAAGCCTGACTGACAAAATTTTTTGATGCACAAGAAAACATTAAATGATGTCTTAGTACTTGAAATTTGATCTTTTAAAAGGGAAGATCAGCAATAAGGGTTCTTCAGTGCACTAGGAGTTGCATACAGAAGTCATGGTAGCAGGCAGCCAGCTTGTACATGTTATCGTTACTTAGTACAAGGGGAAATGTTTCACATGTTTCCCTTATGAACATACTGTATTCCGCAAAAGAAAAAAAAAAAAAAAGAGACTGCTACTAGATTTTTTATTTTCAAGAAGTTTCATGTGAGGGTGTAATCCTGGCACCACTAAGATCAATGGGAGTTTTGCCATTGACTTCAACAAAGCCAGGATTTCAATTTAGGACGTTAAGGTGTCATTCGAAGTGGTACAATACATAGAAATGTTAGCTGTGAAATGCAGTGAAAACACAGGCACAGCTATCACACATGTAAAGTTCTAACACCTTATCTAGGAATCTGAAATTAAGTTATGTTTATCCAGTTAGTACATTTGTAAAGAGAGAGAATTCAGATTAAAAACACTTGGACTACGGTAGTGTAAGCTCATAACTGTTGCAATAAAATATTTTTGGTTGGAAAAAATAAAGCTGATTCCATTGAAACAGACTTGTCATCAATTAGTGTAGGGATATACTATAGTTACTTGTGCAAAATTATAGTTCCCACCCCTGTCCCTATGCTCCCCCCCCCAAACATTCCTTACCCTCACATTGCCAGAGGGAGTCTAATATGTGAGTGTTTGTGCTCAGTGATTTATGGAGGTTATTTGTAATGAGGGATTTAAAAAAAAAAAATTACTTTGCAGACAAGATAGATTGGTCTGATGGAGGGGGGTGGATAGAGCTGTAGCAGAGCTCTGAGGCTGTGCATCTTGGTCTGGTGAGGACAAATGCATGGGCTTGGAATTTCAGCAGCTCTGGTGGTACCAGAGGAACTTCAAACTGCTACCTGTGAGTACGATCAGCGTGCCACCAGCGAAAGGGGCTGCTTTTGGAGTAGGTTGTCAGCACCACAGTGCCTTCCCTGCTTCCAATCTGGTAGCATTGTTATACCCTGGTTCAAGAAGCCACCACTTGATGCGGAAGAGTTCTCTAACTGTTGCACTATTTCAGAATTTCTGTTTAGAGGTAACACTGACAATGTTGTGGCAAAGCAGCTCCAGTCTCTATATCTTGAGTTCCCAAGTCTCTAAACTCAACCAGACTCGTTAAAACTCAGTCAAAATCAGGTTTTGGCTAGATATGGTACTGAAACTGCACTGGTTTGGTTGGTTGGTGCTCTACTTTTAGGGCTGGCAGAAGATGAGGTGTCCATGTTAATTACTGATTTATCTGTCCCTTGCCTCAGATACTATTTACAAACAGTATTCCTGACCTGCCAATGGATCGTAGCAAGGGTAAGTTACGTTGCCTTTTTGAGCTTCTAGAGCAGTTTCCTGAAGGCAGGCACCCTTCACAACCTGCCATAAGAGCACAGCCCTTATACTATGTAAAATCCAAGCTCATCTCCTTCCTGGAGCTTGACCTTATCAATCAATTAAATTTCAGCTCAATTTTCTTCAGACTTGGCCGTTCTTAGTGTTCTCTAGTAGGTCTGGTCTGCCCACAGCTTGATCTACTCCTCCCTTAGAGAGTCAGACCTACCGCTTGGATATCTAAGTATGGTAATAAGGGACCTGCATCACTGAGCCAGCAAAACCCACTTCACAGTTTTCCATAAGGATTAACATCTGATTTCAGGCAAACACCCCCGGCTACTCTGCCACTATCTACAGCTGTACCCAGGGCATGCATTCTGGTTTCTTCTTCCCTGTGCAGTCCAGCTCATTTATTTAGGATTGAAATACTAATTACATATAAGCATGCCTCAAGCCTTGTAATACAATAAAGTCTCAGCAGCACTAAAAATAAGTAATTTCAAGGAGGAACTCAGCCAGCCACCTACAATAAAATCCTTCCATCTTTCTGGGAAGAACAGTCCCAGGGGCCTGATTCACATTTACACGAAGGCCCTGGTAGCAAAAAGTACATTTACATTCACTCTATGGCTTCTTTATACTGCCAAAAGAGTGTGAAAGGGCTTTTGGGTAAATGAGAATCCAGTCCCATCTGTGCAACAGACAAGTGATGGGGAAGCAGAAGATAAAATACACAGCACTTGAAAAAGCCTTTCATTATTAAACAAGCTTTCTTGTAGCAAGATATGAGCCTCCTGCTTTTCTTTGCTATTCTCAACCCTTTGTAACATAATGGCTCACGGGATGTTTCATTCAGGAAGCTAACAAGGGAGAAGAAAAAAAGAGGGAAAGGAAACTCACAAAGGTTCCCACTTCATGGGAATGACACATGGGATGCATGCATAAGCACAGATGAGTGGAGTCTCATGCATACACGTGGCTCCACTTGTGGCTGACATGATGTTAGAGTCTGTTTGCATATGGGCGCCTCTATTGTTTGAGCAGAAGCGTGTACAAATGTACGTCAAGGGAGAAGCGACGGTGTGGGTGTGCTTTGTGTGTGGTTTGTTGTAGGGCTTGCATGACGGAAAGCATATCATTAGCTGCAACGTCCTGGAACTTAACACAACTCTACCAGCAATTAAACAGATACAAGCAAAAAAAAAAAAAAAAAAAAAAGTAATTTTAACATTATTTTTAAAGTGACAGACCAGATTGAGGTCAGAACAATAACACATATATAGAAATTGGGATGAGGAAAAGCTCCAGAACGATGAGGAAACTGCATTATAATAAATCACCAAAGAAAGGTGACCTAAGCAATTGCAACAACTGGCGAAGCGTAACAGTCCTTTCACGTGACAGGTAAAATTTTCTGCAGTATCACCTTAAGCAGAATAAAGCAACGAGGTGAGACAAAGCTAAGGGATGATCAGGCTGGATTTCAACCCAGAAGATCATGTGTTCACCAGATTTTCACCCTAAGAACAATCATTGAAGAGAGCATTGAATGGCAAAAACTACACCAACTTCATAGATTTCAGGAAAACGTTCGACAGCGTCCATCAAGATACACTCTGCAACATCTTGCAGTGTTATGGTATGCCAACAAAACCCAACACCACCATCTAGGTTTTATAACGGCATGTAGCATGTTGATAAGGTAAACAGACTTGAGCAAATGGTTCAAAATAAACACTGGTGTCAGAGATGCTCTCTCTCACCTGTACTGTCAATAGCAATGTCATACTTCATTATGAGAAAAGTGTAGACGGATGCAACACAGTCTTTGAGTGGCTCATCAACAGCACACTAGATCTAGATTTTACTGATTACATAGGTGTTATAAGTGAGAGCTCAGTGAACATGCATGAGGAGACCCCAGAATTGTCCACAATTGGGGGGGGGGGGAAGGGGACAGGGTTAATGATTGGATGATCAGTTATGCTAAAATAAATCTAATGAGAAATTCAAACATTATGTCAGAAGACAAAGGAATACAAGAGGCAAGTCCATTCACACACCTTGGCAGTAATGGACAAGCTAATAGGGATGTCCACAAGGAATAGGGTGACCAGATAGCAAAATGTGAAAAATTGGGATGGGGGTAATTTTTGCCTGTATAAGACAAAGCCCCTAATATAGGGGCAACTGGTCACCCTAAGAAGGAAACAGTATCACAAATTGGCAAGGCAGCAGCTGCATTCATCAGCTTAAACAAGATTTGGTCACCAAATATCTACTTCTTAAAGATCAAACTACTAATCTTCAACTCAAATGTTATTTCCATCTTAACACATGGATGTGAAAACTGGAAATTTCCTGAGGGTAAAGACTGTTGTCTAAATACCTTCAAAAGTAAATATCTTAGAAAAATGCTACATATTACATGGAATTAAATGTACAACAAATGCTGAGATTCATCAGAGAGTTCAACAAACCCTCACTAAATTTATCCACACAAAGATGGAAAAAACTGGGATATGTTAAGAATTAAGCCAGTGTCTGCCATGGCAGGCATGCCATTGAGCAGCTATAGGAACATAGAAAAGGATCTGACTGAAAACTGTATTCGGAGAGGGAAAATATATAGGACTTAACACAGAGGACATGCAAAGATCTGCCCAGGAGAGAGAGGGATAGCAGACCCTTGTTTGTGCCCAAAGCAACATCTGATAAGGAGGGGAGGATATACATTCAGTTTAAACTGATACTACACGTGACTTTTTTGGCTTTTAATTATCATCATGCATTCCTTCCTATATCTAACAAATGCTACTGTTGAGCCTTTCTTGAAAGCACAAGAATCTTGAGACAATAATGAAATGAGTGAACATGAAATTTACTTTGAAATCCAGAAATTCACAATGGGGTTAAGTGCTTCATTTCAAGTGATGCCTTAGACCTCAATGAAAGTTAGCTTCCAGACTTATTCTAGTTTCCATCTGTACACACCACAGATACTCAAGACTTGATGGGAATATGAATTTCTTTAGAAAAGATTTAGGATTGAGTAGTAGGGGTTTTGTAGCTAAGGACTGAAGAGAATTAGCAGAATTGCACAGTATCTGCAATACTAAAACTGGATCAAGTCACTAGCTCGTTACTTTCATTATTAGTATTGTGGTAGCACTCGGCAGCTGCAAAAAGTGTAACGGACTTAAGATTGAGACATGAGTCAATTACAAGTTATTTATATATATAAAAATAAAAAATAAAAATAGAGAGATGAGCCGCTTCAAGAACTCTGCAAGAGTAGCAGACTAAGAACTGAAGCTGAATGAGTAGGCGTTAAGGAAATGCAGCATCTCTCAGGATCAGGCCAACAGTAAGAGGCATATTTTCTGTTCTGTCCAGGTACATATAGCACACTCATCACCATAATATCCTAGTTCTTTTACTTTTGTTGATTTGTATGTCAGTCTAGGTGCTCAAGGTTAATGTAACCACATTTCTCTCTTAGGTTGTTTCTATATTAAACACACACACCCTTCCTCCACTCCCAGAGAGGCTATTGTTTCATTATTTTAGCTTCCTCTTTACTTCCAGGCACCTCTGTGGTGTGTTGGGATTTAAATGCCTCCACCACAAAATGATTAGCTGCACACATCTAAATCCACACAACCTGAAGAATGTGGCCCTTCCAAATACCAGTAGGGGTTGATATACTGTATATAAAAACAAACCATATACATTATATACCCACACACTTTCAGCCAGTTATACATGTAACTGACTGAAAGTGCCAAACCAGCAAAGTTTTGGTCTGGTAACATTTTGTAAGAGACAAATTACTTCCAATGCCAAGTTACAGACGCACTGAAGCTAGATATGGGAGAGACCTCGTCTCTTGGTCAATGCAGGATTGTTCTCTGTGGTCAAAGTCCTGTGAACTCCATATCAAACTGGCCGTAGATTCTGTGCCACTCTGGTGCAAGAAATTGGAAGTTTTGTAGCTTCATTTATATTAAAAAGCAGCTAAGTATTTTGTTGAATTACATATAAAATAATTAGTACTGTAACCCCAAGTTATTTTTATATTACATTTAACGTATTTTACAAGATATCACCAAATCTTTAATTTTCCAAAGTCATCACAAAAATATATTGCACAACATATAACTGCATCCTATAATCTGTCAGGGGAAGCTGAAGCTTTTGACAGCTGCATAGGAGACAGCTTGAGTTCTTGGCACTGGAGAAGGCATGAGAAGCAGCATGGAACTCTGGGATAAGTACATTAATAGGAAACCAAAATGATCAACATTGAAATAGTTAAGTGACATTCAATTTGTCCTCTTTAGGTTTCAGAGTTAACACCACTTTGAAATGCATTGAGCATTACAGAAGATGACAAATTAAAGCATGAACAAAATGTGATAAATTAAAAGGTTTTCTTTGCAACAATTTTTTTAAAATGAACACTTCTATTACAGAGCACAATCTGTGATACAGGCATGGATTCTGGGTCCCTGCACAACAGAATATGTGCTACTGTTTTATCCAATTTAATTCTGCATTAATCACATGATGGGGCACTTTCCCTAAAGCCTGAATAAAGAAGGTTTATAAATGGAAAATAGGATCTAATTATAAGGCCCTTTACGCTAAAAGAGCATACAGCAACAACATTAATACTACATATGACTATACTGCAGCATTTCCAGGCCTTTACCACTAACATTTTCACTTACATCAGATCCTAATGCCATTGAAACCATGGCAAAAGTTTCCACTGGCTTCAGTGGCCCCAGGTGAAGTAAATAAGCCACATTAAGAGAAAAGCTAGCCATACTTTTATAACCTACTGCAGCCATATTCATCATAGCATTCCTTTGAACTGAACACCACAGCAAGCTGAAATTTAGCTAAAAGGTTAATTGCTACAAACCAAGAGAAACCTTGATTCTCAAACACTAATTAAGATATAAACTGCTAACAACACTGTAGCAACTGAGACCTCATTTTTTGCCATTAGAATCCATGAAATCTAAACTTGCCAGAATAATGCAACCTTTCATCTGTTGCATAATATCTAGAGAACAAGAGTACATAATACAGCAAATGTATGCAGGGGAGGCCCATTACTGAATGAAATGTACTCTATTTATACTCATGTGCTTTTAACTACTCAAGCTCTAGTGAGAAGACAAATATCAAATACTTGCATCTATATATAGGGTTTGCATTTGCAAAGTGCACCACAAAACTATCTATATGTTAATCTTTATACTAAATAAACCCCACCTAAAGTCTCACCAGTGTTTCCTGTCTGTTAAGTAAGCTTATAATTTTCAGCTGCCAGCTCCTTGTTCTGGGCCTGATTCTGCACCAGCCCCTAGCATGCACATGCACCACTGAGTAATAGTTTATTCCATGAGTAGGCCCACCTTCTCTGTGGAGTAACGTGTAACATCGGCAAACCCAGTGCCAGCTCATGCCAAGGCCCCCAGGCCTCACTGAACACTGAAAAATGCATAGCTGGAAACTAGTCTGGCTTATCAGCACATTAGCATTGTTAGAATCGATGTTAAGTTGATAAGAATGTGTTCAGTATTATAGGATGCCGCATTATTGAGCTCACCTATATCCTCAGTAGCCCATGGTATAAGGTTATATTGAGTGTTTGCATTGTAAACCTCTAACTGTGGAACTCAACCAGAAGAGAAGCCTTCTCTAATGCAAATGCTGGCTTCCTCCAGAAGACTTTAGGCCCTGGCCAGCAAGAAGGCCTTTGAAACCAAATGAGCCAATATGAGGGTCAAAGAACAAAGACCTTGTTAATTGCATTCTTCAGCCCCTCCAGGAAGAGACCTGTTCATGAACTCATCACATCAGCTTGGACTACGGGCAGAAATGGATAAAAATCTGTGACAAGGAGAAACTGGGTTCTTTTTGGCTGCTTGGACTACAAGTGTATGTCTACACTGCAATTAGACACCTGCAGCTGGCTCATGCAATCTGACTCAGGCTAAGGGGCTGTTTAATTGCAGTGTAGATATGCAGGCTTGGGCTGCAACCTGAGCTTTGGGACCCTCCCACCTTGCAAAGTCCCACAGCCTGGGCTCCAGCAAGCCCAAATGTCTACACCATAATTAAACAGCTCCTTAGCCCAAGTCAGCTGGCATGGGCCAGCCACAGGTGTCTAATTGAAGTGTAGACATATCCTAAAGGGGCAAGAATTACTAAGCATAAGAAAACCACCACCCCATCCTCCCCAGTTTAGCTCTAGAGGACATATGGAGTTTGCTTATTATAGAAGTTTCTATTATCTTTTGGAATCTAAGATTGTAACTCATTTGTGTGTGTACATCACCTGCTTTAACCTTGTAAATAACATTTCTTTTCTCAGTTAATAAATCTTTAGTTAATTACAGGATTGGCTACAAGAGTTGTCTTTGGTGAGAGATGTGGGGGTGCAATTGACCTGGGATAAGTGACTCGTCCTTTGGGACTCAGAGTAACTGGAATATTGTGATTTTTGGTGCAAGGGATCAGCTACCACAAAGGCAGGCTTGCCTAAGTGGCAAGATAGACTGAAGTGCCCCAGGGGCCTGTCTGTGACTCCACAGTAAGGTTGTGATAGGGCTTCTGGAGTTTACTCTTGCTACTTGATTGGTGAAATCTAATTACAGAACATTCAACCAATTCATTTAAACAAGAACTACATTATTTTATTTCCTATTCTAGTAAAAACTGTAACAAACAAACAAAAGATGTATTTGTTAATGATTGTTACATTTTTCAACCAGGAGATAGTCCTAATAATTACATTAAAGATCATGGAAATTAGAATTGTGGTTTCCTGTTTGCCTGAGTATTTCTTATGCTTTAAATACTGAATCACACCTACATGCTCTTCTGAAATTCAGTAGCATCAAAACTACATTACATTACATTCGTTTTGGCCCATGAAAGCTTATGCCCAAATAAATTTGTTAGTCTCTAAAGGTGCCACAAGTACTCGTCATTTTTGCTGATACAGACTAACACGGCTACCACTCTGAAACCTGTCATTATAAAATCTGTGGTTAATCGATGAAAATGAAATGATGAAACAAACCGCCCACATCCCTTCTTCTCAAGAAAGCCAAGGCTTAACAGCACTCTCGCAATCATTAAGGGAATGGGGGGCAAACAGGGAAGCCAGACACATTACCTCCCAAGGAAGAGATGGATGTAGTTAAATAGCCTTTTCTATACCCATTCCAAATGGTACACAATATTAAACTACTCAAAGTCAGCAAGTGAGAGCTGAGAGTACCAGATGGATTTCATGCAGTAGAATACTTAAATGCTCATGTACTAATTTGGACTCAAAGTCCTGATGGAAATTACACTGGCTTGGAAACTGTATTGAAGTAATTGGATTTAATTAACCTATTTTCCTTAAAGAGGTGGACAGGAGAGAAGAAAAATCATGGTAACTTTTGTTTTATACTACTAAAGAGAATCACAGAATCAGCTGAGAGTGAGGCACTTGCAAATATCCTCAAGATCTCTGAAGTTACATTTAGCAGCCAGCTGGCTTCCAGTTGTATTTTCCAAAGCACACAGCAAGAGGGGGAAATCTGCAGTGGCTCCCTGCTGAATGACTCCCGGGGAAATTCACCTCTCAACCCTGAAGACTTAGTAATTGATACAGGATTATGTTTAGAAACAGATGCTTAATATATCATTTAATCTAGAATTAGGTCCATTTCAATGCCACAAAGAAAACACCATGAACCCAACAAATAATGAAAATCTTGAATGGTGCACAATTCAAAGCAGGTCAAGATTTTTTTTTTAAATTGTGTAATCAAAACAAAATACTCTGTACTGTAACAGCACATCTAAGGATCTCAATGGATTTCAAGAGATGATTAGACTGATATAGAAATCCTATTTCTTTTTAGGACACTTCAGTAGAGGGGACAGAATATACACAGACTGACATGGTAATGTGTTTTGTTCATAGTACAAGTCAAGATTCCCCATACATTAGAAGAAGAAAAGAACTATTCTACCCTATTGGCTGTATTTCACAAGACGGAACAGTCTCTAAACCGTCTTCAGACATTTGCTCTGAAACTTACAGGAAAGCCGATAGCTCTGGCAATGCAAATGTTTCCAAGCAGGACACGAAGGCTGAGCATAAGTAGCTCACCCCCAGGCCAGTTCTTTTCTCCCAAGTCTCCAACTAACCTTACTCCCCAAGGGCCTCACACTGAAAAGCGTGTATATATCGGTTTTTAAAAGCCACGTTGTTGTTACAAAGTTTTCTTGGTCCCTCTTCAGTTTCGCAGCCTCTTCACTCTCTCTCTCCGGGGCCCGGGCTGGTAGGGGACACCCCCAAAAGCCCAGCTCCTCTTTTCCCAGTAAGCCAAGCCAGCTCTTCAGCTTTTGGGGGGGGGGGGGGAAGGGCACGGAGCAAGGGGGAGATCTAACCAGACCCACTTACCTGTACCGTACGACTGATCCCCCGCGCGTTGGGCTCCCCGGGAGTTAGCAGCAGCAGCCCAAGCCCCTTGGAAGCCTCCCGGTTCACATCCCCCGGAGAAGATGCAACAAGCCCCCCTCAGGGGCAGCAATGCAACCACCCCAGGGACACCAACCGGCTGGGGAGGGGAACAAAGTCCCTTCACCCCCAGGGCGCCGAGCCCCAAGGGCAGGCAGGGGTCGGGGGTGCCAAACCCCAGCCGGGTCCCTGACCCCGCGAAGGGGCACAGCTGGGTGGGAGCCGGGCACCTACCTGAGCGCGTGCCCGCAGGCAGCAGCCGGGCTAATTGAAGCTCCCAGGCGGCGGCGCCCCGAGCAGACACAAGCGGCTCAGCCCTTCTCTCCAAACGGCCGCTACAGGCGCCAGCAAAAAAGGAAGTGGGCGGGGGATGCCAACCAGAATCATAAACTCAGCGGCTCCACCTGGGTGCTTGCCAGAGCGCAGAGCAGAGGGACCGGCTCGTCGGGTTCCAATACGTCCAAAGGCGCTCCAGAGTGGGCGGGCTTCATCTCAATGATTGACAGCTGGACTGACCAAAGAGAACCTCTACTCAGGGCTAAGTAAAGGAGGCGCTGGCGCCTGCCTTCCTGGCCGGTCTGGGGAGGGCGGGTGTTTCCATGATGTCAGCGAGAGGCGCCTCTCGGACAGGTGGAGAGAGAGGACGGGGTGCGGGCGGGCAATACCCTGCTGCCAGCAGCGTGGGGAGCTGTCACTCAGGGGGCCAACCGCAGGGACAGGTTCCCAGCCCCTCTGTCAGCAGCTGGCGCTGTACAGTGGAAGCAAGAGCGGGGTGGGCCAGCTCCACCGGCAGCACAGCAAAGCCGGGGCTCAGCAGAGGTGCTGGGTCAATGTGTACAGGGGGGGTTGAAAGCCATTGAACAAAATTGTAAGCCTTGTATATAACAGACCCGCTTCAAACCTGGGGGTGCGGTAGCACCCCTCCTTCCAGCACTTATGTGCTCGGCCCCCAGCAGCCCGGCGCCCAAGGCTGCACAGGCTGGATTTCAATGGACCAAACTGATTCCAACTCGGTTGCACCTTTGTCGGAGCCAAGAGACTGGGGTTTCCACAACAGCTGGGGCGGTTTGTCCGTGGCTGGAGCATGCCTCCTGCCCAGGGGGTAACAGGCCGATCTGAGCGCCCCTGGCACGTGTGTGGTGCCCTTCCTCCCGTGCAGCCCCCGCTACAGACCGCACCCCCTGCCCCCAGCCCAGCAGGCGGTGCACGCGCAGGGACGGGCCTCGCCCCCAAGGGCGCTTACAAGAAGTGTCACGCGAGCTGTCAGGGCTCCGGTCCCACCCACCGAGCGGACGGGACCGGGCTGTGCAGATGCTGCCAGGCAGCTCCATTTACAAACACGCCCCGGAACGTTCCAACTACCCCAGGAAGGTCCGTGCGCTGAATTGCCCGTGGCCGTTCACACGTGCAAGGATCGCACCCCCACCTTACTGCGCACACCACCAAGTACAATGCAGCGCTAGAAAAGAAGAGCAACGTGGGGGAGGGAAGTAGCCAAGAGTATACCTTAATTCTTAAAAGGAAACAGGAATGGTTCCCAGCCCCTGTTAAACTGTTTCAGGCAGAGATCTAACTTCTGTCTGCCTTTACCTGAACAGGCTCCGTCCTTGCCCATCCTGTGGTTTGGCTCGTTGCACTAACAAAGAACAGCCTCAGCCAGTCCCTCCTCCGCTGGGGCAGCTGCCGCTACTGGCTGCTCGGAAGGAGGAGGAGTTGTTTGCACATTGCATTTTTCTAGTCATCGCATTAAATACTTGGCGTCTTTAGTGACAGGGCATAAATATTCCATCATCCAACGGGAACAGGTTGGATGCTAAGGTTAAGATCTGCTCCATGAACTCCCAGCTTCAGAACTGCTGGGTCAACAAGGAGTCTGAGTTGTATGACTCTCCCTAAAAGGCAGTAGATTCAATTAAGAAAAAAAATCCAACCTCCTCCGCACAGAAAAAAGCCATTAACACCCTAAAATTAACAGGCTTGGTTTATTTGTATTTAAAAAGAAGCAACCCGAATCACTAATGAGATTTTTTTTTATTTTTTTTATTTTTTGCTTCAAAGGTGGTTAGAAGTGTTAGGGTGATTCTATGTACTCTTTAATGGGTGCTCCAAATCTTTCCAAAATTGTTAGCTCCAGGCTTCCAGGGATGTAGGCAGGCCTGTGCCATGGCACACAATTTTTATTTTCAAAGTACTTGCTCTGCCCTAGCTTGGAAGAAAGAACTGGGGTTTTTGTACTCAGCTTTCTTTGACCAAGAAATCAGATGCTTTCAATTTATGTTCCGAGCTTTGTATTTTCCTTAACTGGGATGATTGTGGTACGTGGACAAAGTTCCTACTCATATGTGCTGCTATACAGGGTTCCAGGGCTGCATGTGAGGGAGAGCAAAAGGCCAGTTTGCCCCAAGGGCACCCTGTTTGAGAGGGCCCCACTGGCAATGCAATGTATGTAGCGCATGGTGGTCATGATGGCACTCACTCAAATTTGGCCCCGCCCTCCCCTGTCATGATGGAGGAGCAGCTGGGCCAAACTTAAGTGGTCTTGTGACCCCCTATGCCAGGTCGCACCACACAGAGCGGGAAGCCAGGCCCAACCCCACAGGACAGGAGCAGCCACTATGGGGTGAGTGAATGGCAGGCTTGCTCTCCAAGCCCCCTCAGTGGTAATTTTTTTTGGAAGGGTGTAGGTGGGCTCAGTTTCAGATTTTGCCTGGAGCCCTCAAACACCTCCATGCAGCCCCGCAGGGTTCAATGCCAAGATGTTAGGGAAGAGTAAAGGCAGGCTGACAAAATGGGCGTAATGTGCCCCAATGCGGTGGGGTTTAAGTTAAAGAGGGGTGGAGGGAGAGGAGAGGTTTTCAGGGACGAGAATCAATGCAGGCAAAAAATGAGTGTGGCAGTGCCCCTAGTTTTTGGGGGACCTTGCTGACCACATGAATGTGAGAGACCCAACTCAGTATCATATTTATATCAAATAATACAGCTTAACGGAAAAACTTACGCAGCGCTGTGCTATGTACCTTATGAGTTTGTTTGAAGTACATACATCAGAGAATGCTGGCACTTTAAAGACACAGGCAGCTGAAAAACTATGCTGTAATACAATATAGATATTTACCTATGCTACTAAAATCACCTTAGACTATGTAGAATATAATTTGTAATGCCTTTATTGAGACAAATAATTTGTTTGTCACTTTTTATGGCCAATTTTTACATTTCTTGGCCAAAGAAAAGCAATGAGGTCAGTTTCACTTTCGTTTATAGTATTCCACATTTAGGTTGCAAGTGCTGTAGTGTATGGGTTTCAAACATTGCAAGGAAACGTGTATTGTTCTGAAAACAACTGGAATTTTAAAATAATGAGTAAACATTTCTATTGGTTTTAGGTCATATAAAAGCTTGTTTTTTCCTCTCAAATATAAGTTTTGGGGCATATTAAAGTTGGCAATACCCCTTTAAAGACTGCCATTACTGCACTGAAGTTCTGATGGCCTCCAGCTGCAAAGGGGTTAAGGAAACATTAGGTAAAAAATATAGTAAACCCTCTCAGTGGCTATACAATACAATCATAAAATGTTATATAGCTGTGCGCCCATAAGGCCTGATTGCACTGCCATTGAAATCAACGGCAAAACACATACGGACTTAAGGCATGATTGTGCCCATGATATCTGCAGTCACAGAGCTCTACAATAAGAAATAAATCAAAGCAAATGCTAAACAAAGACAAACTGAATTCCAGTCTAAAATATCGATTTTCAGTCTTGTCTTAAAGGCAGGGATATTCAGAGTTCCAGATATTCTAACCAAGATTTAGTGTTCTTTTATTCATCATGGCAAAAATTATGGACCAAACACGTCTCTGGGGTTCATGTCACTGCAGTTCTACCAGGGAGGAATGTGGCCACATGTGTAAAGCTGTGCCTCTGGACAGCAATAACCTTGGACAAGACAAAGCTCTCTGAGGGCTCAGGTGTCTGCCTCTTTTTCTTTTGTTCTACCCTACCATTTGACAGAAATCATGAACAGATATTTTAGGTGATCCCTTTTGTGGGACTAATTAAAATAAACATTAAATGGATACACTTTCAAGAATCACATTGTTCTCTCCACCAGATAATGGCAGTGTGTTTATTCAGATCACAAAATTAAAGTTAGTTTCATTTGATGAACGATAGATACATCTATGTGGACACACAAAAATCAGGTACACATATAGACTGGTGTTTTTCTTCTTAATAGATCTGTTACCACAAACCCATCCCATTTATAATAATGAAAGGAAAGCCGTGGCGATATTCCTCGGTCTTGTGTACTTAACCTTCACTTTATCCTCACGCTTTGATTTTCCTCTTCTGATTGATAGAGCTGTATGCCACTTTAATCCTTCCCAAGCTATTAAGAGGAACTTCATTCTACATATTCCTTGTTCAGTTTCCCTTTGATCTAATGTAATTCCGAATTAAACTGTATCTATCTTGTGTCTATCGATCTTGCTCTTTCCCATGGTTTGATAAAGAGAGTGATTCTCAAAAGCACAGTTAAATTCCAGTTAGTCCAATGAAAGAGACTGCCTTTTGATTTTCAGCCTTTTCAACCCTAACACAATTCTCTCTCCTGTATCCTACTCAATGAGATGTTATGATTTTTCATTTTTGTCAGACTTGTGTGTTACTAAGTGGGCCAAAGACAGGTGCACGTTACACTCCCAAGTGTAAGTTAGGCAACCAAGAGAAAGAAAAATGCACCTGTGCAGACCATCTATACTCAATGCAGTGTCCTGGTGGCTTAGGCAGTTTGAGTAGTAGCAACGATGTGTGAGCAGTGAAGTGACTGGCTTCAGCATTGCTTATTGTCTGAGAACTTTGCATGTTACTCTTTTTTTATAGCCTCCCTCCAGGCTCACGGTCAGAAATCTGTTCATCCTCCCTTAGTAATACTCCTTTTCCTCCTCCTCGGAGTCTCATCTTGACCACCTATTGATAGCCTTTCTTTCCAGTATCTGTTGATGAGCATTGAAAACTGGGAAGGATGACATCTCATCCACACTGTTGTGTTAAATGGCTGGACACAGTAAGGTGTGTAGTCACTCTGCGGTGTTTACAGACTAGTTTTATACAAGATGGTGGAGCTACTTAGTTTGCATCTCCCCCTCAGTTATGTTTCCAGCCATTTGCACTATTGCTGAATGTGGCTATCTTCCTAATCTGTCTGGCCCTCTTTTCACCTGGCCCCCTTCGCTTATTCCCCCTGCTCTCCAGCAAGTCAATATGCAATTATACTTCTGCTGAATGTCTCTGGGGTACAACAATGTCGATGCCTTTGGCCCTGCTGCTTACCCATGTTGTTCCAAGAACAATGAACTTTGCCTAATATTTCATACCAGTTTAAAAAAAAAAAGGACTCTGTCTTTGCCTTACTATGTTAGCTAGGGAAGTTTCGGCTTGTCTATAGCTGTGGAGGCAAGCAACCAGATTATCTACTGCAGCAGCCCTTACTTTCCTTACAACTCACCTGACTGTCCCCCAGCTTTCTAACTCAAAAGGTGGGGGGACCTGTGAAATTTCCATTTTGGCAAGGAGGGGAACGTGGCCAGAAGTGATCAAATTAAGAGGAAGGAGCTGAATGCAAGAGAAAAATCACTTTCTGCTGGATTGGCCCTTACCCATAGGTTAGACCTGCTGATTCCACCACAAAGGAGACAGCCTAGGATTTTTTCCCCCTTCACGTTCAGACTCCCTCTGCTGGAGTCCTGAAGAACTGTACTCTGACCCCAGGAAATGACTTCCAAAACTGGAACTATATAATCTGGGTAGGAAAGTTAATAACCCCATTGTAGATAAGGTTTAATTTTTATCACATATGTTTTGATATATAGAGAGGGTCTGTCCAGACCAGTGGATGCCTCTATTATTTTTAATTAATTTTCAAATACATGGTCTGGACATTACCTCTGGAAAGTAGGAAGCAATAAAAGCCAATTCCTAAGGAAGGAGTCTCAAATCAAATGCAATATAAATCCCTTTACAAGAAACGAGAAATGGAAAATGTATTTGTAAGCTCTTTGGGGCCAGCACTATCTTTGTGTTCTGTGAATGGACAGGACCTAGCACCAGGGGGTCCTACTCCTTGACTGGAGCTCAGAGGCACAACCACAATGAGATGGTTTACTGACTGCCTGGGACCTATTCATCCCTGATGTATGCCCAGTGAAATCAATGGTATTACACCAGGGGTACATTTGATCCGCAGTGGTCTAAAGAATGCTGAAAAAATCACATGTACAAGCACTGTAAGTTAAGATGCAGAATCTTTTTCCCCTATACCAGTGTAACCCTGTAGACTGTAATAGAGTTATTTCTGATAAACACTCATGTGTGAGAGCAAAGAATCAAGCCCCCACTGTATAAAAATCGATACTCTGGAGCATGTAAACTGGAAATGGGATGCTGCTATGGTGTATTAGTAGCCCGAATCAGTGGGTGTGGTTAGCTACCAAGACTGTCAGGGAAGATGCTCAGCAGGTTGATAAAACCCACAAGAATGACATTTTCACACACAACCCAGGGGGCATCTGCAAAGGCAGCAGGTGGGAAAGCAGTGTTGAAATATTATGGAATGCCTGGGCTTCATTGGTGCTGTGGAGAAATCACCCCCACATTTGGACCCAGCCCTCATAGAGCACCGTGTAAGAACCGAACTAGACCAGACTGGAAAGGTTGTGATTTTATCAGGTAAATCATGTGATTTTTTCTTCAGACCCTAGCACCTGGATCAAGTGATTTTGTGGGAGTCACAGCTTTCATTTTAAAAAGGAGTTTTTAACCCTCATGGTTAAAGAGAAGAGCCAGCAAACATGAACTGAGAGCACCCTGAAACCTCAAAACTGAGAAGATAGATATCTTCCCTCTCCCTCGTTTATTATTTTTAAAATCCACTTATTTAAGCCATCTCATGATTTGGGGGTCTAAGTCATGATTTTTGTATGCATGGCGTTGGCAATACTGAAAACGGTTGGCTAATGCTGTCATTGTCTAGACTGCATGGTGTGTGTGTGTGTTGTTGAGGGCTGCTCATACGTCTCACATCTACTCCTGGCTTGCCCTTTGTGTTGTTCAGTGCATTGTGACTTTGTTCAGCCTGGAAACCTCCTAGGTTTACCATTGGTGCCGGAGAAGTGCTGGGATACTGAATGCTTGCTCAACTCTGCCCTGCGCTCTGTATAGCCAGTCAGTACCTATAAGGAAGCAGCTGAAGGCTGTGTACTTGGCATTTGTTCCAGGCTTGTGCACATGCAAAATCTCTGATACTTTCTGGTAAACAGTGAACTGCTGCAGTAACCACGGCTCAGTATGTAGTAACTGGGCTGGTATTTGCACTGGATCAGTCCTCACTGTTTCCCTGATTTGTGTTGGTTAGTTGTGGTGGTTACTGGCTGGTTGGGTGTGTTGAATTCATGCCTTTGCTGATGACTTCTGTGATGGGAATGTAGCTACACCCCTGCTTCGACACTCCTTCCCTTCCTCCACCCACACTAGCTCACCATTTTTAAAAAAATAAAAGATGAACTTTCTGACTTACATTTTCCCCCTTTCCCCACACAGACTATTTAGATTCCTTTTAGACCAGGGCTGCATTATAGGGAGTCTCAGCATGCATGGGCCACCCCAGCTACACCATGACACCTGAATAAAAGATAATACACCTTTCTACCACCCCCACATTTGGACCCAGCCCTCATAGAGCACCGTGTAAGAACCGAACTAGACCAGACTGGAAAGGTTGCCCACAGCTTAAGAAAATGAGTGGAATGTTCTGGTAGGAAACACTTTCAGTCCAGCCCAAAGCTTGCTGCATTAATGGAAAGCTGGAGTTAGTTTTTCATTGGTGGAAAGGTGAAGTTAGATGGACAGAATTCTGCTATTGTCCAGTAGAAACCTCACCTATAAGTCTGCCATTCGCTGCAGGGGCTGAGTTTTAAAGAGATTCAGAAGTGTGCTAGAATGACATATTTCCCATTTTTACACCTGTCCGTAGACCTTAGAAGGATAGAAAAAGTACAAATCTTTCTTGATGCCTCAACCCTGAGTGCTCAGAACAGGTCAGTTACCCCAGGCAAAGTTTGTTGCCAAAGGCAAGATACAGCAGCAGGGAGGGAAAAAGAGGCACCCATTTTAGTCACACTAGCGTTAGAATTCCAGGCAGTTACTTAGGCCCAGCTTCTCAAAGGTATTTCATTAATATCAATAGTAGTTATGAGCCTAAATACCTTTGAAGATCTGGGCCTTAGAGGCTGGTCCAAAACTCACTAAAGATAATGGGGGGAAAAAAACACCATTTGACATCAGTGAATCATAGAATTGTAGGACTGAAGGGACCTCGAGAGGTCTGCTAGTCCAGTCCCCTGCACTCATGGCAGGACTAAGTATAATCTAGACCATCCCTGACAGGTATTTGTCTAACCTGCTCTTAAAAGTCTCCAATGACGGTGATTCCACAATCTGCCAGGGCGATTTATTCCAGTGCTTAGCCACCCTGACAGTTAGGTTGGACATTAGGAAAAACTTCCTAACTGCCCTTGCTGCAACTTAGGCCTATTGCTTCTTGTGCTATCCTCACAGGTTACCAACTTTTCTCCCTCCTCCTTTTAACAACCTTTTATGTACTTAAAAACTGTTATGTCCCCTCTGAGTCTTCTCTTCTCCAGCTGAAACAAACCCAAATTTTTTCAATCTTCCCTCCCATGTTGTGTTTTCTAGACCTTTAATCATTTTTCTTCCTCTTCTCTGAACTTTCTCCAATTTGTTCATATATTTCCTGAAATGTGGCACCCAGAACAGGACACGATACTCCAGCTGAGGCCTAATCAGTGCAGAGAAAAAAAAAAAAGAAAAAAAGAGTAGAGCAGAAGAATTAATTCTTATGTCTTGCTTACAAACACACCTATTAAAATGATCCCCAAACATCCCAAAATGGTTAGGTTTTTTTTTTTTTTTTTGGTGCAATGGTGTTTTACTGTTGACTCATATTTAGCTTGTGATCTACTATGACCCCCAAGTCCCTCTCTGCAGTACTACCAGTTATTTTCCAGTTTGTATGTGTGCAATTGATTGTTCCTTCCTAAGTGGAGTACTTTGCATTTGTCCTTACTGAATTTCATCCTATTTATTTCAGACCATTTCTCCAGATCATTTTGCATTTTAATCCTATCCTCCAAAGCACTTGCAACCCTTCCCAGCTTAGTATCATCCACACACTTTATAAGTGTACTCTTTATGCCATTATCTAAATCACTGATGAAGTTATTGAACAGAAACGGACCCAGAACTGATCCCTGCAGACCCCACTTGATATGCCCTTCCAGCATGACTGTGAACCACTGATAACTACTCTCTAGGAATGTTTTCCAACCAGCTATGCACCCACCTTATAGTAGCTCCATGTAGGTTGCATTTTCCTAGTTTATTTATGAGAAGGTCATGTGAGACAGTATCAAAACCCTTACTAAAGTCAAGATAGACCACATCTACCTCTTCTCCCCACCCCCCCCCCATCCACATGGCTTGTTATCCAGTCAAAGAAAGCTATTAGGTTGGTCTGACATGATTTGTTTTTGACAAATCCATGCTGACTGTTATGTATCATATTATCTTTTAGGTGTCTGCACATTGATTGCTTAATTATTTGCTCCATTATCTCTCCAGGTATTGAAGTTAAGCTGACTAGTCTAATTCCCTGGGTTATCCTTATTTTCTTTTTATAGATAGTTACTATATTTGCCCTTTTCTAGTCCTCTGGAATATCACCTGTCTTCCATGACTTTTCAAAGATAATTGCTAATGGCTCAGATATTTCCTCAATCAGCTCCTTGATCATTCTAGGATGTATTTCATCAGGCCCTGGTGATTTGAAGACATCTGACTTGTCTAAAGTAATTTAGAACTTGTTCTTTCCCCATTTTAGCCTCTGATCATTGGATTAGGCACCTCATGCTAATGGATCAAAACAGTTAACAGCTGAAACTTCACCAGTTCTCCTTGTGTCCCCAACCCTCAAGGAGAAACCATCTCTACAGTCAGGTACTGGAAGCTGACCCCCCATTGGTGATAATTCAGCCAAGCCCTTCCCTGGCCCAATACCATACGAAACAGGGTCATTGTGCAGGCATGCCTCCATCCATGCTTTACTCTGCAGATGCCATTCGTCGAGCAGTGTGGGCTGCTGAGGGATGGGCCTCTGAGGCCCTCTTTGGAGGAAAGCTGTAGCAGCAGAGCCACAAACACCTCCAATTGTATAGAAAGACATTTATTGGTGGGGAGGAGAGCAAAAGTATACATGGTACTGTGAAGGGAATACTCACTGCTGGCACTGCCCAGGGGTCAGGCAAGGGCATGGCAGACGTTTCTCTTCCCAGAGACTCCTTTTTATGGCTGCTCTGGCCCTGCAAAGATCTGCCCCTTCAGCCAGGTCTTGTGTTCAATCCACCTCTTTCAGAGTACATGTAAAGAGCCCAACAATGGGATAGCCTTCTGGGTTAGGCAAGGGACCCTGGGCTTCCCCTTGGGTCACGGTCTCATAATCTGCGCTCTTCTAGCTTCAGGACCTTCCCTCAACTATATTCCCCACACCAGTGATAGGCTTCCATAGTCAACTGTTCCTTAGGGTTTGGTAGGGAACCCAAGCCCACCCTCTCCATTGCGTTCCAATCCAGGGCCCAGTGGTAAGCAGATGAGTCCCATACCCTACAGTGCAATGCAGCTGCCTTGCTGGATCACTTCCTACCAGCCTTCTCTCTTTCCAGTGAGTAAAAATCTTACCGAACTGAACACAAAGAAACCTTCAGAGAGCCACAGGACCCTTCTTTGTTGGCTTGGAAAAGTCACTACTGCCAGGCTTCATGCAGCAAGAGCTCCTGTGGGACTCCTTCCCAGGAGCTCAGAGTGCAAGTTAGCCCACCCGCACTCTCCACCATTACTGAACTACTGTCTGCTCCCCTTTTAAGCTCCTCCTCCAGTCTGTGCAAACTTTGCATGTGTGACAGGGCGGAGTCACCTGGACCCGCTCTTTAACCCCTTCCTTTCCATAACAGGCACATTGTGCCAGAATGAGACACAAGTAACTGACAAGCTTAACACAGGAGCAAAGCAAGCAAAATAAGCCTCCCACACCCTGTCACTGGTCCACTATGTGAGCAAGCAAAGATAAAAAGGTCACTGCTTACAGGTTTGAAAGGGACTCATTCACCTGCAGCCCATATATAGTCAGGTCAACATGGTCACCCCAATCCAGCCAATCACTGACCTGGCAAATGGTTGCCTGGAATGTGTCCAGCCACACCTCCCTACAGGCATAACAGTATATACAGTGGCCTTGCCATTCTGCAGCTCCCTGGACAAGGGGTGGAAAGCTTTTGAAACTATTGGCTTTTGAAGCCCGATCATTGCTTGGTTAATCTCAAATGATACCATTTGAAACCAGATGAGCATAAAAAACCCCTATGAGCAGGAAAGTCTTTAACTATGGGAAATGTAGTTTTCCCCTGGCATTAAACCCCCTCCATCCCTTTGTGCGGCTATACTAAATCCCAGGGGAAACATTTGCAATGCATTGCTTTGTACATATTTAAAGAATGCAGAAGAGAACAAGTGCATTTTTAAAATCTTAAAAATCATGAAGATCTTCAAAACACACTTACAGTCAAAGAGGAAAAATAAACAGAAGGAAAGCCAAATGATTTATTTGCACTGATCTTCACTCCAGTCAAAGGTAGGGGAGAGGGAGGCAATATCTACACAGAGGTTACTTTTTTTTTTTTTTTTTACAGGTAAAGAAGGTGACACACTGTCAGAGGTGTATATTTAAAAAGGTAATGCAAACGTTAGCGAGATTAAATTCCCTTACATCACCGGGAGCAGGTTATATGAGAGAGTTCTCTGAGAACTAAAGAATGATGTAACTAAACTTCTCACTACAGTCCCGATCCAGAACCAAGTTAAAACAATGGAAAAGGGTTTTGGATCAGGCCTTATACTGTGTAATTTAGAAGGACTCAGAGGAAGGTGAAAATACAGTGCTCACTTTTAAAAAGAGGAGCCAAGGTTAATTGTTGGAATCATATAGACTTGTGAGCCTGACCTCAGAACTGGAGAAATAATGCATTTCTAAGGCAGGTAGATGAGTATATTAGGACAGAGACAAAATCATAACATTTATGATGGCAAATCAAGTCTAAGCTGTTAAAATTATTTTTTAAATAAATTAAAATAATGGATAAAGGAGAAATGTGGATATAATTTATTTAGACCTTCAAGCTTTTGCTAAAGTCCCTCTCAAAAGACTATATAAGAAACTTGATAACCAGGGGTGAGAAGTAAAGTCCTGTCATGAATTAAAAACTAGTTAGGAGAAAAAGAGAAGGAATAGATTACTAGTTCTCAGTGTAGAAAGAGGTTATTAACAAATTGCCCCAATGATCAGTGCTGGAACCAATGTTCAGTATATTATTTCTGGTCTGCAAGTGATGATAAAGAGTGAGGTAATGAAATTTGCTCGAGATACAGAATTATTTAGGTTTGTCAAAACTAGGGAGGATGATTAAGAGCACCAGAAGGATCTAAGAAAACTATTGTAAGTAGTTGGAAGACATAACTGTAAATGAAATTGCAGAGAAAGTTCAAGGTGATGCTCATTGGAAGGAACTTACTTGAACTACAGCACACTGACACACAGTGAGTTCTGAATTAGCTGTTCCTCCTAAGAAAGAGCTACGTGTTACCATTTTCAATGAGCTGTCAACATCTGATCAGCAGATGTCAAAGAAAGAATGAGTGAAATGTGGAAATGTATAAAGAAGGAAATCATGAGTAAAAACCCCACATAGCACAATGCCATTCAATGCTCCCCTCTATTCTCTTCCTACGAGAGGAGCAAAGAACTGCTACAGAAAGAGTTTGAAACTAAAAGGCAATTCAGGAAAACATCCCTACTCATGAAAGCATTCAAGCACAGGCATAAGTGCTTTCCTGAATCAGGCCCTATAAGTGCAGTTTCTCCCACTCCTTTCATTCCATCAACCCCTGCAATCACTCATTCCCTCCACCCCTCCCCATTCATTCCACAACCACATTCGCTGCCTTCTCTCCACCACACCTCTCCCTCTCACCCACTCTTCCTCTCAGACACTCTCTCCCTCACTTCAGAGAGACTTCACTTTGAAAGACACCTTGATTTAACAGGCATGTGAAAAATCCTAAACTTTTAAAAGCAGTTAAACTTCTACACAGAACAGATCTACAAACCAGACATTACAGACATATTGTCAACTGGCTATATTCAATAATCAGGAAGGTCATCTGAAGTGTTGCCAAGTTACACACTTACTCTGTGTGCATACTCTGTTCATTCTAGTTATGATTTACATATGAAATGTGCCCTGTATGCCTTAGAAAGAGGTTATTAACAAAGTGCCCCAATAACAAATTCCTCTGGGTCCTCCTCACTCCAAGGTTGGGGATACTGGAACTTTTCTCCATCCTGCTAACCGCTCTAGAATGTAAATCAGACAGCTAGCATCTCCCCATCTTGTAGCTACTATAGGAAAAAAGGGATACTGGGCCAAACCCTCAGCTGATTATAAATCGGCATAGTTCGATTGAAGTCAATGGAGCGACACTGATTTATTCTAGCTAAGGATCTGGTGTAAAATTTTCAAAAGTGCCTAAATCCCATTTTCAAAGGGACTTAGGAACCTGCATCTTGTTTACTTGCAATGAGACAGAGGCTTCTAAATGCCTGTTGCTTGAAAATGGGTCAGGCTCCTAAATCACTTATTTTTTTACCTGGTGCCTTAATTCCAAACTCCATGAGCAATTAAAAAGGGTCAACCTCATTAGAGTCTTCCTGTGAACAGAATGATAGCACAATGGGGTCTCAATCCTCATTGGGATTAGTAGGAATTACTGGACGACAAGTAATAAATCATTATGAACTGGAAAGCAAATTTTGGAATGAAATTTATTTTGATGTATGCTATAATTAAATAATTAAAAAGGGGAGGAGGAATAGCTCAGTGGTTTGAGCATTGGCCTGCTAAACCCAGGGTTGTGAGCTCAATCCTTGAGGGCATAGGAGCTGACTTCCGTCAGCCCCGCAACGTCGCTCGGGGGCGGGGCCCCGCAACATCGCCCGGTGTCGGGGGTGGGGCCCCGCAACGTTGTCCGGCGTCCGGGGCAAAGGTAAGTGCTCCGGTAACGGGCGGGGAGCTGCCGGTGGGTGCTGAGCACCCACCAATTTTTCTCCGTGGGTGCTCCAGCCCCAGAGCACCCACGGAGTCAGCGCCTATGCTTGAGGGCACCATTTAGGGATCTGGGGCAAAAATTGGGGATTGGTCCTGCTTTGAGCAGGGGCTGGACTAGATGACCTGCTAAGGTCCCTTCCAACCCTGATATTCTATGATTCTATGATAGATCCTGCTTAAATTTTTCCTTTGCCATTGCAAAACTGCCAATTTAGCCTAAGTGCAGAATTGGCCAAGCACAGAACATGTGTGTACACATGCTTCCAGAAGGAAAAGGCATGGACAATCAGAAAAAACAACAACTGTGAAATATTCTGGTTGAGATTCTGTGTGGTCTCCCCCAGTGCAGTTCAGGGAGAGGGTGCAGGTAAAGGTGGCTTTAAACAGCTTTCTGCAGACAGGAGATGGAATCATATAGGGACAAATACGTCCACCAACAGGTAGCAAGGAAATCTTTAAGCAATGGATAATGCTGTAACATTATACCGCCACAAAACTGTTTCTTCCCCTTCTATGATATTTGTACAGTCCCCATTACCATAGTACCTCATAAACCCGATGCGAGGTCAGGAAGTACTATTGTCCCATTTTAACAGGTGGGGAAACTGAGCCACAGAGAGACTAAACCCCAGATCCTCAAAGATATTTAGATGGCTAACTCCCATTGAAATCAATGAGAGTTAGGTGTCTCTCTCATTGAGGATCTGGGCCTCAGTGACTTGCCCAAGGGCACACAGGAAGTCTGTGGCAGAGCAAGAAATTGAACCCAGGTCTCTGTAGTCCCTGGCTTGTGCCCTAATTGCTTCACTCCATTGTTGCACGTTAGTCTTGTCCACAGAGGAAGATTAAACCAATGAAGGAAAAACAGCATCCTCTCTGTGCTAAAATATTCCCCTTGAAAATGTGTTGGAAGAACTGAGTAGCCTGCGGAGGATTTTATCCAGAAGACAAATATCTGATCCCTGTTTGAACAGTAATGATTTCCTCCAGACTTCCAACCTAAAAGATCAAAGTCATTCACGTGAGATAGCTTTGCTAACCCAGCGGGAGTAAAAATAGCAACAAACTCTGGGAAGAAACCACGGAAGCCAAGAGAAGAGTAAAAAACAATGCTCCTCTGAATGTCATGGGCTGTTGTATCGTAGGGTCTTTTTTCAACCTGAGTACATGACATTGCAATGGTTTCCAGGCATTTAGAAGATTCTATTTTAAAGGGTGCAAATTCCTACTATGCAACCCACTGTTATCCAGCTGAAATAAGTGTTTAAATCAGAACCCGGCAGGACAGAGGAAAGAAAAGGCAAAAGGAGAGTGTAAATGCAGCAACAGAGCAGACTGCAGGTGAAATGCTGCCACCCTAGCAACCAGCTCAATCAACTCTTGTCTTCCTTTAGCCAATGTCAAACACAGTGAAGTGGCTTTTAACCAGTAATAAACATTACAAAAAAAAGAGTAATGTGCTTTTGGGTCAGTCCCAGCAGCATTCCCCCCCGCCCCTCCGAGGACGGCCTACATAGACTCAACTGTGCCCCAACGTGGAAGTTGTCAAATTACTACTAGCTTGGGCTCTTTCAAAGGAAAACCTTTAGCAACAGTTCTGCAATCAGATCTTCACTGTTTTCATGGCTCCTGCCAGTTTTCAGTCATAAAGCCGAGTGCACCCAAAGAACACCCCCTCCCAGGGGTGAGGGATAGCTAAGTGGTTTGAGCATTGGCCTGCTAAACCCAGGGTTGTGAGTTCAATCCTTGAGGGGGCCATTTAGAGATCTGGGGCAAAAATTGCGGATTGGTCCTGCTTTGAGCAGGGGGTTGGACTAGATGACCTCCTAAGGTCTCTTTCAACCCTGATATTCTATGATTTCTATGAATTGCCATAGGGAGTAAATGGTGAGCTGCCACCCTGCCTAGAACTTGCTAACAGGTATCAATTTTAGCCCAGTTTGCAGTAGCTTATTCTGTCTGCCCAAAGAGCCTGCTGTGGAAATTTTTACAAAGTGACATTACCCTGACAAGCAGATGTGCCTATTGACCTACCTGGCACAGAAAATCCACCTGAGAGGCTTGTCAACAAATGCATTAGAGACAGTGCATCTCTTAACAGGGAGACACTGGCCGAGACCTTTAGTAATCTTTAACACAACTACCTGCATTGTGATACATTACTGTAACACAAGAGGTAAAAACTGGTACCGTTCCAAAAGCCTGTAGAGTTCTAAGCACATATTTCCCATCAACCCCATGAAGTGCTTTTTCCAGATGTACTGAAATGAGCTTAATATTCAGAAGCCTGCAACCAATTAAATCATGTCGGATTAAAAACAATTTCTCAAAAATTGGATTTACAATGCAATAAGATGGATCACATCGTGCTGCGGAGTCCGTGTAATTTTTTTGCTTTAACAACTTGCTAGAGTTTAACAATATCTTGTCATTGGAGCAAAGTAAAGAGTTAGGTCTCCGGTTCCTTAAATTACAGATCTCCTTTCTCTGGCAGCAGTGGAGAGGCAGCTCATTCTCCTGAATACGTTCCAGGAATACATAGTAAAAGTCATTGCCAGTTATGTCCAAATCTGTTTAGAGAACATACTGGACCAACCTTCGCTGTCAGAAGCTCTCTCATTACACAGATGAAGAAAAACAATGGATAATTCAGATGGGAGTTACAAACCAAGGCAGGATAATTCTGGGTGCAGCTCCTCCATTGCCAGCGCCTCACAGTCCTGAATCAGCATGGGCAGCTTTCGTAAGTTCTGCAGCACCAACTCTCTCTCTCTGGACCACTGGACAGCTTCCATGCTTTGTGTTCCAGACTTTCCAAGCCAGTCAAGAACCCTGCTGCAGCACATCTTTCAATCTGGTAAAATGGGCCCTACGTGGAGCCTGCACCTCTCCAACAACAGACTTCCCCAAAGAGGTTTCTTCTCTTATAAGGCCTGGTATAGCCTCATACTATTCTCCCTGTTTAGGGTCTTGTCAAGTTCCAGGACACCCCATTGCAGACCTTGCATGGCATGAGTCAAGTAGATTTGTGAACAGTACATCCAGCTTACCACAAACCGTTGCATTTGCAGTTTCCCTACATCCCACCACTGTCTCAGAGACTGGTAATAATGTTTCTGCTGTTGCCAGTTCTCCCCCAAAGTGTGAGCACTTTTGTGAAGTTGAAGTCCTTAAGCATCATAACACTGACCTGCCAAGAGGGAGAAAGCCCACTGACCTCTTATTTTGGGAAATACAGAACTGATCCAGTCTAGCCCCGGATATCTGACTGGAATTAACTTTGAGCCACGAGTACTGCCAGGTGAGAGAACCGCCACACATCAAATAGGAAACAATTCTGTGCTGGACTACTGGTGTAGCGCTTCAGCATTTCTGCCTTATAACTGCACGGATATTCATGGTTTAATCTCCTAGAGAACAACAGTATTCTCAAGGTCACTGCTAGATAAGACCTGTGCAAATTTGCAAAAAAACCCACACCATACACACCATCCCAACCCAGAGTACACTACTGGTCTCTATTTCTACCTGTAGGAAGCAGCTCTGTACAGCCTGCTGTAAGAAAAGGAACTGTGCCCCTATACCAAGATGAATAGAACCATCACCCCAGCACCCCCCTTAGAGTTGTGGCTCAATATTTTCGCTTCCCATTCTCTTACCCTATTACTCCAGTTTTCTTGCAAGAAAACACTGGCTTTTATTGTGTTAAAAATTCAAACAGGTTTGCCCTTTTATGTCTTTAACAGCAGTGGCTGGAGGGAAAGACTCCAAAATAACAGAACGGAAATCAGGATTTGGGGCAGGGAGGGGGAGACAAAAAAGGAGAAGTGAAAGAGACCAAGTCATTAACAAGTGCATTAATATACTGTTTAGCATGGAATCCAGCTTCTTTAAAAGAGAAGTATTTTGGGCATTCAGGACTGTCAAATGAAACATCTTTTAAAATAAAAGAAACACCGCTATAAATTTGGGAAATAAAGCCTCAATCTCTACACTGTTTCTTCTTACCAAAGGCTGCAGACTGTCTCAAGGGCTTCAAATATCATAGCTTTATTAATGTTAATGGTACTGATCAATTCTACTCACCAGGGTCCATCTCTGCTTGTTCTACCAAGTACAAGTAATTGGTGTATACTAGGGAACCCCTCCAGAAGAATTGATCCCAGAGTTAATCCCACCAGATAATCTTGCTAGGATGTTTCTCTTAAGAGAAACATTAGACATTTATAGGCCTGAGTGAATCACCTCCAGTCACCCTAGCTAAGACCAAATTTACAAGAGCTCTCAGTCTTTATGCTTCACAATGAATCCTTATAGCATTAGCACCACTACATCCATAATTCATTGGAGCTCTGCTTGCACAGTGAGGTCTGTCCATACAGGACATCCGACAGGGTTGGGGTGTAAGCCTGAAATTCATATGCCAACACTAAGAAATGAACCTTTGCTCCAACACTGGTAGTCAGATGTACTCCAAAAATGCAGAGGCAAAGAACAAACCGATGAGACTTTGCTGCTGGTGGAGATATAAGTCAGGGCTGGTCTACACTACCGCTTGAGTGGATATAACTTACATCACTCAGGGTGTGTGAAAAAGACACCCCTCCCCTCCCCCCCAAGCGACGCAAGTTACATCGACCTAAGCGCAGTCCACACAGGTGCTACGTCAGCAGCAGATCCTCTCCCATCGGCATAGCACATCTTTACCAGACATGCTACAGCGGTGCCGCTGCATCACCATAGTGTAGACTTGCCCTGAGTGCTAGGAGCAAGAATAGGCAGGGATCATAGAATCATAGAATATCAGGGTTGGAAGGGACCTTAGGAGGTCATCTAGTCCAACCCCCTGCTCAAAGCAGGACCAATCCCCAATTTTTGCCCCAGATCCCCAAATGGCCCCCTCAAGGATTGAACTCACAACCCTGGGTTTAGCAGGCCAATGCTCAAACCACTGAGCTATCCCTCCCCCCATACACATATAGTGTATGTTTATAATACACTACAGATAAGCATATAGCAGGGCTGTCAGATTTTTAATACAAACCATCAGTGAACAACTCATTTCCAACGTGCATCCTTTGTTTTTGCAACTTTTTAATTGAGTCTGTAAAATTGGTAACCAGTCTGATTATTGACATAGCTCTCATCTGGGGCTCCAATTTCTATAAATTCATGACGTTTACACATGGATTATAATATGCAACTTGCAGAGCTGTCATCAGCCAAAGGCAGTAAATAAACTAAAGGCAAAAAGACCAATAGGTGGAAGTGTCATAAAGGAGAAAAAGCCATGTGTTATGGCACTGCTGAGTAATAAATACTGAAGCGCAGTGACTAGAGAATGCTCTAAATGCAACATGTGTCGCACAATCTTTTGACTTTTAGAAAGATGGGAAAGACAAAATGTACCTGGAAAGGCCAGTGTAAATAACTGGATTTGACAATGTTTTACTTTCTCAAATGGCAAACAAGTGGATATGGATTTATTTTCAAGAAGTATTTCTAAATTTTAGAAACATGTACTATGCTTTGAAGTAAGCTCCCACAGATCTGCTTTGGTCCTGTTAGTGCAAACAAAATGAGAACTGAAGTGGATTTGAAAGGTTTCATTTTATCTTCCACTCTCAACATAGGCTCCTAGCAGATCCTGATGGAGCCCTCACCAATTTGCACCAGCTGAGGATCTGTCTGTCAGATGCCATAAACAAATGCTACAGCATGGAAGAATTCTGATATGCAGTGGATAATGGTAAAAGTTTCAAAGAGGTCCTAAGTGATTTAAGAGCCTCCCACTTTTCAAAAGTGGCTTATCTGCTTTTTGAATTTTTTACTCCAAAACTTAATCCAGAAAAGGCAGAGAAGTGATGTTAGTAGGAAGAGAAAAAACATTTAGGGAATATGTCAATATTCTTACCTCACAAGTGATTAAGGGCATATGACTGCAAATCATGGTGCCTCAGGCCAAACTTGAATCATCACTGTTCCTGGATGTGCAGATTAGCACAGTAGCAAGGCATTCCTTTATGCACCTTCAGTGTAGCCCACTCTAGTGAGTGTATTGGGACTTTATTTTTTTCCTTAATCACTGCATGACTCGCAACTCCTGGAGTCCTGTGATTATGTGAGACTCAGCATTTAGTAAAAAAATATGTTTCTTGTTCTCGTGATTGTGACCAAAACAATGAAGATGTGACCAAGACTGCCTGAAAGGCTCAAAAACTACTAGTAAAATGAACCAAAATGTGCTTTTTCTTTAAATCTCAATTTTTAAATTGATCTCATGAGTGTTTGCGTTCTGACTCATGATTTGTGACCATTTAGGGTTGGTAATGGTGCATCTTCCAGTGGTCTGGAAACTGCACTCCTGTCTAAGGGGAAGGGCCTAACCACTGTGGTGATGCTTTTGTCTTTCACGTTAGACTTCAGGTACTGCAACTGTTTCTACCTAATATTGAAGGAAACACAACAATGAGACCGATACCTGAGGAGAGAGGCCAATGAGAATACACCGCACCTAGGTTTAGCAAATCCCATTGCCTGCTTATCCATTTCAAGAGAGATTTCAGTGACCTAGTCTTAAGTCTTGTCTACACTAGAAAGGGCTTGCCAGAATAGCTGTGCCAGTATAGCTATACTGGGGACGAGGGGGGGGGGAGAAAGAGTGCTTACACCAATGTAGCATATACCAGTTCCCTGAACAAAATAAGCTATATCAGCAAAAGCACTTTCTTGCCAGCATAACTGTGTCTACACCAGGGCTTTTGCCATTTAAAACATGTTGTTAAAATGACATTATACCAGCAAAAATTACTAGTGTAAACTAGGCCTAACTCTATCCAGCCTTTAATGCAGATTTTCAGTGTGGACCACATTTTAATACAGAGCTGGTCTCATTGACACATTTTCTCTGAATTGTGATCACAGAGGCACGTACATGAAGGAGTAACATCAGGAAAGTATTTGGCTGTATTAAAAGAAGCTAAGAATACATTAATCTCCTGAAAATGAGGAGAACTGTGCCTTGTGATCAGTCAGCTCCCCATGGGCCCTCGGCAAATGCTCCACGGGCCATAGTTTGTAAATCTCTGCGTTGATGGATTGGGACCTAGTTACCTCAGATGTCATCATCCATGACCATCCAAGGCAGCTACTCATGGACAGTGCAACGAGAGACCCAAAGTTCAGATGATCAGGCTGGAAGGCAGCATTTGCACTGGCAGGACTCCAGCTGTAGAACTCCTTGCCAGAAGAGGCTTCCACTGATATTATCTATAATTATCATTTTTACGCCCTTATCACAACTGCAGCGCAGATGCACAGCTGACGTCAGTCAGTGTAGCTCCCCTGAAGCCAATGGAGCTATGTGGATTTACACCACTTGCAGCTCTGGCCCCATAGCCACAGTTCTGTCTGACTGTCCACCCACTTGTTTTGTATCATACCACCAAAAAAAAAATAAAAATAAAACCACCATCTCTTGGCCATTTATTTTCAGATGTGTTACTTTTCTGTCTAATTATAGTGAACGAGTTAATTGAGTCTTCAGTTCTACGTGAAATATGCTAACTATAGCATCCTCTGAATAATGTTGGAGAGAATGATCAAGACTGAATAAGGGAACGAATGAATGCAGGAGAAAGACATTTGGCGCATACAGCTGTCTCAAGCCATTACGTAATCCCTCTAAGTCACCAGCATGAGTCAGTCTTTTCAGAAAGTTTGAAGGGTTTGGTAAATTGTTCCTAATGCTGAACTAAAGAACCAAAATAAAACAACAATCAAACAAACAGCCTGTTTGCTAATACACTTCAGTACGATTGGTTTCCTTATATAGCATCCAACATGTAAAACTGTTCAGTGAAAGTCAATGGCTGAAGAGAGGAATGAGTCAGTGTCTTAGAAGATGGGAGAGAATTTCAGCGAGATGGGGTAGGAGACGTGACACAGGAGTCCTTAACTGTGCATGTGACATGAGGAGCCTGCATTTCCTGGAGGATTTGTGCTAGTCTCAGAGGCTCACTGTGACCCTCCTTGTAGCCCTTCTCTCTCTGGAGGCAAGGGTCACAGCCTACTGAGCCATTTTCAACATAAGCCAGCGAGGGAGGTGAGGAGAAGCTATCCTCCCTTGCACAGTCTCTGTTGTCTCCCAGTCTTGGTGATTAATTGGTGGGGAGGCAAAAGGGGGGAGCCCGGGCCCACCCTCTACTCCAGGCTCCAGCCCAGGGACCCTAATAGTATCAGCTATGGTAGCTGACCTTTTAAAAACAGGACACGTACAATTCCCTGGGCTACTTCCCCACAGCAGCCCCCACTTCCTCAAACTCCACTTCACCCTTACCTCAGGGCCTCTTTCCTTGTGCCTAATATGGTGTATACAGCTCAATCTCTCCAACAACGCAACTTTCCTCTCACAGCTCCTGACATGCGCACCTCACTGACAGACTTTTAACTAGTTTCATCCAGCCCGATTGGCTGCAGGTGTCTCAATCAACCTCCCTGCCTTCTGGAAAGTTCTTAATTGGCCCCAGGAGATTAAGGGTATATCTGCATGCCAGACTATACCTGACTCACACAAAGATGAGCATATGTTAACCAAACCCACCTCAGAGCAGCCACACTGCAGAGTGGCACGTGCCTCATATCCTACATCCACACATGCATTTAAGGGCTTTGAGTGGGGATGGTATGGGGGTTTGGGCAACAACACATGGCAGGCCTGCAGTGTAGATATACCCTAAGTTTGAACAGGATGTATAGACGTGGTAGTCAGAATGATAGGGTAGAGCAAGTATTTGGTAAATTACACACGCGCCTTTTCACCCAGTGTTAGAGTAAGGAACCCTGGATACAGCTTAATATTAAATATTCATTCATAGAACAGGTACAACATGGGCAGCAATCATGTTAGCTTCCCCACACTGCCTCCTGCAGATGTGTCACAATCCTGACCTGAGACCACCAACTCTGGGGAGGACAGGGCACTTCAGTCCCCAGGCACATCCGGTTGTGGGCCTCACAGCTGAGACTGCAGATGAGTGTGCCAATGAGTGGCAGTTATGTTGATTCCTGCATACAAGCACCTGTCCACTAGGAACTGGACTGAGAACACATGCTAATTTCACATAGGCCAAACAGCTGACAAGGGCTAAGGACTGTCTCATGAGTGCCAGCAAATTGAAATGGACAGAATCCAAAGGGGGAGAATTCCAGTCCCTTCTCAGCCACCAAGGGTAGAGACAGCAGGGGACCACACCTCACACACAAACACCCCCCTCCCTCTCAGAGCAAACTCAGCCTCCTGTGTTTGTTTTGGGTAGAGTGCACAGTCTAAGAGTTGCCATTTTAAAGACTACAGTACGGGCCCTCATTTGGAAGGGCTGATTGTTTCAAAACATCCCAGTGATAGGAAATTAACACATTATTTTCTAATGAGGAGTGACCCAAAGTTGGGGCCTGTCAACCGTGACATTACAAGAGTTACAAAGACCCAGATCTTTACTTGTGGCTAGGCAATTTCACAGAGAAACTTTGGAGGGGGTTGGGATGCAGAGTGGCATTAAGTCATCTCCGCACTCCCCAGATTTGGGCTTGCTGGGCACCAGGCTAGTTACCAAGGGGCTGTTATGACAACCAGGGATTGCTGAGGTACAGGAAAGCTCTGGCAGTGCCCATTTCCCCATATCATGTCCCCAATGCTAGCCACTGATCAATAGTGGGGTGTGTGAAGGTGGAACATTCCTGTGGCTTGCCATGCCACTTCAGTGTGCCTATAGTGCAAAAGAGCCCTAAGGCAGGGGAGAATCTGGGTCAAAATCTCTCAACAAGTGATTCCAGCAGCAAATCACAACCATTCTCATCTCATTATATTCTGCTCATCACTGAAGAAGAGACTGTCTGGAACATTTGGTTTAAGTTTCACAGTGGAGGTTGTTGAAAGTCAGGCAGGAATGTATATGTTCTTGACAGTGGGTTTATGAGATACACAGATAGACATATTGCTCCCTTTTGAAACTGGCCATTACCTGTATGTCTAAACATTAATTGTGGTTGTCCAGGAGAAATTGAATCATAAATCTAATTCAGTGTTTGGGAAAACTAGTATAGCCTGCAGGCTGCTACCGAATGTTAAATTAGATTTTCAAGTTGTTTATTTCTGCATTGCAGAATTGCATGGTCACTATCCTATTGCCCAAATAGAATTTCTACGAGTTTGAGTGTATGAAAGTAAGTATTCCTCAGAAATGAGTTTCTATGTTGAATTTGCATATGGTAGGTGTCAAACATGGCCCTCATGTGCCCCAGAATTTATATGGTACATAGCAAGACATCCCTGCCTTCTGTGCATTGCTAAGTTAGACTTGTCTTTCCTGCCTTAGACCTTGATCCAGCCAAATAATTATGCTACTTGCACCACTGTATACACTTATGAAATTTGGCATGATATTCAATCTCTCTCAGAAGAGGCTCTGACTGGAATAGGAGAGTGATTCAAGCAAGATGGAGGGGGAGGAGAAAGATTGTGCATGATTTCCCTGCATTAGGCCTGGCAAAAGGCATTCCTATCAGTTTGATGAGCACTGCACTAATTTCACATCATTGGGCCTAGACTGGAGCAGATCTGCTTATTTTCTCTGTGTGTCTTTTTGAGGAACCTTGACTTGGCTTTATGATGTCTGTGAACAAAAACAGAGTAAAAGCTTTTCTTAAAATACCTAATAGGAATAAAAAGTTTTGACAAAGGTAAAACAGTTTTTAGAAGAATTTAAATATTCCCCTGTAGCAACATGAACTCAGACACCACGAACATTGTGTCAGTGCCTTGGAACTCACTCATGGGCCAGATACTGCTACCCTTACTCACGCTGATTAGTGCTTTACTCCATGAGTTGGCCCCGAACCAACGGAGTAAAGTACTACTTACTAGGAATGAAGATGGCCAAATCTCACCTTATACATTCGCAAACCACTTGAAACAGCCACAGGTTGCTTGTGGCTCCTGCAGAGCCAGTAAAGGAGAGCATACCCCAGCTCAGCTTAGTCTAAGAGCATGTAAACAGTGTCCAGATTAAGGCTGCCAATTTTCACACCCTCTAGCCCCTCTTCCCCTGGGATAGTCAGATGGCAATTCCTATGTACCCCAAGGTCTCCCTGCATGCCTCACTTCCTTGAAACACAGCCAGGACCATATACACTTGTTCAAAAGATGGCTCTCTCCACCATTGTGCATGGGTTGCTAACATATGCACTGACCTGATGACTCAGAGGGAAGACTATGGAAGCAGTCAGCAGTGTTTTCCTCCCAGAGCAATATTTGGAACCCCAAAAAAAAGACAATAAGTTAAAAGCAGACAAGATCTCCCAGCTTGGGGTTCAAGCCAGGGCCCAGAGCCCTATCGTCCCAGAGGTATTTTCCTGTTTCCCAAGCAACAATTCTTAGATTCCTTCCTTTAAGCACTTGTGCCAGGGCAGGGGGAGAAGCCGAGCTGGCATTAACCCACTGTTCACCAGCAACCTAGTAATGGCCCTGCATTGTGTAATACCCAAGAGTTTCTTACATTATTTTTATTCCCATCTGAAATTATGTCCACCAAGATCACCTCAGACATTACACATTATCAGGAGATATACAGCATCATACAAACTGTACACACACATTTGTACTTAATGTCTCATTACTTACCACACTATAGGCCAGTATTATTAAATAGGGATAATGAGACAAGACACTGTCATTTCCCCCTTCCCACCCCGTCATGTTTTTCTCAAATCTTTCTAATGAGACTTTAATTACAGTAGACAATTGCTAATTTGTACCAGTGGTTGGAAGATCCATTGACAATTACTAAATTTCCACAAATTTGCAAGGTAGGCTTTAATCCTATAGGGCAGTGGTTCTCAAACTGTGGGTCGTGACCTCATTTTAATGGGATCACCAGGGCTGGCATTAGACTTTCTGGGTCCAGGGGCCAAAGCCCTGGCTCATTGGCTTCAGCCCTGGGTAGTGGGGATCAGGTTACAGCGCCCCCCCCACCCGCCTGGGTCTGAAGCCCTTGGGCTTTGGCTTTGGTCCCCCCAACCTGGGGTGATGAGGCTTGGGCTTTGGTCCCCCTGCCTGGGGCTGAAGTCCTGGGGCCTCGGCTTTGGACACCACCCCCCCCGCCTGGGGTGGTGGGGCTCGGGTGGGCTCAGGCGGGCTCAGGCTTCAGTCCCCCCCTCCTGGGGTAATGTAGTAATTTTTGTTGTCAGAAGTGGGTCATGGTGCAATGAAGTTTGAGAACCCCTGCTATAGGGTGTTGCGCACCTCAAGATACCCAGCATGCTCAATTTCCAATGGAGTCAGGATTGATCAGCACCTCCCAGGAGTGATGATGCAACTTAAGGATCAAATCTTTTGTGAACAAACATGATACAAAACCAAACTGCATCAGCAAAATGTAAATTGTTCATTTATGTTGACAAATGACTTTTTTACTCTTGGAGTTCAGTGTGCCGGGGAGTATTCTCCTGTAGTATATTTTGTAGGAGTAATGAAGCTTTAGTAATATTAGACTTCTCCATAGTATTCAGCTATTCCATCTTTGCAGACAGGCAGGGTGAGGCTACAAGCATCTGAGAATGATCACATTTTCAGATGAGCAAAGTGAGAATTAGACTCCAATCCTACAATTCATTGCCTGTGGGCGTGAACTGTGCTGTGCCCATGCAGAGCCCCTTTTCCTTCTATGTGGCTCTGTGAGGGTGCGGCAGGCCACCTGCACACAGCAAAATGCAGGATCGGGGCCTCAGCTGAGAGCTGGTGCCAGTTGTTGCCACCACAATAAGAGGTCTCAGACTACAAGGAGCATCTCAAAAGCCCTTCACAACAGAAAAGAACAAGTACAATTCAAAAGCTGTATTTCAATTGGATTTTCCTCTGTAAGCAGTGGGGGAATCTGTCAACGTTTCAAAATGAAAAATGAGGCTGATCTATATGCGGTTTAAAGCAGGTTGAATCTAGGGAAGGAAACAACCAATCAGCCATTAAGTCACAGGTGTAGAATGTTGAATAAAACAAACATTCAATAAAACATAACTTACTGAGGCATTGTGGGATCTTCCTTCTTTGTGATTGTCAGCCTCAAATTCTTCATTCCCTTTGAACATTTATTCCTTTTTTCTCTACTCCTTCAGGGAAAAAAGCCTTACCCTTTCTTTAAAACTTTATTCTCTTTGATGTGACATTCCTTCAGTGCGGTCCCCCCCTTAACAGCACCACTCACTGCTCTGATTTCTTAACTAACTCTCTTGTGGTTTCTTTTCTGCTCCATGTCCCTTCTCCACACCTTCCACAACCTCTGGCCCTTCCCTTCCCTTGGATCCCCTTCTTCCTCATGTAGGTCCCTAGTCTTCTGCCCCTCCTTAAGCCTGCCTTTGCTTCTTTGTCCCCTTGGACCTGAACACCCCCACCACCATCCAGTCTTTCTCCACCCATTGGCATTGCGTTTTCCCTACCCCTGTTCATCCTGCCACCACCACAACTCCTAGCATCCCTCTCCTCCACACTTGCCTGCTGTTAGACATTTAACAGATTTCTCAGGCCCCTAAGGACAGCCTCAGAAAAATCTTGGCTGTTTCAATGGTGTCACTGCTATGTCACAGGGGCCATAGTCCAAAGACATTCATTAACAGAAGTAACAGAGAAAGGGATCATGACCTGGTAAGCTGCAAAGACAATTCTTCAAACTGTTCCCGATAGTGCTTCAGCCCCATTATTGCTCATATCCACTTAAAGAACGGGAGATATTTCCACAGTAAGTGACATTTTAAAATGTATTTTGTCCATTTTTATTAATAGCAACAAGAAATTGGACGTGAGAGCGGGAGGTGAGCACTGAAAACACAAAATGGAGGCATTTCAATTTCCCATTGGAGACGCTCTCCTCCTTCCATGGATCTCTGTCTTCCTACCACTGTCCATCCCACCTCGTTGTAACTAGCCTGCAAGAAGACTTAACTTGTACCTTTCATTTATTTACATTTCAGCATTTTTTACTTTATTCTTGTTTTATATAATTTCACATTTCTGTCTGTGTGACAGTTGCAGAACCCAACTCTGCGAAGTGCTCCAGGTGGGACTGTCACTCCCCACTATGGTCCCTGCAAGCTGCTGTGGCAGCAGACAAGGGCCATCTAAGTCGGTTAGCTGAAATAGGGGGAAGACTGCTCTCTGCAGGACCCCTCACAAACCCCAGCCTAAAGGGTGTGTCGGGGAGGGCAGGACATGTGCAGCATTATGGGGATGGTGGGTGGTGCAGAAGGGGAGAGGGGTTGCCAGAATGGACAACAGCCCCTAGGGAACCATCTTGGCCTCAAGAGCAGCCCAGAATCAGAGAGGGCACAAAAGGTTCAAGTTCTGAGCTGCACCTCCTGGACACACATCACAAACTCTCAAGCTATTGCTCTACTCCATTTCCCTCTGTTAAGTGCTCTTATAAATAGCTGGTCTGATGGCAGAGGTTGACTTGGAACATCAGATCAACCACCCACCCCAGCCTAATTTGGGAGGCTTTGAATTCAAATTCCTGTATCAAAATCCACCTTATTGTTCTGCTTCCTAGGTTGGGTCCAGAATCAGAAGTGGCCCTTGTTCCACCTCCGGTTCAGATCTAAAAAGCTCATAATGTCTTACAATATTTCATCAGCTTCAGGCCAAGATCTTCCAAAACTGTCTTGCAAGATTTTTCATGCTTGCCAAGCCCCAACCCTAGGTCTGGCTTGGCATCGGCCATATTTTAATCTAAACCCAATACTGATTCAGTTACGGCCTCCTTGACGCCTCTCAGGGGGCTGATTCTTTTCAGACTTTACACCAGTGTAATTAAAGTTATGCCTGATTTACACCAGAGAGAAGAATCAAGCCCTACAACTGTAAACAAGAAATCTGCTGAGCTACAATACAGCGATTAGCTTTTATTCATTCACAAGCAAAAGTTAAGTGGAAACGGTTAACTGAAACTGATGCTAATTTTCTCAAACATTGTTGCCATCTTAAATCAAAGTTGTTAAGACTACCCGTGTAACAATTATACCGAACTGAAAGAAAATCACTTGGCAAACAGAGACATTATCAAAACCACTGCTACAGTGACTGGAGACGGGGGCAGCCTCTATGGGCACCAGAGTGGCACAACTATAGGGTAGCAGCGATGCCCCTCTAGTGCCACAATGTAGACACTTCCTAGAGTGATGGAAAGGTCTTTCATCATTGTAGCTAATCTACACCTCCAAGCAGCGGTAGCTTGGTTGACGGAAGAGTTCTTCCATCGACTTAGCTGCATCTTGTCTACATTGGGAGTTAGGTTGGCTTAACTCTGGCACTCAGGGGTGTACATTTTCACACACACCCCAGAGCAGACCAGCCCTGCGCTGCTGTGTGAAATATCCAAGTGGTGGAGTGACATTGTAACTCCAACTCTCGGTGGAGAAGGGGAGTAGGGGGGCTGCAGAAGTACAAGGAGTTTGTCCCCAGAAGGAGAGACAATGCCATGACAGCTAAACTTCAAAGCAGCAGTAGCAGTGAGAACAGCCTTGGAGAAGGCTCTCAGCTAGCTACAAGTGAGAGATCATAACCAAGGTCAGCTAGCACTGCGGGAAGCAGATAGGAAGATTATGCAAGTATTGTGTGTAGAGATGGGGACGGAGGAGAAACAGAAAGTAATCATAATTGAGAGATGACCAGTACCCTGTGGTCACAAACTTGAGTCAACCCACAGTCAGGGCTGGCTCCAGGCACCACCTTTCCAAGCTGGTGCTTGGGGCGGCATCGAGAATGGGGCGGCAGTTCGAGTCCCACGGCGGCAATTCAGCGGCAGGTCTGTCGCTCTTCCCGCTGCTGAATTGCTGCCACGGCCGACGAGAATGGGGCGGCAGTCTGAGTCCCACGGTGGCAATTCGGCGGCGGGAAGAGCGGCAGACCTGCTGTCGAATTGCCGCTGCGGCGACTGCTTGGGGTGGCAAAATTGTTAGAGCTGCCTCTGCCCGCAGTAAAACTAGAAGAGTTAGAGAGCAACAAAGCATGCATGTCCTTTTAATATTGTTCTCAGGGCATCATTTTAAATAATCTTTTAAAGAACTATGACACTTGGCAATATGATTAATGAGGGTGCTTATGTTCTTGCCTATGGTTTAATTATAGGTCAACATTAGTGATATATAATTAAAACCACGGGCAAGAACATACATCTCCTTCTTTGGTTTTAATTATACATCAACATTAGCAGAGGACACACTAGATGCAGAGACATCATTGTCAGATACGACGGACAGCCATGCATAGACATTAGCAATACTGAATACTCTGCAATTTGCCTCCTTTAAGTAAAAAATGAAAATGATAATGGCTCTTCACATCAGTTAGAGATTAATGTTATAGTTTTACAACTTGGCTTTTAGAAGAGATGCTTGGAGCTCAATTCTGCTAGAACATTTCATTTGAGTTTCATAAATAACTAAAAGGTGAAGGTGTTCATTACAGAGACACAGTGGGTGAGGTAATACCAGAGTGCCACAGCTAAATGCAAGGTGGAACAAATTAATCTTGTATTTAATTGCGAGTACCTTTCCCAGACCTGAAGAACTCAGTGTAAGTGCAAAAGCTTGTCTCTTTCACCAACAAGTTGGTCCAATAAAAGGTATTACCTCACCCACCTTGTCCCTCTAACATCCTGGGACCAACACAGCTACAACACTGCAAACATAAAAGTTGTTCATGTTCACTGACACAGTTGCCAATCTAATGCTTGTCTTCCTGTAAATACTATTTAATGCTTTGATGAAGTCATGATTTGCTAATGCACTTTCAATCTGATACTTGGAGCTAATGCCACATCTTTTTTGTATTTCAATCTATACTTTTGGTGCCATAGCTTTCTATTCTAACAGCTGTGCCTAAGTTTTAGATTAGTCATGAAACTTGACCACCAACAACTGCCCTAAGAGAACAGTCATACTGCATATGGTATATGATTACCAAAACCTTTATTGCTCAAATGCTTAGAAAAGGGAGTGGGGTGTAATGATTAAATCCCAGAAAAGCAGATTTATTGAGTGCCAGAGACAGATCAAGAAAATGGAAATGAGTAATTATGAACTGAGTGACAAACAGGGGAGCTGATTAACAATCCCATTGTATGGATATTTTTACTTGAATAAATACCCTACCCTATTTACATATAGGTATTCTGAACTAATAGGGGCAATTTTTAAAGAAATAGTAATATGAGAGAATTTTGAGTATAATAAGATTTCAGTGTATATCCATATTTTTGCAGACATTTACCCTCATACCCCTTATATGTATGCTGTAAAGCACCTATGTAATGTAGCCATATCTGGGGTAGCAATCACTGAACATACAGCACAGCAGTAGGGAGGGGAAGTTATAGCCAAAGACACTAGAACAAACCCCAGTTCTTGCAAAAGACGCATGGTTTGTAATATCCATTGAGAACCAACAGGATCTTATTTGGCTTCTATGATCTCACTAAGGCTACATCTACACTACCCGCCAATTTGGCAGGTAGCAATCGATCTTTTGGGGATCGATTTTTCGCATCTAATGTAGACGCGATAAATCGATCCCAGAACACGCTCCCCGTCGACTCCGGTAATCCACCCTGACGCGAGGTAGCTGAAGTTGCGTACCTTACATCGACCCCCCCTCTCCCCCCCGTAGTGTAGACTACTACCCTAACCCTAACAGAATAAACTGTATAGGACTCCATGAAGGAAGGATGAGGGGCTGAGTTGATCCTTCTAGGATGTTAACCTGGAGTTCCAGGTACTCTAGGTGATTTTTAATTGCTGCTTAAAACTACCCTTCTGGTTAGAAGGTATGTAGAAGAACAATAAAACATTGACCAGTCTGCTATATCAAGATGATTGTGTCTTCCCCACAGTTCAGTGAGGAATATGAAGTACATAATCCACCCTTGAGCTGTCAAGGTACCATCTCCTGGCTAAACCTCTGTGGATCAATACTTGTTTTATTTTTCTAGATTTGGCATCAGAAAAAAAAAAGGGGGGGGGATTAGAGAAAGCACAGATCAGAGAAGACACCCAAGCTTAATGACTAAGGCCTGGTCTACACCAGGGGTTCTCAACCTTTTTCTTTCTGAGGCCCGCCCCCCGCAACATGCTATAAAAGCTCCATGGCCCACCTGTGCCACAACTGGTTTTCTGCATATAAAAGCCAGAACTGGCATTAGGGGGTAGCAAGCAGGGCAACTGCCTGGGGCCCCATGCCACATGGGCCCCCACAATGCTACATTATTTAGGCTTTGGCTTCCGCTCCGGGTGGCAGGGCTCAGGGCCCCGGACTTCAGCCCTATGCGCTGGGACTTCAGCTTTCTGCCCTGGGCCTCAGTGAATGTAATACTGGCCATTCTTGACGGCCCCCCTGAAACCTGCTCACAGCCCCCAGGGGCCCCCAGACCCCTGATTAAGAACCGCTGGTCTACACTACAGAGTTAGGTTGACATAAAGTACCATGCAAAAATACCTGGCAGAATGACAGATAAAAGGAAAAGAATTTAAGAAAATTCTCTCTATAGCATTCAAGATAAAGGGATTTCAATGAGAGATTTATAATTAGCTTTAGTGAAATTAGGAGCTTCAGGAGTTGTATTAGAAGATAAATTGAAAGAAATTAAGCTATCATCATGCTCATTGCCAAAATGAAATCCTTCAAATTGAGGAATGGCAATTTTTTACCTGATAATTTGGTTTCCTCAAGTCCCTCTTTGCCAATCCTAATAAGAGGGGTTCTCCTACCAGCACAAAGAAAAAAAAAAGTCTTTACAACATAATTCCTTTTTTATAGGGAGGTTTGGCTGAACCAGATCAGGAGTATGTCTATACTGAAGAAGAAAAAAAAGTGTGCTTTTAACTTGGGATAGCTAACCTGCATTAGCTAACTGGATTTAGAATAGCAATGAAGATACAGCATTTAGCTCTAGTTAGCACCTCAAGCTAAACCTGTAGGGTTACCTAGGGTTGAAATTCAGCCTCTAACCCAGGGCTGGGCAAATTTTTTGGTCTGAGGGCCACATCGGGGTTCCGAAACTGTATGGAGGGCTGGATAGGGAAGGCTGTGCCACCCCAAACAGCCTGGCCACTGCCCCCAACCGCTTCTTCCCACTTCCCACCCCCTGACTGCCCCCTAACAACTCCTGACCCATCCAATTCCCCCCACTCCTAGTCCTCTGACCACCCCCTCCCAGGACCCCCCACCCCTAACCACCCCACCAGGACTCCCACGCCTATCCAACCCCCCTGTTCCTCTCCCGACTGGCCCCCCCAAAAAACTTCTGCCCCATCCAACCACTCCCTGACTGCTCCCCGGGAGCCCCTTATCCACCCCCCTCCCCACACCCTTACTATGCCACTCAGTGCACCAGGACTGGCAGCCCTAAGTAGTACACTGTAAGTAGCACATTCCTATGGGGAGCAATTTAATACACTACAACTACAATGTCTTTTTCATGACTCAGCCCTCCAGCCATGCCACCATCCATGTTTTCCCCCTTTGGGGAGTGCGGGGAGAAGAGAGAGTGTCTCCTGGTTCTATAGTCCAGACACTTCCCCAGCAGCAAGGGGAAGGGGCAGCCCATCCACCACTCTGGGTCCCAACCCAGAGACTTTGTAGATAGTAGCCTCCTACTGCCTCTCCTTAACTTCTCCACCTGCTTCAATTCCCTGGGCTACTTCACCGCAGCCCCAGCACCTTCTTTGCCCCCTTCTCAAGGCCTCTAGCCCACAAGTCCCAGCAGCCAGCCAGGAGCTCCCTCCTGCTCCCCCAGTCCATGCCAGCAACTGCTCTGCCAAAGGTGTTACTGTTCTGCAGCCCCCTAGGAACACAATCCTTGCTCCTTAGACTCCCTGAAGCAACTGCCTGTCCCTGGCCCTGCAGCTCCTTTTATGTAAGCCCACTGGGCCGATTATCTGCCCCTCGCAGCCCTTCCCTGATTGGCTGTGGCTCACGCAGCCTCTCTAGGCTGCTTGGAGGACTCACCAACACTCTGGGGCTAGGGCAGGGTTAATCCCTTCCACACTGTGGGGAAAACATCCTATCACACAACAAAACAAAAAGCAGATGGGATAACTTGGCTTGCCTAGAAGGACATAGAGAAAACAAATGAATTAGAAAAGAAATTTGTATTCTCCAACATCCTACTGTGCCAGTCCACACAGTGAGAACCAAAACAGCAGTGCCCAAAGCCAGAATAGGCATAGGCTATCTGGAAAAGTCAAATGAGTACAGCATACAGGACCCAACTTTCAATTGGGGCATCAGCAGACACTGCCATCACAAGTCTTTAATGGAAATGATATGGAATTATGCTTTATACTACTTAACGTGGGAAGCACCCCTTTCTCATCCTGAGAGACAGAGACTGCTCTCATGGAATTGGCCTTGAAAGAAAGTGAAGCATTTTAATCCTGAATAGAATAAGGTTTTGAACCCAGTGAGGCTGAGAAATCTTTGCTGAAACCCGTATTATCAGATCGATATGCAGACCCCTCTTTACATAAAGGGTGTGAAGGTGTTTCTCATTTCAAGATGACAGAGTCAGGAAAGAGGCTTTGGGGAGGAAATGAAAACGGGCTCGATTTTGAGTTTGTTCTGAAGACAAGACCAATGGCCCTGTACCCCTTAGTAGCTCCCTCTCCCAAAAGGCTCACTTCCATCACGGTGGACCAGAGAGATCAAAGGACAAATCCTGGTGCATATTCTCATCATGTAAACCACAGATGAGAGCAGGCTTCATCTCTAGAGGCAAGGAAAGGTGAGCCAGTGGAACTTGGTTGAAGAGAAACAATGGCTGAGATGCCAAAGCAGGACTGGTTGCATATAGCCAGGGCAGTCACACCAGAGACATCCCCAAGTAGCCCAGCACTTGAAGACACAGCCAGGCACTCAGACTCATTGAATCAAGGAGATGACTTCAATCTTCGGTTTCATGATGAGAAGCTCTGGAAGGAACCCCTTGCTGACCTGAGTATTAGACTTGGCTCCAAGACAGTTGAATACCTGAGACAGGGAGAGTTGTCTTGATTTATCACCCCACTCTAAGATTCCAGAAAAAATGGCACCCTGCTAACTGCCAAGGTTGCCTTTCTTCTTGATTTTAGCTGCCCCAACCAATCATTCAGGGCTGAGTGGACAGTTGCTCTCCTGGAGAGCAGTGACCAGTGCCATCTAGTTGATTGTGTGGGATATTGTGGCCATGAAGAGAAAGCAGGGTCACAAATGGAAGCTGCTAGCTCGTTAGTTGATCTCTGACAGCTGGAAGAGGTGGGACATATAGGCCAACTGTCTCCATTTAAATGACATAGCTTCTATTTGCCAGTAAAATACTGACCATTTTCCTGCTCTTCCCCTCCAAGATGCTCATTAATCCAAATGATTCTGATAGAGGTAAAGAGGTATGTGCCTATTTCCCCCCCATACCAAAATGGCCCTATATTTACAGTGTTCAAATGTAAAAAGGCCTTAAACTTCTTAGCATACTCTGAGCAGAAGAAAAAATAACAACAACCTCTTCACTACAAGAGTAGCCTACTCAAAACCTAAAAATAAAGGAAAGGGTTAGGGGAAAACATTTATTAGAGAAGGGTAACACCCCCCACAATCTAACCTGATTAGCAAAATGCCTTAATTTCCTGGAAATGGAATAAAAACTAAGCCAAGTCAATCAGGGAGTGAGCCAGACTGCTATTTTGAATTCACTAGAGTGTTGGTGTTTTTTGTCTTCATTTATCGCTAGGAGGTCTTATATCTAATACCTGGAATTGGCATAGAAGGAGATTGGAGGATTGCTATTATAAAAATTGAACTCGGCAATACAAAGGTATCCTTTATCAAGAACATGGAAAATAATTTTTGATAAGAACCAGAGGTTATTTTTCATATTAATGCTAATGTACGACTCCTTTCTACTGAACTCTGTTCCCTCTTCTGTCAACTATTTCCTATAAACTAATGACAGCCAGTGGGTATCACTGTCTGCACCACACAGGTAAAGATCTGATCCAGAAGAGAAATCTAAAATTATACCATCAGCTGTAATGTAACTCAATCATGTGGTGTAAATGGGGACATTAGACTCTAGCATTACAGAAAAAGGATCAAAGTCTAAGGGCTAGTCTACACTTACCCGCTGCGTGGGAGGCTTCGGATCGATCTTCTGGGTTTGATTTATCGCATCTTGTCTAGACGCGATAAATCAAACCAGGAAGTGCTCCCCGGTCGACGCCGGTAATCCTGCTCTGCGAACGGAGCAGGCGGAGTCAACAGGGGAGCCTGCGCGCCGCCGTGTGGACCAGGGGTAAGTACTTTTAAGTTCGAAATAAGATACTTCGACTTCAGCTATGTTATTCTCGTAGCTGAAGTCGCGTATCTTACTTCGAACTTGGGGGCTAGTGTAGATCAGCCCCAAGGCTCTGCAAAAAGTCATTTGATACATGTAGCAAGTAATCGGTATACTATCTCTAAACCAGCTGATTTACTAATGTGGGATACATATCACCAAAAGGTGGGATAAAAGGGAGTAAAATATGGAACACTGAGCCAAGATGGCTGATTTCAGAGGGAAATCTGAACATTAATTGAAATAAGCAACTGATAGAAGGAAGATGTAGGACTAGAACAGAAATCCCCAAACTATGGGGCACGCCCCTGTGGAGGGAGGGGGGGTTGAGGAACATCCAGGGGGGCAGAGAAGGGCCTGGGCCAGCCCCCAGGGGTGGGGGAGGAGGGAGTGCTACCCAGCCCCTTCCCGCCCCCAGCTCCACTCTGGCCCTGCCCACAGCTATGTCCCCGACTCCCGGCTCTGTCCTCAGCCACAGCGCAGCTGCGCTCCCGGCCCCGGCTCTGTTCCCAACCTGGGGGCGAGGCTGGGAGTGAAGCCGTACTTGGCTGCAGGCCTGGCTGCCAGCCCACACTGCAGCCTGGCTGTGGTTCCATTCCTGCCCTCAGCCTCAGCCCCTGGCCATGGCCCCACTCCTGGCCTCACCTCCAGCTGCAGCCCAAGCCTTGGCCCCCTTACCCTGTCTGTTCTCCCCTCTCCCACCACCCAAAGCCATGGCCCCACTCCCGGCCTTGGCTCTGGGGGGACAGGAGTGTGTGGACAGGAGTAAGGGGGGGGCGCCACGATCCTCAAAAGTTTGGGGACTGCTGGAATAGAAGAACGGAGAGGGGGGATAGAATTAAGAATTCAACCTAATGGGACCTTCATTTAACACACGCTGAGCTACCAGAACCCTCAGTGAGAAGAGAGATGTGTGTGTTACTGCTATGAGTGCTCCCATTGGTTCTCATATTAGGTTGTGATATTTGGCACCTTACCAATGAGCTAAAGCACAAGCATCGTGCTAATCTTCACAGCAGTAGTGCACATAATGCGATGAAATATTTCATCCTGCACCAAACTTTATTTTTCCTTGAATTCCTTCCTTGAGCATGGGTTTTACCTTGATTTCAATCTTTTGATCCCATTCATATGCAGAGAACCAACCTCCTCTTCTTGACTGGCTTTCCACTTCAGCACTAGATTTTACTGCAAAACTTTCCTTCTTGATTTTTTTTCTTAGGGGGAGGGGAGGAAGGTGGTTTTGTGTGTGTCATAATGTTATACTGAGATGTTAGATCACTTTCACAAGGGCTCAGGTTGACACAAGCACATGTTAGGGCTTGATCTTTCAAGGTGTGGAGTGCATTGGCCCTGATCTAGTAAGGCACATGATTAACTTTAAACAAATGAGAAGTCCCAAAATGGGCTGAATACTCCTTCCCAGATCCACTCAGAGTGCTCAGAATCTTGCCCGATTCAGTCCTTAAACATTGCAAAAGGTGTCCAGAATACATAATACAGTTGAATAGAGAACATGCCTCCTACTTGGCATACTTACATTCAGAACCTTATTTTTAGTTTCAATTGTGTATTACCTGAGAGAAGGAATGGTGCTATGGTCTTCTAAATACAGCAGAATGTGTTACACTTTGCCTTATGCTAGAATATCCATACATAGAGTGAAATAATATAGCAATAGGCAAATTGGACTTACCTAAAATAAAAGTCTGACCCACGGTTGTAACTATTACATATTCTAACATCTTACTTTGTTCTCTCAGAGTTTAAGGCCAGAAAGGATCATGAGATCATCTAGTCTGACATTCTGTATCATAGGTCACCAATGCTACCCAGCACCCGCACACTAAACCCAGCAACTGAAACTAGACCAAAGTATTACAGCCCACAGTAGACCAGACTGTCATGTGCCACTGAAAGAGGAGGAATCGAGGTGCTTGAGACCTCTACAATGGCAGGGAAATGATTAAGTGAGAGACACCCAGGTAATCCTTGCAACTGACCTGCACCAAAATGCTGCAGAGGAAGGCAACCTCCCCCATGGGGTTTGGCAAATGCCTATTAAATGGTTTCATTACCCCTTGAATGGCTCTAACAGTTTCAATGTTGTGCTAATAGGTCTGGCGGGCTGGAAGACTTTTTCACTTTTAACTACTAGATCCCTCCTGAGGAAGACTCACCAGGCTGCAGCAGCCAGCTGTGGGAGCCTGCAGGAAGGGTCAGAACGGGGATAGGAAAGCCAGAATGGTAGACAGAGTGGTGCCCCACGCAGCTGCGTATGTTGAGTATGCCTAAGGATGGCCCTGCTCCACATGCTACCCCAGTCCCGGCTCCACATCTCCCACCCTGAGATTCTATGATTCTATGATTGGCCGGGAACTGCAGCCAATGGGAGCAGCTCCTGCGAGTGTGGGCAATGCTCATCTTGCAGAGCCCCCTGGTCCCTCTGCCTAGGGGCCGGACATGCCATCCGCTTCCAGGAGCGGAGCGGAGCCAGGGCAGGCAGGGAGCCTACCTTAGCCCCGCTGTGCCACTGACCGGGAGCTGCTTGAGGTAAGCGCCGCCCAGCCGGAGCCCACAACCCGAACCACCTGCCCCAGGTCAGAACCCCTTCCCACACCCTAACTCGCTCCCAGACCTCGCACCCCAACCCCACTGCCTCAGGTCGGAACCCCCTCCCACACCACAACTCCCTTCTGGGCCCTGCACCCCCTCCTGCACTCCAAACACATTGGCCCCAGCCTGGAGCCCCATCCTAAACCCCGAACCTCTCATCCCCAGCCCACACCCCCAGTGACAGCCTGCACTCCCTCCCGTGCCTCAACCCCCTACCCCAGCCCTGAGCCTGCTCCTGCACTCCAAACCCCTTGGCTCCAGCCCAGAACCCCCTCCTGCACCCAAACCCCCTATATCAGCCCAGTGAAAGTGAGTGAGGGTGGGAGACAGCGAGCGACAGAGGGAGTGGGGCTGGAGTGAATGGGGGACGGGGCCTCAGAGAAGAGGTGAGACCTCAGGGAAAGAGCAGGACAAGGGTGTTTGGTTTTGTGCAATTAAAAAGTTGGCTATCCTAACCCCCCACCCAAGGCCATTGCCAGTCTGACCTGGTGGAAATTCCTTCTTGACCCCGCATCTGACAATCAGTTAGGCCATGAGCACGTGAGCAAAAGAACCAGTCAGCCAAGCAACACAGAGAGAGAGAATACTCGCTGCTACCTCAGGGCACTGGTCCACCTTATGCAGTGTCCCATCTCCAGCAATGGCTACCTCTGATGCTTCTGAGGAAGAAGATCATTGTTATATACTAGCATTTTATTATAGTACATTACCATAGGTGGGGCTCGTCAGCCTTGGAAGGCAGCTCACCTAGAAGGAAAACTCTGATTTAAAACCTCCGCTGCCTTGTGGCAATACCCACTCATGGGAAAGGCTAAGGGAGTCAACCCTGAAACCAAATCCGGTGTCAGAGTCCCGATGGCGGTCTGACATTGTCCTCAACGTCATTCCAGCAACTCCTGCAACGCCACTGGTGCCAAGTTGTATCGACATTGTCTTTCCCTTGGATCCATCAGTTGCGTGGAGAGGGGGGTTCTGCTGCATGGGCAACAGCTGTTTCTCCATATCACCCTGCCCTGGCTTGCGCCCTGGAGAGGACACTCCAGCTTCGCTAAACATTCCCCATGGGCGCATATCCATCGTCTCTCGAGACTAACGGACGCCAACAACAACATTACCATAAGCCTTGACACATTTTCCAAAAGAACTGGAGTTTATCATCAGATACTACTCACAAGATATTATTAAAAACATATCAAAGTGCATTTTTAGCTACAAAAGGCAACATTCTTCTATCTAATCTGCAGTTTGGCTAAACTACATTATAATCTCTGCATTGTTCCAGGCACAAAACTTCAATGGACGACATCAGTGTAAGTTCTATGAGGAGAACAAAAGCAGAGTGTGCATTAGTGATCTGCTATTTAGATAGATAAGTGTTGATTTACGATTAAATTACATTAGATCCTAATGCTCAAATACTTTTAGGTTTATACAAGATTGTTTCAAATCAGTTTTAACACAATGAAATGTGAAACATTGATCAGTTCAAAGGTCCAGAACATTCCATACTATCCACAATAGATGAATGCACTTTTCTATTAGTCTAGTGATGATATAGCATTTTTTTTTCTTGTGCATTTTGTAAAATTGTCACTTGGTAAAAATCAACTTTGCTCTACTCTACTTTAAACATTCAAAGCTTGATTAAAAATGGTGGCTAAAGACAATTATAAACTTTCACATGTAGTTTTTTCAGTATTTGGCTCCCCCTTGTGGTCACTATGTGCAAACAACCGGATCAAATGTGACTTTCGGTCAAATTAGAGAAGCAACTACTTGACATACTAATTGCATTTTAGAACAGCTAGTTCTAAACCACACAAGGAGAGCGCGCTCTTCCCCATGTAGTCCTATGCAACATACAATAGTTGGTTCAAGATGTAATTATACTAGGGCCACAAAATAGTAGAGATATAAGTAAGGATAGTGGAGATATAAGTAAATTCAGTATTCCTGCCAAGGGCGTTGACAGTACCAAACACAGGAACATAAAAACAGCGCATACTGGGTTAGACAAAATGTCCATCTAGCCCAGTATCCTGTCTTCCAAAAGTGGCCAATGTCAGGTGCTTCAGAGAGCATGAACAGAACAGGTAATCATCCAGCCCATCGCTCATTCCCAGTGTCCACTAAACTTCAAAAAGAAAGAATTCAAACAATGAGAAAGCTAGTCAAAAAGACCAAAAGCAATTAAATTAAAATCTTTTGACTCCACATAGAGGCTATTAAAGCATACCAGAACAAATGAAAAAAAGGAAGCAAGGGGGAAAAAAGTATAAATAGCAAGGTGTTATTCAAGCCAAACAGCAAATGGAAATCCATTGCTAGTTAAGCCAACAGAAAGAAGCGTAAACTAAGGTAGTTAAGAATGTTGCAGAGAAGATAAATTGTTTCTTTGCATCTGTTTTCATCACAGAGAAATTGGGGGCTCACTCTTAGACCTACTCTTTTGAGGTAATTAAGATGTGGTACTATCCGAGACTGAAGTGTCAAAAGAGGAGTTCTGCGAAATGAATTGATTAATTAAAGAACAGCAATTCACCAAGACCAGAGGGTATAACGTCCAAGAGATCTGAAGGAATTAAAAAATGAAGTGGATGAGATGCTAATAAAAATATTTACTCTCAATAAAATCAGTGACTATACTGGAAGACTGAAAAGTAGTAAATGGTGTAACCTTTCTTTAAAAAAATTCTGCAAGAGAGAATCCTAGATCTATAGACCAGTGCATCTAACTTCAGTCATTGGTAAAATAACTGACAATAATTAGAAATAAAATGGATTAAGAACATCTTGATGAGCATAGTACGTCAGGGACAGCCCTGCATGGTTTCTGTAAAAGAAAATCCTCCTTTCTTGTTTGAACAAGAAGTAGTGGGTAAAGAAGAACCAACTGAAATACTTGGACCATCAAAAAGCCTGTTGACAAAGACCCTCATAAAGGTAACTAAGCAATCAAGGGGTGAACAGTAAAGTTCTGTCATGGATTAGAAAATGCTTGAGACAAAAAAAAAGAAAAAGAAAAAAAAAGTAGCAATAAATGATCAAATTTCAACTAGCAAAAGTTTAACTACTGGGCACCCAAAGTTCTATAGTAGGACCAGCATTGTTTAATGTATGTATTATTATCTGGAGAAAATAGTACATAACAAGGTGGCAAATTTTACAAGAGTCACAAAATTATTTAGGTTAGTTAATAGCAAGGATAACTGTGAAGAACTCCTAAGGGAATGTATGAAAGCTCAGTGATTAGGCAGCACAATCCCATATAAAATTCAATGTTGACAAAAGCGAAGTAATGCAGATTGCAAGGAGTAATTTGAACTCCTACACAATTCTTGGTTCTCCATTAATTAACTTTGGGGCACCTGGCATTGGCCACTGTCAGAAGATGGACCATTGGTCTGACCTAGTATGGCCATCGTTATGTTCTTAACCGTGCAGGAAAAAGATGTGGGTGTTATTATGGATGACTCAGTGAAAACTGCTGTGCATTTGTGGTCAAAAAGCAAACAAAATGACCAGAGGAAGAAGAACAGAATGGAAATACTAAATATATTGTAATTAAGGTTAAGATTGTGTCACTTATTTTTAGTAAACATCAGGGACAAGTCACGGGCAATAAACAACAATTTACAGAAGCCCGTGACCTGTCCCTGACGTTTACCAAAAATGACTGACAAAATGAGGCTGACGGGGGGATGAGAGCTCAAGGGCTGCTGAGGGAGGGAAAAGGAGGGTCCAGCGCTCACTGCCAGCTCTGGGGGCCCCTCACTGTCCACTGGGAGCTGCAGGACCGGCGGCTCGCAGCTCTGGGTCTCCTGCCTGTGGTAGCTAAGAGCTCTGGGGCCTCCACCAGCTGACAGTGTCGGCCCCAGGGCTGAAGCGGGAAAATGTCACTGAGGTCTCGAAGTCACAGAATCCGTGACTTCCATGACCTAATCTTAGCCTTAATTATAATTCATTATATATCAATGGTACATTCTCATGTGGAATATTGAGCTCATTTCCAGTCATCCTATCTCAAAAAAGATCTAGCAGAAATACCTGAGGTTCAGAGGCAGCTGAAAAAAAAAGTGATTAGCTGTTGAGTCTTCTGTATGAGAAGAAATTGAAAGGATTGGGGCTGTTAAGTTTAGTGAAGAGATGAATAACAGGGGACATGATATTTTTATACAAAACAACGAATGGTACTGAGATGGTAAATCAGGCACTTCTACTCATCCTTCCTCATAATCCAAAAACAAGTGGCCATACAATGAAATTAAAAGACAACAAACTTCCCACTGATAAAAGGAAATACTCTAGTCCTTCCATGTCTTGCACCTTCCTCTTACTCATCTGGTACTGTGGCCACCGTAGGAAACTTCACTAGATGGACCACTGAGCTAGTATGACAATTCCTATGTCCTTAACAATTCAGATCACTATATCACGTACTATTTCACCAATAGAAATCATACTGTGCTCATTAGATCTAACACTGATTCTCTAGTACCTGAAACTTGAACATATTAATAAACTGATTTGATTTGATTCCCTCAACTAGAAACCAGCAACTTTACATGGCAAGCATCTCTCATCCAAGTTTTGTGTAGCTGACTAGACCTGCTAACCCTGACAAATTATAGCGATGTTGCTGAATGTTATAGGTAAAGTGTGTTACTCATCACACAACTATGAATTAATTTGTATAGGACAGTGGGAGGAGTGAATTCAAACAGTGCAAGGCTGACTTCATATGTACTGGGGTCATAAGTGAAGTTTTTCTTTTCTTAAAGTGTCAACAATATTGATGCCATTACATATATACGAATACAGATGTAGATCAGTAATTGATTTTTATAAATTATAAAGCTTATACTGAGAGTCACCTCTACAACAGGACTAGGAATAAAACTAAAACTGGTTTCTTAAAAGCAGCATGTCTTTTCTGCCTCTCTTCCCGGTCTTTGTTAAAAAAAATTTCTATCCTGTATTCTTAGTTCAATTATTTCTTTTTCCTCACTTCTTTCTCTCCCTTTTCTTTTATTGTCTTCTTCCCCCCCTGCTTTTTTTTGGGGGTGGGGGGGTGGGGGGAGAGATTGGCTCTCATACTCTCTCCCAATGTCCATTAGAAGGACCTCCGTTTAACAAGGATCAGTACTAGGCCTGATCCTATTCAACATTTTCTTCAATGATCTGGAAGTAAATCTAAAATTCCTGCTGATAAAATTTGCAGATGATACAAAGATTAGCAGAATGGTAAATAATGATGAGAACAGGGTAGTCATATAGAGCAATCTGAATTGCTTTGTAAACTGGGCTCATTCAAACAAAAATATTTTTAATACAGCCAAATGCAAAGTTATATATCTAGAACCAAGGACTCTAGGCCATACCTACAGAACAGGGGACTGTATTCTGGAAAGCAGCGACTTTGAAAAGAATCTAGAGGTCATAGTGGACAAGCAACTTAACATGAGCTTCCAGTGTGATGCTGTGCCAAAAAGGGCTAATGCAATCCTGGGATGTATAAACAGGGGAGTAGAGAGTAGGAATAAGGGGTTGATTTTACCTCTGTGTAGGGTAGTGGTGAGATCAATAATGGAATACTACATACAGTTCCTGTGTCCACATTTTTCAAAGAATGTGGACAATTTGGAGAGGGTACAGAAAATAACTACAGAAGTGATTCAAGGGCCCAAGAAAATGCTTTACAGTGAGAGATTTAAAGAGCTCAACCTGTGTAGCTTATTAAAAAGAAGATTGAGAGGTGATTTGATCTGTGTATAAGTACCTTCACGTGGAGAAAATACCAGGTATTTAAGGCTCCTTAATCTACTGAAGAAACACATAAGAACAAGTAGCTGAAATTCAAAACCGGACAAATTCAAAATTAGAAATAAGCATTTTTTAACAATGTAGGTGGTTAACCTTGGAACAAACTACACAAGGAAGTGGATTCTTCCATCTCTTGATGTCTTCAAATCAAGACTGGATGAGTTTTGGAAAATGTGCTTGAGCAAAAACACAAATTAGTCAAACAAATTATTGGGCTTGAGACAGGGGTAACTGGATGAATTTTAATGGCCTGTGATAGGCGAGGTCAGATTTTATGGCAGTTTTAAGGTGCAATATATCAAGATAGTAAACTTTTCTGGCAGGAACCATCTTTTTGTTATTGGATTGTAAGGTGCCTAGCACAACTGGGGCCATGATCCCTCATTTGGAACCCTAGCATTACAGATAATTGTCCAGAATGACATGCATTTTGGGGAAGGGAGGGAGGGGAAAGAGATTAAACATTAACCAAGAGGGAAAAGGATATAAATCACCTCGATGTAAATAAGTAGCATATGATCCCAAATAACTATAAAAAAGGATCATGATTGGCAGGAATGCACAACCCAGCATAGATGTAACTGCACAAATACTGAAATGGCTCCATCTGTGCTCCAGCATCTAAGCTTTTATTTTAAAAAATAAATAAACCTACCCTCACACTTGTGAAGAAAGACCAAAATTCAGCACCAAAGCCTGAATCTGCAGCCAGCCTGAAACAAATTAAGACTAGATTTACATTAATCTCAGGGGGGTATTAACTGAAACCTAATGACATCTTGATGTCACCATTGCTAATTATTTAATTACTGATGTGATAAAACCATTAAGCAAATGTGTTTAATCCAACATTGGATATAGCAGTAAATGGTGGGTAACATTCTAGCAGAACTGTGGTGAAGGATTTGTTGGGGAGTGTGTATGGAAGATGGGATGAGAGATTCTAGCCCATCCCTCCATATCTTCCCAAAAGTGGTGAAAGTAATAGGGGATGCATTCCTCTCCTCAGTATCAAAAGCTGCAGCTTTCTCCAATCCTCCCCGACAACTTTAACAATGCAGGTTTGAATTTTCAGTGCAAAAGCTTGCAACATATTGAAAATGTATAAGCAGTTCAAGCTCAATGGAGCAGTTTGAGATATGGAAACAATTGTTTCCATATTTTACTAAGCAAAAGTGCTAGTTCTGAGTATACCTGACCCTTCTGCCTCATTACCCATTTGCTGTAGCATTTAGTTCTATCTTGCTGCAGAGTACTAGGCCTTATTGCAGGAATGTGTGCACAGGTAGGAGCTACAGATCCAGTAAAAATGCTGTTTAGGACTCTTCCAGAATTTTAGTGCCCAGGAGGAATAGGTTTGTAGGTAAAGCAGAGATTGGAATAAATTCCTAGCTTGAACAGACTTCCCTGAGAACATTATTGAATATCTGTAGAATGGGGATAGTAGTTCCCTGCCTCAGGAAGGTGATGTAAAATAACTTCCTAGATGTTTGAGGCATTCATGCTACACAGAGTGATAAAAGTACCTAGCTAGAGTGCAAATACGATGTGCTTTCAGCAGCATAACAACATTTGAGGAGTGTTAATGGGTAAGTTAGAGCTACACAACCCCTGAAGTGTAGAGTAGGAGCCAGATGTCTTTTTAGATACTTTGTTATTCAGTAATTACTAAGTGCAGATATTTTAAACAAAGTTTAATGTGTGTTAAAGTTACGTTAATGTTGCAGTAGCTCTAGATGAAGTTCTCTTATGTCTCACTAAGCATTCCTGCTTTACTGAGCACAAAGTCTTATTTGCATGCTTTATGATAAAAGTACTAGCTGGTACATGAGGGCATAAAGGGCCAAAGTGAGCTTTCCCCTCCTGCTCCATTAAGTTTTAATAATTCTTTAGCAGTTACAGAAATTAACCCAGCATTAAGAGGTAACCACACTTACCTTAGGCCAGAACTGGAAGGCTGTAGCTTCTCAACTGTTGAGTGCTATTAGCATTTCCTTTAGCATTAGGAAGACATGATGTTTAAGTGTTTGTTACTTAAACTCTTTTCCATGAAAACTAAGGAATGGATCATGGTAAGATATAGATAAAGTTCAGGGGTGCTACAAGGGGAAAATTCAGAATTTGAGTATGTACTGTAAGGAATTAAAGCATCAGAAGATTACGTTAAAATATACTGCAAAGTAAATCCATCACTTTTTTGTTGGGGGGGAGAGGGGGGGAAAGCTTTCCAATAAAAATATGTTGCCCTGCCTAGGTGATGGGCTGATAAGACTTTTCCCCCCATACACCACCTTCTCACATGGAGTTTTTTCATACCCAACCACTCAGTGGTTTACCTTTTTTTCCCCATGCTGATCCCTCTATCACTCTTGCTTCCTGGAAGCCTAGTGCCATAGTGCAGCCTCACAGCTTTGAGCTATGACCCCATCACTTCTTAGTTAATAATTTCAGACAGACATTCAGGAAGTATTATGCTGGGAAGGTTTTTAATTTATAGTATCAAGCACACTTAACCTCATCATGTGTCTGAGTGATGGTACACAAATACATGTATCCTAACAATTTAGTTTTGTCTATGGAGAAAACAGTTGAACCTTTTAAAAATTCCATTTTACACTGTGCAAAATCAAGTTTTCAGAAGTGAGCAAGTAACAGCATTTGCTAAAGTGAGGCAGAGAGGAAGACTTTGTTTCCCTCTTCAGTACTGTAAGTGCAATTCCTGCGCCTGTTGAACAGGAATTGCCTCTATCCAATTGATTAGAGGCATTAATGAGAAATATTAACTAGATAAGAGTCCTTGCTCACAGATTCAAGCACAGTTTTTACACTGTACCTTGCTAATTCCCAGAGCACTTGTTGTTAACCTTTTCAAAACAGGGTGGGTCCTTCTTTCAGGAGCCATAATAGATATCCTACATCTAGGACCGTCAATAGGCTCTGAGCAGATTTAAGTTAACTATCCCTTTAAAAAGTTCCTATGAAGCAGAGCATTTCAATGATTAAGACGACGACATTTTTGAAGACAGGGCATACATTGTATCATGCACAATGAAATCAGAATAATTTGCATAAGCCAGGTAAGGCTTTCCGATAGCAGACACTATCAAAGTAGCTGGGACTTTGCCCAGTTTGTCTGTCAGGCTAGGAAATCAAAAAAAGCCGCATTGCTAGTTCCCACAAAAACAAGTATCTCCCTACTCAGTGATATAGCTATATTAAGCATTGTAGTCAATTTAATTCCCTTGTCTGATATTCTTTGTGGGGAGAGACATAATGAAGAGGATACATGGGGAATGCCAAGAAACCGCTCTTCTCTTTTTTGAAGAGCTGACCTATGTCAGAACCACCATACAGTACTATTGACTAGTATCTGGTTATATTCTTTAGAATGAAGGAAGCACAAAAACTTTTCATTTTTTAATTGCATGATCAGGAATGACTACAAAACATAAAACATGATTGTACTCATAAATTTGGATTGGGCTTGAATATGTATTCCCATAAATTATGGCTGCCAAACAAATGTATTCTTTAACAACCATCCATAAGCAACGTTCTCTAGCTGATGAGACAGATTTTAAGAGGTTTAATATAGTGCATGTAAAAATAGAAAATTTAAAAACCAATCTCATCATAGACACACTTTCATTTCCTTCTCTGTTGTGAAATAAATAAGGCAGCAGATAACTATTACTTAGAAGTGGCATCTTTGAGATATGCTATCAAGTCTGCCCTTTCAGCCTTCTTCTTAATGCCAGCAAAAATCATCTTTGTTCCTGGGATGTACTTCTTAGGATTTTCCAAGTACTCCATCAGTGTTTCCTCACCCCAGGTGATTCCTAAAAACAATTAAAGTTGTTAATATAGATTTATAAGCTGAACCATCAATTACACATTTGAAGTAATTAACCTTTTCCTCAAAAATCACTTATCTAAAGGCAAACATTTTAAATTAAACTAAATATACTTATAGAACTACAGTCATTGGCAGCTGGATGTCATTTATCGCTCAGTTACCATTCTACATCTCCCATGTAACTTGGAAGAGTAACACTTCAGTTTTACCTTTATTCTTGTTTGCTTCTGTGTAAGAGAAGCCCTCAGCTTGGCCAGTCTTCCGTCCAATTAGGCCATTCAGGTTGGGTCCAGTCTTGTGCTTGCCTCCCTTTTCAACTGTGTGGCACTGCGCACATTTCTGAACAAAGATCTTCTTACCCTTCTCAACATCTCCCATTTTCAATGCTGAAAAGGGAACAATACCAAGGTCAGGTCCTCTTTGGAGGACTTTAGAAGAGGCAGGAAAGCATATGTATAGTCTTAGCCCAGGCCGTTCTGGGTAGGACCCAGCTGTCTAAAAAGGCTCAGATATAATTTCACACACCCCCAACGAGAAAATTAGCAGGGCTTGACAACGCTTCTTTTGGTTTCAGGACTTAGACGCTACAAAGCTAGTTCTGACTAGAAAGCCGCTGCCTGCAGGGCTCTGTCTGGCCCCGAGGAGCGACAGAGGCGGCTGGTGAAACAGCTCCCCACCGAGCGCCCCGGGATCTGGCCACCGGGGACCTGCCAAGCGCCCCAGGCAGGGAACGCCGAGCGGGCCGCAAGGCGCTGCACTGGAACCGCTCCCAGCCCAGCCAGACCGCGCCCCGCCAGAGCGCAGCCCCGGGCCCCGCAGCGTGCCCGCGACCACTCGTGGGGCCGAAGGGTCCCGGCCCGCCGCGCCTCGGGCTGACCTTGGCGGTGGCCCCAGCCAGCGGCCGGGCCCCACGTGGAAACGGCCGGTCACCGCGGGGGGCAGCCGGGTGCGATGCGGGAGGCGGGCTCGGGCAGGGGTCGCGGGAAGAGCCAAGGTCGGGGTGATGCCGGGATAGCGCGAAGCGGCCGCCGCAGCCCGGGCCGGATCCCTCCCCCTCCCGCGGGGAGCCCGAGCCGCGCGCCGGCCCGACCGAGCCCAGAGCACCAGCAACCCCCTTCCCCCGTGAACCCCCTCCTCGCGGCACCCACCTGCCGGCCTTCTCCGCCCTCTAACCAGTATCGTCTGTGTCCCACGCTCGCTGTCTGAGCCCAAGGACACGCCGTACCCAAGCCTATGTAGCCGGTGCCACTGCAACCAAACTGCATCGGCATTCGGCCCGCCCGCTGAAAGTGCTGGCCAATCGGGTGCCGCCTTGGGAAACTTTGATTTGTTTACCTCCGTGTCTATCAGGACAAACGTCACACAACGTTAACAGCAGGGTAGGTGGCTTCCAAGTAGACCCGGTCTCCGCCTTATCCTCGTTACGAAATGGCGCATGACGTATGTCAGGATACGTGAGAGGTACGAGAGCGCGACCAAGAGGTTGAGACCTTTGCGCATGCGTACAACAGTGAGACGCAAAGGTTAACGGTGCAAGGTGAGGCCGCGTCCTCAGCGTGTGCCTCGGTAAAGTCACGTGCTGCCTCTTCTGACGGGCCCCGGGGGAGGAGCCTAAGCAGTGATGCGAGCCGGGAATCCCTCCCCGAGCGGGGGCGAAACAAAGCTCCCCTCGCTGCGAGCCCGGCTCGGGGCGGGCTGCCCCAGGCGGCGGGGGGTCCGGCCTGGTCACTTGCACCACGTGCTCCAGGGCCGGGGGGACGCTGGCCGGAGAGCACGTGATTTCCAGGCCGGGGCCTGACCCCCCCGCCTTGCAGGCTGTGGCTTGTCTACATGACAACATGCATCGGGCTTGTTTAACTGGTTGAACCAAACCGGGGCAGGTCCCGAGTGGAAAGGCTTCCCTTGGGCTAAAAGGGATTGTGCTGGGTTAGGTGCGGCCAGACAAGCTGACATCGATGTCGGTGTCCACACACAAAGTTGCCCTGATTTCACTATGTTGGGTTAAAATCACGCCTGTAGTTAAACCAGTGCAACTCTGTGTGTAGACCCGCCTGTGTCATTTATATCTATGCAGAAGGCTACTAAGGGCTGGGCTACTCTGAAAAATTAGATCAGCATAGCTGCAGCTCTCAAGGGTGTGATGACGGGAAAGCCCTTCCTATCATCGTAAGCATCGACACTGACACTTTACAGTGGCGCAGCTGCAGTTTAATGGTTTAAGTGTAGACATAGCCTAAATCGGAACTGCAGTTTTCACACTTGTGCTGCAAAGGTCTGAATGGTCACACCTGGTGCAAGACAGAGGAGAATCATGGCATTCATTTTCACATGTGAAACTCTGGTGTCTATGCTGAAAAGAATTTTTAAAGGGTTCTAACAAAAATGGCTTCAGTTCTTTTGAGTTAAAGAATAGCTTTTTAAAAAGAGTTTCTACTATAAAAATAAAAATATTGCCACTCTTTTTCCAGACACAACTCAGAAACGGCTTAACTTTGAAACTCAGTATGTCATACCTATGCTTGGAGGCCAAAACACACTGGATATAAAGTAAGTTAGGGATATTTGAGGACTGTGTCCTAGGCAAAGAAGAGGGCACTTTTGAATGGATGTCAATGGGCACCAGTCCACTTCAGAGACTTAGAGCAGCTTAAGACTTTATGCCACTATAAGTTCTTAAAGCAGCTTAGAGGGTGTTTTTAGCCCTTTCCTCTTTTAAGGACATAGGAAACTAGGAAATTAAAAGCAAAATCATTGTCAATACAACATGAAGGTTGAAAAATTAAACTAAAAGTTCATAAGCAGCGTTGCCAAGTCTTGGGTTTTTATTGCAGTTTTTGTGGTATTTGGTGTTTCTCTTGAGGGCAGTTCTGGAATCATGATTATGTGAGAATCTCAATTTTAATTAAAGTTTTGCAGGTCTAATTGTGACAAAAACCTTGAAAACATGACCCATGTGGATCTTAAACATTCAAAACCAGCCAGAATGCAAATAAAATTGATCTAAAAACCAACCTAGTGATATATTGGGTCCTAAGTCATGATTTTTGAATGGTCATCATCATCATGTTCCCATTACGTCTCTGGCGTTTAGGGCAGCGACAAAGCTCCTCCACTCCTCTCTGTTTCTGGCACGTCTTTCAATGGTTCCCCAGCTGTGCCCCAGGTTTTTCAGCTCAGCTTCCACAGTTCTTTGCCATGTTGTTTTCGAGTGGCCTCGTTTTCGCTTGCCTTCGGGTGTTCATCTTATTGCTACTCTGGTGATGGAATCAGTTTCCATCCAAAGCACATGGCCAATCCATCTCCAACGCCTCCTATCAATGATGGTGCTCATATCCTCTTGGCTGCACTGTGTCAATAGATCTTGGTTTGAGATTGTTCTGGGCCAAAAGATACGGAGGATTTTTCTGAGGCAGGTTGTATGGAATGAAGACCGTTTGGACATGTCATACTTTCTCATTCCCCAGCATTCTGCACTATAAAGTAATGTTGAAAGTACGCAGGCGTGGATGCACAGACCAGATCTTCACTCTATGAAACATAATAGAACAATGCTTAGAATGGCAACAGCAGCCCTACATAAACTTCATAGACTTTGAGAAGGCTTTTGATAGCATTCACAGGATCAGCCTATGGTGCATTTTGCGGGCATATGGAATCCCTCACCATATAATCAACATAATCAAAAGCTTTTATTTCAACTTTACATGCAGGGTTGATTACAGTGAGCTCAGTTTTGAAGTGAAAACAGGAGTACATCAGGGGTGTGTCATTTCTGCAATCCTCTTCAACATTGCCATTGACTGGGTAATGCAGTGTACAACAGAAGACATGCCAAGAGGCATTAAATGGACACCCTTCTCATCCCTTGAAGACCTGGACTTTGCAGATGATCTCGCTTTCCTATCACATATCCAACATCATATACAAGAAAAAAACAACTCGACTCAACACATTCAGCCAGCAAATTGGACTGAAAATCAATCGCAAAAAGACAGATATCATGACCTTTAATATTGCCTCACCATCACTAGTACGGATAGAGGATTATGTTCTCATCAATGTAGAAACATACTTGGGCAGCACCATCAGCCAGGACATCCGGAACAAAATCAGGAAAGCCAGGAACACCTTCAGGAGCTTAAATACAGTTTGGAAATCATCAAAATACAACACCAAAACCAAACTCAAGATTTTGAATGGTAGAAGTTGGCAATGATGGAGATGCAGAAACTTAAGATTCATATAATTAAACTAACATGGCCATGTTACCTGCATGCTATATTTTTGTGACGGGATCCCTGGGTACAACCTGGAATCATGGGACCACTGTGCCCCCTTAACTCTCCAGCCTGGGTTTTCTCTCAGAATGCTTTGCCAGTGACAAGAAACAAACCCTTCCAGGTGCTGTTACCACTGAGTCACCAGCATGCAGAGGCACACCCAGCTAAGTTGCATGAATACCCTCTAAGCCACTCATGAACTATACATGGGGAAACATGAACAAATTTCCCAAGCCCCCAGCCTTACACCCTAGAAATATACCATATTACACTGCTCCAGACCTCTTCAACAGTGCAAGCTTATTTATTAGTACGCCACTTCGCCAAAGGAAAGTCGACATGCACTAGCTTTTGTAACCTGAGCAGATTCCCCAAGCACTTTAGACAAACTCACTGGTAAGGATCAAACATTAAATTACGTTTATTAATTACAGAAAGAGAGATTTTTAAGTGATTATAAGTGATAAGCATAAAAGGTCATAGTTATCATAAGAAAATAAAAAGTAAACACACATTCTAAATCCTCAACATTTAGGCAAAGGGTGGGCAAACTATGGCCCGGGGGCCACATCCGGCCCTTCAGATGTTTTAATCTGGCCCTTGAACTCTTGCCAGGGAGTGGGGTCTGGGGCTTGTCCTGCTCCGGCGTTCCAGCTGGGGGCTTGCCCCACTCCGTGCGTGCCGTGGCTCCACACGGCTCCCAGAAGCAGCGGCATGTCCCCACTCCGGGGGCTCCGCACGCTGCCCACATCCCAAGTGCTGCCCCTACAGCTCCCATTGGAACTACGGCCAATGGGGGCTGCAGGGGCAGCGCCTATGAACGGGGCAGCGTGCTGAGCCACCTGGCTGTGCCTCTGCGTAGGAGCCGAAGAAGGGACATGCTGGTGCTTCTGGGAGTTGCTTGAGGTAAGCGCACCCCTGCCCCCCTCCCGGGCCCCAACCCTCTGCCCCAGCCCTGATCCCCCTCCTGCCCTCTGAACCCCTTGGTCTCAGCCAAGGTTGCACCCTCCTGCACCCCTAACCCCTCATGCCCAGCCCTACTGCAGAGCCTGTACCCCCAGCCGGAGCCCGCACCCCAACACCTTGCCCCAGCCCAGAGCCCCCTCCTGCACCCTGAGCTCCTCATTTCTTGCCCCACCCCAGAGCCCACACCCCCAGCCAGAGCCCTCACCCCCTCCCACACCCCAACCCCCAATTTCATGAGCATTCATGGCCCACCATACAATTTCCATACCCAGATGTGGCCCTCAGGCCAAAAAGTTTGCCCAACCGTTTGAGACTACACAAAAGTTGAATCAAAAAGCTTTTCTCACCTCACTGGATGTTGCAGGTAGGTTGTAGTTCTTAATACACAGGCTGAATTTCCTTCTTATCCTGGAACCAGTGTCCTCAATTAAAAGTCTTTATCTCCCCAGCGTTCTTGTTGCCTTCAGCGTAGGCGGGTGGGAAAGAGAGGTTATCTCATGATGCCACTGTCGATTATTTTATACTCTTAGTCCATCTCCTTGGAAAGAAACTGGCCCAAGAATGTCCTGGGCGGCCTTGTTGAGTCACAGAGTTGAGCAATCCTCATTGTGTGGTGCTGGCGCAACTGTCTCTTATTGGCATAAGACAGTGTTTCCCAAACTTGGGATGCCGCTTGTTCAGGGAAAGCCCCTGGGGCGCCCGGCCGGTTTGTTTACCTGCCGCGTCTGCAGGTTCGGCCGATCGCGGCTCCCACTGGCCGCTGTTCACTGTGCCCGGCCAATGGGGGCTGCGGGAGGCGGCAGCCAGTACGTCCCTCGGCCCGCGCCGCTTCCCATTTTTCAACTATTTTCACATTCTAGGTACAACTGAAATACTCCTAAAAAGGACCCTGACTGTTTTTCTAACACCTCAAACCATCATGCAAGAATGATGTACCTTTTTTCGAAACAAAATTATTTCTATTGAATTCTTTTTTTTTTTAAGGGAAAATAGTGAAATCAAATAAATGTGTACAGAAGGTTAGGTCCAGTTACCAATTTAAAAAAGGGAGGAAAATATTCACAGAGTTCTTTTAAATGGAGAACATGTAGCTAAGAGAGGAAGGATAGCTTTGTGGAAGTAGGCTGGGACTCAGCAATCTGGATTTAGTTCTCAGCTCTGCTACAGGCTTTGTGTGTGACCTTTGACAAGTCACTTCATCTCTGAGCCTTGAGTCACCACCTGTAAAATGGAGATAAGTATACTTCTCTACCTCTCAGAGATATTCATTATCATTAATGAAGTGCTCAGATAGTATGGTGATAAGGGCCGTAGAAGTACCTAGGTAGGTAACGTATACAGAATGTTATATATATGAAATACAGTACGTATGGAAGTTGGTCACTTTGCTTCTGATACTTATTTACTAATAAATATGACTAAAACTTCAGCCATTTTGAAAGAGGAGGATTGTGACATCTGAAAGTTGGTAGTAAAAAACTCAACCCTGGAAAGTGTTAAATATCAGTGTGTTGAATAGTCACATTATTTTTCTTGCCGAGGCCCCCTTCCTAACTTAATGGTAATTTTTTTTATAAATGTCTCCCTACCTCATACTATGGTAATGAGTAGTTTCTAGCTCAGTATGTGATCAATGGGAAAAATAGGTAAGTGTTGCTTCTGCTTAAAAATAACTCATAAGAGTATCACAGATACTTTACTTTAAAAAAAAAAACCCTGCTTCTGTGAAGAGGCCGGCTTATGATTAAGTAACATACAGAAAAGTGCATCCATTCTCTGAGCTCTGCAGAGTGCAGCTTTTCAATAGCCAACTCCCATAATTTTATTGTGAGTCTCTTGCTACGTAGGGTCTTTTATAAATCTCCAGTTCCTGGAATCTATTGATTTTTCTGAGAACCTCTGTTTTCATCTAAAAAAAGAAAACCTCATTTTTCACCCTCATGGCTGTGGAGAAAAGCTTGGAAACATGAACTCTAAAGACTCAAAAACGCAGAGGGCAAATAAGAATCCACATTAATATTTTTAAAATGTCATGATTTCAGTACCAGTCATGATATTTTGGGGTCTGACCCAAGATTTTTAAAAACTTGGGGTTGGTCTTAGAGTTTTCTGTTTGTACAGCACTGTAGTGAGGCAGTGTGGTTCCCTGCCACCCCGGAGAGAGACGAGTCCCTCCGGACACCAGAGTGGGTGGAGCCAGGGAGCTCTGAGCCTGTCCCCCAGAGGGTCAGGCCTGGCACCGGAAGTATAAAGGCCCAACCCCTAGCTTACGATTGGGAAACCCCAGCAGCCTGCGGTAAACCCAAGGACTGGCCCGATCTGCCCCGTGCCAGCTACCCGGAGGAGTTGCTGAGCCTGCTCCTCGCCAGCTACCAGGAGGAGCTGCCGAGTCTACCCCGTGCCAGGTATCCCGAGGAACCCAGGGTGCTAGACCCCCTTGAGGACAACGCCCTGACCCAGGTACCTCAAGAGGGGGAGTCTGGAAGTAGCCTGCGGGCAGCCAACCCTCGTCTGGCTGCAGCACTGCCAGAACCCATGTCCGTGTGTTGCGGCCAGGGTCCCCACTGACACAGCAGCGGGTCTTCTGCTGCTGCTAAGGCCCTGGGCTGGGACGCAGTGGAGTGGGAGGGCCTGCATCCCCCCTGCCACCCACCTTGTGTTTCCCCCTCTCCCAGGCCCTGTGGAACCTAGGGCCCGGGCTTGCATTATATACTGTTACTGCTCAGCCCCTGCCTGAGCGCCTGACTCACCCTTATGCCGCCCTGACCTCGGGCCTGGGCTTGCTGTGTTTATTTCTACCTTCACAAAGGCTGCAAAGGAAGACTCCCACAGCCGGACTAATTCCCCGCAAGACCTAGTCCCAAATTTAATGAGGCGGTGGGTTCCCCGCTGCCCCAGAGAGAGACGAGCCCCAGCTAACCTCTGTACAAGCACCTAGCACAATAGGGTCCTGGTACATGACTGGGCCTCCTATGCTCTACGGTAGGGTGACCAGACATCAAGTGTGAAAAATCGGGACAGGGTGGGAGGTAATAGGAGCCTATATAAGAAAAAGATCCAAAAATCGGGACTGTCCCTATAAAATCGGGACATCTGGTCACCCTACTCTACGGTAATACAAATATGAAATAATAATAATCACCAGTGCCCGAGCAGGTCAGATTCCATCCATCAGAGGGCACAATACAACTGCACTAATTGCAGTTGGCCTACCTTGTTTCTGTATAGCTGGTCAAATCTGCCACTTTTTCAGTTTACTTTTTAATCATTTTTGCTAATGGATAAACTAATTGGGAATAGGTTGTTCAGACAGTCTCCTGCTGTGATAAGTGCCTCTGCAGCTTTGTTATGGTCAGAGATTATTATCCTGTCACTGTGTTATCATTTGGTGGCATGATCTAAAGTAAATCTAAGTTATAGCAATGTAAGTAGTTGTAGCAAAAGAGGTTGGCTGTCAAATTATTCTCCAGGGCATCCACATACCCAAGAAAAGCTTCAAATTAAGTCTCCTTTGTAAGGAGATTTGTATGGTTGGGTCTTCTTATGTAATGATATCTTAATCTAATGTAATCTATAAAGCCTTTGCATTTCTTGTATTAAACTGGCCAAGGCATCAAGGCATTTCTTAAAATAAGAGCACAAGGATGGAGCTACGACTCATGTTAAGAGTGATTAAAAAAAAAAGAGAAGCCTGAAGTTGACCTCAGAATTTACTGCGAAGCAACCCCAATGACATATGTAGGACCAAGTCCTGTCCCCTGCCATGAAGGGCCACAACACCGCAGAAGTAGTGCTGCTGTGCGGCAGAAAGAGGGGTGGTGCAGAATTTGGCGACTTTGTGCTGGTGTCCATACACCCTGTGCCCTGTAGAGCTCCATAGGACTCCCTGTGTTGTGTATACAAAGGGCTTGGAGCTGGAGATGGACCATGTGAGATAGTGGATACAGCCCAGTCACTTGCTGTATGTTAATTCCAGGATTCGGGGCCAGAGCCGTAAAGAACTGCAACATCCAGCTCCTTAGGGCCTGCTGCTCAGTGAAATCCTCAGCCCCAAGTTAGGCAGCCAGACTCACCACGCATCCTATGGAGGAGAATTAGGTGTTTAAGAAAGGGATTTATTGAAGCCAGCAAGCTGAGCAGGGAGATGCCTCAGTCATCCAGCAGAAAATGCCTAGGAAGTTAGGCACCTCCCGCCACTCAAGATGACACAGCCAGTAGCGTAGCCGGAGGGGAGCAGGGGGAGCGGCCTTAAAAAGCGCTGCCCGAGCCTCGCTGCTGGAGCCGGGCTCGGGCGGCGCTTTAAAAGGCCCACGGCTCTTGCAGCCGAGGGGAGCCGCGGGCCTTTTAAAGCGCTGCCGGAGCCGGGCTCAGGTGGTGCTTAAAAAGGCCCGGGGCTCCTGCCACTGTGGGGAGCCGCAGGCCTTTTAAAGCGCTGCCCGAGCCCTGCTGCCGGAGCTCCGGCGGCGCTTTAAAGGGCCTGGGGCTCCCCGCAGCGGCTGGAGCCCCAGGACCTTTAAATCACTGCCGGGGAAGCCGGTACGGTCCGGCACGGCATACTGGCTCTTGCCGGTATGCTGTACCGTACTTGTGAGGACCAGCCGCCGAAGACCCGGAGCGCCACCGGGTGAGTACAGGGGGAGCCTGGGGAGGCGCCTTTTTATAGCGCCGCCCCCCCCTGTGCTCCGGACCTCCCTATGCTACTGGGCACAGCTGTGAACCCTCTCCTGGAAGTTCAGCTGTTTAGATAGCCCACATCCTAGCACCGGAATGAGCAAGAGCAAACCTACTCACTATAACCAATAGTTAGGTGTTCTCCTGGGATGTGGGAGAGCTGGGTTCACCTCCCTGCTCCAGACTGTGGATTCAAACATGAATTACTCCTGGGGGAATTCTGCGTGATTTTCTGACAGGGAAGCAAAGGGAAGCTGCAAGAGCACTCATGCATCACTCCCTAGCGGAGCAGATACATCATTTCAAGCATCTGGAGCAGCTGGTGGAAAGGTAAATCACTGCGGGGCTGGAGACACCCCAGCCAATGGCTCCTACCCTGAGCCGGGATCAGCTGCTAGTCCTGGCTGGTCTGGAGGCAGGAGAGGACAGGACTTCCTCTTCCCCTGCAAGAAGTGGCTGCGGCTGTGTCAGACCCACCCCCAGAAATGTCCCCCAGCTGCAGGAAGCTCAGCATCCAACCTGGCTTCCTGCTCCCATCACTTCTCAACTGTGGGGGGAGGGGTCACTGTAGGGGTAGCTGCTCCCCCCATCCACCCAACTCCCATGCATCCAGACCTTCATACCCAGACACCCTCGCCAAGCCTCACCCTATACACTCAGAACCCCCTAGCCCTCCATACCTGAACCCCACCCCATTGAATCTCAACTCCTGCATCTGGAACCCCCTGCACTCAGACCCCCGCCTCCAGACTGCCACCCCTGCACCCAGACCACCCCACACTGAGATCCCTGCACTCGACCCCCACCCTGACAATTTCCACCCTCCTGCACCACCCTGAGCTCCTCCACACTTGGATCCTGCCTGGTTGAGCCTGCCTGCACCACACCTGGTGCACCTGGAGCAGAGGGGCAGGGCCCCGGGGTGTTTCTGGGGCAGGCCCCGGCCTTGTGCTGTGTCAGGATCGGATGCAGCCTCACCACTGAGTCCACGTCCCCGGGGTAGGGAGGCTGCAGGGTGATCTTCCACCTTCATGCAGCCAGTGGCCTGTGCTCCCCAGTGCCATGCTGGAGCCTCTGCAGTTATTTACTGACAAATAAAACTTGAATTTTAAAATATTGTGCGCAGAATTTTTAAATGTTTTGGCACAGAATGCCCCCAGAAGTAATGAATTCCCAGATGAATGCCCTAACTATTGGGCATACACATGCACACTCTCTCTGTCTTACTGTCTGACCTGGTCTCCCTCAACTAACTTCAGGATGGGTTAGGTGTGCTCAGAGCACATCTACCAGATGGGGCCCTGCAGGTGAGATAGTTTGAGAATCCTGTTGGGGTTTGGGTGTGAGGTAGGACAATGAACAGCAAGTAGCTTGGTGGCATCAGGACTTAGGCAGCTTTGCGCATGCCCACCAGTAGAAATTTAAGCACCTCCATGGTTAGGTGGCAGCTTAGGGGGTTGTTTTTGTGGATCTCAGTAGTGCCTACATGTTGGATGTAGGCACCTAAAGTGGCAGTTTGTAGATCTCGCCCCTAGTCCATAATGAGACATTTGTGATCAAACTACCTGCCTGGCAGATAGTTTGAGAATCATGTTTCAATATCATGGCTACAAAATTAACTGCTCATTTTGTCTTGTGAGTCTAGTAATGTGGGAACTGCTATATCACAAGAGATCTATGGTCCAGTCCTGTCTCTGGCAGTGGTCAATGCTGGATGCTTTAGTGGGCTCTTAAATCCGTCCATGATCAGCTTATATCCTGAAGCATAAGGGCTAATAGCACTTAGAATGTTTATTCAATCTACTAGAACTGTAGATGCTGTTCTTATGCTCCTAGGATTTGTGTCTAATCCTTTTTTGAATGTTGCTAAGCTCTTTGCCTTACTAGTATCCTGAGCAGCAAGTTAAACAAGTAAATTAGTACACAGTTTAACAATGTGCTTCTTTTGATCTGATTAATTTCACTGAGCAAAAGATCTTGTGGTTTCTCATTATAGGACAGAAAATATATTATGGGAATGGCTGATAGGCCTTTTCTATATGAAGTATGTTATGTCCCTTTCCAGTCTAGTTCTTCTCTTTCCAAATGAATACTCCCGGTCTTTTAAAATCTCTCCTGGTATGTAAATAACCCTTTCAAGTCTTATATTTGTTGCCTTTCTCTGGACCTTCCTTATATCTAAGATGTTGCTTATGAACTGTGGTGAACAAAATTGAATGCAATAGACTGAATATTTTTATGATAACATAACATTCTGTATTCCCAATGGTTTACCATCTCTTTTGAATGCTGTTTCACATTGAGAAGAAGTTGCCACTGATTTTGAAATCTTCTCCCTGAGAGGTTACAACTAATTTAGAACCCATTAGTGTCCAGAAGTTGTTTAAATTGTACCATCTTGCAGTATGCCTGATGTGTCTCAGTTAAATTTAATCTGCCTTTGTGTTGTCCAGTTAATATTGTGTTATATCCTACAGGAGTTCCTCACACTCATCCTTAGTCTTAACAGCTAATTTAATCATCCCTCATCTTAATAACCAAGGGCCTGATTTTGTCCACATATAGACAGGATGCACCTTATGCTGGTCTCCCACTCCCATAGACAAAGGGGACTCAGCTGCCCACATTGCATCATTTCCCCCGTCGCCTAGAGAGTCAGAGAGCTCTCTGTGGGTCTGGGGAGCTGTGCAGGGAATGGGGCAGTCGGCCCTGTGGAGTTCCCACACATAGATATTATAAATCCCTGGCTATATTATCTTTTAGTCTCCACCCAGTGCCTGAGGAAAGTCCCAAGGCAGCTGCTAGCTGGAAGCCCCCCACTGGGGGCATGCAGTCAGGGAGTGGGAAGGGACTGCCAGGGGCATGTACTCAGTGTGGATATGATTCTATATCCTGCTAATCTGTGGGGTCTGTTTGTGGGGAGCGAAGAGGCAATTCCTGCTCCTTCAATGGAACAGTTCAGCAGACAAAAGTGAAAAAAGCCTTGTGGCATCTCCCCCTCCTGGGGGCCTAATTTAATAATCCCTGGTTTCAGTAACTAATTAAAAACCTATATAGGGTTGTGTCATTAGCAAATGTTGGCACTTTACTAATCCCAATCTGTCCCCTAGCTCCTTAATAAATTCACTGGGACCATACTTAACCCAGGGATCAGCACTGGAATATCCCACTATTAACCTCTCTCGGCAGTCAGAATAGCTGGTTAGTCTTACATTTTGTGTCCTTATTTCAGAACCAGTTCTTAACCTGCAATAGGGCTTTACACTGTTTCCTTAATAGCATCTCATTTTTAGGGGGGAGGGCTCTATCAAAATGCTTCAGAATGTTTAAATACATTCTGTCTAGTGGTTTGCCATTAGCCTCTATTTTGTTAACATTGTCAAGGATTCCAAACAGGTAGAGAAGCACAATCCAGCCTTCCCACAACAGTGCTGCTCTGTTTCTATCATATACTCTAAAGTCCTTTATACTTGTCTCAAGTGTTTTTCCAACCACTGAGCTAATTCCCATAATCATTCTTGGGCTTATTTTAAAAAGAGTTACTCTAGTGGCTCCTTGCAGTCCTTTGGTGCTTGTGCTTAATGGCAAATTACATGTTGTGCTTAGTGGCTTACCTATTACTTCTAGGGCTCCTTCAGAACCGTTGGGTGAATGCAGTCCATCCCTGGTGATTCACTACAATTTAATTTTGTGTTCCATCACCTTTGTTTTTTAAACATATCTGTGTCTCAGACTGTGGATGTTCTTTTCATTACTTTACCAGTAAAACAGAGAAAAGAGTCCAAAATATAAGCCACAAAACATCAGATCATAAATACGAGAGGGATCGATTGGGGTCTTCTTTTTTTTTAATTTAAAGGGACAAAGGCACGTCAGTTATAGAAATAAAATGAATTGAAGCCATAGAAGGTGTGCCTCCTCCCTTCGTGAATATTATCCCTGAGGTCTTTTGCTTCTCCTTTAATAGAATTATGAAAACGTTTGTGTGCTCCTGTTTTAGAAAAGGAATCCTGAAGCTCGAGTAATGATGTCTGAGGTCGAGGCACCCCAGAATTAGGAATCCATTCAGGCAATGCCATGTTAGGCGGGTTGCCGTCCAAAGTCAAAGCATATTGGATTTCCTCTTGATCACTGCACTCAGGCTGAAAATTTCCACCTTCTCCACCAGTTTGATTCTTTGGTACACCTGGCTTACAAAGACTAACTGGGTTGTGCCATACAATGTATTGGTCTAAATGGCTGGGTTTCAAATCTTCATAGTAAAGGGAATTCCAAGACGGTGCAGGAGGAGGTTCAGTTTCAGGTCTGACTGCAAGCTGCCTTCTGTACAAAGCTTCCGTTTGCCATGTATCTGTGATTTTCTGAAATTTGTTTACTATAGGTCTGTTATCCTGACTCTCATTTCTCTGGTAACATGCTTGAGGCAGATGAAAAGTCTGCAGTGAGTCCTCATCCCTTTTCTTGGCTTCGTTTGCTGTGTGTTTACATTGCTGATCCAGATTTGGTGCTGTTTTCCTATTGTTAAGTATCACGTCTGAGTAGCTGGGTATGACAGCATGAACTGTGTACAAAACTGGAGGCACGTGGACATCTGAGGAATCCCGTTCTTGTAAAATTGATTCGTGGGGACGCCGACTTTGGAGGAAACGTGCAATGCGCCCTTCTAGGGGCCTCACTTGTGAGAGACTAGGCAGAAACGTTTCTTTCTGTGGGAGGAAAAAATAGGATTAGGGTTGGCATCTAAGCCTGTGCATTTCACAAAGAGTTTTGTGGCTGGTGGGCCTGATCATTGGCTGAGTCTGCCAAAAGGGTTCAAGTGTGAGTCTTCATCCACAGCCCCATACTGGGGGTGGTGTGTAGGCGTGTTGCCAGACATGGGCACAGAGTCAGGGGAAATATGGCCACTGCTTCACCCTTTGAAAGTGAGCAGTGAATGGCTTCCCATAGATACGCCAACTCTGCTGAGTGAGGGGAGGAGCTTAGACCATGATCCTACCTCTGCCCAGAGTATATTGGAAGGCTAAACTCAGAGACCTTTTGCTTGGAAGAGGACAATGAACATATTGTGCGCCCAGCATCTATGTACAAATGGGAGGAGGTTTTTTGTGCCCTCTTCTCCCACTTTCTATGGTTACCATCCCTCCTATTTGTGATATTATGACATCCATGTTGCAATGCCAACAAATGCTTATGTTAATGTATATTATTTAGCTTCTTTTAATGTAATTTAGCAGTTGGAAACAATGAGGATCATTAACACCATATGGCCAGCCAGCTCTCTGCAGACCATGGTTTGGAGAACCTGATCTATCTTCATTATTAATTATTTGTACTGCGGTAGCACCAAGGAGCCTCAACTAAGTCAAAGCCCCATTGTGCTAGACACTGTACAAACAGAGTAAATGCCCATCCCTGCCTGGTACAGCTTGCAGTCTAAAGATTACTCAAATAACCCAAATGTTTTATTTCTGCTATTTATTTTAAAGTGCTAATGGAATAATGTTGTTGGGACAAACAGGTCTGGCCCAGAGTGGACACAAGTTCTGAGGCCAGAGGGCAAGGTGACTAACCCGTCCTGCTTCCTGCACCGCTGCAGTGACACTGTTATTTTTGGCGTGCTAGCTCTATCAAGACTAGTATATGTATGTCTACCTTACCTAGAAATTACACTTCCAGCGGCAGTGTAGACATACGCTATATCAATAAGTCCCATTTTAAAAACTGACACAGCCACTTAGACATTTAAGTCCCATTGACTTTCACTTAGCCCAGGGCTACACTAGGGGAGGGGGTCGATCTACGATACGCAACTTCAGCTACGTGAATAGCGTAGCTGAAGTCGGCGTATCGTAATCGACTTACCTGGCCATGAGGACGGCGGCGAGTCGATTGCTGCCGCTCCCCCGTCGACGCCGCTTCCGCCTTTCGATGAGGTGGATTTCCGGAGCTGACGGGGAGCGCGATCGGGGATCGATTAATCACGTCTTAACGAGACGCGAAAAATCGATCCCCGATAGATCGATTGCTACCCACCGATCCGGCGGGTAGTGAAGACAAGCCCTTAGTGACGAAGTCACTTTTAAAAATGGGACTTAGGAGCCCAAGTAACTTAAATGCTTTTGAAAATGTTATCTGTTTCTACTTTTAAAATTGACTTTGTAAAAAATGGTACCTTTTCACTCAACAGTTCTGCTTCTTGTGGGTATTCAAAATCATCTGGATCTTTTAGTGACAAAAAGTGTTTGAATTACTTTTTTACTCTTGCTAGCACTGCAGAGCCAGCACAGCTGTGGGACAGTGAATTGGAATCGGTTCCTTCTTGTGCATTATCAACAGAATACTTTACATAGTTCCAATCAATTACCTGTGCAAACCCATTGAAGACAATGGGACTGCACATGTGTCACTGAGGGCATAAATTGGCCTGCAGAACATTTATTATAGGTAATAATGCATGAGAAGAGAGCAATTCAGCTTGATTTTCATATCTGATGTCGAGTCTGCGTGGCTGGCAGTTATGAAAACACATTTTTACTTGTATCCTGAGCACATTTAATATTAAAATTATTGAGACAATAAACATGGAGCCTCCCAAAGCCATTTACCCTTTGCAGAATAGAATTGCATTTTAAAATAGAATCAGAGAACTTTGAAGGAATTGTACATTCTTGATGCACCTTAAAATAAAAAGGCAAATTACTCACATGAAAGGAGCAGAATGGAAAACTATCTCAAAAACCTCAGCTGATTCTGCTTGGTAGACAAACAATAACCTGTGATGCTACATGGACTTTTACCAAATGGAAGCCACATCTACATGTTATCAAAAAAGACTGAGTCTGATAAAGGCAATAGGCCAGATCCTCAGTGGGTGGCTTCAATGGAGCTATGCTGATTTACACTAGCTAAGGATCTGACCCAATGTGTTTCAGCCTCTCCACAGGTGCACCACTCACAAGAGACCTCCCTTCTGATTTTAAGGGTGGCATTATTAATGTTTATAGAGGCAAAAGGTACTGTAAAGTGCTGCCATGTGATGGTGACAGCTTTGAAAGATAAGAGAGAAAATGCAACTAAGCAGAGAGTCACAATCAAAAAAATTAGTAATTGAACACATCTTTGATACATTCTACAACTTCTGCCTACAAAATAGACCACCACTGATTTTGACTTATGAATAATTTATCTCCAGTTTAGAGTGAACCTGATCTGGGGCAACTACTGCACGTCATATCTGGGTCTACTCCTGTTTGTGAATGCTACGTCTGGTTGCAGGATGAGGTTCTTAGTTACTGCAGTACTTACAAGTTCCACGTCTTCCCCTAATTCTCCAGTTATTCTGCCAATTAGCTTCATGTCGTAATCATCCAGTACAAGGGGGTTCATGGGACCTCTACCTTAATGGAAACATATTTTATTTTCTAGTCTTCTTTGGTTAGACAAATGAGAAGAAATGCTTAGTCACGTGTGTGGAAAAACTCAAATAACTGTTACCCTGTGTACCATTTATCATAGATGCAGCTGCTTTTTAAAAATACCCCAAATCTCGAAATAGGACTCAAGAATGGAAAAATAAATCCATTGGATAAACCCTTCCGCTGACGTCATGTTATCTTTTCTTCTTTATCTCTATTCGTTCAGATTAAAAATAATGCATACCTGTGAAATCATGGTTATATGTTGTTATCCACTGGGCCCTTTCTACATTTCGCAGCATGTTGGTTGTCCTTGGAGAGAGATTAGGTTCCAGTGGGTTGCACGTAGCGTTAGGAGCCACAGTCTTTGGTGGCTTTGGATAGTATATCTGACTGCTTCCTTCAACAAATTTAGGAAACTGGGGGGAAAAAAGAAAATAGGTAAAGTATAAAAATCTTGCTGCATCTAGGTGAGGTGACTTTAAGACATGGGATATCTGTATGTATTTTAAAGTTCTGATATGAAAAAGATCAGAAAATATGGTCTTTTTAGGAAACATTAAGTGGTAGCATGAGTGAGTTGGACATACATATATTTCTGTAGCAAGGGTCTATGCACCCTATACTGTTGTGAGCAATCCTTACTGATTCAACTCAGCATTAGCCATTTTCCACACTCTTCATCCAGCAATCTTTCTGTTAAGTTTACCTGATGGAATTACTCATGGGGGTAGTTCTGTACCACTGGAATTCAGCCCTGCATTACAGTCTAATTACAATATTTAACATCTGCATAATTCATCTGAAACAATACACTCTGATTAAAATCTTCATGTGACTGAAAGCAAAATCTCCTTGCTCTCATATTTTCAAGGACACAGTAGGCTGGATCCTATGTACCATTCATACGCATTCATATTAACAGGGTGCTTCATAGGGATTGTCAAATCAACAGGCTTGTATCTCTTAATATCCATAAGAAACTGCACCCCCAAAAGCTGTATCTATATCCTCCTTTTGTTTACCACTGGCCTCCCCTATACTCTTCATCTTGTCCTACATATGTCTTTCATCCAACTTAGGCTGAGCAGAGACCTGGTTTTTCTATTCACCTGAAGACAAACAATAGCAGAAGCCTTAACATGAGTGCTGGAACAGGAAGGGTCAGGGGGCCATGACCCCATCACTTTTAAAAGTGGGAGGGCTAAACCCCTCCCACTTTTTACCATCTGTAAGGGCAAGTGATGAGGCGGAGCAGAGTGAGCGGGGGGCAGGGTCTTGGGGGAAAGAGGCGATGTGGGAGCAGGGCCTCGGGGGAAAAGGCGGCACAAGGGTGTGGGCTAGGATTGCCACCTTTGATTGGACAAATTCCTGGAGATTTCATCACATGACATAATAAATAAATGGAGATATGCCAATCTCCTAGAACTGGAACGACCTTGAAAGGTCATCGAGTCCAGTCCCCTGCCTTCACTAGCAGGACCAAGTACTGTCCCCTGACAGATTTTTGCCCCAGATCCCTAAATGGCCCCCTCAAGGATTGAACTCACAACCCTGGGTTTAGCAGGCCAATGCTCAAACCATCTTCAATTCCTGGAGACTCCAGGATAATCCTGGAGGGTTGGCAACCCTAGTGTGGGCTCGGGGAGAAGGGGTGGCGTGGGGGCGTGGTTTTGGGGAGAAAGGTTGGTGTGGGGGCGGAGCGGGGGTCAGGGCCACAGTTCGGCCGCCTGTGGCTCCCGAGGGAGCCTCTGCCACTCCTGAACCTTAACATTTAGGTGCAAATCCATCTACTCATTTTGTGTTCACAATGGAACCAGTGTGCCTCAGCTGTGTAAGGCAGAGCTGGATTCAGAGATCTGTGTAGGGGAGGTGCACTTCTTGCACGGCCTGGAGACCAGCTCTGCAGGGTGGGGCTCCCTGTATGGCAGCATGAGGACAGGACCAGGGCAAGGCCAAAGAGTATCTGCTGCTACACAGATCCTCCAGTCATGAAGGGCTGCAGAGGAGTGGCTCAGGGGCCACTTTGTTAATCTAGCATGAGCAATTCCTCCTCCTCCTCCATGTCTCTGGGGTACTAGATTGGGCACTGGCCAATGGGTTGTTACCCCTTAAATCAAAAAGAGCCTTTAGCCTGACAGCCTCTCTTAGCTTCTGATCTTATTTACATGGTTTTTTGGTGAATGAAAATTCTCTCCTAAAATGCCGGCTGTTTGTTTTGACTACACTGTGCTGTATTCAGGGCTTGAATGGGTTTGTAACAGCAATTAATTTGAAACGCAGTCAGGCATCTTCATTTCTTCTAAATCAGTTTTACAAGGGTTCGGTTTTGTTTGAAAAAAAATGTGAATTTTCCTAATCACAGCAACAACTACCTACATGAAAGTACGCATGTTGTCCTGGCCAATGCAAGGCCTCCTTCTGGGAGTCAGATGGAATGTTGATGACTTCATGTCTATATGGATTACCTAAATGGTTCAGAAAAAAATAATAGGCTATAGTATAATATCCAGCAGGCAGAGCCAGGGACAGAAGAAGAGAGAAAAGTTCATTGGTGGCTGAGGTTTGTACACAAATCATCCTCTCTGGGTTGGGTTTTACTGCAAGGGCTCTTGTTTAATACAAATTGACACCGATTTGGCAACACTCTCACCGCATTCTCCCTGTATAGTTTTACAAGTACAAAACACTATAGGATAAGTAAGAACTGGTGAATTATAACATTGGTCCTCTGCCCATAAAACCACTTCCAGAGGTGGAATTGAATGCCACTGATCAATGAAGCAGCCTAATTGACTGAGCACAGGCCTGGAGCAACTGAGCCCTGGTCTACACTACAAATTTATGTCGTTATAATGACATCACTCAGGGGGGTGGAAAATCCACCCCCCTGAGTGATGCAGTTATACTGATTGAACTCCCAGTGTGGACACCACTATGTCGATGGGAGAGCTTTTCCCAACAAGATAACTACCGTCTCTTGGGGAGGGGGCCTCTCTACGGTGACGGGAGAAGCTCTCCCGTCGGCATAGGTAGCATCTTCACTAAGCACTACTGTGGCGCAGCTGCAGCGCTTCAAGTGTAGACAAGCCCTTAGTTCTGATCCTGGCTCTGCTGTGTGGCCTCCCTGCCTCAATTTCCATCTCTGCAAAAATGGGAATAATATCTACCTATCTACCTCACAGCAACATTGTCAGGCTTAACTAATGAATGTCTGCATAGCGCTTTGTGGATGTAAAGTGCTATATAAAGGCACAAAGGGTGGGATTCCCAAAGGTACGCAGGCAACAAACTCCCCCAGAAATCAAGTCAAGTCAATGGGAGTTTGGTGCCTAATACCTTGGTGAATATCACTGTAGCAAGCTGTCGACTCACCGGCGTGGCGCCTCCTGCTGGTTGTCCGGGAATTAGCTCTTTCCAGCCTCGGAGCGTCTCCTTCTGGCCAGTTTCTCCCTACTGGCACCTGCTTCCTCGTCACACTCCACCACTTATACTCGGGCACTTCAGGCCCCCTTATCTGGGGCTCTCCTCCCAGGGGAACCCCGCTCCCCCTATGCCTCAGTGGCTACTGCCAGTCATCATCTAGCCCCCTTTCTCTGGGGCAAACTGCAGTCTGTAATGGCCACTCATCATTGGCAAGGGGGTTGGACCTGCTGCCTTTCTAGCCCCCAGCTCTCTCCCTGCAGCCCCAGTACCTCCTTAGGCCTTCCTGCCGGGTCTCAGCCTGGGAGGTAGTCAGGCCTGAGCTCCCCAGCTCAGCCTGCCGCTTCCCCAGCATGGCTCTGTCGAAGGTACCCTGTCTCTCCCAGGCAGCTAGGTCCTTCTCAGTCCAGAGCTGGAGAGTGAGACTCTCACGGCTCCTAACTCACAGCCCTCTTATCAAGGCCAGCTGTGGCCAGCTACCTAGCCAGCCTCCCTCAGCTGTTCTCACTCCTTTCCTTTTATCCCAGGAGCAGGGTAACTGCCCCTCTAAAATAACCCAAAGTATTCTTTATATCGTTAAGGTCATAAAAGCCACCCAAGTTTAGTCTCGGTTACCCGAGCCCTCAGTCTAGATTTCCATCTCCCCAAATAAAAGCAAACTGCAGTAAATAAGCTTTTGTCCCGGCCTGCCCACATAAGTTAGATCATACAGAGGGAAGAACGAATAAAGTCAAAGAATTTTTGAAGAGCAGTCATTTGCTGCTTCTAAAATAATTCTTAACCCGATAAGCTTTGCTGGGAATAGACCATGGCCTCCTATGATCTCCTGTTGAGCAAAAATAGGTTTTGCAAACCCACCTCCACACATCTGATTAGCATTGTTTCGTTTGAATGGAGAACAGCAAAAAGCGGAAGAGAGATCAAAAAAAGTACTTCCAATGTTATATGCTTTGTGAAAAGGTTTTGTTTATGGCTGACCAAAGTAGCCCCATATCATACAAACCTCTTAGCTATCACTGTTCAGCACAGTGACAGTGACTAGGGAAGGTGGCTGATTAATGCAAACTGACCTGCTGCTTAATGTCATCAACTCGTACTGAACTGAAAAGCTTCTTATCACTCCAGCATATGCTTCTTCTCTTTTAAACACAGAGTGCCAAACTGTGCTTGGCTTGCACAGACAGGGAGCAGAGATGCTGGCAACTGCACCAAGAGTCCTGCTATTCTGGAAAAGAAATGTCCATCCTGTCCCCACACCTAAATGCCAGGGGGTGCTAATGACAACATGTGTGCTAGTTAACCTAGACCGGAGAGCTGCAAAAAGCATACACACTTCAACAAAGAGATTGTGATCTGGAGAAATGGGGGCAAAGCCAGAGCACTACATTTTACCAGAGCACTGGGCCAGATTCTGAGCCCCTTACTCGTATTGAATTCCACTGGGACCGTTGTGGAGTAAGATGCTAGTCAATGTGAGTATGAGTGACCATAATTTACTGCTTTTCTGAGCAGCATTAGTTTGCTGTTAGAAATAATTTCACCTTGGTGGGGTAAAATATAAACAGTTCAGTGACTGTTTAAACATACAGGAGTCATCCGCAAACAGTGAGTGTGTGGGTTTCATCTCAGCCCTGGTCTACACTACAAACTGGTATAACTAGGCCACTCATCCATACTCCTGAGCGATGTAGTTATACCAACCGAACCCCCGGTGCAGACAGCACTGTGTCGATGGGAGGGCTTCTCCCGTCAACATAGCAGCTACGGCCTCTCGGGGAAGTGGAGTACCTACGGCAATGGGAGAAGCTCTCCTGTTGGCTTAGGTAGCGTCTTCACTAAGCGCTACAGTGGCACGGCTGCGCTGCTACAGCGCTGTAAATGTAGACAAGTCCTCAGACCGTAAGGGGCTTGGAAAAGTTTGCCGCATGTTTTTGTACCCCGCGACCTCTCTCTGCACATTCTGCCATTTGTAAACATCTGGGTCTCATCCCTGGTGTAACTATCATGGTCAATGGCGCTACTTCAGGGATGGATTTATTTGGCCCAGGATTTGCAAACTTTTGATCTCTGCCATGGCTTTTTCTAGCCCCTCTCACTGCCTGTTAATTATTCCCATGACTGGAGGACATCGTACACTAAATTTTATGCTTCACCTTTGTAGGAAATCGAGGGCCATGATGGCAGCATGCTTGGTACCAGCACATGATGCTCCAGCTTCAGCCAAGCTGCTTAGTTCTGTTGCTATTATTTTCACACACTGGCTTCATTTCAACAAAATCACAAACATTTGAGAACACCAAACAAATACCAAATGCTGCTTTACCTTTGGTCTTTCTCAAAACAATCACATCGTAAGCCTTAGTAGGGACATTGGGATGAAAAGGTCGATGGCTGCTTGCTTGGATGCCAGTGTCTTGATCCTCTGGTGATTTAAAGTTTGGGAACGTGGCATACCTGGAGATGTGTGTCTGGTAGGGGTGTGAGACTGGAAATGGCAGGGATAATTGTCTTGGATTGATTTTAGATGGAAAGAAGAGCAGAAAGCAACAGTTACCTTACTTTAAACAAATCTACATTTGTCTTATTATTAAAACAATATATTGTATATCTGACTGAGACAAATTCATCCCTGGAATAATTCTGCTGAAGTCATTGGAGTTACACCTGGGAGGAATTTGATCTTCTGTGTTTAAAACAGACATTGGGTCATTGCTTGCCAGACACTTGTAAGGACATGCAATAATTGCTCAGCTGAGAGGAGGCAAAGAGGAGGGAGTCCTTTAGTTTCTTTAACCTCTCCTGCCGCTACCTCACCAAGAATTCCCACTGCTCACCCCCAGACCTCTGAGGCTCTTTACCTGTTCCCTCCCCTTCTTCCTATGTAAAAAAGATAAGTTTTCTTTGTAGTTGCAACCCTTGGGGCCAGCATTTGGGCCATGGAGGTCCCGCTACAGGCAAAGGGGCATCAAATAAGACTGTATAGTTACCATGTCTCTAGAACTAGCTCTGCAGTTGTGGAAGCATGATGACCAAGACTAATATCTGATCTCTACTTGCTAATTAGAGATGGGCCCAAATCAAGACTTTCGGAGGGGGTGGTGGTGTTTGAAATCAGAGCCCAGATCCAGATCAGAATTTTGTAAGAGGTCCCTACCAACATAATCTTCATGCTACCTATAGCTTTACCTGAGCATGTAGGTAGAGCTGCCTTCCTTGGGGAGGTCATCCACAGCTTCAGCCTTCAGAGTAACACTACCCTTTCAGACTCATGAGCACATAAACTTTACATCTGTCCTCTCTGTTAGAAAGGTGCTCCTGTCTCTATAATAGTACATGACAGGAGGCTCTGCAGAGAGATACCCACAATAGGGCAAGTAAAAGTCTGAAGAACTCATGTGAGAAACTTTCAGGGATAGTATTTTCCTACAGACTCAAGAACTGGCATAGGAGAAGGTGGAACGGGTAGAGGAAAGCGTGACAAGACATAAACCAGGTACAAGGAGCAGTGACAGAAAAAAGTATGGAGGGAAGGAAAACAAAGAGGAGAAAACCAATCACAACAGAAATAGCAGCCGCCTGCCTCACACATAAGAAGTGCAAGCTTCAGACAAGCAAATGCAGGACATAAGAAGTGTGTAAGAAGATTGAAGGCACGTGAGGGGAGATGCCATCTAACATAGGAACACTGAAATCAACTGAGGTACTGTCAGACAGCCAAAAGAAGGATGGAAAAGAGGAGAGTAGAAGGGAAGACAAGGCCTGCTTAGTGGCCTAGTATAGTAGTAATGCACTGCTCTGGCATGTGTGAGATCAAGGTTCATTTCCTCCCCACTCCCCACCCAATCACTACCCAGGAGGCTGTGGCCACAAGAAAAGTCCCTGGTGGCTGCATGTGGCCACAGTGGCTGTATTTGAGAAATGATGGCTTAGACTTTCTGACCAAGCTTGGCTTTACCTAGTCTGCTATGCCCATACCCTAGATACTTTCTTCACTAAACAGGAGCTTTCCCTCCTCCCTGCCCATACATCTAGGTGGGGTAATGATGTGTGATCGTAAAAGCCCTTCCATGCCCACGGCAAAGGGTTCAATGTCATGTAACAGCAGCTTCTATCAACCCTGACAAACACATTGCTGTCATATTTATCTATAAAGAATGTCATGTAAGATATTAAATGAAAGCTGGTGACACAGTGGTCATTCATATCATTGTGAAATGTGTGTCTTGACACTATCTAAGGCATTATGGATACTTACTGATGTTATGCTTTAACATCTGTAACCAAACAAATGGAGAAAGAAACAGGTTTTCTTCCAGACAAGAGGGAGGCTAGTTATCTCCCTGTCTCTAATGTAAATTGAGCACGGTGATGCCAGAGACAAGGGACAGTTCATTTGCATGGGAGGCACACAGGAGGAGCAAATTAACGCGAGGATGTGAAATTAGGATGGGAAGACACTGTAGTCTGAACCCCAGGGGTTCATCCTGACTTTGCTGACAAAAACAATAAACTTTGAAGCATTTAAGGAGAAGCCAAAAGACATTTTGGATCCATCCCTGAGGGAATAAAGAGGTCAGCGCTCTTTGCATCTATGAACGATGGATCCCAGCCATGTGGGCTGGTGACACTGAGAAGTGGCTGTAGGTGAGAAAACAGCTTTCGACAACGATTGGAGCCTTCTAAGATTATATGTAGTCTCTTAGATGTGAGTTATACTTTTGTTTTATTTGTTACCATTTCTGTTTCTATTATCTTTGCTTAGTGTCTCTTAAATCTCTGATCTTTATTAATAAACTTTTTCTTGTTTTATAATCAATTCATCTCAATGCTGTTATATTAGAGTAAGGTGTGAATGCTCAGCTGAACCAAAAGGCTGTGTATTCTGTGTCTTTGGAGACAGCAGACTTGGTATTTCTGTCAGTGACAGGCTCTTCCAAGGGGTTTGGGGGCTAGGGTGTCTCAAGTGTTAGCCGCAAGGCAAAGAGGGCTGGGAAAGGCCCTAAGGAGTTTGTTTGGCTGGCTAATAAGCTGGGGTGGCAGGGAGCTGTTACAGTTTAACACCAACAAATCTCTTTTGCTAAAACAGGCGTAACAAGATCATTCATAACCCAGAGAAAGTATCACATGCACCACTAGCAAGAGTGAGTCAGCAAAATGCATTTAGACCTTAGGCATCAGCTAGCAAGATCAACACCTGCTAAGCAGGTGGGGTGCTTTGGACAAGCACTAATAAATTTACCATTGTATGTGGTCATTCTGTAGTGAGATTTCTCTTTTTTTTCCCCTAGTGCTAACTTTTCCCTTATCTATTGCCAGAGTACTTAGACTATATCAGTGCAGATATAAAATAGAGGAACTGCCTTTCTTTTAAGGCATAAAGAAAAAGGTACAATATAAGTGATATAAACTTACTCGATGGAATTATCTGGAGGTTTAGGAAGCCTGTATTAGAGAAAAGAAAATATTAGGTGATTAATTTGGAGTGATCCATATTCATTGTGATTCCCTCTCCCCTTTTTATCTAAATCAATACAATCAACAAACATTAGAGACAAATTAATATGTAATAAACACAGATAATACTCTCACTGATAGTCTCTGGGTGTCAAAGTCCTTTACATGTTTAGGTGCCAAAATATGAAAGCTCAATGGGCGGTGTGGGTGTGTCATTTTAGAAGAAACAGGAAAAAAAAATCAACCTCTAACACTTCCTTGTAACGAACCCTGCCTTAGTATCACTCGATAGTACTTTAAAAAAACCGAAACCTTTTTTATCAGTAATGCAAAACAGAAAAATCCGAAAATATATCCACTCTATTCACAGTATTAGTGGAGAAATTATATATTCATTTTTCAATGATAAATTTTTTATTCTTCACGGTAGAGATTTATTTTTTTTAAAAAGCAGTAAGGTGGAGTAAACACTAATTCTAGAGAGCAAAGCTTTAATCACTGAGTCTCTTGGCTCTACCATCAAGCCAGAAGGAGTTCTAGACTTATTCTGCAAGAATCAGAAAGTCTTTCAAAACTGGCGAATGCAAAAAAAAATTATATATGACATAATCTAGCTGGGTGGCGCTCCCTTCCTGCCCCCCATGGGGGCTAACCTGCCCCCCCCCAAAATGTTCCTTGGCACCCCCATAGGGGGCATGCTCCACAGTTTGGGGACCTCTGGTCTAAGTATATGCCATTTGGATATTTCAAGGGACAATTTATTAAGTTCCCCGGTCCTCGAAATAGAGAAACGCACAAAACCTCATTTGTATAGTTGATTGTTCTCTATGTCTCTCGAGGGAGTATTGTTCAGAATGAAGTGCCGAGGACCAGTGGGAGTTGTGCTGCTCACTCTGTGGCCTAATGTTATCCTAAATTCATAATACCAACGAGACATTTGTCATGTCAGTCTCTTTTTCAAGCAGCTTTGCACAACAGGGGCTTGTGAATAAAGCATGTTTCAGAAATGGTCCACACAGGAGTGCTGGAACAATTTGTATAGAGGGGGTGCTTAGAGTATTGAACCAAACTGTAAACCCTGTATATAATGGAATCCACTTCAAGCCAGGGGGTTCAATAGCACCCCCAGTACCCCTAGTTCCAGTACCTATGTGATGTGTCCACATAGGAAGTCTGTCCTTGGAAAAACGGAGAACGATTAAAGACTAACCAGGATGGTTTCAGGCTGCGGTTAACCCCACTGATGCTCGTTGCATATATTTCTTCCATAAAAGAGGAAGCTTAGCGGATGCAGTATATTTAGAGTTCACATCCCAACTCCTGCGCTGACTTTTTAAAAAGTAGGCAGAATGGATTTTCCCTTTTCTCCCCCTTGTTTTTATCTTTTCTTTGTATTTTCTGACCCCATAACCTCCATTACTCTCTCTGACCGTATCATCTCTCCCCTTATATCTCCTCCTCCCATTGCCTCTCTTCTGCTTCAAGGACATGATCCCAAGCCCATTGATGTCAGGAGAAAGAGTCGCTAAGGAGATCAGGCCCTATGCTCATGATTGCAATGCTACTGATACTTGGGCTTGGTCTACACTACAGAGTTAAGTCAACATAAGGCAGCTTATGTCGACCTATGTCAGTGTCTACACTACAGCTTTGCTCCCGCCGATGTAAGTGCCCTACTACACCGACATCATAACTCCACCTCCAAGAGAGAGATAGGGCTTATGTCCATGTAGTTAGGGTAATGCAGTGTCTCTATAGAGGTCCGTGAAATTGACAAGAAAGCTGGCTCCCAGCTCGGCTGCTGCAGGGTCTCTGCTCCAAGCTGGGCTGCTATCCAGGCTCCCGGCTTGGGCTGCCACCTGAGCTCCCTCAATGTCAGTCCTGCTGCCCCTCTGGGATTCTGGTTCTCCACTCCCCACGGGGAGCACAGCAGCTGACGGGACTCCGGGCACGGATCTCCCCACTGGAGGTGAGAAGCCCCAGGCATGGACATCACCCACTGCAGTAATTACTGTGGTGGCTATAAGTCTACCTAACATAGGTGGACTTAAGATTGTAGTGTAGACATGCCCTTAGAAGTGCTACTAACACTGGCTCTTGTAATTAGACAGCATGCCTGCTGTCCCAGAGCTATGTCATTACTTCACATCAGTCACTATGGGGGCACCCATAGCCAGGTTCTATTCCTGGCTCTGCCTCTGGCCTGCTGGGTGACCTTGGGCAAGTCACGTCACTGGTCCGTGACTCAGTTTCCCCATCTGTAAAATAGGGATAAGATACTGACCTCCTTTGTAGAGTGCTTTGAGATCTACTGATAAAAAAGCACTGTATAAGAGCACTATATAAGGTATGAGTATGAATGATTGTTTATTTAAATGAAGAGCTGTCTGTCAGGCAGCATAGGATCTAAAGTATATGCATTTGACTTTTACAAAGGGCTGCTGATCTCTGAAGAGGAAAAGGCACAGTGAGAACAGTGAAATATTATGGACATTCCTTGTGGTGCATGCATACATATGAGCATGTGTAACTAGAGGGGTTTCTGGAGGGATTCCTGCTTTCTGGGCAAATGAAACCCTTTTTAGGGTTTTCTCCCTGCCCCAGAAGGACAGCCAATCATTAAAACCCTGAGTTTCCACATTTTCCCATTTGAGATAATCTCGGATTCCTGATAAACCTATGAATTGGAGAAGCCTGCACAATTCATTTCCTTGTTAGTTCTGCTTCATATCTTAAATGCAAGGCACGGTCAGTTATGGATCTGTTTTTAAGGCCATTACACTTTTGATCACTAAACAGAAAATGTGGGGAGAGGGTCGTGTCACACAGTAACACTCAGTATAATCACTGTGTGATGTGATATCTCATAAAATTTCATCACAAGCTAACTCGTGCCTCCACTAAAATGAACAAAGATAATTGCTTTTCTTTTTATGTGCAATAGTTACAGAGATCATAGGACTTCAACAAATGTCAAATTCTGACAATCATTTACATACTGTTATTTCTGTAACCACTTGGATTTTCAGGACATCCTTGTTAATTACAGCTCAGAGCCTGACACTGTGCCTGCCTTGGGGATCTAAGCAGTTACAGAAATAACCATATTTACACAAATGCAATTTTTAAAAGTTTATTCATCCTACTAATACCTATATTTGGTTTCCCACCTCTTCAGTTAGATACATTAATTTTCTAGCTATAGGCAGATGGAATTGTGTAAATACCAGCATAGGGCTTGATTCTCCTTTCAGGTGCACTGGTTTCACATGAGTGTAACTCCACTGACTTCAATGGAGCTATTTCTGATTTACTCCCATGTAAGCAAGAAGAGATTCAGTCCCATATGTGCTTTGGGGAGGGAGGATTATTTATTTGTAGACATTTCTATAGCACTCAACACTGGAATAGCTAAACTCTAGGTAGTAAGAAAGTAGCAGTAAACTTGCACTTTCAATACAAGAACATACTTTATAGAAGCTTTTAGGGCCTAGTACATAAACAGCCAAAAAAGCCTGAACCCCACATTTTCAGATGCATCCACTAATTTGGGGTGCCTTCATTTTTCAAATTGGGGAACCAAACACTGACGGCACTCAAAATTAGTGGATATTTTTGAAAATGTGGGCCTATGCCTTTAAAAGAGAGGGGAAGGGAATAGTAATTGGGCCAAATTTGGCTGTCTTCACTGGAGTTGCTTTGGGTTTATGCTAGAGTTCACAAGCATTATAACAGATTTACACAGGCGTAACCAGGAACAGAATTTGGCCTTATATATATGTCACACGTTACAGTCCTTCAAACTAACCAGCTCTATCAGAATATTAAATGCAATCTATAAAGAAAAGTATAGTGTACCTATTTACTCACACTTATAATAGAGGAATGATAGTTATGGGACTGTCAACGTTTACTTATATTTGTGCGCGCGTGGAGTTTATAGTCAGCCTACAATTTACTTTGGTCTGAAATTTTGGTTTAAATTATTTCTCCTTTTTTATTTTTATAAAAATGCAGAACAGAAGTTTTGCTTTCAGATCATATTAGATTGTATATGTCTTGGGATACCATATGTTTGTGTAACCCACTGGTCAGTGCGTGTTACAGGTCCCCTCCCTCTATGTGCAGACCACAGCAGCTATGGGTCTGTTACAGCCCCCCAACTACTGAGCCTGGCTCAAGGTGTAAAGACTCTGCTTTTTTTAGCTCTGGAAGTCCTCAGTTCAATCCCTGGTTGGTCAAGATGGATGCTGTCATATGTGTATAGCAATGAGCATACAGGGCAATCAGTTAGTAGTAGCCACACCAATTTTTGTACATCAGGGCCGCTCTAAGTGATACATTCCACCACTCCTGCACACTAAGGGTATGTCTACACGACCCGTCGGTTCGCGAGAGGCGCAGGCGGAGTTGACGGGGGAGTGGCAGCAGTTGACTCACCACAGCGAAGATGCCACAGGTGAGTAGATCTAAGTATGTCAACTTCAGCTACATTATTCTCGTAGCTGCGTAACTTAGATCAACCCCCCCCCCCCCCCCCCCCCGCCAGTATAGACCAAGGCTAAGTCTGTGTGAAAAATCTAAATAGATTAGAAATGACATTTACTCATCCTACACACTCAGTGACCCTTTGAGATGGATCACCTGGCAGCCAATGGTGTGACAACTGCAAGCTTGTGAGGCTGACACTGCTGTGGGGGCATGACCAGAGAGGAGTATGGTTGGACATACCATTATCTAGTGGGCTCCGGATCACTGGCATGAGGAGAAGGATTTTCTACAAGGCCTATAGATGGATTTTTGTGGGCCCACCCCTTGCACAGCATCCCTGGTAGCCTCTTGGATTGGGAGGGTAATTGTGGGTCTCTGGTGGCACATCAAAGCTCCTGCGAGCGGCTGATTACCTTGTTCTCCTCTGCATGTTTTTAACCAGGAGGGAAGATATGGCCCAGTGTTCATTCATTTTGAAAGGCAGTTCCTGTATATGCAAAGCCATTCATTGTCATGCAAAACTACATAAGGATTTGTGGTTATGACAAATGCACAGTAATTCCATTATGGTATATGACATCTAGTTAGTACAAATGCACAGTGACTCATTTTCCATGACAGACTGTAATGGCTCAAAAGAGCCGTCACAAGCTATAATGTCAATACACCGAGTATTAAGAGCTCCCTAGTAAGTCTCCAGAGCAGCACTCAGCCAGTGGTTTTCAACACAGATTTCGCAAGGCTATCACTATCTTACAGTTTGATACCGCAGGGAGAGTACTGAAAGTTACATAAATGTCTTCGCTCTGAAAGACCTGTGAGTATGAATGTGACAAATTTTCTAGGCATTTTAAAAAAGACCCGCTCTTTCTTTACAACATAAAAAAAATCTTTCAAAGATGAAATATGAGTACATATGATCTTTTGGAAACAATGAACAGAGACTGAAATATTAAAAAGAGCCGAGAAACATTGGAAGCCTTATCTTTCAGGTTACATTTTAATTTTAAAAATAATTAAGAACCTTTATCAACGCACTCTAAACTAAAATATTCTGGGGCCACAGCAGGGTTATATTCAGTACGTACTGGGCCAGATATTGATCTGTCCCTGTGGCAACATGCCTCCTCCCATCATGTAGCCTGCCCAAAGGCAGATCATAACAGCAGTCCCTGGAAAGGGATCATGAGCCAACAAACATGCAGAGTGGGGCTAGTACACTAAGGAGGGCAACCTGCACTGCCTGCACTCGGGGTGGGCCACAGTAGGAACGACTGATTTTGGGATTATGAGGATACAGTGGAAGAGGTGGAAGAAGGTGTTGCCTGAGTAGCTGTTCTGGGTCTTCAGTTGGGGATATATTTCACCCCACAACCCTCCCATACTTCACCTGTTGTCCCAGCCTTTATGCAGGCAGAGTGAATTCTTTCCAATATGAATTACCATTTACAAGGCATTCATTTGGCCATCAGAATACAAGGGGCCAAATACTTGCCTGGTGTTATTCTCGTGAAATCAATGGAGTGACATCAGAAATGGATTGGGTACAAGAAGTGTAAAATAAAACCAAGTCAGCTGGCTGGACATTCCAGGTGAATGAGAGGCGATCTGAGACCCACCCAAAGAAAAAGACTGAGTTAAAGTTGAAACTCTTATTGATCTTTAATCCACTGGGCCTGATCCTGCATTTCTTGCATACCTGCTGGGGTATAGTGCAAAGGTTGGCAGGGCTGAGCTCAGTGTGCATAGATTCTTGTATTACACCGGTTTCCAAATGCGCCAGCAATTACAAAACCCCACGCTAAGGACAAATCCTTTGTCATTTGTGCAAAGCTCAAGCAAATGCGCTTTGTGTGTGTGTGTGTAGGGGGGCAGGTGGGAGGTAATACGCAGAACTTGTAAAGGAAAGATTTCTCCCCACAACCTGCAGTCACTGTTCACAAGAGCTGCACAGCCAATGCCTCTAGGCTACATTATCAGTCAAGGCCCAGTAAAGGTGGGCTTTGGCCAACACACTCTTTCAGTTTACCAAATCCTCCCTCCCTTGGCCTACTTTCAAGTCCCTATTGCGTGGTGCCACAGAGGCAGCCAGCACACAGCACTACACCCTGGGGCACAGGGCTGCAGATTCACCCTGTGCAGCCTCTTTGCGGCCCGTCTTCACTCTCACACAGCAGAGTTGTGGTAGTTCTGCTGCCTTTCCGGCCCTCGTGGGCTCACACAAAATGCCCAAGGGGGTAGCATGCTTTGGAATTTGGCAGGATGTATAGATGGGAAGGGAGGGTTGCTTGCCACTGGGCTGGCTTTTAATCAGCCTGGCTGCTTTTTGTACTGCATTGCCAGTTGCTAGTGAAAAGATGTAGTGTGCTCCCCCCGCCCCTTGGGACCAGCATTCCCTGTTCACTACAGGCACATGTGGCCGTGCAGTGGTTTTGTTATTACTGCACATCACTTGCCTGGGAGCACAGCTGGCACCTGCCTCTGTGTGCTGGCCCCTCAACCTGCTGAGCTGTAGAAGCTCCTCCTGGCCTAGGGGACCAGGAAGCAAGACGGACTGAGGCTCGTCATCAGGGAGGGATAAGGAACGGGGTAAAGGAGACAGAGGCTCCTGAGAGGGGTCAGTAGCGGGGCTCCCTCAAGGACTAAAGCTCCTGTGAGCGGGCGGGTGTAGAAGTTCATTCAGGCAGAGGAACGGGCACCTGTGAGTCTAGGTGACCAAAGAGAGGGCTGTGGCCACAGGTGTGGGGTAATAATTAGCTACTGTTGGCACTAGGACCCTTTTTGTTGGTGGTGGCCAGGGGCTAGTTTTTCTGAACCTCGGAGATGGCAACCCTGCTGAGGAAGAGGTGAGGATGAATCACACACTGTTCCTCCCACTGGCCGGATAACCAGGGGAAGATAATACAGCCTTAGCCTTAACTACATAGCTAAGCATATAGGATATGCAACATGGCTCAGTTAATGTTGTTGTGAGGACCTTAACTTGTTCATTTCCTGACTTTTGAGTGTTTAATCTCGTAACTACTGTTACATTAACCTAAACATTTTGGGTTTTGAGCTGCAAGTTTCAGTGTTTTGTTGGTGCCATCAAGTGGGAAAATGATGTACTGCAGATTTAACCAGCAGCGTTCAGTCTCAAGCAAGCTAGCTACTCTTTTAAATAGCAGCAGTGAAAAAAAGGAAACAATATCTTAGTCAAACCTCCTCTTAAAATACACCTAAAGATACCAGAGAAAATTTTAATATGATGCACACACGATGTTATGGTTAGCTCAGTGCTATTCTCTGCTAATCGGGATTCCGCCCAGTAGGAGAGAGTATTTCCGAGTGACACAAGTAGGCAAATCAATAAAACCAATTCAAATCTCATTGCTTAAGAGATACTAAACTGAGTGGGGCACTGATACCTCATTCTGAACTTCCTTCCAAACTGTGTGTTTTCTGTAATCACTGACCAGCCACATTTTATACAAAGGTCATATTTCATCATAAACATTAATCCACAAGGTCATTAATCCACAAATATTCATTCTAAGAAGGAATGAATATTTAGCTTGTCATTACATTTGTCACACTAAATAAATTATCTGGTCTATGCTGTAATGAAACTTACAGATCATCATTCATACGGACATCACTTTTTTTCGTCTGGGTTACATCATAATACTGTTCAATGGGAAGACCTCTGCATAAAGAGAGAGAGAAACAAACCACAAAGTAACATTTTACTTATTGGTTATAAAAATCCCAGGAAACACATATCGATTTTTTTTCTTGTAAGAAATGTAGACCCGGTATGTAATTTTTGCCTGTAGTCCATAGACTGCCCTTACTACCAAATTCAGAGATACTGGAAATGTGGATACTTACTATCGGCCTCAGACCCTAACATTTAAGTTACACAGGGCCTGATTTTCAGAAGTGTCGAGCACCTTTGCCAATGATTTCAATGGACACAGGATCAAGCCCTTAGAGCAGGCCTGCACAACTCGTAAAGCGGCGAGGGCCATATTACTCCAAAGAAAACAGCTGAGGGCCAAGTCCCCCCCGCCCAGCACCGCCCGGCCCCGCGGAAACAACCCCTCCCCTCCCCACAGCGCCACCCGCCCCGCGGAAACAACCCCTCTTTCCCCAGCGCTGGGATGTGGAAGCCTGTAGAGGGGGAAATAAACAGCGCGCATAGGGTGACCAGATCACCTGCCTGCCCGCTGTTGGCCTCTTACCTTCTGCTGCTGCCCCCTGCCACTGGCTCACCCTCACTCCCCAGCCTGCCACTGGCCTCTTCAACACATCCTGCCCACCGGCCGGCCAGCCGGCTGTTGGCTTGCCCCACCCCGCCGCTTGCCTACTCACTCCCCGCAGGCCGCACAGTGAGCCCACCTACTCACCCCACCCCCCGCGGGGCACACAGTGAGCCCACGCAGGCCGCATGTTGTGCAGGCTTGCCTTAGAGCCTGATCCTATGAGTGGTTGAGAGTTTCATAGAAGATACAGAGCATCCTCCACTCCCATTGAAGTCAATGGGCTGGCAGAGTCAGACACTTAGTGTGCAGAAAAAGGGACCTTTTTCAGTGAAAAGACACATGACCTCTGAGTGAGATGACAGCATTTTAGCTGCCTCTGATGGAACAGATGTTGGTTATCAGCAGCTAGCATGGGGCAGGACAGAGAAAGGGACAGCAAAGGGGACAGCCAAATTGAAGAACATACAGTCAAAATAATCAATTTTAACTGATAATGTTATCTCTGGAGTTAGAACAGCCTTGGGGCTTCTGACCGCCACCTGCAAAGGCTAAGCTTGTCACAGAGGTATCACTTCGAGTTTTAGAGTCTTTCAGAGTCCTCCACTATTTAAAGTCTGGAAGCTGTGGCTTTAATTGCATAGGAGAGGAGACATGGCCTGGAAGAAGAAAGAGGTAAATGTTGGTTCAGAATGGCAAGGCATGTTTTGCTGTGTTCTGCTTGGCTTATATGATGGTCGGGGTTGTTGGAAAGTTGACAGTTGTCTCTTCATGCAGTGTTGTTGTAGCCATGTCGGTCTCAGGATATTAGAGGGACAAGGTGGGTGAGGTAATATCTCTTATTAGAAGTTTGTTCTATACAAGCTATTACCTCACCCATCTTGCCTTGCTAGTAATCTCTCCATGACATTCAGAGTGCTCTGCACTCTCTTTTCTCCAAAGCCAATCTGGATTGGATCATTGCTTTCCTTCTTTTCATTTAGCAGCCACTGCTGACACCTGACATCCGTCTCAGAGACCAGGATGCATACTCCCCTCAGGCAATGCTTTCAACACCATTCAGTGGACTACCCCGCATGGGGGACTCTTACGGAGTGGTGACGCTTGCATTAGCCGTCCCACCCACCCACCTAACTAATTATAAGTCTTCTCTGATAAATGGCCAAGTTGCACTCAGTGTCCTGGGATATGTTAGACTTGAACACAGATCTCAATGAGAACACCGCACATAAACTATCTCCATGATGTGAATTCTCTTTTCAACTTTAAAATAAAAATGTAAGGATGACCTGGAACTTTTTATTTTTTGTCTTACTTACACTTCAAAAGTATTATGCTTCAAAGATGCATCTTTAGATACACACAGCCTTTGTAACTATTCTAGCCGAGTGGAATAACTCAGTGAATGAGATACGGTGATTGGGATCGGAATAACCTTTGGTTCAATGCATCTGCAGGGAGCCATTAGTTTTGTCTGTAGAGGAAGACATTTTGGCTTCTTATGCATTTTGAGTCAGTTGACAACTGAGCATTTTGCATTGGAAACTGCATCCCCCATCCCTAAGAGGATAAATAATTGTGAATAATGCAATGCCTCTGAAAAATGGTCTTCCCTGTATTATTAATGCACACTGACATCTGCTGGTGAAAACTGCACATTACCTCAGTTCTTTTTCCACATAAAACCAGCTCTGCCAATACATAGTTTCTCAGAAACTTAAATCTGTCTTAAGGTGTGCTCCATTTCATATATCAACTTCATTATAAGGAACCACCCAGAATATTTAAAAGCCAGAAATCTGTTAGACAAGAGTGCACTGGAAAAATACTTTTTCCACTTTTTATCCTTCATAAACTTTCTATTGAAATTTTATAAATGGGGTTGGGAAAATGAAGCAATGAAACATTTTGATTATAACACAGATTTTGGAACTACAGTACTTATACTGTTCACTATACTTCCCTATCAGTAGACCAAAAAAATGTATAGGAGATACCAAAGTAGAAGTATACTCATTTACAAAAACAAACAAGTAAACCAACCCCTAAATATGGGATTTTAAAAAAAACCAAGTACTTTTGTGTAGGACTCACGAACAGACAACAGCCCCACTACCAAAATCAACTATCTCAGACTCTAAATAATTTCACTTGGTATTTTAAATACAAGCTGCATATTTTGTGTGTGTGTATGCAAATACATTCAGGCTTCTTATACTTCCAATGCTGGCATTCACCCCACTATGGGCGCAGTCACAGATTTCTAAAGTACTTCCCTTGCATCTTTCCTGCATTCCACTCTCTGATTCAGACTAAACTGTACTGTAATAAGCACTTAATACACTTCTAACCTACCCTCCTGGTAAATTTAATTGGAATCAACCTGCTAAGGTAGCTGCAAAGGAATGCTGCTTCAACAGCCAGAAACCAATACTCTCAACCTCTACTATGTGGAGAAGGATACAGATAAAAGGACATAAATAAAACTTTCCAGGCAATGTAGAATTAACCTTTAGGTTTCATTGCTTCTCTATTTGGATAGCGATATGAATGTTTAGGGAGAATATTCCAATCTTAGGACCAATCCTCAGATGTATTGTAGCTCTGCTAGGCATTTGGGGGCTACTTGGGCTCCTCCTGTAATTCAGAGCAACCTCAGGGCTGCTCTAATAGCACCTGCAGTTATGGCCCCCAAGGGGCCATTGAACTGGCCTATGATTACCAGATCTCCTTCCACCTTGATACATTCCTGAAACACCTCTTATGCTGGAGGCTAAAAGCAGGTGGTCATGCTGACCAGTTTATTGTGAAAGCTAGTCTTCTGTCCCCTTTTCACCACCAGAGTGGAACAGAATGGGATGAAGCATGGGCCAGCATCTGGCCTAGTGTGTCTATACACTGAATAAGTTTAGGATTTATATATATCTTTTTTAAAAACCCAAGGGCAATAAAAATTCTTGTTTGGAGTCATTCCAAGTCATTATCTGTCACCATAAAGTCAATTTCTATAAGGAAAACTGATTCCATGATAGGTGGACAGGACAATGGCTTTGTCTCCTCTTTGTCCTCCCCACCTCATTTAGCAGAGAGTAGCACCACTGAACATTACATCATAATTCCTTTACAAAAGAGTTGAGATAGCTGAAGTCATATCTGTTTGCCTAGGCTCCTCAGCTGGTGCTGCAGACCCAGAAAGTCAGTGAGATATTCAGGGTGGATAATGTAGTTTACTTATCTTGGGTTTAGTAGGATTTTCAGAGATTTTTCTTTTTCCTCTGGTTTGGAGTAGGATGAACCTGGTGCTACTTGTGTTGGAGGCACTAAGCTCAATGAACTTCACCACACACTTGGAGGTTATGCAATCTTTGGAGACACTTGTGATCTCTCTATCTCCTTTGCATTGCACACACATACACCTGTAGGAAATTACCTTTTAGAATGGTAGGAAGAATAGTTTGGGGCTTGCAGAGCCAAGGGAATGCACCACTACATATTCTGAGCCTTGTTCAATTTGACTAGGCAGGGCTGAATGGCAGTTTTCAGATAAAGCTAATGGGCCACATTCTGGTAGTGCAACGCAGCCAGAAAGCAAGGTTCCCCAGCTACCTGGGTACTCATTTGCATAAAGGGGAATTCCTGTGAGGTGAAGAGCGATGCAGAATTCTCTCCTCTTTCAGCCCTGGGTGCAGAAGGCAGGCCCATGGAAAGGGAGCAGGTTCACCTGTCTATCCTTGGCTCCCAAAATGGCTCCTGGGGTTGGGAGAAGCTGGGTGTAAGTCAGAGCAGCCTTCAGAAAAATGCTGAGAGCCTAGAGTTCCCATTGACTTCAGTGGGATTTGTGGATACTGAATGCTTCTGAAAAATCGGCCATGAGTGAGATGTATCTAATGTCACAGAGGAAGTTTAGGACAATAGCTAATAAATACTACACCATTACCAAATGATAGGAAAAAATAAACTAAACGAAGAGATCCAAAGCGTCAAGATTTTCAGTAAATATACTGAAGGTGATAATGGGCAGTACAACTCAGGCACACTACAGGTTAGAGCATTGTCCAAAGTGGGGGTAACTTAAAATCTATCTCCAGAATGCAAATTATCTACACAGCTCAATCTGCATTGCTGTCCAGACTGTCCAAATATATTGCATTCCATTAGCTGTTTCTAGGTTACAACACTTTAAAAAACCAGAATGTATGAAGCATGCAACTAACCTACCTTGGCCAGGAATCTCCACCATAACCATAATGTTGATGTCCTTTAGCAAACAAACAAGGAGGCTCATTCTTCGGTCTATGATCTTCTGGCAATGAAACCGGTGCAATTCCTCCATATTCTCTTTCGGTTCCCCAGGGAAGCCTGCACCATTGAAGTGAATCTCTTAACTCCTCATATCTGAAACAAAAAAATAATATTCTTAAACAGCAGCAGCTTTTTGACCAAAGCTGTCATAATGAGCCTGCTCCAGTTGAATCAATGGGAGCAGAAGCAAGTCCAGTATATTTTGATTGGCTGGAGGAAGAAGATAGGTGAATGCATATGTCAATATGCTGCATGCATGTCTGACCTCCTGCGATATACATTGAGTGTATGAGCTGCTGAAACATGGATCACCTGCCTTATCCTCTAGGTGCTAAATATCACTACACAAATTCATATGCTGATGGATTTTCAAAGAGCCAAATGGTAGCGAGGCATCTAATTCTCACTGACTGTACAAATTAGGTGCCTAAGTACAATTGTGCTTTTGAAAATCTTCCCTGACATCTCTAGAGAGTGGGTGAGAGATGTCACTCTTCACTACCTGCAGCCCACCAGGGCATACAAGCTGAATAGTTCCAGCATAATTCAGTGTGTCTATCTCACCAACAGTTCTGCAGTACTATGTGTGTCGCTTACTTCATTTGTTTCCTGAAGATGAGCACCAAGCAGAGTGAACATTTTACACACTTCCTTTTCCTCTTGTTTTTTTTCATCTGGCAGGAATTTCCCAGGTAATAATGCAGACATAAAGCCCACCCTATCATTCTTACTGATGGGGAGAGAGGCTGGAAAAACATAGACTCAGTTTCCCCCAGGTATGGTGGTTTCCTCCAACACCTGTCCATTGAACAGACCCATAAAAATACTTCTAAAATTGCAGCAGTAAACAAATGTGTGTACTAGCCCTGGGAGCATGAGTCCAGAGATCCCTCCCAAACTCAAAATAATTGGTTATACTGCTGTGCTAAGGACCAGCCATCTTCATCTCTTGAGTTTATGTTATGTCCAGTTGACAGGGCAAAGGACTAGGAGCCAGGTCTCCTGGGTCCTATTTCCAGCCCTGTTGCTAACGAGGTGGACATGATTCTTCTCTCACGAAGGCTATGTCTACACTACAGACTTCTGCCGGCATAGCTATGTTAGTCAGGGGTATGATTTGTGACCAGGGTGGATTGATTCAAATCAAAGCAATTTAAATCATGATTAAATCACCAAATGGAAAACCTGGATTTAAATCAACTTTTCCATTTGTACTTCAGTTACTTTCTGAAGAATGGCGCATTCTCACTGGTTGATATAACCATTAAAATATGTTGATTTACGACTAAATATACCCTTTACACTAGATTTTGTACATGCTTTTGCTGCCTAGGAGGGTACACGATAACAATATACATTTATTTAAGCAATTATATAGCTTAATATTTTCAGATTCTTAACTGTACATTTTAGTATGTTAGAAAATGGCGAATGATATATTGCTTATTTACTAGATAATTAACTTTTTGCTCAGGATTTGTGTCAAGCTGCATTAGGGTGGTAACTGGAATTTCATTAAACACAAACAACAGCATAGAAAACTTATTTTTATTAAACAAAACCTGAAATGTTTTGGATACATGAACTTCTCTTATCAAAACATGTTTCACATTTACAAATAATTGATTTATTAAACAGAGGGATTAACTGTAGTCAGTGAATAAAATTGATTATTTCAGGTCAGCCTGGGAAATTTTCAAATATGTCTAAGGGAAAGGGACTGGAGCGTAAGTTCCTACTCGTCTGCGGGAATATCCACTGTAATAAAAATCCTGCAGCACCGTCAGAGCCCAGCCAATGGACTTGAACACCTGGTGCTTGAGCTGTGGGGCTAGAAATTGCAGTGAAGATGTTCAGGCTCAGGCTGGAGCCCGGGCTCTTAGAGACCTACCCCACGCACAGGGTTTCAGAGCTAGGGCTCCAGTACAATTTTCAGCTGTGCAGCCCAAGCCCCATGAGCCCGAGTCAGCTGACCCAGGCCAGCTGCAGCCATGCCATAGGTCTGTTATTGCAGTGTAGATGTACCCCAGTGTAGATGTAAGTCTCTGGACCAAGAGACAGTCTCGTAAGTTGCTTAGGCTGTCCTACTGTGCCGGATTTATAAAACTTGATCTCAAAAGTTGGATGTTTTCCCCTGATTCTTTCTCTGCGTAGAAAGGCAGCCTTTAAATCAAAGTTGTAAACCGAGGCTTATAGATTCAGCATATTTATTTTTATTTAAATGATTTAAGAGGTTAGAATAAGTTTAGGCCTTAACCTATTTTGTGTTCAGATGCCATTTAAAGCAGGTTTATTTTTTCAAAAGAAAAACTTCTTATAATTTAAATAACAAAATAAAAAAAATTGAATTAAAAAACCTGATTTTTACAATTTTTCAAGAAAAATCATTTATTTTTATCCACCCTGATTGTGACTGACATCACTGGCAAAAGCCCCTAGTGTAGATGCAGTTATACTGGCAAAGATGCCCTTTTGCCAGGATAGCTTATTTCACTTGGGAAGGTGTTGGGGGCAAGAAGCTGGAATAAACTATGCTGGCAAAAGCACAGTGTTGCTGGTATAAGCTTTGTCCACACTAGCAGTGCTTTGCGGGTATAGTATACTGGAGCAGTATACCACAAAGCACTCCTAGTGTGGACCTGGTCGTAAACTGGTATGATTCAGAAATAACTTCACTAAAATCACTGGAGTTACACCAGTGTGAATGACAGGAGAAATAGGCCAATTATTATGTAACTTTGAGCACCTCACTTAATCTTGATGTGCCTTGGTTTTTCCACCAGTAAAACGGGTAATAATAATCCTGATTTAACTCAGAGCTTATTTATAAAGCTTAAGTAACTAATGTGTATAAATTATGTTGCAATCTTCTAATAAAGAGTACCACAGAAGTAGTAAGAACGCAGTATTCTTATTTGTTGATGGAATAAAATACACAAACACAGGGTGAGTAAAAAGCAATCAGAGCTTCACAGAAGTGGGAAATACATGCAAAGAGTTTTTAAACAGCTCAGCATTCCCAAATAAAGAAATTTTAAGTGCTTTCCAAGGGGAACTGATATTCTTCCCAAAGTACACAGGATCACAGTGAAACCACAGAAAGTTCAGTAGGGCGTACGGTACCTTGTAATATAAGGGCCAAATTGCTCTCTTGCACATTTAACCTGGAAGGAGGCTTTGAGGGAGAAAAATCTCTGTAAGGATTCCCTTGCAGAAATTCCCTCAAATCATCCAATTGGGAAAGGCCACAGGGAGCTGACTGTAAACCTGGAAGGTTCCTAGGCATCCATATAGATCCTGGCAGGGATGGGGGTGGATCTCTGGGAGACCAGGGCCATCAGTATAGAGAGCCTATACTTTGGTCTTCACCCCACATCATTCCCTGGCAGCCCAGCTCTGCAGCATCGCTTATTTCCCAGCATTTCTCATCTGTGTCATGCCATAATAGTGTTGCAATACTACGTCATCCCTTCATGACATCGTGTCACAACATGATGCAACTTCATGAGGCAATGAGTTTATCTTGCAGGACACTGTGGGACGGGTTATCAGAACATTCTTCTATATTTAATAGCTGAATGAACATTAGCATCTAATTTTTGAACAGCTCTGTTTAAGGTTTTGTTTTTTCCCTGAAGTTTAGAAGCCAGGTATCGAATCATTGTGTATTCTGGCCGTGTCAATAGGTGGTAAACTGAACCCAAAGGAAACATTAATGAATCATTCAAATGCTGACTTCTATCTACTAAGATGCAGAACAACCACTTAACCTGAGACAGAAAAGACAAACATCGCACACAAAGGTACATGAATCTGATTGCCCACCGAGAGCAAACGGGGCTTTGTTAAGTTTCTAATGTTGACAGTCTTTCACACAAAGGAACAGTTATAGTCGATATCAATCCAATGAGATTATGGTTTTCAAGGACACAAACAAAACTATGTCGCTGGCAAGAGAATATCAAACTAAAACTATACTGGACAAACTGTTAAAAAGATATAGAGTAGGAAACAATCCTGCACCAGCAGAGAAATGAACTAGATGGCTTAACAGGGATTTTCCCTCCTTAACTTCCATGATTCTAGAATTATATTAAATTCTGATTGCCAAGTTCTGGAAGAGTTACACTTAGAACTAAAAACTACTTTCCTTGTTTTTGATCACATGAAGTTGCAAAGTCAGTCATCAGTTTACTAGTGCATCCTTTATTTAAAGTGCATTTTTGCCTGCACATTTTTCTTGTTTTCTGGCGCTCATGCCAACAGTGTATGAATATTGGGCCATAGGATGTGAGCTCATCAGATTTTATAAACAAAACAGGTTCTGACTTGACCAGTACTTGAAACTGAGATCTCCAAGGGAAACCCAAGTGCTGCAGGAAGCTGTGTTGGTGGTGAGTGTGTCTGGGGTAGGATTAGGGCCCTGGTCCTGGGTGTCACTCGCATTGATTTCTAATTCAGTGGGCATGATTCTCTGGTGCTGTGTGCCTTGCGTCATCATTTACAATATATCAGAATGACAGCCTTTTATGTCCAATTTGCACTGGTGAAAGGAAGTGGAAAATCATTCCCAGTGGGTGTGCAAAACTAGTGTAACTTACACACTGAGTGGCATATGCATTATGATACAGTTTGTGCTATAATATGAAAATCAAGAAGAGTACGTAAGAGCAATCAGAGACCCCCACACTTTTATGCCTGCACCTGGTCCAACATTCCCATTGCAGAGCCACAGGGCCTGATTTTGGGGGTCAGCGAGCTGTGCTCAGTGCAGGACCCGGGGAGGGTGGAATAAAGTAGCAGGCATCCTGTGGAAGAAATAGTATGTGACCATGTAAGTAAAGACTCCTCATCCCAGCTCCTCCCCTAGGCACCTTGCCCAGCCAATTTCAATCTCCTCATCCAATTTCAGTCTTTCCCTTGCTCCCAGTTCCACTCTCCTTTTCCCAGTCTCCCCACATGGCCCCACCTCCTCATTCGATTTCAGTCTCCCCCACCCCACACTGGTTACCAGTCCCTGTTCCCCCCTCACGGGCTCTCAGTCCCTGTCTCCCTTCCCTCAGCCCCGTGTCTTCCTCCCCGCATGCAGCTCCCAGCCCAATTCTTCTCCCTGTGCTGTGCTGCCCCTCCACCTCCCCTGGTCTCCTCTGCATCTGAGTCAAGCTACTTTGGTGCCAGGGGGAGGGGGAGAGGGAGGGAGGAGATGCTCTTAGTTCCAATGCCCAGCACGTCAGCAGCCTGCATCAGCTGGAAGGAGTGATTGTCAGGAAAGTCCTGCTCTGCCCCCACTGCTCCAGGGTAGGGCATGCCCAGTACAGAGAGAATCTTCAGAGGCTTCAGCTGCCATCCTTTAATAGGTCTTTACTGAGCATGTGCAAAGTAAAACTTTTCAAAGGCTTATAACTTGGCCAAATTTGGCACATCTATGGGACCAGGGTGACCCCTCCTACCAAATTTCAAGTTCCTGCTCCAAAACATGACTGTGATAGAGCTTCTCAATGAAGTGGCTGAAATATTTTTTTAACATGGGCAAAACATCATATTTTCCCCTAATTTGCCACACACACAAAAATAAACAGCCTAAGGAAGACACCTCGGCATGGAAAATTTTAGACCAAATGGTTTAAGTTTGGCAAAGATTTAAGCAACTGAGAACAGGGTCTTACAATGGCAAGTGTCAGCCAACCTTAACTATAGACAGCACTACCAACTCTGCCTATAAAGACCTGCTTTGTGTCCACTTATCCACTGAATTTATACAACAACACTGAATTAATCCTATTGAATGCCCAGTACACCATTACTGAAACTGATTATTTGATCACAAAAGGAAATCCTTAGGCTCTGGTTTCTAGGGGTATATGAATTGTCTATTAGTCGGTAAACTCACAAACACAGCCTTAGAGTATTTAGAGGCATCTTATTAACCCAAATATTGGTGACAAACATTAACCATAGATAACAGTACACTAAAACTACTCAGCTACAATACACGTATAGTACATATGTTGATATACATGAAGTTCAACACAGTAAAGAGTGCAGACTTTTAAGAATGATTAAAATTCAGATTTATTACGTATTATTTAAAATAGTTGAGGCCAACCATTTTCTAAGATTTTTTTTCTTGTCAGAAAATACCTATTTGCATCATTTAAAAAAACCCCTGTATTATAACCCTGACTGATATCTAGGCTAACACCTGGTGCCAAATTCTTTTCTGGTATAATGGGTGTGGCTCTATTGAGTTCAGTGAAGTCTGCACATTTATCTCAGCAGAGAATTTGGCTCATGGTCCCTTAGTGTGGACATAACAGTTTTTTCTATCCACAGAAATTGACATATTATAACATGGTGGGGATCACGATCATGTTTCTTTTCTATGCTTCAGCATTGTAAAGTTTTGTACTGCAGAAGGGGCCTAAAAATGGTGCTTATTTTTAACAGTAAACATTACTTGCTTTTATAGTGTTTGTGCCCTTAGTTTTTTGGCCTTTGTGCCCAGCCAACTCATCCTATTGTGGGGCCCTGTCCAATTAATGGGCGTCTTTCCTCTGAGTTCAATGGGATTTGGATAAGGCCTATAATTATCTTAGATTTTAAGTAAGTCAGCCATTATAACATTTCATATGCAGATTCATCTAACCTTCTATAACTTTATATGTTCACAACGCAAACCATGATGATAGTGAAAAAGCCAGCACCTTGACTAGGGAAGATACCTCAATCAGCAAACAGTTTGACAGACAGGAATGATCCAATTACATCAAATGTGCTCCTGCTGAAGACTTAATATGGGATGCTAGCCTTCAAAGGACAAAATCAATGAAAACTAGTAAAACACAAAGCTCTAGGTGATATGGGAACTATAGTTTAGTTTCCTATTTCTGTAGATAAAATATTATGTAGAGGAACAGTGGAGAACATGAGGACCAGTGCAGGTCTACTGTATGTGAAAAGGTGAGAAATGTGGCTCCAAAAAAGATCACTGTCCTAAATAATGAGCAGCTGAGATGTATGACTTTCAGAATTATAGAGCCAAATGCTGTCTTGTGTGGCACCCCAACTAAGGGTATACTTTGCCCCATAATTTGTCTCTGTAAAGTATTAACTGAGGTAAGACAGTTTTGTTATAGAATTTATGGCAAGCCCCAAAAATTCAACCTATGCAATCTATTTTATAGGTAGAGAAACTAGGGCCCAATTGTGTAACTTCATTGAAAGCAATGGTTTTGCACTAGTGTAAGTGGGAGCAGAGTTTGGCGCCAATACTTTAAAATTTTCAGCAAAACATATTTTCCTTTAGGAGCCATTTCTTACCTATCCTGGGACACAGTTGGGCGTGAAGGAATTTGCAGCGGAGTCAGTGCCTCATTAGACGCTAAGGTTTTCGATAATATGTCTGTTCCCTCCCTTTCTCTGTAATAGTACGGCAGGCTGTGTAACAGCTCCATGCTTCATATTTGCGCGTTGAGGTCTGCAGGGAAGCTACATGGATAAAAGATTAAATCATCAAAAGAATCAGTTGGTGCATCTGGATACAGTCTGAGCAAGTAACATGGGTCGCTTCTGCTGAACTCTGATACCGTTCAGCCGAGGAAACACTGGCCACTTTGATACTGCAACTGATCCCTTGTATCAGATTACAATGTAAATCAAGAACAAAAAGATTGTTTATAAACAGAAGTATAGCACTATGGCTTTGTTCAACTAATGAACAATATCTAGAAATACATTTTAATCAAATGGCAGGGAAAAGAAAATCTTCCCATGGAATATGGACTCTGAAAAGATTCAGTCGTTATTTTTCAGATTTACCCTTAAAATCCAAAGTCTTGCTTGCTCTGTATAGATATTAATGATCCCCATGACACATTTCACAACAGAAGGAGTTTGGCTCCCTTGCCAAGCTTTTCCTCCTCCCACTTTTGTGCAGTGTGCTGAGTGGAAGGCATTTTGCATCCTGCATTTCAGTGATGCTGTACATACTGTATAGACTATAGAGCAGTGGCTCTCAAACTTTTTTACTGGTGACCCCTTTCTCATAGCAAGCCTTTGAGTGCGACCCCCCTTATAAATTAAAAACACTTTTAAATGTATTTAACACCATTATAAATGGTGGAGGCAAAGTGGGGCTGGGGTGGAGGTTGACAGCTCACGACCCTCCATGTAATAACCTCGTGACCCCGAGGGGTCCTGATCCCCAGTTTGAGAACGCCTGCTATAGAGCATGGAAAGTACTTTGGGATGAAAGGTGATGTAACAGAATTAATACAGGATTCTCCACTGCCTAGAACCTTGGGCAGTCATTTACAGAGAGCAAAGCGCTATGATTCTGATTTCACAGGAGCAACTCAAGCATGCAGGAGAAGATGGCAGGGAGTAAGCACAGGGGTGCTTCCCTTCTTCACCCAATGAAGCTCCTCTGGCTCACAGCGCAGGAATCCCCTCTGAAAAGCCACAAGTCTTTCCCCATTTCTCTGCATCATAAACTACATGAGTGCCCTCTCAGTGGCGTAGCCAGGTTTAGAGCACAGGGGAGTGGAGCTAAAAAAAGGCGCCGGGAGCAAAAAGCGTCGGGAGCAAAAAAAGGCGCCGGGAGCAAAAAAAAAATGCTCCGCTCTGGCTGCAGCATAGGAGCAAAAGGCGTCGGAGCACAAAAAAGGTGCTGCTTCTGCTCAGCGGGGGAGTGGCCGCTCCCCCTACTCCCCCCCGGCTATGCTACTGTGCCCTCTCCCTACCTGGACTCTACTGCTCCCGGCAGAACCCTCATGCCTTTCAAAAGATCCCCACTCTCCTGATGTTCCCATGCCCTTTACCCCAAGTCCAATGCTACTAGGGTGGAGGCACTCAGCAGAAGTTCAAAAGGACAAGATGGGGGAAGCTCCTAGCGTTCCCTCCCTTCTACACCTTACAGGGCCAGCTCCAGGCACCAGACGACAAAGCACGTGCCTGGGGCGGCGCCTTGTAAGGGGCGGCAGTCCAGGGATTCTGTGGCATCCGTTGTTTTTTTTTACTTCAGCAGTTCGGCGGTGGCCATTTTTTTTTTTTTTTTTTTGCTTGGGGCGGCCAAAAAGCTGCAGCTGGCCCTGACACCTGATGAGCCCTCCTGTGGCTTACAGCAGCAGGACTCCCCCCAACTAACAACAGAAGGTTCATTGGGTGCAGAAGGCTGGGAGACACTAGTGTTTCCCCTCTTCCACCTTCTGCACACCTAAGCTCTGCCAAACCCCCTTTCTCCATCTGCACCCTATGCTCTTGGAACTGGGTGTGCGGTTCACAAGGGGAGAAGGCATCTGAAAGGGGACATGGGGAGGAGAGAGGATATATGCAGCATATGAGAACTTGCGGGAGACTATGTCTTTAGGTGGGGATCAGAGGAGTCGGGGCTATGGCAGACATGCGGGGAAGTCAGGGTTTCTTGCTATGAGGAATGGGGAACTCTGGGGAGCAGAGGGATCCAGGCAGGCTGGAAAGGAGCAGCTTGGGCACGGGTGGAGAGGACATGGGGGTTGGAAAGCGTAAGAGTTTCTTCACCTTCTCCACCCAATAAATCTTCCATTGTTTATCAGAGGGAACTTCTGCTGCTGAATACAGCAGAAGCTTTACATGTTACATAAGACAAGTATGTGCTGCTTCCCCACCTTCTCCAGCAGTACTGTGCTGCTCCTCAGCTTGTCAACTCTGCTCTTTCTACCCCATGAATGTTCTCCCTTCTTACCCTATCACTCTCCTAGGGCTCACAGGACAAGCATAAGACCCCAGGGAGACTTTGTGGGGTTCCTGGAAATGTTAGAAGGCTCAGCAGAGGCACTTATCCAGGCAAAGCCATACTCCTGCGCACCTCCTAAGCTCTACAGGAGATGGGCTGCTCTCCTAAGGAAGCGTACATTAGTAGGGCTCCCCAACTCAGATGTCAGGAATTCACAAAGAAGTGTGAGGGGAAGAGATCCCCTAAACTTTGCTGCCCACTCTGATGTTATGACTACACAGTACACATACAAGAAGTTCACAAATTCCTGATTAGGCAAACAGGGTACTGAAGGCAACCATCCATCACCCTTATTAAGGGCCAATTCTTCTGAGCTTCTGAAGGCACTGAGTATCTGACAGGATTAGGCTCTGACTCCATATGGTAACCAATTACCCAAGTGTCACTAGACACAGAGCTAGCTGCCTCTTTCCAAACAATACTATCAGAGAACATGCAGGAAAGAGTAACATTTAGTGCTCAAATCATCATGCTTACTGAGACATGTGTGTGACATGAATTACTAAGCCTGTGTTCTATGGCGCCCCATTTTTGATACTCTATATGTAACGCAGGGAATATGGTAAACTGGCATTGATCAGGGGCAGTTAGGATGCCTGGTTTGAGAGGTACAATTTTAACTGCATTTTTTTATTTTCTACTTTTTGAGGGGTTTTAACACAAACATTCTTGAAAAGCAATATACATTTGGTCCAGTAGGGGACAGCACAGTCTCTACCTCCAAGAACCTTTCACACTCCAGTTTCTCGTCCGCTCCCCTATTCCCTCCCCCCAGATTCTCATTCCTGTTGCTGAAGACCTCCCCCATTTACAATATTGCCAACCCCAAGGGTTCAAAAATCATGTCAGGCTCTGCAAATCATGAGATTGGCCTAAAATTTAATGAGATCTTTAAAAAAGAATGTTGGGTGCTTTATATTTATGTTCTGGCTTTGCACATGAGTCACATGAGCTCTTCTCTGTAACCAGGTGGGCTAAAAGGTTATTTTTTTTGTTAAAATGAAGGCTGAGATTCCCACCTAACAACCTTCGTCCAGGAGCTGGGACTTTACAAAAGCACCTAACATTGTGAGACTCACAATAAAATCACGAGAATTAATAACACTTATATTAGCTCAGTGTAAAGTAATACCCCAAACCAACTCCTTTGCCTAATATTAACTCCCACCTTGTCCCCCCTTTATGAGTCACTGAGTACCTGTTCCTTGCTCTCCCCCAGTCCATGAAATCCTGGGGAAATCTTGTGGTCTTTAACACCCAGTCTACCTAGTGGGGATGAGACTAGCTTTCCCCCCAGCTCCCGGGAGTTTCTAGTGATTTTAGAGAGGAGGATCATAGCGTCTTTCTTTCATACATTCATTGGCTGTCTCCTCCCCTACATTCAAGGCTAGTATTTCCTTCCCTAGGTTGGGATTGAGCTACCTGGTCTGGGAGATTTAGCTGCTGCACCTTGGACCTCCTTATTATAATTATTATTTATATTCCAGTAGCACTGAGAAGCTCCATTGAATGATGGACTGTACAAACACACAGTAAGAGACAGTCCTTGTCTCAAAGAATTTTCATTCTAAATAGATAAGACAAACACAGGGTAGGAGGGGCCCCTTAGATAAGATTCTCCCCCGAGAAAAATTGTATGTGGGAGTAAGTTGTATGTGGGAGTACATTGTTTAAGGAAACTGATTTGCTGGGGGGCAAAAGATGGGTTGACTTAACTTTTGACCTAACATGCCTTTTTTGTTTTTCACAAATATAATGGACCCAATTCTGATCACACACACCAATCTTATTCTGCCTAACCTCACTGATGTCACTGGTATTACTCCTGATTTACACCAGCATGAGAGAAGAGAGTCAGGACCCACATAACTTACAGTATTACCCTCTACCCTGCCCACCAAATAAACACCAGTCTGTTTTGCAATCTGTTTAAAAAAATAAAATAAAATAAAATAAAGTAGCCCAACATCAACAACCTGGCATTTATTTACCAACCTTACTATAATAAACCAGTATCCTCCCCTGGCGGAATAGTGAAAGAATGGATTTTAAACAAATTCAATTGGTTTCAGGATTCCTTTTAAGGGGTTGTTACAAACAGCACAGAGGGATAGAAATTATACTGAACATTCTGAAGAATGCTAAACCTGTTGTTTCCTTTGAATAAATACAAAGATCTGTATGAATTTAAAATGTAGTAGGTGTTGCAAACATTGTGATAACCCATTCTCCAGGGAACTCTCAGTCCAAGGGGCCAGTTTGCAGTGATCAGTCCCCCTTCTCCCCAACTCAGTGTCTGGCAGTCTGCAGGCAATGGGCAATGGAATGGGGCAAAACTGTAAACTCAAGCCTACCTTCTGGCTCAGTGCAGTATCCTGTGAGCATATTCTGGCCTGCATTCAGGGTAGGCTCTGACATCACAATGACAGATGGTTGCAGCTTTTGGGTATATACTATATAGTACAGCTTGTGATGTAGGCAGCATCACACCACTAGCCCCTGCTGGGACACATGACTTACGAGGAGAGGCTGAGGGAACTGGACTTATTTAGTCTGCAGAAGAGAAGAGTGATGGAGGATTTAATAGCAGCCTTCAACTACCTGAAGGGGGGTTCCAAAGAGGATGGATCTAGGCTGTTCTCAGTGGTGGCAGATGACAGAACAAGGAGCAATTGTCTCAAGCTGCAGTGGGGGAGGTCTAGGTTGGATATTAGGAAACACTCTTTTACTAGGAGGGTGGTAAAGCACTGGAATTGGTTCCCTAGGGAGGTGGTGGAATCTCCATCCTTAGAGGTTTTTAAGGCCCAGCTTGACAAAGCCCTGGCTGGGATGATTTAGTTGGTGTTGGTCCTGCTTTGAGCAGGAGCTTGGACTAGATGACCTCCTGAGGTCTCTTCCAACCCTAATCTTCTATGATTAGGTTCTTTAGGGTATGTCTACATGGCACGCTAAGCCTGGGCTCTGACTCAGGTTTGAGTGCAAACCTCCCTTCTGTCCACACACAAATCAGTCTGACTCAGGTCAGAAGCACTCAGGACCCAGGTTCTAGGACCCTGCTAGGGGAGTGGGTCAGAGCCTTTGTCCTGCTGTGACTCGGGTCCAAGCCCTGTCATTTTTCAGCACGGATGCTGCTCAAGCTGAAGACCTGAGTCAGTAGGTCTGCATAGTGCAGGATGGATGCATTAGCACAGCTGTGAGACCTGGGTCCAGCAACTTTAAACCCTGCCCAAATGGATGGTGGGTATCATAAATTGGGGAAGGCTGAGTCTCCCCAAACAGCCAGGCATAACCCCACCCCCGCTCCGCCCCCAGTCTTGCTTCTGGTTCTGTGGCTCCAGCTTGGGCCGTGCTGCCCACCTGCCCGGCGTTCTGGGGCGGGGGGTGCTGGGGCCACACCACCTGTCCTCCCAGCACTTGGGGCTGGGGAGGCATTGCCCACCCTCCTGGTGTTCCGGGGCTGGGGTGGGGGCTGGCAGCCGCGGTGAGGGGGTTCTAGGCTCCGGTGGGGGTCCCATAAGGGGCAGGGCCTTGGGTGGAAGGGGCAGGGCAGGGCCTTGGGAAGAAGGGGCGGGGCTGGGGGCTCCTCAAGCCAGCAGTTCACACGATGCCCATGCCTGCACAGGTTTGGAAACACCAAGTCCACAAGTTTGAGTTTACAATGCAGTGTAAGAAAGCAGAAAGTGAACTTACGAGCAAATGATTCAAGTTTTTAAACCCCAGGAAAGTTAGAGGCAAAAGTGGCAATGAGGCAGCAGTTTCAAAGAATATGAAAATTTGAGGATTTCTTCCAGGCTATTCAAAAGACTCGAGAAATTGTGCCTTTCACATGATTTTGTGAAAGCACTGAACAAACTGACAGCTGTACCGCAGGCTACACAGCACTTAATGGCTGTAGTGGGATTCCACAGCAACTTTTCCAGCTCTTATTTCCACTTATTTCCTCTCTGTGCCATAATGCCTCCTAGTGGCTTCTCCAGGTTAGTGTAGCTCCACATCACCCCTTCCTATGGGCTCTGGGCTATTAGCATCATATAGAAGCGTGTAGTGCTGAAGTCTTAGCAGATCTGAATGGCAAGTAGAATAGTCATCCATCTCCAGGTAGCAATAACTCAGGCACCCTGGCAGATGTATCTTCTCAGGTCCCAGCCATTTCAAACTCGCCATTATCTAATGCAGAAAAGATCAAAGATTGCTAAGGAAGGTAAGGTGGAAGAAGTTAAATTATCACCCACCCCAATTAAAACTGAACGAGTTTAATGTGGCATCATGTATTTTAATCAATGGAAACAAAAAATAATGATCATTTCTCATCAAACAAAAGAATGTTTCTGTTACTTAAGGGAAATGACCTAATGGGGGGAAAAGTTTGTTAAATTAAATCAAGAGAAAATGTATTTTGCAAACTCAAACTTAACCCCATGTGTGATAAAAGAAACAGGTGGATGTCAGGATTTAGATGGGAGACTACTGAAGTATCATTATCCTGCCCTGGTGCTGATTTTTAGCTTTATGTGGAAAGACTCATACACACTTCAGTGTTCAAAAGGAGGCTGCAACAGACTGCGTTTTAGAGAGGCAAGTGGTATTATTACCCAAAGGTGATATACATTATTATACTTATGCCAGTGGCAAAAGATAGAAGATAGACAGCATTGCCGAATAATCCCTACAGGTATGCAGCCAAACACAGTGGTTTTGCAGCCTATATTTTTTCAGTTCCAGGTTTTGGGAAATGGTTTTAAAGTGTAAGAATGTAAAGAATAATATAACTAGACTTCATTTATGGCAAAGTCTGAAGATAGCCAGTGTAAAAATAACTTTATATGTGTTCACATTTTCTTAAGTCAAGGGCCTCCTTCAGAAGTCTTCTATCCCAGTCTACAGTATGTGGTGAAAATGTTTTAAAACAATACTTCATTCTGTCTGAAATAGTAACTGGATGCTTCAAAAGCATTTCTCATGTTTAAAAATAGTCCGACTTCTGCCCTCCTGTGGCAGTAGACTAGTTTTGCAGACGGCCTGGGATCATGACTGCAAATGTCTGTATTAGATTTTATTGTCACAAAGTCCTTAATTTTATTTTGTGGAATAGACATAAAGAACTGTCTTCACTACCTGCTCTGCTTTATAATTATTTGATTTTAGTACAAGCTTCTGGTATTTTGTTATGAAAAAGGGAAATTAATTCAATAATTTCGTACCATTTTCTTAACCGTACTATAAGAACACAGAGTCTGAAAGTGTGAAGATTATATAAGAATAAATGGTTTGGGATCATTTTTTATGGTCATTAACATAATTTTAGCTCAAATGTCTATGCCCACATATTGGATAATTTGCACAAAGGATAGGAGCAGCTTCTATGCTATCCTGTTTAATCATTCTATCATTTATTTAATTTAAAACCCTTTTCCTTTAGAAAAGATGTCTGGTATTAATCTTTGGAATACCAGGGTCTGATTCCTATCTTGCTTTTACACCAAGGCCACTTCATTGATTCCAGTGGAGTTACTTTATCTCTACCCATGTGTACATGAAGAGTCAGTCCCATGCCGTCTATTTATGTTAAAAAAATCATTAGCTGTGGCCCGATAGGCAGTTTTAAATGTACGGATTTATGCATAAGGTGAATCAGCCTTTCAAATAAGACGTGCACATGGCTTGACTTTCAGAGGTTCTGAGCACCTAAAACCTCAACTAACATCAATAGGGGCTGCAGCTGCTCATCACCTCAGCAGATCAGACCCATCGAATATATTCATTGGGAAAGAGGGTAAAAGCAAAATTTTACAGAAGTGGATGGCAGTGGTCAACGGAGAGACCCCAGGAAATACATGCTGACAGCTGTTGCCGTTTTCTCCACCCTTTGTTTCTAGGAAGCAGTTTTTCTCGAACACAGCACAAACTTCCAGCCAAGTCACAGATGTTCAGCATCATCTGAATTCACACGTCTCTATTTCAAGACCCAAACAGGCCAAATTAAAGCCTGGTTTCACCACACTGAAGTAAAATTTGCCCTTGGTGTATCTTCATTTTGGTTTAACTAATTTCTTCATATGCATCTAAATCAAAGTCAAACCACTTTCTCTTGTAACACTACTGACTTTGGAAATCAGTGCCCAGTTTCATTTGAAATGCCCAATGGGAGAAATATCAGGGTTCCTTCTTGCACTTCTGGTGGCCTCTTATTTCCTAGCAAAATTCCAGCACTCAGAATTTGATTAAAATCCCTAATAGCGACTATGCATACACTTCAAAACACAGCTACATCCAAAGTATAAGTCAATACCAATCACATACTTTTATCTTATTTTGCATTCCCTGAGCCTATTTTTTCTACACCATGGGTCAGGGGAAAACAGTCCCACTTCCCCTTTCAAATCAATATCTACATGTCAGTAATACAGTGTAGCTTAAGCTATGCACTTTTAGGAACCTTTTTAATCATCAGATGAAGGTGACATATTTATTTTTAGCAACCAAAGAAGAGGCATTTCTTATATCAGATGTTTTTTAAAACACTTCTCTCTGCACTTGCTCATGAACTCCTGTGAATAAATCTCATTGTCGGCCCAATTCAGCCCTACTGTGAGTGAGTGCCATTCTAGGGATACATTTGGTCCCATGTCTCTAAATCATTGCCTCTCTGAATTGCTAATACATTAGTCTACTACCAAAGTATTTCTTATTTTAAAACCCAAATCAGCTTTCTACACCAGGGATAAAGGTGATGCGCATACATCTGTAATGTGGTCCTCCGTAAGATGAGATCAGGATGGTTGTGGAGAAACTTCTGTAGTTGAATGTCAATCCTGGAACAGGGTTTCTAGGGATTCCCCTGTTTCTGCTGCAGAATGCTGTGGGATTGATCCAGAACAGTGATACTTCAGTTCTATGCTTGTGTGAGACCACTGATGTCACCCCTTCTGTGATTAAATTAATCACTATTGCATTGTAAATGATTTTTCCTGTTCCTACTATTGGCTTTCTCTTCTGCATTTTTTGAATCGGGGTCGCTGTGCCCCTGCTCTGGGCATCTCCCCAGAAACAGGTGATTCCAGAAAACCTCTTCCTCTACTGCACTGCTGCTCTCCCTTTCTGTGAACTTGGAAAAGAATAAAAGGTTGCAATATAAAAGCATGTGGGTTAAACGTGATCTTTCATAGACTGCATACTTGGACCTTACATGAGCATGCAATCTACAGAGTGCGAGATTTTGCTTCTGTCTCTAATATTGAGCCTTTTAATAATTAATTGGGAGGAATGGGCTGTGGAGGGCAGAAGAGGAGGAATTTTTAAATAGACAGAATGTGGCGATTGTGGTGGAGAGGATTATAAATATGCTAGATTTCCATAGGACTCTCCACTGTCTCTCCCCCACATTATAGGGATCGGAGATTACCTTCCAGTTTTGGCTAAAACTTGGTAACTCTGAGTTGAAGCTCAAGGAGGAGGTTTTTCCTGGTCATAGTGTTTTCAGCCCTTAGGTAGTTCATAAACTGGCTTTCACCCTACTGAATTACACTGCTCCTTTTCAGTCTGTTGCAGAAAGGAGTGTGGATGGATACCGTTGTGGAGAAGATGTGAATGGCACTTGATAAGTAGTACACTGGCTCACTGACTGAGCACATCACTCTTTATTATCCTGAGCACAGAAGCTTCAAAGCCGGGAGAAATACTCTGAGCACTGAAGCTTCAAAGATAGGTTGAGTACACACTGTTCTAAGTGTCACAAAAAGTGGATGAACCCATTGATAACAGTCAGTGAATTCCTGAAGTAGAGAGTAATTAGATTACTTTACCTTCCTACATTAGAGCTCTTCTGTTCATTCTATTACTCAGTCTTCTGCTGTAGAGACCAGATTCGCAAGGGCAGGTGGGGGCAGGCGGAGTTTAAGGTCCACACAACTGTGTCATGACAGAGATAATGTAACATGCTTGCTTTAATGCCACATTTTCTAAGAATAAGAAAATGAGTAAAATGATCCTTCCTCTGTATGTTTCTCTTGACCTATATCTGTACTAATCATTCTGGTGGTTTTTGGGCTTGGCAGAGAACAGGACCAACTTAACCCATATCTATCTATAGCTATACAAAGGATAAATCAGACAACCTGTGGGTCAAAGGTTCAAAAGAAGGGATGGTGGGCAGCTGGGCTGGAGCAGAAAAGCCTGTGCTATGAGCGTGGCCTGAGTCCTAAACAGTTAAGAACAAACTCAAGGTTTGTCTGTCTGCCCCTCTAAACTGACAAACACAACAGGTAACTACTTAGCTGCAGTGCTTAAGCAAAGGGCCTGGCCCGGCCTTGGTGTTTTGGGCTAATACTGCTGTGCTGTGCTGTGCCCCTCTTCTGCCTCAGTCCCACTCAGCACTGACCTTCAGAAGAAGCAGGCAAACTTTCTTAACTGGCCTGTTGGCTCCTTTTTGGTCAGTGTCTCTTCTTAGCCCTTCCGCTCCCCTGGAAGACACAATCCCATTGGTAACCTGGCCTGAGTGGATTTGCCTTAAGTGGAGGGTGGTGTCTAGCACCTCTAGTAGGGGGCAGAGGAGCCCTGATAGATCCCCCCTCAGACAGTTTCTTGAGGAGAAATGCCTGATGACATTTTATGCATGCCCATATGTTTCCCAAGATGTGATTTAAAGCAGGGGTGTAATTTAAAGCTGATTTAAAGCTGCCAGACTGGTCTGGGATGTAACTATGGCACCTATAATCCAGGATGGAGCAGCACTCCACCTGGCACATGGGGTTACAATGCCATTCAAATTTGTCCTGGCTTCCTCCCCCCACCTCCTAATAATGATACCTGGTGAAGGGGCTGCCAGGCCACATTTAAGTGGGTGGTGTGGTGACCTGACACATGTGGTTGCAATGCCAATCAGGTTTGGCCCAGCTACCCCTTTGTCATGATGCGGGAGTTAGTTGGACCACATTTGAGTAATGGCATTGTGGGCTGGTGCATTGGGTTGCACTGCTGCTCAGGGCTGGCCTAGCCACCCACCCATCGCAACAGAGGGACTGCTGCCTGGATCAAATCTAAGCAGTGTGCCAGGTTGCAATGCCACTCATCACTCAAATTTGGGCCACGTTTTTTGAGTGCGGGGCAGGTGATGGGAGCAAGTGGAACCACTCGATGGCTCTAATCAGAAGGCACAGTTCTAGCCCAGGACAGGATCCGGGTGCTGAGCTGGGGGGAGGAGTCGGTGAGGGCCAGGAAGGTTGTGGGGGTAATGAGCACGGGGCTGGGGACAAGTTGTTGGTGGGCTACAGGGTGAGTGGGGAGTATTGGGGGGGCAAGGGATGGGGGGGCTGTGGCTGGTAGGGCTGAGGGGTTGGGGGCTGTGGTGAGTGGGATATGTCAGTCTACTGGGATGTTGTGGGGGGCCATCAGGATAAGTGTGTGGGGGGGGGGCAGGGAGACTTGTCTGATCAGCCAATTAAATTGGGATTATGGAGTGCCCCAAAAGTAGCTGGAGCATACAAGCAAATCTTTCTCTTATTTGAAGTTTGCAGAGAATATGAATATTGTAAAAACAGTATTTTTCATGCGCCGCCAATGGACTTTTTGACAAATTACATGTCCGCTTTGCATGTGACTTGCTACTTAGTTTAAGGTTTGGCATATAATAATTGAGTTACAAGTATTTTATCTTGATATGATATGTGTATTTATTATTAATGTGTGAAATCTCATATTTGCTGTTGCACAGATTGTTGATGAGATAACATTTACTGGTAAAGTGTAAGTTAGGTTTTTAATATGTGTACTTTATCTTATGACATCACCATAAGATAAATTGTGGAAGCATGTGTAACAGAATTACCAACTTCAGATCACTTTTGCATGGCTCCTGCATTATAAAATTTAGCACTACATCACTTGTTAAAAGGACTATGCTAGGTTAAAAATAACATACCATAAAAGAACCATGTATTAGTGTAGTAACCGCTCCAATTAGTAAAACTGAAACAATTTTAAAAATCTTACTCTCTTTTCACTGTTTTATGCTATTTGTTTACTCTCTCTCTCTTTTTTTTGCATTTTTCTCTGGTTGGACAAAGAGAATAGACTAGGCAATTGCATTTTTGTTTTTTGTCATTTTCTAGTCAATTTCATGTTAAGGGTTTATGCAGTAGCACAATGTGATGATGTCTGGGTTGCAATGGCAGCAGTGTAGCGGAATGATTATTTATTTAATTAAATAGTTTTGGCTGGAATTTTAAAATTCCTGTTGATTTCACATTTTGTGGAAGCTTATGTTTGTGAAACCTAAATGTTAGGCTGTGCCACTCTTTAAAAAAATCTAGGTTGTTTCTCAGCTGGTGTAAATCATTGGGGCTCCACAGACCAGATGAGAGTGACTGGCCCGCTGCATTTTGGGAAGTGTTAGAGACTGGCTTCCTGCCCTGATGAAAGATGTTTGAGAGTCTATGGCTTCTTCTGGGTACGACTGTTGTCTTTTTACACTCTACTAAATCTCTCCAAACAATACATGGAACTCAACAGTATGCTGAGGCCTCAGACCTTTAAATTTGGCAGTAAATTGTCACTTGTCCACTTGATATGCTCAGGTAGGAATTTCAAGTGAGCATGTTGGTTTTGCCTGGTGAGTTTAATGATAAGCATAAATATTGTTTGTGCAGCAGAAAAGGATAGGAGCCCCTGAACCCTACTAGAATTAATCCCTGTGAGTTTGGATGGTCTGCTACTTGATTTACTTTAATCCCTTTCTTGCTTTTTCCCAATTCATGAATAATATCAATATGTGGATAATAAATAATCTGGTGAGTAATAGCTATAGCTATGTATGTAGCTCCTTCTCGTCCCTTTACACTAGCCAGTGATTGTTTCCCTGGCTCACACACTCTCAGACCAAAGCAAAATTTTGCATAGCATCACATAATTTCTCCTTTATGTACTTTGCTTCTAGCTTTTTATCTGCTTGGAGGAAATAAATCAACATCCCTCCTCTCTTGGATCTGTGCTGCAGAGCCTGTAGTTAGAATGCATCCTATTTATACTTGTAGCAGGGACTGCTTTCAGGCTACTGCTTTTCTCCCATTGCAGTCACCATTAATGCCAATCTGACCTTGTTGTTATGTGGTATGTCCCTTAAGCAGACAGTGGCTATTGCTGTTTAGGGATTCTTGCAAATGTTATTTGCTCTTTGTTCACCCGATGTGCCAGAAGTGTTGAAGAATCAGTACACAACTCAAAATTTTGGGAATTTCAGTTCCAATGCTGATTCACTTATAAATTAGTAACACATTCCATGGTTTTCCTGACTACAGAAAGGGTGAAATTCTGGCCCTACTGAAGGGAATGGCAAAACTCCCTTGAACTTCAGTGGGGCCAGGATTTCTCCTTATGTATAGACTTTGCTGACCAATGTCCTTAACTATGAACATGGCAGAATAAGTTTCTATGACTACTCTTAAATCTGATACATTTCTGTGCTGTATGTCATGACCAAACTTTTGCTCTACCAGTAGCTTGGAGACATATTTCATTTTTTAAAAAAACATTGCAAAGATCAGAACATTTATTTCCTTTGATCCTACAAGGAGTTCTACACAATGCCCGGGGAAGATCCCCATTGACTTCAGTGGGAATGTGAGGTGTTCAGCATAGCGCAGAATCAGAGGTGTCCAAATTGGACATAGAAGCCTGACTTTAGGCTCCTGCTTTTGAAAATCTCAGCCTACAATGTTTTGCTGCTGACAAAAATACCCCACACACTGTTTGACTTTCAGAGTGTTTATTGAATAAGGATGAATGTCTATGTAATACCTAAATATTCCCCACTTTGCAGGGGCTCTGTTTGTTTAGGGTCAGATTCTGCCACCCTTAAGGTGCTTAGAACCATACTCTGCAAGTAGCCCCATTGAATTTGGAGTGGTGCAAAGGGGCTGATTGCAAGTCAGAATCTGTCCCTAACTGTGAAATTATCAGAGCACAATAAAAAGGGATCCATTCTTTTTCCCGTTCATATAATTAGAATGTTTCAACTGATACTGTTCAAATGTGGCTCAAACTGAAATGTCCGATTAAAGTCTAAGCAAGAATAATTTTATCCCAAAGAATGTTTTTGCAAAAATTACAATGTGAAAAGGTGGGGTTTAGAATGTAATAGCTCTTTCCAACTGTGCGTCTGGTAGTTCTAATGTCATTCAGTCTGGCAGAGGAAACACAATGTTTACAGTTCAGATTCCTCAGGATATTTGGGAGGGTATTAACTCAAAATGTTGTCAAAATAGCAATTGCATTATGAAGAGACAACAATAGATGCTATTCCTCTGTGAGGATCTAAGAAACTAGCATTTAATTTGTAGCAAAAATGTCAGTGGTCACCTTAACAAAACTTATATCCAAATATGTCTCAAACAACAACGATGGTTCCATGTATGTTTTTTTCATTCACTTCTTTGGCTACATAAGACGCTAAGATGGCAGTAGGCTTTTTTCCTTCCAGAATTGTTTCTGTTTGCTATTCACACAGTAGGCTCCTTCTAGTTGTAGTATGCTTCTTTTTATTTGCTTAAAATGCTTCCAGGTATACAATACAACTATTCTTCAAAAATTTACAACAGACAGGACATCAACTAGGCAGCACTCATTAAAATTTATGATATCCTGCCACTGAAATGAACTAGCACAACAATCACTACCGTTATCATTGCAATATACTGCAATTGTTTGCACAGCACCAGGCACGGTACAATAGTATTCATATTATTATGAAGGTAAGTCTGGATTTCTGTTTGCACCTCTGTTTCCTTTACATCATCTTTTGATTTAAATATAGATCCCAGCTCTTCTGGTTTGAGTCTTCATCATTTGATTCCTTTTCAATATAGGTGTTTGAATACAGATTCCTAAAAGGTCAGAAATACAAACAAAATCTGCTATAGTCGGGTGAGACAATCACAGAAGAATGAAAAACGGCAGATGCAGATAATACTGGCTGTCTCATTCTGCAGTGAATGCGTCACAGTAGAAAATAGTTGTTTCAAATAATAATAAGAGTTGGGCAGGAAATGGCTTTCCTGCCATAGGAAAAAATTGAAATTTTAAAAATAATATCTCCTGTCTTAAATCAGGATGAAAAGTTGAAATCTCAAAAGTTTTCACAAGTCACCAACCCAATCTTTTTATTTTGGGGTTCAGGTCAATTGAAATGTTTCATTTTGACATTTTCAAATTTTTTTGGTTTTGATCTTTAAAAGCAATTTTTATGATCATTAGCTTAAATATCACAACAAAACATTGTTTCAAATGGAAAACAATGGAATTTTTCATTTTGAAAATATTGCAATGGAAAGCTTCAACAATTTCAAAACATTTTAAAATGAGAAATTCATCAAAACTGACACTTTCCTTTCAGTTTTGATGAATTGGCATTTTCCAACCCCAAACCCAACATTTTATTGAAAAATTCCTGCCTGTAATAGTAATGCTTTTTAATTTGATGAACTTTGGGCCTTATTCTGCTATCCTTACTTAGGCAAATCAAACTCACTCAAACACCCAGTTGAGATTGCTTGAGTAAGGCTGGCAGGATTGAATCCTGGCTAATTTATCACTTGGAGGGCGTTTAGCATGCTTTTAAACCCTTACCTGTTATTGCCTTGCTCAGATTCTTGAATGTCTTGTGATAGGTGGGCAGGAAGTGATTTCCCAAATCTTTGTGGCAAGTTGGCAAGTGATTGGATGGAACTTTTAACAAATGGAGATCTGCTGAACCTGGGTAATAAGTTAGGAGCACATCTAGAAATACTGCCTTCAAAAGCTCTCCCAAATCTCAGAGGCAAATTAGCCACTGGCTTAATGCTTCTTTTTTCTTGAACATTTCTTCCAAACCTCAGTGGTAAATTGGCAAGTGAATTTGGCATCTTGTTGACTGTGGGAGTGCTCATTTTAATGATGTTTTTTGATCCCCAGTCTTTCAGTTCTTCAAAATTGAGACTTCTCTGCTTTTCTTCTAAGATGTCTTCACTGGACTACAAATAGAAATAATGATACAATCATCTTCTTACACTGATGATAACCTGTCTACATACAAATCACATACAGTAGGTTGTTAATTTTCAGGTTTCTGTAGGGACAGACACAGGGGGAGAAGAATATACTTTCCTAATGCATTTAGAATGCGAATTCCCCAAACATTTTTCAGAGTGTGGACTCTTCCTTGTAGACTGATTGTCTTGTACACTATTTCCTCCCATTGGCTACGAGAGAACATTCCTGTGGCAACTTCAGCAGTTGTTTACATGGAAAATTAGGAATGCATTTCTGTATTTTTATCTGCTTTAGTGATACTCATTTTTGGCCTAAATGTCAATCTCAGTCTCCCTTTGCTCATTTTATCTTCCCCTTCCATCTGTTCTGTTAATTTCCCTCACTCCCTGCTCCTTACACATGCTTTTCTGTCTTGTCCTCTTCTCCTCCTCTTCCTGTACAGTTGTTTCCCTTCTTATTGGTCTCCTTTTCCCCTTACATGATTCCTTTACCCTTGGTTCCCATCTCCCCAGCTTCCGGGCCATGCTGCCCAGCCATTGAAGAATTCCCCTGGCCTAAGGGAAATTCAAATTAGTGTAAAGCTAACAGAACCACTCCTCTATTCCTGGCATATGCGGTGTGCCAGGATCATGCTCTATTCTGCTACACTGATCCTCCACTGGCATAGGGGCATTTAAGACCTTGAACTCCTACACTGGAAAAAAATCACTTTATATATAAATTGTGTAAATATAAACCAGGTAAATTTGATTTGGCAGCTATTGAGACTCAATAAATATGGACCCCACAATGATATTTTTATAGTCCCTTTTCAGGGTAGAACTTTAAGTCCATTTACCACATCAGATTTATAGTATTTTCAATGTATCATTATTATATGAACATCACAAACATTCCTTTATTAATTTTGGATTAGCAGTGCATCTTTTATAAGAATAAAAAGCACGACAGTTTCTTACTGCATAAGCAAAAATCAATTCAAAATAAACATCATCCTGGATCCCAAGGTTTTACTGCAAGAAAATCAAATCATGGATTGGTTTACACACCGCATATAAGCCAGTGGATAGATTTCATGAAAGTTGTCTCAACAAGCCTTCTTTATGCTAGTGATGTTATAGGACTGGATCCTGTGCCACTGAAGTCAATGGGAACTTTGTCACTCACTTCAGTGGGCAGAGGATCAGACCTGCAGTTCTCAAAATAATGTCATACCAAGGCAAATCTTACCTCAGAATATTTATCACCATAATCTCTGCTCTGCAGACTGGACATTGCTGATTCATCTAGGCACGACGTATTTGATGTTAAAAAGCCAAATATGGCTAAAATAAATAAAATAAACCTTTTGATTGAGATGATTTTCATTTTCTCTTAAATTAAGTTTACATAGAGAGCTCAGAATCTGTACAGCAAAGGAAATGATCATCTTTATATATGATTAGAAAACAAAGAGATTCCTTAAGCTGTGACATCAACTCCAAATGCTTTATTTCTTAATATTAATTAGGGATGCAGTTTTAAATATATATTTGAAGAATGTTGGGAATTTGTTTTGTGAACATATTTAATAAACGCTGCTTCCTGCTGCAAACACATCGCCTTTACAAATATTTTCCTGGCTATGAAAGAGATTTTAATTAGCTAACTTTGAACGCCTCACCAATCAGCACTCATCATAACCATGTTTCATTGCTACATTTTAACAAAAGCATCTTGTTCCTGTTTCTCATATCAACCATCTGTTAAGGACGTAGATACAAAACTTTAAATTCTTCTGATTACTTGGAGGATGGTTATAATGCTTGTTTTGAGACAAGCAAAATTGCAAACATAGGACCCATTGAAATCAATGGTTTGTCTTTCTATTAACTTCAGTGGGCGTTGGATGGGCCCTGAGAGACATTTAGAACCTGCAAGTCCCATTGAAATCCATGGGCGTTTCTTTCAGGATCTGGCCCATGTATTAAACATATTCATCCATATTAGAGCTAAACAAGGAGCATGCCATTAATTACTAGGCCTATCTGTTGTGTTTTAAAGTTTCAGGAAGACATGTTGGTTGGGTATGGTGCAATGATGTTTTAGGGCCAAATGTTTCAAAGCCTACCTTTAAAACTGCATCCATAGGTTTATTGCACACACTTGGTTATATACACTCATTGAGTAGACAGCCTACTACCCAATTTGTGCACAGACATGACTGTGCCTACACTAGCCTTGAGGCTGATTAAAATGTGGCCTGTATCCTTAAGACGTGTATGGAAGCATCTAATGGACATTTTGACTAACAAACATGAACCATAAAGCCTGCAAATATTTCAAGAGCTAGAGGCACATGCATAATATGTGCCCAATTCTCAAATACGAGCTTCTATATAGATTGTACAAATCCTATATTTTGGGGATTTAAATTGACAAAGAGACACATTAATTGAACATTCAGGTTCATAAGTACTGTAAGCACCAATCTGAGGACACAAATTAGAAACTCACATTGGAAAATTGGACTCTACAGGAATAATTTTTGGAATTCTATGCTGTGGTTGTGAAGATGAAAAGTTTCTTCAATTCCACCATAGTATCTGCAAAATTCTCGGAAGAGAAGTTGTTTTAGGTTGTGAACAACCTGGATAATCTGGACTGTTTACATCCACTACAGTTGTGTGTTCTTCACTGGGAAGTATTTTTGAGTTTGCAAGTAAAATCACTCTGATTAGGACTAAACTACTTGTTTTCATGGGCGCAGATCTCTCTGTGTGACAAATACAGTCTTCTTTGATTTAGTTTTTGCTAGCTGGATGTGTGTGGGAGCTTTGGATTATGACCTTTCTAAGGCTTCAGTCCACAGGATTTGCATCTGCAAGCCAGATGGATTTGCTAAATTCTTGTTCTTTATATGGTAGCCATTCATAGTGGATTCTCCATCACTGACAATTTTAAAATCAAGATTGGATGTTTTTCTAAAGATATATTCTAGGAATTATTTAGGGGGAGTTTTATGACCTGTGTTATACAGGAGGTCAGATTAGATGGTCACAATTGTCCCTTCTAGCCTTGGCATTTATGAATTAATGACAGGGGATAATGAATGCACTTCAGGTAGTAATATCTAACATTTAGTGAGTGTGCCATCGAATTTTCCTTTTATTTGGCCATTGGATTTTGAACATTTCTTTCTCAAATGGTCTTTCACTTAACTGCTGAGAGAGATTCTGTCTCTTAATTAAACAGACTTGGCAAGAACCAAACGCTTCTGAAATACTTTGAGTGAGGGTCAGGTTCCATTTTCTCTAGGCAGGATAGGGACAGCTGGGCTGCTTTGTCCATGCTGCAACAAGTGTCTGTGAATCTCTCAGTTTCAGTCTCTCTTACCCACTCTCTTTCTCTCTCTCATGTGTGAGTTTGTTTGTTTCTTAAATCAATGTAGAGTGGAGTTCTTAGGTATGTTATGTGCAGGGCAATCACGGAGTAGCTGGCTCCTGAGGGCTTAACTTTCCCCTCCTGGTTTATGTTATGTTCATGGCATACACAGAGAGAAGTTAGATGCAAAACAGAACACTTGTGCTGGAAGATTGGAAGATAACACTATTTTATTTCTTAGAATTCAGAATGATCACACACAAGTAAAAACAAGCAGGCTGCTCCCTAAAACAGAGCCACAACTCATTCTGCCTTGCTATAGGCTGACTTTCTGCAGACTGACAGCTACTAGGCCCAGATCACACACTTCCCTAGAGAGTCCCCTTCCCCCCTACCCCATCCTGCAAGGAGGAGCTGGAAAACCCTCTGAAATTTAAAGTGACAGCTTACCATTTTAACAGTTTTCAGTACACCACTGTTTAATCTTGCCTTTGACACAAGCAATTCCTGAGCACATGGGGGCCACCGAGCACTTTTGAAAATGTTGATTTAGTTCCCAACCTTTTAACAGCACAATTAACTCGGGCTCAGTCCCAAGTTTTAGGTGAACCCTCTCACCATCCACTCAGAAAAACTTCTGACCTAGGTATGGAGGTGCTTTAAGCATGGGGGATAAGTTTAAGGGTTGCCATCTGGCTGGTTTTTAACTAGCCTGGTTGTTTTTTGTACTACCTTTCTGGTTAAAAGATTCAATGAGTCAGAGGTTCTTCATTTGGGACACCTTAAAGTACTCTACAATTCACACCCCCAGATGTTATAATAAGGTAAGAAAAACGATATGCCCAGTGTGGTGGCGCGTGCCTGTAATCCCAGCTGCTTGGGAGGCTGCGGTTGGCGGATCGCTCAGGAGCTCTAGGCTGCTGTGCGCTATGTCAATTGGGTGTCCGGTGCTACTGACAGCCTGGCTAGCGGGTAGTTGGAGAACTGTCTAGAAGAACACATCTGACGTGTTGTGATCGGCGCTCTCTCGGTGAGGGCTGATAGACCGATCGATGATGGTGAGGATGATGAAGAAAAACGATAAAATAACAAAAATACACATAGTGGGGTGTGTGTGTGTGTGTGTGTAAAGAATGGTTCTCCAAAACATTGTAGTAATAATTAGCTATAGTTGGCATTTAGGACCCACTTTGGTGGGAGGGTGGCCAGCGGCCATTCTTCAGCATCTCAGATGTGGCAGAGAGTTAGAATTCAGGCTCTGCTTTAACTTGGAACCCACCCACTTTCTTTACAAGGAAGGAGGCAAAAATCATTTGAGTACCAACAGTCCTTCAATGCCCTTCCCCCAGATCCCCCAGTAGAACAGACAGTTGCCTGGCAAAGAATCCTAGAGTGTTTCAGGACAGAGTACAATGGATTATGCTCCCAGACACACACAGGTGAGTGCAGGACATAGGAATGTGGGTAGGACTTTTCAGAGGGGATGCTCACACCTAGGCTAGGCTAATCTGGGTGGCTCAGACCCAGCGGCTAACCACCTGGTCTAACTGTGCAGCCAAGACATATGGTGAGAGTATTCAGCCCCCAGAGTGTTCAGGGGACTTGGCTAGGACCAAACTCCTGTTCTGAAAATACTTGAAGTACCCAAACATGCATTAAGCTCCCCATCTCAGTGCCCTTCAGGCCCTTGAGCCAGGGCAGGCTTTTGGAAACGTTGACAGTAGTGGGACAATAGCCCATATACTGGGATAGTTCGTAGTGCTTTCCTGAATGTTAGAACTTAGAAGTGATCTTTCTTTGCTGCTTGTGCAGTGGGAGTGGGCATTGGAAAGAGCCCCCTGTTGCATGGGAAAGAGCTCTCACATACCACATACCTGTGCAACAAGAAGTAGGATCTAGTCCATGATAATCATCTGCACTGGTCTAGAGAACATCTACTTTGATAATATTTGACATTAAAATGTGATTAGTAGTAATGCCGTAGACTAGAGCATCCCAAACTATAAGCAACTCAGTCCACAATAAGTTACAGGATTCCAGTGAAAGAACAAACTTTAATATTGTTCATCCCATTTAATAAATATAATATAATGAAAACCCTTATCCATTATTAACAACCTATTGTGTGAAAATTACATGTTACATGACTCATGTCACCAATAAGCATCCAAGCATTTCCATAATGATAAAATCATTCATAGCACATTCATTTTGCCATTGTGTGTTATATGACCTATTTTGTGGCTCATTTTGAAAGAGCAAGGTTTAAAAATGTGTATTTTGTTTCCATTGAAACAACAGTCTGGTCATTTTTTAATCATTCTGCATGATATGCAATACGCTATTCTAGTTATACTGTGTTCTAATTATGCTATGATGTACGACAGTTTAGTACAGGAGGCACCCAAGTATCTTCAATAAAATCAGAATTTGGGACTGTTTGATACAATGGGCATGATTTTCCTTTTATGCCAATATAAATCAAGAATGACTCCACTGAAGATGCTTTGGTATAAAAACCTGTGTAAGTGAGATCAGAATTGGAAGCGTTATTTTGGCTATGATGGTCATTTCCATCTTTGTTAAGTGCAACATTATCCTGTTCTGCCTGCTTGTGTGGGAGAAGAAAGGAGCTTATTCAGCCATGGTGGCTACCTGCATTGTGACAGTGAATCACAGCACAGTGGGGAAAGCAGCCTCCTCCTCCTGCTGTGCTGAACCAGGGCCTCCATTTTAAAATAACTCCCCAGCTCTACATAGCTGAGAATTTCCATTATTCAGGTAGTCTTAGGTGAAGAATTGATACAAATAACATTATTTTAAACACTGCACCTTATGAATCAGCCTTCGGTTCAAGAGTTTTTTTTCTTGATTAGCCAAATCCAGCAAATGAATGAGTAACATCACATTTTAATAGGCTTTTTCCTGGCTGCTGGGGCAACCAAACAGCACAGGAGACAGAAAACAATGGGGGTGGGCGTGGGTTTGAGTTATTATAGTAGCAAGCTGAAAAGAACTTTATCCTCTTGGTAAATAAGGTATGAACAATAATTTCAGGTTGGACAGGTTATTCAGTTATACATTCATTGTAGTAATAAAATAAACATGTTTCCAATAACATTTGGACTAGATTCCTCTTTTTTACTAACTACGCTGCAGAGTGTTGCACTGTACTTACTACACTCAGCAGTATATTGGTATCTCTAAACCATTCTTGTCTATTAAAAATTAAACCCTTTTACCATAAATTATTAAAAGTACCTTCACTGGTTGCAAATCAACAAAGGCTTCATAAAGTCTTATATGAGAGAGAGAGAGAGAGAGAGAGAGGGGAAACTGATTAAATCTGGATCGGCAGGCAATGATTAAAAGCATCTGAAGAAAAAATATATTACATTTAAAAACTCTTTCAGGACTTTAAAAAAATCATCAGCAGCTTTTATTCAAATTAACAACTAGGTGAAGGCCTTTCAATATACGCATTATTCCACAATTTATTAGAATGTAATTCTACACTCCAAAACTGGCATTAGTATACTTTTTATTTAGTTATTTCCACCTCCATTTTTTCCATTTTACTGTGTAATCCTTATAGAAATGGACATTACTGGACCCATCTTATCCCTTTAAGCATGATTTTGCACTTGAAATATTGTTCTTGTTTAGCTAATATTTTGTCCACACATGTCCAGTGGAGGGAAGTATGTGGAACGGAATTAAGACTGAATTATTTTCACAATCGGCAAATATGAGAGAGTATTTAGGCAAAACAGTTATATTTCCTGGAGTGTGAAAGAAGCTGCATTCAGCCACCAGAGCTGAACAAAATGTGTCAAGTTTTCATGTGATGAAGTTCATCCAGACTGCTTTTAATGTAGGTTTGGAATGAAAGGGGAGAGAAATCCTCTTTTTGCCCTATGCTGTTTTGTAACATATGGGGAAAAGGTTGGAACAGAAAATGGCATTTAACTGAACAGTATGGAAATTGGTGTGTCATAGGTGAAGGAGCTGATTGTCACAGTGGCAATCCATCTTACATTATCACATAGCCTTGATCTGAATGTTATGTGCACATTCAGCAGCACAATGGGAAAATTACAAGGAGGATGAAGGAGCAAAGCTTACAATACGGTCCTGATCCATGACTGGGTGTCCTCTCCACTAAATAAATAATAAAATACATAAATACATAATAATAACAAATAATAAGACATTTAAATGGATATCCTGAGGAACTCAGCTGCCTCTGGGCTTGGTTGCCTAGCAACCCAATGTGCTCACTATGTGACTATGCTCCCTGATTGGCCAGAAGAACCAACAGATCACCATTTAAGCACTGTGGCACAGTGACTGCTCAATGCGTTCCTTGCGTACAGCTGCTCCAGACTTGCTTCCTGTCTATCCCTTGCTCCATCCCTTGCCTGCTCTGCTCCAGCCCGACTCCCTGCCAGGCTCTAAACTCCTGATTCTTAACTCCTTGTTCTGACCACTGGCCTGCCTCCTGACCACACCTCTCCTTCTGCCCTCTGATTATGCTCCAACTACTAGGTTGCACTGCCTACACCACAGTGCATGACAGTTTGAGCAGCCACTAGAAGATAGCAGGGGCTTCACTTCACAGCATGGAGCAAACTTCCAGAATGGCCCCATCAGGAGCCCTCCTCCCTTTTCAGATGTTGATGGGGTCCTGAAAGGCTCAGGTAACCATGCTATGTGATCAGAATGCAGCCCTCCAGGCTCAGGTACTGTTACCTGCACAATTTACAGCTTCACCTCCACCCTCCCTCATGAGTACTCAGGGTGTAGGGCTCCCATCCCCTACCTAACCTTGTGGGTAGTCAGGGTGTAAGGAACCCAACTTTATCCCTCTGTGGGCTCAGGGAAAACACCCATTCCCGGTGGACTCAGGGCTCTACGGGTCTGCGAGGCCTTTTCCTAGTGAAAGAGCCCTCACACAGTGAATATCCTTAAACATGTACAAGTGTTTATTAACAATTAACAACAAATCAACAGAATACACACACCAAGCATCTTATGCTCACCTCTCCCACTAAAACAGAGATGTCTCCCGCTGCCCAGTCAGGGTCATGTCGTCTGGGGCTCTGGCTTCTACACAGTCTGGTTAAAAAGTTCTAGCAGCTTTGGTCTTGAGCTGTATTCTGGAGTTAAGTTACATCGAGTTTGTTTTCTGACCCTTATTATATAGTGAAAACGAGGCTCTCTCTTATCTATGCCATAACCAATTATTGTACTTAAAATGTAGCTATGCAAAAATACTAACCAATCATTTTCACTATACAGGAGTTCACATACCTAAGACTAAGGTGACCAGATGTCCCAATTTTATAGGGACAGTCCTGATTTTGGGGTCTTTCTTATATAGGCTCCTATTACCCCCCTACCCCCCCACCACATCCCGATTTTTCATACTTGCTGTCTGGTCACCCTACCTAAAACCACCTACTCATTAGCTTTTGTATTTTTCAAAGTTCGTAAAAACTTCTTAAGTTCTCCTTATCTTTATGCTTCGTTAGTGGGACACACTTGCAATAACAAAACCTCATACTTTTTACTATCAGGAAGAAGCTGCAGAAACTCAAGGTTAGCTTGTCCATTCTCATCATGACTTTGTGAATATCCATCTATCTCCTGTTAGCAGGGTTGCAGCTGCAGCCAATGCTTTTCTATCTGTGTGCCTACATCAAGGCCGAATTCTCCTGATTCTATAATTTTGTTTCCAATTTTTGGTGGCTGAACATACAAGATGGCTGAGTGTTATGCTAAGTCCATACACAAAATGGCTGTGAATCATGTCAAGTCCAGGCCTCTTGTTACAGGTTGAGCCCAGGCAGTGGCTTCTGTCCCCCCAAGACTCACAACATCGACTGTCGGTGAGCCAAGCTGCACTCACCCGATAAATTCAACAGGGATTGAGCCAAGTTTCATGGGTTTGTTAACCAAGGTCATCTCCAGTTCATGTTGTGGCCACAGACATACTATGAATCAGTCCTGAGTAGAATTAGTACCTAGCCTGCTTTGTACAGGCAATGGGAGGCATCTTTGAAGAACCTAATCAAGAACGTACTGCAGAAGCTGCTGTCCACGCCCTCTGGCAGGGTGCTAGGGCCGTCACCAAATATGCAGTGGAATTCATATGTCTGGCCATAGACACTCACTGGAATAAGACCACAGAATGACACCACTTTAGGGAGGCACTCAATTGCTAGTTCATCTTTGATAGTCAATATGGAACCTCCACCTAGCTTGGGATCTGTAATTGATCTTCACATCTGGACTGATGATTGACTAACGGTGCAAGCCCAAGAAAAGCAGTGTGCTACCAGATCCCCACTGACCAGAACTCTCTCGTCTCCCATGCTCTCAGTTGTCCTACCAGACCCCAAACTGATGCAAGTTGACAGAGTCTGGCCCCACCTCTCCTCTGATTAAAAGAACTGTCCTCGGGCATTGAAGTTGTGCCTGTATTGTGGGAGGCCTCGGCCCATTGCAGCAGGTTGCCCAGCCAAGGTCTGGTTCACCCCAAGTTTGGGAAATGGCAGATCCCAGCTACAGTAGGGGAGCTAAGATTGGGTCAGTGCTCCACTCGTTCCCACAATGAATTGTGCTGCTGCCTATCCACCGGAACTTGGCACCCTTAACCAGTGCACTCTGACATTTCACTCCATAGTCTTTATGAAAATATGCTTATGATATGAATATGACATAACTGATATATACTTTATGCAAGATAGCTTATGTGAGATATTAGAAAGGGTATGATTTACTGAATATGATTATCCAATTTGTATGCCTGTATCATTTCTGTATCTAAAGTTAGGAATATTAACTATGTATCTGTATATCCAAAGTGTTACTTTGGGTGTCACCCCCAACCAGCACTTAAGGTACAACAATGGAAAAGCCAGACAGGGCTAATGGGCCATTAGCAAAGACACTGGACTGTGAAAGAGCTTAGTCTTTCTGTGGACTTTGGGAACAGCTTACGAGCAATAGCTGCCACAGCCCTGCAGAGACATGGGTCTGACTCACCTGGTACTGGATATCCCTAGTCCCCTTTTGAAGTGCCAGTGGTTTCCCACTAGAAGACAAAGGGATCCCGCCTTAAACAAAAGCTATATAAGGCAAGGGAGTGACATCATTGTGGTTTTCCTCTGCCTCCCCACCCAAAGAGACACTGAAAAAACACCTGGCAGCAAAAACCTGGACTGAGGGGAGAAGGGTTGAACCCATGCTGGAAAGGCATCTAGCTTGCGAGTAATGATACCTGAGGCCTCAAGAGGGAGACCAATGCAGCTGCCTTTCAAAACTTTCTGTAATCTGCCTGCAACAATATCTAGGGTGAGAAATTCTATTTGTAACCAGTTTCTTTACTGAAAGTAGCTTAGTTCGCATGTTTAGTTTCATTTGCTTAGTAATCTGCTTTGTTCTGTCCGTTGCCTCTTATATTCACTTAAAATCCACCTTTGGTAGTTAAACTTATTTCTTGTTCATAATAAAATCCAGTTTATGCAATTTCTAACTGGGGGTGTGGCAGGTAGGCAAGAAGTGTGTACATCTCTCTTCACACAGAGGAAGAGGATGAAGGCAGGGGACTGGACTCGATGACCTTTCAAGGTCATTCCAGTTCTAGGAGATTGGCATATCTCCATTAAAAAAAAAATAATGAATTTTTATGAGCTTGCACTGCACAGATTTTTCTATACAGCGCAAGACAGTATTATTTTGGGTTTATCTCCCAAAAAGGGGTGCGCACATGAGTGCTGGGGGAGTCCTCTCACACAGAGCTGATTTCAGTCTCTCTCTGAAGCAGGGTGTGGCCCTACCTGTGTGTGTGCTGCAAGAGGCCAGCAAAGCAGGGAGAGGGAACCCAAGCTTTGAACATGGGAAGCTCAGGGAAATCCCAGTACATCAGGTAGCATCCCAGAAGTGGGGTCCAACCCATCACTCTCCCACTGCATCTCCCTTTTCAACTCCAACATTCTGCTATGCCAGATTTCCACTTAGAAACACTGGGCGACTCAGGTGCCTCCAGGAATTTTATTGACCAGAACTTTGTTCATGGGTATTGAATTCCCATCCTCTGCAAGTACTTCCCTGAGTTTGTCAAGGCTATTGACGGGTTCCTCCTCTCTTCAGGCCCCCTCACGCATCATACAGCCCCCATGGAGGTCATTACTATTGGCAGTCATTGAAAGATCTTGCAGTTCAGGGTCATCTGCGCTTTGCATTCACCAGTCGTCCTTGTGTCCCCCTGGCTCATCACTCATGACCCATGAATTAGTTGGTACTTGTGATCTACATTCTTCTGTTCCCTGCAGTGCTGCCAAACATGCCTTCCCAACTCTAGACAACAGCTGGTTATGTTCTGTGGCATGATTTAGCCCCTGAAGAATTAAGTCACAAACCAATTTGTTCAGCAGTGCCTGGAACCTGCTAAGTACCTAGGATATACCACTTTATTTGACAAACAGAAGGTGAACATGCTACCGCCTCTCTGCAGTTATGATTGCCCAATTGACCTTTAAGTGGGAACAGAGATTCCTTTTGGATGCATTTACACCCTTTCCAAACCCGACCTGCAGGCCCTCCAGGAGTACCTTGAGGAAAATCTCCAGAATGGGTTCATCCATCCCTCAGCTTCCCCAGCAAGAGCACTTACCTTCTTCGTGGCCAAGAATGATGGCTCCTCTGACTTCATGTTGATTATCAAGTCCCTAACAAGATCTCCATCCACCTTCCTTTCATAAATGAATTCCTGTAAAGACTCCATTCGGCTCAGGTCTTTACAAAGCTAGACCTGCATGGAGCATACAACCTGGTCAGAATCTGGAAGGGGGATGAATGGAAGAGGACATTTCAAAACAGATACAACTATTTTGAATATTTGGTTATGCCATTTGGTCTATGTAAAACTCCTGCTATTTTCCATCATTTCATGAATGAAGTCTCCAGAGACATCCTTGACCAATTCATAATCACTTACTTAGATGATATTCTCATTTTTTCAGAGAATCAAGAATTCCACGTGCACACTGTTCTTGATCAGCTTCACCAAAATGAATGTTAAGCAAAACCTGAGGAATATGACAAGGATACTGTGGAGTTTATGGGCTATGTCATCTTCCTGCAGGACTTGCCACAGACCCCAGCAAGATTACAGCCATCACCAAGGGGAAGGCATCTTCAAATATATTCAGGAGGCAGTGGTTCCTTGGCTTCATTAATTTTTACCAGTGATTCATCCAAGAATTGTCTAACCTGGTAGCTCCTTTAACATCCCTCCGCAGGAAGGGGGCTAAGTTCCAATGGTACACTGACATGCAGGCAGCTTTCAACCGCTTGAAAAAGGCATTTATTTCTGCCATCAGTTTGACCTATCCAGACTCCACAAAGGCCTTCATAGTTGAGACCAATGGCTCAGACTTTGTAATAGGCACAGTCCTCTTGCATTTTACCTGCCCTTACACCAGTTGCTTCATCTCTGCGCCTTTTTCTCTTGGAAACTGACTGCCACTGAGAAATTATGACATGTGGGACAAAGAACTCCTGGCCATCAGTGGAGCAGGAAGCTCACCACTGTCCTTAGTCCCACAGACAAAGTGAGAGGGTTTATCACTAGTCACCTGATGACCACTATCTATTCCTTGCTTCCAAGTGACTGGTTTGCATCCCCAATCTGCCAAACTCTAAGAACCACACGTGCTTCCCCAGTTTCAAAGTTTCATCTACAACAAGACCTCCTTTATCACAGGGATGAATCTCTACATTTCATGTGCTAAAGCTGTGCCATGACTTGCCCATGGCAAGATGTTGTGGCAAATTTAAAACCCGGACCCTGATTACTAGGTACTTCTGGTGGCCAACCCTATGAACTGATGTTAAAAGACCATGTTAGGTCATGTGACCTCTGTGCCCATATGAAAAAACCACAAGCCAAGCCTGTGGGCCTCCTTCAGTCCCTCCCCACATCTCTGCCTCCTTGGTCCACCCTTTCAATGGATTTTATTGTTGAGTTACCACACTCCCAAGGGCACTCAGTTATCCTGACCATAATGGACCTCCTGACCAAGTTGGCCCATTTTATTCCCTGCGGCACTATTCCGTCTGCCCATGAAACTGTGCAAGCCTTCCTGCAGCACATCTTTAAGTACCACAGAATGCCAAAATGCATAATTTTGGATCGAAGCCCTGAATTTGTTTCTTGGTTCTGGCAGAAATGTCTCCACCTTCGTGGCACCAAGCCCCTTACCTCAATAGCTTACCATCCACAGGCAGATGGCCATACTGAAAGAGTCAATCAGACCTCGGAGTGGTACCTCCCAGTTTCCTGAATTTCCATCAGAATGATTGGCTTCCACTTCTGTGTTTAGCTGAGTTTGCATACAACAACTCTACCCATGCTTCAATTCAACACACTCCATTTTTCCAAACTTTGGTTTTCATGCTGGATTCCATCCCAGCAGCCATAGATCTGGCTTGCCATTTCCAAAAAATACCAGTAGATCAAAGAACACTTACTTGCCTCTAAAGAAATGTATAAGTGTTATGCGGATCAAAAGTGACAAGTGGTCCCAACCTTGCAGTAGGGGATAAAGTTTGGCTCTCAACTCAAAACCTGGGAACAGACCATGCTTCAGCTAAACCTGCCCACTAATACCTTGGTTCTTTTTGGATCATGGAACAAATAAACCCTGTGGCCTTTAAGCTTCATCTCCAAGAATCCCTCAAGATTCATCTCTTTCATGTTTCTCTCCTCAAACTGTTCAGCAACAAGCCTTTACCTGACTGGTGATCCACTTCCACCCCTGGTAATTGTCTATGGGCAGGAGGAATATAAAGCTCATCAGGTCCTCGACCCCTGACATGTCAGAGGAAAACTCCAGTATCTGACAGACTGGAACGGGTATGGGCCAGAAGAGAAGTCCTGGGAACCAGAAGAAAGTGTTCACATTCCCGATCTCCTGTGGCAATTTCATGAAAGGTATCTTGGCAAGCCAGGGCTGAGGGCCCCTAGGAGGAGCCCTCAGGAAAGGGTACTATCAGGAACACAGCTGCCTCAGGGCTTGGTTGCCTAGCAACCCGAGGAGCTCATCTGGGCCCAATAAACTCTCACAAAGTGATATGCTCCCTGATTGGTCAGAAAAGCCAACAAATCACCATTTAAGTCTATAGCAACAGGAGCACAGTGGTTGCTCAATGTGTTTCACACCTGCATCTGTGCCCTACCTGCTTCCTGCCCAGCCCTTGCTCCACCCCTTGCCTGCTCCACGCCAGCCCCAGTCCCTGCCAGCCTCTGAACTCCTGATTCTGACCATTGGTTTGGCTCCTGACCACGCATCCAGTTCTGTTCACTGATTCTGCTGCAACCACTAGGCATGCTCTGACCACCAGATAACACAACTTTAACCTCGATCTGTGGCAGTTATAATCCTCCATTTGGTTTTTTTGTTTTGTTCGAACTTCTAAAAGGGAAAACCTATGAGAAAAATCTCCCCATATTCTTTCTATATTGCCCATCTCCATAGCATCTAAGTGCAATTAAAGAGAGAAAGGAGAAGAAGCAGGCTTAGCTAAATAGGGAGTGAAGGGACTAAAACAGTGAAAGCAATTCCCTTAAGTTTCCTGTTCAAGAGAAATGAACAAGAAGCAAAATCAGCCATGGTAGTTGCTATGGCCAAAATCCTGCTCATGAGGAGGGCAACAAAATGAATTAGAGCAGTTCTTCATGAGTTGTCAATGGATTGTCATGCACAGTGTTTGTATGCGTGGAGGGGTGCGGGGGCCTAGATCCTGGCCCAAGGTTTATCAACCTAATGGAGCATGTGATAGAGAAGGAGGGCTTATAGTGTACTAGAGAAGTTTAAAACTGTGCTGTCAAGGCTGATTCCCCACTCTGGAACTTCGAGTGCAGAAGGGTGGGGCCCGCAAGGATTTTAAAAATTAATACTGGCCACTCCAGGCTTGTATTAAACTCCCAAGGTTACAGCTTTTCTCTGACCTTGGATGGGTAGATGCTGTCACCACTCAAGTGCAGAAACCCCTTTGAGAACCCAGAAAGGTGCACTTGGGAATTCCTTCCTGTGGGGTACTCTCAAGCCCTTTCACTCCCCCTCCAGGGAAGAGCTGAGAAAGAAAACAAAGGAAATTAACTGTTGCCACCAGCTAATTAAACAATATGTGCACAAACTTCTTAGGTCACAAAATTCAATCCTGTTCTTAAAAAAAGGTTATTTTATGAAAAACAAAAAAGAAAGAAAATACATTTGAAAACTCAGGCTATTGCTAGATTTAAAAAAAACTCACTTACAATAAAGCAGCAGCAAGAATAACCTTCTTGAGCTTAAAGGTTACAAGCAAAACAAAAGCATTTGGGGTTAGCACAGAGGAGTCCACAAGCCATAAAGAAATAAACCTAATCATGTCTTCCTAGACATTTCCTGATCTACTTACATAGCTGAGGTTTCAAATGAGTAGTTTCTAGGTATGATTTCATATACCTAGCCCAAGCTCTTGCAGCATAGTTGCAGCCCTGTCTCTGCTTCTCCCCGAGAACAGCAACAGAACAGACAAAGGGGAAGTTTTTCCCTGCAATTTAAAAAAGTTTTAGCCTTCCCATTGGCTCTTTTGGTCAGGTGCCCACTCCCTTCCTTTTACATATGCAGGGAGACTTTTTAACCCTTCACAGGTAAAGCAAGTAGATAATGACTAAGAGGGATTTTATGGCTGGGTGTCCATAAAAGGGAGCTATCCCCTGCTCCCTTTCATTTATCATGTGCTGTCAGAGGAGCTTCAGACAATGCTAGTTTTGAGAGCCACTGAATCCTCTATCAGTAGATGGTCAGAAAACCCAGGTTTTACTTATGGAAAGTTTTGCATGCAAAATACTTTTGAAAACTTTCCAAACAGAAAATCAAGTTTTCTGCAGGAATTTCATTTGGAAATAAACTGTTTAAAAAAAAAAGTGTGAAAAGTCTTCCCCCCGCCCCCCGCTCCTTCACATACTTCCTTAATTCCTTCCCCTTTTCCCAGGAGGTAAAATTAAAAAAAAATGAAAAGTGGGAAAAAATCCCCCCAAATCCAAAAACTGAAAATGGAAACCAAAACAGTAAGGACACTTTGATTTAGGATGATCATTTGAAATTCTGAATTTTAAAAATTTAGCCAAACCTTACATGTTCCCATAGAAAATACTGATTGATAATACCGCATTTTCTGATGGGAAAAATTTGTCTGAAAACTTTCAACCAGATTTTCAATAGAGGGCATGTTGCTGTCTGTTATTTTCCCAACACAATGGGGATGGCTGCTATACATAATGAAGTACAGTAGAACCTCAGAGTTACGGACATCTTGGGAATGGAGGTTGTTCGTAACTCTGAATAAGCCATTATGGGATGCTCCCACAGGTGCCAACTTTTCAAACTGCCTGGCGGCGCTCGACCCTTGGCTCTGCCCCAGGCCCTGCCCCCACTCCACCCTATCCCACCTCTCCCCGCCCCATTCTGCCCCCTCACTCTTCCCCCCAGAGCCTCTTGCACGCCACGAACGGCTGATCATGGGAGGTGCGGGAGGCTCGGGGAGGGAGCGGGAGGCGCTGATTGGCAGGGCTGCTGGCAGGCAGGAGGCGCTCGGGGAGGGAAGGATGAGGGGGCTGCTGAGCACCCACCATTTTTTCCCATGGGTGCTCCAGCACCCATGGAGTCAGCGCCTATGGATGCTCCCTTGGGCAGACTGCTCGGAGCACAGGCTCACAGCTCTGCAGTGGCTGCCCGGCGAGTGAGGGTGGGGACAGGCAGCTGGTTCTATCCCTCTGGCTGCAAGGGTGATGAGTGAGGCACCCTGGGGCACTGCAGTGTCAGTGTGCACGCGGTGCAGGCTGTGGTCCTTTAAAACTGAGCTGCTCCTCCGGAGCGCAGCGTGCAGCCAGGGGCTCGGGCTCTGGCTCCAGCAGCTTGCATTCTAGGCCAAGTTTCAGTAGTAGCGCGGGACGTTTCTTTCCCGGGCTCTGAGCTTGCAAGCTTGTCCCCCTCCCAGCCAGGGGAGAGGGAGAGGGGAAAAACAGCTTTCACCACCCTCCTACCTAGAAGTGGCTGCCTCAGGACATGGCAAGTAGGGGATGGGGACAGGCAGCCCAAAGGTGCCTACCTTTAAGATACTGTACAGTGGCTGTATTGTATTTGCTTTTTTTTGGTCTCTGCTGCTGCCTGATTGGTTTCCAGTTCCCCATGGTGTCCAGTTGACTGGTCAGTCTGTAACTCTGGTGTTCGTATCTTTGAAATTCTACTGTATCCACATTTGATATATACCGTATGCCTCACATAATTCCCTTATTAACTGAGAAAAAGTAAACCTCTCTTCTTTAGACCTTATAAAAGGATATTGGCAAATCTCATCAGATGTGGTATTCAAAAAGAAAACAGCAGCTAGACATCACAAGACTTGTTCTGATTCAAAGCTATGCCTTCTGGTCTTTATGGAATCACAGTAACATTTTATTGCCTGATGGACACACTGTCCTTACAGCGTTCTGGGTATAGTACAGCCTATCTGGATGAGGTCTGCATGCCTGTTTGAATAACATTTTAGCAGTGCCATGAGCATGGATTGGAAGCAGTTAATCTCTAATTTACTTAGAAAAATGATCTAAATATTTTCTTTGAAAAAGTTTGAGGATGCTTTACATTTTAAAAACAAGTGTTTCTATACAGTGAGTATTTCTGTAGGCTACATTTCCTCAGATGATTCAGATAAAATAGTTTATCTAGACTTACTAAATTTCATTTCCTTACAGAAAGGTATTCAGATGTATTGTCAAATATACCCAACCTCAGCAAAGTAAATAAATCCTAGAAGAAAGCTATCAACACACTCAGTTAAGCTATTAAAAATATTGTGCCACAATGACACACACTGATGCTCTAATGTTACAGTAGGGCCTAATCCTGCAACCATTTTCTACTTATGTTACCTCAGTGGGTCTGTTCATGTGAGCATAAGGGACATGTTATTCTACTACTTGAGAAACTAAAGCTGGTTTGTGTTTTAAACATATTAAAAGTTTACACAAAGTTGTGTAACATTATACAACAGTATTTCAATCTGCTAGAATTCAAGGGTCTACAATTCAGAGTGGTTAGTTAATTAGGCTATTATTGTTAATGTTTCTCAGTTGGGTTATAAATATATATCTCTGGGATCAGGACAATGATCTGATTTTCTGTATGGTAAAGCTAGAATTTGAGACTCAAACTACAGCCTTTGTTTATGGGCTCACAGGATCAGTATACTGTGGAAGTGTGACGGCCGACAGCTTGGAAAGGAGGAAGGTATGCATGTATGCACAGAAGTAGGTATATATTTATGTATACAATACATCCCTCATCAATGTTTTATCAGAATTAAAAATAGTATTTAATACAGATTCCCTGTATGTATGTTACAGAATCTATTTTTACACTTTTTACATGGATTTAAACATGCCAAACGTATCACTCCATAGTAAGTCTCTTCTCGCTCTTCTGAAATTGGTGGGGGTTTTATTCACTTAGTGCTTTCTCTCTATAAATACACATCATGTTGATTGCCAAGCGACTGTACCAACAGTGCTACGCATTTGTGTTATACAGCTGTAGTGTACCCACTTTCTACATGTTTCTCATTAGAAAAAAACCTTAATGCATAAAACACCCTAAACTTGATATTAAAATGTTTTTCTTATTGATTGAAAAGTAGTTTCTTGTGAATTGTAAGGCGAGATCTGTGTGTTTGGGTGCAGAAAATTCAGAAATCCAATATATATACGTGCATTAAGACAGTGGACTAGAAACGAACCCCCAAACATATTCAAAACATTTTTAAAAAGTGACTTGCCTCCAAGAAAGCCTTCCTGAGCTTCATGTGACTTAATTGCATTTATAAGTTGTTATATATTTGCTGGCTGAGGTTCTTTAGTCTGTGGTATACAGGAGGTCAGAGTAGATGATCATAAATCCCAATGGTTACTTCTTAATCTAGGCACTTGTTATGGAAATAATCCTTGGCTGGGAGGCAGGAACTCCTGATTTCAGCTCTGCCACTGTGGGCCAACCACTTCACTTTTTGGCCCCTAAAGGGGTTGAGTCACTGTTTAAAAGAAATTATCCAGCCAAAATAACTTCTCCCACTGGTGCAGTTAAGACATCACTTTCTTTCTGAGAGAAAGAATGGAAGGATACAGATTTTTAAACATCTTTTTAAAGGGATGTTAGGCTGATGCTGTTAACTCTATAATAAGGTGAACATCTGAGACTTACTCCTTAGAAAAACCAACCTGCATGACAGCTGAAAAAATCCAGCCACAATAAAAACACTATTGGGGTTTGCACAAATTTAGGTGTGTAAAAGTGTTCCCACCTGGGCCATGGGTGGTCAGACCTGGTGGTGAAGGGAAGAGTGCAGTCTACTGGTTAGATCTGGATTGAGGGCAGGTAGAGCCCAGGACATGAGCCTAGGGTCAGTACCCAAGGGGCAGAAGCCAAATACCAGAGCCAGGCAGAGGAGAAAGAGAAAGAGAGAAGAGTCATAAGCCAAAAGCAGAGCCCGGAATCTGTACCAGCAAGACAAGCCAAATGCCAGAACCAGACCATCAACCAGACTTATAAGCCAATGTGAGGGCTGGGGTTGAAGCCAGTAGGGGCTGGAGAGGAGCAGAAGAGACTTGGAGCAAGGACTGAATCAAGGGCTGGAGCAGCTGCTGTGGGGGGCCAGGCTTATAAGCAGGACTACTAAACCAGCAGCCAATCAGGGGCTGTGGCCACTCAGCATTCTAAAGCAGTGCAGATGGGCTCAATAGTTGCCTAGCATCACTGTTAGGGAACAGGCCAGCAGCTGGTCTGACTGCTGACAAAAGGGCACATCATCCCGGTGCACCCCTTTGCAGCTGCAACCTGCCTTAATTTTCCCAATTGGGTGATCAGTAAGTCCACTGTGGCTTTTAGGTATCAAACAACACCCACTGCCCCCCCTTTAGAGAGGCTGAATTTATCAGCAGGAAGTTCAGACACAAGAAAGACCCTTACCCAGGCTTCTAAATAAAGAGACAGATTCCATCTGAGTTTGTCAGTCTTACTTGCAGGCCCTCACTAGGCACTCAACCTTGATTCTTTCTCTGGAGTCAGGCCCTTCCTGGCAACTGTAGCTCTTCTCCTGGTGTCACACAGCTTCTTACAGGCTGAGCATCCTGCAGTTAATCTGGGTGGTCCCTCCCAGAGTTCCATTCCTTTCCCTGGGAGTTCTGCTCTATTCCTTACACACTCCTTCCCCCTATGTGCCTCCTCTCTCTATAAGCACCCAACTTCAGCTAGGTCTCGGAGCCTTTTATCAGGTCCAGGTGCTCATTAGCCAATTAACTGCAACCCAGTCACCTAAGCAGTTCATTACTTGCAGGTGGGCTGCGATGGGCTCATTCACCTAAAAGTAGTCTGGCATGGGTCAACTGGGCCAGCCACCTGTGACATAGTGTTTTTTAAGCCTACAAATTAAAGGCTAGCATTTTAGAAAAATAGAATATTTCCCTAATTTGCAATGTGTTCGGAGAGCAGCACCATCATATCAATAGGCCAATCCCACGTGCTCTAGGTGTGAGGTACAAATATTGACTGTGGTATATGGCAGAAGGTTATATATGCAGGTTTTTATAAGCAGCCATGTTTTCCTGTAGTCAAAGCATGTCAATTAGAGAAAAGGCTGGGATGAACTGAATGGAAAAAGTGACTAAAATTTCTGAGCTCACAGAGATACCCCCTCAAACACCTGCTCTTTAAATGAACAGTTAAAAATAGGACTCTCGCTCACTATAAAATATACAAGCTTATGTGTTCAAGTCCGGATTTGGGCTAGTTGGGGCAATTTTTACTCTTTGCTCATTTCTATGTTTGCTCTGTTTCTAACGGCCTTTCTACTCTTGATAAGCAACAACAAAACAGGCCAACGAAAAGGTAGCCTGTCTTTTCCCACCAAGTCCAAATATGCTTTCTGAGATACGATATTATCCTGGTTGTCAGCAACACAGTAACTCCAAAGACAGAATGAAATAGATTCTCTCTGTAGTCCTCTCACTTGGGAAAGAAACTAAGACCTGCAGATAGCCATGACACAGACAACGCTAAAAGAAAGGTGGAAGAGACCCATAACTGTCTACTGGAGAGTGGGTCTGATCCAATCTGTCAATTCCTATGTTCTTATTCCTCTATATTTCTTTGTAGTTTCCTTGTTGTCTGTGTGTCCCTCTGTAATCTGCAGTACTATTCTTTGTGAATATATGAAATATTAGTGAGATAGGACCATGGCACCAGTATGCTCCTAATGGAAAATGTCACCCTCAGAGTCCTATGATTGCAAGTGAATAAAGGAACACTTGAATGATTTTCTGAGGCTGCTCTGTTTTATACCAGGGTAGCCGAATCCTTTCACAGGGAAAGGATCAAACGAAACATGCAAAAATGCTGAAAAAAGAAACCCTCACGTTACATTTATACAGGAAATAATTGAGCATTTCCAGCTATGCATTGAAATCAATGAGATTACTCACATGCTTAAAGCTATGCACAGTGAGGGAAGCAGCAGGAGCATTGTGTGATAACTAGGGAAAAAGAGGCAGAAATGGAAGCAGCCGGAGAGGCAGCAATAGCAGGAGTGAGGAGCCTGTACAGAGCTTTGATCCAAAGTTCAGATCTGTGCATTGTAAAATGTAAGAAATAAGTTAATTTTGAATTATGGGGCTGTAATTCCATCTCAGTATTGTAGTAACTACATAAGGCCACTTGAGCTTTGTTTTTATAGTTTATGGTATTACCACAACCCCCTGGTGGATTTATAGTCCTGGCATTGAAAAGTAGGTTGTTAATTTTTATACTTACTACAGTACATCATGAGAGATATTGGTAACAGTCACATATTGTATGACACCATGTTCCCCATGCTGTTGCATTTGGCTCTGGAAAATCAAAGTTATACTTTGAGATTTGGCAACCACAGAGCAGGTATGTGTTCTGCCTGCGTCTTTGTCCCATTAAGGGTGCTTCTTTAATTTAGCAGTGATCTGTCCAGATACAGAAAGGCATGTTGATTTCACATCAACCCGTGACAAGCAACCTTCTGGTTCCAAATTTTCACATTTCCTTTTCTCTTTTTTTACCCCCTGCAGTATGCTAATTTCTCATCTTAGTCTTATCCCACCAGCTCCCTGATACAATCTATCAACCTAATACAGAGCCCAGTCTCCTAAAGCAAAAGAGAAACAAAAAAAAAGATACATTCATGGCCACAGTCACTAGCATATGAAGAGCTATGCAAACTGTTAGCACTGAACAATTCATTCAGCATGTTTAGTCCCTTTTTTATATTCTCAAATTATTTTCAGACAGATTTTGATTTTTACAGATTTATTTATTTGAAATGATTGAACAATTGAGTTATGAGAACATATTTGAGCCTATGGATTGTTTGTGAACTATCCACCTTGACCAATGCTTTGAGTATTCATTATTCTCTAGTTGTGCTGTGTGATTAGTAAATGAAGTTATGTGATATTGTTTCTGCTTTTGGACTGAATGTCTCCGAAACACAAGAAGCTTCTAAACTAAGGTCATGTAGTTAAAACACTTGATTGGTAGAGCCCTCATCCGCATCTGATCCACAATCCGCAAAAATGGTCCATGGATATCCACGGATATAAAGGGGATATCTGTGGATTTGCAGGACTCTATTGATTGGGTCACAGTTGAATTGGGTTCACTTCCTGCTTACGCCAGAGACTTCTGGTGTGGTCTTGGTCAAGTTATTTAATCTCTCTTTCTGTGCCTCAATTCCTCTTTGTAAAGCAACATTTTCCTAGTTCACAGACGTGCTGTGAAGGTAAATCCATTAGTGTGTATGAGGTGTTCAGACATTACAATGATGTGCGACATAGAAAATACCTTTAAAGCAAAGTCACACAAACACTTCTTGTGCCAAAAGCTTTCTTTCTGAAAACATTCTTGCAAACAAATATTTGCTCATATAAGCATTTAGAGAAAGCAAACAGAATGGGTCATGTATATCAGCAAAGTGAAACCGCATTCTGGTTCCAATTGGTTAATGTGCAGACTCCACTCAACTTTAATTCAAATCCTGGAAGTTTCAGAGCATCAAACAGTGCTTGAAAGGGATACTATCAGCTTGAAATTTTTGAAAATGTCTCATCTGAAGAAGCATGGCTTCTTGGGTCTGGCTCCACTCCTGTCCCAACTCCTGTGGAGAGGGAGGGGTTCCTCCATCTCCTGCGAACCTCTCTCATTCTAGCTCTTTCTATTGTGAAGTGGGATGTTCCTCCAACCACCACTGTCTTCTGGCTCGGATCTTTTCTTCCAACCATTCATTGATTCCAAGGCCAGAAGGAACCATTGTGATCATCTAGTCTGACCATCTGTGAAACACAGGCCATAAAACTTCCCCAAAATAATTCCTAGAGCACATCTTTTAGAAGAACATCCAATCTTTACTTAAAAATTCAGTGATGGAGATTCCACCACAAACTCTGGTAAATTGTTCCAATGGTTAATTACTCTCAGCATTAAAAATTGTCACCAGTGTCTAGTAGAGGGCCTTTTGTCTTGAATTGACCTATGAGCCCACAAAGGGATCTGTAGGTAAATGCTTGCCCCACTGCTACCAGGTGCTCCTTGGCTCATGCAGGATTGTGCAGTGTTTCAGATAGTGGTGGTTGTTTTGTTCCTGGTGCTGACATGCTGGATTCGAAGAAAGATTGATTGGTTTCAAAGCCTGCGCTTTTGCAAATCATGGGTACTTCCCCAGGGAATCTACATGAGGTCTGGTCTATAACGCGGCAGAATCAGGGGTGAAAACTGAGAGTGCCAGTGAGAAGATTATTGCTCAGTCTCACTCAAGAGCCTTGAGGCCAGTGCTGGGCCTCACTAGTAACTCACTGAACTTGTTGTGTGTGTGTGTGCATGTGCAGATCTCAATATTAAAGATATATGATCTACAATGAGGGGAGTGTTACCCTGGAATTTGACATTCCTGTCTGTACTGCAGAACTTGACAACACTGCAGTCAGCCATTTTGTATGATCAGCCACTGCTGGCTGAAAACCAAACATCCCATAGCTAGGAATAATCTTAGGCCTTTGTGAGACAAGGTCAGACAGCTGCAGACTTGCAGTTTGTTAATTACAATGGGAGGATGGAACAGAAAGTTATGGAAGAGAGTGAGTGAATAGCACCCATGGTTTTAGGTGCCACTGACATGTTGTTAGGGCTAGAAATACTAGAAATGTTTGAGATAATGAGTAGTTTGTTGAAAATAGGAGAATTGGTGACCCAGTAGAGGTTATTTTGCTGATCCACTAGGAGTCATCATAGGGTATGTGCTCTGTTAGAGTTAACTATAAAAGATTAGGTAAAAGTAAATACCTCAGAGCAGTCTGAGAGAGCTTTTCTTCGGGCAAGGAGCTGACATCTAAACTCCCCATAAGCTGTATGAAAAGAGGGCCTCTGGATGTCCAGCTGGTGATCACTCAAAACCATCTCAGACTGTGGATAACTACATATGGGATGTCCTAAACCTATTGTGTATGTGTGTGTGCGCTTAATGTCTAATAAATAGTATTATATAAAACCATGCTTGCTTGCATCAACATTTTTCAGCCAGAAGTGCTGTGTTCTCATTGATTTATTCCTGACACTGCCGGGAGAGAAACAGTTAAGTTACCACTGCTTTGGGTTCTGAGAAACCCCACGTAACACCCCTCACAAAACCCTTGGTTTTCCTTGCCCCAACAGGGGTCTTCTTTATCCCTTTCACCAGAATCCTGCTGGTCCTGTGTCTGGGGATTTCCTTGGATACCCCTGAAGCTCCTGTTGTTTCTCAGTCCTATGCTGAGGACCAGAGAAGAAACTACATCTTTCCAACCCCAAACTCAGACACAGCAGCAGCTCTCCTGTTGTCATTGGTAAACACATTTTTAGAAAGGCTTAAGGAAAAGCGTGCATATAATTCCCCTTAGAGGAATGCATGAGAATGATGTGATCATACTAGTGCATAACAAAGGATGTGCAATTGATCATCCACAAACCAGTGACACTGACTGTACATAAAGTGCTGTGAAAGGCACACAATAAACAAACTAAAATGTAGAGAAAAATAATAATCTCTAACTTCCTTCAGTTTTAGTAACGTTAGGTATTACTTATACCAAAACTACAGTGGTACAAAGTTATCTGACGAGAATGTGATTACCAGGGGATGGTGAGTCCTTAAGAAGTTACTGATACTTCCTGTACTTCTGCTGTGGGGATGATATTTGCAAATCATCACAGTGTCATGATGATCATATTCACAACATACAAACAGAGAAGTTAGGTAAAAATATAAAATACTCCTTTAGGAAGGTTGTAATGCAACAGTACTTTATTTCCTAAAATCCAGAACTTTAACACACAATAACCAAAACCAGAGAGAGAAAAAGCAGGCTGCTCCCTAAGGCAGAGAAGCACAACTCTCCCAACTTAGCTCTTGGCTTGGTCTTTCCAGACTGACTCTGATCATATGCTTTCCTGAAATCTGGACCAGGAAACCCCAAACAATTTAAAGTGACAACCTACAATTCTAACACATTTTTCAAATACATCACAGTGACTGCCAGTGAACACAACTGACAGGCCTTTTCTCCTTGTCCACTTAATTGTTACAAAACAAGAACTAAAGAACTTGCATTAGGTGCTCTGCATGTAGACAAGAACAGTGCATGCAGGCTGGTGAAGGCCCTGTTCAGATTTAACAGCAGCACAAGAGACAGTTTGACATCTGGGGAGGAGATGTAGGAGAAGGATGGGGACAATGAAGAAGAATACAAGGAGGACCTCATAGAATGTTACTTTAACAATGCAGTGTTCTTTCCTCCTTGCCCTAGTTATGCTGGAACTGACTGATAAATCTTTCACTGATCTCATGCTGCTGCTTAGTGTTTGGAAGCCATGTGGCTCATGCAATTGAGTTAAATTATTCATGAGTCGGGGGAGGAAAGGAATCACAAACTTCATCTTATGACCAACACTCCTTGCCCTTTGAGGTGGTGAGGGAGGACATGGAACTACACAAAACTTGGCAGCTGTGTCTGGGACAAGTGCTCAAGCGGATTTGGGGAGCATGAATCCATCAAATCAGGTCACTGATGGGTAACAAGGTCATAATGTGGTATTTTTATCAAGCATCTTTAAAAATGAAATGTCAAAGGAAGGTACCGGGAGCTATAGAGATGCTGGGCGTGCCATCAATCAAGCACTTTCCTATGCTATGCTTTAAGTAGTAATTTTATACACATGTTTTATAAGTAAAATATCTAAAATTATCTATTTAAGTCAGTCATAATGCTTCATTTGTGTGTGAGAGATACTGCAAACATTCTGTATGCAATAGAAAGAAAAGGAAAAACATCTCTTATGGACTTGTCCAGCAGCCTCTCAATTTAACCACAGGGGGGCATGAGATATTTATTTAAGAGAAATTTTGACTGGAAATTATACAAGGGTAGTAAGCCTTATTGCTAACCAGGGATCTGAATAGCCACCTGTTCTTTAGCCCCATGCTGTCAAACAAGAATACTTGGCTAAAAAAGTATTTAAAAATGAGACTTGTCTGAAATAATTCTAAAATTCAATACACTGTGGTGCTAATACAGTTGGACTGGGAAGAATATCAAAACAGTTTTTTAAAATGCTGATTAATTAATCTAAATCCCAGGTCTGTATTTTTCTGACACTATTTTGAAATACAGTGGTTCTGTAAATAAAATCTTAAATCCTATATATAACTCAGTACATCTGACTTTTAGATAACCTGTACATTTTCATATATTTGAATTCAATGGTACAAATTCTTTTTTTCTTTTTTTTTATACACCAGTCTAAAATCTGGAGTAAGTCCACTGAGTTCTTAGTTATTCTGGATTTACCTGTACTGTGGTGTAACAGCCAATTCTGCCCTCACATGATATGTATTCTATTTACTATTATCTATTGTTTTATTTGCCATGGAAGGGTTTTTTAAAGGAGAGTTTTTCTTTCACTAGTTGCTTAGGAACTAATTCTATCTCCTTTACTCACAATACAATACTGGATTCATTTAGACCCCAGTCCTGCAAAGCATATAAAAACATGCTTAATGACGTTAAATACTTGAGCAATTTCATTATCATCACTTAAGCATGTGCTTAAAATTAAGTATGTGCTTAAATGACAGAACAAGGAGTAATGGTCTCAAGTTGCAGAGGGGGAGGTTTAGGTTGGATATTAGGAAAAACTTTTTCACTAGTAGGGTGGTGAAGCACTGGAATGGGTTACCTAGGGAGGTGGTGGAATCTCCTTCCTTAGATGTTTTTAAGGTCAGGCTTGACAAAGCCCTGGCTGGGATGATCTAATTGGGTTTGGTCCTGCTTTGAGCAGGGGGTTGGACTAGATGACCTCCTGAGGTCCCTTCCAACCCTGAGATTCTATGATTCTATGATTCTATGAATGGATTGGGGCATACGGTACCTCTCAACATGAGGAAGATGGCAGGATGAAGCTCTTAATTAGTTTGCAAATATAATTCAACATGCTGTGCAATTCTTTGCATTGAAAAAAGTGCATGTGGACAAGTCTCTCTTGACACAGAGGGGACTAAACTTTTTTATCTACTTTGGTTTTCAAAGGGGGTGGAAGTGGGGCTGATTGGTTGCTGTTGTTTTTCTCTCCTAAATTTGTGAATTTCATTTGTTAAGTTAACTGATTTGTTTGAAGCAGAATATTTGTACCAATATTTCAAAGTCTGTTTATTGTCTATGCACTTTTTTACTTAGAAGACAAATCAGTAAATTTTGTTGTTAGTAAAGATGAGATATTTTTACTTCTGGTTCATTGAATTTGAAATAAAACCGAATGCTTAAACAACACCAAAGTATCATTAACAAAAAGTGGAAGTTTGTGTAATTTTTAAATTACAGGCTGTGCCTCTACTGCAAAATTCTGATCCAGAGCCTAACACCCATAAAGTTCAGAAGAGTTTGAATCCAGAATTGTGGTTTAAACATTTATTAATGGTCCATTATGGAGTTTCTTGCGCCCTGCTTTGAAGCATATGGCCAGTATATGGGGCCCCCACTACTGTATATGAGCCCCCCACTACAGCAAGGATGAGGACAAATTGGAGAGAGTCCAGTGGAGGGCAACAAAAATGATTAGGGGCTGGGGCATATGACTTATGAGGAGAGGCTGAGGGAACTGGGCTTATTTAGTCTGCAGAAGAGAAGAGTGAAGAGTGATTTGATAGCAGCTTTCAACTACCTGAGGGGGGGAGGGGCTTCAAAGAGGATGGAGCTAGGCTGTTCTCAGTGGTGGCAGCTGACCGAACAAGGAGCAATGGTCTCAAGTTGCAGTGGGGGAGGTCTAGGTTGGATATTAGGAAACACTATTTCACTAGGGGGGTGGTAAAGCACTGGAATGGGTTACCTAGGGAGGTGGTGGAATTTCCTTTCTTAGAGGTTTTTAAAGCCTGGCTTGACAAAGCCCTGGCTGGGATGATTTAGTTGGTGTTGGTCCTGCTTTGAGCAGGGGGTTGGACTGGATGACCTCCTGAGGTCTCTTCCAACCCTAATCTTCTATGATTCTATGATTCTATCAGAGTCAGGTGACTGCACTATACGAACTATTTTCAGAGTAGTAGCCGTGTTAGTCTGTGTCAGCAAAAAGAACAGGAGTACTTGTGGCACCTTAGAGACTAACATTTATTTCAGCATAAGCTTTCGTGGACTACAATCCACTTCGTCGGATGCATAGAATGGAACACACAGTAGGAGGATATGGTTACTTCCACCTTTTCATGTTTCTCTGAATGTATAAATATCCTCCTACTGTATGTTCCATTCTATGCATCTGATGAAGTGGATTGTAGTCCACGAAAGCTTATGCTGAAATAAATTTGTTAGTCTCTAAGGTGCCACAAGTATTCCTTTTCTTTTTATATGAACTATAGGTGTGATCCAATATGGTAATTCCTATGTTTCTGAGTGAAAAGGGTCAACTACGTTCAAGTCTGAATTTCAATCCAAACTTCACCAAAATCCAGAATTGTTTGGTTCCAGAGTTTTGGTTCAGGCTCATCCCTGATGAAAATCTATTACTGCAGGAAATCAACATGGTACCAAGAGCGATAGCAGAAAGAGACAGCCACTTGCACAAACTTGTTTTTGAACATGACACAATCAATACAGTACAATAGAAGGCATGAGTGGACTAGTAAACTGGAGCTGCCACATATTTTTTTCTATGCTTTGAAACCCTCTTATTTCAATGCCCCGTATTATAAATCCTTCAAATTGCTCAAACAATGAACTCAGTTAGCTCTAGACATACTGTACTTTAAACCATTGACACTCAGACCTCAGTGGTACAGGAGTAAAATTAGTGATCAACTTTACCCAAAAGAGCCACAGTAGTGTGAATTCATTGTTTCATTTACTATATATATGAATTCACACTACTGTTTATTATATATATACTGAATAATATATATTATTCTCATAGCAAAATAGCTGACTAAGTATTATTATTTTATCAACCATCATTGGTTAATAATATAGTAAAAGCATCCTGATTGGTTAATAATAAAATCACAGTGTTTTAATATCATGTGCTGCAAAGAGCCGCAGAAGACACATTAAAGAGCCACTTTCAGCTCTCGAGCCTCAGTCTGAGAATCATTGCTTTAAACAGTGTCCTACTGAAAGTTTGAATGAAGGAATAATCTTTCAAAAACAAAAAATCCTGTGCATTAAATGAGTAAATGCTTGGAGGTTGATGATCAGCCTGCAAAACAAAGAAACACAAATCAATGCCCCTCTGCATTAAGTTTGAAAATTGAAATGAAACGACTCTTAAAAAAAGGAATGGCCCAATCCTGCAGTCTTGCTCAGGCAAAATTCCCACTGACAACAGGATTGCAGGATCTGGGTCCAGGTTCTTGATTGTGGGTAAATCTGGCAACATCTCTTTCATATTCTCTAACATGTCTATCCCTTGTTGGCAATGAAACATTTGTAGGTACTAATTAAAAAAGCTATTATCCCATTTACATTGTCTGTGAAACTGACTGTGCAATGAATACAATGTAGGATACTGTTTGCCTGTAAGCATTTCTGATCCATTAATCATGAATCAAATATATTTGAATTTAGGACTCTCATAACTTTTTATGGAACACTATTAAACCAATTTGGTTGATAACCATTGTAACCTTTGTAATATACTGCAGCAACAATGAGATTATTATTTCCGGATGTGGTTTGCTGTACCATGAGCTGTATGCCGATCTCCTGAAGTCCTTGCATGAAGGAAAACTTAAAAAGAAAGATTTTTTTTTAAAGGTTGCTTGTTCATAAATGGAGAACTGATTAGTAAGAATGATTTAATATCTCCCTGCCTTAGAAGCAATGGAAATTTGGGACAGGATCAGACATTCCCTCCAAGTTGACTATAACCTTCCTTGCTTAATATTGTTTTTAAATGAAACATCTGACACATTTTCCAGCAGGGATGTTATTTTGTTCCTCATGCTGAAATGTTTCAAAATTCACTGAAAAACAGGCTGAATGGAAGAATTTTTCCCCCATAGACATCTGGAGCTTTCTTTCAAAGATGATGTGATCTTTCATCTGGACAAGAAAGGCTTTGATCCAAACTCTAAGATCCCCTATCTCCCAGTTAATTGGTGTTAGTGAGGTAGGTTTGACAGCCTCTGACACCAGTCTCTGGAATGCCTTACTCTATTAAGACCTGTCGGTTGTGACTCAGTCAACTCAAAGACATCAGCATTCTCTCATTTGACTTTTGCCCCTCTGGGGATGGTTACAGGTTTTACCTGCTTTCATTGTTTTTTCTCTTAAAACCATTCAATGTCAAGAACTAAATCCACTTTTGAAACCAAGCACAAGGCACTTAGAGGCACATGTGATGAGTGATGTTTTTAACGAACTCTCCCAGCTAATACAGCCGGAGAAATAACATGAGAGAGAGGGAGGTGGAGATAAAATCCAAGCATCCATTTCTTTAGGATCTTACAATTCTGATGGGTGCACATGTATTTTTCTGCAGTATGTTTATGGAAGGATAATCAACAAAAGTGTTTTTGGTGGGGAAATGATTCCCCATATGAGCTATAGTGTAAATCATTCAAAAGCATCATTCACTCTTTGATGTGTTATACCAAAATAGGGTTAGATAATTTAAGGCAGGATTGTGACCAGTCCTTATGATGCAACACAGGGGAGTAAAGGAAACCTTGCTTACTTCCCTGCATGGGCTATTTGCATTGTGGGCAATAGCTTGGCAAGGACAGTATCTCCACAGGACAGCTATTCCTGAGCAGATAGGATGGGAGTGACTGTGCAGGGGACAGGGAATGGGTGGAGCTGTGGCTCTGTCCCACCTAGTCCGCTGATCAGTAGAGATGGGCTGGCATGGAGGGGAAAGTAATCTGTTCCTGGTATAGGCCTATAACAGATTAATTTCCCTCTGGAGCCAGGGAAGAACCAGGGAATGCATGCTGTGGCAGTACAGCCACATGCCACCCCTCACTCGGGACAGACTACAATGTCACCATCTAGTCTTTAGATTGCAATGTGGTTTGAAGATGAGTAGTGCAACTCATAGCCTCTCATTTCCAGAGACACAGGGCCTACTTTCCCCAGCGCCTCACCCCCTTTTCCGGGAGTATGTACACTCTCAAGCTCCTGCACCTGCATCTGCACAGTGGATAAATTCCAACATCTTCATGCACAGGTGTGCGACTCCATCCACTGCATGTGGCTTTAGGGCTGTCTCCTGTGAGATGCCGAGTGCCCCCAGACTATACGGGAAGGAACCATTTGGAGATTGTTATTTTGTCTCACTGAGATACTGTCCAGAGATTCACATCATTTTCCTGAGGGTCTCTAGGAGAAAACAATTGGAGAATCCTTCAACATAAGTTAGTACCAAAACCAGTGAGATGCTCCCATTTAAATGTCAGATATAAGGCAATACTGAGCAGTCCCGTGTCAATTCAGTTCCCTATAGTCACATCCCAATACTAGAAGCTCCTGGATGGACTCTAACACTGAAGAGGGCACCAGTTCCATGACATGTTGCCTCAGCATTACAATTTATGGAAAAGATAGAAGATCTATGAGATGGGTTGTGTGCTAAGCTGAGGAAAGAGGTTATTGGTTATTATTAGTCCTGAGATCTGACCATGAGTGTACATTTGAACTGCAAGGTTGAAAATATCATGGATGCAGAGATTCCTGGTCCAACAGAGTTAAAGAATAAACAACGAAACCATTATTGGTTAGTACTGCTTAGAAAGTATGTCCAGCTGTACATTAGCCTGCAACTGTGATTGATCTGGAGAGTTAGAGGTTTAATATTGATTAGAAATTGATATACCACTGCTACTTACATGTCAGTCTTTCTCAGAAAGTGCAGCCCGTCTTTGTATTTTACAGCAAAGATCACAGAGTTCACTGAAGTACTCAATACTGGGTTCTCTGTATCAGTTTCCTACACCTGAGTTGCGGCACTTACACCAAAAGCATATTAGAGTGCAATGGCTTTGAAAGGCAGCTTCAGTGCGTGAATGGTTGGGAAGTGTAAGGTTTGACAAAGTAAGGATGAATCTTTGGTGATAAAAGGTGGAAACAAATTGAAAGCAGGATGAAAAATCCATTTTACAAGCAGAAAATGTAGCATTAGTAGGTGACCCAGGAAGTAAGTAGATGCACTACCTTACTGACAGTTGTTTTTGATGATTAGGACTGGAAAAAAAATGTTTGAAAATGCCAACCCTCCATTTGGCTAAGAATAAATGGACATTCAGGGCCCAGTCCTGCTCTCCTTGAAGTCAGTATCTCAGTCTCCAGTATCCCAGTTCCGTAGCCAGTGGAACTGGGTTGATTCTCCATGGTGTTACTCCAGTTTTGCAGCAGTGTGATTCTGTTGAGTTATGCAGCGAATCAGGTCCAGCACTGCTCTCGAAAAAAAATAAATCAGCAATAGTTCAATGGCTTATGCAGCCATTTAATGGCTATTATTGGTGCCCAGGCCTCTATGTCTGTTAGTTTTTTTAACATGAATGAAATACTGATTTTTTTATTCTGGTGCAATGCAATCCATTCTCTCCTCCCCACACCCTTCCCGCCAGTCAATGCATTCTTTAGGAAAAGGATTTTTTTTTAATATGGAAAATGAAAATACCAGAATCAAATGGAAACCTGTTTTCCACATCATTAGAGGAAACTGAGAAAAATGGGGTAGGGAGGTCAGTTGTTAAGTTATATACATTAGCTCAAAATGTTCTACATGAGCTCAGGCTATTTCACATGTTTAAGCACTGAGCGCTGATTCACAGTGACTTTGATGGAATAACCAGGCTTTATGCATTAGACTTGAAAGGCATTTGAATAAATTCCAGGTCAGTGTTTTAGGTCTGGCATTTCCAAGATTTACCCCTTGCTCGCTTCCTTTCAAGAGAATTGCAACTGCTTTCCCCAGCTTCTCAAACATTCCCAGAGAAATACCTCTGGAGAAGAGAAATCTGGTTATAAGAACTTAATCACTTCCTAGATTATTCACCGTTTCAGCAACAAATGCAGGCAGCTTTTTATTTTTAACCCTAGAAGCACTGCTGGTGTGAGAAAATTCATGGCCCCAGCTGACAGGGCTTTCATTTACGCTGCTCTAACAGTATTAGATTGGCATAGATGCAATCTCATTAGGTTATCTATGGAGACCTACCGGCACAGGAAAACAGCATCTATTGTTTACTCACACCATATAGTGGGATAATCTGAGAGGGCCCTAATGGAGTTGTCACTATGCACATGCTGATTGGAAGCATTAAGAAGATTCACATACAGCTCTATTAATGGCATCAGGGAATTTGAATAAACAAATAAGGCCACACTGAGCAATAAATGTTAGCCTACAAGTACCGCATGACTTTCCTCATAACTACGCTAATTAATTGCTACAAAATGAATAATTTTATGACACAATTTAGGCATTGGAGGGCATGGCTTAGTGGGCTAAGTATTATGTTTGAAAAGGCTGTAAGGCACAGATAGGGTCAAATCCTAGGGAGACTGCTCTCATCCTTCCGTGGTATAGTAGCTCCGTTGAATTCCATGCCGCTAACTGTATGTGGTTCCTTGGGAATAAAGGACAAATCCTTTTCCTACCGAAGTCAGTTGGAGTTTTGCTCTGGATTTCAATGGGAACAGGAGCAGGCTTGTGATCTTTGAAACCAAGGACTTGTTTGCTCTGCATTAAAGGAGCCAAAGCACTTTTTCGTAAGAGTTAGCGTTTACACCAACGTTCCTGGCCAAAATATTCCTTTCTTCCCCACTGATGTGCAGGCTGTCCATCTGGATGATGCCTTCCACCAAAGAGGTGGCTGAATTTCAGCGGTGCCCTATGTGTATATACAATGAAACCTGCTTTAAGCGTAATGGAGTTGGCCACTGAATAACGATGGGACAGAATTGTGTTCAGTGGATTGGGGGACACTTTAGAGCAGAATCTTCCGATAGGCTAATAAAACTGATCTCTTGTATAAATTCTGTTTTGGTAGCCTATCTTCTAGATGAGGATTGCTGGATGAGATTTCATGTAGAGCCTGTTATTACTGCTCCTAACTTGGTGAGCAAGGTCACTCAGAGTGAAGTAAGGTAGCTTTTTCCACTGCAAGGCTAGCTGCCCTGGAATGAAAAAACTGGATTTGAATCAAAACTTGATCTCTTGAACTAAAGGGTAGAGCACTAATCACAGGGTCATCAGTCATTTCAGTGAAGAAGGATCAAATAACACACTATCCTTGCACTTTTATGTCCTGGCTGGCCCTATTAATTGTGTTAAAGTTTGCCTGATCTTTCCCCCGAAAAAATTAATGTTGTGTCACGAGTGTTTGGTACCCAAATTATTCTGAGTCTAAATATCCAGGGTTTATCTTGACAGGAGACTTTCCAATTACTTTCCCATCTTTATTATTTATGTACTTTGATGATGATTTTTTTTAAAAAATGAATGGCTAAAGTTAGGCTTCAATGTCTATATTTAGGCACTAAATAAGTGTCCTGATATTCAAAAGTGCTGAACATCTGGGATTAGTAGCTCACTCTAGACTCTCATTTTTTTTAAAAAAAATTGGCCGTTATAACTGTTCTTATTCTGATTATTTATCATTTGTATTGCAATAGCACATAGGACCTGCAAATCATGGACCCATTGTTCTAGGCGCAGCACAAACACAGAAGAAAAAGTACTATATGATACAATTCTAATTACCACATTTCTAAATGGTTATAAACCCAGCAGAATATGTTCAGATAACACAGCTACTCCATATTTAGGACATGCCTGTTTTCTGTAAGATATTCAGTCATCGGCGCTTCAAAACTAGTTAACAAATAGGCTTTGATTAGACCAAATGACAGTGTTGCCCTTCCCTCCTGGCCCCTCCCATCATTCTTTGATGATTCTCTGGCCCCATGGCTAGCGCTCCTATCTGTTGCTCCCCATCATTTGGTATCTCAAATAGTCATTCAGTATGAGTTGAGCATGATTTCCCAGCTCAGCACTAATGGCTGTTTTGGCTAAAATGACAGGCCCACTTACGCTCGAGGGTTTCTTTTTCATTCGTGCTCAAAAGGAAAATGTCTACGAAGGTGCAGCCAAGGGATGGGGCAGAAAAGAAAAGAAATTCAATTTAGTTGGGAAACAATTTAAATGCTTAATTAGTAAGGGGAGAAAAAAATCCAAACCCTGAACAGGTGGTGTATTATTCTGCCAGGGATCTTCAATGGGAGTCAGTGCATATTGTTAGCCTGATGCAGAATGAAAAATGCGAAGACCTGCAGTACATGGATACATAATGGCATGTGAGCTACTGAGATGAGGCCATGATGATGTGAAGAAATCCAATCTGTACAGGAGAAAACACTCCTTTTTGCCCACAGTTCTACTCTGAGATTTACATGGATGTGGCATTAGCAGCATCCTCATTTAGCTGCACATACCCAAAGGAACAGGAAAAATGATGGCCCAGAAGAAAACTGCCACATTTCAAACACTCCAGCTGTGCTCTGCCACCATCTCTGCCTTCCTCTGCCAAATCCAGTAATTTATGATTTTGTCTTTTGTATCTATAAAAAATGTTAATTTTATAGAATGAGGGAAAGACTTGGAAAAGAATAAAACAGTTGGTAAAGGGACACTTGTGTTTTCTGTTAACTGCTTTACAGTTTTTACCCCAATCTTGTAGACATTACTAAAGTTTACATGATCATTACTGTTGTGTACATGATGCTTTAAAAGAGAAGAGCAGTGCCAGCAAATAACAATCTCTGTTTCAAAGAGATTGTAGTCTTAAAGGCATAGTAATCCAGCTGGCACTAGAGCACAACACAATACTGAATAAATAGATCATGAATTTTGAATCAGAATGATTTTCGTTATTGAAGCCCAGGGAGTGTGCTCTAAAAGAATAATTCTTGTTGCATTTGCATAAGAAGATGATGGCAAGGTCGTTCTTGTTCAGTGGGACAGAACTCATAGGTGCTGGAACTAGGGGTGCTGTTGCACCCCCTGGCATGAAGTGGTTTCCATTATATCCAGCGTTTACAGTTTGGTTCAATGGCTCTCAGCGCCCCCACTATACAAATTGTCCCAGCACCCCTGATAGAACTGGGTGTATATATATCTGTATGAAACAGCATGGTCCATATATATGCGGGGGGGGGGGGAGAATTAGCTGAGTGACGGGAAGTCCCTGTAACCTCACTGCTACCAAAAAGAAAGAAATGTTGCAGTTCTATGCCTGCTTTGTGATTAAGTGGAACTCACATCAACATTTCACCCCACGAGAAGGCTCCTTAGTGATCTTTTCTCTAGGCTGTATAAATGATTTTTTTTGGTGTCCTCTCAAGGTAGCACATTACCACGCAAGCGCCCAGGCAGCAGTACCTCCCCCTTCACAGTATCTCTGCAGAGTTTATGGGATGCTGGTTGGGGAACTCAGCCAATAGTAGCATGTGGCATAGACAAGAAAATAGTATCCTGGCAATGGCAAGTGTTTCCATTGCTTCTAGTGCTGCCGCAGCCCTGCTTCCAATGGGGAAAGTGTAACGGAGCAGCAAAGACCAATGAGCTGAGGGTCTATCCTCCTCCTCCATGCTCTTTAACATGTAAAGGGAAGGGTATGGGCTCCAATGTCTAGTAATTTAAAATGTGTGCTGCTGAATACACAAAACTGGGAGCTATGTGGGTGAGTGGCTATTGTATAATCACCATGTATAATTATTTTTGGGTTCACGATCTCTCTGTGGAAATACCACTATGCCTAATGGTGGTAAAGTTTCAAGAGACCAGACCATCTGATTGCATCCTTTTAAATCATGCTAATATTTCTCCTTGTGCTTTATTCTAGAGGCTACACATGAGCTTGCTACACAGAGAGCTGCTGCCTGATGTAAACTGAAGGAGACCAATATTTCTTGTGGGTCCCAGGGCTAACTTCTCAAGTCCTGGAGGCTGCTTGTGATACAGAGGGTTTCCTGGCCCTCTCTGCCTGCTACTCATGCTTCATCCATTCATCTTAGAAGACCTGGACAAGACCCTATGCACCAAATAGAAGAGCTCTAGAGGCAACAAAGTCCCGCAAAGCTGTCTGCTGTGTCACAGTAGCAATCCCACTGGAAAGGTTCTGAATCAGATGGTAACAATGAGAGCTGACAGATGACTGTGATGCACTGTTTGTTGAATTGAAGTCATAACAGTCCAGCTGGCTGATGATGTTACTGGCTCATAGCACATATCCAGTAATTCTTTACATTGTGCAGGCGGACACATCGGCACTTGGCACCCCTCTTGCCACATTTCCATTTACTAACATATCATCCCCATTTTGAAATGCATGTACATGGTTTTACAGGTTTCTAAATGTAAAACTATGATTACAAAGCCCCTCAAGATTTGGTTACAACTGAAGATTTTCTTGTTGAGGTTCTGCTTTTATTCTCTGCTGAACCACGACAGTGAGTTACTACCTTGCAAGTGACTCACAGGTATTTATTATCCCGTGTATAAAAGGTCAGGTTTTAATGTTCTATGTGATATATGTACATGGCTCAAGATCAGGCAGTCTTGAATGATAGATCTTAAACTATGATTCAGGGGAAGGGGCGAGAAATCACAACGTTCATTAAACAAGCCTGAAAAACTCTAGCACATATGTGAGCTGGAGATGGAAACCTGCCAATTCCAGCTGGCTTGCTGAGCCACATTCTTACCACTCAGAGGCCATAGCAGGCTGAGAACTGAACTGAAATCTGAAAAACTCTAGTGTACCTCCCCCCGCCCCTCCAAAGAAGTCTTCTGATTGCATAAGATACAACATTAATAGATACAAATAATAATGCTTAGGGCTAACTCCTCACCCTGGTCCAGCCATTTTGTGACACCGAAGCAGTGCGCAGAGACCAGAAAACTGCTCCCAGTTTAGTTGAGTCCTTAGGTGGCAGAAAGCACCAGTGGAATTCTCTGCTGACAATTGGCAGCTGGTTTACAGGGCCTTTACCATAGGTGCTGGAACTATGGGTGCAGGGGTGCTGGTACACCCCCTGGCTTGAAGTGGTTTCCATTATATCCAGGGTTTACAGTTTGGTTCAATGGCTCTCAGCACCTCCACTATAAAAATTGTTCCAACACCACTGCCTTTTGCACCACTAGAGTGGAATAAAGAGGCTCCAACCCAGCTTCAGAATCTTACCCATTACTTATTATTAGGCACCAACCGCGCTCTCAGCCTAGTAAAAAATGCAAATTGAAGACAATCTTGACTCACCAAATAGCTTTTCACATTTGCCATTGTGCCTAAGAAACATTATGAGATCATATTAGGAAGTACTTGCTTGCTGCAATCTGTTATATAAAAACAAAACCATTTTTGAGTCAGCAGAGGACAAAGATGTCTGGACTCATCAAAAATATTTTTTCCACTCATTGTTATTCAAAGACGGTTGGACCAGGGAAATGGAAAATTGGGTTGCAAAAACAATTTAATTTAAAATTATTTGCAGTGCCTTTGTATGTTTTTTTGTTATATGAGGCTTAGGTATTGAGAGGCACCATCACTCATTGAGGAGATGCAATTCCTAGCCTTAGCTGTGCTCTCACTTCATTAGTGGAGTGCATGCAGTGATAATCTCATGAGGGCCCTATTGACTCAGTATAGCAGAAAAAAAATACAACAGCTAAAAGTTGGATTTGAGAACATTCTAGGTTGGTGCTTTTTTGCAGCGACCCACCCACTCATTTCATACCAGAATGTTTTGTGAATTCTTCTCTCAGCAGGTTCTGAACATGAACTTGCCTCACTGTTCTTAGGAAATAATAAACAGCTTTGGGCTATAAAACCTCTCAGATTGTTTTCTACTGAAGGAATTTGCATGCTGACTCATTCCTGCTATATTTATAACCTAGTGCCAAACCACAGCACCGGCAAGATTTCTAATAAACCTATGGAAATTACATGCATTGCAACGGGAGTTGAATAAATTTACATTTGTAGTATTTTACCATTTCACAATTTATGGCAGATTACCTTGTTTGTGCATGTCTGGGTTTTAATGGTTATTTTTTATAACGGAAAATGGTAGTTTATGATGGTATTCCTGGTAGAAATTTATGATCAGTCTACCACATGGAGTACTGTGGTTGTTTCACTGTTATGTACTGTACATTATTGAGAATAAATGATTACAAAAATGTTAGTAAAATCAAAATTTTATTAAATGATATTTTTTCACAAGGATTTTTAGCTCAAGTTAATCATAGACCAAATGCTCCATTCCTTCTCAGGAAAAATCCTCATTGATTTCCAGGGGCCCTGTCCTGAGTATGTAAAACTGATAGCATAGGTAGTATTTAACACAATACATACCTTCTCTTCAGAGTGCCTTGCATAGATTCATATTTTTCAGGTCAAACTGGCCTATCTGGGATCTGACTCAGGAAAGAACTAAGGAGATCTAGAAAGCTTTTAACCTCTTCCACAAAATCTAGCATTGTACATCCATGCACTCCTCACCACAGCTCAGAGCCATCAGTTCTTTTTGTCTGCACTGAAGGTGGAAGATGTTACTAGATGTCATGATATGGTCTCTCTCTCTCTCTCTCTCTTTCTCTGCACTGTCTTTGCCTGCCTTACTTACTAGTTTAGTATGTTATGCTTTCTTGGCCAATCTAGTCTTGCACTTAGGCCTACATTCTTACCTAGACATGGCGGGGAAGCGGGGAGGTGCAAAGGAGCCTATTGTGGCTCCTTACTCTTGGTACCAGTTCTGTGCTGGTCCCAGCCCTGGCAGAAGGTGCTATAAAGTACACCAGCCAGCTATGACCCCAAGGGGCCAGTACACCGGCCATGAACAGCCAAGTAGTAGTATCATTGGACATAACATGCCCCTCATACTAGAGGCTGTAGAGGAATGGCTGTGTAGGAACCAGCTATGCTCTGCTAGCTGGGGACTCCTCTACATGAGGGAATTTTCAGCTAAGGAGACCCATGAGCTTTCTGGCAGTGTGAAGTGGCCAAGAAAAGCTGACCCTTATGTCTGGAAAACTGTTTCTGTAGAAAATGGTTAAGGATAGTCCCATCGGAGTACAACACAGATTTGATGATGCAGTTGCAGGTTAGTTTATGTTGACAATCCAGAATTTCTCTGTCTTACTGCTTTCCCATGGGTAGAATTCCAACAGATTTTAGTTGGCAAGGTAACTGAGTGAGTGTCGGTTATTCATAGATTTTAAGGCTGGAAGGTATCGTTAGATCATCTAGTCTGACCTCTTGTATTACACAGGTATCTTTGGGTCCCATAGTATTCCCTATTCCCACTGTTCACTTGCTTCTTGATGAGAACCTGGGGCAATCTACATTATGGGGCAGTTCCTCAGCTGGTATGAACTGTCAGAGATCCATTGATGGAATTCTGACTATTTACGCCATCTTAGGATCTGCTCCTATGCCTCTCAGATTATTTGAATGATAGTCCACATGGTTTTTCTATTGCCTGGTGTATCATAGTATTTCAGCAGTCTTCCCTTGATCTAAATTGGACACTAATACTGTAATTTATTGATTAAGTGAGTCCACAAATGTCTTTTTCATATAGTACGTGTTGATCAGGCTTCACAGTTAATATACAGCACCTTCAGTGGTGGAGCTGGAGACAAACCTACAGCAGCCTTGTATCAGTTCTTGCTATGAAACAGAACACTAAATGAAGGCTACATGTAATCTTTATCTTAAATATTGTGTCAGACTCACTAAAAGGTGTGCATTGAGGGATGGGGAAAGAGAAATGATCTCACCAGCTGCACTGAAAACCTCCCAGTTTGTTATTCATTCACAGCTTTTGAGTTGTCTGTTCACAATTGCTGATTTGAGCTTTTATAACCTCAGGAAAAATCTTCTTTGGTTATTGCTATTGTTATCCACTGGACTATTGCAGAGCTGCTCTCTAGTAGTTGAACTAGAATAACTACTATGTAAGCTTTCCTGGAAAAGGGCTATTTTTAGAGCCAAAGTTTCAGAGTTCATTACCTGTTGCCTTCTCTTTAATGCTATATGCATGGGATCATTACAAATTACCTTTTCTCAAGCACAAAATGTAATGGTAAAAAATTATATACCTTCTGGCGGTTTCACTCTGACCCTTTTGCACTACTGGAACAGAGTTCAGGAATGAACTCGTGATCTGTTTGCATTTGGTAATAACATTTTTCCTTTTTCTTTCATTTGTAAAATCAAACTTCCCCATGCTATAGTTCTCCATTTGGCTGCAAAGTTAATATTAGTCCATTTATGGAATGTTTTAGGAAACGTGTCTCTGTGTGTTACATTCATCTGGTTTCATTCTAGTCTAAACAATGAGCTAAAAGTGAGACCTTGTGTGTGGTAGTTTACTGAGGTCTGACATCTGAGTCAAGATCTGTGTGCCTCGCTATGAAGAGCATTATTTAAATGTAAACAGCTAGAACTCTACTCAAAACATAGAAGAATTACGTGAGTGATTTGTGATTTTGGTGTGCAGCTGCTGTGAGGGAAGTAGACTTTGGCTGGTGTACAAACACCAAAATGGTATGGGCCAAGATATAGGCAAGTGCTTTCTTACCACACCATCTCTCTGGCCAATCAAATCTGATGAAGCTCACAAATACTGATCTTTCCCTGTAAAAACCCTGTCATTATTCAGATTAAACACAGTGTAAAAATCAAATGTAAACACACACATAAACCAAAAGGTGCTTTATGGGTCTCAGAGCTGATCCTACCTAAATGCCCTCAAATCACACCTGAGCCAATGGAGTTTTGAGAGACACCTACCGCCTGACAAGATCAGCTTCTTAGCAACATTCTCTGGGATACCAAGTGTGATTTTGTGTCTAGACTTAAAAAAAGAAGGCAAGGAGAAGAGAAAGAGAGCAAGGCCCAGAGGGAGAAAATGGACAGATTAAAAGGAGATAGTGACAGCTGTGCTGAGAAGGGGCCAGGGTGTAAGAGGGCATTGGAAATGGGCATGCAGTGGTGGCCAGCTGCTGAATGGACTCCAACACAAAAGTGTTGGGATCCCCTGGCTCACGAGAAAACAGATTTTACGTACATCACGATAAAATACTCACAACCTTTATGTCAGGTATATCGCTCATCTCTTACAGCCTAACCACTCACTGGTTCAGCGTGTTAATGCTCTGCATATTGTGCTTAATAGAATTTTAAATTATTTTGATTAAAGTGTCAAGGGCTGAGGATTTAAGATTGATCAAAGCTACTTCCTAGCACTGTGCCAAGCCAGCTTCAGAAGGTTATTGCCCAGAAGATTCAAGTGATGTAACACCCAAGACATAGAAATTCTTATAGCAGGAGGAAATATTTTTCTGATTTTATACATGGGCCTGAGGTGGAAAGAAAGTTGGACTGTGCTGCCCTGTACAGCAAATGACTTGGGCCCCAATCTTCCTCCAAGTGAATAAGGATCAGACCTTTGGTTAACAACAATAATAAAAACCCAGGGTGGAGCATCATGTGGAGCACCTTTACTTCACCGAATAGGACGTATAACACTGTGTTATAGTCAGCTAGTGAAAGGGTGCTCTCCAGACAGATTGACTGGCTGAGGGGATTGATAACTGGCATGAAAAGTCACTCAGCGGTGGGTTACTGGTTTGAATCCAGCTCAGTGTGCTAGTGGCCAAAAAGGCATTAACTAACTGACAGCTATTCCACAGAAATGAAAGGGTGCTTTCTGTCTCTTGTCTAGCTAAGCACTTATATACATGTGTATGTTTAAACATCTGAGTAGGCCTATTGGAGTTAATGTGGCCGCTCAGGTTCTTAAATCTAGGCACGTACTTAAGTGCTTGTTTGGATCGGGATCTTAGTGTGCTGGTGTATGTCTCACCAAAACCATCGTCACAAATGGTTAGCAGTTTGAGCTGAAAGGCCCAGGATCAAATGGGCATTAAGTGTGAACCATCTCACCTTGATAGCCAGTCCCTGCCATTCGGGCTTGAGGCACATTGGCAATGTAGTGAGAGTAAGGCTTGCCATTATGCTTTTCCTGATGCACCTGTTCTGTGGCTAGATGAACAGTTTGGGTTTCCAGAGCTGTCAGTCTAGCACCTTTTATTAGCATTTAATTTAAAAATTTAAAAAACTAGAGAACTAGGGGCTGGTCGGTGTGAAGGGATATGATATTATTCACAGCCTACGCTGAGAAATTTGTTCTTGCTGGCCTGTTTGGTCTCAGCATTGCAGGACAAAGGGTAAACTTAATGGATTGAGGTCTACAACAGAGCTCTGCAAAGGAAATCACATTTGATGTAGTTTGGTGTAGACTGTGATTATGATATCACAGGGGAGGATTTACCATAAAACACACAGTGCCTGGCACGGTGCCCCCCAACAACGGCTGAAGAGAGGCGGCGCTTTAAAGGGGAAACCGCTGCTTCTCTCCGGCTGCGTGGCTGCCCTTGCTCCTCCTGAGTCCTCCAGCCCGGGCTCTCAAGGCTGGATTCAGAAATGGGGCGGGGCTTTAGGGGCTGCAGCCCAGGGCTCCGGGGCCCACTTAGCCCTGGGCTGCAGCCTCTAAAGCCCTTGCGTTGCCTTCCGGCCCTGCCTGGCGGGGGAGAGGGGGAGGCGGCTCCAAGAATCACAGCCAATGGGAGCTGCGGGAGGGGGTGCCTACGGGGCAAGCACAGGGCAGCGTGGAGCCACCTGAACTCCCCGCACCTGTACCAAATGGGAGCTGCCCCAGGTAAGAACTCTGCACCCCAACACCCTGCCCCAGCCCTGAGCCCCCTCCCATATCCTAACTCCTGGCCAGACCCCCCTGCACCCTAACTCCCTCCCAGACCCTGAACCCCCAGCCCTGAGCCCCAGGAGGAGAATGCAGGGGGAAAAAAGAAAAACGGGGGAAGGGAGATAAGAGAAAATGCTCCCCCCGTGGTGGGGGGGAATGAAGTTGAGCTCAGGGCCCCGCTAACTCTAAATCCGCCACTGTGATATGAAGCTCTTCTCAAGGCATAACCAGTACTGTCCTATTTTAGTCATATTCAATGTGATGCAGTGCTCCCAACTTTGTATCTAAAGGATAATAAAGGAGAATAACTCTCTGTATTGCTTGCTACAGTAACTGACTCACAGATAATTGCTCTAAGTTTCAATAGCGTTTGCATCCATGTGTGTAAATGACCATATGGTACTATAAACTACACTATCTTGGGTCAGACTCATTGGTACCTTCCAGCTACTTTGTGTTGCTCTGGCAATGCAAAGCAGCTATCAAATTCAGCTTCACTGAACTGGTTAGTTAAACTAGGCCTGCAGCTGCTCTGAGTAACATAAACAGTCAGAGTACTGATGAATCTGGCCTCTTGCATTTAAGTTACTTCTTAATACCTCATGCTGTTGTTTAAACTAGGGCTTTGTCGAAAACATCAGATTCACGAATCATGATCTTTACTTTGTATAATAAAAAGCAGTGTAGTTCTTAGAGATTTTATTGCGCACAATAATTCTCACTGAAATAAACATTCTGATTGCAGTTCTGTTTAGTTTAATGGTGAACTAAAATAAGTTTCAATAACCATTTACACTAAATGAGATTCATTTAGCTTGACAATTATTCTAGTATTTATTGCCACATTGCTCGCTGAGAGCTTCACAGAATATAACTGTACGTACATTACATGCTATGAAAATTGTATAGTAGATCAAATTAAACAATATAGAAGATCCAAGCACAGAGTGTGGATCTAGAGAGATGGGCCAGATTCTCAGCTGGTGTAAATGAGCATAGCTCCATTGACTGAAATAGCAGAAGAGGAGCACAAGGCAAAACTGGATACATCTTTCTAGGCCTTCCAAATATTGCTGCAATTCCTTGCAGTTCCTTCGTGTTATTCTACTTTGTTATTTACATCAGAAATGTGTAATCGTGAAACTGAACATGTAATAAAACTTGATTTATGCTAAGGAAATTAATTTAAAGTTTCTGCTACTGCTATTTTTTATTGTATTCATTATGGTGAGGGCCTTGGCTGGATTTATCAAAAGGGATAAGGCACAGATAATTTTTTGTTTAGATTTTTTAATGAACATTCATGCCCCCTATTCATCATTTATCAGCTTTCACAAACACTGTAGATTTTCTTATTTCAAATAGTTATAAAAATATAAGAAAATAAGAATGGCCGTACTGGGTCAGACCAAAGGTCCATCCAGCCCAGTATCCTGTCTTCTGACAGTGGCCAATGCCAGGTGCCCCAGAGGGAGTGAACCTAACAGGTAATGATCAAGTAATCTCTCTCCTGCCATCCATCTCCACCCTCTGACAAACAGAGGCTAGGGACACCATTCCTTACCCATCCTGGCTATTAGCCATTAATGGACTTAACCTCCATGAATTTATACAGTTCTTTTTTAAACCCTGTTGTAGGCCTAGCCTTCACAATCTCCTCAGGTAAGGAGTTCCACAGGTTGACTGTATGCTGTGTGAAGAAGAACTTCCTTTTATTTGTTTTAAACCTGCTGCCCATTAATTTCATTTGGTGACCCTTAGTTCTTATATTATGGGAACAAGTAAATAACTTTTCCTTATTCACTTTCTCCACACCACTCATGATTTTATATACTTCTATCATATCTCCCTTAGTCTCCTCTTTTCCAACCTGAAAAGTTTTAGCCTCTTTAACCTCTCCTCATATGGGACCCATTCCAAACTCCGAATCATTTTAGTTGCCCTTCTCTGAACCTTTTCTAATGCCAGTATATCTTTTTTGAGATGAGGAGACCACATCTGTATGCAGTATTCAAGATATGGGCGTACCATGGATTTATATAAGGGCAATAAGATAGTCTCCGTCTTACTCTCTATCCCTTTTTTAATGATTCCTAACATCCTGTTTGCTTTTTTGACTGCCGCTGCACACTGCGTGGATGTCTTCAGAAAACAGCGATCCACGATGACTGCAAGATCTTTTTCCTGGTTAGTTGTAGCTAAATTAGCCCCCATCATATTGTATGGATAGTTGGGGTTATTTTTTCCAACTTTACATTTATCCACGTTAAATTTCATTTGCCATTTTGTTGCCCAATCACTTAGTTTTGTGAGATCTTTTTGAAGTTCTTAGTCTGCTTTGGTCTTAACTATCTTGAGCAGTTTAGTATCATCTGCAAACTTCATATACTTCACATACTATATAGAGAAAATGAATATTTAATACAGGTTCATCTGTGATATTATCTAATTGTATGCCAGTTGTCTAAAATACTGACATTTAGAAATGATCACGAGGTAAAATTCATATGTAGAAAACCAAAATCTAGGAATTGCATTTATTTACTGTAATTCTACAAACAAACAAATCTAATAGTTATTTTATGAATCAGAGTGTCTGATTGTCCCTTCTTGTGTCATGAATCTGAGAGCCTTAGCAGGCTGAGAATTCTACATCCGAAGTACAGGGTCCATTTTTCTTTCAGTGGACATACAGAATTCTTATTAACCTTTGGGCTGCAGCATAATGTGCACAACCATCTGAAGCTGCCCAAGGTACAGTACTAAACATTTATGCATGGGCTTATCTTCAAGCGCCTGAGCAGTCCAATTGACCTCACTGGAACTTGGGCATGTGCCTTAAGTTAATCATGTGCTAAGTGCTTTGCCGACCGGAGGATTTACAATGTAAGCTCCTAGTAATTATTATTAATTATTAATATTATTCATATTAATACTAATAATCATATGTATTATGGTAGTGGCTACGAACCAATTGAGAACAGATATCAATTGTGCTAAGCACTGTATAAACAGAGTCACAGGTGGTCCCTGCACCGAAGAGCTTACATTTTTAATAGACCAGACAGACACAGGCTGGGGCAAGGGGTAAAACACACCAAGAGAGTGAATAATCTGATAGCAGCAAACAGCATATTAGTTCCACAATTTTTGGTGGGTTTCCTTGGGCGGGGATTGTAAGGAGCATGTAAAAGTGGCAAAGTCAAAAGTGTCTGTGAAAGTCAAAAGTGCCAGTTCCTATAACCCAGGAACAATTCCAGTGGTGGGTGAGTGCACATTGGTTATGTCATTTTTCCTTTGTATTTAAGGAAAAGAGAGTGTGGTAGAACATAGAGTCAAGCAACCAGTCCTGGGCCTACCTACATGTGAGGTGTTTTGTCTCATTAAGACGATGTTTGCCATAGAGAAACAAAGAAGCCCAGGACAGGGTAGTCACATGCTGCAGCTATACAGATTAGCAGGATGTTTTGCTAACTCATTGCTGTACATAGGTTCTGTTCAAAATAAAGAGTTTACTTGGAAGCAATCTGTTCATCTGTAAGATACTACAGGGATCAACTAAGTGGAAAGAAAAGTAAAGGGAAGGGAGGGCATGGGACAGGGCAGGGGAGAAGAAAGTGCAAGGGGGAGGTGTGGAATGAAGCTGAGGGGAAGAGGCTGTGAGCGAGAGGGTTGGAAAAAACAGCCAATCAGCACTGGGCAGAGAAAGTAACTGTAGAAAGTCCTCTGAATGTCCAAAGGTCCCCGCTTTGGCTCCTCCGGCAGCTTCTCTTACCGGCTAGAGACTTTGGCTGGTACCTCCCTGAAGTTTTCCCACAGGGTGGGGAGGAGGGATACTACCTGGGTCCTAGTTTCCCTAGAGTGTGTATAGTATATGAGGGTCTCCCCTGCAGTCTACTAGGGTGCATTATTTTCATGCAGAATTATCTCAAGTAATCTACATTAGATTTCCTTCTCTGAGCCCTGGTCTACACTACGAGTTTAGGTCGAATTTATTAGCGTTATTTCGATTGATCCGTGCACCCGTCCACACGACGAAGCCCTTAACATCGACTTCTAGGGCTCTTAAAATCGATCTCGCCACTCCACCCCCAACGAGGGGATTAGCGCTTAAATCGATATTGCCGAATCGATGTAGGCTAGTGAGGACGCAATTCGACAGTATTGGCCTCCTGGATCTATCCCACAGTGCAACATTTGACCGCTCTGGACAGCAGTCTGAGCTCCAATGCTCCGCCCAGGTAGACAGGAAAAGCCCCGCGAACTTTTGAATTTCATTTCCTGTTTGGCCAGCGTGGTGAGCTGCAGGTGAGCGCAGATCTCATCAGCAGAGGTGACCATGATGGAGTCCCATCAAAAGGATTTTTTGCTCCCCCCTCAGTTGCTTTCACGGAGGGAGGGGGGAGCAAGGGTTAGGCTCATTTCCTTCTAGCTGCAGATGGTACAATATGCGGTGAGCAAGGAGGCGCCTTCCCTTCTAGCAGCAGATGGTACAATATGCTTGATATCCATCATCAGCTCCTGGCCCCCTCAAGGATTGAACTCGCAACCCCGGGTTTAGCGGGCCAACGCTCAGACCGCTGAGCTATCCCTCCGCCCGTGTTCCAGGCAGTACTGAATCTCCCTTAAACAAAACGTAAAAAAGAGAATGACCAGAGTCACTCTGGTCACTCCCATTTATGTCCAAGCGCCCCCGGCCAGCCACACCATAGGCCGCCGGCCAGGAGCACACGAATACCAATCATATTGTACAATCTGCTGCGAGAAGGAAAGGAGCTTCTGCTGTGTGGTCCCGCGACCACGACCATTTATGGCATATTGCACCATCTGCAGCTAGAAGGCAAGGCGCTCCTGCTGTGTAGTCCTGCGACTACCAGCCTCAGGCGGAATGGCCCCCTCAAGGATTGAACTCGCAACCCTGGGTTTAGCGGGCCAACGCTCAGAACGCTGAGCTATCCCTCTGCCCGTATTATAGTGTGACTGAATCCCCACTAGACCTAATGTCCAGGCGTACGCTGGAGATATACGGTAATTGTGAGCTGAGCAGGCTTCCGTAGCAAACACGGAAACCCCGGAAAAAAGGCGCGAAAAATATTGCTTTCACGGAGGGAGGGATGACATGTACCCAGAACCACCAGCGACAATGTTTTCTGCCCCATCAGGCTTTGGGATCGCAACCCAGAATCCCAATGGGCGGCGGAGACTGCGGGAACTGTGGGATAGCTACCCGCAATGCAATGCTCCGAAAGTCGATGCTAGCCCCGCTACTGTGGACACAGTCAATCGACCTCATGGTCTTAACGCTCTTTAGTGGGGACACACACAATCGATTCCATAAATTCGGGTTTTAAAATATCGACTTCTATAAATTCGACCTAATTCTGTAGTATAGACGTACCCTCAGTTAGCTTAGCCACACTGCAAACGAATAGTGGAGTTGCTGTAATGCCCCGTACTCATTTGTATGTGGTGCTAAATCTTCTAGGGGCACATCCCATAGTGCATCGTGCTGCAATCAGCTGAGCTGCTCTGTGGGTACGTTGCAGTTTATAAATTGGGCCATGGATAGGGTGCAGCATAGAAGAAGGTGTGGATAGATGGGTTGTCTATGCTGGCATGGGGGCTGGAAGGATGCAAAAAGAAACAAGAGTGGAAAGGGGATGCATGACCTTCAAAACCATTGCTGCTTGTGCTATTGCTATTATTGGTATCGATACGTCCTCTGCAGTTGGTGCTACTGCACATGCTCAAGCAATTGGCAAGGGGATCACTATGGAGCTGCACACAGCAAGTGGAATCAATTCGGTGTTGCATATTACTTATATATCTTGGCTCATAGCATAGTCCAGGGGCTAAGGCAGGCAAATTCAAATAATGCAGCTCAAAAAAGTTACACTGTAATTTAAAGTGTAACCTTTACACTGTGAGGAAAAGAATTTTTCTTGAAGACAAAATGCAGAACCCTGGATCTCATAATGAAACTATCCATTCCTTTTACTTCTGTTTTCATTTAAGTGAAATAGGGGGCCTCATCAGAGCCAATACAATTAGCTAAATGTCTCTCATATAAAGGCTTCAGCAAAATGTAGTCTTTATATTATCTCATACGAACAGTTGCCCAAAGTGAATTTCCAGATTAATATCCTATTACTGCCCTTTTTGAATAAAGCAATTAAGAGTAATCATCTCAACAGAATACAGCTAGAAGTATAGTGACTTAGTAATTGCAATTCTGGATCTGACCAGTGGTCTATTTTGTCCAGTATCCCGTGTCAGACAGTGACTAGTACTAGCTGCTTAGGTGAAGATGCAAGAAACCCTGCATTTTGTAATTGTGGAGCAATCTGCCTACAGAGAAAGAAAGACACGTAACCCCTATAAATTAGAGCTTTTTTATACTTTCCAAAATGTTTTTTTTTTAATGCCTTGCTCTTGTAACTCTGGATTCTCTCATAATACATATAAATGCCAAATCCTTTTTTTGAATCCTACCAAACCCTTGGCCTCAATGATAGTTTGTGGCAATGAGTTCCGCTGGTTAATTTGGGGGTTGTGTGGAAAAAGTATTTCCTAGCTAAATCTACGTTGCTTTTATCAACTCCTATGAACTGAAAGGCAGAGGTAAAGTTACACAGATATATTTGCTGTAAGCTCTCAGGGGAGCACATACAATTTCTTAAACCTTAATTTTTTCACAAAAGCTTTTTGTGTAAATTCCCAGAATAACTCTAGTGTCTCTGCTGTAAGTAGATCTATGGTACATAGGCAAAAATCTGATCTAGCAGAAACAATATAATGCCTCTAGGGGAATTATTGTAACATGTGAACTAGAAAGCATTACTTTCCCCTTGTAAAATGGCACAGCTGTGTAATGTGTATCTTGCTCCAATTAGACATTGTCTTCTTTGGATTAACTTCTTGTCAACTTGTACTTGGGAAAACATTTTTGACAGATCTAGGGCAGATATAAAAGCAAAGGAAACAGCTAACGCTAGGATTTATAGGTAGGCATCAATTTTGCAGAAAGGATACTTTTCATATGTTTATAGAAGATAAAGAGCTAAGCAAATCCTTTTATTTGTTCTGGTTTGGTGGATAAATGCAGATCTGTTTTATTCAGCTACTTCATGGGATGTATTGGACATGAGAAATGTAAAAAAATCTGATTTGGCAGTGTTCCCGTGTGCTGAAATCTCTGAAAAGGTCAGATATGTATGATATTTTTCATAGGTTAATACTACTGCCTAAGCACCTGTAATTGCAACTGTGCTGGGAAGATTTTTGTTGAAAAGGCTTCTTTGACTTCAGTCTGCACTTAGTTATCAGTCATGGATCTCTTGTGATAGTTCTGGCCTGGGGACTGAGCTTCTGATACTTTATTTCTGATCTGGATCTACAGCAGGGATTTTTGAGCTAGACACGTAGCAGTTAGAGAGAGAGACTGTTCCAGTTCATAGGTCTCATACATGGGCGGCAGGTATCAAAGGCATGGGGAGGCTCACAGGCCCACGCTCCATCCCCAGACCCCTTCCTGCTTCCTGCCAGCACTCTGAGGCTCTGAGTCGTCCCCTGTGGCAGGGCCCTGGGCTGCGACTGGGGCTGGAGCTAGTGGGGGCTGGGCTGTGGCTGGGGACTCCAGGCGGCTGGAGCTGGTGCTCACACCGCTGGCCTGCCTGCCACTCTGGGTCTGGGGGCGCTCGGGTGGCCCAGGGCTGGCTGCCGCACTGGGGGGGAGCCTCTGGGTTCCAGTGGGGGTGGGACAGGCGGGGCCTCAGGCAGAAGGGTTAGGCCGGGCCGGGGGCTAGCCTCCCCCAGCCCGTGGTTCACCTACTGCCCATGGTCTCATAGATAAGATTTGGATTGATGGAGTCTCTGTTTTAACATTTCTTATTTCAACAAAACCCTCCCACCACTTTGGCCATGAACATTTTTTCAGGTACAAAATGCACATGACACCTTTTCATCAAAGACCCGTGGAGATTAGAAAATAATTTACAAATCTCCAGTTTTATTGAAATAATTTGTAAAAGGCACCACCACAAAGTGAAAAATAGGTGCTGCTAATGCATACTGTGTATTTGTAGATGCCGGAGGAATAGGGTGACTGTACTTCCTAAAATAAAAAAGGGATGGACCTGAGGCTCGCCCAAGCCTCCTCCCCCACCACCCACAGGGTTTGCCAGAGCCTCCGCTGCCACCCAGGACTGGGGGCTCACCCCTCCGAGCTCCGTGCTGTGTGCCACCTGCAGTTGGGGCTGAGCTCTGTGCTGGCTGGGCCTGGGGCTGACACCCATGCCCCGAGCCCCATCCAGCCACAGCTGGTGCTGGTGTTGCGTGCCGGTGCCCCGTGCCATCCGTGGGTGGAGATGACACCCCCCAGCTTTGTGCCCTGTGCCACCCGTGGCTGGGGCTCGGACGGATGCCCCCAGAGCTCCGTGCCTCCTATGGCTGACCCCTTAGCCCCACGTCCCTGCACCTCGCATTGCCACTCCCCCCAATGTTCCTCCGCACCCCCCTAGCCTGACTTTTTTGGTAAACTGGGCTTTTGTTTGTTTGCTCTTGCCAACTGATCAGCTGGGAAGAGAAAACGGGATAAATGCCTTTTTTTGTCAAAAAAAGTCGGGACGGCCAGGACAGAGCTTAAAAAGGGGACTGTCCCGGCCCAAATGGGACATATGGTCACCCTACAAAGGAATGCTGTGTGACACATGCTGAACCACTGGCAGTATGGGGCCAGCTGGGGAGAAGGGGAAGTTCTCTACCACAGTGGTTCCCAAACTGGGGTTCGTGAACCCCTGGGGGTTCGCGAAATGTTACAGGGGGTTCTTGGGAAAAAATTCTGTAATGGCGGTCAGAGCTGTCCCTAGGGACCCCGGGCAGCACGGGGCCAGCAGCCCGGAGCCCCTAGACTTCCAAGAGCTAAGCAGATCAAAGCAAGCATATCTACCACACTGAGGAGATTTAAACTTCAAGACTCCTTATAAGAAATGGAAACGGAGGTGGATTTTTTTTCTGTTTTTAAAATTAAATAGGCAGCTAGTATTGTTTTTAAAATGATTACAAAGAACAAGTTTAAGCTTTGTTGTAATGTGCATTGTTTGCCTGGACTGCTCAAGACCTGAATGCTTGTCTAGGAGGAACTCTGAGTTGGCTTCTTAAATCCCTTCCTGCTGTTTCACATCTGATACTCCTTGATGAAACAGGCTTAATCAAAGTGATACAAGCTACGAAAGTGAGATCTTGGAAGAGTGTTGCCATTTTCATAATGTAATAAAAATACTGTAATGATAAACAATAATTAATAATAGTGTGTAATAAGCATGTCATAAAAACAGATTTTATATTTCCAAGATCACTGCTTTTATACTTTATGCTCAAGTAAGGGAGAAAATCCCTGGAAATATTCATTTTTAGGAGCGGGTTTGCGAGACTTGACATTTTAGTGAAAGGGGTTCACGGGTTGTTAAAGTTTGGGAACCACTGCTCTACCACTAGGTACTGAAAGGCCAGCTCCACAGCTCCCGCTTTAGCTGGAGTGAAATAGGCAGAGCAGATCTCACAGAAACACTAGTAAACATGAAGTGAGCAGGAAACAGCTTGAGGGAGGAGTTAACTACTAGGTCTGGTGGAAATGAACAGAACTTTGTTTTGAGGGGTAAAAAAATGTTTGATTAAATCCCCCACCACACTGTCATCAGCCCTTTACATTTACCCCCACCGAGTGTAAAGAGACCCTCGTGTAAACCAGAGTCAGACTCTAAATGGTTTGTTGATTTTAAATCAATATAGGGTCCTTAATGCTTGATGAAATTCATACTTTAAGGCCTAATCTGTAGCTTGTCGAAGGCAAATTCTACTGACTTCAGAGGAATTTAGACCAGGCTCATGTTGAGCAAAAATGAGAACATGATATATTTTGGGCTGTTATTTTCATTGGTGGGTGAAATTCACTGATGTGCAGAGGGCCTAAAAGCTACTAAAGTCCCATTTCAACTCTATTTTGAAAATGTAGATGGGACGGGGGAGGGGGCAGTCTTTGGACAGGTCTGCTGCATGAGTGACGTTTACTGGCTATAAAAGAAAGTGGGCTCCATTCTGCTCAGCACAACATTCTAGCAGCTCATTTCTCGCCATCATTAAATGATAGGCTGTATTTCAGATGAAAGTTTTTAATTAAAATTGGCATATTGGAGTATTGGCAGCCTCAGGACTGCTGAAATGTGACATCATTTATGACACTAGCGGTTAAGGGGCTCAGAGTCCGAGATCGTAAAACAATTTGCAGGCCTGATTTGTTATTGATTTAACAGTCAGGATAACTTTCCCCTTAAATATTTAAACAAAACGTCTCATGGCTAAGCATTAAAGATGTACTTTTCTGCAGCTTTGACCCAAAATGTTCTAAGTCACAATAATCCCCAATGAACAATCTTTTGACTTTTTTCTATCGAGCAATGTTCTCTGTAACACTTCCTGATTTACCACCCTGCACGGTACAATGTAGCTACAATAAGGAATCCCTTAGCAACCCTTTCTGTCCTTAACTCTGATGCATGACGTTTCTGTTGTGGCTGCCAAAATTCTTCTAATATCAGCAGCTGACAAATTTTTGTGGATATAATATTTAATCTCCCTCTGCAGACACAGTATTATTCTTCACTTATATTGCTACCTCTCTTCTACTGTGCTAATTCTCACTTCTTTAAACTCTTTTCTTAAATCCCATTCATTTATCTGGTTCTCTCTAACACAGATGATACATACACTACCTCTGGCTTAGCCATCTTCTTTTCCATACTTCTGATATCCATTCAAAAGATAGTTAGACATTTACCTTTTCAGTCACCTTTCTTTGTTTTCTGCTATCACCCCAGACACAAAAGTACAGAGATTGGAGGAAATTATTGATGAGTCACAACGGAAGCTCATATCCAAATCCCTTCAAATTTAAGATTCTATTTCCCAGATCCACACTCACCTCTATGGTTTTGTTCCTGGTGTTGGTAGTAGCTCAATTTCCTTCTTTTCTTTCCCGCTTCTATTACAAATATGACCAAAATCTTGTGAAAATTGTTGTTCTTGTGAGATTTCAGGCTAGATGATGGTAATCTCATGTAGGAACTCCACAATTAAAGCGCAGACAAATCTCATGAGATCAGTTGTCAGTTTTGTGAGGTAACTGCTGTTCTGGGCTGACTCTCACCAACAGAAGTTGGTCCAATAAAAGGTATTACCTCACTCACCTTGTCTCTCTAATATCATGAGAGTGTGTCACAAGATTTTCTCTCAGTTTTGAACCCAATCCTTAGTCCTTATGTAGAAGAGTCAATGTTTAACCTGATCCAGATCCAAGGACCAGGTACCATCTCCCATTGTCACTCTCTGTTTGAAAGTGCATTCAGGGATGGCTAAAGAAGACAGGGGTTTTTCTTTTTATTGGAAGAGTATATTAGAAGTTGGAAAATTTGATTTGTATTATGTTTGCTGACTAGTGGTTGGGATGGGTTGGGGTGGAAATATGATGCACTTTTGAGTTTCCAGATATTTTTGCATTGTATCTTTTAATTAATAGCAACAGTGCTGAGAGCTCAGATAAGCATTCTTTTATGTTATATAAATAAACAAATAAATCACCAAACCTTGTTTTGGAAATACATGGCCAACAGGCTTGCATACTTAAAACTAGCTGAGTTTAAATGTCCCACATATGCGTCTGGTTGCTACAAGCTCTTTTTTAAAAAAAAACAACTCTGGCTTAATTATTTTAAATAAATCGCCATGCTAAAAGATTCAATACAGCACAGAAAATCCCCTGAGGTGGCCTTCCTAAGGATAAGCCTATTCACTCTTAAAGGGATACTATAAACTCAAATTTGGCCCCAAATTTATTTTTTATTAAAAAAAAAAACTAGCAAAATTTAAGACCAATAGAAATAGTTTCATGCCTGATTTTCCCCCCTGAATTCCAGTGGAAACAATTGTTTTTCTATAAACATTTTTCCTGTAGGATTGCAAATCCAAACACACTGCAGCCGTGAGAACCTGAAAGTGAAACCGACTGCCAATAAAAGTGGAATCAAACTTTCATTGATTTTTACTGTCCAGGTTGAGAGACATGTGAAAGCTAAACAAACAACACGATCAGATAAAACATATTGGGTTTTAAAAAATACTTTCCACTTTAATAATCTGAGATCTTACTAGTAACCTAGACACAAACATTCGTTTGTTTGCAATATGTGGGCACTGGGTCCGTTTGTGAAAAGTCAGCCAATTCAATCTGGTCACTGTTTGAGGTGTTCAGTTGGTCACACACCTGAGTGCACCAGCAAAACAAGTAAAAGCTTGGTGGAGCAGACTCATTGCTGCTGGTGATGGAGCCCCAAGAGGGTCTCAGTCCTAAGAAGAGCAAGTGGAGTTATTGACAAAGGAAGGCAGATCTTTACAGATTGATCCTACCAGAACCCCACCCCAAGAAAGGCTGCTGAGGAATACACTGAATCAGCTACCCCAGTCCCATCCCATTTCTATCCAGTACCCTCGAGTTGTTGGGATGTGCTGGCTCTTTACTGCTTTTGCACCATTGTAACTTCCTCCCTTGGTGAACTTTCTGCTGCCAGGGCCCTGAGCGGACTCTACCCCAGTTAATGCTGGCATAGATGCATCAGTGAATTTAGGCGGGGAGGGAGGGGGTCTAATTTTAAATCTACCTGGCTTGAGGAAGTCCTTTAAGCAAGGGGCTTTAGCACATTTCACACTCATGCTGTTCAGGTCTGACATATAGCAAAACATTTTCACCGAAGTCAGGGATTTCACCTGTTCTTATTAATCAAGCCCTCATGTGTTTGGATCCCTGTACACTGGTAACTTACCCTCCTCTAGTGAAAGAGAATGTGCTGTTTGTCTGCAGTCAAACCAGCTGACGGCGGCTGCGTTCATTTGTTTCAAAGTGTCCATCATATTCCCAAACCGGGGAATAAGTTCAGCCATGTTCCCTGATTACCAATAAGTGATTTCCGGAGAGTGCTGCTCAACACTGCTAGTCCTATCGCCCGCCTGGGCTGATGACAGCTCATGATTATTTACATGTAGCACTATGGTTCGGAGAGATCTCAAAGCAGGTGAAAATAAAGGTTTAATGATTGAATTATATATTCTCTTCTTGTGATTGAAAATAATGTAAGGCAACAGACGTGACTACCAGACAGATTACATAAGCACAAGTTAAGTGGTAGAATAAAAATGAGTGATAGTCCTCCTTGACTTAAATACAGCACTAAGTAGTATGCCCTTGAATTCAGCATAAAGCAATTTCCTCCTCCTTGGTAACAGCTAGGGGGCATTCCAAATGCAAATAGAGTCAGCTTTGCATTTTTAATATTTCATAGATACATAATTCACTGCCTCAGTTTAGAAACGTTATTGCTACCTCTTCTGTGCATTTAAATTATTTTGCACCTCCGAACTTTCACGTTAACTTTAATGTCAGCTCTTAAAATGTATTTTGTACAGACTAGTCTGTGCTTGTAGATTTTGAAAGTCACCGCTTGCACAAATGAAGACACGGGCACAAATAGATAGTACTATTGAACCTGTATTGTTCCACTGACACAAAAGTCTTATTTACAAAAGGTTTTTACTAAAATCAGCCCTGGTTATCTCAAAGCCGTTCAAATCAATAGATAACAAATGGGAACAAAGCAAGCGCAATTGATATTACAATACCACATTTGTAGGTGGTGTATTCTGCATGCTATGTAACCCATGGGTACAATGAAAACTCAGACTGATCAATATTAAACAACTGTATTTCATAAACTGCTTTGGTGATCATAGAAATTAGAGATGGATGAGCCCATCATGGGATAAAGACCATTATCCTGCTAATGCAGGATTAGTCCCTACAGCTATATGCAGTAGCAGAAAGATTTTGTGTGGGAGCTGGATATGAGCAGTTTTAATTTCATTTGGTGTCACAGATGAAATGAGATGTACAGTAACTCATTGCTTAACGTTGTAGTTATGTTCCTGAAAAATGCTACTTTAAGCGAAACAATGTTAAGCAAATCCAATTTCCCCATAAGAATAAATGTAAATGGGGGGTTTAGGTTCCAGGGGAATTTTTTTCACCAGACAAAAAACTATATTATATATGTGTGTATATATATATACACACACAGTATAAATTTTAAACAAACAATTTAATACTGTATACAGCAATGATGATTGTGAAGCTTGGTTGAGGTGATGGAGCTGAGGGTGGAAGAGGGTGGGATATTTCTCAGGGAATGCCTTACTGCTAAATGATGAACTAGCATTCCCCTGAGCCCTCAAGGGTTAACCCATTGTTGTTAATGTAGCCTCACATGCTACAAGGCAGCACAAATGGAGGGAGGGGAGACAGCATGGCAGACAGAGACAGAGACACACACCCTGTGTGTGGGAGAGAGAGAGAGATGCGCATTGCCCCTTTAAGTACGCTGACACCATTGTAAGTACATTGCCTTTTTAAGTAGATCAGAAAGTTCAGACAGCAGCTGCGGCCAGCAAGCTCTCTCCATCCTGAGCCCTATTGTGTCCCCACCCTGCTCTATATGGAGAAGGGGTAAGCCGGGGGCAGGAGCAGGGGGGAGGAGGACACCTTGACATTAGCCCCCACTCTTTCTCCCGCCCTGCACAGCAAGCAGGAGGCTCCCGGGAGCAGCTCCAAGGCAGAGGGCAAGAGCAGCATATGGCAGTGGGGGGAGGGACAGCTGAACTGCCGGCAATTGATAGCCTACTGGGCGGCTGCCGCACAGGGAACTTAGGGGAGCGGGGAGCTGCTAGGGGGGCTGCCGGTCTACCCTGATTCCAAGCCCCCACCAGCTAGCTGCAATGGGCTACTCTTCCTGCAAGCAGTGGACAAAGCAGGCGGCTGTTAAACAATGTTATAAGGGAGCATTGCGCATCTTTAAACGAGCATGTTCTCTAATTGATCAGCAACGTAACAACGAAACAACGTTAACTGGGACGACTTTAAGTGAGGAGTTCCTGTAAATCCAGAATCCTCTCTAGTGGCCATTAATGCCCCCAGTGGTACTTGTCACCAAAGAGGAAGGTTTGCAGAGACCAGGTTTGTCAATGTTTTGGAAGCATGGACTGAGGATTTCAAATGCACCAGACCGGGATCCAAGGCTGGGTTTGAGACTTGGGGTGAATATCGTGTGCAGGTCTATTAAGAGTGTTCATTGGGTGCAAGCGCTGCCTAGTGCTCTCACAGTGTGACTTGTGAAGGCTCCCCAGGACACCCCTGTATAAGAGCCAGGCAGGAGTGCAGGGACAGCTGCCACTCTCACCCCGGGGCGGGGAGGGGAACATGGCACTCCAGAAAGGGTGGTGGCTATGCAGAGGGAATACACTGCACCCCATTAAGTCTATGCGCCAGGGAGCTCTGGGAAGCACTCTCACTTCTTGTGGCAACATATGCCTTCTGGTCCTCCCGCTCTGGGCTGGTGCAGTTCCCCACTCCCCCATACTGCAATCAAGCCCTAAATGTCATTACAGTAGCTCAATCTGAGGCTATCATTTTGTCAGCATTTCTGTTATCATGATAATAAATTCCTTTTCTGAGGGCGAATGAGTCTATGAAAAGGCAGGGTCAATTTTTCCACTGATGTCACTCCATTGACTGTTTCCTCACTGCCAGCCCTATCAATTCAGCTTGGAAACTGAAAAGCAAGACTGCCTTCTTCCACCAGTTTACGCCAGTGTAATTCCATTGGCATCAATGAAGAACTGGGTTCCCTGTCTTTAGTAAGCTTGCACAGTTTTTATGCTTTACACGCCTGCTATCATAGCTCTGCAGAATCAATGCAGGTAGGGAGCATGTAATAAGGGACAGACTCATGGAAGTGCTCGGAAGAGATTTATTTCATCACCGCAGAGGCCTTTGTTACAGAAAATGTGAAGGATTCTATGCTGGTTTGAGCATCATTGAACAGACTTGTCAACTAAAAGCCTAGTCCTGCAGTCCTCAATAACAGTTTTGTCTGAATAAGGACTGAAGGATCAAGCTCCAAGTTCTTTTTTCACACTAATTTTATGGCTGCTGAAGTGACAGCTGGAAAGAACACAACCCAATGTTTACATACCTGGTTGAGTTTGCAGGGTTGGTAGTGAGAAATCCCATGTTTTGACTGTTAAAAGTTGAGCAAATGTGATATAAGTGATCACTGAGACAATAGGTTTGGCATGCCGCAAAGCCAGTTTTCAGGAAACATTTTGGAGCAGAACATCACTTTAAACATTTAAGACAATCATTTGTGTGCTTCATGATCCTTCAATGCACAACCCGACTGGTAGGGGGTCATCTTAGTGCAAAGTCTAGTCTGACTTCCTAGTGTCCTAGCATCCCTGCTGTGTAAGCACTTCTGAGGTGCTTTCAAGACAGAGCCTTAGCATAATATATTGTGTTGGCTGTAAATTTCATGCACAACCTTGGACAAATAACTTAACCCATCTGTGAGTCAGTTTCCCCATTTGTAAAATGAGGCAAATTCCCTCCACCTCACAGGGGTGTGGTAAGAATTAGTTCACTAATACCTGCAAAGCTCTGAGACCTTTGGATATAAGTTGCTCTATAAGCACTAAGTATTGTTTTAATTATTCTGTTACCTTTTGGGTAAAATTGCATGTAACATGGTATATGTATCAAGTTGCATTAATGGATACACTATAAAGCTGTAACATAGCACAGATTTCTCACCAGATTTTAAGCCCTGCATTCATCCTCATTTTCCTCCATCCCAGAAAGAGGTGGAATCTTTCAAAGAGTGACCTCCTTTAGAACTGGCTCTCATCTTATTTATTTCTAGGTTCTGCCATCATTCATTACATTAAAGGTTATTTTTTTAATGAAGCACTGTGTGTAGGAGAAATAACTTTTACCTTCTGCTCTAATTGATGAATGATGTGTGAACTAATCAGAAAGCTTTGCAGTAGCCACCATTAAAGCAACAGATGTATGTGGCTCAGGAGAGATTTGTTGAATGGCTTCAACCTTTAAGTGCAGAGGATAAATGGATGGTGACATCATTATGCCTTGACAAATAGAAATTATATCATTCCCTTTTTTTCATTACTGAAGGATGATTTATTTCTATGGCTTTCATTTTCATAAGCCCATCCATTGTCTGTAAAGTTAAAGCCTTTTAAAATTGCAATATGCAACTAAAGTAGCTAATAACATACCACATATGATCAAAGAGCATATTGTTTTCTGAGCTGTTCTCTTGGAAAATACTTTTAATAAAACAATATTATGATTTACAATAATGGAAGAAAAAAGTATGTTTGCATCCTACACCTGGGTTTATTTTAAATCAACTACAATTCAAAAGTATAACAAACTAGAAGACACTGGACACAACACGCCAGTTGAGGCCTAATCAGAGCGGAGTAGAGCAGAAGAATTACTTCTTGTGTCTTGCTTACAACACTCCTGCTAATACATCCCATAATGATGTTTGCTTTTTTTGCAACAGTGTTACACTGTTGACTCATATTTAGCTTGTGGTCCGCTATTACCCCCAGATCTGCAATACTCTTTCCTAGGCAGTCATTTCCCATTTTATATGTGTGCAACTGATTGTTCCTTCCTAAATGGAGTACTTTGCATTTGTCCTTATTGAATTTCATCCTATTTACTTCAGACCATTTCTCCAGTTTGTCCATTTTGCATTTTAATCCTATCCTCCAAAGCACTTGCAACCCCTCACAGTTTGGTTCGTCTGTAAACTTTATAAGTGTATTCTCTATGCCATTATCTAAATCATTGATGAAGATATTGAACAGAACTTGACCAGAACTGATCCCTGCGGGACCCCACTCATTATGCCCTTCCAGCATGACTGTGAACCCCTGATTACTATTCTCTGGGAATGGTTTTCCAACTTGTTTTCCACCCCCCTTATAGTAGCTCCGTCTAGGTTGCATTTCCCTAGTTTATTTATGACAGAATAAATGTTGGAAAAACTTTGAATAAATTACAACAGGAAATTAACAAAAGCTGATTTTGTTTGTCTGGGACATAAATGAGAGAATTAAGATAATGTTGGGTGAGGGTGAAGTTTGCAGGATAAAACAGGGGTCATGAGCATGTAATATGGAAATACTTGTGTAACAAACAGATTAAAGGTTGGATTTCCACTGATAGACCTTTTGGTGTGTTGGGGGAAATAAGATCAAGGTTAGCTAGAAGAAAAAGAAACTTGTGAAGATACAATTGAAATGGAAGGACAGATCATCACAGCTGGCAGCGCTACTCTGTTGGAAGTCTCAGCACCAAGGACAAGGGCTGAATAACTGACCTAGCCTAACAAATTTATTTCAGCATAAGCTTTCATGGGTTAAGAACCCACTTCATCAGATGCATGGAATGGAACATACAGTGAACAGATATTTATACATTCAAAGAAACATGATAAGGTGGAAGTGCCTATACCAACGTTAAGAGGCTAATTAATTGAAAGGAACTGTTATCAGTAAAAACTTGTGAAGTGATAATCAACATGGCCCATTACAGACAGTTGACAGAAAGGTGTTAAGGGGGGGAAATAAATTCAATTAACGTAATGACCGAGCCTCCACAGTCAATATTCAAGCCTAAGGTAATGGTATCTAGTTTGCATATTAATTCCAATTCCACAGTTTCTCGTTGGAGCCTGTTTTTGAAGTTATTCTGTTGCAAAATTGCTACTTTTATATCTGTCATTGAGTGATTAGGGAGGTTGAAGTGTTCACCTACTGGCTTTTGAATGTGATGATTCCTGATGTCAGATTTGTGTCCGCTTATTCTTTTGCGTAGAGACTGTCCAGTTTGGCCAATGTACATGGCAGAGGGGCATTGCTGGCACATGATGGCATATATCACATTGGTAGATGTGCAGGTGAACGAGCCCCTGATGGTGTGGCTGATGTGATTAGGTCCTATGATGGTGTCACTTGAATAGATATGTGGACAGAGTTGGCATCGGGCTTTGTTGCAAGGATAGGTTCCTGGGATAGTGTTTTTGTTGTATGGTGTGTGGTTGCTAGTGAGTATTTGCTTCAGGTTGGGGGGCTGTCTGTAAGCAAGGACTGGTCTGTTTCCCAGGATCTGTGAGAGTGAGGGATCATCTTTCAGGATAGGTTGTAGATCTTTGATGATGCGCTGGAGAGGTTTTAGTTGGGGGCTGAAGGTGACGGCTAGTGGCGTTCTATTGTTTTCTTTGTTGGGCCTATCTTGTAGTAGGTGACTTCTGGGTACTCTTCTGGCTCTGTCAATCTGTTTTTTCACTTCAGCAGGTGGGTATTGTGGTTTTAAGAATGCTTGATAGAGATCTTGTAGGTGTGTGTCTCTGTCAGAGGGATTGGCGCAAATGCGGTTGTATCTTAGAGCTTGGCTGTAGACAATGGATCGTGTGGTGTGTTCAGGATGGAAGCTGGAGGCATGAAGGTAAGTATAGCAGTCAGTAGGTTTCCAGTATAGGGTGGTGTTTATGTGACCATCACTTATTAGCACAGTAGTGTCTAGGAAATGGACCGCTTGTGTGGACTGGTCTAGGCTAAGGTTGATGGTGGGATGGAAATTGTTGAAATCGTGGTGGAATTCCTCAAGGGTTTCTTTTCCGTGGGTCCAGATGATGAAGATGTCATCAATGTAGCACAAGTAGAGTAGGGGAGTTAGAACAACGCTTCCTTAGCTTTCGTTCCCTAAGTCAGCCATAAAAATGTTGGCATACTGTGGGGCCATGCGGGTACCCATAGCAGTGCCACTGACTTGAAGGTATATATTGTCCCCAAATGTGAAATAGTTGTGGGTGAGGACAAAATCACAAAGTTCAGCAACTAGGTTAGCCATGGCATTATCAGGGATACTGTTCCTGATGGCTTGTAGTCCATCTTTGTGTGGAATGTTGGTGTAGAGGGCTTCTACATCCATAGTGGCCTCGGTCATTACGTTAATTGAATTTATTTCCCCCCCTTAACACCTTTCTGTCAACTGTCTGTAATGGGCTATGTTGATTATCACTTCAAAAGTTTTTACTGATAACAGTTCCTTTCAATTAATTAGCCTCTTAACGTTGGTATAGGCACTTCCACCTTATCATGTTTCTTTGAATGTATAATCTGTTCACTGTATGTTCCATTCCATGCATCCGATGAAGTGGGTTCTTAACCCATGAAAGTTTATGCTGAAATAAATTTGTTAGTCTCTAAGGTGCCACAGGTATTTTTCTTGTTTTCTTTTTGCTGACACAGACTAACACAGCTACTACACTGAAACCTGACCTAGCCTCTCACCTTAGAGGTGGTACCTGCCAGTCATGGCTAAGGCACATTGGCAGTTCTTCTACCTGCTCTGTGAATAAATAGAGGACCCTATACCCAAACTCTTACATATGGCTGCCTAAAACTAGGCACCTTAAATCCATACTTAGGCATCTAAATAAGTGACCTGATCTTCAGAGGTGCTGAAGATCCACAAGTCCCCTGGAAGGAGTGAAGGTGAGACTTATTTTAAATAGGTGCTTGTATATGGATTTAGGTAACTAAGGGTATGTCTACACTTAAAATTCTACAGCTGTGCAATGTAGACACTACCCACAAGGACAAGGGGTGGGTGGGGGTCTCCCACTGGGAGAGGTATTCCACCTCCCCAAGAGGTGGTAGCTATAGCAACCAATGAATTCTTCCATTGACCAAGCACTGTCTACACCGGGTGTTAGGTTGGTATAGCTGCATCTCTCAGGGAAGTAGATTTTTCAGACCCCTGAGAGGTAGCTATATTAATGTAAATTCCTAGTATAGACTAGCCCAAAGCATGAAAATTTGGGCCTTACTCCCCAGTGTTCTGATCAGCCCCCCTTGATGGGTGTTAAATTCAGTTCAAGGTGGGGAAGGCAATGAAAGTGCAATTTACTATACGTATGTATGTGCTGTAGTAATGAAGTGATGGGCTTGATGCCGGCACCTCTGGCCTGTGTTATGCAGGAGGTCAGACTAGTTGATCACAGTGATCCCTTCTGGCCTTACAATGTATGAAATTACTCATTGCGTCAGATCTTGCAGTCTAATCCATTAAGAAATGTAATACAAATGTTGAAATAATCACATTTTCCTCTGCTAATTTTAATGACCTGGGTTTTGTTTAAACCTGCTAGAAGAGCAGCATTTCTTACTAGAACCTTTTTTTCATTTCCACCTGCTCCCAACAAAGAAAATCTCCTTCTGGCTGTACACAAATTATTGAGAGTAATGCACAGGACAGTAGTACATTGTGTAACACCCCTAGAGCATTGGAGGCAGGCAGCTATTACCCAAAAGGAGGGATTTTACAAAAATAGCAATCACTAAAATAAACATGAATAAACACACACTCAACTGTTTTAATTTGGGATAGGAGAATGCAATTTAGAAGTTCTAAATTACTTTAAAATTACTTCAGAGCCATTAGAAGTTATTCTTAGACGGTTCATGAAACACAGGATCATTTTTACAACGTTTTCATGTGAAACCAGTGGTTCTTCCTGGAAAATGGCTGATGAGGGAACCCCACTTGTGTTTGCTTGATAGAAGTTGTTATGATGCTAGTGGACCAGGTGTCTGCTCTTGCCAAGGCTGTAGGCTCAGCTGAGCACTGACAAACTCATAGCTGGAAACCAGACTGGCTCATCTGTATGTTTGAATTGTTCAAGATACATGTTAGACTTGTAAGGATGTGTTTAGTGTTTAGACTCTGTAAAATGCGTGTACGTTTCTGCATGCATTAATCTTACTTGTAATGTCTGTATCCCTTGTTATAAGGTAATATGTAAGTGTTGCTTTATAACTCTAACTCTAAATATGCCTGCTCTGAACTTGTGAACTCAGGCAGGAGAAGGGTTCCCCCACACATCAAGAAGGATTATTAAAACTAAGTGAGCCATTGAGAAGCATCAGAATATATAGATTGGGCTATGGGCCTCTCTCGCCCATGAAGGTTGCTTTGTGCAAGAAAGCTCATCCCAACAACTTGAATACTGGAAGAAGGAAATACAGACAGCTGACATGAAAAGTCTTCATCTCTTTGCTGTTTGGACACTCACAAGGCTGGAACTGGGAAACAAAAGCATAGATCCCCAGGGTCAACCCTAAGAAGACAGTCAGTGCTGGCAGATTACCACATCTCTGTCACCTTTTGGAACCATAGACTGTGACTCATTTGTGTATATATGTTGCCTGCTTTACTCTGTAAATAACCCTCTCATTTCTTTTTCCTAGTTAATAAATGCTTGGTTAGTTTACTATAGGATTGGCTACAAGAATTGGCTTTTGTGTGAGATCCAAGGTACAATCTGATGTGGGGTAAATGACTGGTTTCTTTGGACTGGGAGCAACCTGAATCTTTTGTGATCTTTGGTGTAAGTAACCACTTATCATTAAGCCCAGCTTGCCTGGGTGGGAAGATAGACTGGAGAGCCCGGAATGACGGTCTCTGACTCCATGGTAAGACTGTTACAGTAATTCAGGAGTTCACATTTGTTACGGGGTTGGGGAAATCTAATTATAGAATGTACCACCAGTTTGGGGTGTCTGCCCTGCTTTTTGATAGTCTGCCCTGAGGCTGGCACTCACAGCCCTAAGCCGCTCCAGACAGCGTGACAATTGTATCTTTACTCTTGACACAATGTTAACAAAATGAGGACACCACATAGAGACAGTTGGGTTCCAAATAACCATGTTAACTAACTATATTCAAACATGTAAGACCAAGCTAAATATATACCCTGTTGCTTGCCAGCTGACAGGGACAGATGCAGTCAGAGCAGGGACTGCAGCACTGTGGGGGAGGGGTAAAATGAAGCCCCATTGGGGTTGCCACTCTCTCAAGCACCCCTCTGGACCTAATGCAGACCTTCACTCACACACACACACACACACACACACACACACTCTCTCACTCTGGGGTCACTAGGACCCAAATGGTCTCTCCCCACTTGTGAGAAAACTACAGAAAGGAGTGGCCAGACACTCCAGCCAGTAGGGGAAGAAACAGCCAAAGCAGGGACCTCTGGATCTCCAGACGTTCACAGAACTTTCTACAATTTTGACTGGACTTTCTCTGCCCAGTGCTGTTTGGCTGTTTGCTCCAACCCTCCTCTTCTCTCTCCTTCACAGCCTCACTCTACTGCCCCTCTGATCCTCTTCTCCCTTCCTCTTTGCCCCTCCCCTTCTATTTTCTTTTCATTTAGCTGATCCCTTCCTAAGAGCAACTCACCCTGCTGTCCACAAAATAAATAAATAAATAGAACTAACATGCTGTTTGCTGCCATCACATTGTTCACTCCGCTTGTTCTACTCCTTCCCCCAGCCCATGTCTGGTCTATTTAGGTTATGAGCTCTCTGAGGCAGGGACCATCCCCTACTCTGTTTGTTCAGGCCTGAGCACAACGGGCTTTAGGCACTCTGGTGGGCCTTTAGGCCCTACCACAATAAACATGTGAAATTATAATGCTTTGCTAGGTTCTGGTGGCTTCTGCAACTGTAGACAGAGAGGCCCAAAAAAAGAGCTCACAAACTATTGAAAGGGTATTACTCAATTCCTAGACATTACAAAGTTGTTTTTTTAAATATAGATTTTAAGTTCTTTGGAATAGGGACTGTCTTTTATTTTGTGCTTCTCCAGTGTCCAGCATAACAGGGCCCCATCCTGATTGAGGCCTCTGGGTACTACTGTAATACAAATATTAATTGACTATGGCCAATTAGCCCCATCGTAGTGTATGTGCTGTAAAGTCTGTACTGTGAATTGGAATGTTGCAGTCCACTAGAATTTATCTCCCATTGGATGAGCATGTAGTGATGTACTGTTTCTCAGAATTATTGTAGGTCCTGACTCTAAGGAGGCACATCCAGGAGAAGAATAAGTGCATTCAGGGGAGGCCAATGGTATGAAAGCATAATGTTAGTTCCTTTCATACTGGATCATTGTGATGTAGGAATGAACTAAATAGAACAATTTGTTCAATACTGAATATTCATCAGAAACTTTGGCTTTTGATAAGTGTCATCTCTCCAAAGTACTAGATGTGCTTTAACACCGTGATTTCTCATTGATTTATCTATTGCAGTCATCACTCAGTTTTTATTTTGATGTGGAGCAGAATTCTCCAGTGCCTTTTTCTTTAATGTAACACGTCTGGAATGTGGATCAAATACAGCTATCTGCCTTGTTCGGCAACATATAATATATCCATTGTCAAGGTACTTCTAATTCTTAAAGTAATTGTGCTAATTACTACCTACCACAATGAGCACCCCCCCACACACCAAAAAGACTGCATGTGGGATTTGGCCCATTATTTCACTCACTATTGTTTATTAAACCAAACAAATCCACACTTTTGGAAAGTGGAAAATAAACTTTGTTTCCTTATCAACACATACTTCCCTCTAGTATTTTCCTCTACCGGTTTGTAAGTAATATCCAGTGGTGAGCTGGAGCCAGTTCTCACCGGTTCGCTGGAATCGGTTGTTAAATTTAGAAGCCATTTTAGAACCGGTTGTTCCATGCAGGACAACCAGTTCTAAAAGGGCTTCGAAATTTAACCGGCCCCAGGCAAGCCTGGGCGGGAGGGGGGAAAAGCAGAACAGTGGAGCCTCAGTGGAGGGGGAGGAGGTGGGGCCGCCCAGCTTGCCTCCACCCCTCCCCCGAGGCACTTCCGCTCCGCTTCCCCCCCTCCCTCCCAGGCTTGCCGTGCGCAAGCCTGGGACTCGGGAGGAAAAGCAGAGTGGCAGAGCCTCGGGGGAGGGGGAGGAGGCGGGGCCACCCAGGTGCCTCCGCTCTGCTTTCCCCCCCTCCCTCCCAGGCTTGCCCCGCGCACCAGCTCTTTGGCGCAGGGCAAGACTGGGAGGGAGGAAAAGCGGAGCGGCGGAGCCTCAGAGGAGGCAGAGGCGGGGCCTCCCAGCTCAAATGGCGTGCGGCAAGCCTGGGAGGGAGGAAAAGTGGAGCAGCGCCTGGGGGAGGAGGCGGGGATTTGGGGAAGGGGTGGAATGGGCGGGGCGGGGAGGGAACCCCTTGTTAAAATTTTGGCAGCTCGTCACTGGTAATATCGCTAAGAATTTCTGGGCTAGTGGCATTGATTTAGTCATGTATTTAAAACAAAACAAACAACAAACAAACAAACCCATCACCACCACCCTTGAAGCACACAGCTCTGGGAAACAGTACTTGGAACTACTCTGAAGCACTTCTTTCTGGTCTAAAGTCAGGTTTTACCACAGAGAATTCCATCCCTTTAACCACGTCTGCAGCTTGGACTGCAGTTTGGCCAAGCAGGGCAGCACAAGGGTCCCGTAGCTCATAGATCTCTTGGGATGTAGCATGCCTCTTAGTTTTAAGGAGGTGAAAAAAACATTCCTTTCAAATGGAATGGGTCATGTCCAAGGCGTGGAGTGGAGATACCATAATACTCCAGTAAAGGAAGTCTGGGATGGCCATTTTATCTACTCTGGCTTGTGTTCTAAACTCCATTTTGCTTTCTCCCCTGGAGAACCCAGTAAGCTATGGTGGTTCCTGTCAGCTGGCTACAATAATTCAGAGGAATGCAATCTTAGAGCCTGATCCTCAGCTGGTATATATCGAGGTGGCTTTACTGAAGTCAAAGGAGCTACACCAATTTACACCAGATGAGGATCTGGCCCTTGGTATTTCAGTGCAAATCTCTGTGGGGTTTTTTTTTGTTTTTTTTTAAATGGAGATACACCAATCTCCTAGAACTGGAATGACCTTGAAAGGTCATCAAGTCCTGTCCCCTGCCTTCACTAGCAGGACCAAGTACTGTCCCCTGACAGATTTTTGCCCCAGATCCCTAAATGGCCCCCTCAAGGATTGAACTCACAACCCTGGGTTTAGCAGGCCAATGCTCAAACCACTGAGCTATCCCACCCCCCAGTGTTGGTGTGTTGGTGTTGGTGTGACTCAGTATCTGTGCACTACTGCCTACTATTCTTTCTTTAGCCATTTTCTACATATGGCTCTCCTTGATGAGCAGAGTTATTTGCTACAAAGTGACTTCCCAGAACCAGCATCTTCTTTTTCAGATCCCAGCACCAACTTGCTCCATGTATTAAAATCAACAGGGACACAGACATCTTGTTGACAGCTAAAGCTGAATCAGAGAAAACATTTGAAGGTTTCCTACAGGATCACCTACCTCACTCTTTGAACTGATTTGCCAATGTGCTTTTGTGTGTCTGCAGATAATGCTTAAGCTACTGCACAGGATAGCTCACGTTTTGACTTTTGGAAGACCATACCTTTCAGTTCCTTGAAAACTCAGAGAGAATGGTGTCCAGGCATGTATGTGGTGCACAGAACAATGACTCCATTAAGCTGAATTATACTTATGATTTGATTATGAACTGCATCTTTGAAGCAGTCCATTTATCATTTGCCAGTCTGTGAGGTTCAAGTGATCTGAGGCTTTATTAAAGGCCATTTATTAAATAGTCTTTAGCGTGATCAGAAGGTGAATTAGAAGAAATGTAAGCTAGTGGTTAGCACACAGCTCTGGGAACATTACTCCTGGGTTCTTTTACTGACTCTGTCTGTGATACATGCAGGACACTTAACCTCTTGGTACCTCAGTTTACCCATTAGTATAATGGTTATAATAACATATATATACCTCACCCAGATGTTATGTGGCTTGACTAACATTTGTAAGTGCTTTGATTCTTTGCATGAAAGGGACTACATAAAACCATGCTGTATTTATTATCATAAGTATTATTAATTTTCTCAGAGGAACTATCACATATCAGTATTTACCTTTAACATGTTAAAGCTTCACATTTGAATGAAGGCAAACACAAAAGTTATTATATTTCTGATTGTCAGTGTCTGGGAAGTAGCATTTTCTCTACTCGGAGTTCATCTGGCATAGCCTTAAGAATATTTAGATTTGCGTTTCCCTCTTTGTCACGTCTTGCAGAATTTCCCAGCAAGCAATACAGAATGCTATCTGTACAAATTGAGAGAGACACGGAGACAGACATCCAGTGGTTCAGGAGCCTATGGTTATAGCTGGAGTGCATTGCTGGTTTGTGCAAACTGCTGTTTGAGAAGCTGATTGCAAATTATTTTTGTGCTTCCATATGCATTGTGAGTAATATTATGTCAAAGTCTCTTCAAAGCTTATTAGTTTGTCAATAAACTGGTACTTCAGTATGTAAACGTGCCTTGTAATTAATTTTATGTTTGACGCCAATAGCACCCTAGAGCTGTTATTTCATTTTTGGAGCATAATTTATTAGGCTTCCTGTAGGTATAATGTGGATCAAAGATGTCACCATCAAACAGGGAGCATTTTGCGACAGATTATATGTGGGGAATGGCTTTCTCTTTCTCCTCCCCATTCTGAGCACATACAGCGCAAAGAAATGTATTTTAGCTGGTAGTGTTTACCCTTACCCTGCCTGGAGTTGAAAAAATCAGAGAACATCAAATGATATAGACACTTTATTGGGGTTAGTCGGCATATATTTATATAACTATTTTTATTCTTTCATTTAAATGTTTGCTCTTTTCCACTGAGTCACTTTCATTAACCTGAATACTAACTCCCATGTCCTGAATCTGACCACATTATAGTTTGGATCGTTACATTCTGCCTTGCTAAAATTTTCCTTCACTTTCAGTTGGATCCAATATTTTTCTTCACTTTCTGGTCTAAACTGTTATTACATAACTAATTATTTACAGCCATACTGGGTTGTTTTTTTAGAGATCCTGGGCCAAATAGAGATGATTTAGTCCCAGGATTTCCCTTTTTTTCTCCCTCTTCTTTAATGTTTAATTAAATGTTAGGTGAGAAAAAAAGTTGGACAGGTAAGCTATATTTAGCTTAATGCACGCTAGCAATGAGGCAAGATTTCCCAAGTATATCTTGGGATCTAACTTTCCCTCAAAAATAGGTTTGTTTTGTGTTCATAAAAGTAAAGACATAAAAAGACTTGAATGAAGCAAGGTAGAAATTTTGCGTTCATCTGGACATATGGAAGTAGTCAATAGGTTATTAATAGCAGAGTGGTTGTAGTTGGATCCCAATTCTGCGTTTCTTCATGCATACTTTCAGTGAAGTCAAGGATTGGGGTCTTGTTTTGGAAAATATCGGTTTTCAAATCTTTTCCACCTCCTTGCCTACACTTCTGGCAGATAATTGAACAACTGAGTCAAAGGCCTTCTACTTTGCAACTTTTTAAAGAGTACAAGCACTGGATTAAACTCTAACACATTCAGCATTTGCTTGTTACTATAAAAAAAAAAAAAGTGTCTTTATATTCAACAGCAGCTGTGTTCTGGATATAGAGAAAGCAAACCTCCAAAGCTGATGTTTTAAAAATGCAACCAAAAGCTTTTCAGAAATGAAGTCAGAAGAAATGAGAAATGTTTTCCTCCAATGTTGCAACATAATGATAAATTGCTTTTGCCTTTCCAAAACCAAGTTAGAAAACCTCTGCTCACCTCTATTATCTACTCCTGGTCTCTAAAGACATATTACCATATTAATTCATTGTGTTATACAATTTGAGCAACTAAATGAGCTTACCTTATGCCCTCCTAATAGTATTTCCTTTTAATGTTAGCTTTAAGTGATACATTTTAGGGGATATTTGAAGCAGGATGCATCAAGAAAATGCATTTTAACTCAATTTAGTTTAAAAATTATGAGTTGTCTCATCTTGATGAACCAAGTATAGAAAAGCCACATAGGCTCCACATATACCACACCATTTATCTTCCAATGAGACATTGAAAAGTCAGTTATGGACTAGGGGTGAGATTTTCAAACCAGCCAAAGTGATTTAGGAGCACTAAAATTCAATGGGACTTGGGTTCTTAATTCACTTCAGCTTTTTAGAAAATCCCACCCTAAAGAGGGTCAATTCATGAAAAAAACTGATTCAAGAATTAGTTCACACATCTGAGCCCATAGTTCAATTCACTACTGTTCCTGAACTCATCTTACTAGTTCGGGAATATGTTCAAGACTCCTGAAATGTTCAGACATTATCAGAAATGATTGTTTAGCCAAATGTTCATCCTGCAGTTTGTTCTGTTATTCATTATGGGCCTTAAGCACATGCTTAATTTCAAATATGTGCTTAAGTGTTTTGCTGAATCATGGCCTATATTCTCATGTAAAAATTTTCAGACATTCACACAGGAAACAAAGACAATGCTGGGTGATTTAGGCAAGCAAATAGTAACCAAACAGTTTGCAAACCACCTGAAAATTATTCCTCCAACTTCGATTACTTACAAATAATTATACATTAGAAAAAGGGGGACTGGTACATGAAGCAGAAAAAGATATTAAAGCCCCCAATCCTAAATTCGGTGGGACTACTAAAATGTGTACATTTAAGCACTTGTGTGCAAATGTTGGTAAAGAATATTATTGGCAATGAAAAATGTAACCAGAAGGATTATGGGCAGAGTTGTCAAATATTTTGCAAGGCCAATATTGTATATCACAAAATAATTATTATTATGTTTCATATTCTTCAAATATGTCAATTTGGGGGTTGAACCACCCTGAATTGGCTGGCTAGCTATCCTTGTTTATTGCTATTGTCTTTTGAGTCACCTGGCTATTTGCTTTATTACAGTGACCAATATAAGTAGCACTATCTTACTGTCAAACTGCATATCGGTTCTTGTCTGACCTTCCAGTGTGTATACACCATCCAGTTTTTAGGGGAGTTTTATTTCATTTGTGTGACACTGACATAATTAGTAAATGGAAGATGTTTCCTATAAGTACATGATCGTTAGAGTCTTAAGTTTGGTGATTTTAATGTAATAGACTTATCCCTGTGCTAGCACGGTATTCATTTAAACTGACCTTACTTTATTTGAATTATTGCTCAGACTTGCACAAGTATAAATGGCCCAATCTCCCAAAATACATTTTCTGATCGACATAAGCAAACAGTCTGAAGAAGCAATTATGTAAAAGAAATGGTTTTAGGCAACAAATGGCCCTATAAATAAACAACTACTTCCTAATGATAGGCTAAAAGAATGTGCCATTTTTCTTACTTTTTTTCTTTTTTAATAAAAAATAATCAAAGTGAATGAATTTTAATGCTTGTGGAAGTAATAGTGCTATCTGAAGTCAAGTATAGTGCACGCAAATGCTGTACAAGCTTTTATTACCTAGAGTTTGGCCAATGTACCTCTGTCATTCCAGTTCTGGCTTTATCAGAGATTAGCAAATCTATTTTCACTTGCTACATACTGTAGCCTCACCAAATTCTTTTATGCAAGCTTTCTAAAGGTGAAAGCTAGTGCTTTAACCCATGATGCTACCACCCCACCTTCATGTCTGTTCTGTTTTCACAATGGATGCTATTCATGGCTCCTATTACTTATTAGGACTTGTATATTTTGGCTTAACATAAATAAAGGAAGGATGGTGAAACATGTGTTAGTATCTTATTTGAGGAGGGAACATTCAACTATTATTGTAGCTTTGGGAGAAAGCGTAATTGTTAGCAGGTGAGAAAAGAAATTGGGGAATCAATATAGCACAATATCGTGGTGCAAGAGAAGAAAGTCAGTAATAGGTGTGCGGTATTAAATAAATCAGCTTACACACAAAGATTCTGATTCTCTTCTCAGACTGGGCTAAATGAGGAATAATTGATCTGAAGCCAATGGATAGCTAATCTAGTGTACAATTGGTAAGAGACAAGAATCAGGCCTAGAAAGAGGAAAATGAGGTCAGAATGAAAAGGCAAAGGTCAGTAAAGACAGAGAATAAGGAATTACATTGTGGAAGAAAGGAGCAGTTGTTCAAGAGAAATAAAAGTAGGTTAAAAAGGTAGGATCCATTTGTGCAAAGAAAACAAAGAAATCCATCAACAGAGAAGGTAAAATACAATATACGTAAGGGGGAAAGAGAAGAGTCAATAAAAAGAGAAACAAACACCAGGAAGTTTGCACTGACGGGGGAGTTTGCACTAAAGAGGAGCCTGAACCCAAAACGCAGATCCAAGTCCTCGCTGATGTTAGGTGGACATCAGATCTGAATTTTGTTTTGGATTCATACATTGTGGCATGGGACCCATCTCTAACAAATGAAATAATTCATGGGTCTTACCAAAGATTTTCAGTAGTTACTGACCAGCCTTTCAAGTGTTTACCTCTTAAAATTAGGTTTCTTTGGTTTTGTATTATTCCCAACAAACAGATGGAGATATCTGCAGAGGGATTTGAAGAGGATCTCCATTTGCAAATATGTTAGGGCCAGAACCAAAGCCCACTAAAATAATGGGGAATCTCTTTCCATTCACCTGATGGACTTTTGATCAGGCTCCCAATATTCATGTTCTATAGGATCCCCTCGATCAAGACAATGAAGAAACAACAGCTTAACCAAGGTGCCAAGCCCGAAGACAATTTTAAAAGACCCCCAACTACACATGCTGGTAGAAATATCTCATAGCAACAGTTCTCTAGAGCTTGTAACTGCTCTACTCAAAGAATTAAAAGCCGCGAGACCCTGTACTATGAGGGAAAGTCATGCTCATTTTTCTCCTTATTTAACCAGCATCTTGCAAAATTTGTAAAAATGTTGTGTCTTAATGGTAATCAAAAATAGAAGAGAGAAATATCAAGACGGTCTGATCCTTCTCTCAGTGAAACTAGTGTAAATCAGGAGTAATTCCAGTGAAGTCAATGGAGTTACCCCAATATAAAACTGATGTTAGTGGGAGGGGAATCAGACCTCTAATTCTGAGCTGATAAACCATAGTTATAGAAAGTGTGGTCTGAAGAATGTGTGGGGGGTTGAAGTTTTATAATTGCAGAAACTAGTAATTTATACTCTTGAACTGATTTGTCTCACCTGTCCAACGCTTCCCAGCTTTGGAAATGTTAGGAAGTTCTCAAAAAGGCTCCTCAAGTTTTTGAATTCATGTTTACATTTCTGTTATTAATATTTGCATTAGAATTTCTCTGTGCATATTAGTGTTAGTGTACAGTTGTACATGCACATTTTTATATTGGAAGGTATCAGAGAGATGCCTACAGAATAGAAGAAAATGTCTAAGGGCCAAATTATCTTCCCAGCCCATGGAAACTTGCCTGGAAGGAGGCTCAGAGGGAAACCTCTCTGAGTTTTCTCTTTGCTTGCCCCTCTGACGGGAGAATGTAATTGGGAGGAGTGTGTGTGGTGGTGGGGGGTAGCTGCAGATTTTAAGGCTACACATCCTCTCAAATCTATAGATCTTTGGGATCCACAGGGCTGGGTCATGCTGTAGCTGCTCAGTAGAAGCCACACAGGAGATGCAGAAGGAAGTAATTAACTCCTAAATATATTACTTGCTGCCTAGATTTCCAAACAGAAGCCTGGGTGCCTAAGTGGGATGGCACCATAGGGAGTGGCAGCTCTTTCATTCTCTCTGGCTGCCAGAAATGTCTGGAGCAGGCAATGGAGGGACTTCCACAACGGATGCACAGTTCCTAGGAGGTGGCACTCTCCCAACTCAGAAAGAGTGTGTGTGTGTGTGTGTGTGTGTGTGTGTGTGTGTGTGTGGGGGGGGGGGGGGGGGGGGGGGGGGGGGGGGGGGATCTGCATGCAGAGGGATCCTTCCACAGCAAAGATCTCCAGTGGACAATCTGAACCGATGATTGGACCACAGCCAAATGTGGACAAAGAAATGGCTTTGTCAGTTTAAATAAATAGGCCCTTACTTTGCTCATGGAAATGCCTTTTCAACAAGGTCACATAAGATGAAAATAAGAAATTCAGTGTCCTCGGAGGAAGAAGCACCTTTTAGATGTACAAATAAGCCAATAATTTAGAGTTCTTCTGGGGATGGGGAGTGTGGTTGTGGTGGTGGTGGAGGAGGAGGAGGAGGAGAGGTGGGAGAAACTAGCTTTGATAGAGGCAGAATATTATGCAAATATTTTAGATACGTCTCCAGGATACATGTTGCCCTTTCTAAATCTGTTTGTGCAAAAGACAACCAAAAAAACCCAAACAAACAAACAAACAAAAAACCAATCAGAATGAGAACATTTAAAGGAGAGGCACAACATAAAATGCTAGGCTGTTCATTTCCTCAGACTTCTGGGTTTCTTAGATACCTTGGCTTTGCATGCTTTGGACCATGGAGGATGTTTCCATGGTGACAAATAGATGTTATGTTTATTTATTGGGCAGCAGGGAATGACAATGTCAACAAATTGTATTTTTGTTCCTTTCTCTTTTTGTCCCGAGGAGATTTGTTTTTATTAATGAACTAGCATCAGCAGCTTATTTTTTTCTATGGCAAAAATAAACAGCAGGTAATTTGCTTCTGTAATTCTCTGAACAACACTTTAGAAGCTTCTTGATCTAGCCTATGTGCAAATGATGACCTCCTGAGGTCCCTTCCAACCCTGAGATTCTATGATTCTATATTGGGTTTGGTCCTGCTTTGAGCAGGGGGTTGGACTAGATGACCTCCTGAGGTCCCTTCCAACCCTGAGATTCTATGAGATTCTATGAAATGCTTTTTGATGTGCAGGTGCTGGCTGCAGAGTGAAAAGCATATTTCATGTCATGGGAAAGGACCCAAATATTTGCTACACTGGATATGTATCCACCTGGGTTTGTATTGAACTCTTCCATATATTTGTTCTTGTTGATGGCTTTGATGCTTTGTCCATAAAAATGACCTGACAAAAGGTTAAGACTTGTAGTAGATGCTGCCGATGGAAAAACTTTGTTTCCTGGAGACCTTAATCACTAGAGATGAGGTAAGGCATTAGAAAGAGGCTTAGTAATTATAGAAATCAAGAGAGAGCAGGTCTGAAATGAAAACCACAGGGTTTGAGCAGCCTGGTTGTCTTCTGGATTTTACAGCCACTAAAAGAGACTTTCCTGGGTTTGTTAGAAACTAAATAGATTTGTATATAATCAGATACTGTTTGCTGAACTTGCGTGAAGAGACACCCAAAAGAAATGGGTGCTAGAAATGCCTTTGGATAGGGTAAAAGAAAACATGACCATTAGGCCAAAGAGCATCTGTACTGGTCTGATGCTTTAGGGCTGCTCTGTAATAATATACTAACAATTTAGTTCCTCTCACCCCTCACAGTAGAGGGCCCAAGATGCTGCACAACAGAATAAAACCAAAGACAATATAATAAAGTACCACCTTGTTACAATGGGAGCATGGAGGGAAAAGAGGGCCTGATCTTGAAAACACTTTCAAGTCAATGGGACTAGTCTTGACATTAAGTGCTATGCTAGTAGTGAGTATTTACAGGAGTGGGCCCCCAAAATTGGGACCAAAAGGGTAAGAAGAGTTGGCTGTAAATAAAAGGTCAGCAGTGGTCATTTCAAAACCACCTTTTGAGAACAGTAAAGAGCTTTAAAGTGAGGCTAGATGAAATGAGATGAGCTTCAGGGGGAGCAAGGTCCACCCTGTGGGTATGGCTACACTGCAATTAGATGCCTGTGGTTGGCCTGTGCCAGCTGAGGCTCCCAAGGCTCAAGCTAAGCGACTGTTTAATTGCAGCGTAGGCAGTCCAGGCTTGGGCTGCAGCCCAGTCTCTAGGACCCTGTGAGGGGGGAGGATCCCAGGGCTCAGGCTGCAGCCCGAGCAGAGACATCTACACCTCAATTAAACAGCCCCACAGCCAGAGCCCTGCAAGCCTGAGTCAGCTGGCACAGGCCAGCCACGGGCATCTAATTGCAGTGTTGACATACCCTGTGGGACTCACCGGGACAGGCAGCTTATTGATCTCCTGAGTTAGCCCCTGTTCTGGGAAGCCTTATCCCCTAGATGGCCCTGGGCCTACAGAACTGTCCTGTTTAGATGCTGCTTCGCTTCCATGTCAATGAACCTCAGTGCTCAGACAGATGGTGAGGAGTGGTTATGGCTATGGCACTTTTTTCACCACTACTAGGTAAAAATTAAAAAGGTGGGTGGGAGGAGGAGCTACGATCGTTTTTTCCCTTAGACAGAGAGCAGAGAACCCCAGGGCATGGTGAAAATGGGCGATGAGGAGAAAATCACTACCCTGTTGCTACAAGTGTTTCCTGGGTCCTAGAAAGAGACCACATTTCATCTGGAGGAGCTTCCACACCCCCACACCAGGTTCTGGACATTTTGGTGAGATCTGCTTCTTCTTTATTACCGTCACTTATTATCTGTATTGTGGTACTGCCTGGGAGCCTCAGCCATGGACCAGGACCCCATTGTGTTAGGTGCTGTACAAATACAGAACAAAAAGAGCCTAGCATTTATGAGACAGGTTCTGATCTCAGTAACAGTGCCCAATGGATTCAGTCTGCAGTGACATCAATATGCAACCAAGATCAGAAGCCACGGGTTATGGTTTTTCATACTTGTTTTAAGGTCAATATAACTACATGTAACCCTTCTGCCAGTCAGAGTCGGCAGCAACAAGGGCCGGGTTCCATATCTAGGGGTTCCATTCCAATAACACAATGCAAAACCAGCTCAAGCCCCCACCCAGTGACCTGGGACAAATATATATCACCCCCCCTGGGCGCCTCTAAGAGGCAGACTTCCCCTCTCGCAAGCACAGAGTCTGAGTGTAGAAAAACCTTTTAATGACAGAGAGAAACAATGTGGCATTTTGTTGGGGAAACACCACATCTAGGATTTGTAAACCAAACTGTGAGCAATGACCCACCCCAGCAAATTGGCCATGTCCTTTCCCTTTGGTTCTTGAGTCCAGCAACCCCAAAAATCACCCAAAGTCCCAAAAGTCCAACAACCCAAAAGTCCAGACCCAGAGTTCAAAAGTTCATCTGCAGAGTGTTACGCCCCCCCAGTCTGGGTAGACATAGGGAGGGGAGAGGTAAGGGGCACCTTACGTGGCTTGAAACTGACTACCCCGTCCCTCCGCTCCGCCAGCCATCCCACGAGTCACTCCGCTCAGCCGTCCCGCAAGCCACGCCGGCTGTCCCACCAACTGCTCCGCTAGCAGCTCCGCTCCGTCAGCTGTCCTGCAAGCCGCACCGGCTGTCTCGCCAACTGCTCCGCTCTGTCAGCAGCTCTGCTCCACTAGCCGCTCAGCAGTATATCTTCCAGCTCCCCCACTACTTAACACAGTGCTCAGTGATTTCAGCTCATAACTATTTCAGCTTTTTTAGTGATTTCAGCTTGTAGTTAGGGGAGCCTTCGTGCTCAGTTGCACACTTAGCCCAGCGTGATTCCAACTCAGCTGCCTGTGGTTAGACTCCTAAGGAACTCAAAATTAGCTCTGATATTCTACAGTGGAGAGAGAAGGAGATGTAATTGACATTTAGGGCCCTCAGAAGAGGCCCATGCCACCAGATAGAAATACCTGTCCTCAGCCTCTCTCAATTCACTAGGTTTTGGAATCCATGTCCCTCGCCTAGCAAGTGCTGCTTAGCTAAGGGCGAGTCCCATCATCATAACAAAAGCCCACTGTCCTTGATTCACATAATCAGGGTAACAACACTTTATTCTTCCTACCCCAATAACAGAGAAACTGGGGATCCCACAGCAGTCAAAGTGACCATTTGGGCAAGCAATCCATCATGCTTTGCAGGGTGGGTATGTCCATGCAAACAAGATTAGCCCCTGACATCCCTTTCCACAACTCACCACCAGATGTCAGGGTAGAGCTCATCCTGACTCTGCTTACATCCATAATAAATTAGATTCATTGTAGGGACACCTTAGTTATTCCTGTGAAGACCAAAGAAATGCCATGGGTGACCCCATAATGATCAAAACATGACAAAAAGCAGAGCCGATACATGGGTAAGGAGAGAGTATCCAAAAGGGACTATTGCTAACAGAGAGATGTTTATTTTTGATAGTTTCTTTGTTATTAGCTTTGTCCACTAGGGGATCCAAAATTATTCTTTACAAGAATAGGTTCCCCCCTTCCCTTCAAGTTGACTGCCGGCCGTGTCCTACTTCTGCCTGAGTGGGTTTACCTAGGAAGTTTGTTCTTTCTTGTTTGTTACACAGCCTTTATATTTCAATATTACACTCTCAAATATTACAGCTACAGCAAGCAGTGGAATAGACATAATGCTAGGCACCAACAGGCAACTTAGAGGGATGTGGAAGGGTGGACAACAGCTGGAGTCCCCAGGAAGAATTCTGCCTCACTGAGCCAGATTTCCTCTCGGAAGCTCCCGGGGAATGAATTGTACCCATTGCACAAACCCTGAGGAAAGCGCAATTCCTTCTCAGCCATCTCTGTTGGCTAGTGTGACTGGGGGCGGGGTGGATCCATCCTGGTGCTACCCCTCATCTCATTCTCTTTCAGGAAACAAGTGCCTACAGGTGAATGGTGAGGGATCAGGGACTCTGCTCTCCATTGGGATTCTGGCTATTTCCTATATGGGTGAAAGATTATGGCATTTCATCCCTTCCTCCTTCCCCTTATGCACTTGTGCAGGGGTTGGCTGGAATCTGGTCCTGTCTCTCAAAAGAATGGAATCATCATTACAAATATTACCGTGTAATATTAGCAAGCTGTATGTAGAGTCAGGCTATAAGGGGAAATATTATTTTGATTCCAAATTAAATTACAAAACTAAACTTTTAAAAGCATTAAATAAGTCAAAACTCAATGGACACCTTCCTTCATACTGTAGATCCACTAATATGCCATAGTCCTAAAATTTGCTATACAAACTCCCACTTTAATTATCAGTCAAATCTGAAAAGCAATCATATAATGGAAAATGGCAACATAAAAATCAAATGAACATATCCCTAGGCAAAAGAGAACATATTAGCCCAATAACCATGGTAAAAAGCTGCAAAGTTAACATATAAGAGTCTGTATATAAGCAGTTCCTAATTAGGAGTGCATTTTGTGTTTCTTATCAGAGGGGTAGCCATGTTAGTCTGGATCTGTAAAAGCGGCAAAGAGTCCTGTGGCATCTTATAGACTAACAGACGTATTGGAGCATAAGCTTTTGTGGGTGAATACCCACTTCTTCAGACGAATGTTGTAGAAATTTCCAGAGGCAGGTATAAAACCTCTATACCTTATACCTATGTATTCCACAACATGCATCTGAAGAAGTGGGTATTCACCCACGAAAGCTTATGCTCCAATACTTCTGTTAGTCTATAAAGTGCCACAGGACTCTTTGCTGCTTTTGGGTTTCTATCATTTATTCAGGTTTTCGTGTCTGCTTCAATCTCAGAGGATCTCCCCTGACAGATCTCTGATTTTAACTGGCAACCAATTTGCAGCACTGTAGTCCTAGAATATGTAGCATTTCCCCTCATGTGCCAGTATGACCCTTCATGTATTTGTGAAATTAATATAAGATTCCACACATGCTACTTTAAGTGATGCCAGCTCTCACTTGGCCTGCATAAAACTATAATACAATCAGCCCAAACTGGTGCTGCTGGTGGGGTAAGGAAGCCAATTGTAGCTCCCTGACTCAGGAGATATTTCAACGATGGCCCCAACAATCATAGATTAGCGCAACCTGGGGGCTGCTCTAACCTATGCCAACTGGCAATGGCCCCGCACAGGCTAAGTACATGCTATTAATTGCTAGAGCACAACAATGATCCCATTCATGTCCTCTGCTTCAGAGGCTCCCCTATGCCAGGAAACTCCTCAGCTGGAATTATCCAAATGCTTATGTGGCCCAAGACTACACCGTGGGGGAACTCCATATAATCAAAAACAAAGGGTTATGTTCTCTTCCATGATCCTGCCACGTAGCTACACAATTACAAGAATGAAGAGGAAAACTCCCTCTATTGCAGGGGTCTCAAACACGCGGCCCGTGGAGTTATTTCCTGCGGCCCGCCATAGGCGCCGACTCCACTGGCAGCCAAGCTCCAAACATTACCGAGTGTTTATATTTTATTAAAACCCCTCTTTGCATTACAGTTTTTAAAAAGTTAATACATTGACTTTTAATAGAATACTATATTACTCTTCATTTTTTTCATTTTTGACTATACTTTTGTATCATTGTATGAAAAGGTTTCAGTGATGCGGCCCTCGGGCCAATGTACTAGTCCTCATGTGGCCCTCGTGGTGATTTGAGTTTGAGATCCCTACTCTATTGCATGAGATCCAAAAAGCTGGAGTTCTCTCTGGCATGTGATCAACTACCATACCTCTACCCTCCTCCAGTACAGTATTTATGTACTTTAGCAAAGAAAGAAGTACAACCCAAAAGAGGTGCTTGGACTAATGTCGGATGGATTCCTTGGATGCTTATTGCAGTTTTGTTTGGCTTTGGCTGTGAGACAAGCTATATTGTGCCAGGGTATCAAGAAAAAAAGGAGAAGGAATAACAGTGAAAAAATAGAGCTGGCGAAGCCTCAGTGAATCCCATGACACATGCTGTAACTTTGAAAAGTCCTGGGACAGCTGCAGTGCTGCCTGCCATGGGAGAGAAGGTTTGTTCTGCTGCTGGCACTGTGATACCTACACATTCTTTCCAGACAGGCTCAGCCCTGACGCCCCCTCATTCAGGGGCAGGGAAACCAGACACTGGTCCTCAGCCAGGTTTGAAATTGTATGCAGTGTTGTTATAGCCGTGATGGCCCCAGGATAGTAGAGAGTGAGGGAATATCTTTTATCGGACCAACTTCTGTTGGTGAGAGAGACAAGCTTTCGAGCTTACACAGAGCTCTTCTTCTGAAATTGAACCGTCTCACCTACCTCAGGAAAATGAACTGTTGAGACAAGTTAAGGGGGCATTGGATTGGACTGGATTTATTTTGACTAATCGGTGAGTTGGAATTTTCACTATGTTTGACAGAAAGAGCTGGTAGATTTTAAAGTGGATTTTTGAATTCTGTGAATTTCATTGGTCTCTGCGAAAGAAACACACCCAGGCAATTCTGGATCAGGTCCACTGTCTGTGGGTGAGCTGGTAAGAGGAAGATATGGCTTTGTTGCACATTTATAGATATGGAAAAATACACTATCAACCAGAAAATCTGTACAAAGGCTCTTCAGGTAACATTGCTCTACACACTTTAATGTGTTCCAGCACCTCCCTCCAACAAAAAACCAGGCCTTTGGGCTGTCATGCAGTAACAATACTTAGTGTTTCTATATAGTCTGATCCAAAGCCTTTTCATAGTGCCTTCCATATGAAAAATCACAAAGCACTACATAAGTGTGAACTAATTAAGTCTCACAATATCTCTGCGAGGGCATCAAATATGATGGAGAACTGGCAAATCAATATCAAAGTGTGGTTTAAAACCCAGATGTCTTGACTCCCAACCCGCCCCTGCCCTAACCACTAAGCCACAGTGCCCCTTTGCACATATAAAAATAAGAACCACTGGCAAATTCAGCTTCCCTAGTCCCATCTTCAATAGGAAAAAAAGTTAGATTTGAAAACTGTTTTCAATCATGGATCCTCTTATTGTCCTAAACTAAACCTGAAGATGGTTAGATGAGCCCCGACTTTATTCAGCATTTGCTTAAACCATACACTGATTATGCCTTCTGAACTGCATGAAAGTGCAGCCAGATGGTGGTGAGAAGGACAGCGCTAGTGCAATAATCATCCACAGTGAGCATACAGTTTCTTGAGTGAGGGAAGAGTTCAGAGAGGGTATCAGGAGGCAGGCTGGGTACCAGCCAGGAATGGGGAGAGAGCCAGACAGCATCACCACATGTTAGTGAGATGGTTTTTTTGTGTTTTTTTTAGGAGTCAGGATGGTACAAATATGAATTTGGCAAAAATAACTAGATCTCTGAAGAAGCTGCTTCCACGTAGCCCTGGTCTACACTACGAGTTTAGGTTGAATTTATTAGCGTTATTTCGATTGATCCGTGCACCCGTCCACACGACGAAGCCCTTAACATCGACTTCTAGGGCTCTTAAAATCGATCTCGCCACTCCACCCCCAACGAGGGGATTAGCGCTTAAATCGATATTGCCGAATCGATGTAGGCTAGTGAGGACGCAATTCGACAGTATTGGCCTCCTGGATCTATCCCACAGTGCAACATTTGACCGCTCTGGACAGCAGTCTGAGCTCCAATGCTCCGCCCAGGTAGACAGGAAAAGCCCCGCGAACTTTTGAATTTCATTTCCTGTTTGGCCAGCGTGGTGAGCTGCAGGTGAGCGCAGATCTCATCAGCAGAGGTGACCATGATGGAGTCCCAGAACCGAAGACGAGCTCCAGCATGGACCGATGTTGAAGTACGCGATCTGATCGCTGTATGGGGAGACGAAACCGTGCTAGCAGAGCTACGGTCCAAAAGAAGAAACGCCAATACATATGCCAAAGTCTCCAAGGGCATGCAGGACAGAGGCTACAACAGGGACGCGCAACAGTGCCGCGTGAAAATTAAGGAGCTCAGGCAAGCCTACCAAAAAACCAGAGATGCAAACAAACGCTCTGGGTCAGAGCCCCAGACATGCCGCTTCTATGATGAGCTGCATGCCATTCTAGGAGGTGCAGCCAGCACTGACCCACCCATGTGGTATGACTCCGTATGTGGATCATCAGAAACCACAGAGGAGCATGATGATGATAATGATGTTGAAAATAGCGCCCAGACACAGCAAGGAAGCGGAGAAGCCCTTTTCCCCGACAGCCAGGAACTCTTTGTCACCCTGGAGCCAGTACCCTACGAACCCACCCAAGGCGTGCTCGATGCAGGAGAAGGGACCTCTGGTGCCTCTGGTGAGTGTACCTCTGTTAATTAATACATGTTTTATAAGCAAGCGTGTTTAATGATCAATTCGCGGCCAGTACAGCTACAGCTACTGGAAAACTCTGTTAACATGTTCGGGGATGGAGCAGAAATCCTCCGGGGACATCTCCAGAAAGATCTCCTGGATGTACTCCCAAAGCCTGTGCAAAAGGTTTCTGGGGAGGGCAGCCTTATCCTGTGCTCCGTGGTAACACACTCTACCACGCCAGGCCAGTAGCACGTAGTCTGGAATCATTGCTTTGCAAAGCATGGCGGCGTATGGTCCCGGTGTTTGCTGGCATTCAAGCAACATCCGTTCTTTATCTGTCTGTGTTATCCTCAGAAGAGTGATATCATTCATGGTCACCTGGTTGAAATAGGGGAATTTTATTAAGGGGGTATTCAGAGGGGCTCCATCCCTGCTGGGCTGTTTGCCTGTGGCTGAACGGAAATCTTCCCCGCTGTGACCCACGCGGTGGGGGGAGGGGGAACAGCGAACATCTTGGATGTGTGTCTGTGTGTGTGTGGGGGGGTGTCGATTAGGTTCGCGCTGCACGTTAACCCGAAAACCGCCGCCCCTCCCTTTTCAATTGCCAACCAGTTTTAAATTGCCAGCCCAAAGGCTGTTTGTTATGGGAAATGAGGGGGTTGCTGTTTGAAAACATTCCCACCTGTTATGAAGGTTAAAGAAGCCTATAGACTGTGGCTTACCATGGCTGCCTGCAAGCCGAATTCTGTTGCCCGCCGGACCAACTTGTTGCTTGTGTGATCTCTCACACCAAACCGGCAGACCCTCAATATAACAGGCAAAGTGCAACCTTGGACCAAATGCATATGTGATATGTAATGTTTGGAGCATTGTTCTCTAATATGTGTCTTTTAAACTACTCCTCTCCCGTTTGTTTCCTCCCGCAGCTGCAAATGTTTCAACGCCACCCCTTTCATCACCGTCCCAGAGGCTAGCGAAGATTAGAAGTAAAAAAAAAAGGAATCGAGACGATATGGTCTCAGAACTCATGGAATCCTCCCACACTGAAGCTGCCCAGCAGAATGCGTGGAGGCAGACACTGTCGGAGTCCAGGAAGGCAGAATTTGATCGTGCGGACAGGTGGCGTGCTGAAGACAATGACTGGCGGGATGAAGAGAGACAGCGGCGGGATGAAGAGAGTAGGTGGCGTCAGCGTGCAGAGAGAAGGCAGGATGCAATTCTGAGGCTACTGGAGGATCAAACGGAAATCCTCCGGCTTATGGCTGAGGAAAGGCGTAGGGTTCAGGAAAGGCCGCCTGAGCCCAGACCGCCGCTACAGCCCCTGTGTAACCAACAGCCCTCCTTCCCGAGTCCCATAACCTCATCCCCGAGACGCCCAAGAACGCGTTTGGGCGGCCTCCGTGCACCCAACCACTCAAGTCAAGAGAACAGTCCAAGCAAGAAAGGGCTGGCATTCAATAAGTTTTAAAGTGCTGTGTGTCCTTGTCCTTCCCTCATCCCCTCCTCCACCACCCATCCTGGTGCTTCCCTTCCTCCACCAGCTATCCCGGGAGACTGTGGCAGTTAGCCCCATAGTTCCCCCTCTTTGTTTTACGAATTAATAAAGAATGCATGATTTTTAAGCAACAATGACTTTATTTCCTCTGCGAGCGGTGATCGAGGGGGGGAGGGCAGGGCGGTTTGGGTAAAGGGAAGTAGAGTGAATGAAGGGGCGGGGCTTTTCATTACAGGGGAAAAACAGAACTTTCACACAGCATCCTGGCCATTCATGAAACTGGTTTTCAAAGCTTCCCTGATGCGCAACGCACCCTGCTGTACTCTTGTAATAGCCCTGGTGTCTGGCTGCGCATAACCAGTGGCCAGGCGATTTGCCTCAACCTCCCACCCCGCCATAAACGTCTCCCCCTTACTCTCACAGATATTGTGGAGCGCACAGCAAGCAGTAATAATAATGGGAATATTGTTTTAGCTGAGATCTAACCTAGTCAATAAACTTTGCCAGTGAGCTTTTAAACGACCAAATGCACATTCCACCACCATTCTGCACTTGCTCAGCCTATAGTTGAAAAGGTCCTGACTACTGTCCAGGCTACCTGTGTATGGCTTCATGAGCCATGGCATTAAGGGGTAGGCTGGGTCCCCAAGGATAACTATAGGCATCTCAACATCCCCAACGGTTATTTTCTGGTCTGGGAAGAAAGTCCCTTGCTGCAGCAGCCGAAACAGACCAGAGTTCCTGAAGATGCGAGCGTCATGTACCTTTCCTGGCCATCCCACGTTGATGTTGGTGAAACGTCCCTTGTGATCCACCAGTGCTTGCAGCACTATTGAAAAGTAACCCTTTCGGTTTATGTACTCGCTGGCTTGGTGGTCCGGTGCCAAGATAGGGATATGGGTTCCGTCTATCGCCCCACCGCAGTTCGGGAACCCCATTGCTGCAAAGCCATCCAGTATGAGCTGCACATTTCCCAGACTCACAACCCTTGGTACCAGCAGCTTGGTGATCGCCCTGGCTACTTCCATCACAACAGCCCCCACTGTAGATTTTCCCACTCCGAATTGATTCGCGACTGACCGGTAGCTGTCTGGCGTTGCAAGCTTCCACAGGGCTATCGCCAGTCGCTTCTGTACTGTGAGGGCTGCTCTCATCTTGGTGTCCTGGCGCTTCAGGGCAGGGGAAAGCAACTCACAAAGTTCCATGAAAGTGCCCTTACGCATGCGAAAGTTTCGCAGCCACTGGGATTCATCCCAGACCTGCAGCACTATGTGGTCCCACCAGTCTGTGCTTGTTTCCCGGGCCCAGAATCGGCGTTCCACTGTATCAACAAGCCCCATTAACACCATGATGTCCACCTTGCGGGGGGGCCTTTTTTGAGAGAGGTCTGTGTCCATGTCCTCATCACTGTCCTCAGGGCGCTGCTGTCGCCTCCTCGCCTGCTGTAGCTCTAGCAGCTCCTCGTTCTCGTTCTGCATATACTCCTGGACAATGCGCGTGGTGTTCATAACGGCGAGAACAGCCGCGGTGATCTGATCGTGCTCCATGCTTTCCCTGGTATGCAGTTTGCAGGACAGCAGAGTGGCAGCAGAAGCAGCGGGTGGATAACAATGGAGTCAGCAATATGGCGCCCATATGAAAAAAGGCGCGAAAGGATTTTTTGCTCCCCCCTCAGTTGCTTTCACGGAGGGAGGGGGGAGCAAGGGTTAGGCTCATTTCCTTCTAGCTGCAGATGGTACAATATGCGGTGAGCAAGGAGGCGCCTTCCCTTCTAGCAGCAGATGGTACAATATGCTTGATATCCATCATCATCTCCTGGCCCCCTCAAGGATTGAACTCGCAACCCCGGGTTTAGCGGGCCAACGCTCAGACCGCTGAGCTATCCCTCCGCCCGTGTTCCAGGCAGTACTGAATCTCCCTTAAACAAAACGTAAAAAAGAGAATGACCAGAGTCACTCTGGTCACTCCCATTTATGTCCAAGCGCCCCCAGCCAGCCACACCATAGGCCGCCGGCCAGGAGCACACGAATACCAATCATATTGTACAATCTGCTGCGAGAAGGAAAGGAACTTCTGCTGTGTGGTCCCGCGACCACGACCATTTATGGCATATTGCACCATCTGCAGCTAGAAGGCAAGGAGCTCCTGCTGTGTAGTCCCACGACTACCAGCCTCAGGCGGAATGGCCCCCTCAAGGATTGAACTCGCAACCCCGGGTTTAGCGGGCCAACGCTCAGAACGCTGAGCTATCCCTCTGCCCGTATTATAGTGTGACTGAATCCCCACTAGACCTAATGTCCAGGCGTACGCTGGAGATGTACGGTAATTGTGAGCTGAGCAGGCTTCCGTAGCAAACACGGAAACCCCGGAAAAAAGGCGCGAAAAATATTGCTTTCACGGAGGGAGGGATGACATGTACCCAGAACCACCAGCGACAATGTTTTCTGCCCCATCAGGCTTTGGGATCGCAACCCAGAATCCCAATGGGCGGCGGAGACTGCGGGAACTGTGGGATAGCTACCCGCAATGCAATGCTCCGAAAGTCGATGCTAGCCCCGCTACTGTGAACACAGTCAATCGACCTCATGGTCTTAACGCTCTTTAGTGGGGACACACACAATCGATTCCATAAATTCGGGTTTTAAAATATCGACTTCTATAAATTCGACCTAATTCTGTAGTATAGACGTACCCTTAGAGTAAGCGCCCCACTCCTGTTCAGCATGAAGGGCTTGCTTGTTTTCAATAAGTGCCAATCTGATTTGGGATGATAGCTCATCACCTGAGAGAAGTAAGATGCAGGAGCACAACGGTACAGCTTTATGGGTTTATGAAAGCCTTTGCTCTGTTATCGAGGACCATCGGTTCACAGAGTGTGAGGCGTCAGTGTTCCTCTCTTCCTGAGGTGGATCCTTTGCAGCGCTGGCCAGGTATAGATTATGGTTTCAAATCCTCCCTGTTTTATGTGGACTTAAAAAAGCCCCAAGCTAATTAAGAGGGTTTTCTATATGAGAGCAGAGGAGAAGGCGGAAGTGTCTGTATATTGCATACAAGCTATTTTAATCCACCCATTTTCATAGTGTGTGGTGGGCTCTCAAGGGGTGGGGGGTGAGATCCTCAAAATGGAAGGATGGGGTTTTCTCTTGCTGTACTTTTCCAGACCCAAAGACTGGTCCATATTGATCTTAGAGATGGTCAAACCTTTTCATCTTGGCTCCCAATTTCCTCCTTATTTCCATTGCTCTATCATAGTGACTGACTAACAACAAGCAGTGAGAAAGGAGCACCTCCTCTCAGGCTGCCAGCAATGCTGAATTGTAAAACAGAATAGAAAGCTTGAGGAGCTCTCATAGGCCGTCTTTTCATTGGAAAGGTATGTTCTTAACTCAAGTTACCATGAGGTAAAATCCTAGGTGAAGACAAGGCAATTTGCAATTTTCCCATAAGGTAGCAGGTCAAGGTAAACCCTAGACTCCCTCACCATCTTTAACTTGACCTGCTAACTCAAGGGAAAACTACAAACTGCCTTGTCTTCACTAGGATTTTATCTCATGTTAGCTAACTCACATGGAGAACATCTTTTCTCCTAGTGAAGATGCATCCAAAGAGTGAATGGCCATCCCTCTTATCATATGCTCACCCTTCGAACCCAAGGCTGGTAAAATATTTCATCTCCACTGGCCAGGGAAAACAAGAACTTCTAGACATCTTCCAAACCCAACAATCTGTATGGTATGGTAGGTAAGTACTTTGATTTCTCCCCTTTTTAGTGGTCTAATGAGAAAATTTCTTGTCATGCAAGAAGGGAGGCCCCTAGGAGCAGAAAAGCACATGAGTTGTTAAAAGTTCTCCTCCTGCTTTACAGAAAAGGAAGTAGTCAGTGGCCTATGGATTTTCACGTTTTCAGTTTCAGTTCTCACAGCCAGCTTGACTGCAGAAGAATAAACTGTTTAAAGGATCAAACAGCAAGGCTGTGGATCATACACGCTGTAAAATGCGTAGACAGCCACACATTACAGGAATGTCCCCTTGGAAACAGCAATGATCCCATTGCAAAAATCCCTAAGAAACTGCTTATTTGCAGAGGGATATGGTTATATTAAAGAGTAGTGGTTAAGTTCATTTACATTAATACCTAAAAGAGTCTTTAAAGAAGAAAGTTTAATAATAAACTTTGAAAAGGCACAGCAGGAATGGCGAGTACAGGCAAAAGTTAGGATCTTTTAAAAGAAACAAATCAGGAGAGCCCTCAAAACAGCATTACGTTCACAAGCATTTTCCAACAACTGCCTCAGTCCCTAGTGTGGAACACGCTGCTGCAGTAGTCATTTAAATTTCTGCTAAATCATTCTGTGAGTCTCTAACCAATACTAATAGCTTTTAAGCTGGCTGGAAATTTCTCTTCAATATTAAGCCTTGCACTGACTTTAGTAACTATTTGTGTGTGTGTGTTTGTGTACGCATGCGCCTGCGTGAGAGAGTACCATATATTTCATTTAGTGCTCTGGTTGGCTTTCATTGGAAAATAAATTAATCACTTGTGATTTCTGGAGGGAAAAAGGGGATTCATTTAGAGTTAAAAAAAAATGAAACTCATAAAGATGAAATTTTCTTCCCTGACTTCATTTTCTGTTTTAAACAGTAAATTGTTCTGTCATTGCATGATAATTGGTAAATATACTGAAACGGGTTATTAGAGTTAAAATAGACTCTCTGGATATACAATTCTGTGAATTTTGTAATGTGCCCTTCAGGTATGATTGCTAATTACATTTCTGTTGGAGAAACATGCATTATACTTGGAAGCAGGAGTCTTATGATTGTGAGGCTGGCCCCACGGATTCTGTATGCCACCAAATACACAATCTAAACACAAAGCCAGGGGTTTGCAGCAAAACTGACCATATGATACATTCATCAGACAATTATTTGTAAAGTATTTTACAATTGGCTAGCACCCTGTTCTGAAACTGAATACAATTTTATTTGGTGGAGAAGAGACATATATTGTGCATAACACATACACACAAAATAGCTGTGCACAATTATACCGAGAATCTGGTTTGATCTAACAAGTTAATGTGTAGAGATGTAGCGACAAATTCAGTGAGATGAGTGTAAATCTAGGGCAATTTCACTGAAGGTGACAAAATTACTCCATATTTACACCAGTGTGATGATGAGCAGAAGATGACTGTAGTTGGTAAATTATATCACGGGTTTCCAGATCGATATAATGAGCCCAATTCTGATATTATTTTCACATAAAATGAGGAGGCACTTCATTAAGGTCAGCGAGGTTGCAGTGGAGTAAAAAATAGTTTAAATGAGATCAGAATAAGGCTGAGTATCTATGTGACTGGGGACTGAAATAAATAGATACCTCTCCTGTTCTCTGCCGGTGGCACACAACAGTTTAGTCTCTTGAGGCTTGAAATATTTTTGTCTAATCAGACCTGAAGAAGAGCACTGTGTAGATTAAGAGCTTATCTCTTTCAGCAACAGAAGTTGGTCCAATAAAAGATATTACCTCACCCACCTTGTTAGTCTAACTAAAGTCATTGGGCTCAATATAGGGTTATCCAGGAAACGTTTAAAGGCATAACCAGAAGATCAGACTAAATGATTTGATGGTCCCTTTTGGCTTTCAACTCTATGAAATCTGAGTTAGCTTTGGTTGGCATTCACAGCCTTCTACACAAGTCTGCTCATACTGCTGCTATAAGCTAATGATAGCATTACCAACTCTCTTGCAGGATGAGGGACAGTTACATATTTTGTTCACTGGTCCAATAATAACTGGGCATGGGGACAAAGGCTTTCCTATGTTTGGAGCTTACTACTGCAATTAAAAAGCAGTCATCGCAGCTGGCATCTTTATCCTATTCTACCCAGCTGCTGTTGCTATGGCAGCACTCCCCCTTAGGCTGGAGGGTAGGCCATATAGCCTCCTTCTCATCTGCTATTAACACTGCTCCAGGGACTGCTCACGAATCATGCAATGGAGCAGCTGGCAGTCTTCCCCATTGCCACCTCCAGGAAGCTCTTTGTTTCCTCTGGAATGGGAGTTACTGTAAGGACCCTGAAACCCCTCAGTCTCCATGTAATGGCTGCACAGTGTGCTTTTGTCATTACGTCAGTTGCAGAGGTGGATCCTAAATTCTTAGTCTAGCTCTGGATTTATTCCCAATTACATTTTCTGATTTTGTACGTTCAGCATCTGCCTTGTTGTTCCTCTCTTCCAGCCGTAGAGATTAGTTTTTTCCCAAGGGGACAGTGCTGAAGCCAGCCTTGTCTTCCCTCAACCCGATGTCTTCACCACACATTTTGAGTCGGGACGGAACATACGCTCTTAAAAGTCTCAGTCATTCAGTACAGGGGAAGCGAATGTTTCCAGTCTGAATTACTGCATTTCTTCAAAGGAATTGGGAGCCCTGCCCAAATGCTGAAGTACTGTCTCAGACATATACTGGAAATGTTGTTATGGGGTACTGCCTTTAGGAAAACTTTGCCCCAATGTTTTCAGTTTTGGGGTGTTTGTTTTTTCAGTGAAAAGTCCACATTTTCTACAGAAAGCACATACTTTTCAGGAAAAATGTCATTGAGTTGAAACCCCAATTTTCTGCTGGAAAACAGTTTTGACAGAAAAATTGAACCAGCCCACGGCAACATATTGCATGACAACAAGGCTGCCAAACCAGCCTTATTAAATGAACCTTTCAAAATAATATTTTGAAAATGTATGAGGTATATTTTTCCAAATACATATTGAATCTAAAAAATAAGCTACATCTTTGGCAGTGGTCATGTTTATACTGTAGTGATCTTGGTCTGTGCTGTGATTTCATCCTTTCTTAAAAACTAAGACAGACTGAACTGCAGCTTTGCCTACACTGGGTTTTCTACCCACCAGCTTTAAACTGGAGTAATAGTCATAGTTCACACCAATGCACTGTGTCTACACTCAGGGTAGCAGTGGTGCAGCTACATCAGAGTAGCTGCACTAGCTAAGAGCCCCAGTGCAGACAAGTCATTATTTGAATAAGAGGCCTTTCTAGGTGCTGGAAGAAGTGATGGCTGGGATTCAATAGGTGGAATTTTTCTCTCTGAGCTGGTATGTTTCATCATGGATGCTGCTGAAGGCAACACCTTTCAGATGAGATGTTAAATTAAAATTCTTCACGCCTGTGATCATTAAAAGCCCCACAGCCATTTTTTACAATAGACTGGGCATTAACCAGGGTATCTAATATAAATTCCTTTTGCAGTTCCATCTTGATACAGTATTCTTCCATGTATCTTCTTAACACCATTGTACAGTGTTGCTGGGTGCTGTTAAACAAGTGCTCTCATCCCAAAGATAAGTGTGTGGTATGTGATAAGTCAATGGTGAGTGAAGTGGCCTGCCTATGTATCCTTTGATTCCCTCACAAGGTTGTTTTTTCAGGTAATTATTCTTTTAAAGTGCTCCATGAGCCATAGATGAAAAGTGTTATACAGGTGAAAAGGATCATTATTACCAAACTGACTTACTACAGCACCAAGACATATGTACTATTTGTCATTTCATTATGACTCCTCTACTACCACAATGCACTGGGTAAATCAATCAAGTTATTAAAATATGCTAATTTATATGGCAAATTAAGGATACATTAAATTCACTGGTCATACAAATTAGCTATTTTATTAATAAGATTAAAAGGAGTTAGTTAAGAACTAAATTAAAAAGTAGTTAATTTCTGCTTAGTTGTGTAATTCAGAAGGAGAAATGTTATAAAATGTATTATTATTAGGGCACTCTCTGCCGCAGTGCAACCTTGGAAAGAATTCAGACCCCCCTACTGGGGATCTCATAGTATGTTGTTATATCAGCCATCTTGCATTGTAAATTTAGATCTGCTTAACAAACAGGAACGGAGTAGGTCAAATCACCAGGAAATCAATGAAAGCAGACACACCTTAATTTGAGTAACAAAAAGCTAATAAAATGTTTATATCAAAGGCCTTTTGAAACTTCTAATATCTTAAGACTCAACTAGGGCTAAAGTGTTCTTGGAAAATTGTGGATAGAAAGCAGGTTTCAGAAGAATTATAGAAGTTAAAAGGAAATATTTATATGAGGTATTAATGTGCAGTTTTATATTCTGGATCAACATTTCAAGCAGTTACATTTTAAAATAACAATTTCTTTTAAAAAAGCCTGGCTCACAAAAAATTAGCCAGACTGCTTATGAATACAATTTTAAGCCCTACTGATTTATTCTGTTGATTAACTCGGTTGGATTTATTGGTTGTTAATAGTCTGCTAAAGCAAATAATGAGCCACTTGATGAGAATAAAAGATATTTCCAGACTCTTAAACTATTTAACTACTAACAGCAAGTCAGCCCAGGGAGACTGTATGTGGAGATTGAACATTCAAGGACTTAAATCCAAAATCTAAGTCAGGAATAGGAGTAACAGCATTACTTGGAGTGTTTGTAAGGCACCCAGAGTCTATTCACGGAAGCGAAGGGATTGGGGAGAAAAACAGGAGCAGAGAAGGGGAGTCACTAAAAATGTCCAGTTTATCATGTGAAATATCTAGTCATGATGATGTTGAGCAACATTAGCCATCACAAAGGTTCTGTTCTCAGCCCCTGAACCGTGGGTTAGGTTTTAGACATTACCATTAATTATTGAAACTCAGAAGGCTGCAAAAACATCTTGATTCATTGGCAAACTGACAAACATATGGTGTGTTTTGCAAACCTCTAGTTTTCTGTTCAGAGGAGGAGAACATTAATTGCATACAAATTCTACTGGGAGTTCTGAAACCAGCCATCGTTAACATAGTTAGATGTCGTATCTGGTAAGCTCAATGCATTTTAAAATCCAAGTAACAAATTAGAACTTTTACAGAGGCTTAAGACAACCAAAGGGCTTAAATGTAATAAACCCAAAGAACAACAACAATGTAGCAGACAGCTTTGCTCTTGATTGATAGTCTGGATGGCATGTATATTTACTGGCAATCGGAAGCTGATGTCTGGAATGTGTTGTTTTATGATGTTCCTGGGGCCCTACCAATGCTACTTAAGTCATTTGATTGTCAGATTGACATTTGAAATCCCATGAATATCAAGATTCCAGATCCAGAGTCACTCAAAACAGAGTTTAATCATGAGCCACTGAACTGTGGACAGCCTCAGAGTGCTGGAAGAGATCACATGAAAAATACATAGAGTAGAGTCTCTAATTCAGCTAGGTTATGGAGTGGCAAGTTATGGAGTGGCTATTCCATACTGAAAGTTGCAATAATTGTTTTTTGTTTAAAGCTGAATATCAAATTTGTGTTTTGATGGATTTTGGTAGGAGATCAAATTTACCCTTATTCTAAAGTACAAAAGTACTGTGGCCCTAATATCTTCAAGATTGCCCAGGGCCAGAGATGTTTCCTGAAGTAAGGCAGATCTGGCTTTGGGAGTAACCCTTTTGACTAAATTGCTGGCTTGTAGTAGAAAGGACAAGTTCTGTTACTTGGTTTATGACTGATTCCTACCAACTGCTTCCTGGATCAGAAAAAAAAAACCAATCTCAGAGGAGGCTGCTTGCCCACACACCTGAAGAAGAAGAGTGCAGTGGACATAGCTATCAGAACAAGGGGTGATACAATCTGTTAAACATGTAGAATCAAATTAATGTAAGCTGATGTACCTCCATGGACTTAACTGAAAGTCACACTCTCTCATGCCAGGGCTGAGCACATTTGGATGACTTTCCAGAATGAAGGTCTATAACTCTTCAAAATCTTAGGCAGAAAGTAACAAGCAGCTATTTAATCATCTCTGTGTACTACACAACTTTCATCCAGAACGGTTTGTTGTATTTATTATTAGTTAAGTGCCAGCAGTGTACTCCATGCTATATATACAAGACACAAAAGAAGATATAGTCCTTGTGAGGAGTTTAGAGTCTAAATAGGTGGACATAGTGGGAAAACCAGGGACATCTCAGAGCGTGTTTTTTTCTTCTCCTTTTTCCATGGCCATTTTCTTTCTCTCCCTTCATTGTAGTATGCTATGTGGGTGACACAAAGAGGCTAGCATTTAGGACATCTTCTGATATAAAAAGAGGTGTGGGATCTTTAATGACCTTGTTTCTATGTCTCTTGTAAAAGAAGGTACCAGTATTACTTGCCCCAAGCACCACCTGGTACCAAGATGGAATTCTGAGTATATAGTGACTCAAAGGGAAGAATGTTAACTATGCAACTTTGCTCTGAATTCCTCTCATTAGTAAATATCCTAAGTATACGGGATAGCTTTATCTTTTGTTTTTACAAAAGTTAGGAGAACTTCTGAGCTACTGGGTGATCCTTTTTTCCTGGAAAACTCAGTGAGATTTCATGATAGGACAAAAAGGAGGATGGTACTATCAAAATTTAGAATTTACTGAACTGAACAGGAGTTGCAACATCCTGGATTTAGAAAAAGCTAATAACCTAGTGTGCTTCCAGGAATGATACCTTGATCTGCATCTGGACAGTATTTCAGTCACTCCATGGTCTGTAACATATTTAACATTCTGTTTGTTAGTTTGTGAACCAAAGCACATATAGATTATTCCAACCTACTGTTCCCACCAACCCAGTCACAGAAATATTCCTTACTTTTTTCACAGCCACAGAAGAAAAAAGCGACAGTGTAAATCAGCCAAGCTTCATTGATACCTTTCTACACCAGCTCAGGGTTGACCCAGAATTTTTCATTTTTATTTTCTTTTATTAAAAAGAGAACTACAATATTTGATTTCTGTGGGACAAGGATCAGACCCTAAGTGAGGTAGAATTTCATGAGACTCTTTGTTCTGAAGCTACTGTCTTCCAATAGCCCAGGATTAAAGAGGAAAGAACATCTAGCATCATACAGAATTATGGAAATTCCAGTGTGGCAGAGTTGTATTTGTCTGTATCAAATTATGAACACTATTTTATATTATGTGTTGAACACATGACTAAATTTATCTGAGGGCAGTTTATTGTACTACATTCCAGATTGCTACCCTGCCCTGAAAAGGGGCTTGACTCCTTGTTGAAGGTCTATCACAGAGAAACCATCAACACAGCAATCTAGGGCTATCACCTTTGAATGATGCTCCACTGCTGGACCACCCCTATGGAATAATGGGTTTTCTACACTGGTGGGGCCAGTCTGACTAGGGGAGGGGCTGGAGCTTTCCAGCTGAACACATGGCAAAAGGAGATAGAGACTACTTAAGAAAGTAGTTGAGTTCTGAACAGGAAGGCAGACCATCAACACAAGTAAGAAAGGCTTGCAGAAATAAGAGGGGGCAGAAGGGACTCTGTCTAGCCTGAAATGTTGGCACACCTCATACTCACACAGAGGACTTTTTTATTATTCAAAGATCTATAGCACGAGTGCTTTTAAGAGTAACGTGACTGTAATTAATAAATTCCTTTGCTAGGCTTGTGTTCCTTTCTATCCTGCCACATTCTCCCTGAAGGAACTAAACTAGAAGCCCAGAGTGCCCAGAGCCTTCGTGAAGCTCTGAGAGACCATGAGTAAATGCCTGTGGATGGGGCGTTGGTGATCTGAGAAACTTACTTCAGGATCTAGGCTGGCAGAACTGTGGAGCCTCAGATCCTAAGAAAAGGTGTCAAACAGGAGATCTGAGCCTGGGGGTCCCAAAGCTTAACAGATCCAAAGCTAGTAACACTGAGTAAACTCTGCCCAGACTCAGACACTGGGCCCACTCACAACGGATTGGTGTCTATACAGAGGGACACTGGGTCAGGTTGTAACAGAACTGGAAGGCCACCTGTTTAATCTTCCAGGCCATCCATCCATTCATCTGTCAGTGCCTTTTATCACATTTTCCAGTTTAAAATGATTCAAGTGACAGAGTTTCCACCTCACTTCTAGAAGAGTTAAATTCTACATTATTTAGCCGCTAATGTATATCCATACCAATGCCCCTGTTAAAGGATATCAAGTACTGTATACAAACCTCATATTTCAGTGCCAGTGACCAACCTCCGAGAACAAAGCAAATTCACTGTGCTAGTGTGTGTGCGCATCATTGAGAGTTCTTTTCTGCAGTGCTCTTTGAAACTGAGAATTCTGGCTGGTTTTCTTCCTCACAGCCTCCATATCACAGTTTTATGTGCGTAAATTTTAAAACCTAGCCCCAGTGTGCTTATAAAATGCCAGGTTATTGACAATGGTAGTGCTCATTTGCTGTGGCCAATTTAGCACTAATAAGCTGAAAATTGCGCTACGGGGATTCTTCTACATGGAACATAAACTCCTTTCCCTTCACTATTAAGAACCCTTTCCCATAAAATGATGGCAGCCTAATAGTTTCTTCTCCATGTTAGTAACCAATTTCTGTACATATTAGTGCTATTTCCCCCAACAGCTTTCACTGTAACACATATTAGCTCTATTACAAGGCACTGAATCAACGAATACACAGTATGTAGTCCATTGAACTGCCCTGCCAGAGTATTGGGAATCCACCCTGTAATCCAGCATCTCACGTATTCATACTATGGTGGTTCTTGAGAAACATCCAGTACTGGAAAAAGTGGAATTTGCTGCAATGAACCAGATCCACAGCTTGGGCTGGTTGTGGATTTTCTGTTTTTGTTTGTTTATTCCTGTTATTTTAGACAAGGTGGGCTCTATTCCAGGGTAACTTTCAGAAATGCTTAATCTGGGCCCTCCCACCCCTCCAAATGGGGAACAGCACCAGCAATTGGGAAGGCATTCACACCCCCCTGACATCATTATTCACTCAACTCTGAAACTGGCACTCTGCATATACATTCTCATTGGCTGAGTGGACATGCGTTATTGCTCCTCCTTCAGCCCTCCCCTCTCCTATCACTGCATCCAACCGGCTATCCCAATTCACTCTCCTTTTTCCTTTGTCATCCCTGTCCCTTCCCTCCTTTTATGTTTCTCTTCCTCAGTTTCCCCTTCTCTTACTCCAACAATCTGTTCCTCTCCCCCACTTCACGCCGGAGTCCAAAAATAACCAATATCATACTCCTAAAGCTACTTTTGTTTTATAAATAAAACAAATATATAAATGAAATTGTAAGGAAAAAGGACACATGGAAGGAACATGACTTGCCTTATCGCATCCTGATCAATTTGCTAGTGTGCACCTCCACCCTTTGAATCCAGCTATTCCACAAGTTTAAATCTATTGATTTCAGTGGAGCTATGTGAATTTACACCAACTATAGATCTGGCCCCTCCTCTTCCTGTATGCTTTACAGTGCCTAGCACAATGGGGCTTCTATCCTGAGCAGAGCCTCTGGGCTCAGTAAAATAAATAATCTAATGAATGACATTCCAGCAATGAAGCCATGTAGGCTGATCTCTCACTTATTGAATAATACACGTGGATCCTCTTGTCTGCTTAGAATCCAGAACAGGGGTGATTTCATTCTGTAATAAAATGACTCTCATAATTCTCCCCAGAATAAATCGACTTGTGTGACATCATTAATACTCTGAACATTCTGAGCAGCCTTAACTAACCACAATCTCCAGTCAGAAGATGGAAGACACCACCATCTCGCTTCCTGAACTTCACAGGGTCTGTGTTGTTAGTAATTAAAAACAAAGCTTATTAATTTTGTATTAATTAAACTTGTATTATAGCAGTGGTATCATTTCCCCTGTTTCCCTTGGCAGTAATCAGATTCCCTCATTGTGATAAACTACTCGGCCTTCGGCCTCATAACTTATCCACCTGAGAATTGAATTATTGCCTCATAAAAGAGAGGGCTGATTATATAATCACTTAATTAAATGTTGTACTCAGTCATTGCTGAGCTACTCCTAAAATGCTTTTGGCATCTATATTCACTAGTGGAGTTTAAACATCAGAAGACTTATTTTTTTCAGATGTGCTACTTTAAAGGTTATTCATCCCAATGTTCTTTTGTTTGTACTGCTTGATTATCATCCATCTGTCTGACTCACTCCCAGTTACAAAGGGGATGAAATGCTCTGTATGTTTCTGTCTGGCTTGCAGACAGCAGTCAAATTCTTAATGTTCTTTTTATTTTGGAAATGTTTTTCTCTCTTTCTGTCTGTAAAAACTTCCAGAGGTAAAGCACCCTCATTCGTCTATTAGGCAGCTCTATTCTGAGCAAGTATCAAGGACCAGATCCGAAGCCCATTGAAGTTAATGGGAGTCTCTCAATTGACTTCAGTGAGCTTTGGATCAGGCCTTATAAAGGAAAAATCCACATGTGCTATATTATGAGAGCAAACAGTGTGTGTTACAGCTCCAAGAGTTCTCCCTGGTGGATGGTCACTGGGTTCCTATATTAGACCCAAATCTTGAGTCCCATGTACTTTTAAGCCTATTGAATCTGAGTAGCATCCAAACACTGGCTCTATGTCTGGTCTTTCAGGCACACACATGGGGTTCAGACTCCAATGCTGGTACCCGTTCTTAGTTTGTGGGGCCTGAGCTGCCATAGGTCCCAAGACCAGCATGGACCCCTCAAGTCTCCCCGGTAGCTGATGTACACATGACCCCTCCGGAGCTCCACCCTCTTGGGTACTCTGGATTAGTGGTCCCCCTTCAGGGATTTTGTGACTCTTACAGCAACAGAGACTTTGCAAAGGCACTTCTAAATCACACACACTTTACTCATCACCTGCACATGAGACCTTCTCTCATTTTTTTTCACTCCCACAGAGAGCTTTGGATATTAGTCAGTGTCTTCCAGGGAGTCCAGGATTCTTCTGCACCCTGTCTCCTCCTGTCCGGTATTGTATTCTGAGTCTGGTCTTCTCCTCTCTCCTCTACACACAGAAGCCCTTCTACATATAAGTATTGGTGTGAGACCTCATGCCCCAGCCATGCTGCATTCATTTGCATAACTTCCCTTGGTTTCAAAGGGGTGGGGAGTGGATCCATCATTAGACAACCCACTGTCCTTCCAAGGAATCGCCATTGTCCTCTTAGGGCAAAGGATTCAATAGCTGATAGCCCTTAATGTCTGTCCCACTTAGGGTCAGACCCCAGGTGCCAGTCCCCTCCTCTTAACACAAGATAGATAATGCAAGGATACAGTGAAGGACATCACTAAGACAATAAGCACACAGAGTTCATAAAATCAAACTGGAATGCATAAGTTTACATAGGTAGATCCCCAAACTACCACAGAGTTTCTCTGACATCATAGTACCACGTGGCAGAATGAATCCAAATCAATTTCTGTGGCTCCAAACTGCACTTGCCCTGAATTAAATTTTGCTGTTGAAAATTAAATGGAAAGAAAAAAAAAGATACCCGAGGAAGGGGTTGGGAGCTGATCAGATACATAGTCACAAACTAAAACAATTTGGGGGGAAAACTCCAGTGATTCTATTCTTTTGGCTGTGGAGGCCCAAGGGTTTCTATGGCTCAGCTTGCCTAAACCAGAAGGCTTTCTACACTGTCCCTGTGCAGCTTGAATGTTAAGCTTTGATCCCACCCACCTGCTGAATTGTATGGAAGAGGGTGTTTCACTCCTTTCATCATCACTGATGGAAGGCCACTCACACTTGACATTACATATGCCAAGTCAGGACCTGACAAGCTCCCTCTGAATTCACTGGGAATCTTTTGATGTCAATGGGAGCTAGATAGATCACCAGCACCTTTGGCAATAGGGAAGGAGTAGACTGGAATGCATTCATGAGCAGATTTGAGCCATCTCCAATTATTTCACTGCCCTAAAAAGAAAAAACAAGTTCCTTTGCTATAGCCCCTTGCACCCTGCTCAGCTGTACATGTGAGAGTATAGTATTATTTAATTTAAATTTTAACTCAAGTTGCCATTAACATTCTTTGGCACATTTTAATCAACAATGGGACAGATTAATCCACGGAAATAACTGAAATTATACTACTGATGAATTAGGTCCAGTGTTTATTGTTCTACTGACATAAATGAAAGCTTCTGTACGTTCTGGGACAGTGTGTGTGTGTGTGTGTGTGTGTGTGTGTGTGTGTGTGTGTGTGTGTGTGTGTGTGTGTGTGTGTGTGTGTGTGTGTGTGTGTGTGTGTGTGTGTGTGTGTGTGTGTGTGTGTGCGCGCGCGCGCAGGTATGGGAGATGGGGAATAGACTCAAAGTTAAATCATGTTTCATTGAAACAAACTGCTTATGTTCTGCCTAGGTATTGTAGCCTCTCGAATCTGTTTCTCCCTGATCTCAGTGTTACATGTCAATAATTTCTACAGGATTAACTACTCTCATTTGTCAGTGTGTGCCTTTTTCCTCTTCACCGAGGTCTGCTCTGGACAGTGTATCTTCTATAAGCACGTGTTTGGAGTATAAATTACTTTTCAATCATATCTTTGCAATTCTAACAACATTCTCTGTATTGAAGCAGGTGCTTTCCCTAGTGGTTATTTATATAGACTCTAATGGCTTGTCATCTGTCTATGCAGTCACTTCTCTGCCAAATATATAACAGAGAAATTTTCTAGTAGCATAAACCTCTGGTAATTTTTGTTCTTTAAAATCTAGGTTTTTTTTAATCTAGTTGTACATAGCTCTGTTCTGCAGAACTTTAATAGCTATCTTAGAACTGTGCAAGAAGTTCTTTGGGAATCCTGAACCCACCTAAAATCAGGGTAGATTCAGAATCTGTTCCTTCCACCAACTTTGGGATAGGGTTGGGAATTAGTTGCTGCTGGGTACCCAGCCTTTGCACCCGCTCAGAGCCACTCCACTACTACTGGCATGTCTAGCTGGAGGGGACAGTGACCTATCCTCCTTACCCCCTTCCTGCTCTATCCTGGTGTTAAAGGCCTGCAGGAGAGGACTCCTAAGCAGAGGACTTATTGACAGTTCTACAGGCTGAATCTTTGCTGGATTGTCTGGTAAGGATTGCCATGTCCCAGGTCTTTAAAAGTTCTTGGGTGCACACATGGACAGGATACGCTTTTGCAGTCACACATTAGGTATTCAGTATCCACATGACAATAATTTTTCCTGCAGAAATAATATTAACATATTTTAATTCTCTCTCTCGTTGTTGGTACATACCCTAGGCAAAGCAATACATAAAATAAACTAAGTGAAGCAGCCACCAGGCTTGCTCATCCCACTAAGCTTTTACTGAGGCTTGAGGTTGGAAGCTGTGCTCTGTATCTTATCTGAAAACGGTTTTTCTAAGCGCAAAATGCCTCCCAACCAGTGTTGCCATAAGTATCGATAAAAAGGACTTGAGTATAAGTGCCAAGTACACCATCACAGAAGTACTTATAAGCACAAGTATGCTGAGAAAATGCACTTATGTATTTATACGTAAAAGTGCAAGTACCCGTATAAGTGCAAGTACTTTCAACTCCTGTATTCCCTGCAATGGTCAATATATGGACAACTGCCTAAATAACATAAGCACATAGTGGAAGAGAAAGAAAAGAGAGCAACAGTTAAATGTTATTTGTATACACAAATAAGCATGGAATAACAATGCAAGAAATCTCTTATACATGTAAATAAATGTATTACATTTCATTTCCATTTTATTTATATTTTTACACACACACACACGAATGTTATTATGTACAGACAGCATATCATTCCATGAAATGGGTATTTTTCTTCAATAACAGCGTAATCTCAAACATGCCATCCTGACGACGGTTCCTTCTTGGCAAAAGGGTTTGTCCAGCACTACTGAATAGTCTTTCCACAGGAACAAAGCGTGTGGCATGAAATTTGATAACAAGCTTAGTAACTGCTGGTTATCTTTTCAGTTGATCCTGTTCATGTGATGGGCCACTGAGGAATTGCATTCTAATGATTCTTAAGGAGTCAGATACAGTTGCCTCCTGATCATTAGAGCTATAGAAATTAGTGGCAACACTGGAGCATGCCCTGTAGCTGCTAGGTGTCTCCTAGCCCTCCCTGCAGGGTATGCAGCTATTGGGCTTGTCTCTCAATGCAGGACACCAAGAGGCATGCATCTTCCGGCTCTGGCCCCTCAGCCCAACTTCACTTATTCACTCCTCCGGTGTAGCTGGGTCAGGCTGGGCAGCAAAAGTCTACGCTGCTGGTTGCAGTGACCAATCAGAAGTGAAGGGGGGAGGGCTGCCATCTTCCTGGGCTGGTGCCACAGCAGGTGCCAACAGAAAAAAACCATGGCAGACGGAATCCAGAGCTTGAATCCCCCACACCACGGCAGTGGGTTCTGGGGGCCAACCAGAATCCGGGATGGTTGCGAGGGAGGTGATTGCTTAAAAAAATGATTTTGAAAAAGTAGTTGCAGATTTAATAAGCTACTTATGCTTTAAGTGCCTTTAAAATGTGCTTAAATACAAGTACTAGGTACAGAATATTTGAAGTACTTAAGTATAAGTGTGTGGAGTGATTCAAAATACTTAAGTATGTGCTTAAGTACAAATGTATTTAAGTACATGAGAACACTGCGCCTAAGATCATGCTGGGATATTGGTTCAGTATTGACCCAGGGGTAGAGTATCACAATACTATTTCCTGCCCGACCCACTGGAGCAAGGTAACTACTAAAGCAATGCTAAAAAGACTGGCAGGTCAGATACAATAATGCTCCACACTAATACCTTATGAGAAAAGACCCTATCCATACCCAACACCCCCTTAAGCCTTACCATAGACACCATCATGAGATCTTGGTGGCCTGAATCTCCCATAAACTATATTTGGCTGAGAAGTCTTCCCATTCCCCCACCCCAGCATCCAGTGAAAAAATCCCAGTCAGGGAGCCCACTTGACCTCATCCAGAGTAGGAGGTAGAGATCTTTCTGGGCAGAGGCTAAATCCTGGGGCCTGGAGAGAAGAGGTCACCGGAGAAAGCAGTGGGTGACATTGCATGGAGGAGAGCCGTGGCTGTCTCTGTGCCAACACTTATAGATGTATGAGGTTTCAGTTCTTCTAATCCAAATGAATTGACTCCCGCAGGAGTGTGTTCAAAGAAGCATTCCCTGGGCTGCTAGGTCCAATGTCACTAGAGTTCTATGACATGGTGTTAGCACTGACTGCGAATCTAAGGAAACAATTGCTACTGCCAGTGGCGTAGCCAGGTTTAGAGCACAGGGGGAGCGGCGGCGCTATAAAAAGGTGCCACTCCCCCTGTACTCACCCCGGCGGCGCTTTAAAGGGCCCGGGGCTCCAGCTGTTGCAGAGCCCCCAGAGCCTTTTAAATCCCCGCCCGAGCCTGGCTCCGGCAGCGGGGTGGGGGGCACTTTAAAGGGCCGGCAGCTCCTCTCAGCGGCAGGAGCCACCGTCCTTTTAAAGCCCCCCCCCCGCCCCAGCCCGGGTCCGGCAGTGGGGCTGGGGGGGGCGTTTTAAAGGGCCGGTGGCTCCCCGCAGCGGCAGGAGCCGCCGGCCCTTTAAAGCGCCCCCCGAGCCCGACTCCCGCAGCGGGGCTCGGGCGGCGCCTTAGCGCTGCTTTTCCTCACAGGGGGAGCGCTCCCCCTGCCCCCCCCCCCGGCTACACTACTGGCTACTGCTGAATGATTTCAAGAGCCTGCTCTCCTCTGCTCTGAAGAAACTGCTTACAATTCAGGAGTTGCTGTGAAGGTGACAAGCACTACAGAAGAATGGATGTTACATAAGGTGGCATTGGGACTGATCTTTCTCTCATTGACTTCAGTGGTGGAGGATAGCCCTTTGAGAGCATCAAGTTATGGCTCCTGTATCTAACCCAAACAGTCTTTTATTTGTCTGCAACAATGGGTAGTGAGAGGTGAGGCCAATTGGTTCTCAACCTATTTACCATTGTGGGCTGTATATGCAGCTCTCTGTGTGTTATGTGGGCCATATCCACACAATATATATACACACACAATATATATACATACTGTTATTATGTGTAGTGTGAGATACAAAGAAGTGGAACCATTGGAATCAGAGTATCTTCAACCCAATTAGAAAACATTCTTTTTCATTTTCTTGATCCTCTTTTTATATCCATGGGATTACTCACACAAGTAAGGATTTGGTGCTTGGTCTTTCTCTTCCATACTATATCTGAGGTACAAAATACTGATTGATCAGAGATCAGACAAGACTGAGTTTAACCCAGTTAAACCCCATAAAGGCTGATCGTAAGATCAGGGGGATGGAGGTTAGGGACTGACTTACATTGTTGATTAGTGACCTTTCCTGGTCAAAGCAAGGAAGAGTATTGACAAGTTTCAGAGGCAGTAATAAGCTAGTCTTTCTCCACCAGAAGGAGGGTCAGCATAATGCCGAGACCTTGAAGAACAGTGGCATGAAGGGGGAGGAGTGTCTCATGTGCTGGAAAGGGCCATGAAGATTCTGTCTCTTCAGCCATAAGACAAAGGATATTGACCTCCTGAGGTAAATTGTTGTGGGTAACTAGTAGATCAGATTATTCAGTGGTATGGAGGACATGTGACTAGCCAAGATTTGTTGACCTTCAGGGCACAATGCAAAGCCCACCTTTTTAGAGCAACATTGGGCTGAGCGGCTGGGGAGCTCTGGGCTGGTGCTATGCATTCTCATGCTGGCTGTTTTATGCCATGTAGGATTTGCTGCTGGTTGAACTTTACGGTTATGGGCTGCAGGATGCACAGGCATTGTGTAAAAAAATTAAAATAATAAATAGATAAATACACTTAGAAGGCTGTGTGTATTTGTGATTTATCAAAAGTTTCAGAGTGGCAGCCATGTTAGTCTGTATCAGCAAAAAGAATGAGGAGTCCTTGTGGCACCTTAGAGACAAACAAATTTATTTGGGCATAAGCTTTCATGGGCTAAAACCCACTACATCAGATGCATGGAGTGGAAGATACAGTAGGAAGATATATATATCTATTATCACTACAAATGTTTTTTTTTCTCCTGCTGATAACAGTCCACCTTAATTGATTAGTCTCTTAGAGTTGGTTTGGCAACCCCCATCTTTTCATGTTCTCTGTATATATAAGATATATATATCTTCCTACTGTATCTTCCACTCCATGCATCTGATGAAGTGGGTTTTAGCCCACGAAAGCTTATGTCCAAATAAATTTGTTAGTCTCTAAGGTGCCACAAGTACTCCTCGTTCTTTTTATCAAAAGTTGTTTCCCTTCTGGTCCGGTTCTGTGCTTATTTACATCAGTGTAAATCAGAAATAACACCCACTGAGCTCAGTGGAGTTACTTTAGTAGAAACCAGAGACAGGACCTGCATGTCATTTCACAGCACCTGCTCTGTGTCCTGATCCATGAAGTCACAATTCTGGCCCTCACACTTCAGACTGTTTTCTAGAACAACAGATTCTGATGAAACAGCTGAAAACCAAAGACTTCTTTTTCGTTGTGAGGAAGAAGAGCATACACTCTAAGGAACAGATGGATCTCACCACAAACTTAACGTACGCCACTGCATTCTAATCAGGGTCATTTCAAAAATAAATTTCTTTCTTTTGAGAAAGAACCAGCAGCCTCAGGAAAGCAAAATAACTGCAATTCTTAAAAGTTCCAGGTGGTGGAGCTACTACATTGCCTGTGATATTACAGTAAGACAAAACAATTCTTGCAGTACTTGAAAGGGATCTGAGGAAATGTCCCCCAGACATATCCTTGCCATGGCTGTCCATGATTCCCTTTTACTGAATAAGAGATTGGAAACCGTTTGTGCAGCTTTCCACATAAGGTTTTGGGACAAAGAGTTAAATATTTGATGCTTTCTATCGCTTCCCTCTGTGAATGTTATTTATCTTTTGGTGTATTAGTAACTCTATAAGCAGACTATCTGAGTTAGAGAATGATGAAGCCCTAAAAGAGTGCATAATACTATGTACATCCCGGTTGCTATAGAACCCAGATCTTTCACTTAAGTCAATGGGAGCTTTGGGTGCAAAAGGAATGCAGGCTGGAGCCCTTATTTGTTAAAAATGTTATATTAAAATAATACAAAGATTAAAAATTAAATTGTTAAATAACCAACGTAAGGATACCAAATTTTGAACAGAATACACTGAAGACATTATTTTAAGAGAAGATCTTAAAGAAATAATATAGTAATAAAAATGGCAAGCTGCTCACAATCAATATGAACTCCCCAGATCTCTCCTTTTAGAAAACAGAGCTACTGGCATCTACTTGTAAATGTCCACAGCACAGACAGTTATTAACTAGGGGATCTGTTTGCATGAAGGGGAGTTAACTGAAGAAAGTCCCAGCAAATCAAGAGGATATTAAATCCTTAATCCTCCTTCCTCTCACTATATAATACAAAGATCCTGTTTAACTGCGTCCTGTTGTTTACTAGGTGGCGGTGCTGCACTTTAAACACTTGTAAAGCAAACAAAGAAATAAAAGCCACTTTTATTTGGGCTCACTAAGGGCTAGATTGTGACTAGCCCAGGGCAGATGAGCAAGGGTGTGGTAGGACGGAGCACTTCCCTCTCCCACTCAGTCCGTCCGTGGGTAGGAGATTGGCACAGTCATAGTCCTTGTGCTGCCTGGAGCAAAGGCTACCCCAAGTAAGCACTTCCAATGGCACTGGTCTTCTCAAAGAGGACCAGGACGATGGACTGGCTGCCCCTCTAGGTGTGGGGGAGCACATGCTGCACACTTGAAAGGATGTGGCAAGGTCGCTGCGGTCCAAGTGTTTCTGGTGCTCCAGGGCATATTGGGCCAGCTTCTCAGCTGGTGTCAAACGGCACCATCCCATTGTTTCAATGGAACTGTGCCGAGTTAGACCCGCTGAGGATTCAGCCTGTTGTGCCTGCCTGAGGCAGCGAGGCTCCCCCACAGCCCTGGACTGCTGTTTGGCTTCACAACCACAGTCCAGCCCTTCATAGATTGATGAGAATTATCCGTGGAACTACCATATCCAGAGTCTGTGTGAGGCTGGCATAGAAACCCAGTTCAAATGTTTCTCCTCATTCTAAGTAAAATCACTGTCCAAGGGAACCATCTGTCTGACTAACACTCCTATGCAAATGGTTACAAAAGCACTCCCCTCCTGTCATTGTCCCAAGAGGCATGTGCCCTGCAGTAGTGTGGGGGTGGAAGCAGCTACCATATCATGGGATTTTCAGAGCACCAGCTGAGCTATCACATCAGAGTGGCAGCTCTCTGGAGGCAGCAGAGAGTCTGTTGTACCTGTTTACAATGTGTTTAGCTGTTATCAGGATTTATATAGTAATTCAGGGAATGGAGACAGGATGGCTCTGGGGATTGGTTGTGGGATATGAGCCTTTCATCTCTAGGTCATCTAACAGCTGTTTAGTGGCCTACAGTGTGTGTGACATGAGTGATGGTCTGAGTCCAGTACCTCGAAGACAAGTGTCCACATCACAAAAAACGCCTTTGCAATTAGCACTAATTGGCACTCCCATTGGCAACCACCTCAGAGAAGCCAGAAACGGAATGATCAGATACGGGGTTTGCTGTGCAGTATATACTTATCTCTTAAGAAAACTGGGTATTTGTCTTGGAAACTCATCTCAGGGTTCTTGGTTTGTAATGGTCAAGTGTGTCCTGGAGCTGAGGTCATGGTTCTGAATCTTTGTTCCAATGAATTTCTTCCGTCTCAACACCCAGAAACACATACACTGGGTGGGTAAAAGACTGGATCATTTCCAGAGAGGTTAGAGGACAGAACCTGGTAGTTTTCCACCAATGCATTTCAAATTGAACAGATACTAGTACCTATGCGCAATAAAGAACCAGGCTACCTTTTTTTGAAATGAAGTGATGTGTGTGTGGGTAGTGAATTCAAGGTAAATTTTACAATATGATTTACAAAATAGCTTGCCTCAAACATTTCACAACTTTTTTAAAATATATTAGAATCATAGAAATGTAGGGCTGGAAGGAACCTTAAGAGGTCATGAAGTCTAGCCCCCTGCGCTGAGGCAGGACCAACTAAACTTTACCATCCCTGATAGGTGTTTGTTCAACCTGTTGTTAAAAACTGCAAATGATGTGGATTCCACAACCTTGTTTGGAAGCCTATTCCAGAGTTTAACTGCCCTTATAACTAGAAAGTTTTTCCTAATATCTGACCTAAATCTCCCTTGCTGAAGATTAAGACAGTTACTTTTTGTCCTACCTTCAGTGGACAAGGACAATTGATCCCCGTCCTTTTTTTAACAGCCCTTAGTATATTTGAAGACTGCTAATAGTTTCCCCCCTCAGCCTTCTTTTCTCAAGACTAAACATGCACAATTTTTTTAACCTTTCCACATAGGTCAGGTTTTCTAAACCTTTTATAATTTTTTTCACTGTCCTCTGCTCTCCCATCTTTCCTAAAGTGAGGCACCCAGAACCCAACTCAGGCATGGCTCCACTAATTAGGTTCCTGGACCCTGGAGAAGATGCACGTGTAAGGTGAGGTGGTGGCCTCGGGGGGAATAGGGGGTAGGTGGGAGTGGGGAAGTGGGGTCAGAAGAGGGAGCGGAGGAATTTGGGATGTGCAGGGCTGCGGCAGCCAGAGAAAGGGGTGACTTTCCCCAGCTTCAGGGCTGCGGCTGCCGGGAAGAGACCCCCACTCCATCCCATCCCCATCTCATAGGCTGCCGTGGTGCGGGAGAAAGGGAGAGACCCCCCTCCTTCCCAGTCCCAGCTCGGGGGCTGCTACAGTGGGGCAGAGAGGGCACATCCATCTCATTAGAAAGGTAAAACTACTGATATTAAATATGAGTTATGCGCTTTTATTTGTAGAACAAAAAACGTTAATTATTATTAAGGTTTTTTTTATATAGCGCTTTTATCCAAAGCACTTTACAATAGTTAGCTAATCGGTACAAACAACATTTGGAAAGATCATTAAGTGGTCTGCCAAGACCCTTAGCAATTTTCAAGTGGTCCGCGGAAAAAAAAAATTTGAGAACCGCTGCTCCAGAGTGCATGGAACCCTTCCTAGCTTGGTCTCATCTGCAACGTTTATAAACATACTCTCCACTCCATTATCCAAGTCATTAATGAAAATATTGAATAGTACTGCATCCAAGAGTGACTCTGTGGGACCCCACTAGATACATCATCCCATTTTGACAATGAACCATTGAAAAGAACTCTCTTGTATTTTTCCATGTGCTAATGAAAGTAGCCATAGATTCTTCTTTTTAACTAGAAACCTTATGAATAGGTGACATTTTTCATGTCAATAGTTGTTTTGCTGGAAAATGCAGATTTAAGTTTACCACAACTATTTGCGAATTTGGGGTGATTTTGGCAAATAGTTTCAGTTAAAAAAATATTTTTTTAAATTTTAAAATGGTTAATTTCAGCATTTCTGAAATGAAAAATTTCAAATTTTCATTTTGGAAAGATGTTTCATTTTTCAATTTCCCTAACCTTTATGTAATTATTTTTAAAAGTAAAAAAGAAAAACAACTCAAAGTGAACATTTTTTTATAAGACCAAAAATTATTTTTTCTACATTTTTGTTTTGCCGAGAAATGTGAAATTTGTTTTGTTTTGGTTCAATCCAAAAATGCTTTTCTCACCGGATTTTTTGGTTCAGTCACTGAACCAAAAAATTGGTTATTTGCCCAGCTCTGCTCATGCATCTCTTGGTCCATTATACCTTGGCACACAGATTTTCTTGTGCATCTTTTTGTTTTCTATCAGATTTATCTGATATTCAATTGGGACCTGATCCAAAGACCATTGACAACAATGGGAGTCTTGCCATTGACTTCAATGAGCTTTGGAGCAGGCTCTTGTTAAAAAGACATCTAATTAGGTCTCAGTACATTGAAATGTATTAGTCTGAATCAGTGACTGACCACCAATGGTCTCTATGTTCATACTACTGTACCATGCTATTTGTGTTCATTCTGTCTACCTCCAAAAAAGCCTTGTGTAAGGGTGAAGAGAGGCAGTACAGTACAGTATATAGGATCAGGATTTGGGAGGCCTACATTTTATTCCCAGCTCTCCCACAGACCTACTATGAGACCCTGCTCAAGTCGCTTCACCTCTTTATACTTCGCCTCCCACCGTTTGGCTGTCTTGTCTATATAGATGATGAGCACTTTTGTCCAGGGACTGTCTCTCACTATGTATTTGTGTAGTGCCTAACACAACTGCATTCCAATCTCAGTTGGGCTTTTAGGATACTTTTAGCCCACTACAATACAAATAATAATAATAATGCTTTTAACATTAGTTCTGTTTTCTTTTAACTACTTTCAAAGCACATGAAAATATATTTCAAATTAATCCTATAATTAGCATTAATAATAATCTTAACACAATTTCATATGGTTGTGGTTATAGAATTTCCTTAGTTCACATCAGGTGACAAATTGCAGAATGCAAAAGGAGTTTTAGAGCCATTAAAATAGGATAGAAAAAATGTTACCAGATGAGAAATTATAAAAATACATTCAAACCACGATTTCAATCCTCTCTCAGAGGCTCTTTGATATGACAAACTTTTTTGCTTCCTTTCCTGCCAAGAGTTGTGTATAACAATCTTTCTAGTTTCCAAGGAAATTATTGTTGCTTGAGGTCAACAATAGAGAAAACTGCATACAGTATGTGAAAGTACTTTAGAAAAGTGAAATACATCTCAAGCTGTGGAGGTTAAAAAAACCCCACCAATTTGTTTGTGTAACTGCTGCTCAGCTACTACACTACAACATTCCAACAAAGCCAATAACCCCTTTTGATCTTACTTCCAGGAGTGTTGTTTTAGCTCCTTAATAAATAGCACTACCAAGTCACTCGCAGGACTGCCGGTAGAAAATTGTGTTCCAGTGCAGAAAAGGATGTGGCATCACATTGGTGGACAGGAAAAGGCTTAGGTGAGAGATCACCCATTTGTCCATCAATGCATTAGTTGTCATCCCTATACATGGAGAATCTTGGATCTTTGATTGAAGGGGAGCAAAGTGTTTCTAGTCAAATTAACTAAGGGCCAGATATCTTTATTCAAACTAGTCCCATTGGCTGAGACTATTCACAGTGAATTGCTGTTCATCATAAGTAAGTGTAACAATCTGGCCCTAGTTTAGCACATGCAGTGCGTAAAGTATTATCATGGATAAGATGAGACATTCCCATTGACTTCAAATGGAGTTTTAGGAGCTCAGTTCTTTTGAAAGTCAGGCCCAGCTGCATATTACTAAATCCATATTTTCAGCTGCAGAATGGAGTTCCTCACAAATCCTTCCTTTTCCTTTGATTATTAGAATAACAATATCATTTTGTATAGTACCCCAGTAATGTATATTGATATCTATTTATTTTTGAGATAGCACTCACAATGTGCTAGGCACTGCCCACACATAAAGGAAGTGTAAGCTAGTGGGGTCTCTCCTCAGGAAGGAACCAGTGTCATGCCCAATTCCATTTCTGACCCTTGCCTCAGAGCACAACTGATCGCTTAAAACACAAAACCAAAGCAATTCCTCCAACCAATGCAGTCCCAGAGGCTTTTCCCTTGCTTCTTTCTGCCCCCTCCCCTAGAAAAAGGTCACATCCTTCCCTTAAATTCCCTGCTGGGTCATGTGACATGAAGATAGCCCTTAACCCTTTCCTGGCTGTTTTACCCCATCACAGAAGAGAGGGTTTCCCCCCCGCCAAAACTAGACTATCTACAAAGATAAAAACAGAGATGTGACGAAGGGGTACAACAAACAAGCTAACAGGATGATGACAGGTACATGTCATTAGGTCTAAGGGAGGAGGTGTTGGTTGGGGTTTTTATTTGTGTGTTTGTTTGTTTTGAAGTGTGAAAGCACTCCATTTTTGTATGGAATGCCATAGAAGAGGCGTTTTACAGGCAGCAGTTCCTTCCCTTTCATCTTTGATGCTCCCAGAGGTGTTAAAAACTACATCACTCCATTGAAATGCAGCCTCCTTTGGGTGAGGACAGCATTCAGTCAGTGCACAGCATACTGTAGAACAGAAGAGAGGAAAGTCTTGCTGAGGGGCATTGATGAAAACCTTTAATCTGTACAAAATGAAATCTTTAGGATCAGATATTCAAAGGTAACCACACATACAGCCTGCATCCAGTTTATGCATACAAACAAATAGTCGATGTATGAGAGCAAAGCTGGTATTTGTATGCATAAGTTAGCTGTTCTCAAGTGTATATGCACAAATGCATGTAACTAACTTTGAAAATCTGTCTCTTAACAGTCATTCAAAGTAGACAGGGCTTTAATATTTCATGTCCTATTCAAGACTTTTCAAAAAAGCAGAAAGGGCTGCTACTCCACTTACAAACCAATGAAGAAGTTGGACCCTGGAGTGTAATATCTCATTTTATTGAATGTCTCTTTATTGTACCGTGGCAAAATGTAATTAAAGAAATAGATTACAAAAATCCAGAGAGAAGGGTTCCTGACAGAGGATGCTTTTGAAAAGGCAGAACGCTATCTTGAGATCACTTAAAGTTTTAAGATTCAAATGGTCATTCAACAAAAATCAAGCAATGTCTTGTACTTCTTTAAATTCACCATGATGCATATGCACACAGTAGATGATTACTCCCTGTGTAGCATGGACTTCGGCATTCATTGCCTAAACTTTTTTTTAAATCACATTGCATATTCCCCATCATTTTGCACATGTGGGAATAAGATTAAGATACAGGGTATAATATCAGGCCCTGCAATTGTTCTTTTTTTATACTGCTTTTACTCTTGTTTAACTGCATTGACTTCAAGGGAGTCACTCCTGATTGAGACAGAATCAGGCCTGCTTCCTATTGCCTGTGGGTCTGATAAATCAATAGGGGCTTTGTGCACTTAGCAGCTGTAGAACTGAGCCCTAAGGCTTAGCTATGAGTGTCTGGTTACTATTGTCCTCTGACACGCTGGCTTAACCTTAGGGGTTACAACCTGAAAACAAGCAGCATTTGCTGGATACCACCCTGTAAACAGGTAACTTAAACAGCTCTATGGATGAAAGGGGGCTGACTCTGTGCCTAACGCTTTATTACTAGAGCTAGAACAGGTCTGCACTGTGATTTATGGCTTATTTATGTTAGTGAATAACATAAGTTGTGAGGTACTTCAGAAGGTCCTAATGATTAAGCCTGGTCCTGAAAGAGGCTATGCTTAATGCTAAGCACACAAAACTCCCACTGATTTCTGTAAGAGCTGGGAAGTGTTCCCGTGAGGATCAGGTCTCAGATTAGGCAATGGACCAACACATTAGGGTATGTCTGCACTGCACAGTTGTCGCCAAAACTTTTGTCTTTTGCGGGTACAAAAAGCCCCCCCACGAAAGACAAAAGTTTTGCTGATGCAAGTGGCAGTGTGAACGCAAATTAATGCCGCTCGCAGAGCTGGAAGTATTTTGTCTGCAAAAGTGCCGACAAAATACCGCAAAAGAGCGTTTACACATGCCGACTTTTAGCAACAAGGCTGTGTCGACACAGCCCTGTCACCAAGAGCTGTGTAGTGTAGACAAGCCCTAAGCAGATGAAATTCAATGTAACCAAGAGACAAATGCAAAGTAACACACGTTGGAAACAATTTCAACTATTCACTAACACTGTCATTTCTAAGCACTCAGGAATATATATATATAATTCCAGAATATAACCTGGTCATCAGAGTCAGTGGCTCAGTAAAAACATCTGATTGAATCAGCATTGGCAGGCAACGACAAACAAACCAGATATTAGACTGTGCTAGGAGAAAGGAATACTGAAAATATTATGATGACATTATGTGACCTTAAGTTACGGTACGCCACTCATCTTAAATATCATGTGCAGTTTTGATCATGCCTTCTCAAAGAATGAGCAGCAATAGAAAACTTCTAAGAAAGCAAACAAAATGGAAAGGCTTTTGTATGCAGAGAGATTTAAAAAGTTATTCATTAGGATTATTTTGTTTAGACAGGAGACAATTAACAGGGCACATAAAGGTATATAAAATAATGAATTATATAGAGATGGCTGGGAGTGGGACAGGGACCACCTTTTGTTTGTTTTTTGTGCAGTGCCTGGCAACATCGGGCTGAGGCCATGACAGGGTCTCCTAGGAGCTACCACAATACAAGGAATAATAATTATATTAGTACGGGTGCTCAGATTTGCACTCTCTCTTAAAGCAAGAACAGGGGGTCAACCAAAGAAATTAAAAGGCCACAGATTTAAAACTGATTAAAAAAAACCAGTATTCCTCAACTGATTCACTTTTCACCTCCATCAGCATAAAGAAGGAGTAATGCTACTGATTTAAAGTGTAAAAATAAAACCAAACCCAATATCATTAACCTGCGGAACTCTCTGCCACAACATATGATGGGTGCAAAGAGATTAGTAAAATTCAAAAAAGGATTAGACATTTATACAAACATTAAGAATAGCATCTGCAGACATTCTAGCTAGGATCTGATTTAAAACCTCTTGGTTTAGGATACAGGTCAATCACTAACTGCCCGGGTTTGAAGAAAAGCTTCCCCCTAAGTATGTTATTGAACGATTGTCCATTATAAGACTTTTGGGAGTTCAATAGAATTTAAGAGGAAAAGAATAAAACCAACAGAGTTCTATAGAAAATTTCTAAGGGTCTATTAGAAATTAATTTAAACAGCTATGAATTTAATAGAGAATGATATCTTCCCCTAAAGCTTTTAAGAATCAACTTACAGAATGCTATAGCAGGGACATGATTCGCTCTTAAATTGTGTACAAAAATCTATAGAAAAGTTACCGTTCACAGTGAACTGCTAGCTGATTTTCCCACCAGGGAAGACTCTGATTTTGGGGGTGCTGATACACTCACTAGTGACTTTCTTCAATACTTACTTCACCACTGGTCTTTACTTAACCTTTCATCACTTGTGGTGCCTTCATTGCCCTGCCTATCATACATATGGGGCATACTTTTTCCATTCCTTCCTAATGTAAGATTTCAATAGAGCTATCACATAGATCCTGTGGGCTTAATGCTCCTCTCATTTAGGACCCAATCCAACACCCATTCAAGTCAACAGAAGGACTCCCATTGATTGTACTGGGGGCTGGATTGGGCCCTCGCACTGCTATAAATCAAGAGTTACTGAAACCAATATAAGTAAGAGGAGATCAGGCTCAGTGTAGCTTCATAGTTATGTACAACTAAGCAATAAAAGCTGAAGTAATTATTTAAGACCCTTATTCTGCCACCTTACATTGACTAGTACCTTACTTCTTAAGTAAACCCACAAAAAGCAGGAGGGTGGTCCATTGCAACACAGCAGAATGTGACTGGCAAATCCTCCTTTACAGCTCTTTTAACTACAGGTTTCAGACCACTTTTGCATGACCTCTCATGCGTCATTTGCTATCAACTTCATATTGATCCTGAAATTAGTTAGGGGCCAAGTCTATGCTAATTTATACTCCACACAACTCCACTGACTTTGATGCAGTTGCCTGGGGTTTAAGTCTGTCCCTTTCCAAATTTTGCTGTAATTTAACAGCCAGGATGCAGAGCCTTATTTTCATCTCATTTACACAGAGTTTACACCGGCATCGCTCTCTTTATTTAAATATAATGGTGCAAATTAGGAGTGAAAGCAGAATCAGGCCCACAGAGATTGAGAGAATCTGTGAGTGTTCCCCGCCATCCCACTTCTAAATCAGTATTCTCTGGTAAGTCTGCTTTGAATTTTGTTTTTGGACTGGTGAGAAGGGAAGAAGGCTTTTGGTAAATACTGTGTCAGTTCTGACCAAAGCTGAGTCTCCATCGATAATGGCAATAGCCAGTGGGTTAGCAAATAGCAGACTGAAGCATGACAAATCATTTCACAGGCTTAGCTTAAGTTTATTTAACAACATACTCTTAAGGATAAATTCTGCTCTCAGTTCCATTAGCAGGAATCTGCAGTAACTCCTTGGGAGTGAATGGACTTACCCAAGATTTACACCACTGTAAATGAGAACAGCATTGGGCACATACAGTATTCTGCTGATAATATTTTCCTTTGAGTTGTAACAATACATGTAGCACAGGTGATTGATCCTGATTTCATATCTGTGTAGTTCCATTGTCTTCATTGGAGTTACTCTGGATTTACACCAGTGTAGGTGAGAGCAGAAGCGGGCCCTACATCTGTTAGTAGTTGGCATACTGCAGGCCAGATTTTCCTTTACACTCTATCCCCTTTGCACTGCTCCGGTGATACAAAGGGGTCAGAAGGAAGCTAATGGAACCAGCAGAGAATTCCCCTAGAGAAGCAAAATGCTTGGCCAAGTTTTAAAGGTGGCAGAGCAGCTCTTATGCCAACTGCCCCTTCTCTCCATCATAGGGGACATATTAGAAGAGGGACGGGTGTGGTAGAATGCCACTCTGTTATACCAACCCATCACTGGTGTAAAGTCCTTTATGCCCCTAGGCTGCTCTGATGCCAGGGCCAAGCCAGTACAGAATCAGGGAGGCATAACTGGCTTCTCCCTTCTCAGCACCAAACAGAATGCGGATGCCATGAGAATAATGAAGCCCTAAATCTCTGTTCTCTCACAGTCCATTTTCTCTTATTTCAGGTGATGTTTCTCCAGTCATCTAGTCCCAGCACAGTGCAGTTTGAGTTGTCCCCATCATACAATTGCTCCATACCTTCTTTTTCATTCTGCTTCTCTCCATCATGTTGATCTCTTCTGAACTGGATATTGTTTCCACTTTAACAGCTCCTACCAGCTGTTTTCCTCTGGTACCTTATTGCAGATAGAATTTCAAGGCCTTCTTAGGTGGAAGCTGCTGAAAGCACTACAGCTCTGGGACTCACTTCAAAGCAACTTTCATCATTTTTCATGCACTGTTTTTAGGATCCTCCTATGTTCTTGCCCCAAAACAGATTCTCAGAAAGATCAGACTGTGTGGTATTGCTATTTACAGCACATCGGCAGGAGACATCGTAGTGGTGGCGGTGTTTTGTTTTTGTTTTTTGTCTATCCAACTGACCTGTAAAGGTTAAGGAGGCACCATTTTTTCCCTTTTGATTATAATTTGTTGTTTTTTCAAGGGAATGGGTGGGAGAGGAGATTACTGCTGGAATTCAGCTGCCAGAAGTCTGAGGGTCAACTTTAATTTACTTGAAACTCCTATCACTAAAAGTCCTGGAGCTCCTGTGACTAGACCATCGGGGCTCATGCTTGGGAGGCCCTGGCTTAATACCAACACTAACTGTGGCTGAATTATCCTCCCAAGATCTAAGGTTTTGCAGCTGAACTCGGAAGAGAGTTAGTCCATCATTTCCTCAATTAGAGGTCATTTGACTATTGTCATCCCAACCCTACCTCTGAAGAAACAGCCTACCACATCTGAGCTTTTTAATGTTCCTTTCCACTGACTCGGGTTAAGGCAGGGTTGCCACTGTAAAGATCTATAGGATATTTCCTGGAATTTTGGGGGGAAATGGCAAAGTTCTTGAAAATAGTTGGCCCCAGACAGAAAGGGCCAAATTCAACCCTGGCACAAGGGGCTGTGACTAGTGAATTCAGTGAAGTTACACCCCCTTATCCCAAGGACGCATGTGGTTCAATGTCTACATTTGCTTGGAATAAAAAACCAAAATGCAGAAGGAAAGAAACAGAGGTTTGAAACACAGGCCATGGTGTGATTCAAACTGATCTGATTCCTTTTGGTGGCACATAGGAATTTGGCCCATTTAAGCCCAATTCTGCCCTTAATTTCCTTCTCTTTTGCAGGATTGGGATGTCCTTTTTACAGACATGATTTTATGCAATGGAATTCTCCTTGTAGGACAGGAAGAATTTTAAAGGGCCAAGACGGTATCAGCTGCTTCTTCCATTATTTTCTTTATGGACCAACAGATATTCAAGGCCCGATTCTCCTTTCGCTTAGGCCTGGACTACACCAAAAAGTTAGGTTGACCCAGCTACGTTGCTCTGAGGAGTGAAAAATCCACACCCTTGAGCGATACAGTTAAACCGACCTAACCCCCGGTGTAGACAGCATGAGGTCAGTGGAAGAATTCTTCCATCAACCTAGCTATTGCCTCTCAGAAAGGTGGATTACCTACGCAGATGGGAGAACCTCTCCCTTCGAAGTAGGTAGCATCCATACTGAAGTACTACAGTGCTGCAGCTGTGCTTCTGTAGTGATTCCAGTGTAGTTAAACCCTTATACTGGTGTGAATGGGGAATAAATCCACTGAAGCTAATAGTTATACTAGTATAAAACTGGTGTAAGTGAAGGGAGAGTCAAGCTGAGTGTGCTGTGTCTTGTGGAGGGTACAATACAATATTCCAGGGTATTGCCTAAAAACCTGGGAAATTTACAGCAACTATAATAATAAATCACCATAATACTTAGCACTTTACATTTCAAAACATTGAGCAAACATCCATTAATTAAGGCCCAAATCCTGCGGCTCACTCCTTGGATATGTAGAGCCCCAAGTGTAGTGGAAATGCTGCTTTTGTGCTGCATGCCTCACCAGGCAGGGCACAGTACTGCATGTTGTGATGCAGAGCCACCCATGGCACTCAGAGATGAAGAGAGGACTATGTGGAGGCTGGCGTGTGGGTGGGGAAATGCGCTCAGTGCACCATGCTTGCTGTGGAGGGACTGTGGAGAAGCTCGTCAGTGCTGCTGCTCCCCAAGTAGTTGCAGAATTGCGCAGACACCTAAGCGTCTGGGCCTGACAGTTCTGTCCTATGTGTCTAAAAGATCAAAGGCCTTTACATGAGTTTTGGCTCCGTTGCTCTGGATTTGGGGCTATTATTTTTAGTCCTTCTAAAACAATCTGCTGGGATCTTTTTATCTAAACAGTTGACCTTTATTTGTTCCTCCCTGTCATCTAGTCAAACAAATGAGTGTAACAGTTACAGAACATCTTGTTGTTATAGCTACCAAATGTTCCTGAGTGATATTGCCCATACACCCCAGTGGATGACTGCCAGACAAATCTTGGGTAGTTTTCTTAACTTTAGAAAGCGGAAGGTCATAAACAAGTTACTTGCAAGATGTAGGGCTTTTGGACATTTTCTTCAGGTCATTTTAGCACTGAAGGCAGATATACCCTTGATTTAGGGCTGCGAAGAGAGGTGTGTATATTTAAGTCAAGGCCATGAATTGATGTGTTCTCCCAAACACGCCTTGGCTTAGGGTGGAGAAAGTAGGATTTGGTGGCATTTTGATCTGGTACGACAGTAGAACTTTAAAGGGGCATAGCATGGTCCAGTGGGTACTAGACTGGGAATCCTAGGTTCTATTCCTAGGTCTGTTGCTGAATTCTGTGTGACCTCCCCATATCTCTCTACATCAGCTCTTTCATTGATAAAATGACAATAACTCCATGACATACCTTTGTTGAGAAATTGAAATATAGAAGTGAAAACTTACATAGGTAAGTGCTAGGTATTTTTATTAACTGAAAACTCTATAATTTTTGCCATCATAAGAATCAAGATCTTTTTCTTTTTTTTAATAAAAGCCAGAATGCACTCACAGCCTTCTGATGAATGGAAGCCTGGCAACTTCTGGTTCTTAGCTTGCACAAATAAAACCTGCTGGCAAAATATTACACTACAATAGATGAGACCCCTTCACAAAAGCTTTATATGTATGTTTGAACTAAGAGAGGCTTTTCCCAAAGAAAGGTGACATTAGTGTCACATAGGCAAATTTATAACATCATTGGATTTTGGAGGTAATATAAACTCATCTAAGATACTCTAGCATAATAAGAGAGGTGGCTGATGGCAGGCATAGAGACTACGGCCCTGTAGCCTACGGCTTTTTCTGATTGCATGGAAAAATGATTTCTTCAATTTTGCAAGATACAAACCAAATGCCTTACAAATTGGTCACGTTCCATTTAACTCATATTAATCTACATTGCATTCCCTAAGGGCCCAAGGTGCTGTATTTTTCTTTTTTCCTCCAGTATATATCTTTTTCCCCCTTTAAACTATACTGGAAGCTACATGAATTCTAGGGAATATTCATGGATATGCTTCTCATTGTCAGTTCCTTGCCTGTACAACCACACACATGCTTTACTTTATGCTGTAGCTCAAGTTCGTGTAAATCAAGTTTCTGGATTAGGCCAATAGTAACCCTTTCTTAAAAAGACCGAGTACTGGATATATCTGTACTTCTTTTTCTGCCTCAAATGGTAAAGAAAGTCCTTAAATGCACCAAAAAGCAAATTGTAACTGTAAGGCATGGTCAACATGATGAAATTTATCAAGGCAATTCCAGTGTAGAAAATGTGAATGAGGTATCTATAATTCAACAATATTTTGGTCTGGAAAATAGCTTTTTCCCTCCATCTAAACAGCTGATTAAGCAGCGAAGAGCTTCATATGAGGTTGGACTAGGTACTCCAAACAGTCTGAATCAGAATGACTTTAAGTTTAAATTAAAGGGGACATATTTTATACATTTAGGACCAAATTTTGCTCTCATTTACACCACTGTAAGTCTAGAGAAATACATTGACTCGGGGCCTTAAATATTATTTTAGTATAAGACAAAAGGGCCCCAGTCCTTAAGCCTCTAACCAGGCAAACTCCACTTCCTTCTATGTCGATAGGGTTTTTCCTGAATAAGGGTTAGATCATAAACTTTCATTACAAAATTGACGGGAAGCTAAAGACACTTGGAAATCCCACAAGCTCACACGTGCAGATATTCCCATGTATTACACAGCTGGGCCACACAGTTTAGCCACCTGTGGAGCAGGCTGGGGGAAAGGCCCTGCTGACGGTTAAGTGTGCTGAGGTTTTCAGATGAAGCCTCACAGATCTCAGGGCATCCCAGGAGGTTATGGCCCAGGCCCAACATGGTACATTCCAGGTCATCCTTTGCTCATGTCAGCAAAACTAGAGGCTTTGAGGCTGCTCTAACTCAAACCTCCAGGATCGGAGAATCAAAAAGGCGCCTTTGAGAGCTTTGTTCCCCCTCCTCAAACCCTGTGCAACGAGTGCAGCTTGACCAAACCCAAAAGTCCATCCTGTCATGTCCATCTTGACCAGATGAGCCTCAGTCAATTACCCTGTTTAATCCCCAATGACCTGTAAATACTGGGCCACCTTATTCCATTGCGTCAGTGGGACTAGTTATGATGGAGATATACAGCAGGGTATCATCTCTACTGGAGTAACTCTACTGAAGTGAGTGGCTCCTGTTATTGCCCCCTTGAGTTGCTCTAATGGTACCAAGGGAGAGTAAAGCTGTTTTACCCAACCAGCTCTGGATTCTTCCACAACCTGGGAAAATCCTCAAGTGACATACAGCCAGCAAAGTTGGTTGTATCTCCCCAGTCCTGCAGGCCCTCTCACAGGGAGTGTACTGGGGATGTGGCCAGAGCACTGCTGCCCTCCAGTGATCCCCAGCTGGTGTAACAGCTCGTTGGGTTTCATTGGATGGCACAGGTTAGCATAGCTAACCTGCCCGGAGGCTGCTCTAACTTGCGCCAGGACCCCAACCAGCCTCTGGCCAATCTCAGCATCAGGGTGTGGGGGGATAAAGCCACGTTTGCCCCACCCCATCCCACCTCACCCCACACATACACACACACACACTTGAGTCCTGCACAGAGCATAGCTTGGCTGAACTCGATCTTTGGGCCCAGTGACTTCCTTGGAGCTAGCATGGATTTACACCACTATAGCTGAGAACAAAATTTGGCTCACTAATATTGCATGGAGAATCTGAGATCAAGTGCAAATTCACTGGGTCTGAGTCTCCTCTCACATGCACCAGTTCTAAACCAGCCTAACTCTTCTGACTTCACTGCTGCCCACTGGTATATGTGGCTTGTTATCTGCAATCCCTCTAATCCCTGAAATGAAGAAATATATTTGCCTGTAACCCAAGGAAAGACTCCCCCTGATCCCCCCATTTTTGGAGATAACAGTCAGTATAGTGAGACCATCATGGTGAATATAAGCAGATGCAGAGAGGAAAATGGAAACAGCAGCAAAGGTTATTTTCCCTCCCAGTGCCGTGCTGTTGTCACTGCTCGTGCCACATCTGTGCCTTTGAAGGGAAATGTCATAACATTGCTAATCAATAAGAAGAGTGACAGGACCATTTGTCAAGAACAAGCCAGCACTGCAGCTGTTGTGGTCATCCTCTCTCTCTGTTTTTCAATGAGAAACTGAGGGAAAGGTCTGATTCTTTGCCTCAGGCAGCACCAGTGCTCTTGTGGACAGCCGCTGTGTGAAAATAGCAGCCATCAGCTTGCTAATGTTCTGCACAAGACTGCAGCAGTTGGACTGATTGAGAAGGCAAGAGCTTGGCAGGAAGTATAGGGTTTCTAACAATGGGATGTAAAAGACACTAGACACCCTGCAAAGGAGAAACAATCCTCGGTGTCAGAGAAGTCGTGACCTTTAATACCCAGATCACTGTTGCATATGCATTTCTTTTGAGCTGCAGATGTTCCTTGCTGGTCCACTGGTTTGGAGGACAAGCAGATGATCTTTAAGAGGAGAAGGCCGGGCTCAGATAGAACTTAATGAAGACTTAGATTTTAATTGGAACGTAAAGACTAAACAACCAGTATAGCACAGGATGGATCTATAAACTCCTGCAGCTGCTCTGCCTACAGAAGCTGCTGAGAGCTAATGTAAATGCTGATGGGTCCTGCTCTTTTGAACAATGAGAGCAGTCATGCAGTTAGTGGGTTGTTTGCGCAGGTGACAACACTGAGCTGCCCTTTCCCACCCCATTAAAATATTTTTTTTAATTAGGAAATCTATCTTAATCTACTCACCTATGTGTTTCTCAGTCGCAGATTATACTTCATAATGTCCCAGAGACAGCGCTAGAAAAAAAAAATCAATGTAGTTTAATAGGTACTAGGAAGCAAGTTCTGTTATGACACAGAATGGTTTGTCTTTAAACACTCAAAACATGGGTTTGGCCCTCAATATACTTTTTACAGGGGAAGGTAAATCCCACGTAACACCACTCAAGGGTGCCTTTTCTGTGCTCTCTCTAAAATGTAAAGCAGATTTCAAATAGTTCCTAACAAAATATTGCGTGTGTCTCCTCGGAAATCTGTGCATAATTATAGCAATACTAGCTCTGCTTAGGATGCTGTAGAATCAAACAATATTTACAAGGAAGTATTAAGCCCTTTACAAAGACCATTACCAAAATGTAAGTAGACAATGGATCCCATAAGGATACTGCATGTAAACATCCAGGGTGAAATGGTTCATAGTGTCCCTTTTAGGTAAACAGAGGGAACAGATCTTCAGCTGGAGTAACTTGTCATAGCTCCATTAACATCAGTAGGGCACTGTACACCAGAGTCAGATTCTCTGCTCTGCCCACCTTGCACGGCAGAGTTGGGGGGCTGCCAGGGAGTTGGTTATAGCTCCTTGATTCACTGCCCCAGTCCAAAAGACCACAAGTCCTTATTGTGCTCTGATGCGGTCTTGCTGTGTCATGTTGGACAAGCCACTCACCTTCCTGTTTCTGAAATGGGGATAGCACTACTTTGTCCACCAACCTCATAGGGGTGTTGTGAAGATTAATTAAAAGTTTTAATTAAATGTTATAAAATGCTAAGTATTATCTCCTATTTCCCCATATTGTCAACATGTTGCAAATCTCCAGATTATCTCTGTGGATTCTAATTTGGCTGTCCAATCAATAGGAGTCTTGGATTAAAAGCTGAGCTATCTAATGGGCCAAATGTGATGAGCTGATTTTTTAAAAAGCATTGATTTTCACAAATAATACATATTCCTACTGCAACACATACTCCATGCTGCCATTGGGCTGCATTGCCCTCTTTGCTCTTTTATGGTTCTAGTTCAGCAAAACATACACGACGCACAGGCCTTGGTGAAGATGAATGGACTGCTGAATTGAGGCCTATATCTGTAGTCCAAGTGTTTAATATTTTTGTAATGATTTTGTTAATCTTTAATAAAATATCAGTAACTTAAAAAGTTTTCATTGAGCTTTTTAGCAAGAGGTAAGGTATTACTGGTTTCAGCAGGTATTCCCTGCTCAACATTTACCTGCCAGTAAAAAAGTCAAAGGAAACTTTTTAACTGTATTCCCCTGTAATAGAGACAAGGTGGGCGAAGTTATGTCTTTTATCAGACCAACTTCTCTTGGTGGAAGAGACAAGCTTTTCAGCTATGCAGAGCTCTTCTTCAAATCTGGGAAAGGTAACCAGAGCCTCACAGCTAAATACAAAATACATATTCCCCTGTAATATGCATCTGGAAGAAAATAGAATGCAGAAACGGAAAGTGCATTCATTTATATGTGTAACTCAGAATTTGCTCCATTAAAGCCAATAGTTACACCGGTGTAAATCAGGCCTCTGGGGTGAAATTCTGGCCTACTGAAGTCAGCAGGAGTTTTACCACTGACTTCACTGAAGTCAGGATTTTGCACTGGAGAGAAAGATAATCAGAAGGCTTGATCCTGATCTCACACTGTATTTGTACCTCTGTAATGCCACTGACTTTAATGGAGTTGTTCTTGACTTAAATTGGTGTAAATGGAAAGCAGAATCAGGCTGAATATATTCTAAAATAGAAAACTTAAGTTAAAAATATGACCCAATTTTTCTTACAGAAAGTTTGGAATATGCTCACTTCACCCTGACTAGGGCTGAAAATGTCATGTTATGGAACAAGAAGGATATGCTTTGTGGATTTTAAATTTTACTGAACGAAGAACAAATCATTAAGCAGAAACATTAGTATACAATGAAGGGTTAGTAAAAAATTAGAGCATGCAACCTATTGTATGTTATGAGATTTAAGTTCACGTGGCTTGGTGACTGTTTTTGAATGGGTTCTCTCTCTCTTGGCTTAAAGATCTCACTTGTGTCCGCTGATTTAAGATTGTCACTTGGCAGCTTTTTATTTTCCATTGAACCACTGCTGTTCCCTCATGACCAAAACAGTATAGAGTACCAAGCGAAACCTTGGTTTGGACATCTGAGCCCTTCTGTTTAGTTGACAGCGAAGATACATGTGTCCAAGGAAAGGTAAAGAAAAATATTTGTTTCTTAAAAGTGGGAGCTCATTCAGTAAATTCACACACAAGAAAGTTTCTGAGGCTGAACAAAATGTACGTCGCTTGCCGGAAAAGGATTTCTTGTGCTATTATAACCTCTACTGTTATTTCTTTATAAAGACATTAGATTTTCATTCCTTTTTAAAGCTAAGATTACTATGCACTAGTGAGGTTTTCTAAGGGCCCATTGCAGTAGGGAAATTTGCCCTGGGGTAGGTAGGATATATAACCAAAGGAACTGAACAAACAGAATGTGTACATGCCCTACTGAGTAACCATGGAATCTTATTGTTGTCTCCCCTTCCACTTCTATTGGTGTGTCATGTTAAAGCAAGATCATACTCTCCTCTGGGCAAGTCCATGTGTTTCCTTGCTTTGGGAGCTACCTGGCACACTTCAGAGTGCTTGAAAAATAACAAACAATAAAAATATATAGTAAATCTAGAACAAAAATAAAAACAAAAGAAGAGGCTGAACCTTAAGGGAGACAATAGGATTCCCACAGTGATCAATCTCCAACACGCCTGGGGAAATCTGTTTGTAGGTCTGTGGCTTTCCCTTTTCCTGTCCTACTTAGTGAAAAATGGTGGCAATTATGGTCGTCCTCGCTGAAGACCAAACTATTCTGAATATGGCGGGCTAACCTCAGTGAGGTGCTGAATCCAGGGATCAGCAACTCTTCCATGCACAGTGCTCTGTAGAACTCCTCTCATATACACTGTGCTGCCACTGTCCCATGGCCAAGAAGTGTGGGTTTGCGTGAGATCAGAGGGGTGGCTTCCAGGCAACCTTCAGAAATAGTTATGTAAAGTTTATAAAACACTGAGCTATTATAGAATTCTGGGGGAAACACCTCTATGCAACTAGTATGAAAAGTAATTGGAGAAATAAAAAGGAAAAACAACAAATTAAAAAGATTGCAGAAACACCTATAAGGAAAAGTGCCGAGAATCTCGGTAATAAAAAGGTAGTCAAGCAAACAGCATGAGTATCTGCTGCCATAGATTTTTTGTAAGTATAACAGATATACTCTAGCAAAGTATTCTATCACTTGTTTGCTGGTTGCCTCCTGAGAGCAGGACAGAACCCAGTGGTGTGGGGTGCTCTGCGCTTTTCGAGGAGACACTGAGCATCTCTCAGGTTTGAAGTCCTTCCTAGTGCTGCACTGAGAAGAGCAACTCACCTAAGACGTGCAGAAGAGAGAGTGAAAGATGGACTAGCAACACGCTTGTATCCATTTGCAATAGCCTCGGCTGATTTGTGGACTAGCGGGAAATATTTGACCATCCGCTACGCAGCATAGAGGAAAGCAAACTGGTGCAAATATTGGCTGGCAGTCAGTGAATGACTTAGTGTCTCCTCCCATCAAAGGGAAAATGTGGTACCTCTGCAAAGTCCATCTCACAGAGTTATAGGAGTAATTACCCTCTCTCCCACCCTGCAGGTTTTTTAATGAGTGGACTAATTAGTCCTAAATACTACTGGAACCAAATTAAACAGGCTAAGGCAGGTTTGGAATCTACCTTATTGAACATGGAGTTTGAAATTAAAGCACCAATTTCCAGCCTATTTGTAGTTAATCTTGGATTCCCTATAGCCTCATCTACAATCTGAAATGACACCTGCCTGGCTTATTTTCTTTTGAACTGACAGGCATGTTTTCTTATAAACAAAAAATAATAAATCTATTTCTCTGCCAGAAATGACTCACTGGCTAATACACCTTAATATACACACACTATATTCTTTTACATCTAGAGTCTGGGTGGAGGTTGTTGTGGCTGTCTCCTTTCATCACTTTCATATTAATGAACTGAGGAATTCCTATTCCTAAAATGCCCCCACTCTTTTTTAACAGCAGATTAGCCATGACGGGCGCTTCGCTAAGGAGTGATGGCAACCTACAAGAGCTTTTTCACACGCTTGGTTAGGCAGATGAACCTGCCATAGGGTTTGATCCTGCAAGGTGCTGAGCACTCTGGCTCTGATCTAGCAAAACACTTAAGCATGTGCTTGACTTTAAGCATCTGAGTAATTGACTTCAATGCGACTACACAGCCTAGAATTTGGAGCCTACCTAATTTTCTGAAATGTTAAAAAAAAAATCTTTTACTTCTTCCTTTTCTTTCATTCTACCTAACAAAATCCCCATTCGCTAACCAACTGCTTGTTGTGCTGGCAGGACCAGACTGTACATCTTCATCCCCCGAATCTTGAATATGCCTCTGATTTGGAAACACTTCCACACTGTCTCTCGTCTTGAGGTTCTTTCTTTTTGTTTATTCTTTTGTCTTTTGCTGCTGGCCTTTTAGGGTTGGCTCTCAGATTTGCAGAAACAATGCACAGGCACACCAGAGTGCCTGTAAATCAAGTATAACCCTCACCCTGCCACAGTGCAGCACTCTGCAGCATATGCTGCAAAAATACACAGCACACAGTAATAGAGAGGAGGAGGAAAATCCTGACACTGCCGTTAAAACACCATGTGGCTGACAAGAGCAATCTGTTCTGTTCTGAGGAGTCAGCTGGTTTGGAAGTAATGGAACTGATGACCTCAAGTCATTACTCTAGTGAGACTGTGCTTGGATCTCTTTCATCAAATTAACATTGCACTAAAATGGATGAAACACGTTAGCGTCTTCACACCTCCATTTCACGTACTGTCAAAATTCCAGAAGATGGCATCTTGCTGCCATGGTGCTTTGAGGAGAAGGCAAAAATAACTTAGCAACAACAGATGGGTAATAGACATATATAGCACATTTGTCTATCATATGTATCAATTTTCTGGATGCTCTCTAGAACTATGTTTAGTTTTGATTTATTTTCCCTAACATTTTACTGTAAACTTGTCCTTGCTTCAGTAAAAATGATTTGTAAAGAAAGGGACATCTTTCCAAACTTAAGCCGAATACTTATGGCACTGCCTGACCAGTGAAGGGATGGCACGTTTCAGGGAGAGATCACGCTGTTCCAAGGTGAGTTATCATATCATGCTCGCTTCCCAAATGCTACTGCAAACAGCAGCCATTTACTGAATTCAGGAAACGGTAATGTCGGGTGTGCTTTCCATCTCGTTATGTTTTCACAACATGATATATGTGGCAGGTGAGTTACTCTGATTTGTTGACTGAGATAACATTTAGGTTAAATAAATGTGACCGTTTGGGGTGAGGTATTTCCAGCTTCATGAAGTGGGCAATCAAGCTTTATGCCAAGAACTGCAGGGTCTTGTGCATTCTGGTAAACAAGCCTTTTGTAGGGTGAGAGTTTTAGCTTTTAGCCTCCCTGTGGCTTTGTCTGCACTGGTGAGTCTGGGAGAATCTCCAGTGGTAGCAGCAGGGAGTACATTAGTAATTACCAGTCACCAGGGTTACCACCATGTCATCTAGCCTCATGGAGAAGGGTCAGGGAAATCCCCTCAGCCCTGTCCACGCTACTGCAGTTGTATACCATGCAGAAAGCTCACCTGTCCTCTGATTCTATAAGCACAGCATATCGTACCTCTCAGGGGGCCAAGGCCCAAATGCAGGATGCAATATGTAAATAATTCTCCACAATAAAGTGGTGGAACTCATTTATATGGAACACAGGGAACTCTGGGACTAAGATGAATGATGGCCCTTGAACTGAGGGAAAGGTATGGAGTTTACATAACGTCTCCACTTAAGTTCCTGTTGCTATTTGAATTCAGAAGCTGTCAGTGATTTCTTGCCTCTGAAGCCTTCATCTGTTAATATCCAGTAGAACAGTGTTTCCATCTTAAGGTTCACATGAATTGGATAGGCTGGGCTGAATACTTGAGCATATTTCTACATATTATCATTAGGTATGTGGATTTTAAAGGTGTAACTGTTGTTAGGGAAGGGTTACTCTTGTGTTTTTAGTTGGTATCTGTTTGGAGTTGTCTATTGAAATGTTATACAGATTGTATTTTGCACATTGGCCTCTGGCTAAGATGCTATATCAATAAACTTTAAAACTTCATATTGCAGTGTGGAGAGATGTGTATTGTACTGTTTGCACCCCACTGAGGGCCCTTTCTGGTGGCGATGGGACAGTCCAGCATAGATTGGTTGCTCTTCATGGATTCTGAGTCCTGTTTATAGGTGGTCTCTGATTCTGTTAGCCAAGTTCTGAGCTAGCCTAGATTGTAATAGTATCCATTCCGCTTTTCAAACAGCCTTTAGATGACGAGTCTAAAAGAGGAGTTTGAGGAGCTAAATGGGATTTTAATGATATTTTGTCTGACAGGATTACATTGGGGAACATGGATTATGGAGTCTAGCTGATTGACTTTTGTACTCCTATCCTGTATCTGCTTCTGCCCCCTTCCACCCCATAGCTCCTGAGGCAACTCACTGAAGCAAAGCTCTCATGGGAAAGACAGTGGCAGAATGCAGCTCTGCTCACAGCATCCCTGTGAAACAACAGGTAATATCCCCACTTCACATACAGAAAAACAGGCACAGACAATTTAGGTAACTTGCCCAAGATCCCACAGCATGTCTCTTGCAGAGTCAGGAAGAGAACTCCTATTTGACCTCTAGTCTTACCCACACGATCACTCATTGTATAAGAAAATATAGTATTGCCTGGCAGCTCTGTTTCATTAAAAATGGACCCTATGTTTGAAGCTACTTTCCTGTCAGGCAGGAAGCTGGGGGTCATTCAACAGATTCTTCTTGTGACACCATCTTGCCCCCCACTTTTAGATTGTCCAAATGTCTAGATTAACCTGTGACATAGGCCTCTCCTGAGGGGAGGAGAGAGGCTTATAGATGGTTTGGTGGCCATCTAGCCATGCAGTGGAGGCTCCTCAAGGTAGGAATTGCCTCTCTCGTCTTGATTTAGACACTCATTATGCTCTTTACATGTTGCTGCAAGTGGCTCTGTGTGCCCTGTCACATAACACTTAGACAGTAAGGAGAGCTAAACAAACACCTAGCTAGAAACCTTTTTTTAATCTACGCATTTTCAGCCATTACCAGTCTCTAGTACACCCCTATGTCCTTTACAGCCTGAGACACCTTTACCAGGCCACCACACACACAGACAAAAGTTTTTTTTTTCAAAAAAAACCCCCAAAAAACAAAACAAAACCCCACCACTAGCCCACTAGGTATGTAACCCTTCTGCCAGGATGAGTTGACAGCAGCAAGGGCCAGGTTCAGTACATAGGGGTTCCCTTCGCAACAATGCAATGCAAAACCGGCTCAAGCACCCACCCAGTAACCTGGGAAAATCTTATACACACCCCTGGGCGCCTCAAAGAGGCAATACTTCCCCTCTCGCAAGCACAGAGCCTCAGTGTAACAGAAATCTTTAATAGCAGCAGGTAAACGATACCAGCCTTAAATTGGGAAAACACCGCAACTAGGATCTATAAGCCAAACTGTGAGCAAGACCCACCCCAGCCAATTGGGCCGTGCCCTGTCCCTTGGGTTCTTGAGTCCAGCAACCCAAACATCACCCAAAGTCCGCAAAAGTCCACAAACCCAAAAGTCCAGTCCCAGAGTTCAAAAGTTCATCTGCAGGGTGCTTCACGCCACCCGCCTGGGCAGCAAAGGGAAGGGGCGGGGGGTAAGGGACACCTTACGTGGCGTAAAGATGATTGCCTCACCCCTCCGTGGGGCTTCACTCTGCTCCGCCAGCCATCTCACTGGCCGCTCTGCTCTGCCAGCTGTCCCGCAAGCCGCTACCGCTGTCCCCACAAACTGCTCTGTCCCACCAACAGCGCCGCTCCACCAGCCGTCCTGCAAGCTGCTCCAACTGCAACCACGAACTGCTCCACTCTGCCAGCAGCACCACTCCGACTGTCCTCACGAACTGCTCTGCTTTGCCAGCAGCACCACACCATCAGCTGTCTTGCCAACTGCTCCACCAGCCACTTATCTTCAGGCTCCCCCACTACTTAACACAGTGCTCAGTGATTTCAGCTTAGTGATTTCAGCTCAGAAGGCTGTTAGCACTTTAGTGATTTCAGCTTGTAGTTTAGGGGAGCCCTAGTGCTCAGTTGCACTATTAGCCCAGAGTGATTTCAATTCAGCAGTCAGAAACCAGACTCTCAAGGAACTCAACATTAGCTCTGATATTCCACAGTGGAGAGAGGCAGAGATGCTGCAATTGGTGTCTCAGACCCTCACAAGGGTCCTACACCACCAGGCATTATGCTTGCTCTTAGCCAAAAGGCCAAGAAGCAATCCCCTATCCCCAGCCTCTCTCAATTCACTGGGCTTTGGAACCCATGTCCCTTGGCTGGCGAGTGTTGTTTAGTTCATGGCAAGTTCCCCTTTAACATGACAAAAGGCCAAGTACAGTTCCACTGGCCATGATTTACATAAGCAGTATAACAGTTTATTCTTCCTGCCCCAATAACAGAAATTCCTGCCCCAATACAGAAAACTGAGGATCCTACAGCAGCCCAAAATGCCCATTTGGGCCACTATGGCTCGTACCAGGCAGGGTGGGTGTGCCTATGCAAATTGGATCAGCCCCTGGAGTGCTTTGCCATGACTCACCACCAGATGTCAGGGTGGAGCTCATCCTGACTCTGCTTACAGGTAGTCTCAGCTATGCAAGTCTACTTGAGAACAGACCTTCCAGCTATTTAGGTTATACAGGCTCAGTATCTATTCTACCTATGGATTTAGGACAAAATAACCTCATCCTCTCTAAGGATAGGGAGCTGTTTGTCTTTATTCAAATAGTCTCCCTGCTACAGAATATCCCTTTCTGTCATAAACCTCTGAGAAACACCAGCACTAGGTTTCTGGGCCAGGCATCAGAATGAATAATCACCCCCTTTCTAGCACAGCATATTCAAACACTGGCTGTAGGACAAAGTCCAGCTACTTGTTCTTACCATACAATCTACCTCCTAAGAATACCTCTGACTCAGCCTTTCTCTTATAACTGCTCCCTAACAAGCCCCAGCTGGAGCTGATTGGCAGCCTACACAGCTTCTTCCTACTACAATTTTTAATCCCTGGATTGCCTGATTAATTGTGGGGCATGTTTACACCATCACACATCCTACCTAAACTAATCTTGTGTTTATAACCAGATCTTTAAATTCTAGGGAAAGGCAGAGGTCATATGTCTTAAGGAGGGCTATGTTATCAGGGCTTTGGAAGAACTGAAGTTCTGATTTGACCTTCCTAGATCTAATTTCTTTGCTCATTTGCAATGAAAGCCTCAAACACACTCAAAGTTGCATGAACTCAGCATGGGCCTTATGTTGTCTTCTCTACTAAAGATAGTGGATGACCCAGGCTCATGCAAGGTCTGATCTCTGCACTTTGCAGAGTACTAATTCAATCAGAGAGCAGGGCAGGGGAAAAGATGGAGTAAATATAGGAATATATAGTGAAAGTGAACAGGACATAAAGGATAATAAATGTCATAAAATAATCCTGGGTAACAGAGATATTGCCAATGCTGCTGATAGGCAAGAAAACCAACATAAAATTACATACAAGCCCTATTTTACTCCTGTCTTCGGTAGTAACTAGGAAGTAACTAGGTCACTGACTCCTCCCACAAGTGTCTCAAATGTAAAATGTTTGGACATTGGACCCTTTGCTGATAATCCTGCTCTTCAATAAAAGTTTCCTGATGTTAAGAAATTGATTGACTGGTTATTAAAATCGTATGCTACTATTACAGGGTAAGTTTTCATTTGTGCCAGGCCTTCCCCTTTGAAGATAAACTCCTTGGAATGGTATCTTTTTTGTTTGGAAATCACCATTCACACTTCTGCACACATGAATAATAATAAGAAATAATCTTGACTTCCATCTTGGTATTGCTCTTTGTACTACTAGAGTGTGGCATGTTATTACTGAGGACTGCATAGTAAAATAAACACACACAAATACTTTGTGATGACGTTATATTGCACAAAGTACCCACACCAAAATCTTCTGGGGATTTCCTGGCTTCTGACAATACTCAGGGGATTTTCAGCTCCCCAGTGTAACCTCCAGTTTTCAGGGCTGTGTATTTGATGATTGATGTTACAGGAGTGCTCTATAAAAAAGAGAGATCCTTATATATGGAGATCAATAGTTAACAGATAAGGTGCCAGTAGATGGTGCTCAAGAATATGCAGCATAGTTCCTGGATTTTGTGGGACCAATAAAATTTCTTGTTGCTGTGCACTGCAAATGGCTTCTCGTGTGTAGCTCTATATATTTAGCTCTTAACTGAGCTGTGTACAGCATAAGGAACCACGTTAAAGCAGAGCCCTTCTTCCTTCCATTTATGCTTGCTTTTAGGTTTGTTGATTCAGTAATAGGAGAATAGGATACAGAGTAAGAGCCTGACCAAAAGCTCATTGAAGTCAAGGGGAGAGATTCTCCTTCATTTTAATGGACATTGGATCAAGGCCTAGATTTGAACAATTTGCTAGTACATTGTAGCAATGAGAAAATGGAAAATGCCATGCCTCTCTGTTAATTAAGGGGTAAATTCATTTTCCTTAGATCCAGCATACAGATTTTAAATCCTGGAAGTTAAATCCTATTCTTTAGTTTGCAGCAATATTTATTAACTATTATTATTATTATTTTATCATCATTATTAATTTATTAGAGATCATTCTGGGCCTGGAGCAGTTCCTGGGAAATTTTGCCATAGACTTAGATGGGTCTTATGTTTGCAAATAAGCTAGTGCCCCAACTGTGCCACTTCTGAGAACTATTTAAAATTATACCATACATCCAAATGATTGATATAGCTTAAAATACAATAATAAAATAGGAAACAATCCCAAAGACTGATGGACACTATTCACTATTACATTAACAATTAATTTTGAAATCAGAAAGAATAAAGTTGGGCCAGAAAAAATGGTTAGATAAGCAGAAAGCTTCACACTGTGAAAAAAAAAGAAGTGGGGGTTTAGTCTTTAAGACTTCTGGGCAAGGTTCAGGATTACCACTGTGCTAAACATCAGTGAGTATCTTAAAGTTCCTACAAAGCAAAGTTTCTTTTCCCCTGAAGGAAATAAAAAAGTAGACAAAAGGCACTATTGAACCATTAGATCAATGTCCAGCTCTGGCCATGCCTTGAAATAGGAACGTATGCAGCACTACTAGCCTTTAAAAGACCCTGCTTTAAAAAATTCCAAATATATCAGGGTGAGGATGGAGGTGGTGTGGATGGTGTGGGTTGCATTTGGTAGTGGGATAGAATAAAATGACGAGATGCAAAGATTAGAAAATACTTATGGAGCTAACGATAATAATGGAAAAATGATTAGGACATTGCAAAAAGAAAATGTTACACACCACTTTCAAAAGGAAAAGCACTTCCCACCCTGTTAAACTGGGTTTATAACTTATCTCTGTTGCTAGCTCTGCAAAAATATATATACAGACTTTAAATCCCTTGGTATTCACTGTCTTGCATGCTTAATGAAAATTGAAAAGACTATATAAAAGACTATGAATAGGGATATTCATATCTTTCTCTTTCTGATTTTTTATCTCATTCTTATATTGGTGAGTTGTATTATTAGGATATTTCATTTGATTTTTTTTTAGCCAGTGTAATACTTAGATTTCAAATCAAGTTTGGGAAACACTTCCTAGCAGGGGAGGGATAGCTCAGTGGTTTCAGCATTGGCCTGCTAAACCCAGGGTTGTGAGTTCAATCCTTGAGGGGGCCACTTAGGGATCTGGGGCAAAAATCTGTCAGGGGACAGTACTTGGTCCTGTTAGTGAAGGCAGGGGACTGGACTCAATGACCTTTCAAGGTCTTTCCAGTTCAATGAGATAGGCATATCTCCATATATATTATGGAGCTGCAGCTCATGGCTTGACTTTTGAACTTCTCTCTCTAGGTCAGCTTGCTTTCACTGACCTCAGTTGGATCCACAACTAAACGACTCCCCCTGCTGATACAAACACATGACCAACTCTTCTCCTCTGCTCCTGCCCAAAAGCTTCCTATGTGGGTCTATAAGTTCCTCAAGTTTATATGTCCCATCACCCACCACTAACAACTGTATCCTTGGTCCTGCTGCTGGTAATTTTTCACTCTCCAAACTCCAGCATGTATAGACAAGCTAGAGGAAGTGGCTTCTCCCAGCTCCAGCCAACCTCCTTAGAATACCTATTGACTGGTCAGAGTATAGTCATTAAGGTTAACTACCCTCCATTGTATCTAGTCTGGGAAAGATGTGCTTACAGGCTGTAATGGATACACACAAACAGAGGCATTCCATGATATAGCAATTTTTGTAAGAACAATTTCACAATATCAACCAGAATTCATAAGTTGTACAGATATCCCAAATTGTCACATTTTATAATATATAATATTATACAAAATTAAAAAAATTATAAACAAAAGTCATTTATAAAGTAATTTACACATTTATAAAGTTTGTGGACGATACCAAGCTGGGATGGGTTGCAAGTGCTTTGAAGGATAGGATTAAAATTCAAAATGATCTGGACAAACTGGAGAAATGGTCTGAAGTAAATAAGAAGAAATTCAACAAGGACAAATGCAAAGTACTCCACTTATGAAGGAACAATCCGTTGCAGACGTACAAAATGGGAAATGACTGCCTAGGAAGGAGTACAGGCGAGTTGCATCTTAGGCGCATTTAACATGCACGAATTCAGCTTTGCGCGGTCGGCAAAAACAGGAAAAAAAAGAAAAATAACCATTTTAAAATGGTATCGGTACTGCGGGCAATTCCATCCGCCATGCAAGTCAATGGCTTTTCACTATACGCGGTTTTTCGCTTTACGCACTAACCGCGGAACGGAACCCCCGCGTAAGATGAGACTTGCCTGTACTGCAGAAAGGGATCTGGGGGTCATAGAGGACCACAAGCTAAATATGAGTCAACAGTGTAACGCCGTTGCAAAAAAACCAAACATCATTCTGGGATGTATTAGCAGGAGTGTTGTAAGCAAAACACGAGAAGTAATTCTTCCGCTCTACTCTGCACTGATTAGGCCTCAACTGGAGTATTGTGTCTAGTTCTGGGTGCCACATTTCAGGAAAGATGTGGACAAATTGGAGAAAGTCCAGAGAAGAACGACAAAAATGATTAAAGGTCTAGAGAACATGACCTATGAGGGAAGATTGAAAAAATTGGGCTTGTTTGGTCTGGAAAAGAGAAGACTTGGGGGGACGATATAACAACAGTTTTCAAGTACATAAAAGCTTGTCACAAGGAGGAGGGAGAAAAATTGTTCTTCTTAACCTCTGAGGATAGGACAAGAAGCAATGGGTTTAAATTGCAGCAAGGGAGGTTTAGGTTGGACATTAAGAAAAACTTCCTAACTGTCAGAGTGGTTAAGCACTGGAATAAATTGCCTAGGGAGGTTGTGGAATCTCCATCATTGGAGATTTTTAAGAGCAGGTTAGACAAACACCTGTCAGGAATGGTCAGACTCTAGATAATATTTAGTCCTGCCATGAGTGCAGGGGACTGGACTAGATGACCTTTTGAGGTCCCTTCCAGTCCTATGATTCTATGATTTAAAAACAAAAAACCCAAAACATTCTGGCCTGAAAATGTCAAAATATGACGTTTTGAGAGTCTCTGACTTCCTCCCCCCCGCCCCCCCCGTTTTCTTCCAAAATTAAATTCTGGTTAAATCAGCCTGATTTCACAAAGCATTGCCACTTTAATGGAATATATATATATAATGGTGGAATATAATTCTATTGAAGTTTCTCTGACCAGCTCTAGTTGTAGTTCTGAGAGCCATAGCCATATAGGGGGTACAAACATGCACCACACGAGAAGCAGTTGTTGGAAGCATTCTGCATGAAGAGTGGTGAGGTGGCAGAGTGTTTTTAAGGGAAAATTCTAAAGAATTGAACAGAAAAACGTGTAGGTTTTAGATCATTCTCTATGGGGTAGCAGAAAATTCTATTGCTTCTATAGAATTCTGTTGGGCAGTTAAAGAAACCTATAGTAAGGAAATTGTTGTGTGTCTAGCTTCTGATTTACTTCTACAAAACCATGGCAAATGTACAGTGAGTCTTACTGGTTTAAAACTTGCTCCTGCAAGGTGCTGAGGGCTGCTCTGGCCCCAATCTAGCAAAACACTTATGCTCATGCTTAACATATATCCTGTGACTATTCCCATTGTGGGTTTAATCACATGATCAATTCAATAGGACTTTTCCATAGAAGATAGTCCTGGGAAACATATCTGGGGAACATATTCTGAGGCAGTAACTATTACAACTTTGACAGAGGCCATCTTGTGGAGAGAAGGCCCCAGTGAAGTCTTGCAGCTCTTAGTAGGTACAGAAGGAAAGGTACATATGGCCATGCTTCCACCCCAGAGCTTCTGCTGGTGCTAGCGGAGCACTAATAGTAGGATTCAGTCTGTCCCCTATATACAAAGGAGGAAGATTTTGCTGTGTTCTTCTTGCATGAACAATTAGAACCTAACTCTAAGCCATTCACGGATTATGCTATATTTTCTTCAGAAGAATGTCATATAGTAAAATGGACCCTTGTATTAAGTAATACATTTCATTTACTGTTCTGCTTTTACTCACAGAGCTTTTAAAAAGCAAATATCTAGACTGAGGTACATTTTAACAAGGTCCTTTCCTCTCTTAATTGTTCAGCGTTTGTTACATTTTGATCCAAAATGTATTTTTCCATTGCCCCAAACTCTGTACCAAGAAGTCATGGACAGTACAGACAAAATCAAGGACCAAGAGACAGAAATCAGTAACAGTTTCTGCAATTAATAAGAGACTCCAAAAGCCTGTTTTTGATCTGGAAACCATTTGCAAGGAAAGGAGATCTTTTGCTGTAATATCAGAGTTAGCTAAACGTAGATTGTTTTAATAATGCCCTTGAGTCACAAAATCCACTCTAATCAAATAATGCTAGTTAACATTCAATGATGCCAGCAATGAAAATAAAAAATATAGGGTCTTATTCTCCATTGTCCTCATTGCCCTGGTGTAAATAGCTACTCACAATGTGGGTATAAAATGCTAACAAATCAGAATGGTGGCATTTTGCATTCACTTTGCACTGGTGTAAATGAGTATGCATGGAGTAGGGCAATGGAGAATCAGGTCCATAGTCATTTTTTTGAGTGATAAGGAGGAATATTCAAAGACCAGCGAGCACTGCTGTCAGAACCAAGTATTATAGCATGCTCAGCAGAAATTATATAGGGCCAAATCCTGCTCCCCTTGACTTCCATGTTCATAAAATCAGGAGGCAAGAATTTCTGAAATGAAATACTAAAGACTCCAACACTCTTTTTAACCTGACTTCAAATAGCCACATTGTAGGATCAGACCCATTCTATTTAAACATTCAAGAAATAGCACGTAGTATTATCAGTGTCTTCTTGCTTGTTACAAAGGAATGGCAACATAAAAGCTATGAGAAATATCTTGTTAACTGGCTGATTCCAAACCCAGCTGCTTCAATTGGCTTGAGACATTTTTAGTGTTTGAAATTAATAATTTGAAAACGATGCTCTGTCTGCTCATAATTACTTTATCCTGTCTTCAGAAGTAAGAGAAACTGCTAAAAACAGCAGTTGCTACATCAAAGTAGGTCTCATTAAGCGAGATTGTAATGCGCAAGCACAGGTACCAGTGTCACTGAAGCTATTTTATAACTACTTAACTGCAGAAATAATGACACAGCATAAGGTGGGAGTGAACATTAACACTGATCTTTATTCTGCTTGATGTTCTCAATCTATATTAGATTTTCCCTTTGTTTTACATTTGGTGCAAGATACTGCATCACACCCTGAGAGCCAAAATTAAGATCAGTTACCGTAACATGCATAAAATGTAAAAGACGTATTTTTTGACAAGAACAGGTTTCAGATAATGAATATTATCAAACATTTATGAAGAATCAAGTCAATTCAGAAATCTCCCAGTTTCTTGGGTAAAGTCTCCATTTGAAAAATATCACGTGAAAACTTATTTTCTTTTAAATCTTAATTTAGAAGGTAACATGTTGGAGCAAATGCTCTACATTTTACTTTATGCACATACAGTAGCTCTTCAGCACTACACTGTATTAAAGGCATTATCTTATGATTAGAAGTGTATAGCAAATGCATAAGCAAAGAAAAAGATATTCACAAAGGTTATGGGAAGAAGACCTAAAAGACTCACACTGAATTTCAGACCCACATCAAACACGGCAAGCAATAGAAAGTTTTCTATGCATATTTCACAAACAGCTAGTGGCTCCAGTTTTCCAGTGCCCTAGGTTACATTTTAATCCAAAGGCATAACACTCTCACTGTTTAAATAGATGATCAATCAGAGAGGCCATTCTTGGGTTCACTTACACTCAACATAGCCATGGTCAACCATTCAGTACCTTTGACCTGACCTTTGAACAGTAAAATGCAAAGACAGCAACAGCTGGGTTTAGAAATAAAAGCCGATAACAAAAAGCCTGGAGAAACATTTTCATAACAATAGGAACCGTTTCATAAAATGTTGACTACAAGTTGGAGGTAGATATTGGAACTATTACAAAATGAAACTGCTTCTGGGATTAGTTAAATTCAGGAAAGGTTTAAAAAACTCAGAGGAAAATACACATCAGCTACTGAAAGCAAAGCCTTGAAGGGGTTAATTTATAGTCATGAAGGAATGATTAGGTTAATAACAAAGGCATGTAATAGAAACTGTCTTTTTTGTTAATACTTTGCAAAGGCATTTGCCTTTGCCATATTTAGAGGCAGTGTTCTTGGTATGAGATTGAAAATACTACATGCACGTAGCACATATAAATATGGAGGTAATTCAATCACACACATGCTAGCCAGCTTTTATTAAATCAGCACTTTGAAATGAATGTGACTTTTAGATCTGGCATGTGTTTGTTATTTTGTGTGGTTTTCTGGTAGTATTGTGATTAAAATACCTATTTGCCAATTGCCTCATTTGTCTTGGTTTATCCGATTACAAGATTAAATTACAGATTTCAAACCCTTTAAGAGCACTTATACATAAATCACCTTTTTTACTCTCTGAGATTGCATCAATTCTCAAGTGTGAATAAAGTTTAAATTTATTTCATGGGACAATAATCAAGATCTACTTCCAATTAATATGCTCAAATAAAATGCTTTGAAAATTGTATATTGGAAGTCCTCAGTCATATGGGCCTTTGTTCATTTGTATGTGGAAACTGCTGCATCTTTGTGTATGTGGTAATTTCATTCACTTCCTGACATACATTTCCTGCAAAGAAAACCTATAAACAATCCTATAAACAATTAAACTACCAAATCACTGAAAATCCATGTCCAAAACTGCATAGACCCTATAAAAGAGGAATTCACTATACTCAGAGGAAGGTATTAAAGAGCATATTTCTTGTGAACCTGAAGCATGCATTTGACTTCCGCAAGATTTCTTATCCCATGGAAGTCTATTATATATCAGAGGTCGATAGAAGAGGAACCCAAAATAGGAAGTAGAGTGAAAAAAAGCAGGTATATGACAAAGGAAATATTAATTTAAGATTTTACACTGTGGCACTCAAAGAGTTTTGCAAAAGGAAAGAAACTTGTATATCTGCCAAGGACCAGCTTAGAAATGTATTATAGTCAACTGTGTATGTTTTACATTGGTATATAAAATTATATTTTATTTAAACAAAGGAATATTTACTTCTTTTTAAATGATGTGGGGTATATTTATCTCTAAAATAGTCATTATGTACATGAAATATAGCTTACACTATATTTTGGGGGCTCATTTTCATAAGCCTAGCCTGTACAATTGTGTTCAAAATTTGCCTTGTGCACAATTTCTGAGATTTAGTTATTTTGCACCAAAGTTTCAGCATGAACCAAACACAGATTTGCATGTGTAAATTGTATTTCTGCATGCAAATCAGGTAACTGGACTTCTCAATACTAAATCTGCATATGCAAATACAATCTGCACAAATAATTCCAAGCTTTTGCATGTGTGGAAGGCTGGGAATATAAAAGTGCCTGCATAGAAACTTGCTCACACAAAATTGTGGCTGCAGTATTAGGGTACATCCACACTACCCGCCCGATTCGGCGGGTAGTGATCGATGTTCTGGGATCGAATTAGCGCGTCTCATGTAGACGCGATAAATCGATCCCAGAAGCGCTCCCCGTCGACTCCGGAACTCCAGCTCGGCACGAGGAGTAAGCGGAGTCGACGGGGGAGCCTGCCTGCGCTGCGTGGACCCGAGGTAAGTGCTTTGTAATTCGATCTAAGATACTTCGACTTCAGCTACGCTATTCACGTAGCTGAAGCTGCGTATCTTAGATTGATCCCACCCTCTAGTGTGGACCAGCCCTTAGATGCCACTTTTGAACATTTTCCCTTTTCCCTTGAACAATCACTAATCACTATTATAACTGTGATATATATTTTTATGATGTATCAGCTCAGTATTTAAAAGGATTTCATTTTGGCCCAGCCTGTGTCTGGCTACCGCATGGTGCACAAAGGTGGGGTTGATGGAAGGAGTCTTCCCCACTGTGTTCTTTCAGTGACCTAGCAAGTAATAGGTTTCAGAGTAGCAGCCATGTTAGTCTGTATCCGTAAAAAGAACAGGAGTACTTGTGTCACCTTAGAAACTAACACATTTATTTCAGCATAAGCTTTCGTAGGCTATAGCCCACTTCATTGGATGCATAGAATGGAACACATAGAAGTAAGATGTATATATACACACAGAAAACTTGGAAGCTACCATACCAATTCTAAGAGGCTATTTAATTTAGATGAGCTATTATCAGCAGGAGAAAAAAATACAAAAACAAAACCTTTTGTAGTGATAATCAAGACGGCCTATATCAGACAGTTGACAAGAAGGTATAAGGATACTTAACTTTGGGGAAATAGATTCAATGAATGTAATGACCCAGCCATTCCCAGTCTCTGTTTAACCCTAGGTTGATGGCACTGTTCTCTCCTGGTGCCCCTGTGGGTGTCCAAGGAAGGTGGGGAGGAGTGAAAGGGAGGTCAGCTGTAGGGTGACCAGACATCCCAATATTAGGGGATTTGTTGTATATAGACAACTATATCTCATCCCCCCCCACCGCCCCCGAAAAAAATGTGTCCCAGTTTTTCACACTTGCTATCTGGTCACCCTAGGTACCTGCAACCCCACCACTCCTATGCACTGGTCAGCAGAGACTGTCAGGTGCGCCGGTGGAACCTTTGAAAGGTTGGAGCAGCAGGAACACGCCACCTGTGTGCCAGGGAGCCTTGGCTGGTGGATCTCTGCAGTGGCCCTTCACTCAAGGCTGTGCTTCTCAGGCACAACTGAGCCCTTTGTAGCGGTCTCCTACGACTGATGCATCTACACAGCATGTGTATAGTCTATACACAAATCCAAGTTGTGCCTTTGAAGTACAGAGCTGCACAGGGGAGAGTGAGGAAGCACAATCCCTCCCAGGTCTCCATGGTGCACAGCGGAAGTGTACCCCCACACAGAAGGGGGTGCACTGTGCACCCCCCTCCACTGCCAGTCAGCTCTGCACCCCTACTCCCTTGCCACGGCCTCCCTGACACCTTTGAGGTTGCCAGTGCCACAGCAGTCACAGTAGAGAGCACTCCTGATATGTCACCCAGATACCAGCCACAGGTTGGTAAATGTCCAGCAAGCGGATAATGTTTCTTCCTGAATGCAGTGTGCAATTTACAGCAAAAGTCACAGGCACAAGATCAGGAGCAAAACCACTTGACACTCAAGTAGAGTAGGATAAAGATAGATCTTCTCTGAGGGGTCTGGTTCTGAATCTCTAAAATCCAGAGTCTAGGACAACCCTGCCCTAACTTGCCTTTCTGGACAAAAAAAAAATGCTAACAACTTTACACACAGGTGGTCTTTTCTAAATGCCTTTCAGCTCTCAAAGGGAAAGGATTAGGAATCTGGTGGCTGTGGTGAATTAACACCACTGACCTCTTATCTTTAGAGGCCGCTGATGTTTGAAGACAGCTCAGTTCTTGAATTAAATAACTTTGGGTGGTCTAGGTCCACTTACTAAGGAATATTTTCAGTTATGCTGAAAATAGGGGCATAATACACGGACATAAAAAATGAATCTGATCTCACTACAAAGCAAACCAATGCCCTTAGGCCAGAACTGAGGTGCATTAACAAGCTTGCACCAACCAAAAGAGGTTAGTAAATACTTGTGAGCTCTATTTGAATTAATAAAGGTTGCCATGAATGGCGCTATTGATTTAATGCAATCGAAAAATGTGCAGTGTGATAGAATAAGAGATTAGTGTCCTTCCCTCTGCTGAAAGTAATTTTCAAGCATAGATATGTTGTCAACATTTGAGACTGAAATTCATTGACTAATTCTGGGAGTATCATGATTTCAAACGAATCAGCGATGAGGATGGTACTTTGTGTTTGCACTTGCAAAGGCCTCTTTGCCCCCAGTCATTTCAGTACCACTGAATTGTAAAGGGTATGAGAAAATATATTATGCATCAAATTCCTTGCTATCAATTTCCCACACCTAGCTCCTTCAGAGAAAAAGAGAATATCCAGCAGTTTAGGAAACAAGATTTTCAATGTACAACTCGATCTTTGTGAGCTTAAACATTACCTTTCCATATGCCCAGATTTTCTGAGTTCCTTCCCTTTTTTCTCTAGTCACAATATGTCTGCAAATCAGTGGCCTTTGCTCAGATAGCTTTACATTAGGGTATGTCATTTAAAGAACAAATTGTTTAGGAACTGAACAGGGGAGAGCCTTTCCCTGCTTTTTAGACACTCCACGGCTGTTTGTAAACTTGGAGGTTATTCGATTGTTGCCATGGTCTTTGAAAGAGGGAGGTCTTGACAGCAGGTGGTGGGCTGGCCTTGTACTATTTGGGAAGGTAATCCTGAAAATCTTGTTTAATATCACTATACATATTACTCCGTTATCACCTTACATTTTTGTCCACTTGTATATGAAGTCAACATTCAATATTAGCCTAACATTAACATGCACACAAACACTTTGAGTGATTGCAAATTTGAAGTCAAATTTCTTGGAGAAAGTAGAACTCATTACATTGGTATATATAAAACGGTATAGGCTCAGGAACTTTATATCCATGTTCTTGCCATGTCTGCTTTTATTTGGCTGTATACACGCAGAACTGTCCTGCTTAGGTTGACCTCTGTGTCATTTGCACTATTTGTCTTGCAGGTTGGGAATTTTCTGAGCAAAAAAAAAAAAGGTAATTGCCCTTGATTAACAAGTGTCTGGTGTGCGTACAAATGGTTATTTCAGCAGTAATGAGAAAGAACACAGGGAAGCTGGTTGGGGGGACAGTTTCTGACAATTGAACTGTTACTAATACCGGTGTTACAAAATTCCTTTTTCTTGCAGGTGCGGGAGGGAGCTCTCCATATGTTTCGAACCCTGATATTTTTAACAAAATTACTTAGCACTCCATTTGTAGCAAACTACAACTAGTTCTGTTGCCACTTTACACCCAAATCTCCCATTAGCTTTATTGTGCGTTTTAAATAATGGAAGAGCTACCAAACCAAAGCCACTTATTGTTGCTATTTATTAGAGCTGGTCAAAAAATGTGGGGGGGGGGGAGGGAATTGAGAAAATGTGAAAAAATTATTCCTGTTTTTCACCGAAATATTTCAAAATTGGAAGTGTTTTGGCTGGCTCTATTATTTATGTGATGGTTGCATTTACAGGGCCCAACCAAGGTTGTACAAGATGTTGCACACACACATAGTAAAAGATAGTCACTCCCCTTTAGCGCTTGCAATTGACATGGATATATCAGACAAAGGGTGGGAGAAAGGAACTTTCCCCAAGTAGAGATGAGGCAAGGGGAGGTTAAGTGACTTGCTCAAGATCACACAGGAAGCCTGTGGCAGAGCCAGGAACTGAACTAGTGTGAGAAACTTGGTAATAGTCCTTCACTCCCCCAAGTGCAACGGCTGATAACCTGGGATCTCTCTTATTTGGGACACACAAAGGTGTCGGGTGCAGGCACTTTACTCCTTCCCCAAAACTTCATGACCATGTGCTGGGGGCTACAGTCTAGCCCTTAGTGATGAGCAGAGTGTGTGTGAAAGTTTTCATATATTGTCTACAGATATAATCTTAAGAAAAATGTCAATGCAAAAATGCTTTTGTTTTTGCGATATTTATCTTTGTTTCCTATTTTAAATTCATAGAAATCTTGTCAGAGAGAATGTCTAAAATACATATGTAGAGGGTGATATAGGCTTGGGCCTAATTGGCCATTTCCACAGAGGCAGTGTGAACTCTGCCAACAGACTGTCTGAAGATGGTATGACTCAGATTTACAGATAATCCAACCTTTTTTCAAAAAGATATTTTACTGAGTTTAGATACCAGTGAATTATCCCACATCCTTTCATAAGTGATATAGCACTCTCCTCTCTCTCTCCTGCACTCACACACACAGACGGACACACTCTGCATATATCCTTTCCCCCCCCGCCCCTGATTTTCCAGCATAATGCTAATTTAGAGGACAGTTGTGAAAGTATTTTGGAGCGTGTGGGAAGGGAAGTCTTTTATTAAATTGTGAGCTCTGTCATCAAAGGAATGCAATAAATGTGTGATAAGCTATATGTATGTATACATTAAATTGGCAACCTGTTTCAAACAATCTCTGTCCAGGGAGATTGTTTTGTTATGATCACACACAGAGGCACTTGTTAGACACATCATCCTCTCTCCCAACAACACGCTCATAAAAAGAGGGAAAAAGTTGAGAAATCTTTAGTATTCTTTGTAGTGGCACATACGGAAAAACTGAGGTCTTTCTCAGAAATGCCAGCCGTTCAGAAGAAAGATGATGATTTGATTTCTTGATGAGAGCCAAATATTGAAGACTTTAAAACTTGGCACCGATTAGAAAAAATGATGTTATTCTGACTTGTCAGCATTTCAGAGCTGAACCATATCTCCCTTAGTAGCACTACTTCAAAATGTTCCGCCCCCACAGACTCATATCCTTCATTATAGGCCAACAGACTCATGTCTTTCATTATGGATTCGACTGAAATTTTTTAGCTCTATGACGTTGCTACTTCGGTTCTAATTTTCCTCCAGTCACAATTAATTTCACGGGCCTCTTACAAAGTAGCTGTAAATTATTTCTAATTAAACACGTTTTCAGTGTCTGTTTGCTTTATACGATCGACACGTCCATTTGAAATGCTGCACAATGACAACACTGCTTTGGGGGAAGCGGCACAATACAAGCTTCAGCAAGTGCAGAATTTGTTGTGAAATAGGCACAGTGGATCTCAGCCTCAAAGAATTAAAAATCTGTGTTTTTTTTGTCATAAATATTTTGGATCCATGGAGGGCCATCAAAATTCCTAAAGAAGTTTTCTCTCCTGCCTATAAGTTTACAAATATCTGGTCATTTTTGAATTTAAAAAAAAAATCACAAATCTCTCAGAAACATGTAACTCCATGTAGGAAGGCTTGGTTCCAATGATTTCTGAGGAATTACACTGTGGATGAATTTGGCGCAGTATGTCAGCTCATGCTTTTATTTGGGCGTTTAAAGCACACAGGTTCTGTATTACACTGGAGTATATCCAGGATATGACTACTGAATTGAGAGGAGGTTCTATCTGCACTATTATAAGGCTTTACAAAATAATAAGCAAATTCAGCTGCCTGGGATAAGCACATATATTTCTACTGCCTCCAAATAGAAAAGGTTAGCATGCATTTTTGGGCAAGCACATCTCTACTTACTGCTTTACCTGTCTCTAGAACTGCCCGCTATTTTGAATAACTAGGTAGATCTTACTGAGAAGTATGGTAATGCTGCAGGCACCTGCACTCCGAACAGGACAGTATGCACTTAAATGGAGTGCGCCATCTGGAACATCTGGATTGGTACAGTAGAACAATTGTTCCATATTGGTAAGCCAACCTGAGGTGAGCTTTTAATGTGGGCTAATTTGATATTGAATTCAGAGCTTTTGGTTTCTATGCTGTGTCAGTGTTCCCTCTAATTTTTCCCATGCATGTGTGAATGAATTTTGTTATGTGCACCAATACGGAGGTCACCTCACCTCCATCCATATTGGTGCACATAACAAAATTGATGTGGCAGGGGTGGGGCTGAGGGGTTCAGAATGTGGATAGGGGCTCAGGGCTGGGGCAGAGTGTAAGGGTGTGGGGGGGGGGCGGGTGAGGGCTCCAGCTGGGGGTGCGGGCTCTGGGCCGGGGATGAGGGGTTTGGGGTGCGGGAGGGGGCTCCGGGCTGGGGCACAGGATTGATGTGCAGGGGGTGAGGGCTCTGGCTGGGGGTGCAGGCTCTGGGGTGGGGCCGGGGATGAGGGGTTTGGGGCGCAGGCTGCCCCGGGGCTACAGCGTGGAGAGAGGACTCCCCCCAGCTTTCTCTCCCCACAGCAGCCCCTTGGCTGGGGGGTTGGGGCCAGGGGAGGGGCACCTCTCCCCTGGCCGTGGCAGGTCTGGGGTAGGAGGAGATGCATCTCCCCCCACCGTTGCCCCGAGCACCTGCGTGGCGCTTAATAGGCTGTTCCGCAGCCTCTCCTGTGCTGTAGGTAGGAAGCTGACAAAAGGCAGTTACAGTGCCATAGAATGATAACCCTGAGTATAAAGTTGCCAGGGTAACATTTAGTCATGGTAGGCCTGTGAGAGTCAAAAATGTGCTCTTGGGAGATTGCCGGCTGTGGAAGGCAGAGCTGTCAAGATAAAATATCAAACGAAGGAGATGTTTAAAAGAGTATCTGATATCAATCTTTCACGAAGATCATTAGGAAGCCATTAATGAAGAGGTGAATAAGTTTATAGTAGAATTTGCTGGGGACAAAAATGTATGAGTCTTGCCACTTAAGGTTGATAATTGACAGGAAAAAATTAAACTAAATGGACCACTTCAGTAGCAAACATTTGGGTCCCTTTAGCTTGGTCTTCTCCTCACAACTCAGTAAGTAATAATGTCTATTTCAAAGAGAAATACATTTCTCTGGGGACTGTTCCCTAAAAGGCCTGATGAAATCTTTGAAGCATTTTTGCAGTCAGCTCAAACATGGGACCAGAGACTCAATTTTCAACGTATACCAGAGCATGGCCCTTCAGACTAGGCCTTCCTCTGGCTGCCACGTTACCCACACTGGCGTGCAGGAGTGGTGGCAGAATGCAGCAGCCAGGGGGCTTGGCCACCTGTTCTTGCGGAAGACTGAGATCTGTGGGAATAATAAAACTCTGGCCCTTGGATCCTGGCTTATCCATGTTCACTCCATTCCCATGCCTCCTGCAGCCGTGGAAACATATCATAGCTTCCATAAGCCACCACTTTTGACATTTTCCTTATGATAAACGTATCATCTTTCCCATATAGACCATGACAATGACTCGGCCCAAGCTGTCATTGAGAGTCAGGATAATGTAAGGTGTGACGTAAGAGCAAATTAAGCTAAGAAGATGCCAGTTGTTGTTGTGGCTTTTGTAGGCCACAGTCAAGATGGCAACAGACTTCAGTCACTATAACTTGGGTTAGACTTGATCTAGTGACATTAATCTATCTTTCTATCCATCTAGCATCTCCTCCTGAGTGATTCTACAGCAAGAACAGTTGACAGAGATGTTTGAGCTGGTTAAAAGGAGAGGAGACTGATGGTGGAATGTTGAGGGTCCCTGGACTCTCGACTTCACTCCCCTCTTTGATCTAAAATAGGCTCAATCAGCTGTCCTTCAGGCCATGTTTCAAAGCTGGACTATTTACTTGGGCTTTTGGGGAGGGTTGAGGATATGGGAATAGGGGGCATTGAACATATTTTTATTTTAAATTACTGGTCAGCAGACTCACTTGTTGGGGGTGGATCTGGCTATAAGACTTGGGCCATGTCTACACTTACTGGGGATCGACGCTGCTGTGATCGATGCCGCGGGGGTCAATTTAGCGGGTCTAGTGAAGACCTGCTAAATCAACTTCAGATCGCTCTCCCATCAACTCTGGAACTCCACCGAAACAAGAAGAGTAAGGGAAGTCAATCGGAGATCGTCTTCCGTCGATGCAGTGTGGCATAGACACCGCAGTAAATGGACCTAAGCTATGTCAACTCCAGCTACGTTATTCATGTAGCTGGAGTTGCATAACGTAGGCCGACTTATCCCTGGAATGTAGACAAGGCCTGCGTGGTTAGTCTTTTTTATACTTGGTGTAACGTCATAGATTACTCCTGAATTACATCACTATCAGTGAGAGAGGAATAAGACCCAAAGGGCCAGATCCTCAGCTGGAGTAAATCGATGCGGCTCATTTGAAGCCCATCTGTTCCAAAGTATGTGGGCAGCCCACAGCAGGTCGCAAACAGTGTTTTGCAACAAAGAGAAATAATAATGGCCAACTGTTCTAAATACAGCTGTAAATTTGCATCTACAGGTTGTTGTTTGCAAATGGCACTTAGGAATCTAACTTGGTGCAGTCCCCAGGATGCTGAAGGAGACGAACATCTAGGGTGACCAGACAGCAAGTGTGAAAAATTGGGATGGGGATAGGGGGTAATAGGTGCCTATATAAGAAAAAAGCCCCAAATATTGGGACTGACCCTATAAAATCAGGACATCTGGTCTCCCTAGGAACATCCAGTGCTCTTCTCTGAGCTCTCTCCTGTTCTGAGAGCAAAGAGAGATGGTAGAAGATTCTGGAAGCAGAGCCGTAACTAGATATTTTTGCGCTCGAGGCAAGAAGGACCCTCACTGCCAAAATGCTGCTGAAGACGGTGGCAGCGATTGGGCTGCCGCCAAAATGCTGCCAGCTCAGGGAGTTTTCTGCGCCCCTCAGCTTGTGCGCCCGAGGCAAGTGCCTCACTCGCCTTGCCCTTGTTATGGCACTGTCTGGAAGTGAACTGCTGGCTAGGTAAGTGGTGTAAGGTAGAGAGTTTTTAGTTTTGTGGAACACTGGTACTCCTTCTATGGGGAGAGAGGGCTGTACAGTTTGGATGGCCTCCATCTCAGTAGAAGGAAAATCAATCTGTGAGGAGACAGGCTGGCTAGAATAGTTAGGAGGGTGTTAAACTAATAACAAAAGAGGAGGGTGAAAAGAGGAAACCAAGTGCACAAAATCAAGATGTCAAGAGTAAAATTAATTGAGGCACCAAGGGACATGAGGACAAGAAATTCTTAATTGCCTATACACAAATGTGAGAAGCCTGGGTAGCAAAAAGGGGGAATTGGAATTGCTCATTTATGAGCATAAATTCAACCTAGTTGCTATTAATTCTCTATTCTCTATTCTCTTTCATCTTTATGTGGTTAATTACCCATTAGTCCTTGAGTGTCTGCTTTATTTTTTACTTTCTTGAAGACAGAGGAAGAGAAAATAAACATAAAAGTTCATATGCTAAGCTTCTTTTGTAAGCACTGACTAGATGCCACTGAGGCCCTTCACTGGTGGGACTAAAAACCTGAAATCTTAGCCTAAAAAGAACAAATACTTTATTTTTTGAGATAGGGAGAAAATTCAAACAAGCACATGGTTCCATAGTTATCTGATGAGCCAACTACAGCATGCTTGACTCTCCATCTGGACTTTCATCTTGACTTTCATCTGGACATTTCAATTTCCCTTTGAAGTCTGAGGTTGCGTCTTGTGATTTGTAGCGTTTGAACATGAACGCCACTGTTGTGTCAAATGATTTCAGGGAGGGAACAGTACAGCACTTGGGTTTACCATCAGTTCAATAATAGCAACATCACTCACATATAACTTTGTTTCACTGGCTGATATTAAGAAAAATTGTTGCTTGCTGAATGATGCACAGGTCTGTCAACTATCCCCATACATGCCCTTTGGACTGAAAATGATTTTGTTTTATAGCATCAATTCAATGGTACAAAGTTCATAAATTTGTATTAGGAATGTGATTGCATCATTCTGATGCTGCAGCCCTAAATCACAAGAGAAAAGAAGCCAATTACTATGAAAAACATTGGAAGTTTTGCGTAAAAATCAATGGCAGGATATGACCCGTAGTTTGAAAACTTTAAGCAAGTAAAAAGGACTTAAATCTTTATGATGAAAATTATGATTCTGGCTTCTAAAATAATAGCAAGAATTAACTGCACCATTGCAACAGTTTTATGAGACAATAATCTGGTTCTGAAGTGGATAAACTATGCGGTGGAAGACTGAGACATTTATCTCAATGAAGGAACTGGATTATTGCTCACTAAAACAGAAAGATTGGTAGCATTATCTGCTGTGTGCAATAAGTAACATATATTAAACTAAAATTGTAAGTAATTTGGCAAGAGGGGGCAGGGAAAAAGCTGTTCTAATAACTGGAATAGCCAGTGGGGCTGGATCTAATAACTGGAATAGCCAGTGATGGTGGTGTGGGAGGAATGTATGTAAATATCCTATTGCAAAGAGGCCATGTTGTACAAGGGACCTATGTTGGCCCTGTATAGAGCTCAGAGATAGATAGATAGATAGATAGATAGATAGATAGATAGATAGACAGACAGACCTTTGGCTTCTCAGTCCTCATAAAATGCTGGGGTGTCTCAGAAGCTTATATTCCAGGTGGACAGAAGAACCGAGGCAAGGAAAAATCAGCAGATTGCACAAAAGTGCAACATTTGTGACTAATTCTCCTTGCTGTATTGCAGTAAACAAATACTTTTTTTTTTCTTCTGCAAAAACTCCCCTCTGAGCCTTGCAGTTAGCAGGATTTAAATAATGAAGCAATTTCAGCAGCAACTCCAGAGGAAAAGGCAAATAAATGTCGATTTCTTGGCAGCATGGGATTATGCTGGAGTAAGGCTCTCTTAACATGTATATTTCTCATGGACGGAGAGTATGTTACATGTAACAAAAAGGAATGATTGCAGAGGTGCTGGGATAAAATTGTTTTAATGTGAAGTCTCAGTGAGACTTTGTGCTTCCTCGTAAGTTTTGCTTCTGCCTGCTTGTGATCCCCAGACTATTAATATATTATATATATTAGTGAAGCAGAACACTAAAATCACTGAGTTCTGGGTGTGTAGCACCGATTAGACCAACACAAGCACAAACCCTTTGTAAAGAGAGATGAGGGCCATGCATTTTTTAACAATATGCAGAAATGAGGTATTCTTAGTTAGCTGCAGCATGAAAATAACATCTAAAACTGACACATGTTGCTCTGCAATTTAAAAAAACTACAGCGCACTGAGACTTAGAGACTATTAGGCCTGATTCTGCTTCCAATTACACTGCTGTAACTCAGGGATGAAAGCCTGGCTTCAGTGAAGTCAATGGGGGCTTTGCCATTTTTACCATTACCTTTGCTAAAGCCAGTGGAGTTGCAGCAGGGTAAAAATGGCATAAGTGAGATCCAGACTGGGTTCATTGTCTCCATAGCATTCAGCAAAAACACTGTGCCACAAAGGTCCCAACTAGAGCTCTTATCACAAAACCCGCCCTCAAACGAGCTACCATTAGACTCACATTTTCATTGTTCATCATTCTGAGAGTACCCACAGAACACGTTGAGACAGCAGTTCTTTTGCTCCGAGTGAAAGCTAGCAAACTTGCTTGCTGCCATGTTCCAGCAATCACTGTTAATGCTAGGAGGCAGGGGGAACGGAACCACAGAAGGGGCTCCTCTGTGTTGCATAACATTGCGCAGGAGGCAAAGAGGGATACTTGCTTGCAGTAGTAATAGCATCATTCACATGTGGGCAGGGGAAATAAGCCATGGAACAGCAGTACAGTACTGCTTTCTTTTTTTTTTGCCTTGACTACTAATTAGCTCCAGGAATGGGCGCCGTAAAAATTCTTCTTCCTGTGATGTTTTATTCCAGATAATATATTATCAACAGCACCTGCTGGCATGGGCATTGCTTGGCACAGACATGCATAATTAAGCCTGATACCATCTCACCCCATTATGTGTTTTGTTAAGGGGGTTATTTTTTTCTCAATTAAAATCAATGGGCGTCCCAGATGCACGCGGAGAGAAGGACGGGCCCTGTTATGTCTCTGCTGCCTGGCAGGCTTCCCCTTAAGTTAAACCTCAGAATTTGTCTTCAGACTGATCTGCAACATCATGTTCGACAATGACCAGTTTCAGCTTCAGAGTGAAACTGAAGTTGTGCAGCTGCATTCTCGGCTTGCAAAGAGCAACTCACATGTGCAAAATATATTAGCTGCAAGAGTAGGAACTACTTACATGAAAGCATCCTGAAAGCCATATAGGAATCCCTTCTTCTAATGTTAGCAAGATGATTTATATACGTATCTGCAACGTGTTCCTAAGTTCACTTTTCAGGAATCAGAGTATACTGAAGTTTTACATTCCCAAGCTCCTTTTATTTCAACATGAAAGTGATTAAAGATGTTTATCCGAGCAAGAAAATCTTAGAACAGTACCACTTTCATTGTAGGATCGATTAAATCCATCCCAGGGGAACATTAGTCACATAAGAAAAGTATCTGAGAACTCCCCATTAACCCACTTTCCATTTTCCTAACAAGAGCCCTTAATGCATAAAGGAATAGCATAAGTGTGACAGGAAATGCAACTGAAAGAGTGAAAAGATTTGGTATAGGAAAACTTCTTTCCTGGATTTAATGACTTCAAGAGTTGATAGGGTTTCTCTCTCTCTCTCTCTCTCTCTCTCTCTCTCTCTCTCTGTGTGTGTTTTAATCTTGATAAAGAGCAAGCACTTGCTTCTTTGTTTTAATCTAAAGCACAGTTTTGGGGAAATTAAAGAAACTTTTTTGTCATTTACAAAAAACACATTGTAAAGCTAATCTATTTGTCTTGGAGTTTGCATTCCAAGAACAAATGTGTAGCCTTTAAATGTTTGCAGCCTACAAGTGATGGGGCCAAATTCAGAGCCTCACACCAATATGAATTGCACCGGTATTGTTGGAAAGAACACATAATTACATTGCATGTAAAGAGAAGTTCTAAATTCTGTGTCTTGGACTTACAGTTGAAAGCCACACTAGCTGAAGTGCACCCTGGGCCACCAGTACTGAACACTGCTGTAGAAATCTGCATGCAGAAGGCCCTATTCCCTGCACAACTCTTCCACAGTGGGCACTCTCTGATCCCACTGGCCAAGTGCGTCGTTGCCTACTTCTGTTTGTTTCTGTTATTTCCAAGAATTATGGAGAGAGAAAGAGAGAGAGAAGCCAGGCACAAGCTGCAATCCATGAACTGCACTAAACTGGAATGTAGAAAAAGGCCTACAGTGAACTAACTGGCAAGTAGAGAACTAGTAGCAGACAATGTGTCGCTAAGAGACAGCAGCAGCCCTAGGACAGTTGCAGCTCCCTGTATGTCAGAAACATTTGTCTCTCCAGGGTTTAAAGAATGATAAGTGACTCGGTTTTGTAGTTTCACACCAAAATCCGTTGTATGCTATGAAAGAGGCTACAACTAGCATGTAGTTAAAAGAAGATGGAGAGGGTTTCTTGCTCCTTGGGTTGGCATCAGGACGAAGGAAGCCCAGGTAGTTTGGCAGGAAGGTGCATTGCATCACTCAACAGCAATCACTCCAGCTGATAACAGAACCAATGTTAAATGAGCTCTGAAGAGAGTCTCGTCCAGATCTCCCTGACTATAAGGATGGTGGCTACAATAGTAGGCTTTGAATCAAGGATGTAAAGAAGGTTACTTTGGGATGGTGCTCAGGATTCCAGCAAAGAAATCAAAGAACCATTCCACAGTATGAGATGGACTGAGTCCTTGGCAGAATACTGTTTTGAGAAACAAGATATTGAAGGGAAATGGATGTTGGACTGACCAAATTCAGTCCTGGCCTAAGGGTGAAACTGTCATGAAATTCATGAAGTTACATCAAGGCTGAATTAAACTCACTATTTCACAACTGATAGGACAGTAGAATTCAGTAATGTCTCAAACAAGCAAGTCCAAAAGCTATTTTCAAGTAAGCAGAACTCTGAACAGAAACAGTGCAGAACAACACTAGATACTCTTTATTGTAGAGCTGCAGTATACTGCTTATCAGAGATCTGAGCTCTGGCCAAGAGTCCTGCTGCTCCTCATACCAAGTCTTCATACCAATGTCACTTGCTAGTAAGGCTTGTGCAGAAGATTACATTGAAAAACATCACCGAGCTGCTAAGTTACTAGAAAAATTCAAAATGTTCCAAGCTTGATGGCTACTGGAACATCAGATAATGTTCAGAATAGGATTGCTGCATTCGGTAGATTAGGCCCAGATCCTCAGAAGTATTTAGGCATATATAGATGCGCTAGACATTACTGTGATTTTCAAAAAGCACCTAAACAGACTAAATGCCTAACATCCATTGACTTCAATGGTAGTTAAGTGCTTAATCTGTGTAGGCACTTTTGAAAATCCCACTAGATCCTTGTCTGCATCTTTAGGCATCTAAATATCTTTGAAAAACAGGCCCTAAAGCCATTCTGTCCTTGGTCCCTTTACTGAGACTGACTATTAGTGCCAGTTATGATAAGCATTTTTATGAAGTGATCACTTGTCTACTCGAAACTGGACTGAGACTACCAACTCATTTCATGTAAATCACTGCACAGTTATTACATCGTGCTGGTAGCCACCTGTGACCCAGAAGTAGAAAGCCCCTGTCATTGCCACCCACTGATTTTAATTAATGTCTTGCCAAGCTCATAAAACTTGGCAAGTTATTTTTTTGAAGACAGGAATGTGTTTCCCTTATTAGGTTTTTCCAGAAGTCTCACAGCTGTAAGTTATTCACCAGTAATGTGCTGATTAGGAAGCAATGATATGGGACTTATCTGTCATTGCATTTGTTATCTTAATTACTTTGCAGTGAAGATGTTGAATGGTTTTCACCATTGGGACTAGAAATGCTGCTGCTGCTGGATCTAGAACGATGCCAGTATTTAATGGATGGTGGATTAGGGGTAATTCCCAGTATTGGACATTCATCGGTTGCTCTTTTATAAAAGCATTTTAGCAACTTGGTCAATAACCTAAAAAACAAAAGGGCCAAATGTTACAGTCCTTAGATAAGCAAAACTTCGATTGGGTCAAATCTCACAGACCTAGAAGTCAATGTGGTTACCAGTAAATAGAATCATCTTGCCATACAATTCATTCACTACATCAATAATAAAAGCAAATACATTAAACCAGATCCTCAGTTGGTATAAATTACCAACTCCATCAATGTAATGGAGCTACACCAGTTTACACCAGCTGGGAATCTGCAAATTTCCACAGGGACTTCACTCTAGCCTCCATTTGTGCACATGCAATTTTGCATGCACAAACACATTTTCCTTTGTGTGTGCAGATGATAAAATCACTTGTGCTAAAATTAATCACCGAAAACCTATTTGGACATTTGGAACCAGCTTCTCAATTGGTGTAAATGGACATTGCTCCATTGGAGTCAGTAGAGCTACAGTGGTTTAAACCAGCTGAGTGTCCTGTTCTTTGTGTGTAAATTCTCCCATTTGTGCATCCAAATGATAGTTGCTCAAAAATGCGTGCACAAGCATTTGCACAATCGGGGTTCCACACACCATTTTTCCTGAATGCTTAGCATTAGAACCAAGGATGGCTAAAATAAAAACCAAGCAAAATCTTAACCCAAAATTCAACCACAGCTGAACCCTAACTCTTCCAGAGAAATATAAAAGTTTGGTTATTTGTTTTTGATTGTTGCGTCACTGGCTTTTGCACTTTCTGGTTTTGGCCAGGGAAGAAATAATGAACACTCTGAAAGAGATAATAATTACAATCATTTTGGTCCATCTGAAAGAGGAATTTTAGGAAAGGTTTCAAGAAAACCTGATCTCATGATATTTCCAGCCAGGTTCCCAGAGACAACAGGTTCAGCAAAGCTTCAGATAAATGTTTTGGGATTCTTAACTGAACCAGATGTGCAATTCACTTGGCAGAGTGAATTAATGCTGACAATGAAATGATGTGAATGTGTCGTATTCATTTGTTAAATAAGCACTGTAGATGCATGTACAATATTAGATTAATTAATACAAAAAAATCCACAAAATATTAGTAATCATTTAGAAGCAAGGACTGTGTCTTAATAATTGTTTAAGAATCAGCTAGCAGATGGGGGCCCAAATGCTACCATGATGTAAATCAGTATGAACAGACAAATAAAAGTAAAGAACTCAACAGCCTCCTCCAAAACAAACGTATCCAGATAAGCCACCACTGCAGAAAAAACCCAGCCAAATATGCAAGCCTTGTTGTGAGTCCCGAAGGCCAACACAGGACAGTTTAGAAAGATGTTAATGGAAAAGTGAGGCTTTACTACAATAACTTTTCAGAAAATAGGTTTACTGACATCATTCATTTTTCAACAAGATTTTGAAATGAAATATTTTTACAATTTAAAAAATTTCATTTTTGTTTGAAATTGTGGGGAAAATCCTACTTTCTTACTTTTTTACTCTTCCCCCACTGTTTTCATTGGAGAATAATACATCTCAAAATTTTTCAAACAAAATGAAAACTTTGGAGGGGGTCCAGGTTTTTTTTTTAAGACATACCTTTCGTTGACTAGCTGTAGTCAAGAAACTCAGGATCTGTCAGATAAGCTGAAGAACAAGTTCCTTAGCTGAGGTCCCCTCACTGAGAATACTCTTTTTCCAGCCCCAAGGATTAAAATCTGGGGGCTGTTAACTCTAAAAGGTCAGGTGAGCAGAATTTTGGGAATGGAAAATAACTCATTATGACTATCCTTGAAAACCATTCTGAAACTTTAGTTAGTGCAGAATGTGTCTACTCTGTTCCCTTTCTCACATAGAGCAGACTATACTTCTGTTCTCTGTCTTCACAGACTTCCGATGTTGATGTCTTGTCCCACAATAATCATATCAGTCCATGAAGTTCAAGAATGAATTCAGTGACTCTTATAGGGTCCTTTAAGAGCTTGATACAGAATCCCAATTCATTTCCAGATGTAATTCAAAGTGTTGGTCTTAATCTATGAAGCCCTACATGGTATAAATCCAGGCTGGTTGAAAAACAGTGACAAGTTTAATGAACATTTACTGATTTTTTTTCTAAATTGTTGACATTTTGAGACATTTTTCAAAATGAAATGAAAAATCAACTCACCTTTCTAGCTGGTCAAAAACCATGAAAAGAAATGCAAAGATTTTTGCTTTAACAATCCAAGGGAAGAGAGTGAAGAGCAGAAATGGGAGCTTGCTAGTGTGTAACAAAGACCTGAAGGCAAAGAGGGACATATACAATAGTAATTGTTTTGATAACTAACTACCTCTAAGGGTGAATGAAATGATTGCCTCAAAGATCCCTCAGGGTGTTGGAGTCAATGAAGTCACCTTGTGCACATGCGCTAAAGAGCTATAAGTGGATAATTTTGTCAATGTACAAGACCAGCGGAATTGATTGAATATGGGGGTTGGGTCATGATCCATGTCAGCATGTTGGCAACAATTTAGAAAAAAAAATCAGTAAATTTTCATTAAACTTGTCACTGTTTTTCAACCAGCTCTGTGAAAGGGGTAACTTCTAATTCTGCTAACTTATGCATTTTACAATACAAAGAAAAAACTATTTGTGTTTTCCCACGTTTTGGAGCCTTGTCCTTCTTAACGCTCCCAAAACAATTACTCTATTTTGTGATTGAGTATTTCAAGAAGCTGGACCTGAGCAGCTTGAATAGCCTTCCCCTGCTGTCACTAGTATTTAGATGCACCAACACAGAATGCTGTAAATGATCACCTTAAGAGATAGCCATTGTTTATAACTGCACGGAGTGAGAGCTACATCTTCATAAAATGGTACTTAACCAAAATCGTTCCCAAATGACGCCCAGCTAGAATGCAAACACCTTTAACCACATTCTTTTAGACTTCTCTAACTTTTTACAAGCCTCCCATTAAAGTCTATACCTGCTAGGTAGGAATTGGTTTGGCTATATTCTGGCTGATGCAGTATAAAGATCACTGTTTACAGATCTACTCATCCTGAATCTCATATATCTAATTTAACATGGTTGAGATCAGTCTGACAGCATAAACATGGGATACTGATGTCCTGTAAAAAACAGAAGCTGTCTTCCTTGTCTGTGCTTATATTGGAAATGCATGATTAAATACTGTGTGTGGCCAATCTACAGTATCTTTAGTATCTATCTTACTTTGGGCCATTTCTTTGTTTCCCCTGGAATAGTCCATCAGCCCAACAACTGATCACATTTCTACTTTCTATTTCAACTCTCCCACTTAAGATAACAAGAGGCATAGTGTAACAGCTCTGTAGGATTCCGTGAACTGTGTGTGTGGTTATGTCTCAGATTCACTGTTAAATTAGCGGACCTGGCTAACTCTGGAGATGAACATGTGGATCCAAACAGAGCTTAGTAAATTTTACACCAACATTCTTTTGCATTCTATACTCAAGTTTCTCCTGGGTGAATGACAGATAAGATGCATTGTCATTCCAGCCTCTATAAAATGAACAGACTGGATTAATTATCCTTAGTTTAAACCCATATGACAACTGGTTCAGTACATAAAGCTAGTCCCACTCTGGATCTTGTTTTTGGCTTGGGCTTGGAGACACAGGAAGTGAAGATTACATATCTGTCCTGGCCAGACCATTAACTCCTCTGATTGAGCCCCACCTTTTCTCCCACTGGGGCGTGGGTTCTATTTTATTTGCTCAGCCTCAGAAGTTGATGGACCCAGCAAGCCGCAGATCTCGGCGAGAGAGAATGCTGACAGCAGATAGACCATTCTAATCATGGCCTTGGGTGGAGATTCTGATAATTGTTTCTCCTTGATTATGGATAGGTAGCTCCAGAATACCGCTCCTCCTGCATCATCTTCCTACGTTATCTTTATGTTGAGATGATCTGTGACAGACATGGAGGAAAGGGAGGACGCTAGAGCACCAGTGTCAGAAATTGTGCTTAGAATGTGAAGAACTGCATTATAAAGGCTTTTTGCAGCATGATGCCCTGGCTGGAGGTGAAGAAGGTTTCTCAATCAGCAGAGCCATCCTGGGTAGTAAACAGTCTGGAAAATCCAATTACCATTCTCCCAGATGCAGAGTTGGGGAGGAGGAGTTTCTCATTGTGAGGAGTTTCCTATTTACAGTATTTCCTGGAAAAGATAGATTGCCCTTCAGCCTGCCTTTCTGACATCTGTCCCTGGATGTCTCATCATCAGCTTAAACTTAACATGCCCAAAACGGAATTGCTAGTGTTTCTGAAAACAACCCCAGTTGGTCAGAGGAACTATAGAAAGGAGATGGCAGAGGTGGTGTCTGCCTCCATGTTTGCCCTGCAGTGTCTCCTGCTGGCCACAAGTGGCTCTGAAGCAGCCCTGCCTCTATTTCTTCCCTGAAGCGCCTCCTTAAATAATCGCCACAGTGGCTTTCTTTATTTTTGTCCAGTAATGCCCTTCTCCCAGGGTCTAACTTATTGGCATCAAACACAACCAATGCTCAGTCCTGGGGCTTCTTTTCTCCCCCTGTGTCTGGTCTCTACAACTCTTCCTTGCCTTAGTAAGCCACTCTCAGCCCTTGCTGGAGTCTTTTCCAATCCCCTGGAATCTGTTTTCCCTGGCCCACAGCTTTCTTCAGCCCTCTGGCTATTGCTTTCAAGGCCAAACCCTTTCCGCTATCAAAGACCTTGCAGGAGACTCCTAATCAGAGCAGATCTTCTAGCTTTTTCCCCAGCTGTTTCCTTCAGGAGCCTTTCAGCAGTTCCTTGGGTAATCCTTTCTGGAAACAGAGGTCCACACGTAACAGACCTCTGCAGGAGCCTTTCTCAGCGTCTGCAGCCCTCTGCCTGATTCCATCTTTTATAAGGACCAGGTGCCTTCCCTTAGCCCCAGTTGGGCAGCAGGTAATAGGTCCAGGTGCACTGGCCCCTGCTTCCTCTTAAAAGGGCCAGTCACCCTGTGACACCTACTAAGACCAGAACATGTCAAGAAGGGCATGAAAGAGCGTGGAGGGGGTATGGCAAGGCCAGGACCTTTCCCCCTCTTTCACTCTAGGATGGCTGTGCTGGGAGAAACATTGGCTGATGCTTTGTGTAAGAGTATCATGGGGCACTCTTAACATGCTCTGCAAGAGCCATTAAGCCTTAAATAGGCATAATGGGTCCCATTTTCAAACGCACCTACATCAGTGTGAAGCGACTTTCATTCAGACACAGGCTCCACGGTAACGTTAGGCACTTTTGAATATGGGACTTAGACACCATTGAAACTTTACCCAATAGCCGCAAGCATTGCCACGCAGGTGGTGCATCTCCTCACCTTTTTAGCACGGCTCACTCTTGTCGAATATAGAAAGCAGCTTTTTGAGTAGTTCTAGCCTCAGAAAATCACAGTATGTTATTTGTCTAATAGCATGGTAAGTACCTCCTGTAAGCTGCAGGGTGCTGGAAAATACAAGACAACAACAGCTTCTTCCTGGCTTTTAAGAAAACATTGGCAATTTTATATGGTGTCGATGGTACATGATGACGGTGCCTTACATTGGTAATTTTCAATCTTGTTCTGCACCCTAAATGATGTAATCCAGTTCAGTATGATGCCAATATCATGTTGTATTGTTAAAGGAAGCCCAAAAGTCACACACAAAAATCAAGTGCCAAACTAGAATTTGCATGTACAATCACCCGTTTTGTATGCACAGCCCTGGTAATTTCACATGCAGTTTAGCTACTCAGTTATGCACAAACCTTAGTCCTCATTCTTTAAAACTTTGCTCCAGAGAATTTGAGGTTTCTACGTGCTTCTAATAATGATCAAATCTTTATCTAAAATATATTAACGATTCATCCTTTAAAAAGGTAAGCAAGGATAAAAATAAGAATGAAAAAATATCTAAACAGCAGCCTTTCCCATGGTCAAAAATGGTACAGATAGGAGATGACTACAAATGTACACTTTATTATGGGTTGGGTAAAACTTCATTGAAACTGGAGGCTGTAATTGCCACCCTTGATTTAAGATAGCTGTAAGGAACAGTGAAGTTCCTTTATGAAATAATAATGGTCTCCATCCCAAACCCAGCTACATGTCACCATCTAAATCAAAGGTGCATGTGAGTCCACGCAGAAGTATGAACTATGTAGGAAAAGGGCTTGGCTGGGTAAGTTGCAGTAGAGGTAGGGCGTGTGTGAGAGAGAAAGAGAGGAATAACACCGCAGAAACACGGAAGGAGAAGACAGACATGGCTAGAACACCTCTGGGGGTGTGACCCTGAGAAAATCCTCTAAAGGGAACTTCTTGGGCTGAGTGCTGGTTGAAAGGGTCTTGGATCTATGAGCAAAGAAACTATCTCCTGTTGTTTGATTCCTGCTGTGTTCAGGGAAACAGGACTTTGTAAATAAACAGGATTGCTTACCTCCAAAGCTCCAAACTTTGGCTAACCACTCAAGTCAAAAGGGATAACAGTATAAACATGATTTTGTATGTGCATGTAAACTGTAAACAACTTTGTGTTAGAAAAGTAAAATATAACAAAACAAGAACAACCCAACATTAGTAGCTGATCCTCAGGTTTCCAGGCATCTAAATTACCAGCAAGCGGTTCATCAGTGAGGATATCTTTTTGGCTAGATTGCAATATAACTGTATCCTGTTTTTGTTGTTGTTTACTCGGTGTGACATCTATTGACTCAAATGAGCCATTTTTTATTCCTTTGTAGACATGATAGTGAATTTAGCATGGTATGTTATCATAGAACTCCTCACAGACTGTGCTGACAAATAGCTATATGGACAACCCATTCAGTCTGTAGTACCATCCATCAATGATGACAGAAGCTGGCAAACCAGTGCTGTTTATAACAATTTGCTATTTCCTAGGAAGTTGCCCCACTTCATTATTACTGGTGGAGATAAAACTGAGATGAAAGGCCAAGACCCTTGTTCGGTTCTTAACATTTTCTCAGAAAATCATTGTTTTGATATAGAATTTACAGTAGCATTGACTGACAGGGTAGCTCATTACACTGGAACAAACATGCAATATAAAAGCAGGTTGGCCTGACCAGTAGCTTGATGACAATTAACTTTTGCCTCTTTGCAAGAAATTTCCTCCTATAAGAATGGTCTTGAGCTGGGTATCTAAAGCATACTCTCTCCTGGCTGGTCTTAATCCTATTCAATGAAACAATGCAAACCTAGTTGGGATTTACGGTGATCTGTAGTTTGTGGCTGCAGGAAATTCTTTGGGATCCAGTATCTGAAGGCTCAAGAATGCATTTTGTGGTATGTTCTTTTCTGACCCTTTGTGAATCTGAGCATTTTTTCTTGCGTTACAGAGTACTGCGCAACAATGTTTCTGGCTAGCACTTATATAACACTACCTTCTCCAGGCACTACACAAAAATGGAGGGATTCATCTTTCCTGCCTCTTGTGAAGTAGGTGTTACTATCCCCAGGTCACAGAGGGGAAATTTAAGACACAGAGAGGGTTCCATGACTTGCCCAAGAATCTGTGCTGAGACCACAGTGAGTATTTGGCTGACTCAGGACTAGAAGTCAGAGTCCAAAGACTGCTCTGAAATACGTCCCGACTTCAGTGGGTTTGCCTGGGTGCAACCAGGGACAGAATTTATTGTTATTTGGTGCGTGCATTACCATAACACCTAGGTGCCCCAGGCAGGGCCAGGATCCCACTGTGCTGGGTGCTGTACAAACACAGAACAAAAAGTTGGTCCCTGCCTCAAAGAGCTTATAGTCTAATATATCCCCTGGAGTTCCTGACCTCTAGACCTATCATTGGTCTATGCCCCTTCTGAAGTAAAATCCACTGTTCAGTCATGTGATCTCAGTTTTGATGTGTGGTTAATGCAGTGTCAAATCTGCACCAGAGGCTTTATCCATGTTAGCTAGTATAGTTACCTCCTCCACACACAAAGCAGGGGAATTTGAGGAGAAGGGTCATCTATGGGAAGGGCATTGTAGTACTCCAATTTTTCTGTTGGTCCAGGAAATGCTACCCCTCCAGGTGATATTGTGTGCCACAGGTTTGATATCAAACTAATGGAAATGCTGACTTTATAATGGTCACCAGTAAGCAGGGATCTCTTCACCCATTACTGAACTGCAGCTAATTCAGGAGTGGAACACAGTCATTTCCTATCAGTGCACAGCAGCTGTGTCAACTTGAGAAGAAGTATAGAGAAATACTGTAACTGCCATAGTTTGAGTTAGGTGGGCAGAAGATAACTTTCCAAATGGATTGGATTTGGCTAAGACATTATCACCTCTGTGACTATGTTTAATACACCTACATTACCCGGGGTCAAACACTGGGCTTTGCCTCACGGCTTGTGTGAAGCATGTCATGTGATCGTTAATGACCACAAGCCTTGGGTTACATTTCATCCTAAAGCCTGCTGCTGAAATGGCCCATGACTACAGGGGGCTTCTCTTTGGGCGAGTACTGGGTCAGAGAGTTAGAGAAGGGTGCTACCTACAAAAGCACAAGCACGACCACCTGCAGTATCTGAACGTTCCTCGGAAACCGCAAATTCAAGCAGTGTCCCACCTCACACTACTTATGAGATGCAAGAAGATCATGCCACAAGGTTAGATGACTACAGACACTGGCTGAGAACAGGTGCTGGTTCTGCCCGGATAGGGTGACCAAACAGCAAGTGTGAAAAATCGGGATGGGGGTGGGAGGGTAATAGGAGCCTATATAAGAAAAAGACCCCAAAATCGGGACTATCCCTATAAAATCGGGACATCTGGTCACCCTATGCCCGGAGTAGTGACAATTAGGCAATTATTCGAATGTAATGGCAGGACAGTTCTTGGAGCAATAAAATATTTGTCTTTCATTCTCCTGCACCCCTCATCTGGTAGTTAAAGAGACACTTCCTTTCCTGGAACATGCACACATAGTTAAGATCAAAATCACAGCCCCTTTGATAGCTGCTTGAAAGCTCTTTCGCATTGATTAACCATTGGCAGGCAGACAAAGCTGCCACTGTGTTTTCTTTAAAATGAAAAAAGCGACAGGCTTGGAGAGAAGTAACAAAAACGGGCTCCTTTTACTTTGGTGAAATGGAAAAGATTCTTCAGCTGCAGACTGTAAAGACAACACATAGGTGGAAACCTGTTACTGGCTCCACACTACGCTGAAATGGATGCACTGAGGCTAGCTTAAGGATGTCTTCATCTGTCTTCATCTGTTCTGTTTGGAAAGAAAACAAGGTTTTGGCACCAGGATTTAAAGAAAATAGAAGGTGCTAAATTCACTAAACTTGTATTGGTTTGACTGTGTAATAACGATAGTTTAATGACAGGAAAGAGGCAGATAATTAGAAGTGAGTAGCTCTGATCGCCCTTGCGCGCGGCTCCAGATAGCTTTGCAACACTCCTGAATCCTTGTTTGCTTTGTCTGAAGTTGAAATCCCACAAGGTCTGGATGTTACCAGCTGTCTAGCTAACTAACTGCCAGCACTTTTCCTGAATGGGAGCTATCAGCTTCCACAACATCAGCCTCCTCCCTTGAGCACTTCCATGCTGTCTTTCTGTGTGTGATTGCTTTTATCTATTGCTTGCAGGAGCTGCTTCTAATCATATTGCTTTTTGCCTCCGAGGGTCAAATACAAGACCATTGCTCCCTAAACAAATGGAGAAAACTGTCACCTTTCACTAGACTGATAAGCATTTGGCAGGCAGGACACCGTGAAGTAGGAGAGCAAACAGCCAGCAATCTGCAAACACCATAAATATGTTACAATCTCAGCAGGAAGATGGGCAATATATGCACCAAGAGGCCTTTGTTTAATGAGCTGTCAGAAAGCAGACATGGAGTTATGTTTGAAAACATGTGCAAGCTGTAGAGACGGAGCCGGGGCACTGAAAACCTCTTCTCCTTTTCCGGGGATGTTTGGAGCATCTTATCAGTTTGAGAACTGTCATACGATGAGGACTATCATTAGCAAACTAATAGCATTGGAAAGCTACAGATTTTTCTCTCTCGGTTCCATTTTGTGACCTAAATGAATTATGGCAAAACTTGCTGCTTCTTTTCCACAGAATCTTTTTGTTCAGAAAGCTGGAAAAGCAGCCAAGAAACCAAAATGAGTGTACCAATAGAAGACAAAACTAAACAGTCATAAAATATAAAGGACTAAACAAGGAAACTAAGTATATTATTTCTAATCCTGTGGAGATTGTGTTAATATTACCCTCATGCATCTCCAACCACTCATTTATTTCAATCATGCACATAAAAAAGCACTGAGATAGAAATGATGGCTGAGGAATAATGGGAGTAGTAGGGCTCTTTTGGATAGGTGTAATATAGTGTGCAATAGAATGGGTCCTCAATAGCTATAAAGCTATACAGGAAAAGTGATTGCTGAAGTATAATATGAGTAGTACAGTCACTGAATAGGTATAATATGGTGTGCAACCGAATGCAGCTTCAATAGTTGTAAAACCATGCAGGACAAGTTGCCAAAACTTTAAATGAAGCAGTAAGTATCCTTTTGGGTCATAAAGCTCATACTTTCTTTTTTGAAAGGTGAACCAAAAAGCTTTTGTATCTGCTCAAACCTGAGTTCCAGCTTCTGAGTTTTCTTCCCCTTTAGGAATTACACATTTGTTTACCCATCCTCCTTACACCGCTTTAGACATCTGCAATAGTAGTAAGTGCTGAAGCGACACAAAGAATACGCTCCTCAGGGCTCCAGGGAAGTAAAGGAGGAGCTGATTTTCAAAGATTTTGTTTAGAGATGGATTAAAGCCCAGCCCTTTTTATATGATTTATCTGATATATTATTTTATAAGAATGAATGACTTTCCTGATAAGTTGGCAATGGTGGTAACTCTGGCTACTGTTGTACCACGGGCCTCCACACTAAGTCAGCAGTCCAAAGTGACATCCCAGTTCCTTACCTGTCTCATCGGGGTGGACATACTAATTGAATAATGGAGACTAACCCCCAACTAGCTTCTCATAAATCTTCTTCCTGCTCCCTGTCAATCTTGTATGAATTGTGTTTCAACCATCTATCTCATCTAAATAAAAATGTTGCCTAAACAGTCTGATAGCAAAGAGACGGACCATAACAGGTCAATTGAAAAGGAGTTGTATATCGTTAGTGTACTTTAAATGCCACTTACTCCATATATGTTGTATGTACGAATTGCTGTGTATCCTCTGCATGCTGACGATACCACAGACTCTACTTCTGCATGATCTCCCTCTAGCTTCCAATACACATTAGATAGCAAAAGGGAGAAATGGAATACTCCACAGCGGAGATACCTAGCTGAAGACCTCCTAGGTGTGGTGCTCTGATCCATCTAGTGGCACAGAGACCACTTAGAGAGAGATTAATGAGCCTGCTACAGCCTTAGCTAAGGACCCCATGGCTTTTAGTTCATGCAGTAGAGGCTCATGCACTTAGCTCCAGAGATCCCAGGTTCGATCCTGCCCACCGATGACAGGGTCAATCGGTGTTACATTAGGGCTTCCATTTTGGTCCACACAAGGATGACAGATGATGGATCTGTATACTGGGCATTGGGATGTGAAACCCAACAGGCCCCTTCTAGATCTCCATCTGAACTTCAACCAGGAGAAGTTGGACATTTCCCCCATTCCGCCTCAACATTTTTCATTGCCCCATTTTGTTTTTGCTGCATAAGGCACAGATTCTTTTATTTTTCCAGACTGGCTGATTAAAGTACTTTCCCAATCCATGAGGGGAAAATAGGAAATGATTTCCTTAGTCAGGCCCTGAATTGACCGGTGGGTCCAATGATCCTGCTACACTTGGCAGTTTTTCTGCTGGCTTGAAGAGTGTGTGTTTATGCAACTGGGATCATGAAGCTTGAATTATTATTTTAAATGTTTTCACAGAGAATAGCAATGTAACAGAAATCACTAAACAAAATGTACATTGTGTGTGACAGTTAGCAACGGGCCAGCTCGCAGATTATTAAGGGCTATTGAAAGTCATGCTTATATTTTTCTTCTTTAACATTTTTCAAGGACAATTTGACTGCATTTCCCAGAAAGGTTAATATCAACAATCTGTTCCCCTCATTTCTATGAAAGGCATTTAAAAGTCAAATGTCCTGCTGTTATTTCACTATTGCCTGTGCTATTGATGGCTGAGGGTCCCTGAATAGATCCCGAATTTTTGCAAGTTTGCAGATTTCCAATGGAATTACTCAGTCCAAAGGAGCATTATGAAAGTTTCTCCAGCAATTTTTCTGAGTGCTGGTTGTGCTACATAACCTATCACCAATAGTGAAGGATGTTGAGTGGAGCCAAGTAAACTGAATTTTCAAACTGTTTTTAAAAATGTGATGCCCTACTCCAGTTGCCTTTCGATATGATTAGCTGGCCCCAGTATTTCCTAATGTACACTATAATATTCTAAGAGCTACATACTGAAAATATACTCTTTCACAAGAATATGAGCCGTGGCTATCTGAAGGTAGAATAATGTGTCCAGCTGTAAACCTAGAACAAAAGGAAGGGTTTTTTTAACCTCATTACCATATCTCTACCTATTGGGGCTAATATTTAGTTTTGGTTCATTAAGGTCCCTTGATTTGAGTCATAGCATAAGCAAATAACCCTAGACACACTACCCAGCCATATTTTGAGAACATTCTGCTGGCTGCTGTAGTTTTATTATATTTACTTGCTTGTGGTTTTTTTTAATGTATACTGCTTTGAAAATTGAGCAATGGACAAAAATGTTCTTCCTTCCTTTATCATGCGTAACACAGAATTACTGCTTTTCTAATGATAAAAATAGAATATGAACAATGTTGCATGATACTGCATTGGTTACATTTTCCATAGTATGCCTTTTCATTTCCATATCACTGTTGTAGACCTGATCAATTCAATGGACCAAACTGAGACCTAGAGTCAAATCCTGACTCCACCAGTGTCAATGATAAAACTCCCATTGATTTCAATGGGGTCAGGATATCACCTTTGGTGTGTTTTATTGTACACTAATAAACTTGCTCCTGTAGTTTCAATTGAATAAGTACACTCCATTTTCCGTCCTGAACTGGTGCATACAGTTGGCAGCTTTTAAATCATGAAGAGCTGAATTACTCATCAAAGATGGCTGGATTTCAAGAGGGATAAATGCTCCATACAGAGTATCTCTGTAATAAAAGATAATTTTTAGTTAAAGCCATTAAATTATTTTGTTAAAAAAATAATAGTTTAAAAGGATGCGATAATTGGAAATGTAATCATGTCAAAGTTAGGAAATTCTCATTTCAGGCTGCATGACACATCCAGATTTTGTTCTCAGACTCACTGATGCATATCCAATTTTCCAGCATCTTGCTGCAGCGTAAACAGGTCTCTGCAGACTTGACAATATATAACCAGCAGCTGACAGCAGATTTTTCTAATGCATAGCCTAATCTCTGCACGCTTGCTGCTGCAAAGCCATGCTCCGTTCATTCATTGCAACTTTGCTAATGCATGCTCCATGCTATACTACAATCACTTTTATGCATTTACAATTCTCTGCAGACTCACTGATACATAACAGCTGTAGTTCACTGATGCATAATGAGGTCTCTACATATCTACTGATGCATAAGTAGATCTCGGTAGACTTGCTGATGCATATTTCACCCAAGGACTGTGGTCATTGGTGCACATCAATGCTTTGGAAGGATACTTCGTGGCTGCAGACACTTGAACATAACGAGTCAGTTTACACTAAAAGTTGCTTATATATAAATATATATATACTAGTTTTGCTTAGAAAGTAGCCTGGACACTGTTTCTTAGGAAGGAACAAATGCTTGGACAGGCACTGTCCTTTTGTGCTGTGTTTTGTATGGCATCTGGCACAGTGGAGTCCTGGTCCATGACTGGGGCACCCAGGCAGTTTGGTGACGATGACGACAATTGATATTATTATTAATAAAAGTAAGAATGATAACGCTGGAGTCTTTTTTGGAAAACAATGTCTACTATAGCACTCACAAAGCTTTGCATGATTTGCTACACATGCTGATTCATAACAACGGTCAACACGTTTGTCAGCAACATGAGAAAGAAGAAAGGAAAAGAAAAAACCGTCCACCTCAAATTAACTATGAAAAATTGGAGGCCAAAAGCATTTCTTTGGCACAAAATGATTATCAATATCATTTACTGGACCAACTTCCGTTGGTGAGAGAGACAAGCTTTCGAGCTTACACAGAGCTCTTCTTCAGGTCTGGAAAACTTAATCAGAGTGTCACAGCTAAATACAAGGCAGAAGAGATTGTTTAGCATAAGTAGTTGACACATATTTCAAGGGACCATTCAAACTGAAGTAGCCCATTGCCATCCCTTTAGTCTTAGGGAGGAAAGGATGTGGGGAGGAAGCAGTTGGAGGGGGTTATTAGTAGATCAACATGGCTACAACACTGCATATAACAATATCATGGCTTTGTCTACGCTACACTTTCATCAGTAAAACTTTTGTAGTTCAAAAAAACACACACCCCCCAACCCCTCTGAGTGACAAAAGTTTTACCAACGAAAAGCACCGGTGTGAACAGCGCTTTGTTGGCGGGAGAGTTCTCCCGCCAACAAAGCTACCGCCTCTCGTGGGGGGTGGATTTATTTTGTTGGCAGGAGAGCTCTCTCCTGCCAACAAAGAGCAGCTAAACTGCGCATCTTTTAGCAGCATGGCTGTAGTGGCCCAGATGTGTCGCTAAAAGGTGTGTAGTGTAGACATAGCCCATGTCATACAAATCTAGTATGACAGATACCATGATGATAGCACAGAACCTGAATAGGATTAATTTTATACTGCACTGGAATGCCATGCTTCATTGCACAAAAGAACACAAAATGCATTAAAGCTTTGATATCAGATCCTCAACTGGTGTAAATCAACATAGTTCCATGAGCCATTTGTTTCCAAATTGCTCTTTGTAATTCTGAGGGCCTGATTTTAAGCTATAATAATCCCAATTATGGGTAAAAATACAAGCACGACTGTGGACCCAGTTTGTGTCCACCATTACCACGTCAGTTACTGAATATCCAACTTGTGGTTGGCTATTACAGTAATTGCTCTGAGCAAATTAGACACTAATTGCACAGGTGATTTTGTAGGTTTCTAACATTTTGGAAATAAGGCAGTAAAATTCTTGTTATATATCTCTATAGATAGATAGATAGACAGACATAATTTATCTGTGTTATAATTGTTTCTTCTTTCCAGAAATTTTGAACATTTTTGGTAAATGTTGAACTTTGAGTGATCTGGTAGAGAAAAAGTTCCCATTAAAAATGTCTTAGAAAGTAAACGCTGGGCATTTGACCACTCATCCAAGCCTAAATTTTCAAAATCAACGAGTGATTTTTGGTGTCTCAATTTTTTCCCCCATGACTTAAGTTAAGAAACTGAAAGATCTGATTTTCAGCACTTTCTAATAATCAGGTCCCCATAATCACTTCTAAAAATTCAGACCCTCATCTTTTATACATCTTTCAAATGGAGAAGAAACGAAGCATCTTAAATTATACTGGAAAGATTATAGTCCATGTATCAGTGTGCCTTGTAAATGTTTCTTATATAAGTAACATTTTCGACAGTCTTTCGTCTGTTGTATAAAAACCGGCTACAAGACAGTTTAGGTATCTAAAATACACTTCCCAGCCCCCAAGACTTATTCACAAATCATCTGGTTTAAAAGAGCCCTCGCCAAGTATACTTCAGAAAGTTTTCCATTTTGCCCTCCCAGGCAGTCTAGCAACAATGGTGGCCATAAATAACTATGCAAAGGAAATTCTGTGTCAACCAAGAAGGTTAAAAAAACTGACTAAAGAAAATGTACAAAAAGAATAATTTATTGCCCCTTAGCATCTGCTTTTATGTGTATCCTTTTGAGAACAAATTAACTAACCTTGCATATCTCCATATGGTCCTTTCTGGGGATACTCATCACTATGAAAGCGCATGTTTGTTAGGCCCCTAATAACAAACACGTATGTTTGTTATACATTGGAGAATGTGAGGATTAGATGTTGATGGTGCTTTTACAATATGATAAATTTCTGCAGGAGAAGAGAAATATTTTTAAATCTGCCAGGGATTTTCCTTCCACAGAAAGGAGCCCAAATCCCAATATTTTATGTGTACGCTTTAGGTCATAAAAGCAGCTGCTTTCAAAATGTAGATGATACCCACATGCTTCATAAAATCCCCCTTCGAAGGTCAGTAATGAATTTGTATTATTTTTTTAAAATGGTAAAATTAAACGTTAGTGCCAGAAACAGAATGAAAGTGACCTTTACTCCAATGAAGAGCTTTTCTTTTGTCTCTCTCTCTGTGTAAGTAATTATGTACAGAGGAAAGATTTAGGCACTAGAGCTGCAAATCCAGTTTTTAGGCTAAGTTTTCAATAACTAGAGAATATTAAAGCCTGGTCTGTATTTACAGTGAACAAGTACAGTAGAAAAAACCCGTATGTTTCCCATGAATTGAATTTGGTGAACAAATTTAGGCCAAACAAAATTCCCAAGGCAGTAATTCTTTTGTAAAAAATATGTTTGCTTTAGTTTTAACATCTAGTATGGAAATTATTACTTTATAATAATGAGGAAAGGTAGCCAAGAGTGATATATTTAACTACAGACAACATTAATTTGACCAATGTTGTGCTAAACATCTTGTGGTAGAAGAAAACACATATATAGATTTAAATGGTATGTGCCACGCCCACAGATGGCGTAAATCGGTATAACTCTATTGAAGTCAATGGAGCTATGCAAGTTTACACCAGTGGAGAATCTGGCTCTATGAATAAAGTCATAGTCAGTGGTGATAGTGTATATGGACAGGAAACCAGTGACAGTGGTAGAGATCAGATTCTTGCTATGGTAAGTTCTTGATTTAATCATCCAAGATTCAAATGGTTACTAATGTTCACTGCATTTAGGCAGTTTATTTTTAAACCTCTTTCTGTCAATTTATTAACATATTATATTAATACATAGCAGTATTGCCAACCCCAAGCAATCAAAAACCATGAGTGAGCTCCCCACCCCCAAATTATGAGATTCGCTTAAAAATCAAGAGCTTAAAAAAAAAAATACATTTGCAGTCCTTTTTATTTGCTTTTGCTTTCTGAGCCTTTATAGGGCATTTGGTTCACATTTCAGGCTTTTCCCCACAACCATGAGGGCTAGAAACATTTATTTATTTTTAATGAAACCTGAGATTCTCAAATAATTGCATGTGTCCAAGAGCTGGGGCATTGAGGAAAACAAACAGTGCGAGCCCCCTGATAAAATTGCAAGAGTTGGCATCAGTTGCTCGTAGCTATCCTGAAAGAGAGTTGTGATATGGTTGCTGAGAGCTATGATGACAGCCAAGAACGTATTATTATGGAGATGGAAATCTCCTATGCTGAAAATAAAAGAATGGGCATGATCAGTAAGTAAGGCCTTGATCCTACGGCTCATTGAAATCAATGGCAAAGCTCACATTGACTTTAAAGCAGCAGGGCCTAAATTAACAGCTGTTAATGCTTTGAAGCCAGGGCAGGGGGTTGCTCTGGTATCATGGATGTGCTTTTTGCTATCCCTGTGGAAATCTGCCCAATAGTGACCAAGTTAGAAGCCTTTGAAGAATCTCACTTGGTGCATGCTCACTAGACACCTGTTAGAGTTCAGCAGCTAAATTCCCCAAGGGTTCCATATGCACCGAGCATGCACCATCCCCTCACAGTTCCTGCGTGCCAACAGGACTGCACGTGCACCATCCTCACAAAGTGACTGATCATGCTCCATCCTAGGGCTGTAGGGACTGAGCAGAATGCTCCCTGCCATTACTCCTCCCAGCTACTGTGGGTGCTGTTGCATTGGGTACAGGAACTGAGAGCAGAGAGACTGTCTCTTGTGTAGACTCAATGCTCCCCAGACAAGGGGTACTTTAATTCTGGCATTCTCTACATGTTTTTTGGGGGGAAGGGCTTGATTTTGTAATGTGAATGTACTTCTAACCTTCTTAAAAATATAAATGCAAAATAAACTCTTCAGGAAAAGAGAGTGCCTATTGTTTTTAAAGTGCCTCGCACAATAGGACCCTGATCTCAGTAAGGACATCTAGGCATTACTATAATACTAATTAATGACAACAACAATAGCAATAATAAATGAAGACACGATGTTCCTGATCTAGATTTACCTGACTTGGAGGAAGAAAGTTTAAACTCCTTAAATGACTTACAGAGCTTTGCCAGCAGAATTCTGAAGCTTCACATTTGTTCTTAAAGCACTTATGAGTTCTGCACCAGGAAGGCTTCCTCCTGCAGAGCTGTGCATATCCTGAATCTGATTCTGGCTCTAACAGGCCAGCTGGAAATTCTGCCAGCCAGGGCAGAAACTCTCAGCTAATGTAGAGCTTGCAGAGCTAGCTTCTATGCCAGCTGCCTCCATAACCCCACACTAGCACTGGAGTGTAAGGGGGTATGTGGAGGATGGGTATGGAGCAGGGCATAGCTCTTCTCTGCTGATCTTCAGATGGCATAAGTTAGAGCAGTTGCAACTCATGCTGGGGCAGGGGCCAACACAAATCAACCCACAGAATTAGAGACTCATGACCAGCCCCATTCACCTGCACTGTGCGGAGCTTGGATTCAGGGGGAGAATTAAGCCTATAATGTACACTAGTGACCTAATAAAGGTCATAGAATATCAGGGTTGGAAGAGACCTTAGGAGGTCATCTAGTCCAACCCCCGTCTCAAAACAGGACCAATCCCCAATTTTTGCCCCAGATCCCCAAATGGCCCCCCTCAAGGATTGAACTCACAAGCCTGAGTTTAGCAGGCCAATGCTCAAACCACTGAGCTATCCCTCCCCCCCATTTGAATGGAAGGGTATTGTTTGTTTATTTTGCTCCATGTAACCTTATGGAAAAGCCAGTGTAGCATAATCTGTGGTAAATACAAGCTTTGCCAAATTGCCACATAGTTTAGGTGGGGATCCAATCAAGCTGCTCTAAACATCCTGATTCATTAGCAGCTACTGCATGAGAAACCAATGTTAAGCCTATGAAAGGAAGCTCACATCTGTGTTTCCCCACAAGTACCTTATGACTGGAGCTGAGCCTGCACTGGAATCCCTGGGTTCAGCCCTCCCTCCACTCCACAACTCTGGGAAAGATTTGGATCTAGATCCAGGGCAAGAGCTGACTTTTGTGGTTTATGTCTCTCCCTATAAGCTCAGGGTGTGCCCTGTTCACTGCACTACACTGTAGGTATGTACCTAGGCATTAAAAGGAGTTATACCACGGTAAGGCTCGTGTGAAAATGTGCTCTGTATGTATTGCAACCCTGTTCGTTTCATTGTAGTTTTTCTGTGCATATCAAACTGCAGTAAGGAGTGATGGTATTGTGAAAAAAAGATATATGGGAATTAGAAAAAGTACAGAAAAGGGCAACAAAAATGATTAGGGGTATGGAACAGCTTCCATATGAGGAGAGATTAATAAGACTGGGACTTTTCAGCTTGGAAAAGAGATGACTGAGAGGGGGATATGATACAGGTCTATAAAATCTTGACTGGTGTGGAGAAAGTAAATAAGGAAGTGTTATTTACCCCTTCTCATAACACAAGAACTAGGGGTCACCAAATTAAATTAATAGGCATTAGGTTTAAAACAAACAAAAGGAAGTATTTCTTCACACAATGCACAGTCAGCCTGTGGAACACTTTGCCAGAGGATGTTGTGAAGGCCCAGACTATAACAGGGTTCAAAAAAGAAATGGATAAGTTCATGGAGGATAGGGCTATCAACTGCTATTAGCCAGGATGGGCAGGGATGAAAAACCATGTTCTGAAGTGTCCCTAGCCTCTGCTTACCAGAAGCTGGGAATGGGCAATAGAGGATGGATCACTTGATGATTTCCTGTTCTGTTCATTCCCTCTGAAGCACCTGGCATTGGCCACTGTCGGACTACAGGATACTGGGGTGGAGGGACCATTGGTTTGACCCAGTATGGCCGTTCTTATGATTAGGGCATTTGATTGGGAATTAAGAAATCTGGGTTCTATCCCCAGCTCCGCCATCTGCTTCCTGTATGACCTTGCACAAATTCCTTAGCTGACCTGTACCTCAGTTTTCCCACCTGCAGAATGGAGCTATTAACACATCCCTTACTCACAGGGGTGTGGTGAGGATAAATTCATTCATGTCTGTGTAGTGCGCCGGGAAGCCTATCTGAGTACATGAAATAAAAACTTTAAATGCAGTTTTCTTTAGGTAAAATCTCTGCAGGACTATGGAGGGCCAGATTCTGGCCGCTCTAGAATAAATGGGTATGGTGGGAGAGGATCCATGGATTCCTCCTCTCCACTGTGCATACACACACAAAGGGCAGCTGCAATCCTGGTGCACTCCTTGAGACCAACACCAAGTGAATCCCAGGCCCACCCTGCACCTGTGTTGGCTGGTGAACTGTGGGTGGCACTAGGGGGATGCCTCCAAAAAGGCAGTGGAAGCCCATCCCTTCAGAGCGCTACCTCAGCCTGCATGAGTCCTCCCGGGTTAGAATCCCTCTGGGAAGGGCTCACCATCTGTAACTCTCTTATGGCGCTGTGGTTTACAAAGCCATAATGTAGCATATAAAATATACATGGGATGGTTAAGACACAATTAAAGAAACGTGTTTAAGGAGTATGGAGATCACTCACTGACCCATCGAGCTCCAGGGAACAGGATGTAAGCACAACCTACATACAATGCATATCATGTGTGCAGGTACTGAATGACATATTCAGACTCAGCCTATATGAGCTTGGTTTTCATATATGAATGTCTAAACAGAACGGACTGTACCACATACAATTAGAGAAAGAAGATCCCTACTATGCTCCCACTCTCTCTCTCTCCCTCCACTTCCACTTCTGATATTGAGGCATCTGAGGTAACTGAAGACTTTATACCCAGATGACTTCAAGACAGACTCTATCTCAGATTACCAGAGTCTACAGAATTCAGCTGTTTCAAGTACAGTCAGAGGTCATTGAAAATCAGCAGTCTTTGAAAATTAACCTACCATGCCACATCTATCTAAACATATCTATATACAAAATGAATGACATCTCCTGCTGCCCTTTAAAATGGTTTAGTATAAGATCTCTCTGTTTTCTCAGCCTTTGTGCTACCCTGATACACAAGGGCCAACCAGTAGCTCCAATTAAAAGTTCAGAAAAAGTGGGTAGATCTTCTTCCAGATGGCTTTCAAGTGCCACTGAGCTCTGCAATAGATATTCACCAGCCCCTGGACAAATAGTTAGAGAAACGGAGACTAGGCATTGAGGATAAAACCATGGTAGTTCTTCTAATCTAAAGAACTTTTCAATATGTGTATTACCAAGGCAACCGGGCTTGAGAAAGGTAAAGGCACATATTTAATCAGAAGGGAGAAAGATAAAAATTTCACCACAGCTAAAGAGCCGAGAAGCGATGTGTTTACTTTAAGTGTTTGTTTTCAAAGAGACAGTGATTTTATCCTTGATTTTCTACTTTTCTCAAAATTCCCATTAATAAATTCATAGATTATAAAACCAGAAGGGACCATTGTGATCCTTTAGTCTGACCTGCTGTCTAACACAGGTCAGAGAACTTCCAAAAATTAATTCCTCTTTGAACTAGAGCAGATCTTTTATCCAATCTTGATTTAAAAATTGCCAGTGATGCCATTCTATTGAAGCACCATTTTATATTGATTTCCCCCTAGCATTGCCCTGTGAGTGTGCTGAGATGACTTGTCCATTCCAGGAAAAGTCTGCTTCTCTCTGCAGTAGGATTTACAACCTAGGCCTTTAGTTGACCGAGAGAGAATGCAGAATCTTGAATCAAATGGAATCCTGAATCAACATCTTTTCAAAATGTGTATTCCTTTTATGGCCATTTTGGCATGGAGATGCTGGACTGTAAAATTTGTAAATGTCCACTGCACAGAACAAGCAATATCTAAGTTCATACAAAGACATACAAATCAGATTGTTCTAACATGTGTATCTGTACATACACACACACACATTTCAACATAAAATATCATTTGCAGTGGTGACATATCAAAGCATATCACTGTGCATGTGCTTGTGTAGATAGATATTAGAGTGGTAGCCGTGTTAGTCTGTATCAGCAAAACCAAGGAGGAGTCCTTGTGGCACCTTAGAGACTAACAAATTTATTTGGGCGTAAGCTTTCGTGGGCTAAAACCCACTTCATCAGATGCATGGATGGAAAATACAGTAGCAGGTATATATACACAGTACATGAAAAGATGGGAGTTGCCTTACCAAGTGGGAGGTCAGTGCTAACGACACAATTCAATTAACAGGATACCAACGGAGGAAAAATCACTTTTGTAGTGGTAATGAGGGTGGTCCATTTCAAAGAGTTGACAAGAAGGTGTGAGTAGCAGTAGGGGGAAAATTAGTATGGGGAAATTCGTTTTTGTAATGACCCAGCCACTCCCAGTCTCTATTCAGGCCTAATTTGATGGTGTCCAGTTTGCAAATTAATTCCAGTTCTGCAGTTTCTCATTGGAGTCTGTTTTTGAAGTTTTTTTGTTGAAGAATTGCCACTTTTAAGTCTGTTATTAAGTGACCAGGGAAATTGAAGTGTTCTCCTACTGGTTTTTGAATGTTAAAATTCCTGATGTCAGATTTGTGTCCATTTATTCTTTTGCATAGATAGAACATCCATATCTCTATATGCATAGAAATAGATAGGTGTTTTTGATATGTCACTGCTGAAAATGATTTTGCATATTTAAATGATGCTGGTAACCTGGATTGACCTCCACATTGTAACCATATGATAGCTTTAAATTTTGGAAGTGCTAGTCAGGCTTTCACTTCCTCCATGTTTAGTGTCAGATTTCTAGCATTCCCTAGCATTGACAGGAGAAGGTCCTTATCTCAAAAAAAAATGTGGATACATTGTAACAATTCCTTGGCCAGTGAAGTTGTTTGATGTGGAAATGGCCCCAAATATGTTGGATTTTCACAAGCTGTGGGTGAATCACCTCTTCTGCAAACTGTGAATTAGGAGTGGCAGGAACTGCATGAACAGGGGGAGCAGAACAGGCCATTCCAGTACCTTGTCCTACCCCTCAGGGACCCTTCTGTGGTGGAGTTCCCAAAGCTGCACAGCCAGATCCCGCTGCAAGAGAGTCCCTGTTTCAGTTACTAAGGCAGAGAGTATGGGGGGCAGGTTGGGTTTTTTTCATGTCATTAACAAAACTCGTCCACCTTTGATATTTTGTTTACTGGTCCTTCTGTCACTATTCTGTCATTAACAAAACTCGTCCACCTTTGATATTTTGTTTACTGGTCCTTCTGTCACTATTCACTTGCAATTACTTGTCCACTTCTGATTAACTTCACATGCTTACGGGATTGTGGCCCATTAGTTGTGTGTGTATGTGGGGGGAAGGGAAACTTTTGTTGTTACTGACATACCATATCCCCCTATTGATTTTATGGACAGCGCATAGTAGCTGTACATGCACCGCAAGACTTACAGGGCAAAATTAACCGCAAATTACAATTGTAAAGCATTAGATTCCCCAGAAAAGTATGCTATTATGTTTCCTGTATTTATGGCTTATACATGAACTCAGAGCACGTGAAGTTGTCCCCCATCTACTTCTGCCCATTAAATTCAAAGATGAGCATCTCCCATCATTAAGGGGGAAATAGATTGCATGGATGATGCGACTGCTGCTTATTCAGTATTGAATCAGCCAGGGAAGCATTTTTCTTGCTGGTATCTTAAAGAATGATTCAAGAACCAAGATTACCAGAAAGAAAACAGAAAGTCTGCTTTTGGCAAGAATGGAGATTTCCTAGCATGTGGTGCAGAGTGGATTTTTTATACCATTAAATAGAAAACTATAAACGTTCAGAGCTAATTTTTGAAAATTGTGGCCCCAGTTTTTCAAGTTGGGTCCCTAAAGTTAGGCACCAAAATCCATACTTTGGAACCTTCAGAAGCAGCCTGGTTTGCAGAGCTGCGTTGAACCTGCAGCTCCCATTGAGTCAATTTTGGCCTGTGATCTAAGAAAAACTAGCTGGAGGAAATTAATAAATTAACAAATGCAAATTATTTAAAGAAAAAAATGACCCTGTTTAAAAGTAAAATAATTGGCTTTTATGGCTGATTCATTTCCACTCTGATCTCACCTGGGAAAATATATTTTTTTGGAAGAGCTGCAGGGCCAGATTCTCATCTGTGTCCAAAAAACGTTGAGTTAGCTGTGAAGGGAGATGGGGACCCAAAGGAGCTGTTTGTGGTTTCTCAAACCTGAGGCTAGTTTAGTGCTTCCTGGTGTCCGGCAGAGACTACTCTAAGAGTATGTCTGCATTGCAACTGGGAGGTGTGCTTGCAGCACAGGAGGGCATACCCAAGCTAGCTTTCAGCTAACTACCTCACTAAAAATAGCAGTGAAGCCACAGCAGCACAGGTTGCCCAGTGCCACCCAAAAATGAGGGTCCCTAGTGGGGCGTTAATCAGGCAGCTGCCACAGATTAACTGCTATTTTTAGTGACCTAGCTAATTCAGAGCTATCTTGGGTATGCCTAGATGTACTGCAATCACACCGCCTGATTGGACACTACACCAGTGTCCTCTCAGACAGACACTACACCGGTGATGAAGCCCTCTGGCACTGTTCTGAGAGCAGGGAATTGAAAGGGATTAGATACACGTTGGGAATGCCCCCTTTAATGACGAGTGGGTGAGGATGGATATAGCTGGCCAGATCTACCAGGTTTACAGCACCTTGCTGCTGATGGCCTAGTGCAAAGGGACAGTTAAGTTGTGGACAGGGACACCCTGTGTGAAGACAGAGAAAAGGTGTTGGAATGTTGCATCTGTTAATAATTATACCCATAACAAACCGCAGGTACAAATACATGTACCTATCTATCTGATTATTCAGCCAGAAACATATAGTTAGATGTCTAAGTGCTAATATTTGCTCCTGCTATTCATTACAGACTCAAAAATTACAGGGTCAATTATTTGCAGACATAGATTTATGCCTAGGTTGAGCCCTAGTGAAAATTAGTCCCTACAGACCAGAACATCAGCTGGTGTAAACTGATGAGATGCACATGCCTAAATTGGGTAAATATGTGATCTTATTGCTGTAACCATCATCCCGTCTCGCCCTATCCCTTCCCTATGGTTTCCTGTTTACACTTACTAAGCCACTGTCAAAAATTACAGCCAAACAATTTCAGGCCTAATGCTTATTCACATTAGTCCCACTAAAGACAATGGGCCCAATTTTCAATTGCCCCGAGGTCCCTTTATGCTATTTCAGCAGCAGATCTCCCCCTATGGGAATATCTTTGGTGTTGGGGGGGCTTTGCAGTTGAAGAACTGGCAGAATAGCTTTATGCTGCCCCCCTCATAGTCCCTTGTGTAGGATGCCTGCCACAGGGCATTCCAGCAGGGCTGGGGCATCACTGCATTCTGGTTATTTTTGGCTGCATACAGCCCCTAAGGGGACACAGGCATCCTGAATATAAATTAGAGCTGCCTTCAGGTTAGAGCTGCTCTGTGACTTACACTGAGGATTAGGTGGGCCTGGGCCATGGTCAAGACACCAGAAAATGCAATGGTGGTATAAACAAAGAAATAATTAATAATCATCAGCAAATGTATTTCACAGCAAATGCATATGAAAACCACTGTATGCTGTCAGTACGCAAAAAAGGGGGTTATAAAAACACTCTAGGGTACTAAGAAATTGGCTCATAAAATAACTACACTAACAATGTCAATTATTAGCTTTTCACTACAAGATAAATATAAACGGACTTTATCCCCAAACTAGCAAAATATAGGGAATCAATCTCAATAAAAAGAACTGTTAGGGTAAGCTATTTGGAAAGCAGAAACAAGCCTTTCCTGGCTTTAGAAACATTAGCCATCCCTTCTCAGCAGGTGATTAATGTCTTCTGCTGCCAGATGACACTGAACTTTCACAGTGAGTTTCGCTGGGAGGGAGATTATTAGGAATGCCTGCCTATAAACTCTATCAGCATTATGATTTGGGGGGGGGGAGAGGGAGAAAATTTACAAATATCTCTATTTCCTTGAGAAGATAAACTTCAATAAAGTAGAAATTAAACTTCTTATTTTCAAGCCAACTAATTATAGCATTAGTTATATACATCTGGGACTTCCTGGGACTTGGCATCATTCTCTTAGTGATAGAGCCACATTTTGAAACTTGGCCTCCAGTTTTGTATCCGAATTCAGCTTCAGGTGCCATTTTGCAGGTGCAAACCATGCCATTTAGATTTGAATGTGCCTGCAATTCAGGTTGTTAGACATCTCAGTGGCATAATTTATGCCAACCATCATTTCGGACCACAAAATAAACTGAACACTGGGTTGAGAGCCCTTTAAAAATCAGGCCTATAATGTTTTATGTATTTCTTTTGGTACTTATATGCCAAAAAATTCTTTAGATAAAATGGGTAGAGTTCCTCTCTGCTGTTGCTCCTTTAACATCAATTATAGTTACAGTAGGGATGAATTTGGCCCAATATTTTTTGTAAATTCTTGTTTTCTTTTCAAACAAGCTTTTAATTTTCTTTGTTCTGAGCAGAGCTGACTGGGAACTTTCTGCCAAAATATTTTTGATGGAAAATGCAGTTAGTGCAAAATTGAATTTTTCCCTCCATTTTTTTTGATTTCCCATTGGGAAAATCAAAATGAAATATTGTCTTTCACAGTAGGTCAACCGTATTAAAATATTTTGGTTTATTGAACCGAATTGTAATGTTTCATTTCAGGTCAGTTTGCTAGCGATCTGTGTTTACCTGATTTACTGCCTCATGGAGTTGTTTTTCAGGTGCCTCATACCTTCATTATCCTCTATGGGCCAGACTCCCTAGCTGAACTACATCTCCCATGATGCACTGCAGTCTCCCCCCTGATTGAGTCATGTGTCAGGGCCACATGCTGCTTTTTTCAAAGCAGCATTAAAGTCTATCTAGCAATCCATCCCCTGGACCTGTCTGATGGAATCTTCCATGGCAAGTAGGATTCCTAGGAAAATGGATGTATTAACCAACATCCCTGCTCCGTCTAGTAACTGGTCACAGCAGAATTTGGTCTGTTTGTTGTTCAGAATCACTATCAATAATCAATTCAAGATGTTATGTAACTATAAAAACATACATGCTTAAATGTGTCATTTGTTCTAATTTTTGCAGAGAGGAAATGGTGATGAACTCTAAAATAGCAATACAGACACACAAGCAGGCCTGATTTTAACCAGATGGCCTCTGAGTCTCCAATTATTATGATCAAGACTCTACAATTCTGGGGCACCTCAAGGCCAATTTCAGTTCCAAGTTCAACCAAATTAAGTAGCAAGAGGAAGTAAGGTTTGTGGCAGGTGGGTCTAACTGTGACATTTTGTGACATTACTAGGACTGTTAAACTGACTTAAGAAAAGTATAATGACAGCAATTTGTATTTAATAACAACCATAATTATGTTCAAATAAAATAATAATAATACCATTAACTATGAGCCACTTCCGAAGAGCAATTTTTATTCACACCAATTTTACTATTCTGGGCAAATGTTCATTTTAATTACATAGAGAGTCAACATACACCTATTTGAACTGAGGCAAAGGAACATCAGTCCTTTGATACTCACCTCAGACTGCTTGTCCTCTTGGAATACAAGCCCTCTGGAGTTTGAACATGATGGTTTACAAAGGGATTTCATGTCAAAACCATTAAGTAAAGTTTAGATTCCTTCAATGGAATCTCTACAGTGCTGTAGTCCTCTCTTCTGTGAATGAAATGTATCACTAAAGAAATCCAAACTGTTCAATTGCTTGAGTTAGTTTCTGTGTCTTCTCTCCAGTGTCTGTTTAGCCTTTTTGACGCTCCACAGCCATCTCACAAAAGGGCTCTGCCATATTTTGTGTCATCACTTCATTGCTATTTGGACCATTCACAACAATGCTAAACAAAATAGCTCATAACTTTCCATGAAATAAAATTCTGATCAGGCTAACTCTTTGATTTATGTCATGTTCATGAATTAACAAGAGCCCATATTAGAGAATATGCCTGATGTGACCCAAGAATCCCTCAATGCCAGCTGGGAAGGGGGTTACAAGAATTTCCTGATTCTGGTATGTGCTTTCTGGTTCACCAAAGAGTGTCATGTGAGGTCTTAAATGAAAGCCAGGGTCACACTGGACTTAAATATCATTGTGAAATGTATGTACAGGTACTATGTAAGGAGTTATGTATATATACTGAAAACATGTTTTAAAGTCTGTATCAAGGCAGTGTTGACAAACGGGTTTTCTATCAGACAAGGAGCGCTTATTCACTGGTCTCTCTATTGAACTGTAGATTAAGTATTGTCTCATTCACAGTGGGTCTCCCATCACATATCTAAGACGGATGCAGACAAGGGATTGTAAGAATTTCAGAAAGGCACTAAAAGGTATGGAAACACATCAGGGAAGAGAACCTTATCTTGAGATACACACTGCTGAACTTTATATGGGGAACAAAGAAGACACCTGGTCATCCTGCACCTAGAATGCAGTGCATTTACATTAATGAAAACGGGATCACAACCAGCTTTGGTTGAAGATGCTGCAAAGGGTTTGGGGTGAGATAAACTTCATTAGACAAGAGGTTAACCTAATAGTTAAGTTTAGTCTCTAGCAAGTGTGTTAAGATTTTGTTTGCTAAATAAACTTTTGTTTCCAATATTTCTTGAATCTTTGATAATAAACTATTTTTTCACTATAAATATATCTCAGTGCTGTGATATTAAACTAGGGGCTGATCCTGAATTGAAACATGCAAGCTGGTGTGTACACCATTCCCTGGGTGCAGCAGACCAGCTATTTCTGTGAGTGTACAGTGGATAAGGGGCTGACACTACAGAGGAATGCTTCAAAGGGACGTAGGGACTGGGGTCCACCTATTGTTACCCTGCAAGGTAAAGTAAGGGCGAGCATAGCCCAGAGGATAGTGCTTTGATGGCTGACAGGCTGGTAGTGTCAGGGAGCTGACCCCCAGTTAAGCACAAGTAAGTCTCCCTAACACTGGAGGCCAGGGAGTAACAAGGTGACTCATGGTCATGGGTACCCCGAGAACAATCACAACTGCACACTTGTACGTTCATTGAGAGCAAAGAACGACAAATAATAATACGCTGTTTTGCAACCATCTCTGTATATTAGAGTTTCACAGTTAGCATTAGCTGCTGATAACGCTCCAATTCTGAGAGTCTGAGTCTGGGCCCATCTAGCTGCACTATCCCTGTGGAATGTGTTGGTAGGTTGATAGGTGGTCCCTAAAGTAGCCTGGTCCTAGCCAATTAAGCCTTATAGATTAGGACTAAAACCCAGATCCTACAAACATTTACACATGCGCTAAACTTTATATGTGTAAGTGGTCCCACTGATCACTCACATGAGTAGTGGTAGCAATGTGTGTTTGCAGGATTAAAGCCTACAACTTTATACTCAAACCAGATACAAATTGGGAACCAGTGGATGTCACAGAGCACTGATGTGATATGTTCTCACCAGCTTTTTTTCTCAATAAGTTTGCTGCTGCATGTTGCTCCAGTTGGAGTTTCCACATTGTCGTCACATTCAATCCCAGGTACAGTAGAGTGAGTGACACTACTCTAATGTGGAGGTGATAAATGCATAGGTCATGATGATACAGTCCACATTTAAGAGGCAGACTATAGCCTCTTACCTAGCCAATGACAGTGGACTCACTGTTGCAATCTCTGTGCTCAGGAACAGTGAGGAATCCAGCATAACCCCAGGGCTTCACCATACCTTGATAATTGGTGGCCTAGTGCCACATTTGAGGATGAAGTGAGTGTTCTGGGAACTTTCTCAAAGCCTCCCTCTTCTTTGTCACTTCTGTCCCTTCATCTCTTCTGCATTCCCAGCATTAAATTCAAGACAACTGTCCTTCATACATTCACGTATCTCTCTCGGTGTTATTGGGACATGTTGGGGGTGGCAGAGGTTGTTTTGGTGGAGGACGCATAGAGCTGAGTGTTGTCAACATACTGTTGACACTGGAATCCCCAGCATCTCACAGTCTCTCTCATATCTGTTGAAGAAAAAGGGTGACAATATTGAATTTGGTGTAACTCCACACAGGAGGGCACTATGTGAGGAACAGTATGTATCCATCATGATTCTGTATCTGTCAGACAGGAAACCCGTGTTTCCTGGGAAGCCACCAGAAGTTATGGAGGTTCACAGATAGTTGTGATGGCTTTGCCACAGGCCAAGAGAAGTCACATTTAGGAACTCCTGTGGGGTGTCCTAGGTATGCAGAGGTAGAGCCCCAGGGGGAAGGCAAGTGAAGCTGTGGATGCTCAGAACCTCTTAAAATCAGATCCTAGGATTCTTAAGTTGGGCACTAAAAATAGGCCAGCGTTTTCAAAAGTCTTCACTAATGGTGAGTACCTCTAAGTATTTAGTGAATAGTGGCAAGTAAACCTTGTCCACGCTAGCAAAAAGCTAGCTCAGTTTTGAAAATGAAAATGGTTTTAATTACACAGAAACCGCTTTCCAAACTGGGGTACCTCAGTACGGAAGAAAGAATGGCCTCGGAATAAAGGCCCTGGATTAGGAAAAAGGGAGAGTGGTTACTATTCCCAGCTGTACCCCAGAATTCCTGTGAGATCTGGGACAAGTAAGTCATTAACCTCTCTGGGTCTCAGTTTAGTCCTCAGTAACATGGGGATAATAGTATTCCCCTTGTCACAGGGTACTGTGAGGCTCAAATGCTATGGTGAGACAAGCATCACATAAAACCCTCTCAATAAATAAGATTCACATAGCATGTCTGGTATCCATGTCAGAGAACATCCCTTCATGAGGAGAAGTCAGCTGTTAAATCCGAATTACATTTGGGATGCACCTTCTTAGCAGAATTTAAACCTGGTTCTGCAATATGGCATAGCATGGTTTCAAATTTGTGCCACACGAACACTAACCATTCTATCTGGCATTAAAGCGTAAAGGTTCTTAGCATGGATTAGCCTGCTAAAAAGTTATATGTGGTCTTGTACCTTCAAATCATAGGTGACATGAACTCCCTTAACTTACAGTGGCTACTTCCAATTTTAATTGAATCCTAGTACAGGGTTAAGTTGTTTTTCTGTTATGTCTAAGAATAAATTAAACCAGATCAATATATTTTACATGTACCAAACAAGTTAGAGAAAGACAACAATGGCTATAAAAGTGATATGTTTTTTAAAAAAAGGATTCAATATGAAAAAAATATATAGCCAATTTAATGGTCAAGTTAAACCAGACACTGTAGGATAACTTGCCAGTTAAAAGTCCCAAAGGTGGTTCTATTAACCTGGGAGGGAATGGAAGGGGTAAGGAAAATAAATATGAATTGGATCTTATTTAACTGGGCTGATAGCCAGAAAGTTCAAACAAAGTGCATTTCCCAGCCCAGCTCTCATGCATGCAAAGTTTCATGAAATCAGATGTAACTTCTTATACATTTTGTCGCTTCAACAAGAAACAGAAAAAAATACAAAACAGAAGCAGCAGCAGCATTTCCCCATTTTTTAGCCATGTTATATAGTTCTCATCACAAACATATGTATGAAAACATTTTTAAAAAAATCAGTTCCTACCAGTGGCAGAACATCTAAGTGAAAATTTTAAGTGTCACACTGGAACTCTTCTTAGCTACAGTTATATATTCTCAATAGTCTGCCATTGACGGCAATGGCAAAACACCCATTGACTTCAAGGGCCACAGGATCAGACATCTTCTCATTAAAGCAATACAGTTTGAGAAACTTTCTTCTGTGGTTGCTGGGAAGTGGAGTTTTCATGCGGACATTGAATTCAATAAGTGGCAACTTGTTTGGGGTTAAAGTAAATTTATTTTACTTTGGGGTTTTTTCTCATTTCCCTCAAGGTGTTGCTCTGCATTTGTTTGTTTGTGTTTGTACACACTGAGCTTGTGCACACTTATAGAATTTGTGGAAAATGGCATGTGCAAAATCTTCACGTGTGTGCATCACCACTGGGAGTGGGGGGCGGATTTTAGGTAAGGAAAAGTGATGGGCTGGGCTTACAACTACACAGCACCACTGGCCAGAAACTCCCTGCACAGGTGCTGCATAATGGCCCTGGGGACTCCTGCCATGCTGATACTGCATTAGGAGCCTGGTTGAGCAGAAAGAGTCTTTCTCTAGTGGACCCCCACAGCCTTGTTACTGAGATGTGTGCTGATGAGAGGAGTTATCCAGAAAAGAGGAAACTGCCATGGTAATTGTGACAACCCCAAGTGGAGAACAGAAGGTTTAACCTCCCCCCCCGCCGCCCGAATGAGCAGTTGAACCAACCGATTGTCATACTGTGAAGTTTATCAAGCAAAGTCTTTTATGAAAGTTTGTAATGTTCTGAACTAGATAGTCATTATGAGATATGTATGCATACTGTAGTTATGAACATACATAGAAAACTGTGTTCATAACCTGTACTACAACTTCATCTGCACATCACAACAGAGAGAGGCACCTCCCAAGCCAGGTGTTTACACAAAACCCAGTTCCAAGTAACCATTCATTGTCCAGCCCAGGAAAAGACCATGATGGACCAATAGAATTAATGGTGAGACACTGAGACATCCCTGGCTATCACGTCAGGAAGGAATTTCCACCACTCTGAATAACCATGATCACCATGCCGGGGGGCGGGGGGGGAAGCTTTTTAAAAAGGAAGCTTGAAACAGAGGTTTTGATCCAGTAACTGAAGGACAACTTTCAGGTGAGAAGCTGCCCATGACCACTGGTTCCCCCTTTAGTTATGGGTTATGCTGGGAAACTGTTCACAGGCAATAGGTAACTTAGATAAAATCCTTTGTTTGATACAACATGGAAGTGCAAAGCCTGAGGTTGCATCTTTATGTTTATGTTCAGTGTGATTTGTGTGTGCTTTCCCTTGCTGTTTCATTTTTGATTCTGTGGTTTTCTATTAAAGAAATGTTTGGTTTATTTTTTTCCCAAGCACGTTTCTGGTGTGCAAACTGTGTAGACAGCCAAAGTGAGCTGATAACTGGGGGGATGGTTTCACATCTTTGGGGTGACAAACCCGAGGGGAACAGTCCAAGTGTCTGGTACTTAAGGCAATGGAGAGGTCTGTTTTGGGGGTTGACTTGGGACTGGAAGGACAATTGGTGTTACCCTACAAAGAGAAACCAAGCTGGTGAGATCCAGGGTGAGACCTTGTTCTTATGGGCAGGCTACTGGTGTCAGGGAATTGAACTGTAGATGCACAGCAGAAATAGCCCCAAGGATACAGGGCAGGCAGTGACAGAACCCCTCACCAGTCTGAGTGATCCCCAAAACATCACAGCAGGATCCCAGATTCCCACCAAGTTTACTCTTGCAGCAATACAATGGCCATAGTGCTTTTTTCCCCCCGTAGCTTTCAGTGTCTACTACAGAACAGTGATTCTTACTGAGGGTGTCTTTCCTTCTTCTCAGATTGGTTTCTTGTCATTTTTATGGAACAGAATTTATTGGCACTTTAAAAAAAACCCAAAAGTGTCTGTGTGCTGGCGCCCTCCTTAAACTGCACGGTGTGCTCTCTTCTGACTCATCTGCTTTTCTCTTGTCTCTTCTTGAGGAGCTGGACACATGACATAACGAGATTTTTAAGGGTGCCCCCTTATGAAATAGGAACTCATTGCTGTTTGTTATTTGCATAATAAAACCCTGGCAAGAAACCCCCTCATGTATCAAGGGAGGAAGAGGCCACAGTGGAAGGACATCCTAGTAATAGTGAGGGGCATGTGGTAAAGATATATCCCTTGGCAAGTGGGGCTTATGCATAGAACTGCAGTACACTCCTTTACAGCAGCTTCGTCTCGTGCCACCTACTGCATCACTCTTTCTCCTGTGCCAGTTCCTGAAAAGGAACAACCCAGGTGCCTCATCAACTCAGCAAACACATTTGGCATCTGAAGGACTTGGATGACAAACTTTCAAATGCATTTGCTCAGGCAGTGGCATCTGGCTGTCCTTTCTCCTTGCTGAGAGGTACAAGCACAGATTTCTGTTGAGCTGTCTGTTGATTTGGGCATCGTTGTTGTCATGGCTTTGGTTATTTGATGTATGACTCGGAATTCCCTTCCAAGCGGGCTTTGTGAATAAAGTCCACATGTGTTGTTCTTGGACGTGATATGCAAGTGCAGGGCTGCAAAAATGTATCTTTCTGTTAGTGGTGTTGGTCCAGTTCTCAGTGAACAAGTGTCCACACAACAAAAGCCATCCCTATAGTTGGCAACAATTGTCAACTTTGTTGGCAGTCTCAGAAGACTGAACTAATTTCTCAGTTCTAGAGGTGATCCCCCAGCTAGAAGCTGAGACCCCTCTGAGATTCATAGATTAGAAGGCCATAGGGATCATTGTCATCATCTAGTCTGTCCTCCTGTATAACACAGGTCATAGAACTTTCCTGAATTAATTCCTGCTTCAACTAGAGCATAATTTTTAGAAAATACATTCATTCTTGACTTAAAATTTCCAGTCATGGAGAATCCACTATGACCCATGGTAGGTTGCTTCAATAGTTAATTACTGTGACTGTTAAAAATTTGTGCCTTATTTCTAGCTGAATTTATCTATCTTTAACTTCCAGCCATTGGATCTAGTTACAACACCTTTGTTTGCTAGAATGAAAAGCCCCCTATTATCTAATTTCTGTTCCCTATGTAGGTAATTGATGGAACAGTGATAATAATACCTAGCACTTACACAGCACCTCCACTCAAGGATCACCAAATATTTTACACACATTTAGGCCAACATTTTCAAAAAATGGGTGCCTAAAGTTAAGTGCCTATGTCCTCATTTAGATGCCTAAATAAAAGTGTTGATTTGCAAAAGTGCAGAGCATCCAGCAGCTCCTGAAATGAATAAAAGCTGCTGGGTGCTCAGCACTTTTGCAAATCAAGCCATGTATTTAGGCACCTAAGTACCTTTGGGATTTTGTCCATTATTTAAAAAACTCAGAAGATTTTCAGTGCAGTCATTACAGTTAGCCTTATGCCATTGGCATCATTTTGAAAGATTATTATTAGTTTAATAATTATTATTTATTAGTTTTACAGTAGCACCTAGTAGCCCCCATCATGGTCCAAGACCCCATTGTGATAAGTGCTGTACAAACAGAACAAAAAGACAGTCCCTGCCCCAAAGAGTATGCAGTCATAGTACGTCTACACTACAAGATCAGGGTATGATTCCCAGCTCGTGTACACATACTTGTGCTAGCTCGCTCCAAGCTAACATGAGTATAAATAGCAGTGTAGCCATGGCAGTGCAGGCAGTGGCAGCAGATGGATGTACTCACCAGTTTCAGGTGGGTTTGTACTCGCCATGGCTAAGCTGTGCCTCTGCGGCTGCTACCCATGCTACCACAGCTACATTGCTATTCATAGTCACACTAGCTCCATGAGAGGTAGCGCAAATACGTGTATATGAGCTGGCAATCACAGCCTTAGTGTGTAGCGTAGAGGTTGCCTCAGAATATGACAAGAGATGACAAGGAAACAGTAAGGCAATACTGATTAGTGTGCTAGGCTGTGATTTCGGTACGCGAGCAGCCTAACCATTGTCAAGCTCTTTGTACACATCATGGCACCACAGACACAGAGTTTTAAGGAGGGATTTGAAGGTGGATAATGAGGTAGCTGTGCAGATATTTATGGGGCGCTTCACCCAAGCATGGCGGACAGCATGGGAGAAAGCAGTCACAAAGGTGCTTGTTTGAACATTTAATAAGTGGGCAACGGAGCTGACCTTTCGATACTGACTGAGAGGTGATAGGTAGGTTGGGGTTAGGTAATTTACACAAGCATTTAGCACACTTATACATGCAAATCAGGCATTTAAGTTTATCAGGGGTCATTCTTCCCAGGAAATGTGTCCACCTTTGCATGGGCACAAAAAAGGAGAGTCTTTAAAAGTATGTTCCTGTAAGTTCTCTGGACATTCAAAACTGAAAGGAAAGGAGCAAGGGGAGGAGACACCATATGGAGTTTTAGTAAACTATCCAGAAGGTTCTTCAAAGTCAGAAAGACCCTGAAGGGTGATGTCTGTCACTGCTTGAATCTTGGCTGTCCTGCTTTCCTCAGTTTTATGGTTCCTAATCTATTTCCATCACTTATCCTGTTTTATGGTTGTAGCTGATAAGATAAATTAGACTCTTTTTTTTTTGGAAATGTCACAGTTTAGAGCGCTCCCAGCTATAAACTAAAACAAAGCGTTCTGTAGACTTATCCACTCTGTGACCTCATGTAGCACAAAATAGAGATTAAAAATATTTTAGACTTGAAAATGCACATGAATCCAGGACAGACATTCCTTCCATAGACACCTCTAAGATTGGAGTGATTAGTACTTTATTGGTTACACGGCACCCACGTGTATGACACGTTTGGCAGAAGCACACATACATAAAACACACACACAATTAACCATGAATATGCCTGGGTAATTAGCCTTTTGAGAGGGGATTCGCTTCTCTACAAAGAACAAAACAAGAGATGGAGCATGAAGACAATGAAGAAAACATTAACATTAGTGATGAGGGAACCTCTCAATAGAGGTGAAATTCTGGGCCTAGAGAAATCAATGAGAGTTTTACCATTGACATCAGTGGGGAGATGATTTTACCCTAGATCTGGTTCAGGCATTCAGTTACTCCAGTGATGAGTGTGATATGGGAGATGACGGATGGATCCATTTATCAATTGATAGGCTGCTTTTCAGAGGTTTATCTAAATTATCCGAATCTTTCAAATCTGAAAAATATCCCTGAAGTGTATATGAACAGGTTCTCTCATCCAGGTACAGTTATGTTCTATTCTTGCAACAAATACTGCAAGAATAGGGGTTTGAATGGCATTTTGGCGCTTTCAGTGCTAGTCCTAACTGGAACCTGGGAGTACAGAAGCATCAAGAAAATGAAAGACAATTGGGTGGTTTAGGGGAAGCTAATTGAAAGTTTCATAACCTTTCCAAAAATACTCAGTTCAAGATTGGTTTTCAACATGCACAGACGTTTTTGGGGGAGGGTCTGATTTTTTCCCATTCCTAATTAAAATGATACGTTGGGGATAGTAATTTTCTTAATAATATGGCCATTCCTTTCCATCCCCCCCACCCCACACAGGGTTAGAGCTTGTGCTGACTGTTGAAAAATCAGTCATTAGCAGCCAGGAAATGACTTTGCCATCAATCAGAATATTGCTCAGCCATGTTTCAGCTATTTTTCCCTTTCTCTGTGTAATTATTCTCATCCTCCACTGATTACAGTTTATAATAGCTATAATTCTCTCAAAATCAATCATTACTTTACTTAACCACGGGGATATTAGTAGAAATATGAAGGAACGCAGATATCCTAGGCTGTGGGGTTTATTTTAATTATTTTACAGCACACAGCCTTTTAGCTGTTTTGCATTTAACCTCCTTCTTCTTATTAAGCAGCAGTTCTGTTATTTTAATTTTGTTTTAAACCATGGGATGCTTGATTATATGGTAGTTTCATTCACTTTGAGGCATTGACCTCTGAATTAGCAAAGAGCATTTTGCAGGGGTGGAGTTTTTGTTATTGTCATGAACAGAGTTGGAATAAAATGGTGTGAAAAATCTGTCTGCCAACAGTCTGTCAAATTAGAAACCAAGTCCCTGCTTCCACAGTGGGCTTCCATGTGTTCACAGGACCTTTGATTTGGCCTATACATGCTACTTCGTTATATGCTGTTCACAAAGTTACGCTTAGATTAACACAAGGCAAGTTTTGAGTTTGGAGTGGAGATTTATTTAAAGGGATGCCACCAATTTAAAAACCACATTTCTCTCTGAATATTTGTTTATCTAATAGTGTTAGAAATGCAAACAAATAATTACTATATGTAGAAAATATATCTCTATTATTTGGCTTGAGCCATAGGTTAACTTTATGCAACTGACACCACTTTTTGTACAGTTATTTTCATTCTTTCCCCTGTATAGTACATCAGTTTCCCCCACTGATTATGTGAGTCTCTCACACAAGGACAGGCTGAGAAAAAAGTTTTAAAATGGTAGGGGGAAATTATTGTAAAAGAAGCATTGGCAGGAAGCCCCAAGAGCAGGTGTAATGCCTGAAAATTCTATTGCTAACTTGTATAACCGCCGATTGATTGACTACACTTGTAGTTGACTGTGAAAGATGTTCAAGAGACCAAATACACAAGCATAGCCAATTTTATTGCTAAAAGTCAATAGTACAGGAAAGAAAGAGTTACTGATACTGATCCTTCTGGGAAGATGTTTCTTGCAGAGTATCAGTTCATCTTATACAGAAGGTGCGCTCCCAAAATATGCCCCCCAAACTACCTAGATTTAAAGTAGGCCTGCTTACAAGTTAAAAGCACTTTATATGCCACCTAAAACTAAAAATTGCCAATTAGCTTTTTAATCTTGTTTTTCTGGTATCATGCAGTATCCCTTATTTCTTGTTTCTGAACACAGCATTCTAAACCAGTTGGACCTATGAAGAAACTTTCTGCCTTGTATGAGGTTAGAATGCTCACATATCTTGATTTTGGTAGGGTTTATATTCGGTAATTCATAGATTCTAGGGCTGGAAGGGACCTTGAGAGGTCATCGAGTCCAGCCCCCTGCCCTCATGGCAGGACCAAATACTGTCTAGACCATCCCTGATAGACATTTATCTAACCTACTCTTAAATATCTCCAGAGATGGAGATTCCACAACCTCCCTGGGCAGTTTATTCCAATGTTTAACCACCCTGACAGTTAGGAACTTTTTCCTAATGTCCAACCTAAACCTCCCTTGCTGCAGTTTAAGCCCATTGCTTCTTGTTCTATCCTTAGAGGCTAAAATGAACAAGTTTTCTCCCTCCTCCTTATGACACCCTTTTAGATACCAAGACCGCTATCATGTCCCCTCTCCGTCTTCTCTTTTCCAAACTAAACAAACCCAATTCCTTCAGCCTTCCTTCATAGGCCATGTTCTCTAGACCCTTAATCATTCTTTTGCTCTTCTCTGGACCCTCTCCAATTTCTCCACATCTTTCTTGAAATGCGGTTCCCAGAACTGGACACAATACTTCAGTTGAGGCCTAACCAGCGCAGAGTAGAGCGGAAGAATGCCCAATGCTACATTTAGCTTTGCAAGTTATTGTGGGATATATATTTCTGAACACAAGCTGGGCAAGAATGAACCTCGTTCCACTCAGCCTAACTTTGTGCTCGCACTCATATATAATATAAAGTATATCATGTTAACGTGCTGTGTCATACATATGAATATGGTGTGCAATACATATAACATGTACGTTAGCTAACACGACTTTTAACTCTTTTTAAGAAACATACACACAATTCAATTCAAGGTTGAAGGCGCCACTTTCATGAAGAAATGATATTTCGTTTGGGTAAGGGAAAATAATTCTAAGAAGTTATGTCATTTGATCAGGGAATAGAAACAATGTCATGTGACTCAAGCCTGATCTATGTTAAGAGCTGATGTAAACTGCTGCACACAGTAAGCCATTTGCAGTGCCTATAAAGATCATAAACAATGTGACATATTTTTGAATGCCATCTACATATAAAGAAATAGTGCACCCTTATAACAAAGTGCATTAAGGACATTAGCATTGTTGAGTTGCACTGGTGCAAGCTTCCTTAATGGAGACAAAGCCTTAGTTGATTAGTCACAAAACTTGAATAGTGAATTCTGAATATCAAATAACTAACTAACTAACTACTCAGTACAAAGAGTCCCTTACATTGCCTCATCTACGTGCATAAAAATTGTTCCAAATTCTAACTCCCCCTGCTTTGCAGTTAGAGCCACCTGCTCTGCCTGCATTGTGGCTTAACACCACCTTCCCTTCATCTTCTCTCTCCTCAATTACTCTGAGTGTAAATGCAGCCCAGCTAAGAATCTGACCCCTGGTCTCTTTGGGGAACATTTTGTGAACAAAATAAAGGAATACATTTTTTCAGTAAATTGTTTCCATCAACTAGTTCAGTTTGGTCTAATAATAAGTCGAAGTGCTCCCTGGCTGATTTGCCATTATAATTAGATGCAGTATCTGCAAAACCTAGCAGAATCCCTTTTGCCAGAGTCTGATCCAAAACCCAGAGAAATCATTCCGTTTTTCCATTGATTTCAGCGGCCTTCCAATGAGAACCTTAGGGCCCAATCCGCAATCCTTTACTCACACAAGTCGTCTTTACATGTGTGAGTGGTTCCTTGTCACATGAAGAATGGCTTGTAGCCTCAGGCCCCTAGGGTCCATTATTTCAAAGTAGTACAGCCATAGTATAGCTGCACTAACCACCTCCTGCCGTGTCTGTGCCTTTCAAGAAACAAAGCTATTTTGTGAACTATTGGTGATGTTAATAGCCTTCTTTTCTCTAGAGATTTGCTCCTTCTTTGGCCCCAAATATTTCAAAATAGCTGAAGCCAGCAGTGAGAAGCCCTGGGAAGAAAAAAAGTGATGCATGTTAATTTCTGGTTTCGACATGATGAGAATTTCATTCCCTTCATTACAATTCCCTTGTGCCAAAGGAATGTTCCTTTGATTCATTTACTGTACCTTGTACTGCTGCTCTGTAAGTGATCATGTGCACTCTCTCTCTCTTTCTCCCTCTCTCGCCTTTTTCTGCCTGTTCCATGGTTGTTTATTTATTCAGGAATATAAAATCATGTTTTCATTCCTTATAAAGAGGCACTAGCAGACACAAGTGTACACATGGAGCATTATTGAGGTGATAAAAATGGAGAGGGAGAAAGAGAAAGTTTTCCAGAAAAACCTGCTAATGATCAATGGGAAAATAAAACGCCAAACAAACAACAAGCTGTATGCTGACTGAGTGGGGGTGGGGGAGAGGAGGACAGGGTGAGCTCTCTACATTCCTGCATAACTGATGAATAATTCTGTCAAGTTTTCATGAAGGAATTCCCAAGTAGAGTAGATGCAGATATCCAATTGTTGGGGGGAGTAAATAAGCTGTTAAATAGCATTTTTTTTTAAAAGTCACACCAGTTGGTAGCTGTGATGTTTTTCTATTCAAAAAGATCAACCATATATTTTCAGTCTTTTAGTTTAGAGGAAAAAAAGAAAAAGAAAAGAAAAAAGAAAGAACAAAAGTAAAGTTCCCATGACACAGCACAGTGTGCGTCTCTGCTGTAACACACTGAATCAAATTTGAGAACAAAATGCCTGGTTTCCCTGCACACAGGCAGAGTTCTTAGTAATGTAAAGATGAAGTGTACAGAAGACAGGCATCCTAGACTCAAAGTAATAAGCCACAAGAAGTATTGTCACTTCACACACTGCAAGATGCATTTTTGTACTGGTGCAACTTTAAAGATGAATGTGAAAAGAGGCAGAGAATATCTTTCCTCTGATGAGACTTTTAGGAATACTGTACTCCCCCTGCAATGATATACCCCCTACTTTAAAGCTAAGCATATTGGAAGTGAAGTGTTCTGAGGCAGGATTCAAACAGAAGTGGAAGTTAAGGCTCGTGAAGTTTCCTTTATCAACAGAAAATATTGTAATTATGGCTTGGCAAATTGTTGGCTGGCAATTTGACTTTGCTGAACTATAACCTATCAATAGTAAATTAACAGATTAGAATGACCAGACTTTTGTATCAGCACAAAAGTGATGCAAACATCATCACAACGGTGTTTAGATACCATACTAGTGTGACAGATGGCTTAAAATTGCCCAAGATAGACTCTATGACACACGAGGAAAAGGAAAGGGGTTTCCACAAAGAAGCAGCTAATCCAGAAGTAGCATTCCTCAAGGATAGCCCCAAGACTGAATAGGGATGATGTCCGGGATCAGGTTCAGATCCCCATAGTATCTGAGCACCTACCAACTAGCTAAAAATAGAGGGTCAGATCCAGTAGCGTAGCCAGGGGAGGAGCAGGGGGAGCGGCCACTCCCCACTGAGCAGAAGCGGCACCTTTTTTGTGCTCCGGCGCCTTTTGCTCCTGTGCTGCAGCCGGAGCGGAGCATTTTTTGCTCCCGGCGCCTTTTGCTCCCGGCGCCTTTTTTTGCTCCCGACACTTTTTGTTCCCGACGCTTTTTGCTCCGGCGCTACCAGCGGAGCGGAGCTAAAAAAAGCACTCACCCGCCAGCGCTCCAGCTGTTTGGCGGCACACCCTTCACTTACTCCGGGTCTTCGGCGGCACGTACCACCGAAGACCTGGAGTGAGTGAAGGACCTGCCACCGAAGTGCCGCCGAACAGCTGGAGCGCCAGTGGGTGAGTACAGGGAAAGGCGCCTTTTTTAGCTCCGCTCCCCCTGTGCTCTAAACCTGGCTACGCCACTGGTCAGATCCTCAACTGATGTAAATCAATCTGGGTCTATTGAATTAAAAGCAGTTAGTTCTGTGGGCATCTGATGTCTTTTAGGAATGAGTTCCATAATCTAGGTCCAGCTCCCATTAAAGTTCTGTCCCCTGCACACAGCAACCTCCCCTATTGGTTCATAGTTTCATTGCTCCAATGGAATGTTGCGGTCAAGGGAAGTCACGGTTGTAAAGAGAGAGAGAGGCAACTAGGCTAACCCTACAGAGCTCTCTGAACATCAGGGCAGAGACTTTGACATGGACTCTGGATTCAGTGGAGAGGCAGTGCCGATTGAAGAGGACTGAGGTGATGTGTTCATGGCAACCTGTGTTGCTAAGCTGCATTTTGTACCAAATGGCGCTTTGTCAGGGTATATGGTTTCATTCCAGGACATAAGGAGTTGCAGTACTCAAACCTGGAGGTCACAGATGTGCAAATCACTTTGCAGGATCATTAGTAGCACAGCACCACAGTAACCATATAGCTACATATCTCATTAAAACACTACGGCCCTGAACCTGTGGGCTGCTGAGCACCCCCTGCATTCTTTGTTGGCAGCAGAACCTGTACCGCACTTTACAAGATCATACCCTGTGAGATTTACTACCAATAACAACCTAGATTTAGATACACTGCGGGTCCCCTACCCTCTATCTTTCACCACCTCTCCTGCTACAAGACACTTGGTGTAGAAAAGAAGCATATTGAAGCTTAAAGTGCTACTTTGACTCTAACGGTGATGATTTCTGTCAGTATTTTGCGTAAGCCGACTCTTAGAATTTCCAGACTGTGAGGCTATGCTGAGAATCTGACAGGCCAAGCCCAGGAGATAGGCTATCGGTATACAAAGCTGTCATCAAGCAGTGAGGCACCACTGAATGATAGAATAAGCCTGTAAAAACAGAGAGTGTGTATCAGAAACCATAGCTAAAAAGACAATGGGTTAAATCACATTACATTATTTTTTAAGTCACCTACTTAAAACCCCTTTTTAAAAATTGCCCATGGGTGCTGTGTATGTTTTCAGGCCCGATGATGTTGTGCAGGATTTTTAGTGCCAAATACTCCCGACTCCACAAATAAAGCTGCAATTAATGGCATTTCAGTGCTCTGTATTGCTGATCTACTTAACAATCCAATTGCTAGAACATTTTAAAAGTTGTTTAGCTGACTGCCAAAAATGAGGATCATTAAAAATAGATTCACAGCTGTTCAGGAAAGCTGAAATATAATTTTGTCTTCATTATGCCTTATTGCAGATGTTATTGATTTAATCTCATTGCATTTTAGTGGGCAATATCAATTCATGCTGTCTTTGACTTTGGAAACTGGGAATTCTATTTAGTCTTATTTCTAGAGCAAGAGGTAAAAAAGGGGTGGTGATAATAATGGAGTAAAGATGGGAGCTAGCCTTCTTTATATAGCAGCATTATTGGGCAAGGGCTCAGAGGACACAACCTCCTAAAATAATGTGTGCACTGTAGGCCAGATGCTGCTACAGAATTCATACAAGAATCCCATTGCAGCCAATGTGTGAGTATTGCATAAGTAAGCTCTACAAGATCAGATCTTCTACTATGAATCAAGGATGATGGATTTGACATTACAAATAGAAGTGTCAGTTTCCCTACATGATGTCTCATTATTATATTTCATTATTGTTGTCGTTAATAATTATTAATTATTTAAACTACAGTAGCACCCAAAACAGACAAGACCCTTTCCAAACAAAGAGGGAAGGCTTGTTTCCTTTCCCAAGACTATATGTAAGTGGAAAGTTTTGCACATGCAGAAACAGGAAACTACATCCCTATACATATAGAACAAAACTCTGCTCTCAGTTATACCAGTGCAAATCTAGAGTCACTCCATGGCAGTCAATTTAACCAAGAACAGAGTCTGGCTCACTGACTTGATTCTATAGTAGTGACAAGCTTTGATTTGAGGTCACTAATGTAGGAAGACCCTGCTTTGATCAACAGCTCCTGCTACAGAAATTGCCAGCTGTCATCAGTTGCTCTGAGTTAAAATAAAATACTAAAATAAAAGTTGAAGGGACAGTGATTTTTTTTTTAAGATAACTGATTTTTGTGTAAATCTCTCAGCTATTTTATTCTCTCTCAGTAATTGTAAATGTACGGCTTTGATCTGATGACTCTCCTAATTTTGCCAGTTTTGTGGTTGGTGCAGAACAATCTTCAAATAGCCCTTCGCTGTCCAAGGTCTCACTTTGAAAAGCTGGGCTTCCAAATGCCTTTAGGTTCATTTCAATGAGCCCTTCTAAATCAGCCAGTCTTTTATGTTTCATAGCTATTCTCAGCCCACTGAAAGACAAATACTTCTTCAGCCCTCTTCTTTGTCATGCTGAAGTGGTGCCATATTTGACCAGTGTGGGGGCTGATAAGGCAGCTGTAGCATTGTTAGCCAATGCCCTCTGCCCACATACAGTACTATTCCAGATTGAATAAACCTACCACAGATGATTGCCCTCAATGGCATTACTAAAGGGTTCTTTGTCAGGCTTGCTTCCAGCAACTTTTATCCAACAGACTTTCCTGGCTAGTCACAGCACTGTGCAAACTACTGAGTTTCACTTTATGCTTATTCACATATAAAAGCTGATATCATATTGATCCAGGACAGTCTTACTGTTTCCACTAGTGAACAAATCTTTTGGTAGTAAAGAAAAAGGTCTCTTGCTCTACCCTTCCTCCCTCATTTAGATCACTTTTTTGAGATCCCATAAAAATGTCATTTTTCTCCAGTGGTGAAAATGGTTCCCACCGCTCTGTTCAGCAGTCTGCATTCAAAAGGACCAGATTGTGAAACCCTGAGCATTCAAACACAAGAGGACAACTCATATGAGTCACTGCTCACCAGTGAGAGTAAGGGTGTCACAATTTGGCCCACAGTGTTTTTTAAATTAAAGGAACCCAAAGCACTTGACAATACCCAGTATATATTGTACCTACAGAAGATCTGCCTACAGAAGAGTCACATACATTTTCTTTCTGATTACAGTGTATTTATCTCAAAGGAATAAAGAGCTAACTTGGCCCCAGCCTATGTTTCCAGTGAGTCTAGTGTTTCAGACCCCATGCTTTGACAGTTTAGTCCCTGATCCAACAAAGGATTTAAGCATGTGATTATCTTTAAGCATATGAGTCTTTGAAGTAGGTAGGACTACTCACACACTCAAAGTTAATTGCCAAAGTGATTTGCTGGATCAGGGCCTGAGCCCTCTTTCCTCCTTGAGTATCAGGTAACCAAAGATGTGTAAATAGATCGGGCTGAAAAAATTCCAAAATTGAAATGTCAACCATTTTTTTTCATCAAATAATTGAATTGGGGGTGGGGGGGTGGGGGGGGAGGGAAATCATTCCAAATATTTTATTCTTCACTCAGCTCTTGTTACAAATATGCATTGGGGAATCCTATGTTCCAGGGCTACATTGTGTCTACTTAGCCAGTGGTCCAGCTTCCCTTTGGACAATGCAGTGTGCTCCCCCTGTGCACAGGCCAGCAACCCCAGCTAACTCATAGGAGGTGGACATGGCCCTGAATTCTCCCTACCCCTTTTGGAGTGATGTGCACCATCAAGTATACCATGAGGGAGTAATGTCTGTGCTCTCACCTTTGCAGGACTGCTATTTTCCCTGGCCCTTAAGTGGGCAGTGCCAGCACAGGAAGACTCCTTGGGCTCCCACCCCCACTACAGCCAAATAGGTTCTGGCCTTGTCTTATTCAATGAATCACTGAAGAAGACCCTAACAAGAGAATCTCAAACACAGAACTGATACAACCTGAACCATCTGTCTGTCCTGCAATGGGAAGTGGATGCATTTCACAAGTGGTTAGGGCCTCCCCAGCTCTAGCAACTCTGATTTATTCTTTATTACCCATTAATGTATTTACTTTCTTTTTCTTCCCATGAGTAAAGTGAAGGGGGATGTTGTGTAATTTTTGTAGTGTTTATTTCCAATCCCTGCTCTTACTTAGAATTACTGCTCATTTTACTTAAGATCAACTGAAAATTAAAGTCTCGTGCAGTATTTTTCAGGACCTAGCGCAATGACAACTAGCAAGAATAAGCTAAATCTAGACTAATTAATAAAAAAAAATTGCTGCAGCCTGCAAATATACTTGAGAAAGTAATATAGCTAATATATTCTTACCATGTAAATGGATACATAAAATTGAATAGCTGGCAAGTGGCATTTTTATGGCAGCTTTTAAATGAGGCATACGGATATGCTGTGGTCAGTTTAGAGTGAAAATAAAAACAGGAGAATGAATGACACTGCAAAGCATGTTAGTCTCCCTAAACCCAGAACATTAACCTAGCAATTAAACAGAAAATAAAACACAAAAATTCAGTAACTAACCTAGTTATGCCACCTGGTGTATATTCTTAGGAAAGGCAGCCAGAACATGATATCTTAGATGCCCTCCAGTGGTTGGATTGCAGACCGTGAACTGTATGCTGTTAATGCATTTCTTGTATATGTTTGCAGTGTTATTATAGAAGTGTTGGTCCCACGGTATTAGAGAGACAAGGTGGGTGAGGTAATATCTTTCATTGGACCAACTTCAGTTGGTGAAAAAGACACGCTTTCAAGCTGCACAGAGCTCTTTTTCAGGTTTGGGACTGATGGGACTTGGGATCTGAAGACGAGCTCTGTACAGCTCGAAAGCTCGTTTCTTTCACCAACAGAAGCTGGTCCAATAAAAAGTATCACCTCACCCACCTTGTCTCGCTTTTTCTTTTATATGGCACTATAGAGTTTGAAGGAATGGATTGCATCTAAGCAGCCCATCTTCAGAAAGAATGGGATGGAAGCATTTATAATGAAAATTACTATAGTTAATTACACACTTCACCGGTAATTAAAATCCTTGCATAAAGAATATCGTTATTGACATTTTTCCCAATCAGAACTTTTGTAAAATGGCAAAATAAGAAATAAATAGTAGGGTCCCTATATTAAAGAACCAATGTGGTATTTCTTTAAAGCTACAAGGAAAGCTTGTAACTAAAGTAAAGATTTTATTTTTATTTCCATCAGTCATAATTTTATATGGGTCTTTAAATATAGATTTTTTTTGAGGGGAGTAATTGATTTTTCTGTGCTTTTATTTTCAAGTTACTAATCGGCATGAAAAGTGTAAATAATTGCCGAGAGATGTCATTTATAAATCATCAACAGATTTTATCTAATTTTTATCTGGCGATGGATTTTCATAACATGCTGCAGTAACTAGTATTCATGTTGGCTATACTAAGGGGAATATTGATATGTGCTCAACTACTCAAAAGTCAATGGCCCAGATGCTCTTGCACAGCCTAGATGTGCTTAGTGCAAGTCCAGGAAGGGAGGGGCAAACTGACACTAACACACCTTTGCAACTCCCTGATCGTGGGGGAAACAGGCACCAGCCTCGTAGTATCACTGTTCCTGGTACAAGATAGAGAAGATTTTAGCTTGTTCTATCTTCTTCCTGGGATATTTCAGCTTTGGTCAGAAACAGCAGCTCTCCAGGAACACCCTCTCTGGCTAGGAAGGGAGGGATGGCATGAAAATTGCTACAGGGACTCCATGCCCTCCAGTGATACTCCCACTCAGGGGAAACCTGAACTGACCATTTATGTCTGCTTTGCACCACCAGAGCAGACTTAATAGGGCCAAGGATCTGTCCCAATACTTTCACATGAATCAAATCGACATCAACAGCTGGGAAGAGCTCGTCCAGGACAGATGCAGATGGAGACACGCTCTGACCACTGGATTGAAAACTGGCGAAGACAAGCTGCAGCAGCTTGCCGAGGAAAAGCGGGTTCAACGAAAAAGGAAGCAGCGGCTCCAACCCACAATTGACACCGCCTTCAAATGCAGCAAATGCAATCGAGACTGCCACTCTCGTGTGGGGCTCTATAGCCACAATAGACGCTGCACAACCATCAACTAAAATTTCCCCATGGGTGCATATCCATCGTCTCATGAGACTAACGGACGCCAACAAAACTAAGACTAAAGCATGGTCTCAAGAAAGCAGGTAACATCAGTATCCTAAACACTCTGTGACGGGAAGAATGTAGATCAGATAAGGGCAAATAACAGCCACACTTTTATGTATATGTTACACCGGGTACAACTGATCATTGCAATGTAGACAACACAGTACTATGGAGGTAGAGATAGGGTCTGTCTAGGCTGACTGGCTCAAATCTCAGTCCAAATTTTGTTCCAAACCTTTTCTGATTTTTGAAAATGTAAACCTAATATATGCAAACATGCTAAGCATGTCCCATTTAGTCTCCATCCCCACAGAAAGCTTCCAATTCTGCTTGGAAATAATAAATACAACATTAAAAACAACACTTCACCCCTTTCAATGAGGTTCTCAAAGTGCTTTACAAAGATGAATTATTGTCTCCATTTTGGTAGGATGAGGAAACTGGCCTCATCTGGGATTCTCATCAGGGCTGGCAAACCCTTCTGGGCAAGCTGGAGTGTTTGGTTCACAAGAGTTCCAGGTCCTCCCTTAGGTCAGGAAATGGGAATGTGTTCTGGGTTGCCTCTGAGTCTGGGAAGCCCTGGAATGCCTGAGATTTGAATAGAAAAGCCAGCCAGTGAGAGTGCCAGGCCTGAGATGCTGCGGGGAAATATCGCTGACAGCAGGAAGCCTGTTGAAGATCAGGGAGAGGGTATTCAGGAGAGAGAGAAGAGAGATTTCAAGAGTCCAAAGGTCCTTTAGAGGTAAAGATTTGGGGAGTTAGAAGGTGAATTAAGGACTGAGAAGAGGAAGCTGGCTGTTAAGAGAAGGGAAGGAGAGGCGGGAGATTGACCTATCTATGAAGGAATTTATAAACCTCTCACCTCCCTAGTATCTGAGCACCTCATGGTCATGAATGGATTTTATCCTCGCAACACCCCTGTGGGGGTAGAGAAAAGCTGCTCATCCCATTTTATAGATGGGGAGATGAGGGTCAGGGTAGATTAAGTGACTTGCCTGAGGTCAGAGAGGCAGCTTGCAGTAGAGCCAGGAATTGAACCCATCACCTGAGCCCCTGGCCTATGCTCTATTCACAAGGTAAGCTGGGGTGGGAGGACGCATAGAGAAGACTGGCAGATAAAGAAAAGTGGGGGAGACACAGAGAAAGGGAACCCAGGAAGGGGTGGATATTGGTGTTGGACCCGTGGGCCCTTCTTCAAAACTAAGCGTCGGGACTGTCTGAGGTGCACCCATCACTAGAACTGTTGGGGTTTCAAATGTCACTGTTCTCCCCATGCTGGAGGGAGACATGCAGACAGACAGGAATAGCTCTCTGCACCACTGCAAGAAAACTCACCTGGCGAGAAAACTTTGGCTCAACTCACAACTGCCTAGCACCTTGCGGTGTCATTTTGCCTGCCCAAAGTGGCTGTACAATGTTCCCTTTCTGATTCAGTAGGGCTTCCCCCACCTCCACTGTGCGCAGGTGTACATGACTGTACCTAGGAACAGGCAGTGGAGAAACAGGCTCCTTGTCTATATGACTTTTTTCACTACTCCAGGGCAAGCTGCATTAAAGTCAGTCCAGAATTATAAAGTGAGGGCAAAATAATAACCACCGGGCAAAAGCAAGCAACAGTGGATCAAATTCTAGCCTCAGTTATACCAGGGCAGCCCAGTTCACTTAAATGTGGTTATGTATATGCAACCAAAGGCAGAATTTGGCCTGCTGTGTCATAATTAAGCTAAGGAATTTCAAGTAGGCAACGGGCAGTGCAAAATGTTCATAGTCCCAGTCTCTTGTATGATGGGCTGGGAGTGCAGTGCATGCAGCCCCAGTAAAGCATGTCATACTTTGCAGCTCTCCGCAGTAAGTGACTCCTGGGCCCTTTAAGGAGCAGCAATCACAGCCTCACGAGGGAATCTCAGCCAGTCCTCGTTACTCAGAAGGATTGTAGTCCTGATGTGAGCTTGGAGGATACAGCTAGCTAAAACTGTAGAAAATGGGGTATCCTCAGGGACACAACAGGGATGGGAGGAGATTGCAATACAATAGTCTCAGTATGAATGGTACTTTACAATATATTTCAGCTGCTTTTTGCTCTTGTGACTGGAACAGACTACATTTCCCACTTTCTCAGTGGCACATTTTTCTCCGTGTCTTTTATACACTCCTCATCACAGCTCGTTGTTCCTTTTCAACAAACTTTGTCGGAAGGGTACGTGCTGCCACACCAGAGCTGAACACACAGAGCAGATTCTATCACTTGTCGGAGCAAGAATATGAGTGTCAGCCGTTGCGGAGGAAGGCAAGAAGCCAGGAAAGGCCACCAAATAAGATAACTGGAACTTGGGCACACCACAAAAGTTGAGAGGGCAAAAAGTATCTTTCTTTAAAATAATAGTTTATTTTTCAAAGACCCAGGCTTCTCCAGCCCATGCCGCTGTAAGAGGCTCTGCCCCAGATTGAAATCACGACGTGTAATTTTCTGGTGACTGTGGTGTTTTCTGCCAAACCCCTACAACTGTATTTCTGTCTCTCTCTCTCTTGCTTACTAATTTGGAAAGTCTTTAACCAACTTGCACCATTTCTTACTGGGAAATAAAAATCATCTGCCCACTCATCATGGAGCCTACCTTTTTGCAAGGCAGAGACCCTGCAAGCTGCACAGACACTAGGATAAAGGGAGCCGCAGTTAGCAAGATCAGCAGTCTGCTGTTTAAACTCATGTACTTTACTGGGAAAATAATCGTGTGTTTCTGATTTACACATAATAAGTCCATGAAGCTATGATCAGAAACATGCAGTCTTTGCAAATGCAACAAGGAAATGTTAATGCGGTATGAAGAGTGAGCCAAGCCGTTCACATTATCACATGGACATGTTTTCTATGATGGGGTCTTAGCCAGTTTTCTCTTTCTCTATATAAGAGAACTTCATCAGCAGGACAACCCTTTTTGAATATCTTGTCTTACTAACCATAAACGTTAACCATCTGACACACAAATTATTCAGATATGATATACTGTGTAATGTTTATGTCTCATTTTACTTTGTGTCATTAGGCCATAAAACCATATTGTAATATATCTCTGCTTGCCTAAGAACTTCATGGGTTGCTGTATAGAACCAGAATATCACAGCAGGGGATAGAACTCAGATCCTCCTTCCACAAGTAAAGGGGAATCTCCATAAGTTACTGGCATCATAGGGCCTATGACACACAGGGTTCCATTTACTAGGGCATGGGTTACCTATACACACTAGCTGGCTCATTACAATATAAGATAGAATTTTAATACAGATTTACTATTACCAGTAATAACAGATTGCCAATGCTAGCACAATGTCTTTTATTTAATAATTCTGACTCAGGATTTCAGAGGAAAATAGGCATAAGTTCATAGGTGTTGTGTTTGGAGTAATATAATTTAAGAGTGCAAAGGCAAGTGAGAAATAATAAAAACACTAAGTTATTAAAGAGTTAAATTCAACCACTTGATCAAGAAGGAGTCTTCTTAAAACTTCATGAGCGCTCCACCTCCAACATGAAATGGAGTGACAATACAGTCAGACACCAGATGCACGCATGACATTGTCAGAACAGCTTTCATTGGTTGATCATACCCTAGGGGCAAGATACTATTGCCTAGCAACTTCTAATTGCGGATTAGCCTTCCCTAGTGGTTGACCCTGATTACTATAACATCTTGCTTTTTATTCGCAGCTAATGGAGTTATCCTGAAGCTCAAGTGGCTAAGGCCTACAGTTTTAGCACTGAATTTCCCCGGTTTTATTCCTGCTGATGAGCATGGTGTCTGTATACAAGTGGTCACAGGTTGTTACAATTGCATCAGGAATCACCCAATGAAAGCCTGAATCTGCCCTTCTCCCTTCTATCAGGAAATCCATTAGGGAATGTCAGACCAAATATGCCAACAAACAAAGCCCTAAAATATAACTGGGGAGCACTTTATCTGATCACTCCTCACTCTATCCTCTCACTGTCTGTGACGCCCCATACTTTTGCACATAAAATTATGTTTCGAAGTGATTCTTCTGAGAATTACCTTAAAAATCTGCACTCATGTCGTAACTCAAACGTCCTCATTATGATAATATCTTTGTAGCCATCACTTCATGGTGCTATGTGTAAATTAGAAAGACATTATTACCAGCAAAGCTATTCTCTCAACTACATAGATATTTACAACCTGACATAATCTCTTAAAACCTGAATTGTTTGCAATGAAATGGGTTTTTTTCTTCGTGAAGATGTCAAAGAATCTTAATTTCAGTTAATTTTTGCAACCCTAATGAGTCTCTTTTATTAAGGAGCTGGCAATGGTCTTCACAGTATAATGGTTCCAGGAACAACTGGAAATTACGTAGATAATATCATATCTTCTTAGATCAGTATCATCTCTGAAATGTGAAGCTTTTGCCAAATCCGGGCTGCTAAGCTGCTTTCTTATTTTTTTAAAGATTTCCCTGAAAAGTTCGGAAATGCTGGGAAGGCTTGAGATCAGTAGACCAGAAGTTGATGAGAAGGATGCTAATGGACAAAATGTGTGTGATCCCTGGATAATTTTAGTGTTACAGGAGGCATTTCCAAATAAGGAGAACATTTCTTACATCTGTTCTGAATCCGTTGCTTAGTTTCTCTTTGTTCTCACTGAATAAACACTCTTCTGTTAATATTAATCAGGTATATATATTTTTTCTAGTTAATATATTGGGACTGAGTTTAAGATTCAAGCTTGTGCTCCCAAAGATTGCTTTTTACTGCATGCTGAGAAAACACCTGGTTAACTAGAACAGAGTGGACGATAAAGTAGAACCTCACAGTCTGCTCCTTTTTATGTCTGTACAAAAAGTATCGCAGGATGGCAAGAGGGGCCTGAGCCAAAGCTCACTGAAGTCACTAGAAAGATTCCCATTGATGTCAGCAGGTTTTGGATTTGGTTCAGAGAGAGAGAGAGAGAGAGAGGACAAATAACCTCTGTATTCTGAGGTCCTCGTTGGTTATCTTTAAATGGCCATTTCAGATTTGTCTTCTTGTTCTCTAGGCCAGGTTTTAGCCTTTTGTGCTTTACTATGTAGAAATGTCAAGCTCTATTTTAATTCAGGATTTCAAAGACTTGAGTGATATTGTAACTTAACTGGAGGTATTTAGTTCATATGCTGAATGCCTCTGGAATGAGACTGACTGAAGTCTATCTTCCTTTGAGAAAGTAGTGCTACCATTTCAAGCAATTTCAGAGTTGCTGGACAGAACAGCTGCAGAGCTATAGGAACATAATGTAGTTTCCCAAGAAACCTCTTAATTTTATAAAGGACCAGATTTTAAACTCTCCTACACACCACTGCTGAGCAATCACTCCCGTTAGTAGTCCCACTAAAGTCAATGAAACTACTTGTGAGAGAACCGGCTTATCAGTGGGAATAAGGAATTCTCAACCTGGCCCAAAGTTCTCCGTGATTCATCAGTGCTACACTTTGGGTTTTTTGCTGCCTCCTATCCTGCATCTTTATGTTGTCTATTTTGATTGCAAATGTCTTTGTGAAGTGGCACAAAATTGCTCCACTACAGGATCAGGGCCTCTAACTATATATCAGTGTATTTCTAGTGCACGACCACCATGATACCTGGAGTGGGGAGGGGTGGCTCAAAAAGAATACAAATGGTCATTACTAACCAAGTGAGATTCAGGGTATGCTTAGTTTGAAGCTACATGAAACCACGCATCACCCATTCACAGAGATAATCTCCATTGTTTGAATACGCAGAGAGAATTAGACATAAACCTTATCAATTCTTGCCTAAAGTTTTTAAAAATGTCCCCTTGACAAAATGATTATTTTTGTAAGCAGAAATTATTTTGGAGGGTTCTTTCCTAGGACTTAGGGCACACTACTTATGATTGGAAAGCCACCTTCCCCCACCTATTCCTACCTGCTACTGACTCAGGACAGAGAGTAAATGACTAGGAAGCTGCTCTAGATGTCTGATCTTTTTCCACCTGCAGTAAGCTGGAAAAAGAACAACGGCACTAAAATAACATTACACTGAAACCTACAGTAAAGACCCTAATACAATGGAAATTGTCAACCCATCTAAACTAGGCTCTGTTCTGCTCAGTTCTCCTTTGCAGTTCTCTCTCAAAGCATCTCAAACCAGCAGGAAGTCCTAAGTGCTACATACCATAGGCCTGAACCTACATTCCTTGGATCCAAGCACTCCGGTAGACTGCAATGGAAGTTTTTGGATGGTCAAAGAATGAGGGGCCAGACTCCACGTGTGCTACAATATCCAGGCAATTCAAGGTTCACATAAAGGTTGCTATGACATCTTGCAGTGATGAGCACCCACCTGAAAATCAGGTAACTTTCCGTTGTGACATTGAATCCAGCTGAAATGACGGATCATTTGTATTCCCAAAGACATTGTGGGATGGGGACTGGCCGTCCCTCCCACACAGACTTTTTAGGGGAGCTGGTGTAAAATTGGACAAGCCTCAAAATATCCATTTTGTTTTTGAAACAAACATTTTGCACATGTTGGATTGGGGTTGGCTTCAGTGTCAGAGGTAGGCCCTGAATGGATGTCCCAATGCTGCTCTGTCTTGAGCCTCCACTACGTGGGGTTTTGGTGTTTCTTTTGTGTGCATATTAAATAAGATTCGCCAAATAAATAATGACTTTGGAGTCTGCCCAGCATCCAGTACAGTGTGTTCCCCGTCTCTAAGGCTGAGGGGGTTGAGATGCCTGCCCAGTTTGCTCCACCATATGTTATGCTCAGCTAAATCACTTAATCTTAAGCAATTTCAAAGTGAATGAGGTCAAAACTTCAGAGGGTGACCTTAACTCTTCACAAAATATTTGCTGTCACAGATGTTGTGAAGAAAAGATTGTTTCAGGGGAGCAGCCATGACTAGACAGGATTCCTTCTGACATTGAAATGTACGCCCTTCTCCCACTGCAAAAGCTAGACACCTCCCCATTCCATTCCCCACAGTGACACACCATTAATAAGCTCCCCTTAACCTTCCCAGTGCAACAAACTTCATGAGCTCCCATAACCCACACCCTGCCTAGTGCTACACCTCTCAGAAGTCCCTATGCCCCTGTACAGCTACCCAGTGCTATACCCCTCACAAGTCTCCCGGTGCCATACCAGGTTCACACCTCTTACAGGTAGCCATGGCCCTAGCTTGACTAAAACCTTACCTCTCCCAAAGTCCCGTGGCCCCTCCTCTACCAGGAGCTGTACACCTCAGCAGTCATGCTTTCCTACTCTGCCAAATGCCACAGACTGTGGCCTCCAACATTGCCAAGTGTGTATGTCATGGCATTCACAAGATATGGCCCCTCCTCTACACAGTGCCACACCTCTTGCACAACACGGCTCTATATAACCTAAGGGTAAGGCATGATATACAGTGGCTATGTCCTAAAACATAGCCATTTGCTAGGATTTAACTTGATGTTTATTTGCAGAGCATCATCAGTGTGTCTGGCACTATCCAATACATTGGGGAAGCAGGAGTCTTTAACCTAAATCACTTTCTCTTCTCTTACTCCCCCGCCCCCCACATCTCTCTTTCTTCCTTCCCAGCCAGTGGGAGAAGTAGCTTGGTTAGTCTTTAGGCGAGATTAGCAAATTCAGTGTTTGTTTGTTTGTTTGTGTTTGTTTGCTTGTTTATATTTGTTTGTGTGTCCATGAGTTTGAAGTAATTATCGTGGGAAATCTAAATTGAGGCCATGAGTCTTGTCATTTAGTTGTGGAAGTGCTTAGTTCCATGGCTGTTCCTATCATTTGTGGCAGTGGGTTCTGTAGTCTAGGTCCAGGTCCTGTGGAAGTTCTGCCTCCTGCACTCACGAGCCTCATTTTACTGGTCAGCAGTTTCCATGTTCTAGTGGCATGTATCCATTGTGCTGAGGGGTTGGCTCTGGTGGGGAGGGCCAATCCCATTGAGAATCTCTGACAACCACTGCAGAATAGAGCACTAGGGTATTTTGTTCAAGGTGACTTACCTTGCCAAACAGACAAACTGCTACATTTTGTGCCAACTGAAGCCTTCTCAGTGTGTGTGGCTTCATTGTGTTGCGTTTACGCAAGCCTGGGATCACAAATGTGTCAATCACCATGGCCGGGCCCATGCCTGCCAGTATGGGAGGCAATCTTCTGGCCACCTGCAGAGGGAAGCAGGTATTTTTTACTACCAGGGCTATTTGGACTCTTCAGTGCTACAGGATGTTCAAAAGGATCCCCAGGCTGTGGTCTGGCTTAGCAATCTGAGGACAGACACCCTTTATAATTGGGGATTTCTTCAAAGTGCTTCCCTCTTCCTGTCCACATCACGGAACTATTGCCTAGGTCCAGCCTTAGCCAGAAGGTGTTGATTTCTGCTGGACATGGAGAAAGCTAGAAGATAGCACTGTTTACGTTTTATTGTAAAGGAGATCTAGTGCAGGGTGTTGTCCGGCAGTGATGTTTTCCCAGCTCTCCCAATGGCTTCATATATATGTTGAATAATAATGGGAAGAGGATGGACCCTTGTGGGAGCCTACTGGGGAGCGCTTTGGGGAAGGAGGAACCATTGCTCATAATTATCTGGATTCTGTTTGAGAGGAAGACCCTGAGTCATTGTCACTGCCGTCGCTTCTTGGAGGCAGGGTATTTGGTGATCAGCTCTATCAAATGCTGCAGAGAGGTCCATCAGCATGAATATGGATGTGCTCCTCTTGTCTATGAACAAGCGGAGATCATCCACCAGAGAGTTGTCTCAGTACCATGCCTCACCTGAGGCCTGACTGAGAGGGGCACAGGATACTGGCAGATAACAGAAGATACTGGAGACTGTTTTGCATTAACTTCTTGACTACCTTGCCTAGCAAAGAGAGCTTAGGGCCTGGGTAGTAGTTTGCCAAGTTTCTTGGTCTTTAAAATTGACTCGTTCAACACAAAAACACGGAACAATTTTTAATTAATTCAGAATGCCTTTCGATTGCTATTTGAGAGCAGTGAGGATGTGATCACGATTACACTGAAGATATTACCATTTCTAACAGGGCTGGTCTGTGCAAGCACCGTTTTCTTCAGGGATCAGTTCTTTTTGGCAGCTTCTCTTTGGCTTGTTATGGTATTTGGAAAGGAAGCATGATTAACCTGCTGCTCAGGCTGAAAGGAGGAAGAACTGGTTTCAATGTTCCCTGCAAAGAGGCCACATGAAGAGGAGCTACACAGTCTAATCCTGTGAGATTGCATTTCATTTTTCTTTTCCTAGTCTCATGTAGCCAGCCATATTCATCCATTCTTTTATGGTAATCTCTTCCTAGGAAAGCGAAAAGAAATGACTGCAGCCAAACTATCAGTCAAGTATGTCATGCTACAGAACAGAAAATAGGAAACATTTTTCTAAATAGAGGGAAATTGCTTTTCATAGCCCCTGAAGCTAAAACAGGGCATTTAGGAAACTAAGTCTCTTATTAATAAAACTATAAAATCTTCCTGTGGGCCACATTCTACCCTCATTTCACACAAAGAAATACTCTCATTGATATCAGTGGGACTTCTGCATATAGATTGAAGGAACAACATGAAATTGCTGCACCAGAGTATGCAGTACCAGCCAAGGTAGCAGTACTGTATCAACATTTTTCATGTAACAGCCTACTAATATCACTATAAGCCAGATTTTCTTGTCTTCTAATGGGAGTTCTTGGGATTTTTCTCCAGAAGATGATCCACAGTCATTTTCAATTCAGAAGAGTGCATGATCAGTAACCACTATACAAATTAATTTACTTAGGGCCAGATCTGTTGGCCCCTGCTAAAATGGAATAAGGGGACATTAAACTAGTCCTAAAGGAGCCAGGTTGGAAAGAATGGGGGAATCTTCAGCTAGTGGAAAGGAGCATAGAGGTAGAGAGAGGCATGCTGGTGGGTGAGTATGGTCGGGATCAAAGTTCAAAATGTTCGGGTAGACCTTTGGCCAGTGGACTGGTGCCTATAGGACTTTTCCAGAGACTATAACTTTACCTTATGTTGGGGGCATCTCAGCCCCCAGAGGATCAGGGGAGTGGAAAGGTGGATTACAGCTGCACTGAGCCCTTTGAACTCATATTACATCAGATGTCACCAGCATCAAGTTTCTCTGATGTCCGATGCAAGAAATGAAAAGACAAAGTAGCAATCCTGTAACAGGATCCATTTTGCTGCCTGTAGAAAACCAATCATTCAAAGCTAAGCTCTTTAGATATGGCATACAATGATCCACATCTATACAAATCCTATGCATTTCCTCACCTCTTGCGCACAGCCCTGTTCCAGGCCCCTGGGATGCCTGGAATTGCACTGATTGTTAAGAATACAGGAATGATATCACTTCATTGAATTTCAAAGAATGGCCGGCAGATGGGAATGATCAGACAAGGCTGGTAACCATCATGGAGAAAAAAACAGACAAGATTCCTGACAGATCACTGAAAGATGAAACCGAGAAGGTACCTTTCTACCTGGCAACACCTAATAATGGCAGCAAATCTTCACCGACAGTAACCAAGTAACATCCTAGTTCACCTGCATGAATGGGTGATCCCATCACCCCTTTCAGGAACTGAGTGAAGGACATCATGCTTTCCTTTTAGCGATTTAAAAGCCAGACTGGGGTTTGTCAGTCTTGGGAAACAACAGCCTAAATAGGCACCACCAGCTGAAAGGTCAAAACAAGCCTTAAAAATAGGTCAATTGACCATGGTAGGTTTAGGTAAAGAGAAGCGGAAGCTGTGAGGGAGGATGCAAAGAGGAGGAGGGGATGAACTGCCAAAGATTTGGCTTGGCTCAGCTAAACATCCATACAAAATCTTCATGAGGACCTCTCATCACTACAACATATTGGATCTGATTCACACTAAGGCTCTTTTACACCACTCTGTAAATGAGGATCAGGCCCTTTAATACTCAGCCTGTAAGCTCTTTGGGGCAGGGACCATCTTTTGTACAGCACCGAGCACGGTAGGGGCCTGTTCCGTGCCTAGGGCACGTAGGCACAACCGCAAATCAACTAAATAATTCCCTGCAGGAATCACAGCTTACAGCAAAACTGAGCTGGGAAAAACTCCTTTGCCAAATGTCCCCTACCAGGTTCAAATCTAGGACAGGTCAGCCTGTGGACTGAGAGGTCATAAACTCCTGTCACTTCCAATTAGTAACAGGCCCTTTTGCCAAACAACCACATCAGTATAGTAACAACATGAGAATATGGCCTACCACCAACTAGCTATCCCTTACAGCACCATCCCATATGCAGAAAGAATTTAAAAGATACAATGTAATGGCTGGGGTTTGGTGAGAGATCTGGATGAATGTTCAGTTCAGTGATTTTATCCAGACTGGTTTCTTCAGGAACAGTGATAATCAGATGCTCATCAATAAGGATTGCTACCCTCTGTTTTATATATTTGTCTGCTTCTTCCATTTTCTCTTCCTCCGGTTCCCCTTTCTTCCCCCCATCCCTCTCACCTTGCTATTTTCATCTGCAAGCAGCCAAAGAAAGAGTGTGACTTGGATCAAGTTCCAATGCACAGGGAGAAAGTTGAGTATGAGCAGAGACAGCAGTTGTGTGATTCTAGCCAGGGTCACTTTGCCATTGGTGGTGGGATGTGGGGCTTGCTTCTGTTAAGGAAAGTAATGTGACTGCATTTCAAGGAGGCAGCCCCTCACATGTAAAGCTTAGTAAGCACTCAGGAATTGGGTTTGTCAAAAGAGCATTGCTTTATAGTTCACAAGGATTTAGCCCAGAGTCTGCCCAGGCTTCTGGAGGCAGTAGCGTAGCCGGGGGGGGGGAGCAGGGGGAGCGGCCGCTCCCCCTGTGAGGAAAAGTGGTGCTAAGGTGCCGCCCGAGCCTCGCTGGGGTGGCACTTTAAAAGGCCGGCGGCGCCTGCCGCTGCGGGGAGCCACGGGCCTTTTAAAGCGCCCCCCCAGACCTGCTGCCGGAGCTCCGGCGGCGGTGCTTTAAAGGGCCCAGGGCTCCGCAGCCCTGGGCCTTTTAAAGCGCCGCTGGGTGAGTACAGGGGGAGTGGGAGGCGCCTTTTTAAAGCGCCGCTCCCCCTGTGCTCAAGACCTGGCTACGCTACTGTCTGGAGGTGCTCAGAGGCTTAACTCAGCCAATAGGATAGTCACTCCCATATCAACACTATGCCATCTCAGTTGGATAGCCACACAATATATGATAGTCACACAATAATTGTCCTCACACTATTCAGTCAATGCATATCCTCCTTATTGTGTGGTCTGTCAATGTGTTCACTTCTAAGAGAACATGTTTCTAAGAGTACACTTCTAAGAGCCAAATGTTTAAAAGCAGAAAGCGGCATGTGCTCAAAAATACATCTGCACATGCAACTCCTATGAATGCATGTGCAAATCAGGTGATGAGCTTGCAAAGGGCCACTTAGATTCTTAATGGTCTTTTGCACATGCAAATGTCTAATTTGCTCACAGATTTGTAGTAAATGATAATTCATACGTAGGCACATTCAAGTTGGTCCATAAAGTGGTAATTAAGTGGAATTGCCAAACCGTTTGCAGGCGCATATAATTCTATGATAAAATCTATAGAACTAGCATAGGCCAGGAGGCATTGCACCCTTTGCTCCTCGAGGAATGCATGCTTGACTTCGTAATGACCCCTTGAACAAAGGCAGTGTTGCTAACTCTTGCAGTTTTATTGCAAATCTCACCATATTTGGTGTTTTCCTGAAAGCCCCAGCTCCTGGAGCCACTAGTATCTCATGAAATGAGCTTTCATTTTTTTTAAAGTAAGTTTCATTCCTCATTGTTGCAGAGGAAATCTTGAAAACATGAAATCTAAAGGCTCCACAACCAGAAGGCAAATAAAAAGAACCCAACATTTATTATATTTTTTTAAAATAGGATTTTTTGGGCCTGACCCATGATTTTTGAATTCTTGTGATTGGTGAAAGTGTGAGGCTGACATGTTCTGACAATATCCTAGTGAGTAATGCCCTCTTGGGACAGGGTATGTGACAGGGTAAAGAAGAGCATCTGGTCAATTATCTCTAAATCCTTCATAACTGTGAATACCTCAGTCAAGTTCCTTCCAACCCTTCTTCCCAGGAAGTGGAGAGCCACATTAAATTGGAAAATAATAACATCAAACAAGATGACTTTATGTAAACCTCTATGGTATCCATTACTGTTTGAATCAGTTAGCACCATCTAGTGGTCTAAGAAAGTAGCTTGCAAAAAGAAACAGAACCTAAAATGGCTGCTGCTTCTTGAGTAACACACGCCTCGCATCTGTGACAGTGTGTTCTGCTACTAATTTACTGGTTACAACAGCAGTGCAATTCCTAATCACTAATAACACTACCTGCATCTTTGCAGACAGTTTGATGGTGCATATATCTCTCAAGAAGCAACTGACTTTTTATTTTATTTTTATTTATTTTTTTATTCTGGGATTTATCTGCCAGAGATTTTATAATGCCAAAACAAACCCTTTGATGATTGCATTGCTATTTACCCATTAGGCTCCAGCGCAACATAGAAAGACCCTGGTGACTTTCACACCTGAGCACTGTATTCTGCTCTCATGTGAAGTGCAAAGTTGAAATTGGCATGAGAAAGCATCAGTCATCTTGGAAGAAGAACTGGGAGAGGTTTGCTTCAGACGTTTTCATATTAAATATTTATCTGAACTCAGGCAAAAATTAGGCTAATTGATTTGGGATTCTGTAGCTGGAAGGAGGACAAGGGTGAAGAAGATTTTTTTTCTTAAAAAAGTGAATTAAGTTACTCTGGCTGGGATTTTGCTACTTGGAGGGAGAATGGACACAGAGAGTGAGAACTCGGTCTGTTCTAAAGCTTTTATATTCATGTTAAAATATACACATATTGGCTCCAGCTCTTCAGGAGGGAGCTAGTGCATCTCAGAGCAGCACTAAAATATGTGGAGAAGATCCTGAAGCTATACCATAGTGAGGTCCAGGGTATGGCATTGCCAGAGCAAGCAGCTTCCTTCAAGCTGTAATTGGATTTTGTGAGTTTCACAAATTTGTGTGGTTTTTTTTAAATAAAAGACAAAATGGGTCCTTATGTTCTCACTATCAACCAGAGCTGATCTAATTTGGCCGCCCCAAGCAGCTGCCGCTGAATTGCCGCCATGGCGAGCAGAGCAGCGGAGCTGCCGCCGAACTGCCGCCGCGGCAAACACGGACTGCCACCCTATGCTTGATGCCGCCCCAAGCACCAGTTTGGAAAGCTGGTGCCTGGAGCCTGCCCTGGCCGATACTGTTCAAAAGAAAGGGTTGGTTTGCACGAATCTCACAATTCAAATTTGGGTTTTTTTAAAAACTCACGTTAAAGTTTTACCGTATACAAAGAGCAAACTGGTACTTCTAATCAGTGTGTTTTATTTAGGTTAAAGAAACCAAAGTAAGAAGGAACAAATGCAGTGTTGACAAGCCCTAGCATTCAAATGTCACGAGGCAGGCTGCCAAATATCATGAGCTTGGCTTAAGAATCATTAGATTCTTTAAAAATAATAAATTTGGAGTTCTTTTTGCTTGCCTTTGCATTTTTGAGTCTTTAGGGTGAACTCTGGTCATGTTTCAAAGCTTTTCTCCACAACCATGAGGGCTGGGAACTTACATTTTTTAAATGAATGCTGAGATTCTTATGGACTCACCTGAAGCTGGGGCATTAAGAGGAACACAAAATGTTCTGAGACTTGCAAAAAAACCAGGAGAGATGGTAACACTGCAGGTGGAATGCTTCCATGAGATAGAATGTGTGATGTGCGTTTGACTCCCTCTCTTAGAGTAGCCATATTTACGAAGTGAACTGCTCTTCCCAAAACAGAAGGCCTCCCAGCAAACAGGCAGGCAGCCGCCTTCCATTTAAAGATGCAGCATCTGATCAGGGGCGGCTCTAACTTTTTGGCTGCCCCAAGCAAAAAAAAAAAAGCAAAAACCCCAAGCACCTCCCCGCAACAAAAAACACCCCCCCCACCAACACAACCCACCCCCCCCCCCGGGCGCCGACGACCCGCCGAAACACCTGGGGCGCCGGAGGGGAGTGCGGCATGTCCGCGGCCCCCCTGCCCCGGCCGGCGGAGAGCGTGGGGTTTTTTTTTGTTTTGTTTTGTTTTTTAATAAAACAAAACAAACAAAAAACCCCTGAGTGCCGCCCCCCTCCAGGTGCCGCCCCAAGCACGTGCTTGGTAGGCTGGTGCCTGGAGCCGGCCCTGCATCTGATAACATCTCCTATGGTTACATAGCTACATGCACCACAAAAATAAACAAGAAGAAGACTAAAAGGGGTGATGGGAGGAAGAGCTTGCTCGTTGGTCAGTGTTTCCAACTATTTCCTGGGTCAACTCCTGCTTCCTTAGAAGAGGGTGACAAAACTCCCTTTGACTTTAATTTGTCCATGTGTAACTGCAGCTGAACTGTGTAAATATGCTGCCTTATTTCAATCACTCTGGAATGGAACTGGCAATTTGTTTAGTATTCATTTAACCAGTAACATTCATTTAACAGCACGTTTTTCTAACAGTTTCAGTGAGTAAGATTTGATTTATTCAAGAACAGATGGACAGCGAAAGCTGTTTGTGAGGTAGTAATGAGGGCAGATCCTGATATACTACCATGCTGAATGGGAAGCAGTCACATTGTTCCCATGGATGATGAAGGTTGGTCAAGTTTGGTGAGGGATGGATCTTAATAGCGTCAGAAGTTTGCTTCAGAGATGAACCCAAAAATACAGGTGTCTAGCTGAAGTTTATCCTTGTTATCAAGCTTATTTGTCAGCTTGTCACACAGTCTCTTCCACACTGCCCGCAAGGATGATTTCACATCTCAGAAATCATCTAAAAGGATCCTACTTTCTCCACCTTTCCCACTTAAAGATCCATTTTTATTGTGTTGCCTAAGGAGAATTTAGTTGATTTGTTGTTCCTCTATCCCTAGCATCAGTCTACTTGTCTGTCCATAGTATGTTTGCTCCTCAGAGCGAGGACTATGCTAAAGCACTTATCAGATTGTCAGCACTACCATCAACAAACAAAATAAACAAGTTTCAGAGTAGCAGCCGTGTTAGTCTGTGTCAGCAAAAAGAACAGGAGTACTTGTGGCACCTTAGAGACTAACAAATGTATTTCAGCATAAGCTTTCGTGGACTACAGTCCACTTCTTCGGATGTAAACAATAAACAATAACCCCATGGGGATGCGAAGTAAGGCTGGATATGTCAGGAGGCCAGGCACTCTTCCAAGTTTTCTAGTAGCTCCTGCTTCTGCTCAAGCTGGAAATACCTGGGGAACAGCCTTGCTTGTAGGATTTTGACATGCTCATTTATGGACAGACCTAAGAAATGCACTGGCACGCAAAAACATAAAATACCCAGAAAGGAAGTTAACCAACAGTCTGAACATAAAACCGAGTTTGGCTTGGCTGGGTTTTGGCTAAAGGCCTGAGAGGATTGGAGGGAAGGAGCAGTATTGGCTCATTCAGCCCTAATCATGCTGTGAAGGCAAAGGAGAAAGACCCTCCTGGGGGAGCAGAGTGGATGGGTTGCACCAGCCATTCCACTTCTGGTGGCAGAGGCCCAAATTTGTACAGGTATTTAAGTGTTGCTGCACTCAGTGTTGCAGCACTTAACTGATTTAGGATCCTAATCTCATTTTCAAAAGGGATTTAGGCACTTAGGAGCCAAAATTCTATTGACAGTCCTAACTGCCTAAATCCTTTTTGAAAATGAGATTCAGGCTCCTAAATTAGTTAGGCGCTGCAACACTGAGCGCAGCAACACCTAAATACCTTTAAAAATCTGGGCCATAGCTCTCTTCTGCAATAACACTGGCTTTGGAAGATCAATGCCAATGATTTCACACAAACCAACAGTCAAAACGAGTTTTAGTTCTGTTCACCAAAGATGTTGTTGCTCTCTGTGAGGCCTGTGACTTTCCACAAGCCCATCTTGACTACAGATAATCTAGGATCAAATCACACTTCAGCTTCTGTTATAATCCATGTGGTGGAGACATTGATAGCCTCACTTGGACAGTACTGTCACAAATTGTAGTCTGGAAGGCAACTGTCAAAGGAAGAATGAATGGGACAAGAGGAGAAACTGATGCTACAGTAGTTACAAAGGGAGGTCATGACTAGCTATTTGCCAGGGTTTGTCATTTTTATGTTCTTGACCCAGGAATCTTTGGATCTGGAGGCTTCAACCAACAAAGTAACAGTTTTTAAAAAGTGACAATTTACTGTTATGTACCATGGGATCTCAGCTTCATTTTTAATTAATTTCTCAATCCAGGAAATCCATTCATCACAATTATGGAATGCCTGAAAAATCACTCAGGAGCTACAAAGGGCAGGTAAAGCAAAAGCATTTCAAACAGTTACAGATGAGCTGATAAGAGGCTTAAAAGAAATAGTTAAATTTGTGTGCAGGTAATTCAGCCACAATATCTGGAATGTATAAACATAGCACTTTTTTTTAACCCTGGCCTTAAAATTTGATCCAAGTCTGGGAGTTAAAAAGTCCCATTTTGTGTAATCAGGTTCTGGTTGAACATGATTGCTGAATTATTTTAAATTGAAGACACATGTCTGGACGTTGAGCTTTGTGTATTATTCCAGAATGGTGTCCATTAGGTCTTATCCACCGGGGCTATCTTCATTCCTTATGCCTCAGGATTAGCAAATGGCGAATCATGAATATGGAGACAGTGAAAAAAATGTGGTACTAGTTAAAGGGTGATTTTGGAAATTATCTTTCATGCATTATTCAAAACTTTTTGGTCTCCCCTGCCTAGAGCCCCAGCGGCTGTTTAAAAGTGTTATTTTAAAACACAATCATACAAGGCATTTGCAAATCTATGGCATTCCTTCATTTTTTTGAGTCTTGAATTTAGCATTGAACCAACATTCACTTTAACCCCTCATCAGTCCTAAAGCATTTGCAAGAATCTTAGTTGATCATCTAATGGTTGCACTGCCATATGCTGTCCTTTTATAATATATCTGTCCCTGAACCCCGTGTTTTTTATGCTGCACCTTTTATAGGCAGATGGACCATTACATAAACTGAAACACATTTTCATGAATGCTCCCTATGGTATGAGAGTATCATCCTGTAAGCAGTGTGGGGAGAGAACTGTGAAGCAGAGCTGAGTAAGTCCCTATCCATATGGCAAATGAGAGCATGTCCTTAAACCATACTACTGTAAGCAATGTTATAAATCAAGTCACTGAGTCTTGATAGTGAGACACGTAACCATGAGCCCTATTTATCATATCTGCACTGTCTGAATATTGGCACAGCATTGCCTCAACTCCCAAGGTCCTAGGCTGGAGTCTTTTTGGGTTTGGGACTAAGCCTCCCCCCCATCCATTTGCCTCAGCGCGATCACCTAAATCTATTATGGAGCACCTCCCTTTTCTTCTGTGCACCCAAAAAATGGGCTGCTGCAGAGGACAGCTGGTCATAATATTTTGGACACAAAGGTTTTTCCTTAAGGGAAAAAAAAGGCCTTTTTTTTTCTCAAAAGTGAAACTCACCGAAAGAGCATTTACATTTTCCAGTTTTTGCAAAAATGTCCCGTGCCTTTTTAATGGAGGTTTAAAATTACCAACACTGTTTATCAAAATCATTGTGGAAGTTATTTTTGTTGTTGTTTACCAAAAAACTGGTTTTCAGTGCACAAAAATGTCAGTAACTGTTTTTTAAAAAAGCGCGATTTTGATACAAATATTGTGAAAAGTAGAAAACGGGTCCATTTTGAACCCTGTGAAATTGAAACAACTTCAACATGAATTTCCCCAGTTTTGATCAGCTCTGCTGCAGAGCTTGACTGAATTGCACATAGAGGTTTGCAGCTTCCCTCGTTATCGTAGCTCATCACACTGGTCCCTGATCGTGGCAGCTCTCCTGCACTTCAAACCTTCCACTCCCCCTTCCCCAGTCAGGCAGATTTCTTCCTAAAGGAATAAAACAGCTGGAAAGCAAATCTATGTCTCATGCAAGGGTATGTGTCTTAAATATTATTGTTTACAGCATCATTTCCCAAAAATCTCTCACTCTCTTAATTAACACAACACCTATTGTTTTGTGCAGAGCAGAGACAGAATTGGCAGCTGACATGTCTGAGGTGATTCAGTAAATATGCGTAATAGTCACGATTAGGATGTGTAATAGGCTTACTATGAATCTGAAAATCCCACAAGCAAGACATAACATCCCTTAAAAATCATACCACAATATTGTACAATAATGGTCCTAAACCCTACAGCTTACAATAGTGTTCCACAGGTTTTGGTCCATTACTGTGGGGTTTCTTAGGGGATTTTCATTAAGGTAGATAGTTACACTGATTTGTGTTTTGCTAATGCCTTGCTAAGACACACACAGCACAGAGTTGTGAAAGGTCATATGATGAAGATCACTTCCTCCCGCCATGTAGAAATGGACAATTCACAGTATGGATGGAAATGACATCTTGAATTAAAATTTCCTTTTATGAGCATATTTTGATAGCGACTATAGAGCTAGAGAGACAGTGACACCAACAGAATTTAGATTGTACATGTCTTACAGCAGGGACCGTGGAACAAATTCTCTCATCAGATCCACTAAAGTGATTGCACTTATTGGGAAGCATGAGTAAATATATCTAGACTATCCCTGACAGCTGTTTGCCTAACCTGCTCTTAATAATAATAAAGGACTTTACAAAGGAGGTTAGTATCATTATCCCCATTTTGCAGCTGAAGCTGTAAATTTCAGTTTCAATTTACCTTTAACAATTTTAACATCCAGTGGCTGTTGTCTTGGTAACATGTGATATCACTTCGTTGGGTGGCCACTCACACATTCCCAAAATACTGGACATACTTCTGGGAATGGTTTGGGCCCACCGTCACTTGCATGATCTTGCCCCTGCTGGCGTGACCTCACACACAGGGTACATACGAGATCATGCCACACAGAGTACACCACTCCGCTCGGCCAGTGTGACTTCACACGCCTGGTGTGTGCAAGGTCACACTGGCAGGGGCAGAGCGGCGTACTCTTCAAAATGGAATCCCCGTCCAATATTGGACAAAACCACATCTCATTTTGTCTCAGTACCAGACCGAGGACAAACCAGCCAATATGCGAACTATCTAGTTTAAAACTGCACAAATGGCCTGCCTAATTTGTGATATCATCAATGCAATGCATGCATCTCTTCTTCAGCTGGAGGAGCAGAATGATAGGCAAGGGATGGGCTAATCAAAGACATGTAAGGGAGTTACAGCCCCAAATCCCATTACAGGTCAATGGGATTTAGGCTCTTAGTCCCTTATGCCCCTTTAAAAATCTTAGCCAAGGTCATTGTGACCCAGCTGACTTTGGTTCTGATTATCTCCCATGCATGAAGAATGCTTGAAGCTGAACAGAATGTTGGCAAACATTTTATTATCCCTCCTTGCATTTGTCTGTGATGATCCTCGTTGCTGAACAAGCTGTTGTTTCCTGGTTGCTGATAACCAGACAGACTGCCAGCAAATGTAGACTTTAGAGGGCCAGATTCTCTCTGTGCTCAGCATAAAGCAGAGCAGGGCAGGGGAAGAGTTACTGCTCCCCAATTCTCTCCCTATCTTAGTGTTCTGTTTACAGTAGCCTCAGAAACCCTAGGCCAACTGGGAACTGCCAGAGTGCATTGGGCTCCAACCACTTCCCCCTGCCAGCCCTCCCGCATGCAAGGGTCTGTGAATAGGGAAGCGTAGGAGCTGGTTCTAAGCCTGCTGGGAACCCCCCATGCCAGGAGTATCCCAAGCATGTGGAGATCTAGCTGGGTTTGGGTCATTCTGCAGCTCTCTCAGGCAGGGGATGAGCCCAAAAGGCACAACTGAGGCCTAAGTGAGCCCTAAGAGATACACCCTCCCATGACAACTCTCCCATCTGCAGGATATCAAAAGATGCCATTTACCAGGAAAATGCTTCCCGTTATTATATATCAAATAAACACATCATCCATGAAGAGAAGCAGGCTGCTATCACTTTACTAACCCTCCTGGCTTCTGAACTAGTATCCTTAGTGTAGGAACTCACTGGTTGCCAGCAGTTAGCACGTCGTGCTCTACTATCATACACTGCTCCTACTCGCTATTCTGTCTCTTTCTGTAGGAAATAGGTGTGAGGAAACAGTCCACTAACAGGAGGCAAGAGAGCGAATGAAACAAGGATGGGGGAGGGGAGGAAGAAACATTAAGCAAACAAGAAAAGTAGGCACTGAAGGAGCCTAAGGAGAATTTGACACACACTTGACTACTACACCACTTACATATTAATAGAAGCAATAAGCAATACCCTGTGAGAATGTGAGACTTCAATAGTAAATTTCAAACAACTAGTTATTGAAAAAAAGCATATCATTGAATCATTCCATCTTTGCCTAATCATAACAGTACATACTTTATATGTTACAAACTGCTGTCTCAACCATTTGAGGGTAGTCACTGGCTGCTGTGTTTTTTTAGAAGACCACTTTGGTGTTGGAAATAGAGCTGTGTGAAAAGTCCCAGTTTGAGAGGGACAAGGTGAGTGAGGTAATATCTTTTATTGGATCATCTTCTGTTGGTGAGACAGATATGTTTTCTTTTTTATAAATGGAGATATGCCTATCTCATAGAACTGGAAGGACTTTGAAAGGTCATGGAGTCCAGTCCCCTGCCTTCACTAGCAGGACTAAGTACTGTCCCCTGACAGATTTTTGCCCCAGATCCCTAAACAGCCCCCTCAAGGATTGAACTCACAACCCTGGGTTTAGCAGGCCAATGCTCAAACCACTGAGCTATCTCTCCCCCGCCCAAAGCTTGTCTCTCTCACCATCAGAAGTTGGTCCAGTAAACAATATTACCTCACCCCCTTGTCTCCCTAATATCCTGGGAGCGACATGGCTACAACTACACTGCATACAAGTGCCCTAATTTGTCAGTTTTGTGAAGAGTGAATCATTTTTATCATCTGGCCTCCGATGTTTCGCTGAGCTGTGTGAAAACAAAAGGCAGCTAGGGCAAAATCTACCCAACAAAGTTACACAGCAAACACTGACCCCTATATTATGCTTTCTACAGAATCAACAGAGCTCCTTGCTGTGGGGCATGTGGTGGGAGAGAGGGTGTGGGAAGCCTTTTCCCCTTCAAAGAGCAAGAGCCTCATTCAAAGCCCCATTGAAGCCAATAGGAACCTCTCCATTCATTTCAATGGGCTTTGGATCAGGGCCTGTGGCAGGATCATACCATAATGCACAAGTGCACTCTAGGAGGTTGGCCGAGCTAGCCTGCCAGCTTGCAGACCTTGTCTCCTGCAGCTGAGGAGCACGTATAGTTCCACAAGTCAGGTACTGCATTTGCTGCCATCTGCACAAATCACTGGCCTACACAGCATAAGTGTGCCTTCAGCTCCTGCTCAGAAGAGCAGTCCTGTGGAATCCTGCATGGTCATCAGGAAACCTGTGACAGAGAACTACCAGTTTCCTGACCAGGTATGTTGCATTGCTGTAATCCAGCCAAGAGGTAACAAAGGCATGAATAACTGAGGCCACTCTGCCAGGATGGGATGGAGTTTCCTAACCAACCAGAGACAGTAGAAAGCGTTACTCGTGGATGCTGCTATGTGAGAGCTCCATATCAGCGAGATATCCAGGAGTACTCCTGAACCTACAGACTGAACGGACCAATTGTGGGTGTGTATCGTCAACCAAGGGAAAATGAACCATGGTTACAAACTCTTGAAAATGCTTTCCTCTGCCTACCAGCATCACCTCTGTCTTGCTCATTTCAGCTTCAGCCAGCTGTTCTTCATCCAAGAGCTGCTCTCGTCCAACCACTGGACCATTTTGGTGGTGATGGTGTGGTCGTATGTAGTAAAGGATTGGGAGAGCCATGTGTCATCTGCATATTCAAAGACTCATAGAAATGTTTGGTTGTAAGGGACCTTGAGACGTCATCAAGTCCAGCCCCTCGTGCTGAGGCTGGACCAGGTAAACATAGCCCATCCCTGACAGATGTTTGTCTAACCTGTTTTTAAAAATTGCAAATGATGGGGATTCCATGATCTCCTATCCCAGTATTTAACTATTCTTATAGTTAGAAAGTTTTCCCTTATACCTAACCTAAATCTCCCTTGCTGCAGATCAAGACAATTACTTCTTGTCCTACCTTCAGTGAACATGGAGCACAACTGATCACAGTCCTTTTTTGAAGACTGTTATCGGGTCCCCCTTCAGTCTTCTTTTCTTAAGATCAGACATGCTCTGTTTATTTGTAGTACTGCGTCCACACTGGGAGGCTGTACCAATGTAATTGTCCCACACTTTGACCAAAATAGTTACATCAATATAAGTATTGTGTGTAGACCAGGCCTAAAGCTTTTAATCTCACTTTACCAAGCAACTGAAACTAGGGGCCTAATTCTCTGCACTTTGTGTAACCGTTTATACAGCTGTGCTTAGTGAGGGCTGTAAAATGTTGCCATGCCAATTTGGTACACGCACTTTGCAGAGGTGAAATGACTATGCAAGGTGCAAGACAGTTGAGTATCAGACCCTAGATTTTCAAAAGTTTGCCAGTTCTGATCTGCAGTCGTAATGGCATAATATAAGAGGCAAAATGTACTGAGGAGGTCTTAGAGCAGAATTTTGCACTCATTTGTGGGAAAACATAGTTGTTTGTCCACATGAAGCTAGCTGTTTTGCAGACATAATGGAACTTTACCACACTGGGACAAATTAGTGATTTTCCCTATATACAGAATTGCATCACTGTCTCAGCAAAATAAAAAATAAAAAAACTAGCCCTTAGATTAATTGGTATTACTTCCATGCATATTCATGGAAACGTCACTTAGTCTCCATAAATATTCACAAGTATGAACATGACATTTTTGCATTGCTCTCCTCTGAAACCTGTTACTTTTCTTAGACAACACAGTCCAGATCCTCTAATCCTAACTCATTGACTTTATTGAGAATTTTGCTGGAGTAAAAACTGCAGAACTTTGCCCACTAGGCACAGCAGAATTTGAGAATGACAAAATATGGGCCTGATCATGCATCTAGTGTCAATGGGAGTCTTGGAGAAGGATTGATGTTTGGTAAAGTTCTACGTTAATGGAAACTAGATACTACTTAACATTAGAATGACTGAGAAATAACTTTTTTATTCCATCTACTGTATTGTGACTAGGCAGAGAGCTGGATTGAAATGTCCAGATCACCTGTGGTTCTGTGAATGCCACCAACCCACAAATGGATATGCAGATATTTAGCAAACTACCTGCTTCCTGAAAAATTACTTGGCTGAAGGTGAAACATGTATTTTCTCCTTAGAATTCAGCACCTCCACCTTAACTGAAGGGAAGAAAAAACTTTAAGACTGCCTAATCCTGATCCCACTGAATTCATTGGAATTTGATGGCTCACTTCAATGGGAGTGGGCTTGGGCCCATAGTAAACATGAGAAAGAGGAAGACTACAGGAGACCATAGAAAGGAACATGCATGGTTCCTCATGTGTCAGATGGGGAAAAGGAGGCAGCAGTATCACATGCATTTCTTTGCTTGTAAACCAAAGTCAAGTGGGTTGTGTCTTCATCAGGTGATGATATTCAGTTGCAACCAATGTATTTACCATACTCCAGTTTTCATGCAGGAAATTATTAATTTGATGATGATACGTAACAATCATATAGCATGTTACATCGTCACAGCCCTGTGCAGACGTTAAGCGGGTGTAGAAATTTTCTCTTTGGTGGGTGTCTGTAGCCAGCGCCATTCTCCTTTACTGTACAGTTTAATGTATGCAGGCAATTCACTCTGCTATAGCAGTAATAATAGCATCTGCCCCTTTAATTCAGCTTGGTTGATGAACCATGAGAACCTGCAGGATGTTTGAGATTCAGACCTCGTGTGTGGAAGCCATTAGCCAAGTGTCTGTGGAGTGTGGCCTTAACTGTCTCCTGTTTTTCATTTTGTGTAAGATGAGCATTGTCACTGAGTGCTCCCCCCACCCCCAGCTTCGGTGGCAAGTATCTTTAGGGGATACGGGAGGCAAGTGTACCCCCCCCACCAAGGCAGCTGGTTTAGTGGAGGGACACCAGTGCTGCTATGGATTTAAACATGGTGCCACTCCTATCCTGTGCCCAGTAGTACACTGTGCTCTTCTGGAAAGTGCCGAAGCACATCACCCCGCTCCCTCCCAGCGAGCGCTGTTAATCTTGGACTTCCTAGAGAAGAGCCCTCCCTCCACACAAGAGCTGCTCTTCTCTCTGGAATGGCACAGCAATGCACCAAAGGTGAATCTCTGGGGGAGGCCTCATGTAGTGCCACTTTTGAAAGTAGTTGCGGAAGAGACCACCTGAGAGCACTGTGCCACTACATGTTAAAAGGGTGGTGCTTGTTTTAGGACAGAAGTTGCCACAGCTGTGCATAGTGTCACCTCTATCTAGTTGGTTGCAGTGCAAACCAGATGGTGAGAGGTGCCACTACACAGAATTTCATTTTGGGGATGCATATTTGATGGTCAAAAATTGCCCCTGCAAAGAGGGAGGTCAGGCCACAACCCAGCAGAAAACATAACCCTTCATTTCCGCAGCCCTCCCTCACAATCAAACCTAGACAAAAATATCAAGCACGTATCTTTCCCACACTGATTTAAAATTTTTGGAGGGGCCCCAATTTTCCAAATACAATGGGGCAAATGGTCCCACAAACACGGGGCATAAATACCATGCAGAAGACAGGCATCCCACACATCTCCAGTCAACAGTTAGTTCAGGCTGCAGATTGTGACCTTAGAGAATTATGAGGAGCATAAACAGAAAATAAACAGGGAAGATATTTCAGTCTGATGTAATTAAGAGCCTTGATAGCAAGTAATAGCACTTTACTGGGAATTTACAATCTCCTTGGGAGGCCACAGTCAAAAACTGTATAATGTGATTGGGCAGCTGAGACCTATGCACTGCCCACCCCTAGTTCTGTAGTTTGCTCTCAGTGAGTCCTTATCATCACTGTCAGCTTTCATGTTTGTGCAGCTTTGTTCATATGTAGGGACATTATCAAACAAAAGCTTCCCAGCCTATTTCATTCTCCATACTGTCTGTGTGCATAACATGACACATATGCGGCACAGACCTGCTTTTACCATTAGCTATCATTTAATAACTCACTGAAGGCATAGTCCCTGTAATGTTTACTTGCAGGGAGAGCAGCTAGGAAAAGCTTGCCTATGCTGAAATCAAGGAGGAGATATTTCTTTCCTACTATAAGCAGAACACAAAATGAGCTCCTCGCCCATCAGTTGAGTGTAGGGTTACATTTTTTTTTGCAAATCACTATATTTGCTCTCTAATTTCTTCAGGTTTTTACTGCATTCCCCGCCCCCCAAAGGATTCTTTCCTCCCAAAGCAGGACTTCTATTTTTAATTCTCTTCAGCTTTTAAAACATTTGAATGGGAAGGTTTCATCAGTCATTGGTGGAAAAGAATTCCTGCCCGTCTCTCAGGACATCCATTTAGATAATCTCAGCCGGCAACTGGATATTAGTGGGGTCTCTGCACAGAGGGGCGCCTTGCAGTTGCATTTCAGCACATTCCGCCTTCGTCAAGTGACTCTTCACAGCCAGATTTTTCTCTCTCAAAGATACATTTTAAAAAAAGATATTGAACTTCTTGCTAAGTGGAGGCGATTCTTTCTCACCCGGCAGCTTGCTTTTCTGGAAGCCTGGCTCTCCACAGAGCCCGGCAGTGACTTCAATTTGGTGGGAAGTGCAAACCCAAGCAGTGGGCACTGGAAAGAGCTGCCTCTACCTTTCCTAATCCAATCTCCTGGAATCCTTGCTCCTGTCACCCCCAAAAGAACCCTGGTGGTAGATGGATCTTTCCCATTTTGACAGTGGAACAAGGAAAAAGTGAGGGGACTGTTGCACACAATACAAAGGCAGGACAGAAGGAAACTGCAGCAGTGTGTAAAATCAAGAACACCCTGTTTCTTGCTACAGGAGTCAGAGTTGGCAAAATGACTCAGTACATGTGCTGGGATTTGCAACAAAAGGCTCCTTAGAAAATTGAAATTCAATGGGATACGAGTGCCTTAGGTTCCTTTGAAAATCCCAGCCTGCACGACGGCTGGTCTCTCCCTTCTTATGAGATTTTCCAGCTAGGAAAATAGCCTCCTAAAAGGAAAGGACAAGTTAAAAATTACAAGGGAGAAAATTGTGATGGAAAGATGTAATGAAAATGCGAAAGAGATCTCTAATACACTGAGAGCTCTTCTGAGAACGTAGGGAGTGCAGCCTGCAGGGAATTTAGTCTAGTTTGTTTTCGTAAATTATTGTGCTGAGCAAGTTTTTCCTCTGGTTCCATCAGACAGCAAAATTCTGCAAGTCACATCATTGAGTGCTGCTGTGATGCCTCTGGCAGATTCAACCCGGTTCATATTTATGCTGCGAACTCTGGTGACATCTTGAAACCTTAAAGAGGAGAGCTACACAATTAAATAAATACATAAATAAATACAATCTGACAGTCCTACAGATGGCTCATCATAATCAATTCACCCATGACTGGAAATTCAAATAGTAGGAGTGCATTTATAAACACAGAAAAAAAGTAAATCTTCAGAAACAGTGCATTTTGAGGATGCTCCCGCAGAGACATGTGCACACAGTTGTGATGCTTGAGTAGGAGTCTGGAATACAGTCATTGGCACGAGAGAACCAGGTCCTTATCTGGTGTAAATGGCATTATTCCACTGACTTCTGTGGAACTATGCTGATTTACACCAGCTGAAAATCTGGTCCCCAAAGTCAACATATGCTTACACTGAGTAACAACAGTTGTGTCCTTTTCTAAGTCTAGGGAAAAATTGAGGTATGTGGAAAAATTGTGCAGGTATCTCAGATGTGGTAAGTGTTGACAAATCGGAACATTTTAAAGGCATTCAATCTACCTTGAAATATGATCGATGCCATAAGGCAGATAACGGGTTAAGAAATATCTTCCTTATCTCTCTTTCTCTTATCTGCACAAAATTCCATAATACACCAGAGAAACTTTTCTTCCATCTGTGAGTTGGTATGTTCAATATTCCTCACACATGATTTTTGGAAGGCTTTGCTGACCTTTAGCGCCTTCAATGAGCTTGCACAGAGCATGGGGTTGGCAGAAGCACATTGAAGAGCTGAAATCTGCAAGGTATAAAATATGCCCCATTCTGTGTTCTGGAACTATGTAAAAGCATCATGCTAATCTTTTCCATTTTCCACCTTTCCTCTTCTCCAGAGGAGCTAAGCCTAAGGTGGCAGCCACATGGGACCAATACAGCCCCATCTTTCCAACTGGGGAAGGCCCATTTGCAGAGAACTGATATGGCTCCATTGCAGACAGGGTTGGGAGGGGCGTTAGCGGGCTGAATGTCAAAAAGGCCAGAAAGAGAGTGGCATGGGGCCTGTTCAGGCACATGGGCTCGTTTCTAAATGAATTTCAAAACAAAACAAAAAGAAACTGGAAGACCAAAGCAGATGGTTGTCATCTTGCCAGGAGATAAGTGTAACCAAATATTTAGGCAAATATAGGGATGGAAAAACATCCTGATTTGCCTGAAGCATATATACTATCTCCAAACATTTCAAAAGTGGATTTCTAATGTTAGCCACCTAAATCCATATTTAGGCACCTTAACAGGCGGTCTGATCTTCAGAGGTGCTGAGCACCAACACATCCCACTGAAATCAGTAAGAGTCATTCATTTTCTGTGACTGGAGAACAGGGCCCCTGAAATCAATGGGGTTGATTTTGTGTGATTGAGAGCACAATTTTGCTCACTGTATATATTTTCTTTATGTAGGACAATTCAAATACTGTAGTTGAGAATTCCCATTACAGATAAGGCTTTGTTAGTACCGTGGCTTTCACACCCCACTCCATGATCCATTAAATGTATATGGTCTGTGATTTGGCACTTACAAGCCAGAAATATATTTTAGTGAGGGCCTATTCTGAGATGATATTGTGTTATACTGTGACACCATGGGGTCCACTGGTATTGTCTCTCAATGATTTTGATAAGGAATGTCCTAATCTATAAGTAAAAATATTATGTTTATTAATTTCCAGCCCTGCAAACTCAACCTGGGTTCTTTGTTTCTTACACATCATCACTGGGAATGAAGGTTCTGCAGGCCATATTAGGTCCAGGTTTACACATGCAGAACCATGCTCTGAAGTGTCCCTAGCTTCTGTTTGCCAGAAGCTGGGAATGGCCGACAGGGGATGGATCACTTGATGATTACCTGTTCTGTTCATTCCCTCTGAAGTACCTGGCATTGGCCACTGTTAGAAGACAGGATACTGGGCTACGTGGATCATTGGTCTGACTCAGTATGGTTGTTCTTATGTTATTTATGTTTGTGCAACCCCATTGCCTCCAGTTTATGCTCGTAGGAAGATTTAAGTATAAGGGCTCAGATGGGTTATAGAAATGGGAGAGGGTCCATGGCAGGCTACAGTGCGGGGATTAGAGTGGAGGAGAGTTGGAACCAATGGCGAGAGGAGGGTGGGGAAGAGGAGCAGAGCCACAGTGGCTAGACGCCAAGACAAGTGAAAAGTTGTGGCCCCATTCCCCCTGGCCTAGATTGTAGTGAGCCCAAGAATCCCCTGACTCATCTCGTCTGGGCTCTGAAACTCCTTTTCTAGTCTGCTGGCTCTGTCCATTTCCTCCGTTGGGAGTCTCAGCCCACCCTCTTGCTGCAACTGCTGGGATTTCTACTTGGGGATTTAGGTCCCCTCCTGCCTATGCTTGGGCTGCTTCCACCCTCTGCTGGGGATTCAGGGCTCTCTCCTCCCATTGCTGGACCACTTGGGGCCCCTCTCCCCAGCTCTAACCTGCCTGTTCTGCTCCCAGAATTCTTTGTGGAGGAGAAAGAATCAGGGCAGCATCGGTGCTTTCTCTTCCTCCTCCTTTTGGGTTGCCTGTGTAAGCCTGGGTGGAGGATTGAGGAGCTTTGATAGGCATAGGCATGGGAACTAGGGGTGTGGGGAGTGCTGCAGCACTCCCGGGCTCCCAGCAGGTGTGAGAAAAATGTAATACCCAGGAGTGCTGGTGAGAGACAGATCTTTATTTTCTGACCAGAGTCCCATGATGCGGGTCAGGGTTACAAGGAATTGCTGGTGGGAGTCAGTATTCACTAATTCCTGGGGTTTCTGTGACAGCAGGAGACAGCTGCTCCTCAGCCAGCTCTCAGAAAGAGCTCCAATTTAATCTGAGAGTATAATCCCTCCTCTACTTTAGGAAGGTCAGCCCAAGGTATAAGTGATCCAAAAATGATCCAGTCTTTTATTACCTAGTCATGTTCTATTCAGCCCTATGTGACACAGTGAGCTATTAATATTCTCTACGGTGTCTTCACGTTGATCCAAAATAAACCCAATGAAGAAGATTTTTTTAAATAAAAATAAAACTGAATTCAAAACATTTTTTTTTATAAAAACACTACGTCTGTCTTAAACCAAATAAACTAATGAAACACCAAGTTCAGAGCATCACTCACTCCACTGTGTGCTCAACTATTACAACACATACAGGGCCATAGTTTTAGAATTATGCACGTACAAAAATTCATGCACATAATTTGTACTCATCTGTCTAAAACTTTGTTCCATAGATAACAAATGTCTCAATGTCTCAAAATTATGATGAAGCCTGAGCTCCACATTGACTTGCTTTTGAGAGTTAAGAGAGCTAAGGTAGTTTGGGTGAAAGAGATCATGGAATGATAGATTTCATGATTCTAAGGAAAGAAAGAAGTGAAAGCAGCAGAATAAGGACATTGGACTTTAAAAAAAAAGCAGATTTTAAGGGTATGTGTACTCTGCAATGTAAGCCGAGGTGCTACTGCAACATAAATATAAATATTTAATAATGGTCATAATTAGTTAACTACTCCACTGCATCAGCCTCACTTCACCTGCAAGGATATTCCAGCAAACGGTCGTTCTGACTCTGCCAACATTTTCATATGCTGAATCTCCTTTTGTGCGCTGAAAGACCTCCTGAGGTTATTTGGGGAAGCCAGGAGGTGGCAGACCCTGGCAGCATAAATGGGGTGCCTAAGCAATGAGGAGTATGAAGTCACTGGGCCTCTATGGGTATGTCGACACTGCAATGTAAGCCTAGGGTTAGTAGAACTCGAGTTAGTAGACTCTGGGTTGGTTAACCCAGAGATTGAGCCTTGACACTCATTTGGAAACCCAGGTTAGGAATTGCTGAACCCTGGTTCCGAGCCTGAGGCTCCAGCATCTACACTGCATTATGCCAAGTCCAGCCACCCATATCCAACTCCTGCCTAGTACCATCCCAAAATGTGGCCACTCTACTCTTTTGTTCATGGGGCAATGTTGGACAACTTGACTGTCCAGAGGACAAAGAAAGTCAGCCTGTGGGATTGTGGAATACTTTTGGTGGACTTCTAGAGCATGAGTCCAACTGGGTTGCATCTACACTGCAAAGCAATAGGGCTTGAACCCTAGGTTCTGATTTGACTCAGGCTCAGACCCTCCACTTAGGAGGGGTCCTGGGATTCTGAGTTAGCCCAATTTATGTGTAGATGGTTAGGCTTGAGTCTGAGTTCAAACCCTGGGCTTACATTGTCGTGTAGACATATCCTATAAAACTCAGAAAACTGGTGGTAAGATTCTATGGGAAGAAAATCTAAGGGAAAAAGGAGTCCAGGAGAGCTGGAAGTTTCTCAAGGAGATAATACTAAAGACACAACTGCAAACTATCACGATGGAAAGGAAATATAGGACTAGTAGTAAGAGGGCAATATAATTCCATCAGGAGCTCTTCAATGACCTGAAAATCAAAAAGGAATCCTACAAAAAGTGGAAACGTGGACAAATTGCTAAGGAGGAGTGCAAAGGGATAGCATAAGCATGTAGGGACACAATCAGAAAGGCTAGGGCACAAAATGAGTTGCACCAACAACGGACATAAAAGGCAATAAGAAGTTCTTTAAAAACTTTAGGATAAAAGAAAGACGAAGGAAAGTGTGGGTCCTCTCCTTAGAGGAAAATAAGAGCTAATAACTGATGACATCAAGAAAGCTGAGGTGCTTAATGCCTCTTTTGCTTCAGTCTACACTAAAAAGGTTAATGGTGACCAAATACTCAACACAATTAATATTAACAACAAGAGGGAAGGAATGCAAGCTTAAAATAGGGAAAGAACATGTTAAAGAATATATAGATAAGTTAGATACATCCATGTTGGCTGGAAAATTTCAAAGCATCCAGTTTTGTCTCAGGGGATTTGCCCAAAACAGGAGACTGGGTGGTAATTGGATAGGTTGTCAATGTAAAGCAATGGTTTCTTGAGCAGAAGTTGGAACTTGGTATATTTCAATAAAATGTAATAGTATAATAAGAATAATACTGTGCTGTACTATACTGTAATAACAATACTGTAGTTATAAGTATACTATACTAATAATACTGTACTTATCCATTACACTGTAAAGGGAAACATAAGGATATGCCTTTACAGTGTAATAAGGGATAAGTACAATATAGGCATATACATTCATAAAGGTAGTGGGACAAATGTATCTGTCGTGTAACTGTATAGACTTCAGTGAAGTTACCCCAGGGATGAGTCTATTCCAGTATCTCTCTTATATATATATATATACACATATATATATATATATATATATACACACATATACATATATACATATACATATACATTACAATCCTCATAGTTTTGAAGCAGAGGTCTTTTGGCTCAGTAAATTTGACAGGAAAGAACAAACATATCCTAGGAAAAGGAAATCTCTGCTACTACCAAAATGATCTCTTAACCCCCCTTCATTTCCCCCCTCAGCATCTGGTATTTAATAAATACCTCTTAAGGAATGGGGTTCATAATTTATTCTAGACTTTACCTTTTCATGAACTCTGTCATGCTGCTACTTGTGAAAGATTTCCTTGTATTTCAGAGGTATTAAAGGCACATCAGCTCTGTCTCTCTCTTAGTTTCTGTATATTCACATATTGATATCTTTTGTGGATGCACCCATGGCACAATAATAATACATTTCACTTCTATACTCCTATCTGAGGATCCAAACAGTATGATCAAGATTTACAAGACTAGGAACCTAAAGCTAGGTGCCTAAATTCACATTTAGACCCTTAAATAAGGGGCCTGATTTTCAGAGGTGCTGACTGCACGGGGTGTGGTTGGTTTGAAGCACCTCTGATCAGCCCACAAAGTGCCTAAATATAGGTGTAGATATTTACCTGTAAACCAAGGCTCCGATTAGGCCAGGCTGCAGCAGTGGTGCTATCCTTCCAAAGCTGTCTTCTTGTTCTCTAGCATCTCAGATTCTATTTAAACGTTATAATAAGAAGAAGTCTCTAGATGTGGTGGGTGTGGAAAAAATCCTTTAAAACATAAACCAAAGGTAACTGATGCAGCAATGTCTGCTTGAGTCTTTAGATAGCATGGAATGCTAGCTCTGGGAGGCATGAATTGTCCCATACATTCAAAGGGTGCTAGCTCAGACGCCAGGGATGATACTTTCAATGTCAACATTGTTAACTAGTTCACTGCTCATCAAAGCATAGAAGAAAGGAGAGGAAGTGTAACATTCCAAAGAACTTCGTAATTTGCTATGAGGACAGCTCATTTTGGTGCAACGGGCCACTACCATTATTCCCCCTCTCCCCCACACACACCCCGGTCAAGAAGGATCCATGCCCAAGAAGCCCAGCCAGGCAGCTGAGCCCCACCAAGGGGGAAGCCAACCCTGAGCTGACCAGCAGATCCCAGAGAGCATGACAACATTTTGCCTATTATGCGTGATCATATTTTGAGTATGTGCACAATCAGCCCAGGGTGGTGTCTCAAGTGGGCCGAGCTTATTTTGTGAACAGAGCTGGGAAGAACACTGCTCCCTGTTTTTCCTAATTTGATCTCTGCTTTAAACACCCAGGTTTGAAAATGTTGAGTTATGTGATTTGCTTAAGCTCACACGGGCTTTTTGTGGTACAACCTAGAGCAGAACCCAGATCTCCTACTCCTCTGTTTCAACCTAACTCCAAGACTTTCTTTCCTCTCTTCTGCAGAGAGGCAGTGTGGTCTAGGGGCTTCACCCCATGTCTGGGAACCAGGGACTGCCAGTTTCCCTCCTGGCTGCATGACCTGTAAGCTGTATTACTTTACCTGTAAAATAGGGTAATAATATTCACTTACTTTCCTGACTGCGGGGAGGGGACATGTTGTGAAGATTAATTAGGTAACCTTGGGTAGGCACTTTGAAGATGCTGAGTACTAGAGCTGAGATTTTCAAAGGTGTCTAAGGGAGTTAGGCACTCAAATCTCATTGAAATTCAATGGGAATTGGACTCCCTATGGGTCTGTCTACACAGAAAAGTTGTACTGCTTTAACTATACTGTTATAGTTAAAGCAGTAAAAGCCCCTAGTCATATTGGTATAAAGTTGCTTATGCCAATATAGTTTATTCCCATAAAGGAAGGATAATAAGCTACACCAGTATAATTATGTTCACACTAGATGTTGTATTGGTATAGCTATTTCAGTAAAAAAATCACCTCTCTCACTGAAAGAGTCACATCGTTCCAAAATCTGAGTGTACATCAGGCCTTAGTCTCCTAGGAAAATCCCAATTTAGATAAATACTAAATATTATTTATTGTATTTATTCATACAACTTCCATTACATTTGATGGGAGTTGCAAGTGAACTTGCTAAGGACAAATCTTTGCCTAACTTTTATTAATGAGCTTGCTAAAAGTTCTACAATATTTTCAAGTTATTTTTCTTTTATTATTGTGCAGCATTATAATTTGACAACAAATCCTATTTGTTCTAAGTGCCTTGCATAAGAAAATGGAAAAATGTCTACACATGCATCAAAAGAAAATCACAGTTGCTTATCTCATTGCACAAATATTTGCTTTAGAAAAACATGGCCTTCACAGAATATATTATTCTGCCAAACTTCTCTCCCAATGTCTCTGTTCCCCTTTTAATCCAAGTTGTTTCCAGCTTTTTACTTTGGCTCTAAAACCATGTTCATTAAAAATGTGTATATGTTTGACTGAAAAAACAAACATATCTGTATTTCCTTTTTGCATTTCCAAAGATTTGATGGATAAATTCACGTGTTAAACCAAGAGAGCCTGTGTAGCTTGTTTTTTATGTAATAGATTTTTCAGTAGATAAAATCCATGGTATAAACGAAAGGGATACTTTTTTTGATCAGTTTCCAATGCTTAATTACAAGTCTGCTCCAGCTAATTTCCTTACTGTGTCCACAGCTGCTATTCTTTTGTCAGTGGATTATTTTTCTTTGAAAAATCTGAAAGGCATCTAGGCTTTTTCTGAAAGTCATCAGCCCTAGATTCACTCTCCCAGATGCCTCATTAATGCACTCATTTTGCAAGGTTGTTTGGTTGTTTAGCACCTTGCATTCAAATAATGTTTCTTTACTTATGAAAAAATGTTTTGAAAACACTGTGGAATATCAGGATCATTGTATCACTAAACTATTTGGCTTTGCACTATAAACAACATTGTATGAATAATAGTACAAATTACTGCTGAGCATTTTGGATTGACAGCACAGTTCATGTGTAAAAAAAAACAAAACAGTTTGTCTAGAAAAGCTTTGGCTGATTATGGGATTTTCATTTGATTCACCAAGACAAATTAGCTAGCTCTTTTAACTGTGTATGTTAATATGAACCCCTAGTAAGTGAACGGTTTCATATCATAAACTGCCGAAAACTTATTTTTATTTGCTGGTAGAATTGTGGCTCATCGTATATGTTCTAATATGTTGCACTGATAGAAACATGGCTTTATTGGGTGGTGATATCACCCAAAAGCTTGAACTTTACAGGGTAGAATCAAAAATCTGGGTCCAGATCTTAATTTCCTAACTACCTCCTATCTCTGTATAATGGGCTGAACCAAAACCATATCTCCGAATTTCCATCTACAGGGTAATCCAGATATGAAACTACTTATTAGAATGCAGGCTCCAGTTTAAGGGTTTGATTGTTCAAATTGCATATAGCCCATAGTGATGAATAGTGCTGAGCCACACTATCTCAAAGGCAGCAAGCTTCCTAGGAGGTGCACTCCATGGGGAGCCACCTTTGCTGGCTGGTTCGTGGGGTGAGGGCAATGGAACTTTGGTTCCACCGCCTCTGGCTCTCAGGGCAATGTGTGCCCTCAGAAAAGCAGGGAGAAAGCAGTCCACGTGCTTCCTTGAACGTAACATACCCTCGCTGCATCCTCTTCTGGCCAGCTGTGACAGGGTGCATCAGTGGCTCCCTTTGTTTCCTCTCCTAGTCCCCACAATGGCCCTGCAAGAGGCCTACCTTCCCTCAGGGAGGAACAGTCAAGTAGCAAATATCTAGTACAAAGAGAACATAAATGAGGGTCCTTCTGCCCCTCCTGGGGGCCGTTCTACCCTGCTCTCTTGTAGAGTGCTGACCTTCTGGATTTTCTCCCCAGAGGCCTAACTCTTACCCAAGATGTCAACTCTGAGGGCTTCTTGCAGTCTGGTTCTCCATAGTTCGGGTCCGTGTTCCCATTCTCCCTCTAGGGCATCTGCTTGGGGTTTAGGCCTCTCTAGGGCCTGCCACAGGAGCCACCTTCTTCCCTACCACTATCTCCTTTCAGGGCCAGTCACGGAAGGCACCCTCCCTCCTACAGTTCTCCCCAGCTGAGTGCTTCCAGTCCTATATGGCGATCACCTGACTCCTTCCCAGGTGGGTCTGATAACTGAACTGAGTCACCTGATCCACAGCTGATCAAGATCAGTTGGTGGAAGGTGGGTAGCTGATCCATCACAAGCAAGGTTCAGCCCAACTCCCCTTAAAGAACCAGCCAGCCTGTGACACCATCTTTTCTGTAGTCTATGCCGGGGGTGGAGCATCTTCACTCTCCACCCACATAAGGGCCAGACGGAACGTGGCCCTCAGACATTTTTTCAAAAGTTGCTGTTAGCATCATCATATTTTCAGTTTTACCATATGGCAGCTGGCTTCTGGATTTATTCCAGTAAAACATAATTGGGGCTTATTCGCCCCTTGATATGAATGTTTAACTCTCATTAATGTCAAGCTCTCATTAGTAAAGCTCAGTCACTTGAAATAATACAGTAAAATTAGTAGGAACTAGGCTGCCAGATCTGCTTAAGCGTCTCTGGTTCTTATTTTAAAGAGGCAACTGAACCAAAGGTGGAGAAGCAACGTATGTCACCAGCTCTGAACTTTAATGAAGGCAACATTTTATGACAAAGATTCCATGCAAATGCAAATGTATGTAGATTGTTTACTTAGACAAGAGGTTTCATACATCATTCTCTGTACTCCTCCTCCCTGCCCCTTCCCTTTTGCCTGGGAAGAGATACTGTTGTTATTCTAGTCCTATATATCTTGATTTTATTATCTAACATTGCCATAAAAATGACAAGAAAATGGTTTTTTCAGACAACAGTCTTCTGTTCCCGGTGTAATTTCATGTTGAGCTACCGATACTGACAACAGCATATTGTTTATATACTTTTTCTTTAATTATAGACTGTAGGCCTATCGCTAATGAGGTGCACAATGCTACATAATTAGGAGAATGTTCAAAGCATCTGAGTATTGCTAGTTCCTAGGATCCAGAAAGAAGGAAATGCAAGCCAACTGCTATTGGGATTAATGGACTGGTTTTAGCCTGGTACTGTGGAAACCTGGGAATGTGTCTTACATAAGGGTTAATTTTCAGACCTCACCCAGATAAGATCCCCAATGCCAGTGAATGTGGTAGGCACAATCAAGACTGGATTTAGGCGCAGGTGACCTAGGTGACTGCCTGAGGTGCCGGGCTTGGGGGTGTTGTTTTTGTTGTTAGTCACAAAAGCGCACATAGAATGTTTCAGGTATTCTGTATGTGGATTCATTTGTCACTAACCTCCTAGAATGTTCTGGACCTTTGCAGAATCTCTTGGAACCTTTCAGACAACTAAATTTTCCTCAAACCTCCTAGAATGTTGTCATAGAGTGTCAGGGTTGGAAGGGACCTTAGGAGATCATCTAGTCCAACCCCCTGCTCAAAGCAGGACCAATCCCCAATTTTTGCCCCAGATCCCTAAATGGCCCCCTCAAAGATTGAACTCACAACCCTGGGTTTAGCAGGCCAATGCTCAAACCACTGAGCTATCCCTCCCCCCATGTCAACCCTGCCCTTGAGAGTATGTAATGGGTGGGACATCGCCAGGCAGGTCAGTGAAATATAAGAACGAAGTGAAGTGAAGTGAGATCCCAACTGCTATATTATGAACCTTGTTTTATTGTGTAATTGTGAAAGTGTACTTGTGTTTTAAGCTTTGAAGAGTGTAAGTAGCAACTAATAAAGGACATATTTAATGAGATGCGAGAGAGATCTATCCAACCCTTTTCTACGCAACAATATAAAGAAATACTGTTACTTCTTTTGCCATGATTAACACGTAATGTTTGATGCCTTTGTAAGACTGAAGAACATAGACTTTTGCTCTCTCTAATACTGTCTGTTTTTCCCCTTAGAAAATATAAGATGCCCCCGAAGAAGCCTTCAGTAGCTCAATATCGGAAGTGAAAAGCTCAATTGCAATCTAGTTTACAGCAAGGGGAAAATTTCATGGGAAAATATATGAAACAGAACAACATAGACTGGCCTTTAGACAGTAGCAATTATCCCAGTGCAGAAGAAACTGAAGTGATGGGAAGCTCGGAAGAAAAATTCAAGAGGAAGGCTTTTTGCTCACTCATTGGCACTCCTTGAGCGTCCATCAAAGAAAGGTTCAGATAAATGTAGCACCACAAAAAGACCTGAGGGGTTTTATATGACCTTAGCAAGCTGCCGGCGGACAGGCTTTTGAACAACTGTAGGGATCTTCATCAGATGCTAACATATGGGGAATGTTCAGAAGTCAATGATAAAGACCTCGATGTTGAATTGGACAACATCGGTCACATTTTGCAACACGAGAAGAACTCTCCACTTCAAGTTCCCCAATTCATTCATGATGCAGAGCTGAAGGACATTGTTCCTAATGTGTGGATAGCTTTGAGGATTCTGCTCACAGTCGCAAGTGGTGAGTGCAGCTTTTCAAAGCTCAGGCTCATCAAAACATATCTTCGATCGACAATGGCCAATGAAAGACTGATGTCACTTGCTATTTTATCATGTGAAAATGCCATTGGCCAGTCTTTGGATCTCTCTGATGCCCTGCTTCAGTTCAGGAAGGCAAAAGCAAGAAAAGGAGGGGTGCTGGAACAATGTTTATAGTGGGGTGCTGAGGGCCATTGAACCAAACTGAAAACCCTGGATATAATGAAAACCATTTCAAGCCAAGGGGTGCAGCAGCATCACTAGTTCCAGCACCTATGGAGAAAAGTGACCTTTTGAACTTAAGGACCAGGGTTAACATTCTAAGGCTGTTACCTACTGTCACATTATTTAATACTGGCCCACCCAGTGTTGGGGCACAGTTCAATTTCTTGATATTAGCACATTTCAGTTATTCTTAAAATTAAAAAGTTTCCATAAGCAAAACAATTTTTTATTTGCTTATATATGGCATGAATAAATACAGATTTGCAGATCCTAACATGCTAATTTATCATCTTATGTGACAGGGATAAATCACGCATGCAAATCATGCATTAAAATCATGAAATGGGCTACAAATGCAATTAAAAAAGGTAGTAAAAATTTCATAATTGGAGGGGGCGCCAAAGCCGCTCCTCACCTAGGGTGCCATTTGGTCTAGGGCCAGCACTGAGCACAATAACAATGAGTTTGGCAGGCACACCACAGCCACCCTCATAGAGTCACTTCTCAATAAGAAATCTATGCCCTCGAGATCCCTAATAAAACATTGCTACAGGGATGCTGCAGGTCAGGGTTAAGGGGAATTAGCAGATCTCTGTGAGCTGCTTGCATGCCTTCTCCAAGTCACAGCTTTTAGTCCCTCACTATAGCCCTGATCCAGAGCCTGTGGATCAGGCCCTATAGTCCTCCACCTGTCTGACCAGACAGGAAATGTGAAAAATCAGACAGGGGGTGGGGAGGTAATAGGAGCCTATATAAGACAAAGACCCAAAAATCGGGACTGTCCCTATAAAATCGGGACATCTGGTCACCCTATGTTAGACACACCAATACCATGATCACAGGCACAATATAAGAACCCGAATGGAACAGAATAAAAGAGCATGGCGCTTTTATTGCACAACATTCATCTAATTTTAAAAAGTAAAAGTAAAATGCATCTTATTCTCCCCCAAATAGAAACCTTGATTATATAATCAAAAACCATTGCAAATAGAAATGGTACATACAAATTATTTTCCTTGTCTGTTAAATATTAAGGCTGGGATTTTCAAAACTGCCTACAGGGATTTGGACACCTAATTCCCAGTGGGCTTCTCCCCAATCGCTGTTGGCAGCTTTGGAAACATCATCCAACTTAAAATCGCTAACAGCAAACACATTTTAATTTAAAGGTCTGCCTGGTGATCCAATGTGCTGCCATGTGAGCGATCGAAATTTGCGTCCCAGGCATGGCATTTAGTATCACACTCCATAGGATTCTTTATTCAGCACCCCTGTGTTGGAAGGAAAAGCCTTGAAATGTTGGATGTTTGATGGAGTGGGAGGATAATACTGGGACAAATTATGAGGGAATAAGGGGTTGCGGCTTCAATAAGGACTCAGAACACCCATCTCATGGGGAAAATGTTTCTTAAATAATAAATATTGTTGTGGACTTGCAGTAATATTTAACAGATGTATATAGTATATTTTTTCCTAAAAATAAGATACACTTAATTGGAACAATATTCCACTTATCACTAGCTGAAAATTCAAAGAACTTATTTTAGCTTAGCATAACATTTTTCCTATGTTTTCTTTTGACATTTTGCTTCCAAGATTATTGTTTGTTTGATTAAGAAGTCTGGCAGTTCATACCTGATTTGCATGGATCTTAACAGCTATACAGTTAGGTCAGATTTATAAAAGGCATTTCCTTTTTGTGGTTATAAAAATGTGATGGCTTGTTTCATTTGAAAAATGAAGAATTAATGTAATGAGACACACTTGTAAACGTCCATTCTTGAAGGCAATCTATAGTTACTTACAGGAGCTCTGGCTTAAATTTGATTTCTCCAACCACCTTCTCCTTCCATTCCAAAAGACCCCTCCTCCCCCTGAATCATATCACAAAGAGCATTGCTGCAGTGAAAATATAATGAAAAATCATGCATTAAAAAGACATTCACAATTGGCAAGTATAATTACTCCTTTTTTCCCTCAAAAAGGGATTATCCGTGACTACAATATTGTCAAAACAATGCCCCAAAGACCAATATTTCAGACAAGTGCAGCCATCAAACAAACACACTGTATAATTATGTTCTTTGTCTCCTCTAAAATCTCTCACTCCTATTTGTATCTTGCGTGCCTAAGACCTCCTCCAAGGGAAGCACCAGATTGTTTTTGACGATAACCCATATATCAAAGGTCTGATGGCTAGCTTGGCCTTTGCTGGGCTCTAATGGCAGAACTTGGCAGGTCTGCCTCAGATGTGGAGCTGTGCCTGGACTTTGCCCTGAGCTAAAGATGCCATCTCTAATATACAGAACTGTCATGAATTTGTTTTTTGTCATAAATGAAGCATGGGGCTGTGCTTTAATTTTCCTCACTGCCCTCTGTCAGGTAATAACCATAAATATTGTCCTGACTCATTAAGTCACAACCTGAAATGTGATCCTGCCCAGTTTCCAATCAGACAGCCATCTGGAAGATGAAAGAAGTCTATTTTCGTTTTAGAATGATCCAGACTCTAATTTGTAGTAACACTCTTAACAGGCTGTTTTGGAGACATTAACCAGAGACTAGGCTCAGTTACTCAAGGAAGGTGCAGTGTGTGTGCTGCCTAAAGCATTTTCAGCAGGCAGAGCCATGTCTCTGATGTAAACCTGCAACGCTCAGAGACTTTTTAATCAAGTTAACCATATTCCTACATGAGCATTGGGTAGGCAAACAGGATGAGTGAAAATATACAATGTCATAAAAAGTGCCAGCATTTCTGTAAGACAAAAATTAGTAGTTCCATCAAGCTAACAATGACACTTCAGGCTGTAAATACTCCTATCAACCTGGAGTTAATGTAATGCTGAAAATGAATAGTATTATTTGTCCGCTACAGAAATAGGTGTTTCCACCACAGAGGTAAATCTTTTATTGCCACAGTATTTTTAACAGTAAATATTTTTAACAGTAAAAAAATAAAATGATTTTGCTGCTGGTCAAAAACAGTCAATCAAGTGATTCTCATTATGTATTTGAAACTCCTGAGTCCTCCTGACCCGTGGTACAGAGGCTTTCATTAGTCTGTGACATCACAAAACAGCTGGAGTGCAATCAGACAGAAAGTATTGAGCAGTCAAAATTGAAAGCACATGTATCAGCTCTTTCTATTCCAAGGTAAGTCATGACAGAGCTGAGGTCTCGTGGTCTGAACATGGGACTGAGAGACAGGAACACCTAATTTCTCTTGTGGCCTTGCGCACATCAGTAAATATAACTGTGTCTCAGTTCCCCATCTGTAAACTTAGGATAACGCCCCCACAGGTGTGTAGTGGGGGGTCAAATAATATTTGCAGACCACTACATACTATTATTAGGATTAAAATTGTCCCCAAATTAAACAGTGTTAATATGAACATTAAAAAATACCAGGTGGGATTTTCAAAAGCACTCAACATTGGCCTAACTCTGCTCCTAAGTGGAACCTAAAGACGTCTCTCATTCTTAAACAGTGCAGATAACATAATATTTAAGTTAGAACAAATCGATATATTTTCTCTTTGTTTGTATGTTTGGCAATCCAAGAAGGATCCAGTAACACAAATGCACTTGGTCAGCCTCTAGCAGATGTGCCTCAGGCAGACGAGTGAGCATGTAGCTGAGAGAGCTGGACCATCACACAGGCACGGTGGATCATGACACGGATCCCCAAGCCACTGTGCAGGCTCACTGGGTGGGGTCAGCAGCAGCAGGGCAGTCCACCAAGGCTTCATCTCATGACAAAGGGAAACCTCTGGCTTCACATTTCTCATTCGCTTTAAAAGGAAACATTTGTGATGGGGAATACATTGATATTTCTCTCTCTCAGACTCACTGAAGGATCCATACTCTGGGCAGCCTGTTGGTCACATGACTGGACCAAAAAAAAACCTAGGACACTAATTTGAATATTATTAATGATCCCAATATCCAGGCTCAGCGACCTCCCTCTGCCCATGTTTCATGAATCTGACCAGGCCCTTTGTTAACATACTTTGTTATCTGGAGAACAAGCCCAGGCATGCCACAGATACAGTGGGAGAGGTTTCAGCAGCTGTGTATGGAGAGACAGTTAACAAATCTTCCATATTTCTAGATGTTTTGTCATTTCAGGTTATGTTCTCTTTAAAGAATAGGGGAAAGACCTGCAGAGGTATGTGAATGCCACAATCACATGGGGTTTGCCTGCAGAGTCAGAGAGCACCCCCTGGAGGTCTTTTATAGGTGGAGATAACGGAATCAAAGTCCACTTGAATAAACCTTGTTTTTTTCTTCAAATATCTGTGAAATGGGTGACAATATTTTCCCCAGAAAATATGTTTAGGAAAGATGGGAAGGAGAAAAACATAAGTTATAATCTATCTATGGCACCATCAGATGTTAGGGTTTTGTTTTTTTCTTGCATTTAGGCTGAAGTGTGACTAGCTTGCCACATGTGCAGGGGACGGGAGGAAAAAAAGGCATAAGTGGAATCTCTTCCTCAGACTGAGCCCTTAAGCCAGAGCAACCCACAATCATATTCCCTGCACTCCTTGACTGCAAGGACTGTGTGAGGCTAGCCTTGAACGTGGGGCTAGCCTCTCCAAAAGAGGAGGGGCTGTATTCGAGGTTTGGCCATACACCCCAACAAACAAGCTGGCACAAGGATAGGCATCCAAGGCAGCCTTCCCACATGGTGGGCAAAGGCTGCTCTGGCCCAGGTTGCCCTGGTGCTGCTGGAGGCAGTATTATTATCACCCTTTAACAGACTGGGAACTGATGCACAGAGAGTGAAATCCCGGCCCCTCCGAAGTCTTCAATGGGGCCAAGATTTCATCCAGTGAGATTAAGTGACTTGTCAAGGGTTACGCAGAAAGTCTATGGCCAAGAATTCAACCCAGAGCCTCTAAGTACTGCCTAGTGTATTAACCACAAGTTTACCCTCCTCACCCTGAAGCAAAAGTGTTTCACTACAAAACATTACCAACAGGCAGGAACACAGAGAGTTCTAGCTGTTCACAATACCAGCTCTCCCAAAATATGCAAATAAAATGTGAGAATAAGTAATAATTTTCTACATGATTTTTCAAATTCATGTGTCCCCCACCTTATTGATGCATGCACTATACTACTATAGAACAGTAGAGCAGACATAAAATAATTTCCTCACTTGGCATACCATGTCATATCTATCAGAAAACATCAAACTCATCCCTTTGGGAAAAAAAAACCCTATTTTTTTCCTAATCACATCATTTGGACAAAACACAGTTGTGATTATATGGAGCATGCTGGGTCTTTCTACATTTCACAGCTGTAATAATGAAGCCATTAAATTACTAGGTCAGAGGTCCCAATTCACAAAGAAATAATACCAGTTTATTGTTTCTAATCTTATTAAGTTAGAAAATAGTCTTGAGAGGTAACGTCAACCTGTAATGGCTGAAGTATTGATTATATTAACCCAGTGCTCATGGATAATTCAAAGAGCCTAATTTCATCTAATTTCTGTAATTTTTAAAACAGTCCAGCCCAACTGCTTTATGGCAAAATAATCCACAATTATTTCTATAAATAATGCAGATCTATTATCGGATTTGTTATGGATTAGCTGATAAAGCATTTTGTATAATGGGTTAGAGGAATATTTTTTCTTTTAAAATCCTTTTTCTTGAACTCAACCATCTTTCCAGGCTGAGGCATCATTTCATTTTTTTAAAAAAATCTTGCTGATAAAATAAATAACTATGACCAAAATGACTACTGATTTTTGGGTGCCTCCCTTGCACTAAGCATTGATGGGCCCTTTTTGGCCTTTATCAGTATATAGCCAGTTTATAATAAATGAGTGCCATCATTCCAGCTCTTACAAACCTTACTTTCTCCTAATAGTGTAATATAAATGCACCAACATTTGAGAATGCATGAGCCCAATTATGCCTATACGCTATTTAAAGGATAAGACCTGATCCTGCTAGGTTCCCAGTTAGGGTGACCAGATGTCCCGATTTTATAGGGACAGTCCCTATTTTTGGGTCTTTTTCTTATATAGGCTCCTATTACCCCCCACCACAGTCCCGATTTTTCACATTTGCTGTCTGGTCACCCTATTCCCAGTGCTTCTTGCAGGTTTTTGAATGCCATCCATTAAAACAAATATATGTAGTAGTGTGTGTGCATAGGAAATATACATATACCTATATACCCTCAAATCACTAGTGTTCAGTTGGGACATGATCCAAAGCCCATTATGTTCAATGGAAGTCTTTCAATTACTTCAGTGGTTTTTGGATCTGGCCCTCAGAGCAGGTTGTTTTTAAAACTATATTTTCTAAGGGTGTTTCTGCTGTTGCCCACTGCACCCTCACTGCCCCATAGCCTCTTGCTTCATTCAGAATCTTTGTGCTGAGAAGATCTTTGTGTTTTGGGATCCTTTTACTCCTCTTTCTCATCCTTCACCCACTAAGGTTTTACTACCAAAGTACTACACACATTAACAACATTAATGTGATTTAAGGTACTGAATCAAACCAATTCAAAATATTTTTCATAAGAATATTTATTAGCTCAGAGGACATGTGTGGGCAGAGCACATTTTTAGTGACCTGTAACGCCTGAATAATGATCACTATAAATCAGACCTCATTACTATATAAGGGAGGTCTGGATGGGGCGACTCACCAAGTAATGAGGTCTAATTTGGTGCAACAGAATTATTTTATACAGTATTTAGGACTGGGGGGGAGCAGGGACTGAAAGGGGTCTAATTAATCCAGATTTCTCATGTGATGGTGAGTCACTAATTTTGGCTACCTGCTTCAGCGTGATATTAAAGGTCAGGTCTTTAATTGTTATTGGCTATATTTGGCCATTCAGAGTGAATGGTCTAGACTTCTAGTATCAGGTTATATGGAAAAGGGTTGGGGCTAAAATCACAGTATAATGGGATTTTGGAAACAGACATCACCGTGGAAAGTAAAGGATGAAATTTCTTCCTTAAGATCAGGGGAAAGTGGAAGAACCAAGCAGGAGGACCCTCTACTTTATGCAGAACTAACCAAACTAGCAAAGATAGCAGCCTGGACTACACTGATGAAGCTCTAGGGGTCACAACTCCTGAGTTTGAGTCCTTGCTCTGCTGTGTAACCTTGGGGAAGTTACTTCACCTTGCTTTTGTTTCCCACCTGTAAAATGGGAATACTGATACTTATCATCTTTTACAAAGCACATTAGCACCAATAGATGAAAAATGCCATATAAGAGCTAAGTTAGGCATAATTATATATTCTGTAGTGTTTTTAATAGCTATGTCTGAGATTTTCAAAGCAGTTACAGGGAGATAGCTGCACACCTTCCACTAAAATTAATGGAAAACACAAGGCTAAATCCCCAGTAATGCTTTGAAAATCTAAAACAGAGCATTGTATTTCTAAGGTACCTATCGTGGTTTATAAACTCCAGATCCTCAAAGGTATTTAGGTGCCTAATTCCCATTTGACGTTTGGTGTCTAAATACCTTTGAGGGTCTGGGCCTATGTGTAGAGAGGGACCTAAATCAAAATCCCAGATCAAAACTCACAATCTAATTACCACTCTGAATGTATTAATCTGTATGATGGACAGACGCGAAACACCAGTCTGAACACTCATCCCCTTGGTGTCCATAATCTAGTAGCAAATCTGAATTTCCCCAAAATGTAGGGTCTTTGGTTTTGGCCAGAAGTATGCTGCAATTTAGGATCCAAATCTGGATCCAGGTTCAGGCGTATCCCTAGTAATATATATGCAAGAAAAGTGAAGTACATTCTTCAGCATCCAATAAACAAATGATTTCCCTGAGAATGCATGAGAATACTTTCTTCTTCTCGTGGAAAATACATTGTGCCAGCTCTTCTTCAGTTGATTCTTTACGGTATATATGACCTGGAGTGAAAAAAAATCCTTCCTGAGAAGCCAAAATGCAAACCAAAATGTCCTATATGGTATAATGTCCAGTGCTCAAACTGAAGGGGAGAGAAGTGGTGGCATACCCCTCAAAAATGATAGAATGACCCATTTCTCATTTCTCTTCCCCTTTTTCTCATTTCTCTTCCTTGTCCAGCAAGACTGAGAAGTGGGAGCATAGCATGACCATTTACATCCTTCCCGCCTTGAGAAATCATGCTACCTTATCAAATTACAACACTAATATGATTTCATGCAGAAAAAACACAAAAGACCTGCATCTTTCCAAAATGGGAAGGGGAATCTGAGAAAAAGTCCAAAGAGGAGCCAGGGAAAAGTCAAAATCTGATACATGATCCCATGGGAAAAATAAATAAATTACTATGGAAAGTAGACGGCAACTACTAATCAGAGCAACAATAACTTGATATCTGCAGAAATCCACATATTGGTGTGTGTGGTATAATGTAACCATTTAAGTGGATTACTACGCATGCGAGACTCATCTCTATACAATGATAGGGCGGATTTCATTTCAGATGGCAAGGAGATTAACAAAATGTGCTGCATATTTACATGTTCTCTTGTTGCCTAGTGTATGCTGCCATGTGTAATAACACAATGTTAGACAGCCTCCTTAACAAGGTTTGGGAGTCTCTTCAGTGAGTTTTTCAAGCCTGGTCCACTGGCTGTTACTACTGATATTTTTTTTATAATCCTGAATGGATGGGGTGCTACATATTAAATTGGGCATCTTATTCTTCTAATATTTGGATCATTGTCCTTTGTGCATTTTTTTTTCCTAGACAGGGGACCACATTGCTTCAACCATGAGGTGAAATACCCTGGGGCTGGATGGCTCTTTGCCTTGCCCAGTCAGCACTGATCTCTTGCTGTCTGGAGCCCTGTGTCACAGCAATCCATTATTTCTTAGTTTAATTCTTTATGCACAGCTTTTCATATTGATTACCTAACATCATTAGTTTTGGTCATTCCATACAAGAGACAACGGAAAGATCAATTTTAAACATATGAGCGAAAGGAACTTGCTCTTAAAGCATCCAGGGACTGGAATCATTTATCTTCTGCTCTCTGAATCATAAATCTTTTACAAGTGTGGAGTTTGATTCATTGTTTGCTACAGACACATGTGATGAAGTAGGGGGCATTGTCAAAATGCCCTGCGTTGCAGGATGGAGCTGCGCCCATAAAAACATATTGCTATTGGCATAGATAGTACGATGAGCTGCTGCAGATAGCATGGTGTCACTCTGTTATATAGCTTGGTTTTCATAGTGGGCCAAGTTCTCTGCTCAGTTACTGAGAATACAATTTGGTCCGCTATGGACATCATGCTGAGAGGTGCTGAATGCCCTCCATTCCCATTTATTTCAGGGGAGGCCAAGGGTGCTCACTGCTTCTCAGAAAGTATTCAGCACATTGTAGGATTGGATCTTATGTCTGATTCAAATCACTGCCTGAGGTTTGGGCAAGTCCAGCCTATTTCAGAATCAACCTATGCTCACAGAGAAGGTGGACTCAAAAACACAACACCCGTTCATACAGCTTGAAATATCTTGGTAGACGCTAAAGGAAGAACAACAATTCAAAGTAAGACGATTAGAGACATCACTGGTAGCTCTATTATCTACCATCAAACCTGGAAATGGTTTCTGGCTCACAGTTGTGAGAAGAGTCTTTTGCTACCTATCTGCGAGATGCCACTATGTTCCTTTGCTGTCAGGAGGCCCACAAAAATGCTGATGTGCTGTGTCACGTTGTCTGGAGGGGTTGAGGACATGAATGCCAACCTCAGGGCAGGGACCCCGAAAGGGTTGTATCTTCTATAATTAGATTTCACCAACCCAGTAACAAACATGAACTTCTGAAGCACTATAACAGTCTTACCATGGAATCACAGACAGCCCCCTTGGACACTCCAGTTTATCTTGTTCATTCATGCAAGCTGAACTTAGTGATAGATGGTTGCTATATACACACACCAAAGATCACAAAAGATTCAGGTTACTTCCAGTCCCAAGAGACCAGTCACTTACCCCAGGTCAATTTGTACCTCAGATCTCACACCAAAGGCAATGCTTGTAGTCAATCCTAGTGTAAAGTCACTAAAGATTTATTAAGTAGCAGAAAGAAATGAGAGTTATTTACCGGTTAAAGCAGGCAACATACATACACAAATGAGCTACAGTCAATGGTTCCAAAAGGTGACAGGGTTGTAGTCATCTGTCAGCACTGATTGTCTTTTGGGGCTAACCCAGGTTCACTCTGGGGATCTCTGCTTCTGTTTCCTAGCTCCAGCGCTTTCCGAGTCAAAACAGCAAAGAGATGAAAAGTTTTCATGTCAGCTGTCTGGATTTCTTTCTTCCAGATTTCAAGCTGATGAGACGAGCCCTTTCGCATGTTGTCTGTGCAGGGGCAATTACCAAAGTCTTTGTATTGTAATGTTCCACAGTGACCCATTTAGTTTTGATAGTCCTTCTTGATGGGCTAGAGGTAATACTTTTCATAGGGCTTTAGCATTAAGGTTTTCTCTTGTTGAGTGAGTTACATAGTTCAGAAAAAAAACATTTTACACCTATATAGCAAACATACAAGAATTGCCTTATAGCATGGGATACAGACATTATAAGTAGGATTAATCCATGTAGCAATTTACAAACATTTCATAAAGTCTAAACACTAAACACCTTGTTATAAGTCTAATACCCGTCTTAACTGTACTAACACACAGGTGAGCTGGACTGGTTTCCAGCGATGAAACTGTCAGTGCTCAGCTGAATCCTAAAGCCTTGGCAAGAGCTGGCACCTGGTCTTCCAGCATCACACCGTGCCCTAATTTTTTCCAGCAGCCATGTGATTGCAGGCTGGCAGCTTGTCAAGAACATAGGCATATTAGGGACAGTACCTTCATGGCTAGACACAGGGAGCAGACAATAAACTATCTAAATAGCAGTGAGACCATTTTATTCCAGCAGCGGCTCAGGATGATATATGAAACTACCAGAGATTACAGTCACTGAGGTGCTGGGAGTAATTCGATTTTTATGGTTAACCCTAGCACATCTTTTGTTTATTCATGCTATTCTAGAGTAATCTTATCTTGTATTACTTTATGGAAACAAAACTAAACAGGCAGAGACATACCCTCTAGTTACATTTTCAAAAGCACCTAACTGATTTAGGGTATGTATCCACAGCAAAAATGACCCATGACAGCAAGGCTCAGAGCACAAGTCAATTGAGTCATGCTATGGGGCTAAGTGTAGCGATGTAACCATTTGGGCTCTGGCTGGAGCCCAGGGCCTGAAAGCTGGTGAGAGTGGAGGGTCTCGGAGGCCAGGCTCAAGCCCAAGCCTGAATGTCTACACTTTTTTTGCCCTGTTGTGGAAGTCCCACAAGCCCGAGCCAGTTGACCCAGGCTATAAGACTCGCTGCCACAGGTCTTTTTTTGCAGCGTAAACATACCCTTCAGAGCGTAAGTTCCATTTTCAAAAGTGACTTAGACACTTAAGAGCCTGAGTGCTTGTCTATATGGTGAGTTACGTTGCAGCAAGCCAAGGGTGTGAATCTACAGCTTGCTGTGCAGTAACTCACAAAGTGAATTCTACTACAGTGTAGTGAAAGTCCTGGAGTGCAACTTACACTGTGCTTTCAATGGAACATAGGGTTCCTAAATTATTTAGGTGCTTTTGAAAATTTTACCCTTGGTCTCTCTGTGCCTCGCTTCTTCCTCTGAAAAATTGGGATAGTAGTATTTTCCTACCTCCCATGGGTGTTAGACAAATATTTTAAAGGTTGTAAGGTGCCCAGATGAGATAGATAGATAGATAGATAGATAGATAGATAGATAGATAGATAATTCAGACACACTACCCATGACTCAGTAAGAAAACACTAAATAGAATATATTGTGCACACTATAATATTAAATTTGCTCTAAGAGCCAAATTCTTTTCTCAGTTACGTCTATGCAACCTCATTCGACTGAAGCCCTAGGTTACAACATGTTTCCAATGGGATATTACACAGTTATTGAAAGAAAGCATAATACTCTCAGGCAGTTATTCCTGAGTTTATAGGAAATCTTAGATGTGAGCTTTATGCACTGTATGGCCCAAAGGACTTCTGCAGAATAGTCCATTTTTAAATAAGTGCATTATCTGTATTTCTTCACATTTGAAGAAATGTATAATAACAATGTGTGACAGTAATATTGAGACCTGACTTTATCAGAGGCCAAGATCTTGAGGAAAAATCATAAATTTGGCCTTTAAAGGAAAATAATATATTTCCATGAATTTGTTTAAAGCAAAAATGTAACATTCTTTCAAATAAAATGTCACCATCTTCCCAGCAAACACAGCTTTTCAGAATGAACATAACTTTGTGAAAACTCCTTGTTTTTTCACACGCATTTTAAAGAGAAAATTAGAAAGCATTGTTTGTTATGAAAACCTGTAATAGATATTTCCCCCCGCTTCACCAGCGGTGAAAATTTATAGCTACACAGTTCTCTTCTGTGGCTGCTCTGAGTAGAGCTGCGTGAATAACTGATTTTTACTTTGACCATAAGAAAATAATAAATAAATACTTTTTGGTTGACCCAAAACAATTTTTTTCCTAAATTTTCAGTCTGAGAAGTAAAAGAAAAAATTGGATTAAACCAAAATTTCATTTCATTTTTGAGCTTTTTTTAAAAATTGAAATAAAATTTCAAAACAAAAAGTCACTTTAAATTCAAAAATTGAAATGTTTCATTTCAAACATGATGAATTGAAATGTTTCCATTTTTTCAGATGTTTTCCAACCAAGCAATTTGGCGAATTTGACACAAATTCACAAAATTTTTCCATCAACCCAAAATGTGCATTGTTCAGGAAAATAAAGTTTTGGATAAACAATTTCAGCTAGCTATATCCTGAGGTCAGGGGAGATCATTCTGCTACATTATTCTGCTTCCGATGCTGCTTTCCTTCAAAAAGTGACTGTGGCAGCTGTCATTGTGCTCCTGTGGGAAGTATATGAGACCACTGTACACTAGTGAGTAATACTGTTGCCTCAAATGTCTTTATGCACCACTGGATGCTCTCTGATATGTGTAGGAAACATGATATCATATGGTATCACTGTGCATAAGTAGTAAGCATTAGAGCACAGTTGTTCACCAGTGGGCAGTACTGAAACACATGCTGTTGCTACTGGTTATGGGAACACCGCAAAAGGTTTGGAGATTTGGCTTGGAGAACCATCCTAACATTTTAAATATGTATTTAAAGCAGTGGTTCCCTGACCCTGGGGGAACCACTATAAGTTATGCAGATGTATGTCTCTTGAGCCATAGCCGGAACATGCCAGAATGGCATTCTGGCACTTTTGCCACATGGAGGACACCATTTTGTTCTCAAAATGGCATCCCACACACAGGATGACCTTGCACACACTGTGTGTTAGAGGTCATCCTGGCGGGGATATTCTCACACTGGCAGCGGCATTCCGGTACTACCAGAAATGAAAGGGATTTGGGACATCTAGTCAGATGCCAAAGGATCCTTGGGGAAAAAAGTTTCACCTTATTCATATTATTTATGTCCCTAAAGCACTTTGGCTCAGATCCTCAGAAGTATTTAGGAGTCTACTTCCCATTTATTTCAATGGGGACTAGGTGCCTAAATAACTTTGAGGATCTGAGCCCTTGGGTCTGAAACTATGGATGGGAAATCTCAACAGGGCATCTCTCTCATGAGTTTTCTTGTATTTGACACTACTACCAGGCCCTGAGGAACAATAACAGGCTTTGAGGGGAAGTGGAGGGGTTTGACATTTCCAGTCCTGGCTGCACCTGGAAGTTCAGTGGTGTGTAAAAGTGAAAATAATTACCAAAAATAATTAATTAATTAACCTTTATAATATACTCTGATAAGTAGCAGTTGGAGCTCTTCATTAGTGTCCAATGATCCAGAATACATTTACCATACATTTTTCATTCTTCTTCTTATTAGATGTATTTATAAAGCTACTATATCCATGGTATGCGGTATCCATTGTCAACACTAAGGGTTTACAGAGGGTGCACCAGGTCAGTGTCCCTACTGTACATACCATATGAACATTGACTGGCAACACTGTGATAAAACGATCAGCAGGAACAAGCGTCACGGATGGGTGGGTGGTAACGTTCCCATATCTAGTTTTGGAAAGCCAAGACTCTGCATGATATGAAATAGAACCATTTGGATCTTTCCTAAATTATAGCAGCCTACAATGGCATTTCCGTAACTCATGATTTACAGCTCCTGGACACACTTCCCACCTGTGTGAGATGGACAAGGCACAGGGATATTCCAGGCAGGAAAGCCCCCAGTTTCTTTTCTTTCAGAGCTGTCTGAATATTGTAAAGAAGAGACCAAGGAAGAAAACAATACCCTAGGAATGAATTCTGAAGTAACTATCAGGGCTGATTATGTGCATAGGAAGTGACAGTTTCTGGTTGTTGTTAGTATGCAGCAAATTGAGGTATTGTAGTTTTATCTGTTACCAGAAAAGTTCGCTATTTGAAAAGAGGGGGGAGAAAAAAAAGCAGGAGCCCCACCGTCTCATTTTTAACAAGGACCAGCTGAAAAATGAAGGCAAGCAGCACACAGACCGTCTTATGTCTGCCAATTCATTTCCTGGCCCTGGGGGAAAAAAAAACCTCTTGTTTCCTCTCATGCAGGCCAAACATGGCAAAGTACCAGGGGAATTCTGAACGGAATCAATTGCACTTGTTGCTAACTGAGTTTTCTTTTATTCTTATATTACCAAGGCCTGGATACTCAGCTGCAAGCAATTACAATGAAGAGTTACTGAGTAATGGTTTCCAGATTGCTCCATGATGGGGCATTAATTGAAAGGGACAATTTAAGAGCTTAGGCCATGTAAATGCATTTCTTATTCTGTCAGATCGAGAAATTTTTGCATGCAAGACGCAGAAAACACTGAAAACTGATAAAGAGTTACTAGTAGCTACTTAAAGGAACATTTGGAAAAAGGGGTTTTACATTTAAGGAATCAAGAACAATTAAAATAAAGTACTAAGCCAGGGTTTTATTAGGAGTTAGAATATATACTTTATCAATGGTCGAGCAACGTCTGCTCACAAAGACACAGATCCTGAAAGGTATTTAGGTGCCTTACAACAACTGGGAGTTTGGTGCCTAAATATCTTTGAGGATCTGGGCCAGAGCACTTATGCTGAAGTCAGCTGAGGTATTCTTGATCAAGACGGGGGGTTGATGGAAGCAGAGTTTGGCATAAATTCTATCTGTCTAATCTCTCTTTAAGGCCCGATCCTGGTCCCACTGATGACATGATGGACACCTGCCTTTTAATGCCCGGTAAGAGAAAGCCCTTCCATTTTTCAGGCTCAGCTTCTCAGTAAAACAATGGGCTCCAGGCTAGACAATGGATAGATGAAATATCTGAATGAGACTGTTAATTCTACCTGGACTGAATAAACAACATAAATAAAAATAGTCAGAAGAAAATCGTAGCAAAGGCTTGGGTCGTTTGCAAAGATGATTCTCCTTTCCAATAAAGTCAGTGTAGTGATGCTGCTATAACCCTAGTGTAATAAAAGAATCAGGCCCAAGAAGTTTATTTTTCTGAACATTCATAATCAGTTTTACATTAAATAGAGAACTGTGCTGTGGTTACGCATGTAAAAGTTCTGCTGGAGAGTTAGAACAAAAGAGTACAACCTGCCTTAGCACATTTTTAATGGACAAATAAGAGAGATTCTATTTTCTGCGTGAAATGACTAAACATTTATGATCCTTTTCAGGTTTGAAAGAAATGCTTTTTTGCACTTGGCTGTGAAATCACATATACAGATTTCTACTTCAATCAGGCTTATTTTCTTCTAGATAGTGTTACATCCTACAAGAATGCTAAATTCATTTCATTCACTTAACTTTCATTCTAGGTTAGTGATTTTTTCCAGTTTCCTCATCCAGTAATATTAGATCTAAAATAATTGATAATATTGAGACATATTTCTCTTTCCAAAGCACTGAGGCAGTCAGTGGAATAATTCCTGGATTCTTCACGTCTCACACTACTGTTCTTATCCAGCTTGAGTAGACGGAAGTTCAGCCACTTGTGATTAAGTCACTACAGTGAAGAAGGGCGTCAATGAACAGTTTGCTGACCTTTTACTCAATATTCAGTGAAGTACACTCCTCATCAGAAAGCCTCAGTCTGCCAGAAGCCTATTACTGAGATGCCTGGGGTTGCAAATATAAATACTGTCAAAGTGGGTGGTCAATTCAGGTCGGCCTTCGGGTTGTTTCACAGGCACTAAATTAATCAGGGATTTAGTAAGAAGGGATGTTGCTAGAATCCAGTCTTTGGATGAGGGGAGCATAAACTCCATCAGAGTATGTCAGCTATTGTGTTATTACAAATGGACTGGAGAGTCATTTCACCATCTGACATGAAGGCAAACTTTGCCAGACATTTTATATCATAGTTTCTCTAAAACCCAGACTATGGGTGAAATCTTGGCCCCATTGAACGTAATGACAAAATTCCGATTGACTTCAATGAAGCCAAGATATCACCCTGGAGTTATAGAGCCCTTCTTCTAGTGCTCTTTCTTCTTTCCAGCCTCACTTAATTCTCCCATATAGTGATTTGCCTTCTGGTGGAGTATGAGGAGATATGGCCTGCCCAATCCTGGGCCCAGAATTTGCAGGGAAATTCCACTAACTTCAGGGCATCTGCTGAGGACTAGACCACACATATAGGGTACATCTGTGCTTCAGTGTAAGCCCAGGTTTCAAACTCAAGCTCAAGCATGAGCCCTCTTCTGTCTACACACAAATTGCACTAACCCTGGGCTCAGACCCATGGTTCCAGGACTTCACAGATGTGGAGGGTCCATGCCTGAGTCAATCTGGGACCCAGGGTTCAAGTCCTATTGCACTGCAGTGTAGATGCAGCTGCACTGGACCCATGCTCTGGGAGTCCACTGAAACTATTCCACAATCCCATAAGATGACCTTCTTCATCCTCTGGACTGTCAAGTTTGGTGGACTGTCAAGTTTTCTCACACTGCACCATGAACAAAGGGCTAGAGTGGCCATATTTTGGGAGGGCACTAGGAATTCTGGGATATGGGTGGATGGACTTGGGCCTACATAATGTAGTGTAGATGCTGGAGCTTCAGACTGAGACCAGGGTTCAATAAGTCCTAACCTGGGATTCCAAATGATTGTAGACATTTCATCTCTGGGTTAAAAAACCCAGAGTCTACTGACTTGAGTTCTACTAACCCTGGGCTTACATTGCAGTGTAGACATACCCATAGAGACCCAGTGGCTCCATACTCCTTATTACTTAGGCATCCCATTCATTCTCCCAGTGTCTGCCACCTCATGGCTTCCCCAAGTAACCTCAGGAGGTCTCTCAGGGTGCAAAAGGGGACTCAACATATGAAAATGTTGGCAGTGTCTGAATGATCTTTTGCTGGAAAATCTTTGCAGGTGAAGCAGGAATGATGCAGTGTAGTTAATTATTATTAATAATAAATATTTATATTTATATTGCTGTAGCACCTAAAGGTCTCGACCATTGTGCTACGCACTGTAAAAAGAGCTTACAGAGTAATCAACCCAACCGATTCCACCCCCTTGCCACCCAGCCTTTTTTCCTCAGATCTGAGTAGACCCAAAATTTGTGGAGGGGCTTCCATAGTGTTAGATGGAGAGAGCTGTATCGTTCCATTTAATTCTCAATCCCACTTCCCTCCAACTAATATTGCCCTATTTTGACAGATTTTCTATAATTTCCCCACTATTTATGGGATATTTAAGAGGGCATTCCATTAGTTGGGAGTGTTGCCTGATTGAGGACTGCAGGATTAGCCCTTGAGTGTGTATAGGTATATATACACACACATACTGTAAGATAGTTATCCATGCCAGAAGATAAAGGCACAAATTACTTGATGATTAAGCAAACTTGCTTTGCTTATGCTAATTCTTGGAGAAAAATTAGCATATGGTGTTACTTTACAGCAGCCACAAAATAACAGCCTACATACTGAACTGGGAATTTTGCAGTGCCTTTTATTTTCTACAATAATTAATTTATGTTTATTAGAAGGGGTTGTTCTTTCAAGGATTAGCCAAATCTATCCCTGGGCTCACTTCATTGACTTTAGTAAATTTACATCTGAGATAAGTCTGGCCCAATTTGGACCAGAAATTCATCCATCAACCCTGCAAATATTAAAAAAAAAAATACAACAAAACCTTTATATATGATTTAGGGGTAAAAATGAAACAAAATTTTGGTTAGAGCTAAAACTGTCATTAAATACTTTGAAATAATTTCTGGGAGCCTAGGTTTTGTTGTTGTTGTTGTTGTTCTTCTTCTTCTTCATTGGTTTAATTTCCTCCCAGTCAAGCTGTACTTTGAAATGTGACCAATCATTATGAGAAAGACAATATGGGCTGGGTAATATCTTATATCGGACCAGCTTCTGTTGATGAAAGATACATGCTTTTGAGCTACATAGAGCTCTCCTTCAGGATCTGTCTCTCTCACATCCTGGGATCAACCGTGTTACAACACTACACGTGTCATTATGTAATTTGTAGTCACAAAGCAGAGGCTCTGCTCATGATGATAATCAGGGCCACTCTCGTTAATAGAACAAACTCATTACCACGCCCTTCACCTTCCCCCACCAGAAAACAAAACAAAAAACTTGATTTAACATCCTGGATAAACATATAGCCAACCAGAATGTTGCCCAAAGTGAAGTTTGGTCAAACTATAAAGCTGCCAGCAAATAACACACAAGCCAAGATTTACACTGTATTTTAATTTTTAAAATAATGTGGAACCCAAAGAAATATGAATCTGATAACCACTACGGAATGGGTGTGGGAGTTTTATTAGTCATTCACAACAGCAATATTGGTGCTGGAAGGTGGGATGCTTAATAAGACGGTGGTGAAATGTAAAGGAGATAGACAGGAGGAACCATCAAGATTCAAATCCTGAGAAGGAAAAATAAAAATAAAAAAGGATTTGTTTTTAAACGAAATTTTGCATTAAGTCACCCAAGTGGTTGAAAGACTCACTGTTCTTGGAAGTTATAGACTGGTCCTCTTTGATACAGCATAAATGTTTTTCTGTTTGTGTAGAGGAAACTAGTATGTGTTCAGCATGCAGAGAAATTAATGGACTACATACAAAGAAATTTTTTGTTTTTTTCCCCAAACTTCTCATTTCTTTTGGCATAAGCCAGTGGCCCCATCACATAATGGAAAGTCCAAGGTTTCAATGTAAATCATATAATTAGAAGGGTATTTCCTTTGCTTTAACCGTTTTTTAAAAAAGCAAGCAAGCAAACAAGATGGTTTACTTGTTTTGTCTGGCATAATCAGCTGTTGTGGGGTTTGACTGAGTGACACCCTGTTTTTAGTAATGATTAGCCTAATAATAAAATAATAATAATAATAATTAATGGCAGTTACAGATTTAACCACAGGCAGACGGGACATTGCCTCATGGCCCCTTCTCTATAATGAGACCATGTTATTATGGTTGCTATTTTCTGCTCTGAAAAGGGTTTGGAAGAATTTATACATAACCCTTGGCACCAGGCCAGCGCTTTAAATAGGATTTCTAATGAAGCCCAGTACATATTGCTCATCTAGTCAGGACCAAACTATTAACTGTCCATTGTGTACTCCAGGTGTTTTGGGGGGGGGTGGGGGGTAGAGGCCAATATCCTAAACAGGCGAATACCTTTGATTGTAATGTTCAAGTACTAGGGAATTTGACTGTTAATCATGAATTATGCAGTAAACCAGAGAAATTCTCTCTTATTCATATTAAATTAATGCCTATTTTCCCCAGCTTCTCAACTCAGCTCTGGAGCTTAACAAGCCAAAGAAAGAGCTGTTTTCAGCTGCAAGAGTAAGGGAACAATTTTTCATACAGAATATCAGGCCAAATCCTAAGGGTTTTAACTCATTTTTCACTCAGTCTTTACTCAGGAAAAATTCCCATTAACTTCAGTGGGAGTTTTACCTGAGTGAAAAGAGGATGCGATACATTTTTAACAGCTGGAAAAAAAAACAGATTTCCTTCTTGTAACTAACATTTGGTGTAGTTTTGGTCCTAATAAACTAGCAGCCTTTGAACACTAGGGAGGAGGGAATTGGAATCTAAGAAGTTATTTTGTTTAGATAATATGCAGCAGCATGAAGAACCATAACATGCAACTTAAAAGGAACTGATGGTTTTCTATCATCTCAGCGATCTGCAAAAGAAGTTAGATGGCAGAGCCTCAGATCTCCAAAGGAGTAATTACGCGTTGGCTCACTGCTAAACTATGTTGCAAAAATACTCTGTGGGGTCTATTGTTCTACCAGGACATGTGAGTAACTTACATTAAGCTTAATTGGTCTTGGGCAATGAGAGACAAATAGGGTTCTAAATATGGATAGCATATACATATCTAGATAGCAATCCAAATCTTCAAAGTTCTGGAAATAAACTATTAGGGAAATTCCTATTGATTGAATTCTAAATGTGAAACAATTAAGGTTTTATAGAATTTTTTTAAAAAAACTTACAGAATGAAATATTAAATGATATCCTTTTTATAGCATTTTTAAAGCACCCTATGGAATTTTAAAAAATTCAATCCACTATAGAAGTTTGTATCTTAGTTCAAAAATTCTATTAGCTATTAAATACTAGAGTACACTTCAATAAAAGAGTAGTCTATGATTTCTCTTTCTATATAACCCTATAAACAGACATTTCATAGCTGTACAAATACAAAAGAAGTTCAAACCTTAAAAGATGCAACTGAAGTCACATTGACAAAAGCCTGATTGAAGTAGCTACAGTGTCCTCAAACTACACTCCAGAAAGGAATAGTTGAAAAGGCAGAATATATGTTGGCCACATTGCTTGTCACCAGGGTGTAATTTGGCTCTCTACTTCCACCCCATACTGGCACAGAGTGCTGGAAGAACAACCTGATAAATAAAGTCTTGGGGGTCATGTCATCACCTGGTACCAATTTATCCTTCTACTAAAATCCACACACAAGCCAGGTGGGAACCTCATGGAACAGAATGTCTTTCCTGGAATATTTGGCACTGTGCAAAAGAGACACTAAGTGAAATTGTGTCAACCCTCATGCTGAAACTACCCACAACAGACATGTTAGTGTGTTTGCGTCTGAATGCTGTAGGAGCCAACTGATGTTTTAAGACCCTTTTTGGTTACCCCAGAGTGAGGGGAGAGATTGCCCAGATAAACCCAATGTGCTTTTATATCAGGGGAAGAACATTTCCATGCTGAAAGGACTAAAGACATCAGGGAAGAACCTTATTCAAAAGAATAAACTACTAATCCTTGTAAAAATGACATTCGTCAGCCAAACTTTCCCAATCTCTGTACCAGTGCACCAGGGGGGTAGCTTGGGGGCATTGCCGATGTTGGAAAGATCCGGCACAGAGCATTCAAGGACAAATCCTGCCACTGCCTCAGCTGCTAGGGAGTGTGTCTAGTGCAGATTCCTGGCAGTTACACAGAGGCTCTCATTCTTCCCTCACAAGAGGGGTGGCAGTGGTGGCCATGTAAGTCCATTGGGCTGCAGGAATCTTGGAGCATCTCCTTGATCAGGGAAGAGGACACTGATTCCTGCCCTTCTGCCCAGCCAGGCTATTTCATCTGGGTGCTGGGCTCTGGGCTTTCCTTAGTGTTTTAAAGCACATCGTTGAAGAATAACAACTTTTGTTAAAAGAGTTTGGAAACTGTCCCAGCTTATACATCCGAATATATTAACAGGGGGTGAACTACTTTATCAGAAAACATCTGTGAGTGATAGTCGCTCCCATCCCCCCAAAATCCAATTCTTAGCCATGCCCACTAGCCATAAACTAAAACACCCGAGTGCCACATACACAAAGCTTGAGTTTCTGCTGAACCTTCTGGAAAATATGTCACTTGACAATTTCTTAACAGAGGGTGGCTTAGAAGAAAAGCCACCAACATGCCCTGGCCTACACAAACGCACATCAGTTATGTGGAACTGATGGTTGTGGAAGGAGCAGTGCCTGAAATTCATATCAAAACCAAATTTCTTTGTTATGAAACTTGAGTTTTGCAAAGGTTATGGCTGTGCCTCTGGACTTTTACAAAGCCGGGGTTTACATACATATTTTCACACGCTCTTTCTCTAATTATACACTATATATTATATATGTGTGCATGTGCGCGCGTGCACACATCTATATATATGCAACCGCAAATGCAATCGGATGTGAATCTCCTTATTAATTACGTATCATGCAAATAGGTTATAAGTTGTGGATTAGATTGTGTCTATTAGGCACAGCCAGGGGCAGTGCAAAATCACACCACCTTTGGGAGACCTTGGGGAAGTAGAATGAGAGCCTCTGTGTAACTGCCAGGAATCTGCACTAGACACACTCCCTAGCAGCTGAGGCAGTGGCAGGATTTGTCCTTGAATGCTCTGTGCCGGATCTTTCCAACATCAGCAATGCCCCCAAGCTACCCCCCTGGTGCACTGGTACAGAGATTGGGAAGTAGTGTGCCTGGGAGACGCCCTGATAGCCAGTGCAGGGGGAGCCGTGACCTCACCACCTTCTGTCACACTTGAGGCAATATATGGGGGAGGGATAGCTCAGTGGTTTGAGCATTGGCCTGCTAAACCCAGGGTTGTGAGTTCAATCCTTGAGGGGACCATTTAGGGATCTAGGGCAAAAATTGAGGATTGGTCCTGCTTTGAGCAGGGGGTTGGACTAGATGACCTACTAAAGTCCCTTCCAACCCTGATATTCTATGATACGACCTAGACACACTGAAGAGACAGGCAGCCCCTGTGCTTCCCTGAACACAGGGGCTTGTGACTATCCTTAGAGCCTGCACACTTCATGGAATTAAAAACTTTATTAAAGCTAATGTTAAAATTATATCATATACAGGTTGAGAAAAGAGTGTTTGTACATCGGTGTACAGTGCTTAGATTAGCCACAGATACAAAGTTTTTTTTTAAAGTCATAATATACATATAGTGCAGAATCAGCAATAACCCACATTTAGGTGAATTAATTTTAAAATAGTTTAGATATTTAGCATCCAAGTATTTGGGTACGTTACTCATGAAAAAAGTTATACAGAGAGTTCGTGGCGGAAAGCAAAATATATCAATGAGTGAAGACTGTCCCGCAGTAATTGAAAATTTAGGATAGGTTGTCCATTTAGAAAAAACAGTCCATCAGGAAAGTATTTGAGTTACTTTCCCGACTGTGCTTCTCATTGGCACTCCAGCTCATTCCTCCTGGCATAGGCGCCGACTCCGTGGGTGCTCCGGGGCTGGAGCACCCACGGGGAAAAATTGGTGGGTGCTCAGCACCCACCGGCAGCTCCCCTGCAGCCCCGGGGCCCGCGCCCAGCTTCCCGCCAGCCCCGGGGCCCGCGCCCAGCTCACCTCAGCACCGGGAGATGTTCCGGGGCCCCGCCCCTGATGCCAGGCGACGTTGCGTCGGCGTCGGGGCCCCAGAACGTCACCCAGCGTCGGGGGCGGGGCCCGGCGTCAGGGGCAGGGCCCCGCCACGTCGCCCGGCGTCGAGGGCGGGGCCCGGCGTCAGCCCCCACCGGTGCCGCCGGAAGTTGGCACCTGTGCCTCCTGGTATTGCCGATGTCCGGTGATGTGTTCTGTGTAGATGTCCCTCGACCACCTGATGTTGTCACATCAGCCGAGTATAGCGTTGACCAACTCCATATTCTCTCAGCACTCGCTCATTACCGGGGTCCCATGCGCCCAGGGCTCCGACGATCAGTGCATGAGTTTGAACCTCGTAACCCCTAGCTTTCAGGATGTCGGCCAGAGGGACATATGTACAGTAGAAATTAACAGGAACCAATTTTTATAAGGTATTTTGGAGCTTCCCATTGAATCAAATAGAGAATAATATCCTTGTAATAGCGTCCTACAGGATGGTTTGGAACCCTATGGAAAAAACATCATTCTCTAGTGACGCTCTGGGCCAGATCTTGGGTTCTCCTGCATCTGGGTCACAGTCACTGCTTTCCCTAGCCACCCAGGGCTGCTACAGCTCCACAAGAGGACAGCTTGACTCCCCCTATTCCTTTGTCTAGTTGCATTAGATGAAGACTGCGTTTAGCCCAAAATAACCAAGACAAGAGTACCATACTGTGTGTACTACTCATTTTCATCATATATTAAAACCCTGCATTTGTAATTTAATCTGCCACTGTCTTTTCAGAGTGCAGAATTGAGGGACCTTGGGGCAAAATTTATACCCATCTTGCTGCAGAGTACATGGGACCTTTTGGTTTAATCCCTATTAAATTCTCTAGAGCTTTTTGTAAGGAGTGGGAAAAGAGAGCATTCTCATCAGGGATAGTGGTGGCCGAGGCCCTGTAATCTCAGGCTTTCTCTGTGCTAAGAAACAGCCCTAATTTAGCAAGCACTGGCTAGCAATTGCACCTGAATTAGTGCTAACACCTAAGGTTAGGAAACGATATGCAGGGGTTAAACCCAGATTAGCTCAATTTGTGAAAACTCCACTTGCCCTTGTCTACTCTGGTGCCATAACACTGATGGCTGATTATAACCATTGATGAATTGGTCAATTCCTGCTTGTAGACAAGGTCTCTCTCTCTCTTCCCACTTTTCCCCTCTCTCTATGAAAAGAGACTCCATATAGCTAAGAAGCTTTTCTCTGACTTCTGTCTATAAACCTGTGGTTTTTTCCCTCCAGCATGCTATTTCAATGGTGTTGAATGCTGCCAAGAGAATTCTTGGTCTAACCATCCATCCTTTTGAGGTCATTTCTTCCAGTAATTTGTGCACAAGTTAGGCAGTGTTTCCTGATTACTCTGAAGTATTTTTGTGGTTCCCATAGAAACCTAGGTGGATTTAATTTTCATTCTGGTCTCCCTCTATTTTCATAATGTACTGAATTTGCAAAATACAGACAAACATTTAACAGCAAATCAAAATTCAATCAAGTATTTTAGTAAGTGAATACACAGCCTGAATTTACCAGTCCACTGTGAAAACAATGCATTAAGAAGGAATGAAATATAACAGGCTGTTCTTTGACTGGAAGGGAGAGGTTTAGTTGGGTCACAGCTTTCCCTTTCTTTCCCTTTACTACCTGTGTACTTAGCACCAATTGTGAATCACAAGACCCCTAGTGAGGCAAACAGAGTGGTACAGTGCCTGTGTGCTGAGATTAGCAAGGATATAAAATGCCTATAGCCAATATATATTTCTTCTAAAGAGTAGTACATTTGAAATAACGCTGTTAGTGCCATCCTGATGTCTCCTTGGCAAAATGTACATACGGTGAAGCTATGTGAACATTTTTCCAGGGATCCATAAACTGTACTTTAAACATCTCTGACACACTTTTTCACATAACACCTTACTATTAGATCAGTGATGACACTTCCTTTGTGGGAAAGGTTGAGATTACCCTAAAACTCCCTAGGCCTGCTGACATGACCTATTCCTGTGAGAAAATCAAAGCCCACGAGGTTAATCAGGACCTCCTCTTGTTTAGGTCAGCCAATTAGGGAACAGCAACCATACCACATGAGAGATACAACTATCCAATACCCAAATGACTACTTGCAAGGGATCCGTTTGTGAGCAACCCATAAGCTTTGATGTGTTTGCACAAAACATTTGCCAAGAAATTGCGAAGAGCAAATAATCATGTGTAAATCAAAGTCTGCTCAGAGGGAATTTGTTAACAAAATAAAGGGTAATTTTACTGGATAAACTGGTCATTGTGAAATGTTCACCCAGCTCTGTTTATAGCCACTCTTCCCCATCACCTCCTTCCAAACATTAAGCTGTGGGAGTGAAGGGGACAATTCTGCTATTTCACTATCCAACACACTAAATCAACACAGCATTTGCAAAAGTCTTTTATGTGGACAACAAAACACTTTTAATCTGGGGTTTGGAACAAGACCAGTTAGGGATATGTAGGATTTTACATCTAGTAGTTTTATTTTCTTACCTACTCTAACTTTTCCACCCACACTTGTAATCTCTCCCTAAGATTTAATTAACCTCTTCATTAGTTTAGGAGTTTGGGGAACTTTAAACTTAGGAGTTTAAAACAAAAATAGAGCCTGCCGGTTTGCATGGCTGGCAAGTTTTTCCACAGTTTGACAGTTCCAGCTCAGACCTCTACTTGAGATTTATAAGACACAACTTTAAGCCACTGAGCTCATTGGGTTTATCCTTGCATTTCAAGATCATTTCTCCTTCAGGGTATGCAGCATAGAAACATCTGAAAAAGAAATTTACCAGAAGAGACATACAAGCAGGCAATTCACATTTTGCGGCTTATTTTCTGGTTAAAGCTCTTGAATAGTAGCCAGTTAATTTATGCTTAATCCCTAACAAGTGTTCCCCAAAAAATATCCAGTACTTTGACTTTAATGCTAAGTGATGGGTTAATGTTGCACACACTGTTCATAAACCTCAGTCAGCCTTACTATGACAGCAGGATTAGAAGGGAAAATATGGATTGAAGGCACCCACTGGATAGCTTAATTATTTGAGCTTCTGGTGCTCAGGATTCATTCTGGTTTAAATACTGTTTTTGTTTCCTCTCCCCCTTCCCATCAAAAGGAGTCTGTTTAAAATGAACTCTTTTAATAAAGGTCTAATCAGAACACCTAGACTACTTAGGATACTTTTTTTTTTAGGATAGATGTGTTTGTTTATTTTAATATGCTCGAACCACTAACCTGAAACTGGTGTTTGTAAAGGCCACTTTCTGCATCTTGTTTTGGAAATGTCTTGGTCAATTAGTGCAATGTCATAGCTATATGTAGTTATTGTATCTCCAGATGTGAGCTGTTAATAATAAATTTACCCACAGGACAAACCTGCCATATGGTTGATGGTCCAACAAGGCTAAAATATGCATTAGAAAAAATGCAACTGTTAATAGTAAGTGTGGATAGATCATTGGATTTAATGCTGGCATGTGACAACTAAGTATCTATCTTTCAGCAATATTCTACCTTAAAGATCAGTGATTTGCTTAGTGTGGAATATTTGTCCTGGGGTGGAGAGCAGTGATAACTACATTGGGTTACAGCTGGAATTAAGAATATAAGGACACTTTTGAGAAGTGCATAATATAAGATAGGCTTTGTTTGTTTGCAAGAATAATTTGTTGGCAAAAACATTGCTTGGATACTCTTGACTAGAGAAAGGAAACAGAACAGGATTTTGGTCACAGATGAGAGAAATTTGCTCTGTGTGTGTGCGCTTCAACAAGACAAATTCCATGTAATGTGGTTTTATCTACAAATAAAAGTAAGCTGAATTATTGTTGTATCAGTCAGGCAACATCTAAACACCACAATTATGTTGCATGAAATATGAGTAAAACAGGAAAATGTCTCAGTAGATGTATTGGAGTAACATTATGTGCTGGAACACAGTTGCTTTGCACTAGCAAATAGTTGAACACTGACTGTTTTTTCACATTGTGAAAAAGTTTATAGTTTATAGTTTATAGTTATTCTTAACTATAAAGTGAATAGTTCTGCCATCAAATTACTTGCCTCACTGACAAAACTAATGCAAGCAAGTGTTTGCTTCAATCTTGGAAGAACTGAGGTGAAAAGAGTTATGCTTGATATTTTTAAAAGGGCAAATCAAAACAAATTTTCAAATAAAAGCAAGTTTTCCTGCTTAGTGAAGAAGCTCATTCCCTCACTACCTACCCCTCAACTAATTACCAGTCATCTCCCAGCAACTTATGTGCATTTTTTTATTTGGAGGGCAAGCAAACTGTTTTTCCTTCTCTTCTAAAGTCACTTTCATCAGTGGGAACAGAAACCTATCTAATTGCTATTCTAAGAGCAATTATGCAGTGAAGACCTTATTAAAAGGCCCTGCGTCTTGTTAACATGTGGTAGAGCTCAATTTGATTACTGGGTAATTAAAAGCACATTGTTAATGATGCAATTTAAAATGGGTAGCTGAGAGTCACAGTTCCAAAGAGAATTCTCTGATACATGTGGAAGCATTATTATTATTTTTTTTTACTATACTTAGCTCTCAGGGCTCTGTTCCTGCAAACACTTATTCACATGCTTAACTTTAAACACATGATGAATAGTCCCACTGACTGCAGTTTGATTACTCACAAGCTTAAAGTTAGCCCACCCAGGGGATTACAGGATCAGGGCCCAAGACTATAAAGGCTCCATTCCCATCGGTCCTCCAGCATTTGCAGATGTGCCCTGACACTGAGGGAAGAATTCATCCATTATGCAGTTTACTGTAATTATATGAAATGTAGGTAAAGAAGTGCAGCTCTTTCTTGTTTGGTTCGGGGACACCGTGATTTCAGACTGGACTGCCTGTTAATCGAGGTAGTTTCATTACAGCCCTGAGCAGTTTAACTAAAGTATTTCTGGTGAGGGTGAAGCTTTAACTTAAGTCCACATTTCACATTAACAGAGGGTTTCCCCATAGCACACATTGCCATACAAAACAGACAAATTATTCAGCCTAGAGTATGATCTGTATGTGTGCATTCACAAAATGTACATTTTCTTTCTTTAATACAGGCTTACTGAGAGTCACTCTTTTGGTGTTATTATGGCAAATACAGTCTTCCCTTTGGTCTGTGTGTGTTCAGAAAGCACTTGGGTGAATGGGAGGGATCTGGTACTGTCCAAGCTCATCCCTTAGACAGACTTAAAAACAAAGTGGTTAAATGAAAAACATTGCAGCTAATTGACTTCACACCAGTTTACGCCTCTGTAAACTCATCGCTGTCGGTGAAGCTACTCCTGAGATCAGAATTTGACCCTATATTATTATAACAGTTTCTGTAGCCATGTAGATTTACATGGCACAAACATAGATAAGACAGGTTGCGGCACCAAGTGGAAAAGGACAAGATAAAATAAAAAAAAACCCTCACCAAACAAGATCTAGGGCTATAGTTTGGGGAGAAGTGGTGGAGATGATGGAGGCTGTTGATGGATGAGGATAGGGAGAGATCTTCATCATGATAGAAGGTGCAAAACTGAAAGGAGACAAAAGGGTAAGAAGACTGAGAGGAGAAGAATCAATATGTCAAATTCTCTGCTGGTGTAACTTCCCTGAAGTCAATGGAGTTATGTCAACAGGAAAATTTGGCCCAATAAGTTTTACATGTTTTTCTTTTCCTCAGCAGAAAAAATGTACTTGCTTCAATTATGGAGAGGTTAATTAAATATACTAGTACTTGGTAGCATATTTATGAACCTTCACTTAGATTAGCATCAACTCTCTATATAACTCACGTGTAAGTCACTACTTGCTCAATGTACTTTAGGTTTTTCATGATTTCACCCTTATCTGTTTTGTATGAAAGAGACCAAGGGAGATCCTGTTTGCAGGGCATTTGAGCTTTCACTATTCCCTAATTTGAGTGGTTTACATGTACGTTTTCTGCGGCCCTCTGGGCCACCCATCTATTAATGTTCTGCCACTTCACTGTTTTACATGATGTCAGCTCATGATCTGGCTTTTTTTACCCTGTTACCAAATCCTGACTTCTTAAAACATTAAATAAAATGTTTCTTTCAGTGTTAATTATTTTGGAGTGTGATAGAAACCAGCCCCCATAAAATGTATTTTGTGAAAATAAAAATGCATGCACGTCTACACCAAGCCCTTGAGCGAATGCACTGAGTTTCAGATCTTGACAGAAAGTTGGCGTCAATCAGTCCTGACTCTGTTTAAATGACAGGATGGCTGGCAGCTCTCAGCAGTGCTTGCAGGATGTACTAATATTTACAAGCAAAAGAAGGTCTCTGGCTTTGTTGAAATAACACCACTTTCTTAGTTTGACTGCTGCTCCATGGCAGACCTTTACAAACAGCTACCAAGGGAGGAGGGAAAGGACGGAGCTTTCATCAAATGCTAATGTTTATCTTAAACCTAAAAAGTCACAA